>OX383292.1:14245437-17005792 GCA_947523025.1 Dryobota labecula
TAAGAAGTGACATGCATTTCTGTTGGGTTAGTAGTGCAACTAAAATATGAACTTTTTACTCAGAAAAACAACCAACTTAAAAAAAGTTTTTTTCGTTAGAGCCACGGTCTCATAAAACTAACATCATCATCATTTAATAATAATATATCATATTTGGTGTTAGTTTTGGTTTTATAGCACCGAGCGCGCTACGCCGTAGCTACTTTATCTGGCTACCCAAAAAAAATATTGAGGAGAGTTTTTGAGTTCTTGAGCTTTTTCTGAGCGTTTACTCGTACCCTGTTTTTTTATTTCACATTACACCTCGTCCACGAAAAAAAAGAAAGAAAGAAAATACGTTTATTTGCGGCAAACACGACGCAGAGAAAGAACACAAACACGAAAATAACAAGTTGGGGGAAAATATGCGCCACATCCACGCAAAACGGCCATCGCTCAGCACAATGTTGCGACCCTATGCGAGACAGCCCCAGCGCTGACGTGATGACGTCACCCGGTGCAGCATAAATAATGAGACAAAAATAACAAAATAAGAAATAAAATAAATACAATACTTCTGTATTCGATCGCCAAAGAAACACCGCTTGAAATTGTACACCTTAAAAGGGTATATAATAGGTATATTTAACTACTTTTTATTTGTTTGTAGATGTACAAATTTACGCGTAAATCGATTTTTTCTGATTCTTAAAAACAATTAATTACATCGACATTTGTTGATGAATCGAAATACATATTTGAACAAATTAAGGCCTACAACTGGTATTTTTTTTCAAACTGAGATTTTGAAAATCCCAAAACGTTACCCCAGCAAAATCTTGAATATCTCAAAAACTATAAGATGAACAAATTTTGCTATTGGTATACATTTACAACTCATTAAAAGCTATCTTTTCATGTACTTGGTTCCAGGCTAAATGCTTTTTTTGAAAACATTTTGCTGGGGTAACGTTACTCCAGCAAAATCAGTTTTTCTCGAATAACTTCGAAAATACTACTTGAACAAATTTTGCTATACTTGAACAAATTGCAACTAACTATGAACTAATCTGTAATACTCAATTTTCTCTAAGGCGCAGTATTTTGCTTTGGTTACGCATTCCTAAAAGTTTAAAATAAACCACCACGAGGGACTCCTGACATGGAAATTAGCACCAATACACCTGGGGCCTAAGTCTACTAATTTACAAACGTTGCAATGGTCTCGCGATTGTGAGTATTTGACAGTGTTTGTATGGAAAATCTGTGAAAAACTCACAATGAAGAGACCATTGCAACATTTGTACATTAGTAGACTTGGCCCCCTGGATGAAGGAATGAGATCATTCTAGGTAGGGAATCGATACAGTCGAGTCTACGCTGATTGGGCTAGCGAGTTTTCAATCTCCCATAGACAACAACCTACAATATTTCTTGTATCGATTTTGTGACATAGGATATGTGCCAATTGTAATAGGTTGGGGAAAAAGTTTCTTCGCATTTTTTAAGAAAATTCAAAACATTTTTTAATATAGTTTATTTACATTTAACTATAGTATGTAGGTACCATTTTGTTCGATAACTTTTTGCCATCTAGTAGGTAGGGACATGATCCCATTGCTATAGAAATTTTGGGACTTCTGATCAAAATACAGCGACAAGTGGTTTTGGCAGTCCTCTCGTGATGTTAACCTGACACTGCCTAAAGAATTCTGAAGAGACCGAGACAGGTGGAAATCTGAAGGTGCAAGGTCAGGACTATACGGCGGATGCATTAACACCTCCCAGTCAAACTCTTAATTTTTGCTGAGTGGCTAAAGATGTGTGAGGTCTAGCGTTATCATGATGAAAAACCACCCCCCTTCTGTTGATTAATTCCGGCCGCTTTCTCTCAACTTCTTGCTTTAATCTCATCAGTTGTTCGCAGTAGAGTTCAGAATCGATGGTCCTGCCTGGTGGTAACAGCTCATAATGAATAATGCCCTTCCAATCCCACCACACACTCAGCATCACCTTGTTGCGAGTTAACCCGGGTTCGCCACAGTCTGTGAAGCCTGACCGGCCTTTGACCACGACCTTTTTCGCACGTTCTTCATCACCAGTTATCAGCTTCTTCAAAAATGGTTCGGTTTCATTACGTCGTAATAAAGAATCACAAATGAGTACACGGTTCATTAGGTTTCTTTCAGTGAGCTCGTGAGGTACCCAAATATCGAGCCTTTGTTTTCCCAGTTTTTTTCAAATGTGCCAAAACTGTTTTGTGGTCAATTCCCAGTTCTTCAGCAGCTACGTCGTAACTACTGATATGCCGATCTTGCTCCACTTTTTCAAAAATGGCATCCATTTTATCCGTAATAGGGCGACCAGAGCAACGTGCATTTTTGACATCAAAAATTTCCGGATTGAAAACGCTTAAATCAAATTTGTGCTACTCTCACAGACACTGCACTAGGTCCATAAACATCGCAATTTTTTTTCGCGGCTTGCGTTTCATTTTTACCTTTTTTTGTAGTAAAATTTTCAAATGTATCGAATTTCTTCATTAGATTCACTCATCTTGACAGTACGAAAAACCAATGAAAATCACACATTTTCCTAATTTGAATTTGGAATTATGTTCTTTAAAATTTAAACTTTCAATGATACCAAAACCAGCCAGATACAAATAGTATAGCCAAAGAGATTTTATTACAAGTTCATACATACTATAATGCGAAAAGACTTTTTCCCCAACCTAATATTATGGATGTCATATCGCAATCATTCTGTTCTGTAATGTTCCCACTGCTGGGACGTGTTTCTGGACCTAAAATTTACACAAAAATTAGCAAACAATTGCCAAGTGCATGCTTACTGTTGTGATTGGTTGACCGAATTACCAACAGCCAATCGGATTACTTGACATGCGTTTTATTTTTGATTCGTCGTTGATTTTCGTTCCAGAAACCGCGTGTTATAGGGTACAAATTAAATTAGCTAGCGAAACTTCGCAGACGTGCTGGGTATCGATATCTAAAAAAAAAAACTACCATGTAGCAGCCTGTGCATTTGTCGTTCGAGCCTTATAACTTAATAACATTTTCGCTTAAACAATACCAGCCAGAAGCATTTATTTGCCTTGTAACTAGCTAGCAGCAGCGGCTGTAACCTGGGTCTGAAGGATAATAATATAGTTTCTGGAGATTCCTGTGGGAAATTTATCTACCGTTGTCGTTTAACTCTTCGTAACTTTTTCTCTCTTTGAAAATCTGTTATCGGAGTATAAAAATCTCTTCTAGATAAAAAAGTTCTACGATTTGACGATAGATGGCGTTGGCGTCTTCAAGTGTTTAGTAAAGGGGACTAAAATAAAATCACTTGCTTGTTCTTTTGAGGGTATTTAGCCCTATTGAAGGCGGAGGCCCTTCAGCACCAATCCACCATGTTTTCTTATAATAGTTTTTCTCTTGAAGGTTGTTGTTTTGTCAATAATTTTCCGAGCGTTTCTTGGCCATACTCTTAGAAGCGTCAGTTTCTAAACTCTGCTTGTGTTCCCTTAGGCCATGGCATGGTATTGTATTGTAAGAACCCTCCGTATACTTGGGTCTATCATGGTGCCCAGATGGTTAGTAGAAGTAAAAGGCCGGAATAAAATATAAATATGAGTAGCCAGCGAAGATAGGTCTGGATAGAGACAGTTTATTTGTATATAATGTATTGCTAAGTGGTAAGTGATTTAGCTACTTGCCTTTTTCTGTTCGCGACACACATATGAGCACCTACATAACTAATAATATGCGTAGCATTCCGTCACCGCTCGGGGCAGGTCATACTTGTGGTTGTGGCGCATAAACGCCATCACCACCATTCTTGTTCCCCGCGGCCGGCAGTCCCGCCACTCTTCCGTTCCGCTCGACAGTTGTGCGCTGCACGGACGATACTACGCTCGCTATCGACGGACGAAAATGTGTGCCGCGTCCACAGTGTACTAAATTTAATATTATAGTGGCAGTGCTCGTGATCTACGCACACGAATTCAACTTTTTTAAACGAACATTTAATTCAAATAATGATGGCGCCCGAGACAGTGGTGACTACGGAACACAACAAACCAACTGCACCTTCATCTCAGCAGCAAGGCGGCGCACTGGATTGGATTAAAATCGACATTAACTATTTCAAAACTCCACCGGGCCTTTTAAAAATAATACAACTTGTAAGTACCTAGTTTTTTTAAATTAATTGAGCTGAATAACCGCGATGTAAATGTTATTAAAAGTCTGAATAATTCTTTGAAAAAAAAAAAAAATACTTTTTACACTTTTAATAGACTGTATATTAAATGAACCCAAGCCAAGCTCAGAAAAATAAAAGTAACTAAAAGAAAGTTTGACCTCAATACTTATTGCAGATTAGAATGACTAACAAACTACCTTTAAATAAGTTTTATAACTATGTATGTTCAAACTTACTGTTTCCTTACCTACTAATTCAATGGATTGCATTTTATTGGTCATCTAATGAATTTCTAACGCTACCTCTTACAGCATCGATCGGTGCAGTACCGTAACTACCTGATTCCTTGTTTCTATATGTTATAGTTTTAATTTGATATAAACTATGATTAGTTAACGACAAAAAGCTGGATCTAAAGTGTGATAAGAGTTAATGTTATATTCAAAAATCAACATCTCAAGTTAGGTGTGTCATTAAAGTTACGGGCGCTCGCGTTCGGCACTCGTACCGTGAGAGCGTGTACACAAGCTTGATGTATTTTATGCATATGAGTTATCGAGGCCATAAAACGTTGCATATTGTCGCTGAGAATGCTTTTTGGTGTCGTGGAGGTCAGTAGGCAGCAAGAGGTGGCGGGGCGCGGCCGGCGGGGCTGACAACGAAGGTAGTACTTACGACTACCGAGCCACTTGCGGAGGAGGCGAGATAATCTTACTCCTCCATTCACCAACGCTATGAAACAACTAATAGGTATTGATTAAGTACCTATATTCCATTCGAAGCGTTTTGTATGCCATGCTGTTGCATATGATTTTATATTTAAATTGTTTCAGAAAACGGTATCGGATTGGTTAAATTGGTAAAGAGGAAATCGGATTAGCGTTACTCGGGTGAAACGTACCACAAAAAAAAACCCCTTGACTATGGAGAATATTATGTCTATACACGTATCCGCCTCTGCCATGGGCCCTGCGGCTTTTTTCGATTTATTTTTAATAGAAGTCTGTTAGAAGCAGTATCTACTATAGTAGGCAAGTAATACTACTAGTAGAAGAGCGTCAGACTCTTAAAAAATAATTAAACTTAAAACTATCTAGAGACAGTCATCAATTTAGTGCCTACCGTTCTACCCAATATAAAGATACAAAACATGTTCTGGTGAGGAAGGTACCTTCTGTTAATGGAACTTAAAATCGAGCCAATTAGGTAAAAGAAACAGCCGGTCGATTCTGTAAAAATCTCACCGTAAAAACTTAGGTTAAATGATCTCGAAGTGAAAGGTCATTCCATCTGAGACTAGGGATTGACATTATTGATAGCTCATTAAATTCAAGCTCACTTCACTACTGGTGCATAGCAGACCGCTATGATGAATTCATGTAGCTGTAGGTGCTACCTAGGTTGTATTTAATTAACCGCACGCAACGCAACGGGAAAATATGTTATCAATCACTATTTAAAAATAAGTTATTTAGTATCCTACTTACAATCACACTTCCCTTCCCTTCCCTTCCTAGAACTAAAGCCCAGGAGGTAAATAAGGACCTACCTACAGTTAATAGTACCTACCATTTGTACTACACATTCTGGGTATAGGTACCGTGTTGTTAGTTGTTATTCACTAGAAGATGTTTCCTGATATATTACGTCTCATCAAGTCATCACAGATGAAGTCAATTTACATCTAATTACTTAATCGATTTCTTTTAACGTTGCTTTATGCGTTTTTTATATTTAAATGGTTTGTATTATTACAAGTTTATTGGTTTTATTAAGGGGCACTAACTTGGGATTCTAAGGTCTTTTGAAAGTTAACACAGGTAGATGAGTAAGTAAATTATTTATTTGTTTTTCTGTTTATTTTATTTTTCTGATTATGTTTGCTATTTAAGACAAGATAATGCTGTCCATCTTACACGATAAAATTCAGTAGCTTAGTCATAGCAAGCATTTCTGGTACCAAAGTACTTTTATTGTGAATGTAAAATGTCATTTTATAGTCACAATGGCCGGGACAGAGCAGGCCTAAGTCCTAACGCTTAAACCAGAGCGCGTTTGAATGGAGGAAAAGTTGCCATATTGTCGGTTAAAATTATAGATTGATTAGGTTAATCTTTATCGGACACTATTTTATAGGTACCTAGTTATAACAGCAAAACAATCATCATGCATTTCTCTACCTGTGACTCGTTAATTACTAAGGCCGTACCTACGTCACAGAATTGTCATTCTTTATGTCACCTTTGTGGCCTTGAAATGGTTAGTCAGTTCTCGGAGCGATAAATATTAAGTTGGTACAAGTACTACTAAAAGTATCGCCTTATTTGAACTTTATACGCAGGATTCGTCATATTTTGACTGGGCGTGAATTCGCCTTCGCCTACTCGGGCTCTACACGCTGATATCATCGTCCTTGCCTCTGCTCCAATAATACAGCTGCCCATATAAGTAGGATTAATATTATAGCAAACAAAAATGCTCACTTGAGGACGCAATCTTAATTTCTTGTGAGGTGAAATATTTATATTATATTTTGTAAACTCAAACTCAAACTCAAATCATTTATTTCAATTAAACCATTTACAGGCACTTTTGAATTATCAAGGAGTCGGTCAGTAAGAAAAATGAAGCTACATGCCTATTCCAAAGCGTAGTAGGTACCTATGGAGAAGAACGGGCAAGAAACTCCATGGACACTCTTTTAAATTAAATTGTTACAAAAATAATTATTAGTTACATCTATAACGTTGAATTTATAACGAAATGTGAGCACGATGTAAAAATAAAAAATAAAAACGTACACGTTAAAAGCGTCCAGAGTAAAAACAAACAATTAAAAAAAAAAAAAATAAGCCGTGGCAACTAAGAGATGAACAGTCCCAACTGACGGCGCCCGTTCACGAACGTTTTAACGCTAAGCTTAGCTCTTGTAAATGATGAACGGATCGCGAAGCATGACGATTTGCTAAGTACGAGTATAGGCAGGTATAAGGACTTGTATTATGAAACGTACCATGTAATGGGTATATCACCATTACCAGAATAAGTGCAAAGTGCAATAATAGCATTATACGTCGAATGCAAGCTAGCAACAGCTTTTGATGAGTAAGATCACGTAATAGCTATTATTTACTTCCCCTTGCTCGTCTTTGGCTTCAATTAGATTAATTGTTTTAATTGGAGCTCTTATTAACTTATCCTGTAGGATTATACCTACCTATACTAAAAGGTAGAGAAATATCTTGTTGTTTTGCTAAGTTTTTGTGGTTATGGACCCAGTAATGTATCCTGGAGTCCGTGTGTTCTTCAATTCACTACTCCGATATGGTTTACTTATTTTTAGAAAATAGAAGAAGTACATTAAATTCATTCATTCCTCGGTCCATTGCGATTAGGAAAGAGCCACAATAGGCATGTGTCCTGGGTTAAAAAAAATAAAAACTGTTTAGTCCCTCAATCAGATAATAAAAAAATATTAGACACGTATTTTTTGCTTTGTCATATTAATAAGAAATGACTTAGATAAAACACATTAAACTTGGGGAGTGGGGACTCGTTACGTCACAGCTACGTATAAAATCTACTGAGAAGTGACGTCATGCCACATTTGAACTCAATGTAGGTATCGCCGTAATGTTTTGCTTACGTAAAAAAAGAAAAAATACGTGTCCAATATTTTTTAATAATCTACATGACGGACAAAATAGTATATTTAGTCATCATCCCTATTGTCGGATTGTTTGTTAGGGAAAATATTTGACCACATTGATTTTATGTGTTTGCAATCGAATCCATAGTTTCCGCAGGTTTCAGATGAATAACAATATTATGGTTCAGCGGGGAAATTGCTTAACAGACTTGACAATTGAATTGACTTGAAATTGAATTGAAGTGACAGTTGATCGCGATGGGTTTCATTTTGACAGTTCACCGACGTTCATTGCGTTACGTTGTTGAGTACTTAGACATGTTTGAACCTATGAAGCAATGGATAAGCAATATACTTCAAAACGTTCGAGCTCGGATTGTGATTGAAAGTACGTTACCCAGTTGCTCCCTTATTGCTATCCATCACAATATGAATGATTTTGAAGGATATTGCTAATCCATTGCTTCATAAGCTCAACAACGTAAATAACGCAATGGACGTTGTTGAACTGTCAAAATAATAATAATAATTTATAGGGTCCCGAGATATGTAGACATATAATAATAATTTATTTAAATCAGACATTCACAGTCCATAGACACACACATACATTAAAAATAAAATTATAAATTGCAATTATACTATTTTAAAACAAATAAAAACCCTAAATAAAACTGTGATTAATAAAATTTCAATTCTCTGTTCATTAAAAATAATAATTAAAATTGTAAAAACAGAATTGTAAAATAAAATGTCAAAACATTATAAAATATATTTTTTTGAACTGTTTATATTGTAATAAATGAAAATGTAAAAAAAAAATGAAATGATAAAATGAAAGTAAAAAATGAAACCCATTGCCACTGTTTATAGTGTGTTACGCAACTACCCCGCTGTTCAGGCACTTACAGTAAAAACTTACGCTTACCTTACATGTCGCTTTCGCTTTCACATTATGTGACATTACAAATTCAAGAAAAATCACTTTGAAATCGCAAGTTGCGAGTAAAAGTAGGTAAGACAACTGACGACAAGCCATACATATTATAAGTACGGTATGGGAACTTTAGGACCAAATATATAATACTAGCTTTTGCCCGCGGCTCCGCCCGCGTGAATGTCAGTTATCGCGTAAAGAAGAACCCTATGTCCTTCTCTATATCCCAGGCTATATCTCTTCCAAATTTCACGACGATCGGTTCAGCGATTTAGGCGTGAAAAAGTAACAGACAGACACAGAGTTACTTCCTAAAATATGGATGGATTCGTACATCGGTTATCCCTATCAGCTAATCAAACAACAAATATTAGCTAGTGATTGTTATCTCAAATTCAATCGGTTATAAACTATGTTACAGTGGAAGCTAGAAATGTCATTCAACTATGACCTTAGCGTTTGGCGGCACTATCGTTGAACGATAAAATGTTTATGGAAAGAAATAACCGAAACCATAAGGTTGACAATGGTGCCGATTCCCTTGTTCATAAACAAGTAAAGTGTAAATTATAATTAAATAAAAGAGGTAAATTTAAAAACCTTAGTCAACCGGAATTTGTAGCTGTTGAAGTAGGTACCCGTTACAATCGCGATAAAACATCAAAAAATAGTTTGTGGTACTGTTACCGGCTTGATAAGCACGCATTTTCCTCATTTGAATCTGGTACTAATAACTAAAAACAAGTACCTAAGTACCTATTATTAAATGTGCCTTCATATATATTTGCAAAGTCTACGTAACATGCTATGAATATCCATGAATAAGCAAACGATGACACATAAACACGGTCTTTGCATTAATGTTGTTAAGGTTTTTGTCTGTTTCATTCCTTTCGATTTCTGTAAACACGGCAAATTACTAGGGTTCCGTGATGAACGATGCTTCAAATGATGTGTAGAATTTAGCAAGAATCTCAATAGGAATGCTTTGAACTTCTTAAAAGAGGAGTTGAAGTAAATATGGTCACGGGATGACCATAAATATACCTACATACATACACTTCTGGCACATCGTTGGAGACCCTAAAAGGTTTCAATTTCAAGGCTGGGGAGCCTACCTACATTACATAGTACTTACCTACATACTTATTACTATTTAATAAAATAAACTCAGCTAATGGTGCCGATTCCCTTGTTCACAAACTAAACTAAATTTAAGTTCAGTGCATCTTTTTATTTCTATTTCATTAAGAAAAGGACAGACGATAAATTTTAGTTTAGTCCTGTCAAATTAATCAGCGCCTGTCACTACTCCTAAAGTGATTAAAAACTTGTCGACTAAAATTACGCAATTTACGTCAAGCGCTGATTAATTTTACAGGACTAAACTAAAAAAATTTCTTCTGTCCTTTTCCTAATGAAATAGAAAGAAAAAGATGCACTGAACTTAAATTTAGTTTGTGAACAAAGGAATCGGCCATTGTTTATGATTGAAATAGAATCTTAGTTATAGCTATGGTAGGTATCGAAAATATTTCGAATTAACTAATATTTTTTTGATAGCTTCGTCCCTAATATCGTATATAACTACTCTCCTTCGTCATTAAACTGGTTGTAGTAATTTTTCATCGGTTAGAGGCACCCATCGATTTTGTCACTGCCACTGCGTCATAAATAATCCAATTAATCTCTTTAATTGTATTTTCCTTTCTTTGACGTCGTACGGTGGCCAGCACATCAAGTTACCACGAATTGTCAAAATTGCTCGTTCGATTTTGAACTTAATCTACAATATTTTAAAGTGTAAAACCGTATGGAGAAATTTGACAGTTTAGTGTAACTGGTACTGGCCACTGTACATATGTAAGTATATAGGTACGCTTGTCAATAAAAATATGAAGATCTTTTGATGATAAAGCAGTCGAAACATGGTAGGTATCAAACAATGTGTGCCATTGTTCAAATCATTCGTGGATTCGATAGTATCGGTTTCAGGGTTTAGTTCTTTGATTTCACCTAATTGAAAACGTAGGGAATAATTTGGCGTTAATATTCATAGATTTAATGTTAATATTGCTTCCACATGAGAAGGAAAACGTGGAGAAAGACACTAGAATGAACGGAATAAGAAGTGATATCGATTGGAATAAATGAATAAATGCCTAAGCAGTAGTTTACTGGTACCTGTTTAGTCATATCGGCGCGCAAACTGTTACCATGATTAGAAATTTTTCAACGGTTATTAAAACAAAACTGCCGCTGCATACAAAATGGCAATACCTACACCATCAAAATGTAGGGTCGGGTGTCCAACAATGAAACACAAAAAATTCAAAGTCTCGTACATCTTTTGTTTTTACAGATAAAAGTCTAATTTTTTACAGATATATAAACAATTAAGCAAAAAAATAACAAGCATATTAACTGACGATTAAAATTTTGCATTCGTAGCTTATTCGAGAGCGACATCGGGTGAAAGTTGGCATCAAAATGAAAGTAGTACTGTCAACATGTGGTCCGCCATGGCCGGCAAGCGTCGTACCTACGCGTCTTTGAGTCGACGCGGGCCGGTGTGACAACTTGTCGTTTTCCCATCATTTCAATCGCTCAATAACGTGTACTTGCGTAAAGTTGCGTGTACACATAATCGTTTTCACTAGTCAGACATAGTTTACCTCAAGAACTAATTCAACTGGGCTACGTCTAGGCTGCAAGTTTAATGAGTTGCTTACGGAATTCAGATAGAAAAGTTTTCTCTTTGCTTACTTTCATTCTTAAAAGTTCAGCGTCGTCCGTTCCAAAGAGTCTATATCCGTATTTTATAATCGGACGAGGATGTGACGAATCTCTCTTACATTATCAAATCAAGCTAGGATAAGGGTTATCAACGTTATAGGGCATCTAAAATTAGCTTCTATACTTACGTCTTTTGAATTCCTGTTCCAAACAAGACTTGTTACAAACAACATGTTAGCTGCCATTACCTGAACTGAAACATTGTTACTTGTTAGTGAAAATCCATATCTAAGAACACGGTTAACATAATAGAATAACTACCTGTTACATACTCACGTTCGAACACAAAAATGTGTTTCGAAATTTTCGCATTGTATACGCTAGCTTGCGACACACCTAAACGCTTAGTACAGTTGTACTGTATGCATGTAAAGCAACTGTGTATGTAGGAAAGACTTAACTTGGTTATAGGTTCGTATTTACAAAAGAAAACAAATACTATGATATACAAATAACACACTTAGCGCAAATTATCACAGCGCACAGTCTGTAAATAGAATCAATGCTATAATTTCAGTATGAATGTGCTGAATAATATTTTAACAACTCGAGATGATGTTATTACGAACGAGTAACATATAACAATGGTCATAAAATGTGGTTGCTTAGTTATTTAGATTTGGAATTAGTTTTTTTTTTTGCCCTGAGATGTCAGGCTCACGTCATTGGTTCGTATTGTGCAGGAGAAAGCATCACCCGTCTTATCTTTCATTATGCCATGGCTTTAATCGCGTTTATACAACAGTTTATATTCGTCTGTCGCTACAGCACGGTCGGTTATTTTGGGAGGACGCTCATCTGTTGTTCTCTTATTTTTCTTGTTCGCGTCGTCCGAGAAAACGGGTCACGGAGATCATAGACAACTACAAACATACAATTTTAATAAAAACGTTTTAACATCAAGCCCGTCCATCCACAGCAGTCCGTTCCAGCTTTAACATCTGTTTTAAGTGTTATACTCGTACTCGTAACATGGTTGTATAGTTCTTATACTTTCATCAATTAGTCTAAAAGATCCTCGAGGCATTCGTTCTGTGACCTCTGACTTTTGACTTCCAACACCTCTCAAATCGTCTCTATTGAGTTACTGATCCTCTCAGCCTTGGGTTTAATTTTTTAATTAAAAGGAATGTGGTTAGACACTTGTTTGATTAGATATAGGTACTTATAGTATGTTATGCAGTTTCGTCAAACGTCGTCGGTTCAATATCAAAATCCTATCGCGGTGCTCTTCGATGAGTGTCGAGGTGGGCCGACAATTTTACTTTGAACAAATTAGAGTGCTCAAAGCGTGGTACTTATCAAAACTTGATTTGCAGTTAGTTGCTAAACGTAACCTAGGTCAATATTAAAATAGGTATGCCCCATAACATTATAATGCATCATTCTCAATGTTAAGTGTATTTTTTGTATGCGCTTCCGAGGCTTACTTAGCAATTTTGTTTTTTTTTTTCAAGGTTCACCTTTTTTAGGTCTATGTAGGTACCACTACATACGTATATGTCATACGGGATACATATTTTTCTATTTGTGAATTTTGATTCGGGCATTTTGATTGTTTTACCAAAGATCGCTTTTAGCGATAAGACCGCCCATTGTGACACCCTATGTAACAGTTCTACATTTATATCTGTAATTTTTATGGTGTACATAATAAAGAGTATTCTATCTATCTATCTATCACTCCATGAATATGATCTTTGACTTGATAGAATTTATCCCCATGTATAAGTTTTTCCACCTAGATTTAATGCTTGCAACCTTAACCAACGTGAATTAATTAATACTTTGGTTTAACAACAGCGGCCCGTAGTCTGCTTGGATTGATGTCACCCAACCGCAACGTTATATATTCACACAGAGCACATTTCCCTGTGAATGTAACACAGTGAGTGCCTATTGTTTGCTCCACAGCCTGCAAGCTTCTCAAGTCATCGCTGATGTGACTGGTTCTCATCAGACCAATACAGCGTTATTTCAGCGAATGCTTCGTTTGTGTTGTTTACTATATGATAAACTAGCTTTTGCCCGCGACTTCGTCCGCGTGAAATTTCTCCCGTCGCATCACATCGCCCGCCCGCGCTTGCTGTATAGCAAGCGCGGGCGAGAAAGAATCATCCATCCTTAAGAAAATTGCAGTAATGTATTACTGCAATTTTCTTAAGGATGTCTAATTTTTTTAAAATAAATTATAGCCTATGCTACTTTCTGATAATTTAGCTTTCTATTGGTGAAAAAATGGTTAAAATTGGTCCAGTAGTTTCGGAGCTTATTCGGTACAAACAAACAAACAAAAAAATCTTTACTCTTTATAATAATAGTAGGTATAGATGTAAGTACTTACCTGTGTGTGTGTAACTTTGTAGTTTTCGTATTAGTTACCAAAGGTCACAAGGAAAAGACACGTAATACGTATTCATGACTTCAATATTTATGAGTATCCAACGTAATTCTGTATCATTTATTTCCCTTGAAAACAGCCCAGTTTTTGTGTTCATCTGTTAGTAAACATCGCTTCCGTCGATCCATGCTGCGTTGTCGTACTCTCAACAGTCACGGTTGCGAAATCAAGGTCAACAAAATTGAAAGAACTTTCTTTTAAAATCATTCGGTTCGGGTTGGCTTTTGCACTTTTGTAGAAATCAATATTAATAAGTTCAAGCCGCGGTCAAAGTCGGAATGAAAAAGGTTATTGAGTAGGTAGGTACTGGCTGGAATAAGCTTGATATAAGTAGGTGTTATCTAAGCAGTGTAGAATGCGGAGGCACGCAGGTTGTTACAGTATATCTCGTTGGCTAGAATGCCATTCGTACAACTAGGCGACACAATTGGTGGCTAGGCACTTGGCTTGCTTAAATCGAAGTCTGACTAGATCTGGGGATTGCGTCATTTTCTTGAGCGTGACCGAGCACTAAATTAAAATTCACACACAACATCAAATCGGCGACGATTGGTATGTTGTGTATGTGGGTATATTTAATGCTATTTTATAATATAATCTGTCAAGGTCAACATCATTGTATATTTGATAATTGAATGTTACCGACTAGACATGGAAGCATTCGTCTTCTTAGCGCTACTAGAATATATAAAATTTAAATTACACCTGACTGGGTATGTCGTTTAAAACAATAGTCCAAGTTACTTAATAACGTTGTCTAACAGGTTTGTTAATTAATATAACTTCATTCTTAAGTATACGAAATAATTAAACATTATAGCGCTGAGTCTAACGACTTGGAATTTTTGTGGTGATGTTGAATACTATTAAACTCTAATGGAAATCTAAATATATAAAACAAAGTCGGGTTATTTACACCATTTATAACCCCTGCAATAAATGGATTATTATTATTATTTTTATATATTTAACATATCTTAGGACCCTTGGTTCCCGGACCTTTGGAAGGCGTACGAGGGGCCGAAGCCAACTCGCAGAGGCCCGTTAGACGCTTTTTAATTAAATGAGGCACCAATCGACGATTATCCCTGTACGCACTATGCAAGTGCACCCAAGGACAACCCCCGGTTGGTGTAGGACTATTGCAGGATATGGAACCAAAGATATTGGACTATAGGTTTGGGTGGTTAAAATGGACTGTTTACCTAAAAACTATGGAAGGACTATGGCCCCTGCCTGATCAATGTTTTATTATACACGGATAAAATTGCAGGGGGTGACTTGCACACTCATTAATGGGCCCCCGAAAACGGTCGCTAGCTCATAGTGACGTAGCGACAAGGGGGCAACATATCATGAGGTGCTCGAGGAGTGGAGAGGTATTCCACGGCTCTCAAAACAATCCCAGAGCCTGGAAGATGGTCAAGATCCCTACAAGCACTTACTGGAATACTTCCTTCCTCCGAGCACGTTTACTCTTGCGAATCTCCACTTAAGCCGGCCAATAAAGGCAAGAATGAGGTGGGAGCTCAGTTCCTCGTCAGCATTCACTCCAGCCGGCCAATAAAGGCAAGCCAGAGATGAGGAACATGACTTCTCCCGGGAGATAGGGTCCGTGGGTTCGCAACTGCCCAACAGCTCGCCACATGCTGCCCTGCGGGTTTCTGTATCTCTCTTGGTCTGGCTCCTCACCCTAGACATGTTCCGATAAAGTGAACTCTACCGGCACAGACATAGAGTTCGGAACGCGCAAGCCCCACCACGACGTCAACGTAGAGATACGGCGGTGGGGTTATTATTATTATTTTATTTATATATGTCTACATATCTCGGGACCCTGGGGTCCCGGACCTTTGGAAGGCGTACGAGGGGCCAAAGCCAACTCACAGAGGCCCGTTAGATGCTTTTTAATTAAATGAGGCACCAACCGACGATATCCCTGTACGCACTATGCAAGTGCACCCAAGGACAACCCCCGGTTGGTGTAGGACTATTGCAGGATATGGAAAACAAAAATATTGGACTATGGGTATGGGTGGTTAAAATGGACTGGTTACCAAAAACTATGGAAGGACTATGGCCCCTGCCTGATCAATGTTTTATTAAACACGGATAAAATGGCAGGGGGTGACCTGCACACTCAATAATGGGCCCCCGAAAACGGTCGCTAGCACATAGTGACGTAGCGACAAGGGGGCAACATGTCCTGAGGTGCTCGAGGAGTGGAGAGGTATTCCAAGGCTCTCAGAACAATCCCAGAGCCCGGAAGATGGTCAAGATCCCTACAAGCACTTACTGGAATACTTCCTTCCTCCGAGCATGCTTGCTCTTGCGAATCTCCACTCAAGCCGGCCAATAAAGGCAAGAATGAGGTGGGAGCTCAGTTCCTCGTCAGCGTTCACTCCAGCCGGCCAATAAAGGCAAGCCAGAGATGAGGAACATGACTTCTCCCGGGAGATAGGGTCCGTGGGGTCGCAACTGCCCAACAGCTCGCCACATGCTGCCCTGCGGGTTTCTGTATCTCTCTTGGTCTGGCTCCTCACCCTAGACATGTTCCGGTAAAGTAAACTCTACCGGCACAGACCCAGAGTTCGGAGCGCGCAAGCCCCACCACGACGTCAATGTAGAGATAATAACTCAAGAACGGCTGGACCGACCTTTGGTTTGTTGGATTTTTCTCCGCCCCGAATAGCAGAATAACTACTAAAATATGCGAAAAATACACCCATACCCTAATTTTCTCATATATTTTGTATGGAACGGCTTTTTTGATGATATCTCGAGAACAGATTGAAGAACAGGGGTACAAGAAATTTCACGTGGACAAAGTCGCGGGCAGAAGCTATTTATTGTTAAATTATACTATACAGAATATTTGGTTTGTTAAAAATATGTCAGTCAAGTTTAATAAACACATTGACATGTTGTTAGGTGAAAGTAAGTCTAAAGGTAAACTAATCGGTTTCCATTTCACGAAGTTCAATTTGAACCCTATGCGGAAGTATGGTCAATGAACCGCCTACTGACTGAACTAGGGATGGGCAAACTACGGCCTGCGAATGGTTACAATCCGGCTCGCAACTGGTACTGCTTTATTTTACAACATTTATACACAATGTATATTGTTCCGAAATAAATGACTTATGACTTAACCCAAAGTATATAATAACTTAACACAAATCGCGTGAAACTAAAATTCACCAAGACAGAAGTGCAGTGTCGCATTGATCAACGCGTACAGTGTGCAGTGCAGTGACGCGTACTTGCTTACATTAGTCAATCTTTGTTCCTGTTTTGTAGATTACCTGCAATAAATATCATGTCCCTATTTCAAAGTGTATTTTTTTAAATAATAATATGTTTATTCATAAAAAAATACAGATAGTTACAGCAACAATCAGTAGGTAGAGAGTTATACAGTTAAATATAGATTTGTTGTAAAATCTTTTCTAAAAATTTTAAAACCCAGGCAGGGTTTTAAAATTTTTCAAACCTCAAACCTGTATTTTGAGAAAGTGTCCGGCCACAAAAACATTATTTGATTATCTATAGTTCATATCACTTTATTTTTATTTTTTGTAATCTGATAATATAATATTTACAAAATTTAAAAGCGTGTAGCTAAAACAGTAATAATAATATGTACAAGTATATAAAAAAGGGAGGGGAAAAAATCAAAGGGCATCAAAAAATTTGACATTTCATATCACCTAATTTTGTATAAAAAAAAAAAAAAAAAAAAAAAAAAACAAAATACAAATGCATTTGTATTTCAAGAAATATATTATAGTCAAATAGTCTAAAACATGGCCCCCCATAGATTCTGTTTTTTTAATATACCTGATTTTGTATAAACAAGTCAATAAAAAAATAAAAAACCGGAAGATACAAATAGATACCACTGTAGATATGTATTTGTATTTTCAGTTTTTTTTTTTTATTGACCTAGAAATATTATTATAGACAAAAAGTCTAAAACATCGCCATAGATTTTGTTTTTTAATATTGGCCCGCATAGGAAAAAGTTTGCCCATCCCTGGACTAGACAGTGTTTGGGCAAGTTGGCCAGCACACCGTACCGCCACGCCGCCCGCGCCGCGCCGCACGCACCCATTGACCCCAATGTTATGTTACTTGATTGCATTTTCACTTCGCAACCGTTGCGTTGCTGGATCGACTCCGATACAACACCCCACTTACGGAACAGTGTCAGACAAACGCATTCATCACTTATTTTTATACTATTAACCGCTTTGTGTCCATTTTCCTGGATATTGTTCTACAGACTAAGGCCTGTGTTCACCAACATTCAAACCACCGGTTAGGTATTTAAACAGTTGGTTTATGTAAAATTTCCTAACATATTTTGAGTAAACAACTGATTAAATATCTAAACAGTTGATTTAAATGTTGGTGAACACAGGCCTAAGTGTCTCAATAGCAATAGTCATCCAACGGTATTCAGAAACGTTTACCGATGTAATTTGATTCAATTTTAATAATAATACGTTAACTACGGTTTAAGAATAAGCACGGATCGATGGAGGCATTTTAATTAGCCGCCATTCTGAATTGGTATTAACTTCAAGGGCAATTGCGCATTATACCTTCACATGGGAGCTGAGTAACGGCACAAATACACGCAAGTATAGCTAAGCAATGAGTAAAACTATTTGTTAAAATTACTAAGAAAACATACATCTATCTATGGGTATAGTATCGAAGATATTTGAGAAAGTTTTTCTTAAAGCTAATAATGAATGTCCAATTATGAAATGAAAGTCCTAATAATCTCTAAATAAAATTAATATATTATGAAGAGTTCAACAATTCCTGACGTACTTACGCAGCTGTTGCTACGGAGCTGCGTAGAAGGTCCGTAGAAGTAGCGTTCACTCCGCGTAGTAGCGCGACGCAGGTTCTTGGTTGGTGCTACGTTTGGTCCGTAGCAGCTAATTGGAAGCGGCGTAGAAGGTCCCTAGACGCAGCGTTGACTCCGCATAGCAGCGCTACGCAGCTTCTTGTTTGGTGCTACGTTTGGTCCGTAGCAGCTACTTGGAAGCGGTGTAGAAGGTCCCTAGACGCAGCGTTGACTCCGCATAGCAGCGCTACGCAGCTTCTTGTTTGGTGCTACGTTTGGTCCGTAGCAGCTACTTGGAAGCGGCGTAGAAGGTCCCTAGACGCAGCGTTGACTCCGCGTAGCAGCTCTACGAAGCTTCTTCGTAGTTGCTACGCAGAAGGAGCGTAGTAGGTTCGTAACTTTTTAATAAAAAAAATTATGTAGGGTTCCGTACCTCAAAAGGAAAAACGGAACCCGTATAGGATCACTGTTGTGTCAGTCTATCGGTTTGTCACAGTCAATTTGCTCCGAATCTAATGGGCCGATTAAATTGTTTGGTACACATCAATTTCTGTGACTCAAACACGAACGTATTAAGTATTAAAAAAAAAAATTGTATAGGGCGGAGTTATTTAAGAAAATAAATCAAAAGTGACCCTTGTCTTCGAAACTACTGAGCCTAAAATTTTGAAAAATAAAAAAATTAATATAAACTAGCTGGTTCTAGACTTACACATTACAGGAAAACCTATAAGAAGTCTATTGTCTTAAAATAACATGGTCAATCTCCCAATATAGTGCGTACAAACTTACATATGCAATTGGACTATTTATGGGAGAACATGTTTTTCAACTTTTAACTACAATGTTATGTTTATTCTTGGGATAAATTCATCCCAAGTCCCAACTACGGAACCCTTCATTGTGAGTAGTCCGACATGCCCATGGCGTTTTTTTTTAAATTTATTTTAGATGCTGGTGTATGAATAACCCTGACATAACATAAACATAAACCGTCTTATAAACGCGGAATAAACTTATACTAGGTATAAACGTCAAAAATAATAAAATAATGAATATTTATTCAGTATTAAAATTGGTAAAATGTTAACATAAAATCTTAGAAATAATTTACGAAGGTAAATACTAGCCTGACCAGGGCCTCAAGTCTGCTATTACAATAGTGTCAGAATGGTCTCGCCATTGTGAGTATTTGACAGTGTTTGTATGGCAAATTTGTCAAAAACTCACAATGAAGAGATCATTCTGACACTATTGTAATAGCAGACTTGAGGCCCTGTACTAGGATAAACCTGTATTACATGCAAAAAAATTATGGCTATATCGAAGTTATTCCTAGTATAACTTTATTCCGCGTTTATAAGTAATTCGAAGAGTTGCCAAACTTAAGTGGCAATGGGCAGGGCACATTGTGTGCAGAACAGATGACCGTTGGGGCCAAAAGGTTCTGGAGTGGCGACCGCGTACCGGAAGACGTCCTCGGAAGTCCTCCGTCCTTGGAAGGCCTCTCACAAGGTAGACCGATGACCTTGTGAAAGCCGCAGGAATCCGCTGGATGCGGGGGGCACAGAACCGGTCGAAGTAGCGGTGCTTGGCCTATGTCCAGCAGTGGACGTCTCTCGGCTGAAATGATGAAGTAATGCGGAAATTGTGCAAAAAATACGTAGACTCATAATTGAATGGAATGATGGAAAAGTTATTGCTGGCTAAAGTATAGTTTTCGGTCCCTGAAAGAGATACTCGTACTTTTATGCTGTTTATTTCACAAACAATTCCGTTACGATTGTATGAGTCGGTGTAAAAACGTGGCATTGTCGCGGCGTCTGAGCTGCGCATACGTTCGACGAACGCCTACGCTAGACCTACGTTAAATGAATTCTAAATATTTAGGTCAGTAAACAGAACTTTAAATGCTAAGACAATCATTAGAGTGAAAACTGTCCAAATCGAGTTTCTAGGTAGGGGGGAATTATTTGTTATAAATACTTACCTCCTTACTAATAAACGTTGTATAGCGTCTGTATAGTTACACACCGATTTCTCTCTTTCACTCGTCAGTAATTTGACTTTCGATAGAAGAAGACAAAGCGTTGTGTAACTATACAGACGCTATACAACGTTTATTAGTAAGGGGGTTAGTGATGTTGTTAAACGCAGATTTGATATATGACTTACGTTGTGTTAAAAAACCTGGGGCCTAAGTCTACTAATTTACAAACGTTGCAATGGTCTTGCCATTGTGAGTATTTGACAGTGTTTGTATGGCAAATCTGTCAAAAACTCACAATGAAGAGACCATTGCAACCTTCATTGCAACGTTTGTACATTAGTAGACTTGGCCCCCTGGAGATACTTTGAGAAATTATTCGAGCAAAGAAAGTGCAGTGTGGGTATGTTGTCCCTACTTCCATATAAATTCTGTGGGTGTGTCCTATTATTTGTGGCACTTTCGTCAATAGATGTAGATACGGAATACAGTAGTGTCGGAAATCCGGCCACGTTTTGTTATTTGGAGCGAGACTGCATCGTGTAAAAGCGATGATGGTCTGTGAACCCATTGATAGAGCTCGGTATGGCGGTCGCGTCACATATACGTCCACACGACAACTTTGCCCCACGGCTGCGCCCTGCGACGCACTTTCTCCATATTATATGCAACTGTGCACGTGCCTCATTTGACACACATTTCCGTCCCTCCTTAGCAAGGTACGTTTACTAATTACGTCCCGTACGTAAACATTTATACTTGTGGAGCGGATGTCATCTAAGTTGTGCTTGCAATTAATTATGTTCCGTGCACGGAGAGTGCTAGAGTATTTTAATGTCTTAGTGGGGACGGTCGCAATATATTGTGTTTGTAAGACAATGTTTGCCTGTTTGGTTATCGGATGGAATTTCTACAAACAACACCTGTTAGTGGGCATTGCGACAGAGGGTTCGTGTTCGCGCGCGATATCAAACCGGTTTGGTCCGTAGAGGCCGTCGCGCGGCGGTGCGCGGCGCGCGGTGCGGCGACGGCGCGCGCTTACCTGCGCCCGCGCTTACCGCCTTCTTCGATGGACGCTAATGGTTCACATTTACCTGACACCGTTGTCCTAGTGGTACTGGGATATTACCGCTAGTTCATCCATTACTTTGCGCTGGTTAAAAGTTATATTAAAATTAAACATGGTTAACTGCGTTAAGTAGATATAATAACATCAAAGGTATTCGTCATTATCGTAATTACTAGTAGCATTTTCCGTTGGAATTTAGTTGGGCCAACTTCAGAAGTATGTGGCCCAACCAAACGCCAACAAAAATGCTACTACAGCAGTACACAAATAATGGGTGAACTTGAGATAGATTTAAGAAAAACTGTATTTAACTTTATACCTTATATTTTTGAATAAATTTTATATAATTATTATTATTATTTATATATTAATAGAATGCAAGTAATTCGCTGATAGATATTGAATTGGGGAATTTCCAAACAAGTATAGTTTCTACCAAAGTAAAATAAATTAATGAAATAGAAATCGCAAGCGATATAGGCGACGCCGACATGACGTTAACAGCGCCACCATTTGTTGTATATTATTATTAAACACTAATTGGGTTAATAAAATCATGTGCCTCGAACAGAAAACGAGTGAAACTCGTTTTCTGTAATCAACTGCAAGCGCAAATTCGCAAGTAACTTTTTTAAATATTTGCAAAATTAGTAACAAACTGATAAAAATACGTCAGTGAGTAGGTAAAACGAGTTTCGTTTTAAAAAAAACTACAACAGTTGTATAACTTAAGAACATATAACGCCACAAAATTATTCCGCAGTAGCTTAAGAGCGTTGTCACCGGTCCACTAGCGCCACTCCTTTAAAAACATATTTATTTATTTATTTATTTTATTCATTAACATTTGTTTTAACAGGTAATACCCAAGCTTACAAAAGTAGTCATTAAGTGATAACTGTCCAGTCCCAAGGAATGAGTCTGGGTAGAAGTAAAAATTACACAGTGGACAACATATTAAGTGCCACCCTCTGGAATTCCGCCAAAGAACAAGAAAATAAGTCCAAACGCCGAGAGATATCATTCAGTATTCTTACTGCACGAATCACCGGCGTAAACTTTAATAAGTTTGTACGGGTAGCCGCAACTTTAAAAAGTTCTCCCCGCGGCCCTAACCGTAACCTCCTGTCTGGAACGAGCAATCCCAACGATTCCAATATTTGTGGATTATTCAGTATCCCACGAAAAACCATAAAAACATATTTTACAAGAGCGAGGTTGCGCCTTACTTCCAACTTATAGTACCCCACCATCCCTATAACAAAGAGAGATATTGGTGCCGATTCCCTTGTTCACAAACTAAACTATATTTAAGTTCAGTGCATCTTTTTCTTTCTATTTCATTGAGAAAAGGACAGAAGATAAATTTTAGTTTAGTCCTGTCAAATTAATCAGCGCCTGTCACTACTCCATACAAGTTTAGACGTGATTAAAACTTGCCTACTAAAATTACGTCAATATACGTCAAGCGCTTATGATTAATTTGACAGGACTAAACTAAAATTTATCTTCTGTCCTTTTCTTAATGAAATAGAAAGAAAAAGATGCACTGAACTTAAATTTAGTTTAGTTTGTGAACAAGGGAATCGGCACCATTATCTCGTGACTGAGAAGGAATTATGAAAAACGGCTCTAGCTAACTATATCGGTGTCTAGAATTTTCTTTTACCTTTTTTAAAGTTTCATATTGAGACACGAAGCAACAAAATTCGATCTAAATAAAAACGGCCACATTCCTCTAGATCGTATTTTGTTGCTACGTGTCTCAATATGAAACTTTATATAAGGTATTAGAAAATTCTAGACACACTTACCGATATAGTTGATTGAGCCGTTTTTCATAATTCCTTCTCAGTCACGAGATAATATGTTTTTATAGGAGTGGGGCTAGTGGACCGGTGACAACGCTCTTAAGTCAAAAAGTAAATGCGTCATTGGAAAAAATACCTGTGTCAAAAGTAACACCGCACCGCACCGATAAAAAAAGGGTGTGTGTAAAATGGTATGCCAGCAAGCAGTGCCACAGGAATAGTCTTATAATAATACGATCTTATTATTGTCCCACTGCAGCTCAAAGGCTACTTCTCATACAGAGGCCCTATACCCAAAGTCTCTAATTGAGATAATTTATGTAAACAAAGTAATGTCAAGAAATGTCACCGTCAAAATGACAGGACAGTGGTGCAAAACATTTTATCATTAAATGTTTTCGTAAATAATCATCGATAAAATTAAAGTGAATTAATTATAACAACTATGCAAACAAAATACCGTTGCCAAACAATGTTTTGTGTAGTGTGTCGGAGACACGGTATACGATCGTTATAATCAGCCCTTTTAAGCCCAGTTCTAGACGTAGGCCTCCCAAAATCGATTTCCTATCGAAACAGTTTACAGCCGCTTTCATCCAAAGTTTGGCTAGATTCATATCTAGCCACACTTTGGATGAAAGCGGCTGGAAACTGTTGACCTGTTTACTTACAATATGAATCTATGTATGAGAGTTGTAATATTAGTGTTGATGAAGATGTACAAAATTTTAAAATGCTTGGGTCTCCTGCATTGTTACCAGTATCATAAAATGTTTTATACCAGAAAATTTCCTTTTATTAATAACTTTGTTTAAAACCGACAATTTATAAAAATAATTACAGTATGATTATTTTTTAATTATTATTTCTTAAAATCAGTACTTAAAATGAAATGGAACCTCTTTTTCGCAATTTTATGTGAATTACCATTACGAAGATATTTTTTTGTCATGTTATCCCCTTTGTTTACATAAATTATCTGAATTTGAGACTTTGGGTATAGTGTGAGTTTCTTTTAACCATCTCGATTTTACGCATCGAGCGCGTTCGGCCTTCCGATTGGTCTTCGATTGGCCCTTCACCAGTCGGAGTGCCGAACGCGCTCGAGTCGTAAATTCGAGACGGTTAAAATAAACTCACACTAGGGCCTCTGAGCAGGCACAAGCATTGATCAACCCTATTATTTGAATACTCTTACCTACATCTAAATCCGTAAGGCGACGATAACCGACATTTAATGTTTTTATACTGAAGATCACGTTTAAACGAGTAGTGGTAATGATTTGGAAAAAATATATGTTAAATTAGAGCATTTTCTTAATAACTTAATCATGCAAATATTTAAGATTATGTTTATATTACATAGTGAAATTAATTTGTAAAGTTATGTCTAACGCGGATAAAAAACTGAGAATCACGCAAAAACTATCAAGCGTATTTTCTGAAATCTTCATCTTTTTAAATAGAATTTAATTATTGATCTTTTAGTACACGTGTTTTATTAAAATACCTTCTGTTTTATGAATAATAAATTAATAATGCGTTTTATTTGGGACAACGCTCCTGGGCCTCAAGTCTGCTAATACAATAGTGTCAGAATAGTCTCGCCATTGTGAGTATTTGACAGTGTTTGTATGGCAAATTTGTCAAAAACTCACAATGAAGAGACCATTGCAACGTTTGTACATTAGTAGACTTGGCCCCCTGGATGGGCGAGTTCTATTACTGGCTGGACGTACGACGCGTTGTGTGAGCTTAGTACAGAACAAGCAAGCTAACCACTCAAGGTCACTGGCCTATGGCCTTAAGGTGCAATTAGATCCCGGTCGATCGACGTTGAAAAGTCGATGTTGATCGCCTAAAAACATAATCCATGGGCGACCGATGATCGTAACCCGTCTGCTATGTTACATATGCTTGCCCGGTTACGTGCAGTGTGGTGCATATCCTATCCCACACTGCACTAATCGATTTAAGCTGTCGATGGCATCAAACGACTGCAATATAGTTGCACCTTTACAGTTAGGTACCTACCTACAGGAAAAAATCAAAATAAAATATCGCAAAATGAAATCCCCTCGAACGTGAAACCGATGATATTGAATGTTATCGTTCCTGCGATAAAAAAATACGTAATCTAAACAACAATGTCATATCTTGGTACATCTTTTTCTGTGTTAGTCATTGACTAGATACCTACTTATATTGTTTGGCACCTACAATGTGATTTAATCCGACTAGCTACACTAAATCGCTTTTTTAAACATCCATAATAATATTATAAATGCGAAAGTAACTCTGTCTGTCTGTATGTGACGTTTTCATGCCTAAACCGCTGAACCGATCGTCATGAAATTTGGCAGAGATATAGCCTGGGATATGGAGAAGGACATAGGCTACTTTTTTACGTGATAACCGACATCCATGCGGGCGGAGCCGCGGGAAAATGCTAGTTGTTCTATAGTTTTTCCTAAGCATGGCTCAATTCCACATCGTTTAGATATTTTGTTTAATTACAAGCTCGCTGTGAGAATGATTATTTTTAGCTCGACCTAGCAAAAAAAATATGATTAACGATGCGTCATGGTCTCTGTGGATCATCTTTATCAGAACTGGTTGAAGATAAGATTGCACACCTGTAACAAAAAATAATATCACATATTGACATTAGCCCATTATTCAACCTTATTTGTTTTGGGAATGGTTGGTTTATTATAAATTAGAGATTAAGCGGGAACTAAGACTAGCCACATACTTGTTCCTTGTAATGAGGGGCAACATTTCGCGGCCGCGGCTGCTGCTGGTGCCGACTGCGCGCACCTATTTGCTTCAGCGAGCACCGCTGACGCGCGCATTGGGCACGCTCAACAGGGTAGCGGATACAATTGACGTGTTTTCTTGTTCTCTGAACGACTTTACTTTGGCGACCTCTAGGGGTTATGTTAAAATTAAGTAAACTTTTAGGTGTTATATTCGTTTAGTTTATTGTGAATTTCGTTTATAATAGACCAGTATTTATTTAACCTGGTAACCTGTCATGATAGATTTAAGGTGTTAAAATAAATAAATAAATTAGGAAACAAGCTTCAATAGTACATCATTGCAAAGGCCGGGAAATAGGCAATTGCAGGTCGAGTATAGGACTTCACTAATACGAGACAGGCAATTGCCATTTCCGCCGAGGCATATATAGTGCTTTTCTCAAAAAAATGCGGGGAAATAAGACATACTTTCATGTATTTTTCTTCGCTGGAAGTAGGTTTTCCATTGCCAATTTGGCTTCTGGTCTTAAATCTGGTGGAGTAAAATCAATCTCCATTTCACTCTCTGAATCGTGGGAATTCATTTTAATTAAATTTATATTTATTAAGTATGTAGGTAAATAACAAATCAAGACGAATTTTCAGCTTTGCCGCTAATTTTCTATTTGTCATCTGTGCCAAAAGGCAACCGCATTTATGGCTATACAGCCACGTGAACGCAATTTATGCTAAGCAAAGAGACGTCCTTTGGTATGCCAAGAATGATAAGAGATCCAATCAAAGAGTATTTATTAACCCCAGGACGCCATTTCATACAAAATTGCTGGAGTGTTGTAATGTTCCAAATTCAAAAAACGCTCCTGCAATTGATTTGATTTTCTTTTTCCGTAAATTCGGTACTTCGCGTGTTCTTTTTTCGAAAATAATGACAATATTTCCATGCATGTTTGAGAAAATTACCTTTAACACAGTTATGCTTTAACTCTAATCTAAAAAGCCATATTTGAACTGAATAAAGCCATCGTCAGCATCTGCCTTGCCTTTTCTCAACTATGTTGGGGTCGGCGTCCAGTCTAACCGGTTGTAGCTGAATACCAGTATTTTACATGGAGCGACTGTCAATCTGACCTCCGCAACCCAGTTACTGGGAAATACGACATCCCCTGGTAACACTGTATAAAGTCAGGTGGTTTAATTAAATTGTAACTCTTCAGGAACTAAAATGGTCTATGATCAGAGTGTCTAACTTTCAATTCGTCTACGAAGCAAAATGCCTAAAATTAATGTCTACGCAGCAAATTGCCTAAGCTGTAAATCGCCTGGAGATCAAAATGTTTAACAAGCAAAATGCCTAAAATGTGATAATTCTAAGTAGTCGAGATGGTTAAAATAAAAGATAATAAGGTATTATTATTTCTAACTAACATAACTGTTTCCAGAATATACAGGGATGCCAATGTCAATATTTTATATCGTATGAAAATGGCAGTCAAAACTACATTTTTTTTGGTTGCATTTGGATTACTCGGGTGCAAAGATGCAATCATTATATTTCCTTGTTGCCTGTTTTCTTTATGATTATCCTGATATCAATAATAATAAAATATGAAATTATTTCCAGAACAAATTATTTGGCCGAGTTAAATGCATTAGTGGCCGAGTTAAATGCACATGAAATCAATGCGTTATTCATATTAATCATTACTTATTTCGTTACCGTTTAAAAAATCCTTTAAACTTTTCCTTTAAACTGTCTCTTGTTTCATCTTGATTCTGTAAACACTGACAAACATGATCCTAATTCTATAATCCTTCACAATTCTAAAATAGGTGAACTGTTGTTTGTTTTTCAAATAAGTTTTTTAAATATTTAACTTAAGTTATTAATACTGAAGATTGTTATTTTATAAAATAATAACAACGTCATAGAAAGAAAATCGTTTATTAACTTTTCGCAGCAACCATACAGTTTGAAACTTATAACCTTACAGTAATTTGTTTATTTAATACTTGTTTCTGCAGGTACACAAGAGGTACCAAATCTACTTGTAGAGTGCACTCAGCTACACACATTGGTTAGCAGTACACCCGCGGTTCTGACATCAGGATGTCGGGTATACCAATAAATATCATTGTACGGGTATAGGTACGCAGATTTTCAGGAGAGGTACGTAAAGGTACACAGAAGGTACTTACCAAATAACTGCAATAAATTTAGGCAGTTCTGAAAAGTACACCCGCGATTCTGACGTACATCTTTCTTCTCCTAAAATAATAGGCATATTGCAAGTTTTTGGTTCATAGTCAGAATAAGGTTTAGTTCAAATACTGTAGACATATTGCAAGGTAAGCATTGTGCTTCTTAGTCAATATAAGGTTTAGGCAATACTTGGCATAGACGTTTTGATTTCTAGTCAGTATGATCATAAAGGTTAAAAATAACCTGATATCTACAATTTACGTTTGGCATCTTAATTCAAATGAGTTTTTTTGAAGAGAGAGCAATCAATTTCACTTTTACGTAGTCCGAGAACCTGCTAAAATGAAGGCTAATGGTTGTCAGAGTTGGATTAAAAGTTAAAACCAAACGGGTAAGTAAATCTAGGATGTGTTATTTGTACTGTCTAAAAACAAAGAGCTATACACACGTTGTGAAATATAAAAGTTGAAAAAATATATTGAGAGAATGGTGAACGATGAGGCTCTGTTGTAGCTATTAATAAAAATAAGTGTACAGTGCAAGCACATACGAATTTGACACCGTTGTGTCAGCACTTTACTTGCTACGCGTGGTCTATAATTTAGTACACAAATATCATTCAAATCGCGTGCACTCATTATCATTTAATTAAGCAATCAATAAAAGTTATTACCACGTATTCTTGCGTATCACTCAAACTATCATCATTAAAGGGTGTAAAGATGCTACAAGAAGAACAGTTGGAAATCCAATTATAATTACTAGCAATAAACAACTTACGAATAATATTTGACCAGGCTTGTTCTTTCTATTCCAGGTCCTGGGTATCCTGTGCATGGCACTGGCGTCGCCATGGTACTCCACGTGGTTCGTCTTCGTCGCAGTCACCAGCTTCATCACCACGCTCATGTGGAGCTTCGTGTTCCTGCTCAGCATCAAAGACGCCCTTAAAATACCTATCAACTGGCTTTTATCTGTAAGTACTTGCATAGTTAAGAACCAGCTACGCACCAGTTTCCCTGGGGCACACTACCGATCTGTAAATATCCTCAAAAATAAAAATAAAATCATTCACTTACGGAAATGCAAGTTTCTAATAACTGTACCTACGTATATAACAGTTGAATGAGGGATCGATGTTTCCGTTACTTAATTGATTAAGAAATTAAGTTCGTTAACTATCGGAATTTACCAGTTTTAGCAGTAAATTCAATATGTCTAAAACAATTCAAAAATGAGAGTTTAAATGCCTTTATTTCTGGCAGAAAATAGTGTTAATCAAAGACTCGCTCCCAATGTATAAATTACTCACCAACTCGCCACGACTGTCCTGTGGCCAAGATATTTGAACATTTTAATGAAACAACAACAACATTTTATGTTTGTATGTCTACGAAATTCCGTTCTGATGACAATAATATTTGCCTTTTCAGGAGCTGATCAGCACAAGCATAGAGACGTTGATGTATCTGATCGCTTTCATAGTCCTGTTCGCAGCAACGGCTAGCTACTACACGCATGCGTATGGAGCAAATGTTGCAGCTGCTGTAAGTATCTTCAAACCATCACTATCATTCATAGATTGTCGTCATCATCCCAGAGTGTACGATAGCAGAGGCTTATATCCAGCATTGGAATGCTTTAATAATATTTATTTTACATAAAGAAGTACACAGATGACACTTAATTTAAGCTCAAAAAAATGAACCTTCATCTTCCTTTCTTCCAATAAGCTTCATCTTACTTCTCTTATAGAGAAGAACGGGCAAGAAACTCCATGGCAACTCCAAGCCTGGTACAATATAAATCAAGGAAAACCAGTGTTACAGGGGAACCCAAAAGGTGGGGTCTATTGGCTGATGATATTTATGATAAACCATTGAGTAGACTCCCAGTATATTCTATTTAGTAAACGCTGAAATTGGGGAATTTTGTTCAGATTGATTACCTCCCTACTCAATTACATATTTTTGGATACTAGCCTCAGATGCCTAAAATGTGACTTATCAAATTTTTGAGTTACCAAATGCTTTTGAATGATTTTCTGTTCAGCTACCTCTGCGTGACGGCAATAGTAGTTAGTATTGTACATACAAAAGATTGTTGACCATATCTGGAACAAGCTGGGCAGTAACAATAGTCAATAGCAATCGTGAATCGTGTTCTTAAGTGTTTTAATTTATGTATAGTGCCTTATGTGAAGGGTCATGTTATGAACCATGTTTTGTAATACGATAGTAAAGCCCACAACTTGAAACGAGGCCGGAATCAGGCGGCAGAGAGCTCGATACAGTCATTTTCATAGTAAAATTTCACATTTTCTGTTGTGTTGTTATGAGTCATGTTCAGTGTCATTCGTCAGTTAGCCTTCTCCCATGTATGATCATCAGTTTCTGAATTTATTATTACTCCTTAAAAAAATATTATCTCGTGACTGAGAAAGGAATTATGAAAAACGGCTCCATATGGAACCTCGGTAAGTGTATCTAGAATTTTCTAATACCTCTTATAACGTTTCATCTCCTCTAGATCGTATTTTGTTGTTACGTGTCCCAATATGAAACGTTATAAAAGGTATTAGAAAATTCTAGATACACTTACCGATGTTCTTTATTTAGCCGTTTTTCCTAATTCCTTCTCAGTCACGAGATAACCATCAGTCTGCTCCCTAATTAACGAGGTGGTCAGAATGGTGGCTTGGTGAAGAATATGCCAATTAAAATTGATCAATTAGCGCAAAAGACTCCTAAACACTCTGTAAAGCAAAGTTTTATAGGTTTTACTATAAAGTTATAACAATAAAGTTTAGAACCGTACGTATAGAATCTCTAGAAAGAATTACTAAGAAAATAATGAATTAATTACTTTGAATGATCTAAGGTCTATTAAAAATTATGGATATTATCGAGAAATATAAAAAAAAGTAGGTTTATTGCAGATAATTTAGAACACGTATGAGTGAAGTCTATAAGACTAATGAAGATAGTTGTATATTTAGTCGTTTGCTTTGAGAACGACGACGAATCAAATCTTACTTTCTATTTTTGATTTGCATATCGACTACCTACTTACTTTCGTAGCTACTACCTACAAAAGTAAGTAGGTATAGTGGCCGCCACATAAATCTGGAATAAAGTTCATTGCTCTTTCCTTTATTTCTTTGCTTAGGTACCCCGACCATACATTATTATGAATCGTATTTTATTACTAGAAAAAGTCAAGGATCACGATAAAGGTCGTTTCGGGACAAGCTTATGTCATCATTTCTGTTTTCGGAGTTACATAATTGAATAAATGTATGCGGGTCACTGAACTTTATTGCAGATTTATGTGGCGGCCACCATATTCGACTAACTAACAGTAATTAAAGCAGGGGTTTTTAATGTTTACGTCTGACAAACCGTTAATATAAGCAATGTTGCATTTTCTCATGGCAGACCTTGCTTCATGCCACTGCTTGATATATAAATTGTTACGTTATGTGGATTATTGAAAATCGTCAAAATCTTGAACTTGGCAAGTCTCTGATAAATTGTAAGTCTATGGTTCTTTGTTCTTTACAAAATGGTTAAATCCGGATCCAGAATTAAACTTAACGACACGGGTTTCGCACTAAATGGAAATCTTAGTTGTGGTCATTACAAACCACGCTGAGTACAGGGAACGGTGACCACAATTACCGTAGAACAACACTGATGACCTTAATCGCCGTTTCCGAGTAGGGGTAATTTTGGACTATTGTTAAAAAAAAATATAAAATATAATTTTGTTTGTACAGGTGTTTGGTATTTTCAATACTGCGGCGTACGGAGCTAGCTCGTTCCTGTTGTTCAAGGAGTACCGCACCACGGCGACGACGGCGCAGGCGGCGTGAGCGTGATCCTCACGCGCAAGCGCCGCGCCACTACCATAAACCTCAACGGAAGCCTATTATCGTATCACTCACATTCGTTCCGCTTTCGATTCTGAACGCCGAAATCTAACTGTACTTTTCACGATCTTTACAATAAGCACTTATTTTAAACATTTGTTTTTATACCAGATAACGTGGCTATTCGTGTTAAGCATTTTATTTCATGAGAATATTATTAAAATAAATATTTTATCAAAGTTTGTCTCGAGATACTACTTATAATAAACGTTTTAAAATATTTTTGTAGAGAGTCCTACATATCTTGTCGTTTACAGAATTTCAAAATCGAAGGTCTTATGAATGTGTTTTTAGCTGCCAGGCTGTTCTACACATATTAAAACTACTTATTAGATATCTATACTATATTGAATATTGATATTTATTTTTTTATCTGATATTATGATAATTCTGTCGCAAACGAGTGAAATTTTTCTCACTTTGTATTCGTTGATCAAAACCATTGCATTTTATGCAGATAGATTTGTAATTTATAATATAATTTTACTATATTTAAAAGTCATGTAACAAATTGTACGGTTTTATATTAATATTAATAGAATAATACTTAAATTAATGGCCATAGATTGTGTACATGTAAGGAATATATATATAAAATGGTAAGGTATGTTATACAATGAACCATTGTCCAAAAGCTACATTATTTTTTGAACACACATTATACAGTTGGTAAATTATAGGAGGGCAGTTATTGCTCTGTCAGGAAAAGTATGGAGCTGGATCATTTAGGTTTCAGTTCGTCGAGTTGTTAATGAATAAGTATGCCTATGTTGACAAATCAATACTTTTTATAAAAACTTTGTATACCATTTCGGAGACTGTCGCATGAAAAAATTAGTAAGGGCAGCAGAAGTGTTACGATCAACCAAAACTAGATTATTTTAAATTATAAACCACATTATTTTAATTCATAATGAAAAGGAAGGAAGTGACGTTAAAAAACGAAATTGACGAGAATCAGAAGGGTCTTATTATTTAAAAATATAAATTAAAAAAATAATATATTTCAAAGAAAAAGTGGGGCCAGTTTTGACAAAGTACCTACATTCTTAGGCTTCTCTTATATTATAAGGTAATTCTTTGTACCTACTCGTATTTTATTACATGGTTGTTACAATTTTATTAGACTAGTCTTACAAAAATCTGTACGATTATTATTAATTAAAGTTTATGTATGTGTAATCTAAAACGAATTAATTAATGGTAAAATAATATATTTTAATGTAATTTGGGACGAGATATTTTGGTAAATACAACTTTATTCGCACTTTAGTACCTAATGTATGAGTTTGAGTACCTGATACATTATAATTATGTATCGCAGTGACCAAGATCTTTGATTGATTGATTGCTCCTTCTCTTCTAAATTATATCGAAATTATTAAAATTACAGTTACTGTACCAATCTATTATTCAGTAGTTACAAGTCTTTAAATTATGGTACCTATCTTGGAAATATTTTTCTAAATGTAACTAAAAATAAATGTTGTCTATTATAAATGGGATTGAGCACGTTTTTCTACACTTATACCTATTTAGGTACCAATACTTACACTTATCTAATATACTTCTTAAAGTTACATTTTGATGTTTTTGTTAAGAACTGAAATATTTAAGTTGTGTTGAATGTCGGGTGTTATGTGAAGTGTTAAACAATAGTTAATTTTATTGACCTAATTTGTAAAAAGTTAATAAATATATTTTAACATATATTGTATTGTCTTTTATTTATAATATTTTAAGCAGAAGTTTATAAAATAAGAAAAGGTTCTAGGTATTTCGTACCTACCAAGGAAAACAAAGTATGTCGATGTCGTAGAGATAATTTTTGTGAAAAATAAACTACTTTGGCCTTGTTATTATGTTTCTAAAAAGCTCCTTATTCTTTTTTTTTACATACAACGGGGAAGCTCTTTGCCTTCATCTCACCTGATGGTAAGTGATGATAAGGCCGAAGATGGAAGCGAGCTTCACCTGGAATCCTCAACCACAGAGGAACTGGCTATCTTACCTCTAACTGCCGAAATACAACAATTGCTGTTAACATTGTTGTTTTCGCGACAGACTTAGATAGGATGGTGGTAGCTAGCCAGGCGGACTTAGAACAAACCCTACCACCAACCAAACCGAGCAGAAAAAATAATTCAATTTAAAATATTTGTTAGCTAGACAATGTTTCTTAATTACTTCCTCTTTTAACCGACTTCTAAAAAGGAGGAGGTTCCATGTTCCTCTGTATGCATTAAAAATATTTTCATAGATATTTTTATTAATTGTGGACCGATAAAAATAAAAAATACCATTTTAGTTTGAAAGGGCTCCTAAATTTATGTGGGACCACCCATACAAATTTGGTCGAGTTCTGATGCGTGGTTTTTGAGTTAGCTTCAATAATACGTAATGATGATGTTATTTAAGTTCCTTTGACTGTTGTTAACATAGCAAGTAGTGTTATACGAATTTTTGTGTGGGATAGACACACTTGCTATGTACAGTGGCCAGCATATCAAGTTAACACAAATTGACAAATTTCCTCGTTTGATTTTGAACTTAATCATCAACATTTTAAAGTTTAAAATCGTTTGGTTGACAGTTTCGTGGAGCTTGATGTGCTGGCCACTGTATCACAAAAGTGATATAAGTGGCAAAAAAGAATAACCAAAGACACCGACATCAGAAATTAAAGTTATTTTTCACTTTGTGTTGCTTTTTTTAAGTCGTTTGTCTTTTTTTGAAAGGAACTTATAATTCAAACTCAAAACATTTATTTCAATCAAACCATTTACAGGCACTTTTGAATTGTCAAAGAGTTGGTCAGTTAGTCAAAAAGTTGAAGCTAGCGCATTCCAAAACGTAGATCTCTATGAAGAAGAACGGGCAAGAAACTCCAAGGACACTCTTTTAAATCAAGATATTACAAAATCCTGGGTATATTATTCTTGTTGTATATGTGAGAACACGTAAAACAATTCAAAATATAAGATTAAAAATAAGCCCTGGCAGTTAAGAGATGATCAGTCTCAACTGACGGCGTCCCGTTCACGAATATGACGCGTCGATCAGCACCATCCAGCTCAAACATATTTTAAGGAACCGAACCAACACCCGCGCTACTATCAGTGAGACATTTAAGTGAGCATGACATACTCTCAACTTCCATGCTCTCTCAAGTCAACATACCTACATCATAATAACATAATAAAGGCTCCATGGTACTCACATTTACAAAATTGAAAAAATGCTTCTAAATTATATAAAACTATAGCTTGCAATGCATTTTAGAGATGACTAAAAATTTACCACCAAAAAGAAAGAAAATAATTTTTATTTATATTTAAGTTCGTACCGTCAGAAAAAATAAAAAAGAAGGGAAGCAACTCTTCCAAGTATTACAATTTTATCTATAACAATCCAAGTGGCTGTGGACCAGCATTTAGCCATGCATTTTTATCTACGATATAATCACCCAACTTATATCTACATAGTGTGCGTTTAATGCATGTTTTAAATTTCTTCTCATTTAGTGCAAGAATATCGAGTGGTATTTTATTATAACATTTTACACAGTAGGTATCCCATAAAAGAAATGTGTACTTTAGTCAATCTGAAACGTGGTTGATCTCATTTGTTCCTATTTCTAGTGCTAAAATTATGCCTGTCACTTATCTTCTTAAAAAGATGTAGATTTTTTCCAACATACATAATGTTTTCATAAATATATTGACTAGGTACCGTCATTATGTTTTTTTTTTTTAAACAGTTCCCTGAGAGATTCGCGTCTCCGGAGGTTTTAGATTACTCTGACAGCCCTCTTTTGCAGAATAACGATAGAATCAAAATCTGCAACTCTTCCCCACAGCAAAATATCGTAAGACATGATGCTATATGCTATGGAAGTAACTAAAATAGACCAGTCTCGCAGTATCAGAATCAGTAACATGTTATGTAATACAATCATTTGATAGGAAACATTTGCGGTGCCCTTACAGGGTGCATGTCTTAATACTGTGTCATGAAATTTCAATGCATGCCTACTAACCAGTGTTTAACATGTAAGCAAATAAATAAATAAATAAACTCTATCCATGTCTATTAATTTATGGATTTTCCAAATTCTAAACATAGCCAAGTGCTAGTGTAAGTGATATTAATTTAAGTAATGACCCCACTGTAGTTTTGACTCAAGCGTGATCCCCAGGAAAACCGTATTTTCAACAAAAGTCTAGTAGGTATCTCCTTATTCAATACAACGTGATATTTACTACTTCTAACGTTCGGTAACGCGAATCTTTTGCATTTAGTTTTCAAATCAAATCAAATCATTTATTGGTTTGCAAACATGGGTAATTAGTACATAGATGTTTTATCACAATAGTCCTCCATGCTCTACCGTTACATGGGCATGCAAATCTTATTATTATTCAATTGAATCAAAATTAAAGATATTATAATTTTAAATAACAATTTTGAAAATTAAATACATTATACAAACTTCTCATTAAAATCCAATTATTTACAGTAAACCAAAGCGTTATTTACATCCTCAAGCTTCTGTCCCTAGTAGCATTTTCGTTGGCATTTAGTTGGGCCAACTTCAGAGGTATGTGGCCCAACCAAACGCCAACAAAAATGCTACTAGGGGTGCATGTATGCATAGAGTACTATTATATGTTTACTTCCATCAGTTATTTAAATCAGTGATGGGTCATCAGCAAATAACACCATTTGTGGTCGGTTTTTCAGTAAATGAGGTAAACGTAAATCATTTATATATAGTTACTAATAACAATAACATCATCAATACGTATTATTGAAGCTAACTCAAAACCACTCATCAGAACTTGACAATTTTTATATTTGTGGTCCTATATTTTAGAAGTACATATAGGTATCATACCAAACAATTATTTTTTTAATCTGTCCAGGTTTGATAAAAATATCGATGAACACACATAAAAAAAAATACATAGATACAGACGAACATGGAACCTCCTCCTCTTTTTTTTATTTGTTTGAAATTGTATTATAGTAGTGATAGCCTAGTAGTGTGATCGTCGGACTGCCATGTCATATGTCTCGAGTTCGATCACGAGGCGCGCAATTCTGACTTTTCGAACTCATGTGCGTATTGTATAATAATTATCACTTGCTTAAAAAACGGTGAAGGAAAACATCGTGAGAAAACATGCAGAAGAGATATTTCTCGACGGCATGTGTCAGGGGCCCATGGGCGGCATAAAAACTCTGACACCCAGGTTAGTCACTATATAATCACACGAAAAGAAGAAGATGAAAATTGTATTGTTTTTTTTTGGAAGTCTGTTGACTTTTGCTAAATGAAAAACCATTCCTTAGTCGATGTCAATCACCCCTTGGACACTTACTAGGGCTCAAATTTTTTGGGATTAATCCACTGTACCAAAATCGATTAGTGAGATACAGCGGTCCTCAAAATTTTTAAGATTCCATTTGAAAATCCATGTGAAACAATCCGTTTTCTGACCCCAGTTGATAATGTTAGCCCTGCTTTAAAATAGCTTTTTCGTAGTTTTTCCTTATATAGGTGGTGTGGTGTAGGTGGTATCTTAGGTTCCATGGTATTATTTGGTATCATTTTTTCGCCCCGCGTTTGACCACTGAATGATGATACAGTCAACAATGTTGCAAGCAATTGACTTATTGAATGACAGTAAAGGAAAACTTTGCAAGGAAATTTAAATATGAATAGTCTCAAATTGCAGTGCGCCTGCGGGGCGATCTAAAAACGTTATCAGTCTGACAAGATGCCTATGACTTGCAGTTTTAAAATACAGTCATTTAATAGTGTCGCAAGTGCGCCTGCGTTAGAGAAAAGGAGTAATGTTTAATCTTATACCGAAGTATTATTTTGTCAGTTCCTTTGTGTTGAGAAAGTCTAGCTGCTCCTGACGCATCAATAACACCCAGGTGATGTATTGGTGCGCAAAGCTGCCTGTCTGGTGTGTGTTGTGTGCGCAATGTCGATATTGGCCGGCGACCGGTGACTCACCGCCAGAGTACGGTGCCCACTTCACAGTCGTGCCAACATTGCCCGATCGTGCATACGTGCGCTTTTCACTTGTTTTAAAACATTTGCCATAGTTTCCCAACGTATATATACACTGTAAGTACCATTTTATTGTTCACTTATTTACAATCATGTAAGACCCTACAGAATTTATGTTTCCTAACGATAGTGTCGTCAAATAAATACTAAAAGAAAAATAACTAAATTTTCGATTGTTATTCATGTGTTTACTTTATTTAAGTTAGTTGTATACAGCAAGTTAAAGTTATGTGTAAAATATTGATAAAATGTTGTTGTTAGTCTTAATTAAAACTGTTTTAAAATGTATTTTAACGTCAATATTTTTATTACCTACGTATTGCACTAAAGGAAGTTTATTTAAACAGGATTTACTTAATACTCTATTTATTATACAATATATTCCAATATATACTGATAACAGTTGTGCCAGACAATTTATAAACTAGCGGCAAAACGGCTGGGTACTGAGTGACTTGATGATTACACTATCAATGGATGCATAAATTACCACAAGATATTCTTTGATAGATGCATGCTCGAATACAGTATTGCATGTGTGATGTGCAAGCCAGTGAATAAACTTCACACATGATATAGGTAAGTATTAATAAGGTATATTGTAGTATTGTGAGAGCAGGCGACCCTGGCATACAAATATTGCGAGTCACACGCCTACACGTTGACCTAACCGACCTTATTCGGAAATGACATAATATTAAGTTTTGACTGTGCTATGATCGATGGTGCCGATTCCCTTGTTCACAAACTAAACTAAATTTAAGTTCAGTGCATCTTTTTCTTTCTATTTAATTAAGAAAAGGACAGAAGATAAATTTTAGTTTAGTCCTGTCAAATTAATCAGCGCTTGACGTAAACTAGCGTAATATTAGTCGGCAAGTTTTTAATCACGTCTAAACTTTTATGGAGTAGTGACAGGCGCTGATTAATTTGACAGGACTAAACTAAAATTTATCTTCTGTCCTTTTCTTAATGAAATAGAAAGAAAAAGATGCACTGAACTTAAATTTAGTTTAGTTTGTGAACCAGGGAATCGGCACCATTAGCGTAAGAAGCCCACTCTTAAATTAAGATGTCGTTAAGCAGGCAGTTTCGGTCATTATATCCAATTGATCTTAATTGTTTTTATTTATAGCTTGGTTTCTGTTACTACAACTGTTTTAACTATCCATAATGTCTTTAAAGTGTCTAGATATCAATTCAATATCTAGACACTTGACAAATGAACTGATAATAGATACTTTAAAGGCTCGCGCAGACTGGCGCGATATCGCGGGCGCGACAGGCAGCGCGACCCTTCTCGCGCCCGAATATCGCGTCAGTCTGCACGAGCCTTAAGGCTTCTACAAACAGGCGTGACACGCGACGCAACACAAAGGCACCGCAAGTATCGCGACGAGCGGTGCCATTGTGTCGCGTCCCGTGTCGCGCCTGTTTGTAGGTGCCTTTACAGAAGGAAGTCCTCATTAAACGTGAGAGTTATGAGAACCTATAAAGTATTTGTTATCAACTGAACAGAAAGTTGTATACACAGATATACGTTTCTATTATAATGGATATCTACTTTATATGCATACTACCTTAGCCAAAGGGGAATCATCCTTCTGCCCGTGTTCCAAATTGTTTCGAGTCGGTGCTGCTCTTTTTCTCATTATCTAGCTAAATCATCCTTCACACTATCCATTGATTGTTTCATTGGTCTTCCCCAACTCTTACATCTGCAGCAGTCCGTAGGAACATTATTAAAATACGAGTGTTATGATATTTCAGTGAACCAAGATGTCTCACTCGCTGACCATCACTCGGACGACGGTGGCCACGACAGGCACCGCTGTGTACATCAACAGCAGCTACATAGGCACCACTCCCGGACTCCTAAAGCTCGCAGAATTGGTAAGAAGAAATACACAACATTTCACAACAACACTACCTCACTCCTCGATACTAACTACTTCTAGGGTTGAGATAGCCAGCAAGAGTCGGCCGGACTTTGGTAGTTTAGTGTTGATATAAACGACGCGGCCGGCGGGGTAATTGCTGTTACGCGATTTAATAACAGTAGGAATGTGTTTGATTTTGACAGTTCAACAACATCCATTGCGTTAGTTACGTCGTTAAGCAGATACATATGAAGCAATGGTTTAGCAATATGCTTCAAAATTATTCAGATTGCTATTGATAGTGTTTTACGCAATTAGGGTACCTAAAAATGACGTTCGAAGTTAAGGCAAGCTAACCTCTAGGAAATGTAATTTTAATGCCATTTTATTTAGAAACGGTAATGCTTAAACATGTGAAAAAATTATATGTTGCTTTTGAGACCTTTCAGTAGGTACTTCGGGTACTTGTTACATATTTGGATAAAGTTCGCTCGATAGAAAAAAAAATCCAAGCATACCTTAATTTTGTAGATTAAAACTGATTTTATTTCAATATTATACTACTTTATGTATTGAAAATCACATCAAAATAAACGTCTATGATGATGTAATGTCCGTCGGGTTTAACATTGTTAATATCGTACAACACATAATTTTAGTTTAGTCCTATCAAATTAATCAGCGCCTGTCACTACTCCATACAAGTTTAGACGTGATAAAAACTTATAAAATTACGTCAATTTACGTCAAGTGCTGATTGATTTCACAGTACTAAACTAAAAAAATTCTTCTGTCCTTTTCTTAATGAAATGGAAAGAAAAAGATGCACTACATGAACTTAATTAAATTTAGTTTAGTTTGTGAACAAGGGAATCGGCACCATTGGCTACTATCTAGTGAGCGTATGGTTTGAATGATCAACAATATTTCCTGCCTACTCAGATATTTTGATCCGGAGTGTAACCTAGTTTCAGTTACGTAAATATCATGGTTGGGCAACACGGTCGTATCAAACCAAGAGGCTCCTTGAATTATGCATCTAAATAAAAGTTAGGAGACAAATAGACAGGCTGAAATTAGAACAAGTCGATAATTTGAAAGGTGGAAAATCAGTAACAATGTTTTTTGTTTAAGTCGAATGAAAAACACTAGGTCTGATGGAAAGGCGAAGAAATAAACAAAGAATTTACCTTGACTTAAATCCATACTAATATTATAAATTTGAAAGTAACTCTGTCTGTCTGTATGTTACGTTTTCACGCCTAAACCGCTGAACCGATTGTCATGAAATTTGGCAGAGATATAGCCTGGGATATGGAGAAGGACATAGGCTACTTTTTTACGCGATAACCGACATCTACGCGGGCGGAGCCGCGGGCAAAAGCTAGTAATATATAATATGAACTTTTGCAATGGAATTACTTTATTACCTTCATTGTTTCAGTACCTAACCTATCCCAACTGAAACAAGAGGAAGTATAGTTCAAGAGATGATAAATACCAAAATCTTTTGAACCATATTGTGTCAATGAGCTGTCACGATTTTAATGCTAATGTATTCAGTTTGTACAGTTTGTTAGTTGAGTATTTGGTTTTCTGTCCGGATTTCTTTGAAAAGGCTATGGATGATATCACGAATGGCGTCATCGCGGTTTATTGAATCGTCTGCGCGAATATTCAAAAACATAAAGTGGTGTTGGTACGAGTATATAAATGAGTTTAGCTGCCTATCTTTATCAAATGAGTCAGAGTGGGACGTAAACTTTTCCAATTAACTCTTGTTACTGCATTTAGACCAATAATCACTTTTGTTGTTACAAATTAATTGAACGATGCTCAAGTGGAGAACTTTTAAGGCTCCCACACAATGGTGCGATATCGCGGTAGCGACAAGGTTCACGCTGCCTGTCGAACCCGCGATATTGCGCCAGTCTGCACGAGCCTTTACGTTCCCACTTGCACTGTAGAACCCATTGCACTTAGCGACTAATTAAAATTATGATCAATCAAGGAAAAAAAAAAAACAACATAAAATCTACATGACTTATTCATGAACAAATTCCGAAAACAGTAAAATTCTGAAGTTAACTGTAAGAAAAAATATTTTCTGAAGTAAACATATTATGTCGGAGCTGTTATTTACGAGCAGCTCTTGTATTTGAGATCCGGTTCTTCTTCAATAAATATTTGTTCCGTACAAATATAATATTACTTTAATTTAAGTTTCTGCATAGGCTATACATATTATTAGGTTTAGATATTATACTGTCGTGGTCTCACTTCGGAGCTCGTTCGTAGCGGTGTGTCGCGGGCGGCCGCGAGCCGCGCGTCGCATGCGCGCCTCTCCCGCGCGCCCCTCTCTGTCCTCTATGGTCGGTTCGTTGCGTGAACACATACATACATAAACTCACGCCTTCTTTCCATGGCGGTAGGCAGAAACTATAGAGCGCCACCTGCTACCATTCTCCTTTTGCTAAGTTTACATTCATACATACGTCTGGTCATACACGCACGCGCCGGTTGCGAGTACTACGCAACCTGACCTTTCTTATTTCATAATAGGTTACTATTATGTCCTCCTAGGGCGTCCTCTCACATCATGCCTTGTAAATTTTGCTAGCCGCCTGAAGTAAAGGTATCGTAATTTTCTCCGACCTCGCGTTTTACGAGGTATGACTTCACCCGCGCGGTTATTCTCGGAGCAACCAGAATAAACAAACGAACGATGATTTGCATCGCGAAAGTGCGTCCAAACACTTAATTGTGTATTTTCAATGTATCAGAGGTTTCTTGATAAAATCTGCTGGTTTGAGGAAAACCTTGTGCAGAACAATTGCCTGCAAATGTTTGAAGTGTTTCATTGAGTCGCGTCGCATGTTAACAACCTGGCCAAGGTTCAGCCCAATGTTAATAAAATAAGGAAACTCATTTACGTAAATAATTTATTTGTCGTTGACATTCCATGTTTTCCTATTAATAAATGTTGAATTATCTATTACTCACTAGGAACTAGAACTACTCTGCTTACTCAGGGGTACCATGGCTCGCAACGCCTCTCAGTAGAGGAAAATGGGACTGTAGAATGTAGATTGATGTGACCCATATGACTTTATTATATTGGGTGTATCTATTCAAACACGACATATTTTAAGAGATAGTGGTAAAGATGCCATGGAAATGATTTTTTATTCTATTATTATTATGACGTTTATTTATTTTTTATCCATATCAAATACATTTTTAAATATTTCTTAAAAAAAATATAAAAAACATTTAAAAATATAAAAAATAGTGGTCCGCCGGTGTCGGGAGCAGGGTCCAAGCTACCGATGGTTAGGGCTGCAGAGACAGGAACCTCCTCACAATGCGAGCCGTATCAAGGAGTACTGCCCTCTGAAACAGGCCCTTGATCCAACCGCCTAACGACACCCTCGAGAGATTTTGATCGAGGCTTTTATTATAATAATTATTATATATTTATTTTTTATTACTTATCGTTAAAAAAAATTACTTGATATGATGATTAATTAATTATCAAAATTCACCGCGCTCGTGCCGCTACCGTCCGTCGCGGCGTTTGCCGCGTCCGGGCGGGATGAATAAATGAATGAATTCATAGATTATTCTATGAATGACATTTTAAAATTATAATAATCATGTAGAAATATAAAACACTTAGATACTTAAACAATTTTTTTTCGCTGCAATGGCTTTTTTACCACCGTTTCTCTTAAAATATTTCGTGTATGAATAGATACACCTTATACATATATGCTGCATGAAATTCTCATTATTTGTGTACCACTTGGCTGTTGGTTATAAGGAGACAAAACTTTAAAAAATATAGTTAAAAATATGGGTGAGATATGTAAACAACTATGATAATGTTTGAGATTAAACATTAAGGAGCTATCCATCCGGAATTGTTGTCATACGGCGGTGTTAAATAAGTTATTTATGAATATAATACTATTGTTTCCAGTTGCTGGGTGCGGCATGCGTCGGCGTTGTGGCCTACTACATGGACCATGGGCGCTACTCAGCCATCAACAGCAAAGCAGAGCTCTTCTACCTACTCGTCGCAGTTGCCTGCCTTGTAGGCACATTTTGCCTACTAACATCGTGCATCGTCTCCTTGTCCACGGCTTCTATCATATCAAAAACTATTTATGTGAGTAAAACATTAAAGACAGTGACGTCATCGCGTTATGAGGTTGGTTATCCAGAGAGAAAGAGGGAAAGAGAGATAAATTAACCCATCCATGGAAATTGTAGAGAGGCCAATAGAACACGCGACAGATGGTAGTATAGCAATAGCACCCACAAAGCTGGCCTTGAGGCCGTTACATACACGGTACGAATTTTTAAGAGATGGTATGAACCGGATGATACTTCCGATCATGTATGGTATCCCTTCCGCGCTTATTTTGGCGCGTGACCAGAATCTGACGCCGCCATCTTGTTTTTTTTTTTCTTAAAAAAATAAATCTTTGCATATATGCAAATAGCGCTCTTTCATATGATGCCCTGGCAGCCCCACTTCGAATTTGTAAGACACCCGTACAGTCAATGTTGCAAAAAAAAATATATAAAAGTATTTTTTTTTTTTTAGTTGCTATTTTTCTTTTTTTTTTCTCTTCGCTCTACTCGGGCAGGCTAAGGTCTTGGACCATACCGCTTCGTCTTCAGTGTTCTTGAATAAAAGTAAGTCCAACGCCTCGTCTTCAGTGTTCTTGAATAAAAGTAAGGTGAAAGCCTCGTCTTCAGTTACATCCTTCTTGTTTTTCTTAATTGCAAAATAGTTGGGCAATTGTCATCTAAAACTATTCCAAATTTCAAGTTGATAGCAGTAGTAGTTCTTGAGATATCCAGCTGTGACAGACACACAGCCAGATTGAATCGCAGCATATGGGTTCCTTTTTACCATTTTGGTACGGAACACTAAAAAGAACATTAAGACTAAAAAAAACTGAAAAAAGAAGACCTGTGCAAGGCCAAAAGGCTTCCTACGTCGGCATAATGCTGCGATATTTGAAAAAAAAAAAACATCGCAGCGCTGGTGTTCTGATAGGGCCGGCCGGGCGGCCGTGAGGTAGGTACTTACTCTTTTCTATACCTACTGGGTTCCTATACTAGGTTTTGTGTATAAATTCTGTGTTTTCATATATTTTCTGGTTTTTCAGGAGGTGATATATCATGGTGTGGCGTTTATCTTGTACCTGTGTGCTGGTATTACTCTGATGATAGAAGTTAATCATGCGAAGGATCAGTATTATAGAAAAGAATATGAAGCCTACCTAGCAGCAGCGGTGAGTATTGATAACTCGTCAGTGAAAAACTTAGGCTAAGGGCTAAGAAAATTAGAATTTCGCGGGTACCTTAGCGCATCCCCTTTAACGATTATAGGCATTTTGAAATGAAACTAAACACAAAACTGTTTCTCTATTTCAGATCATGGGACTAGTCATGGCGGCCCTGTATTTGCTCAGTACGTTTATAGCAAATCGTCAATACCGAGGCATTTAATTGAATATTGGAAACGAATCATTGTTCACTACCTTTTAGTAATTTATTACTTAATTTTATATAAGCAGATGCTATTTAATGTGACGCGTTAGTAATTAGTGACCCTTTTCGTTTACTATAAACAATATTGGTGCCTCTACGAAAACAAAGGCTTGACGAAATTAGTTTCTTGAAACAGCCGCTAGAGGCGCTGATCATATGAAAAATGTAAGCGTTGATTGTAACTTGTAACAGGCCGGGCCGGATTTAAAGGTATGAAGGCCCTGGGGCAACAAAGAAGTGGAAGCCCCGATAATATTGTTTTGGAAAACAAATAAAAAAAAAAAAAACTATTGAATAGGTAACTTGTGAATTTGAACTTTTTTTCCTTGATGGATATAAAGGATGTATTAAATATTATTATTATTATTCTTATCTAAAAAATAAATCTATTGTGGCGGCCCCTTGTTTGTGGAGGCTAGAGCCCCAGTTGCCCTGCCCTGAATCCGGCCCTGGTAACATGCGAAAGTAGACAGACCATAGATATATTTTATATTTCTATGAGACAGACAGTAACCCATATTACAAGTTGCAAGATCAACATCTGTTACTAATAGACATTAGTAACAGATGTTGATATTGGAAATTTAGTTCTGTTACTAATAGACATTAGTAACAGATGTTGATATTTTTTGAATATTTGGAAAACCTAGTTCTCTGTCCAGAAAGAAACTCATGGCAGGCAGTAACGAATTATGGGGCTGAATTTAATAAAAGTATTGCTGCTTTTTGTCGTGTCGTTGTTTAAAGTACACTGGAAATTGTACGGGGGAGGTGAACTGTGAATACTAAACAATTTGGGCACATAAAAATTGTGGAACCAACTGTTAACTCTGGGCGAACTCAGTAAACAATGCTAGTAGCATCACTTGCCAACAAAACAGCAAAGAGGCTGAACTCCATTTAGTGGGTAACCAGCCCAGTGTGTCGACAGAAGGTAGTTTGCTTCTGTATCGGCCATAGTTGCGGAAAACCTGTTCAATTGTGCATTGCTGGACACTGTGCCTATATTTTACATTATTATACAGGATAACTTTAAAAGGAGTGCGTATATTTTTGTTGGTAATCAGGTGCATAAAACTGAACAACTTTCTCCAAGGAACATAGGTCGAAATCTATAAAATAAAAGTCAACTTCTCATACCAACATAAGTCACGTGACCAGTCACTGTATGAAAAGTCGATTTTCAATTTTAAGATTTCGACCTATGTTCCTTGGGGAAAGTTGTCCAGTTTTATGCACCTGATTAACTCCTAAAATATACGCACTCCTTTTAAACTTATCCTGTATACACCTTGAATATGTACTGTACAAGTGTTTGAATACATGTGTTTTTTTAGTGTAGATACCTACTATTTCGAATATAACTTATTATTTTGGTAATGTTTTGGAATTTATATTTAAAGCATCTCAAACTAAATATATAAGTATTTTTATACAAAAAGTCAATATGTCAAATACATATTTAGTTTAGTTGCACACAAGAAGCCCAATGTGCCATATGACGACGTATAACTTTAAAAATTATTTAAAGTCAGGTGCGTTTTATCTCGTCCACATTTATTATAAATCAAATTGTTCGATATAATTTACTGATAAAGATGTATAATCCGAAGTAAAAACTTCCTACATTGCACTTTCATTATCTTAAATCTGCGATATTTTTAAGCATTATCTGCAAGATGTGGCTCAAGCCAAATAAGGTTAGGCTATTTTATTATATGTGTCTGAGGTCCTAGTGTGAGTTTATTTTAACCATCTCGAATTTACGCATCGAGCGCGTTCAGCACTCCGATTGGTGAAGGGCCAATCGGAAGCCAATCGTGCTCGATGCGTAAAATCGAGATGGTTAAAATAAACTCACACTAGGGCCTCAGATTGTGAGACGAAGTCAAAACTAGTCAAGACATCAAGTTCTTGACTAAACATAGCTTCTACCCGCGACTTCGTCCGCGTGAAATTATTCTATGACACTCGGCCATAGAGTAGCTTACTATCAGTGAAATAATTTTTGTGATCGAATCCGCTCTTGCGTAATACACTATCACAATTTGAATGATTTTGAAGGATATTGCTAATCCATTGCTTCATATGTTCGAAAAATTACTCTGCTCAACGACGTAAATAACGCAATGAAGGTTGTTGAACTGTCAAAATGACAGTTCAACAGCCCATTGCTACTGCTAGTGCGTTACGCAATTACCCCGCTGCAGTACTGCCAAATATTACCTACCTTTTACAAATGATGTCTTCCTTCGCTGCAAAAATTTTTGTTTTACAGGGCCAAACGTTTGTGCTTCGCAGTTCCAAATGTTTATGCTTTACTGGGCCAAACAGGCCTATCTAGTCTGAGGGCAATTATTGGTACACTCGGCTACACACCAAGCTATACATTTCCAGAATAAGCTGATCTCTCATTAAATGGAAATCCTATACAACGCGAGATCCGCTTATACTGGAAATCTATAGCTTGATGTGTAGCCGTGTGTACTACATTGTTGCCCGCTAATGCATGAATGTTTCAAATTTTTTTTTTTAAATGCAAGTTTAGTATTAGTACCTACCTATCTAATAAAATTGTAGATTAAGTAAGTATTATTTTAACATTAATAAAAAAAAATACTGTGCGAAGGAATTATTTTCGTAGTAGATACTTATTCGTTTGCCAATTCGCGGAAATATTTGACAGAGGAACAAATAAAAAGAGGAAAATTTGCATTTTTATATCTGCAACATCGTGTTTGATTAATTTGATTTATCAGTTTGATTTGTGTTTATCAGTGATTGAATGTTTGCCTACGAAATAATTAAAACTAAGTTAAACCAGAAAACAAGGATGCTTAAAATATATTAAGGTAGGTAGTACAGTCAGGGAAATTAATTGTTAAGCAAATTGAAACCCGACGTAAATTTGCCGTGTTATTATTATAGCCATATCATACAACTGTCAAAGAATGAAGTTATGATTTGAATGTACGGGCAATTAAAGTTACTGGCTTGACATTGTTATTAACGGGATAAGCATTTTTTTTTTCTAAAGGATCTTCAAGCGCCTTCCTTTTGAATGAATAGAGAATGCTTGCGGGTATGAATGATAAAATAATTTATTTAGTGCTAATAAATCCATCTATGTATGTCTAGCCCTTTTTGCTATGAAGGGCACGATAAAACTACTTAACCCTTTTAGTACTTATAAAAATGTTCGCTGAATTAAAAAATAATATAAATGTGTCAACTCTACTTAGATTTAAGTAAACCATTTATCTTTATATACCTATAAACAGGTGCATTTATTTCTTTCACTAGCTTCCAATGTAATTAAACTTCGCACAAATGTCTTATTCTAAGACAGAATGTTGCCTAGATGTTGCATACTCGTAGATGTAGTTACGTTAAGATTTTTTTTCTTTTGCCAATGTTTTTCACTTTTGAATTAATTATAATGCAGACAGATTAGTATTTTTATGAAGTGAATTTGTGAAAGGTAGACAGACAAGAAAATATACTATTTTGGATACAGTTTTGAAATAGATTTATAGAGAGAAATAAGAAAATAAATGTTTGTACTTTTGGTATTATAAGACGTTTTATTTAATTATAAGTTACAGCAGTTTTAACTTTCCCTCATAATTCCATGATTCAGTTTGATCTTGGGAGTCCAAGTGTTGAAGCTACATATACCCATCCCACATACTACCATCAGTTTAAGAGTTTTCATGATTGAGCTGACAATAGACTTGGGGCAAGATTTAAGATTTTTGAACCATCATAATTATTATGAATTGGTATGGGTCAGTAGGGTTGAGCTATTTACGTCAGCTTTACTGGGGATCCATAATCGAAAGGGTTAGCATTCTTTAAGGGTACAGTAAAGGCCTTTGATGGATTTTCGGTAAGATGTACAATGGTGCCGATTCCCTTGTTCACAAACTAAACTAAATTTAAGTAAGTGCATCTTTTTCCTTCGATTTCATTAAGAAAAGGACGAAAGATAAATTTTAGTTCAGTCCTGTCAAATTAATCAGCACTTGACGTAAATTGACGTAATTTTAGTCGGCAAGTTTTTAATTACGTCTAAACTTGTATGGAGTAGTGACAGGCGCTGATTTATTTGACAGGACTAAACTAAAATTCATCTTCTGTCCTTTTCTCAATGAAATAGAAGGGAAAAGATGCACTGAACTTAAATTTAGTTTAGTTTGTGAACAAGTGAATCGGCACCATTACCTAAGAGTCGTTGCTGGTATGTACATACCAGCAACGACTCTTAGGTATTGTACATCTTACTTGAAAATTAATTCTGGCTAGGAGTATGTACTCCTGGCCACAATTAATTTTAGAATGTGTAAGTACTCATTTCATATCGTGAGCAAAACGAGAACAACCGATAGACGGAAGCATGCCAGCCAGACAGATGGCCACACTCGTTTCGTATTATCATTAAAAAAAAAAACTGTAAAAAGTACCGAACACATGATTTGTTTACACTAGCCGACCAGATTTTAACTAAAGATACCACATGTTGATATGTCGCTGTACCTAAAAAACAAAACAATAAGGTTAATGAGTTTATAAATAATATCCTGAAATAGAAATCTACCCTCCCGTCGCGAGTGCGTCGCTCTATTTTTATAATTAAGCGCACACGCAGCGCGCGGGCACGCGACTCATTCAAATTTATTTCAACTTTGTTCCGTTCCTGACATGTCTTTTGTCTTAAAAAAAATTCTCTTCTGCAGAAATTTTCGGTGTTTTTCTAAAATAATAAAAACAAACTATGAAGAGTGAACTGAATATTGTGTTTGTTTTAAAGTTTATTGTGTAGGTCAGAGTTGAACGAACGCGCTCCCAAACACCTAAAAACTATGCGGTCTTCTAAATATACGTTGTTATGAGTAATACTGACCGTGTAAGAGGATTGAACTCTCCCTTATTTCCTGTCTGGAAATTCAGCAGTGCGGTTGAAGTATCTGATGGACTTGCAAGGCAGTTTTCAGTGCACTTTCAGTGAAGTTTCAGTGATCTAAAATGACTCGTGGACCGACAATAGTGCGTGTGCCGCCGGGCGGTGGTGGTGGTAAGGGAATAAAGTGTTGTTGCTGTCGATGCTGCGAATGCCTCAACCTTGGATATTTGACTTCCCACCATGGCATCATTAAGCTAGCTGAAGCTGTAAGTACCTTAACATGAACCCCTTTAATTATAAACGTTGTGTTTTTTATCTTTATTTATTTAAGGGATTTTTGTACACATATGCGACGATGTTAATCCCATCGTGCTTTTACAAATAACAACTTACTCCTAAACGAAATTAACAAATCTTAAGTCACACAAAACTTAACTGAATCTAATTTCTTATCTAAAAAAGTATATAATATTATTGTTGCTTCAGAAGAAGGCTTGGCTTAAATACCATGGCACATTCCAACGTCCATTACCGACAATTTCATCGAGTTGATAAGTGCGTTTGTTTTGTTTGTATACCGGACACATTCCACCAACACATGCTGGGCATCCTCTATTTTACCACACCCCTCACTGCTTAGAGTTAAGAGACGTTTAAACTTCAAAAATGTATAGTGAAACATTATTAACATACTTAATTTTAAGCAAAATCAAAACCTAAATGTTTTGTTTTACATAAACTTACATGGGCACTTATGAAACGCCAGAAGCTAGGTGCATGGTGCGAATTGGTCGTTTCCTATGGAGAAGAGCCGGCAAGAAACTCCACGGTTACTCTTTTAAAAATAATTGTATGGGACGACAGTGTAGGCCTTTCAACAAGTACCAGGTACTTAAAAAAATAGGAAATGGTCAAGAAATCTACAGTCTATTAGGCCTACAACTTTCTCTCATTCACAAAAGTAGAAAATAAATTATATATACAATAAAATAAAACAACAAACCTATTTAAACCAAATGACATGATTGCCAAACGAGCCACCGTCGGTCCCTTGCCATCCTCCCTCCGACTCTGCCCTAAGCCGAGGTTCGTACCCTTCAGGGGGTGCCCTTAGCGCGCAGTCGTTTAGTTTATAAGTTTTTATGCCCTGGCTGGAGGTATTAAGTTTCGTTAGGAGCTTAAGGCAACAGGAAAGTCCGGTTAAAGAGTTTGAAGAGGTTGAGACCTCTCAAGGATAACTCTGAGATAACAAGAAAAAAATATATATATATTGCCATATGACAACTTTTATAAATAAACCGCACAGTCATCTTCCAACCCTTTTAGTGAAAACTAAACGGATCCACTATTTAGTTTCATCAGCATGCTATTTCAGTTTCAGTGCAACATTTGTCTTTGTTGTGCAAGCCGAATCCTTTTGTCAAGTGTAGAGCGGTTTTTGTAATTAGATCATCTGGTTAATCAATTTCGCCACATTTTTGCTCAGTGCGTAATACTTTAACTCATTTCCATAAATATCCAACTCTAGGTCCAACCAATCTAAAGTTTAGTAATCTCAACGTGAGTTTATGGCAATAATGAAGCAAATAACTTCAAAAAACAAAATCATAATTTAATCCGCTGGAAATTATTTTGATTAAAACAAAAAATGCAGATCAGATTAATAATACAAACCGGCCAAGTGCGTGTCGGACCACGCACAATGAAGGGTTCCGTAGTTGGTCGACTATTATTCGGTAACTTGTAAAGCCTACTTAGCTGTGATAGTTTTCCTTTTAACTTCGTTATATATACTACTGCTGTGAATTTTTTCACGTATCCAAATACAACCATTCTAGCTAGCAGGGGGGGGGGGGAACACACGACTCTAACAAAAAATAGAATTTTAAAGCTTGTTATTACGCAAATGAAAAATGGTTTTAACAAACCTGCAATATTTTTTCAAGATTTTATTTTACCACTTTGTCGGCGTGATTAATATGTATATCCATACACACAGCTTTCTAGTACTAAGAGTCTCTGAGCTAAGCCGCGGACAGACAGACAGACAGACGGACATGGCGAAACTATAAGGGTTCCTTATTTACTACGGAACACTAAAAATGAACTGTGTACACTGTACTTTGATTTGAAATTATAAATATCGAATTTTCGACAGGAAAAAGAAATACCTACTTGGTTATAATTCGGAGATAGTTCCAACTGTGACGGGGTATCTGCAGTAACATCTACTATTTAGCAGTAAACAATTTTAATCCACAAAATTTTTACTACGACACTACTTAAAAGTTCTATCGATGTACCCTAAAATAACGACTAAACTACATAGCACCAGTAATCGCTTATCCATGAACCACCATCGCTCCACTCAAAAGTTATAAATGCCAGCTTAAGATCTTCTCATCATTCATCATCATTTCAGCCGAAAGACGTCCATTGTTGGATATAGGCCTCCCCCAATTGGGGGGGTTTGCCATGATCGCCACGCTTGGCAGGCGGGTTGGCGATCGCAGTATGGTGTTATAAAATGTATAGAGAACGCTGCTGCCCATTCTCTACTAAGTCCCTTAGTCGCCTTTTACGACACCCACGGCAGGAAATGGGGTGGTGCTATTCTTTACGTGCGGCACCACACGGCACCTCTTCTAAGATCTTCTAGCTTGCTCTAAAGTCGCATAGACGCAAGATTTCATCTTCAAAAATCAACAAAGATATTTGTTGATTTTTGAAGATGAAATCTTTTATTGTGTTCTGTCTTACTCTACCTGACTGTATTCCTCCCGGCAGATGCTAGGCGGTCTCTGCCAGAGCCTGCTGGTGAAGTATGGCATGTCGGAGGCCAGCAGCATGGGCTCTGCCTTCCACGGGTTCCTGACGACGGCGTCGGCTTGTCTCCTCACCACCTCACTTCTCATTACTTGCTACGTGCTCTCCTCCAACACGCAGCAACTGATACGGCAATCTATCTTTGTAAGTAAAAATCATATAACGTCATCCTGAAAATCTTCGAAGAACTGAAATAAATTAATGGAGACTGGCAAGAATCGATCGTATAAGTTTCATACAGTATAAATATTCATTTTCTTAATTTTTTTGGTCTGATGTAGCTTTATCGATATATCGAAAAAAAAAGTCGAAAAAAAAAGTTAACTCAAAAGTTTGTACTTCTCCTGCTACATAACATTCTGCTGTACCAAGAAGTTATGATACATTTTGCCACTACAGAATGTATTATACGCGATTCGCTTTAGTGTGGCAAAAGCGGTCATTGCTCTTTCCTATCTCTACTCCGTAGGAACCTAAACAATAAACGATATTTAGTTTTACGTTATTGCAACATGTTTTGAAGAATGCTAGAAAATGAAGGTGCTTTAGCGTGGCAATAGCGGTCATTAGCTATGACCGTTATTGCCACGCTAAAGCGACTCGGGTATGATTCATTCTCTAATGTAAAAAAGTATCATGACTTCTTGTTGCAGCAGAATGACCGCTATTGCCATACTAACGCGACTCGGGTTTAGAAGGTGCTTCGTACGGTGGCCAGCACATCAAGTTACCACAAACTGACAAATTTTCTCGTTCAATTTTGAACGAAATCATCATCATTTTTTTTTTTTAAACGTTGTTATTAAATTGTTTGGAGAAATTTGACAGTTGCGTGTAGCTTGATGTGCTGGCCAGTGAACGTTATGACGATTGATGATAATAGGATCTTCAATAATGACCCTTCAAAAAGAAATCCTGAGGGTCCTGTTCCTGTAGAATCAAACAGCACAAAAAATTTGTCAGCAATCCTTGGGATAGGTAATTTCGCTTCCATGAAGAAAGAGACTATTCTATTGACGGTGTTTTGACATAAATGAGGCGTGTCTAAATCTACTACTCTATTCCGATTTAGGTAGCGAGTTTGCTGTTTTTGTCCGCAAAATTTCAAGTATTAGTTTACCGGCTTGCATATCCTCGGTCCACGGCACAGATAAATTAATCAGGAATATCCTAGCCTCCACACTGATTAATTTTGATGTGCCATGCTTCACTGAGGCTATGGATGCCTGGAGACTCGCTTGCCCGAATTCAGATCCACCCGACAATCCTTCTTCCTAAAGACGGTGGGATGATCCGCTCTGTAGAGTAGTACAGAACAATTGATTAAATACGTCTGCTACTACTGTGGAGCGTGCGCGCCTGCTGGCTGTGTGTAAGTGGGAGTCCGGTCTTTGGCTTCACGCACTACCTTTGGCGGAAAGTAGTGTCGTCGAAAAAAGTACCTATGTTCGACAACACTACTTTCCGCCTCGCTGCTTCCCTACGACTAGGAGCTCCTTGTTGTTCTCCATTTCGCTGTCACTGTGGCGAAGTTGGCAACAGCCTCGGACACCACGGCCTGTCCTGCAGCCGAAGTGCGGGTCGGTTAGCACGGCACGCAAACATTAATGACATCATCCGACGAGCTCTTATCCCCGTCGGCGTTCCAGCTGTACTAGAACCCAATGGCTTGCGGGACGGATGTCTTTATTTCCTTGGAAGGTAGGTAGGCCTTTAGTGTGGGACGCAACATGTGTCGACACTCTTGCGCCATCCCATCTTCCTGGCACGGCGTGCTGTGCTGGCGCTGCTGCTACGGCTGCTGAAAACCTCAAGCGGCGAAAGTATAGTAACCTTATCTGTAACTATATTTTCGAGCCGTTTGGGGTTGAAACCCTTGGGCCGTGGGGTCCCAGTGCTCATTTTTTGTTCAATAAAATCTCCAAAAGGCTGGTTGACACTTCTCGTGACCCAAGGGCTGGCTTTTACCTTGGCCAGAGGCTATATAAGCATTGCCAATGCCATACAACGTGGCAATGCTGCCAGTCTCTTGGGTACATTACCAGTTGACAGCGAGGCGGAGGACTTTTTCGACGCCAAACTTTATTATAGTTTATTTTGTTATTAGTTTTAGTTAGGTTAGGTTAGTATATATTTTTATTTTCATAATTTGTTAGTTAATTTAAATATGATTATGTTAATATTACAGGAATGCCTGTTCAACGCGGTGGCGTGTTTCCTATACTTGTCAGCATCATCCTACATGGGCGTAGCGGTGAACATCTACCTGTACCCGCGGTACGCGCTCGTTAACATGTATGCTGCATACCCCGCCATGACAGCTGTCTATGTAAGTCTATGCTTAACTATTTACGAGTAGGTACAAGACGGGATTACACGATGCTGGTTTTGCACTTTCGAGCCAGTCTGGATTCCGGACTCCGATGTACTCACTTGTAGGCTCGTAGTTAAGTAATACGTAGTTTAAAACCGATGAAGATATTAAACTATGTATTTAACTAAAGCATTAAGACAAGTGATATTATATAAAATCGATAATATTTGGGTGGAGTAGGTATTTCGTGTTCTACTTCAGATTCATTTAATTTCTCTCCACTCCTACATTTTTAGGGCTCCGTAGGAACCCTTATAATTTCGCCATTTCCGTCTGTCTGTCTGTCTGCCCGCGGCTTGACTTAGAGACTCTTAGTAGGTACTAGAAAGCTGTAATTTGGCATGGGTATACATATTAGTTACGCCGACAAAGTGGTAAAATTCATTATACAATTTTTTTTTGGGCACCTCCTCTACTCGTAAAGAGATGGTGATTTATTTTTTTCTATTCTAACCCAAACTATCGTTAGATAGGCCGTTGAAAAATATAGCGGGTTTGTGAAGACCATTTTTCGATTCAGGAAACCATTTACGTAATAAGTTTTGTTAGAGTCAAGTGGGGGGCTGGGGGGGACACTTCACTCTAACAAAACTTTGCAATTTAAAGCCAAGCCAACTAAATGGTTGTTTTTGGATATGTGAAAAAATTCCCGGCAGTAGTATATACATATAACGACGTTAAAAGAAAAACTCACAGCTAAGTCGGCTTTAAAAGTTAAGGAGTAATTAGTCGACCAGCTTACATTTGCAGTTTGGAGAATTAACCGTGACGATATCGATGTATTGGAGAGCGTGTTTTTTAACTACAATGTTAAGTTTGTTTTTGGGATAAATTCATCCCAATTACGGAACCCGACCTGTGCGTGGTCCGACATGAACTTGGCCGGTTTATATTCTTCCTCATTACAATCATTTGAATTGTAGGTATTTGCTTGAAGTCCAAAGCAAGGCTAGTATATTCATTCAATTAAGGTTATAAGAGCATTAAACAGAGTCTATGTGAAATGACAAAATCAGCAACTTTTTAATAATTTTTAATAAACATGCGGATCATCGCGATAAGTTGACTAACATATCGTGAAAGTGGGACAAATAAACTCACTTTCGCATTTAAAAACAAAATAATCAGAGTTATTCATAGGTAGTAGATACGAGTAGATGATAAATAGATAATACAGTAGGTATGTTTATTGTTATTCTCTTTGTAATAATACCTACTTTGTTTTGTTTCTTCTTAATTATTTGTTTACTTATCGTTTAGCATAATCAGCCTATACCCACTCCTGCGACACAGACATCCTCTCGATGAAAAGGGTAGATACATAGATAGATAGATGGAATACTCTTTATTATGTACACCATAAAAATTACAGATATAAATGTAGAACTGTTACATAGGGTGTGTGGGTGCAGGTAGTCAGTGGTGTACCATTTACTTATACAATAAATACATACCACACATAATGCATATAGATACTTAAACATGTAACAAAACAAACAAACATGACAATATAATAACAAACATGATACAAGAGGAACTTAAGTAATGATGATGTTTAAGGAGAGAGGAAGTGATTTTTAACTACAATTTTAAAAGTGGAAAAGATTGTACACACCTTATCGAGATGGGCAAGGCATTCCATATCCGTACTGCTTGAACTGTAAAAGACTTGCCATCAAAGCTAGTGGAATGCATTGGCGATAACGATGTCCCGTGGATCGTCATAGATGACGTCATGACACGCGCCATCTTGCGATAACGTCGACCATACCCTATAGTAATATCACCGTGAGCGCTGTCAAACAGCTCTCAGCTGTCATAATCGCGATATTCTAAATTGGAACGCAAATTATCAATGTGAGTGTTATGCGCGATAACGGCCTATATCGGATCGTAGCCATAGAGATAGTTAATAGAGCACAACGCTTAAAAAGCTCAAAGACTTTTCATCAGGATTTTACCAGCAGACCTGCGACATGAGAGTATGACGACAGACGTCGACAAAGCACTCTATTTCGCTTGAACAATTAAAATGTTATTTCTTTATCGTTAATTTCTTTACACCCATTATAAATTTATAATTCGAACAACACAGAAACTTTATTATGTTTTCGTGTTTTATTTTATGTTTTATGAAGGGCTATAAAATAATGTGAGCGTTATTTATGTTTCCAGTACATCGGCGTGGTGGTCGGGATTCTCCATGGCGTGGACGCATATTTGTCGTACAAGTATTACAAGGGATACAGGTGAACGAGACGAACATCCTAAACAGCAGTGTGCATGCCCCGTTTTCATGGTAACAACAAAAGTTGGTGGTTTCAACAAAAGTTGCGGGATATTGTTGCAGCAACATGATCTTTCTGTTGCTAGGAACCGTTTTTCAAGAGGCACAAAAAATATGTTGCAGCAACAATTTTGTGCAGCAGTTTCGATTTACCATGAACACGAGACTTTTTGGTAAGACACTCGCCATCTCATTAACTTTTATATAATATATATTATTAAGTATTTTGATAATCGTATAATTATCATTGCGAATGGCTAACTGTGTAGAAGGCTTTTTGAAAATGTTGAATTGTCAAAATGAAAACAATTGCGATTGTGAGTCAAAGCTTAGGTTAGGTACACACGGCCACAAATCAAGTTATAAATTTCCAGTTTAGGCTGATCTCGCATTGTATAGGATTTCCGTATAATGAGGGGATAGCTTATACTGGAAATTTGTAGCTTGATTTGTGGCCGTGTGTCCCAGATTCGAGAATGTTCAAAATCCCTTAAAAATTCATTCTTTTACCAAATTGTGTAACACTTCATTCCAATAAATGATTTTATGTTTATTTCTTCTTACGAAGTATTTGTATTATCTTACCATTGTTTTACGTGATGTACCTAAGTACATATAAAGATATAATTAATCCAAGTTACAACGCGTATTAAAATTTATAACGCAGTATTGTACCTAATTTATGTGGAATAAAGCATTTATCTGATTTATTTTTATTATTTAAGTGTTTTATTAAGTGTACAATACCTAACACTTACAGCAAGAATCGGACATTTGTTACAAATAAGGACTCTTTATCATTGAATAATTCCTTGTGTGCCAATAATTTTTCATAAAGTTATTCAATATTAGTTAATCTATACTAATATATAAAGCTGAAGAGTTTGTTTGTTTGTTTGTTTGGTTGAACGCGCTAATCTCAGGAACTAGATACTGGTTTGAATAGAAAAATTATTTTAGTGTTGGATAGCCCATTTATCGAGGAAGGCTATATAACATCATCTTAGATCCTTAGTTCCGTGTGGTGCCGGATGTAAAGAATAGCTCCATCCCATTTACTACCGTGGGTGTCGTAAAAGGCGACTAAGGGATTTACTAGAGAATGGGCAGCAGCGTTCTCTATTTATTTTTAACACCATACTGCGATCGCCAACCCTCGTGCCAAGCGTGGCGATTATGGCAAACCCCCCCAATTGGGGGAGGCCTATGTCCAGCAGTGGACGTCTTTCGGCTGAAATGATGATGATGATGATGAGATCCTTAGGAGCCAAGCGAAAAGAACAAAAGTCAGAAAGAACGCTAAGTGATAACTAACTTTATAGCGCGGGCGAGCGACGGGATGCGACGCGATGGGTGGCCCGAAATTTCACGCGGACGAAGTCGCGGGCAGAAGCTAGTTAGTTAGATAAAGTTGTTTAATTTTAGTTAGTTAGATAAAGTTGTTTAATTTTAGTTTGTTAGATATGTTAGTACCTTATCGGTAACTTTATATTAGTACCTAACTACCATCTTAGGTACAAAATTTTATATATAAAACCGGCCAAGTGCGTGTCGGACCACGCACAATGAAGGGTTCCGTAGTTGGGATAAATTTATCCCAAGAACAAACTTAACATTATAGTTGCGAAACATGCTCTCCTATACAGATTGTATGGGGGAACATGTTTTTCAACTGCAAATTTAAGTTTGTAAACGCATAAACGATTGTTTTATGTGATAAAACTACAAATTAATAATTTTCGGACTTTTTCCTTTACTTGTGCTGTGAGACCTTGCTTCTTGCAAAAATTTCATGATTCTAGGTCAACGGGAAGTACCCTATAGGTTTTGATTTGCTTGCGAATATCGCATAAATGGGCTGTATATTTTTATTGCGTTGACTTAGAAGCTTGATTTTTTCAGAGCTCCAAGAGAGCATAAACCTTCGTATTTGGTATTAATTTCAACTTGATATCTCCACGCGTTCCTGAGAAAAAGGGTCTTGACAGACTGACAGACAGACTGTCAACGAAGTGATCCTATAAGGGTTCCGTTTTTTTCCTTTTCAGGTACGGAACCCTAAAAATAAACTCACCTATAATATTATGGATGGATAACACATAAACGTAACATTGACCTTGGTAGAGTGTAGCCTCGCGAATACCTCGACTTATAAATTATAGCAGTACCTAACCTTATCAATTATGAATTTCATAACATAACACACCAGCACCCTAATTGCGTAACACACTATCAATCATAATCTGAATAATTTTGAAGGATATTGCTAATCCATTGCTTCATATGTTCGAAATGTTGTGGAACTGCCAAAATGAAAACCATTGTTACTGTAAATGTGTTACGTAATTACCTTGCTGTATTCACCGAAGGAATTTAATTTTAAAACATAATATCAGCACACATAATATTCCCACCATTGGTTCTCCATGGCTAGGCTGTGTGGTCATCTCATAAAAAGAACTTTTAATTCAAATACATTAAAATTATTATACAAAATGGTGCCGATTCCCTTGTTCACAAACTAAACAAAATTTAAGTTCAGTGCATCTTTTTCTTTCTATTTCATTAAGAAAAGCACAGAAGATAAATTTTAGTTTAGTTCTGTCAAATTAATCAGCGCCTGTCACTACTCCATACAAGTTTAGACGTGATTAAAAACTTGCCGACTAAAATTACGTCAATTTACGTCAAGCGCTGATTAATTTGACAGGACTAAACTAAAATTTATCTTCTGTCCTTTTCTTAATGAAATAGAAAGAAAAAGATGTACTGAACTTAAATTTAGTTTAGTTTGTGAACAAGGGATCCGGCACCATTATATGACGCAACTAAGTAAGTATTTACACTAGGAACTAAATTAAAAGACTAACAAAATAAATATACAAAAAACAAAAGGACAATTAGGCATCAAGTACACGTCTGCTTCGCTGTCATCCGGAAACGTGCCAGAAGACTGGCAACATTGCCACGTTGAATGGCAATGCTAATTCTTTGGCCAAAGAATGAGCCAGCCCTCTGAAGGTCACGTGAAGTGTCGACCAGTCGGCGAGAAATTTCCTAATTTTTAATTTCTGATTCTGAGAAATCATGAGGACAAAAGAAAAGATGGCACGGCGCTGTCGCTTCACTAGATGATGATGCAGGAGTGATAACTCAAATTGATGCAGGTAGGTACCAATAACAGGCACTTTTGACCTGTCAAGGGGTCGGTCACTCAGCAAGATGAAGCTAGTTGCCCTTTCCAAAGCGTAGTAGGTTCCTATGGAGAAGAACGGGCAAGAAACTCCACGAACCCGCTTCTACCATCGGACATCTAGACGCACTTCAAGTTAGACCCTACCTTGTTGATATTCCACCAACTCGCACTAAGCGTTTTCAAACGTCTTTTATACTTAATGCGCACAGCAAAGAAGTGGAACTCTCTGCCTGCGTCTGTGTTTCCGAACGCATACAAGCCATAATCAATTCAAAGTGAGAGTGAACAGGCTTCTTTTGGGTAAGCTCACTCCATCGTCGACTTTGTCTCTGTTACCTCTGACCCAGACTAGAGCAACGAGCCAACCATCATAAAAAAATAAAAATTGTTACAAAATATTGGTTACATCATTATTTAATACATGTGAGAACAATGAAGATAGAGTGCACGTTAGAAGTATCCATAATAAAAACAATTCTGAAATTAAAATAAGCCGTGACAGCTAAGAAATGACCAGTTCCAACTTACGGCGCCCGTTCACGAACAACCATTTTGAAGGGAACTTAATGATTCATCACACACGCCACCACCAGCGAGACACTTGAGTGAACATGACATACTCTCAGCCGCCAGGGCACATTCAAGTCAATGAAAGACATTATTACCTGGTAAATGGTAGCTCTATAGTATAGTACATAGTACTAACACCTGTGCTATGTAATTATATATAGTACAAAGGAGATTGAGTTTATACAATGCGAACATAGTCTTACAATCTTCAGCAGCTCCAATAATATTTTAAAATGCTAATCAATTAGTTTATGCGCCCTTTTAGAGCAGGACAAGCATTGAGCCAACGCGAATACAAAGCGATACGGCCGCGATTGCCGCGAATCATATTTAGATCAACATACAACCTGCAAATTGTAAAAAACGTAAGAAAATTTTAATCTCGCGGGCTACCCTGACGCTTTCGCAATAACTGTGTAGGGCTTTGATAATTTTATAATTTCAGTAAGAAAAAATCAGCCATAAAAGATTTTGTCCCTCACTTTGTAAAGGAACAAAAACCCAGATGCAAGATGGTTATGTATCGAAATGCAAGAAAACAACAAACTCTTTGAAATAACCATTTTTATAAAAATATATCTTCTCCATACAACATCACACGGTAGCCTTTAGGAGTCTACCGCAATAAGTTATGACATTAAACCCTTACAATTTAATTTAACATGGTAAAGTAGCAAAGAGAATTAAGTCATTGTAAAGTAGGTAGGTGACTATAATTGTCACTTATTAAGGGCCTATACTACCTCAAATGGCTTAGCATGATCCTCGGTTATGTCGAAAATACTGCAGTATTAATTTTGAAATAAATATATGGTAAAGTTGAGGATTAATGTTAGCCGAAAACACGATTCCATAAAATTTTCTCGATAAAATTCCAAAGTTACCTCCAAACCGAACAATAAACTGGTATTCAAAAAATACTTCAAATTAGATAATGAAACTTTGCATACTAACTGAACTAACTATAAAGCAGGTCTTATGTTATTTACTTTTTTTAAATGACCATTATTTTCACCGTAAAACGAAATTACCTAAACTATCAGTGCCTTGGAGCCTTTTCCCTGCCGCCCTGTCTCGCTTGCTCGCGTGACCGGTAGCAATAGTGTGCGAGCGAGATACAGAGTGAGGTAGCGCTGAGGTTTTATAGACTCTTAATGCCAGCCAGCTTAAACTTCAGCAGAAAGAACTAAGGTCGTGGGGAGTTGCTCGAACTGTGTTGTTTTGATTTTTAACCCCCGACAGAAACAGAGGGGTGTTATAAATTTTGTTTTGTGTTATCAACAACATTTTAAAGTTTAAAATCATTTGGATAAACTTGACAGTTTCGTATAGCTTGAAGTGCTGGCCACTGTTCATACGTTCCATTGGGATAATTTCCGACCTCCACGCGGGTGAAGAACTGAAGACGCGGGCAAAAGCTAGTCCTAAGTACTACCCTGCTCAAGTTAACTACGTAACTTGTGTGCGATTTGTTGTGTTCCCCTATTGTAAATTCGGATTGTGATCCAGCGATTGTGTTTGGTTTATTAGGCCGTGTGCGCGTGCGCCGTGCCTGGTACGACCGTCGCGTCACCGCGCGCTGCGAGTCTACGCTATCGAACAAGTTTCATTGAATTATGGATTTATTTTATAACTGAGTATTAGATTCTCATAATTGTTAATATTTGATTTGTATTAGGTTTAGATAATAAAATAATAAGGTGTTTAGCTTATTTATCCATACCTATATATATAATTATATTGTTTGATTTTCGATAAAAAATGTCTTTGTTCAATGCTCAGTGGCACTGCTATTATGTTGTATCTACACGTTAAAGATTTTTATGAAGATATTTACCGATAGTACCTACCTTGATTAGCGCTAGGACGTAACATCACACATAGCATGACGGTCAAGACCGCCAACACTAAGTTGTAGAGGCCAGACAAGGTCAAGTACAGTAAGTATACTGCGTTCTATGCTGTAGCTCTAGCCTTATACAGGGCTATAAAACGATCTTTCAATGTGAATGCGTTGCCTTAACACAAGCCGCAATAGCAGTAAAGCTTAGGCATCCGGAATTACGGCATTAAATTCCTATCCGACAGCCTATCTGTGCTCAAAGCTTTAGGAATCAAACTAACAACAAGCTAATTTTTGAGTGCCATCTAGCTCTGGAGAGTTTATCGATGTTCAATCGAATTACCCTCCAGTGGATCAAAGGGCATAGTGGATCCTTGGGCAATGACGCTGCAGATGAACTTGCGAAGAGAGGCTCTGATATGAAGGTGCTAGGCCCGTACCCACTTCTCCCTCTGCCTTTCTCTCAATTTCGTGCGTGGATTCGCCAATGATCGACCGAACTCCATAACAACAGATGGTCACGGGTAACAGACTGTAGACAGTCAAAGTTGGCTTTACCAATTGTACACCCGCGATTAACCAAAAAACTTCTCAGCCTAAGTAGAAATAACCTTAGAATAATAATAGGTACAATTACGGGTCATAATCTTAACAAACATCTTTTTAACATAGGCGCCCTTTGCAGGGGCTGCCTTGACGCCGAGGAATCAGCCGCCCACGTCATCCTGGAATGCGAGGCCAAAGTGAAGAAATCCTCGGAATAGTGAGGTCGCTCCGGGAAGCCTGTGAAGCTCCCAGGAAGCTTCTGTGCTTTTGGGAGGAGCTAAGCTGGCTCTGTTAGCCAGAATCCCCACGCATAACGGACCAAATAGGAGTCTAAGTGCGGAAAAGGGAGCCCCATTATCATCATCATCATCAGGGCTATAAAACTATACTACATATCTATACAAATAAAAAATATTGAAGGGTCTGTTTGTAATGTCAAAATAACAGCTTTTTACAGTAAATTAAATTTAATATTTTAATTTAATATTTTTTATTAAATTTATTGTAAATGCATATGATAGTAAATATGGTACTTATAAGTACCGTATTTACTTTTTTTTTTAATTTAATTTAAAATCGTTATTTTTATATAACAAAAAAAAGATTTTAATTTTTTTTTGTCTGTCTGTCGTCTTTCTGTCAGTTTGATCCGACTAATCTCCGAAACGGCTGGACCTATTTTTACGGGACTTCTACTGGCTGATAGCTGATGTTAAAAGGAGTAACTTAGGATACTTTTATTTTAGAAATCAAATCAAAATCAAATCATTTTTATTTTTCAGGCATTGTATAAGTACTTACACACAAATACATTTCACCCATAGTGACTACATGTCATAGAAACCACGAACCAAAATCACCACGAAAAAACCACGCAGGCTAGTGCTGCAATAAAATATCAGTACTTATGAGTTGACTGCCACATTTACTTATGAAGTCTTGGCTCTCTAGTGGTCGCAAAAGCGTTCCTGCTCATCAAGAGACCGGGCCGTATTATGAAGTATGATTCCTGTCCGAAAAAGGGATAGTGCTATCGGTCATGTGTTGCTCCGTCTCTCTCTCGCGCTGGGCCTCAAGTCTGCTATTACAATAGTGTCAGAATGGTCTCGCCATTGTGAGTATTTGATAGTGTTTGTATGGCAAATCTGTCAAAAACTCACAATGAAGAGACCATTCTGACACTATTGTAATAGCAGACTTGAGGCCCTGGAATCATGATGGCATTAAAACGTCATTATACCTGGTGTTGCAACCTTTTTATATATATTTATGGTTTTTTACTCTTTTACATGTTTTTAAAAATAAAGTCAGATGTGTCAGCGATTCGTAATTTTATTGCTATCTTATAATACAGTCCACATTTTGCCTACACCTGGGTTCGATCCCAATTAAGTCGGGCAAAGAGTTTTTGGATTTTTCCATTAGGAATTTCTCAGGCCCGGACACTGGATTTGTGCCTGGCTGTTGGTAATTGGCTCGCTATTACATGGGACTTAAAAACATACCTGGCGAAATGTGGGTGCTCTATAGGTACCCCTCTGATTACCCTTCGGGGCTTACAGGCGTGATGTTATACTATATGAAATTATGATTATTATTATTATAATTATTTTTTTATTATTGATAACTCGGGTTCGAAGCAAATGGAAGATGAATCCATTCCTCATATTCACATATTCACAATATAATTTTGACCATTCACTTGGACATTTAAATTTGCAGTTTTAACAAATTTTGAATATTTGAACATGATGTAACCCTGATTTACACGGTGCGATTTAATTGTTTGTGGCATACCACAAGTTGGAGCAACAATACAATTTGCACCGTCTAAACAGTGTTCAGATAATGCAAGTACATTTGTGTCGCTTAACTTCAAACTCGGGTGAATCCAATTTTGAGAATTTTTAAGATTTTGGTACCAAATTAAAGGCCAAAAACAGACTTTTAAAACAATTTTATCAGTTGTATAAAAATCCGCATAGTTCTTGAGAAAAAAACCGTTAAAGTCATAAATTTTTATCTAATTCCGATAGATCCATGAGACAGTTTTATTCAAATGCAGATAAGTCCATGAGAGCCAATCAGCTAACCGCGTTTGTTCAACATGGCGGTCAGTCGACGTCAACTCTGCGACATTAACACCGTACGCTCCGGTTTTTTATTGTTTCTTTTTAATCATAGATAGTTCCCATGGATAATGCCATTAAAATAGTTACACCGAGCAATGCCCGCAAGCGGCCTAATATAAAAATCCACACTGAGTTTTTTCAAAGATAGATAAATTGCATTCCGTTAGATCAAATAAAGGTAAATCCAATCTTAATTTTACATTTTTGAAATAATGTATGGTTATAATACTAAATTTGCTTTATAGGATCGTTACCTTCAGTATTGTTGACATAATAAATAAAAAACCGCCTTTTAATTCATGGAATTAAGACTGTTATCACTTTTTCTTTAATATCTCCCAAGAGGGTAAAGTGGATTTACCCGAGTTTGAAGTTAAGCGACACATTTGTTACTTCAATTCTCTTGTATGCCACGGGCAAGAAACTTGAATCGCGTAAATGGCGCGTGTAGTTCCATCTAGTTCGGAAATGGCGGCGGCAGGTATCTCAACGGCGACATCGCGTCGACTTTCGACACAGCTTTCGACATCCGGTGCGCTCGAGTGCCAGGAAAGTGGCCCACTTTAAGTGGGCCGCGCCAGCGCCATCATGCTCGGGGCCTCCCTACGCCCAACATCGTTTTAGATAGCTGTTCTCCTCTCGTAATGTTTACCGAGTGCACACATTTCACATCTGACAGCGAACAAACATTGTCAACCGGCTATTGCGGTTAATTGATGAACGTTTCGCAACGTAGAACTCTTCTAACTGTTTTCATGCTACAAGCTGCAAACGGATAAAGATGGAAGAAGTGTTTTTTTGTCAAAAGTTGTGTCCAATTTTATGCACCTAGCTTCTGACGTTTCATAAGTGCCCATGTAGGTTTATGTGAAATAAAATATTTTGATTTTGATTTTTGATGAGTAGAGTAGAACTATGAAAGGGTGTTGACAAATAACAGTAGGTACTTAACGGTATATGTGATGCCGGACGTAAAGAATAGCACCACTCCATTTCCTCCTATGGGTGTCGTAAAAAGCGACTAAGAGACTTACTAGAGAATGGGCAGCAGCGTTCTCTATGCATTTTAACACCATACTGCGATCGCCAACCCGCCTGCCTAGCGTGGCGATTACGGCAGGCTCCCCCAATTGGGGGAGGCCTATGTTCAGCAGTGGACGTCTTTTGGCTGAAATGATGATGAATGATGACTTAACGGGGCGTAAATATGAAAGATTGTCACACAGGTAGGTAAACAGGCGACAGAGACGACGCTCTTCAACGCTGTCATTTTTCTAAAACTTAATGTGTTATATTCACGGCCAAACTATGCTCATATTAGACAGTATACGCTCTTCTAAGAACGTCGAAATCCGGAGTATTTGCTTTCTCCTTGAAACTTCTTCCACTTTTTTTCAGAAGATGAGCCAGTCAGCAACGGCACATGGGTTGATTGTTTGTATTTGTATGGAATATGCTTTAATAAAACTCGTCGATGCCGTTAAGAGACAGCCTGTCAGGTTCACCTTGAACCGCTGCGAGAACCGCCGTGAAGGTTAGAAGGTAAGGTGTGAATGTCAAAAATAATTTGCTTTTCCTCTTTTTATCTAAAAATAATCTAGAAACTCTAGAAGGTTCTAGTCTAATAGTTACTTACTTACCTACTTACTTAAAGACTGTCACAGTCCACTGATCGGCTTTTATGTTACACATTCTTGAAGAATTATTTGATACTTATAATTATACTTAAGTACGTAATGATGATTAACATTATCTGAGATTTGTAGTAGGTAGGTACCTATGTCTTATTGATATAATTTACCAAAAAAAAATGTACTTACTCGCTCTGTTGGTGTTATTGAAGTCCTCAATGGTGCAAAGATCTGTGAATTCTTGTAAACAAGTATGTCATACTCTGTCTGACATAGTTTTCAAGCTTGAAATATATTTGCAAACAGTCATTTCTTATCTAAAAATCTCGTATTTTAATGCGGATGTGTATCATCGATAGTATTAATTTTATGAGCAATTGATTATACGATAAATTATCATGATTATCGGATTTGATAGCTGAAATTATCGTGAAATGTATGTGGGTGTTTACGTGGGCACCGTATTTTTGCATGTTTGTATTCGTTTCCACGTTTTTCATTAGAATGTTTGATTACCTGAATCTATCATATCAGAAGGATTAAAATAATTTGTAGTAACATGGTAGGCGATAGTCATGTGTTTTTTTTTTTTTTTTTTGAAAATTGTTTTCTACTTATGACGCAGATATATGCCAGTGACCTTGAGTGCTAAAAAAAAGTTTGCGTGTTCTGTACTGAGCTCACGCAACGCGCCGTACGTCCAGCCAGTAATAGGACTCGCCCATCCAGGAGCGCTGTCCCAAATAAGACGCATTACTAATTTATTATACATAAAACAAAAGGTATTTTAATAAAACGTGCATACTAAAATATCAATAGTTAAATTTAAAATTCACCTTTTTAAATTTTACTAAAAATTTTTAGGTTTCAGAAAAATATTGCTTGATAGATTTTGCGTGATTCTCAGTTTTTTATCCGCATTAGACATAACTTTACAAATTAATTTCACTATTATAATTCATATATTAAGTTATTAAGAAAATGCTCAAATTTCAAATATTTTTTTTTTCCAAATCATTAACACTACTCGTTTAGTCGTGATCTTTAGCATAAAGTCATTCAAAGTCGGTTATCGTCGCCTTAATGTTCCAAAAAGTTTATTTTATTCATATAAGGTGAATTTCTTTTATTGCACCATATTCTTACTATACTCAAAGTCTCAAATTCAGATAATTTATGAAAATAACGGGGATAACACAACAAAAAAATATCTTCGTAATGGTAATTCACATAAAATTGCAAAAAAGAGGTTCTATTTTCTTTTAAGTACTGATTTTAAGAAATAATAATTAAAAAATAATCAAACCGTAATTATTTTTATAAATTTTCGGTTTTAAACAAAGTTATTAATAAAAGGAGATTTTCTGGTATAAAATATTTTATGATACTGGTAACAATGCAGGAGATCCAAACATTTTCACATTTTTTAATCTTCAACAACACTAATATTACAACTCTCATAAATAGATTCATATTGTAAGTAGCATATCTAGCCACATTTTGGATGAAAACGGCTGTAAACTGTTTCGATTGGAAATCGATTTTGGGACGCCTACGTCTAGCACTGGGCTTAAAAGGGCTGATTATGACTATCATATACCGTGTCTCCGACACACTACAAAAAACATTGTTTGGCAACGGTATTTTGTTTGCATAGTTCTTATAATTAATTCACTTTAATTTTATCGATGATTATTTACAAAAACATTTAATGATAAAATGTTTTGTACCACTGTCCTGTCATTTTGACAATGACATTTCTTGACATTACTTTGTTTACATAAATTATCTGAATTAGAGACTTCAGGTATAATGATTTTATTTTTATTGTGGCGGCATCTACAATGCCACATGCGAACTACGCATCAAAGACACAAAAATCAAATAAAATTAAATCACACAAATCCTGCATCGCGCAATCAGAGTTTACCGCGCGATTGGCATATATACAACATCCTGACATCAACCGTCGGATCCTCCGACCAGACGGGTGTTGTGTCTGGTCGGAGGATCCTCCCTGTAGTGCTATTCTGTCAAAATCTCACCGTAAAAACTTAGGTGAAGTAAGCTTGAAGTGAGCTGTCTTTCCACCTGATGCTAGGGATTGATACTATTGACAGCTCACTCCACGCTCACTTCATCTCAGTCTTCACGGTGAGATGGTTACAGAATAGCACTGCTGTTCTATTTAAAGGATGAGTGAACTTTACATGTTCCACCCTGTTCCTCATACCTCTATATTCATCATTTTCGTTTCGTAAGGCCTCGAATCCATACCCTTATCTACCGCCTGACGCAGGTCCTCTCCGGACACGGATGTTTCGGGAGGTTCCCGTACATTACCAGGCGGGAGGAAACGCCCGGGTGTCACCACTGCGATAATCGCCCCGAGGACATGGTGGAGGTCTGCCCTGCTTGGGTGGAGAACCGCCGTGTCCTCGTAGAGGCGATCGGCAGCGGCGGCGAGCTCTCGCGTCCGGCCCTGGTTCAAGACATGGTCCGGGGCAAGAGGGAATGGGAGGCAGTCACCTCCTTCTGCGAAGCAGTTATGCTAGCGAAGGAGGTGGCGGGATGGGAGAGGGAGAGAGCCTCCCGACCCAGCCGCCGCGGTAGACGCTCCGAGCGTCGGGAGCCGCGTGACGACTCCCGGCCACCGTAGGCGCGGGCCTGCGAGCGGTGAGTAATGGGTAGCTCACCGTCCGACCAGGACCAGGCCCGTGCCGGACGGCGCGTACGTGTTCCTCGCGCGCCTCAAAGAGATGTCAGCAACGACGAGGGGGCCCAATAGGGCCCAAGCCAGCCGGGTCAGCGGGATTGTCCGAAAGGGGTACCACTGGCCCGGAACATAAAGGGTCAAGGAAGGAACACGGGTGGGTTTTAGTCAATAAGATTCTGACACTCCCGCTCCAGCCAGAGCGGGAGGGGTCATTCGATGATTTCACATCCTCAAAAAAAAAAAACCTCCATACCTTCTACTGGTCATGCCTACTCATTGCCTACTCATAATTAGCAAAATATATGATTACAAAATAGGTAAATTACTACAGCGACGAAACACTTTTCGGAGGTGTGCGTATATACGTACGCACGAAATGAAATGACGTGGGCCCTAGATAAAGACCACCGTCATTATTTTTAACAGAACAATGTGAAGTGCTGAAATTTAGTAAGTCAAAACATGTTGTTTTGTCTTTCAGACAACAATGCAATTTTAAAATGAAAATTGGTAAAAACATTACACCTAGGGTTGGCAATTCAAGTGATAGAATAAACTTATTTTTTATTAGGGTAATAGCTGCTGCTCGCGGCTTCGCCCGCACGGCTGATGTCCAGCCGTTTCGGAGATTAGCCGGAACAAACAGACAGACAAAAAAAATTAAAATTGTTGTTTTGTTATAAGTACCTTATACACTTTCATATAAATTTAGTAAAAAGCTGTTATTTAGACATTACAAACAGACAGACACATTACGCAGAAAGTGTATTTTTTTTTTTTTTTAATTTTCCCCACACTACTTCTCCTGCATTGTGGGTGTGTTTACAAAAATTTAAACTCACATACACAAACAGCCAGACCCGGAACAACTATCTACTTTGTAGGTCATACAATTATTTGTTCCGTGCGGGAATCGAACCCGCGACACGCAGCAAAAATATAGATTGTCGTCGTCACATCCGCTGGATGCGGGAATCACAGAACCGGTGGAGGTGGTGCTTGGGGGAGGCCTATGTGCAGCGGTGGACGTCTTTCGGCTGAAATGATGACGATGATGATTAAAGTCGTTCACCATTTAAATATCTACTCTGCATTCCAGGTACTTGTATTTGTAGGTGAGGAATTTGTTTTACTGCCCCGTTGGTCTCGTGGTCGCAAGCTGCCGTGACTGCTCATCATGAGGCCGGGCCGTATTATGAAGTATGATTCCGGTCCGAAAAAGGGATAGTGCTATCGGTCATATGTTGCTCCGTTTCTCTCTTACGCTGGAATCATGATGGCATTAAAACGTCATAATACCTGGTGTTGCAACCTTTTTATATATATTTATGGTTTTTTACTCTTTTACATGTTTTTAAAAATAAAGTCAGATGTGTCAGCGATTCGTAATTTTATTGCTATCTAATAATACAGTCCACATTTTCCTACACCTGGGTTCGATTCCGTCGGGCAAAGTGTTTTTAGGTTTTTCCATTAGGAATTTATCAGGATTTCTCAGGCCCGGACTCTGGATGTATGCTTGGTTGTTAGTAATTGGCTCGCCCCCTATTACAATGGGACTTCAAAACATACCTGGCGAAATGTGGGTGCTCTATAGGTACCCCTCTGATTATCCTTCGGGGATTACAGGCGCGATATTATGTTATGTTACTTATGGATAACTCGTTCTCTCATGTCTCACTCATAGGCCGCTTGTAAACGCTAAGAAAAGTCACCGGGCCTATACGCAAGAATTGGTGTCGTTTCTACGCACGAACTGTGTACACTGCCACGATGCTGAACAAGAAAACATCTTGTCTGCGCTAGACACGACGCGGTCTGTGTTGCTGCGGTCTAAGGAGGGGCGGGGTAGATGAAGTGGTTCAGGTTGTTAGTGGTGGACGTGATCTTCACTCGCAAACAATCGCAAATTAATAACAGCCTTGACGAAAATAATCTTATCGTGTACTATATTTGTCTTGTCAGCAGCAGACACGACAAGTTTTCGTACCTAGGTCCAACAAAATTCTTGTCTTGTACATGATGAATTGGTCCTGTCTGCAGCAGACACGGTGAATTTTCGTAGCGTGTACAAGCGGCCGGAATTTATCAGTACCAGCCCGGAGTTTGGAAGTTGGAAGGTGTGAAGCCCCCGTGCATCGGAAACCACATAAAGTCGTTGGCCCTGCGCCTATGATCTCTCCTCCGCTGTGTCTGATTGCCGTCCCATCAAACTATGAGAGTGAGGGAAGAGTAAGTGCACCTGTGTCTGCGCAAACACTTGTGCACTATAATATCTCCCGCGTAGATGGCTAGTCTCCGCTGAGATTGGTCGTCATGCCCGAGTTTCGGTCTGGAGGACAATTTTTTATTATTAGATCTGCAAAAGTATAGTCGCGCAACGGGCAACCATACTTTTGCAGATCTAATAATAAAGAGTTGTCCTCCAGACCGAAATTCACTGTCCCTGACTGTTGTGAACCTACGACTATAAAAATCATCATTGACTCGATTATAAAAATCTAAATCGAAAGTTTTTTATTCAAATTAGTCTGAGAATCTTCTCTTTTTGGTTACATAATGTAAAGAGGGAGTAATAGCCATCCTTGCCTATAAAAAACTTTTTAACAAAAAAAAAAAACAACCGACTTTCAAAAAAATAAACACAAAAAAGTGAAAAATAACTTTAATTTCGGAAGTCGGTGTCATTGGTTCTGTATTTTCGTTTTATGCCACCGACTTCCGAAATTAAAGTTATTTTTTACTTTTTAGTGTTTATTTTTTTGAAAGTCGGTTGTTTTTTGTTAAAATGTTTTTTATTGTTCACTTTTTAGTTATGATACCTATCCCACAACAATTCGATTACCACTACTGGCTACACCGCACAAACAACAGTGACACAAGATACATTTACGAAGTGGATTAAATACGTAGGTATTATCGAAGCTAACTCAAAAACTACCCAAGCAAAGTTAATAAAAATCGATTAATAACCAATAATAAACAATTCCAATAAGCCCAAACACGGCTAGGATACATTGTTTTATCACGGAGTTCCGGTGCACACCTTTCGGCTTCATCTTCAGATCAGTTCGATGATACCATTTTCATCAGAATTATTTATTTAAATTTGCTTTATAGTCGCTTAACTATCTTAATCGAAATATCTTATCGCCACCCGTGAAATACTTATCATTGAGGAGTTTCGTTGGCCATTTGTGGTCTTCTTCATCAGTTCCACTTCATCAAATGATACTAACTGAATGCAAATGCTCGAGTTGTTGATGAAAATACAAAATCGCCGTATGTTTGCCTGTAAAATTTGAGGAGTTCCCTCAATTCCTCATGGATCATCATCACAACTTGATTTTGAAAAAAATGGGACCAATCTGGAAGTATATCCTTTCAAATAAAAAAAGAATTTTCAAAATCGGTTCATAAACGACGGAGTTCTGAGGTAACAAACAATAAAAAAATACAACCGAATTGAGAACCTCCTTCCTCCTTTTTGGAAAGTCGGTTAAAAACAATCATGATCTCGTTGTTGTTTATTTTGTGCTGGGGTTAATTCGGTGTTAGTGATATCAGTTGTTCAAATGCAAGCTTTAGAGATAATAATGTAGGTAATATAATAGATACATAGGTATTGGTAGCAATCTCGGCTTGTACCCGATGATGATTATTATTTGTTTAAATGAGGAACTGTCTAGAACTGGCTGGATGGAATTTTGATCACGTGCATGAATACCTCATTTAATTCTTATTAATTTCTCATACTTAGAAAGTACGCTTTGAGTAACCTGTTCAGAGGGATGAAAACAGTACTTTTCGTCCCTGGGAAACTTTTTTCTTTGCTGTCAAAAAAAATGAAAACTATGCAAGCCATGTCCCAACTTTTTATACAGCCACTCTTTTAAATCGCGGCGAAAAATTTTAATTAAAAAATATTATCAAAATTTTTGTAACATGACATACTTAAAATTTACTTTTCACTAAATTATTATTTAATTTACATAGATTTGAGCGAAATATTTACCATCATCAATGATAAAAATACTGGCTGGTAGAATGCCACCGAAAAAGAAATATAAAAAAGGTGAAAAAACGGCAATTCGATCTTTAGTTGTTTTGTCGAGCGCTAATTATTTACGTATACAGATACATATATATATATATATAAGATATCTTATTTAAGGTAACCGACGTTCGTAATAAACTCAATTGCGTTTCTGTAAATAATGAAACAACATTCAAAGCTTATGCTTTCACGAATACCATCTCCTTTTATTAGTCTTCACGTCTTATATTTAACACAATAGTTTATAAGCTTATAACCTCCAAATATCAGAATGACATGCACAACATGACAACCCACTGACATCTTCTCATGTCAGTCGGTCATTCCATCTTAGCTGTCATTCTAATAATCACTCGCGCGTGAATGAGCGCGGGTAAATTCAAATCAATGAAATGATAGATATCATTTCATTACATATATTTGTATAAAATGAGTTCATCACATTCCGATATGTATTTGTTTCCTCAAATTCGAAATGAAAAGCAGAGTTTTTACCTCGGGTGAAAGAACCTATTTAGGCACTCGAACTATAGGCGCCCTCGCTACGCTCGTGCGCCAAACCATCTCATGCCTAAGCGGCTCCCTTTGATCCCTTGTATAACAATCTACTATTCCTCTTTATTGAAGGCCGTGCTTTTGTGAGTTTTGAAGTTGTGACCCGGACTAGATTCTTCTAAAGCCTCAGACACACGAAGCGATTTTATAGCTGCTGTTTTCTGCTTGCCATAACTAGCAGCTATAAAGCGCCGCTACTGTGTGACCGCTCTCGACTACTTGCCGTTTTAGAAATCAAAACGTCTATGATGTGTATTTCGTCTTCGTGTATTTGAACTAAACTTTATTCTAACTATGAACCAAAATGTCTCCCTTGCAATATGTCTATTATTTTTGGAGAAGAAAAGGAGTACCGTTTCTGGCACACGCCGGCCGCTGCCGCGGACCGTTCGCTACCTACTCTCGCTCGGCTCGTGCGTTGTGTGGTCACAGTTCTAACTTAACCTAACCTACAGTTCAGAGGCCCTAGTGTGAGTTTATTTTAACCATCTCGACTACTTAGAAATTATTGCATTTTAGGCACTTTGCTTGTTAAACATTTTGATCTCTAGGCGATTTACAGCTTAGGCAATTTGCGGTGTAGACATTAATTTTAGGCAGTTTACTTTATAGACGAATTGAAAGTTAGACACTGTGATCATAAACCGCCGTCTTTAGCAGCTAAAAACCTCATTCGATTGGTGCCGTGTAGTCTAAATGTCGTCTGTCGTAAGTCGTCGCGCTGTAAGACAAATGAATCAAGGAATGGCTAGCGCAAATTTTAGCAACTCTCCTGTCACACGTAACTATTTATCGCTCAGCAATTTTTCGCAAGCGATAAAATTGAACAGGCTCAATTTTATAACGGCTATTTTTCGGTCAGCGATTTTTGTCGCACGCACGTCACACACGTCGTGCACGCTCACACGTAGCTAATTTTAGTTGGCGGAAAATAGCAGCTATAAATCTTTACGTGTGACTGAGGCTTTAAAGCCTGGAATACACATGCTACCTATTAGTCACAATAAGTAGGTGTCTACGAAAAAAGTATGATAATTTTATATACATGGAGAGCGTGCTATAATAGAATATTAGTACCTATATTTTTCTCATAGCATGTGTATTTCAGGCTTTAAGGCTACTTCGGTTTCGGTACTAAGTTTTGTGATAATTCTATTTTCAAGAACTGGGAATTCATGTTTTTTTTATTTTTATTTTTTTATTCTACGATGGGTTTGCTCTTGACTCTAGTCTAGGTGACAGTGGCAAAGTCGACGATGATGATTGTTTTTGGGCTAAATCTCTACCAAAATAAATCGTATGACTACATCCGATTTAAATGAAAGTAAAGTAAAACGTAGCCTATATTCAGTTCCAAATTAATCTCTGTCTACCAGTGAAAACTACATGAGAATCCGCTCAGTAGTTCCGGAGATGTGCGCGAACAAACAAACAGACAGTCAAACAGATAGAAAGAAAATAATTAAAAAAATTGCTGGTTTATCTTCTATTTTCTTTAGTTATCTCCTTTCTATTTTTATTACTTTTCTTCAATGTACAGACACGCCGGATTCTATTGTTTTATTATTTGTATGTATAAAATATAAAAATTTAGTCTAATAATAACCGAAACAATCACAAGAATATCGTCTATTTTATTTTGGTGTAGTCACTTTCCCTATAACTAATCTATTATCTTTGATTCATGGTTTTTAATGTATTGTTAGAAATTAAACACTTTTACAAGATAAGAGACCTTAGATGCCATTAACGAAACCTATTATTTCAATATACACCTTATTAGTAATGGAATTGGGGCGATTATGAATTGCTGTGTTGCTTGTGTCAGTCGCGTCATAGAAGTTTTTGTGTACTAGATAATCAGGGGCTATGTAGATAGTGATTAATGCTTACTCACTTTAAAACGTCATTTCACGGAGGAAAAAGAAAAAAATTTGCGACGATTTTGACGTCATTTGATTTTCCTTCACGGCTTTGTGGCTAAGTAATAATACCCGGGTCGATCGATCGGGTTAAGCTACGCTTGCCGCGTGTTGATCCATAGATGGGTGACCATCTTTACATACCCAGACCCCTCCGTGCCTTGGATAGCACGTTAAGCCCCGGCCCGTCCCGGCTGTCATTCGTGGATCTTTGACAGTTGTTACGGATCGTCAGAAGCCCCGAAAGTCTGACAACCAGCCAACCAGCTGAGTTGTGGTAGACTTACATCACTTCTTGATGGACTGTGTTCGATACAAGTCTGATATGTAGAAATTATGTGTTTGGGTCTTAAGGCTCGTACAGACTCGTGCGATATCGCGGGCGCGACGCGACACTAGTAGCACAATTTCTTTGTCGGTGCCTGTCGCGGCCGCGATATCGCGCGAGTCCGTACGAGCCTTTAAGGTTGACCCGACTTGATTTAGGCATATTTTTTGTCTCAACATTGCGGTTATAAAAGTCCGTAATTAAATAAGAATAACAAAAATATTATTGTGTAGCGTCAACGTGGCTGTTCAACTTGTATATCGACGGTTAAAAGGTAATATATGCGACGTTGAGAGATATTGAGAGTTGAGTTGTATTGAAATATGTGGTTAGCTAGCGACCTCGACAATTATTGCTCATATTATTCTTGCCTGAGCAACCGGCAGCAAGTTCGTCATGCTCCCTTAGATGTCACTGCTTGCGGTAGCGTCGGGGGTCGGGTTGCCTCCTTCCCTCAAATATGGCGAGGGGGGTAATGGCTGATCTTTGCGTTATGCTCGTGAACGGGTGCTGCTTCTGGTGCCTGGTCGTCTTGCTGTCCATCATGTCCGTCTTGGTTTCATTATTGTTATTAGTAATTAACTGTTTATTTGTTATTCTTCGATGGTCCTATCATTTGTGTTACAGATATACATATGAACACAATCCAGCAGTGCATATGTAAGCAGACACACCCTTTATGCCTTGAGACTTTTATTTCGGTTTTAAGTTTTGTTTACTTTTTATTTTTTAAAGGTTTTTTTTTTTGTTTGAGTATAGTTTCATTGTATTTTCTGGTACGAGTATATTGGCGTATGTTAGCTGACATAGGGCAAATAAATTTATTTACAGAACAGTAAATAAATTTATTCTGTATACTTTCGTAATGTTAATTACTTTGCATACCAAATATTGTTTAGAATCAAGATTTTATATATGAACAGACAGCTGTGCTGCTGGGGAGTTTGTTGCGCTACTTCTTCTTTATTTATTATTCACAAAATCCACAGCTCTTTGAAATTATAACTTAAAATATATAAGCTAGTCTTACAGCCAATTACGGCCAGCTAAAACACTAGAAAGTGGTGAAGGGTGGGCGTTTTGTGGGACTGTCTTATGTTATTTCATTTTGACGTTCGAAAAGTGCTGATTCTCTGTCTAATTTGAATAAATGACTTTTGAATTTTGAATTTGAATTTCGACTTTTTTTTTCGAAAATGAGTCATGAATGCCATCCTACTTAAAATAAGACTGAATAGGATGGCATTCATGACTCATTTTGAAAATGTCGCTTATATTACCTTTTACCTTTTAACCGTCCATATGGATAGTTGTCTGATAGATTTGGATTGAGGATGAATGAGCTGCCTGTCAAATGCTTTCTCTACGCAGATGATCAAGTTCTACTTGCATCGTCAGCAGAACAGTTGCAAGACATGGTGACTGTGATGGATGAAGCATATAAGATGAAAGGGATGAATATAAATGTGAATAAGACGAAGGTATTTGAAAGAGAAGAGGAAGTGATCAAGTGAGTTTTTATATTTGGGGAATCAGTTTACAAGGGATGAAAAGATTGATAAAGATGTGGAAAGGAGAGTAAATGCGGGAAATAAAGTGAATGGTGCTTTACATGCAATAGGGATGATTCCTGGGTAAAAAAAAGAAAAACTGTTTAGTCCGTCAATCAGATAATAAAAAAATATTTTATACACGAATTTTTTTCTTTATCATATTAATAAAAAATGACTTATATAAAACACATTAAACTTGGGGAGTGGGGGCTCGTTACGTCACAGCTACGTATAAAATCTACTGAGAAGTGACGTCATGCCACGTTTGAACTCAATGTATCGCCGTAATGTTTTGATTACGTAAAAAAAGAAAAAATACTTGGCCAATATTTTTTAATAATCTACATGACGGAAAAAAAAATTATGCATCATCCCTGTTGTGACTAACCATTCTTATCATTATGGGATAGCTGAGAAAAAAAAATATCATCCTCACTTTACGTGTAAAATATATTTCAAGATTTTATTTTAGCATTTATAATTTATTAATATGTATACCCATACCAAATTACAGCTTTCTAGTACTAAGAGTGTCTGAGCTAAGCCGCGGATAGACGGACTGACGGACAGACAGACAGACGGACATGGCGAAACTGTAAGGATTCCTTGTTGACTACGGAACCCTAAAAACCATTCCATATTGAAAAAGAAGTTGGTCGTGGTTCAGTAACAGTTTGTATTACTTAACGAAGTAGACTAACCGCCTTTCCGTTTTGATTTCAGCCCAGTTTTGATTTCCTATTAATTATATTGTCTGTATTATATTGTAATCATTAAAACGGAAAATAGTGGCCACTAAGCTCCGTTTTAATGATTACAATAAAACATAACAATTTAAAACTACTGTTTGTAGTAATAATAACGTATAGTCTTGTGAAGCACAACTTGACGAGCTTATTTTCTGCATTTTCATTCTAAAATAAAAGAAATCACCGAAATAACGATGAGGGCGCCACCGTGCACTCGGCGCAGTCTTAAGCTAAGCACTACGATCTTAATGGATTTTCATACTAAATAGGCATGCATATTATAATAATTATCTGTCAGGTAATTATAAATTAGCTAAGTAATAACAGCCGCATGGGTCGATCGACCAGGATAAGCTTCGCTTGCTGCGGTTGGTCCGTGGATGGGTGACCATCTGTACATACCAAGACCCCTCCGTGCCTCGGAAAGCAAGGGTCACTAGGGCCACTCCTTTAAAAAAATATTATCTCGTGACTGAGAAGGAATTACGAAAAACGGCGCAATCACCCTAGTAGCATTTTTTGTTGGCATTTAGTTGGGCCACTTACAGAGGTAAGTGGCCCAACTAAATGCCAACAAAAAATGCTACTTGGGCAGGAACCTCGGTAAGTGTGTCTAGAATTTTCTAATACCTTTTATAAAGTTTTATATTGAGACACAAGCAACAAAATACGATCTAGTGGAATGTAGCCGCTTTTCTTTAGATCGAATTTTGTTGCTTCGTGTGCAAAAGCTAGTATGTTATATGGTGAAAACTTGTGTTTATATTAGATTAGTTTTGCCCGCGGCTCCGCCCGCGTGGATGTCGGTTATCGCGTAAAAAAGTAGACTATGTCCTTCTCCATATCTCAGGCTATATCTCTGCCAAATTTCATGACGATCAGTTCAGCGGTTTAGGCGTGAAAACGTAACATACAGACAGACAGACAGACAGAGTTACGTTCACATTTATAATATTAGTGTGGATGATATTTACTTAATTATAAATTAGCAGAATTGCCGTAATAACATAAATTATCATCTCTTGCTATCGGATATGTTGAAATGTCAGGCTTGAATCGAGGTTCGAGGTGTAGAACAAAAATAATATCTCGTAAAGTTGTAATATCCGTTGTGGATTTGTGAGCGCAGATTCTAAGTTGTGCAAACAACCTGCGCCGTAGTCGACTACTCAGTCACGTGATCGCGTCGTACGTTCACTTGACTGTATGAAAGCAAATTATACATGGATTGAATCAATATCAGAAGTTATAAGAGCAAATCAACTTCTGCGAAAGAACTCTTTCGCAGAAGTTGATTTGCATAAGTAACTACTTATGTAATTTATTTAACGCCGTCTACACTTGGACAGTTGAAATTTGGAAGAAGCGAGGTTTTAGAATCAACGGCTGTTTGTATCTTATTAATTTATTGTTCACGTTGATACATTACCTACTTATTAAGCACTTACTTAGGTGATGATTAACATCCAAAAATAATGAACACCTTAGTAATCTATTTCTTAGTAAATAGTATTGTTGATGACTCACGGTATGTACATGGCTGCATATTTCAACGTAGATCGACGTCAATTTTACTACTACGAGTATAGATAACTTATCTACGTTCAACGTCTGTTTTATTAGCGTAAAGGGGGCGGTTTAGACGTCACGTCAGTGGGTTTAAAATGTAAAGTTGAAATTGAATCAGTGTTTTTTTAAGGCACAATTGATTGTTGTCGTTTCCAGTGTAATACAATAGCGGGCGATGCAATAATAGGCTGTAATCGCTGTGGCCGAACTATTGTCTAGCAAAAGGTTTTGTCACAAGACATTATAGTGAAGTGATCTCGCTGTTACCGTGTTACGGACACCACAGTGAGAGACGCGCCGTGGAGCGTTGCGCATGCGCGAACAACACACCGACGCGCGCACCTACTGTGATATTCGAACATAAACAGAAACACAATAGTGATACAATCATAAACAGTGCCAAAGTATTTAGTGTGTAAAATCAAGTATAACAAAAGTAGTTTTTTTTCCAAGTGAAAGGTTCCAGCTTGGTTCACGTTTGCGTGTTTATGTAAGTGGAAACCTACCTGCCGTTTGTATTTTTTTTGCGTTCTACCTAGACGTGTATTGGCGGAAAATACGTGCCAATTGAAGGTTGGATAAATGTTTGGCACGTCCAAATTCACAATCAGCTGAACACTTTTCGTCCTTATCTATCAATATAAAGTGTGAGTGAGAAATGAAACATTGTTTGAATGTTGATCTAATAACGAATAGTCTTGAGTGGAAGATAAAGAAGTAACTTGTTTTAATTAATAAAATGTAAATGAAGTTATCCTTCTACAGATCGTGATTGTGATCGTTTCCACATAGCTCACAGTTGTGTTGGTGAAGTATGGATTGCTTAGCGATGCGCCTGCGATGGTCTCGAGTTCTTGACCCAGTTCGCTAACAATGATCCCGTTACTAAACCTTGGTCGATGTCCTTCCATCCGGTACACTCAACGGATACTTTTTGAAAAACGAATAGCTAACCTTGATTCTAATATTATGCGCCATATGCCCGTGTTATCTTTTTAAAATTTTCAGGTACATACGTATGTATGTACAGTTACAGGCTGTATGAAGCTTATCTTTTGCCTACATAAAATAATTATCTTTACGGCCGGCCCCAGTAAACCTTATACCAAGCAAAAACACGACCTAGCAATATTAATTACTAAGTATACATATAATTCATTTCATGCACAAATAGTCATATACTAATGTATTGCAGAATGAATAGGTATAATATAGTTTTGAATCTACACGAAGAAGTTTTGATATAGGCACAGATTAATACAGATGGGATACTCCGCAGTTTAGGTATGAAGCTACAAGTATAAGGCTGAGGCTACATTACCGCGACGCGACCTGAGACACGTGAGCGATTAAAACAAACAAATTAATGCTCACGTTTATGGCTACACCGTACATCAAATATTACTAGCGATTTTTTATTTATTTATGCGATAGGAACAACATTACTGTGATCACGGCATCGGCTATATCAATAAATCAGCGTAATTGAAGCGAATTTATTAGAAAATTTCTCATTTGCACGATTAGTTCAATAGTGCTACTAAATATGCGTGTGGCTCCATAATGCGTAGCGATTCATGCGGCTACACTATACTTTTTATAGTGTACCCACATGAATCGCTCTTGCTTATTCGTTGTGTAGCATGTGTACTGTAAGCCATGTCATCGCCTAATATACGCCGGATTTTCGCTTATAATGTAGCCATACCATGTTTATCTCGCTCGCTCTTCCAGTCGCATCGCAAATCGCTGTCTACTGTAGCCTCAGCCTAAGAGTTTTTAGATGTATGAGGAATAGGGTGTAAAGTTCACTCATACTCTATAGTAAAGGGAGGATCCTCCGACCAGACGGGTATTGTGTCTGGTGGGCAACTGCCCAACGGTTGATGTTGAGATGTTGTATATGTGCTAGTCGCGCGGTAAACTCTGATAGCGCGATGCAGGATTTGTGACGTCAGGTCTTTGATGCGTAGCTCGCATGTGGCGTTGTTGATACCGCCACAAGTTACGGCTGGTGCGGTATCGCGGGGGCGACAAGGGCCGCGCTGCCTGTCGCGCCCGCGATATCGCGCCAGTCTGCACGAGCCTTTACGTGATAGAAAGAGGGAGTAGGTGAATATAACTGTAGGTAATAAGCGTTGCACTTTATAATGTCGTAGCAAGAGTCGCTTTTTATTTAAATGATTTTACTGAGTGTCCCATCTGTATTAATCTGTGATATAGGTAATGCATTTCATGCACTTATGTACCTACTTACAATACAGTCATACAGCTAAGTATAGGAGCTCTGCAGAATAAATGACAATACATCGTTTTGTATACGTCGAGTAATTAGGCGCAACAAAGTCGCTGCGGAATTCTTTTGTTTTCTAAGTACCTTTTATTCTTCAGGTATAATATGCAAGCCTTTTATTTAGTCAGGTGTATTCCTTTTAAATTCTTTGATAAGTTTTTCATTAACATATATTGTTAAGAAATACTGACGAATGCAGTAATAATACACCTGTATTATTACTGCATTCGTCAGTATTTCTACTAATAAATAAGTTTGTTTATTACCTTCATTTTATTCCAATATTATACAATTGATAGGTGTATATTGATCTTCTTGACACAATATAGCTAAAAAAAATGCTAAGTAATTTAACCAAGAATATTACTAGTCGTAGATACTCAAGTCAAGTCAAGCGGTGTTGAAGACGACGTCAAACAATTTATTTAAACAATCGATATTGACGTTAAATCTATAACGATCGGTATAATAATGCTTCACAACATGCAAGTGTTTTCATAATTACCTATAGGTATTGAATTTCAACTCATGAGTGTGTGATAAAGACCACTGGTCCCGAGTGTATTGATAACATTTCACTTACCTCTACTACTCTCTCTGATTTAGAAATTCAGAATACATTTCTAAATAATGACTTAAAAATGTATAAGTAGTTCGGTTGTTACTTCCACGTGTGGCTGTTGACACAGTGATTCATCGTTATAATATTTGTACGGTATCGCGGAAGTGATAAGTTGCTTCCAGGCAACCAAGGATTTTAAAAGCGACCATCAACCATGCGGGTACTTTACCGACGTTATAGTTTTATAATAGACTAGCTTCTGCTCGCGACTTTGTCCACGTGAAATTTCTTGTCCCTCGGCCCACCCCGTCGCATCGCATCGCCTACCCGTAGTACCCGTGCTATTACATTGAAAGAAATGTTTAGCAAAAACTTGGTTACTGTTTACACAAAAATTGTGACTTGCGAACTAGATGTTATCTGTTACAAAACCCTGTTTTGCACACTACAAAATCGTTTTGTTACTTTTAAGCAAAGTTTATTTCCTTTTAACTAAAGTTGAGTTATTTTTGAAGTAACTTAATTAGTTCGGCTAATTATTTTTTTCAGTGTACTTCCTTTCGTTTAGTGTTTTTTCTTACGTTTTGCTCGGGTGTAACACCTATATTCTAAGACGTTTCCTCGAAATTTCCTCGACTCCACTCAACCTCATTCAAGGAAATCGGTATTCAAATCTCCTCCACTTGGCGTCACTCGACATTTTCCCTCACACGAGATGAGGATACAACTGTCAAACTCAAGGAACGTCGCGATGTAGCTTAAGGCACACTCAAGGAAGATTTACGATATTATTCGCATTTTTTACTCTACTCTTTCACCTCCGCTTGATAAACAAAGCTGATTATTTTATTATTATTATTATATTTAAATAACGTTTCCCTAGTGTTTTCAATGGATTTCCAAAGGTTTCTGAATTATCTGTATGATAGTTCGTATTCCCGATTAGTACGATTAGTACGATTATCCCGAACGACATTATTTGCGAGACGCAGAAAACCTCATAGAATTTTATGACAGTGTAGAATTCCAAAGACGCTATCGTTTTTGGAAAGAAACTGTGTTGAATATCTTAAGTTTAATAATTAATTCTTGGAGGCACAACTTCTTCGACTCCCTGAATATTTGTCTCCCAGATATATTATAAGAAACGGTGTGAATTAAAATTTAAAAACTGAGGTAAAACTGTAGCTACTACACCCATAAGACAACAAACAAATCAAACTTCAAATCTACACAAACATTGCATTTCACAACAACAGACCGACGCAGACGCGACGTGACAGCACAGAACACAACTCCTAGCTAAGCGGAGTGACACAGATAAAAAAAAAACAGCAATCTGACAAACTTTTGAGTGACCATAGAAAAAAAAAAAAACATGTATCTATGATTCAATGACGTATTTAATGACGTTTTACCTCGACTCAACCTTACTCGAGGATCCTCAAGATTACCTCACGACAAGAGCGAGTTTTAACTAAGAATACCGATTTCGAGGATTAGTTGAGGTGATCCTTAAGGTAACCTCAGTTGAGTCGAGGTCGAGGAGCTTTGCGAGTCAAGTTCTTAGAATATAATTATACAGGACAGATCGCCACTTTTATACATGAGAGAAAATCGTTATTTTAAGCTTGACTCTAAATATTCTGTTACTGAGTAGAAACAGTTTTGGATTAGGTATAGTTTTTGCCTTTTTTGGAATATTGTTACAGATTTTTCAGTTTTAAACGTGTTGGGCAACTTATTATAAATTTTATTGCCATATTATAATGTGGGCTATTACTTAGCCCCATTTCATGCCGTGGGTGTCGTAAAAGGCGACTAAGGGACTTACTAGAGAATGGGCAGCAGCGTTTTCTATGCATTTTTAATACCATACTGCGATCGCTAACCCGCCTGCCAAGCGTGGCGATTATGGCAAATTCCCCCCTTTTTGGGGAGGTCTATGTCCAGCAGTGGACGTCTTTCGGCTGAAATGATGATGATTACTTAGCATTTTAATTCTCGAGGATAGAGCGCATAATCTCTTTTTATGGCGAGTGTTGACGTTGTGTGTATACTTTAGTGAACTTGTCGATATTTATGTGATAAATATGAGTTTGTAGGTTGAACTCAGAGAGGCGTTTTACTTTGTGTAAATTATTTTATTACCACTGCTCTCAAAACGGTAAACGAAAACATCGTGACGAAACCGGCTTGTCCTAGAACCAAAAATTCGAAGTTAGTGGATTAAGGCCCACTCCCTCTCACAGAGATGGGGCCTGTATCCCAGCAGCTATACATTATATGCTGATTATGCTATTATGCTATGATTCTTGGATAAGTTAGTGCAGCAGTTCAGTTTCTTTGGCCAGAAAGATGACGACGATGATTAAACCCACGGGGTAGCGAAATAAAGCAAAGATTGAAACTTTATATTGGTAATATCTGATCCACCTTTACCTAAATACATTTGGAAATATGTAGTGTACCTAGGTACACTCTACTCTCTCTCTCTCTGGTAGGTTCTCTCTCGGATTCCCCGCCGAGGACTGATACCATATATAGTATTATACATATACGAATGAATGTAGAATTGACAACGGTTAAATAAGTTAAAGGAGTCGTTAGGGACAACAACAAGGTAGATCATTGCTACTAGACCGGTTAGAATCTAGTTTCAGACTTGCAGAGTATTCACGACAGTTAGAAACTCGTTAGAAACTCGCCAGTCTGGGTACCTAAATGGACTGGATTCGGGACTTAGCGAGGCAGGGGTACGAGTGGAATGAAGCAATTTGGGAGAACAGCTGTATATTCAGCCCAGTTGAGTCATGGGGGAATATACTGAGTTGATTGAACTTGTCGCATAGCTATTTGCTAAAGAGCAGTACGCACAACTGGTTTATGTCAAGCTGAACGACTGACTGGAATATCTACCGGAAACAATAAGTACGTAACGATGAATATATAACTAAAGCATTAATTATAACCAATAATGAAACAACAAAATTCTACAGCAGAAAATAATAAATATTGGTTAATGAGGGCTGCAAATTGTGAACACAAGAACAAACAGGAAAGAAACCTTATTATTTCGAGAGACGGATATATTTTGATAAAGAAGCAGTTCCTAGAAAATCTATAGCAGTTCTTATAATATTGATACGAGATATGCTATATTATAATTATAATGATTATGTTTATAAACATAATTCCAACCGGATTTTAAGCTTTAAACTCGTTGATAAGTAAACAATTCGGTAAAATGATATGTTGACGTTTTTGTATTTTTATTATTATAGATTTATAGCTAATATATTACTTCCGATCTGAATGTTATCGATATTAGATAAACCAGGAAAATGTTTCAATTATTTAAAACAGGTTTAAAGTTGGAGTATCTACCTTTGAACGAGTAGGCAACGGTTTTCGAAGGTCGTAAGACGCGGATGGCTTAAGTCTTTTACCAATGTAATACAGGCTAAATAGCAATTCTAGCTTGAATGTTCACGCTATTCAAAATGGTTGGCAAGAGAAAGCAGAGTTAAGAGAAGCTTGTAAAGCCAGTCGGAATAATATTTACTTAACACCGTTTACAAATGAACGATGATAATGACCATGGCAGTGATAATAATACCAGAAATAAAAAAAATAAAACCATCGTTAAAAACGAGAATGACATCAACAATATGAAATAAAATACACAATAATACATACATATAAATAATAATAATACATTGTAGTTCTAAGTTTGTATATATTTGAGTGATATTTATTTTAAAAGTATGTATGTAAGTATATTCTCTTATTGTATGTTTATAATTATAAGTGTTTATATTAGTGTATAGCTATTTTGATTTTATGTATATATTTTTCTCTTCTACTCTTACACACGTTGTCTACATCTCTATATCTATTTTCCTATCGCAGGTATGCTGGAAGAGATTTCATTAGAAAAAGCAACACCTTTGTACGTATTTTTCTGTTCCTTTCTTCTTGTCTGTTTATATGTGTGTACATAAATTGTTAAATAAATAATTTTATAATGAAGTACCAAAACACGACTATTGAAGCTCACGTCTTTGAAAACACACTGAAATTATAATAGGCTTGATACGGCGGCGCCTGTTTCAGAAATGACCCGACTTAATTAATGTTGCGTATCAAATAAATTATTTAAAGGCTGCAGAAAGAAGTAAACTTTTAATCTTGCCTGTCTCGAACATACGACATTTTGGTGTAAAAATTTGATGTGAAGATAACACAACAAGTACGCAACTATAGTCTGTAGGTATGTGACTTCTATAGGTAGTTACACAAATTGTTACATTCGATAATCCGGTGCTTCTGTTGCGGTGACGCAAATGCATTTCATTTACAGTTCTATACATCAGATTCAACTTAAAAGGTTGAAGGTTGTGGCTTCAGTTCTTTATTGTCATGCTATGCTTAATAGAAGGCTAAAAGTCACCCAAAGGGCAATGGAGAGGGCTATGATTGGAGTTTCCCTACGTGATCGAATCAGAAATGAAGAGATCCGCAGGAGAACTAAGGTAATCGACATAGCTCGAAGAATTGACAAACTTAAGTGGCAATGGGCAGGGCTCATTACGCGCAGAACCAGATGGCCGTTGGGGCCGAAAGATTCTGGAGTGGCGACCGCGTACCGGAAGACGTAGCGTTGGAAGGCCAAGGTGGACCGCTGACCTTGTGAAGGCCGCAGGAATCCGCTGGATGCGGGAAGCACAGAACCGGTCGAGGTGCCGGTGCTTTTGGGAGGCCTATGTCCAGCAGTGGACGTCTTTCGGCTGAAATGATGATGATGATGATGTTTAATAGTATAGATTTGTGACGTCAGGTCTATGATGCATAGTTCGCATGTGGCGTTGTAGATTCGCCACATCACTCCCCCTCTGGAGACCGGAGGTCGATAGTGGGCTGAGTCAGTGCATATGATGCTTGCTAGGGTCAGTTGTGGCCGGGGTGGTGCTGCTTTATGCTCCAGTGAGTCGGATGTGGTACAACGCCGGGTTGATGCTGGCGTCGACCAGGAGAGGGTTGAAGGGCTCTGCTTGTGGACCGGCCGAAAGTGCAGTGTGCTGTGCCAAGATTGCTGATGAGGCTGAGGGTGATGACCAGGTATGCGCGGTCGCTGCATGCTGGTGGTCAGGATACCCGTTGAAGCCGTGGATGCTGGCTGGTTGTGTGGCTCGCTGCTCGAAAGCTTGAGGAAGTGATGATGACGTCACGCTGAACTAACTGCTCGTAGGCTGCGCCAATGTCCACGTTCGAGGTCACCAGTATAGAGATATAAGGAACAGGGTGTAAAGTTCACAAATACTCTACGGAAAAGGGAGGATCCTCCGACCAGACGGTTGTCATGTCTGGTGGGCAACTGCCCGACGGTTGATGTCCGGAGGTTGTATATATGCTAGTCGCGCGGTAAACTCTAATTGCGCGATGCAAGATTTGTGACGTCAGGTCTTTGATGTGTAGCTCGCTTCTTCTAGATGCCGCCACAGTAGGAATGTGCTCTTGGGTCATTTTAAAATTACCATTGTTAATATAAAGAAGTTATCCGTCGATGTACTCATGTATCTTATTTCACAAGGCGTTGGCGAAGACCCCATGGTTGTGTCCAGAAGCAGCTATTTTTATTATATTATCAATACTAGTCGCTAGTGTTATCTGTAGACGTTTGAGATTAAGATTGTTAAAAGCATTAGGTTGTAACTAATGCATATCATTATCGAGCATTAATTATTACTCATTTATTAGGTTTTGAAGTCGTGGGTACAACGCTCCAGCGGACAATGTCACGGGCGGCTCCTTGTTGAACTCTGTAATCAGAGATGTGAATATCTGATAGCGGCATTGATTACATCTTTGCTACCACATGTAATGTTGACATTTTAGACCAAAATATCCAAAATGTTATCTTTGATCATAATTGATTTGCGTCATATCAGTTATTTTACTTCTTGGAATTGTTTTCTAAACCCATAAGGAATGATGAATATCACGAAAATATCAAAACCATCCACTTTTAAACAGAATCGCTTTATCAGCGGCTGATAATGAGTTTGTAATCATGCAAAGAAAGAATTTGCAAATTGAAAAAACCGAGCAAATTTCAATAACAATTGACGGGATCCGATAACACACAAGAGGGCCTAGACAAGTGCCAATCGCTTTTCAAAGCATTTTGTGTTTCTATAACGACTTTATATACGTAGGTACTTACTAGCTTCTGCTCGCGATTTTGTCCGCGTAAAATTTCTTATCAATATCAATCAATCCGTTCTCGAGATATCATCAAAAAAGCCGTTCCATACAAAATGTATGAGGAAATGATTTTAATTCTTTTTTTTTTTCGTGAATTTTTCTCATGTTTTTAATAGTTTTTCTGCTATGCGGAGCGGAGGAGACAAAACCAAAAAATCAAAGATCATTAAAATCGGTCCAGCCGTTCTTGAGTTATAAATGGTGTAAATAACCCGACTTATGTTTTATATATTTGTGTACGTACAGACGCCAGCACATCAAGCTACTACAATCTGTCAAATTTCTTTTATTTTTTTCTTTTTTCTTTATTTCTTTTCTTTATCACTACAGTATAAGGTTCAAGGTTGATTGCGAATATTTGACAGTTTCGGGTAGCTTGACCTGCTGGCGTCTGTACAACGTAATTTGTAAATAATTCAATCAATTGAACAGCAACATCGTTTTAATTTATAGCAAAGCTACAAAGCTAAAAATGCAGAGTGGTACTGGTACCAGCTTCCCATTTAATTCAATATATATATACACAAACGATCAACTCATAACGACCAACACTGACAGATTTCTGTATGCAGACAACCTGGCCCTAGCTACAAGAACAAAAAACTTCGAAGATGCCGAAGCAAATCTCGAAATGGCTCTGGATAATCTCAGTACACTACGAGAACAATGCTCTAAGGACCTTCTCAAACGCAATCTTGCTCATACCACCTAAGAAATCGTCAGGCCAACAGGAAACTTAAAACAAAATGGCGAGGCACTGACATTGAATACAACAGATTTCTGTATGCAGACGACCTCTGGCCCTAGCTACAAGAACAAAAAACTACGGAAGCAAATCTCGAAATGGCTCTGGATACATTAAACTGTTCACTGCTTATAACGTAGGATATAAGCAACACTGTACACACAGCGTCATTATGTCCTAACCCCTCAAGTTTTAAAATGTGACACTGCTACAATATTGAATTCGTTACGAATAATCTAAAGAATACTTCAAAAAGAGTTTACTAGTTCAACTTGGATTCGAACCATCGCATTACCGAATATCGTCATACTCATACCGGCAGTTTGACAGACTAGCCAGCGAGTCCATGAGAATGCGATGAAATTGTTATCCACTATCGTCCAAGTAGTTTATCTTTAGGTCTCTGTCTAATCGATGGATGTTATCATTTGAGGGTATCTATTAATTTTACTTACTTACGTTTTCTTTATAAAATTAATCTATACCCTCAAATTATAACTACAACGTTGTCTAGGGATCCGTTTGTGTCAGTTGGCAAAATATGTAATGACTATTGATAACACATGTCTTTTGGGGGGGTAAGGACTTAATGGAGCTTTGTGTACCAAGACTTAACTGAAAGTCGGCGCTGGCAATAACTGTTACATCGTTTAACATCCACCATCTGGGGCACCTTCGTATAAGTTCTCCGGATATTTGGCTTGGCTTTTTGTTTTCCTGCTGGCGAATTTGCCTAGAGTAGGCAAATTACTATCATCGTTCCGCCCATGCCCGAAATGTAGAAAATTAACAAAAAAAAAAAAAATATACATATATATATTTTGCCCACGCTTTAAATGAAACATGTCGAGTATTTACAAGGTGCGTCAAACCAAAACCACTGTACTGACTTCACTTTATCCACTTGCAAGAATAGCCCTTCCAGAGGTTGGATGGGAAATTGCCTATGCGAAAATTCTTAAATTATTTGCCTTCTGAAAATCTGAAGCAGGAAAAAGAGAAACGTCATTCACTCAAAGACGTCACGAAGCCGAGGGGCAGACTGAAGAGCCGTAACAGTTTCCTCAAGTCGACCATTCCACTAAATGACGGCAGCTCTAGTGTGGCACGATTAAAACTGTGGCTGCTTAAACATCCCAATCCAGCTGAGTATGTTGAGCCTGCAGAAAAGCTCCCAGCGGAAATCTCTTAACCGACTAAGAAGCCAGGTGGGTCGCTGCAGATACAAACTTAGTCGGGTGGGGGTACTCCAATGGGCCACAGTTTTGCTGTGGAGCCACATCACAAACCTCTTGTCGTGCTCTCTGCGTAAAAACACCTGCACTATGGAAGACCTTTGCGAGGTCAACGCTAACGCTGTCGAAGTAGCCGAATTCTGGTCGAAGATTATTATCATTCCCTTTTATTAATATAAAATTAATAAAAGGGAATTATCGATACCGAATTATTGTACCGTGTGGTGCCGGAGGTAAAGAATAGCACCACCCCATTTCCTCCCGTGGGTGTCGTAAAAGGCGACTAAGAGACTATTAGAGAATGGGCAGCAGCGTTCTCTATGCATTTTTAACACCATACTGCGATCGCCAACCCGCCTGCCAAGCGTGGCGATTATGGCAAACTCCCCCAATTGCGGGAGGCTTATGTCCAGCAGTGGAAGTCTTTCGGCTGAAATGATGATGATCGATACGATTAAGAAGAAAAATACCTATACAGCTGTAGACCAAACCATTGGAAGTTCATAAAAGCTAATGGTTAGGAGTTTAGGACATAGAAATGTGTTATTTTTATCGATTGATATTATGGATTAATAATAAACCTAGTAATGAAATTCAGGGCATTTGTTTTAATGAACCTACATATTTCCAGTTGGCCACAATTGTTCCCGTTTGACTCCACCTCTCGATCTCTTTCCTTTTCTGGTGATTCTGCTATGAATTCATCTTACACATCCAAATCATCAACACCAACGTGACGCATGAATAAAACTATATTCTGGATTTATTTCTAAATTATCCTTCTTCCCACTGAAAGACTTATCTCGGAATCTCAAGAACTTGAATATTAAAACCTATAAACTTGTTATACATTTTTTCAGGTAGGTTCTTTAAAGGCTGTAGGCAACTGTTAATAAAGGATTTTACGAAAATCCTGAGGGAGTGAAACAGGGGTGTTTAACGAAGTCGCAGGAACAGCAGTAATTTTGTATTTTTTTTCACAGTTGACTACCACTGCAACGGAAGAGCTGAGAGAAAATGGATTCTGCTGGAGACAAGTCAATGAACTGGCCGGACGAAGGTAAACAGTCATTAAGCGTCACTAACAAACTATACTTAACTTAGTACTTTACAAACAATAATAATTTTAGTTTCTACCCGAAACTGAAGTGCATTTATCGCCGTAGCATATTAACCCTTTCGTTAGCTTCCCCGTCAATAAAGGTTTTCGATTCTACATTGTTCGTTATTTTATTCCTAAAATCTTGTATACCCTGTATTGACGGTTGTGCTGTATAAAAAATACGAATCTTTATCAAAAAAAAATATCACTCTTCCATTATTTATGTGTAGAATCTATTATTAGATATCATAAGTTCATAACATAACACATCAAGTACATTGGGTAGGTACATTGTGTACTTATAATCAGCAAACAATATATAATGGAAATAAACTAGGTAACGAGTTAAAGGAATTTCATCTATTTCCGTCATTCTCATAAACAATAAATTAAAAAAAATAAACAGAAAATCATACGGCAGTAGAATTTTGGTTTAGCGTTTAGAGACTACAGCGTTTACTTAGGAGAGAATTGCATTAAGCATCAAACAATATTCATATCGTGTGAAACATTAAAACACTTTCTCCAAAAATGCCGAAATTCCTTATGAAATGTCCGGCAAGAGTTTGTCGCATACATCTACGCTCAATTGTACTTTGAGTGGTTATAAGACGGTCAATTTGCCATCAGTAAATCCGTAACCTTGTAAGATTGATGCCAGAAGAATTAATAGTGGAATGTTGAGATTGATGGCTAGATAAATTGTTTCGTGAAATATTATGGTCTTCAGAAGCCCGAAAGTCTGACAACCAGTCTTACCAAGGGGTATCGCATTACCCAATAACTGCTCCATGTAAAATACTGGTATTCAGCTGCATACCAGTATTTTACAACCCACATTTTTTGACCCCAACATAGTTTGCAAAAGGCTAGGTCGGCGGCGGCATTCATTTCGATCATTACCTATACACTGATGCCAGATTGACTGTTTAATTATCACCTCGTGTTAAGTACGTGATTTAATTTCAGATGTGGTGCCGACGGAGGATCCCAATCTGACGGTGGCGATGATTTCCGAGGAGCTGCCAGCCCTCACGGTGACCACCATCGTGGGGATGACAGTGGTGATGCTCATAGCGATCCTCGCAGTATTCATTCTCGGAGTGCTCATTGATTGCCGGCAACAGTAAGTTGGACATGTTCATTTTACAGTTTACGAACACATTCATGACAAAGGAATTAGGTTTCTCTTTAATCACATTATTGCTCACGTTGAGGAAAACTCACGATAAGTAATCCTTTGCAAACTTCTTGACATATGATTGATATCGTCATTTCGTCGGAAGAAGTGATGTAATTACATAATCACCTTGGAGGTTTTATTATTCCAAATGTTTGGTATTCGTTACAATGCCATTGCTGATAAGAGTGAAAGTGTGTAGTGTGTCCAATTGAATACCAGAAGATTAGTTACCTAGAATCCATTCGCGTCCAAAGCTTACGGATTAGACGATAATAATATATCAGCCTTAACGTCATATAATTAATCATATTAATAGTAAATCGTGGTAGTAAATATACCTAGTCACCCTTGGCGTTGTTAGTTTGCAGTTTTATGTAGTTTTATCAGTAGGTAAATGTTTAATAAAGCGTCTCATTAATGCAAGTGATGGCGGTTGTTATGGAATGGCACGTTCCATGTTTTGAACCGGAAAAATACCCATTTTGTTCTCACTCGACGCCGACATCTCCATCGAAGCGTCTGCTTCTACGACGTAGTAGCGTCAGAGATTGCGTAGCGTAGATGTACGTAATATCCGACATTTCACTGATCGAGTTAGTCATAGGATAAAGAGGTAATGAAATCTTAACTTTTCTGTTTTATTCTTCAGGCGATTATTAGAGAAGAAAATGGGTGAGGCGAAGCGCATAAAGACCAGCAGACGAGTGAACATGACTCCTGAAGCAGATGATGCCAGCATAGCAAATAACATGGAGGAACCAGGCATGAGCGCGCCCCCTGCTGATGCTTTACGGCATATACCCTAGCGGTGCCAGAGCACTCCGTACACACTCAAGTGAAGAAAATCAATGTCTTCGCGGCTCTAGAGCGGAACAATGTCTTCCATTAATATTAAAGTATGTAATATATAATTATCAGGATACATGTAACGAACATTATACAGGATAAGTTTTTAACCAGTGCGAAATTTTTTTTGGTGGTACCATATCAGTAATAGAACGCATTTCCATTATTTATTAAAAAAAAATTGTTTGTTCCATTTGAAATCAGCAAAATATGGACACAATCTATGCGTAATAATATCAATGGGCGAGCGCACAGCTGATAGGTACCTACTAGTCCTACTACTGCGTTCCGCTTCACTGACCGCTCCACCGCCCGGCGCGTTGCGCGACTTGTATCCAATATATCAGTTTCAAAATAAACATCTTTCGTTAGCGATAACTTCATTTTTTTGTACTAAGACATATCAAAATAAGAAACAGGTGTATAATAAAACACGTTTAAGTTTAATTTGTCAAAATTTGCGCACTGATTAAAAAAAAATCCTGTATAAATATCAATAACTTTTTTTTGGGACTTAAAAAAGGCTTCAATGTGAATTTCAATTTGTGGATTTACAGTAGGTGCAACTTATGATTTAACAGATTGTTTGTTTTAGTCAAGTTAAAGGCTTCTATTTTGTTGCCACATAACTATGTATTTTGAAGTACTTAGTTTGTCCGAACCTTCAATTTATTTGTAATACCTATGTGTAAGTATTCTATTATGTTTTATAGGCCAAAGTATAACCTTCGTGTACATAGTAATTATAAGTAGGCGAATCGATTGAATCTTATTATGATATTTTAGGAATTGATCCCAAGATTGCGGAAAAATAGTTAAATTATTTAAAGAGATCTTTCTTATACATGTAAGCAAAATTATATGATGTGATATAATTTTAATTTACCAATTTTTTATAAACCATGGTTTGTTTTTATATCCTATCGAATAAGTGAAGGATTATTTAATTTGTATGACTAAAGAACTGTTGATATAGATAAATTGAATATTTTTGTATTGTGCCAGCTTCATAAATGGAAAATAAGTATCGGTATAAATGGAAGTTTTTTTTGAATACCTTTCATCCGGATTACTTCCACAGATTTGTCAACTTTTCGGAAACCAATTTTTAGGGTTCCGTAATAAACAACCTTATAGTAAATATACTAATAGAACCCTTAAAGTTTCGCCATGTCCGTTTGTCTGTCTGTCTGTCTGGCTGCTGCTTAGCTCAGTGAACCTTAGTACCTACTAGAAAGCTGTAATTTGGTATGGGTATAATTATTAATCACGCCGACAAAGTGGTAAAATAAAAAATTGAAATATATATTTTTTTAACACGAAAAGTGGGGATCATATTTTTTTTTCTCGTCTATGACATGGTGTGCGGTATCATTGGATAAGCCGTAAAGGTTTGTGAATACCATTTTTATATTTAGGGATCCGTTTGCGTAATATTAAGCTTTAAAGTGCTATTTTTTGTTACAGTCAAGTGTCCCCTGCCCTGCCAGCTAAATGGTTGTATTTAGATATGTGAAAAAATCACAGCAGTAGTATATATAACGAAATTAAAAGGAAAACTATAACAGCAATGTAGGTTTTACAAGTTACCGAGTAATAGTCGACTAACTTTAATTTTCAGTTGAAAAAAATTAGAAGAACATGTTTCTCAACTACAATGTTAAGTTTGTTCGTGGGATAAATTCATCCCAACTACGCAACCCATCATTGTGCATGGTCCGACACGCACTTGGCTGGTTTTTTTTTTTAAGAATTCAGCTTAAGTAAGACTTAAGTGTACAGTTTCGTTCTCGCTTAGATTGGCGAAAAGACAAAAAACTACAGAATGCAGATAAAGCCGATGCAAGTATTTTATTAAGCAGCAATAAGCACCAATCATCGATAAATTTTACTAAAATCTTCATCTTCTTCGCTTCGCTCTTGACAGAGCGGTCGTGGTCAATGAGTTTTGTCCAATCGCAGGTGTTGTCGTAACTCGCCTTACGATCGCCCTCCATCTGGTTCTGTCAAATGACATTCTGGCGCATTCACTAACAGGGCCAGGCAGTTACTACAATAGTAGAAATATATACTTATAATAGAATAGTAGAGAATAAATAAATATATAAAAAAACGCTAAGCTTATTAGCTGGTATAAAATTGATCTAGTGGTCAATTTTATACCAGCTAATAAGCTATGATTATGGCACAATTGGGGGAGGCTTATGTCCAGCAGTGGACGTCTTTCGGCTGAAATGATAATAAGCTAAAACACCGAAACCTGAAAACCGAAGTAAACGAGGTGCCAACTAGAGCACAATTTTTTCCGTTCCACACTGGGTTTTTTTATTTTTAGAAAATGGCATCTCGCAGATCAACCTAGGAGGTTGTCTACTGCTTAACTGGACTTTCCTGTGGGTGCCGCAATAAATTAAGGCCTCCAGCCAGGGCATAAAACTTAGAAATTAAGCGTCTACGCTAAGGGCACCCCCCCTGTGGGGGTACGGACCTCGGCTTAGGGCGTCGCTGGGGGAGGACACCAAGGGACGGGCTGGATCGGATTATGATTATTTGGGGACTTTACGAATTTAAAGCTACAGGCTCAGCGGTACGGGCTGGCTCGAGCAAGGGTCGGGGTGAGAGCAAGGGTCGGGGCGGGACACTGGGATTTCTGGATATGGGTCCAGTTAACATTCGGCACCTGGGAACCAGTTCCGGTTGCAGAATCCCACTCAAGCTACTCGTATACGTTCCACTTAGTATCTTGTCAGTTGTGCGCCGTCCCTGTTCGGTGAGGACTTTGGACTAATAATGCGGATCAGGTTGGCTATTTATTGGTAAAAAACAACAATTATAAAAAATAAATATATGTATTTAGTTTAGTCCAACGAGTCAACTAAATATACGAGTACTTATGTGTGTCACAAAGAAAAAAACTGTAGAATTATTCGACGTAATTGATTTTATTTGTCGTTAATTGGCGGGCTGTCTCTCATTTGATTCGGTGTTATGAAAAGCAGCGGTCACGATTACTTTGTAGTAGGTATTAGTTGATGTAAGTAGACCGAAAGATTTGATTACTGATAACAGCACCAACGATAGCATCTGGATGGAAATCTTGAAGATTTCGTCGATTTCGGCGCGTCTGATCCAACTTTAATTATATTTGTTTGTTTTCTGGCTCAGTTTATACTTCTGTTGTTTAATCTGTTCCTAACAAACCTAATTTTACATAATGCTGATAGTTTAAGTAACATTATGAGGATTTATGATTTATTTATTTATGAATCAATTCCTTAAACTAAAGGTATCTATCAAGTCCTCTTAGCCTCCACCAGTTGTGGTGGCTTGGCTATACAAAAAGGGCATTATTGGAGATTAGAAATTATAGACCTATTTCAACACATTTTTTTTTTTTACCAATTGCTAATATCTTTTAATAAACATAGCAGACAAGTAGAGAGCCGGAAGGTGGTGACACCCAGCATAGTGCCTATGTTTGGTGACGGTAGCGCCTGAATCCAGAGGGCCGACTTCCACTCACCCACAGTCAGCAGGCGCACGCTCAGCAGTACTGGTGGATGTATTCATAAGATTATTCCGTATCAACCTGCAGAGCGGCTCATCCCACTGTCTATGGAAAGATGGATTCACGGGCCGATTTATATCCGGGCAAGCCATTTTCCAGGCATAATAGTACTTACTTATATTTTGCTAAAGGTCTGGGGTAGGTTCTACCTATTTCTATTTTACTATACTTCGGAATCGTTTTGTAAGACATTCAACTACAACAAAGTGACAATATACGGTTATATATTATGTAACATGTGCTTCAGTTTACGTAACAGCGTGTCTTGAGCAAAAGGAATGCAGTTTTTCCTATTGAGTGATTCTCAGCGCGCACGCACGGTGCGAGACCGGCAGACGAGGTCTGATTGGCAACATGCACTACTTGTCAAAATACCCTGTGACATCGGCCATCGCGAAAGTCCGTGCATAGCACTGCAGCTCTAATCGATTAAGCACGATAACTATATCAATCATCATTGGTGCCTGATAAGAACAGTTTTTCACCGATCGACTTGTGAGAATCACTTTGTCAGTGCTGCGGGCATTGTTTACTCGTGCAGACGTAAACACGGAACACTCGGCAAAACACATTTTTTTTATTTCATTTACGTGTTTAAATATTCAGAACTGAAATGTGCGCGAAAGTTTGTATGGTCTGAGTACCTACCTATTCTGACAATAATCTTAGCGTGATCTATTTAACGAGTGCAGTTTTTCAATGGGCAATTGTAAATCAAAGAAAACTCAGAAGGAGCCCGATAAGTTTTTTGAACGGGAGAAATGGAAAGAGCAGAAGCGAGAGGAGACACGGAAGAAGAAGGCGAACCAGGCGAACAGGAGAGTGGGCAAGCAGGAGGCACCGCTCCTGCCGGCCGCGCTGGCGGAGCCGCCGGTCAGCCCCGGCCCCGCGCCGTGCCTGCAGCAGCACGCGCGCAACTACGATGAGGAGGCGCTGGACCGCATGCGCTACCAGCTGCAGAATGACTCCGATGCTTTCTTATTGAATAATATTCTCCTCTCCGTACAGTTCTTTGAGAACTACGAACGGTAAGTTTGATACCTAATGAAAATGTTGTTTTAAGCCAAGAGCACATTACAGCCGCAACGGGCCGCAGCGCAACGTGTTGGTTCAAATGTATGAAAGTGATGAAGGAAGATTTTAGCAATGCGTTGCGTTGTCCCAATCTGCTTTAGCCTTTAATCAATACGTTTGCTTTCGTCAGTGCCCAATTAATCATATTCATATAATCCAAAATCAGTGACACGAAGTGATAAAGAATATTTATATTAAACTTGTCCTTATGTACAATCTCGATCTGTTGTTGGTATAGTTACAATATGTTTATAATCGTAATGAACATACATTTCAATTTTAGATAAGTAGGTATGTGAGTACATACATAATATTCATTGCTTTTTTTTAATTAAAATTGAAACACTAAGTAAATAATAAAAGGACGAAGGACAAACAAACCGTTGTCTCTAAAAATGCCGATTTCGATAACGTGCTCAATTCCTTACCCGACTGCCCCACATAGAGACGGGAATAGATGAAGATGGCTTTTATAAATTAATTTATCGTCTATTACATCTCGTTTATCATTTTTACAAACCAATTACAAAGGATAATGTATTTTTAAGAATGATAGTTTCCTAAGGATCTGCATTGCGGACTAGTAGCCAGTTTCAAAATCACATATTTCTAAAAGATAGAAAATTTCAAACGGTACCTACTTTAAACTTGTGCTTATTTTTTATATAAGAACAACACTAATAAACACTTTTCATCCAATTTTGACGCGTAAAGCAAAAAACGTGTATAATGGAGTCAGTTTATTAAATTAAATTAATTTAATGTTTCTGTTAGGTCAGTAAGTTTACGCAAATCGATAACTCCATGATTATATTACTCCTTGTTTTTGGATTAATTAGTCCTTTGTCCATTTATCTGGTTTATATAGCTAATTAAGAATATTAGTCAAATTGGTGTCATGTTTCCTTATCAGTCTGTTGTAGAGGCACAAGGAAAGTCCCTCACTGTGACTATCATTCAGATAGCGGATCTGCTTCAATAAATTATAAAATAATCTTCAAGGGTAACAATCTGTTGTTACTTCCCAGTTTAAATATGCAAATAATCAAAATAATGAAATCTGTAGTTAATAACTTTACTGGAGTGAAGTTGCTGGAGTTTTTATTAAGTATATAAGTATTGATAGGACTAAGTACTTGGTTTAATTCGTTTTAGCACACTTTCAAGTACCTACCTACTCAAAGCTTTTACCCTGAACCCTTATCCGCTAATGCTTGTTTGATTAAATAATATAGGTAGATAGGTGCTGCATCCGGTACCTATTTATTTCAAAGCATTTAATTTAATTTTGTTATTACGGCAGTAAAACGATCGTGCCGACAGATTTATGATAATGGGAAAAAGATTGGTATTAAATGATAAAGTTTAGCATCTACATATTTATTAAGTTATCATAATTATGTTAGCGGTGATTTATTTTATTTTTTAATTCATTTGTTATCATCTGCTTAATGTTAATACGTGTTTTTTTTTTAGAATTATTATGTAGGTATAGGTTGGTTTATTGCAGTAAGTAATCAAGTGTCGAGATATAAAAATTTAATCAATTTCATGTTTGATTTCAGGGAAGTACATCAAATAAAAAACAATCCAATAAGCGAACGTGAGCACTTTATCAACGAAGCAATGGTGCGACAAAACAAACATGTATTTTTCGCGGATCGATTGCAAGAGTCCGTTCACGAACATATCAGCTTTCAGAGGAACCGAGGGCAAAAGGAGCCTCTATCAGCTCCAAGGCTCTTTGTTATCTATGACAATGTGGAAGCCAGTGAACCAGGAGACACCTCCGATTACAGCGCAGTTCTCGATGCACCTTTCTACAAATTGCGCATAGAGGACGGTAAAGTACCAGGTAAAAGAATTACATTGATAAATCTAATTTTAAAATTATTATTCCGAAAAAGTGTTAAATCGTCTTAAAACAAGAAACTCTTAATCACCACATTCTGTGTTTTCAGGATATATAAAACTGAAGCAAATGGAAGTCTTAGAGAGCACTCTGCAAAAAGAAAACGAAGTGCTAACTATAAATGAAAGTGATTCTGATGATAGCATATATACCGAATCTGAAAAAGAATCAAATGATTCTGATGAATTTCCTTACACTGCTAATAAGGGCGAAGAACTTTTACAACAAATTAAAAATAAATTGGAGAACAATGAACCATTCTTGGCCTCCGAAGACAAAATTATTTCCGATAAAACTGGGGGTGTCGGTAGAAGATACAGTGGACCGATAAAACAAGTTAGTTCACAAGTAACAAAAAGTAATATTTCAAACATTAACAGACTTCGAAATATTAATGCTTTACTACCCGAAGAACAGGATGAGTCTGAATCTAACAATTTTATAGATGAAAAGAAAGGGCCTCAAGACGAAAACGTTATGACTCCGAGAAAATCAATATTAAAATATACCAGAAGGTTAAGTAGTTCAACCAAGGATCTTCACAAATACTCAAAAACTAATATGCGCGCAGCTTATTCAGAAGGCAATCTAGCCGAGGATACAGAGACCTCTGGTTACAAGTCGAACTCTAGCGAAGCTGAATCTGATTATGGTTATTCTACAATAACAAAGGCTGCTACACCAAAAAAAATTGGACTCAGTTTGCATTCCAACTACTCGCTCACATCAGGAGCGTTGCCAGATGAGATGTGGACATCCGTGGATGTGAGAGCGTTGGACGAATGGAGCGATGATGACGACGATGATGTCGCTGAGAGTGCCTCCAAGTCTTCACAGTCGCCTAACCTATATGAGAGATGTTATTACCTCAACTCTTTGAGATTTATGAATAACTTTGTGGATAACTTCATAATTAATTTAGGGTCTGGATTAGGTTTGACTACCGAAGAAGTTAATTCTGCTTTAACTCAAGGCGCCAGTATTTATTGTGACTCAATTAAAAATGGTTCCAAAATCGGGTATGAAATATTTCCTGCTCTTGTCGCTGCTTGGCCCAATGCAGCTAACCAGTGGATCATTAGAGAAAGGAGAATAATACAAAATCCCAGAACTAATTTCTCTTATCAATGGCCCAAAAAAGATATGGTGAGCAAGGCTATAGGTTTTGGATGCTTGTTAGTACCTATAGGATATAGAAACAAAAGAGGCCAAAATCCAGATCAAAATATACAGTGGAAAATCATATTTCCAGCCGCAGAACGTTATCTCCAAAGTTGTTTGGCACATTCTCATATACGTTGCTATTTGTTCACTTTGGCGTTACATAAGACTTTTCTGGAAAATGAAACAGCTAAAATCGGTCTAGATGTCAGTCATATTAAAAACCATCTATTTTGGCAATGTGAAGATAATTACGCAAAATGGCCAGAAGATCGACTCGGCGAATCTTTGAGGATGTTTTTGCGAAGCTTTTACATGAATTGTGTGAAAAAAAGAATGCCCAATTATTTTGTAGAAAGCTGTAATGAGGTTAAAAACATACCGCAACCATTGTTACATGCACAACAAAAAAAAATTGCAGAAATCTTAGAGGCTCCTGTGATGCATGTTCTGAATGCGCTCCAAAAGATAAAATATACTAAGAAAGATTTTTATCCGGCGTTCAACAGCCAAAGGCTGTATGATATACTAACGTGTAAAAATCCTTTACGCCTTATCAATCCATATTTACCCCCAGTTGTGTCCAGTTATCAAGACAGTTCTGATAGTGACGACGATACTCAAACAAACTTGAGGGATAGGGACAAAGAACGAGACAAAAACTATAAATGGACAAAACAACAATATAAACTACAACAAGAAAGGCGAAATGCTCAAGTTCATGCTAAAAAGCAAAAATCAGAGAAAAAGGAACGAGAAATAGTAAGTTGTTTTGTAAAAATTGTGTATTTTTATTATAACTATATGTTGATATACAAAATAATTTATACCTTCATGGTATAGCATTTATAATTATTTAAAATTGTAAGTAATTTTACAAAATAGAATTTGAAGAATAATAAATAATTGAAAAATAATAGACACACATATACATAGAATTGTAATAGGTTCACATTGTGTTGTTATGCCGAATCACACAGTTTCCTTTTACACAAAATTACAAATGAAATCATTCTTGTACGAGTAGATCTTACGTTTCTAAACTAATTTTTTATTCTTACAGTTTGTGATACCATCAAAGATGGAAACGGAGCGCCGACGACTAGTTCTCGAATTCTTTATTCCTCATTTCATCGCTATGGCGCGATCTAGCGAAAGATTTGAAGCAATAAGACAAGCACTAATATACTTGGAGCAGGCTCAGAGACTCTGCAAATTGCTGTTAGAAGAGCCAGGAGGAGATATGACAGCCAACGAGTATTTAGATGTGGTTCGTGAGAAACTGACTGACTGTCAAAGAAAATTAGCGAACCAAGGTGGTTTGAAGTTACCAACAAGAAGAGAAAGCAAACTTGAAAGAACTCAACAAAAACCGCTCCGCAAGCAGCGTCCAAAGTTTGAGGAAGTTCATGATTCGCCGACTGATAATCCTGGTATATCAGCATTTACCTTTGTTGATGTACATGTTGAAAACTCCTCAAGCCACGATCATATGAGATTTAATGAATTTACCAGTGGCGAGGAATCCAAATTGTAAACCACTTTAATTAAGAAAAATTAAATTAATGTACAGTGGCCAGCACATCAAGCTACACGAAACGGTCAAATTTCTCCAAACAATTTTAAACTTTAAAATGTTGACGATTAAGTTCAAAATCGATCGAGAATTTTGACAGTTTGTGGTAACTTGATGTGTTGGCCACCGTACATATTAATTTTGTAAATAAGTTTTGTGTGATATCAACTCTTGTATAGTCCTCAGAATTCGTTATAATTTATTTAAGTGTATGGAATCTCGCGCGTTTTATTGATTATGTTGTAGATGCTTGTAATCTTATTTAAAGCAGGAAAAATAATGTACGCCAGTTTGTTACTGATTACTTTATTACTCAATGTTTACTAAAGTATTGTAAAGTATAAGAAATATAAACTATCTGATTATTACTTATATTTTTATTTTATTTAATAGGAATGGTCGGCGTTGTTGAACGGCGTTTGTGTGAGTAAGTAGGTATTAGTAAATCATAAGAAATTATACTTTACTAACATTCCTATAAATTAAACTATAGCAATTTACATAATAATATATAACCAAAAACCAAGGTGATTTGAACCAAATTGATTAGTAAATATACTTTTAGGTTTTGGTTGTCATTCTGGAACTATTTTTTCAATCTGGGATGTCATATCTGTTTGACGTAGATGCGAGTAGCTACCTACCTATCTTAAGTACGTATCAAATGACGTACTAGTAATACGGTTCAGTAACATCAAACGACGGCACACATGTAATGCGCTTCTGATTTTAGATTTTTTACCGTGATCGTTTTGATTACATATCAAGCGGAAACTCAGTATTCCGAATCTAATAATCTACTGAATCATGGCTGATTCTGTAGATTAATTAATTACTGATTAAGAAATATATAATGCGTAGCAAGTAGCACAGTGTATTTAAATGAGCGGATTCACGCCAGCCACCATGGAGAGTAGAGCCATCCGCACGTACATGCCGTACTCGGCTTGCCTAAAGTAGGCGGCGCGTGGGTCCGAATCGAAGTCTGGCGAGATCTCGTCGACGCGCGGCAGTGGGTGCATCACCACCATGCGCCTGCGAGCACGCGTCATCAGCTGAGGAGTCACCACCAACAGCCCTCGTGTCTGAAATACGAGTTGGTACATTTGAGAATACGGATATGCTATTTGCCTGAGCTAGATGCCTAGCGAATAAAAAAATCGTCGAAGCAATTATAAGTAATTATGATGACACTATAGCTTGTGTAATGGAATTGATTTGTTTCGATATGAATGTAACTAAAATGTGACGATTCAGAATAAATAATAATAGTTACCTTTTCATATTCTTCTTGACTTTGGAACCTTTCACGCTGAATTCGAGTCATATACAAAACATGAGTGTCCTCTAATACATCTTCCAACCTCTCATATACTCTCTGAGGTATACCTTTAGAAGCAACGTAATCTGTTATATGCTTCGGCATGCCTAGTCCTCGAGGGCTGACATACTGCAATTGTACTTGATAGAGAGTAAGAATCCGTGCAAGAGAATGAACAGTTCGACCATTCTTCAGGTCTCCAACCATAGTGATGGTTAATCCGTTAACTGTACCTATTTCTTCACGAATTGTAAAGACGTCGAGCAGAGCTTGTGTGGGGTGCTCTCCAATGCCATCTCCCGCATTGATTATAGGTTTGCGACAATGGCGCGCTGCACGCTGAAGAATAAAATTCAAATTGGAATTTCAACAACATATCATATTTATAATTTTACGGTTTGGTAATAATTTAGGTTAATATAACTTACCGCAACTGCACCGGGCTCAGGATGTCGCAGTACCACTACATCAGAATAGCCTGCCATTACTGAAACACTGTCTTCCAAAGTTTCACCTTTCTTTGCTGATGAACTCGTAGCATCTGTATGGATTACAGAACCACCCAGTCTTTGCATTGCTGCTGCAAAACTGCAACTAGTTCGAGTACTGACTTCATAAAATATCGATGACATAACTTTTCCTCGTAAAATATCATCTAGGTATCGACCTTTGTTGACACTGGTTTTCATGAACTGCGCTAGATTAAATACATCATTGAGAGTATCTTTACTAAACGAGTCAACAGTTAGTATACTTTTTCCGAATAAGTCGCTACGTTGCCGTTGAGAAACTATTATTGCAGGGGGATTATAATTAGATGTACTATCACATCTTTGTCTAGTCACCTGCGGTAATGGTGATAAACACCTTGTTGCTGCAATTTCACTGAAATGGACATTTGGCTTGGATTGTATCTCAGGCCTGTTATCGATTTGATCAAAATCAATATCACTAACTCTACTCAAATCAGCAGATGTATGTATATCGAGTGCAGAATTTGGTCGACTGACTTCTTTTTCCATTTTTTCAATAGTAAAGTATTTTTGCTTCTTGGGTGTAGGCCAGTCTCGTACATTTTGGCCAAAGCCTGGAGGTACTAGAACTTGCCCCTCAACATACGCAATTTCACCTCGCAATGTTACGCGATGCACTGCTCCACAAACTTGCATGCCAGCAAATGGTGTCCATTTAGATTTCGTAAATTCCATAGCTTGTGGTATCGTCCATTCGTAATCCATATCGACTTCAACGTACGTGTTTGGTTGTTCCGGCAAATTAAATATTTTACGAGGGTTACGATGGAATTTATTTATCAGATCCTCCAAAGTTAAACGACCTTCATGAACTGCATTAAGAAGTAATGGTAAAACTGTTTCCAATCCGGGAAAACCAGGAGGTGGCTTCTCTGAATTCTTTTCTTGCACAGTGTGTGGAGCGTGGTCCGTCGCAAAAACGTCAATCATATCTATATTTTTCCAAAGTTCGGCTTGGTCTTCCGGGCTACACAATACTGGGCGCACCTCAGCCCTGCCTTGTCCAATTTCTTCAACATCTGCTGTGCTTAGGAACAAATGATGAGGACATACTTCACAAGTTACTTTCAGGCCTCTTTCTTTTGCGGATTTAATTATAAGAATTTCCTCTTTCCTGGCTACGTGACAAATATGGATAGGTCTGTCGAGTAAAGATGCCATTAAAATGACAGCTCCGGTTTTTTCTCGCTCCGCATGAGCACATACAGGCATTTTCTTTGGCCAATTTTGGAGATGTTTTTGCCAGATTGTCATATCATCTAATGTAAGAGTACTGAATGTTTGGTTAAGATACATTTTCAATGCAGCCGCTTGAGGAGCCATTTCAGAAACAGTTTCAAAGTTGGTGGATGAAGCTCCCATATACAATGCATAATCACAACGAGCACTAACGCGTGCCAAAGCAGAAGAATAATCGTAAGCAGCGCGATCAATTACTGGAGGATTAGTGTTTGGCATGGCACATATCATTGTGATGCCTCCAGCGAGAGCAGCCGCAGTGCATGTCGCGAAATCTTCCTTGTACGTAGCACCGGGTTCACGCACATGCACGTGTACATCAATGAAACCTGGCAATTTTATGATATTGCGCGATGTCATGCAGTCCGTATGTGTTTTCATTACAGGAGCCCCTCCGCAAAGGTGCATAGCCTGTAAAATATTATATTTTATACGTTTTATTTTAATTAATTTTAGCTTCGGTAATAATAATAGACAACTTAACAAACCTGAACTAATAGTTTAGCACACTTCACATCAGTAACTAAAGGCACAGCGTAATCCACGGCTAGTCGGCGAGTACGGTATCCATGAGTAGTGAATGAAGACACCCGTCGAGCACCACCTCGCATTGGTAAATTAATTACTAAATCTAATTCACGTCTCGCCATAAAGTCAGCTAAATGCATCAGTTCCCCCTCCGATCTTACATCCTCTGGATCATCTATATGGTCAAATGTCCATTGAACACTTTCAACCTATAATAAAAAAAAAACAATCAATAAAGGTTTTTTAAAAGGAGAGAAAAAAATATGAATATAAATGCCTTACATCGACTCCGTGTTCAGTGTAGAAGTCTCCTGTGCCCATACTGGCGTACAATTTATATCCCATTTTATGCAGAATTCTAACACTCGGAAGTAAATCCATTTTGTGCTGAAAATAAAATAATTATATGAACGAGGTTGCATAAAGTTGGAACTAAAATAAAAAGACATAGAATTGTATACTATTTGTTTTTACCTTAAATGTTCCCACAGATAGCAAAATAGCTTTCTTGGGTATTCTAAACCCTGTGCTCATTAACGACTTTAAATACGCTTCATAACGATTTTCACCGAAACATGCTACTTCACCGGTAGATGCCATTTCTACTCCTAAAGTTACATCTGCACCAGCTAATCTAGAGAATGAAAATTGTGGTACTTTCACACCGACTTTTCCACAGCCAGTCATTACATTAACTGGTTCCACCGGTAGACCCAAGATAATCTTAGTAGCCATCGCAACAAAGTCATGGTCTAGCGTCTTAGAAACAAATGGAAAGGATCTTGAAACTCTGACGTTACATTCAATGACTTTGAGTTCGTTATCTTTTGCAATAAGTTGCATGTTGAAGGGTCCAGTTACATCTAGCGTCTCAGCTATAATACTGGCGATTCCTTTAATTTTTTCCAAAGTTTCATCATTGATATCTTGCGGCGGAGTAACTAATGTTGCATCGCCGGAATGGACTCCCGCATTTTCAACGTGTTCAGATACTGCCATACAGAAAATGGCACCATCAGCAGCGACTACGTCTACATCTATCTCTTTTGCATCCATTATAAATTTAGATATTACCACTGGATGATCTTTGCTTACTAAACTAGCAGACTTTAAATAAGCTTCCAATTCCTGGTTTGAATTAGCAACATTCATAGCTGCACCACTTAGAACGTACGATGGGCGTACCAAACATGGAAATCCTACTTCTTCACAAAAACTTGTAGCTGATTCTAAATCTGTAAGTTCCTTCCACCTCGGTTGCATTATACCTTTCCGGTCTAACATTCTGGAAAACTTAAACCTATTCTCGGCATTATCAATCATATCAGGAGACGTACCTAAAATAATTGCTTGTTGTCTATGTAAATCCATTGCAATATTATTTGGTAACTGTCCTCCCATAGATAAAATAACTCCATCAGGGTGTTCAATGTTATAAATATCCATAACAACTTCAAAGGAAATTTCTTCAAAATACAACCTATCACTCATGTCATAGTCAGTACTGACCGTTTCTGGGTTATAATTAATCATGATTGTCTTTTTGCCTTGATTCCTAAGTTCTCTTAGACATCCGACCGCACACCAGTCGAATTCAACGGAGCTCCCAATGCGATATACGCCTGATCCCAAAACCATAGTAAAACCACCAGGAAATTCTAGATCATGCGTTGTACCGTTATAAGTTAAATACAAATAATTTGTAGTAGCTGGCCACTCAGCAGCTACTGTGTCGATTTGTTTAACAAATGGAATAATTTTATATTCCTCCCTTAGCTTTCTAACGGCGACTTCAGTACTTTTTATAGCAGCAGCTATTTGTTTATCAGAAAATCCAATTTTCTTTGCCTTCTTTAATATATCGAAAGGAATTGAACCATGATGATCGGCCTCCAGGATTTGATAGTAATCTATTATATTTTTGAACTTCTCGAGGAACCAATGATCAATTTTGGTTAATTCGTATAACTTATCCACAGTATAGCCTTTCCTTAGAGCAGCTGCTAAGACAAACATTCGCTTATCAGTCGGCTCTCGCAATTCCTCTTCATTTACTTTTTTAATGTTTGGATCGAACCCGTTAACATTTTCATCAACCATCCTTAATGCTTTCTGGAAAGCTTCTTCAAAGCTCCTGCCTATAGACATAACTTCTCCAACACTTTTCATAGAACTACCAATTTTAGTGCTTACTCTAGTAAACTTAGCCAAATCCCACCTTGGTATTTTGACAACGCAGTAATCGAGACTTGGTTCGAAGCAAGCAGTCGTCACTCCGGTCACGGAGTTCTTAATAACAGGTAACGATATACCCAGTGCTAATTTAGCAGCTACATAGGCCAATGGATAGCCTGTTGCTTTACTTGCCAAAGCTGAACTTCGAGATAACCTGGCATTTACTTCTATAATAAAGAATTCTTCCGAATTAGGGTTCAATGCGTACTGAATATTACATTCGCCTACAATTCCGAAGTGTTGAATAACTTTGATGGCAGTGTTTCTCAACATGTAATATTCTCTGTTTGAGAGAGTTTGACTAGGTGCTACCACAATTGATTCTCCGGTGTGTATTCCTAAAGGATCTACATTTTCCATATTGCACACGGTGATGCAATTATTAAATGCATCTCTAACTACTTCATATTCCACTTCTTTCCATCCTTTAAGAGATTTATCGATTATAAGTTGATCGGAATGTGACAGTCCGTGATGTGCGAGTATTCGAAGTTCGTCTTCATTGTTAGCAAAACCGGATCCTAAACCACCGAGGGAAAATGCAGATCGAGCCATGACTGGATACCCAATTTGCTGTGCAGCTACTAGTGCCTCTTCAATTGTTGTTACAGCTGCGCTTGGGGCAACTTTTTCGCCAATGGCATTAATTTTTTCAGCAAATATTTTGCGGTCTTCAGTATCAACTATAGACTGAATGGGAGTACCTAAAACGCTTACATTGTATTTCTCTAGAATCTTAGATTTTTCCAACTCGACTCCACAATTTAGGGCTGTTTGACCACCGAATGTGAGAAGTACTCCCGTGGGTCTTTCCGCTTTGATAACCTGTTCTACATATTCTGGTGTGATAGGAAGGAAATATACTTTGTCAGCTAAGCCTTTTGACGTCTGTACAGTTGCAATATTAGGATTGATTAATACAGTTTGTATCTTTTCTTCTTGTAAAGCTTTCACCGCTTGCGATCCTGAATAGTCAAACTCGCCAGCTTGTCCGATTGATAAGCCACCAGAACCAAGGATGAGTACCTTTTTTGGTCTTTCATATAAAGTCGGTATAAACTTTAGTTTTTCTGTAATGATGCCATCAATACTACATGACTTCTTATTTTTGTAAGATCTCACAGCATCGACGAATACATCAAAAAGACATTCTAAATCTGTGGGCCCGGCAGTGTGTTCCGGGTGAAACTGAACACTGAAGTAAGGCAAAGTTTTATGAATAATACCTTCATTAGTTTTATCGTTTTCATTGGTAAATAACACTTTCCAACCTTCCGGCAGTGAATCCGCATCAACAGCAAATCCATGATTTTGTGATGTCATAAAACATCGGCCAGTGCCGTTATGTGTGCAAGGTAAATTGTGTCCACGATTACCGTAACTGAAATATAAAAAAGCACTATGAAAAGAAAGTACGATTTTTTGGCTGATACTGAAAAAAAAAAAAAAAACCTGAAAAACCCAATAACATCCTCCGACCTGAGAATCAAACTTACGACCCCTAGCAGGTACTTACTAGATAGATCAACGAAGCCATTTAGGCTCCGCGCAAACGGGCCACCGACCACAGCCACCGGTGGCTGGCGACAAGCTGTTTACATGATTTTTAGGACGTTTTGTATGGAACCGTCGCACACGTGTAGCGAGAGGCGTCCACTCGCGACTCAGTGTCCGCGACATGTCACCGGTGGCGGGCACTCGCTACTTAAAAACGCTGACACTCGCCACTCATGCGCCGCCGTATGTGCGTCTCGGCATCCATCGTGAGACTTCATCGAGCGACAGCAGGAGTGTTACAAATTGTAGCGGCCACTGACTACTAGTGGCGGCCACCGACCACTCGTGGCAGCCGCCGACCACCTTCGTTTGCGCGGTACCAAAGGACGTGGCGCACGACAGCCACCGGTGGCTGTGGTCGGTGGTCTGTTTGCGCGGAGCCTAACATTACAATTTGTAATAAAATATCATATGTATATAAATGTATGTTCTTTTCAAATAATCAATTATTATTATTTATTTACTTCAATCAACTTTGGATCATAGGTACAATTTCAATTTAGGTATCAATGTCAATGAGAAAAAATCAATGAAATATTCGTTATTTACCTGGTTTTGTAAGTTTTACAGCCAGCTGCAGTGGATAGTAACTGATGTCCCAGACAGATACCAAATACCGGTTTTACGGTTGTCTTGTCTTTAATGATTGAGCGCATGTTGTCCACCACCTTCTTACACTTGACCGGGTCACCTGGACCGTTACTGACGAACAGGCCATCGTACTGGCTGGGGTCCAACTTGTGGTCCCATGGTACTAACACAACCTTAGCGTTACGTTTGATCAAACACCTGATTTGATTGTACTTCAACCCACAGTCTACAGCCATTATTGTTACTTCACCGCTGGGGTTGTATATTTTGGGTTCCTGAAAAATAAATAAACAGTTTCATTTTCTCGTCCTACTTTGTTTTTTTTTTTGTTCACGATCTGTTGATGAGTGCATCAGAATGTAATATAAAAAAAGCGGCCAAGTGCGAGTCGGACTCGCCCATGAAGGGTTCCGTAGCAGCAAGTAACATAATATAAAAGTTCGTTATAACTTTGATCGATGTTTTAATAATAGTGTATTTAAAAAAAAAATAAGTTATTGATAAGTAAACATTATAATTAGGTACCTAAATGATGGGATTTAGATCTAACTATATGCGAGCCCATATAGGCTTGTGATAGCTAAACAGCATAAGATTTATGTTTATAAAATTAAATGTTTTATTTTTATATTTGAGTTGATCAAATGAAAGGTAAATTGCGGTTTACGATTTATGACGTATTAAAAAAAAAACTACTTACTAGATCTCAATCAAACCAATTTTCGATGGAAGTTTACATGGTAATGTAGGTACATCATATATTTTTTTTAGTTTTATCATTCTCTTATTTTAGAAGTTACAGGGGGACACACATTTTACCACTTTGGAAGTGTCTCGTGCAAACTATTCAGTTTAGAAAAAAATGATATTAGAAACCTCAATATCATTTTTGAAGACCTATCCATAGATACCCTACCCGTATGGGTTTGATGAACCCCCAAAATTTATTGTATTTTTTTCTATTTTTGTGTGAAAATCTTAATGCGGTTCACAAAATACATCTACTTACCAAGTTTCAACAGTATATAGTTCTTATAGTTTCGGAAAAAAGTGGCTGTGACATACGGACGGACAGACAGACAGACAGACATGACGAATCCATAAGGTTTCCGTTTTTTGCCATTTGGCTACGGAACCCTAAAAAGGATCTAAATAACAAATCTTGAAGGAAAACTCCAAGAGGAAACATGAACTATTATGTAACATAGGTAATTATGCATGACACACTGCAATATTGTACAGATAACAAGAATAGAATACAATAGAATGTTGTTTATTGTTGTTGTTGGTGGTTAAAAAACCGGCCAAGTGCGTGTCGGACCTCGCACAATGAAGGGTTCCGTAGTTGGGACGAATTTATCTCAAGAACAAGCTTAGCATTGTAGTTGAAATATAATACATGTTCTCTCATACATTGTACGCACACTATTGAGAGATTTACCATGTTATATTAAGACCATAGACTTCATACAGGTTTTCCTGTAATATATGTGTAGAACTATTTACTGGATTTAATTTAAAATTTTTGGCTCTGTTATTTCGGAGATAAGGGGGTGGTAAATTTTCATTTATTTTCTTAAATAACTTTAATAATATTTATTTCAAAATTATATAAAAATATATCTGAAATCCTTACAATAAACCCTTTCATTTGATATGTCATACGATACAGTATGCATAACTTAAAATAAAAAAAACTAATTGACCTCCCAAAACTGACCCCCATATTCAAAATACATTTATTTTCATTAAACGTCCGTGTTTGGGTCACAAAAGTTAATATGTGTACCAAAAATTTTAACTTAATCGGTCCAGTAGATTCAGAGAAAATTGGCTGTGACAGACGGACAAACAGACAACGAGTGATCCTATAAGGGTTCCGTTTTTTTCTTTCGAGGTACGGAACCATAAAAATAAAGTTGATAAAATTTTTCAAAGTATCTCTACAATATACCTCTAAGGTGTAAGAAAAATAACTGTAGTAACAAGTATATAACATGACAATTAACCTATATAAGATGTATCTATTCAAACACGAAATATGGTCGACGAGTGTGGTCGCGGGACCCCCGTCAGGAACGAAGTTCCTTACGCGATATTCGTACGCACACACACTCGTCGAATATAATAGAAAGATACAAAAAGAGAGAGAGAGAGAAAGTCGCATGGAGGGGGCATAACGCTTTTTCCTTACGTGACGATTTCTACCAGTCAACTCCTACCGCAAGCCGTGTTAAGGCAATTCGTTCCAAAAATTAAGATTTTCTATTTCTGTAAGAAACGAGCAACGAGTGGATTTAAACTATGAGATGGAGGGAGCATCTAATAGTTTTCTCAAAAGATATTCGTTATGATAGTCTACTAAAGGTCGATGAAAGTTAAAAGTTATCTATATATACTTAAACTCACCTTAACAGACACTTCAGCAACCAGATTTCTTGCATTTGGATCTGATAGGGCTGGCAGTGGTCCAAACGGTGGGACTCCTTGAATTATGCGCCCAAGAGTTACACCAGCTCGAAGACGGAAGGTCAGGGCTCTGGTGTCTACGTCACAGAGGCCTGGGATACCGTGAGCTGCCAGCCAGGAACCCAGGGAGCGTTTAGCGCGCCAGTGGCACGCGCGAGTGCTCACCTCGCCCACTATCAAGCCAGCTGCCCATATGCGGTTGGATTCAAACCACCTGGAAGCGAGGGGGAAAAGACAGTCACTATTTTAACTTCAAACTAGTCATTGAATGATGGTATGTTTGCGACGAATTCAAAAGGAATTTTATGACAGGGCCGATGGGGCAGGGCAGCTACCTACCTACTTACCTACCCACAGGAAAACGTTTTCAATATAAGTTACTTTCAGATCGAAGTTCTTTAACGCGGCTTGTGGTAGGAGTTGACTGATAGAAATCGTCACGTAAGGAAAAAGCGTTATGCTCTATGCGAATTTCTCTTAAAAAGTATGAACTTAATACACGTTTTTAATACAGAGCCATCTAGTATAGGTTTTTGGAAGCTCTAATAAAGTTACCACACACGTGTTTTCTGAAAAAGTAGGTATACTAGATGACTCTGTATTTAAAACGCGTCTGTGGGTGGGTAAAACAGTTTATGCGAACTAAAAGAAAATTTAAAAAGAAAGTTCAGTGAAGGTACTCTCAAGTTTCAAGTGGCAAAAGTTTTTTCACTCCTCTTGCTCAAAAAGACAGTCATTGTGGCCTACCAGAGCGAAGCAAAAATAGCATTTCTTCCTCTAGGGGAAAAAGTTTATTTTATTTTATTTTCGTCTGTTAAAAGCCTACGTAAACGTAAAAGTCTTTAGTCATAAGAAGAATAATCATGAATAAAGACTCGACTGTTTCATAAAAAAGAACAACATTTTTTTATGAAACAGTCGAGTCTTTATTCATGATTATTCTTCTTTTTTTTAAAACACTTTTTTTTTTTTTTTAAATGGAACTAAAATCGGCGATCTGTTTGCACAGTGTTTCAATTGACCAAAAAAAAATCCTTATGCTGTTTATGGTATTTATCGATCAAGGGATGCATTTGTAATGCACGAGTAAAACACCCATGTGTCCATTTCAATACTTCTTTTTTTTATGATGAAGTTTGGCTGACCTTTTCATTAAAAAAGTTTTAATTAATTCTGAAATCGTATCTGTACAAGATATTTATTTTATATAAATATATTTTGATAGAGCATCTTTGGGCGCATATTTAACAGTTTTTATTTTTGGAAAATGACCTTCGGATATCGAGTTTTTATTTTTCTTCAGATTTTCGTTTATATTTTTTTTCTCCCTATAAACTCAAAAGTGCGACTTGACACTAGCACAGAAATATTGCTCGTAACAAAGCCTATTAATGATAAAAAATTCACGTCGCACTATCGCTCACATCGTAGTGAAAAGTAGAGTGTAACACACGGCGCTAAAAACCCATTCTATTTACTCCCTCGCTAGAGCTCGGGTGTAAAACTACCTCGTATAAATGGGTCATTTTAGCCCCTTGTATAACAATCTACTATTGTTTTTGTTTTGGAACTTCGTTCCTGACGGGGATCCCCCAACCGACACGTTTTAATTTTTTTTTAAAGTGCAGTTTGTTGCAAATACATACTGCAAAAATTAGGGATGATCTCTTACAAATGTTATTCATTGGCTACAGCGGCTTATGTAGCTGCCCTTACTGCCATCCTAACCATCTCAAACCACAAACATTTTGTTTTTTTTTTTAAATATAAATGTTGGCTGGCTACTAGTAAATCGTCTTACTTGGGTATTCCATGTTCGTCTCGTTCGTCTTCGTCGGGGACACCATAGTTGCCGATCAGCGGGTATGTGAGCACCAACAACTGCGCGTGATATGACGGGTCTGTCAGCGACTCCGGGTACCCGACCATACCCGTCTGAAATACTGATCAACAACACTATGATTAGACATACTGGAAAACAATGTTTTAAAAAAATACATTGTTGGTACTACCAATTTTATTGCTAATGGTCAAAGGTCAACGCACTTTTGTCCCCAAGATCTGTTATCTGTATTTTTTTCTAATAATATCTGTACAATATTTTTTCATTTTTCTTTTAGGCACCAAGCACTTGATGCAAGTAGTTGGTACAAACAAATAATTGATAAGCCAACCTGTAATTGCTGAAGCCATCTAAAAACAGGCCCTTGTTATACCAAAGCTAACCGTCACATATCCTTTTCGAAGAAGTTAATTCTAAAGAATTTAAATAGTTGCTCTGGTGATTGTATTTGGCTATTATTTAGAGCATAGAAGTTTTAGTTGTATGCATTATGCTGAGCGATGGCCGTTTTGCGTGGATGTGATGTAAATACTTACTGCAAAAGTTAGGGATGATCTCTAACAAATGTTTTTCATTGGCTACAGCGGCTTATGTAGCTGCCCTTACTGCCATCCTACCCATCTCAAAGCACAAACATTTTCGAATATAAAAATGAGAAAAAAATATATATATATAATATATCGTGCAGATTGGCGCGATATCGCAGGCGCGACAGGCAGCACGACCCTTGTCGCACCCGCGATATCGCACCAGTGTGTGGCAGCCTTGACGCATATTTTCCCCCAATTTGTTTTTGTGTTCTTTTTTTTTGCGTCAAGTGTACCGCAAATAAACATTTATTCTTTCCTTCTTTCTTTTGTTATTGCTGGAAAGTGGGTATAGGCCACAGCACATTGAGAATATTGGATTAGTTTGACGGAATTATTGTCAGATATTGCGGGTTGGTTCGTTTTGGCGTAACCGTAACTAATTGGTGTACTAACCAACTTCTCCATCTACAGGCACCTGGGCTCCAAAACTCCGTCCTGTGAAGACCGATCCATCGGCTAACACGAGGCTGCAGGGCGGTCCCACTTCACAACTCAAATCATCTGCCACCATCTAGAAACGGAAAAGAAACGTTTTATTTATTCCGAAGAATAAAAACTTTTTAACAAAAAAACAACCGACTTTAAAAAAAAAAAACACTTAAAAGTTAAAAATAACTTTAATTTCGGAAGTCGGTGTCATTAGTTCTGTATTTTCGTTTTATGCCACCGACTTCCGAAATTAAAGTTATTTTTAACATTTAAGTGTTTTTTTTTTTTTTTTTTTCACTTTTTAGTTATGATATCCATCCCACAACAATTCGATTACCACTACTGGCTACACCGCACAAACAACAGTGACACAAGATACCTTTACGAAGTGGATTAAATACGTAGGTATTATCGAAGCTAACTCAAAAGCTACCCAAGCAAAGTTAATAAAAATCGATTAATAACCATTTATAGCCCAAATGCATCTCATGACAATTCCAATAAGCCCAAACACGGCTAGGATACATTGTTTTATCACGGAGTTCCGGTGCACACCTTCCGGCTTCATCTTCAGATCAGTTCGATGATACCATTTTCATCAGAATTATTTATTTAAATTTGCTTTATAGTCGCTTAACTATCTTAATCGAAATATCTTATCGCCACCCGTGAAATACTTATCATTGAGGAGTTCCGTTGGCCATTTGTGGTCTTATTCATCAGTTCCACTTCATCAAATGATACTAACTGAATGCAAATGCTTGAGTTGTTGATGAAAATATAAAAATCGCTATATGTTTGCCTGTAAAATTTGAGGAGTTCCCTCAATTCCTCATGGATCCCATCATCAGAACTGGATTTTGAAAAAAATAAAACCAATCTGGAAGTATATCCTTTCAAATAAAAAAAGAATTTTCCAAATCGGTTCATAAACGACGGAGTTCTGAGGTAACAAACATAACAACAACAAAACAACAAAAATACAACCGAATTGAGAACCTCCTCCTTTTTGGAAAGTCGGTTAAAAAGGGAATAGCCTATGTCCTTCTCCATACCCCAGGCTATATCCCTGCCAAATTTCATGACGATCGGTTCAGCGGCTTAGGCGTGAAAACGTAACATACAGACAGACAGGTTAAGCTACGCTTGCCGGGGTTGGTCCGTGGATGGGTGACCATCTTTACATACCGAGACTCCTCCGTGCCTCGGAAAGCACGTTAAGCCGTTGGTCCCGGCTGTCATTCGTGGATCTTTGACAGTCGTTACGGGTCGTCAGACAGAAGCCCAAAAGTTTGAAAATCAGTCTTACCAAGTGGTATCGTGTTACCCAGTTACTGGGTTGTGGAGGTCAGATAGACAGTCGCTCCATGTAAAATACTGGTATTCAGCTGCATCCGGTTAGACTTGAAGCCGACTCCAACGTAGTTGGGAAAAGGCTAGGCAGATTGATTTTATTCCGAAGAAGTAAGCAGGGTGTACTGTTCAAACATATTTGGCTAATAATTATAGTAGTTATGTTTAGCGAGCTTGTAAACGCAATAGCAGTCTGCATCGAACCCAGGACTCAGAAGTCCAAACGGCACCACTGTACCTACTTAACGAGGCTATCGAGTTTTTTATGTGTATTAAATTAATTCAATTATAATATAACCATTCCATTTATCACTGATTGTTGGATATGATTACGAAGTTCTTTTTTAACTATAAACATATTTACTTATTTTTTAATTGTATGCGGAACTTGAATTGTATGGTGGTATCGATTGTTTGTCATGATATGGAAATACCTACGGCGCAGTAAGCTTTATTGAAATACGCGTAAGTCAAAATAAATACCTAGTGGATGTCGATCTCATTTTACAAGTTCTTAACGGCAGAGCATAATGATACTAAACAAATTATTATTGAACACAATGACTGAAACATGACCTCCCTACCTTGAAGACTAAACGAATGTCGTGCACGGTACGCAAATTAAATCATTTGTCTTATATTTTACAGATATTATAAACTAGCTTTTGCCCGCGGCTCCGCCCGCGTGGATGTCGGTTATCGCGGAAAAAAGTAGCCTATGTCCTTCTCCATACCCCAGACTATATCCCTGCGAAATTTCATGACGATTGGTTCAGCGGTTTAGGCGTGAAAACGTAACATACAGACAGACAGACAGACAGATAGACAGACAGAGTTACTTTCACATTTATAATATTAGTATTAGTATAGTATGGAAGTATGGATATTCTACTTTTAATTCAGATTCGGATTCCAATTCTCAATCATAATTAAACAGCTTTTTTCATTTAACGGGACATCGTTGTATTGTAACGGTGATATAATAATATACCGATACTAGTTTGATATTAGTTTGGTTTGTTTCTGTATGTTTTTCCTTTTGTATTTTGGCACCCTGTTTTTATAATATTCATGAATTTTTTTATCGTTTAATTGTGCTCTTGTGTGTTGTGCTATGTCTTTTGTGTGCACTTAATAAATGTTTTATGATTGTATCTATCGACTACTCAAAAAAAAAAAAACAGCTGAACCTTAGTTGCTACACGAGATTTTAAAGCTGTTCTAAATTTTTCTAAACTTATTTAAGTATATTCTTAAACTCACAATACAAGCTGTAAGCACCATTATTTCAGTAAGTAATCTTACGCATGAAATGGAAAAAATAATGTCACTGTCATCACACACATTACTCATCAATGAATGAAAGAATATTCTGTTTTTAGTGCCTATTATATCAATGATGAATTGATGATCAATGACTTGATTATATCGAGGTCCTTAACTATCTATTGCGGCCATCGTATATATAAAACATATTGTTAATAGGTAACCGTTCATAAATCCATACATAGCTAATAGGTAAACATAGAAATAACAAAATATCAATTAAAACCATGTCAAGGAAATTAAGGTAAAAAGACAGAATACAATAATATTATAATATTCTGTTTATGAGTTCAATTTAGAAACCATTGATAAATTAAGTAATTAAATTGGAAATGTAACTAATTGTACAAATACAACCAATTTTTATTATGAAACTAAAAGAAACTTTCCGTTTCGAGCTTAATGAATTACGGGCATCAATACCTCAAGACGAAGAACAAAATAAATTAGTATTGGTGGCTTCACACGGGTTAAATGTATTGAGGTTCCAAGTTATAGCTATTAACCTACGTATCGGTCAATAAACCGTAGTTTTACTCACTTTTTGTAGGTTCGCTGAGCCGGCCACGTGGTTTATTATAAAGCCGGAGAGGAACGGTCCGGCGCTGTCGCGGGCTACACGACGACAGGCTCGCTTCACCCATTACCTACTCCTTATCATACTCCGTCAAACACACAATGAATCTACCTGCTTTTGACTCTTTCACACTTTAATGAATTCTCTACATCCGTCTCTTTCATGTCACTCGTTATGGGTTTATAGTGTGAATTGTTCTGTTTGTGTTCTTTATGCTTCTATATTAGATTTTAAACTGGCTCCGAAAACGCACGCAACCACTTGTAGTGTTGATGGCTCTTTTGTTGGTTGATATCTGTTATGATTGATACCTGTTTGTGCTAAAACATTTGCTAACGGGAGACCTCAAAATGATTTACCTAATGTTGTTTCGAGTTTAGCATTTCTTGAGTTAAATTAGTTAAGTATGCATTATGGTTATGCGCATATTATAAATTTGATCCATTGATATATTTTTAATACATCAATGGTTTGATCATAAATGAACGCGCACAAGTTCATTGATGTCCCATGGAATGCGTGTATAAAACAATGCGAATATCTATACCTATTTGTAATCGTTATAAGTAGGTTTTTTTATCCCTTTTTAAATTGTAATTAAAAGATAAAAGAAGACATCCATATTACCATCTACTTATAATTTTCGTGTTTTTTCTCAGGCCCTGCACGGTGTACCTACTTACTTATACAGGGCGTCCCACGAGTTTGCCACATGGAGGAATAGTATATTTTATATCGAGGGACTAAACGAAGCCATAATATACCAGAGGTGGTTTGACTCCCGAGCGTGCGAGGGAGTCAATGAAACCGAGGGTATATTAAGTTGGCGTTTAGTCGCGAGGTGCAAACTGTACTTTTTAATTTGAGTGCGAGAAAAATAGTCAATTTAGTACAAAAACATTTAATAAATATTATTCCTCCAGTCCATAAAACTTTCGTAATCTTTTAGGTAAATCTTCTGCCATTTTGGCGGCAAAATATTATCTGTAATCTCTTTTGCTCTTGGCTCGACGTCAAACTCTTTACTGTCACTGGACATTCTTAATAAATTTATTTAAACATAACACTCGACAAAAAATCAGAAATTTTCGCGGTCAGTTTTTTCTTCTAAACCAGTCACAGATTAACAATTTAAAACATATGGCGCCACCTTCTTTATGGAAAAACCATGGAACTAAAACTCTCAACATTTTCGCAATGAAGATGGAAGAAGGAATTTTACTGTACCGATCAAAAAGCTCAATTATATACATTACTTTCTTCTAAACAACATAGCATCTAAAATAAAAGGAAGACCATGTTACTTTTATTTAAAATAATAAGGTATGTGGCGGGATATACAACGCCACATGCGAACTACGCATCAAAGAACTGACGTCACAAATCCTGAAGCGCACAATCAGAGTTTACCACGCGATTAGCATATATACAACATCTCAACATCAACCGTCTGGCAGTTGCCCACCAGACACAACACCCGTCTGGGCCTCAAGTCTGCTATTACAATAGTGTCAGAATGGTCTCTTCATTATGAGTTTTTGACAGATTTGCCATACAAACACTGTCAAATACTCACAATGGCGAGACCATTCTGACACTATTGTAATAGCAGACTTGAGGCCCTGGTCGAAGGATCCTTCCTTTACCATACAGTATGAGTGAACTTTATACCCTGTTCCTTATACCTCTATACTGGTGACCTCGAACATGGATATTAGCGCAACCTTCGAGCAACAAATTCAGCGTGACGTCAACATCATCACTTTCTCAAGCTTTCGAGCGGCGAGTCGCTGCATGCTTGTGGTCAGGCCGTCAGGATACCCGTTGAACCCGTGCGTGCTGGATGGCTGTCGCTTCAAGCCGCCGCTGTACCACATCCGACTCACTGGAACATAACGCAGCGTCACCCCGACTCACTGGGGAATCACCGCAGACAGTTCCGACTCATCGAGAACTATGCGACACCCGGTTCCGACTCACTGAAACCACAACTAGTCCTGGCAAGCATGATAATATGCACTGACACAGCCCACTATCGACCTCCGGTCTCCGGAGTAATGTGGCGGGATATACAACGCTACATGCGAACTACGCATCAAAGATTTGACGTCACAAATCATGCATCGCGGAATCAGAGTTTACCGCGCGACTAGCATATATACAACATCCCGACATCAACCGTCGGGCAGTTGCCCACCAGACACAACACCCATCTGGTCGGAGGATCCTCCCTTTACCCTATGGTAAACCATACCATGGTTACACACACATGATGTACATAGTACATGGTATGGTACTCATACCTATAGAGGTATGAGGAACAGGGTGTAAAGTTCACACATACTCTATAGTATGAGTGAACCCTGTTCCTCATACCTCTTCTATAGGTACGTTTAACACACAGAGTTACTTACTAAACTACTTACTACTTAGAAAGTAGTACATTTAAGTCAGTTGTTATAGCCATATTGTTATACGACATAGAGAAAAGGCTATTCATTATTCTGAACAAAATTTTAAATCAAATGTTAAATTTCATGGTCTTCCTTTACTTTATATGCTATGTTACTTAGAATAAATAAATGTGTATGCCTTTCGATCGGTACAGTAAGGCGCGAAACACACGGCGCGCGGCGGGGCGGGGCAGTTTTTTTGACCGCGAAGCAATAAAGACCGCGTCTGACAGTCGATGCCCGCGGCTGCCCTCATCGCGAACACCAAGGAATATGCCGCGCCGTCAGTAACCGCCCGGCACGGCGCCGCGGCGGCGTGGTCTTTTTGCCATCTATGTGCGTTGGTAGTATAGGATTCCCTTTGCACTATCATTCGCGGTCAAATTGACCGGCCCGGCTAGCCCCGCCATGTGCTTCGCGCCTAAAATTACACATATTTTCTTTTTCACACTTAGCGGGTTTGATTTTCGGTTCAGACAGGCGATTATTTAAAATTCTTTGAATGCAGTTCGTATTGTTTTTAAAATAAAAATGAAGTCTTCATTCAGTAATTTAATTTTTAAGGTACTTTCTCTCAATGTGGCAAAGTCGTGGGACGCCCTGTATGTTTGTAGGATGTTTGTAGGTCGTATCCCCATATCGAGGTAAACGACAGACAATTCTAAATTTGGAATTCATTTGAATGAATTTGCCCTCTAAAATAATTTTAAAAGACTCTACTCGTTCAACGTTCTTACCATCTTATTGAGAGATTCTAACTACAATGGCTAGACAATATAACTAAAAATAGTGAAGGGTACTTACAAAATGTTCTACTAACTACATTATTTTACAGAGATAATGCTTCGTTCTAGTTTTTAATCACCTATGCAAGGGTAGAAATAAAATGACTGTAAGCTTCTGTAAGGATATATTTAAATGTACTTTAATATTTTTACAAAGTCTCAAAGCAAGGGCACCTTTACTGTACACCGAAACACATGACAAGGAATAAAAAGAGGACAAAACTAACGAGTCTTTATTGTAAAAAATTGTTATGAACATTTTTAATAGTAGATATATAAATTGCGAGTATTAAGTTCGTTTCGGTTGATAACTCCACCAGTTGATATTCCCAGTTCGGTTGAGTATAGGATGGTCGACGAAGTTCATGGCGGCGACCTGGGGAGCTTTTTCAAGTTCCAGGATGTGAATGTGGTTCGGCTCTGGTGCTGGCTTCAGCCATATCCCGGGCAAGTACAACGTTATCTGGGGACCAGCGCTGGGCCAATATCTGCCGAGGTTGTGCCCGTTCACCCAAACGTAGCCCTGCAACATTGAAATAAAACATTTATAACTGTACGATCAATGCCGGTTTTAGCATTACCGGCGCCCTGGGTGAGGTTTCTATGGCACCCCTTTTCTACTCTCCAATTCACAAAAAAAAAAAACTTTTTCTATTTAAAAATTCTTTTCTAGACTTTCTATCGGAAACTCTCTTATTAAGGCATCGAAGTCTTAAGTTTTCTGCAATTTCATTTTCGATTGACAAAATTGCCAATCTCGATTGAGATATTGTCGATCGCAGATAGGTTTTTATCAGCCTAAGCTTAGAAAAACTCCTTTCCCCACTCGCTACCATTACAGGTATAGTGACCAACATTCTCAATGGAAGGACGAGACGGGAAACCAGACATGAAGGGCCATCCGCGTCCCTTCATGCCTGGCGCCCTTGGGCGATCGCCCAACCGCGCCCTGCCCTAACGCCGCTACTGTTTACGATTATGTATATTTTAGCTAAATGAGACAATACACAATTGGGTAAAATTATGCAAAAACGAACCAACCCACATTATACAAGTACTAGATTATTTATGCCCGCGACTTCGTCCAATGTCAGCCTCGACCCATCGCGTCGCGTCACATCGCCCGCCCGCTCTATTACTTCGTTTTCGGTTAGTGTTATTTCTGACTTATTTACTTTTGCTCTGCTCCCAAGGGTTGTAGAGTGATGTTTAAATAACCTATAATCTTCCTCAAGAATTGGGCTCCTAAAGAATTCTTCAAATTCGACAAGTAGTTCCAAAGCTTAGCGCGTTCAAATAAACAAAAACCATTCAGCTTTATTATACCTATTATATAAATATATATATATACAGGTTGAAATTGAAAACATGCGACAAAACGAAATGGGATATTTTACTCATCATTATCACTCATTATGAACAACTTTTACAAAGGGAATAAAGCTGCAATCGCGAAAAAAATATCATCCGGGCCTCAAGTCTGCTATTACAATAGTGTCAGAATGGTCTCTTCATTGTGAGTTTTTGACAGATTTGCCATACAAACACTGTCAAATACTCACAATGGCGAGACCATTCTGACACTATTGTAATAGCAGACTTGAGGCCCTGTTCGCTGTTCCCTACATTTTGACCAGTAGCGGCGTTAGGGTAGGGCGCGGTTGGGCGACCGCCCAGGGCGCCAGATATAAAGGGGCGCCTATTGAGCGAGTCCTACTTACTGGTAAATTCCCTAAGATCCTTCCATTATCTATTTACATTCATAAATCACGAGAATGACACCTAGTATCTAGGCCGACTCCTAGATGGCGTTGTAAAACTACAGTCTCTGGCAATTAGTGAGTCGCTGATGCTGCCATGTGTAAAAAACCGAGGAAAAAAATAGCCAGCTCAATAGCCAGCCTTAGGGAGGTGTCATTTATTTGTATGGGATTGGGTATCCGTACGTAGTATTATATTATGTGTGCTTGGGGTAAAGCACAGCTGTAGTTTTTCTGGGCTGGTACGGAAACCTCGGTGCGCGAGTTCGACTCGCTCCTTGACCGGTTTTTTCGTATGGGTTTGAATGGCAGATAGGGGGCGCAGTAGAAATCTCGCCCAGGGCGCTGGTAGTGCTAAAACCGGCACTGATTTTGACGAGTTATGCGAACATTAATAGGGAACAGTTAGGTAAACGGAATAGCTGGTTATTTTATCGCGATTGCAGCTTTGTTCCCTAACTAAAAGTTGTTCATAATGATGAGTAGGTACAATCTCCCATTTCAGTTTGTCGCATGTAAGTAAGTATAGTTATAGAAAAGGCATTTCGGATAACTTAGGCGTAATTTCCTGAATTATTGAGGGAATGTTGATTGGTTCGTTCTGCATTACAGGTCTAATTTTTATGACTGATTAGATTAGTACCACTAGATGGATATATTATGTAGAATGTAGTCAAAGTTAGGTCGGGTGACAGTGACAGCTAAGCGGATATACCTACCACTTTTCTAAACCGAATTAAAATCTTTCTACGTATTCGCATTTCAAAAAAAATATTGGACATATTGAATTTGATGGTTGTCTTACCTTGCCCCATCCACTCGTGTCGACGAAAGTGTCTAGCGGCGCCTGACCAGCTGGTAAGGTAAATTCACCTTCATAAAAAGTGGGGCGTGCTGTACTTTGACCCCTTACTGATGATGTGTCGAAAGTCTCTAGAGGGAATCCAGTTATCTTCCATTTTCCGTCTAATGCCATACTATTGAACTCCACGGGACTTAGTATTCCCTGGAATAGTAACAAAAAACTGTGTAAATGGTTGAAAATTCAGTGAATCGATCTACGGCCGTTTTTTGCCTATAATTTATTAGGGATACACATTTATAGGGTCAAATTAAATTAGTTAGCAAAACTCCGCAGACGTGATGGGTATCCATATAACAAAAAAAAAAAAAACCCGCCAATTGCATGTCGGACTAAACACAATGAAGGGTTCCATAGTCGGGATGAATTTATACCAAGAACAAACTTAACATGGTTGTTGAGAAACAAGTTCGCTCATACATTCCAACTACAAATGTAAGTTTATACGCACAATATTGAGAGATTTACCATGTTATTTTAAGATCATAGACTTCTTATAGGTTTTCCTGTAATCTCTAAGTAAAAAACAATTTTCCGTATTTTTTTCAAAATTGTAGGCTCAGTAGTTTCGGAGATAAGGTGGTAATTTTTTTTTAATTTTCTTAAATAACTGTAAAACCGTGTGTAAAAGTGTGTTTTTTTTATTAAAAAAATATATATATCTGAAATCCTTACAATAAGCTCTTTTATTTGATATGTCACTACAGTTTGCAAAACTTAAAAAAAAAATAGTTTTCCACGAAAAGTGACGCCAATATTCAAAATTAGTTTATTTACGTTACACGTCCGTGTTAGGGTCACAGAAGTTCATAAATGTGTATCAAATTTCAACTTAATCGTCGCAGTAGATTCGGAGCAAATTGGCTGTGACAGAAGGAGAGACAGACAGACAGATACACGAGTGATCCTATAATGGTTCCGTTTTTTCCTTTTGAGGTACGGAACTCTAAAAAATAGACATACTTCAAGTAACTACGAGTGGTCGTTGACCCCAAAAAAGGAACATCAAATCTTTTTTTTATGTTTTATCTTCGATACTCATCACGTCTGCGGAGTTTCGCCAGCTCATTTAATATGAACTAGTATAATAAAATTTAAAAGAGCATGCTTAGATGGTTTGGTCATGTTGAGAGGATGAATGAAAGGCGACTAACAACAGCTATTTCAAGGCAGATGTGAATGGAAACGCCCTAGGAGGACATAGTGACGTAACTGGTAATGCTCTTCAGGTAGCACTCGCAACCGGCGTGCGTATAATGTCTGAACGTAAACGAAGCAAAAGGAGTATGTAACGAGCGTAACAGGTGGCTTTCTATAGTTTCTGCCAACCTCCATGGGAAGAAAGCGTGAGTTTATGTATGTATTTTATAATAATAAGTTCAAGCTACATAATAATAATGTCGGAGACGGATTGTATCCGGAACGCTAGCGCCATCTATTGGCGTTCGATGGAGTTGGTGGAGTTTGCTCCATCGATTCTTGACTAATCGGGACGCAAGTGCTGCCTAGCGGCGCATGACGGAGTCTGCTATATAACGTTCGATAGGCGACAAGTGATCGCCGCACAGTCGACAAGTGAAGTTCATCGGTGGCGGTCAAGCAGTGAAGACGTCTAGAAAGTGTTGTGCGTTCGGTATAGGTGTGTCGTATACCAACATTAATTACTTTGCATACCCATTACTGTATAGAATCAAGTTCTTCTAACTGAACAGACAGATGTGCTGCTGGGGAGTTTGTTCCGCTACTTCTTCTTCCCAGCTAAAGCACTAGGAAGTGGTGAAGGGTGGGCGTTTTGGGGGACTGTCTTATGTAAACTTTAAAGTTCTGATTCTTAGCTTGAGTAAATGACTTTTGAGTTTAATTCGGTTTTTCTATTGCGCAATAACCAACACTACCCACAGTACGCCCACAGTAGTTAAAATATGGCTGATGCTAACCAGACAAACCTACCGTTCTCCGACATATATATAAATATATATATATATTGTACAGTGTAAACCCCATGGGTATGTTACAGTGAATCAAAAATGTTAATTCTAAGAACTGTCTTTTCACCTGTGACAAACAATAAATATTCGTTTCAAATAGATCTATTTGTTCACGAGACAGGATAGACTTCTAGCGTGGGGTCAAAGTTTTGTAAATCTAGCATAACAAAACACATTTTACTTCTCATTGTTTTCAAACCACAGTTATCACGGATTTAGATAAAAAGCGTTTAATTTGACAAGAAGGCCATTAGAATAATAAAATGTTAGATAATATAAATATTTGGAAGTGTAGTGAATTATAATTGAGTTTTTATCAATAATACAGCGAGTCGTCTGTCTTGGCCATTGTCTGTCTCAAAGATTACTATAACAAGATAAGTAGGTAATTGACCAACATAACACAATAATAAGAGTGTGTTTCGATAACAGTGCTTCGGGTTCGGAAGTTGTATTTTTATGACATCAATTGGACGTAGTTATACAAAAAGGATACAATCAACACAAAGTCACTTAGAGAATTTGACGTTTAAAGTTTTGAAGTTGTATCATCATTTATATTTCCGTGCATGTGCATTGGTTCTAAGGTTGAACAAAATGATAAACTGTTGCTTTTTCCTGAAACTTTTTTACTTGTCGATAGTATCAATATTTAGCATCAGTTTGGTACACTTAACTCCCAGACATATGCCAGTGACCTTAAGTGGTTAGCTTGCGTATTCTGTACTGAGCTCACGCAATGCGTCGTACCTCCAGCCAGTAATAGGACTCGCTCATCCAGGAGCACTGTCCCAAATAAGACGTATTATTAATTTTTATACACGAAACAAAGGGTATTTTAATAAAACACGTATAATAAAAGATTTATCCTTTAGGATATAAATTTTCAATAAATCTTCCTTAGTGCTCATCTTCGTTATAAAGGCTGCAAAAACAAATCGACCTTCTTATAAAAATTGGTCCAATCGGGCATGTATGAACCTTTTTATAGGTTTTCTTTTTTTTTGTTTTGTTAATTCGAATCTGTTCCCATAGTAAAAACTGTTTATATTGATGGCTAAATCTCCCCCTTAAATATGGTCAATTGTTTTCAAAGTCATCCTGTATAAGGTACTCTTGTGCAAAATTGCAAGCCTCTAGACCCAGCGGCTTAGATTGTGTTAGGTTGTAATGATGAATTTAATATTTTTATTATTAAGAAGTGAAAGTGGCAAATTAGGGCTTACAATAAATATACAGAAAACCAAGCTTATGGTGATAGATCGTGCGGGAAAGCTATCGGGTGCGTATAAAATCCAAGGCATCGCTACTGCGGACGGTTTTATTTATATGGCCTCCAATATTAATAATGTAGGCAGCTGCGTCCCAGAAATAAAACGACATATAGCCATGGCTAGAGATGCTATGATACGCCTCCAGAACATCTGGAAAAATCGTGGTATAAGTTATAAAGCCCGATTGGTCAGAGCACCAGTTTTCCCGATTTTCTTCTATGGAGTTGAGACGTGGACAATCCGAGTAAGAGAAAGACAGAGGATAGACGCATTCGAAATGTGGTCCTGGAGGCGGATGCTCCGAATACCATGGACAACCAAACGCACAAATGTGTCCGTGCTTTCCCAACTCGATATAAAGACCCGACTGTCTACAGTTTTCCTGCAGCGTATTTGGACCTTTTTCGGCCACATAATGCGAAGGGGAGATGATGATGATGGGACTCCCTTTTCCGCACTTAGACTCCTATTTAGTCCGTTGTGCGTTGTTAAGGGGAGATAGCAATAATTTAAAAGCTGGTCATTGTTGGCAATACCGAGGGAAAGAGAGCACGAGGTCGATCACCAACACGATGGTCCGACCAAGTAAAAGAAGCCTCAAGCAAATTTCAGCCAGGTGGTGACGACAACGTTGGATGGAGGCAGATTGTCCGCTTAAAGGGGTCCAGTGATCACAATCCTCAGTAATGAGAGACAGATTGAAGAAGAAGATTATTATGAAGATAATTTCTGCACAGACGTTGTCATTTATGTATTACTAGCTGCACCCCGCGGTGTCACCCGCATGAGTGTCGATCCCGTGGGAGCATTGGGATAAACAATAGCCTATATGTTAATCCAGGGTGTCAGCTACCTTTATACAACATTTTATCAAAATTGGTCCAGCCGTTTGAGCGTGAAGAAGCGACAAACATACACACACACTCAAACTTTCGCCTTTATAATCTAATAATTATTATAAAGGCGATTCTGCTTATTTTTTGGGCATTAGTACATATAAATTAAAATCTGCCAATAAATCTGAACGATCTTTAACTTTTTTCCCTCGTATCTTAATTAACTTGAAAGTCTTCGGAGAGACACAGATTTTTTATCCAGATTCTAATATAAATTACAGGCAAAAAGATGGGGGTGTTAACTTTCTATACGAGCTAACGCTAAGTTATTTCTGTAACTTTTGTGCAAAATTGCAAGCTTCTAGACCCATCGGTTTTGCCTGTGCTTCCTGTCAGTGAATGAATAATGAATTTAAGAATTTTATTATTAAGAAGATAATTTCTGCACGGACGTAGTCATGTTATGTATTTTTTGCTTGTTTTTTTGGGTATAAGTATAGATTAAAATCTGCCAATAAATCAGAGTGATCTTTAACTTTTTTTTCCCTCGTATCTTAACTTGAAAGTCTTCGGAGAGATATACATTTTTTAGCCAGATTCTAATAATATAAGTGACTCGCAAAAAAATGGGGATATTGACTTTCTATACGATAGATAATTGGATGTTTGAGCTACAGCTCAAAACCATAGATACAGTGGTATCTACAGTTTTTAATTGAACCACATGCTATTTATTTATTTCAAAAAAGTGTGTACACTGAGGCACATACTGAGCAATCGAAGTGTGTAATATGTTTACGTGGTCTTTTTAATAGTATGTCTTATTTTTATATTATGTAATTTTTGTGCCTTTGATCCTTTGCTAGTCGAAATAAACGTTTTATTATTATTATTAATGTCAAATTTTTACAACTGATATGTGGTTGACTGTACAGCTGTCACAAAATATTTTGTTAATAGGTATTTTTTGTAGATAGGCCCAGAGGCACTTCGATCGAGATTTATATATTTACCGCTCGGTTTATTTTAATTATTGCTTTATCTTTCGCAATTGATACTTAATACCTACAGTTTACTTATCAGTTACTACGTCGGAATATTGAGGTTTAGATGACATGTCTTTGTTTGAATTCGTAAATATACTTATTAGTGTTAAATAAACTGGCATTTGGACTCGTGAAATGATCGTAGCATTGGATAGAAAATACACAGAACTAAGTAACCTACAAGAAATGCAGAAAACAAAATTACTTCCCATACAATAACGATGAGCGATGGGCCAATTAGGTACATATTGAAGTACAAAAACAACTGATCACAACTATGACGTGGCATAATGGTCCGACCACATTGATAAGTAGATAGTTTAACCACGATAAGAATATTTGGGTTTTCATAGACAACGGAAACCACGACCAACATTGATAAGGCCAATAAAATTAGAAATAGGTATGAAGTAATTCACAGGTTGTTAACATGAATAAATTACAGTGTAAACTCTTTAAAACGTCGTTCGTTAAAACGAAAAACTTCATATAACATAGAAATTAGTTATTTGGTTGGTTTACGTCCAAACCCACATTAAAACACTCTTTGTAGCGCAACAGCCATTCTCTATTACGAAGAAATATGTTAATATTTAGATGCCAGAAAATATTTACAGAAGTATTTAATAGTGTAATTGTAATTGTTTTTATAATCAGCTTACAAAAGGTTCCGACTAAATCTTTGAGGTGCCGCAATTTCTAAGAAAGTCACCCTTTTTTTTTTTGGGTGGAAAATTATCAAATAACTTCTCCCGCTCTGGGCGGAGCGGGAGGGCGTGTCAGACTTTTACTGACTAAAACCCACCCGTGTTCCTTCAGTTGCCTGTGTGCCACGATCACGGTATCCATTTCGGGCGAAACCGCAACCCTGGAGGTCGAAAACAACTGCCTTGCTTTTGTTATTGTTAATTGCCTCGAACAAGTGTGCCATTATTCTTGGATTCCATACTTGGATTACATTGTCTCTGGGAAATTTTGGTCTCAGTTACTTAACACACCAGGCACCTATTGTGTCAACAAGCACTTAATGCCCCCCACTTATCGAACAATTCTTATTGTTTCATGAAGTTGATTCCACCACATCCCAAGACATGCACAAAATACTAAAAAAATACAAAACAAATATTGTTATAGCCAAAAACGGCAGGTATAGTAAACAGAATATTATGTGTTTGGAATAATTTAATTACTTATTGAAAGGAATAAAATTAGAAATTATCGTTAATGGTAAAATTTCGTTATTTTTCCATTTCCACAACAAAAACTCTTTATAACGAAACAATTTTTTACGTAGATCAATAATTAAATTATCTTTAAAAAGGTGAAGGTTTCAGAAAAATACGCTTGATAGATTTTGCGTGATTCTCAGTTTTTATCCGCGTTAGACATAGCTTTACAAATTAATTTCACTATGTAATTATGAACAAACAACACAAACACAACAATTATTGTATTAAATAAAATAAAAAAAAAACAATCTAAATTATTCATATATTAAGAAAATGCTTTTTATTTAACATATATTTTTTTCCAAATCATTAATACTACTCGTTTAGACGTGATCTTCAGTATGAAATCATTAAAAGTCGGTTATCTTCCCCTTAAGATTCGTTAAAAAGAGTTTATATTATAAAACATTAACAGAGTAAGAAATAGAGGAATCTTAGCTTTAGGCAAAAATCTTAAATTCACTGACACAACACACAGTCTTATAAACCGCTGGGTCTAGGAGCTTGAAATTTTGCATAAGAGTAACTTAAAAAACGAAAATGAGCACAAGGAAGGATTTTTAACAGGTTAAATAGAGGATGAAAGTTTATATGGATGTTTGTAATTTTTGCTTGGCTTGTGCATAAATAAAAAACATCTCACTTCAGCCCTAGCGCGTTGAAAACTTTTGGGCTATTGAATGTCGAATTCAAGCAACATTGCGCTTACTGAAATAGGCAGCTAATCAAGGAAATAAGTAAGAAAGAAAATGATTATACCTTGAAATCGTGGATTTGACTGCCAAAACCAATACGGCCTTGGGGCTCCACCAACAATGACAATACTGAACCATTCTTGGCAGACAGAGGTAGACTGTAAATCTTGTGAATTCTGCTGATGCGACCTTTTAATTCCTGAAAAATAAAAATAAAATATTATCAGCAAGATTGCTTTAAGAACGTTTTATTCGTCAATATGCAGCACACATCGATGCCTAAAAGTTTGTTAGTTAAAAAGTTCACATGACAATCCACGCCGGTGATACGCTACGAGACATCTGAGAAGCAGTTGCCTTGTCGTCGAGAGAACGTTATATTAACCAACATAAGATTCCCAGTACTTATTCTTTATTTTTAATATATTGTTTTAGTATATCATTTTTATTAAATAACAAAATAATAATGTAAGAAAATACAATGTATCAAAATAATACTTCGTTCGCAGTGAGGTAAGACCCAAGCTAACGGTAGTTAGGGTTACAGAGTGAGGAACCTGCTCATAATGTGTGCCGTACCCAAAATATTAATGTTAAAATATAATTAGTATGATTTACAAAAATACTAACTCCATCAACATATACGAAAATCATGTCTCGTGGTTTCTTGATGTACAGTAAATCATCAGCTTCGGTAAGCGTGGTCTCGTATAGCATCAGACCTCCTCGCTGGCGCAGATGTTCGAAGGTAGGCAGAGTTGAGCCCGTATAGTCGTCGTATTTCTTGCCTAAATGCGCACGACCCTCGGGACTCATCAGATGTACTGTTGGAGTAACATTGACAGGCCCGTAGTCACCTTTAGGACTTGCTGTGGGTACTGGGATGCTTTCGTCTACAAAGTTATACTGAAAATTGAAAAAATATAGGTTATAGAGGGTCATTGGTTTTTATGACTACCGAGGACTAAATTACTAACATCATAAACACAAATTTTGTTCTATGACTGTTATTAATTCATCAGATTTTAATTCATTAGACTTTCATACAAAAATAAAAATATTTTAATTCTACGCTCTAAATGTATAGAAAGACGAAATATTAAAGGTTTGTTTTTGGTAAATGTATATTTTTTTAAAGGTATTAAAGTGAAGTAGTAAAAAGTAAAGTATTAAGGTGTATTTTAAACAGTCCTAGAACATTTTTTTTTGTTAGTAATACAGTCCAGCAGGTTGTTAGTGTTTTACCAATAACCCTGTATATGTAAGTTACACACTTGCATACACATCATCATCATCATCATTTCAGCCGAAAGACGTCCACTGCTGGACATGGCCTCCCCGAAGCACCGCCACCTCGACCGGTTTTGTGCTTCCCGCATCCAGCATTCCTGCGGCTTTCATAAGGTCATCGGTCCACCTTGTAGGAGGCCTTCCAACGCTACGTCTTCCGATACGCGATCGCCACTCCAGAACCTTTCGGCACCAACGGCCATCTGTTCTGCGCGCAATATGCCCTGCCCATTGCCACATAAGTTTGGCAATTCTTCGAGCTATGTCGGTTACCTTGGTTCTCCTGCGGATCTCTTCATTTCTAATTCGATCACGTAGGGAAACTCCAAGCATAGCCCTCTCCATTGCCCTTTAGGTGACTTTTAGCCTTCTAATAAGGCCCATTGTGAGCGACCACGTTTCAGTGCCACATGCCGTGTGTCTTACATACACACACGGCTACTTAGCAAGCTATACATTTCCAGTATATGCTGATCAATCATTGTCCAGAAATCCTATAATATGCGAGATCAGCTTATACTGGTTTATAGCTTGATATGTAGCCGTGTGTACTCATAATTTGCAATTTCGATTAGGATCCTATTCCTTTGCCCACAACCGTTTGCTTTTAAATGATTTATTTTGTTACAAATAAAAATTCAAGAATCCATGCTAGACGATTTCAATTTATTTATTTAATTAAATCAAGACTTTAAGGATTATACTAACTTAAGGAGTTCTATTACGGATTCTAATGATTATAATTCTATAAATATATATTTTTTACGGTTTTGTATCATACTTTAATCGAAATACACCCAGACAATGAGCTGCAAATTGCTAAAATCGTAAGAAAATTTGAATTTCGCGGGCTACCTTAGCGTTTCCCTTTTATAAGCAATTTTTGGTTAATACCCTAGTAGCATTTTTGTTGGCGTTTGGTTGGGCCACATACCTCTGAAGGTGGCCCAACTAAATGCCAACGGAAAATGCTACTAGGGTAAGTACCTAGCTATAACTAAATGTGATACGAAGCAGACGTCAGATAAAGGCAAATCATTTATTTCAAAGGCACTTTTGAACGTCATTTACAAAAATAATTAATTAATTGATTCTAGTTGATAGATACCTGTTTCAATTTGTCTCTAATGAGGTAATATTTGGGAGTGGGGTCTCCGGCCTCCGACAGGGGCGAATCGTAGTCGTATGAAGTGATGTCCGGCTGATAAGTACCCAAATAGTTGGCTCCTGTAAAAATAAAAAATGTTTCAATACATTTTACATTTTATTACTTCCATGGCTAGTTTCGTAGTGTTTAATTGAACGATTTGAGATGCTAACGATATGATGATATCTTTTTCCATCGTAACTGTATTTAAAAGCCTGTCATTACTGAAGTCGGGATCGATTAAGATTACCAGAACATCATAGTTTTTTTAAATTTCCTAGTGGCATTAAGGCTGTAGTCTTGCAAAATTCTCTCGCGGCGAATTATTTGTGCACCTTGTTTTTTTTTTTTTTTTTTTTACAAAATAATTTAATAATTATAAATATTATTATTTCACATAAATATGCAAAATATATGTAATAGCTAGTTATTTTTTTAAGTTCATCTAGGTGGATTATGTTAGGTAAACCAAGCGTTAAATACAGCTCTTTCTGCCCAACAACATTAATTCGAGATATGTTTGTGCGCTTACCAAACCACTTCTAATATCAAAAACTAATACCACTATGTATGTTTTTCAACTTTGATGAAACAAATATCAGTGGTATTAGTTATTGGTATTAGAATAGAATAAACCCACATAACTAAAGTAAAGTAATAATGAATAATAATACTAACAAAGCCCTGACCACCGGCAGCTTGTACCCTTTTCCTGATGCCTATGGGCAAATTTTTTATACAGAGTGGATTTTTGAGACGGGGCAGTAAGTGTAGGTTATCTACGTTAACCGTTGTAGCTACAGAGAAATGGTCTTAGGAGACTGTCCTTAACTTTTTGAGATATTTTGCTCTGCATTCACAGATTTTAAAAGAAATGCAGTTAGCAAGAAAATGGGTATTTAGCAAATGGCTGTTTCTAAGGATCAAAAACTCTACGGGACCAGAAAATGTAAATGATATGTGTCAGAGATCGGAATAGTTAATTTACCTAAACTTCGAGGAAGTATGTAACAAAGTGTGGATATATGATATGGAAGTACGTAACCCTATTTTTTATTTTATTTATTATTCTTCAAATCAATAATTTGTAACTATAAATAAAGGGCAATAAATAATTCGTGGTTTTTAAATGCCGGGATTTAAACGTCATTATAATTATTCCGGGATTTAAGAGAAGGTATTATCCACTCTATGTTACTTGCTTCCTCGAAGTTTAGGTAAATTAACTCTACTTGTTCTGATCCCTGGTTATAATAAATGAAATATAAAATAATAATAACAATACCAGCCTATTATGGTCCAACTGCAGAGCAAATGCCACTTCCCACACAGAGAAGGCACGAGCATTGATAACTATGCTTGAAGCACAAAGCGCTTCCGCCAAACATACCTGCAGTATATTCAAAATTGCTGCCGCCAAAGAACATATAGAAGTTGACGCTGGCTCCGTAGTCGAGGATCTGGCCAAGCGTGGAGACCACCGACTCGGCGCTGGTGGTGGCGAAGCTCTCACCCCAGTGGGTCAGCCAGCCCGTGTAGAACTCCGAGTTCATCAGAGGACCCTCCGGCATAAACCGCCGCAGTTCCTCGAAAGATTTGTTGACATCTAAACAATTGAAATAACATCTAAATAATAGAAAAAAAAAAAAAAATGTCGTAACTTTTTTTTTTAATAAAGAAACTATTATATTCAATACTATCTACTACCCATTAACTCATTATTATTTGTTTACCTTTTTGTGTGTAAACTTGTTATTATACAAGACGTGACGTTAATTGTAACTCTTTTTAGAGTTCCGTACCAAAATGTTAAAAAGGAATCCTTATGGTGCGACTCTGTCCGTCTCTCTGTCAATAGCTCAAGAACTATTAAAGCTTTCAACTTGAAATTTGGAATAGTTTTAGATGACATTTGCCCAACTATTTTGCAAATAAGATTTTTTTTTTGCAACAGGGACTTAACGGGTTTCTTAAAAACTCGATGTGGGGCTACTAGGGCATGTGGGGTATCATATGAAAGAGCGCTATTTGCACATTATCAAAAAAAAAAATGTAGGCTGCATAGTTTACGACTTTTGACGAAAAATTAAAAAAAAATACAAAGAAAAAAAAAGAAGAAAAAATCTGAAAGAAAAGAAAATAAAAAAAAACAAGAAAATAAAAGTTATCTGAAATTATTCTATGTGATAGAAGTTTATGTAAAGATTACAGGAAAAATAAAACAATGTCTCTTAATAGCGCACTTTTTCTAATATTGTAGTTGTAGGTCAGCGTCATCTCTTGACCGATAGTGGAACTGATGTAAAAAAAAAAGTGTTTTCATGGTACGGAACCCTCGGTGCGCCAGTCCGTGTCCGACTTGCTCTTGACCAGTTTTTTTTATACTAAGTATCTAAAAAAATCTTGTGTTATATAAATCAGCAATAAAATAAATAGTCTACCCACCTGAGTAAGCATTGAAGTCGATGGTAGTGAGAGTGTTAGGAATTGCTCCGCCTCTGAAGAAGGAGATTGAATTCCCGTCAGTGGTGTAGAGGATGGCGTTAGAGCCAACATGCTTGTGTATCATGTCGCGGACCTGCACGCGGTAATCCAGGTCGTTGCCATAGCTTCCGTACTCGTTTTCTACCTAAAATAGAACATATACCTACTTCATTAAGAAGGTAGGTATTCCAATCCAAAGACCATCTCAGACACTACCCTTGTGATCCTTATATGACCTGCCTAAGATTATTTTAAAAGAGACTGAGTTTGTTTCGGTCTTTCTTCTCAGAGTACACCCAACAAGTAGTGGGGACAAGCTCGCGCATGTCATGTACACTTTCGGCTAAATAAAAATGACACGCGAGAGTCCAATAGACGACGAGTATCGGCTGACGAACCGATCGCATGCAGCTCGGCGCCCCCCGGCTTTTTCATTCCGCCAAAGAGACCTAAAAATTTACTACTGTAGGTGTCAGTTTATGCTCACGACTCATGCCGGTTACTATACCAAACAATTTCGCTAGCTTGGGTAGCTAGCGAAATTGTAATTTACGTTTATTGCAATCTGCAGATCAGTGTCAGGTTGTATGTTGATTAAAATTATGATTCGCAACCGTAGCAAATATGGCTCTACAGAACTATAACCATTAGAATCAGCAATACCACTCTTTTAGTTAGAATTGGCTTCAAATGTCATGATTTCATGAAATAGTCACTATATGAACTAGAGCGTTGTATTGATGAGTTTTATGATTATAATCTTCGATCAATCTATTTTATTGATCGAAGATTATAATTCTTTAAATAAATATTTGATACGGCCGCGAATCATATTTAGATGAACATACAACCTGATACTGACCTGCGAATTGAAAAACGTAAGAAAATTTGAATTTCGCGGGTTATCCTGACGCTTTCGCCTTAAGATGAAACTAGTCGATACTTTTTCCATACAATTACTCCACTGTTTGACATTGTACATCCAAAGTTAAACATGTTATCGTTTTGTCTGTACGGAAGCAAATATTAAAATAAAAAACCATTAAAAAGTTATGAGCCAACAAAGATTCGTTTTTTCTACTAATTTTAACGCAACTTTGGGCGTAAATAAGTAATAAAAGAAGTGTAAAGTCTCCAAAACAAAGTCAGCTCCCGACAAAGCTCAATTTATCGAAGATTTCAATAAACTTACTTGTAATTGATTTATCCAGTAGTTTTTTTATAAAACTAAATCTTCCAAAGGACTTTTCGTAATTTTTACGCGCGCGGTTTACTATGAATTATCGTGCATTTCACTCAACATACGATGACGGACACGATGCTAGCTGAGACAGCGTGCTTTTTGTCCACCAGTGAGTTCGAACCCGCGACTAGTTGGCTCTTAAATGGTTACCTTACTCCATAAAGTTCTAATTCTTAATTCTTCTTTGGGCCAACTGATTAAAAATGTAGATACTTGGCGTTAAACATAAAGAAAAGGGGTCAAAGTTCAAAGCTTTCTCGGCATGGACGTTAAGTGTTCGTGGTGGTGAACTTTTTGTATAATGTGCTCTTTTCCCCTTCCACCCCTCTCTATCAAAAAAACGTTTCCAGTTTCGTTGCGATTCCTACACCAAATTTTTAAGGTCATCAGATAACTTGAAGCTTAAAATGCCCATGCATTCCACAAGTTTCCTTGACAAATCCTTTACTGTCCAGGCCACTTTGTGGAAGTTGTTAGATAACCAATCCAAAGTTCATTGCAGCTTTGTCATTTATGTATACCATGTAAGCCCATTGCTGCAGCATAAGGTTTTGGTTGGTATTATGGCAAGTGTGCTCATTGATGACCTTAATGAGGTTTTGAGTTCGAATGTTAGCCATTCGAACTCAAAACTTGTTAACGTTACCAAATAACAAAATAATAACCGTTACGTAACGTTAAATTTCAATGTTATACCTACTAATTTTACAAAAATTTAACGTTACTCGATACCATCACTAGTACACATAGCTCCATTAAGTCCTTACCCCTCCAAAAGACATGTGGGTTCAAATCCGTGATAGGCCCAAGTTGGTTTTTGTATTTTGCAAAAACATGTTATTATAATTAATGTATTGTTTTAGTGAATAAATAAATATTTTCTGTTTTATATATTGTTTTTATTCAATAAAAAGTTAATACTTTTATTAATGCATATAAAGATAAGCAACAATAAGCTTAACATTTACGAAATTAAATCAACGTATAAGTAGTCCGGAGGTTTCAAGACCGCTTGCCGTGCATAATACTGGAGGTTCGAATCCTACCCACAACATGTGTTTTCTGTCATGCAGTATGCATTTTTTTATATTCAGTATTTTTCTATTTTATTTTAGTAATTTATAGAAAGAATTTAAAAATCAATAAAAATAAATAATATTTATTATTGCTACTATTGAACAAAATGTTGATCTTATTTTACTAAAATATATATATATATATATATTGTAAAGATAATAATTTTTAATCTTCACAATCTTTTTATTTATATTTTCTTTTATATTTTTTTTCTTTTTTTATTGGAAAAGATTTGATAATACACAGTTTTCATTAGTCATTACATATTTTGCCAACTGATACAAACGAGTCCCTAGACAACGTTGTAGTTATAATTTGAGGGTATGGATTATTTTTATAAAGAAAACGTAAGTAAGTAAAATTAATGGATACCCTCAAATGATAACATCTATCGATTAGACAGAGACCTAAAGATAAACTACTTGGACGATATTGGATAACAATTTCATCGCAATTTTCGTGGGCTCGCTGGTTAGTGTATCAAACTGCCGGTGTGAGTATGACGACATTCGGTAATGCGATGGTTCGAATCCAAGTCGGACTAGTAAACTCTTTTTGAAATATTCTTTAGATTATTCGTAACGAATTCAATATTGTAGCAGTGTAACATTTTAAAACTTGAGGGGTTAGCACATAATGACGCCTACTGTACCTAATATAACGTTAATTAACATTAACAAAAATACGATAACTAACGTTAATTTTGCTACGTTGCCGTTCTGTGGGTAAGAATCATAACAAAAATACGATAACTAACGTTAATTTAGCTACGTTGCCGTTCTGTGGGTAAGAATCAGGCAGATTCAGGCAACGTTTTGATCGGCACGGCATCAGTAGGTGCGAGGGGGGGCAACCGCCGCGCCGCGCGGCTTGCCTCAGGCCCCACTACTTACATCTCACCCGTTTAAAATAACGATAAAAAGTATAGTCGCATAAATAACGTTAAATCGATTACCGTTATTTTAATAATAACGTTTACTCTGTCAATACAAGGTAACGTTATGAAAATTTACCGGTATTTAAAGCCCTGGTTCATGGTAAACAAGAGTAAGTAAACAGGGGCCTAATTGAGTAACACACTATCAGTAGGAATCAGTTTCACTTTGACAGTTAAACAATATTCATTGCGTTATTTACGTTGTTGAGCATACAAATTTTTCGAACATATGAAGCAATGGATTAGCAATCTGCTTCAAAATCATTCACATTGCGATTGATTGTGTGCTGCGCAATTAGGATACAGGCCTGAGTAACATTTTCATTTAATCAAAGAATATTCTTAGACTATATTAGGATCTTCTATTTTACCTGAACTAAAATTATAGGTCCTCCGTTCGCATACAGTAACGGAGACGCTTGCTCGAAGAATTTGTTTAGCCATATCTCGGACTCTGCCATGTAATCTACGAAATGTAATAAAAAGCAAACAATAAAAAACAGTGCAAAGCGAGAGAAAGTAATTCAACATGAGATGAATTTAAACTTTCACAGATTTAACATTTATTGATTGATAACTCACCTTTGTCAGTGGTTCGTAACCTAATGTTTGGGTATTTGCCGAGCAGCCAATAGGGGAAACCACCCTGTAAACAATATAATAAGTAAGTGAAAAGTAGTACTTAGGTAGTAGAAGAAAAGTGCTGCTAACGTAGTTTTAAGCTATATTCATATTTTTTTTTTAACTATTGCATCTCGAAGTTGACCTCGAGAGGTTGTGACTCCTTAACCGGACTTTCCTGCCATAAGCAAAAACTTAAAGCCAGGGCATAAAAGTTAACAACGAGGGGGCCCATTAGGGCCCAAGCCTGCCGGGTCAGCGGGATTGTCCAAAAGGGGTACCGCTGCCCCGGAACATAAAGGGCCAAGGAAGGAACACGTGTGGGTTTTAGTAGCACAATTTCTTTGTCGGTGCCTGTCGCGCCCGCGATATCGCGTGAGTCTCTACGAGCCTTAAGTCGGGGTTTTCGAGAGGGACCTCGGCGGCGAGGTCGGAATGACGGGCACGTTTTGTGTTTAACTGTACTGGTGGCCCTACTGCTTTCCTGGAGGAGGGTTCATCAGGGTCATCTGGGTCAGTGAGAAGCTATGTATATTAATAAACACAAGATTTGTTTTATACTTTATGCAACATGTCCCGGAATTAACGCACACCACCAAACACCCCAATTAGAATATTATGTTATAATGATACCACATACACTGAATTTTTACTATTATGTAATATATAATAAATTGTTTATTTATTAAATGAGTTATACTGATTGTGGGAGAAAATTGTGGTCACATTAGAGTGCGACTTAAATGAGGGCGCCACTTTCTACGTAACTGTCACATTTTTGACGTAAAATACTTTAACATGGCAACAATTTAGTATGGAATTTTTTTAGTTCCATTTTATTTGATTTCTACTCTTTATGGCCAAGCTGTACAAAACTACGCACGCACACAGTGGCACACGTGTAAGAGTAAGCGTAGAACATGTCATTGTGGTTTGTTTTGATTGTACAGCGAAAATGTGACTGTCTGTAATTTACATACTTAGTTTTAATTATTTCTTGGAAAAAAAAATTACTCATTTTTAAAATGACAAAAATCGATTCTGTAAACGATTCTGAATACTTTCACAATATGAATTCATTCAGTAAACTAACATAATTATACAATGAGATATAATTATGTAAGTTTGTAAGGTCATGCCTGTGGGCCATTGTGGCCTGAAATAAATGTTTTATTGTAATTATTAATAATACTTTAGTCATTTTTAAGGTTCCGTAGTCAACCAGGAACCCTTATAGTTTCGCTATATCTGTCTGTCTGTGTGTCTATCTGTCCGTGACTTAGCTCAGAGACTCTAAGTACTAGAAAGCTGTAATTTAGTATGGGTAATTAATCATGCTGACAAAGTGGTAAAATAAAATCTTGTTTTTTTAGGGTACCTCCCCCACACCTAAAGGAATTATTTATTTATTTATTTTATTATTTATGTACACACAGTACCTATGATATATTATTTTCTCGTCTATTTCATGGTTTGGGGTATCATTGGATAGGCCGTTTAAAAATATTGCGGGTTTGTGTAAAGCATTTTTCGATTGCATAATATTAAGAATTAAACTGCAAATTGTCCCCTCCCCCGTGCCAGCTAAACGGTTGTATTTGGATAAGTGAAAAAATTCACAGCAGTAGTAGGTATATATATGTATAACGAAGTTAAAAAGAAAACTATCACAGCCAAGTAGGCTTGTTTTTCAACTAGGTACAATGTTAAGTTTGTTTTTGGGATAAATTCATCCCAACTACGGAACCCTTCATTGTGCGTGGTCCGACACGCACTTGGCCGGTTTTTTTTTATAAGAGCGGATTTAATTCGCATGCACTCATATTAGAAATCTACGTTGTTGATGAAAAATGAAATCGATGAGTAGCCATAAAAAAAATATTTGAGACGATATGAAGAAAAAAGGTCAAACGAGCGAAAGTTGCAGACAATGTCTAGCCTTTTCAGATATAAATAGAAGTCAATGCACATTACGACACGGTGCGATTGCCACCTGACCGCGCAACCTGGTTACAATTATTTATAACGGATTGTATTGCGAAAAAAAAATCTGAAATCAAATCTATAAAATGTTATCAATACCTATGTTGATAGTTAGTATAAACGGTCTATCTTTTTAACTATAAACACAAATACCTAGGTATGTACTTTATCCTTCACGCATTTTGAACAGTGGACCCTCTTAAGTCCACTGCTCGTAATGAGCGAAGGTAACAAAGTCAAAGCATTTATTTCAAATAAGCACATAAATGACACTTTTGAACGTTAAAATTTACAAGGAAATATAATTGATTCTATTATTTTTTTTTATTATTATTTATTTATTCTATTGTACCCGGGGCTTCCACCAACTAACAAAGACCAGAATAGTCTTGTGCAACACCCTAGTGCGAAGTCAGTTGGAATAGTACGCTAGTGTTGCCTGGAAACCATTCTATGCAGGGGCATTACTCCCGACAGCATCGAGTTCTGAATCAATCGAATTGGATTCGAATTAAATGCCGATCCATACTCTTGAATCCGACACTAGCGCACGATAGTGCGGTGGTTCGAAGCGAAACTAACTTCGATCGAAAGATTTGTTAGGATTGAAAAGTTCGTACTCCGCACGCCATCTGACAGATAGATATCGAGATGTTGGATCAAAACTAAACGTTAAATTACACGATATCAAAGAAGCTAATTTAAGATCGAGTGAGATAACTACCTAAAAGACATAGAGCACTTGACGATGACGTAATCCGCCGGATACGCATAAAACGACGCTGATAATACTCAAACCTATGTCGATTTTGGTTTACGACTCGAATTGTTTCGGGAGTAAAGTTTTAAATCGAGTTCGGATCGAAACAAGTTCGAATCGGAATCAAAATCAAACTCGAATCGTTTTCGGGAGTAAGGCCCCTGTCTGTGATGTACGGGAGTGCATATACTAAGATATATATATATATATATATAATTATTTTTTTGTAAATTCTTGTTCATATTTAAAGTTAAATATCATTACACACCCTTTTGCCCCGGCTGGAGGCTTTAAGTTTTTCGCTTAAGGCAGCAACAGAAAAGTCCGATTAAGGAGTCACGACCTCTCAAGCTTTCGTGATTTAATTTGAATAATTTTATTTAGTTTAATTCAAATATCCACATATTTAGTTTTAGTTTTTTAATTGTATTTTACATATTGTTAAAGAAGAAGATAAAAAAAAAGAAAAATATTGGTGTGCGAGTTGTACTTATCACATAATGTAAAATTAATGTCATAAAAATAATAAACAATACAATTAAATTAGCAACATTTTTGATTATGTCAAGACCTTTTTCTTTTTTTTATATATAAACTGTTATTAATATGGAAGTTGATTTATTAAATATTTTTTTATGTATATTTAACAAATTGGTGCTTATTCACAATCCTACTTTGAACATCTACTCGTTAAACCCGTCTCGGACAAACAGCAAGTATAATTATAAGATTAAACGAACTTACCTGAAGTGAAGTTCTATCTTAATTATACGAAGCTATTTGTCCGAGACGGCGACAGTGCCTAAAAACCCTCCCACTTATACTTACTTACCAAGTATAATCCCAATATAGGGATTGTTCATAAAGTCAGACTTTAAACGTAATGACATGTAAACAGAGTTGCCACACTAAGAAATTTTACTTTTATTTTTAGGCTTTAAAATTGTGACTTGCCCTGAATAAATCACCGCTACTACTTCATTGTCTTATGGAGCAGGACCAGCAACGTTCTAACGATATCTTGAAATATCTAAGCTTGTTTACTTTACAGTATTTAGGTAACCACTTTACTTGCTAATGTTCTTTATTTCATGGAAAATAATAATGACGTGGGCAGTAGGAAGCTCTGGAATAGAAACAGACTACCAGTCATCTATTTAAAAAAATATCTAATAATTTAATAGGCATAGGTAATTATCGCAAAATTAAGGAAAATATTATGATCGAAAGTCTCATATGCACTAGCCGCGGTTGCGGTTGCGGCGTGCCGCGCAGTCAAACCGCCACCTGCGGTTGGAAAGGCGGCACGCCGCGCCCGGAGAGAAAACTAAATCCGCGGTTGGTCAACCGCAGCTTACCGCGGTTCAATTTTAGTCAGTTTCGAAATGGACGTTGAATGCAAGGAATTAAACGCAACGCAACCGCGTAGTGCGCACGAGTGATAGGCGGCGCGCCGCCCGCGCCGCGCTTTCTTGGCAACCGCAGAAACAGGCGGCCAGCCGCCTGCTAGTGCGTACAGACTCGGAGGTTTTCATTCTTAAATGGCACATTGCGGCGGGATGCGCGGTGTGCCGCCGAGGCGGCCGCAACGCCTATCACTCGTGCGCACTACGCGGTTGCGTTGCGTTTAATTCCTTGCCTTCAGCGTCCATTTTAAAACTGAATAAAATTGAACCGCAGAAAGCTGCGGTTGACCAACCACGGCTTGCATTTTCTCTCCGGGCGCGGCGTGCCGCCTTTCCAATGGCGATTAGACTGCGCGGCGCGCCCGCCGCAACCGCAACCTCGGCTAATATTGCGTATGAGACTTTAAGGTGTCAGTATAGGTAATTATAGCGAGCGGTAAGTAATAAAATTAATGTTGTGAAATTCCACAATACTACATTAATTGTGATACTTACCTACTAAAACGTACGATATTTAATGATTTCGGTAGGAAAAAAACCTAATTAAATTGTCAAAGATATATGGTCACTGACCAGGTCCCTTTCACCACAGATGTAGGGGCCGACTCGAAGCAGCACATACAGGCCTTCTTCTGCAGCTGTGCGGATGAATTTGACGACATCGCGGTCGCCTTCAAATGAGTATTGTCGTTCCTCTGGCTCGTGGAAGCTCCACTCTACGTATCTACAGCGTGATAAAACGATATTATTTAGCAGGAAGGAGTTGAAAGAACATAATATAGAACATAATTTGTCAACCTTTACTTAAGGGCCTAATGGTTAATTAAGTGAGATGCAGTATAATTTATAGGGCGCCCTTAGTAACGGAATGCTGCGGTAGTCTTGGCTCAGAGGTTAACAAGATCAAAACGATATTATTTAGCAGGAAGGAGTTGAAAGAAGTGTAAAGCCTACATACTACGTTATAAAGAAAGATAGTAAGTATCAATGTAAGAAACCAGAACGGTTTAGGATAAGAAAACGAGTAGAGTAACGTTATACCTCTTTATTCTACACGGAATTAACTCTAAAATGTACTAACATTTGCTTTTGTACCTTTCTACATCTAAAAACTGCAAACAGTTGCGTGCCAAGCAAATTTCAAAGAAACATAGGCTGTTTATGTGGATGACTATACGATAAGAGACAGACTATGAAACAGATATATACCGGTTGTGTAACAGACGATATGGCTGGAAAAAAAGTAAATCTTGAGAAGTTAATACGAACATTGTGTGAAAGAAAAAAAAAAAAGAAAAAAAAGATGCAGTGTAAGGTTGAAGCCAGACGAGCGTAATTTTTTGAGTTGTGAGTCGCGTAATTTCTGCTCGGCAGAAATTCTGTTGGGCTTCCAGACGAGCGTAATTTATTCAGTTGCTTTTCAACGCTTATATTGGGTGTTTGTGTAGTGCAATGGATACGAGTCGCCCCCCTCTCGCCGCGAACTCAATTCAGCCGGGATTGTGCGCGTGAGTCGGCAGACAACTCATTTAGCGTCGCCGTGTGAACGAAACAGGATTTTTGTATGAAACCGAGTGTAGCAGAAATTACGTGACTAAAATTACGCGACTCACAACTCAAAAAGTTACGCTCGTCTGGCTTCACCCTTAAAGAGGCTTTTCATTTGTAACCTAGTTTCCCAAATTGTCAGGGCCTTAAGTCTGCTATTACAATAGTGTCAGAATGGTCTCGCCATTGTGAGTATTTGACAGTGTTTGTATGGCAAATCTGTCAAAAACTCACAATGAAGAGACCATTGCAACGTTTGTACATTAGTAGACTTGGCCCCCAGGTTTAATGACAGTCAGTCTTATTTACAGAGGCTAAGACAGGTCGAAATATACTGTTTCTCATCTATACATATAGGTGAAAATATTCATTAAAATTGTGTCGACCTGTCCAGACCAATATTAAACATTATAAATTTTTGTGAGTTTTCTAACTGATACAGGCTATTGAACTACATACAAAGTCCCAATTATAGAGGTACAATTAAAATAATTTAACAAATGCATTCTCAATTATAAAGGTTTAATTATCCCCAGTAACAGAGGTATTTATTTTTGGCGATTCAGGGTTAGCCCTAACAGTATTTTAGCTACACTAGCGGACATGGTTGATGAACCATTTATCAGGCTTTGGGCTGGCAGACATGTGCGTGCACATGTTCATGAAGCCAATTAATATATATTTATTGTATTTTTAAGTTACTTATTATTATTTACCAACATAGGCTAAGGTCATACTAACACTATATGGATCCCTTGGTCTATTTTTTTATTTGAATTTGATTTCAATGCAAAAGTGTCGGGACCTCATTGTAACCATCAGTAGTAGATAGGGTTGCCAGATGGCCGGGAAATCCGGGATTGTCCCGGAATTACGTATCTTGTCCCGTGTCCAGGTATTACACTTTATAGTCCCGGATTTCGAATAACTACCACTAGTTTATTTTAATTTTATTATGTTACGTGTAGGTACGATGCGCTACGTGTGTACCATTTGTCGTCTGCGCTTCACGTTGTTTACGTGCGGCCGGCCCACAGTCGTCTGAAAATTGAGCTCCATGCCCATAGAAACTTGTTGTCAGGAATTTAAAAGATATATATTGTAGTGTCTCTGGTATACCTCCCTTTAAAAATACACTGCGTTGTATGAGTAATGTACTGCCGTCATAAGGAAAAAGGGCACATCTAACATTTTATAAATATGGAGAAAATCGAGTTTAAATTTTTTATTGGATTTTGGTAAACTTTAAATCAAAGAGCACATCTGTGGTAGTTATATGCCTTTAATATTTAACGCAGGTCAATTATGCCTTTTCAACTAAATAAATAATACTAATACTACTATTTATCGTGGTACAAATAAAAGCCGCATTTATGCATTATATGACCTTTTGACGTACTATAAGTTAGATGTGCTCTTTTTACGTAGGTACAATAACTTAAAAATTGTCTCAGTTGTGGCTTTTGAACTTACTGTATTTTTGTTTATCTTGTTCCTAAAATTGTACAAAAAATATTGGCAGATGGGTCTTTTTTTTCTGATTCCGAATATGTATATATGGATGCGCGAAGCGATGATTTTCGATAGGTTTTTCTAAATTGGTTTTACGAAAACGGTGGATGGACGTAACAACGACTGTTGGAGAGAATTGGGTGAAATTCAGCAGTTGTTTTGAAGGAGAGGGTTGCACAATACCTTATCTGACGCGATGATGGCCTGGAGCGACGACACAAGCGATTTTCCACGAATTTCCACTTGATGCACGAATTTGAGCACAGGAGCTGCTCACGCGACGCAATACGATCACAGACGAACGCCATATTGGTTTTCTTCTAATTCCAATATGGTGACGAGTAGCTTTGTCTTGCTCCCACTCGGATGACAGGCAATGTGCAGGAATGGGATAGTAGATAAGGATGCAGCAAAACCAACCTTAATATATTAATACGTTTGCCAACATATCAAAAAAAAGAGAAAGGAAGTGACAATACTGTAATTCCAATCGATCAGCGCAACCAATATAACTCAATTTCGGAAAAAAATTTAGTTGTGCCCCTTTTTCCTTATGACGGCAGTGTAGGTAGGTAAGTTAGTTTTTACAAAAGATATAATAGTATGTTTTTTACATACAAGTAAATCGATTTTTTTTTTTCAATCTATTATATTCGTATATTTTCCTACCGACCGAATTCATGACCCACAAATTGTCCCGGAATTGAAATGCCTGTATCTGGCAACCCTAGTAGTAAAGGTTTCTCACATAACCAGGGCCCACATAATCAGCGGGGTAATTGCGTAACACAGGGCCTCTTTCACCACCCTTAAGTAAAGTGTCGATTAGGCTAATCGCCAGTTTAAGTCCCCCGTAACTTCACGTACGATTTCACGACGCTCGAGTAGCACTACTCTTATGATTAATTGACCCGTAACTTACTTGCCTCGTCGTCTGCCAATTATCGTGTTTACTTGACGGTTAAATATTAAAAGTTGTCTGTTTTCATTTTGTGCAAATTTGTACCAACGATTATTTTAGAATAAATGAATAAAATGGACTTATTTGATTTAATTGATCATCATTTGGACGAATTATAACATACTACGACACAATGAACACCGAGGATTCGTGTATTTCTTTTTTTTTTCACGGTGAAGTATCGCTTAGTTTCTATTAAAAGATTCCAAAATATCCCTCTCATGTAAAGATACGTTTGCACTTCTATCTCTTCTTATTACTTTTTCCATGATAATAAGTAGAGATAAATTTATAAATAACTGAATAACTTTATTTAAGGTGCATTAGGGTAATTACGATATAAATTTTAACGAGTTGATTTTAATTTGACAGGACTAAACTAAAATTTATCTTCTGTCCTTTTCTTAGTGAAATAGAAAGAAAAAGATGCGAGAAGAGTAACGTTTGACGTATTATTGAACGAATGTAACGTATGATTTGTAACGTCATTCACTTAACCAGTAGGTAAGTTGTTACTCGAAGTTGTGTCTTCGCTTGTGAAATTGATCTTCTGTCAATTTCACAAGCGAAAACAAAGCTTCGTTACTTTTAAAGTGCGACATAAAATAATAGAAATTAAATGAGGGCGCCACTTTCTACGTAACTGTCACTTTTTTGACGTAAAATGCTTAAACGTGGCAACAATTTAGTATGGATATTTTTTAGTTCCATTTTATTTAATTTCTCTTTATGGCCAAAAGTACTTGCGAATTAACTTTAATCGGGAAGTAACTAATCAACGCTTTACTTGGAGATGGTGAACGAGGCCCTTAAAGTAGCAATGAGTTTCATTTTGACAGTTCAACAACATTCATTGCGTTATTTACGTTGTAGTGCAGACAAATTTTTCGAAAATTATGAAGCAATGTATTAGCAATATCCTTCAAAATCATCTGGTAACACTGTTTATGAAAAATGTGTGAAAGTAAAAAAAACCTGCTTATTTGTATACAGAATAAGTTTTTAACCAGTGCGCAAATTTTTTTTTGTTGTTCAGTATCAGTAATAGAACACATTTCCATTATTTGTTAAATACTTTTTTTTTGGTCCTACTTGAAATCAGCAAACTATGGATACAATCTATTCGTAATAATATCAATGGGCGAGCGCACAGCTGATAGGTACCTACTACTGCGTTCTGTTTCACTGACCGCACCGCCCCGCCGTGCCAGCGCGTTGCACGACGAGTATCCATTATACCAGTTTCAAAATAAACATCTTTCGTTAACGATAACTTCATTTTTTTGTACTAAGACATATCAAAATGAGAAATAGGTGTATAATAATACACGTTTAAGTTTAATTTGTCAAAATTTGCGCACTGATTAAAAACTTTTCCTGTATAAGTTCAGGAGGATCATGATAAAATCTTAACTGCAACAATTTCTTACGTGGCAACGGAGTTAAGTCCAGCAGCTTTCATCTTCCGAAGGCGATCTCTCCAGTAGGGGGCAGGCACTCTGAAGTAGTGCAGTGATCCCGACACGATGCGCAGCGGCTTCCCATCGATCATGAAATGGTTTCCAACTATACTGATGTTCCGGCTTGCTTGTTCTGCCTGTAATTTGACGAAACAACGGCAAAGAAGCTGTTAATATTATATTTTCATAATAAACACATTTATTTGTTTATTATTTTTTACACATTTACTTAATATTTTTGTTTTTTTTTAATACTTAAGGCGAAAGCGTCAGGGTAGCCCGCGAAATTGAAATTTTCTTAAGTTTTTTGCAATATGTAGGTCAGTATCAGGTTGTATGTTGATATAAATATGATTCGCTGATCAATCCGCCCGAGGTGGTATTATTCGCACGAGCCGCTGGCGAGTGCGATAAGGAAGCCGGAAGCGTTAAGGTTGTATTACTGATTCTAATGATTATAATTGTGTAAATACATATTTCTTACGGTCGCGAATTATACTTTAATCAACATACATGCAGACAATGAGTTGCACATTGCAAAAATCATAAGAAAATTTGGATTTCGCGGGCTACCTTAGCGTTTCCCCCTTAAATATTTGCATATACAGAGATGGTAAAACACTAACAACCTTGAAGGACAAACTAACATCATACACAACAACTTTTGTTTTATGACTTTTTTCAAAACTTAATACATTTACCAAAAATAAACCTTAAAGTTTTCCTTGTTCTATACATTTAGAGCGTTGAATTATTTTTTATTAAAGTCTGATGAATTATTAAAATTCGTAGAAAAGTGTGGTTTATGATGTTAGTCATATATTCCTGGGATGTTGTTAGTATTTTACCAATAACCTTGTATAAGAGGTAACAGTTTTCCTATAAGGATAATTATTGTAAAAACTTAATTGTGTTACTATATGTGGAGGCTTGTTATTTGCAATTTTCTTTATATTACTTTCTTTATATCATTGGTTTGTTAGTCTGTAACCCTTCTTTAAAATAAAATAAATAAATAAATAAAAATATCTGACAATGAGCCACTAATCAGGTGTGGTTGTAGCAATGACGAATTATTCATGTAACGAATGAAAATGATTAATATAAGAAATATTTGCACACCCGATATAGGATATACAGTAGTTTACTTTTGTAATATTTTTATGAACTTTTGTAATATGCATTTCCTCATGTCCCCATATTAAAACAAATAAATGATTTGATTGCCTCGTTGGTGTAGTACGAGCAGGGACTGAATACCGATATAATTTGGATACATGATACCAAAATATCGCTATAAATACCGGTATTTGGGTATACATATAATACCGTTATTATTACATTTTTTGCGTTTTTCCAATTTGCAGGTCAGCGTCAGGTTGTATCTTGATCAAAATATGATTCGCGACTGAAGAATCATCAATAAAGATTCTGTGACGTCACATTGTAGCCTGATATCAGTACTGAGTATCGATATAATTATCGATATTTTATACCGATATTCAAATTACTGATATAAAATACGAGTATTTATGCCAGATGTCGATACTGTTAAAGGAATATTTAAAACATCGGTATTCTTCGAATATCGATATCGGTCCCTGCCAACGAGGCAATCATATCATTTATTTGACCACTAGGTCGCAAGCGCTACTGCTGAGCTTGATGGTCCTGGGTTCGATTCTCAGGTAGGGCAAAGTCCATGGCCCTTTACGGGGCACCCATAGATAAGAATATTTCTATGGGGGCACCGGTGTGGGCGCGTTCCTTGAGGCGGCGACCAGCCCGCCGGTTGAACGCATCCCAAAGGGTCATGGCCATCAGACTGGTCCGGGGATACCGCACGATCTTCGGTGAGGTTCTTGTTCAGGATAAGGCGGGAGGAAACGCCCGGGTGTTACCACTGTGTGGATTGCCCGAAGGACACGGTGGAGCATACGGTGGACGTATGCCTGGCTTGGGTAGAGCACCGCCGTGTCCTCGGAGGCGATCGGCGGCGGCGATCTCTCTCGTCTGGCCCTGGTCCAGGCCATGATACGGAGCGGGAGTGCATGGGAAGCCGTCACCTCCTTCTGCGAAGCAATAATGCTCACAAAGGAGGAGGTGGAATGCGTGAGGGAGAGGCAGTCTGTGCACCCTCATGCCCTTAGTTGCCGCAAAAGACGCCCTGCGCGGCTGGAGTCGATAGCCGATTCCCGGTCACCGTATAATAGGCGCGGGCTTACGGAAGGCGAAGAATGGGCAGCTCGCCGTCCGGTAAGGACCAAGCCCGGGTCGACGGTGCGTTGTGTTCCATGCGCGCCTCAAAGAGATGTCAGCACCAACTGACGGGGTCCACTAAGACCGATGCCTGCCAGGGTTGCGGGTTTGTCCGAAAGCAATTTCGTGGCTCTGGCACACAGGCAACAGAAAGAACACGGGTGGGTTTTAGTTAGTAAAAGTCTGACACGCTCTCCCGCTCCGCCCAGAGCGGGAGAAGTTATTTGATCATTCCCCACCCAAAAAAAAAAAGTCCTATAAAGTTCTTCGAACTTTCACAATTACAGTAACAAAATGTAAAAAACCTGGGTATTCCATTAAGAATTTCTCAGCAGCAGCCTGAAATCTGAATTTGGGCCCGGTTGATGGCAATAGGCCGTCCCCTATTTCAAGTAACTGGCGTATAATGTGTGTTCACTCCGGCTGCCGGGTTCGAAAATGCAACCGGAATGTATTTGGAGTTGTTTTATGAGAACATTGGTGGCGAAATGAAAAGCTGATTAATTCACTTGTTATTGATGTAAAGTACCACACACAGTTGACGGAAAATTGAACAATATTTGATGAATAATTCCACTGATATTGAATAAAATGAATTATATTACCAAGGAGCTGCGGTTATCCATTCTTGACAGAAGGGAAGGGAGTGTCCGTCCTAGTGTTGAGTAGAAATTGTAAGAGCGCAATGTAAGAGGCGATATTTGTCCAGTAGGTACACGACGTCAAAATGTAAGAGCGACTCGGCATTTTATATTGTACACTTCAAATATTATGTCGCGGCAGTCGCGAAGTCGCGTTACTCACTCTCCGTCTCCGTAAAACTTTAGGATGAGGACAGAGAGGGAGCGAGACGCATGCTACAAATTACAATAGTAGGTACATACGTCATTCTACAATGAACATTACGTGACCACGTTTCGAGTCTCGAGCGAGAGAGAAATATGTTGACAATTAAATGATTAAATACTGTGAGGCGCGCATTGAAGCGATTGTTTTGAAGTGTTTTGACTATCCTATTTTCAGACTAAAATTTGACTGTAATTGTACTGCAATAACATCAACTGTCATATTTGTAATCGTAACTTCAAACGTTTCGCCGAGCTTCAGTACCTAAGCCTCGCCTCATTTGAAGTAGGACATTGTACTGGCTCAGTGAAAAAAAGAGGCTACTCTTACAAACTCTTTTTCATGTCGTCTCCTATCCAACACTAGTCGGTTCCAACCACAGATTCAGACATAACAATGGGGCCTATTACACTAATCAATATTATCACTTGGTACTCGATATCGTGATCCAGTATTGATGAAATATTGATGGTATTGATGTCAAATTATGATTACCTACTACATCGATAATTTTACTGATGATAATATCACGATATCCAGGATCATGATAATATTGATAGTGTAATAGGGCCCAATTATTGAACTAGTGTTACAAGCAATGAATTAAAGTCTCGATACACTGATAAAATAAGATTAAGTATGGAATACACAACTAACAACTATTAAAAATACAAAACATGTTAATTTGCGTTAACAGTGTGAGTTTACTATAGATTCACCTCTGCCTAAGGCCTAAATTACAGTCGTGATGTTATGTTATGTATGTATGTAAAGGTGAGTATAGGCTGAGCCTTCACTTGTAACAAAACATCGAGCCGCTCGAATGTGTCCTGCGACCTACGCCGCGTGAAAACGTAACATACAGACAGACAGACAGACCGACAGCCAGAGTTACTTTCACATTTATAATATTAGTATGGATAATAAGCCTAAGTTACTCCTTAGGTATTCCACCCACCCACCACTCATTCCATTTCTCTTTTTCTTATTATTTCCTTTTATCTGCCAGTGAAAGTCCCGTCGAAGTTGGTCCAGCCGTTACGGACATTAGCCGGAACAAACAGACAGACAATTTTTTTTTTTTTTTGTGATAAGTAGATACCGTATATACTTTCATTTGCATTTAGTAAAAAGTTGTTATTTTGAAATTACAAACAGAACCTTCAATTTTATTTATTCGTATAGATTATTGTAACAACGTGTTGTTGTGCCGTGTGGTGCCGGACGTAAAGAATAGCACCACCCCATTTCTTCCCGTGGGTGTCGTAAAAGGCGACTAAGGGATTTACTAGAGAATGGGCAGCAGCGTTCTCTATGCATTTTTAACACCAGACTGCGATCGCCAACCCGCCTGCCAAGCGTTGCGATTATGGCAAAACCCCCCAATAGGGATGATGCCTGGGTAAAAAAAAAAAAAAACTGTTCAGTCCGTCAATCAGATAATAAAAAAATATTAGACACGTATCTTTTGCTTTATCAGATTAATAAAAAATTACTTAGATAAAACACATTAAACTTGGGGAGTGGGCGCTCGTTACGTCACAGCTCAGTATAAAATCTAATGAGAAGTGACGTCATGCCACATTTGAACTCAATGTATCGCTGTAATGTTCTGATTACGTAAAAAAAGAAAAAATACGTGTCCAATATTTTTTAATAATCTACATGACGGACAAAAAATATTTTTTAGTCATCATCCCTATTGGGGGAGGCCTATGTCCTGCATTGGACGTCTTTCGGCTGAAATGATGATGATGATGATGATAATGATTGTAATAACGTGTTATTAATAAAATTACAAAAAAAAAAACATAATAATCATAGGTGTGTGAAACAATAATCCGATGCTTCGGTAAACAGAAGCCAGTCTACCTGCCTATTAATACTCTTTTGTTCTAAATAAAGATTTTTAATAAAAACAAGTTAGGTACTTCAAATGATTGTTGTAATTATGTAGATCTAAATATTGTAAACGAATCGTACTTGAACGCTGCATTTAAATATTGGTCACAAAATTATGTATAGGTACGTACCTCGTTGTTAAAGTCTCACATAAAACACTGATTTGTTGCGGAAAATTAAAAGAACAATACGATATTTTTACATATCTTAGGATAATAACAAGATAAAAATAGTTTTGAATAACACATATATCAAAAAAATCACATACATAGGATGTTATTTAAAGTAAATAAAAAACAAACATTGAGTTTAAAGCTGATGTAAGGAGTAATAATCCATACTAATATTATAAATGCGAAAGTAGCTGTGTGTCTGTCTGTATGTTACGTTTTCACGCCTAAACCGCTGAACCGATCGTCATGAAATTTGGCAGAGATATAGCCTGGGATATGGAGAAGGACATAGGCTACTTTTTACGCGATAACCGACATTCCCGCGGGCGGAGCCGCGGGCAAAAGCTAGTAACACATATATCCTTAGCAAACAGGTGCACAGCGAAAAATCACATACATAGGATGTTATTTAAAGTACATAAAAAACAAACATTGAGTTTAAAGCTGATGTAAGGAGTAATAATCCATACTAATATTATAAATGCGAAAGTAACTGTCTGTCTGTCTGTATGTTACGTTTTCACGCTTAAACCGCTGAACCGATCGTCATGAAATTTGGCAGAGATTATAGCCTGGGATATGGAGAAGGACATAGGCTACTTTTTACGCGATAACCGACATTCACGCGGGCGGAGCCGCGGGCAAAAGCTAGTTACATTATAATGAGCTTAGTTCCATCGTAACTATATTCTATTGATTAGTCAAAAGAATATGGACCTTGTAAAATATTTATCCACATATTAAGGCTCGTACACACGGCCACAAATCAAGCTATAATTTCCAGTTTAGGCTGATCTCGCATTGTATAGGATTTCCGTACAATGAGCGGTCAGCTTATACTGGGAATGTATAGCTTGATTTGTGGCCGTGTGTACAGACTAGTTCGATATCGCGGGCGCGACGCGACACTAGTAGCACAATTTCTTTGTTGGTGCCTGTCGCGGCCGCGATATCGCGCGAGTCTTTATGAGCCTTTATACTCGTAAATTACCTAAAGTCGTTATTCGTGTTTGCCTGTGTGATCGCGTTAGTCATCTTCAACTACGCAACGGATTTTGATGCGGTTTTCACCCTCATTTAGAAAATTTATTCCGGACTGATGTTAACGGGGTTGAAATGTCTGTTTGTAATGTCGAAATAACAACTTTTGACTTAGGATGCTTATAATAAATAATAAAATAAAAATATTTTGATTCAGATATCAAGGATCCATAGGTACATAGGTACATTATAAATAACAATATTACACAAAAGAAAATTAAAATTAAAAACTAAACTTAGAATCAAAAATTAAAATCAAAATTAAAATCAAAATAAGAATTAAAATTCAAAATTAAAAAATAAATAATATGCTTATGAGAATACGGTACTTATAAGAAAAAAACATTTTTTTTTTTTTTTGTCTTTCTATCTGTCTGTCTGTTTGCTCCGGCTAATCTCCGATTTGGAAGAGCCTTTCACTAGCACATAGCCAGTGACGGATTATCCCTTAATCAAATTAAGCAATTGCCTAGGGCATCACGTCTGGGGCGGCACCAGAAGAAGCACAAACTCACGCACAATTGTATAAAATAATACATGATGATAAAATTCAATCAGCTTCCCCTAATGTGGAAACAGCTTTGCGTATATTTTTATCGCCTATGATTACAAATTGCTCTGCTGAAAATTCCTTTTCAAAATTAAAAAAAAAAGGGCAAGATGATACTGACTTCATTCACTCTTCCTTCTTCGTACAGTCTATCTCTCTGTGGAACGCGCTCCCTCAGGAAATCAGGATGGCAACCAAACGATTACCCTTTAAAGTTAAAATTCGCGAGCACATTCGTAAGAAGCTGGCAGTATCACAACAACGTTAATGTTATCTCATTGTTTGTCTTATTTGTTTTAGTATATTCGTGTATTTATGTATATTTATTTGTTCTTATATTTATATATAATTAGGTATATATATCTTATTTATAGTTAAGGTAAAATGTAAAAAAACAATTTTCGTAATTGCACCTACCACTGTTTGTCTCTGCACCACCCAAAGGTTGACTGGTAGAAAATGCCTATGGCATTAAGTCCGCCTCTGTACATTTGTGTGAGAAAGTGTTAAATAAATAAATACAAGGAAGGCTCGATAATTTATCGATATTATACTTAGAGTCCGATATGTTAAAAACGTTAGACGTTAATATTATCTTGCGTGAATTCAATGCCCGAAAAAGCCGCAAGGCGCATTTCAATAAATAAATAAAATATGCTTTGGTTTTTATTGTTGTCGCACCTCTACTCCACTTCTTATGGTACGTTACATCTCATAATCTTATTTTACAAAAAACTAATGTGTTTAGGCGGTAAAGGTTTAAAGACCGATTCTAGTTTAAGTACGGATAGGGGGGCCTACAGGAGTGGATTGCTTAGGGCATCAAGTAGTCTTAATCCGTCACTGCAGATAGCTGATGTGAAGATGAATTAAAGGAACCTTATTTGAACTGTGGCTAAATAATGTTTAATCATGCAGAGTAGATTTTTTGCACCTAAATGTTATTGATTATTGTGTTATACCTACTGCATATATTAATAGTCATAGAATGCACTTCCAAGATAATAAATAGAGTTTAGCGCCATGTGGCGCGATTACGTTATTATCGTTAGTCAACACTGTTATAATCAACACAAAAGTAGATCAAATTACCTTACATATTAATATGCAAAGCTAACTACCACAACACCACAACAAAGAAGAAAATATACCTTATAATATATATATATATTTTATTTTTATTTTTTTATTCTACTATGAGTTTGCTCTTGACTTTAGTCTAGGTCTGGATGACAGAGACAAAGTCTACGATGGAGTGAGCTTACCCAGAAGAAGCCTGTTCACTCTCACTTTGAATAGATTAGGGTTGTATGCGTTCGGAAACACAGACGCAGGCGGATATATTTACATAAACTCCATTTACTTATAGCATTAGACAAATAACGGCTAAATAACGACAGTTATTGTGTAATATTGTTGAAATTACTGCACTGTAGAGTTATTTTTTTATGTAAGTGGTAAATAGATTAAAGTGCTTTGTATTTATCGTGAAATAACGGAGTTTATTAAACGTTTACATCGAAATAACGAAAGGGTGAGAACAGTTATTTGTCTAATGTTATAATAAATGGAGTATAGGTATACTGAGTCCCTGCCAGGGTTGCGGGTTTGTCTAAAAGGGGTACCGTGGCCCTGGTACATAGGCAACTGAAGGAACACGGGTGGGTTTTAGTTATAAAAGTCTGACTCGCTCTCCCGCTCCGCCCAGATTGGGAGAAGTTATTTGATAATTTCCCTCCCAAAAAAAAGATATATAATACTAAGTCACCTTTTAGGCCCAGTAAGGATCCTTATTTTGATACTGGTCTATAGGGAAAGTTCATGGTTCAAACATTCGCTAACTAATACCTACCTACGATATTATGATGTGGTATCTTGTTTAAATATGTAATGAAAGCTTATAGTAGTTATTATAATTAGCATAGATAGATTTTTCATAGATACCGTTTGAAAATATGATGTTTTCACTTTGATATTGAGAAAATTCCTAATATCTACTTTACTACCTACTAAACGTAAGAAAATATTATAAAGAACGAAAGCATTAGTTGTAAAGAAACGCTACGCTCTACCATAATAATTGAACTGTTTTCCATTCGTTAAATTGTTACTATGATCAGTGGGTCAATTGGTTAAGCCTTGACTTAATGACCTCTAATGTAATCCAGAAGATGATTCAGTATGTTGACATCTCCTGGGATTGCGCAAACTCGGATTACACGCATTTAGAGGACCAAATGAAGGTAAATTCTTTGAAAAAATCTAATTTGATTGGCGTATATACGCCAATTAGCATGAGAAAAAGGAGGTTTTGTCCTAAATATTTTTAATTAAAATACAAATATTATTCAAAAAAATTGAGAAAATTAGGTTGGTCATAATTCAAGATGGCGGTCATGATTTTCGAGGGCTTTCTTTACGAAAATGATGACGAAATCGAAATAGCTGATCAACACGGAATTACTCGATCACATTGGATAAAGCGAAGTAATATAATTTTATCAACATAAAACTCATGATATTGGAAATTTTGTTAATCACCACACTTAGTACAAGGATTGGTGTTTAAATATACTCCAATTATCATACATCATCATCATTTCAGCCGAAAGACGCCCACTGCTGGACATAGGCCTCCCCCAATTGGGGAGGTTTGCCATACTCCAATAATAATAGATAAATGTATAAATATGCAGCTGGAATTGACTTCGCTATTATAAGCGTGTAACACCAAACATTTTTAATCACCAACTTTGGCAAATGATCTGCCAATATTTATATAACTTAGGTGCCATGCTAGGGTTTGTCGATCAGTTCGATCACTATTTACGGCAAGCCGATCCCTTGGGAGAAGCGAGCTAAATACCTAGGTGTTATTCTTGACCACAATCTCACCTTCAGCGAGCACATAAAGACGGCTCGTTCGCGGGCCACTTCATATTGACCGCACGCAGCAAATTGACATTAAAGTGCAGCAAATTGCGCATCTACACCGCGGTTATCCGTCCCATCATGACTTACAAGCTTGCCCGTCTTCACACACGCTAAGCCACGATATCTCCATAGGATGGAGACCCTCCAGAACCGTTTTTCGAACTGCGAGATATCATTACCAAAAAATAAAGGTTTTGTCGAGAAAATTTTACGTTCGACAGAGTGAGGCGAGTATTTTGGACAGTGTGACAAAAATATTATATTTATTAAAAGTGACAGAAATATACAAATGTTTTCGACGCGGGAGTGAAAAATTTGTATGGCAACGTTGGGGAAAATCGAGAAAAGTGACAGAAATATACAAATCTTTTCGACGCTAGAGTGAGTAATTTGTATGGCAGCATTGGCGGAAAACGAGATGACAGAAATATACAAATTTTTTCGAAGCGTGAGTCAGTAATTTTCGCATGCATGGGTCATGTTGTTAGCCCTGCTGGTAGATGAGTTGGAGAATTTCGAAACACCTTGCGTACCGCATTTAATTTTGTATGTTACTTTTAGAGCAGTGATCTATAAATTTTAAGTTACCTTTGGAATTGGCTCTGAAAGTCTCGCATTTCGCTTATGTTCTACTTGAATGACCATTGGATCAAGCACGTCAGAAGCGTCTGCCTTCGTCAGCGGGCCGCTTACAACGCTCCATAATGATACAGCTACGAAAACCCCCCATTGCATCCTCATTTTGCTATGACCTGAAAAGATAACAGTAAAAGTAACATTAATAAAGATGATGAGGGAGAGAGAAAGAAGAGTATGCTTAGATGGTTTGGTCATCTTGATAGAATTAATGAAAGGCGACTTACAAAAGGTATTTATAAGGCAGATGTGAGTGGAAACCCGGGAAGGGATGCCCTAGGAGAACATATAATGACGAAGTCCTGGGTTCGTTTCCCAGGTCGTCAAAGTGTTATTGGGTTTTTCCATAAGGAATTCCTCAGTAGCAGCCATCAACCCGGCAGAAATCCATACTCCGGGTATGGATTTCTGCCGGGTTGATGGCTCGCCCCCTATTATATGGGTCTTGAGCAAAACTGGCAAAATGTGGGTGTACCCCTCAGCCTAACCCTTCGGGTATTACAGGGTGATGTAATGTTATGTTGTGAATTTGATAATTTCGTCACTTAAGTCTTATAGGACTTTTTTTGGTAAAGAGCCTGATTGTGGTGATAAACAATAATCAATTGGAGCGTCTCACAATGATTGTTCAGAGTTTCACACGACAAGAATCTTATGGAAGCCAAGAAAGATAAGGAAACCAAGTAAGTACCTTGACGAGCATGTCGACATACTCACTCAGCGATTACTTATTGTGCCATTAAGTACATCGACATCATCATCATCGAGTTGTAGTTAGTCATTACAATCAATGGCATAAAGTGAATTATTGTTAAACTAAATAAACAAGAATGTAGAACCACAGAACAGATATTTATCTGTTCTGTGGCAGATAGGTACCACAGGCTCGCAAATTCTCTGCCATTCTGTTGGCTACCGCTGCAAATGTCCAGGGAACTGACGAAATGCCAAAAGGGGATGCTGTCAATTCCTATATTTTGTATGGTTCTAAAAGAGTCTAAGGAGTCGTTGCATTGGTGTGAACTATTTCATGAACACACCCTTCATTAATATAACATTGTTTCCGTCTTACTTTTTAGTATTAAAAAATCAACCACAAATGGTGTTTTTGCTAACGATACTTCCTTAATTTTTAAGGTAGATAGACGTGCTACAAATTTTGATGACGTAAATAACACTCTACTGCAGGTCCAAAATTGGTTTACTGCTAATAATTTAATAAAAGGGAAAAAAACCAAGTGCACTTTTATTTTTATTTTTATAACGTGTAAGTTTTTAAGCTATTGCATAGCTTCTATCGCGGGCCTTGAGCGCGGGGACCGAATCCAGAAATTCCGTAACGAAAAAACCTCACGCTCCCCACTCCGACGCTTATTTTACTACACCAGTACCCTCTAGTGATCTAATAATTTCTGGCAGTTCCTTTTTCTGTGTACTGCGTATTTTATTCTTATAAATATTAGTTTATAAAATTATGATCTTCACAAAAAGTGATTGTTGATAGTGGGGTTTGAACTCACGAGCAGTCGATTACGAGTACATTCAGTTCCCCTGTTGCACCGCAAGGCTACAATGACTTATTTAAAGCTTGCCAAATAGTTGATACCATTCCAGTTGAACAATTTTTAAACTTGACTAGACGGTTGGAAATGACTCATGTACATGGAATTTTTTCGCTGTCAAAACAGTTTGTCACTCTTTTTTTATTTAAAATTACTTTAGGTTCAACACTTTCGTCTATTTTAAAGTTGTTATAATGCTTATATTTGAATAGTATTTGACTTTGTTTACGTAGTTATACACTTTTACGACGTTCAGCACTTATTTATTTTGTTTTTAAGCTATTGCATAGCTTCTATCGCGGGCCTTGAGCGCGGGGACCGAATCCAGAAATTCCGTAACGAAAAAAAAAAAAAAAATAATATCAAAGAAAAAGAAATACTGCATAAATAAAATAAATAAATAATTATAATTGCATAAGTTGATACAAAATGCTATGCAATAGCTTTACCGCGGCAGTCCCCGAGTGCTACACGTCTTTTTTTTTTTCTTTTTTTTTTTTTACATCGTACTCACGTTTAGTTATACTTAAATTGAACATTATAGATGTAACGAATACTTTTGTAACAATTTAATTTAAAAGAGCGTCCATGGAGTTTCTTGCCCGTTCTTCTCCATAGGTACCTACGCTTTGGAATGGGCATGTAGCTTCATTTTTCTACCGACTCCTTGACAATTCAAAAGTGCCTGTAAATGGTTTAATTGAAATAAATGATTTAAGTTTGAGTTTGAGTAATAATAGAGTGTAAACAATAGGCTATTTGATTATAATATCATAGTCTTAGTAATCCGCATAGATTAATATTATGGGTTTAATCAAAATAGAACTATTCTGAATATAAATATTTTCAGTATTTGACTTCCTGATATAATCTTCAGTATGAACAGAAAGAGGTTTGAAACGAAGAATTATTGTTAAGAATTAATAATAATTCAAACCTGTTGAATGAGAAATAATAAAGTTCATAAAGAGGGATTCTTTCTCGGAGTGCCAAAGTGAAAAACGGCTCAATCAACTAACTACCTTTATCGGTAAGTGTGTCTAGAATTTTCTTATACCTTTTATAAAGTTTAATATTGAGACACGAAGCAACAAAATACGATCTAGAGGAATGTGGCCGTTTTTATTTAGATCAAATTTTGTTGCTTCGTGTCTCAATATGAAACTTTAAAAAAACTATTAGAAAATTCTAGACACACTTACTGATATAGTAGATTGAGCCGTTTTTCCTAATTCCTTCTCAGTCACGAGATAATATCGCTGGTTTGCGAGAATATCGTCGTAATTCAAAATTCTGTCAAATTCATATCATGTCAGATCATAAATCTTTTAATATTTTATCGTGAACGGCAAATTTTCCTTGAATCAGTAAAGTCAAACCTTCAATAAATCATTTACCTACATTTAAATATTTTTTTATGCACATAACAAGTGAAGGTCACACTATTTAGGACATTCTGCCAGACCTTTTACACGTGCAGTTTGTGGGTCAAATACACGCAGATGACATACGACGCCCTACGTATACAGCATAATAACGCGTTCAGGGTGTTGATGGGGCTGCCGCGGTACTGTAGCGCGAGTGGCATGTTCGCGGAGGCGCACGTGGATGGATTCCACGGGATCATGCGTAAGCGCTGTGCTTCGATGCTGGCGCGGGTGCTTGGCAGCCCCAGCGCCCCGCGTGCGCTGGCCGGTGGGACTCGGTACTGATGGCGCACTGGATGGGCCTTCACGCGAGAGCAAGTGCCTGACTACTTTTGTACTTTTACTAACACTAGGTTAAGAACATTGTTCCTAACAAATTTATGGACGTGAGTCTGAAATAAATTATTATTATTATAATATTATTATAAACATTTATACACCGTGGCATTTTAGTCGTCTTACAAAGACAGCCAACTTCATGTATCCAATGACTACTAATCATTCATGTAAAAAAAAAATGTTTTTTTGAACATTTTAATTTTTTATTTTATTAATTATGAGGCATGACATAGTTTAAAACACCCTGTTACGAGTGCATTCCGAGCCTTGTGATACAAGGGCGCCGCAGAATGGATTTAGATTAAGTTTAAGTTGCAATAGTAAGAAACACATTTTTGCGTTAGGGTGAATGAACTCTGATAAAGATGTCACCGCTCCATTCCGCGGCGCCCTTGTAACACAAGGCTCGGACTGCATTCGTAACAGGGTGTTTTAAACTATTATATGTCATGCGTCATAATTAATAAAAATTAAAAATTGAAATGTAAAAAAAAAAAAAAAATACATGTTTGATTAGTAGTCGTTGGATACATGAAGGGGGCTGTCTTTGTAAGACGACTGAAATGCCACGGTGTGTATAGAAATTTAAAAATTACATTCTCTAAAATCAATCATTTTTAGTTACGTCAGTATTCTCACAAACCAGCGATTATGTTTTTAAAGGAGTGATGCTAGTTGGCCGGTGACAACCCTGTTAATAGTGCACGCAGTTCCAAGACTTTGTGACACATTTATATAGCTGGCTATCTATAAAGCATGGCATTATCATCGGCTTTAAATAGACACAAGCGGAAAGTATGTAGGTCGTGAAGTTTAAAATAGCTATCACAGGCTACTTATTTATTTAATTACTAGCTTTTGCCCGCGGCTCCGTCCGCGTGGATGCCGGTTATCGCGTAAAAAAGTAGCCTATGTCCTTCTTCATATCCCAGGCTATATCTCTGCCAAATTTCATGACGATCGGTTCAGCGGTTAAGGCGTGAAAACGTAACATACATACATGCAGACAGACAGACAGACAGGGCCTCAAGTCTGCTATTACAATAGTGTCAGAATGGTCTCGCCATTGTGAGTATTTGACAGCGTTTGTATGGCAAATCTGTCAAAAACTCACAATGAAGAGACCATTCTGACACTATTGTATTAACAGACTTGAGGCCCTGACCGACAGACAGACAGAGTTATTTTCACATTTATAATATTAGTATGGATATTAGTATGGATAGTATGGATGTAGATTAACCTTTGGCTATAAATAGAGACTTCAAAAGGACGATGGACAGGACAATCAATAATCTTGCGCCTTGATTTGTTGTTGGCTTGGTCGAGAAAATTAAAGTGAAAGCGTCAGGGTAGCCCGCGAGATTCATAAGTCGTATTACGTATTTTGCCATTTGCAGGTCAGTGGTGCCGATTCCCTTGTTCACAAACTAAACTAAATTTAAGTTCAGTGCATCATTTTCTTTCTATTTCATTAAGAAAAGGACAGAAGATAAATTTTAATTTAGCCCTGTCAAATGTTGGAGCAACTGTTTTGACTTGATTGCTGCAAATACTCGTAGGTTCTGTGATAACTCCAATCAAGATCCCGTTTCAAATCTCAATCAAATAAAAGTAGTAGCTGTGATCATTGTGCTTGATAGGCTCAGATGCAAACAAGTTACTTAGTCAATCTAAACAAAATCTTGATCAAGATTATCATTATTATTTATCATCAACTTTTTTTTTTCCAGTGTATCATTTAATTCTTACCGAGCGGCAAACTTGACTGGTGCAAACTTAAGTGGTAAACTTGTATCTCAACTCTAACTTTAAATTAAATCTAACTTGCGGGTACACTTTTCACGAAACAAAAATGATCCGTCTGTCTAAAAATAATAATAATAATACCAGCCTATAAATATCCCACTGCTGGGCTAAGACCTCTTCTCATACAGAGAACAAGACGGGTTGGCGATTTCAAACTTATATTAACAACTAGGTGACCCGACAGACTTCGTTCTGTCATAAGCTATTTGACTGTGGCAGTTTGTCTACGCGCAAAGGAAATATAGTATAAACTTCACTACTCTACTCTACCCTACCCTACCCTACCTACCTAGGTAGGGTAGAGTAGTGAAGTTTATACTATATTTAGGCAGGTAGGTAGGTAGGGTAGGGTTAGGGTAGGGTACCTACCCTACCCTACCTACCTACCCTACCCTACCCTACCTACCTACCCTACCCTACCCTACCTACCTATCCTACCCTACCTACCCTACCTACCTACCCTACCCTACCTACCTACCCTACCCTATCCTACCCTACCTACCCTACCTACCTATCTACCCTACCTACCCTACCTATCTACCCTACCCTACCCTACCTACCTATCTACCCTACCTACCCTACCTATCTACCCTACCCTACCCTACCCTACCCTAACCTACCCTACCTACCTACCCTACCCTACCCTACCCTACCCTACCCTACCTACCGTCCAACCTTCTCCTGATAATAAAAAACAACAAAAAAATATTTAGCGAAATCGGTTCAGCCGCTCACTAATAGCTTTTTTTTTTCCACGTTTTCTCACCTCGTTTAATATGTGAGCACCATCGTTTAACGTAATTAATTTGTCTGTCATTGCTTCACTTTTCATTCTTTTTACCTATTGTGGTATAGTAATTTTATTCTAGGTGCATTGTCTTCACATATAATTAATAATTACTGTATACAAATATTGTTAACATTTTAAAAGAGTAAGTATGGAGTTTCTTGCCCATTCTTCTCCATACGTAACTACCTCTTGGAAGGGGCAACTAGAATCAATTAATTAATTATTTTTGTAAATTTTGACGTTCAAAAGTGCCTTTTATGTGCCTATTTGAAATAAATGATTTGACTTTGACTTTAAAAATACCTACAATTTTATTAAAAATTAGTAATAATAATAAAAATAAATAACACTGGTTTACCAACATTCATTTACCAAAGCCCCAATGCAACTGTCGCGTATAAATGCGAATACTTCCTTTTATTATATTACACAGCACTGTGTAAGTAACTATTAGGTATATGCAGGCACTCATATCAGACTACTTATTTATCAAACCAATCGCTAATAAGGATAACAATGTAAAAAAATACCTTTTGTTAATGGCTTGAACAAAGTTAAATATGAAGTAATAATTATGTTCATGACAGATAAGACTTCAAAATGTTTGTTCGGTCACGAACAGGAGCAAGTAGAGAGGTAGAAGACTAAGTCGGTACGTATGTCTTTAGTTATGGTTGAGTACCAAAAACCTACTTTAGGTACATACTAGCTGCACCCCGCAGTATCATCCGCATAAGTCTCGATTCCGTGGGAATATATCGGAATAAAAAGTATTCTATGTATTAATCCAGGTTATAAACTACCTGTGTGCTTTTTTTTTTTCATCCTATTCCATTCTGCCGTTATGTCTTGATTGAGTAACAAACATCCATCCATCTTCACACACAATCACTAGCTTTCGCCCGCGGCTCGTGTGGATGTCGGTTATCGCGTAAAAAAGTAGCCTAAGACCTCCATATTCCAGGCTATATCTCTGTCAAATTTCAAGACGATCGGTCCAGCGGTTTAGGCGTGAAAACGTAACAGACAGACAGAGTTACTTTCACATTTATAATATTTGTATGGATTTTAATAAGTATGGATAGTAGGATTGGTTCAACTTCAGTTAGTAAAAGTCGGGAAAGCGGGCGAGAGTCACGGGAAACGGGATGTTACCGTGTAACCTGCAGGGTAATTACATAACACAAAATTAATAGCAATGCCTTTCTGTTTAACAAATCAACAAGATTCATTGCATTAGGTACGGTGGCTAGTATACACGGCCACAAATCAAGCTATACATTTCCAGTATAAGCTGACCACTCATGTTGATGACGAGAAAATTTGACAGTTTGTGGTTACTTGATGTGCTGGCGAAACGAATTTTTCAAAGATAAGAAACAATAGATTAGGAATTTCCTTAAAAATCTATCACATTAAGAGCGCATACATCGGTCCACTAGCGCCACTCCTTTAATAGTTATTTATGCAACTGTTGTATAATAACGGGTGTTAAAACACGAATGTGGGTTTATCACACGAGGCGAAGCCGAGTGTGATAATAGTATCACATGAATGTTTTAATACCTAATTATTACAGTTGCATACAAGACTTTATCTACACCCATGACATGAATCCTCTATAAAAGGTTGAAACAGTTTTTGCAATGCTAATATCGACCAAAAATGGCGGGATACGACGCTATGGTATAGTACCTAATAGTGAAACGGGCGTGCGTGACAATGTTCTTTTTTTGAAATTCATTATGATACCACGAATTGAAAAGTGAGAATGGAAGGGAGGATGATGATCTCTCTTACTCATCAAACAGATGAGTAAGGAAGGGATCATCATCCTCGTAAAAGCAAAGGAGTTGCATTATGAAATTCAGTACAACATTATAACTCCCGTTTGGATGCTATTATGATTACTATGACACTGGGTGTTTTAATGTTGGCAATAAGCTAAGTTTCAGAAACTTTTATAGAGGATTTATAGCATGGCCGTAGATAAAAAAATATTATCTCGTGACTGAGAATGAATTATGAAAAACGGCTCAACAGCGACCTCGGTAAGTGTGTCTAGAATGTTCTAATACCTTTTATAAAGTTTAATATCGAGACACGAAGCAACAAAATACGATCTAGAGGAATGTGGCCGCTTTTCTTTAGAATGAATTTTGTTGCTTCGTATCTCAATATGAAACTTTATAAAAGGTATTAGAACATTCTAGACACACTTACCGAGGTCGCTGTTGAGCCGTTTTTCTTAATTCCTTCTCAGTCACGAGATAATACTTTTTTTTAATGGGGTAGCGCTAGTGGACCGTAGTATGTCCTCTTAAGATAGAAAGTGTGTCACGCAATCGGGGTGCTGTAAAGAATAAATATCAGGTAGATTTACTCAAAATTAAAATCAACAGCAGGAAATAATTACTACAAAACTAAAGTCCGTTGTTTAACAAACGGAACAAAACGAATCAAATGAGGTTACCAGACGTTTATTATAATTACTCAAAATTATCATACCTATTATTTGAGTAGTTAGTACTAAGTTGCTTGCCTCGTAATTAGTAATTTTTATATTTTCTTGGAGTTTCTTGCCGGCTCTTCTCCATAGGAAACGACTAATTGGAACCGTGCACCTAGCTTCTGACGTTTCATAAGTGCCCATTTAGGTTTATGTGAAATAAAATATTTTGATTTTGATTTTGATTTCCAGACATTCTTATTTTCAGTTTCATGTTGTTTTTTCCTTTATTAATAAGAACTAAAGTTCTTAGTAATTTATTACAATCTAGCCTAATAGACAAATAAGCAATTTAACTCTGACTTATTATTTTACGTGATAGATTACATAACTTGCACTTTTACTCAATTCCGTAGCACTTTCTTAGAGTCTGATAATTAATAAAAACACTTTGTTCATGTGTTACATGTATAGCACAGCATTGTTATTATTTTCAGTCACTATTTAATTTCTTTTAGTTTGATGTTAAAACGATTCATGTTCTTTTAATTGTTATTTTACGTTTTAAATACTTCCCTGTGTTCAAATTATGCAAATGTTTAAAAAAAATCATCAGCTAATTATAACTTTCAAATCATTATTGATTTCCATTTTGTAATTATTAAAAAAATATATATATATTATGCAGTAGTGCATTTTTGTAACGTTTGTAAAATGAAGTTCAATTGAATTCTATAGTTACACAATGGAATAAATACAAACAATATGGTTTAGGTAAGGGAGTTTGTTTGTCCTTCTATACATACCAATTATAAGTTGTCTGTCTGTGTGTTCTTCTAAACTGTCTGTGTGTTCTTCTAAACTAAACAACAGATTTTAATATGGTTTTCACAATAATTATTTTAAAGAATTTATTCCAGAAGGTAAATGTTAAATACATTGATAACTTACATATTATATTATAAAAATGTCGATGTTTTTTCAAGTCGTAAAAATCGTGCGTAGCTGGGCTGCTGGGGCTCTAGTTTTAATATCAGTCAGTAAATTGTGTTATTGTTATTAGTTGAATGTTATGGATGTCGTTACGCTTCAGCTAATTTCAATAACATTACCATTAAAACAAGTAAAATTGGATGCGTCACTTTTTACCTTTTTGGTAATACTTAAGTAATTCACTACAAAATCTTGCATTGATTTCACTTATATAAATATTAAAATAATTTACCTAACCACTTTTTTGTTTCAAGGTCAACATAAACTTTGAATTATGAGATGATGATATGGACCTCTGCAGGCATTCGAACTCGAACGAAAAAATTATGCTAAATAAATCCACTTTTGAAAATTTTAAAACACCGATACAATATATAACCGTTTTAGAGTTTCGCTACTGTGCGTAGAACATACGTGACTTTCACAGGGTGAGCAGTAAGCATAGTGGTTTAAAGTTAGTGCAAGAGAGAGTAAACAAACCGGCATGGTGTCGATCAATCGGTGTATTCCCACTGTCCCCATCGCCCGTGTCCCCATTAATGGTAATTTACATAAAATGGCGGAAAAAAAGATTTCATTTTACTTACATTTTACTTTTGTATTGAGTTTTAAATTATTATTTCTAAAATAACAGTACTTAAAGAAAATGGAACATTTTTTTTCGTCTTTCTATGTGAATTACCATTAATGGGGACACGGGCGATGGGGACAGTGGGAATACACCGATCAATCGGTCGGCATGCAGAATGGACATACGCATACCTGGCTGCTTGTGGGCCTCGTGTGGCGCCAATGACCCTCGCTGGCCTCACATAGAGCTGGCAGTGAACTGTCTTGACCCCGAGGAGCGAGTCGTAATCGGTCGCCTGTGGTTCTGTTAGTAGGTAGGTTATTAGAGCGCACAAGTACCTTTGAATAGCGTGTTTTATTTACACGATGGACTCGACAGCTCGCCACTGCACGACCGCTCGCCTCGGCACTCCTACTGACACTCGCTCGCTGATTTTGAACCTGTGACCGCACGGGCACATATTGTTTGGAATGCAGATTATAGACTCTGGTCTATAATCTGCATTCCAAACAATATTAAATTTTTAGTTATTATAGATAGGTACGAACTTTGTTTAACAGATCTGTCTGTTAAACAAATTTCGTACCTATCTATAATAACTAAAAATTTCTAGTAATTCATTGCTATTGGCATGTATTCGTATGTAATGATGTGATAAGCGCTGATAATATTATTTACTAAGTAGTAACTTCATCTTCAAAGTTCAAACAGGTTTAACTTCTGTACATAGATAGGTATTTGATTTTGTTTTCTTATAGAGACTGTTAGGAATAAAAAAAATGCATTCTGTGCATGTCAGTGTCTGCATAGTCGCTTCGCATTTCGTTGCTAATCATATACCTCATGCGCAAAAAACACAAAACCGTCTGGCCTGGAGGTTGCCCAAATGCTATAAGATTCCTACAAACAGGCGCGACTCGCAACGCGAATCGGTCGCGTCTGTTTGTAGGAGGCTTTATAGTGAAAGAGTAAGGTCATATCAGATCCCTACAATAATATTATGACTCGTCTTAGTTAACTTAAATTCAATGACTTTGTTGGTACTTAATTAGAGGTTGCTGGTAAAACGAGTTTTTTATTTGTTGTTTTTATTACGAAGTTAATAATTGCGGATTAGTTGCTATTCTATTATTCGTCTATTTCTCCTTTGTGAACAACATAATTATAAGTTTAAGATTTATATATTTTACTAGCTGTAGGTACCCGGTACGCGTTGCAATGCCACGTAAAGAAGCGTTGGTCGAACTTTTGTTTTTTCTTCGCGGCCGTCCTCAGAACACCTTACCAAGGTTTCATCATAATCTGATTAATGGTTTTGGAAGGCATAGAGGACAAAAAATCAATCTGCCTAGCCTTTTCCCACCTATGTTGGGGTCGGCTTCCAGTCTAACCAGATGCAGCTGAATACCAGTATTTTACATGGAGCGACTGCTTATCTAACCTCCACAACCCAGTAACTTGGTAACACGATAGCCCGTGGTAAGACTGGTTGTCAGACTTTTGGGCTTCTGACGACCCGTAACGACTGTCAAAGATCCACGAATGACAGCCGGGACCAACAGCTTAACGTGCTTTCCGAGGCACGGAAGAGTCTCGGTATGTAAAGATGGTCACCCATCAACAGACCAACCACGGCAAGCGTAGCTTTTAACCTGACGGATCGACCCGTGCGGCTGTTATTAGTTAGCCACGAGCTCCTCAAAGCATACAGGACAAACATACAAAAATTGATTTTTGTTTATATAGATAGACTAGCTGACCCGACAGACTTCGTTCTGTCAAAAGCTATAGTATAAACTCCACTACTCTACCCTACCCTACCCTACCTACCCTACCTACCTACCTACCTACTTACCTACCTACCTACCTACCCTACCTACCTACCTACCTACCTACCTACCTACCTACCTACCTACCTACCTACCTACCTACCTACCTACCTACCTACCCTATCCTACCCTACCCTACCCTACCCTACCTACCTACCTACCTACCTACCTTCCTACCCTACCCTACGCTACCCTACCCTACCTACCTACCTACCCTACCCTACCCTACCTACCTACCCTACCCTACCCTACCCTACCCTAACCTACCTACCCTACCCTACCCTACCCTACCTACCTACCTACCCTACCATACCCTACCCTATCTACCTACCTACCTACCCTACCCTACTCTACACTACCCTAATTTTTCGTAAAAACCATTAAAAAAAAAAACAAAAAAGTTGCTATAAACCTCACGGAGCCCGAGACATATCCAACGAATGCAAAACCGTGGAAATCGGTTCGTGCGTTCTGGAGTTATAGCGTCAGGAAGGAAAACCCGACTTATTTTTATATAGTAGATAAATAGAAGATAGATGACAGGGAAACTTGGAAGCTGAGTAAAAGGTGATTTATTACAGTAAAAGTGTTGTCGCAAAAACAACAAATTTATGATGAGCTACACTACATCACGATCACAACTTAGCGCTAAGTAATTATGTTGTTAACTTTTTCACTGAATTTAGTCACAAAAATAAATTCAGTTAATAATAAAGTTCAGCACCCTAATTGTGTACAACACTATCAAATTAATTAGTCAATAAAATATATTAATTAGAAATTACATTTTTTTTTTTTTTAAACTTTGCCCCGCACGCACTAGGAATTTCTCCTGTATCGTGAGTGCGTTTACAAACATTTAAACTCACATACACAAACAGCCAGACCCGGAACAACTAATTGTAGATCATACAAATATTTGTTCGTTTTTGTTTTTTATCTGTAGCCCTTTACATATTGTTTTCTTAAAAATAATGTAACTTTGTGTCAATTAAGTATGTATTTTATCTGGCGTGTGTGGTCTCCGACACATTCCTTGCCTACATGAGCTGGAAGTGTGTCGGAGAGCAGACGCACAGACCTTGTAGCTGTAATTTTGTAAACTAACCTCCTTACTAATAAACGTTGTATAGCGTCTGTATAGTTACACACCGATTTCTCTCTTTCACTCGTCAGTAATTTGACTTTCGATAGAAGAAGACAAAGCGTTGTGTAACTATACAGACGCTATACAACGTTTATTAGTAAGGAGGTAAGCTTTTTACTCTAGTTGTCATCGTTATTATTGTTGTTGCTAGTCGTGTTGTGCGATTACGCTTTTGGTGATAATCAGGTCGAAACTTATAATGTGATCCTACTGATATACTGTGATTGTTACCTGTTGTATTATAATTGCCTTGTGATTTAATCCATACTAATATTATAAATGTGAAAGTAACTCTGTCTGTCTGTCTGTCTGTATGTTACGTTTTCATGCCTAAACCGCTGAACCGATCGTCATAAATTTGGCAGAGATATAGCTTGGGATATGGAGAAGGACATAGGCTACTTTTTTACGCGATAACCGACATCTACGCGGGCGGAGCCGCGGGCAAAAGCTAGTAATAGAATATTTTATATCGAGGGACTAAACGAAGCCATAATATACCAGAGGTGGTTTGACTCCCGAGCGTGCGAGGGAGTCAATGAAACCTGAGGGTATATTAAGTTGGCGTTTAGTCTCGAGGTGCAAACTGTACTTTTCACTTTGAGTGCGAGAAAAATAGTCAAAAACATATAATAAATATTATTCCTCCAGTCCATAAAACTTTCCTAAGTTTTTAGGTAAATCTTCCGTAAAAGATTATCTATTATGTCTTTCGCTCTTTCCTCGACATCAAACTCTTCACTGTCACTGGACATTCTTCATAAATTTATTTAAAACCAAACAAATTTAGGTACACTCAACAAATATTCTGAAATTTTCGCGGTCAGTTTTTTCTTCTAAACCAGTCAAAGATTAACAATTTAAAACACATGGCGCCACCTTTGCGGGAAAAACCATGGAACTAAAACTCTCAACATTTTCACAATGAAGATGGTCCGCACTCCACAGATAATAGTATATTTACTGGCTGTTTGAGTTTTTCTATGTCACATGAGAAGAAAATTAAAAACTCATTATTTTTCACTCACTAGAGACTACAGTGGTCACTTTAATCCCGCTTCGGAGGGCTATATTGGCGTACTTTTAGAGCATGAGAAGTGAAAATAAATAAATAAATTACAATCTGAAGGATATTGCTAATCCATTGCTTCATAAGTTCAAACAAGTCTGCTTAGCATGTAAATAACGCAATGAATGTTGTTGAACTGTCAAAATTAAACTCATTGCTACTGTAAGTGTGCTAAGCAGAACGTTCTGTTTGTTGAGTTTAAGGCGCTCACCGGTCCACTAGCACCACTCCTTAAGGCCCAGATATATGCCAGTGACCTTGAGTGGTTAGCGTGCGTGTTCTGTACTGAGCTCACGCAAGACGTCGTACATCCAGCCAGTAATAGGACTCGCCCATCCAGGGCCTCAAGTCTGCTAATACAATAGTGTCAGAATGGTCTATTATTGGTTTCATAATTGTTAATTTTGACAAGTCATAATGACGCCATTACATTAGTAGATTACCACTACTAATGTAATGGCGTCATTATGACTTTCCAATGGTCAGCCACTGACACTCCATTGAAAGAATTGGTAATCTCGTACATAATGACAAATGAAACTTCCTACTAAACTTCCAACTTCCTACTACTTATTTTTTAAATTTATTTATTCATTTAGTAGTTTACATACATTGTATACATTTAAGTTGGTGCCAACATAAACTCATTGGAGTTTCACCGGGCACCAAAAACATCGACTACATAATTTAAATAACATAAGAAGGTACTTGCTCAACAAAACAGAGGGTGTAAGCGAAATAATAACAGTTATCTATTACTAACGAGCGAACATCGGTGACCAATCTGACCGTCCGGACTTCAGATTGCTTATAACACTAATAAATATAATATGTAAAAATATATATAAATGAAATCTGGCATGAATATATGTTCAAAATGCCATTGTAATACAATTCTATTACGAGACCATTGACCGATCAATGATCGACCATTATGAATTTAGCAGATTACGAACTTGAGCAAAATGACAATGGGATCGTGTTGGAGTGACGAATTTATAAAAATACCAGACTTGGGCCCCTGGAGCGCTGTCCCAAATAAGACGCATTATTAATTTATTATACTTACATAAAACAAACGGTATTTTGATAAAACACGTATACTAAAAGATAAATAATTAAATTATCTTTAAAAAGGTGAAGGTTTCAGAAAAATACGCTTGATAGATTTTGCGTGATTTTTAGTTTTTTATCCGCGTCAGATGTAAGTTTACAAATTAATTTCACCTTGTAATATTAACATAATCTAAAATATTCACATATTAAGTTATTGAGAAAATGCTCTAATTTAGCATTATATTTTCCAAATTATGAACACTACTCGTTTAGACGTGATCTTCAGTATAAAATCATTAAAAGTCGGTCATCGTCGCCTTAAAAAAAATATTATCTCGTGCCTGAGAAGGAATTATGAAAAACGGCTCAATTAGGAACCTCGGTAAGTGTGTTTAGAATTTTCTAGTACCTTTTATAACGTTTCATATTGAGACACGAAGCAACAAAATACGATTTAGAGGACTGTGGCCGCTTTTCTTTAGATCGAATTTTCAAAGGTGTCTAGAATAGAAAATTCTAGACACACTTACCGAGGTTCTTTATTGAGCCGTTTTTCATAATTCCTTCTCAGCCACGAGATAACATTTTTTAAAGGAGTATGGCGCTAGTGGACCGTTGAGTGCCCTCTTAACTAGCTTTTGCCCGCGGCTTTTTTAATATTTATTTTTTTGGCGCGGTGGCTTTTGGCGGCGGTTATCACTTAAAAAAGTAGCCTATGTCCTTCTCCTTAACCCAGGCTATATATCTCTGCCTAATGACGAGCGGTTTAGGCGTGAAAACGTAACAGACAGACAGACAGAGTTATTTTCACATTTATAATATTTTATAAAATATATAATATAATAATATATTATATAAAGTATGGATTAAATTCTCACAACGGCAGTACTGTCTATACATAATTTATGACTGGTATTTACGACGCTCTTGAATATTGTGCTATCAATAGGCATTGCTGGAGGTGTCAATGATCTACAGTGATCGAATTGTGGGAACTTTATAAAATTAACACACAATTCAGAGATAGCTGATTGAAAAATATTAATTTAATGAAATGAGAAATGTTGTCAGCTACTGCCATAATATAATGAGAAGTAGAACAAACATGAATTGGAAATCTCCAATAGACATGTGTTATTTATGTTATCTTCATAACTACATTTACTTCTGTAAAAAACCAACATTGATTGCGAAAATAAAAAAAACCGGCCAGGTGCGTGTCGGACGCGCACAATGAAGGGTTCCGTAGTTGGGATGAATTTATCCCAAGAACAAACTTAACATTACAATGTTAAGTTTGTTTTTGTATGTACCTACTACTACTTATGTGTTACTGTAGTTGAAAAAACAAAAGATAAATAAAAAACAAGAACAAACTTAACAATATACCTAATGTTAAGTTTGTTCTTGTTTTTTTTATTTATCTTTTGTTTTTTTCAACTACAGTCGAAAAACATGTTCTCCCTTACGTTCCAACTGCAAATTTAAGTTTGTACGAACAATATTGGGAGATTTACCATGTTATTTTAAAACCATAGACTTCTTATAAGTTTTCCTGTAACCTATAAGTATAGCTATTTTCTGTATTAAAAAAAAAAAATTGGCTCAGTAGTTAGGACATAACGGGCTATTTATTTTAAAATTATAAAAAAAAAACCTTACACAGCAAAACCCTTTCACTTGATATGTCCCACGGAAAAGTGTGATTTTTTTAAATTTTATTATTTATTGACTCTCAAAAGTGACTCCCATGTTCGAAACACGGTATTTGGGTCACAGAAATTCAAAATTGAAACAGCGAAAGACAGTTAGACACACGAGTGATCCTATAAGTATTCCGTTTTTTCATTCGGACATACGGAACCCTCCAAAACTACTCAGCAGGTCATCCCATCTCCACCGATAGCGGGGACTCTGGGGAGGCCATGTCCTATCTAATCTATTAACTCAGCGGTGACCTCAAAGTTCACTTTTATAGTATGATAAGCAGTTCAAAAAATAACTCTTCTGTTTTATTTTAGACTAGCACTTTGCCCGCGACTTCGTTCGCGTGGATTTCGTATTTTCTCCTACAAAATGTTTCATCCCTTTTAAGTGATAGTTTTGGAAAATTAATGATTAAGATCCTTTTACCTATAAATAATTTATTCTTTATTTGATAAATCAAAGGAAAAATAATAAATTCATATAATCTCTTCCTCTCTTTTCACCCCGAATGGGGTTGATTTATTAAACATCTTCAATCATGTGTTTCGTCATTTAATGTTAAGATTACTTTTGTCTTAAGGCGCCGATAACCGACTTTTAATGATTTTATGCTGAAGATCACGTCTAAACGAGTAGTGTTAATAATTTGGAAAAAATCATTATATGTTAAATATGAGCATTTTCTTAATAACTTACTATATGAATATTTTAGATTATGTTTATAGTTCATAGTGAAATTAATTTGTAAAGTTATGTCTAACGCGGATTTTTCTGAAACCTTCACTTTTTTAAAGATAATTTAATTATTGATCTTTTAGTATGCGTGTTTTATTAAAATAGCTTTTGTTTTATGTATAATAAATGGTTGTACGTTGTTTCATAGCTAATAGTTTTATAGAATTTCGATTCACATAATTTTTTTCTCATATTTTCGTTTCATAGAATAATCAATACGCAGAATACTTACTTTGAAGATTTTTAAATCATTGATTTTTGTTTCACATGAAGTTTAATGTTAGAATAGTCATATCATAGAATAACAAATCAAATATACTTTATCCTTATATTATTTATTTAATATAAAACTAATTACCAAGAATAACATGTTATCCATTTACAATTTTTTAACAGCATATTTATTGCATTTTGTACCATGCAAGCAAGCATGCAGCATGCATCGTGCAAGCAAGCATGCAGTCTTTGAAACAATTACTAACCACTCAAAGTCACTGGCATATATCTGCGTCTTAATCCAGACACGCAGTGAAACCCTACTCCAAAAACTTCATTACCCTTTTTTGGTCGATTTTCGAATAACCCTAAAACTTATATCTATATATTTTTTTTTTTAATTAATACTTTTATTCGAGGTAACCGGACAGCGCGTTGAAATTCTTCCATACAAACTTTAACACCCCTAAAATCCACACAACCAAAAACAAAAAATAACTCAGGATATCAGGATTTTTCGAAAAGCTACCCCTGACGGGGTAATAAGAGGTAGTCAATTTAACAGGGGAGGATTTCATTGCGTGTTTTAATAAACTCGAAAATTGATATAGATAAACTAAGATTCAAAAGACTTAAAAAAAAAAACCTTTGGGGGTGAAAAGCATTTTTTTCATATAGTTTGTATGAAAAAAAAAATCTTATTTAGTTGATCTATTAACTACATAAGAATTGAAACTTGGCCAGAATACTTCATCATCATTCTCCTGCTCTAATCCCAATTTATTTGGGTTCGGTGCAACATGTCTTCTTACGTAATTTTGTATAAATAAAACATAGATATTCGTTGGAGTGCAGACCGCAAGGCGAAGCGTTGGAATGCCTCCCACAGGGTGGACCTTGTGAGGATCACAGGAATCCGCTAGATGCGAGACGCACAGGCCCGGTTGACGTGGCGACGCTTGGGGGAAGCCTATGTCCAACACTGGACGCTTTTCGGCAGAAATGATGTGTAAATTAGCGAAGTAGATTAAAATCTTGTATCCTACGAATATTATTATTCGTTAGCTTGTATGGAATTGCTGCAACTTATAAAACGTTAAAGGTACCTCGCCAAAGGTATGCTTATGGCAATTACCAGTAGTCATTATCTATCTACATCTATCTATACTAATATTATAAAGCTGAAGAGTTTGTTTGTTTGTTTGTTTAAACGCGCTAATCTCAGAAACTACTGGTTGGAATTGAAAAATTCTTTTAGTGTTAGATACTCCATTTGTCGAGGAATATTATAGGTTATATAACATCACGCTACGACTAACAGGAGCGGAGCATAAATGAAAAATGTTGCAAAAATGGGAAAAAATATTCTTTTTTGAGAGTTTCCTTTGCGTGCGCTGCGTAAACGGTTTAAGTTACGCAAATATCATGTATGATGGAATTGTTCCTCTTTAAATGTTCTAAAAAAAAGTCCGCGACAGCATACATCTATCTTTTAAGATTGACGCACTATAACCTTTTATAAGGTAATAAAATTTGTTCTAAATTAATGCATTATTTGCGAGGAGTTTTGTCATCATAATATTAATCCTTATACAAATAAATATGTTATTAATCACAAGTATTTAAATGTAAACAAAATTGCCCTTGAAATCACTTGATTTCAATCAACATCTTAGGTGATATCATAATTTTAAAATAACTTCGCAACAAAATAAGTGTTTAAGCTATTTAACATCACGTTACGCCCCTAAGGAGCCGAGCAAAACGACAAAAAGTCGGAAAAAACGCTAAGCGAAAATGAAGTAATTGTGGGTTGTGGGCCGAAGTTTTACGCGGACGAAGTCGCGGGCAGAAGCTAGTCTATAATAACATTAATGGAGAACTCTTCGTGTATTATACCATGGTATTGTTTGATACCATGTTTAGATTCCTTACTAGGTACATACATAAATACCTCTATCAGTCTCAGCCTTCATGAATGGATGTATAGTAAATTCCAAACGTTCATTACAAGTTAACTGCTAGTTCCAAAGGCTGAAAACTAATCGTACAGACTGTATAAAGGCTCGTACAGACTAGTGCGATATCGCGGGCGCGACGCGACACTAGTAGCACAATTTCTTTGTCGGTGCCTGTCGCGCCTGCGATATCGCGCGAGTCTGTACGAGCCTTTATGAGGAGGGAGGACACGCATGAGACTAGAAGAGTGATGAATAAAGGCTCGTACAGACTAGTGCGATATCGCAGGCGCGACGCGACACTAGTAGCAGAATTTCTTTGTCGGTGACTGTCGCGCTCGCGATATCGCGCGAGTCTGTACGAGCCTTAAAGATGTTGATGAATGATTCCCTGGTACCTCATAAACGACATAACTATGTAAATGTCTATTAACTGCTCTCAAATAACGATGTTTATTTAGATTTCATTTTTTTTACATACTTCCTTGACATAATCTTTTCATAATTTGATCATTTTATTTACCTACAAATCGAATTCCAGTTCTTTATTAGTGGCTTTTGTGGACATGATATTTATTCAGATTTGTTACTGTACCTAGTTGTAATTGCAATCATGTCATTTGGTAACGATATCTGTTAAATAGGTTTTCATTTTAATATATTTAGATACCTATATATCTCTTTTATTATAGATTACTTTCTATTTTGTGAATGTGAGAACGTTATAGGCCTAGTAGAGTGTAGATTTGTTGGCACTTTTCTATTTTGTTATGTACCTGATAATTGTTGAAAGGCCTACATTGTCCTACAATACCTATTTACAATTAATGTTATTTGATAATATTGTAAAGCCAATTATTTTTAAAAGAGTAACCGTGGAGTTTATTGCCGGCTCTTCTCCATAGGAAACGACTAATTGGAACCGTGCACCTAGCTTCTGACATTTCATAAGTGCCCATGTAGATTTATGTGAAATAAAATATTTTGATTTTGATGGATGGAGAGGGAGAGGAAAGTCAAAGAAAAGAAGGATAGATTGTGTGAGGAATGATATGAAAGAGAAGGTAGTGAATGGTAGCGTGACGGTTGACAGGGGAGAATGGAAGACGAAAAAGTGTTGCGCCGACCCCAAGTAACATGGGACGAGGGCAGGAAGATGATGATGGTGACTGGAAGGAGCCACAATTTTAAACTGCGGAGCCATCCAATAATTTGTGGAGAACACAACACAGAATTAATTATTAGAGTTAGACCTAACACCTCCTTAACACCTCCGACGATAAGCGGGATCTGATTTTTCAACAAAATGTACACACGAATATTCTATACATTTTGACTCAATGTCTGATGACGTTGTGTAAAATCATGCACATTTTGAGTGATATGTCACACACATTCACAGGCGGGACTGAGGCAAGGGGAATGTATACACACATACTCGAGAAGCCGCCTGTAAGTGCCGCCGGCATGTAAGCGCGGGTCTGTTGTCGTAGTAGTGCTGTGACTTTTGGTGAAGTTAGAGGTATACGCATAAAATAAATATGGTCGACTACATCGCAATTGCTGCTGAAACTTTGGTGTATATTCTCCGACGTAAAAAGAAAAAAAAAAAAAAATAGGAAGAGAAGATTTTGGATGAGACCAAGTCTATGAAATAGGCGTGATGTTCCCAGAATGCTTGAATAATTCAGAATGGATGACCGAAGAACTCTTCGTTCAAAATTTGAATTGTTTCTCAGTGTTTCTACTGATATCGAAAACGAATACTAACTGGAGAAGTGCTATACAAGCTGAAGTTCGGTTAAGGATTACTTTGAGATACCGTGCTACGGGAGAGTAATTTTTTTAGGTAGGCGCTGCTCTCAGTTTCTCCACAAATTGTTGGTTCAATTTTAATATCTAGCGAGTCAATATTGAATAAAGACGCAATATTTTTCAAAGCATCATTTATATTAATACGGTTTTTTTAATCTATATTATTCGTGTTCCACAGTAATTCACATTTGTGAAATTGTTCTATCAATAGACTGCACTGTCGTCCTAATGAAAATCCGTAATTTTGCACTAAATAACCAAACGACACTAGCAGTCTCACTGAAAGCCGTGAAAGGCCGCTGCCGGCGGCCCCGGCGCTAAAATGCCGCCGGCTTTGTGTGCGGAAGTCGCCTGTTCGGCGGCACGGTCGTCGGCTCATGCCGCCGTGCTGTGTAGATAAACTTATTACATGTGTGCGCAGGGACCATATTGGTGACTTTTAAAAGCTACCCCAGGTCAAAGTACAAGGCTAAGATATCTCGCACTATGACATATGTGTACCAACATGTGTCATAGTGCGTCTCGTTCATGAAACTTCAATTGCAGGCGCCCGGTTGTCGACGTAGTGGCTTTCATTGAGGCTCAAAGACAATCGTCGACAGGCGTTGTGCCGCATCGCATTGGATTTCTATACCCGCCCTGCGATGTAATGTCCCGGAACGTGTTAATGAAAAAACTCATAATATTTAATTTATTTAGTTAGATTGCCAACTGCATAAAAACTTTTCCTTAATTATAATAATAAATAATTATAATATTTTACTTAAATTAAAATAATTGAATTCAAGATGATCGTGTTCTTCTTCGTTAGCTCACTATTGTAGCTAAGATTGTTTTAAGGCTGGTCACGATCACGACTGACTATGGTTTGTGAGAACACTAAACAGGGTCATTTCAGGTAAGAAGACGTAAATTGCATGTAAATAATTACGCGAAATAATTTAAAGAAATTCGGCCGACGTGATAAATGCTCGACGAGCGAAAGAGAGAATAAAAAATTTATGATCGAATATGTGGTTTAGTAGGCCTAAGATTTTATATTCCGGCTATTTTCTAGGTTGGTTTGAGTGACACCATTGATGAGTTATTAATAATAGGAGGCAAAAAAGTTCTTTTGAAAAAACTTTTTTTGTGTGTGTAGTGTAAAGTGAATGGTATGCCCCAAAGTGGCGGATTAGGTCCGCTTTGAAATAATAAAGTAGGCACACAGTTATATTATATTTTTTAAATTACATACGGTAATTATTTTACGAAACGTAGTTGGGTTTTTCAGCACAGAATTAGGTAGACACAATATTCGGGGAAAATATTTTTTCCTTTCCTTTTATAACACGCATCACACATTACGCCTTTTTTACTCGACGGTTTAGGCAGTTTACATATTATATTACACCCACATTTAGCCAGTTATGTTTAAGTCCCATGTAATAGGGGGCGAGCCTATAAATCCATACTAAGTAATACTAATATACTAATAATATTATAAATGTGAAAGTAACTCTGTCTGTCTGTATGTTACGGTTTCAAGCCTAAACCGCTGAACCGATCGTCATGAAATTTGGCATAGATATAGCCTGGATATGGAGAAGGACATAGGCTACTTTTTACGCGATAACTGACATCTACGCAGACGGAGCCGTGGGCAAAAGCTGGTATCTATATAAATACCAGCGGACCCATCAGACGTTGTCCTGTCTGAACGATCCTGGAACCCGATTGCAGCGCCACCGGTAGGTACTGTATTGAAAAACAACGTTTTCATTACAGTTGTTAAACATGGCGTACTTTTTAACTCGTGTCATTAAAAACCCTCCCCTTCGGCTCGGGCTTGTTAATGACAGCTCGTTTGCAATAACCTACTTCCCTCCCTTGTATCACAATGTACTATTTTTTTGATTTTTGTTTTGTTCGTCTATATTCTGGGGCGCTAAACGAAAAAAGAAAATGAGGAAAAACCCAAAGGAACAACAGAATAGAAAAAACCTGAAGTCGTGTGGTACGAAGTTCACCGGGTTATCCTCCTAAGCCGGGCTATATTCCGTTTATAAAAGGATAATAATAATAATATTAGCCCCACCGCCGTATCTCTACGTTGACGTCGTGGTGGGGCTTGCGCGCTCCGAACTCTGGGTCTGTGCCGGTAGAGTTGACTTTACCGGAACATGTCTAGGGTGAGGAGCCAGACCAAGAGAGATACAGAATCCCGCAGGGCAGCATGTGGCGAGCTGTTGGGCAGTTGCGACCCCACGGACCCTATCTCCCGGGAGAAGTCATGTTCCTCATCTCTAGCTTGCCTTTATTGGCCGGCTGGAGTGAACACTGACGAGGAACTGAGCTCCCACCTCATTCTTGCCTTTATTGGCCGGCTTGAGTGGAGATTCGCAAGAGCAAACGTGCTCGGAGGAAGGAAGTATTCCAGTAAGTGCTTGTAGGGATCTTGACCATCTTCCGGGCTCTGGGATTGTTCTGAGAGCCGTGGAATACCTCTCCACTCCTCGAGCACCTCAGGACATGTTGCCCCCTTGTCGCTACGTCACTATGTGCTAGCGACCGTTTTAGGGGGCCCATTATTGAGTGTGCAAGTCACCCCCTGCCATTTTATCCGTGTGTAAAAAAACATTGATCAGGCAGGGGCCATAGTCCTTCCATAGTTTTAGGTAACCAGTACTTTTAACCACCCAAACCCATAGTCCAATATCTTTGTTTCCATATCTTGCAATAGTCCTACACCAACCGGGGGTTGTCCTTGGGTGCACTTGCATAGTGCGTACAGGGATAATCGTCGGTTGGTGCCTCATTCCATTTAAAATTGTCTAAGGGGCCTCTGCGAGTTGGCTTCGGCCCCTCGTACGCCTTCCAAAGGTCCGGGACCCCAGGGTCCCGAGATATGCAAACATTTAATAATAATAATATTAGGATATAATATTGTGTCCAAAAATAATCCTACAAATAATGGGATAATATTACACAGGTTAGTACCAACGTGGCTTTTCAATTTCGTCTGTACTTTCTAAGTTAATCTTAGACATCATGGACTAGCGGTGACGGAAACGTGACGAAACCTGGACTAAAGTTATTATGGCTTATAATCGTCTACACGCTGCGAGCGTATTGCTATTGCTAAAAGTTTTCCTTGCAGTGGGACAATTACTGATCAGTATTTTAAAAGAAGAAAGAAAAGAAGAAGCCTAAAGAAGTTTTCACTTCAAAAACTTTTGTATAAATACATTTCTTAGGCTCTGTTACAATGATCACAGATGTCTGACCAACTCTGCTGGTTTTTTATGGTCTTTTTTTTTTTTTCATTTACTAAAACAAGGCTCAGCAAAAATCGAATGCTGCGATGCTATTGGTTGACTGGTTGAAGAGCGTAGGTAAGCATTTTAAGCTGCTTTCAGACTACGCTATAATATAATAGCATATAGTATATAGCTCATAGCACCACAATATCGCGCACCATACATTGTTATGGACACGTTCACACTGTACTGTACTATATATTATTGGAATGTATGCTGCGCGATATTGTTGTGCTATGAGCTATATACTATATGCTATTATATTAAAGCGTAGTCTGAAAGCACCGTTACTATAGCAGCCGATCGCTGCAAGCTAGAAAAGTCCTTACGGTGATCCAATGTCCGAGACCGCGATGGTACGGTGGCCAGCACATCAAGTTCGATTTTAAACTTAATCATCAACATTTTAAAGTTTATTATTGTTTGGAGTTTGACAGTTTCGTGTAGCTTAATGTGTTGGCCACTCTGTACATTTAAGATTAACGTAATAGGTATTATGGGCCTGGTGTAAGCAACTCAACGTCAATGCGCGTATTTTGCGTTATTATTAAAGTAAACACATAGGGTTCCTTTTGTAGCAATCTGAATCTTAAATTAGATAAGTATTTACAGCGAAAGATCAATGTGTACCGTGTTAGCAGAATCCATTAACCTTTCATATACGAAGATCTACGCGAGACACAATGGGTTTTTAATTGTGTCTCTAATTACGACATACGAGAGGTTAACTGGAAATATACTAGCTTTTTCCCGCGACTTCGCTCGCGTTAGTTTCGATAAAAAAAAAATCATAACACACTACTAAAGTGTCTATAATAATATAATTCAATCATGATTCGAAAGCCACGTGGCGCCATCTATTAGTTCAGTTATCATAAGAACGCCAATGTTGTTTTCCTCGGGAACAGTACTTTTTTACGGGATGAAAGGTATCCTATATCCGTTTCTGTACACCTGACAACGTATAGGCAAAATTTCAGGATGATCGGTTCAGTGGTTTAAGCGTGAAAAGGTAACAAACAAACTTACTTCCACATTTATAATATTACTAGCTTTTGCCCGCGGCTCCGCTCGCGTAGATGTCGGTTATCGCGTAAAAAGTAACCTATGTCCGTCTCCATATCCCAGGCTACATCTCTGCCAAATTTCATGACGATCGGTTCTGCGGTTTAGGCGTGAAAACGTAACATACAGACAGACAGACAGACAGAGTTACTTTCACATTTATAATATTAGTAAGGATATAGCTAGAAAGTTAGGATTACATTCAGCATCACCTTTTTTAAATAGGTATACCAGATTTCGAAATGAATAATACACAAAAGATTTATAATTTTAGCTATTCTTCATTCATGGCTATGATTTTAAACAAACACATAACAGACAAAGTAAAATTCTCGGACATTAAATATTTCTTTTTGATTCTACGTTTGCGTATTTTCAGTTTATAAAATTTAAGTGACTGTAATATAAATGCTAATAAACGTTATTTAGCATAAAAATTGGAGCGTGCAATTTAAAGTCAACTTTAGAGCTAGACATGAATTATTAGGTAGGTAAGTTTAATTGTTTGGGGGGTAATGTTTATTCACATTGTAGTAGACGTACTTAGATACGTATTTAATTATTATTAATATTAATAACTGCACCTGTGGTACGAATAAAACAGTTAAGCTCTAATAGGTACCTAAGTACATATAATATACTGGGTTTCATTAGAAAAACTTAACATATGAAGAGTTTTTGTACACTGGTCAGTAATGAGTACAAGTACAAGAAAAAACCTTAGTTTAAAAAAAGTAGTTTAAAGTACTTAAAAAATGTTTTTAGAAAAAAGAGAAAGTTATAATGCCATTACAACTCGAAATCCAAAATGATGAACGGCTTTCAATATGATTCAGCAAGAAAACTTAAGTACTCTTTTTTCATCACTATATTTTGAAAGTATTGAAAGTCTTTCAACACAGATAAAATGCACATATAAATAAAATCCAAGTGTTTGATGTAAAATATTTATTATTTGTATTTGGAGAGATGTTTTAAAATCAACGAGATAAATATAAAAAAATTAAAAAAAAAACTAGAATATCATCCAAGCCAAATTAATCATGGGTAATCATGGGTTTTGATCACCGGGAGCCTCTGGTCCTCCCCTTTGAATTTTCATATTCCTGGCCGTGCTAGACTTACTCAGGATGAGGGGGATCGATCAGTAGGGGTTTCGTTTGAATACCTGCATAGGAGAAGGACTTTTGTACAAAGGCCAAGTGCTCCCATACTTTATTACCATACTTTTCAAATTTGAACGTCAGTGGTGGCGATTCCCTTGTTCACAAACTAAACTAAATTTAAGTTAGTGCATCTTTTTCTTTCTATTTCATTAAGAAAAGGACAGAAGATATATTTTAGTTTAAACCTGTCAAATTAATCAGCACTTGACGTAAATTGACGTAATTTTAGTCGGCAAGTTTTTAATCACGTCTAAACTTGTATGGAGTAGTGACAGACGCTGATTAATTTGACAGGACTAAACTAAAATTTATCTTCTGTCCTTTTCTTAATGAAATAGAAGGAAAAAGATGCATTTAGTTTAGTTTGTGAACAAGGGAATCGGCACCATTGTTTTTAGAGATAGTCGATTTTGATAGACAGACACTGGAACGATTCGTATGTGTTGTGTTCCTTTCGGCTTGGCATGGAACACAAAAAACTGAGTAATAATACACTTTTTGTACAGACAAATTAAAAAAAAAAACACCACTTCCGCCAGCCGTTTTTAAGTAGTAGGAACATGTTAGTAGATAAGTTTTTTCTTAATTAAGACTGTAGTCGTATTTAAATGTGAAACTGAGGATTTATACTGACTTTAAAATACAGCGACGTACTTTTTTGACGGTCAGAAATTATTAAAAAAAAATATTATTAATATCAGGCATTAAGTTCGCCTTCGTAGGGGAGACCGCGGCCAGTTCTAACAAAATTTGTATTATGGTTTATATTTTCTATCATAATAGATTTTTCGACATTGCTTTCGATTAATAGCATACGTTAGTTATTCAGCTATTAATAAAGTTACAGAAAACGTGAATAGACAGATACTTTCAGAATTAGATGAATTTAAAATAAAAATTCAGATGTTAATACTTACCCCGTATTGGGGGTAAGTTTTAACAGGGCTGAGGTAAGTATTAACGCAAGGGGCAAAATGTAACATGTGACTTTTTCAATTAAATAATTCCAAGAAAACACCATTTTTATTCATAAATATCTTTAATCAACTTAGGTTCTATCAAATTAACCTATTTTCAATCACAGATTCAAAATGTAAGTTGCACTATCTATTCCGTTAAGGCTGCTCGAACATATTGGGTCCCCATACAAACATTATCATTAAATTTCTTAAAAATGAAAAGGCGGATAGTAATGAAACTTTACATTCATGATATTAAAGATATTAAATTACGACTATTTTCAAAAAACACTAATTTTACTAATTTAGAGCGATTATTGGTTTGTATGAAGATGCAAAATGTTGGAGCAGCCTTAAGTGCTAATTAACAATAATGAAACAACTAGTAAAACAACTTTTATCTCGTAAAATAACTGACATTTTAACAAATATAATGTAATCAGTCTTATATTATTAGTCAAGTTACTTATGTTTTTAGGAACTTACTTCAATCCGTCAAAGTAAATAATTTGTATAAAAAATATAACAATTTTTGCATAATATAACAAGTTGGCAATATCTGTCGATAATTCCTATGCCTCGTAATCATCGTCTGAGAAACAGTTTAGGCACACGTAACTTCTTTCCAAACTTTGCAAAAAAGGGTACTATAACATTTCTGATTATTTAGAAGACAAAAAAGCTTGGGATTGAACTGTTCGCTCTGCTTAAAGCCGTTTGATTAAACCCTAAAACTTGACATTTTAATAATTATACAACGTTTTATATACATACCTAATTATTGACATTATTAAATATTATATACAAAATGACATGAATATTTACTTTGAAAAGTATTACATATATTACTTTAATTATTGTGAATGTGAGCACTATGTGGGTCATTTGTTTTCTTTAAGATTATCTCTTTTTTCCTCTTTCTCAAGTAGTTTTAATGATGGTCTGGTTTTTTGAGTACTTTATGCGGCCTACCCAAATGTCCTTTCTTTGGTATTGTTCGTCGAGTCGTTGAGCTCCTTAAATCCTGAGTTGAGCTACACGTTTACTGACAAATGCTTGCACTGACTGGACAGGTCCACTCAAAATTGTGTGGTTCTTTCCTCAAAAGACCATTTCAGACACGGATCTACATGGTCCTCACATGATCTGACCAAGATTATGTCTGGACTTTAAAAGAGACTTTGACCCCTGAGTTTGTTTCGCCATTTCTTCTCAGGGATAGTCAGATAGGAAATGTCGACTTCCTCAAGCTTGTTTTTATATTTTTTATATGACGTGTAAAAGTGATTCCGATATCCTATTTACAGAATAAACGATTTCATTTCATTTCATTTCATTTCATTTCATTTCTAGTGTCAACTCTGATACAAGTGATGTGAGCCCATCTCTTACATTGTATACCAGTGTATACAATGTATACCAATGTATACAATGTAAGAGATGGGCTCACATCACTTGTATCAGAGTGTTGTGTTGTGTTTCTGCTTAATTTGTGGCGAACTCTATAAAGAAGATACAACTGGATTTGATTGGATAACTGTATCCAATCAAATCCAGTTGTATCTTCTTTTTTTGCTTGTTAGCAAAGCAAAGGAAAACAAAAAAGGTAAAACATAATATAACACCACGTCTGTAATCCTCGGTAAATCAGTACCTATAAGTAGACCCACAATTTGCCAGTTATGATTATGTCTCATGCATAGGTGAGGATGGATAACGAGTAATGGTCAACCATTTGCTGGAATGTATGGGAAACATGTATTTCAACTACAATGTTAACTTCGTTCTTAAATTGGGCCGTTCAGACTAAATATCTGAACGGCCCAAAGTGAACGGATCGTCTACGTTCCAAAGGACCGGTGATAAAATGATTTCAAAATTAATTGAAAGGGACAGTCGCATGAATTTTAAGTATTTAAATATTTACTTATATGAAATCATTTAAATAAACAGAATACATCTTCATAACCGGTTGGCACAACTTCAGGTCGCTAGCACGATTTTTACTAAATCTTATTGTTTAACTGTATTTTTTTTTTATTTTGTAGATTTTCTTTAAAATAAGACAGATTTTTATTCAAAATTATTGAATTGCCAAATTTAACTTTTGTAAACGTTTTATATTAATGTTGATTGTTTTTCTAAAGAAGATAATACAAATCTAAGAAAAAAATTAGAACTTTTATTTCAACTTTTTATCTTTTGCACCCGAATGTACCTACTTGACGTATTTTATGACATTGAATTTGTTTACAAATTTTTATCATCGGTCCTTTGGAACGTAGACGATTTATGTTTACGGTTAAATGGCCCGAGGGCCGTTCAGACTAAATACCCATAAATTCATCCCAACTACGGAACCCTTCATTGTGCGTAGTCCGTTGGCGTAGTCCGACACGAACTTGGCCAGTTTTTTTTAATACATATCCAACCATAAACACCTGTGAAAAACACATTTAGAAACGTTCGGTTAGTGCTCTCGACCGGACTGAACATGTTGGCACTTTCGGAAAAGATATCAGCATAACATGTTTTCAAAAAGCTAATAAAAATTTAGACCCCCGGTGAAACACTTTCTATATTCCTTTCAAAGCTTGAGTATCAAATATGATCGGTTAGTGGGTTCCCAAAATTTTGATTTATAGAATAGGTTCTATAATCTGGAAACTATGGGAGGAATAGTGAAGAGTAAGTTATTTTCCTTTTAACTACTCTAAACATAAGGAATACCTACAGATTATGATTAAAAAAAAAAACTGTTTAAATGCGCGTCGAACATGACAACAAAAAGGAAATCTGGGCTATTTGAACTTGGCCTGGCACACTCGGTGAGCTCAGCGTTTCAATTAATCATCAGCATAAAATCTCTTCAAATGGTCTTTCCCTCGTTGACAACATGTTCCTCTCAGTTTAATCATAATTCTAGATCGAAGCAATTTTCTTTGAATTAAGTAGGTAATATCTATTAAATTGATACCTCATCATTTTCACGTTAATAGATAATTTAATAGGTTTGGTGTCATGATGGCCCGTTGGTTAATGAAATGAAATGAAATGAAATGAAATCGTTTATTCTGTAAATAGGATATCGGAATCACTTTTACACGTCATATAAAAAATATAAAAACAAGCTTGAGGAAGTCGACATTTCCTACCTGACTATCCCTGAGAAGAAATGGCGAAACAAACTCAGGGGTCAAAGTCTCTTTTAAAGTCCAGACATAATCTTGGTCAGATCATGTGAGGACCATGTAGATCCGTGTCTGAAATGGTCTTTTGAGGAAAGAACCACACAATTTTGAGTGGACCTGTCCAGTCAGTGCAAGCATTTGTCAGTAAATGTGTAGCTCAACTCAGGATTTAAGGAGCTCAACGTCTCGACGAACAATACCAAAGAAAGGACATTTGGGTAGGCCGCATAAAGTACTCAAAAAACCAGACCATCATTAAAAATACTTGAGAAAGAGGAAAAAGAGATAATCTTAAAGAAAACAAATGACCCACATAGTGCTCACATTCACAATAATTAAAGTAATATATGTAATACTTTTTATGGCCTCGCCTGTCATGCATGAGGTTGTGGGTTCAAATCTGGGCAAGTACCAATGTGACTTTTTCAATTCATATGTACTTTCTGAGTTTATCTTGGACATTACTGACATCGGTGAAGGAAAAACATCGTGAGGAAACCTGGACTTATAGTTAATATAAGTCTGAAATCGCCAACCCGTCTTGACCAAGCGTGGTGATCAATGCTCGTGCCTTCTCTGTATGAGAAGAGGCCTTTGCCCAGCACTGTTATAGGCTGGTATTATTATTATTTTTAAATGCTTACATATCTCGGGACCCTGGGGTCCCGGACCTTTGGAAGGCGTACGAGGGGCCGAAGCCAACTCGCAGAGGCCCGTTAGACGCTTTTTAATTAAATGAGGCGCCAACCGACGATTATCCCTGTACGCACTATGAAGTGCACCCAAGGACAACCCCCGGTTGGTGTAGGACTATTGCAAGATATGGAAACAAAGATATTGGACTATGGGTTTGGGTGGTTAAAATGGACTGGTTACCTAAAACTATGGAAGGACTATGACCCCTGCCTGATCAATGTTTTTTTACACACGGATAAAATGGCAGGGGGTGACTTGCACACTCAATAATGGGCCCCCGAAAACGGTCGCTAGCACATAGTGACGTAGTGACAAGGGGGCAACATGTCCTGAGGTGCTCGAGGAGTGGAGAGGTATTCCACGGCTCTCAGAACAATCCCAGAGCCCGGAAGGTGGTCAAGATCCCTACAAGCACTTACTGGAATACTTCCTTCCTCCGAGCACGTTTGCTCTTGCGAATCTCCACTCAAGCCGGCCAATAAAGGCAAGAATGAGGTGGGAGCTCAGTTCCTCGTCAGTGTTCACTCCAGCCGGCCAATAAAGGCAAGCTAGAGATGAGGAACATGACTTCTCCCGGGAGATAGGGTCCGTGGGGTCGCAACTGCCCAACAGCTCGCCACATGCTGCCCTGCGGCTTTCTGTATCTCTCTTGGTCTGGCTCCTCATCCTAGACATGTTCCGGTAAAGTAAACTCTACCGGCACAGACCCAGAGTTCGGAGCGCGCAAGCCCCACCACGACGTCAACGTAGAGATACGGCGGTGGGGTTATTATTATTATTATTAGGTAATTTAACTCTACAATTTAACATTTGAAGGAGCACAGTTGTATAACAAAATACCGTCATGTATAAACAATGTACACTCATTCAATGCATTTAAGAAGCAATTAGCCCAAAAAATAATGCATTGGATCAGTAAAACACCCAAAAAGTTAGTGTTGACGAACTCGATACTGTATCTATTTAGCGTAAGGTAAACATTGTTCTCATGTAAGTGACTGTGTCTTTTTTGAGAATAAAAGATCTTTAAACCTAATTATTATAAGCGCCAACAGCGTCATGGCGATGATCGCCAACAGACTGGATTACCCTTATATCCAGCAATGCTGCAGCTACAATGTATTGTTACCTTATGAGTGTTCGTTTTTGTCTGTGCTTGTTATCCTGTCTGTATCTTTTTATGTATCTTTTTTATATAATTATGAGTCTTGTTACTTGAATTTAACTATTTTTAGTTTTTGTTATCAAATATGGTGCCAGATGACGTATCACAGGTTAAGGATAATATTTAAAAGTATAAAAATATAGCATAACGTTAATTCAAAATATTTTCATTTTCCTTTGTCTTCTATATGTAAAACATTGCACGTGAAAGCGGCAAAATCGGTTCGACAATAAATTGAGTAGATTGAGTAGACTGTTTTAGCCGTCAGGCTTATTCTTCGCACGGTAAAAATTATCATCAATGAAGTAGCTCGTAATTATTGTGTTTCGCAGGACGTAAAATAAAAGAAAAACTCAGAATTTGCATACTTTTGTGGATAGCTAAGTGTGATGTTTCAAGTTACAACCATTTTACTGTTATTCTTAATTGGCTATTGCTAATACGAAGAGTAGGTTAGGTGGACTAGGCACGCGAAAAACTCATAAACACTTGCATTTATTGAAAGGCTGTGTTTAGGTAGATACCTACTTGCTTACTCCATGCTCTTAGTAAAAGCTGTGTGGAGTATCACAATCAACATGAACAAATTCTTTGTCTCTGCCGAATTTATTAGAATGTTGATTGTGATACTGATGAACTGAAATCATAATTCAATCAATCATCATCATCTCATCATCTTGTCATTGATGAACTGCCTAAGCAGTCTAAGGAACTGCCGAAACTGTTTTGTGTGTAAAACAACCTATGTGTGAAACGGAAGTGTTTTTGACTAGTTTTTGGAACTGACTTCCAAAAATATTTTCCACATAGTAATATTACATTTGTTTTGGAGATTGTGTTGAATTACTTTTTCCTTTACTAAATAATAAAAACCTCTTGAGTTCGGATTATAAGAAAGATTAATTTATAAGTAAATACTCACGAAAAAAATGATTGACACACGCATATTTTCCTCTCACAGCATTAAGATACTTATCATGAATACCTTCGTAGTTTCGGTCAAGTGGAAAAACCCGATTCACATAAGAGATTTCAACTTGAAGTGAAACATCTGCTTTCTTTCTTACAATATAATGACGTAACCTCCACATGCATCATAATTCATAGTGCATCATGTTTCTCACAATAACTGCCAATACACTTTTTGCTTTGGAAAAATTAGGTCGAGAAAGATCGTCTTCCGCTTCATTGTCTTGTCCTAATGAAAAACCGACGATAACATAAACTATGCACGCCCATTAGTCATAATGATTAACTTGAGTTTCCCATTTTGCAGAAATGGCTAAACAGCCATAATTTAGACATTACTTTGAGGTCCAACGGCTATTACTTACAGGTATTCATATCAATGGGTTCAATAGAGTATTTTAGGAAAGAGAAATTGCAGATAAAATTTTCCGACATCCTCCGCTTTAGAAAGCTCATACAAAATTATTTAAAAGGAAAGCTTGACGGATAGTAATTTAAAATAGTACAATGGAATCATGGAAAAATCCGAGTGAAATGTGATTGCTATGAAGTAGACACCCCTAAGCCGCACTCGCGTCACGGCGCCGGGCGGCGCTAAACGAACCATGCAGTTTGAACTACATTGCACGCGTTGTCTATTCATATGTGATGATAAACGATGGAAATTAAATCATATGTTTTAACCAAACAATATGATTTGATGTTGACTTTGCTCGCCACTTTGTTACGCCTGCTGCGTTTGTAACTTTCATTAGACGAACTAGAAATCTGATTGATTTCGCCTGTCTGTATAGTGTCTATCGTTTGATCATTACTTTTACGATTAAAGGTAAGGGGATTACGTCCCAAACTAAATGACTAAGATTATATCAATATTTTCAACGTTAACTTTTTTTAAATCGTTTTGATTACCTACTTAACTATAGGTATTTATATAGAAACAGCAAATAGCAACCGCAACAGCATAAGTAAATGATCATCATTCATCATCATTTCAGCCGAAAGACTTCCACTGCTGGACATAAGCCTCTCCCAATTGTCATAATCGCCACGCTTGGCAGGCGGGTTGGCGATCGCAGTATGGTGTTAAAAATGCATAGAGAACGCTGCTGCCCATTTTCTAGTAAGTCCCTTAGTCGCCTTTTACGAACACCCACGGGAAGAAATAGGGAAATTATACAAATAATAACTTATTTTCTTCTGAACAAAACTGACGGATTGAAAATAGGTTCCTTTTTCTAAACCCCTAACAAACCATCACGATGCTGGTAAAGTTTAGCGTTTTTTTTTTGGTAAAGTTCTTTTAGGTTTTTCTTAGAAACGCCAAAAAATCTGTGAGGTGTGGTATTTATTATATTCGACTGGTGGATTAATAAAAGATGTGAAGAGTATTTGGACAATACAAAGATGTACTGAGGAAGCGGGCACGTAGCACGTAGATAAGTCGAGCAGGCACGGGCGTGCTGACCTAGTGATCGCGGGCGCGTTGAAAGCGACATCGACGCATAATAACAGTGGCAGGGAAGGTGGTCCGGCCGACTGCGGCAGCGAGCGCAGGACGTACAGTGCGCGCGCACCTCGCCATGCGCACACGCTTGACACATGGCGCGTCGCCTGGCGCTGCTTACGCTGCTGGTGTGCGCGGCGGCCGTCCGCCACCCGCCCAGACACTCCGCAGACATCTCCGATTCCGAATCCCTAGATCCTTTTTCCGTGTGGGACGAATACGAAGACTCGTACGAAACCACCCCTGCGCCCCGAACGCGCACCACCACACTAAGTGCTAAAGTGATACTCAAGGGGAAAATCCCCAAAGTGAACGTGACTATGAAAAACGCTAAAGTTGAAGAAAAACAAGTAATTAAGACCACTAATATTAATATAGAAAGTCATACTAATTTTATAGCTAAACCACCACAAGGGAAGCCTAATGCCGTGACAGGGCATCCAGTTCTTCAAATAGGAGACCAATACGTTTTAATGGAATCTCCTGACATGGAGCAGGTGGCTCGGCCTAGCACATGGCGGCCGCCGACGACCAAGCGGCCGCCGACGACCCGGCGGCCCGGCAAACGGCCGAGCACGTCACGCCGACCACCGTCCACAACACGCCGACCACCGTCCACGACACGCCGACCCACGACCCGGCCAATGCGACGCACCACTAAAACAACCAAGTCACCGTATTCCATGAAGAAAACTACTTGTCCACCAAAAAGTTCTGGGTGGTTGTCATCATTTTTCGAAAACAACAAAATAAAGAGGGTTCCGGAAAAGCCAGCAAACTCAGGTTGGTTTGTAGGTGGGTTTACTTTTCTTTTATAATTCATACTTTAAGTACTTCCAAGTAGAGTTACAATACAACCATAAATATAAGATACCACTTCAAAACACTACGTGCAAGCGAAGCATATGTATATCTCCAACAATCGTTGAGGTAGGTCAGATGCCGATAGAAAAATTCGGCTTATCAATGACAAACTATGTGATGTGATTAATAGTACCTACAAAAAAAAAGTACAGGGGTGTGCCTTTTGAATTTCGACCGGATGTTACCGGAAAGAAACTTCTGCGTAATGATACCTAATGATAGTCAAAGCGTTAACCATGACCATAAGCATATGAAAAGGAGTTTCTCTAAAAAATTTGAACTTCTGACGAAATCATCATTATAAAACGCAGGCGAGACGAACCGAATCATTGCGGACTCACTATAAGATAGAAAAATGTGTTTTATTATACTTTTGCTTTCTAATGTGCTATTTCACGCTTTAAAACGTATATCTAACGTGAATATGCCAACTGCTTTTATTTTTAAACTTTAAATAAGTTCTTATAAAATTTACATGCAACCTGCAGAGAGATCCCACTTAATTTTATTGAGAAAAATGTATGACAATTAAGTAGTAGAATATAGTGTAGAGTATAATTTTCATAAAGATAATGTGTTTAGGTATACTTGAGAAAGAAAAAGGTTGATACGTCATTTTGAAAACCATAATTTAGATACATAAGCCGCTTAAATTAACGCTTGGAAGTATTTTACATTAGAGCGCTATATGGCTTTCCCCGGTACATAGTTAACGTTATTATGTGCAACTTTCTTTAATAGCACTCGACTTAAAAATAATGAATCGCACTTACCGATACAAGCTGATACTGCGGTTCCACCAACCTATTTTGTAAATGGCGTAGCTTGTTGTTTGACTTCTGGATTCTCTTTGGGGAAGAAGTTAGTGTAATGGCGACATTTGGAAGCTCCCCACAACGTGAAAATCTTAAATAATATACAAAAACAGATTTAAGGCATTAATATACAGTATTCTTCAGTATTAGGTATTCGATACTATCCTCGGGTTTATCGTGGCTTCGTATTGAGGAGTAGGATGATTTATAAGAGACTATGTCGAGTTAAGACCCTAACTACATATGAAGACCAATATCGCTTTGCAAATGCAAACGGGAATCTTCCATGAGATCGACATGGGCAATTTCTTAGACCCATCATAAGCCTAACATTGTGACCAGATCAAAGAAAAACAAAAGAAAGAAAGATTTAACGTTTATTTGGTCACAGTTCGTGAAACACAAAATGCAAACAAATTAAAGAGTGAAAAAAAAAATACATTATAAACAAATAGCTGTGTGCCTCACGGCTGCGCCAAAAAGGTCAGAGTTCAAGGTCAGATCAGAGTTTGTAGTTTTTCAATGATACAATTAGGTACATGTCTTTGAGATAGAACCACGATCGGTAAGTTTATGTTGGTATTGTGGGACCTACACAGTGCTGGATTAAGCAAACGCGGGGCCCGTAGCAAATACTATCGAGGGGCCCTTGATCTGCTATGGGTTCTCAATTATAAAGTGGTAAAAAAAAACAAGAATTTTATTATGTGGTCTTTGGGATTTTACATCTGGTCTCACAAGCATTGTACCACTTGAAATTGAACGTTTTATAAAAAAGGCCTCTTATAATTTTTCGATAAATTCACTTTTTCAAAAGTATTTCGAAATTAAAGTTGGACATACCTTAAGTTGTCAGTATTTCTTTCATGTGCGTGGGCATGTTTGGATACGTGGGGCCCCCTTATGCGCGGGGCCCGTAGCAATTGCTACTCTTGCTCCGTGTTTAATCCGGTACTGCACCTACGAATACTCATATCCGAATTGCCCATATTCAGCACCTCCAACTATCCGGTTGCAGTTGATTAGTTATGTAGCTTATATATGATGTTCAGCACAAGGGAAGAAGGTCCGCCGCTCATGAGTTGTAGTAGGAGGAAGTGCATGATGACGCTTTGAACGCCTCGTCCTCGGCTCATAACTGCAGTATTATCGGGGTTTAAAAGCACAATGTCACTTCAGTACATTAAAAAATTTTGCAAGTATTTATTCCTTCACAAGTAGCCACATTACCATGTTCAGTTCTACCTCCAGATCCGTCTGATCTGAACTAAAACCCGTACCGTGCTGTCACTGCCTCATGGTCGACTGCCTTTGACGGTCGGACTCGGAACTAAGTAGGTATCTATTAGAAGCAAGTCGTACTAACTAAACAGTCCGATCGTTTCGTTATTTGCACGCATTCGGCCTCACCAAACGGATGAGATTTGTCTGACTAGTTGACTAACCGATGCATGTGAACCCATGCATGTCAGATTCCCGAACTTTGACTTTTTTGTGTACTTATACTCTCCTACCAGCTACCCAGCCCCCCCGCCCCCCTTATTCGTCTAAGGAGATAATTGCGGAGGAACATAACTAATATCGGAGAGATATAACTTCGTACACGACCAAGACGGGCTTTAGACTTACAACATTAATGATCATAACAACGTTTTACCTATTCCTAAAATAGTCGTGAAATCTAACAAAATACATTTAAGACACAAGAAAAGTCTCTTATTATAATCAATTTCATGGCCGATTTTTCCGTCTCAGTTAATTTTCAACTGGTGAAAAGCGCGCCTTATTTTGAAAATCAAAACAAAATTATACCTGATGGCTGCATAGAATGAAACGGGTAAAAACTATAGATACTGACTATGGTATTTTTTTTTTCGTTTCGTTTTTATAGTGCATTAACCTTATAGAAAGCTACAGTTCTTGTTCGAATAACTTCGGATAATTCAACCGCAAAAAGATGACAACTACGAAATAGCTATCTCTCACAATCGTTAGTAAACCAATACACTAATCGATATTTTAAATGACAGTATCTTGACAGAATCTACCTTCTAAATTGAGGTAGCTCACATTTGTATGTATCGACATTTTGAAAAGTACTTGATTCTTTTATAAATGTCCGAATTTTATTGCTGAAAAGAAATATTGCATTGAAATGATAATAGTAACAAATTGACCAATGATCATAAAATGTTAGTATCGGATTAAGACATAAATATAAATTTAAAACGCAGTCGTTTCGACGACAGACTAATTTTATTAGAGTTACATACTCTTCGTTTGACACAATAAATAGCTTTGCAAATGAAGCCAAAAATCAACGACTTTAAATGGTTTATATTTAAACTGCCCGGTGGTCGTCCACATACAGGGCAAAGTACTTCGGTAACCCAGGTACCCTCCGTGAGATTGTCTGTAACTCCAAAGCGTTGCTGGTCTTCCTTGAGGAGCTGGGGTGCATCGAACGATCAATATTCCCACCCGTACGCCAACCTTAACGCATGCAACCAAAGGGAGGAAGATGGCAAAAAAATAGCGGGATTCAGCTGTCAAATTAAAGGGAGGCGATAATAGTTATTTGTGCAACAAGAGAGCAAAGTTCGTTTTTGCTGCGAGTGTTGATTTTGAATCCCGAGTAAGCGAAGGATTCTATAATTGAATCACGAGCGTAGTGAGTGATGCTAGGTCAGAATCCTGAGCGTAGCGAGGGATTCAAAGACACGAGATGCAAATAACTTTGATCTTGTGTAACACATACAACTTTTCTCCTCAGCAGCGAGGACATGTAATATATTACCTACCTAAAGGAAAAAAAAACATGGTAAAAATTAAACTATAAGTATATTTGTAAAACGGTTTGTGACGGCACGGTTGGCGCAGTGGTTAAGCGATTGACTGCTGCGCTGCGTGTCGCGGGTTCGATTCCCGCACGGAACAAATATTTGTAAGAACTACAAGTAGTTGATCCGGGTCTGGCTGTTTGTGTATGTGAGTTTAAATGTTTGTAAACGCACCCACGATACAGGAGTAATTCCTAGTGTGGGACAACGTTTTTTAAGAAAAAATAAATAAAAAAACAAACTGTATATCTAAAAAAAACTTACTTTGTGTACTGACTGACATTCTTTAGAAAAATGCAATAAGTTTGAGATAGGATTCAATGTGCACGTTATCGTTTGGCTTAATTTTGGCTTTTAACATTGAGTAAAACTGCACTTTGTAGATGGTTGCCTCGTTTATGATAATTCTGTGAAGTAAATATCATTTTTTTAGTTTCAAAGTCAAGTTTTTAGTAATTTTTCGCGAGACTTATCAGACAGGAAACTTAATTCTGCTTTCTTTACACGCTGCTTCCATTATTGCGGTGTTAAATAGCAGACTTCGTCACTGAACTCACTCATATTTATTTAATATTATTTTTATAATATCCATCGTGTACCGAACTTTGTAGCTAGCGTAACAGAAGAAAAACAATAAAAATATGAATCCCGCTATTTTTTAAAGATGCGTTCTGAAACTGCACCCACGGTATTCTGTCACAAAATTAAAGATTGTTAAAATTATAAATAATTATGTCGATACCTACATGAAAAACTTCGTACTTTTTTCTTCAACATTATTTTTATTTGATTATAAAAAATAGAATTCGAATACTTATTCAGAGAAAAAAAATAGTTACATATAAAACCTTAACAGATGATTTGCAATTTTACGGTTATCGGTATCCGAACGTTTTATTGTTTGTTTCCTTTTTGGGCCTACTAGGTATCGAATTTGAAAATCGATTCGAATTAACTTGTTTCTATCTCTCGCTTTTTTCGTACCAAAGTGAAAGCGACAGAACAAAGTAAAGTTCAGATCTTTGGAATTTTGTGAGTAGACTCAGCACTGTTCATGATGGTATTTAAATTGTTTTATTAAAAAGTTACTTTGTCTCACGCTCGCAGCAAAATCAAATTTTGCTCACTGTCTATAGACAGCATAAACTGCTTGTTTGAGGTGCTGAGGTGAAAATACAATTATAAATAATTTAAAATGGTTTCATTGAATGTTTTACTTTGGCATACAAGTACAAGGCCTCCCACAAGGTGGACTGATGACCTTGTGAAAGCCGCAGGAATCCGCTGGATGCGGGAAGCATGGAACCGGTCGAGGTGGCGGTGCTTGGGGGAGGCCCATGTCCAGCAGTGGACGTCTTTCGGCTGAAATGATGATGATGATGATGATGACAAGTACAAGACTTACAAACATAACAAAAGATGAAACAATAACGAAATTTAATAAAACATAATAGTAATCAGTATAACTTCTGCCCCAAGGTTTAGCCGTACGTACTATAAAACGGGACAATTCAATTGGCGTCCTGGACACGTCTTTCGCGGGACGCATCCTCTAAAGCCGGGAAGTTTGGCAAGCCTAGACACCGGCCCGTATTACCTATTTCCTATTATCCTAACCAATATTATAACTGCGAAAGTAAGTTTGATTGTTACCTTTTCACGCCTAAACCACTGAACCGATCATTCTGAAATTTTGCATATACGTTGTCAGGTGTACAGAAACAGACATAAAGTAAAGCCTTTCATCCCGATAAAAGTATTATTCCCGCGGAAAACAACAATAACGTTCTTATGATAATAGAAGGCGCCACGTGTCTTTCGAATCATGATTGCATTATATTAAGAAACTTTAGTAATGTGTTAAGAGTTACATGCAGAGTACAACCCGAATTGATTGTCAAATTCTAAATTAACGCGTGCGAAGCCGTGGGCAAAGCTAGTGGTTCATATGTGAATTTTGTATTGAAATCTGGGCCTATATTGCTATTTGCTACTAAGTGCACCGTTCCTGCTCAAGGCAGTCGCCAAGGGGGGGCAGGGAGGGGCAGCTGCCCCCTCCTAGAGATTCAAAAAAATGTAGCAAAGCATCCAAAATCCTAAGTAAGAAGCATTATGGAGGAAAATCGCTTCAATGATCTGGCCATGATTAGTGTAAACAGAAAACTTATTAATGAAAACTTACAAAATTAGAATATTACTAATAAATATAGTAACTTGGTTTTCAAGTTTTATTTATTGTAATTTTTTTTTTCCGTGCTGTAATTGAACCCGCAAGTTAAAGAGCTCGTGGTGCTTTACACATTAGACTTTGTACCGTTCTTATTACAATCGCCATAGAGGTAAGACTCGCACTAGCTTCATGTGCTCTTGACTCTACCTTCAAACTTTTCTCATCCTCCATATATCAACTTGCCCCCCTCTGGGCCATCGGCTGGCGACGCCCTTATCTGCTACGCCATCTACTCAATCAATCTGCGTAGACTTTTTCCAACTAGGGGAAAAGTTGGGACCCGGCTTCCATTCTAACCAAATGCAGCTGAATACCAGATAAACCAGTATTTTACATGGGGCGACTGCCTAACTGACCTCCACAACCCAGATTGGGTAAAACGATACCCCTTGGTAAGAGTGGTTGTCAGACTTTTGGGCTCCGTAACGACTGTCAAAGATCTACGAATGACAGCCTCCCGGCTACCGTAGGCGCGGGCTTGCGGATGGCGAGCAATGGGCAGCTCGCCGTCCGGTAAGGACCGGCCCTGGTCGACGGCGCATAAGGATGGCATTAAAAGCAAAAAAGTGGTTACAATACCTGTAACTGTTTACTGCAATTGCCATTTGTCATGCCACCAACGCAATAGAAGTCAAAATCGGTTGAACGGACTGTAAACAAAGATTATTTAAATGTCTAATATTATTTCTAATGGAGTCTATACTGCCGCGCGTGCAATTTTTGTCCAAATTTAGTTGAGCATTGATTCGGAATCAGCTCATTGCGCTGATTCCGAATCTATGTTTGACTCAATTTGGACAAAAATTATACTTACTGCTGTTGCACGGGCGGCAGTATAATATATAAATGTACTCTGTGAGTCTATATTAATTGTAACTTAGGTTGTCTATGGGTTCAACACTTCAAATAACTTAATACTTCACTTTTTATTGAAAAATTTATTGGCAAACCAAGTAGCAAGTAGCATTTGAATGGTAGGTGAGATTCTTAGATATTTCGATTTAGGCTCCTACACAAAGGCGCGACATGCGACGCGACACAAAGGCACCGCGTGTCGCGCGACGAGCGGTGCTTTTGTTCCGCGTCGCCTTTGTAGGAGCCTTTATGATTTGAATGAAGCCACGATGAACACAAGAAAACAGTTTCATACTGAACACTACACGGTTAATAGATAATCATAATTATTTTAGTAATTATGTAGGTAGCGCGTCCGAATAAAGCCGGACTCTGACGGCCTTTTTGTTGCGTGTGCGGCCAAATTAGACGGTGTCCGCGGCCTGTCCGGCTTTTTAAGGCTTTTAAAATTTGATTCAGTTCATTAGTGTTTTGTTTCATTGCAAATTGCAATAAGGTAAGCGAAGGTAAGGTAAGTAGGTAAGATAAGTAAAGTTTGAATGATAATTAAAAAGAAAAGGACTGGTTCATTGATTGTTATTTCATAAGAATCTAAGAAGATTTTAATTAGAGTTTTGTTTAATCTTGTTAAAGTAAGTAATGCAATTAAGTAATGTAATTGCAATAGTAGGTACCTAGTTACTGCTACCTACTATTGCATTTATTGTAATGAATATTGAATGACTAGCTTCTGCCCGCGACTTCGTCCGCGTGAAATTTCGGCCCACCCATCGCGTCGCATTCGCATCCCGTCGCTCGCCCGCGCTAAAACTTCGTTATCGCTTAGCGTTCTTTCTGACTTCTGTTCTTTTCGCTTGGCTTCTAAGGATCGTAGCGTAGATATATAGCCTATAGCCTTCCTCGATGAATGGGCTATCCTACACTAAAATATTTTTTCAATTCGAACCAGTAGTTCCTGAGATTGGCGCGTTCAACCAAACAAACAAACTCTTCAGCTTTATCCATACTAATATTATAAATGTGAAAGTAACTCTGTCTGTCTGTCTGTCTGTCTGTTTTCACGCCTAAGCCGCTGAACCGATCGTCATGAAATTTGGCAGAGATATAACCTGGGATATGGAAGGAAGGACATAGGCTACTTTTTTACGCGATAACCGACATCCACGCGGGCAGAGTCGCGGGCAAAAGCTAGCAAATTATATAGCTGACCCGCGCGACTTCGTCTGCGTCACCTACTCGTAAGCGAGAGACTGGTTTAAGTAATGAATTTTCTACTTATTTTCTTGCGGAGTTATTTTAAAATAATGATATCTCCTAAGATGTTGATTGAAATTAAGTGATGTCAAGGACAATTTTGTTTACATTTAAATACTTGTGATTAATAACATACTCGTATTTATTTGGATAAGGATTAATATTATGTTGATAAAACTCCTTCGCAAATAATGAATTAATTTCGAAAAAATTTGATTACCATAAAAAAGGTTATAGTGAGTCAATCTTTTTAGAACTTTTAAAGAGGAACAATTCCATAATACATGATATTTGTGTAACTTAAACCGTTTATGCAGCGCACGCAACGGAAGCTCTCAAAGAGGAATATTTTTTCCCGTTTTTGCAACATTTTTCATTTATGCTCTGCTCCTATTGGTCGTAGCGTGATGTTATATAGCCTATAATATTCCTCAATAAATGGACTATCTAACACAAAAAGAATTTTTCAATTCCAACCAGTAGTTCCTGAGATTAGTGCGTTCAAACAAACAAACAAACAAACTCTTCAGCTTTATATATTAAGTATAGATATAGATGCTCCGCTCCTATTGGTTGTAGCGTAATGTTATATAGCCTATAATATTTCTGAATAAACGGACTATCTAACACAAAAAGAATTTTTCAATTCCAACCAGTAGTTCCTGAGATTAGCGCGTTCAAACAAACAAACAAACAAACTCTTCAGCTTTATATATTAAGTATAGATATAGATGCTCCGCTCCTATTGGTTGTAGCGTAATGTTATATAGCCTATAATATTTCTGAATAAACGGACTATCCAACACAAAAAGAATTTTTCAATTCCAACCAGTAGTTCCTAAGATTAGCGTGTTCAAACAAACAAACAAACAAACTCTTCAGCTTTATATATTAAGTATATATAGATTCATAATTATACCTATAAAATTCCCGTGCATGAAGCTAAATTTATAAAGTGGCCATATTTAGGTTTGTAGATTAGCACTAGGTAGGTAGGTAAGACTTATTTTTGGGATCATGCAATGTTTGCGAATCAAAACACTAACTAAGAACATCTTGATTTCAGTCCTATGTCTTAGAACAAACTTTCGGGAATAAATGGTCTAAATGATGGTAAACATGAAAATCCATTGTGTGGTTTACGATAATTCTCGATTGAACAGAGCATACAGAATGTTCTGTTCAATCGAGAATTATCGTTAAAAATTATCGGTATTACTTAAAGCACTTTAAAATAATGGTATTGCTAGTTTAACATCTATATCTATACATATGCCTAAACAGTGTGAGTCTTTATAATGTGCACATATCGAAATTAGGGAATCTATGCTTAATTTTATCTACGCCAAAAATATAAAAAAAAACTTTTTTTTTTTTTTTTTAATTAAAAAAAAATTGTTCCCAGTGTAAACAAAACGGTATAACTTTTAAACTAAATGATCTATCACGATGAAACAAACTCCATAATGATTGGAAGTAAAGGCGCCAAAATATTGGGGAAAAAACTACCCTCAATTGAAAAGAAACATGTCTTTTTAGCAAAAATCTGTTTTTTTTATATTTTTTTACAATAATTGTAAAATTTTTCAATAAGGGGACGTCTTATTGAGAAATTATGAAATATAAATTAAAAAATAAAAATTCCATAAAAATAAAAATAAAATTTAGATTTTCTTTTTTGTATTTTTTCCGTAGGTAGATAAAATTGAGCATAGATTTCCTCATTTCGATATGTGCACATTATAAAGACTCACACTGTGTAGTATAAAACAAAGTCGCTTTTCGTGTCTGTTTGTGTGACCGCATAGATCTTCTAAACCACACAATGGATTTTCATGTTTACCATCATTTAGACTATTTATTCCCGAAAGTTTGTTCTAAGACATAGGACAGAAATCAAGATGTTCTTAGTTAGTGTTTTGATTCTCAAACATTGCATGATCCCAAAAATAAGTCTTACCTACCTAAAACATCTTGATTTCTGTCCTATATCTTAGAACAAACCTCTAAGATATAGGACAGAAATCAAGATGTTTTGACATTTCGCCATTGCACCCGTGCCAAGCAGGAGCGGGTCGCTAGTTATGTACAAATTAAGATTAAGTATATTATAGATACTGCTTATCTTAGCTTACTGAGTTGAGCATACTCAAACTCGAATCAAACCATTTATTTCAATTAAACCATTTACAGGCACTTTTGAATTGTCAAAGAGACGGTCAGTTAGTCAGAAAGTTGAAGCTAGATGCCCATTCCAATACGTAGATCACTATGGAGAAGAACGGGCAAGAAACTCCAAGGACATTCTTTTAAATCAAGATATTACAAAATCCTGGGTAAATTGTTCTTGTTGCTTCTATATGTGAGACAATGTAAAAACTAATACAACAATTCAAAATATAAAATTAAAAATTAAAAATAAGCCCTGGCAGTCAAGAGATGACCAGTCCCAACTGACGGCGCCCGTTTACGAACATCACCTATCCACCATCACCAGCACCATCCAGCTCAACCATTTTCTAGGGAACCGAATGATCCAACACACGCGCCACCATCAGTGAGACATTTAAATGAACATTTAATTTTATTTTAAGTGAGCATGACATACTCTCAACTGCCATGCTCTTTCAAGTCAACATAAATCATAATAACATAGTAAACGGCTCCATGGTATTCACATTTACAAAATTGAAAAAAATGCTGCTAAATTATATAGAACTTTGTAATGTATTTGAGAGATGAATAAAAAATAACTACCAAAAAACAAAGAAAATACCTATTATCTATTGGAGTATTCAACAATAAAAACATGCAACATGAGCTGCACGATTACTGACAAACGCATGCACTGACTGTACAGGTCCACTCAATCTGTGTGGTTCTTTCATCAAAAGACCATTTCAGACACCTATCTACATGGTCTTCACATGATCTGACAGCCAAAAGACTGTGACCTCTGAGTATGTTTTGACCTTTCTTCTCAGAGTAGTCAGATAGGAAACGCCGACCTCATCTACTTTTCAAAATATGATTGACGGAAGTGTTTACTTGTTCAAACCTACTTACAGAAATAAAATGAATTATCAATATCATGTATCATCAAATTCAAAATTCATGTAGGCACCTAACTACTTACATAATCTTTACAGCAAATGTCTAAGATTATCAGTAGATCTCTCGTTGATATACTTACATAAGGCTCCTACAAACAGGCGCGACACGCGACGCGACACAAAAGCACCGCACGTCGCGCGTCACGCGGTTCCTTTGAGTCGCGTTACGTGTCGCACCTGTTTGTAGGAGCCTTTATGTTCTTGTATCAAATCGAAATCATAATCGGGAAAGTTGTTAATGATTACAAAGTAGCTTAACACGTAACAGTGTTTTCTCATGTCAATAACTCCGTCTACCATTCAAATAGCCTCTACTTTACATGCTCTTATACTGGTTCTTACCATCGTATAGAGCTGATCATTATGATTATCTTCTATCTCATAATAAAATAAAACTATAGGTAATCGAAATTTCTCTTCGACAGACTTCGACTCTCTCAAAGCTACTCGTATTATGACTTATTATGTTCCAATTCTCAGTGATGACGTTCAAATATAAATGAACGTGAAAATAATCGTAAACAAGACGATGCAGTAATTAACATAATGGGTATCAGTCATGCAGTGGAAATGCTCGGGGAAGTTGTCGCACACCGCAGAGGCTCAGCACACGACGCGCGACGCGTTGCGCCCGCGCACCCGGCCTCCAGCTCTCGCTCGATACTCTTGCCCCACTAACATAAAAAAGTTTCTCCTTAAATGTAGTAACTACTGGACTAAGCTTCCGATGGCAAGAATAGGTACCTATTGAATTATTGAGCAGTTCTACGCAACAAACTGGTAATAATTATGCACGCTGCTATAGCTTGAGGGACCGCATTTTATGTATCAACTACTTACTAGGTATTTTTTTAATGCATTCTTAAGTTGATTTCTATATTCATTCTCTGGTGACCTTTTGAAAAAAATCCCATTTTCCCAAGATCCATTTTGGGTTGAAAATTCTCCTTAAAATTTTCTTTTTCAGGATTTTTTTCTTCAATATTCAGTTGGTTTATGCAATCGAAGTCATCGTGGTTTGACGGCAGCTGGTTTTCTGAAGATATTCTGCCAAAGAAACCGATCACCACGACTACTCCTCGACCCTTGACGACAGCACCAAGCAGCTGGTTCCAAACGCTACTGGATACAGAAGAGAGTGACGGCGCATACATCTCCAATGATTTTACTATAAGTAAGAATAACTACCAATTGCTTAATTAATAAATTTGTTTATTTTTATTAAAAGTGAAGAGGCAGTTAACGAAGTAAAATAAAATAAAATAATAGAATAGCCTAGTGTCAGTTACCACAATTAGCTGACCCCCACTTGCATAAATGGTTGAGATTTTTTTAGAATACGGATGGATAAAATTTTATAATTCTTAATTTAATTTAAATGCCTATACAAAATCTACCCAAAACTAGAAAAAAAATGAAAATCGTACGATTTGTTAGTAAAAAAACTTCAACCATTTTAGCAAAGGGGGGTCAGGTAATTGTGGAAACTGCCTGTACCTACTAAATATTGTGTTGTAATTATAACATAAGCAGGCATTTTAGTTGGCATGGTTTTACGAGCTAGGTAATAAAGCAACGCAAGCGCATGATAGTAAAGTCAACACTTTCTCGTCATTATTAAACCCCTAAGAACGTGTTTATATTGGAAAAGTACCTCGGTGATCTATTACAAGCCAGAATAGAAGTGCTAAAAAAAGAAATTCTGTAGAATACTTACCTACGCTATTGATGAAAATATGCTGATCAGTAGTCTAGTAGAAACCAGTAGTGTCTTTCAAAAGCAAACCGTAGAACGGGTCTATTTGGATTTTCGGGGGTTAAAGTCAAAGTCAAATCATTTATTTCAAATAGGCACGAAGATGCACTTTTGAACGTCAAAACTTACAACTATAATTAATTGATTCTAGTTGCCCCTTCCAAAAGGTAGTTACGTATGGAGAAAAATGGGCAAGAAACTCCATACTTACTCTTTTAAAATGTTAACAATATTTTGTATACATTAATTAATAATTATATGTGAAGACGATGCACTGACCTAGAATAAAATTACTATACCACAATAGGTAAAAAGAATGAAAAGTGAAACAATGACAGACAAATTAATTATGCGTTAGATACATGGTGCTCACATATTTACAAACATTGTAAAATTAGATGATTTCCCTAAAATTTTAACATTTAATAACCTATGTCAGTGTGTGAGTTAAAGTATATTAATCACAAAAAAAATAATGAATGTCATAAAAATTATAAATTATACAATTAAATTAGCAACCAATTTGATTTTGTCTACACTCTAAATAAATTGTCCTATGGAGCAGGACCAGCGTGTTTCCAAGCATTCTTATCTTGGTTAGAATCCTCTAATTTGTAATATGCTAGTTTAGTAGTTATTTGGAATAAAGCAATTGTAAGATTTGAGTTGACATAAATTCGAATTGTGATCTTCGTACGAAAAATTGTAAAAGTAAAAAAGACCAGAAATAAAGTAAAAGCTGTCTATGGTGTTTTGGTGGAATTTATGTCAGCTCAAATCTTACAATTACTTTATTCCAATTAACCCCCGAAAATCCAAATAGCCCTGTTCTACCGGAACGTGCCTTAGCATCTCAAATTTATTCATACTCACAATACTTGCGTCAGATAGTTTTCATTAATTTAATTTAAATAGAGGAAACAGCCGTTAATGACTTTCTTTTCTGGTAAACAGTTCTATTTTTTGGTTCATGACAAGAAACTGAGCATTTAGTGATAACATAATAGTTGCATACATTAAATACTTAGTTTAAAAAAAATACGTTAAGGTTCTAGATTATACCCAAAGTCTCTAATTCAGATAATTTATGTAAACAAAGTAATGTCAAGAAATGTCACTGTCACAGTGACAGAACAGTGGTTCAAAACATTTTATATATATATTTTTTTTTTTTTGTAAATAATCATCTATAAAATTAAAGTGAATCAATTCTAAGAACTATGCAAACAAAATACCGTTGCCAAACAATGTTTTGTGTAGAGAGTCTGACACACGGCCTATGATCGTCATAATCAGCCCTTTTAAGTCCACTGCTAGACGTAGACCTCCCTAAATCGATTTCCACTTGAAACAGTTTACAGCCGTTTTCCATCAAAATGTGGCTAGATATGCTACTCGTACTTACGATATGAATCTATGAATGAGAGTTGTAATATTAGTGTTGTTGAAGATGTAAAAAACTTGAAAATGTTTGGATCTCCTGCAATGTTACCAGTATCATAAAATATTTAATACCAGAAAATCTCATTTTTTAAATAACTTTGTTTAAAACCGAAAATTTATAAAAATAATTACGGTATGATTATTTTTTAATTATTATTTTTTAAATCAATACTGAATAGAAAATGGAACCTTTTTTTCTCGCCATTTTTTGTGAATTACCATTACGAAGATATTTTTTTGATATGTTATCTATCCCCTTTGTTTCCATAAATTATCTGAATTTGAGACTTTGGGTATAGTCTAGAGAACTCAAAATCACCTATGACAAAATCTGCGTGGTTCATTCCTCAAAAGTCCATTTCAGACACTAATCTACATGGTGCTCACATGATCACCAAGATTATGTCTGGTCTTTAAAAGAGACTGTAACCTCTGGCTTTGTTAGAGCCTTTCTTCTCAGAGTTGTCGGATTGGAAACGCCGACCGCATCTAGTTTTAAAATATGACTGACGTGTGAAAGTGTTTGTACAAACCTACTTACAGAAATAAAATCATTTAATAACACACAAAAAAATATACGATTGTTTCGCTGAACTTCGTTTAATCAAAGGCTATTTTACAACTTGTAGTAAAAGGGCATAAAAAGCAAGCATCCTGTCTGTACTGGACACGTTGCCGACCTCAGCAGTTTTGGCCCCGGACAATTACACTGTTTGTCACTTTCTACAGTCAATGTTTTTACTATTACAACTTTCTCACATTTTTTGTATGAATGTGGCTGACTTGCCAAAAATTTTCTAATTGGCGTTTCGTATCATACTCTAGAAAAATCTGCAAAAAAGTCTTTGAAGAAGAACTACAAAGGATTCCAGTTAATAAGAACGTATCCCGACGTTCAATGGAAGGTGCACGAGATGCTGGACTTGCAGGAGGATGCTCAGGGCTCAGGGCTCATGTGGTGGACCTCACCGTCACTCAACGGATCCACCGACTTGCTTGTACCCCCTGATCTTCTCCTAGACGTCAAAGATCATCTCAAATCAAATAAAATAGACTTCGATATAGTAATTTGGGATTTGCAGGTACGGTAGCTCCAATCATAGACTTTTGTGATGAAATATGCTATTTTGAATTAGAATTCACCTATCTTAATTTCTATCATAGAAAGCCATAACTTACGAGAACCCACGGCTGTCAAAGAAACAGAGACTTGAGTTGGAGCAGTTACGTGGTCACCCGATGACTTGGCGAAGATATCATCGATATGCAGATATCCTCCGATATTTAGAGTATCTTCAGCACTCGCATTCTGACTTAGTAGAGCTCATACCAATGGGTCGATCATCGGAAGGATTACCACTTGTTGCAGTAAAGGTAAATTCTTGATCTGTTTATTAATGCAGATTGTCCCTTAAAAAAAAAGTTTTAATCTTAAAAAGTTAAGCTAATCTGTCTTGTTGTTTTCAGATTTCACTATCAAATAATGAGACTGTGATGGAAGGAAAAAAGAAGAAAAAGTGGAAACTGCGCTCGCGCATGAAACCTGCCGTTTGGCTGGATGGCGGCTCGCATGCGCGCGAGTGGATAGCGCCTGCCGTCGCGACATGGATGATACATGCACTCGTCGAGGGGGAGAAAGACCTAGGTTAGATTATAAAAATTATTACATAGTCATAAAAATATACAAAACATTTCTCTAAAATTTTCCTGACACTTACGTAACCATCTACTTAATAAATTATTCTATGTCAATCAATTATATTATCCGAGTGCAACTTTCTTTAGCGTAGCCAATTGATATTTTTATTGTTGTTTGTTATTAAACTAGTTTGTTGTACCTATTAATAGGCGCGGAGTACGAAGTGCTCAAGCAAGCCGACTTCTACATCATGCCGGTGTTGAACCCCGACGGTTACGAGCACTCGCACACTCACGACCGGCTCTGGAGGAAAACACGTTCACGACAGCCCGACCATTCCGACGACTATTATGTAGGATGGTAAGTCATTTGATTGAACCACCTTGTGCGGGGAAATGTTTATTTACAACGACTTGCTTGGCTTACGTGCTTTGTATGAGCACGCTTGATAATTATTCATGCGCAATGCCGAAACGCCGTGCTTTTCTTTCGGTGACGAGCGACTTAAGATGAATTAAAATCTAGGTAAGGCTTTTTATTAATCTCTAATTGGGCTAGCCAAAAAGTTGACCACTAGGTAATTTTTTGCAGGTGGTTTAGTAACAAAAAGTAACGTAAAAAAAATTAACAGTAGATAGACCTCTTTTGAAAGTGTCCATTGGCGACGGTTACCACTTACGATTACCTACCATTACTTGGCACATCTCACCTATGGTCTACTTTTTATTAAAAGAAAATTTGTAATGACATCGTTAGTAACTTTGAAAGGTGTTCATTTTAAAATATTTTTTACCTTTGTAGAAAGTTAGTCTGTAGGTATATGAAATAACGTTGTAAGTACATTGCTCAAGGCGAGAGACATCCTGTTCTCGCGAGCAGCTTCAACAACGTTCCCGACAAAGATTTTGTTTTTGTTGTGATTCTCGCCAATATTTTTTGTTGTGTAGCAACAGATGTTCATAACATCTTATTATTTGTATATAACTTACAACCAACAAGACAAGTTTGTAGTGAAAGCTTTGATTAAAACAAAAGTCACAGATATTTTCATAAATCACGTCATGCCTTTTAAGGATTATGAGTCATCGTACCTGTACTCGATAACCTAGTGTTTATCTGATTCCACTATATCGAGAATAAGATACCTATTCAAGAATTCAAGAAAAGCGGAAAATTCTGCGAGTCGTTCTCACATAAATCGTTCTCACAGTTTATAGTCACATCATCCTACAAACAAAACACTGTAATTATATGAATTACATAATTAAGGTTTTACAATCTAACTTGACTTACTCGAATATAAAACACTTTCTACAACGATGTTATTACGTCATAAAAAAGTAATATAAATCATGAGGGCTCTATTAATTCGCGCAGGCGAAATGTTCTAATGACAATTTTTTTGAAGTTTGAAGTTTTTTGAAGTTTGGAACACCGGTGAAAAATTCGAGCTTTTCACCGGTTTTCAAACTTCCGTGTTTCTGACTGGACTGCGATCGTGACTGGAGGCTTCTATGGGCCATGTCAGTGGAATCAGGGCAAACGCCTAGGAAGTAACTTTCCGGCTAGGGATTGCAATCCCGCGGGATTGATATGCGGGATTACCCAATCCCGCGCGGGATCACGCGGAATCCCGCATCTTGAAATTATGTTATAAATTCAAATTGAAACAACAGATTTTTGTGTAAAAATCAACTTTTATTAAACTTTTCTTATCATTAAGTAACAAAAATTATTTCTTTTCTATTAATTAAGTATAGGTAATTAGTAATCTGTTTTCTTAGATTCATCTTTAAATCTTTGGCATAGTTTAATATATAGTTTTGTTTAATTATATTTTTACTCCTAACAACAGTTATATTTTTAATTCAGTCTTATTCATATAATGACTAATAATCAAATTACAACTTCCTCTTAGATGCTATTACTATGATATCAACCTATGGAGAAAACTTTTGGAAATTCGATCAATGGCATTTATTGCATCATCTCCGAGCCTGCTTCTGAGTGAACTGCAAATAAGTATATCCTGATGCTAAAAACGCTCTCTCGACTTCTACGCTAGTAGGCTGAACCGTCAGGATGTATTACGGCAACGTCGCGCACGTGCTATTCGCGATTTACGCGAAAGTTTTAGCGCCAAATTTTTAATTTGCGGAATCCGCGGATCCGCGCTTTGAAGGTGCGGGATCCTGCAGATTAATAAAAGCAGCGGGATCCCGCGAGAATGCGTGATCCCGTTTTCCGGGATTGCAATCCCTAATTCTGGCCCAAGTGTATTTAGGATCTACTAAGATGAATCTTTCCCACGAAGGTTTCCATGGAACTGGGGTCAGACGGAGTGTGTTGGGGTGGATGCGGACCGCAACTGGGACTACCATTGGAGTGAAAAGGACTCATCACTGGACCCTTGTTCGGACAACTACGCCGGACCGCATCCCTTCAGCGAGCCAGAGACAAGAGCCGTTTCAGAGTTCCTATCCGAACATAGAGGACAGATCAAGGTAGGCAATTATTTAAGTTAGAATAGCGTTGAATAAAGCAGGAGACATTCCAGTTTCTTTCTACTTCCGATGTTTTTTTTTTTTTTTTCAATAGATCATTCGTAAGTTTCAAGAAAATTTGCTAGTTTATATTTCATGTTAATTTTTTCAATAAAACCGAAGAATATGAAAGAAACAGAAAACATTTCATGTTTTTTTTTTTTTTTTTTTTTCAATCTCCGTTTAGTATATTTAACTTAGGATACCTATGATTTAACTCTTTCCATATTAGCCATTTTACCATCGACTTCTGCTTCTGTAGGAGAAAATATTTCAATAACACTTGTTTTTTTCAACTTTTCAAAACATCAAGCGAAAAATTCGAAAGAATACTGTTTCTTTCCAAAGGATTCTTTCTGTATTATTTTTCTATGTAACATGCGAAAAAATAACCACAATTGAAAATAATAACAAATTGTTGTTTTGTTTTTTTTTTTCGACATTTTCAACGCTAAGATAGATAGATAGATACCTATAAACTGTGCCACTTTTGTCGGGAAATAGTGGAAACTTTAATTAAGTTGTGATATTGACTTGAAAATCCACTTGTATTAACGCATGACACACTTACTTTATTGATCAATTTCAAAAGCTTGTCTCTAAGGTCACGTAGTTTGATTTCAAATACCACTGTTTATTGCAAATGTTAATGGCCCTACTTATAATGAAATTTTGTACGTACACACGGCCACAAATCAAGCTATACATTTCCAGTGTAAGCTGTACCTCTCATTGTACGGAAATCCTATACAATGCGAGATCAGCCTAAACTGGAAATATATAGCTTGATTTGTGGCCGTGTGTACCAGTGTGTAAACCTCGGTAATCTGCCAATATGAACCGAGGTTCAAGCGAGTAATCTTGTTTTCTATCTCAGTGTTTTTATCGCGTGACGGATGCACACAACGATATACGTCATTATAGGTACTTATTACCCATTTACAGTGTTCATGTAAATGGGTAATTAGTACCTATAATTGCCGGGTATAATGGGTTCGTAGTATTCGTTTTCACTTTAGATCTTATTAGTTTACAAACTAGTACCAAAGATATATGCTATCTTTTGGCTATTAGTAGAGATATAGCGTTTCATTGGGTACCTACATCACCTTTGGTTGCCTTCTTTAAGCCCACTTGCACCACGCTGGGTTCATTAACTCAGAGTTAGATTTTAACTCCTGTCAGATTCATACCGGAACTGTCAGATTAAATCTAGGTTAAGTCTTAACTCTAGGTTAAAATTTTGTTGCAAGTCTGCCTTAGTATTATTTTACGACTAGGTATAAAGTCAAAGTCAACTCATTTATTTCAAATATGCACATAAAAGGCACTTTTGAACGCCAAAAAATTGGCAGTCAATAAATAAGGACCGCCGACAGTAGTGAAAACACAAAACTTTGGAATAACTGTTCTTTTATACATATAGCTCATGGAAAGCGTTCTGTATACTGTGTGTATACAGAACGCTTTCCATGAGCTATATGTATACTGTGTATATATGTGTACTTTTTGGGTGAACAAAAATCATGGAACTCGCGTCATCGTCACCGTACGCTTTCCATGAGCTATATTATATAGGTATAAAAAGACAGTTATACCAAAGTTTTGTGTTTTCACTTCTGTTGGCAATTCTTATGACTGCACATTTTTTCAATACTTTGTTTACATACATTGTATCATTATAATTATGTGAAGACGATGTACCTAAAATAAAATTACTATACCACAACAGGTAAAAACAATAAAAAAATAAGCAATGAGGGATAAATTAATGTGTAAGATATATGGTGCTCATGATATATTTACAAATATTGCTAAGTAGACGATTTTTTTTTTTTTTTTTTTAAATTGATAGATAGATAGATAGAATACTCTTTATTATGTACACCATAAAAATTACAGATATAAATGTAGAACTGTTACATAGGGTGTCACAATGGGCGGTCTTATCGCTAAAAGCGATCTTTTACAGACAACCTTTGGATGGATCAAAAAGTAGAAGGAGAGACAATACTGCAGGTAGTCAGTGGTGTACCACTTACATATATACAATAAATACACATACACAAAGCATATAGATACCTAACCATATATATATATATATATACATACAATAATAAACATGATACAAGAGCAAGGAATGATGATGTTTAAGGAGAGAGGAAGTGATTTTTAACCAAAATTTTAAAAGTGGACAAAGATTGAGCACGCCTTATTGAGACGGGCAAGGCATTCCATAACCGTACTGCTTGAACTGTAAAAGACTTGTCATAAAAACTAGTGGAATGCATTGGCATCTCTAGTCTCAAGTTTTCCGATGACCTCAGATATCTATTATGTGTGTCATGAAGGAACTTGAAACGTTCTTTAAGATAAGAGGGGGTTTTAGGATTGAATAGAATACTGTAGAGCTGAAATAAGATATGAGAAAATAAAATGTATGCGACGAAAAATAAGTCTAACTTATCACAGAATTTAAAATTAATGTCATCAAAATAATAAACTATACAATTAAATCAGCAACTGTTTTGTTTAATTTTGTCTAGACTCTACATTGTCTTATGGAGCAGGAAAGGACTAGCATGTGTCCAAGTATTCTTATCTTGGATATAATCCTCTAATTTGTAATATATGCGGGATAGTGCGGTCTACGACTATCAGCAAGTCGTGTATAAGTATTCTAAAAACATCATATTATATAAAGTTAACTAGATGGTAGATAACACTCTCCTGAATGTCACATTCATAAAAATTTATTACTGTAAGCAGTCACAATCTGTAGTTACTGAATAGAAATCAGATGGTTTCCACCGCCTTTAAGTATATAGCAATTTATCATTCGTTCAAAACCGTAAAGGTAAACCGCGCTTCTATCGCTGGAAATTGTGACAGAATACGGTATTTGCCCACATTGTTACTTTCAAAACATTTTCTACTACACTTTCAAACGAACCTCTCAAAAGTACTGATATTCAAGAGAGTATGAAGTTGTAAAATGTGGTCTGTAGCGGGGTCTAAATGCAGTAAGTAAGAATGACAGGTGTAACGGCTAGATGTGTTATCATTATATCAATGTGCAATCAGAATTGCGTGTCGACTGACACCTTTTAGCTAAGCTCGTTTAATCTTTACGCTTGCTAAGTTTTGCGTCTTATGCAAGGCGGGGTCAAGAATTCAAGATACACATAAATTCAAACTCAAACTCAAAGCATTTCTTTCAAATAAACAAATTACAGGCACTTTTGAATTGTCAAGGGGTCGGTCATTCAGAAAGATGAAGCTAGTTGCCCATTCCAAAGCGTAGTAGGTTCCTATGGAGAAGAACGGGCAAGAAACTCCACGGACACTCTTTTAAAACAAAATATTGTTACAAAAAATGGGTTACATTATTCACGTTGAAGTTATACATGTGAGAACAATGTAGAAAGACGTGCACGTTAGAAGCGTCCGTAATAGAAACAATTCAAAAATTAAAATAAGCCGTGGCGGCTAAGAGATTACCAGTCCCAACTGACGACGCCCGTTCACAAACATAACGCATGGATTAGCACCATTTAGCTCAACCATTATTCAGATTAACTACATTATTCAAGTTCATGATCATATCGGACTTCCTTTTTTTTTTAATTGTTTAATACGCTATGTACAAATAGGTATGTGCATTTATATGCATTGGCATTCATTCGGAGAGTAGCGACGCGTTTTCTGCTGAAGAAAATATCCTCCTTACAACGATATGTACCTACTTAGTCCCGGTCGTTTTTATCTATAAATAAATAAAATTGAAGTGTAATGTCAATATAACAGCTTTTCACTAAATACATATAAAAGTATATCCGGTACTTATTACAGAAAAAATTAAAATGTTTGTGTATGTCTGTTTTGGCTAATCTCTGAAACGGGTGGACCGATTTTGACGGCACTTTCACTGGCAGGTAGCTGATGTTATAAAGAGTAACGTAGGCTACTTTTATTTTAGAAAAAGCCTAGCGGGCGAAGCCGCGGGTAGCAGCTAGTACTTACTAAAAATATCACGTATCAACATTTCAACAACGGTTTTTTGTGTGAAGCAAAAATCTTTCCCTAGGACCTAGGGCGAGATTTTTGCTTCACTCAATAAAACTAAAAAATTACTTAAGAGCGGCCAACCCGTCATACTTTTCATACAAACGCTCGTACGTGATTATGGCGTTGGAACACATCTTTCAATGAAAATTTTCAGCTAATGGGTATCAAGTGCACTATATCTAGGTTTCTATGGAAGCAAAAAATTAAAATTTGTAGAAACAAATTCAGTCAAGCCTCCAAAAATCTGCTGTTTGCACACATTTTACCTGAACTTTGGCCGTTCATAACTCGTGTACTCATCAATTGTAAAAATAAAGAAAAAATATTCATAGAAACATCGCACATGTAATGGAGATTCTAAATGACACACATTTATTTCACAAACTTGTAAGGCTTTCTCAAAAACACGTATTTCCTGGAACAAGTTTTATTACCGCACACTATTTTTCGTTCAATGCTATTGCGTTCTCACTTACCTGTTAGAATTAACATTGCGCTGGATGAAACAACAAGCTTTACAATCATGCTCGCATTGACGATAGACGGACCGGGAAGGGCCCTTTTAAATGAAGAAACTCAGATTACCTAGTCCCTAGGTAATCTGAGTTTCTTCATTTACCTAAGTATTTTTTTCAGTCAGTAGAGTTAAGTCTCGTACAGACTCGCGCGATATCGCGGGCGCGACAGGCAGCGACAAAGAAACTGTGCTACTAGTGTCGCGTCGCGCCCGCGATGTCGCACTAGTCTGTACGAGCCTTTAATTAGAGACCGCGACAGAAAACCCAGAATTACATGCAAAACGGAAGTCTGTTTCTTGTTCTAAATGATGTTTTGTAGCTTGTTTATTGTTATTATTATTATTATATATTTGTTATTTTTTAGTTTAGAGGTACCTATCTAGATATTTAACGGTCCTACAAAATGACAACGAGCTCTGCAAATTGATGGGAATGATAAAACAACTAGCGGTTTGTTGCGAGCACAAACACATTAGGGTCGTTTAGATTAAACAATAAGAAGTCAGCGTAATTTTCTATTATAAACCTACATGGCCTTATTACAAAACAAGATTTATCTTTAGACCCAGGTTTAAAACATCGAGCCATTTTTGTATTTCGAACTTTTTTTTTTTTACAAAAACTGATTTTGTACCAGAGTCTAATTTGTCAATTTTGTATTAAGAACTTTGTATCAGTCGGAATATGGTTCAAGATACAAAAACTGGCTGAAAGGTTTAGACCTGGGCCTCAAGTCTGCTATTACAATAGTGTCAGAATGGTCTATCATAGATTTCATTTTGACAAGTTTGGTAATCTTCCAATGGTCAGTCACTGTCACTCCTTTGAAAGAATTGGTAATCTCGTACATAATGACAAATTAAACTTCCTACTAAACTTCCAACTTCCTACTACTTCAGATTGCTTATAAAACTAATAAATAACATGTAAATATATATGTATAGGATAAATGAAATCTGGCATGAATAAATGTTCAAAATGCCATTGTAATACAATTCTATTACGACACCACTGACCGACCAATGATCGACCATTATGAATTTAGCGGATTACGAACTTTTAGCAAAATTACAATGGGATCGTGTTGGAGTGACGAATTTATAAAAATAGCAGACTTGGGCCCCTGGACCAAAGTTAGAACGCGTTTTGTAATTAGACAGACAAAGTTTAATTGACATAAATGACACGTTGATTTACAGCTGTACCTGTCGCTGCACGCGTACTCGCAGGCGTGGTTGGTGCCGAGCTCACACGCGCATGAGACGTTCGCAGACGATGGCATGCTCACCGAGATGGGCAAGTTGGCCACCGTCGCACTTGCTGACTTATATGGCACCAAGTATCAAGTAAGAATCTAATCATAGAAAGTTGATCGGTTATCCCTGTTACTTTGTAGATATCATTATTGTTCCATCCGTGGCTAGCAAACCTGTGACATTACTGAAGAACCCTGTCTGGATCAGCCTTTTACCTATCTTTCCTAAAAAGATAGCCACGCTATACTCCATTTACTATAGCATTAGACAAATAACGGCTAAATAACGACAGTTATTGTGTAATATTGTTGAAATCGCTGGACTTTAGAGTTACTATTTTAATGTAAATGATAAATAGATTACAGTGCTTTGTATTCATCGTGAAATAACGGAGTTTTTTTTATTTTTTTTATTTTTTTATTAGGGAAAACAAACAGTGACACATAACATTTTGTAGGAACAAATACAAAAAAGATACGGCCAAATGTGTAACCAACGACATTTTCCACGGAATACACATAAAACATATTTTTTACAAAACATGCTTTTATAAAACTAAACCCTAAAAAAAAAAAACTACAATAATTTAATTTAAATAAAGAAAAAAGAAAATGTTTGTGCTAAATAGTAAAACAAATTAATTTAGCAGATAAAGAAAAACAAAAAAAAAAAAACAATATAAGTATATGAAATGTTTATGCAAATGTTAATCAAAATTACTAGTTTATTAAACGTTTACATCGAAATAACGAAAGGGTGAGAACAGTTATTTGTCTAATCTATACTAATCTATAAAGCTGAAGAGTTTGTTTGTTTGTTTGTTTGTTTGAACGCGCTAATCTCAGGAACTACTGGTTGGAATTGAAAAAATATTTTTGTGTTGGATAGTCCATTTATTGAGGAATATTATAGGCTATATAACATCACGCTACAACCAAAAGGAGCGGAGCATAAATGAAAAATGTTGAAAAAACGGGTATAATTATTCCTTTTTGAGAGCTTCCGTTGCGTGCGCTGCGTAAACGGTTTAAGTTACGCAAATATCATGTATGATGGAATTGTTCCTCTTTAAATTTCCGAAAAAAAAGTCCACGACAGCATATGTCTATCTTTTAAGATTGACTCACTATAACCTTTTTGATGGTAATCATATTTGTTCGAAATTAATGCATTATTTGCGAAGGAGTTTTCATAAACATGGTATTAATCCTTAATCCAAATAAATACGTTATTCATCACAAGTATTTAATTTTGAACAAAGTTGCCCTTACGTCATTTAATTTCAATAAATATCTTAGGGGATATAACTGTTTTATAATAACTCCGCAGCAAAATAATGATCAACTCTGCAAGGCAGTCTATTCTAAAGCTGAAGAGTTAGTTTTTAGGGTTCCGTACCCAAAGGGTAAAATGGGACCCTATTACTAAAACTTCGCTGTCCGTCTGTCTGTCTGTCTGTCCGTCTGTCACCAGGCTGTATCTCATGAACCGTGATAGTTAAACAGTTGAAATTTTCACATATGATGTATTTCTGTTGCCGCTATAACAACAAATACTAAAAAACGAAAAAAAAAATTAAGGGGCTCCCATACAACGGACATGATTTTTTTGCCGTTTTTTTTTGCTCCGACCGCGTGGATGTCGGTTATCGCGTAAAAAAGTAGTCTATGTCCTTCTCTATATCCCAGTTCGATCGGTTCAGCGGTTTAGTCGTGAAAACGTAACATACAGACAGACAGACAGACATACAGACAGAGCTACTTTCATATTTATAATATACAGACAAATAGACAGACAGACACAGTTACTTTCACATTTATAATATTAGTAAGGATAAGGATTTGTATAGATGGTACGGAACCCTTCGTGCGCGAGTCCGACTCGCACTTGGCCGGCTTTTTGTTTTTTTGAACGCGCTAATCTCTGGAACTGCGAGTTGGATTTGAAAAAATCTTTTTGCATTTTACAGCCCAATTCTTGAGGAAGAATTACATTCCTATTAACTAGAACACCTTTTTTTTTTTAATGAAATTTTATGCGAAAACGTAGTAAAAGCACGGGCAGGCAATGTGTTGCGACGGGGTGGGTCGGGGGAACTAGAAATTTAACGCGGACGAAGTCGCGGGCAGAAGCTAGTGTTATAATAAATGGAATATAGTTGAGCGGACTAATAAAAGTTAAATGTTAAAGTTAAAGAACCTACACTAAAATAAATAATTAGCCGAACTAATAAAGTTACTTAAAAAATAACTCAACTTTAGTTATAAGGAAATAAACTTTGCTTAAATTAACAAAACTGATTTGTAGTGTGCAAAACAGGGTTTTGTAACAGATAACACCTAGTTCGCAAGTCACAATTTTTGTGTAAACAGTAACCAAAACTTTTGTTACAGTTATGCAAACATTTATTTCAGTGTACATTCTCTGTGGGGGTGTAAAATCCATATCCATACTAATCCATACTAATATTATAAATGTGAAAGTAACTCGGTCTGTCTGTCTGTATGTTACGTTTTCACGCCTAAACCGCTGAACCGATCGTCATGAAATTTAGCAGAGATATAGCCTGGGATATGGAGAACGACATAGGCTACTTTTTTACGCGATAACTGACATCCACGCGGGCGGAGCCGCGGGCAACAGCTAGTAAATAATACATGACAAATCTTTATTATATTTATTTTATATTTATTTATTTATTTATTTATTTATTTAATACTTTCAGCACAAAACATGTACAGAGGCGGACTTAATGCCATAGGCATTTTCTACCAGTCAACCTTTGGGTGATGCAGAGACATACAGTAGTAGGTGCAATAGCGAAAATTGAGGAATAAATATGCATTTAAATATACATAAACCTATTACAAACTATAAATTCAATATATAAATCTTATTATATATAAATATAAGCACAAATAAATACACATAAATATGTATACTAAAACAAATAAGACACACAATGGGAAAACATTACCGTTATGATGATACTGCCAGCTTCTTGCGAATATGCTCACGAACTTTTACTTTAAAAGATAATCGGTTGGTTGCCATCCTGATTTCCTGGGAAAGCGCATTCCACAGAGAGATAGACTGTATGAAGAAGGAAGAGTGAATGAAGTCTGTGCGGTGGTCTGGGTGGTGATTTATTAGTTTATCTCGAAGAAATTTTTGCACTTCCATGCATTTATTCTAACCTTAATATTTTTATTGAAACAAAAACCTAAATAGTTATACACACATCAAAAAAGTCTAAGCCACATGTACGGTTTTGAACTTTTTAATGATTTTTACTATATTGTAATATATTTATATTTATTTTATAAATAATAACTACGTATTTTTTTATGCATTATTTTTTATTTATTTATATATACTTTATTGTACATCAGATTACACATTACAAAAGACTAAAGCAAAAAAATCCTTCATTCAACTGTTCATTTAATCACAATAATTAACAATATGTCTACCGTAACATACTTATACTCCATTTACTATAGCATTAGACAAATAACGGCTAAATAACGACAGTTAATGTGTAATAATGTTGAAATCACTGCACTTTAGAGTAATTTTTTAAATGTAAATGGTAAATAGATTACAGTGCTTTGTATTTATCGTGAAGTAACCGAGTTTATTAAACGTTTACATCGAAATAACGAATGGGTGAGAACAGTTATCTGTCTAATGTTATAATAAATGGAGTATAGTACAAAATAAAGTTAAAACGAAATTAAACATTTCATGTTTTACAAAATTAAATTGCGACATTTTTTTATTATTATTTGGTAATTCAATACTATACAAGTGTGACCGCCTCTATTGTTTAAAACTTGTCGGCAAAGATTTTTCATTAAATTTATAAGATTGTCTATCTGAACCTGCGGCAATCGCTTCCCGTGGAATTTTAACAAGTCCTTCAGTTGTTGGCTTGTCGAGGTTACGTATTATTATTATAATTATTTTACCTAAGTTTGTTCTAACTATTTTCAAAATAACTACTGTCAAAAGACCAACCGTTTAAAATACCTAAAGATCGTTTCACCGATTTTTGTAATAACTATTGAAAAATCCATAAAGGTACGGTTATTCTTCCCTACGGTTTATTCACTTAAGTACTTACAATTAATTCACCTAAGGTTGATTAAACTAACGGACGATTCACCTACTGTTGATTTTTCTGTGGTCTTGTGTTTGATTTACCTACTGGTGATTTTGTATATTTGTGAAAACATTTCTGCGAGCAACTTGGAAGTAGGTTGTAGGCGCGGTTGGTCACAGTTCTAACCTAACCTATTTCACCCAGTTCAAAATGACGAATCATACAATCTGCCTGCGACCAGATAATTAGACAATGTCAAAATATTTCTGCGGCAAATATGCCGCAGAAATATTTTGAGCAACTTGGAAGATCATACAATACTACAATAGTATGATCTTCCAAGTTGCTCGCAGAAATGTTTTCACCATTGTCTAATTATCCGTTAAAAAGAAAGTTATGAAAACACAAAAATCGTTGAATCATAATTTATATAGATAAGTACTAGCTTATGCCGCGGCTCCGCCCGCGCGGATGTCGGTTATCGCGTACAAAAGTAACCTATGTCCTTCTCCATATCCCAGGCTATATCTCTGCCTTTCATGACGATCGGTTCAGCGGTTTAGGCGTGAAAACGTAACACAGACAGACAGACAGAGTTACTTTCACATTTATAATATTAGTATGGATATATAATTCGAGTCGCTTCGAGTCGTCCAATAAGTATTTCATACATAGTTGAAATATCCAATATCTGAAAAAATCATTAGATTAATCGTTCGTTAGTGCGATTAATTTTAGTTTAATCAACATTAAGTAAGTTAAACAGTAGTTGAGTCGACGGATACCTATGCGTTATGATCATATTATTATGTGAATCAACCGTAGTTATCTTGAAAATAGTTAGAATAAACTTAGGTATACCTACGTAACCGTTGCCGACACTCCGTCCAGGTTCTCTAGAACACGTTTCTGGAGCATGTCACATGCATGCTCGATGGGATTGAGGTCTGGCGATTGTGCAGGCCACAGCAATACCCGGATGTTTTCCATTGCCAAGTACTCTCTGGTCCACCAAGCTGTGTCCGAACGCTGATCCATGATAGGTAATGCTCATGCATCAGCGTGAAATCTAAGCCAAGACTTTGTGCAAATGGGTGACAGGCAACATATTATTCAATAAATACTTATTTTAGAAAAACTACAATTTTTTACTTCCCTTATATTCAAAATGTAAAGTATAGTGTTTAACACGGGTGAAAGTCACCAATTCCTAATCGGACTATAGACGCCCGAGCGAATGGGAATTAATTCCTTTCGACCCTTGTTTATCAATCTACTATTCCTACCAGCCTGCTGGTAGGAAAATAAGGTCACCTTTTGCAGACATCCATTACAGTAGGTACCTACTAGTCCTAACCATGAATAGGTTCCATATATAATTACAAGAATGTCAATCCTTACAAAATATGATTACTTCAAGGAGTAGGTTAGCAGGTACGCTATGTCATCTAAATAACTCTGTATTTTGTCTTGCAGGTTGGCACAGCCGCTGAAATACGACAGCCTGCTTCCGGAATGTCTCATGATTGGGCGAAAGCACGCGCTGGAATCAAGTTCTCATATCACGTAGACCTGAGGGATTCATTCGGTCCATACGGTTTCTTGCTGCCGGGGTCCCAAATTGTGTCTACGGCGCGTGAAACCTGGCAAGCTGTCAAAGCAATCGTAGATAACTTAACCCCTGCATAAACAACATTTAATGTTATTTATTAGTAACAAAAATGAAATTTTAAACGCCTCAAAGTTGCTCAATTAGATATTAGTTTAGTTAATTAGAACTTATACAAACCTTACTTTTCGATTTTATAATTTATAATTTATTGCCATAATGTATACATTGACAAACATCGCTAATAGATAAAAATGAGGAAACCACTACGTTATCCTGACCATCAGTGGCGGATTTACACATTTGCCGCCAGTAGGCTATTCAAAATTTGCCGCCCCCACTGACCTCTACAATTCGATACCCTAGTTCACAATCACATTTATAAAAAAAAATTGTCAATGAAATCGCAACTTTATGATTTCTGCAATGTCCTCATTACATCAGGTTTTTCCCGTTATTAGTATGATTGTGTTGTAAGCATAAGCGATGGATGTGTCAGTTCCTAGATTATTTTTACAAGCCACGATTTAGTGAAGATTACACAAGAAATAGTTTTTGGGTATATTTCTGAGCTAAGAAAAGCTCAATCATGTACTACTCAATATGGCAGGCTAAAAAAGGATCGAATTCCGCTAACAGTTGCAAAATCATACAATAATTTCCGATATGCGGATCACCGAACTTTTTTTCTCTGAAAGCGAGGCCTCTTGAACACAGTCGCTTCACTACGTCAACAACTCTCTTCATAACATTTCCCCAATAAATAATTTCTTCATCAAACTGGACCTGCAGTAAATTGTCTTTAATAATGTTTTTTTTATTTTATTTATGGAAGACAGAAAAAAAAAATTTTGAGCCAAATTTGCCGCCCCAGGCTCCAGCCTACTCAGCCTGTTGGTAAATCTGCCACTGCTGACCATTATGGTGACAAAATAAATTACAACTCTTTTTGAAGTTACATTATAGCTACACCGAGAAGATCTAGATATGAAAAAATCTCACTATTCCACATGACATTTTCATAGGTATTTTAACTTGCCTACTGCTCAACCTCAAATCTGTGTCAACGAAGTGATTAGGGCTGGTTTGTGGTCAATGTAGGTAATGGTATTTTAGAAGGCTCGTGATCAGTGTGAACGATTACGGGCTGATACGAAAAAATAGAAAACGCATTTATTAAGCACTTATTGCTGACATAAAAAAATCACTATATTTTTTTAAGAAAATTCGTGATGCACTAGATGTAGACGAGTAGAACAAAGTTTGTACAAAGAATTATGGTGTTACGCTGAGGTGTATAATGTATCTGAACCTAAGTAGAAAAATATTAAATGGAGATTTGAATAATTTGTTTTTTTTTTTTACATCTCCTATGGCCGAAACACATCAGACCATTGCGTCGCGCGTCGTCGCGTGATTCATGTCTTGGTTTGATACCTATTGACAGTACCTATCGCATCTTCTTTCAAATGGCCTACCCATGCATGGCCTGGCCTACGCGGTGTGAGATGTTTGTATACAGGTGGTCAAATTAATTTTGCTAGAAAAACTCCGCAGACGTGATGAGTATCGATATCTGAACACGATAAAACGAAAAAGTAATAATTTAATGAAGATATCATGTTTAGATACCGATACCCATTAAGACTGCGGAGTGTCGCTGCCTATTTTAATTTGGCCCTGTAGAATTAAAAGTAGGTACTTTTGTGTAAGTTACGTGACGTAACGGTAGTTCTGCACTGTTTTCATCAATGTGTTTAGTTCCTGACTCCTGACTTCTAATATTTTTATTTTACCTTACATTACGGCCGCGGCGGTGTAAATCCTACATAAAGAAAGAAAAAAAGAAAGAAAGAAAGATAATTTGTTTATTCTGCACAAACAAGACGCACATTACATGAAAAATAGACAAAATACACATACTAATACAAAGTAACCAAAAGCCTCGTATTCAAAACATATGGCAAGATAATATAGGAACAGTTAGCGACAAAAGTCGATAAATTAAGTCGACTATTATTATTACCATGTACGGCGGCCAGAAGCCAGAGCGACCATAAAAAATAATACCACGCCTGTAACTATTACCTGAAGGGGTAGGCAGAAGGATAGTGCACGGAAATCCATATTTCGCCAGATAAGCTTATGTGGCATGTCGACCTTTGCTTTATTCATAGATCCTTTATTAGGCCAGGCGACTATTACTTGAAGCAAATCGTTAAAATGAGAAACATGAACTGACGCATAATTCCCTGTACACTTTACCCAATTCGGTCTCTCTGTAGACTGTATGGATTTTGCCAGAGCACAAATAATAATTTGCTACACTATGGCTACATTCCGAGTTAGACTGTAATCGCTCATAGCGTCAGAATCACGATTATGACAGCTGAGAGCTGTTTGAAAGCGCTCACGGTGATAATAATAAAGGATATGGTCGGCATTATCGTAAGATGGCGCATGCCATGACGTCAACTATAACGATTAACGGGACATCGTTAACGCACTCACGTCAATTCGGTACGCGTATAAGCACGCTGAAATCGATTACAGTGCAATTCGGAACGTGGCCTATGTCAAACGGAACGGACTCTAACGTCAGTCGTCATTGTCAAAAAATATAGACTTTTGATTTTTTGTATCTCATCAGTCGCAAAAATAAACAAACTATTCGCAACTAGAGGTAAAAAGATGTCTGAGAAAACAACAACAGTCCTGGAAACGAATAAGATAGATTCCGCAAAGTTTGAAGAGACCGTAAGCTCTATACTATGCGGCCTAGGCGCTCAAAAATATATCGATGTATTCAAGTAAGATCACAACAATCAAACTTATTGGGTACTATTTTGAAACTCATCTTAATTTTTTTACACACAATTAACTTTTATTACACACAGAAAACAAGATATTGACCAGTATGGATTATCAGAATTATCAGATGAAGATCTAACGAGGTTGGGTATTGTTGAACCAGAAATAAGAAGACAAATCATTGAACGTGCCAAATTAATTCCTGCATACGATGAGACTGCTGTTTGTACGTAAGTACTAAAAATGTAATTGTAATTTAAAAGATCTACACCGTCATCCATCACCCAAAGGCCATTTCTTGAGTAGGTAACAACTAGCCCAGGGTTGTTAATATTTTCCTACAGTGAATGAATCTAGTGACTAGAGACAATTATTATTCATCACATCTATTGCCTTTTGTGGACGTCTTAATCCTTAGGCCAAAATCTTAGTCTTAGTCCACGTAAAATTTCCTGTTCCCTTCCCGTTTCCCAATCCGTTCTCAAAATATCATCAAAAAGCCATTCCATAATAAATTATGTTTGAGAAAATTAATTTCCTTAATATTTTCATTTAATAATAATATTATTAAAAGAAACTTAATAAAAAAAAATCGTGAAGTTTTCTCATGTTTTAATAGTTATTCTGCAGTTCGGGGTGGAGAAAAATCGAACACATCAAAGATCATAAAAATCAGTCCAGCCGTTCTTGAGTGTAAATAACCCGACTTTGTTTTATATATTAACATACTGGAACATTCAAGTTGTTATATTAAAAACATGAAAAGATGTAGGCAAGGAGCACAGAAAACTCCAATGTATTAAATTCAATCCATTGTTAGTTTTTTAATAATATTTATTTGGTAACTAATTACAACAGCAATAAGGCCACCCATTGTATATTTTCTAGTGTATACGTTTTTTCATTTTGTAATGTGGAATCTGGTGTACAATAAATTATGTATAAATAAATAAACAGTACCTAATTAGTTTTATGACAGAAATTGATAAAAAAAAAAACATTATTTCTTCATAAAATAGGACAAAATTAATTAATTTTTGACTAATAATAAAGAAATATTATTTCTTAAATCTTCCTCAGGTCAAGTCTTGGTCCAATGGAGATAGTTGAAGTATTTGAGGAGTGTGCATTACTTCTCCATAGAATACATTTAAGCATGGTTGCCAGCAATATGGTTCTGACCAAAACGAAGAGAATATCAGATTGTTTGCTTTACAAAGACAAATATGCATCTAACATAGCAATCTTCACTTTAAATGAAATTGTCACCATTTTAAACTCCATGGATAATGCAGTACACACACAATTGAAGGTACAGATTCTTGAAATGTATGGTGGCCAGCACATCAAGTTATCACAAACTGTCAAATTTTCTCGTTTGATTTTGAACTTAATCATCAACATTTTAAAGTTTAAAATCGTTTGGAGAAATCTGACACATTCGTGTAGCTTCATGTGCTAGCCACCGTACATTGCACAAAAAATTCACTAAAAGCACATACTACTTAAAACTAAGTGTTATAATAATGATGAAGCTTCTCTATTCCATATTTTAAGTTTGCAAATCAAATGTAGTTTTATTTTTAGTAATATTTTCTTATTAAATTCCGTCCACTGAGAGAATGCTTTTTTGACACCTGTCAGTTTCATACAAACGAATATGTGTTTTAAGACTGTCAGATGTAAAAAAAGCATTCACTCGGTGGACGGAATATACTAGTGTTAGTCTTGTGTTTGTTGTGCTTACTACACGATCCAAGATTTTCTTAATAATTAGTACCTACTATAATTTGTCACCATACACCTTATTCTTATTTTGTAAGATTTGCTTTAATGTGATGAACGATGAAATTTTTGATATGTTGCATGTTGACATAATTTATTATTGTATGCCTTTTAGGCAGGACATAATGGATCTGTAATTTACCTAACATCTGTCTGTATAACCTATGCCCACAATAAAATGATTTGATTTGTTAAGTGTTACCTACCATTAATTGATTTCAACATTTATTTTCAGATGAAGACAAACAAAAGACGCAGTACAAAACAGAAAATTATAGTTGGCACAGTTGGTAGCGCTGTGATTGCTATGTTGGCAGTATTATTTGCTCGTTCCCTGAAACAACTTGATTAGTATTGTCCTAAACTTTAAAACAACTACCTCCTAGCCTTAATGTTACTGTATCTATGTTCTGTGTGCGTTTTGTGTTCTCAGAATCCAATTTTGTACATTTTCTAACATACTTAAAACATACCATTGAAAGTCTAACACGGCTGTTTTATTTAATAAAAAAACCTTAAATATATGTATGTATTTTGCCATTGTATAATCTAAAATCCCCCCTATCTCTTTTAAACTTGCTTTTAACACACTATTGTTGCCGTGGTAGAATTTATCTCGATTTGTTATCACGTTTAACAAACAAAAACGCATTCGCTCCGCCGCTCCTGACGCACAGTCCCCACGGATAAACACCGGCTGCAAATTCGTAATTTACACGGTCATTCGGCCGGTAACAAGTGCACACAAAGGAGTATTATAGGGTCAGCGCAAACCGGAAACAGCATAACTACCAGAAATAAAATGTTTCCCAGTTTGTACAGTAAATAAATCCAGATGAAATGACCCAATTGTTTTGACCTCCCCAATTAAAAAGTGTAAGGTAAATGATGGTTCGGCAGGCAGGCAGGGCGAGCGTGACGTCACACGCGGGGACAGGCGGGCGCTCCGGAAGCGTTCGGGGACCGCGCACGCCGGCCGGTAGCGGAGTCCCGCGCTCCCTGGACCGGCGATATCGTTATTGCGGCCGAGCGCGCCAATTGAAACGCGTGTCCGTTGCGCCCAATCGGGACGTGCCCTCTTCGACTTGTGAAATTTCGGACTACGAATTTTGTAATGTGTAATAAAATAATTATAATATTTGTGTAAAAATGAATTGTTTTATACATTTAACGGTGATTGTTTCATTATTGAATTGTTTCTGTGCGCAAGAAATCTATGAAAACGGTAAGTACCCGCAGCTGTTTTTATTAGGTATCTTCCTAAAAACTTTTTCTTATGAAAACTTAGGTCAAAACTGGATCATATAAAAGTGCATAAGTTACATTTGCGACTCAGAACTTTAATATTTTAAGTTACAAAAAATATTTAACTTTGAAATAAACCGCGGTGTTAGGTGCGGTGTATAATTAGTAATTATACACCGCACATAGCACCGCGGATCAGGACGCACAACTTCTTGTTAAAGTTGTGCGTTGATCCAGACGAGGTTTTTCTTATTAAAGAAAATATTGATTGATCCATTGCAGTCAAATTAACACAAAAGTGTTCAAATAAACTTGAATTTTAAATCGCGAATATATTAAATACATCACGTATCGAGCACGTGTTTTGCACGACGGCGACTAGGTTGCGGCTATCTAATGCTTATTAACCATAAATAGATACATAGTAAATTTGGCAACGCCACGTTTATCTGTTACACTTAAGAACACTGTTAACACTTTTATATCTGTTACAGATATATTACGGTTACACTTTTGTAAGTGTTTTGGGTTAACACATTCAAAAACACATTTATAAGTGTTACACTTTGATTCTGCTATCAATTCAAAGTGTAACACTTATAATTCTGTAACCTTTATGAGGGTGTTATTAAGTCCCTGATAATTACCCATTCATCAATAGATGGAAACACAGATTATTTTTAGGTAGAAGAAAAAATGTCTTCAGAATTGTTTTGTTTTCCTAAAATATCTAATAATAGGAAATTAAGCAGCAACTTAATCAGTTGTGCCTATCGGAAGAGTTTTGTTTCTCGCAATTAAAGCAAGCTCCGGCTGAGTATTTTTCCGGATATCGATCAATTTCCTAGCTTACCTAATAATAGGTACTTTCAAAGTTTTATTCCAGGAAATTACTACTGAAAGTTATGTTATTCATAACTAAGATTTCAGTATCTTTTTAGGATTCATTAAGTAATAACCAAGTAATGAATGCGTTAGCAGCCAAGAGTACCTACCTATCTACCGTAGATACCTTCCCTAGGTATTAGTAATTACCGATATGTATTAATAATAGAAAGAAAGAAAAAAAATGCGTTTATTGGCATTACAGCAAAAAATACACCTTAAAACAAAAAAAAAAAACAAAACAAAATAATGATTATAAGTAATGCTAAAAGGGCTCCGCATGATGTCAGATGACAACAACAGGGTGTACCACCTGACGCTGATTTTCAGCTGCAACCCACGAGTATCGTACGCTAGAATAATAAGCACATAAGTGGGTCCGTTTTAATAATAAGTACCTACTTAATATGTTCTGATCACTTATCAAATTAACATCTCGCAAGTTGTGATACTGTCTCTGTACGAGTACCTAGGTGTAGTGGTTGGTGGCTTGTTAAGGTGTGCGTTACCCAGGCCAGATGTTGTCGAAAATGGTCATTTGAATCTTATAGATAATTAGTTTTGCGGCTTCTGTAATTGTTGCGCACATTTTTAAATTTGTTGCACTTATAGTTTTTTAATTATTTCACAAAAACATTTCCTGCTGGGGTAACGTTACCCCAGCCAGACCTTTTTCTTTCTAATGGGAATATTTAAATAATTACTAGCTATAAAATTAGTTGTCTAGATGAAGTAAATGTTGTGCCTTATTTTGTATTTGTTCTTTCATCGGTTGCGAAGTTATTCGAGATTTTGCTGGGGTAACGTTTTTGGTTTTGCTAGATCTTTGAAATTGTTAATCGGATTCTTATCATATTTTGTACATGGCTTCTTGGGAATTAGTTTAAATTTGTTCTGCAATAAAAAAAACAAAATAATACATAGCTTAAAGATTATTTCATTAAATAGAAAAACACTTCAATTGGTCCCAGCACTCTCAATAAGAGCTCTAAAGACTTACTTTAAACGTTATTTTAAAGCTTGTAACTGCCTTCAAATGTATGTGAAGTTTCATTAGTGTCCTGTAAGTATTTAACAAGTTATGATGATATTGAGTTCTTCACGAGCACGGTCTTGATGCGCGCGGTGTTATTTGGCCACTGGATTGGATATATGAACTGAATGTTATGTCAATTATTAGTTTTTTAGTTCAGTTGTATATCAGTAAAATTTCAGCTCAGTACATTGGATAATTAATGAGATAATACGATTAAAGTCATCAGGAAGTGAATGACCGTGGTAACCCGACCAAGTTTAGGTGGTTACGAAAAAGCGAAAACGCAGAACATTATACTATCTTTTGAAATGTTTAGTATAATACACCTTACAATTTCGGTACAGACGCGTACACTGTTAAATACATTAATAATATAATAATATCTGTACTATGAAAACATTATTATTATCTTCCAGTTGCACAAACTTATCAAAAATCACTGATATAACATGTCGTTCGGTGGGACGCGGAAGGGGTGGGGTGAAGGGGCGCATTGTTTGCATATTGCACTAAACATGCTCCGTAATCACATAATTCATCTTGTAGAGTGCGCATGCGTTTCGGCAGTTCCGTTTCCTGTTTTTGCAAATATTTATAGAGTGCGTGAGAGCTAATGTAAAATAATAAGTGTGGCGAATTACTGCTAATGTGGAGTGCTTCTATTGATGATCATAGTTATGGTGCAGGCTGCTTGATGAATTCACGAACAAGGTAAGCTTGTATAATGTAACTACAGAAATAGTAGCAAAATTATTATTAATATGTACATGTTGTTAGGTACTTATCTAAAACTGTATTTTTTTAAGGCTTAAATATTTAAATTTAGGATCTTATTATTTTCTTTTCTTTCGTACTTAATTATTACCTAGACTGGAATTCTCAACAATGATAACGACATATTTATCCTTCGCTACATAGTACCTATAAAACAAAGTCGCTTCCCGTTTGTCTGTCCCTGTTTGCTTGATTAATTTAATGCCCCACGCGATTATTTATACATTACAATCTGATAATATCTTATTATAATAATTATCTAATTTATCTAAAATACAAAACTATTTTATAGATTTTGTATTGTCACTTGACGTGTATTTACTTTAAAATTGTGAATTTTAATCCTAGTCACATTTTTTTTATAGATGTGATAATAATAATATTAAAAAAATCGTCTCCAATCTTATGCAGTCGAAAGCAATATGTTTTTTATTAAATTAAAGATCGCGAACAGGTATTTCACACTTTTTAATATAGAACCTAAATCATGACCATTTCATCGACTGACGTAAGAATCAACAAAATCTGCCTACGCTTATGGTCTCTCTAGAGCGCCAACTAGATCTCTGTTTATGACAACTTTTGTTTCACAAAGTTACTTACGTATTTGGATACTCATTTTACAAAATGATCTGTGATATTTTTATACAAAAACCAACAAAGTTTTAGAATGTACCTTTACACGTCGACTTTTTGAGATTGTAATTAGTTAAAAGTAATACTTACATAATTATTTGACTGCAGTTTAATATTACTTAATTTTATTATTTTTCATCTGTGATTTTAAACTTAGGAAAAAAATGTGATATTTGAAATGAGACAACAAAACAGTAGGACTAACTGTGAGCATTTTACTACATTGTGATGTCATTTAATATTACCATTGATCTGTGATTTTAATTGATATAAGTAGGTATTAGTAGACATACGTAAAGGTTCGTATAGACCATGTAACATGTTATATAACACTACAACTCTATGTAAAATGTTATAGATAGATAGATAGATAGAATACTCTTTATTATGTACACCATAAAAATTACAGATATAAATGTAGAACTGTTACATAGGGTGTCACAATGGGCGGTCTTATCGCTAAAAGCGATCTTTTACAGACAACCTTTGGATGGATGAAAAAGTAGAAGGAGAGACAATACTGCAGGTATTTAGTGGTGTACCACTTACATATATACAATAAATACATATACACAAAGCATATAGATACTTCATCATATCATACTTCATCATCATGTTATACAACAATATAACATGACCACACTATGAAAAATGTTATATAACATGTTATGTTATATAGTTTGTACGCACCGTAAGTTCAGTGTTAACTGAAAAAAACCATTGTATATTATTTATTGTCTGTGATCATTACACAGTCCAATATGTGTATATTTAAATAAAAACTGTAACTGTGTACTGTGTATACTGAAATCTATAATTTAATAAAAAAATAATAGAAAATTTCAAAAAAGCAAAATTACATCTGTAATTTTAATCTGTGATTGTTTTTAAGTATAAGTTTAATAATACTTTAAAAGTTCAATTGAAATGATTATATTACCTGTCAATAAAAATTATTTAATAATCACGTAGTTTTTTTTAAAACTTGTGTACATGTCTGTACTAAATTTGTAACACTATCCTACATATTTTAGAAGGTACCATAATGTTTTGCGTTTTCGCTTTTTCGTAACCACCTAAACTTGGTCGGGTTACCACGGTCATTCACTTCCTAATGACTTTAATCGTATTATTTCATTAATTATCCAATGTACTGAGCTGAAATTTTACTGATATACAACTGAACTAAAAAACTAATAATTGACATAACATTCAGTTCATATATCCAATCCAGTGGCCAAATAACACCGCGCGCATCAAGACCGTGCTCGTGAAGAACTCAATATCATCATAACTTGTTAAATACTTACAGGACACTAATGAAACTTCACATACATTTGAAGGCAGTTACAAGCTTTATAATAACGTTTAAAGTAAGTCTTTAGAGCTCTTATTGAGAGTGCTGGGACCAATTGAAGTGTTTTTCTATTTAATGAAATAACCTTTAAGCTATGTATTATTTTGGTTTTTTTATTGCAGAACAAATTTAAACTAATTCCCAAGAAGCCATGTACAAAATATGATAAGAATCCGATTAACCATTTCAAAGATCTAGCAAAACCAAAAACGTTACCCCAGCAAAATCTCGAATAACTTCGCAACCGATGAAAGAACAAATACAAAATAAGGCACAACATTTACTTCATCTAGACAACTAATTTTATAGCTAGTAATTATTTAAATATTCCCATTAGAAAGAAAAAGGTCTGGCTGGGGTAACGTTACCCCAGCAGGAAATGTTTTTGTGAAATAATTGAAAAACTATAAGTGCAACAAATTTAAAAATGTGCGCAACAATTACAGAAGCCGCAAAACTAATTATCTATAAGATTCAAATGACCATTTTCGACAACATCTGGCCTGGGTAACGCACACCTTGTTAAGAGGTTGACGAAAAATTACGGCTTATTTCACAAATCCCCCCTGAAAATCCCCCTTAGGAGGAAAAGTGGAATCTATAAAAACAGTCTAGAATTCATTTCTGATAATCCCGCTTAGGGGGGAAAACTAGAATTTGAAAAAATAAAAAAGACAAGACCCCCCTGAAAGTGATTTTTTAAACATTAGTGTTCAGTTTTCCCCACTGAAGGGGATTCTCTTAGGGGGGATTAGTGGAATAAGCCAAAAATTACTTTGCTAAAGTTAGCTATATGCTGGAAGGTATCTGACAACTTTTATTATAAAGGCTCTTACAAACAGGCGCGACACATAGGCACTGCTCGGCGCGCGACGAGCGGTGTCTTTGTATCCCGCCTGTATAACTGTCGGAGCCTTAAAATGGTCAGCATATTTACCCAAAAACTTATAAAATAATTGCATAACACAACATCCCGCGTGTACTCCTTCAAGGCTTAGGCAAAGGTATACCTACAGTCCACCTACATTTTGCCATTTATGTTAAAGTCCCATGTAACAGGGGGTGAGCCTATTCCATCAATCAACTCAGCCTATCGCAGTCCACTGCTGAACATAGGCCTCTCCCATGCTGCGCCACAACAGCCTGTCCTCCGCCTTCCGCATCCAGTCTGTCACGGCCACCTTTTTGAGGTCATCGGTCTATCTAGCTGAGGGGCGTCCCATACTACGCTTGCCGATACGCGGTCTTCACTCCAGGACTCGTCTGCTCCACCGGCAATCGGTCCTTGGGCAAACATGGCCACTTCAGCTTGCTCACTCTGCAAGCTATGTCGGTAACTCCAGTTCTCTTCCGGATAATTTCATTCCTAATTTTATCCTTCAAAGGAACTCTCATCATCTCATCTTCTATTCCATCAACTGGGCACAAATCCAGAATCCGGGCTGCTATAGAGAAATTCCGGATAGAATACACTGCCCGATCCCGGGAATGGAACCCAGGACCTCATGCACAGCAGTAGCGCTTACGACCACTAGCCAACGAGGCAGACCATGAAAAGAGACTAAAGACTAGATCTTACTCAGCTATTTTGTATTTTTGGTTGGTGACTAGTGGACGGCGTGGTGGGCCAGAGTGTGGAGCTGCCATGCAACATCACCGCGGAGAAAGACGACGACAAACTTAATATTCTAGCCTGGTACAAAAACGGTTCATCTACCGCATTCTACAGGTAAGTAATAACTGATATATTTCAATAAAATTCAGCCTGAGATCTGATGTGCCTAAAAGCCGATCTCTCTCACAAAACGTAAAATATTTCCAGTTGGATTTTGATTTACCATCGACGGTTAATGAACATTATCATATTATCACTTCTACGGTACCTATCGTCACATATCTATCTGATCTATTAATCGTAATGAGCCGTCTTTACGTACAGCATCACATAGTCACTGTTTTTACTTTTTTTTTATCGCGTCTCCATAGGCATGCCTCTGCCCTTCTACTCTTCTTCCCGGATACCCGATCAGATATCTAAACTTCAAACCTTGCCTAATATCCTTGGGCCCGAAGGAGGAACAAATAGTTACCACCACAGGTTTATTGTGTAAGAGTGACATTCGAAATCTTATTGAGTTTAAGTTAGGAATTTTTGACCGTTCACGTGGTTTGCATCAGCAGCCGCGACCTCCGCGATGGCGACAAAAGCACCACCTCGTCGGGAGGCGGCCGCTACCGACTGGTGACCGGCGATACCGAAGGCGAGGATAAGTTACAGATAGTCACCGTGCGACCCTCAGACGCCGGCGTCTATACCTGTCTTGCAGACTTTGCTGCCAGTCCTGCGCATAAAACCTACGTTCACCTCGCTGTTATCGGTAAGTACCTACCAAAATTCAACTTGTTTTTCCTGCTTCTTCGATTTCTGGCAAGGCCAAAACTGAAACAGTACTAGATCACAGATGCTGGGTTCCTATTGCTACTTCAAGTTACCAAGTAGACCACCTGGTCTGCTTGATGACTTGAGGTCTTGAGGACTTCATTGTATCTATAACGAAGTCCTCACGAAGAAGAAGCTGATATTCAAAAAGCTGTAAGCGTTGTGGATTTCTCAGTTAGTCTTCATATAGGGGACCGATGTTACTGTTTTCCACAATCCGTATGGACTATTCGAATCTAATAGCTGACTGACTGGTTATGGTTTATTTGGTAGATCAATATCAGTTGTCAGAGCCCCAGTAGCTAACCAATATAGATATTGAATGTATAGGTAGTAACTGTAGATAGGTGAAAATGCTGACCTCTGGCGGGAAATACCCTGATTTATTTGATTGGAACTGTGTAATGTAACAACAGAAGGTGAAGGCCAAATGATTTGAAGAGTACCTACCGTAGCAATTTCTGAAATTAAAGTAGGTAACACACGGTTATAACTATTAACGTCTTTATGCGCTGATCTCCGTGGCATGTGACTGCAAATTGCTCATGCACTTAGCTGCACGACTATAGGATCAATGTGGACGAGTGAGTAATGTCACATAACTCATGTCAGTTGAGTCATAGTGCATCATTATCTGACAAAATACCTATCTGATACTGTGCAGTTCTTTCTGCAATTCAACTAGGTACCTACTTTCTTTAGAAGCAAATAAGAGATTTAAAGGCAAGGCGCAATACTCGGTGCCTTTGTATCGCGTCGGGTGTCGCGCCTGTTTGTAAGTAGCGTAGCTAGTCATAAAGGCGCCCTGTATCGAAAAGTAAAAAGGGTCCTCTTGTTGGGGGCCATTTTTACCCGACTGCGGCGAAACTCCAAAGGAAGGGAGGTTTTGTTTAGGTACAAAATAGCATACTGACATGGCAGGTTAAGTTTCCATTGACATTTTACTAAGAGAATGCAAGAGCGAGCGAAGTGAGCCAGATAATTTTAGCACTCTGACTCGGATACTAGGTTGAGCTGTCGTTGCGATTCTACTAAGAGAATGCAAGAACGAGCGGAGCGAGCTCGAAAGTTGGAGTATCCTCACTGGGATACTAAGTTAAGCTGTCATTGTGATTTTAATAAAAGAATACGGGGAGCCACTGTAGCTTAGGGGCCCCGTACCTATAATTGATACGGTGATAGCTACGCCCCTGCCTTCATTGTAAAGTCCTGCAAATAATTACGACAAACGTTGTAGATATTCCATTTAAACGTGTCAACAACTCACTTAAGTTATTGTAGATGCGAGAACAATACTTATTTTTTCGTTATAAATGAACGGAACAAAGGCATTCTGTAACGAGACGAACTGAAATTTACCTATCCCGCAGAATAGCCGCGGCTCAGTTAATTGGTCCGTTAGGCTAATGAGGAAGCTGACTGCGCCGGAACTGCTCGCCCCATTTATTAAACAATTGCGCGACGTAAACATCACATCATTAATAGCATAATAATTAGCTAGGTTACTGATATTACACTATTTTAGGACTAGACTCATTACGATTGTTGGATAACTTTTTTAGTAACTAATCTAGCTATACTAATTAAGGCAGACGTGCGGTAAATAGTTTATCATGTGTATAAAAAAGTACATTGAAAATAAAAAACTCGGCTGTGTAAAAAGTGAACTTTAATTAACTTTTTGGCTTACTTAAATCTATTGTTAGTGTCATTTCTATCGTTAAACCAAGTTTTATAAGTAGGTACAAAGGGGGAATCTGTTGCTTACTTTATTAAAATTCCAGAACCACCGCGTCACCTATGGGTGGTGCATGAGAACGGCACTCAAGTGGCCAAGGCCAGCGCTGGTGTCAACACCAGTCAGAACGTGGGGCCTTACTATGTGGGGGACACGGTTCATCTCGCCTGCGTGGCTTATGGAGGTAAGGCTGTTTGTACTTTGTACATAATTAGCTTAGAGTTCTAGACCATAGAAAGATAAGTAGTATTTTGTGTAGATCATTGATGTATAAAAAAAGGAAGATTAGGTACGCGCTCCTCGACGTGCACCGTATAACATACGCCGACCGGCACAAGTTACCTTAGTCACAATCGAACTCGCGTTTGTGTAACACATGTGCAGCTCGTTAAGTAAAATTACCGTAATCGTCTAAATATGCAGCAACAATACCTTCCTGTGTTTTTAAAACGTGCACAAATAATTCACAAACCAAGTTCCACGGGATTACTTTCAACTCGTAAGCACATCAAAACTTATTTTCTATAAAATTCTCCTGAATAATATTGCTTTCTAGGTCGCCATTTGTTTCCGAGTTGATATATGGGTACGTAACAGTGACAATTATTGCTATCTCGTTCCCGCTACAGCCCGCGTCATTACTCTCGTTTTTTCGGTTGTTGATACATGACATACGACATCGGGAAATATAGTTGTGTGGGTGTGTTTACATGTAATTGTCTCTAGTCCAATAATGTTTACGTGACATTAGAGCGGTACCTTATCTTCCTCTTTTTATATATCAACTAGCTTCTGCGCGTGGCTTTTTCTAAAATAAAAGTAGCATATCAGGATACACAATTCCCCCATACATTATTTTGTTATACTCGTATCTCAAAGGGTTTAGACAGCGTTTTCGTTGAAAGCTCCCAGACGGCTTATTTTTTTCCGACACCTCCAACAAATATCGTTAATGTATACAAAAACGAACTTTTGCCCGCGGCTCCGCCCGCGTACATGTAGTTATCGCGTAAAAAAGTAGCCTATGTCCTTCTCCATATCCAGGCTATATCTCTGCCAAATTTCATGACGATCGGTTCAGCGGTTTAGGCGTGAAAACGTAACATACAGACAAACAGACAGACAGAGTTACTTTCGCATTTATAATATTAGTATGGATGTATACAACAACTTAACAAATTATATACTAAAACCTTCCTCAAGAACCACGCTATCCATTGGTGAAAACAGCATGAAAATCGGTGCAGTATTTTTTGAGTTTATCGCGAACAGACAGTCAGACAGACGCGGCGGAGGACTTTGTTTTATAATATGTAGTGATGGTGTAGACGTGAAACTTCTGCCTGTCGCATTAAAAATGTACCGATTAAAACAGCATCAACAAGTTATAATTATAGGAACCACGAGCACTTATCGAAAGTTCCGATAAGGTTAAAAATACAACGATTAGCCTACATTTTATTTCAGAGATTTTTTTACATTATAGATTAGCGTATGACCACCAGTTTGGGCAGTTGGACTTCTATATCTACATCGTATTATTTCTTTTTCTCTGCCCAGACGGAGAACAATCGAGAGGTTTCACGCTCTTCGATACCGGATGGTTTGACTCAGTCAACGAAATCAGTAACTTACCTGGGTACCTACTTAGGTGCGCATGATTCATGAATGAACGTGGAACGATTGACTGATCTCCGTCAGCTCAAGCTATCAATGTGTAGCAACATCAGTCAATTCAGCGTTTATGTAATCAACTCACCGATCTAAATGGAGCCCTCGTTAAAGTGATGTGGTGTCGCGGTAATTGCATAAAAGTGCAAAGAAGGGAAATTGATAGTTCTTCAATAAGACATCGCATTAAAGATTCCTACAAACAGGCGCGACACCCGACGCGACACATAGACACCGCGTGCCGCGCGACGATCGGACTCGTTGTGTCGTGTCGCGTGTCGCGCCTGTTTGTAGGAGCCTTAAGCTGGGTAGTTTTAGATTTCAATTGCAAAATTTTTAGGATGCTGCTAATACCTAGGTATCTACCTATGTAGCTCTAACATTTATTTTAAGCTTCTCCTGATGATCGCAGTAATGCAATAACGTAGTAACTAAATCGATAGGTACTGCTATGAATCCTCTTGCCGCCATCGTCAATTTCTCGCATTCCCTCTCTCTCGATCCACAATAGCATCTACTTTTATATATTTATCAGGAGTTTCCATAATTGTTAATATAATTCCTCAATTTAGGTAAACCGCTGGCTGTACTGTCATGGTGGACAGAACAACGTCTCCTGAAGAACACTCTCACTCCGCTGTCGGAACACCGCGTGCGCAGCGACCTTATATACGGTCCGCTACAGCGCGAGGACCACGGCCGAGTCTTCACTTGTTTCGCTAAAAATAACGAGAAAACTACACCGCTGTCTATAGACATCACGATCGATATGTATTGTAAGTAATTATTAACTACATTATAAATACTGCTGAGGGGCTTGCTAAGTAATAACAGCCGCACGGCACGGTTCGATCGACCAGGTTAAACTACGCTTGCTGCGGTTGCGGTTGGTCCGTGGATAGGATGGACCTATCCACGGACCAACCGCAACCATCTTTAAATACCAAGACGAGGGGTCTCGGAAAGCACATTTATTCGTCGATCCCGGCTGTCATTCGCGGATCTTTGACAATCGTTACGCTGGGTCGTCACAATCACAATCCCGAAAGTCTGACAACCAGTCTTACTTACTAGTCTTACTTAGGGGTATCGTATTACCCAGTAACTGGGTTGTGGAGGTCAGATAGGTAGTCGCTCCATGTAAAATACTGGTATTCAGCTGCTTCCGGTTAGACTGGAAGCCAACCCCATCGTATTTGGGAAAAGGCTAGGCAGATGATGATTTTAAATACTGCATATTCCTGTAATCTTCCAGCTAAGTTACCCATAGGTAGGTACTAGTAGCGGCGTAACGAGCCGTTTATTGCATTCCCAGAAATTGTTTTTAGTACCTATTATCAACCTAATTACCATTGGACATACGAGTATTCCTTAGTGTTCAACTAACGTGTCGATAAAACAGGAGATTTTAAAATCCAATAGGGTTATACTTTATTTACGAGGGGTTACCATATACACGCCTACAGCAGTTCAATATTGAACAAAAAGTAAACCGTCAAGCGATTTTGTACCTTGTATGCTTAAACTATTAACTGTTACCTTGACTTGCACATCACTCCTATAATTCCCCAGCTCGCCGCGATTAACCCTGTTTCTTCTCATAATTTATATAACATTATCAATCATAGTGCCGCCCGACTTGGTGTCCCTTCGGAGCGAGGGCCCAGAGTCGGACATGGCCGTGGGACGGGTTCGCGCGGGCGAGCCGCTGCGGCTGCAGTGCCGCGTGCTCGGCGCGCGCCCCCTGCCGCCCATCGCGTGGCGGCTTGCCGACAATCAGCTGCTCAACTTGGAGCAGAAAATTACTGTGAGTGACATGCGCTTGATGCGTTTATTTATCTGTCATTCATCGTAACATGATTGTGAATAATGTTTTGATCAGGTACCTATATAAAGTGACCATTCTTTTTTTTACTCAATACGGGACATCGGTTTTTCTACCGCAATTAGGACGGCCGATTCATAAAGGAAACTCAATTTTCAGAATACCAGCCTAGGTTCTCAATGGAAAAAAAGACACATTTATTTTTATTTTTATATTCATCAAAAAATATAATATATTCCAACAAGCAAGATAAATTTTCAGTCATTTTTATAGTTGTCAGCAGAACAAATTTGTTTTAATACAGCTGGTGTTTTAAAAGTGAGAATAAAATCTTGGCACGTATTTTTTTTTTGGCGCCAATTATCGCGCGGTTTCTGAAAATGGGACAATTATGCGTCCCCAGGTTTTTTCCGGGGACTCCGGGATGATGAACCGAAAAAAGGGACGGTCCTGTTCAAAAAGGGACGGTCCCGTTCAAAACGGAACGTATGGTCACTTTAGGTATAGATTATTTAGTGCTACGATAATAGTAACTATTATGTACTGATGATAGTAACTGTAGTTTGTGATCTTGGCCGGTAATTGGCCATAAGCACGCCGCCAATTATGGTATTCAAGCCGTTACCTGCAAAATGAGAACTGCATACCTTATTACCTGTCTTTTCTGAGAATAGGCGTTCAGCTGTTTCATCGCAGACTAAACTATACTATTGTGATACAAGGGTGGAAAGTAAACTCGTGTCATTAAAAACCCTCGCCTTGGGCTCGGGCTAGTTAATGACAGCTGGTTTGCAATAACCTACAGACCCGTGTATCACACGACGTTATTCAATACAGTTGTAGGAAATAGTAAAAAAAAAAAAAAAAAAAACGAAAACAGCCTATACAGCCTATTCGATTTTTGACAAATGTTGATGTGAAAATAATTAAATTAAAACTGGTAATTTAATATACTTATTAAACAACTATTTAAAAGAATTTGAGAATTCAATGCTAAGACGTACAGACTCATTCATTTTTCCTCGTATAAAATCTATCCCACTTTATTCTATGTATGAAAACTTCTTGCTACTAAACTTTTTAAATTGACTTGTTTTAAAACTCCACTGCAAACACAACTGTAAAAAAAAGTCACGACTGCGTAACAGAAAGATGCCAATGCAAAAGATTTAATTTTCGAATCATAATTATAGCCTCTGAAAGTACGCCATGTTTAACAACTGTATTGAAAAAACCTAATTTATGCAGACTATCCCATACAAAGATTGTCGACTCATTCGTTAGGCGAAGACTAGGTATAGAAATCATCTAATTTCTGTAGTCCTCGCCAATCTCGCCCACAAAATGAGTCGGTAACAAAGTCATCTACGGTGACGTTAATCGTTATAATTGGCTTTAATAATTTTGTAACCCACACAGATGGAGCCATCCCAGCGGCTCGTGGCAAGCGAGATCCAGCTCACGATAGACCGGAAGTACGATGAGTCAACAATAACGTGCTGTGCGCCGGCGAATCGCCGCAACTCCGCGGAGTTCGTGTGCGCACAACCGCTACCCCTCACCGTGCTATGTGAGTAATGTCTTAGGAGGAAAACGGTAGCGTTAATATTATGGAAAGTTTCTGCGAAAGCTGAGTTCGTGTCATTACTAGTTAGACGGCTTTTTGTAACGACAGCAAAATTATTAACATTAAGTATTATGGTTGCGGTTAAAGATAACCATTTTTAGGGTTCCGTAGCCAAATGGCAAAAAACGGACCCCTTATGGATTCGTCATGTCTGTCTGTCTGTCTGTCCGTCCGTCCGTATGTCACAGCCACTTTTTTCCGAAACTATAAGAACTATACTGTTGAAACTTGGTAAGTAGATGTATTCTGTGAACCGCATTAAGATTTTCACACAAATATAGAATAAAAACAATAAATTTTGGGGGTTATACTTAGAACTGAAACTCAATTTTTTTTTTTTTCATCAAATCCATACGTGTGGGGTATCTATGGATAGGTCTTCAAAAATGATAATGTGGTTTCTAATATATTTTTTTTCTAAACTGAATAGTTTGCGCGAGAGACTCTTCCAAAGTGGTAAAATGTGTGTGTAACTTCTAAAATAAGAGAATGATAAAACAAAAAAAAAAATATGATGTACATTACCATGTAAACTTCCACCTAATATTGGTTTGAATGAGATCTAGTAAGTAGTTTTTTTTATCAACTACAATGTTAAGTTTGTTCTTGGGTTAAATTCATCCCAACTACGAAACCCTCATTGTGTGTGGTCCGACACGCACTTGGCCGGTTTTTTTTTTATAGATACATTATTTTAGAGATACGGCTCCGTTTATTCGCAACATACTTCAGCTTTCACACACATTTTAAGAAGTAAGGGTATAATTAAAACTTCACTGTGTGATAATTTCAGATCCACCCATACTAGAAATTGTCGTGACCGATGCAGATGTAGAAAACAATACAGTGGCCGTAGTTAAAGGTTCGAATTTGTCTTTGGCATGCAGCTATCAAGCCAACCCCGCTGTCTATGAGCTACTCTTCTTTCACAAGGTAATTTACTATTATGTCTCCTGAGTTTTTTTTTTTTTTACATACAACGGGGAGGCTCTTGGCCTTCATCTCACCTGATGGTAAGTGATGATAAGGCCGAAGATGGAAGCGAGATTCACCCGGAATCCTCAACCACAGAGGAACTGGCTATCTTACCTCTAACTGCCGAAACACAACAAATGCTATTAACATTGTGGTTTTGGCGACAGACTTAGATATGATGGTGGTAGCTAGCCAGGCGGACTTAGAACAAGCCCTACCACCAACCAAACCGAGCAGAAATTTTTTCCCCCGCTGGGAATCGAACCCGGGACCTCTGGATCTGAGACAGGTTGTTTTACCACTGGACCACAGAGGCGGTTAAAAATAAGCTGCTGCCTGCGGCTTCACCCGCGAGGCTTTTTCAATAATAAAAGTAGCCTTATTTACTCCTAAGAACATCAGCTATCTGTCAGTGAAAGTCCCGTCAAAATCGGTCCAGCCGTTTCGGAGATTACCCGGAACAAACAGATTTTTTTTTTGTTATATATACCAACTTTCGTATGCATTTGGTAAAAAGCTGTTATTTTGACATTACAAACAAACACTTCAATAATATTTATTTGTATAGATAAAATGTATAATTGAGTTCCAGTTGAATTGGAGCAAAGAATAACAGTTATAGGTACTTACTTTTGAATTTTTTGAAAACAGTTTAATAATTCCCATTTCATTTCTAGGAAGACATGGTAGGAAATACGGAAAAAGATGGTAAAGACACAATTCAGCAGTTTTTGGAACTCAAGAACGTAACTGAAGATGATGGAGGCGAATACGCATGCGTCGCGAACAATAACGAGGGATCGACGTACAGCGAACCAATCAACGTTGACGTCACTTGTAAGATTCTGGAAATAGTGATTTTATTTTACATAACATAACACAAAATTACGCCTGTACCTTGCGGTATCGTGTTAGTAACTGAGTTATGGAGATAGGCAGTCGCCCGGAATATTTTAATGGAATATATCGAATATTTTTACAACCGCAGAAATAACTTTATACAGGGTTATTTGTAAAACACCAACAAGCTCGCAGGAGTAGATTCCCAAGTAACACAGTCTTGGAGGTTTAAAACAAATCTGTCTGAGCATTCTTAGTGCGGCATTCAGTTCGCTTACTGATAAGGAACCGTTTCGACGGCTTTCTTTAGCAGTTGACTTGATGCGTGGGTTAGTACAAATAAATCAATCTTTTAACAAATCTAAACTATAACCTCTCGACAATAGATCAGCTAGGTTATCTTTGCTATTTACGTGTAACCACACCGAGTCGCCCGTGAGTTCATTGATCTCGGTTACTCGATTTTGCACGAAAATAGCAAAGATAACCCAGCTGATCTATTGTCGAGAGGTTATAGTTTAGATTTATTAAAAGATTGATTATAATTTTCCAAATGTAACAAACTGTTACTGTCTATTGACAGTCTATTCTTTTTTTTTTACTATGGTTTTGACCTTGACTTTGGTCTAGGTCTAGGTGACAGAGATTATTATTAGGTGATTATTCATGGTTAATCTTTAGATAGGGGCTTTCTAAAGATGGTTTCAATAAAGAAAATGTATTTTCAGAGCATTTGTTCTATAGCACATTTATTTTAAGTACGTTTAAATATTACGCCATGATGCAATAGAATAATAAGTTTAAATAGCTCTTGTAAGTTCTGCGCCATTATGTGTCGTTGTCTGTTACAATTCAAATGTAACTTAAAGTTGTTACTCTTGAGTTAAAAACTTGACGCGTAAAGACTTCTTTAAAGATCTCAACTTTATCTATAAACTATCTACTAGTAAAATTTGTGGTCTATAAACAGTTTAGTGAGACACTAGAAAAATCTCTACAGACAATAGAATTGACAACTCTAATCTCTTTCTATTCATGTTTTTTTAACTCATTCTTATGAGAATGGGATAAGGTTATGCCCACTTTTACTAAACTGTGTCTATAAGCGTTCTTGAATGTTACTTGGGACATATACTCTTAAGGTAGACAATAAAATTAAATTCTATTATATATCTAATAGTACGTTTTTAGACGTGATTGTGTTACTTGGGTTACTAACATCATAAACAACAACATTTGTTCTACGACATTTCCGAAAACAGAAAAAAAAAAAATCAACTCTCCATACATATGTCCGAACAGCTGATCGAGTTATGTATTAAAAGTCGTTTTTTTTTTTTGCCTGTATTCGAAAAAGTCGTAGAACAAATATAGTTGTTTATGATCAATCAATCAATCAATAATCTTTATTTGTAAACACAGGTTAATATAGCGTGCAAGATGTTATAATTATTATAATATTAAAGTTTCTCTATGTTTGGCCATTTGGCGTACAAATATACATATTTTATGAGTGGCTTATGCCAATTAACTAAATTAATTTATAATAATTCTTTAATAACAATGTCAAATAAAACTGATTTTAAAAGTTTTTTAATAAAAAGCAATAGGTAATGTCAATATTTAACGAAATGCTACAATGTCAATACTAAATAATTATGATTTAAGTTACTAATAAGAAAAATATTTAAAATTAACATTGGTCACAGATTTACTATTAGAGTTATCATGCATAAATAGTCATAATAATGTTTATACACGAAACATTATTATGTCAAAGAACTGTCATGATGTTAGTAATCTACTCCTGCGAGGTTGTTGGTGTTTTACAAATAACCCTGTATATAAAGTGTATCTACTCAAACTCGAAATATTTTAAGAGATACACCTATAGGTGGTAAAGAACCAATGGAAATGATTTTTTTTTTTATTTGAAATCTGAGTTATTATTAAAAAAAAAAATACTTTATATGATGATTAATTATCAGAAGGCACCGCGCTCGTGCCGCCACCGTCGCCGCGTCCGGGCGGGTCATTCATGGAATAAGTAAGTAAAGGATTTTTCGCAAAACGTCTCAAGCAATTTTAAAATTATAATAATTATGTAAAAATAAAAACACTTAGATAAAAAAAAAATCATTGCTATGATGGCTTTTTTACCAACTACCTAACCTATAGATGTTTGTTTTAAAATATTCCGTGTATGAATAGATACACCATACAATTTATTTTTGTGGTCGGCAACATCAATATTGTGCATGCGTAAATATTCATCCTAACTACGGAACCCTTCACTGTTCGCGGTCCGACACGCATTTGGCCGGTTTTTATTTTTTACTACGTCAGCCAAATATTCATATTTTTTATTTTATTTAATACGTAAGTGCAAAGATGTAACAAAACAACAAACTGAGATAATAAAAGATATGTCGAAGCAACTGGAAATGCCGTAAAAAGAGTTCCACCAAGCCGCAAACCACATTCACAAAATAGAACAAGTCACGAATCTCAACATAGAGGGACCGACATAAAAGTCCTTCTAATATAACCTTCTTTTTGTCACAAATCGTGAATCATAGTGAATTATGAACCCCTTTAATACCACACGAAACAGAATTAAAAAGGAGATTACCCAAATCCTCCTTCAGACGCCGGATATATAAGGTGTATCTATTCATACACGAAATATTTTAAGAGGACCATCTATAGGTGGTAAAAAAGCCATAGCAGCGATTTTTTTTTTATGCTAGTGTTTTATATTTTTACATAATTATTATAATTTTAAAATTGCTTGAGACATTTTGCAAAGGAGTTGCATTTTCCAAAATTTTACTTTTTTCTATGAATGACCCGCCCGAACACGGCGACAGTGGCGGCACGAGCGCGGTGAATTTTGATAATTAATCATCATAACAAGTAATTTTAAATTATTTAATTTTTTAAATAACATATTAAGAGTTTAAAAAAGAATCGTTTCCATGGCTTCTTTACCACCTGTGTATCTCTTAAAATATTGGTGTATCTCTTAAAATATTTCGTGTTTCAATAGATACACCCTATATATTAGGTAGGTACTCGGCTTACTAACTAGTTAGCTACACTTTACTACAAATCTGGATTGAATTTTCGACCTTAAATCTAGAGATATTGGATTAAGTTTTTATTAATTTCGACCGTAAGTAGTGCCAGTTTAGTCATACGTACAATAAACAAATACACATCATCACACACATTTACAGCACCTACACCGCACACATACACGCACGCACACACTATAAATATTACCTAATAATTATGTCACTCTGTGTATTTCTTATTTTTCTGTGCCTACTTCGTAATTGGCGTAATGTTTAGAATAATAATTAATATGTTATACTTACTGTCAGCTGTGATGCTACCTTATATAAAATAAATAAATATATCGCAAGATACAAATAAAAATAAAAAATGGACTGCCGACAGAAGTGAAAATTCAAAACTTTGGAATAACTGACAGTCCGGCGCAACTCGTCACGAGCAAGTCGCGTATTTCGGTGACGCGAACCCATACGTTTTTCCCCTACCAAAAATCGCTCAACGCTGCTAAAGAAGTTTTCACTTCAAAAATTTCATGAAATACTGTTTATTGTTAGTATTTTAGACATTATTTTTGTACCCTATCACTGTTTTTATATTTAACCCAAAGGTTGACTGGTAGAGAATGGCTTGTGGCATTAAGTCCGCATATGTACCACTATTGTACATGAAGTTTAAATAAATAAATAAATACTCATTGCAGATCCCGCCTACTGCGAAGATGAAGCCATAGTAGAATACGGCGTTGGTGAGAACGAAGCGATAAACTTGACGTGCAATGTGAAGTCCAACCCTGCGCCTGCGTCGTTCCGCTGGGTGTTAGTAAACGAGGCAGTTAACGTCACCACTCTGAGGAACCACCCGCACGAGACGGTTGAGACTGAGGAGGGAACCTTGCTGTATGAACGACCTAATGGAACGGCTTTTAGTAAGTTGAAACTTTTGATTGCACCTTAATTTTTTAGAGAGTTTGGTCTTATGGATGGACAATTTCATGGTCTTCCTTTTATTTTAGATGCTATGTTATTTAGAAGAAATAAATTTATATGATCCACAGGTACAGTAAAATGAGTTTTTTTTTTTTTTTTTTTTTCACCTTTAGTGTGTTCGATTCCCGGTTCAGACAGGCGATTATTTAAAAACTTAAAAAAAATATATATATATATATATAATCTTTGAATGCCGTTCGTATTGTTTTTAAAATAAAAATGAAGTCTTCATTCAGTAAATTTTACTATCTATAGTATTTAAGGTAGGTATGTACTTTCCCTCCATGTGGCAAAGTCGAAAGTTAAAAGGAAAACTATCACAACTAAGTAGGCTTTCCAGGATAACGAGTAATAGTCAGCCAACTTACATTTGCTGTTGGAATGTATGGGAGAACATGTATTTCAACTACAATATTAAGTTTGTTTTTGGGGATAAACTCGTCTCAACTACGGAACCCTTCATTGTGCGTGGTCCGACACGTCCGTTATTTTTTCTTTGCTATAAATTATATTGTGTCATGTGTGCCTTTTAGCACAGTATATAAATGGACTTTTAGTCTGTGCTAAATAAATGTATTTTCTTTCTTTCACTTGGCCGGTACTTTTTCAATATTACATAATAACTGCGCCGGTTATTGCGAAAGCTTCTCAAACATGATTCTTTATCACTGCTCGTTTTTCCAGGCACAATATTCTGTTGGGGACAAAACGATGTGCCCTCAAAAGGGTTGACGCACACTCCGTGCACCTTCCTCGTGACCGACGAGACAATACCGCGACCACCAACTAATTGTGAAGCTAAGAAGAACACTTTGGACGATATCATTGTGACGTGTGAGAAGGGACATGACGGGGGACTACCTCAGGTGAGGCAGTCAATTTTAATCTTAGTATTGGTAGTGGTAGTAACTTATCGAAAGGAACAGGTGGTCAAAATTCGACAAATGAAGTTGGTCGGTGGCGGTCAAGCAGTGAATACATCTAGAAACTGTCGTGCGTTCGGTATAGCTGTGTCATGTACCTACATTAATTACTTTGCATACCCATTACTGTATAGAATCAAGTTCTTCTAACTGAACAGACAGCTGTGCTGCTGGGGAGTTTTTTGCGCCACTTCTTCTTTCCAGCTAAAGCACTAGGAAGTGGTGAAGGCCGAGCGTTTTGGGGGACTGTCTTATGTAATTATGAAGTGCTGTTTCTCAGCCTAAGTTGAGTAAATTTCTTTTGATTTTAATAACGAACGTCCACAGTAGTTTAAAATATGGCTGATGATAACGAGAGAGACCTACCGTTCTTCGATGGAGCAACTGGAGCAAGTCAATTCGTAGTATTTACTGAATAGGCTAGAATAGAGCGTGTTTGCTAGCTTGATATTCGACGAATTATACATACACCTAGATATTTTATTTTGCGCCTTTGAAAAGTTTAGTTTTTTTTTTTTTACAAGTTATTTTTTATGTAAGTGTGGTGTTGTGTTCCAGAAATTCAAATTCCTCGTGCAAGCAGTAGACACTGAAGAGCAAATAGTATCAATAATCAACTTAGAACCGACATTCATGATACAAGAGCCAATTCAAGAAAACTACAAATTCGTTATTATCGCTTTCAACGATAAAGGAGACAGCCAAGTCGTAGAAATTGATAAGGAGAGCATAGTCAGTGAAGAAATTGGTGAGTTCTCATTTATATTTGCTCATCTAGTTCTATGCTAAAATTAGGTTACTCCCAAGTCATCTACTAAAGGGCAATTTAGAATTCGAGAGGTGTTCCTTCAGAAGTCTTAAGAGATACAAGGGTCCAATAAGGCAACGCCTTTAAAAAAAAAATCTCGTTGACTGAGAAGGAATTATGAAAAATGGCTCAAATAAGAACCTCGGTAAGTGTGTCTAGAATTTTCTAATACCTTTTATAACGTTTCATATTTAGACAGGAAGCAACAAAATTCAATCTAAAGAAAAGCTGCCACATTCCTCTAGTTATAAAAGGTATTAGAAAATTCTAGACACACCGAGGTTCCTAATTGAGCCGTTTTTCATAATTCCTTCTTAGTCACGAGATAATATATTTTTTTAAAGTGGCGCTGGTGGACCCTTGTACGCCTTCTTTAGTACCCGTTAGTAGTTTGATCTTTTAGGGGTTTATTCATAAACGTTGCTTAAAGTTAAGTGAACGTCAAAAATGAACGAGTAAACGTCAAAAATGTATGGTTAAACAGTCGCTAATCATTACTGAACTTTAAGCAGCGTTTATAAATAAACCCCTTAATACCATAGATAAGAGAAATTTTAAATCTGTTTGATATGAATGTAAATGTACTATTGATAGCCCTTTAACTCTCTTCTCCGTTTATATTTGCGTGCTTATTAGACGTTCACTCTGTCTCGTTGTTTTTTTTTTATGACTTATTCATGGATTGTATTCAGTTCCAGAGGTAACCGCAAGCAGTGTGAAGAACATAACAAGCCTAGCACTAGCTCTGTGCGGCGGCGTGGCGCTAGTGGCTCTCGCGGCGTGCGGCCTCGTGCTGTGCACGTACGAGCGCACCTCGCGACACGACCTGCCGCGCGACCACGCTGACCCGCCGCTCTGCGCTTATAACACTGAAGGTAAGACAGGCAAACCAAAAAAACAGGGCCAACAATCGGGTTTTATAAACCTAGAAGACACGTTAAATTCCTGTCCTAGGAATAACCTAACCTAGGAATAACCTAGCCCATAAATAACCTAGCCTAGGAATAACCTAGCCTAGGAATAACCTAGCCTAGGAATAACCTAGGATATGAATGAGTGGAATAGATGTGTACGGTCTCATCGCCGTACATTTTCCTGCTGACTCCGTAATCTACTGTAGACCAACGATGCGCTTCATAATTTAGCATAATAAAATAAATGACTTTATTCCGTGTTTATTTGTAAGGCCCTATTTCGTTATTAGGGCCTTACAAATAAACACGGAATAAAGTTATGGTAGGAATAACTTTGGTATAGGTAACCATAAATGTTTTGCCTATGCTTGTCATAACTTTATTCTGTGTTTATTTGAGGGGCGGTTAAACTGTGTAGCTAAGTGGAAGGCGATTTTATTTTTCAGTTGTCGATCAACTGAAAAAAGAAATCGCCTTCCGCTCTAGTATTGTTACTTACTCTTAACTAAAATAAACTTAACTACTTAGTGCATCTTAGTGGAACATGTTTCTCTATATACTAACTGATCTTACAAACCTTCACGACAAATCGGTGTAGGTACGGAGTTATCTACTACAACCCGTACAAGATGTGTGAATGTTTTGGCAAAGAGGCAAAAGTCGGGTCTAGTGACTCGATTGACTTTTGTTTTTTTTTTTAATGTTAGTAACGATTGGGCTTTCGGAAACTGGCGGTCAGAAAACTGCATGAATCCTGAGAATAGTTTTACAGATTATCGATACAAATTTTGTTTTCAATTCCAGAGTCGAACTGCGAAACATTTCACGACAGCGATGAAGGCAGCGAGTGCAACGTTCGACGAACCGATTCGTTCCGGCGAGCAGTATCGCGACGCCCCTCAAAGAATTTCGATGTACGACGAACTAGTTCGTTCCACTCGGCGCGCTATATGCACGACATGGCCGAACAGGAGAGTGCGAACAAGTGCGACATGCCACGACACACCACCTGCAGGGTGCACTCCTTGCAAAATATTAACAGAAAGAGAGAAATGGACGCATTGTGCGATCATCTAGTTTTGCATCTACCGCCAGAGACGAATTACAACGTTCCAAGACCGGTACGTAAAAGCATCTTCTACAACATTTTAAATATTAATATACTTATAAAACAAAGTCGGGTTATTTACACCATTTATAACTAATTCAAGAACGGCTGGACCGATTTTTATGATCTTGGATTTATTGGATTTGTCTCCGCCCCTAATAGCAGAATAACTATTAAAACATACGAAAAATTCACGAAAAAAAAAAATCGCAGTTATAGGGTCAGCGCAGACAGAGGAATAATCCCCGCGCGGTCTCGGGCATTTTCTTTACGGATTGCGTATGATTCCCGCGTATCTTCAAGGACACGCGAGCATTTTTTGTCAGGTTCAAGCATTTATGCACTTTATTGTAATAATTTTAAAGTTTATTTTCAAGTTCGTTAATAAAATCCTCTCCGTTGCGCTCCGTTCTGTCTGCGCTGACCCATAAGGACTGCTGGCAGAAGTGAAAACACAAAACTTTGGAATAGGTAGCTGTTCTTTTATACATATAGCTCATGGAAAGCGTTCGGTAACGATGACGCGAGTTCCATGATTTTTGTCCACCCAAAAAGTACACATATATTTATATACAGTATAAATATAGCTCATGGAAAGCGTTCGGTGACGATCGCGAACCTTAAGTTTTTCTCCTACCAAAAATCGCTCAACGCGGCTAAAGAAGTTTTCACATCAAAATTTAAAAAAAAAATCCCTTTCTCATACATTTTGTACAGAAAGGCTTTTTTGGTATCTTGAGAACGGATTGGCGAACCCGAACAAGAAATGTCATGCGGACGAAGTCGCTGCCAAAATTTAGTAAATTATATAAATAAAATTATTATAACTGTCATTTTGTACCTACTTCCAGATGAACACGTTCTACACGATGCCTAGAAAAATGCGTCATAAACTCGCAAAGGAGCTAAGTGATGAAACTTCAGAAATAACGCAAACTTCAGATGGATTTTCGCTACCGCCTCCTCCGGACGAATTCGGCACGTACCGCGCAGGAACCAGAATAAAAGACATGCCGATCAAGTCAGCACCTACTTACACTACAGTTATAAGAAAAAACTCTACAGGGAGGGATCCCACTAAACAGCAATATAATAATGCTATATCTCCAATGAATACAGTGGGAGTACCCACGGTCAGCGGAGGACAGCACAGCGGAGTATACTCTTACCCAGATGACGATCATCACCCAGGCCATCAGGTAAATACAAACCCTTTCGATGAAGACTCCTCATAGTCACGCCATTATTCATTTATCATTAATATCAAACTTTTGTTAATTTAAAGGACACGCTGAGTACTACTGGCGGTTTCCAAACTTATTTCACCCCTAGGGAATCTGGATTGTAAATACTAAATAGACTAATTTTAATTTACGATCAATTTAAATATTAGATCTCATTAAGCATTTCAAGTTAAAAGAGGATTATAAATCACAGTCAGTATTGTTCTTAAATCATCATCGTTTATTTACAAAAATAGAAACCATTTTCATAGTGCCTTTTGATGCATAATCACTTATATTTTTATAATTATGCACATGATTCAACATATTTGTACATTTGACATATGTAATTGTATGAGGAGAATGTTTGTACGTCACTGCCACTTTAAATATTATGTTAACAGACAATAGTTTATTATATTAGCAAATTATATAATTATTAATAATTACTGTATGACTTTTTGTATGTTTAGTAATTTATTATAATATTAAATAAAAAATGTATGTCAGTCAATGTGTATTTTGATTTTTGTTTTACAATCCAATATTATCTAATCACACCTAAAATTTACTAATAAAAAAATATATTATACAAGTTTCTGATTCATGCATAAACAAATGCATAATGGCTAAGTAAATCCAATATGAAGCAAGTTATCACAAGTTTCGCAAGTAAGACTTGTGAAATCTTTCTGTTCTGAAGTAAGACGTGTGTAATGTGAACATGTATAAACTTAAATAATACTTAACGCTACAAATTATAACTAGTTTCAATCCATGCGGTCCAAATGTGCCTGCGCCACGGACAGCCGATCGATAAGACGTTGAGTGTTTGGCCGCGACTGGAAAGAACCAAACCAACATTAGAGACAATGTAACAGTAAAACATGAAAATAATTCTATTGAGGAACGTAGGAGATATTGGTGCCAATTCCCTTGTTCACAAACTAAAAAAAAAAAAAAAAATTAAGCTCAGTGCAGCTTTTTCTTTCTATTTCATTAAGAAAAGGACAGAAGATAATTTTTAGTTTAGTCCTGTCAAATTAATCAGCGCTTGACGTAAATTAACGTAATTTTAGTAGGCAAGTTTTTAATCACGTCTAAACTTGTATGGAGTAGTGACAGGCACAGATTAATTTGACAGGACTAAACTAAAATTTATCTTCTGTCCTTTCTTAATGAAATAGAAAGAAAAAGATGCACTGAACTTAAATTTAGTTTAGTTTGTGAACAAGGGAATCGGCAACATTGTAACTTTATGAGTTAAGAACATGAAAAAAACCTACAGTCGAATCGAGAATGTCCTCCCCCTAGTTAAAAAATATTATTAATAAAATCGCAAAAAAATATTCTAATGTATTGAAGTACCGTTACTGACGTCCGAGTTAAGTTCGACTATCCACAATATAAGAATTTTGACAGACTATATTCTGTTGGTGACAAGCATATAAGCGCTGGATAACTGCACAAGGGGGTGCGCTTAGAATTGGCCTCAAATGTCATGATTTCATGAAATAGTGATTCAATAGGATAATTTGAACTTGCGAGTTGTATTGATGATTTTAATGATGATTCTATAAATACATATTTATTACGATCGCGAATCAAATATTGGTCAACATACAACCTCAGACCAAATAAAAAACCAAGAAAGAGCGCTGCGAACAATACAGTAAAGCATGCCAAAACTACACCTCCGCGCTGTGTATACACGCTCACACGCACACATTTACAATCAAACTACACCTCACTAAGTGCACACATGTTTACGAAACCGGCCTCACGTCACTGTTGACAGCGCTCTGTCTTGGTTTTTTATTTGGTCTGAGCCGACAACCTGACACTGACCTGCAAATTGCAAAAATATGTAACAAAATATAAATTTCGCGGGCTTTCACCTTAAGGCCGCTTGTACACGCTAAGAAAAGTCACCGGACCTACGCAAGAATTCGTGTCGTCTCTACACACGAACTATGTACACTGCTGAACAAGAAAAAATCTTGTCTGTGCTAGACACAACGCGCTCTGAGCTGCTGCGGTATAGGCAGGGACGGGGTAGGTGAGGTGGTTCAGGCTGTTAGTGTACGTTTAACGCGTGGACGTGTTCTCCACTCACAAACAATTACAAATTAATAACAGACTTGACTAGAGCAGCCTACAATACCCTACACACGACTGCCCGAAAAAAAATCTTATCGTGTACACATTCATATTTGTCTTATCTGCAACAGACATGACAAGTTTTCGTGCCTAGGTCCGACAAAATTCTTGTCGTGTACATGATGAATTGGTCCTGTATGCAGCAGACACGGTAAATTTATTTATAAAAAAAAAATACCGCACCACATCACCCCCCCCCCCCCCTTTTTACACACATACTCAGTACTCACCCATTCCATTGAACACTGACTCCTAGGTCACAGCGTTCCCCTAGTTTAGGAGGCAGGGTTTTTAACTATTTGTGCAGCCTTTTCCCAAAATTCAATGTAACCATGTGAAATGTTTTGGTGTTGTCATGCAAAGGTATTTTGTGTCAATAAACTTATTTTAATTTTATTTATTTATTATTATTATTATTTTATTTTCTTAGCGTGTACAAGCGGCCTAATAAAGGCATCAATGTTGTACAAACCTGTAGCGCAGACAAGGCCGCCTCGTGCAGGTCCTTGCAACGCGCGAGCGCACGTCGCCTCAGCGCAGCAGGCAGCGGCGCCAGCTCGGCGCGCGCGCTCTCCAACAAGATGGCCGCCGCGCGACACACGTGACTCTCGTCGCCGCAGCCCAGCCATACGCGCTCGTTTACGCTCACCAATCTAAGGCAAAATACCATAGTTAACTAATTGAACCACTGACCTAGGCCCAAATAACCGTAAGTTTGATAAAACTTTTACCTCCTTACTAATAAACGTTGTATAGCGTCTGTATAGTTACACAACGCTTTGTCTTCTTCTTTCGAAAGTCAAATTACTGACGAGTGAAAGAGAGAAATCGGTGTGTAACTATACAGACGCTATACAGCGTTTATTAGTAAGGAGGTTAGATTATAAAACCCATATACCCGTCGACGTCACAATGCGATATTGTTCGCAACCGTTGAATGCTGTCGCAATAGAAAATAATAACGAAACTAACGTCAAGTAATAGACTGTATAATAAATAAATAGCACAACGTACTTGATATAGATGTCCAGCACTTGTTCCAGCGACACGCCGATATTTAAAATTGTTCTAAACACCATTCCTCGATCAGCTTGAAGCTTACAGCTCATGATTTCTAGTTGACGCACGATGAAATCTGATAAAGAAAATTTCATTCAAAGTACTGCAATTTATGAATGACTAGCGACCCGCCCCTGCTTCACACGGTTTTTATGACTTGACAACACATCAAGATTTATTTGCCATATGTATGGATTAGGCATACACATAAACCTTCCCGGAATAAATTGCAGAGTTTAGAAAAACAAGGCGGTCGCACAGAAAAAAACGGGAAAAAACCTGGCAAGTAGGGAAAGAAAAAAAAATTAAGTAAATACGTTTATACGCGGTAAACATGACGAAAAAAAAGAACACAAACACAAAAAAAGCGTTTTTTTACACCCGTTATACTACTGCCATGATTTTTTTCATATATCCAAAAACAACCAAATAATAATAATAGCTGGAAGAAGGATGAGACGACCCTAACATAAATTAGCAATTTAAAGCTTAATATTACGCAAACGGATCCCTGAATAGAAAAATGGTTTTCTTAAACCCGCAATATTTTTGAACCACCTATCCAACGATACCCCACGCCATAGCATAGACAAGAAAAAAAAAAAAAACCCACTACGTGCAAGGGTACACTACGATATATATACATATATATTTTTTTTTTTTCAATATTTTATTTCACAACTTTGTTGGCATGATTAATATGTATATTATATTCTAATACTAAGAGTCTCTGAGCTAAGCCGCGGATAGACAGACAGACGGAAATGTCGAAACTATAAAGGTTCCTTGTTGACTACGGAACCCTAGAAACAACTTTAAATTTATAATATGTATACATTAAGGTTCTGTTCAAGAAATAGTACAATATTTGATTTTATTTTGTTACTAGCTTTTGCCCGCGGCTCGACCCGCGTGGATGTCGGTTATGGCGTAAAAAAGTAGCCTATGTCCTTCTCCATATCCCAGGCTATATCTCTACCAAATTTCATGACGATCGGTTCAGCGGTTTAGGCGTGAAACCAGACAGACAGAGTTACTTTCACATGTATAATATTAGTATGGATTTTTAGAACTCAACAGAATTATCAAATTAATGAAATTATTACTCACACAATGGGAAACAATGTCCTGTGTTAACATATTCCCTGCCAAGGGTAGTGAGCTTGCTAAGCACTGAGGCCAGTCTCTCGTCAGGCGTAGGAAGGTTTCTAGCGACGGCCTCCGCTTCGGCCAGGATGTTGCTCCAGATGTTCTCAACCAATAGCGCGTCGTTGTGGCCCGAACACTGCACGATCGCGAGCTTACACTCCCATAGGTTGTAGCGGTCTGCGTACTCTTCGTAAAGCTGAGAAACAAACATATGGTAAAGTTGACTGCCCGTAAGTAATAATACTAAATAAACTACTAAGGTTCCTTTACAACGCTTATTCTTCTTTACGATTCGACGGTACATATGTATATACTGTTTTGGCCCAGTAGGTGGGCACATTTATTGCGGTGTTAGAGGGTGCAGGTGAACGGACAATTGAGACACTAGTAGATGGACACACTCTACAACGCTTTAAGCTTATTTTAACGCGTGACCAATATGGAACTAACGCCGCCAGCTTGTTTTTTCAACGCCACCTCGCCGGCCTCCTCCAGGCGCCGCAGCAGTAGGGAGCCCTTACCTGCGTGATCTCGAGCAGCTCGTCATCCAGGCGCTGCAGGTGCAGCGGGTGCGGCTGCAGGGCGCGAGGGAGCGCGGCGGCGGCAGCGCGCACTCTGGCCTGCACGCGCGCCACCTCGCCGGCCTCCTCCAGGCGCCGCAGCAGTAGGGAGCCCTTACCTGCGTGATCTCGAGCAGCTCGTCATCCAGGCGCTGCAGGTGCAGCGGGTGCGGCTGCAGGGCGCGAGGGAGCGCGGCGGCGGCAGCGCGCACTCTGGCCTGCACGCGCGCCACCTCGCCGGCCTCCTCCAGGCGCCGCAACAGCTCGCCACCGCCCGCGCCACCCGCGCCCGCACCGCGCACGCACACCACGCCCGCCGACAGCCAGCTCATGCGCTGCGCCAGGGTTGCGCCTGACCTACAGCGATCAATTGTCTAAATTACTGGAATCTCTCCACTAATTATAACATCCAAAGGATGCAAGAAATTTTCTTTTTATGGTAACCTCATGAGGAATTAGAAAGCCACCAAAATATATTATTTTTGTTAGGAGTTGAGTGGCACACTCGCATACGAGGCAGTTTTATGTTATGTGAAATCTATTCTGTGCATAAAGATGTTAATATTTACATTATTATCGTTGTTATTCATTAACGCCCAAGCAGTAACGCGCGAAGATACAAGCAACGAACTTACTCAGGTCTGGTAGCAAGTCCTTCCAGCACATTGGCGGCAGCGAGGTGGTCCCCGGCCTTCTCGAGCACCTTCCACAGCAGGTCCAGCAGGTGCAGCGCGGCGGGCGGCGCGGCCGAGCGCGCGGCCGCCGCCAGGTACGTGCGCAGCGACGCCGGCGGCGCCGTGCCCAGCGACAGCAGCTCTGGACACAGTTTTTGTTATAGAAGTTACTTTGTTACATCATTCATTCGAATGATAATAATACAATTGTTGGCAAATGGCATTTAGGGTATTACGAAACCTCACTCAAGACCAGTTTTAAGTAATGCTTGAGTCGCTTGGTCTTAGAAATATGTTTTAGTTTAAAAAGTTAATTATTCTCTATGTTCTTAACGTGAGATGAAGAGTTGATTTTCAGAAAATAGTTTCGTGTAGTAAAGAATGTGTAAATTACCTGATCCCAGGTTTTTCGATACCAGCCATTCGTACACCGCAACATGTAAAAGTTCGTCATCACGGGAGAGGCATTCCCACACCAATTTTCTTCCCTACAAACAAAAACATAAGTAATCAAAAATATTTCATAGAGATCGAGAAACCTTTATCGATTAAAATATCGATAATTTTGACAGTATACCTGGTAGTTAGCGTCTGCAGGCGACATCGTTAGGATGTTGTCGTTGGTAGGCTGTGAGCGCAGAGGTGAAGGTTCACTGCTCGTCGCCTCTGCACTACGCTCGTACAAACGCTCTAGAGCAGAGCACACTTCGCGGTATATCTCCATTCTAAACAATATCAGGAAAACATATTAGTGAGCATACAGGATGACTTATAATTTGACTTTTTTTTTTTTCATTTCATTTGCAACAATTAAGCACCTGATAAAGCCTGGGCGAAAATTCATGGGATTCGAGAAAACCCAATTTTTTATGTATTTTTTTAAAAATTACCAGAATTCGACACTAAAGATCATTTTTCTCTAAACTCTCAAACTGAATGACCTTCATTGCCACCTAATACAATTACCATTCTCCATTGGGTACCTAATACTTTAACAAACCTTTAGATGTACCTAAAAGATTTTTTTATTTCTTTATTCTAATGCATAAGACATCCAAAGTTAAAGGAAGAAGTTTATTCGCCATTTTCTGGGGGGTGCTTAATTGTTATAAATGGGTCACACTATCACGTCCTGGAAGGAATAACTCAAATTACAAGTCATTCTGTATATTTCGTACTTATGTTTGAAGTAACGTTTGAAGATAAAGTTGGTTTCAAAGTTTAGCAAACTAATTGGCATTTTAGTGTTGACTGTCAAAATAAATAACCCCTAGTCTAATTTAATTTTAATAAATCTTTTGTGAAATCTCACGTGACTTTCATATGAATCATTAAAATTAAGGGGATATTCAATAGACAGTTTTTGTAAAAGCAATAAAATGCAACTACAATCATAGCTTAATTTAGACCTCCATCTAAAATAACACAATTTAAAATAATAGAGAGTATTTTACCTTCTATAATAAATAAAGTGACCTTCCCTATCCTGGGAGGGTTGATCGCTCTTGTAATAATGCACAGCTTTGTCCTGCGGGTCCAGTTTAGATGCACACGCAACGCACAACTCAACAACTCCGGAGTAGAAGCCGGCTGATACTAATTTTGAACAGACCAATGGAAGATTCACGTTTGGTGCTACATCCTAGAAAAATAAAGATCAAGTTGTTATTACAGACTATCTTCTGCCCGCGACTTCGTCCGCGTGACATTTCTTGTTCCCCCGTACCCCAATCTGGATCGAAATATCATCAAAAAAGCCGTTCCATACAAAATTCATGAGAAAATATTTTTTCTTCATAATAATTTTTTTCGTGAATTTTTCGCGTGTAGTAGAATAGTATAATATTAGTAATAGTTATTCTGCTATTCGGGGCGGCGAGAAATCAAACAAATCAAATATCATAAAAATTGGTCCAGCCGGTCTGGAGTTATAAATGGTGTAACTAACCCAATTTTGTTTTATATATTTATGATTTGAAAGGTACTAGCCGACCAAGCTTAAAAAAACTCTGTGGTGGCGTTATCCGCAAATAGTTGACGGATTTGAACGGTAGTTTGACGAACAGGCTCCTGAGGTGCTAACTGGGCGCATTGTATCTTCTTCTCTAATTGGCTTGGTCGCCTAGTATCATATTATCTATGGTACAATATACTCACTTTACATAGTTTAAGTGCATGTTGGAGCATTTCTTCTCGTTCAGCTGGATTCTTCTGCTGTTTTGCAAATATTAACAATTCGTTGGCCTGAAATACATAACCATATAAATATAATAAGCTCTAATAGATACTTTTTTTTAATACATTTATTACTAGCAATAGTAGATATAACAAGTGAATAAAAAGGGAATTTAATTCGAGGGGCGAAGTTTGATCCCGAGAGCAGCGAAGGATTCTAAAGTAGAATCCCGGGCTGCTTTAGAACGAAATGATTCCGGAGTCAATCTCTCATTTTCGTCATCGGAAGAACTAATTTTATTATAATTTATGTTAATATATTTTCCAATAACACAAAACAACCACGATAACAGACAGAAAAGAACTAAACTGGCGGGTTTTTTTTTTTTTTTGTACTTAATTCGTGTTTGTTCCAAATTCAAAATGTCTTTATTCACTCAGTGAGTAAAAGAGTTTATTATTACCTTAGAACAAGTAGCGTCTTCTTGCCTATAAAGTGTGGGACAGAGCTGTCTCAATTTTTGAGAGATGCCATCCACTGATGCATTGTCTCTTAAATATCCAGCGACTAGAGATCCGAGGAGTAAGCATGCTACTTCTTGTCCACCTACTAATAATTCCCTTGAAACATAAAAAAAAACAAAGTTATTTCCAGATTAAGATTAGCAAGAATGAATAAGTAATAATTTACTACGAAGCTATCCATCCATACTAATATTATAAATGTGAAAGTAACTGTCTGTCTGTTACGTTTTCACTCCGAAACCGCTGAACCGATCGCACAGTGTGTTTTTTGCCCCAAAACATCAGCTTTTTATTAAATATTTCTACTCAATAGTTCATTACAAATGCACGAGTAGAACTCCCACGTGTAAATTTTGTATACTTTTTTTTAATATAATGTTTTCGTTTAGTTGAATGTCAAAATACTGAAAACAAATCATACAAAAAAACTGTATAATATTAAGTTTTGTTTGTATTCTTCGATCAATAATAGCACTAGATTCCCGATAAGCGCTTCAAAAACGGCCCGGAAAATAAGAGCACAAATACTTTTGTGGTCTTATTTCAAATTAGTGTCGGCCAAACATAGCCAACGTTAAGACGTCAAAATGCCGCAGTGCGCGTTCAAAAATTGTGTTAATAACCACCGTAACACCAAGATTTTGGAAGGAATATCTTTTTTTCGGTAAGTTTATATCATTATGTTTGTGTTTTTCATAAAATAATAACAATTAAATAGTAAATTATACATCATTTAGCAAATATTATGATTGTTTGGCCAATGTTTGCGACAACGCACCAACTATTGTAACAAACATCGACTGTTTTGGAACAGGGAAAAGCATTGAGTAGTATTATTATTTTATATGTTATTTTTGTTTGTAGATTTCTTAGCGACCAATTTCGCAATGCAAAATATCATAATATAAAAAAATATCGTAATATATGTTTTTGTATCTATTGTTGCGAAAGAAAGAGGAGAAGAAATATTTAAACCTTGAAAAAGTTATAAGTAACAAATTGTTGAATTTTTTATTCAACAATTTATTCAATTCATTTTGATAAATTGGACATAACTGAACTGATCAATATTACAACCTGACACGGACCTGCAAATTGCATAAAACGCAAGAAAATTTGAATTTCGCGGGCTACCACAGCGCATCCCCCTTATTAAAATAACTATTGTACTAATTTAGTCCTACTGCCAACTTTTTTAAATTGATCAAAAATATTTGCTTCCGTAACCAATTTACGCCCGCTGTCCTCATTTGGGGATACTTCTTTAAGTATCCACATTTTTTAACTTATTTTAGCTATCCTTAGTTTGCAGGCAAATTCGTAGGGCCCAAGAGTGTGGCTTTGTAAAACAAATTATACTTTTGTGATTTATTGGATTGAGTGGATGAAATAAGTGATTTTATTCACTTCATTGAGCAAATAGGTCTTGGACCAAAGGTAAGTCATATTTTTTTTATATTTACAATATTTTTTCTTTTTTTTTTGTATTTATCACTTGGGCATAGTTTCGACTAGTAAATATGACTAACCGATCGTTTGATGTTGCAAATGACTATCGAGGACTCGAGGAAGCTATCAAAAACATTCTGAATGAAGTGGATGATCCAGCTGTTAGTAACGTCATAGTGGCCATTCCTCCAGGCAGCAGTTCATAAGAGGCAATCCCGTACGATTTGGGAACAAAAACTGAATGATTGCAATTGCTGATGGTTATTGTTATGCCTTCGATGTATACTGTGGTAAATCAGTAGGAGGACCCAGTAATGAGCCTTTGGGATCAAAAGAGGTAAAGGGCCTGTTGGAAAAATTAATCGCTCGTTTGCATGAGGATATCGTGTATTTCGTCAACTTTTTTACCAGTCACGCATTGCTGCGAGATTTGCGTGAAGCTAGTTATCGTACGACTAGTACTGTGAAGGAAAATAGGACGAAGAAATGTCCTCCAGTGGCTTGACAAGTGTTTGTACCCCCATGGTACAAACACTTGTCAAGCCACTAGTGAACATTTCATAACATTTACAAACTATGACTTTGTTTACCCTCTTGGTAAGGTAAAAACATGGAGCTCTGCAGAGGGAAGAAAGGTAGACGTGGACATCTCTTTTGTCTTCCAGAACTACACCAAAGGCATGGGCGGAGTTGATCAAGCTGACCAGTCAATCGCAGTATACCTAATAGCTATAAGAGGCAAAAAAATGTAGTGGGTTCTGTTTACCTAGATACATGCTGGATTTGGCTGTAGCTCGTGCTTGGTATCTCCATGTCCTGACCGCTGAAGAGAATCTAGACCAGCTCCAGTTTCGGCGAAGTATCGCCCGATTTTATTTGAGGAGTGTAGGCCAATGCCTACACTCCTCACTCCTCTTTCAGTAAAGACCCGATGAAAAGCGTCATAAACCTTCTTCAGTGGCGCCAAATATGAATCTAGATAGTGTTGGACACTTCCCCCAGAAACTGCCAAGCCAGCTAGGATGCAACGAATGCCAGATGAAAGCACGTTAGCAATATAAAAAATGCATCAAAAATTTGTGCATCGAAAAAGTATGCTTTGAAAAATACCATACATAAGCCCATTGGCCCCGTTTGAGGACGGTGTTTTTTAATACATAAGGAAGTTATTTATTTTTAATTTTTCTTTATAAAATGTCTTACTAGCCTCCAATAGTTACGTCAATAAAGTTTTTATCAAAATTTTACTACTAGTTTGTATTTGGGTCCAAATGGGTTAAAAAAAAGAACATTCGCTTAAAAAAATAATAATATTATTATTCTGCAACTCTACGTCTTTCAATGATTACTGTGTTCTGAGCATTGAAATGTCATACCAAGAACTACGTCTAGTTCCAAAATAGAGTAAGCACAAAATTGTCAACAAAATGTCTTTAACCTTATTGCTTAGGTTTTAAATTTCATTTTAGAATAAATATTTTTGTACTTATTATAAAAATGACTTTTTATTTTCAAGTGACATTTTAAATTTACCTTTCTCCGATGATAGAAGGACTTAAATATACATATTTTGCAATCGTAATAAAACTTTATAGTTGAGTGTTAAGGTTTATATTGAACTGAAGTTGTTAATATTATAAAACTTTTTTCTATATTTCGTAGTAACAAATGTAAATGTGTATGTGTGTGTAAACGTGGCCACTTCAATGACTTATTTTTGTTCCTGATCCTGTATCTAGTGCTATTATTGATCGAAGTTTGTATTGCATATTTTTGAAGCAATTTTAGGCGCACGTTTTCCCGTTTTTATTTAATCAGAAATCATAATAAAACCCACACAAAAAAAGGTTTACCGAAATCAGTTTTTTTTATTTCTATCTCGAAGTAGAACCTCTGTCTGGTACAAATAAATTCCTTATATAAAGGTTTATCACCCACAAAAATATTGTTTTCAACTTGGGCCTAGGTTTCGAGAAAATAATTTTCAAAAATATGTGTTAGGGTTGTCACTATTTTGACCGACGTACGAATTATTTTCAGTAAAAATTGTATATGATTGAGTTTTGTTTGCATTGTAGATTTATGAAGCAAGTCTAGGCGCATATTTTCCAGTTTTGATTTTATCAGAAATCGGTCACAAAATTTTAAGTGTAAAAAAATGGAGTACATAAAATGAACACCTGGGAGTGCTACTCGTGCACTTTTAGTGAACTATTGAGTAGAAATATTCAATAAAAAGCTGATGGCACTTTTTGGGGCAAAAAAAAAAACACTGTGAATCGTCATGAAATTTGGCAGGCTCCTGGGATATGGAGGAGGACATAGGCTACTTTTTTTACGCGATAACCGATATCTTCATATTTTTTTCTGAATGTGCATAGATTACATAAAACATTTCATACCTATAACTAGCCGCTTGCAACGCATTTTGTTGTTCGGGCGGAAGACTAGCGGCAATGACGTGGAACTGATGCTCACAGAGCACCTTCCATAAACTTAACATTTCTATAGCCATCGCTGGAAACAAAACACAAGTTTATACATTTTAAATTAACCGCTAGGGCGTTTTTCAAACTGTAGCCCTCACATCAAATTGCAGCTATAATTCTATGACTAAATAACACACTTGTTGACATAAAAAAATATAAATGATATAAACGATATGTATGTTATTTGGAATATACAGGATAAGTTTTAAACAGGGCGCAATTTCTTTTTTTTTTTTGTGGTTCAGGATCAGTAATAGAACACATTTCCATTATTTGTTCAATACTTTTTTTTTGGTCCTACTTGGAATCAGCAAAATATGGATACAATCTATTCGTAATAATATCAATGGGCGACTATTACACTATTATTGACTATTATATACTATTACTACGTTCCGCTTCACTGACCGTGCCGCCGCCGCCGGCGCATTGCGCGACGAGTATCCATTATACCAGTTTCAAAATAAACATCTTTCGTTAACGATAACTTCATTTTTTTGTACTAAGACATCAAAATAAGAAATAGGTGTATAATAAAACACGTTTAAGTTTAATTTGACAAAATTTGCGCACTGATTAAATCTTTTCCAGTATGGTTCGACTGCTGAAACAATACACCCTAATAAGAATTTAATACTTACTAATAAATAATTTAAGAGCGTGCAGGGAGGTGTGCTCATCGGAATGTGGAGGTGCGAGTGTTCGTTGCATGAACGCAGACACGCGCTGCAACTTTTGAACTATGTATGCGCAGTCCTCGCCCGTCACTGTGCTACTCATCTGTGTGAAAATATTTATTAAACACTTTATGCACAAGTAAAAAAAATACTTTAGTCCATTACATCATCATTGTTTATACATCGGTCCATTAGCGCCACTCCTTTAAAAAAATATTATCTCGTGACTGAGAAGGAATTATGAAAAACGGCTCAACAGCGAATTCGGTGTGTCTAGAATGTTCTAATACCTTTTATAAAGTTTCATATTGAGATACGAAGCAACAAAATTCATTCTAAAGAAAAACGGCTACATTCCTCTAGATCATATTATTTTGCTTCGTAACTCAATAAACAACAATAATAATAATGTTATTATTTATAACAACATTATTTTTACTTACGAATTCCTTATGGTCCGGTGACTGCGACATCGAAACACATTTCAACCCCCATATCGGAGCCAAGATTCTGCCAATGTAGATATAAAGACCATTATGCTTCGCGCTATATTCTATGGGCATTGGAAAGTTAGGGTCCCTCTGCTGGGTCATATTGCCCGCAAACGACGACTGGTTGAACCCTGGACTCAACATGCTCTGGTGGAATGGGGATTGAGGCAACATAGACTGGTTTGGCGATCCTGGGAAGGATTGGTTCATAGGGCCTTGTTGGTAAGACTGGATCAGTTTTCCTTGCTGCATTTGTCCTTGTGGTCCTCTCATAGACATTGGGGTCGACATTTGGCGCGGCGAGAATTTTGGCGAATCTGTGAATAAACAAAGATAGTAAGAACGTTTCCGCACTACATCCGATCCGAATTCGAATTCGAGATCCGAGTAACATTCGAATTGGAAATGTTCTAAATTCGGACGGATGGAATTCGGATCTAGTGCCCAACCCTTGATACAAATGGTACTACGGGCACTGCGGACCGTCATGTCTTTCTGCAGACTTTTTACTGCATATTCTTTTTGTGATATTATATGTAATTTTTCTTGTCTTTACTTACTGATAGCAGAAGGCATCTGTGAAGCCTGTTGGAACATAGGCGTTGGAGATAGCTGATTGCCGTATAGGAAGAAGGCACGGGTCGCCCACTCGCTGATAGAGAGGTCGCCACTTGTTATATCTTCGCACGCTAAGAACAATGCGCACGCACACGCTTGTTCTACGCTGTACAACTGTGGAATGTATATTTATCAGGATTAGGGAAATATTTTCACTGAGTTTTTAAGTTCAGCAGAGTGTGAGTCTGATAAAATCACGGAATAGAAAAAACAGAGGAAATGCCACGCATCTATCGCGCGTGAGTCTCAATTATGCGGAGCTCCGCAACACCGGCTCAGTCGGGATTAGCTGTTTGCTGTGACATGACGTCCCGAACGTAACGAAAAATATTACAAACATGCCTTATTGTGCAATTTTTACATACAAAAATTATAGCAGGACAAAAAATGTATCTTGCGGAGGTGTATCCTATCACCAGTACGTATAAAATGTTGATATATTTCAATAGAATTGTTTTCATTGACCGAACCATATTTATTACTTTGATGCGAACTAAAAACTGCCTTATGTCCTTTGTTCAAAGTCTAAATCAACTTGCTTGCTGTCTTGAATATCATCGTATACATTCTAGAAACTTCGACGCTACTCGATTAGGGATGGGACACATCCAAATAGTTCGGTATCGATAAAATATTAAAATGTCTTTATTGTACTTAAATAAATAAAAGTATGAGAAATGAATATCAAATTATGCGTAAATGATAGAGGTCTAAAGTCAAATGTAGTGAAACCTTATAACTTACCATGACATTATGTACTCGTTGTCGTTCTTCTCGATTAATTTAAATAAATGGTTTGAGTACATATATTCTCACAAATAAACCAATCATTCATTCATTCGCGGCTGGACGTAGGCCTCAAAATAAGTAATACTAATAAAGTAGGTATGTAAATAATTCAGTTTTCCCAAAGATCCTTTTACCAAGGAGAAATGGATAGAAGCTACGGGCAAACAGAACTGGATGCCGTCAAAATCAAGTACAATCTGGTCAGACAAACAAATTTAAAAAATAATCAATATTTTTTATTTACTACTTATCGTTTCATTTAAGAAGGCGTACAACGTTCCACTAGTGCCACTCCTTTAAAAAAATATTATCTCGTGACTGAGAAGGAATTATGAAAAACGGCTCAATAAGATACCTCGGTAAGTATGTCTAGAATTTTCTAATACCTTTTATAAAGTTTCATATTGAGACACGAAGCAACAAAATATGATCTAGAGGAATGTGGCCGCTTTTCGCTTTTTCTTTTTTCTTATAAAATTGTCAAAATTGTTTTTGGATTTAATATGGGTAAGGACCTGAAATAAATGAATTTTAATTTAATTTAGGAAATACCTGAAAGAAGTCCTTGACGGGGTGTGCGTCAGGTCCACGACAGTCACGTAGCAATGCTCGCAGTAGGTCGGGCGCAGCTCCCGCCTCTACTACGCACGCACCCGCCCCAGTCACCACCGCCCACCGAGACACGCTCCACACCTCTGCCACATACAATATAAAGTAACATTCGACATTACAAACGAGTTCCGAAGTTCCGAGGTTTATAACTTCGCAAAGTCTATAATGATGTTTACTATATGGCGCTGATTTACTATATCAAGTAGAAACAGCCAGTTGTGGAGGGCCAATCATGTGAACCTTTTTATAGAACTTACATTTTAATAGGTTTACGAACATTTTAATCCGTGTTGTGCCGCACGTAAAGAATAGCACCACCCCATTTCCTCCCGTGGGTGTCGTAAAAGGCGCCTAAGGGACTTACTAGAGAATGGGCAGCAGCGTTCTCTATGCATTTTTTAACACCATACTGCGATCACCAACCCGCCTGCCAAGCGTGGCGATTATGGCCAACCCCCCCAATTGGGGGAGGCCTATATCCAACAGTGCACGTCTTTCGGCTGAAATGATAACTATATGGCTCTCATTTTTCAAGAATACAACAATATTTTTACAAATCATAAGAAAAGACTTCGGAATTCTTCTATCGATAATATAGTTATTATTCTTTGCTAGTGAACACTGTTTTGGATGAAATCCATGTCACTTGATTGAACCTTTAAATATTTGTAAAGTATTTTTTTTTTTTTTAAGTCAGTGGAATGTTACCTTTTTTGGACAGCATAGCTTGGGAGAGATGCTTAGAGTGATAATGTGGCAACGCGGTAAGTGCCCAGGCTGGTCCATCGAGGGCCAGCAGTGTATGCGACTCGCTGAACGTGGCCGTGGATGCAAGCACGCGGGAGAGGCACCACAGGGTCTCTGCCTCGCCCCCGCCGCCCGCAGAACACACCATTACTAACGATCCTGAATAATTAACATATTAATAAACTATTCTAGAGTAGGTATTTATACAGGATACAGATCTACACGTCATAATAGAAATTTAAAAAAAAAAATAGAAAAAGATAGCAAAAAAATATTTCCTCACCATTTTCATAAACGGCGCTATGAACCTGTTTTGGCTTCAATACTGAAGAGTTCGGTGTGAATCCGGGTGGTAGTCGCACATGCAGTAACGTTAGATACTGCGGTCTGAGGGGTCCGCCTTGAGTCGCACTGAACACGTAAAATAATGTATTATTTTAAATTTAAACATACAATACATGTGTTTCAAATTGAATGGAATATTTACTTACTCTGAACTTCCAGTACTAAAATATAAACGAGCGCCCGTCTGGGTAACAGCTACTAAATTAAGATGATCAGACTCTGATTCCTCTACTGCTGATATAGCTACAACTGGTTTAAAGTTGCTGGGTTCCAATGTTCTAGAACAATACATTAAATTAGTGAATGAAATAGTACACACATTTACTTGTAGTTAGATACTGATTCAAATGTACCAAATGAAATCAAATTAGTACCCATAGATACCCTATTTAGAAGCGGTTTTCATTTAAAAACAAAACATCCTGAGGAAACTGCCTGAGTGATATTTCTCGACAGCATGTGAAGCCAAGTCAAATGCCCATGGGCGGCACAAAAACTCGTGAAGCGAAATCAGATGCCCATGGGTGGCACAAAAACTATGACACCAGGTCACTACTACACGAAAAATTAAGATTTAATCATGCTAAAAAAATTGGTTAATATTGGTGTAATGTTCTTATAATTATAACTTACTTCACAATATCAAAAGCTGATGAAACAATTTTCCCCTGCGTTAGTCTCACAACCCTGCTCAGTCCCTCTCCATCGGCGCCTAAATCAAACACTTCTATGCATCCTTTTTCACTCAAAGTGTATAGAATATGTCTAGAATTGTCTACTTCAATCTTAACTATAGGGTCCTCGTCATACAAGGCCGCACTGAGGAACGTAGGAACTAGGAATGATAGTGTACTTGTTGAGTGATTCACTTTTTTGCAGTGTTTTCCAAACCACCCTAGTTGAGCCTGAAAAGAATTTTAGCTTTTGTAAAATATCTTACATTTTATTGAACATTTAGATTAAGATATTAAAAGGCTGGAACAGTTATAGCTGCTGGAAGATCTTCCAGCCACTATAACTGTTACAGCCTTTTTTTATTTTTTATTAGTATAAATGAAATATTTTAATTTTGTGTCCAACACAAAATCAAAATATTTTATCTATACTTCTATACTAATAAATAAAATTTGTTTGCATGTAGGGGGTAATCTCTGGAACTATCATTCAGATTTGAAAAAATCTTTTTGCGTTTGCCCAATTGAATTGAATTGATTAATTTTTATTAAACCTCACACTGTGACCCTTAGGAGCAGAGTAAAAAAACAAGTCAGAAAAAATGCTAAGCGAGAACAATATCGCAGGAGGCTATGGGTCATGCCAGGGTTGCGGGTTTGTCCGGAAGGGATACCATGGTCCTGGCACACAGGCAACTGAAGGAACACGGGTTATAGTCAGTAAAAGTCTGACACAGCCTCCCGCTCCACCCAGAGTAGAAGTTATATTATAAATTCCCACCAAAAATAAAAAAATAACAGTAGGCTTTGGGTTGGGGAAACAAGAAATTCACACAGACGAAGTCACAGACAGAATTTCACATAAACCTACATAGGCACTTATGAAACGTCAGATGCTAGGTGTACGGTTTAATTGATTGTTTCCTATGGAGAAGAGTCAGCAAGAAACTCCGTGGTTACTCTTGTAAAAATTCAAGTTTTCACAAACTATGATTGCGTGAGCATTTTGCTTATTTTTAGTATGTATAACATACCTGATAAGTGATTTCGTACAGACACCCATCTTTGCCTCCCATGAAGATCCTTCCCTTGGCTGTGGATTTGACGCACATCATAGAAATACCATCAGTAGGCAACACAAACACTGGCTCGGGAACTAAATGTATCTCTTGTAATTCACCAGACCCATCGTTTTTACTAGAAGAAAATGTAACCCCTGAAACATAAATATTCAAATAGATTCATATTCATTATGAAAATTGAAAGAAAAGTTGTTTGTGAGTGAAAATTAAATTTTTTGAGAAATATTTTTTCTGCTTACTCATGCATTATATCAATACAATACTGAAAGCCTGTCTTACAGATTTCAGATTAATATTATGGAAACATATTCTCACCTAAGACTACTATTTCAACTGTTGTTGTAAGGACTAATAAATATTTAACAAAATTCTGGAATACTCCAGCCTTGGGTTTCACTAAGCCCACACTAACTATAGTCTCGCCGAGTCCATCAAAGTATGCTACATCACTTCCATGTTCAAAGGCCCATACATATATATTGCTGTCTATCGCAAGCCAGACTCTGCTGATTTCTGGAAAGACTCCCATTAGACAGTGGCACTGCATATCTGATGTTTTTTTATAAGGAAAATATTAAATATTTCATAATTTTATAACACAATAGAACCATTTCGAAACATGTTTATTGGTCAATTATTATCAAAACAATAGCAAGAACCATTATTTTCTTTGGATTCTTTAAGAATTTATCATTTTAATAAATAAATGTATCATAACTGGTTAAATCAATACTAATTACTTCATAAATGTGGCGCAAAGCATAACATGATCGAATGTTTTGTAAAGGATACGGGCAAAGTGTTCCATAATTTCAGGTGGCAGTGGAACTTTATTTAATATCTTCAATTGCGACAAGCTGGGGTGATTCACTAGGGCAGCGAGGTTCCTGTAGTCTCCTGCGTTCAGACCGCTGCATGTTGGACTTCTTTGAGAGGCTATTCCAGTTATCTAAAAAGTAACAACAACAATTACTACTTGACTCTAGTACACAAGTTTGGATGCATGCATTCGCTCAAAATAAGATTAATACACAGTAAAAGATCCTATAGCAAGTAAGAATGATTCAACAAACCTCTAAAAACGAAGGGCGCGAATTATCGGCACTAATATACCGGTCCAGTGTGCAACCAGCCAATTCCAATGATTCTAGTTGCATTTTGGTGCCGTCTGCCGGACGTGTTGCGTCAATACTATTGTTTATTACACTTGGCATCTAAAAATAGCATTATAAAACAATACACAATTAAAACAAAGTTTGGACTAGTTTTGTAAGATTTTTATTTCAATTTTTAGGTTATATTATCTGTCAAAAGTGACACTATAATACCTTTTTAAATTAATCTCAGAAAGCCACAAAGAGACTTGAGTAATTTAATATTAACAAATAATGAATTGAATTTAAAAACCCCATAGGTAATAACAATATGCGAGAAAAGTCACAAGCATTACAATAAAAAATAAAAGACTGATTCAAAGAAGCGCGACGGTTAGACGACAAACAATACTACCAACTGAAAAGCACGTAAATGGCAATAACATAGTGCGCTTGGGAACATTTCCTTGAACTATACTTGGTGGCACCCCATTATAGTCCCTCGATTTGTTTCTCTTTTCTCAATTCAATGCTAAGTTAATCTATTAATTTTACATTGATCGCTAGATTAAGTTAAAAAAAGGTTTTTCCAAACATTTATTTTAAATATAAATAAATAAACACTATGGGGTTTATTTATACACGCTGCTTAAACTTAAGTAATGATTAGCGACTGTTGAACCATACATTTATGACGTTTGAACGTCACTTAACTTTAAGCACCCCAGATTGTTAAAATTTACGAACTCGCTTCGCTCGCTCTTGTAACTTACACCAATGAGGTTATATTATACTAGAGGCGCAACGTCCTACTAAAAAGTTCCGAAAAACGTAACCACTTACGAGTTAAAGACGTAGCATTGAAACGGATACATAAATTATGTCAAAATAATCTGTTTGTCTCATTTCTTCTTCCGTTAAACTAATTACGTTGGAACGAGACGAGACATTGTCATCGGAAAAACAGCCAGAGTTGCCAACGATCAACGTAATTACCCCAGAATGAATAAAGATATTTTTTATTGAATCAATTACCTACTATGAAAGATTGTATTATGGAACTTTCAATAGATTAAAGATTGAAAGAAATTGAAGAATTTGATACATATAGGAAGAAAAAAAAAATGTGCGTAAACGTAAATATTATATTTCAAAACTATTAAGATGGTGTCAAATAGCTATTGTATGAAATGGAATTATATTATTTCAATGTTTATGACAATCATTTATAAAAATAAAAAATAATTTAAATAAATAAATGTGAAAGGCTCGTACAGACTAGTGCGATATCGCGGGAGCGACGCGACACTAGTAGCACAATTTCTTTGTCGGTATCTGTCGCGCCCGCGATATCGCGCGAGTTTGTAGGAGCCTTAACTTTGTCTGTCTGTATGTTACGTTTTCACGCTGAAACCGCTGAACCGATCGTCATGAAATTTGGCAGAGATATAGCCTGGGATGGAGAAGGACATAGGTTAACTTTTACGCGATAACCGACAACCACGCGGGTGGCTCCGCAAATTATAAATGATTTTATTTCTGTAAGTAGTAGTTTGTAGTAAGTTTGTACAAACACTTTTACACGTCAATCATATTTTTAAAACTAGATGAGGTCGGCGTTTCCTATCTGACTACTCTGAGAAGAAAGGCCGAAACGAACTCAGCGGTCACAGTCTCTTTTAGAGCTATTACGCACTGTCGACTAGTCGTCAGCGACTCGGTCGACGGCAACTGTGACTTACTATAGTTTAAATAGGTGTTTGCGCACTTGGTCGCCGGTCGCTTGCTTATGTTTTGGTCGCCGAGGGATCGAGTCGCCGGCGACAAGTCGACAGTGCGTAATGAGCCTTAAAGTCCAGACATAATCTTGGTCAGATCATGCAAAGACCATGTAGATTGGTGTCTGAAATGGGCTTTTGATGAAAGAACCACACAGATTGAGTGGACCTGTCCAGCCAGTGCACAACACTATTTAACACAATGTGATCATAAACAATATAGAATTTTTCATTTAAAAATATAACCTCGCTTTACGTCTAAGATTATTCATTGCTAATAAAATTCTTATTTTTTGTAAGAAGTGGTGATTTATTAAGTTAAAACCTTCGAAATACACATTCTATTTAGTAAGTGTTTGGGTACTGCACAGTATGTTTAAACCAAACAGACTATAATAATAATTTAGACTTACAGGAACATACATTCGTCATTCACTAAACTCCCAACAGTCTGGCAAAATCAAAATAGTTTTTACTGGTAACCCTGATGGCATAAAAATGTTTGATAAATGTAATTCGTTTTTTAATGTTTTTTTGGATAATCTGAAGACAATTTAGCAAACTTTCTTGTGAAATGTAACACCACTTGCTTTATTAATCTTTTCAGACCGTGACATGCAAATTTTAACCGCACATTTCACCATTTTGATATTTTTTATCCCTAAGCTATCGTTCACTTGACGTCAAGTTGACAACTGAAGTCAGATATGCCTGTGGACATATACGACGTAGTAATGCGTTGGTGCCTTAAACTGCTGATCTAGTCCTATATAAGATCATTGCAGGGCCGGATTTAGGGCAGGGCAACAGGGGCTCTAGCCCCGGGCCTCCACAAAGAAGGGGCCTCCACAATCAGTTTTTTTTTTATAAGAAAGAATACATCTTTTGTCAAAGAAAAACAAGTTCACATTCACAAGGTATCTTTTTAAATTGTTTTTTTTTTTGGGTGTTCAAAAAAATCATGGGGTAACGAAGAAGTGGAGACCACTTCTTGGTTGCCCCAGGGCCTCCACACCTTTAAATCCGGCGCTGGATCATTGACTTACACTCTCTTCATTCTTATGGTTACTGATGTCGAAAACATAACCTATGCGAGGCGAAATCTCAAAGGTGCCAAAATTTATGAGTTTGATACGCTCGTTCTTGCATCCTATGTTCTTCACATTCTCTAACTTTTCTGCATTAGTCGAAAAAGCCACTAATATTTCCGTATGAATGTTTAAAAGAAACCTAACCGAGTAACTGAAAAAAATTCGAGCCCACCTTTCTCGCTCATGCATCAGTTGCATCCCACATTCTTGCTTTTCTATAAAAATGTCCGTGAATGCATAATATGGAGATGATATAGTAAGTACAGACGCCAGCAGGTCAAGCTACCCGAAACTGTCAAATTTTCGCAATCAACCTTGAACCTTGTAATGTAGTGATAAAGTTGAAAATCGATTAAAGAAATTTGACAGATTGTAGTAGCTTGATGTGCTGGCGTCTGTACTTAAATATAAAGTACAAAATATATGTTCATAGCTACATATTTGTATGATAATTTCTCATAGGTTAAGAAAACTGACAAGTGACAATGACATTGACATTGTCACGTCATTAGCCACAGCGCTGCCAGCCCTAAAATATAAATAATGTTTGTAGTTAGTGATGCCAGGATTTTATTTTTCAACACTTGTTTAAAAAAAACGGGCGACTGTAAAAAAAAAAAATGCCCTAAGACATTACAATAATTACCCTCTTTCAGCCTATATAGCTGAGAAGGTTGTTTCAATTTTCAATTATTTTAGTACCAAGCCCCATACATTTATTGAACGTCTCCTTTGGCAGTTTGTGGTAACTTGATGTGCTGGCCGGTACCTACCAGTTGCCTTTGTAATCGCCAACCGTAACCCATCACAGATCACTTTATTTCAGGTTCATGGAAATAGTATGTACTGTATAGTTCAGGTGACAGATTATGGGTAGTGTGTGGCCAGCAAGTGGCATAAGGAAATGGGGGCAAATAAAAAAAATATATTTGAAACTTTAGTATTTTGTTAATACTTTGTTGTTATGATTCACAATGTGGGATTATGATAACATTAACATTTCAGACTATTTTTCATGTTGCCAACTGTGTGTGTGCATGTTGTGTTTTAAATTTGCCACCATTTCCTTGTGCCACGACTCGCTGGTCAAACTCTTGGATGGCTTTCGCTATCAGGGAAACAAACATTTTTAAACAATTTTTTTTAAATTATTTAATAATCATTTAACAACAGCTGTCCTTTAGGTCCACCCCGTCCACCAATCAGCTCGCCATCGGAGTAAACGAGTTGTCCTCTTACGTGCGTCTGCATTACTTTGCCCGTTAACACTCTATTCATGTAAGGACTAATCTGTAATTAGAAAAAAGTATTACATTACCTCAATAAGTATGAAAGAGTGAAATAAGAGTATGAAATAAGAGAGTAAGTTTAAGATGTATGAATGTAAACGAAGGAAAAGGATTATGTAAGGCGCGTATAGCAGGTGGCGTTCTATAATTTCTACCTACCCCCATCGGAAGAAGGCGTAAGTTTATATTATGTTATGTAAGTTTAAGAGTCTCTTATTTCAGCAGCACTTACAGCTGCAGATGTAATGGTATTGTGGCGAACGCAACGCTCCACATTTGGGTTCTGTTGGCAACACTGACAGAATGTCACTGAATGAAAGTTTTTTACCCGCGAATTAGAGACGCGATCGAGTGATTGAAAAGGGCTTTTGAGGATTCTCCAGTCGTGTGGTTCTGTGGTCGGTGTTTTCCTAAGCTGAACCTCCGACCCGTCAGTATTATTATTGAACTGATTTAATATAAGTTGATTCCTTCAATGTAACCCGCGAAATTCAAAAGCAAAAACCTTAAGTGAATTTTGAGGCCTACTGGATCCGCCTTAAATTAATCCCCCTCTACAAAAACTGATTTGATCGATAGGTCTATTTTTATCGACAACCATTATTATAAATGTTTTTGACATATCTCGGGACCCTGGGTTTCCGGACCTTTGGAAGGCTGAGGTTCGAAGCCAATTCGCAGAAGCCCCTTTCGACATTTTATAAAAATATATTATTATGATTAGGTATAATTAAGTTTTATATTTGTATAATCTAGTATTGTGTGTAGCTATCTACTCTAACTCCGGTCAGTCAAAATCGATGTAAAAATATAAAACAAAAAACTTGTGAACTTTTGATATAATATATATAGATAGTAACTAGATAAATTCGAATGGGTTGGTATTTTAATACAAGAAAGAATGTATGAATTATAGAAGACTGCTTCTGCCCACGACCATCCGCGTGAAATTTCATGTTCCCCCGTTCCCTCGAGGTATCATCAGAAAAGCTGTTCCATACAAAATGTATGAGAAAATGTATTTTCTTCTTTTTTTTTCGTGAGTTTTTTCGTATCTTTTAAAAATAGTTATTCTGCTATTCGGGACGGAAACAAGTCCAACAAATCAAAGATCATACCAGTCGTTATTGAGTTATAAATGGTGTAACTAATCCGACTTTGTTTTATATAGTTAGACTAGCTTTTGCCCGCGGCTCCGGCCGCGTGGATGTCGGTTATCGCGTAAAAAAGCAGCCTATGTCCATGGATCCCAGGCTATATCTCTGCCAAATTTCATGACGATCGGTTCAGCGGTTTAGGCGTAAAAACATAACAGACAGGCAGACAGCCTGAGTTACTTTCACATCTAAAATATTAGTATAAATTGACCCTAGACCATAATATATTATGCCTATTCCTAAGATATATCAAAATAGGAAATTTCTAAAAGAAATGTTGCATTTGTATTAAAATAACTATAGTCACCTTGTTTTTGTATCTTATGATTTCGGGCGTGACGACGAATGAGGCGTTAGGATCGAAGAAAATTAGATCAGCATCAAGGCCGGGCCTAAGTGAGCCCTTCTTCTCTTGCAGGCCGCACAGGCGCGCCGGGCCCGCAGACCAATAGTGAGTCAGAGTACTCAATGAAAATCCACGGGCTTTCGCTTCCGTCCAAAATAAAGGGAGATCTGGAAATCGAAAGAATCGAGGAAAGAAGTATGATTTTCATGAAATAGGTACCTGTCCTGTTTTAAAAGAACTTTAAGTTCTAAGATATTATAGTAGGTACCTAAGTTTAAATTAATTCGTTCACAGCAGTGGCGAGACTAGACATTTCTGGCAATCGGGAATAAAATTTCCAGTTACCACCAGGTAGCGACTGGGAAGTTAATGCCCCTACTTCAAATCGCTGAACACTGCGACGTGGATCACCAACCCGGTGGCAAATGGGAATTTTATTCCCGATTCTTAAATGATGTATAAATATAGAATGTAATCTATTTTATAATAGTGGTACAATAACTGGGAAGTGAAGTTGCTCTTCTGATCGTCCGAAGGGAAACCGGTAGGAATGGAGTTGTTAGTGCGCTACGCTTCTGGTTAACAGGGTGGATTTATGAGACGCGGCAGTAAGGGTATGTTCTACTAGGTACTAGAAAAGTTAGAAATTGTAAAAAACTTTTCTCAAATATTTCGTAGGAGATGAGACTCCAACTTACTTTTTTTAAGTTAAAAATAATTTAAATTTTCAATTTCGAACGATTACGTGTTATAATTTAATTAACTTTGAGAACAGTATTTAGATACCTATAGTTTTTGCTTGTGATTTCTGTAATTCTGCGAAAAATGTCCTCAAATAATTTAGAACGAGACTTGTATGGATGAAGTTTTTTTGCGATTTCCGACTTTTACGAGTATAGCGGCCGGTAAAAGCAAAAGTAAGTTGGAGTCTTCTTTTCTTACGAATGTTTGGGAAAAGTTTTTTACGATTTCTGATTTTTCTAGTACTTAAACCTCAGTTGGTCCAATAAAGGTTTTTTGATCCCTATAAGACAGGATCGATTGGTATCAAAAAAGTTTTTGTGAAAAATGACCATTATCTAAAAAACTAAATTGTATGCTGATCAAAATATAACGAAAAGTTAAGGACATTATTTTAAGACCGTTTTCCTGTTCTACAACGGTTAGGCTACTTACCCTTACTGCCCAATCTCAGGAATCCACCCTTTATAGTAGTACTAGCTGTTGCCTGCGGCTTCGCCCGCGTGGATGTCAATACTTCCCTAGTTGAATTGGATTTGGTAAAGAATTTCATGGGTTTTAATTAGTTTACCCCGTTAAGGGTAGATTTTCAAAAAACCCTGATACACGTTATTTTTTGTCTCAAGTGTATTACCGAGTTTGGAGTTAATCGGACCGCGCGTTGAAATTCATATAATATATACAAACTTTGACACCCCCAATCCCCTTTGAGGGGTAGTTTTGGGGAAACGAATAATGAAAAATGTTATTAATTACTTAGGCAAGTATTTGTGCCAAGTTTCAAGTTAATCCACCACGTGAATAAGATTTTTCATACAAACTTTCATCCCCTATTTTATCCCCTTAAGGGTGGAATTTCCAAAAATCCTTTCTTAGTGCACCCCTAGACCTCATAAGGAACCTACGTGCCAAATTTGGAATCTCTAGACCCAGCGGTTTGGGCTGTGCGTTGATATATCAGTCAGTCAGTCAGGACTTTGAATTTTATATATATATAGGTAGAAGAAGATTAATTATTACCAAACTGAACGGAAGATATTCCACCCCAGGCTGTCATGAAGTTTGGTCCTTTGAGCGCCGCAACGCTGGGTGAGTGATCAGATGTGACTAAATCCAATTTTTCATCTCGAATATACTCCCACAACTTTTGCTGTAAATAAAACATTAGGTATTATAATCAGTAAGTTCTACCTGTACCCCCGAGGCAGTCCTAGATTTGTCAATAGTCCTAGGGGCGGCAGATTTCAGAGGACTGCAGAGTGTGCAGTGAAGCCTGGATCAAACTCACTACTCAGTCTCTCAACGTTTTTGAGGAATCATTCTCTGTCTACCTAATATTTACCCTAACTTGGATATAGCTCTCCGCATCGCACTTTCCACTCCGGCTACAAATTGTTCTGGCGAAAGGAGTTTTTCCTGTTTAAAACGCGTGAAAAATTGTCAAAGGTCTAAATTGTCTCAAGAAAAAATGAATTCTTTAGCTCTTCTCTACATAGAAGTAGAGATATTGAACACCATAAACTAATAGATGATTTTGCTATTAAAAAGTCTCGTAAAAAATTGTAATTCTTGTTTATTTTTTACGCTCTTTCTTAATGACTAATTCATTTGTTTATTTAAATTTTTGCCTTCCTTACTACAAATGGAAAATTATTATTTTAGAAAGGTACAAGGGGCGGCGGAAATAAAGCCTACACTCATAAAAAATATAAATCCGACACTGCCCCGAGGTAATCGCTGACTACCCACCACGTAAATCTCAACCAAGTTCTACCGCGACAGTGTGTGTTCAAAGCATAGCTAAAATTCAGTGTCAATGAAAGGGCGTCCCGACAGAATTCAGGTTCTCGTAGACCCTCGTAATTTGAATGTGTTTGGCTACCGTAGAAGTCCCACTTAACACTTCATCTTCCGTAAACGTAGGATGACCACGCGAATTTATATGGGATAAAAGAGTCAGCAGAGGGGTACCTTGTTCGTAATGTTCCTGATAGGCGGCGCGCACTTATACTCGGAGTGTCCAGGAGGGATCTGTTCCGAACTGAGCGTGAGGTAGTGGTTACACGTCTCCGCAGTAACACCTCCCCGCCAGCCCTTGTAACCACTCTTGATTCTCTCCTCCCTGGCCGCCTCCAGTATAGGAACCACTCCTTCCGCCGAGACATGCACCACGTGAACATGAACACTGCGAAAATAAATAACGTGAATGAACAGACAAGACTCCGCACCTCGGAAAGCACGTTAAGCTGTTATTCGCGGCTGTCTATCGTGGATCTTTGACAGTCGTTACGGGTCATCAGAAGCCCGAAAGTCTATCAACCAGTCTTACCAAGGGGTATCGTATCTCATAGCGGTTCTTATTCGCGAACTAACAAGAACCGCTGTGGCAAAACTCGTCCGGAGCCCGAAGTGAGTCTGCGTGCCGCAAAGGCGAACACACCGGTGTACATCTCCCGCCTGCACTACACCACTAAGGCGGAGGACATCGTGGAGTACGTGCGCCAAAGGACAACGTACACGCCGAGGGTGCAGTTGCTGGAATCGCACCGGAACGTCAACTTCAAGGAGAGGTATTCCACGACTATCAGAACAATCCCAGAGCCCGAAAGGTGGTCAAGATCCCTACCAGCACTTACTGGAATACTTCCTTACTCCGAGCACGTTTGCTCTTGCGATTCTCCACTCAAGCCGGCCAATAAAGGCATGAATGAAGTGGGAGCTCAGTTCCTCGTTAGTGTTCAGTCCAACTGGCAAATAAAGGCAAGCCAGAGATGAGGAACATGACTTCTCCCGGGAGATAGGGTCGTAGGGTCGCAACTGCCCAACAGCTCGCCACAAGCTGCCCTGCGGGTTTTTGTATCTCTCTTGGTCTGGCTCCTCACCCTAGACATGTTCCGGCAAAGTAAACTCTACCGGCACAGACCTAGAGTTCGGAGCGCGCAAGCTTATTATTATTATTCTCTCATACATTCCGTGGAAGAACATGTTTTTTAACTACAATGTTAAGTTTGTTCCTGGGATAAATTCATACCAATTACGGAACTCTTCAATGCGTGGTCCAACACGCACTTGGCTGGTTTTGTTTTTTCTCCTTTTTCATCAAATTAGTTTATTATTCTGTTATTTCGTAACTTGTATCTAGGTTACATTCGGTTACGTAATTTATTCTTCGCCATTCGACTATTTAATATTTGTAGATGGGGTCGTCAACATTTTTCTTATAAAAACTTGTATGACCGCTTCTTGTTCTATAAAATATTCAATGACCTGTAAGCAGGGCCTCAAGTCTGCTATTACAATAGTGTCAAAATGGTCTATCATTGATTTCATAATTGTTGATTTTGACAAGTTTGGTAATCTACTAATATAATGGCATCATTATGAATTTCCAATGATCAGCTACTGACACTCCACTGAAAGAATTGGTAATCTCGTACATAATGACAAATGAAACTTCCTACTAAACTTCCAACTTCCTACTACTTCTGATTGCTTATAACACTAATAAATAATATGTAAAGATACTAATAAATGAAATCTGGCATGAATAAATGTTCAAAATTTCATTGTAATACAATTCTATTACGAGACCATTGACCGACCAATGATCGACTATTATGAATTAGCAGATTACGAACTTTTAGCAAAATGACGATGGGATCGTGTTGGAGTGACGAATTTATAAAAATAGCAGACTTGGGCCCCTGATTGGAATTTTGTATAATATTCGAATATCTTACTCAGTTTTGTTTAATTGTGACGCAATTAGTGAGGCCGCTTCTAGCTCCATTATTTCGGGACGGGATGCAAGGTAAGTGTCGTACAGAACTGGATCTGAAATGATAAGTTTATTTAATTTAACAGTAGGTAAGTCTGTAGGTTTCCAACGCAGACATTTTAAGCATTAGCATAAATCTGGAACCGGGCAATCTCTTTATTGTCTCATATTATTATAACTAGCTGCTCCCCGTGGTTTATAGGCAAAGTATTACTACTTTGGGATACATTATTACAATTTTCTTAAGTATCTCTTAAAAAAAAAATTAAACCAAAACCAAACAATAACCTCTGCTACTTCCTGATAATTTATAGCTTTCTATTGGTGAAAAAAAGGTTAAAATCAGTCCAGTAGTTTCGGGGCTTATTCGATACCAACAAACAAAAAAAATCTTTCGTCTTTATAATATTAGTACAGATAGGTTACCAAAAATTTTAACAGTTATAGCTTAATTCGTACCTATTTTCAAGAAAAATAAAAATATTGATCAAGTTTTTGTTAATTTTATATCATTTAAGATTGTTGTCTTGGGTCCACTAGCGCCACTTCTTTAAAAAAATATTATCTCGTGACTGAGAAGGAATTATGAAAAACGGCTCACTCAGCTGTCTCGGTAAGTGTGTCTAGAATATTCTAATACCTTTTATAAAGTTTCGTATTGAGACACGAAGCAACAAAATACGATCTAGAGGAATGTGGCCGTTTTTCTTTAGATCGAACTTTGTTGCTTGTGTCTCAAAAGGTATGAGAAAATTCTAGACACACTTACTGAGGCAGCTGATTGAGCCGTTTTTCATAATTCCTTCTCAGTCACGAGATAATATTTTTTTAAAGGAGTGGCGCTAGTGGACTCGAGACAGCGCTCTTAAAGTCTATTCGTAATAAGTGTCTATTTAAAGGTAGTTTATAACTGTTCAAATACCTGGACATGAAGGACCGGTGCATTCAGGTTGCTCATCACCAATTTGTACTTCAGCGTGGAACTGAAAATGTTTCATTTTTAACATTTTATACATAACCACCCTATAATATCCCCAATGCTGGGACACAGGCCTATTGGTGTATCTAGCGCTATTTTCCAAAGAGGGCCTGGCCCCTGAGATGCGATAGCCGATGAAGCCGAGTCGATGCCCAATGTACAATCAGTGAGCACGATTAGCACCATAATTCTTAACTAGCTTTACACTCCTATGTATATACCTTGTCGCTGTTGTAATTTTTGAATTGTTTTTATTACGGACGCTTCTAACGTGCACGTCTTTTTACATTGTTCTCACATGTATAACTTCAACATGAATGATGTAACCCATATTTTGTTTAAAAAAAGTGTCCATGGAGTTTCTTGCCGTTCTTCTCCATAGGAACCTTCTACGCTTTGGAATGGGCAACTAGCTTCATCTTTCTGACTGACCGACCCCTTGACAATTCAAAAGTGTCTGTAATTGGTTTATTTGAAATAAATGCTTTGAGTTTGAGTTTTGTAACGTAACGTAACGTCATGTTTGAACAATGAACTGTGAACTGCCACACGAGTTACCTCTATTTTTTGATTCAGCATTTTCATGGTGGCCTCTTAAGGGGCCATAAAAATAATTAATAGGTACATATTCTCTCTAAGTTAGATTTCGTGCAGTTTCGTCGAACGAACGAAATGTAAAGAATCTGCACGAAATCTAATTTAGATAGATGTATTGATGATTTATAAGATTAAAATCATGTAAATACATAATAATATGTTTTATTGTCGCGTATCATATTTTGATCAAGATACAACCTGACACGGACCTGCAAATTGCAAAAAACCCAAGAAAAATTGAATTTCGCGGCCTTGGCGTACCAGATACAGTATTGAATGTCTATAATTTTCTACTACTAGTTTATTTCTCGATTGAATATTATTTATTTGATTGAACTAGTTTTTGTGTGAAGTTATTTAAGTGTCTAGAATTACAAATAGGTAACCAAACATCCTGGGGTAGGCACTAGACCATTCTGGGCTGCCAGCCCAGCCCACGCTGTAATCTGTAAACTACCACGCAGGCCCAGTACGGGTTGGTAGATGTCACAAGTCTTAGAATTTTTGCTGAATGAATGAATTTTTATGATGCTTTCCTTCACCGTTTTGCACCCATTATAATGCAAATAAAATAACGAGAAAATCTTCAATATTTACAGCTAAAACGGTTCCAGTGCCATTGAGGTAGACCAAGGCGTTCTCCAAATCTTCTGGTGTAACGTATGGGAATTCAGACACACCGCTGTTGATCAAGAAGCATTTGAAACCCACCACACCAGCTTTTACCATGTCTTGTAACTCTTCCTGAAAAAGAAGGAAAAAATACAGACGAGGAAATAATGCAATACATCACTTAAATATTTAATTACAAAATGACGTCATCTCAGTTTTATTCTGACACGATTGGCCTTGTACCAGGATGAGATTGTTAAAGGAAAATGTAGGTGGTAGGATTCATTGAAACTTCCAGTTACCGTTTCAGCTACTAGTCCTCGTCCTTATTACTAGAGATCTGATATTCGGACGCATATTTACCTAGAGTTAATTTTGGCTAAGAAATTATGGAAGCGGCTTCTTAAATATTGTAGAAACGGCTACAAATCAAGCTATAATTTTCCAGTATAAGCTGATCTCGCATTGTATAGGATTTCCGTAAAGTGAGAGGTCAGCTTATACTGGAAATTTATAGCTTGATTTGTAGCCGTGCATACCTAATATAAATCCCGGGATTCCAGAAAATCCGGAAATGCACAACTAATTAGATAAGTACATGGTATGGAAACGACGTCTTAAATATGTGGTATTATTTAACTTAACACCATTAGCTAGCATTCGATTCTGTAGTCAAAATGTAGTAAATTTATCAATTCCGGAATCGCGAGATTTTTACGATCGATACAAAAGTGCATTACATCACACTAATATTATAAAGGCGAAAGTTTGTGAGTGTGTGTGTATGTTTGTCTCTTCTTCACGCTCAAACAGCTAGACCAATTTTGATAAAATTTGGTATGGACGTAGCTGACACCCTGGATTTACACATAGGCATAGACATTTTTATCCAGAAAGAATGTATAGTGTTCGCGGGTAACACCGCGGGGTGTAGCTAGTAATACCATAATGCCAACACCTCAACTTTAGGTACCTAAATATGCATCCGATTATCCGATCTGTACCTACTTATATAGACTGTTTTATATTAGATGTGTGTTGAAGGCAAATAATGAAGAATGTACGTTATCTATTCTGGCATATAGCAGTCTGCACAGATTGTCTATTGTGTAGGTTAATACCTATTACATTATTATCTATTCTGTACTACTGTGCTTACTATTGTATATTGGTTTACTTTCCCTCTTTTTGCCCTTATGATGTAAGTACCTATTGTAAAATAAAGAATAATACTTTTATCCAGTGCCGGATTAAGCAAGCACGGGGCCCGTAACAAATACTATCGACGGGCCCTTGATCTGCTATGGGTTCTCAATTATAAAGTGGTACAAAAAAAAACAAGAATTTTATATGGTCTTTGGGATTTTACATCAGTCTCACAAGCACTTTACCACCTAGTGCGATACATGTTTTATAGGAAATTGAACGTTCTATAAAAAAGATGTCATAAATTTTGATAAATTCACTTTTTTTAAAGTTATTCGAAATTAAAGTTGGACATACCCTAAGTTGTCAGTATTTCTTTCATCTTCGGGAAAATTATTATTGTTTTTGGAGGTTTGGATACGCGGGGCCCTCTTTTGCGCGGGGCCCGTAGCAATTCCTACTCTTGCTACTTGGTTAATCCGGCACTGCTTTTACCTCATTTCCAGGGACAACGCCTCCCCAGAAACCAACATCGACATATATTTCTTCTTTTGCAATATTGGCTTTAACTTTCAGGTTTTCAAGAGTTGTTGTAGGAGGGATGGAATTCCTGTAATTTGGAATAAAAGCTTTTAGTTAATAAAAAAAATATACCTACCTGGGCCCTGTATAATAAACGTTACAATCCGACAATTTTGTAAATAAGTGACATAATTGTAAAGTTTTATAACAAGTGCTGTTTAATAAACCTTGCAATTATGTAAGAATTTACAAGTAAAAACACTACAAATATTACCATTACAAATGCTGTTTAATAAACGTTCACAAGTGCAGAAACAACCTGTAGATTTCGATGACAATATTGTATCTACAAGTAATTGTAAGTTACAATTTACATAAAATGTAAGTTTTTGTTGAAGATTCTTAAATCGAGGGTAGATTTCAAAAATCTTAGAATTTTAAAATGTTTAGTCTTTGGTTTTAGCATTTGGTTTACAGAGTACCTACTTTTCTATTTGTTTGATTCATAACGTCAGTCATGGGAGCACAATAAAAAAATCACGATTCTGTCTGTAATCTACGAGAATCAAGATGTTTTATTCGGCCGTTTTAGTGATAAACTAACTCACGGTGTAAAAATAAAAAATTGGAAAGACATTGCGCGGAACAGTTGAAATCTTTGAGCATCTATAACAAAGACTGGAAATACCTACGTGACACAACATGGCAAAACTTTAGAAAAATTTGTCACATCAAAAGTAAAGTATATCCTTTTACGAAAAACTCGCCGTTGCCGTTCACTCATATATTCATCATCACTACTGTCACTACTTCCACTACTAGTTGTTAGAACCATTTTTCGGCTATATCGCCGAATGTTCGGCAAAGTGGTACTCAAAGTTTTTACTGTATTGAGCCGTATTTGATTTATCATGAGTTGATTGTTAAGTGTGTTATTTCATTAGGTAAGTAATTTACAGTGCAGCTTTATGTTTTTGTCGACACTGTAGCTTTATTTCCAATAACAGTAGATAAAAAAGATGGTTATTAAAAACAAAATATAAGTATGCAGCTGTTTCAGGCGAAGTTTTACTCCTTACTAGATGATGCAATAAAAACATCTGGTATAGCGGCGGGAGGGTCCGGTGCCAATCCGCGTGCTTTGCGTGAACAAGTTCAGGTCTGAACTTGTGCAGTTCACGTAAAGGAATCAATTATGCCGAATATTCGACCGAATATTCGGTTCGGTGAAAGTTTTACCGAACATTCGGCCGACAGTTCGTATTCGGTGAAACTCATGTTCGACCCATCCCTAATAGGTACTCCTTTTGTTTCGTTTACGTTCATACAGCCCAACAAACAACAAACTAATTTCATAATGGCGCCCTTAACGGTTAATATTCAGTTACGCATTGTATATTATATTTTATAGTACACCACAAAAATACATTTTAAAAAAAACTACAAAATATACAATGGGCAGCCTTATCGCGTTCTACGATCTCTTCCAGGTAACCTTGGAATGGACAGGTACCTAATACTAATATCTAGTTCGTTCCAACCTCCAATATAAGAAAAGAAAAATCTGATTGGCATACAAAGGCATATCTATGATGGTTGTTATCCCCCCGGCCGCAGCAGCCTCGGTAGCCGTGACATATCCCTCCCAGGAGGTCCTGCCGGGCTCATTCACATGCACATGGGAGTCGACTCCTCCTGCCATTAAGGCCCATGATCCGCCATCTATTAGCTAGAACAAAAACAGAGTTGTGGGTCATTTTCAAAAATTTGTACAGTTACAAAAATGAATACTGTTACAAAAGCGAAAATCGTAACAAAAAAATAACAAAAGGGAAATGTTAGGGCTATTTCACATAAGATAATTAAAACAACGAAATCACTTCTTAAGGCTTGTACAGACTAGTGCGCTATCGCAGGCGCGACGCGACACTAGTACCACAATTCTTAATTTCATTGTCGGTGCCTGTCGCGCCCGCGATATCGCGCGAGTGTGTACGAGCCTTTAATCATTTATTAAAAATATAATCAGTCTATTGAATTATTCGTTTATAATCAGTCACAAAATTGTATAATTCTTACAACAAAACGTACAAAAATTTTGAAAATGACCCTTGTTCGATTTTCTTTATTGACTCAACTGGACCAGTTTGAATAATCTCCAATTTGTCTTGCTACCGTGTAATGAAGCTCTTTAGACAAATAATGTTCCGATACAATAGGTAACCAAAATACATGTAGGTATTTAGCGTGACTGTCACGCCAATAATGTCTGTAGACCACAGGGGCGTAGCAACCGCGGTTTCAGGCCGTTTCAATGATACGGGGCCCCCAAGCTACAGAGGATCCAGGCGACGCCTAATCCTCAAGCTCTTGCATTCATTTAGGAAGAAAATCACACAAATTCTAACCTATTGAAGCCAGGCTGCTCCAATGTTCGAGTTCATTTCGGACATGCTCATTTCATTTTCTTAGTACAATTGCAATGAAAACTACCTACCCTGCTTCGGAGCTTCACTGCAGTCGGGTAAAGAGGCCCCGAACAAAGTTCTGATACAGGACCCCTTTAGAACTAGCTACGCCACTGGTAGGCCATTACACTGATTATGGAAGCGAGGTTCTATATAGTATAGGTAGGTACAATATCCCGACATTGAGTTCTAATTTTTGCAAACGGATACCGCGATCTAATCATTTTTGCATTGGGGCTTCCAGGCGGTCCGCTATTTGTAAATAACTGATGTACGGTGGTCAGCTCATCAAGTTACCACAAACTGTCAAATTTTCTCGTTCGATTTTGAACTTAAATATCAACATTTTAAAGTTTAAAATCGTTTGAAGAAATTTCACAGTTTTGTGTAGCTTGATGTGCTAGCCACTGTACCTAATTGCAATTTCAGTATAAGTCTTTAGTCATACCAAAAGAAAGATTAATAAAGACTAAGTTTACAGTTTACTAACACTAGTTCACTAACTGTAAGGCGAAAAAAAAAAACCTATGGAATTCACTAATCACTTACGTCTACGTGAACTATTAAGTCATAAAACACTGTATAATTAGCTCTCCTTATCTTTCTTATTCTAATGGTCAGTCGAGTCGTGGTACTCGTAGTAAAAAATCTATAGAAGTTGCACTTACTTGCCAGTCCTTGCTTTTGTCAGAACCGAGTAACAAATCAACAGATTCTTCCTTCAGAACAGCTTCAATGACTCCGTTCTCGTCAACCAGGACTCCTCCTTCAAACTGCTCGGTTTCGGTAACCACATTTCGACTTAAGAATAATTGCTTTTTTGTTGACGGCCTGATTATATGACAGGTAAATCCCACTACAAATAAAATTATTTACATTATCAACGTGTACAAAATTTTAGTAGCACAAAATCCATGCGATTTATGTTTACACAGAACTTACACAATAATATAGTTAATAATAAAATTTGTGGCAGCAACATAGTGGTCAATACTGTGCAGCTGCTTAGTAAAAACTGAATAACAATTAAGACGAGAGCAGCTTTAACTTATTGCTGTTCTATACCTCAATGACACTGGCAACTATCTGTTCGAGTAATAATCGCGACCGTGTAAAACCTAATTTGTTGGTAATGAAACACGTTTTTCAACAAATAAGTAATACTGTCGAAAGAGCGTTGAAAAGTGTTCTGTGAATATCAACAAAATATACATAGGTATCAGTCAATTGCATAGCAAGACACCTTATCACTAGATCCTATTATTTAAGATTGTCGCTACCGTATCTTTTGAACCAGATGAAGATGTCAACCTGGTTCTGATAATCAGATTTCGCTTATGATTTCACCTGTTCATGGCAGAATCAGGTTTATGGGATATCTATTTAGGACGATATTGTTTATCATTGAGTTTGATACCTCTTGCTATCTCGTCACTCGTCATGTTATTCAGTGAGCTGTTTGCAGTCTCGGGCTAAATGCAATCATGATCTATTGATTTATTATTTAGTATATACCTATACTTTATTGTACACCACAAAAATACATAACAAAAAATAAATCTAACACTACAAAATATACAAAAAAAATAAAAATATCGACGAAAATATATTGAAATCTCTGGCAGATGATGAACAAAGCCCATTTGTATTTTTTTATTTTTTATTTATTCTGCTCGCTAATTTTGATCGATATCGTTTACGTACATCAGTTTAAGACCATATTAAACCCACCTTGACATGAAATTGAACTTCTTTAAATATTTGACAGCTAAACTGGTTCGTGTTTTTTGCTTGGCATTTATACCGGTTTTTTGTAGGGCTTCTTGCTGAGAAACTCAATGATTAAATCTCTTTCCAAGTTTTTTCCTGCATAACCGTATATTATCGTCGGTTTTCTGCAAGAACTCATTAAGTGACATTTTCAGAACTTTCGTTTTAGTTGTATTGATTGCCCTTTATATCATCTTCATTATGATTATGTTAATGAAAAATTAAACACAATGAGTTTTTGCATTATATAAAACTCGCCAAGACGAGTTCAAGGCGTTATAAACTTTACTTGATGAATTTTTGCCATTAATGAGTTCTTGCATTAAACCGACGATATTGTTTTAGCTATATAGGTTTATAAAAAGCAAGTCAGTAACATCAGTGTTGTTTCAATAAGGGATGGGTATGGCTAATAAAGATCCTCTGTCCTTCAAATTAGGAAAATTCTATATCTTCAAGGACAGTAAACTTGAGTGGGATTGACACGTTTTTACAAAATATTAATAACTCGTTTTAGTAACTGTGTCTGTCTGACAGACAGAGTTACTTTCACATTTATAATATTAATACTAGCCTTTGCCCGCGGCTCCGCCCGCGTGGATGGCGGTTATCGCGTAAAAAAGTAGCCTATGTCCTTCTTCATATCCCAGGCTATATCTCTGCCAAATTTCATGACGATCGGTTCAGCGGTTTAGGCGTGAAAACTTAACAAAGAGACAGACAGACACAGTAACTTTCACATTTATAATATTACTAGCTTTTGCCCGCGGCTCCGCCCGCGCGGATGTCAGTTATCGCATATAAAAGTAGCCTATATCCTTCTCCATATCCCAGGCTATATCTCTGCCAAATTTCATGACGATCGGTTCAGCGGTTTAGGCGTGAAAACGTAACATACAGACAGACAGACAGAGTTACTTTCACATTTATAATATTTGTATGGATAGTATGGATAATATGGATTAGTATGGATTGAGTAATAATTCAGATGTTAACATAATACATTTTGTTGAGTGGGTTTAATGGTTATTTGTGAGTGTCTTACTATGGGGTTTAGGTCTGTTGGTGTTTCTGTGTGAGTGGTCTGTTGGTGTTTCTGTCTAAGTAAATAACAATCTGTCATGAAAGTGTTTTTTTATTTTTTATTTTAGTCGTTAATTCGTAAAATAAATGAGTTCCTCTGTGTCGAAATAGTTTAAAGAGAAAATTTTATTTTTAATTCGAAATGGTTTAGGTTATATATTTTCAATTTGTTTTGAAGCTTGTTGTAGATTTTAGAACTTAGGATGATATTGGTGGGTAGCAAATGTGGTCCTGTAACGCTAGATTTGACATACTCGAGCAGACCTACGTCGAGTATGGAGTAATTGTCTTGGTGGGACGGAGGCATGTTTGCGAAGAGTGGAGCGGAAAACAACGAGTTGTCTGATAAGTATAGAGGTATGAGGAACAGGGTGTAAAGTTCACTCATACTCTATAGTAAAGGGAGGATCCTCCGACCAGTCGGGTGTTGTGTCTGGTGGGCAACTGCCCAACGGTTGATGTAGGGATGTTTTATATACGCTAGTCGCGCGGTAAACTCTGATAGCGCGATGCAGGATTTGTGACGTCAGGTCTTTGATGCGTAGTTCGCATGTGGCGTTGTTAATACCGCCACATTACTACCCTCCGGAGACCGGAGGTCGATAGTAGGCTGAGTCAATGCATATGATGCTTGCCAGGGCCAGTTGATTCCAGTGAGTCGGAACCGCGGCGGGTGCCGCATAGTTCACGGTAAGGCGGAACTGTCTGCGGTGATTCCCCAGTGAGTCGGGGTGGCGCTGCGTTTTTTTGATCCAGTGAGTCGGACGTCGTACAGCGCCGGGTTGAGGCTGACTGCTGGCGTTGACCAGGAGAGCGTAGAAGGGCTCTGCTTGTGGACCGACCGAAAGTGCAGTGTGCTGTGCCAAGGTTGCTAATGAGGCTCAGGGTGATGTCCAGGTATGCGCGATCGCTGCATTCTGGTGGTCAGGATACCCGTTGAAGCCGTGGGTGCTGGCTGGCTGTGTACTCGCCGCTCGAAAGCTTGAGGAAGTGATGGATGACGTCACGCTGAAGTAGTTGCACGAAAGCTGCGCTAATGTCCATGTTCGGGGTCACCAAGTTAGAGGTATGAGGAACAGCTGTTTGAGTCCTCTCCAGCGGTATAAGTGATGTTTTTGTTGCTCCCCCCCCAGGCAGTCACACAGTTAACAGTAGTAGCTGGCACAAGGAGTAGTAGACAGTTTTGAGCGTGTCAATGTTCGCTGAGTTTCTATGCAGAACGAACTCTAATGTACTTAAGTGATGTAATGTGTTTGTGCCAATTTAAACGATCGTCTATTACTACTCGGATTTAATGTGTGAACCTTTGCTCAAGTGTGGACAGGTACAGTCGGTTAAGTGGCAACTGTGGAATTGGATATTAAATTCCTGTAGAGGCTGGCTCTTCTTGCTTATAGAAAAAGGTATAAATTTAGTTTTTTCGAGGTCGGGAGTAAGAAGATTAGTAACGAGCCAGTTTGATACCATAATAAGACAGTTCTCAGCCTGACGCTTTGTTTCATTCCAATCTGAACCATGCACAATGAGCGCTGTGTCATCTGCATAAGTAAAAACATTACAATTTGTAAATGTGACTGTGCATAACTGGTTTATATAGACTAGAAAGAGTGTCGGTCTCAGGATACTTTCCTGTGGCACTCCGTAATTACTTAAAGGGTGCTCTCATTGCTTTACTGCTGTGCGCTCATTGCATTTTTCTTACTCTCTCTTTCTCACTCTCTCTCTCGTTATCACACTCTCTCACTCTCTTCTCACTCTTTCTTTCTCACTCTCATTATCACTCTCTCGCTTTCTCACTCTCACTCTCTCTCTTTATCACTCTCTCGTTATCAATCTCTCTCGCTTTCTCTCTCTCTCTATTTCTCACTCCCTTTTTCTCTCTTTCTCACTCTCTCGTTAACATACTCTCTCGTTATCAATCTCTCTCGCTTTCTCTCTCTCTCTATTTCTCACTCTCTCTTTCTCTCCTTCTCTCTCTCATTTTCATTTTGATTTTGAGAAAGATCTCATGCTAACTCTTTTGCACTCTCTCTTGCTTTCTCACTCTAACTCTCTTTTGCACTCTCTCTTGCTTTCTCACTCTCTCTATTTCTCTCTTTATCACTCACTCTCTTATTACCTTTTTTCTTACTCTCTCTCTTTCTCACTCTCTCTCTCGTTATCACACTCTCTCACTTTCTCCCTCTCACTCTCTTTCTCTCTCTATTTCTCACTCCCTTTTTCTCTCTTTCTCACTCTCTCCTTAACGAACTCTCTCTCGTTATTAATCTCTCTCTATTTCTCACTCTCTCTTTCTGTCTCTATATCTCACTCCCTTTTTCTCTCTTTCTCACTCTCTCCTTAACACTCTCTCTCTCGCTATCAATCTCTCTCGCTTTCTCTCTCTCTATTTCTCACTCTCTCTTTCTCTCTCTATTTCTCACTCCCTTTTTCTCTCTTTCTCACTCTCTCCTTAACACACTCTCTCTCTCGTTATCAATCTCTCTCGCTTTCTCACTCTCGCTCTCTTCTCACTCTTTCTTTCTCTCCTTCTCTCTCTCATTTTCATTTTGATTTTGAGAAAGATCTCACGCTAACTCTTTTGCACTCTCTCTTGCTTTCTCACTCTAACTCTCTTTTGCACTTTCTCTTGCTTTCTCACTCTCTCTATTTCTCTCTTTCTCACTCTCTCTTTATCACTCACTCTCTTATTCCCTTTCTTTCTTACTCTCTCTCTTTCTCACTCTATCTCTCTTTATCACTCTCTCGTTATCAATCTCTCTCGCTTTCTCTCTCTATTTCTCACTCCCTTTTTCTCTCTTTCTCACTCTCTCCTTAACACACTATCTCTCGTTATCAATCTCTCTCGCTTTCTCACTCTCACTCTCTTCTCACTCTTTCTTTTTCTCTCCTTCTCACTCTCATTTCACTATAACTCTTTTGCACTCTCTCTTGCTTTCTCACTCTCTCTATTTCTCTCTTTCTCACTCTGTCTTTATCACTCACTCTCTTATTCCCTTTCTTTCTTACTCTCTCTTTCTCTCTCTCCTTATCACTCTCACTCTATTTCTCTCACTCTTTTTCTCTTTCTTTCTCTCTCCTTCTCACTCTCATTCTCTGTCTTCAGAGAGAGAGACAGTGAGAAAGATCTCACTATAACTCTTTTGCACTCTCTCTATTTCTCTCTTTCTCACTCTGTCTTTATCACTCTCTCTCCTAATCACACTCTCTCGCTTTCTCACTCTCACTCTCTTTCTCACTCTCTCTCTCTTGTCATCACTCTCTCGATTTCTCACTCTCACTCTCCTACTCACTCTTTTTCTCACTAACTCTCTCCTTTTCACTCTCTTTCTCACTCTCTTTTTCACCATCTCTCTTTTTCACTCTCTCCCTCTTTATCACTCTCTCTCCTTATCGCTTTCACTCTATTTCTCTCACTCTTTTTTCTCTCTCACTCTCTTCTTATTACTCTCTTTCTCATCCCTCTCTCTCTCTTTCTCACTCTCTCTCGTTTTCTCATTCTCTCTTGCTTTCTCACTCGCTCTCTTTCTCTATCTCTCTTTATTACTCTCACTCTCTTTCTTTCTTACTCTCTCTATTTCTCACTCTCTCTTTCTCGCTCTCTTTATCACTCTCTCTCGCTTTCTCACTCTCTTTCTCACTGTATTTTTCATTCTCTCTCTCTTTATCATTCTCTCTCACTTTCTCACTCTCTTTCTCACTCCCTCCTTATCACTCACACTGGGTGATCACAAACCTGGGCCCTCACTAACAAACATGGAGCAGCACTTACAGTCTGTCAAAATGATCCAGAGTGAAGCATTCTAAACATCAAGTTACGGTGACAGTTAAAATAGAGAGAGGGAGAATGACCTACCCTTTGTAAGTGTCCATTGACGGTTAGTAGCGTTATTTCATTTGTGTTAACGGTGGAAATGAGTTGTTGGATCTTGGGATTGCGCCCAAAAGTAGGGCGGTCAACGCTAAAGAAAAATGGTGAGCGACGGATAATCTGATAAATAATTTCGGTATATCTCTCTTTCATTCTCTCCCTCTATCTCTCATTGACTCTCACTCTCCCTCTCATTCTCTCACTCACTCACTCTCTCTCGCCCTTCCAATCACTCTCATTCACCCTCTCCCTCTCTCACTTTCTGTTATTCTCTATCTCTCTCTGTGGCTCTCTCACACTCACTCTCTCCCTTTAACTTACTCACTTCTCTCACTCTCTTTTTCACTCGCTCTCTCTCTGTCTCTCACTCTCCATCTCATTTCTCTCTCACTCTCACTCACTCTCTCTATCTCTCTTTCTCTCACTTTCTTTCTCTTTCTTGAACGTCTGACAAATTATTTGTCTGTAGTTTTTAATTTGTGTTAGTGACGTCGTGTTTTAATTATTCTTTAGATTTATATATCGTATCTGACAACTTCTTAGTACCTGTCTTAATAGTCGTTACACTAACTAACACTCTTCTAATACCTCACTACCCTGCACCCCACACACTTGCACACCACTGCGTTTTACAAATGGTAATCGTACCCAGTCGCCGCTTGTGAGTGTTCTTAAAACCTGTCAGGGTCACTGCCTGACTGGGTTGGGACCTGGAACACTCCACGACAGCTGCAGGAGAATAGTATCCTGTGGTCAAACGACACACACCTGTGCTTAGGTTTGTACAAACCTAAACATCTACGTAACACATATTACAATTTAGTTCAGAAATAAAAGGAAGGCTATAAGCGAACTCCGCAGCGCAAGAAGGGGTAAGTCCTTGGATAATATTATCATTGTGTTATAGACCACCGTCATTATCTGCAGCAAGCCTTACACTCCGACGGCTGGTTGCTCTCCGACTTCTTGCGGCAGCCTGCCCCTCTGAGGCTGGCGACTTGGAGGCCTGGACTCGAGGCTTTTTCTTCATGAAACCCCTAGACCTCTCATTCTCAAGGACCTCCAACTTTTCTTCTCCCCGGTTTCCCTGGCTTTGTATAAACTTTTAGTTAGTATCCTCCAGCACCAATTGGGTAATCAGGTTAGATATCTAATTGTTTTATGTATTAAAACTATTTAGGTACTGTTAACTCTTTTATTTTCTTTATTATATTTATTTTCTTTTATTAATTTTTTTTTTCCCTCCAGTTCTAATGATAGGTAGGTGGTAGTTCTTCACTGTCCTTACATTTTTCCCCTCCCGGAAAAATGTAACGTTACAACCCCTAGGGGTTACGACTAACGCAACCTTGCCCTACCTACCCTATTGCGTTGTTCTTCAGCTTCGAAAATGTGAACTACAAATGTAGGTATTTAGTTTTCTTTGTAGCTGTAGATGACCTTCTACAAACACATAAAATAAAATTATGGCCATAAAAGAAGATAAATGAATCAATGATGGCATTGAAATATACAATGTTTTAACATTTCTATATTTTTCAGTATGTAAATAATCAACACTTTCTAACAATAACAACGTACGTAATAAAGAATCAAATATCATTTAATAATAGTTTTCCTTTAGGCTTTTCCACAATGTCTCCGTCTTCGTAGATCAGGAGCCCGCGCAGATACGTTTGTTTCACGACACCTTTCAGCTCCTTACCGATGTATGGCGTCAACTGAAAAAAGAAACGAGAATCTTTTTATCCGATAAGTTAAGTAGGTAAGTACCTTATATTATCCATACTAATATTATAAATTTGAAAGTAACTCTGTCTGTCTGTCTGTATGTTGCGTTTTCACGCCTCTAAACCGCTGAACCGATCGTCATGAAATTTGGTAGAGATAGCCTGGGTTATGGAGGACATAGGCTACTTTTATACGCGATAACCGACATCCACGTGGGCGGAGCCGCGGGCAAAAGCTAGTATACTATAATTTTTAGATAAGGAGAATAATGATCTGTTAGATATTCAGTGCGTTAATCAAGTTACCTACTTCCTAAGGGCCTTAATGATGGGCTTTTATCAATTCTTTTACATGACTTGAAAAAGCATCATTTTATTGTTTACTAATGACCCGACATACGTTGTCCTGTCTAAAAAAACACTTAGTTTACCCGAATTTTCCAATTTTCCAGGAAATTTTTAAATTTTTCTTTCCATTACGAACATTTTAAAGCAAAAAATAGCCGTATCGGTCTAGCCGTTCTCAAGTCATGAGCTTACCAACGATACACAATAATCAATTATTTCTAACTCTGAAATTCATATTTAGAAATAATTGGGTTCAGGGTCTAAACCAGGGATGGGCAAACTAAGGCCCGCGGGCCATCTCCGGCCCGTGAATGGTTGCAATCCGGCCCGCAGCCATCAACCCAAAAGTAGATAATAAATAACTTTAAAACATAAATCGCACGAAACTAAAATTCATCAAGACAAGTGCAGTGTCGCATTGATCAACGCGTACAGTACCTACAGTGACGCGTACTTGCTTACAGTAAGAAATCTTTGTGCCCATTTTGCAGTAAATATTATGTCCCTATTTCATAGTGTAATTGATTTGAATATCTATATTTCACATCACTTAATTTTGTATAAACGAGTCAATAAATAATTTTATTTCGGAAAATACAAATACATTTGTATTTCACTATAGAAATATATTATACCCAAAAAGTCTAAAATATGGCCCCCCATAGATTCTGTTTTTTTTTTTTTTTTTTGTCCGCATAGGAAAAATTTCCCCATCCCTGGGCCTCAAGTCTGCTATTACAATAGTGTCAGAATGGTCTCTTCATTGTGAGTTTTTGACAGATTTGCCATACAAACACTGCCAAATACTCACAATGGCGAGACCATTCTGACACTATTGTAATAGCAGACTTGAGGCCCTGGTCTAAACCAACAAACTACGGGTCTAGATACCATAGCGACATCTGCCGGACGATTTTAAGTAGCCCATAAATACAGTCTACGACAAAAGACGCTAGTTATGTCGGAATTTTGATTATTGAATAGTGAAGAACCATTATTATTTTAAATATGTATATCATAATAATAGTATTTAAAGTACCTAATAATAAGATTCTGAAAGTACCATGTACTAACCTGACAAAATTAAATTTTAAAACTAAAATAATAAAAGCAAATAATAATAATGTCTTATCATTTGTTACAACCAAGAATTTGCTATCAAGTTATCAGTCATGGGTATCTAAATGTCTTTTTTAACTTTGGATAGTGTTAACTTTATTCTGTTGCTATACGCACTTCCTACTTACTTAATTCCATTGTATATATTATGTTAAAAAAAAAAAAACTTATGTTACTGTCCAACATTTACTAAAGATTTACGAATAAAAATCAACAGTAGCTGCTGGCATCATGGAGTCGCTAAATAACTACCAAAAAGAGTCACTCCACCCATAAAAGTAAACTATTATAACAATAAAAGATATTTACTGCACTACACATAATTTCCGCATTTGCTGTTATTTACGATGTTCAAAATTTATCGTTTACCTTATTCTTGTGTCGTATAATTTCAGTGGTGACGGTGAAGGAGGCATCAGGGTCGAAGAATATGAGGTCAGCATCAAGGCCGGACCTCAAAGCTCCCTTGCGGTTTTCAAGGCCGCATAGCTGAGCCGGTCCTGAACTCATGTATTTACTGATCGCGGTCAAGTCGAGGCCGCGGGTTTTCGCTGCCGTCCAGAATAGTGATAAACCTAGAATAGAAATAATTTATTACTTTGCTCATTTGCTGTAAGGTGTTTTTACTACCTAAACTTCCTTTTGCCCTTTGATGTGTTAGGTTTCCGTAGATAAATTAATCGTTTTTAGGGTTCCGTACTTCAAAAGAAAAAAACGTGTGTATGTCTGTCTGTCCGCCTGTCACAACCGATTAGCTCCGAATCCACTGGACTGATTAAGTTGAAATTTGGCATGATTTGGCATATGAATTTGTGTGACCCAGATACGAACGTGTTACATAAATAAATGAATTTTGATTATGGGTTTCACTTTTGGGGGAAAAATAAGAAAATTAAAAAAAAAAAGTTTAGGAAACTGACAGACAGCACAATGCAACTACGCGGTCGCTTTTTTGTAAACATGGTCGGGTTACCACGGTCTCGGACTTCCTATTGACTTTTATTTTATTATCTAGTTAATTATTGTATGTGAAACGATGAAATTTTACAGGTACAAAACTGAACTAAGCAACTAATTATTGATATATCATTCAGTTTATATATCTTATATATATACAGGTTCAGTTTATATATATACAGGTTTATCGGTGGCAAAATAACTCCGCGCGCAATGTAATCATGAACGTTAAAGAATAACATTTAAATGACAATTTTCGACATTATTTTGCTGGGGTAACGCACACGAAAATTTACCATTCCCCTCCTTGCTGTTGCCAGCGCGACCTGGGGGCCAAGTCTACTAATGTACAAACTTTGCAATGGTCTCTTCATTGTGAGTTTTTGACAGATTTGCCATACAAACACTGTCAAATACTCACAATCGCGAGACCGTTGCAACGTTTGTAAATTAGTAGACTTAGGCCCCTGGTCACCTGGCGACGTCGCCATAGTGTCCCGGTGTGGTATGGCTCTTAGGTGTATATTTTATATTGAAATACTACTAAACGTTTACTTACCAAATTGTACGGATGAAATCCCGCCCCAAGCCTCTAAATTATTTGAGCATTTGAGGTCCGGAGTACAAGGAGAGTGGTCGGACACCACCAAGTCCAATTTGTCTTCTAATAAGTATTCCCATAGCTTTTCCTGCAGCAAATACACAAATTTTTTAAAATGTTAAGTAGGTACCTAAACACTTTTATTAATTAATAAAAGTATAAATAAAATATATATTTTTTATTGCTTCCTTTCTGTAAATATTTTACTTTTATATTACCGAAATATATCTACCTAAATAAATAATCTGTTGCGTAAAATTTGAGCTACACACGCACGACGCGACGCCACATAGTAAAACCATATAATGTAAATAGTCTGTTTTGCAGCTTTCTGACATTCTTTATCAGTTACAGTTATTACATACCTGTTAATATTTAGAATTACAATAACAGATTACAAAAAACTTGTGCCACTTTTCACTAGTCACTACGTAATTTTTTTTTAATCTTAATTTTTTAACGAGGGTTTGATCGCATTGTGAACATGTCGATGGCCCCACCGAATAAACATATAAGAGAAAAATGACAACTTTTCAGCAAAAAATAAAAACGTTTGAACTTCAATAACGCTCATTTCATTGTAAAATAAATAATGTATAATCGAATTATTGGTAAAAAAGTAATCTATAGACTTGTATATTTACTTTCTTGGCGACTCAAAAAGCATGTAATTATTTATCATAAACTATTATTCGTACAATTTTAAAATTTATTATTTCCCTAGAATAAAGAAATTCACTATTATAATAGGCGTGTTTTGAGTCAAAAATTCATAAAAAAAATTAAGTGGGTGCAGGATAGGCAAAAGAAACGAAACATTTCAAAAAAAAAAATCGTGTAAGAAGCATTGCACGTTTATTCGGTGGGGCCATCGATGTCACCTTCATAGGAAACCTTTGTTTCATGCAAAACTTAACATCTACGCTTAATGCCTAAATTAACTAATTTACACAGGGTTATTGGTAAAACACTAAAAAACCTTGCAGAGCTGTGTTACTAACATCATAAACAAAAACTTTTGTTCTATGAGTTTTTACAAAAAATAATACATTTACCAAAAACAAACCCTCAAGATTTCGTGTTTTTACCCACATTGCATTACGTGCAGTTTGGAGATGTAACTTTGCCCATAAATGCAGCACAACTATTCATTGGGATGTGTCCGGGACAAAGTCATAATTTATTACGATAAAAGATGATTAATATTGGAGGATTTGAACATTCTTACTAAATAATGAAAACCGCAATTCTTAGCTACAATTATGAAATAAAAATTCTAAATAATTGGACGTATTTAAACGAAAATGATCCAATCCACAACCTGGTCTAAAATGAGTTGAGTGTACCAAATTGAGTCTAAATATCGATACTATCGGCGAGTAAAATAAATCCAAGGAAAAAACAAAAGTTTATCATTTTGATCAACCTCAGAACCAGCCCACATGCACGGAAATATAAAATATGTTCTTATATCTTTTAAACTTTAAATTAGATTGGATCCTTTTCGTTTAACTAAGTCCAATTATGAAAAGAGTTCGTATATCTAGGCTAGGCACCGACAGCTGTCCGATAAGACTGGCTGTTGAAAAAATAGATTCAAATAAAGTTTCCAAATTTCGAATATGATTTGCAGTTTTTTTTTTTTTATATAAACAAAATTGATAACTATTTATTAAATTATTGGTTTATTTAAAATTATTAAGGATATTTTATTATATCTTAATAATTAAAAATATACTAAAAGCTCGCAAATGTAATCACTTATTGTAAATCTAAAAGCTACTGTAAGTATACTTATTTCCGATCGCCTGTGATTTTTTAGTAGCTGATCATTTTGTGATCGGAATCATTCGGACGCCATGGAAGAGGATCAACGAGGGGTTTTAGTCAGCTGGAGTCCAACACAGCTCTCCGTTTTCCGCTCCGCTTTCTCATAGAGCCACAACGAGGAAGTCGGAATAAAATACCTTATTATCTTTATCCCTAATAGGTGGAGCGCACTTGTACTCGCTCCGTCCTTTAGGAATCTGGTCGGCGCTGAAGGTGAGGTAATGGTGGCAAGTTTCCGCCGTGACCCCGGCGCGCCAGGCCTCGTGTCCCTTCGCCAGCCGGGCCTTCCTCGCCTCCACAAGAAGAGGAACCACCTCCGAAGAAGACACGTGGACAACGTGCACTCGGACGCTGGTGGTAAAACAAATTTCATCGTCACCGAACGCTTTGCATGAGCTATATGTGTACTGTGTATATATGTGTACTTTTTAGGTAAACAAAAATCATGGAACTCGCGTCATCGTCACCGAACGCTTTCAAGATAATTAGTTTTCACTTCTATCGGAAGTCCCCAAAGACTGCCCCGTTTTTTTTTATACAAGTTAGTAACAATTACATCACGCTTAAATTTCCCGGAGGGTAAGGCAGAGGTGTACATAATAGTACACCCACATTTCGCCAACTATGTTTAAGTCCCATTTAATAAGGGGCGAGCCTTTTGCTATCAACCGGGCACACAAGACTCCAAGATTGCTACTGAGAAACTCCTGATGGGAAAACCCAAAGACACTGCCCGAACTAGGAATCAAACCCAGCCTTGATTCTCATAAGGACAGATTCTCAAAAAGACAGATTCTCAAAAGGACAGGAGTACACGTAAGCAGATAAAGAGAAAAATGAAACGTTTAAAAAATTTATTAATTGGTTGCACGTCTCAGTATCGCAAGACGTTGCAAGCACTCTAAAGTTGATATACTGCTCCTTAAACATTTAGATACGTTTTAAATTTTATTATCGACAAAAATATTGAGATTGCATTAATATTGCAATGTATCCTCATTTTATGAATAGAAGAAAGATGTAATTATAAAAATCTATTCATGTATTCTATCAGTTATCTATAGTAGGTACAAGCTTGTAGGTTAGTTTAGGAAAAGTACTTATTTATACTGTGGAAACAGTGTCCGAGATATTTCCTTCTATTAATTTGTGTGTTCACTTGTACCATTTTCGGTTTTTTGAGAATCTGTCCTTTTGAGAATCTGTCTTTTTAAGAATCTGTCCTTATGAGAATCAAGGAAGCCCAGGTCTTTGTGCCCAGCAGTAACGCTTGCTACCACTAGACCAAGGAGGCAGTCACAGTCAGTCAGTCAAGTGTAATTAATTTAACCATAAACACTCCAGAGTGGATCAACATTTCTCGATAAAAGTATGACTAACGTTTTTGCAAACGTTTGTGATTCACAAATATTAACTTACTCAGTTTTGACAACAAAGTCTTTAATTAGCGAGACCGCATTTAGTTCCATATTAGGCGGCCTTGACTCAAGATATGTTTGATATTCTTCGGGATCTGAAACAAACAAAAGAATGAAAAACTACCTTTTGTCATGGTCAAACGAACATGACAAAGGATCGCTTGTTTCGGTTAAATTGTTGGTAAGTAATTCAATGGCGTAACTACAGGGTGGGAAGTCGGCAAAATGCCACGGGCCCCCAGCCGGAAGGGGCCCCCAGTCAGTGATGAATCCATCTCGTTTTCCAAGGAAGTTCTCAGTTTTCGATCCTCTTTTAGACACAATATAGGAACGTCATCTTCTATAAGAGAACTTGCTGACTTATTAATAATAAAGAATCATTTTATATATTCAAGTTTTCCTGAAGCTGAAGTATTTCTGTTATTTCTCACCATTCCTCTGACTACGGCTAGTGCCGAGCGATAATTTCCAAAACTGCAATTGACCGATGAATTTGCCACGGGCCTCGAACGGTATAGTTACGCCACTGAAGTAATTTATTCAATATCAATAAACTCATTTTTGAATGGCTCAAGGACAAGCTGATTTGTAAATAAGTTGTGTCCAAATGGGTTGAGGAGCCATGTCTCATGTATAAACGCGGGTACTACCAAATTATTTTGTAGTAAATTATCCGATTTTGTATGCCCGATCCTTGGTAATTGTAGTAAAACCCTTAAGAGCGTTGTCACTGGTCTACTAGCGCCGGTACACAAAGCAACAAAATTCGATCTAGCGGAGTGTGGCCGTTTTTATTTAGATCGAATTTTGTTGCTTCGTGTCTTAATATGAAACTTTAAAAAAGGTATTAAAAAATTCTAGACACACTTAAGGATATAGTTAATTGAACCGTTTTTCATAATTCCTTCTCAGTCACGAGATAATATGTTTTTAAAGGAGTGGCGCTAGTGGAATGGTGACAACCCTCTTAAGGCACAGATATATGCCAGTGACCTTGAGTGGTTAGCTTGCGTGTTCTGTACTGAGCTCACGCAACGCGTCGTACGTCCAGCCAGTAATAGGACTCGCCCATCCAGGAGCGCTGTCCCAAATAAGATGCATTATTAATTTATTATACAAAAAACAAAAGGTAATGACGTGTGTGCTCTTAACAAACTTTTCTCACATCCGCCTGTTACGTTAGATACGCACGTCAAATCAGCTACTTTAAATAAACTTTCCTGTTTGCCTGTGCCGCAGTGTCCTTCTTTCAAGCTTAGTCCTGTGGATGAAGGTGAGGTCAAAAAATCTATTGGTGCTATCTCCTCCTCTGCAGTTGGTAATGACAATGTTTGCGCAAGAATGATTTCTCCTATCCTTCCCACACTGCTTCCTATTTTGACCCATATTTTTAATTTTTCCTTATTTTCATGTACTGTTCCTGAGGCTTGGAAACAAGCCCACATCATCCCCTTACCTAAAATTCCTAATCCGGTCTCACCGGCCGATTTCCGACCCATTTATATCCTCCCCTACCTCTCTAAAGTTCTTGAGCACATTGTTCATCAGCAACTTTCTGCATTTCTATCTTCGAATGACCTTCTTAGTCCGTTTCAATCTGGTTTTCGACCTGGTCATAGCACAGTAACGGCTCTTTTGAAGGTTACTGATGACATCCGCTGGGCTATGGACCACAAATCTCTTACCTTGCTTGTACTTCTCGACTTTAGCAGTGCCTTTAACTCTGTCGATTTCGACATCCTTCTAGGTATCCTAAAATCTTTCAATTTCTCTCCTTCTACTATTAATAGGTTCGATTCCTATCTTAAAGGCTGAACGCAGCGGGTTTGTCTCGAAGAGTCTTCGTCTGACTGGTGTGCTCTTACAGCGGGTGTGCCTCAGGGTGGCGTTCTCTCTCCACTTCTCTTTTCTATTTTCATTAACTTTGTCACCAGAGTCATCTCTTCACACTTCCATCTCTATGCCGACGATCTGCAGCTTTACAGTCACTTCTTGAGGCAGGATGCGGAAGCAGCCGTATCTGCTATGAACTGTGACCTGGATTTGATTAGCGAGTGGTCGCGGTCTTTTGGACTGCAAATCAACCCTAAGAAATCCCAGGCCATAGTTATCGGTGGCAGGTATATGCGAAAAAGGCTTGATGTTGCGTCGCTGTCTCCACTCTGTCTGAATGGAGTTCAGATTGAATACGCAAACACGGTTAAAAACCTGGGGGTGACCATAGATTCTTACCTATCGTGGACTGCCCATGTTGCTCAAGTCAGTCGCAAAGTGCACTACACGTTCCATTCGTTAAAATGCCTCCAGAGCTTCTTGCCCTTGAATACCAAAATCTCCCTAGCTCAAACTCTCATACAACCCATCATTGACTACGCTGATGCCTGTTGTTTGGATGCCACTGAGGAGCTTTTAAATAAACTTGAGCGTTTACAAAATATATGTATCCGTTTTGTTTTTAACCTTAAAAAGTATGATCACGTTTCTATCTATCGCAAGATACTCAAGTGGCTCCCTATTCGACTTCGCAGGAACACTCGAATATTGTGTCTGTTATTTAACATCCTTCACAACCCTAAAACGCCATCCTATCTGCGACAACGCTTTTCCTACGATCGTCCTTCGGATGCATCTTGCAGGTCGCATCTTAGAAATCTCCTTAGACTCCCTCCCCACTCATCCGACTTCTACTCCTACTCATTCACTGTGCACGCGGCTCGGTTGTGGAATTCACTGCCACCTGACATTAGGGACTGCCAAACTGTTGCAGCCTTTAAAAGAAGAGTAAAGGATCACTATCTTTCTACTTCGTCCTAGTTGCATATTATTATGTATTTATTATTTTCCACTACATTGTAGTTCTAAGTATATATTTGAGTGATATTTATTTTAGAAGTATGTATGTAAGTATATTCTCTTATTGTATGTTTATAAGTATTTATACTAGTGTATAGCTATTTTGATTTTATGTATATATATATATATATTTTTTTTATATCATTTTTTTTTCTTCTACACTTACACACGTTGTCTACATCTCTATATCTACTTTCCTATCGCAGGTATGCTGGAAGAGATTTCATTAGAAATAAGCATCACCTTTGTACGTATTTTTCTGTTCCTTTCTTCTTGTCTGTTTATATGTGTGTACATAAATTGTTAAATAAATAAATAAATAAATAATAATTCTTTATTCAAAAAACAATAAATTTTGACAATAAATAACACAGAAAGGTGAGCAAGTTTAGGTATACAAAATTGGATACAAAAGGTAGGTAGTGTGGTCGAAAGTCCAAATAAAATATGTGCCCTGCTCCCCAAACTAGGAAAAACCTGTATCTTGGGAGGCAGTGTCTTCGCATTACAATATTACGGTCGAGCGATTTTTGTGAACGTACAAGTTGATTTTAAATTAGAGAATTGTCAAAGATAAGGTTATGTACTAGTGAGAAGAAGAAAAGAAAAGAAAAATAGTGTATGTGATGTACGTGTTTATGTATGTTGAGTATGTGTCGGGTGTCGTGGCGTGTAATGAGTGTTATGTGTGCATATTATGTGGGAAGTGTTGAGTGTTCGTTTTAAATACGTGGAGATGAGAGGGGGTGTGCTGCCGTCGGGAGGATGGAAAAACAATGTAACAGAATCAACAGATCCAGGTAAGTAAATTTTCAACAGCATCATACTCCTGTTGTATTTTAATAAGACACAATCAATAATTAAATTATCTTTAAAAAGGTGAAGTTTTCAGAAAAATATATTGATTGATTTTGCGTGATTCTCAGTTTTTAATCCGCGTTAGACATAACTGTACCAATTAATTTCACTATGTAATATAAACATAATCTAAAATATTCACATATTAAGTTATTAAGAAAATGCTCTAATTTAACATATATTTTTTCAAATCATTAACACTACTCGTTTAGACGTGATCTTCAATATAAAATCATTAAAAGTCCGTTATAGTCGCCTTAAAAAGTTACAATACGTTTACGGTAACCACCTTAGAATTCGAAAACCAGCCAACGGATATTTTTGAAAATTTTGTAGGATTTAGTAGTGTTTATGCGTAATCTGTACAAATAAAATGTGTTTTGTACGACTGAATTTGAGATGGCTACAAAGCTTTAATTTATCATAAAAACCCATAAATTTCACAACGCTGTTTCTCGTAAATTAGTAATCAACCAATTTTCAGTATAATTGAGTAGTAAATGTGTTCTAATTTGTAGTTTAATAGTGTGACTGTTTGTGTATGTGAGTTTAACTGTTTGTAAACGCACCCACAATACAGGAGAAATTCCTAGTGTGTGGGAAAGTATTAAAAAAAAATAGCAATTCGCAATTATAAACATAGCATACTTTTTGGGGTAAAAAGCTGTTTGTCACATTAATAAAATGGAAGTCGAATAATGAATTCACTGGAGTAATCTGACATGTGCTAGCTGTCACTTTGTATAATAAAATGGTCATATTTATTGTAATGGTCATCGTTTAGTTGAATTGATTTATAAAGTGTAAAGTAAATGTATAATATAATATTATGTATTGTGTAAGTGTAAAAGTCTGGAATACAATACATATTTCGTTATTATTCAACAATGTGACAGCTAGCACCTGTCAGTTTCCTCCAGCGAATTAATAATTCCACTATAGGTACCTTTCTTTTTAATTTTCTTCTTACTGGATGGAGTGTCATCTTCAAGTTCAGCATGGAACTAAAACATAATTATATAATGTGTATCTGAATAAATGCACATAATGAAAGCAGTTTGTTCAGAATCGGTTTGTCATTTTTAGTATTGGTAATTTTTTATCCCAAAAATAATTTAAACTCCGTAAATTACAGCCACACTTCCGCTGTACAGTGAAAAAACCAAACCAAAATGTACTAAATACCTACTGCGCTAGATCTATAAACGTGTGCGACTGTGTGCGTACGTAGATTTGTAATGTGACCACAATTAACTCCCGGCTACAATCAGTATAACTAATTGAATAAATAAACAATGTTTTATACATAATAGTAAAAATTCAGTGTATGTATTGTAATTATTACATAATATTCTAATAGGGATGTGTCCTGGGTAAAAAAATAAAATAAAAACTGTTTAGTCCGTCAATCGAAAAGAAATAGTAGATTGTTATACAAGGGGTTAAAATGACCCATTTACACGAGAGTGAGTGAGTGAGTGAGTGAGAGTAAGTGGCGCTAGTGGACCGGTGACAACCCTCGTGATAATGTAAATCTTTGAGAAATAAATTATATTTTAAACCGTAAAAATAGACATAATTAAAGTATTTGTTCTTTTAATTACCGCCAACACTGATCGTGTTCCCTCTAAGGCAGCAAAGGCCTTTTCCAAATCTTCAGGCCCCACATTGGGAAACTCGTCAACACCACTCGGACAGAGGAAGCATTTGAAACCCACGACGCCAGCCTTCACTAGGTCTCGCAGTGAATCCTGAAAAGTAACACGTATATTGTGAAGTTAGGAATAGGTATGTTACAATTTTTTTGGGTCCCGTAGTCAACAAGGAACTCTTATAGTTCCGCGGTTCCGCATGTCCGTCTGTCTGTCTGTCCGCGGCTTAGCTCAGAGACTCTTAAGAATCTATACTACCTCAGCGCCACCTCACTCTGTATCTCGCTCGCACACTATTGCTACCGGTCACGCGAGCAAGCGAGACAGGGCGGCAGGGAAAAGACTCCAAGGCGCCGATAGTTTAGGTAATTTCGTTTTACGGTGAAAATAATGGTCATTTAAAAAAAGTAAATAACATAAGACCTGCTTTATAGTTAGTTCAGTTAATATGCAAAGTTTCATTATCTAATTTGAAGTATTTTTTGAATACCAGCGGTTTTATTGTTCGGTAAATTTTATGGAATCGTGTTTTCGGCTAACATAGTACTTAACATTAATCCTCAACTTTACCATATATTCATTTCAAAATTAATGCACAGTATTTTCGACATAACGGAGGATCATGCTATGCCATTTGAGGTAGTATAGGCCCTTAATACTAGAAAACTGTAATTTGTTATGGGTATACATATTAATCACGCCCCGAAAAAGTGGTAAAATAAAATCGAGTTTATTTTTATGTGTTTTACACGTAAAGTAGGGACGGATTTTTTCCGTCTATCTCATGGTGTGGCGTATAGTTGGATAGACCTTTTATAAATATTGCGGGTTCGTGAACATCATTTTTCGAGTTAGGGATCCGTTAGCGTAATAATAAGCTTTAAAGTGCTAATTTTGTTAGAGTCTAGTGACCCCCTCCCCCCCCTGCCAGCAAATTTACAGTAGTAGTATATTTAACGAAGTTAAAAGGAAAACTATCACAGCTATACTCCATTTACTACAGCATTAGACCAATAACGGTTAAATAACGACAGTTATTGTGTAATATTGTTGAAATTACTGCACTTAGTTATTTTTTTTATGTAAATGGTAAATAGATTACAGTGCTTTGTATTTATCGTGAAATAACGGAGTTTATTAAACGTTTACATCGAAATAACGAAAGGGTGAGAACAGTTATTTGTCTAATCACTATCACTACATCACTACATATTATAAAACAAAGTCCGCCGCCGCGTCTGTCTGTCTGTCTGTTCGCGATAAACTCAAAAACTACTGCACCGATTCTCATGCTGTTTTCACCAATGGATAGCTTGGTTCTCGAGGAAGGTTTTAGTATATAATTTGTTAACTTTTTATACGCATTTCTGTATGACTTAACGATATTTGTTGGAGATGTCGGAAAAAAATAAGCCGTCTGAGAGCTTTCAACGAAAATGCTGTCTAAACCCTTTGAGATATAACAAAATAATGTATGGTGGAATTATGTATCTTATAAAGGTCTTCAAAATAGTCCGCGATGGCATATGTCTATCTCTTAAGGATAACATACTATATCCATTTTATTGCCTTTTTGTAGGTATTTGTTTGCCGAATTTTACTCTTGGAAATACGATTACGATAACAATACGCTATAATATCCAGTAGCTATTAGCCAATTTATGTTCGTAGGTAAATAAGCTAGCTACTTATGTGTATTTCAAACAATATACAAGAATATTTATCATAAAAACATTACTAAACACCATAACATATGACTAAAATTTGTGCATTACAAAACTTTCGTTACTTTTTCACTGACATATTTATCACTTTTCGATAAACTAACACTCAATACGAAATCTACACTTATTTCGCAGTAATTCTGTATAAGATTTTTCTAAGATTAAACCGTTTTCTCATTGAATCCATTACTTTACGCACGTATAACCTTGATGAATGTTTACAATATATGCATCGCACGCCACACCGCCACACGACCACAGAGTACAGACGTATTTTGTTTTCTTTTTTTTTTTTCGTTCGTTTAGTGGTGTTCCCGCTAAAATGTCAACCGGTCAAGTATTAGTCGATTAATCGAATCCTACAGCCAGATCGTGTTGCAAGTACAAAATAAATGTCAAATATTTCGTCCAATTACGAACGTGACCCTGAGAAAAGTTATGCACCAATGGTGTTCGTTAGATATTTCGAGCGTTTTATCAGCACAAACGGTGTATCATGCGACATTTCGGAGGATTTCGTTTTGTTTTCACATTGTTGGTACTTACGTGAATTATTTTAAAATTATTATTTGGGTCGCACTTCTATTTCGTGTTGTAATTTGGTACAATTGATTGCTTTAAGAATTTGAGTGAAATTTCGTATTTTGATTTTGTGTTTGTTATCTTTAGGTAAAGACTCATTCACGTTCAGAACATAAGTACTTTTATTATATTAAATCATTTGTTTCGGTTTTTATTCACATAGTGAATCACATTAAAATTAATATTAAGTTAGGATTTTGTGATATAGCCTGGGATATGGAGAAGGACATAGGGTACTTTTTTATGCGATAACCGACATCTACGCGGGCGAAGCCGCGGGCAAAAGCTAGTGTTATAATAAATGGAGTATAAGTAGGATTACCGACTACCTAATAGTCGACCAACTTACATTTACATGCAGTTGAAAAACATGCATGTTCTGTTCATGTTTTTAACTACAATGTTAGGTTTATTCTTAGGATATATTCATCCCAACTACGGAAACCTTCATTGTGCGTTTGTTTGTTGTTTACACCCACTTGACCGTTTTTTTTTTTTTTTTGTCGAAAATATGAATTCCAATATCTTCAAATTTTATCTTAGTCTGTATTATTTTTTAATGATTGAAAAGAAATGATACAAGGATACAACACCTCCGCTTCAAATTAATTGAAATTAACTACGGGAAGTGATTTGTCGTCCAACTAATCCAAGAGTGAATAACCTAGCTTTGAGTAAAAATACGACTTTTTAGGCAGGTTTTTTTTTTTGCACGAAGACATTTGTAAGGAATTCCGTTTATCCTTTTAGAAGTTCATTATTATTATGCTTCTTTATTATGGTGCGACAAAACTCATAATGTCATATAAAACTTGTTCTTTTACCCAATTATAGTCAAAATATGTTCAATGAAAAAACAAATAATGGCTATGATATGGGGACAAAGGCGTCGGGCACCGTCGTAAACCTTACCTTTTCGTGTTAGATGCTAAAATCATTTTAAGTAATGGGTATTCAAATTTAAATAACTGCCAAGTTTCTCGTCTCTTCGCATAGCGTTTGTCCTGCGCATGCTTAGTTTGCTGGACGTAATGTACAGCGTATAAACGCCTCGTAGCCGCCGATTAAGCGCTGTGTAGCAAAAGCGTAAGTGTACGGCCTGAGTGAAAAGGCGTGTGGCGCACAGTGGGCCCATACTGAAAATTTGTGGACTTAGACAACAAATTTCCAATATCGATGCAATTTTTTTTTATATGATTTGTTATAATATTCCTGACAACTTTTATTCTTTTAAAATTTCTTCTAAAGCTAATGGTTTTTCTTGAAAAAAAAATTTTTTTTTATTTGTATGGAGCGTTTATTAGAAGACCATGGAGGATGTCTTCGTTTGTTGCTATTCTCCCCGTTTTCCGAGTGTGCTCTGATCCCCACATATCCTTTTTTACCGAATGATTACTCGCGATGCCGCAGATGACCGGCGCTGATTTTTTTTTAACTGATAGAGAATGACCCTAGCTGTCATATACTCACGCCACACACCCAACATATTAGTACAATTGAAGAAAAAAAAATTAAACGTGATTCGCTCTATACAAAAAAAAACTAATTAATTTTTTTCAAGACAAACCATCAACTTTAGAAGAAATTTTATAAGAATAAAAGATACAGGAATATCATAACACATCATATAAAAAAAAAATCGCATTGCTATTGGAACTTTGTTGCCTAAGTCCACAAATTTTCAGTATGGGCCCACTGTGCGGCGGGGCGTTTTGCGTCGCGTGCAATCGGCGAAAGATCGTTCGCCGCGCCGCTCGCCGCCACTCAGGACACTCGCGAGGGATTGTATGTGTTTAACATGAATAAAATGAAATTAAATGTCGAGCGTGCACTCAGTTCAAACAATAAGGCCTCATTTACGGAGATACGGCGCGTCGCGCGTCGCGTGCGGCGTTGCGTCTCGCGGCGCGTCGAACGTTTTTTTCAGTTTCCAGACAGGCGGTGCGTGCAGCGGCCCGCGTCATCACATTCGCAAACACAAACATATGCAATTTACGATGCTGTTTATGAAGATGCGGGGCGTGACGCGGCGCGTGGTCCGCCGCGGGCCCCGCCGCGGCTGTTCCGGCGTTTTACCTTTAACGGAGAATTGCAGGAATAGCTGGCCGCATCGCTGCGAGCGCCGCCGCAATAAAAGTCGCGTGAGATGCAGCGATGCCATCCTTGGGCTCCGCCTGCATTTCAAGCAAACGCGTGTTAAAGCGCTTTTCCGTAAACGCTCTCATACAATGCCATATATTTGAATGTAGTGCGGGCCGCGCCGCCCAACGCGACACGCGACGCCCCGCCTTTCCGTAAATAAGGCATTAGTGTTCGAACTAAGTGGACGCTCGACGAGAGCGGCGCGCCGTAGGTACAATCTTTCACCGCTTGCACGCAACGCAAAATGCCCCGCCGCATGCCTTTTCACTCAGGCCGTACACTAAAAGTCGCGTAGTGGGATTGTAAAGACCGCGTAGCAGGAGCATAGAAGCGTATGCGCGGCGTAGCAGCCGCGTAGCAAAAGCGTAGGAGCGTAGGCGCATCGTAGCAGCCGCGTAGCCAGAACGCAGCACGGAGTAGGCACGGAAATTGATTAATTGGTGCTATTTTCTGAGTATGTATAAAATAACCCCAAACATTTGCTTCACGATTGTAGGTAGACATACACGTTGGTAATAAAACATGGTATAGTGTGGCGTCGTCTGAGCAGGGCCTCAAGTCTGCTATTGCAATAGTGTCAGAATGGTCTCGCCATTGTGAGTATTTGACAGTTTTTGTATGGCAAATCTGTCAAAAACTCACAATGAAGAGACCATTCTGACACTATTGTAATAGCAGACTTGAGGCCCTGGACAAGCGACCAAACTGAAGGCTCATCATTATTTTCATACTTACATCGTTTCCTACAATGACTCCACCCCAAAATCCTACATCCACATAAACGTTTCCTTCGGCGGCAGATGCTTTAGTTTTCAAGTTTTCCAAAGTCGTGGTCGGTGGAATTGAGTTCCTGGAAAAAGATGAGATCCAATTTTTAAAATAATATAAGATTTATTTTTTATATTGGATAAATGTATCTTTTGAAAAAGTATTAAGGGGGTCGCTGACCGCTGTGCTATTTCGTAGCCGGTCTTAGATAACAGTATCTAGTTTGACAGAAAAGGCAGAAATCATCTTAGTAGGACATCGATAGGTGTGATAAACATAAACTATCTCTTTATAGATTATTTCGCTAAATGTGATTTAAAACGGAAGATTGGAAGTTACTTTAAGTTACTCGTATCCATTGCAGAACATACACATAAAATACATACTTAAGGCGAGGTTCTTCAAGTTAACCTCTAGGAAATGTAATTTTAATGCCATTTTATTTAGAAACGGTAATGATCAAACACGTGAAAAAATTATATGTTGCTTTTGAGACCTTTCTGTAAGTACGTCGGGTACTCGTTACATAATTGGACAAAGTTCGCTGGATAGAAAAAAAATCCAAACACCCTTATTTTGTAGATAAAAACTCATTTTATTTCAATATTATACTACTTTATGTATTGAAAATTACATTAAAATAAACTTCTATGATCATGTAACTTCCGTCGGGTTTAACATTGTTAATATCGTAAAACATATAATTTTCAACCCAAAATTAACGAAGTTCACGGCACAATTTACTCGCGCCCCGCTGCCATCTCAAGAACAAGAATGCACGCTTGAAGAACCTCACCTTAACATTAATTATTGGAATCAGTATGACAATATACGATAAAAATAGAACATTGAAAATACGTAAAACAACTTACTAAAAAAAAAAACTACTTACTGTTAAAAAATTATTAACGAAGTAGTCGATTGACGATCGTGCTTAGTTCTAGTTATCAATGAGCGATATAGAGCCACAACTCGACTAAAAGTAGGGTAATGTTGTATCGTATTATGAGGCACATTAGCCACTACAATTTATAAATGGGGTCAGCAGAACAACTATAGTTACCATGTGTGTTCAGTAACATTTTTTGGTCATCAATTAATGATTATGATTAATGCAGTTTGTGAGATGTCATTATTACTCGTAGTGTTTTTAACCGCCTCTGTGGTCTAGTGGTAAAACCACCTGTCTCAGATCCAGAGGTCCCGGGTTCGATTCCCAGCGGGGGCTAAAATTTCTGCTCGGTTTGGTTGGTGGTAGGGCTTGTTCTAAGTCCGCCTGGCTAGCTACCACCATCTTATCTAAGTCTGTCGCCAAACAACAATGTTAACAACATTTGTTGTGTTTCGGCAGTTAGAGGTAAGATAGCCAGTTCCTCTGTGGTTGAGGATTCCGGGTGAAGCTCGCTTCCATCTTCGGCCTTATCATCACTTACCATCAGGTGAGATGAAGGCCAAGAGGTTCCCCGTTGAGTGTAAAAAAAAAAAAAAAAAAAAATGCCAATTAGCGATTAGGACAATGCTTGACACTAATAAAGTTAATTACTGTTCGTGATAATCGACAGTTAATGGCTTGCACATCGCTTGTCTGTTGATAAAACATTCAAGTACTTATTGTCTCAGCCGAATCTGATGGGATTCGTGAGATGTAAACAAAATTCCCGTAAAAACATAAACAAAATCGAACAATACTATGTGATCAATGTGATGTCTAGTCTGCGGACCTCGAATTACCGTCAGTATCAAGTACTTTCTATGCTAGCCGCTTTCAGGCATTTTATAATATGCTCTTGGCCATTACCAATAAATGAATTTTCTAACAAAACACGCGTGGCGTTTCTGACGCTATTTTTCAAGGGGGGCCTGGCCCCTGAGATGCGATGGCCGATGAAGCCGAGTCGACGCCCAATATAATTTCGAAAAACATGTAACCTATGTTACATGTCTTTCGAAGTGATTGGAAAATGTTTAATCGTATTTAGCGAACAGTTAGTTGACCATTTCTAAAAAGCTCACCCTCTAATTTTGGACAAACCTCTATATTTTTATTCAGTATTTGCTCGGGGGCCTATTAAAGGCAATCCTTGGCGTACCATACAGTATGATGTCTATAATTTTGTACTACAACTAGTTTATTTTCTCGGTAGCAGATTATGTATTTAATTGAACTTGTTTTTGTGTAAAGTTATTTAAGTTTTCAGCCTCGAATTTCGAATCGGTAACCAACTATCCTGGGCTGGGCACGGCCCACCCGCCCTCCTATATACACCTATGTTAACTCACCAAGCCAATAAGGAGTTTCCTGTTCCCTCCAACTAAAACAACAGCTAAAACTTTGTTCAACTTACAACGGCATGTCGACGATGGTGGTGATGCCCCCGGCAGCTGCAGCGCTGGTAGCTGTACGGAACCCTTCCCATGCCGTGCGACCCGGCTCGTTCACGTGCACATGGGAGTCTACCACACCGGCCAGTAGCGCCAGATTCCCGCCATCCACCACCTGAAACATGGGTACTAGAGTTGTAACAAACACTACCTTGGAAGTTAGTTCATAGTCGACGATAGCGGTCTTACCCATTCTGAAGGCCGCTCCGTTAGACCGTGACCTAACTTTGATGATGTTGTGTTTATAATTTAATCGTTTATTCGAGTACAAAATACTAAAATTACACAACAAGGCACATGCCTTTATCCTATACAGTGCAGCATAGATCACCATGGATACGTTAATGCAAATTACTCACCAGCAACTAACTAATTTGAAGACTTGTTTAAGGAAAATGATGAGCCTCACATGAGGTGCAAAGTTTAAGTAGGTATTTGAGAGCTGTAAAATAACGTGTTACCTTGATTTTTCCATCGCTTTCAGCTACAATTTGATCTGCCTGTTCCCTAGTAACGATTTGTTCGATGATACCGCGTTCGTCAACCAGTACACCGCCATCAGTGACACCGCTATCAGTGACTAGCTGTTTGCTCAAAAACAAGTGACGCTCAGACAACGCCATCGCAACACCGACTGACAACAGCTATGCTAATCGAACCACGAGCGTCTGACACCACCGCTGTATAATTTACAACTAACTATGTATTGATCTCATGACCACGCGCTATTAGCGGATTCTGTTATCGTGAAAACTTTGTGACCATTGTAAACAAACAAATGGACGATAATGATAAATATGACGAAAGATGTTCGATAAGAGTAAAAATGGTTACTTGTATGCTGTATCTATCTATCTACCTATATCATCATTTCCTGTTGTTTGAAATACTGATGAGATCAATAAATCCTTAAAGTAGGTATTATTTAAAAAAATACAAAAAATCTCTAAAGTTTGGATGATGAAAGCTGGTTGAACAAGAAGCTGAACCTCCTAAGACTACACTGATAATGATGATTTTCAATAATCAATTTGGTGAAAATATTCAATAAAAATAGCGGATCTGTAACAAACGTTCTTAATTTCTGTCCCCATTGTTCCATCTTCAATCAAAATAATAGTGATACACAATGAACTGTAACCACCACGAGTACAATACATAATTTAATGTTAGATTTAATTTCATTTTAAACTGTGAACCCATACTGAGCGTGGGCGCGGAGCATCTGACACCGAATGTTGACGAAGCATACAATAAATGCCAATGGCCTGCCTTGAACTTCGCCTTGAAACAGAGCTCGCAGCACGCGGGGTGCTCCAAGCCATCGCCCGCCACCACCAACCCCCCCTCGCGGCACGCACAATGCTAGTGCACAAGCACTCAGTAAACTGTAAACATATACCGGTTCCGGTTTCTTCTTCTTCCAAAGGGCAGGATGATCCAGATTCCGAACGAGCCATTAATAAAATAATAATAAAAAGTCTTGTTCTAGTATCAGCTCATTACGCGCTCACACAGGTCCACGTAAAGGCGAATAATAACAATATCTACTACATGAGCAAAACTTCCTAAGAAGCTAGGTCACTCGTTCGGGTCAACTTTGAACATTTGAAAACAAGGGCATTGCCAATTTCAGGGTCCACTTAGTTCGTGTGTGTACAGTTAGGTGGTGTGCCAATGGTGATAGCGTCGTGCCGGTAAACAATGCGAGTGACATTGGCGGCCAGAAAGGAAGAAACGCTCCGTGCATAGTAATGATGGATGAGCCCGGTGCGCCAGCGCACCTCGACATCACGTACGCTTGCAATGCGTGAGTCCGAGCACAGGACCTGACGTCCCACAACTGACAGAGCTTTAATACTAGTAGTGGTATAATAATATAACTTATAAAAATATTGACGAATGCAGTCTAATAAAATTTGGTATACCTATCACCAAACTAGACAAATAAAAAATGGCTTGACTAATAGACTAAAACTATGAGGCATGGTGCTGTAAACACGGATAATTCGTGATAAACTCAACCACCAATTGACTATCCTATGCCAAGTCAAGCAAAGCATTCGATCCACAAACTGACACATCAAGGAGTGCGCGGTTCCTTTCAATGCTAATATTGCAATGTGAAATGTGGAAAAGCGTGAATTTTGAGTTTAATTTTGTGTGAATGCTGTGTTCAAATACTTTCAATACCTACAACTAAAAGAAAAAAGGTAACAGATTTTTCAATACAGTTGTTGAACATGGCGTACTTTCAGAGGCTATAATTATGATTCGAAAATTGAATCTTTTGCATAGGCAAATTTCTGTTACGCGGTCGTTACTTTTGTTTACGAGCTCGATCATTTTGTTTTGCAGTTTAGTTTTAAATTTTAAGACAATTTAAAAAGTTTAGTAGCAAGGAGTTTTCATACATAGAATAAAATGGGATAGATTTTATACGAGGAAAAATGAATGAGTCCGGACGTCTTAGCATTGAATTCTCAAAAGTCTTTTAAATGGTTGTTTAATATATTTAATTATCAGTTTTAATTTATTTATTTTCACGTCAACATTTGTCAAAAATCGAATAGGCTGTATAGACTGTTGTCGTTGTAAAAAAAAAATGTCCAGTTGCAAAAACGCGCCATTTTCTGAAAATTTAAATTTTTCATATTTATCTAATTCTTTGATTTGTTTTTTACTATTTCCCACAACTGTATTGAAAAACGTCGTGTGATAGTGTGGTGTGTAGGTTATTGCAAACTCGTGTCATTAATAACCTACTTCCCAACCTTGTATCACAATGTACTATTTCTGGATCTTACCAAATTACACATACTAAGGATATTCTTTAAGATCAGCACTCTGGTAGGTACTTCAGACCCGTAAAAATCTAATGTAGGACTAACTATACTTTAATAATATGTTTATCTATACCTACATCTTCTACACAAATAAATAAAATTGAAGTGTCTGTTCGTAATGACAAAATAACAGCTTTATATTTAAGATTTATTTAATACTTTAAGCACACAAAATGTACAGAGGCGGACCTAATGCCATAGGCATTTTCTACCAGTCAACCTTTGGTTAATGCAGAGACAAACCGTACTAGGTGCAATAGCGAGATTTGAGCTACTAAATGCTTAGGAAAGAATATAAGGTACATTATAACAAAAAACAATTTTAATTTGTTTGTGTCTGTCTGTTTGTTTGTTCCGACTAATCTCCGAAACGGCTGGACCGATTTTCGCTGGCAGATAGCTGCTGTTATAACGTGTAATTTAGGCTACTTTTATTTTAGAAGAAGCCAAGCGGGCGAAGCCGCGGTAGCAGCTAGTTATTGATATTTTTTACGCCAGCATAAATCAGTAGGTGGGTATTATAGGTAGACAGATTATATTTCAATCAGGTACGTACCTTAATATAGACTACCTATACAAAACGTTTGGCAAATCTTGATGAGATAAAGACATGACAAACGAGACCGTAAAACAGGTTAGTAAATTCATTTTTAGTTCATAAACCCAAACCATCGTTTAGTGCAAATTGCAAATTATATTTATATAGTTTGTTCATTTTCTAATTTGATCATTCAAAATCTCATATGCATAATTCATATGACTGAAGATTTATTACATTACTGATTATATTACCATGCCACATAACTATTGTCCACTTTACTTAAAAGTACCTAAGCGCTAACTTCTCACTTGGCCAATCCTAATAAAGAAATACAAACTTGAAGGAACAATAAATACCTAGAAATTCGGTAATTAAAATTTTATTTGCATGAAAAAGGTGTACCTAACGTCGATGAAAAATCAATGTAGGGATAAGGGCACACCTCACTTTTTCGTTGGGCCAATGTGTGTAACATAATTATCATATTAATGTTTAAACTTTACCTGAACTCAAGAAAAACTACTTGCTACACCGCACAAACAACAGTGACACAAGATATACCTACGATTAAATAAGTATTATCGAAGCTAACTCAAAAACTAACCTAGCAAAGTTAATAAAAATCGGTTAATAACCATTTATAGCCCGAGTGCATCTCATGACAATTCCAATAAGCCCAAACACGGCTAGGATACATTGTTTTATTACGGAGTTCCGGTGCATACTTTTCGGCTTCATCTTCAGATCAGTTCGATGGTACCATTTTCATCAGAATTATTTATTTAAAATTGCTTCATAGTCGCTTAACTATCTTAATCGAGATATCTTATCGCCACTCGTGAAATACTTATCATTGAGGAGTTCCGGTGGTCATTTGTGGTCTTCTTGATCAGTTCCACTTCATCAAATGATACTTCTGAATGCAAATGCTTGAGTTGTTGATGAAAATACAAAAATCGCTATATGTTTGCCTATAAAATTTGAGGGGTTCCCTCAATTCCTAATGGATCCCATCAGCAAAACTAGATTTTATCTTATATTAATATCCTTTCAAATAAAAAAAGAATTTTCCAAATCGGTTCATAAACGACGGGGAACTGAGGTCACAAATATAAAAAATAAAAAAAACAACCGAATTGAGCACCTCCTCCTTTTTGGAAAGTCGGTTAAAAATAAATGAAAGCAGCTGGTGGCGAGTGGTTTGACTGCTCCCCTATATTTTTAATACGCGTACCTTTACACATACCTAAATAATTTATTACTAAAAGTCAATAACCAACTATATGGATATTTTTACCTATTGACATTTTTTTCGTGAACCATTCATTCTTTTTTTACGTGTCGCTCATTAATTTTATTAGACTATTATAACGGTTACATAGCTGTTTATTTAGGATGTTTTATTTAAATGAAATATATTTTCTGCCACATTTTTCCATTTGACAAAAAATATAATAATACAAAATAATAATAAACAAATGAACAGAGTAACCATAGTCCCAATAGTAGTATCAACGATCGGTATCATCCCTAAACAACTATTTATCAGTTTAAATGCAATAAATCTTTACAAATATACATATCTTACATTACAGAAAGCAGCTATATTAAACACATGTCGCATAGTACCTACTTAAATTCCTACAGTTCGATTTAGACAATTATTTTAATGCAGTACAAAACACTTAATCTATTTACTCAAACTTAAAATCTCACCATGGTTTACACCCGTGAGATTTTAATAAAATACCAGGTTCTTGGATCCTGAGAAAATAAATTTAAAAAACAAAACTAATAATAAGCAGTCTTTAAATAAATAAACACTTCTATCCATCATCTATCCTAAATTCTTACTGATCATCACAATCTCTTCTCAAATCATAATGAATTGAAATTTATCAAATCAAAATCAAAATATTTTATTTCACATAAACCTACATGAGCACTTATGAAACGTCAGGTGCACGGTTCCAATTAGTCGTTTCCTATGGAGAAGTGCCGGCAAGAAAATCCACGATTACTCTTTTAAAAATAATTGGCTTTACAATATGATCAAATAACAGTGTTAATAGGTATGGGAGGACAGTGTAGGCCTTTCAACAATTACCAGGTACTTAACAAAATAGAAAAGTGTCAACAAATCTACACTCTACTAAGCCTACAACGTTCTCACATTCACAAAATAGAAAATAATCTGTAGAAAAGATTTAAAAAAAGATATATATATATTAAAATGAAAACCTATTTAAACCAAATGACATGATTGCCATTACAACTACAGTAACAAATCTGAATAAATATTATATCATGTCCACAAAAGCAACTAATTAGAATTGGAATTCGATTTGTAGGTAAATAATGTCAAATAATGAAAAGATTATGTCAAGGAAGTAAGTAAAAAAATAAAAATTCTAAATAAACATCTTTATTTGGGAGCAGTTAATAGACATTTACATAATTATGCCGTTTATGAGGTACCAGGGAAGTAATCTGATGCATAAAACCACTCTAATAAAAAACCCATAGCTGAACATGGGTCGTCTAATCTTTTCAAGAAAGACTGAACGACTATACTTACCAAGGGGCATCATATTACCCAGTAACTTGGTTGTGGACCTCAGTCCATGTAAAATACTAGTATACAGCTGCATCCAGGTAGAATGGAAGCCAACCTAAACATACTTGGGAATTGGCTAGTCAGATTGATTTTTGACTGAAGGAGTACCCTTAGTAAGCAGAGAGCAGATTGTTATTTTCAATGCTCCATCGATGAAACATCACCGTAGTTTTCTGTTTTGATGTGATTTATTAGGTAGTCTCTTAAAATGTCCGTAAGAAAACAGGAATTGAATCGGTACTAACACTTTAAAAAGCTCTGCAAAGCTCTCAGCGATGATGAAAATACTAGAGACTGTAAAAGCTTTTCAAATCGCTTATCGGGAGAAAAGCTTACAAATTAACCGGTAGTTTAATATAATAACATTTTGTCTCATCTTAGGGTAACCATGAGATTGTGACTGTAGATAGATAATAGGTATGTACATGATTGCGCGAAACAAACCGGTGCAGAAGGCTCTGATGATAAGGTTGTAAAAGTAGTAAGAAGTGTGATATTCTGGCTTTATCGAGAATAATTAATTTATAGGGTACTTCAAAGACAATTAGATTTTATTATAGTCCAGCCATTAAACCTTTGTTCCTTCGATGGTTCATTGTTTTTTACTTCTCGTCGATACTGCAATTGGTAGAGCTAAAAAAGTACCGAGATTTTGTTTCTGTTTGAGCTTGTTTCCTCTCTAGCTCATGTCCCTAAACATCTCTGATTCTTGTGCACAAACGTGGGTGCGACGCGAAGCTCGGCTCGATGACACCGGGGTATTTAACACTAGGTGACGCGCGCGCCGTCCGCTCAGTCGCACCAAACCCGCGCACGCGCAGCTTCACGACACAGGGGTAGTGTTTTATTTATACCCTATTGTAGTTACACAGGATAATACAAAATAGGTACGTTTATAATTTTACATTGCATTATGATTTCATCCATTTTCGGCGAAGCAATAAAAATAAACACTAAGATATCTAAAGTGCATACAGGAAAATGCATATTAAGAAACAGAAGTTACTTTAGTTTTTTTGTTTTTTTTTTTTGTTTCAGGTATTATTTCGAAGTATCGCTGAAAGCTCCCCATCATGGGGCATAACTTCACAGTCTGGGTAAGTTATCGTATTCACTTAATTTTTCTTGAAAGTTCTATTTGTTTTATTTTATATGCGCTACTTGATTAAGTAATTAATTTTACACAATAACGTTTATGTTATAATAATATAAGCCTATACCTAAAAGTCATAACTAAAATTCCTTTAATTATAACATGTTCCATCTATATAAATGTGAGTTTGTAACGTCATAAAATGAGGCATTCGTAGCTGTAGGTATCGATCACAATGATTAACTTCTCATTTAAATTAATCGGAAAAGCGATTATTATTTATGGGCCAACTTTAATGAACTCTTATATTAACACAAAAATAAATTCGAGAAAAGATACCGAAGTTTGTTACTCCTAAAATAGTAGATACATACGTAACAAAGATACAGATGCCTGGCAAATACCTGACACTTAACTGTTAATACATTATTTGAATACTGTCCCAAAATTTGCTTCGGTGAAATAAGTAAGTGTCTCTTTGGCTCATTTCATATGCACGACATGAATGCCCACTTATATATAAAGTCATATGAGAAAGTTAACTGCAGCACCTGCATGATATGAGGCAGTGGGGCACACGTGGTCGGGAGCAAGGTCGGGATCAGGATAAACCAGGGCAGTACTTATTAAGAAACCGGTTCACCTTTGTATTTTTGTACCTTTGCATTAAAGATGCTCTACTTAATTTTGCTGTTTATTTATTTACCTAAATGGACAATCTTCTTTGCGATTTGAATTAATATTTATAGCGGTATTTTCTATGAAATAAGAAATAAACCGTTTCGTTTAACGAGTATTGTTATTCGATGATTTACAGTAAACCCCAAATTATTGATGAATTAAATACCAAAAATTATAACTAGGTTGGCAATACTGTAACAGGTAACCGTATCTTTTAATGTTTAGTCAAGTGATTAGTTTGAGAATCTTTATAGAAGAGATAGCGGCAGTATATAAGGTGTATCTATTCATATACACAAAATATTTTAAGAGGACCATCTATAGGTGGTAAAAAAGACATAGCAGCGAATTTTTTGTTTATCTATCTGTTTTATATTTTTACATAATTATTATAATTTTAAAATTGCTTGAGACATTTTGCAAAGGAGTTGAATTTTCCAAAATTTTACTTATTCTATGAATGATCCGCCCGGACGCAGCGACGGTGGCGGCACGAGCGCGGTGAATTTTGATAATTAATCATCATATCAAGTAATTTTAAATTATTTAATTTTTAAATCATATATTCAGATTTAAAATAAAAATCGTTTCCATGGCTTCTTTACCACCTATAGGTGTATCTCTTAAAACATTTCGTATTTGAATAGATACACCCTATATACTTACCTATACTGAATTGTCTTGAAATATCATCAAAACAACATTAGTTAGTTAGCAAGTACCACTAAAACACGAGAAAATAAGCAAACAATAGACGCGTGATATTGACAAAGCTCGGCTAACTGTGGTTTAAAAGCGTTCTTAAAGCAATGACTAATTTCATGTTAAGTTTGAAGAAGTGACATCGTTGTACAGGCTTTATATCCTCATCGTGACTCATTGACATTAATTGACCATTGTTTTTATGGACGGTACTTGCTAATAAGCATAAGTACCTACTATTAAAAGTTTTTTAAATTTAAGTAAAAGATTTTGATTTTGCCGAGTGTCATTCTGAAATTCAACAGTTAATTATTTCAACACGGTCTTAATTTAAAAAAACAATAGTTCGACTAGATACTTATTGCTTCGACAGAACATATCCGACAAGCATTAGTCCGACAGAACATACTTCGACAACACAAACCTTCGAAGAACACTACTTCGACAGAACACAGAAGCCTTCTTCGATATGCACTTCTTCGGCGGATCTCTATTTCGACGGAACATACCTTCGACATAATACTGCTCTGAAATGTGACAATAATAATTGAATTTCGCTTTATGGTTTTAGGTACAGACGCCAGCACATCAAGCTACTACAATCTGTCAAATTTCTTTAATAGATTTTTCAACTTTGTCACTATAACATAAGGTTCAAGGTTGATTGCGAAAATGTGACAGTTTCCGGTAGCTTGACCTGCTGGCGTCTGTACAAAATAAAAATAAAAATAATAATCAATATTATGTTTTTAATTATAACCAGTAACTTATCTTTGTACAGTTACATTTTTGAACGGCCTATACAACGATACCCCACACTGGGATAGCTGCGGACAGCTTAGCTTAGAGACTATTAGTACTAGAAAGCTGTAATTAGGCATAATTATATACTATACATATTAATCACGCCGACAAAGTGGAAAACTAAAATCTTGAAATACATTTTTTAGGGTAGGTACTTCCCCTACACTTAAAGTGGGAATGATATTTTTTTCTCGTCTATCCCAGTGTGGGGGATCGTTGTATAGGCCGATTTTGCCAATATCATATGAATTCTGAAGCACAATAACGAATCTAAAAACCATCTTAGAGTACAGCACAGATATGAATTAGCGCGTACCTTAAATAGGTTCTGCAAAATTAGTATCAAATTTTCGAGGTGTCTCAGAAAAAATATTTACCACTCGTATATGGAAACCGTCGCATAGGTACTATCGTACGTTTTCTTGAATTTTGTGGTAGTTCATTGCCTACTGAAATTCCTTAAAGCCTTTTTTAATAACAAAAGCTCAAGATTGTACGCTATTATCTCCAACTGCATACCGAGAGTAAATTGCTATCGAAGGTACCTCCTCATTAACTCTATTTTATTAAGCAGCTAGCAAAAATGTAGATAATGACTGTGTCTTCACGTGCTACAGTGTATTTTAAAGTAAAATATTACCATATTATAGTCGTCACTATTTTATATGGTAGTATGCAATGCACGCACGGGGACGCATGCTCGTGCGTCGCTCCTTCGGCCTTCATATCAACACAATGTCATGTCGGATCACTCCAGTTTCCTAGAGCATCTATATTTTTGTAACTAGGTGTACTTTAATCTCAATGTTGATCACTTAATTGAACTCTGGTATACTGCCCTGATAAGCCGAAAAGCGCTAACTCAATCAGATTAAGTTTTGAGAAAAACGACTTTTTGTAAATTAGTTTATCCGTCAAATCTCTTAGTAATTTAGGGAAAAATTGATATATAAAAAAACTTCTAAGTGGTTTTTTTAATGTTTTAAGTTAGATAGCGCTATTTGGCTTAGGTATACCATTAGATGCGAAATTATTCTAGCTATTGAATGGTATAAAAAAAACTAAAAGGACGTATCTCAGAGATAGCGCCTTTCGGCTTAGCAGGGCAGTATAGACCTCTAGGCAACAAGTCATAAAAATAATACTTGTTCCATTTTGACAAAAACCTAATCATCATTATTTATTGAGAGCATTTTGCATGAGATCGGATTATAAATGCAAATTGAATGCACATATCTTGACCATAAATTTAACGAAGTGGGTATTGGGAAAATAATACGGCTAGTGGGATTTATAATCATACTTAAGTTATCACAAATATCGAGTCCAAAAAACATTAAAAAATAAAAACTCAAGTCCTAATCGCTGGCGAAATGTCACGCGAAAACATCTTGGACTGGTTGGGATGATGACGATGACCCCACGGGTAGCCGGGCCGCTACCTGCCTCTGGTGCCTGTATGCAAATTTGTGTTATTTTCCGAACGCACGAGTCAATGTACTAGAGATCGTTTATTAGTAATTTATTAGATCGATTCTCCACACCAAAAATACATCACAAAAGCGTTAGATAATCAGCTATTCCGGTGCTCAAAATTACCTGTTTAATAATATTACTAGTAAAGCAGGATTTTGAGAATAACCGCTGCTTATGTAGATTAGACGATCTCTAGGCATTATTTATCTTTGTTTCATGCGAAAACGTCACTGCTTTCCCTAACATACAGACGAGTTTCCTTCAGCTTGAAAATAACGCAAACTGCATAAAATATTCTTATTCAGTTTCGGATTATGTGCTACGAGTAGGCGTTTAGTTATACATATATACGGTTTCAAAAGATTTCCTTGAATCACGAGCTTTCTCGAAATATTTTCATAGAACGAAATAGGAATTTTATATGTAGCTGCGGCATAGGTATGGATATATTTCTGTAAGGTTTTATTTCGTTGCTGTCCATGTCTAATCTAAATATAGATATATAAAAGAAAGTCGGGTTAGTTACACCATTTATAACTCACGAACGGCTGGACAGATTATGATGATCTTTGATTTGTTGGATTTTTCTCCGAATAGCAGAATAAACAACATGCGAAAAATTCACGAAAAAAAAATTTATATGAAGACACTTCATTTTCTCATACATTTTCTATAGAACGGTTTTTTGATGATATCTCTAGAACGGATTGGGGAACGGAGGAACAAGAAATTTCACGCGGACGAAGTCGCGGCAGAAGCTAGTAAAGAATAATTTATTATGTTTTGGTATTGCCATTAAAATAACTGCTCCTTTTTATTTTTATGTCAAATTAAATATTTTACAACAAATAACCCGATAGTCATCTAAACAAGTTGCGGCCGTTGACATCGTCACGAAAATAATGTTAGAATATACACAAACTTTGGTGAACCAGTCTCAAGTGTTGATCTTAATTCTTGAGTCTGTCAAGTTATGTAAATTACGCAAAGAAGCGGTGCGATATATTATCGAAAGGTCGCTGACCGCTACCGCCTACACTTCATATATTTTCAGTTCGGGCGCCGCACATAGAAAAACCATTCAATCTTTATTAATGGTTTCTTTGTAAGACATCAATTGATTCACTACAAAGACATTGTTAGAAGAGTAAACTTTTTATAAGCACTTTTTACAATCTCTTCACTTAACGGTATTCCCTATAAGCTTTAATTTAAATGTCGCCCAGATAATTTGATACCATTTGTATTGTTAGGGATGTCAACAAACTTTTTTATGATAAAGGTCGATAGCCTTCAAGTCTATTCCATGAATTTAATGCGACACACGATAACTGCCGCTTGTCGAGAATAAAAATTAAGAAAAGGCAGACGAAACACGAAACTCATACCAAAGTGCTAATGTTTTCGAAGATTTGCTAAGAAACAAAAGACCTTACTCGTATTCGGCCTTTTATTTGTGTGTAATTTGAAATGATTTTACTATTGTGACTTATTACTTATGTGTACGAGTATTCAGATTTATAACAAGATTCCTAATCAAATTTAAGAACTTCTAATGATCCGCTTCAGAAGGGCCTTACGCAGTTGGTTAATTGAGAAATCCGTCTATAGTATAAAATAATTCTTTCAATTTAAATTAAAATGATCTAAGTGTATACCAAAAATTTGCATGTCATTATGTTATGATTAAATATTTTAAGCTACATTATACTACCATTGTTATAGTATATTTTGTATCGAGGGACTAAACGAAGCCATAATATACCAGAGGTGGTTTGACTCCCGAGCGTGCGAGGGAGTCAATGAAACCGAGGGTATATTAAGTTGGCGTTTAGTCTCGAGGTGCAAACTGTACTTTTAACTTTGAGTGCGAGAAAAATAGTCAATTTAGTACAAAAACATTTAATAAATATTATTCCTCCAGTCCATAAAACTTTCGTAAGTTTTTAGGTAAATCTTCCGCGATTTTGGCGGCAAAAGATTATCTATTATGTCTTTTGCTCTTTGCTCACCGTCAAACTCTTCACTTTCACTGGACATTCTTAATAAATTTATTTAAAACCGAACAAAACACTCGACAAAAATTCTGAAATTTTCGCGGTCAGTTTTTTCTTCTAAACCAGTCACAGATTAACAATTTAAAACGCATGGCGCCACCTTCTTTGCGGAAAAACCATGGAAGTAAAACTCTCAATATTTTCGCAATGAAGATGGTCCACACTCCACTGGCTGTTTGAGTTTGTCTATGTCACATGAAGGAAATTAAAAAACTAACTACTTTTCACTCCCTAGAGACTAAAGTGGTCACTTTAGTCTCCCGCTTCGTAGGGCTATATTGGCGTACTTTTAGAGCATGAGAAGTGAAAAGAACTTTTGTAACCATATTTATCTGCAAATAAATCTTTGACTTTGACTATTTAATTTGCAGTGCGCTTTAGCGTTTGCGCTATGCGCGTACGCACTAGCGTCTCCTCGCGCAGGCTTCACATTCGCACGAAGCGCCGTCGAGACGGTCCCGCAGCACGATCCCATAGCTGCACCGATACGTGCCTCCGTCGAAAGTATACCGTTAAGGTAAATAGAATAAAAATGCTTTGAAAACGGTGTCTTATTATGCACATACAAAGTACCAGAATTGATTTGGTTATTTACGTTATAGGAGTATTCGTGATGAAGGAGACGAAAGACTGCCATTACGTGACGCTGTGGAAAAACGACCGATCTCACTTATAGAACCGGAATCTGCATTTAAATTATTAGAGGTAATTAATTATATAGATAAATAATTAGAATACTCTTTAAGGCGCGCGCGACACGCGACACGTCACAAAGGCACCGCTCGTCGCGCGTCACGCGGTGCTTTAGTGTCGCGTCGCGTGTCGCGCCTGTTTGAAGGAGCCTTTATTCCACACCATAAAAATTACAGATTAAATATACAGGGTTATTGGTAAAACACTAAAAACCTCTCAGGACTATATCACTAACATCATAAAAAGCAACCTTTGTTCTATGACTTTTAATTAATCTCTCGATTTTAATTATTCACTTCATCAGAGTTTCATACAAAAATAAAAATATTTAAATGCATCGCTCTAAATGAATAGAACAACGCAATCTTGAAGGTTTTAGTTTTTGGTAAAGGTATTATGTTTTGTAAAAAGTCATATAACATTTGATGTATATGATGTTAGTAAGTGTTCCGTGTGGCGCCGGACATAAAGAATAGCACCATCCCATTTCCTCCCGTGGGTGTCGACTAAGGAACTTTCTAGAGAATGGGCAGCAGCATTCTCTATGCATTTTTAACACCATACTGCGATCGCCAACCCGCCTGCCAAGCGTGGCGATTATGGCAAACCATCCCAATTGGGGGAGGCCTATGTCCAGCAGTGGACATCTTTCGGCTGTAATGATGATAATGATGATGTTAGTAATACAGTCCTGCAAGGTTTTTAGTGTTACCAATAACCTGTATATAGGGTGTATCTATTCAAACACGAAATATTTTAAGAGATACACCTATACATATATGTGGTAAAGAAGCTAAGGAAACGGTTTTTTTTTTTTAAATCTGCGTATACTATTTTAAAATTAAATAATTGAAAATTATTTGATATGATGATTAATTATCAAAATTCACCGCGCTCGTGCCGCAACCGTGGCCGCATCCGGGCGGGTCATTCGTAACGTAAAGGTTTTTTTGCAAAATGTCTCAAGTAATTTTAAAATAATAATAATTATGTAAAAATATAAAACACTTAGATAAAAAAAAAAAATTCGCTGCTATGGCTTTTTTACCACCTACAGATGTTTCTCCTAAAATATTTCGTGTATGAATAGATACACCTTACATATATCTACATATTCAGCATGACAAAATGCAAATTATGAAACACATGATCTGGGCCTCAAGTCTGCTATTACAATAGTGTCAGAATGGTCTCGCCATTGTGAGTATTTGACAGTGTTTGTATGGCAAATCTGTCAAAAACTCACAATGAAGAGACCATTCTGACACTATTGTAATAGCAGACTTGAGGCCCTGGTTCGAACGTAATGAATTTGCCGTGTCCATAGGATGCTGAAGTCATTTCGGATGAGGAGAGTTTGGGTGGATGGAAATATTACGGAGCTGCTGGTTATCTTAATAAGTAAGAACGTTCAAGTAATAACTTACTCTGATGTATAAATAATAAATTCTATAACTAAATCCAACATTTTCTTGGCAGCAGCACTCGCAATGATGAGAGATTGCAGCTAGGAAATGCGAACTTACAAGGTAACACACACAATTTCATGACTCATTTCTAACAATATTTTCATTTACTGTAAGTTTCTATATATTTATATTATTTTTTTGTTTGTCCAGCGATGCAGCAGACAATGCCGGGCCCCAGAACACGTAGCTTAGTGGTATGCTACATGGAGTCATGGGCCGCATACAGGGCCCCTCCGCTGGCCTTCACCGCTGGATTGGTGCCCAATTCTTGCACACATCTACACTACGCATTCGCCACCATGCATCCCCATACTTACTCTGTTATTCCCAACAATGAAGATTACGATATCGTTAAAGGTAAGATAAGTTATTGGTAACACGGTGGTACTTTAGATGTTCTTCTTTCTGCTTTCAGTTACCTTTGCCACAATATTAACATAAAAACATTAAGGTCTCGAAATTACTACCTTGAACATTTTGCTAATACACGTATTTATACTACCAATAGACAAACTGTAAAAATATTCTTTGAAAATAGCAGTTAAAATACTATGGGTGATGTTTCTACTTAAGAGGGGACCGAGCGCGCGGTGGCGCCCTCATCGTTAGTTTAGTGATTTCTTTTATTTTAGAACTAGCTTTTGCCCGCGGCTTCGCCCGCGTGGATGTCGGAAAACGGTTTAATCATAGAAGAATCTTATACAGAATTACTGATAAATAAATGTAGATTTCGTATTGAGTGTTAGTTTATCGAAAAGTGATAAATATGTCAGTGAAAAAGTAACAAAAGTTTTGGAATGCACAAATTTTGATCATAAGGCCGCCGTGTTTAGTAATGTTTTTATGATAAATAATCTTGTATACTGTTTGAAATACACGTAAGTAGCTAGCTTATTTATCTACGAACATAATTTGGCTAATAGCTACTGATATTATAGCGTATTGTTATCGTAATCGTATTTCCAAGAGTAAAATTCGGCAAACAAATACCTACAAAAAGACAATAAAATGGATATAATATGTTATCCTTAACAGATAGACATATGCCATCGCGGACTTTTTTGAAGACCTTTATAAGATACACAATTCCACCATACATTATTTTGTTATATCTCAAAGGGTTTAGACAGCGTTTTCGTTGAAAGCTCCCAGACGGCTTATTTTTTTCCGACACCTCCAACAAATATCGTTTATTTATACAAAAATGTATAGAGAAACTTAACAAATTATATACTAAAACCTTCCTAGAGAACCAAGCTATCCATTGATGAAAACAGCATGCGAATCGGTGCAGTAGTTTTTGAGTTTATCGCGAACAGACAGACAGACAGACAGACAGACAGACAGACAGACAGACGCGGCGGAGGACTTTGTTTTATAATATGTAGTGATGAAAATGCAGAAAATGAGCATGTTAACTACGTCGTGCTCCACAAGACTATACGACATTATTATTACAAACAATAGTTTTACAATGGTGCCGATTCCCTTGTTCACAAACTAAACTAAATTTAAGTTCAGTACATCTTTTTCTTTCTATTTAATTAAGAAAAGGACAGAAGATAAATTTTAGTTTAGTCCTGTCAAATTAATCAGCGCTTGACATAAGTTGACGTAATTTTAGTAAGCAAGTTGTTTATCACGTCTAAACTTGTATGGAGTAGTGATAGGTGCTGATTAATTTGACAGGACTAAACTAAAATTTCTCTTCTGTCCTTTTCTTAATGAAATAGCAAGAAAAAGATGCACTAAACTTGAATTTAGTTTAGTTTGTGAACAAGGGAATCGGCACCATTGTTAAATTTTATTGTAATCCTTAAAATGGAAAAAGTAGCCACTAAGCTCCGATTACAATAAAACATAACAATGTAAAACTACTGTTTGTAATAATAAGTAATAACGTATAGTCTTATGGAGTACCACGTAACATGCTTATTTTCTGCATGTTCATTTGAAAATAAAAGTAATCACCAAACAAACGATGAGGGTGCCACTGCGCGCTCGGTACCCTCTTATTGGGACTGTTCAAATCAAAAAGGTCATTACTTACAGGTGGTTACCGCATAGCAACCGGGTTGAAACGTCGCCTTCACGGGATGAAAGTGATGATCAGTGTAGGAGGTGAAGGCACAGATCGCCTGTTCAGCGAAATGGTACAAGAACCACATAGACGAAGTATGTTCATTGAAAGCGCTGTTAACTTCATGAAAGAACATGACTTCGATGGATTGGATCTCCATTGGGTATACCCAGGTACGTCTTTACCTAAATGATGGTCGAATGAGTACTAAGTAAGTGCCACTTCTGAAATAAGGAACATGTACTAATGCTGATGAAAAATTTCAGGTGAAGACGAAAAAGAGAAGGAACTTTTGACAGCTTTACTTTACGAGCTCCGAGAGAAGTTTTCGTCTTATGGATTCCTACTTTCGACTGTTCTGCCCCCGTTCAGGTAAAACAAAACCTGTTTTCCTACTATAGTAAAAGAAACTAAACAACTAGTAGATACAAAAAAAAAAGAAAAAGAAAAAATAATCTCTTATCTATTCAAACACGAAATATTTTATGAGATACACCTATAGTAGGTAAAGAAGCCATGGAACCGTTTTTTTTTTTTTAAATCTGAGTACATTATTAAAAAAAAAAAAAAAAAAATTCACCGCGCTCGTGGCGCCTTCGTCGCTGCGTCCGGGAGGGACATTCATAGAATAACTCAGTAAAGGTTTTTTTTTTTTTTTTTTTCAAAATGTCTCCCGCAATTTTTAAATTATAATATTTGTGTAAAAATATCAAACACTTAATTAAAAATTTTTTTTCGTTGTAATGGCTTTTACCACCTATAGATGTTTCTCTTAAAATATTTCGTGTATGAATAGATACACCTTATATAGCGACGACAAAATAGTAACTTGAAAAATATATGAAAATCTTTTATTAATTTTTATTTTTGGTCGTCAGTTAAGTCGGTTTACGGACGATAATTTTACGTAATAACGTCATAAGAAAACATTACGTCACAAGCCGAACGTTTAGGCCGATCGTGCCTCTCTATCGCTTGTTCCGCGCTCTCGCTTGCACACTCGGCTCAGGCGGAACGTGACAATGAGTCATGCTTTTTCGTGCGTGCAGCCGGCGTTCATCGATTTATAAAGGCTCGTTACAGATTAGTGCGATATCGCGGGCGCGACGCGACAGTAGTAACACATTTCTTTGTCGGTGCCTGTCGCGCCCGCGATATCGCGCGAGTCTGTACGAGCCTTAAGACGTTATCACGTAAAAAAAAACTATTTACAAAAACTCTTTTTCATCATCAGGTATCAAATAGAAGACGGGTATGACCTAAGCGCAGTGAGCGGAGCTACCGACTACACAGTGTTACAGGCGTGGGACATGACTCACGCCCAGCGTGAGGAAGCGCCTTCGAGGGCCGTGCAGCACAGTCCTTTACATAGAGACCCTGGGGCGGCCGCTCGGGACCAGCGATATGATAATATTGTAAGAACACTGCAGACTGCAGGATCCATATTATTAAAATCAAGAGGCTATTTGGATAGAACACATTTTTATTGACACCACAATTAATATAATACACAACTTTTCTCCTTGACGGAACAGTTTTTAGGATTTATTCCGTTCTAATACCGAAAACTAATACCACTGGTATTTATTTAAAAAAAATTGTTGTAAGAAATACCAGTGATAATATCAGTTTTTGGTATTAGAACGGAATAAATCGTTTTTAGGTTTTTAGTGACAGATTCTAAACAGTTATATCAAATAAAATCAAAATCATTTATTTGCATAAATAAGGTTCAGAAAGTTCTTAAAATAAATTATATCGATCTCTTATTATGCATTTAAATGTCGGTGTTGCAAATTTTACATATCTATTTAAATATTTTAAGAAATTAATATATACTATTATACAATACCCGAATCTTAAAAGATTGTCATGTAGGTATACAACGTCCATCAGATCATGATTCATGGGGTTTTGATTACGGTAGAGTCGTATGCAGTAAGCAGGTTTAAAATAAATCAATACAGTTTTTTTCCTCATTGACTAATGACTTCTTTTTTAGATTTAATTAAATATTAACTCTCAGTAATTAATAAAAGCTTACCTGCTCTCTCAGACCAAAGTTCCCAAAGTGTTAAAGGTCTAACATATTCAATAGACCTTGTTTACATCCGAACTCAATTCATTAAGTAAAACGTTTTCCCTCATTCCTGAATGTCCTGGGGCCTTACTCCCGAAAACGATTCGAGTTTGATTTTGATTCCGATTCGAACTCGTTTCTGGGACCTTACTCCCGACAGCATCGAGTTCTGAATCAATCGAATTGGGTTCGAATTAAATGCCGATCCATACTCTTGAATCCGACACTAGCGCACGATCGTGCGGTTGTTCGAAGCGAAACTAACTTCGGTCAGTTTTAAGTTTTAAATCAAACTCGGATCAGAAAAGAAATCTAATCGGAATCAAAATCAAACTCGAATCGTTTTCGAAAGTAAGGCCCCTGACTTAGTCAGAAATCACCTACTTAATGATTTCAACAGGAATTCATGGTGAAATTCATCCTGCGTCACGGCATGAACGCTGAAAAGTTAGTGCTTGGCGTTCCGTTCTTCGGGCGTACTTACACTCTCGCGCCATCTACCCTGCCCGCACCTGGTGCAGCTGTCAGTGGGTGGGGCGAGGAAGGAACTTATACCCAGACTAAAGGACTTCTGGCTTACTTCGAAGTAAGTATCACTTTTTGACAAGCATTATGCAAAAGTAATCTTGTCCATTCCTTCATATCATTAGCAGTAAGAGTAGTTATGCAACTTCTTGCAAATGCTCTTTATGGTGTAGATATTGCTGCATTCCAAATTAACACGGTTCTGGAAGAATCATTATGAAAATGTAACATTTAACACGTTCAGACCGGCACCTCATGAGTAGGTAATTGGTATCCTACGGCGCAAATCTTCATATGGCCACCGGTGGTACATCGCCGCCCCATGAACCAAAAGTCTTGCACAATTTATGTCGTAATTATGTCAATTTTTACTAATAAATACAATTTTTCAATATTGATTTTTGTTTACTTCTCGAAATAATATCCACCTCCTGAGCTGCACTATGAAAATTTGTCAATTTTACTAGGCGGGGATGGTAAGAACAACACTTTCTCTCAAAGCGGCGCGAATTTCTTAGTATATTGAAAGTATAGTGTAATGTGGCCACCGGTGGTACACCTCGCCGTGTCAGCAAATACTCCGTGCTCCACCGGTGGTACACGCCGGTCTGAACGTGTTAATGATTCTAATTACGCTTTCTTATTTACAGATATGTATGGCTGAACGTGAAGGTAAAGGGCCAAGTGGTACAGATGAAGGTGGGAACACTTTCGCGTTGTTCGACAATCAATGGATCACCTACGATACTCCAAACACAGTCTTAGAGAAGGTAAAGGCTATAAAAATTAGTGTTCATCGTTGATTTAGTAATAGTAACGAATTACTGTTGTTTAAAATACGGCTATCTTGAATCTGAGTCAAAAATCAAAATCAAAATATTTTATTTCACATAAATCTACATGGGCACTTATGAAACGTCAGAAGCTAGGTGCACGGTTCGAATTAGTCGTTTCCTATGGAGAAGAGCCGGCAAGAAACTCCACGGTTACTCTTTTAAAAATAATTGGCTTTACAATATTATTAAATAACAGTGATAATAGGTATGGGAGGACAGTGTAGGCCTTTCAACAATTACCAGGTACTTAACAAAATAGAAAACCGCCAACAAATCTACACTCTACTAGGCCTACAACGTTCTCACATTCACAAAATATAAAATAATCTAAGTATATAAAATATTAATGACATGATTGCAATTACAACTACAGTAACATATCTGAATAAATATCATGTCCACAAAAGCCACTAATAATATTCATATAGAGTATTCATAATCCGATTAGATCCAGTGGCGGCTTTACACATTTGCCGCCAGTAGGCTATTCAAATTTTGCACAATCATATTAATTACTTTTTTTTTGTCAATGAAATTGCAACTTTATGATTTGTGCAATATTGTCCTCATTGCATCAGCTTTTTCCGCAACAGTTCCAAAATCATACAATAATTTCCATTGCGGATTACCTAACTTTAATTTTTTTTCCTCTGAAAGCGAGGCCTCTTGAACACAGTCGATTCACTACGTCAACAACTCTCTTCAGAAAATTTCTCCAATAAGTAAAGGAGAACAAAAAACGTTTGTAAAAAAAAAAAATACTATAATAATTGAAACTTGCTTGCTTGTAATTTCGTCATCAATCTGGACCTAAAGTAAATTGTTTTTAGGTAATAATGTTATTTGTTTCATTCCTGTAAGACAAAAAAGAAAATGGGCTCTATTTGCCGCCCCCTAAAATCTGCGTCTGCTGGTAAATCCGCCACTGATTAGATCGTAGTATCACATTTCTAATGGTATTTTTTTCCAAACAGATGAAGTTTGTGGTAACCACAGGCTTGGCAGGAGCTGCAGCATCGTCAATCGATATGGACGACTTCAGAGGACTGTGCGGTCGACCATTCCCTATGCTGACCGCTATTTCAACCACATTGAACGGTAACATTCCCTAAACCAACGACTTCATAATAAAACCTTTAATAGGATAACTCACAAACCTATTTTCTTTTATACAGGTGAAGCCGTCCAAACCGATCAGTCCTCATTGAAGATAGGATCCTGTGAATCTGAGACCGCTTACTTGGCATCTGACGAAGACTCTTGCGCACACTTCCACTTCTGCACCGGAGGCATCAGTTACAGGATGTCTTGCGAAGACGAACGCCTTTACGACCCCTCTACTGGATTCTGCGGGTAAGATGAAGCTTTAAAAGGATACTGAAATAATGGACATAACTAACAAACAAACAAAGATATAAATGGTCCAGTTAACTTTTAAATATTGCGTTTTGATTCCTTTCATCATAGAAACCATTATTAAAAAAAATTGGTTGTCTCTACAGTTGGTTTATGGACGATAGTTTAACGTGACAACGTCATAACAAAACATTGATGCGGCGCAAGCGTACAATGAGCGTAACGGGACAATGAGCGTAGCGGGACAATGAGCGTAACAGGACAATGAACGTAACGGGAGATTTTCGAGCATGCAGCCAGCGTTCATCGATTTATTAGACGTTGTCACGTTAAAATTGGTTGTCTGTAAATTAGGTTTACGGACGATAGTTTAACGTGACAACGTCATAACAAAACATTGATGCGGCGCAACCATACAATGAGCGTAACGGGACAATGAGCGTAACAGGATAATAAGCGTAACGGGACAATGAGCGTAACGGGACAATGAGCGTAACGGGACTATGAGCGTAATGGGACAATGAGCGTAACGGGACAATGAGCGTAACGGGACATTGAATCATCCTTGTTCGTGCATGCAGCCGGCGTTCATCGATTTATTAGACGTTATCACGTCAAAACTATCATATTTATTCTTCAGATTAAAGTTATATGATTATTGAAAAATCTGTCCTAAATATTGTGTTATTTCAACAGACACCAAGACGTTGCAAAATGTATGCCAGGACAAAGCCTACGAATCAGCGTTGAGGACGCAGCTCGGTTTCTATCGCAAGCATATGAAAATGATTTTGAGGTACGTGTTGTTTTTATATATCGCCCCTTCAGCTGAAAGCGTATGCATACTCTTTCTTTAGGTATCTTTTATGCCCAAATGTCCTTTCTTTGGTATTGTTCGTCGAATCGTTGAGCTCCTTATGTTCTGAGTTGAGCTGCACGATTACTGACAAATGCGTGCACTGAATGGACAGGTCCACTCAATCTGTGTGGTTCTTTCTTCAAAAGACCATTTCAGACACCAGTCTACATGGTCTTCACATGATTTGACCAAGATTATGTCTGGGCTTTAAAAGAGACTGTGATCTCTGAGTTTGTTTCGGCCTTTCTTCTCAGAGTAGTCAGATACGAAATGCCGACCTCATCTAGTTTTAAAATATGATTGACGTGTAAAAGTGTTTGTAAAAACCTACTTACAGAAATAAAATCATTTATCATTTATCATTTATCCATAAAATTTCAATTTGTTTTTTCAGTGGAATGACCCTACCAAAGAAATCACAGCAATTAAAGATCCAGAGCGTTTAGTTGCCGAGTTGGATAGTAAAAAAAGTAAGATAAACTGCTAACATTATTTCCAAAAATCTGATGGAATACCAAATTAATTTTCTTAATACTTATATATATCTTATTTTGTAGCTAAACAAAGCGATAAACTCGTGGTATGCTACATGACGAGCTGGGCGTTCTACCGTCGCGGTGACGGGAAATTCGTTCCTGAAAACATAGACACACGGCTCTGTACTCATGTGGTTTACGCTTACGCATCGCTCTCTCCAGATGACCTCATCGCTAAGGAGTTCGATCCTTGGGCTGATGTCACCAACAGTAAGTAAAACTTACATTATGGTCAGGTCCAGAACATAGATGTTAGAAAAATTTCAACTAAACCCAGACTCAATAGCCACATATAATATGTCTGGTGAACACTCATTACAAAGCATATCGTCATGAAAAATATCCAGTCAAATAATTGTATGTCTCTTTTCAGATCTTTATGAGCGTGTAACATCCTTGAGAGACGTCAAAGTCATCCTAGGTTTGGGAGGCTGGACGGACTCCGCTGGTGACAAATATTCCCGAATGGTATCCTCTGAGGCGAATCGTAGCAAGTTCATAGAGAAGTTGATTCCATTCCTGCGCATGCACAACTTCAAGGGTCTTCATTTGGACTGGAACTACCCAGTTTGCTGGCAAAGCAATTGTAAGAAGGGTGCAGTTTCTGACAAAGCTAATTATGCTAAATTCGTTCAGGTATAAAATAAATACTCTATTTCACCGTTCTTTGAATAAATATTGTTTAGGCAAAATATGTTATTGGAGATTGTTTTCACCTTTGCAGGAATTATCCAAAGCTTTACACGGAGCTGGCATGGAACTTGGTGTTGCTATCTCTGGTTACAAAGAAGTAATCGAGTCTGCGTATGATTTACCAGTTCTATCGAAGGCGGCTGATTTCCTCAGCACTATGACTTATGACTACCATGGCGGATGGGAGAGGGCTACTGGACACCATACTCCGCTAGTACCATCACCCAGAGACACTCTAGCTTATTATTCAATCGTAAGTAAAGAAAAGTTAAATACCATTTTAATTATTCGATCTGAGTGCTCTGAATTGTCTTTAATATAGAATTATTTTTCAGGAATACGCTGTCAAAGCTCTAATAAGTGGTGGAGCAGACCCTAAGAAACTTCTCCTTGGTTTGTCATTCTATGGTCAGTCGTACAGACTAGCAGACGCGAATGGAGCTAAGGGACCAGGATCTGCAGCCGACGGACCTGGCGAGCCGGGAGAGTTCACCAAGCAACCCGGAATGTTGGCTTACTATGAAATATGCTACCGAGGTTAGTTATTTAACATTTCACTCACTCTTCACGACTATGTTTTGTTTTTGCATATGAAGTGATTATCTAAAATCTCAGTATCCAAGTTTTCCGTTACACTGTGTCAAAAACTGGACTGTCTGACTTGCCGTGACAAAATATAATAGCTGAATCGTATTTTTATTATAGTGAAGAACTTAAGGTGGAAGACAGGCAGACAGGACAATGCAGGACCCTACACACACTCCGACAACCAATGGGTTGGATACGATGACCCCAAATCTATCACTGAGAAAGTTTGTATACATTTTTTTTAGTGTTTCCTTTATTTAATTATTGCTTTAATGCAACGCAATTCAATTCAAATCCCAAACCGCAGTTTGAACTTAATTTAGGTCGCCTTTTTTTTTTATTGATTCTAAATTACCTTGGCATGACACATCACTTATGTGCCGGGCATTCATCATGACTAAATTTTGATATAAATTATTCTTACTATACAGTTACTATTGCTTCGCGTTTTGCTACTTTTGCTGCACTTAACGTAAATTGACGTAATTTTAATCGGATTTTTTTTAATCACATCTAAACATAAAGGAAGTAGTGACAGGCGCTGATTAATTTGACAGGACTAAACTAAAATTTATCTTCTGTCCTTTTCTTAATGAAATAGAAAGAAAAAGATGCGCTGAACTTAAATTTAGTTTAGTTTGTGAATAAGGGAATCGGCACCAATGAAAGATAGCAAATGTAGCTACTAGTATTACATTTCCAATTGATGAAGAGTGATTCACAGTGAAAGATAGCAAATGTAGCTACCTACTAGTGTTACCTAGAACTCATGTGCGAATTATGTGCAGGTGGAATGGGCGTTACGTCAAGGCATGGGTGGTGTCACAGCCTGGGCGATAGACCTGGACGACTTCAGCAACCGTTGCTGCGCCGAGCCGTCGCCGCTGCTTCGTGCTGCCGGTCGCGCCCTCGGTAGAAGTGTACCTTCGCCACCAACTACCGCCTGTGAAAGACCGCCTGAACCCGTCACGCCTTCACCGCCTACTACTACTACTGTTGCTGCTGATGGTGAGTTTTATTACAAACTGTACTTATCAATTACTGGCTTAATGCCGATCTCAAAATTTTAAAAGCAGTAATTGCATGCTCTTTTTAAATCATACATATTTTGCTTGATGATAATATTTAGTAATTTATGAAAGTTTTGTTTTTGACATGCCTTTTGAGATCTGTTTATTAAATATTGGATTGTTACCAGTTACTTTACTGTACTCACTAACTTCCTCATTCCAGGATCTGTTGGAGGTGGCAGCCACGACCATCACCACCACGATCAAACTTCAACAACCTGGCCGAGTTGGAACCCATCCACCACAGCACAGAGCACCACTCAAACATGGTGGCCTGCAGCAACCACTCCCATAACAACAACTACTTCTACCACTACAACGAAACGACCCACCAGCACGAAACGTCCTACTACCACTAAAAAGCCTCCAGCTGATTCCAGTAAGTGAAATGACATCAATAGTGTAGTTTTCAAATAACATCATTATCAACGGAGTAGTAGCGCTTCTACTAAAATTATAGGCATCAGAGCTTGAAAATACGGTAGACGACCAACTTACTTTTCACTTCTCATGCTCAAAAAGTTCGTCTTTATGTTGTGCGTAAGCGACATTAAGTCGATTTTTATGATCTAGTGTATAAGTATTTTTTTTTCTAAGACTGAGGTAATCAGGCCCAACAGCCACAATTAAACGTCGCAGATTAAAGTCGTTATTTTAGTTTAATATCACTTCCGTGTTCTATATCGTTAATTTAATAAAACCAGATAAAAACGTTTTCTTTATTATTAAAAAACGCAAAGAAACGTTTTTATGACTTGGCAGTATGAAGACCCAAGTCGAATGATATGTTAAAAATTATCTTTATGCCTGTTTCATTTTCTCGCAATCGAAGTGAAAAGCAGAGTGTATAACTCGGGCTTAAACGAGCCATTTCACCCCACGACTTAACTTCCACCCTCGCCTGCGGCTCAGGTAGATTTATACGTCTCGGGGTAAAATGGCTTCTTTTATGCACTAGCTGTACAATCTTCTATTATAGGTCTAACACACAATTTATCCATTACAGGCAGCATAGAAGGTCAATCATGCAACGCAGGCGACTACCACTCCGCCCCAGGCGATTGTGAAGGCTACCTGCAGTGCGAAGGCGGCGCATGGCGCAAGCACCGCTGTGCGCCCGGCCTGCACTGGGCCTCCAAGGCCAACCGCTGTGACTGGCCTAGCTACGCCAAGTGCACTGGTAAGATTTTTTTTTTTTTTTTGTATGTATTTATTTAGACTTGGAACTCGTGGCTAAGTAGATTTAGGAGTAGTAGATTTAGGAACTCGAGCTTGGCTAAGTAATAACAGCCGCACGGGTCGATCCATCAGATTAGTCTACGCTTGCCGGGTTTGGTCCGTGGATGGGTGACCATCTTTACATACCGAGACTCCTCCGTGCCTTGGAAAGCACGTTAAGCCGTTGGTCCCGACTGTCATTTGTGGATCTTTGACAGTCGTTACGGGTCGTCAGAAGCCCAAAAGTCTGACAGCCAGTCTTACCAAGGGGTATCGTGTTACCCAGTTACTGGGTTGTGGAGGTCAGATAGGCAGTCGCTCCATGTAAAATACTAGTATTCAGCTGCATCCGGTTAGACTGGAAGCAGACCCTAACATAGTTGGGAGAAGGCTAGGCAGATTGATTGTATTTATTTAGACATTTATGTACACCCAAAAAATAGGAGACAAGAAGAAAGGAACAGAAAAATACGTACAAAGCTGCTTATTTCTAAAGAAATCTCTTCCAGCATACCTACGATAAGACAGAGGATAAAAGAGATGTAGACACCGTGTGTAAGAGTAAAAGAGAAAAAAAATACCTACATAAAATTTAAATAAAACAGTTCACATAATAAATATAATAATTATACAATATACTTACATACATACATACATCCAAAATAAATATCACAAAAAATAACTATTATAACAACTATGACGAAGTGGTTCTTTCACTCTCCTAATTCTACTTGTAACTACTTTTAGTTTGATTAAAATTGAGATAAGTTTATCGAAATCGACAATACCGAGTGAGAAAGCCGGCGTCCTAAAACCAAAAATTCGAAACATGACGCTGATTATTTTATTTTATTTATTGAGGGATAATAAACCACTACAACATAAATAATTCACAATGTTAATAAAACTCTAAGTAGTAATGTTGCAGTCCACTGCATTATCCGCAGATACCCTAGTAGCATTTTCCGTTGGCATTTAGTTGGGCCAGCTTCAGAGGTATGTGGCGCAACCAAACGCCAACAAAAATGCTACTAAGACATGTTTAAAGATCAGTGGTTGCCACTAGACGAGCATTACCAAAATTAACAAATATTTTGAAATAAATAAATAAGTAACTATAGAGCTAGCTATAGCTACAAAACCAAATCAGAAACAATTTTATTTACTTAAATAATGCAATAAATAAGCAATAATAATAAGATTACAATTAAAATTAAGATAATATTTCTATAATATTAGATTTAAATTTATTTTTCGAGCATGCAAATAGGTCAATATCATTATGCTAATATATATCATGAATTATCTTCATGTCGAACATTTGGCATTTGGGCTCCTTTTGTTGCTGCTTTTGATTCAACTGGGCTAGTCTTCCTCCTTTGCTTTTATGTATAAACAAACTGGTGCAGCACGAATAAAATCCTATAGCATGTTTTAAAATTCTTCATTGCTGTCATAGAAAAATTGGCAGAAGACTACAACATGTCAATTTTTCTTTTAGAAACAGCAAGTAGCGAAGCAAGCACAGCAACCACGACTCTAGCGCCGATGACGTCACGTCCTCCGCTGCGACCGACCACCACCACCAGAAGACCCACAAGTACCAGCACAACTACTACCACTACACAGCGACCTACCACTAAACCAACCACTGTGTCGGTTGAATCTGGTAAATATATTCACCCAACATTAACTATGTGGAATACATATTCTAGGACTTTTTGTATTATTTTTACTTATAGAATATAACCTTAGAGTTATGGGATATAAAAAAAACACGGTGTATACACAGTATACATATAGCTCATGGAAAGCGTTCGGTGACGATGACGCGAGTTCCATGATTTTTGTTCACCCAAAAAGTGCTCAACGCGCCTAAAGAAGTTTTCACTTCAAAAAATTTACTGCATCCGTGTTGGTCTCTGAAAGCACTATGTATGAAGTCCTGCAAGGTGCCATTCCATCAGGCAACAAGATTTAATACTATTTCCCGCCCCCCGTTCTTATACTTCCAATATTTTAGTGTTATTTATTCGTTATCAAGAGTATTCTATCTGCTCCCAATCCCCACAGATTCAGTAGAGGGTCCTGCAGACGGACAGTCATGTGCCGGGGAACAGTACAACTCAGTTCCCGGTGACTGCAATGCGTACTTACACTGTGATGGCAACGTGTGGCATATGCAGCACTGCGCGCCTGGACTACACTGGAGTAACGGACAGAAGCACTGCGATTGGCCAAAGTACGCCAAATGTGAAGGTGAATACTCTTTTACTTACATGGTAGACTTCGTTTCCGATAATATTATTTTTGTAAATTCCCGTTCGTCCCACTAGGTGGACGAAGTCGGGGGTACGAACGGGAATACACGGTTTCGGACACATTCCATCAAAAAAGTTTGGCTTTCTGATGATTAAGGTTACGTCACCTCACCCAAGTGTGAAGAATGTCAAATAGTCAAATGTTCAACATGTTTTGATCAAGTGTGTTTGGAATGAAGCTTTTAGATATAATTTACTTGGATCAAGAAAAATTTATGACGGTGGAGAGTGTAAAGCAATCCTGGGTTGTCCTTCATCGGAACAAGCCGGGTCTATACAAACTTGCAGTTTTTGTTTTGAAGTGATTGTTTGATTGAAATACAGCTTCAACAGCAACACAGTCAGCTCTTGAAGCTGTCATTCTTGTCAAAAGAAAAAAATGCTTGATGTCCAATCATTGTAGACTAAAAATTTTGTTTCATTTGTTACAGTACCTAAATCTACGACGGCTGCTCCTACACGACCAACACGACCAACCAGGCCAACAACAACATCAACAACTACAAAAGGCAAGTCATATTTGGACCCTTTGTCTTTATAATCATCTTTTACAATCCTAAATTTTTAGGTACTTTCTATATATTATTTATTTATTGATTGAATCTCCAATAGAGGATTATGGTTTAAGACATTTATTCACATAGAATGGGAATCACTGGTTGCGTACAATTATACGTAGGTACCTTGGAACGAGTGTCGGTAAGTTAAAATAAGGTACAATATTGTTCGTCATCGACGTATCAGTATATTAGATACTATACTAAAGGACATCGAATATAATAGATTTACAAAAAATACTTTTAAGTCTACAAAATTGTTGAGACTATGAGTCAATATTAAGTATAGAATCACAGTTTATATCATAGTTGCTATTGAAACGATAATTACTTTTTTATTTATTTTTGAACATTTGAGTGTTTCTCTAAGCACAAAACTTAAGTAGAATCATGGAAAGATAACAATCAAGAACCATTCAACTTCTCCTATAAAAATCCATACTAATATTATAAATGTGAAAGTAACTCTGTCTGTCTGTCTGTATTTTACATTTTCACGCCTAAACCGCTGAACCGATCGTCTTGAAATTTGGCAGAGATATAGCCTGGGATATAAAGACGGACATAGGCTACTTTTTTTCGCGATAACCGACATTCACGCGGGCGGAAGCGCTGGCAAAAGCTAGTTATGTATAAAATTACATTGTAGAGTCCATTTATATCCTGAGGTAGAGGGCAACAAAGAAATTAATATTGAATAGGACCTGACCATTTCCCAACAGCTCCTTCATCCGGTTCTCCATCCGAGGACTCATCTTGTGGCGGTAACGACATGCATGCACCAGCGACGACCTGCGACTCATACTTGCTTTGTATTGGAGGACGTTGGCGTAAGCAGTTGTGTCCGCCTGGCCTTCACTGGGACAGGCGCACTAGACGCTGTGACTGGGTCGAGTTCGCTATGTGTGAAGGTAATAACACCAATAATGTTTTCTTAATTTCGCCGCCTTACAACGAAAACCAATTAAATCGAAATTTTGACGAAAATTACTTATGAATGCCAAAGTACTTAAAATTTTGTGTTCTTTCGTCTGCGAAAACCCATTCATCGCTAAGTCTTATAGTTTCGTTGCTAGCTAATAAGATAACCAATTATTTGAAGCATTTCCAAGGGTTTTTTTCAAATACAAAACATTAAGCAGATTATGTGACAATTATTGAAAATTTCATTACAAAGCAATAACTTTTTTAAATCTCAATAGGCATGTTTAAATAGAAAATTTATCTATGTACTGATGATATGAAGTAATAATAACAATATAATAATATAAAGAGTATTTTCAACCCCATAAACTTTGTAATCGCGATATCTCCGTTTGCGCTCCCTGGTAGCATTTTTTGACGGAGGTAAGTAGCCCAACTAATTGCCAACAAAAAATGCTACTAGGGAGTAGGTAAGTGGCCCAACTAAATGCCAACAAAAAATGCTACTAGGGCTTTTAATGATTTAATTGGTTTTCGTTGTAGGGCGGCGATTTGTTCGGAAAGGGTTGTACCAAATAACGGAAAACTCAAAATGGGCCCAAATTATTCTTTTAGTCCCCATTAGATCTACAAGTTGGCTCGTAGTTTTACTATTTCTCTCACATCATCATCATGGAAACACTTGCAAAAACTCAACTTTTGACAAATTAATGGTTAACGGTGCTTCAAAAGATCAACAGCACCATCAGCTTCTCTACTTCCAAACCTTTTTCTAATAAAGATGCACTTATTCCAACAGTGGGCAAACCGTCCAAATCTCCAATACCGCAGACAACCACATCGACCACCACTAGTACCACTACCACCACCACCAAACGGCCTACGACGACATCTAGAAGACCGATGAGACCTACGTCTTCTACTACTAAGAGACCACTCGCCGATGAACCGCAAGTGCCTGGCAAGGTAGTTATAAAAATAATCATAAAAACAAAAGCTTTCATTTTCCTGTGTCAGTGACCGAATCGACAAACCAACTTATTCTGCTCATGTACTTAAAAAATCTGTTTACTTTTGTTGACGAGATTTTCAATTGAACCACTACCTACAGCTTTAATTTCTTCTAATAGGCCGAAAATGATGTAATACCTTTCATTACGATCTAGGGCTGCACCACGGGCACATACCACGCTCATCCCAAGTGCGAGAAGTTCTACGTGTGCGTGAATGGGCTCCTGATAGCTCAAAGCTGTGCGCCCGGCCTCACGTGGCGTCCCGACCGCAGCCAATGCGACTTCCCCTCCGCGTCGTCCTGCACTGACAAGAGACAGAACGGAGCTCCCGTGATGGACTCCAACTCCCAGTCTACTGTGATGCAACAGCTCAATGAAGAACCACCCAGTACGTTGTTATAGTAACTGGTATGAGTCGTGAGCACAAACTGACGCCTGCGCAGTAGTAAATTTTTAGGTCTCTTTGGTGGAATGAAGAAGCCGGGGGGCGCCGAGCTGCATGTGATTGGTTCATCAGTCGATACTCGTCGTCTATTGGACTCTCGCGTGTCATTTTTATAGAGTCGAAAATACAATATGCGCGAGTTTTCCTCCACTACTGTCCATCTGTGCTCACGACTGGTGCCGGTTATTATACATATTATGTCCTTCTGTGTCGATCTCGATAGCCTCTTTCCAAATAAACTCTTACGGACGAACAAGAACATTTCCATTATTAGCCACTAACAAGTTCTCTTCAGAAGGCCTGCATTGCATTTTATTGATATTTGTAAATATCTTCAAAATTGTATATCGTTCCACAATCTTCCAGAATACTGTGAAACTGGTACATATGCCCAATTGCCCACCGACTGCACTCGATACCTACATTGCTTGTTTGGAAAATTCGAAGAATTTGCCTGCAGTGCGGGACTACACTGGAATCAGGTAATGATAGTACAGATACAGAATATCCATTCTCCATAATTATGATCCAATAAGTTAGAAGTTATAAAAACACTACATATAACTAAAGCAATATGGCTTAAATTGCAAGTATTGCAAACCTTCTCCGCTTGGGCACAAAAGTGCCCAAGGCCGCTCAACAATAAAATATTCCTGGGAACAATTGTGCCCAAGGCGTCCTTAACGGATAAATGTGAACATCGTTAATTTGTTTTGCAGGAAAAACAGATCTGCGATTGGCCCAAGAACGCTAAATGCAAACGCAAGGTCAGCCCAACTACCACTACTACAACCACAACGACCACATCCCGACCAGTTCAAATAGACGTGATGCCGGAGCATGATCATGACCATTCAGGACATGATCACACACATGACCACGGACACGAACATTCTCAACCAAATAAGCCAATGATTTCTTCAACTAGCGTCACACAGCCCGACATCAGCTCCAAGCCTGCTCTCCTAAACTGTAGGTTTTGTACCCGTTAATAATACCAAAGATAATAATAAAGTAATTTAAATGCACAATCGTTTTTTTTTATATCAATGCGCACTTATATGACGTTAATTATTTTCCAGCTCGCTATAAACTGGTGTGTTATTACACGAACTGGTCATGGTACCGTCCTGGTATCGGCAAGTATAGTCCAGAGGATATCGATCCGAGTCTTTGCACCCACATCGTCTATGGTTTCGCTGTTCTCGGCGACGATGGTCTCATTATGGCCCATGACTCCTGGTCAGACTATGATAACAGTAAGTTTGATATACGACATTCTAAGACTTATCTAAATATTATAAAACAAAGTCGCTTTTTGTACCTGACCGTGTGACCACGTCGTTTTTCTAAAATACGCTACGAATTTTGATGCAGTTTTCACCATAATTATATAATTTATGGCGGAAGATTTAGGAAACATTCAACTTTAATGTTAATATTCTCAATATTTTCAGGATTCTATGAGAAGGTTGTAGAATACAAACGTTATGGTATCAAAGTATCTCTAGCTATCGGCGGCTGGAATGACTCAGCAGGCGACAAGTACTCTAAGCTGGTCAATGACCCCGCGGCCCGTGCTCGATTCGTCTCACACGTCGTTCTATTCCTCGAGAAATATGGATTTGATGGTTTAGACCTCGACTGGGAGTATCCTAAGTGCTGGCAGGTGAGAATTTTCTGACACTTTTCAATGCAGTCAATTTTAAAAAACTATGTAGATCATACAATAGGGTTGTGTAAAAAAAAAAGAAAAACTGTTTAGTCCGTCAATCAGATAATAAAAAAATATTAGACACGTATTTTTTGCTTTACCATATTAATAAAAAAAAAAATACGTATATAAAACACATTAAACTTGGGGAGTGGGGGCTCGATACGTCACAGCTACGTATAAAATCTACTGAGAAGTGACGTCATGACACATTCGAACTCAATGTATCGCCGTAATGTTTTGATTACGTAAAAAAAGAAAAAATACATGTCCAATATTCATTTGGTCATCATCCCTATTGTCCTCTCTTGCTGCTTTCAATTATTCGCTTTCTTTTAAATTCAAAAAGCAACATCCGCTTACATTTCCTGTGAATTTAATAGCGTATCAAGAATAATATCAACAATAATATAAAACGATAATGGACTTAATAGGGTAAATGCAAGAAAGAAATCGTTTTACATTAAAGAATTACCGAATGTTGTACATAAACGCACAAAACTACTTAAAACAATCAGAACTTGATCCATCAATCAAGACGACTTTACACTTTATTATTCTTACTAACATTTCCTACAATTTTATTGTCCACAGGTTGATTGCTCAAAGGGTCCTGATTCAGACAAGGAAGGTTTCGCCGACCTCGTACTGGAGTTATCAGCTAAATTCAAGCCTAAGGGTCTGCTTCTATCAGCGGCCGTATCTCCTAACAAGAAAGTCATAGACGCTGGCTATGACGTGCCAGTACTGGCTCGCCACCTCGACTGGATCGCTGTCATGACTTATGACTACCACGGACAGTGGGACAAGCGGACTGGTCATGTAGCACCTTTGTACTACCACCCGGAAGACGGCACCACTTACTTTAATGCGGTACGGACTTTACTATTAACATAACTGCCAAATGGCATCATTTGATTAATCAAAAGAACGTACTGTAAGTTCATCCGAACAAAGAATTTGTAAACACCTAAACATGACAATGAGTCTAGTTCAGAGGATTCCTGAATTAAACCGACCATGAGACATAAATAGTAAACGACTTTTCTCGATCACGATCGCGGAATAATAATAATAATTATTATTATTATTTATTTACTTCAATCAACTTTGGGATCATAGGCACAATTAATCAGAATTATAAAATCATTAACAAAATTAAAATAAACATCACAATTAAAATTAAAATCACAATTAAAAATTAAAATCACAATTAAAATTAAAATTTTAACAAAATTAAATCAAATTAAAATCAAATTAAAATCAACATCAAAATTAAAATTATTATAAAATTAAATCAATATCTTAACATTAACATTAGTCAGGACGTGAACCATGCAGCAGTGGCTCACGTACTGACAGTCGAAATGTTCAGCAAAAGCCTTCAGGATACTGTTGCGGCCGCCTCGCACCCTGCGCACCAAGGATGTGCACCGCTTGAGAGAGTACCCTGAACGCGTTATTGTAGTGGACACGTAGAGCGCTGTACTGTTTCTGCGTGTAATCCATCCACAGACTGCCGGTATAAAAGGACGTACAAAATACCCTAAATAGGGTTATTTTGATGCCCCTCGAACACCGAGCAAATCCGCGGGCTATCATAATAATTCCATTCTAATAAAACAATTTGTTTAATTACAGAACTACACAATTCATTATTGGATGCTAAAGGGAGCGCCAGCGAATAAGCTGATAATGGGTATGCCAATGTACGGACAGACATTTACTTTGGGTGCCGACGATGACTCGCCACAGACCCTCAGTTTGGGCAATGAAGCTACTGGCTTAAACGCTCCAGCTTCAGCTGGTGGTGAAGCAGGAGAATATACTAGAGCTAAAGGCTTCTTGTCTTATTACGAGGTAAGGAATCACAAATACCATAATGGATTGCTTATCGACCAAAAAAAAGATAATCATGAGTTTATTAATATCTTCATTCTCGTTTTAGATTTGCGATCGCATCAGATATAACGGCTGGAAGGTAGTAAAGGATCCTCAACAGCGAATGGGTCCATACGCATACAAGGGCAACCAATGGGTGTCGTTCGATGATATTGAAATCATTAAAAAGAAAGTGAACTTCATAAAATCATTAGACCTCGCTGGTGGTATGGTCTGGGCTCTTGATCTTGACGATTTTAAAAATAGGTGAGTCGATAGAAAAGTTATATAGTTAAATCTTTAACGCATGTAAATGTGATATATTTTTGGAAATGATTCGCAATCGTATTTAACAATTTCCTAACTTCTCTAGATGTGGTCAAGGCAAGTATCCACTTGTCAACGCAATCAAGAATGGCTTACTGGATCCCAGCGTAGAGGAAGATACAACAATAACATCTGGCCCAATAATTGATCCTCCAAACGAAATAGACGAAGATCTTGATGATATTCAAGTGCGGCCTGTCACGAAGCCGACTCCAAGGCCCACACAAATAACGACGCATAAACAACCCATGGTAGTCACGACGACAAAAAAACCAACGACTGCAGTCAGTACCAATTTGGAAGAACGCTACAAGGTCGTTTGTTATTACACTAATTGGGCTTGGTACAGGTAATTAACTTAATTATGTGTTTTATGCTATCACATGGAAATATGTGAATGAATTAGTTATATTGTACGTTCTTCAAATTTTTTACAAATTTTATCCTTTTTACAGACCCGGTCCAGGAAAATACACACCTAGCGACATTGATCCCTCGCTTTGCACCCATATAGTGTACGCGTTTGCTGTCCTCGACACAAAGCGCCTCGTGATCAAACCACATGACATGTGGTTGGATGTGGAAAACAGTACGTAGCTATTAAAACAAGTTCTAGTATTTTATTCCTATCATAATATTCTAATAACTAACTGGCTACTTTTTCAAATTTTACAGAATTTTATGAAAAGGTTGTATCTCTAAAAGAGAAAGGCGTGAAAGTTGTACTTGGAATTGGAGGATGGGACGACTCGGCGAGTGACAAGTATTCACGAATGGTGAACAGTCCATCAGCCCGAAGGAAGTTCGTGATTCACGCTGTAGACTTTATCGAACAATATGAATTTGATGGATTAGACCTCGATTGGGAGTATCCTAAGTGCTGGCAGGTGAGCAAATAATATAAAAAAACCGGTCAAGTGTGTGCCGGACCACGCACAATAAAGAGTTCCATAGATGAGATGAATTTATCTCAAGAACAAACTTATCATTGTAGTTGAAAAACATGTTGGTCGACTATTACTCGGTAACTTGTAACGTCTACTTAGCTGTGATAGTTTTCCTTTTAACTTCGTATACTCCTGTTGTGAATATTTTCACGTATCCAAAAACAACCATTTAGTTGGCAGGTGGGGACACATGGCTGTAAACAAAATATAGTACTTTAAAGCTTAATATTACGTCAGCGGATCCCTGAATCGAAAAATTGTTTTCACAAACCCGCAATATTTTTAATGGCCTATCCAACGATACCCCACAAAATCGGAGAGATGAGAAAAATAAATATCATCCCCACTTTACATGTACGGGGTACCCAAAATTTTTTTTTTCATGATTTTATTTTACCTTTATGTTCTCGTGATTAATATGAATATATACCCATACCAAATTACAGCTTTCTAGTACCAAGAGTCTCTGAGCTAAGCCGCGGACATACAGACGGAAATTGCGAAACCGTATGGGTTCCTTGTTTACTACGGAACACTAAAAAGTTATTTCTGATCCTGATTGCAAATGAACAAAGATAACTTAAGGCATTTATTTTCTAGGTGAACTGTGAAAAGGGTCCGAGCTCTGACAAACAAGGCTTTGCTAGTCTTGTAAAAGAACTACGAGCTGCTTTCAAGCCTCGCGGCTTATTGCTCTCCGCCGCAGTCTCAGCCAGCAAACGAGTCATAGATGCTGGTAAGACACGATTTTTTTTTTCAGCCCTCAATCATTATGTCGTCAATACATTAGTTTCAGCATGTTGAAATTTATTTAATTTTTCAGGCTATGATGTAGCGACGCTGGCTAAAAATCTGGATTGGATTTCCCTAATGACATACGACTACCACGGTCAATGGGATAAGAAGACTGGACATGTATCCCCAATGTATGCTAGCGACGGAGATGTAGACAAAACTTTGAACACTGTAAGTCCTTACCAGAAACTAAAATTAAAAATGGCTATTGTTTCAAAGGCCCTAATACTCGTAATATCAACTGTATTTTCCCTCAGAACTTCACAGTGCACTACTGGATCGACAAAGGAGCAGCTCCTGAGAAGCTCATATTAGGTGTGCCATTCTACGGCCAATCATTTTCATTGGAAGAAAACGCTGGAACTGGCCTCGGAGTACCTTCCTACGCGGGTGGAGAGGCAGGCGATGAGACCAGAGCTAGAGGCTTCTTGTCATTCTACGAAGTGAGTTATAACATAGTGAAAAACATGAATAACCTTTATTGTACTGCTGTTACGTACTGAAGTATTCTATGCAAAGTTACTAAATTGCCGAATAGGTTAAAGGCACCGCATTAATGGAATGCTCAATGTGCACATGTGTTAAATGCACTGAATATGTACTTTTGACTGAATATTCTTAAAGGAATCCAATGCTAACGCAACTACACTAAAATTTGTTGTATATATTTAAATGTAGTACCCAGCCTACCTGCCGGTTTCTGCTACGGTAATCACATTTTATCTATTCTCCCCCAGATATGCGACCGCATCAGAATGAAGGGCTGGCAAGTATCCCGTGACCCAGGTGGTCGTATGGGTCCGTACGCCAGCTTCGACGATCAATGGGTGTCATTCGACGATGACTTTATGGTGCGCCACAAGGCAGAGTATGTCCGTTCCATGGGATTGGGAGGCAGTATGGCGTGGTCCCTTGACCTTGATGACTTCAGTGGAAGAAACTGCGGCTGTGGAAAGTCACCCCTCCTCGCTACCATCAATCATGTGCTGCGTGGAAGTGAAGCACCGCCGAGGTGCTCGCTTGAAGACTGTAAGTTTGAAATCAATATTAACAAAATATCAAATATCGATTTATGAGACAGTCGGTAAAAATAATCAGAATGGTCAAGTATAACAAAAAGTAATACACATTTTACATTATGTTAACAGTGCAAGTAGATAATGCAGAAACTGATATGGACATCCCAGTCTCAATGCCGAGCGCCACTCCCACTCCGGACATTGAGGAAACGGATGATATCCCAGTGATGGTACCAGTAGAAGAAGTTGATACTGATACTGATACTGATACCGACACTGATACTGATGCTGGTATTGGTACCGACACGGACTTAGACACTGACAGTGTAAGAAACCCTGATAAAGATTGAATTGCTAAAGGTTTGAGAAAGTGATTCTGTAATATTGATATAATGTTATTATATTGTGATGTTTCACAGGGTCCAAGTCTTGAAGGCATGTCGTGCACTGGAAACGTATTCAAAGCCGACGAGAGTAAATGCAACAAATATTACTTGTGTCTCAACGGTCACTGGATGCAACTGGAGTGTCCCGCACCGCTACACTGGCATAAGGTATATTTTCGACTTCAAAAAAGTTCTTAAATATTCAGAAACATTCACTTCAAGATATATCGTCTCATTTGAATTGCATGCATTTGAACATAAGGTCGAACTAAAAGCAGTAATTTACACGTTTGTTGCAGTTACGCGTTAGCTTAAAATACAGTATCTAATGAATTTGTTTGTACAGAACCACTGCGACTGGCCAGAGAAGGCACAATGTAGAACGAAGTCTGCACTGCGGCTAGCAGGATTAGAACCCGAAGAGGTGCAAGAGGATAAACCTATCGTGGGATGCTACTTCACTAACTGGGCCTTCTATAGGTAAAGACAGCACATAATCACTTGGTGAAAGACAGCACATATTGTAACAAAATGTTTGATAAATCATTTTTGACCACAGGCCCGGCAAAGGCAGCTTTGGACCGGAACAAGTAGACCCAACACTTTGCACACATATTATATACGCATGGGCTCATCTTGATGGCAATTCCTTCAATTTGGTGCCTGGAAACCCAGAGCTGGATCTTGAAAATGGTATGTATAGTGTTCAAAATAAATTTAACGATTATTTTGATTATCAAGTCTTTATCTAAAGGTATAATGATGATGTTTCTCTTCCAGACTTCTACGGCAAGTTGACTCAGTTGCAGCAAACAGGGGTCAAAGTTATTATTGGTGCTGGTGGGCTTACGGACTCTGAAAGCAGAAAATGGAGCAGAATGATATCAAGCCCAGAAAACAGAAAAACATTTGTAGACTCCGTTTTGAAATTCTTACAAAGATGGCACTTTGATGGAGTTCAGATTGCTTGGCAATATCCTGGATGTAAACAGGTACACTATTTATGTTTTCTGAATATTTATATAATGAAGCAAATATCTATAATATCGGTTCTGGAGTGGCGACCGCGTACCGGAAGACGTAGCGTTGGAAGGCCTCCCACAAGGTGGACCGATGACCTTATGAAAGCTGCAGGAATCCGCTGGATGCGGGAAGCACAAAACCGGTCGGTGCTTGGGGGAGGCGTATATCCAGCAGTGGACGTCTATCGGCAGAAATGATGACGATGATGAAGCAAATATATATTTTTAACAGATCTCGCCTTATAATTAACTGTAGCTGTGCTTAGTCCGTACTACAAAGCAAATTTCATCTTAATCAAGCCAAAGCCGTTGATGAAGCTAATTCTACAATTTAATTCCAGACTCCATGCACAAATGCTACAGTGGACATAAAAGAAAGGGACAACTTCGCTGAATTACTCACAGAGTTATCAAGGACCCTACGTCCTCAAGACCTGGAGCTATCCGCTATGGTGTCCGCCTCTCCAGAAATAGCTCAATTAGCGTACAAGCCTTACGTTCTAGCCGCAGAGTTAGACTGGGTCGCGATTGCTGCTAATGATTATTATGCATCCTCGACTGGAAAGACGTCGTATTTAGTACCGCTGGAATCTAGTCATGTTAGAGGAGTCAATAGCTTGGTAAGTCTTGGTTTAAAATTCAATATTCTATTTATTATCGAAGAAGTAAGGACGTGAGATTAGAATCCCATTTCTAAAACTCAATGCCCTGACTGTAGACAAAGATAATAATTAAGAGATTCTGCTGACAATAAAATTCCAAATAAGCCTTTATTTCAAGACACGAAGCCCTTCACTAAAAACGCGTGTGAGATATGAGTGCGCTCTAATAATATGGCTTCTCTTCCATGAGTCGTAAATTAATTAATTATAGCAATCTGGTGATTTTGTCCTCATATCAACATGATATTGTGTACTGAAGTCAGTGCCGGATTAAGCAAGCGCGGGGCCCGTAGCAAATTCTACCGAGGGGCCCTTGATCTGCTATGGGTTCTCAAGTATAAACGGGTAAAAAAAAAAACAATATAATGCCAAAATAAAGACCCTGTAAAAATGTCAGCCCTTAATATTGATATTTAGTAGTATTAAGTCACGAATCGAAATTTTCCAGGTTCAATTTAAATAACATGAGAAAAAATATGTATTTTTTGCCAACGAAAAAATCGGTTACCGATTGTCTGACGTGGATTGTCTTTGTCGGAAAGGGTGTTACGTGTCACGTTTTTGTGATATATAATATTCCACGTCCCACGTTTCACTAAAGAATTACGTTCAGGCGGAGGTGGCCAGATTTGGGGCCCCTTTTTGTGCGGGGCCCGTAGCAATTGCTACTCTTGCTACGTGGTTAATCCGGTACTGACAGACTGGTAAACCTTTATCAATAAATAAATGTAATTTGTTTTGTACAGAACACGTCCCTATCATATTGGACGAGCGTGTTACCGCCTCGTCACGTGGTACTGGGAGTTCCTGCGTATGCGCGGTCCTACAGTTTGCGCAGCGCTGCGAACGCTGGGCTTGAAGCTCCAGTCACCGGCCCCGGAGAACCTGGACCATACACTCGAGTGCCTGGGTTCTTAGCATACTATGAGGTTAGTAGAGAAAAATAGGTTCAATAAACAACAGACAAAAAGTTAACTTGGTTATGCTAGGAGTCGAAACCTATGCTTCTTACAGTTTTTGCATTGTCGAATCGTTATGAGGCCCTAGTGTGAGTTTCTTTTAAATTTACGCGTCGAGCGCGTTCAGCACTCCGATTAGTGTAGGGCCAAAATCGGAGGCCAATTCTAGCGCTGCACGCGCTCAATGCGTAAAATTGAGATGGTTAAAATAACAAACAGATTTTCGCCATACTCACATAAAGGCTCCTACACACTGGCGCGACACGCGACGCGACACAAAGAGACCGCTCGTCGCGCGGCTCGCGGGTGTCGCGCCTGATTGTAGGAGCCTTAATGAGTGAACATTACTGAATTAATTTAGGTATAACTTAATCACTGTTGCCCAGTCGACCCTATAAATAGAACGCCTGAGTTCTTTATCATCATTGCCTCTTCAAAATTATAAGGGCATTTCATTTTATCAAATATTCAAATGAAATTGCGGAACGTCTAGCAAGGTCAACCTGGAACCGTTTACCGCTACCGACAATAGACATAACTATTTGTACAATCTCGCGACACGGTTTCTATCTGCTGATACGAAAGATAATGAAGACTTCAATGTTCATAGTGTGAATGTAACATGTTAAATACCGCAGCACTCAGAAGACATTATTATCTCGACTCAAGATTTAGATCCCAACTACTTTGAGAACGTGAACCCAAATAAGGGCTCGTACACACTCGCACGATATCGCGGGCGCGACGCGACATTAGTAGCACAATTTCTTTGTCGGTGCCTGTCGCGCCCGCGATATCGCACGAGTTTGTATGAGCCTTAATACGAGTCCTACGCAGTGGCGTAAGCCACCTGTATAGGGGTCACCCTTCCGTAAAAGTAAAAAAATACACAAACTATCACGTTGTTCAACGATAAATAATTAGGCTTGAAGCCATCGTCCTACCAGAATCATACTCCATGTTGGTGATCGCAAAGCTAGTCAGGCTCTCTGGCTCTAGGAATTTTATTTCCCATTGCTTAAATCGGTGCCATTCAAGATTAGAAGCTTGATGATTCCTCAAAAAATTGTGTATCAGCTAATTTTATTTTATTTGTCACAGGTCGCAGATGGTTTAGCGACGCATCAGTGGAAGGAGAGTCGAAGTTCTGCGGGTACGTTCAGCGTTCGCGGCGGGCAATGGGCGTCGTACCTGAGTGGAGCAGACGTGGGAGGCGCGAGCGCAGCGGCCAGGCGCGCGGGCGCACGCGGTGCTGCCTTGTGGGCGCTCGACCTGGACGCGCGGGGACACTGCTCGCTGCTGAGTGCAATGCGACGAGGTCTCACCGAACCGGACCTACCTCTAGAGCTGTGCGCACCTGCTGCGTGAAACAAGTAAAACTTACAACACGTAAAACGTGGGGTCAGCATCAGAAACTACCCCAAAAATTATAATTTTAAAACGGTTACTTATTTGTGTAAAGTACCGATTATGAGACTGTGTCATGTGGGTGCTTATATGTATAAGACTTAATTTAGGTAAAAATTTAACATATTTAGATACTTCAATGTGATATTTTTGATACGTACATAAAATTTCTACTGATGTAGTCGTTCTTGTGAATTCCTTGATTTTTACTTGACGGTTGCACTTAAATAAAGGAGTAAATAATATGTATTTTATAATATTTTTCGATACCTACTGGTTGTTTTGAATTTCCGATTTAAGTAAAAGTGCAAGGAATAAAGTATTTTAACTGAATTATTAGACAAAGAACATCAAAACTTTCGTATAATGTAGGTATCCTTGTCGGTATTAAAACTTACAGTCAATACTGTAACTATTACGAGTACTTCTAAGGAATAGATAGTTACCACAACTGTATACTTAAAATGAATGTAATGAATGAAGGTGTCATACAAGATACCTTTTTAAATAGCTGTCTAATAATAAAACGATTACATAATTTTTACGTTGTTGAATTTTTCATCATCACCCTAAACCAAAAAAAAGTTTATTTGAGATGTAGGTATTCATCTGAACGCCCTCTGTACTCTGTCTTTGTTCCTACCTTAGGTAGGTAGGTACAAAGAGAGGAAGGTAGACTCTTAAGGCGAGGTTCTTCAAGTTAACCTCGAGGAAATGTAATTTTAATGGCGCGTTTAATCATTACCGTTTTTAAATAAAATGATTATTTAAAAACGGTAATGATTAAACGCGTGAAAAAATTATATGTTGCTTTTGAGACCTTTCGTTGGGTACTCGTTACATAATTGGATAAAGTTCGCTCGATAGAAAAAAAACCCAAACATACCCTTATTTTGTAGATTAAAATCACTTTATTTCAATATTACACCACATTATGTATTGAAAATCATATCAAAATAAACGTCTATGATGATGTAATGTAAGTCGGGTTTAACATTGTTAAATCGTAAATCATAAATTTTCAAACCGAACTTAACGAAATTCACGGCACAATTTACTCGCGCCCAGCTGTCACCTCTAGAACAAAAATATCATGTGGAAATGCTTATGAAAATGCAATACCTACTCACATACGTGACGCATAACCATACCTACAGGAAATACCAACTATGAATTAAACATTTTATTTATGTTTCCTCATTTCTTGTTGCCATTGCAACCTACCTTGGAAACTACATTATATTCTGCCATATGATCCTTGGCTACGTGACAATCAGATAAATAACATAAAAGATAGAATCAGATACGATAACATCGCATAAAGAAGCAATAACATCTGCATACGAGGGCTGCACTAAAAGTAACGGGAATGGAATATTTCCACTGTTCCTGTCATATTAAAATCTTTTTAATTGAAAACTCCTTGGTTTTAAAAATCGAATACCATTTATTTATTTAAAAAAAGATTCTCGGTGTTGTCACAAGGTTTTGTCAAACTTGTTTAGTCGTTGAGAAAATGGAATTGACTCGAGAAAATTCAAGAGCGATGATTTATTATGACTTTCGAAGTGGTTTAACACAAAAACAGTGTGTTGACCGGATAATTTCTGCATTTGGTGATGAAGCCCCATCCAAAACCACAATTTATCGCTGGTTTGCTGAATTTCAACGTGGACGTGTCAAGCTCAGTGATGATCCCCGTCAAGGTCGTCCAAAAACTGCAGTCACCCAAGAAAACGTTGATGCTGTGCGTAAGCTGATTGAGGAAGATCGACATGTGACATAACGCGAAATTCAGGCAACTTTAGACATTGGCATGAGTCAAATACAAATAATCTTGCATGAACAATTAGGTGTAAAAAAGTTGTTTTCCCGATGGATACCGCATTCGCTCTGTGAAGAGCAAAAAGCGGCTCGCGTTACTTGGTGCGTCAGAACTGTCGAAAGATTCCACGCAGGATCCTCAAATGCTGTATACAACATCGTATCAGGTGAGGAATCCTGGATATATGCGTACGAACCCGAAACAAAACGGCCATTTTGGAGACCCCAACTTCCGAATGGAATGGTTGCTTCAATGATTGGTTCCATCGTATGGAAAAATGTGTCAAATTTCGCGGAGAATACTTCAAAAAGCAATAAATACATTTTTAAATAGTAATGTTGTGTCTCTTCCTTGATTCCCGAAATGTTCAGTGCCGCCCTCGTAATACTGTTTTGTTCACCTCAAATAATTAACAGGGAAAGTGTGAAACAAAGTAAGGTTACAATCATTTTAAAAGTCACCTCCGGGGTAATTGCGTAACACACAGTAGCAATGGGTTTCATTTTGACAGTTCAACTACATTCATTGCGTTATCTACGTTGTTGAGCAGATTTTTCTTTCTAACATGTGAAGCAATGGATTAGCAATATCCTTCATAATCATTCAGTTTGTGATTGATAGTGTGTGACGCAATTGGACGTAGTTAAATGAAAAGGATCCAATCCACACAAAGTTTAGGGATATTGACGTTTAAAGTTTAAAAGATATAACAAATTTTATATTTCCGTGCATGTGAGCTGGGCCTCAAGTCTGCTATTACAATAGTGTCAGAATGGTCTATCATTGATTTCATAATTGTTGATTTTGACAAGTTTGGTAATCTACTAATATAATGGCGTCATTATGACTTTCCAATGGTCAGCCACTGACACTCCATTGAAAGAATTGGTAATCTCGTACATAATGACAAATGAAACTTCCTACTAAACTTCCAAGTTCCCACTACTTCAGATTGCTTAAAACACTAATAAATAATATGTAAAAATATATATAAATGAAATCAGGCATGAATAAATGTTCAAAATGCAGTTGTAATACAATTCTATTACGAGACCATTGACCGACCAATGATCGACTATTATGAATTTAGCAGATTACGAACTTTTAGCAAAATGACAATGGGATCGTATTGGAGTGACGAATTTATAAAAATAGCAGACTTGGGCCCCTGGTTCTGAGGTTGATCAAAATGATAATCTGTTGTTTTTTGCTTGGATCTATGTATTTTACTCGCCGATAGCATCGATATTTCCAGGTTGTGGATTGGATACTTTTCGTTTAATTACGTCCAATTTGGGTGCTGGTATTAGAGCCAGTGCTCATCATAATTTTACAGATATCTGGATGAAACAATAACATACAATGGTCTTAGGAAAAGCGTTAGATACTGTCTTTCCCTTTCCATACTACTCAAAATACTTTGTTAATATTTAGCAGATTGATATTTCCCCAAGGCAATTTAATATTGTTGGTCCCATATTGATGTTTTTACTGCATCTATAATTTCTAATGCAGTGTAATGCAACCTACTACTATTCTGCCGCGCTAACGAAGAATTCAATAACTCGATTTTGGATGGTTTTCAGTTATATATTCGTTGAGTTATATATTTGGAGTCAGCGAATCGAAATCTATTAACTCTCTCTAAGCAACTTTTTATTGAAGTAGCGGGTAGAAGCTAGTTATTTATAAACTATTCAAGCCCGCCCTTAACACTTGACGGAAATCCTTGCTTTCTCTTAATACGGCTTGAGTGAAAAGACGTCTGCGGGCGGGGCGTTCAGCGTTGCGTGCAAGAGGCGAAAGAGCGTTCGCCGAGTGGCCTTAACTAGTGCACGCTTAGCGATAGCGTTCGTGTAAGCCGGTCACATTTTTCATCATGTTGTCGGTCGTAGGTACATTATTATTGATAGGTATGTATTTAGAAGAAAATGTGTTGTTAAAATATTTGTTTAACTCGATAATTAAACAAAGAAGGCTGTGTGGGAAGTTTTCTACGCAAACACAAACTGTTTGAGCTGCACGCGACGCCCCGCTCACCGCAAACAAGCACGCACCGGACTCAGGACACTCGCGAAGGATTGCATGTGTTTAACACGAACGCCGCACGCGACGCCCCGGACGGACGCTCGAGTCGTGCGTGCACTCAGTTCGAACACAGAACGTCACTCAATACTCAAGCATTACTTAAAACTAGATTCAAGCCATTATAAACAAGATTTGTTTGGTAAGGAGCTTATATCAGACGCTTATAAAAGTTATCATACTTATAAAGGTTGAATGTCTATAATTGTAGGAGTCATTATACTTCTTTAATGCTATTACAAGTACATCATAGGAGTTAATAACATTCTGTAAGTTGGTTATACGATAATTATAAAAACAAAATGCTCCTATAAGTGTGCCCAAATCCATGTTTGTAGCAAGCTATAAATATCTTAAAAGCATTAAAAAAATAGTCTTTTAGATAGTTATAAGCACATATTTTGCTAGTTGGGTAGTTTTAAGTATCTAATGCTTGTGTATTGAGTGACGTTCTGTAATACGGGCCTTAGGCCCCTTTCATTATACAGCGTGTCGCCGTTCGCGTGCGCACGCGACCGGCGCAATTTGTTTGCAACCTATGGCGGGATTCACTGTGGCGCGTGCGGTCGGTCGCATTTTTAAAACTGTAAAATGATCAACTCGACCGGCAGCGCTGTACGCGACCGGCGACACGCTGCAGAATGAAAGTAGCCTTAAAAATCGTACTATTCTTTTAGCCTTGTGTGGGATCACACATCTCACGTAACATTAGTAAAACATAGGCAGGTACCTTCCAACAGTGACGGACTTACCAGTAGGCTGAGTAGGCTAAAGCCTACACTAAACTGCCGCCCTAGACTAAAGCCTAGGGCGGCAGATTTCGAAGAACGGCAGCATGCGTAGTTTATTCTTGTCTTGCTTCGGCCGTCCGGCGCACTGTTCACAAGTTCAATGAATCAATAGTTTTTATTTGTAAACACAGTGTGCAAGATGTTACAATTGTTATATAACGTTTCTCTATATTTTGCCATTTGGCGTACAAATATACATTTATTGGAGCCTTTTGCCAAGTTCGTTTAAAAGATTAGGATATGATATTGATCTACATAAAAAAATATACAAGTCTGATTTTATTAACGTTTACAAGAGTCCTTACGCTGAGGATATTAATAGTTATGTTGCATGATTGCATCAGACGCTTAGTGATTATTATCGTGACTCTTCCTTTCTTATTTACCTATATGCTGTGTCACGGTACGTAATACAATTTAAGCAGTTGTCAAGTCCAAAGTGCAAAATCCAGTGTGTGATTATGATGATAGCAGTTTTGTAAATAGTTAGCCAAGGACAGCGAACAGTGCAAAAAAGATTATATAGATATAATATCCTGGACATAAAATAAAATAAATAATCGTGAGACCAATTGATATGATATCTCCGCTAAAAACTCTACTGGATATTTTCACAATAAAACTCGATTAGGTATCTCGGTACCTAAGTCCAAACTCCATTCAGTTTAACAGTTGATTCATGTATCGAAGCACGACTTTGACAATATAATATTTGCACGGAACATTAGTAATAAACGAAAAAGTGTCTCAACTAATTAATAATAATAGTGACCATTGTGTACATTCTAATTGTCATTGAATCAAAATATTTAGCCAAATCCACAGTTCAATGGCCTTCGTGTGTTACCTAAATACAAATGATTGTAGAAATACATAACTAATGAATATCCTTTACAAATTAAATAAAAAAACGGGAAATGTTAAGTGATACTTTTTTACTCAGATCCTAAAAGTTACTCCAACTTCGTACATAATTGAAAAATTAAGTAATCATACCTGCCCGAAACATGGCCAAACTCTTCCACACGGGTTTCACCAATAATGTGCCGAAAATCAAGACGCCTCTTTCTGCCTTCTACAAACAACTAAACACTCAAGTAAGTTTCTTTAAGAGTTCTGTTTATTTAAGGTTCTAAATAGGTTAACTTATCATACGATTCATTGTGAATTGTATCGTGATTATCTAAAGGATAATGACCGAAGTAAGCCCGGAAACGATAATTTTGTAACTCAAAAAGAACAGGGGCCTTACTCCCGAAAACGATTCGAGTTTGATTTTGATTCCGATTCGATTTCGTTTCTGATCCGAACTCGATTTAAAACTTAAAACTGACCGAAGTTAGTTTCGCTTCGAACCACCGCATGATCGTACGCTAGTGTTGGATTCAAGAGTATGGATCGGCATTTAATTCGAACCCAATTCAATTGATTCAGAACTCGATGCTGTCGGGTAAGGCCCCAGAAGCGAGTTCGAATCGAAATGAAAATCAAACTCGAATCGTTTCCGGGAGTTAGACCCCTGATTGTTATACTGACCTATATATATTTTTACGATCGAGGATCAAGGGGCTCGTGGCTAAGTAATAACACACGGGTCGATCGATCAGGGTATAAAGCTACACTTGCCGCGGTTGGCGCTTTACATACCCTTTACCCCTCCGTGCCTCGGAAAGCACGTTAATTTATTGTTTTATATCGACAGGTACCAACTAAAGAAATACAGATCCCAGTAAAATTTGGGCACATCGCGGGAAAGCTATGGGGCAGCGGCGACCAACAACCCATCCTGGCACTACACGGCTGGCAAGACAACGCAGGCACCTGGGACCCCTTGATACCGATGATCATCAAAGATAGACCTATATTAGCTTTGGACTTTCCTGGGCATGGGTTTTCGTCGTGGACTACCGGTACACATACCTACACAATTATAATTAAACTTGTGAGCTTTACTTATCGCAATCATAGCTACTCAATAAAAAATTATACCTTCCCGTATACATAATAGTTATACAACTCAATACAAACAGTGCTGGATTAAGCAAGCGCGGGGCCCGTAGCAAATACTATGAAGGGGCCCTTGATCTGCTACAGGTTCTCAAGTATAAAATGGTTAAAAAACAACTTTTTTTTTTTTAGGAACTTTATGTTGCCTTTGGGATTTTAGATCTGGTCTCACAAGCACTGTACCACCTAGTGCGATAAATTATTTTTATAGGAAATTGAACGTTCTATAGAAAAAGTTCTCATAAATTTTTTCTATAAATTCACTATTTCAAAAGTTATTCCAGATTAAAGTTGGACATACCCTAAGTTGTCAATTTTACTTTCATATACTGCAAAAATATTATTGTTTGTGGAGGTGGGCTGGTTTAGATACGCGGGGCCCCTTTTTGCGCGAGGCCCGTAGCAATTGCTACTCTTGCTACGTGGTTAATCCGGCACTGAATACACACACGATCTTTGAGAATTCAAAGAAAGCCGCTCTACCGTACGAAGATTTCAATACGTTTTTAATTTTTAGGTATGACTTACCACGAATGGGACTGGCCGAGGATGATTTTATATATAAAAGAGCACTTCAACTGGGACAAAGTTTCCTTACTGTGTCACTCTATGGGAGCGATCGCTGGTATGCGCTTCGCGAGCGTGTTTCCTGATGACGTTGACTTTTTTATAGCAATAGACAGTTTTATATTAGAAAATCAAAATTCAAATACATTAGTAAACACGATATATCCCAAACTGCTACAAAAGGATGTTGTGTCTCAAGCTTGGTTGGAAAGTAAACCACCAACGTATACGTTAGAAGAAATGACTAAATCATGGCATTTAGCAACGAGGAAGTCTATAGCCTTAGAGAGTGTTCAACACCTACTGAAAAGGGGCGCAAAGCAATCAAAAACCGATCCCAATAAATATTATTACTCGCGGGACTCGAGACTGAAGTACGTCATACTTATTCCTGAAGATAGAATGTTTGTCGAAGCTCTCGTCAGAAGACTGAAGTGTCCAATGTTATTCCTAAAAGCGACAGATTCTCCTTTCTCTACCTCCAAGTTTTCTATTGCAATGCGAGAAATTATAGAAGAACAGAATAATAAGTACGAATTTCATTTTGTGCCCGGCAAACATCATGTTCATTTAAATAATCCTGAAAGAGTGGCACCATTAATTAAAAACTTCATAGAAAAGAATAAATTAAGTTTATGAATATTTATTTTTAATAATTGTTAGTATGTTATCAATAGTAATTAAAATTATGAATTAAGGTACCTGCTAGTATTATTACACCTATATAGATAAGATTGAATCCCAGAATGGGGATGTGTCCTGGGTAAAAAAAAAGAAAAACTGTTTAGTCCGTCAATCTGATAATAAAAAAATATTAAACACTTATATTGTTCGCTTTGTCATAATAATAAACAATGACTTAGATAAAACACATTAAACTTGGGGAGTGGGGGCTCGTTACGTCACAGCTACGTATAAAATCTACTGAGAAGTGACGTCATGCCACATTTGAACTCAATGTATCGCCGTAATGTTTTGATTACGTAAAAAAAGTAAAAATACGTGTCCAATATTTTTTAATAATCTACATGACGGACATTTTTTTTTGTTATCATCCCTATTACCTAGCCTAGTGTACATCAAAAATATATTCCAAATAGGGGTGCATCACGAATAATAAACAATTCAAGACCATTTAATGATAATCATAATCATGATCAGTTCCTAACGACAAGAGTTACCTACCTGCTCCATAAATCAGGTAGTACCGTGGAATCAAAAATGATAGGCCGATAAAGTGTTTACCGACGGTCTAAAAAATTCTTACATCCATTTCAGAGCTAAAATTGTAGACACTAACTCCATCATGTCAAATGGATTTAAGAACGGGTCCCGCGGTACTAAGAAGCTATAAGGACATTAGCTGCCTCTGTGCCTTAGTGGTAAGACCACCTGTCTCAGACCCAGATGTCCCGGGTTCGATTCCCAGCGGGGGCATTTTCTGCTCGGTTTGGTTGGTGGTAGGGTTTGTTCTAAGTCCGCCTGGCTAGCTACCACCATCTTATCTAAGTCTGTCGCCATAACAACAATGTTAAGATAGCCAGTTCCTCTGTGGTTGAGGATTCCGGGCGAAGCTCGCTTCCATCTTCGGCCTTTTCATCACTTACCATCAGGTAAGAATAAGCCAAGAGCTCCCCCATTGTGGATAAAAAAAAGCCAACAGGATCTGTCGAGATGTTGGATATAAGAAGGCCTATGACTCGGTGCCACATACATGGCTCATGAGGGTGCTGAAGTTGTATAAAGTAAATGCAACTCTGCGCACTTCCTGATGTCGAGCGAGGCATATTTCAGGGCGATAGTTTGATTCCGCTTTGGTTCTGCTTAGCCTTGAATCCTCTAAGTACACTCAGAAAAAAATATTGTTGGCTATAACAATAAAACTTTAACAGGGGAGAGCCCACCATAGTGTATAGTTCGTGCGTCAATGTTTTTATTGTCATGAATTAAGTTGTCAGTACAACAATATTCCTTCAACAAATATATGTATTGATACTACAACAATGTTTATATTGTCAAATTAAATCTCAGTACAACAATTATGTGTATTGATACTACAACAATGTTTCTTTTGTCAAGAAGTAAATTGTCATTGCGACAATATTCTACAAAATATATGTATTGATACCACAACAATGTTTCTATATTGTCAATACAACAGTATTTTTTCAATAAAGTGTGTTTGGATACTACAACAATGTATCTTTTGTTTGTGGAACTAATTCAATTTAACTGTCACTTTATTGTAATAACAATACTAAGTTATGAGCGCAACAGCTGTACTTTGTTAAATTAAGTATTCTGACTTTGTAACCACCATTAAAGCTTAGTCACGGTATTAAGGTTGTTTGACTCAAATCAACTCATAATTATCTACAGTAGCAAAGTTATTTGAATGCAGGAGCTACTCTACATCGTGAAAACAACAATTCTTGCTTTGCTATTATGAAAGAACCTTAGTTCCAGTAGCAATTCTATTTAAATGCAGGAGCTATGCTACTTCGCGAAAACAACTATACTTCCTTTGTTAATATGAAAGAGCCTTTGTTCCAGTAGCAATGTATTTTAAATACAGGAGCTACGCTACTTCGCGAAAACAACTATACTTCCTTTGTAAATATGAAAAAGCCTTTGTTCCAGCAGCAATGTAATTTAAATGCAGGAGCTATGCTACTTCGCGAAAACAACTATACTTCCTTTGTTAATATGAAAGAGCCTTTGTTCCAGTAGCAATGTATTTTAAATACAGGAGCTACGCTACTTCGCGAAAACAACTATACTTCCTTTGTAAATATGAAAAAGCCTTTGTTCCAGCAGCAATGTAATTTAAATACAGGAGCTACGCTACTTCGCGGAAACAACTATACTTCCTTTGTTAATATGAAAGAGCCTTTGTTCCAGTAGCAATGTATTTTAAATACAGGAGCTACGCTACTTCGCGAAAACAACTGTACTTCCTTTGTTAATATGAAAGAGCCTTTGTTCCAGCAGCAATGTAATTTAAATACAGGAGCTACGCTACTTCGCGGAAACAACTATACTTCCTTTGTTAATATGAAAGAGCCTTTGTTCCAGTAGCAATGTATTTTAAATACAGGAGCTACGCTACTTCGCGAAAACAACTATACTTCCTTTGTTAATATGAAAGAGCCTTTGTTCCAGTAGCTAACTCTCCTTTGTTAAAACAACTACACTTTCTTTGTTTAGACATAAAAGCTTTTGTTCAAGTAGCAATATCATTTACATACAGGAGCTACTCAACTTTGCCAAAACAATTATATTTCCTTTGTTCATATAAAAAAAAAACCTTTGTTTCAGTAGCTTTTATAAAAAACAATTGTATTTTCTTTTTTACTGCGGATAAGGCTTTGGTTCAGTAGCTAATAAATATATTAGCAAATAATGTAATATATTTGCTACTGAACCAAAGGCTTATTCTTAGTTATAAAGAAAATACAGTTGTGTTATATAGAAGCTACTCGAACAAAAACTTTTTCATAATATGAACAATAAAAATATAATTGTTTTGACGAAGTTGAGTACCATAGCTCCTGCATTTAAATAATATTGCTACTTGATCAAAAGCTTTTATGTATATACAAAGAAAGTGTAGTTGTTTTAGCAAAGAAGAGTTAGCTACTGAAACAAAGGCACATTCATATTAACCTATAAAATATAGTTGTTTTCGCAAAGTAGAGTAGCTCCTGCACTTAAATAAAATTGTATTTTATTAGTGTATTGGTACCAGTAACTAATACTCATTGAATAAACTAGTTTGTCAACATACTTATATATTTCAATAGACTAGTTTTTGTTTGAAACACAAATGAGTATTAGATACATAGGTACTGGCAGTACAATAATACGTTAGTGAAACAAAGGCTTATTCGTAGTAACAATGGCTACTGAAATTAAATTCTGAACGCCTAAAGTATACTAAACAATATCAGCTAAGACAGAAGATAGGTTTTGAGTGTACCTAACAGTGGTCTAAATTATGATAAAAACAACATTATTTTTAAGGTATTTGTATTGTTAAACCGTAAATACAATAAATAACATATTCTCTTATAAGTAACATAATATAACATCACGCCTGTATTCCCCGAAGGGTTAGGCAGAGGTGCACCTATAGTACACCCACATTTCGCTCTTATAAGTAGGTACATAATAATCAGTTCAGTTATAAAATAAAATTAATTAATAAAATTAATTAAATTTATGATTTCTTGCAATAAAATCTAACATTACCAGTAGTAACCCAAGTCTGTTATGTCCTAAGTTTTTTTTCGTTTTAGGTTCTTTGTATTGCGAGCCCGCAGTTTTGAGTAGACCTTAATATACTACCTAAGCATGGCCAACGACCACGAGCTATCACCCTAATAGCATTTTTGTTGGCATTTAGTTGGGCATTTTTGTTGGCATTTAGTTGGGCCACTTACCTCTGTAAGTGGCCCAACTAAATGCCAACAAAAATGCTACTAGGGCAGTTCTTACATCAAGCATTATAGATAAAATAAAATTAAGGATTGCAATACAAAATCTGCGGGCACGCACAATACGGAAAACCAAAAACGAAAAAAAAAAATCTCACGACTTGGGGTACAAATCAATTCTGGTCAATACTTTGTATACAGGGTGTTAAAGAAATTGCGTGCCATAGCTTACAGGTGAGTTCAGTATCGATAAAGGCACCCGTAAAAAATACAAAAATTTAATACCTTTAAAAAAAGTTTTCAAAAACCGAAAATTATCATAAGATGAACCTAATGTTAGTACCTACTAATTAAATAGCAATCTTTTAGAATTGATTAAAATATTGCTTAAACGTAGTTTTTATTTTGTTTAAATGCTAATTAATAATTTCCTAGAGTCACCTACCGACTACTTCGATAACGCCGGGAGAAGGGTAGGTAACCTAGGTACGTAAATTACAATTCCAAGTATTTCTTCTTCCTACTTTAGCGTGCTTATCTCCTTCAAAATTAAAACCTACGTTCGATAGTAGGTAAGTAATTAAATCATTTAAACAAATAAAATAATTTCAATTGTACACGATTGTTATTTTAAGTTAGTAGGTACTAAATTAGGTTGATTTAGCAAAAAAAAAAAATCCTGACTTCCGACAATCGACAAGGGTTATCGACAAAGAACCTACCCCTAAGCTATGGCACACAATTTCTTTGACACCCTGTATTAGAAAATATTATAGTAGGTATGATTACACAAAATGAATTAATCTTATAAGTAGGTACATGATAACAAGTTTAAGTTAGTACAGTTAATAAAAAAATTACGACTACACAGTTTAGCTATTGCAGCTTAGAGCCTGATTTTGATGATTCTTTTTTATTTAATATAATAATTGACTTAATATTATACTTGTTTCTTAACAAATTTACAGAAACTAAAAAAAGTTGCATCATCAGTTTTAGGTGAGTTTTTTTACTCATTAAATTATTCGTTTTCAGATTATAATGAATAACAATGTTTCATCTCCTATAATATTCGTAACATATTAAAACTATAGTCAGTTGGTTTTTAACCATACCATTTTAGAAAAAAATTAATAACGTAAAATAAAATAACCCAAAGATTATTCAAAAAACACTCAGCCCATGCATGGTTCCAGTACGATAGTAAATCCGCAGGGGGCTTTTAGTGACAAAATACAAATACTAAAAAACATGCAATTAAATAATCTTAGTAGTTAAAATTACCGGTAGCTAACTCAAGCAGCTCAAGTGTAGTTTGATCTTGCCTGGAAGAACTTCCTTTCTCTGCCAGAAGTTCTAGAAGCTTTGTTTTAATAATCGGGAATTTTTCCTCAAAAATTTTGTCAGCATCTGGGTACACTGTCTGGAAATCCAGGGATAACTGCAACAAATACAATTAAAACATTATAACATGTGTAAAAATAGAACTACATTATATGTAATTCAAGATGAGGGATTAAAGATAGGTATTGGGTCTGAGCGGAATATGTCAATTTGTTGATGAGATCAGACAGGTTTTAAACGTCTAATGTCTAAAACAAATAACTCACCAGTTCATTTCCATCGGGCAAAGTGAGGGCAGGAAACCAGTCAGTGTTATTTGTATGATAGACCTTCTGCTTTCAGTTTACTGTTTCGTAGTTGAAGAGTTGTAAGCCACTTTGTCACCACTGTCTCTCGGGGCGATGATGTTCCCCGCAACCAGTTTAAACATTCTTGTGGAGATGAGGTTGATTCAAAATCAGAGTCGGCAACAGTAAAACTTTCTGGAAGAGGCCTCACACGTTTGGAATTATTATTTTCAGAGCAGCTGCTATCGCTCTCGCTGCTTAAGCTCCTTTTTGTTTCTGAAGAAAGAAGTAGTCGTCGATGTGTAATCAACCTGTTGAGGAAGAGGCCACTGGCCTGCACGACTTTTCCTCCGACGACATGGTAAGCGACATAATACACTTCGGTAACCTCTCCCTTGAATAAAGACCACCTCACGTGCCCATTCTTGCCAAATATTTTTTCGAATAGTTGTTGAAATGTCTTGTGTTTTGCTATTAACGCACGGTCGCGCGAGGTGAGCTTCTCTGAATTGTCTGCTTTTTTTTGTAGCAATTGCCCCAAAGTCAGAGACGACAACAACTGACGTAAATTTTTGCAGCCGTCTGTTCCAATTCGACTTTGACTATCCAAATTTTCCAACTCTTCGTCTAATAGTGAATTCCAGTCCTGTACAAAATATATAAACAAGTCATTATTTATTCATTATCACCTTTCCAACAAAAAAAGAATAAAAAAATCATACGGTTTAATTGAGAAACCTCCTCCTTTTTTTGAAGTCAGTTTGCCTGAATTAAAACTAATTGAATACTGGTAGTTTTAATATGAAGTATGGTTTACCTGAATTGACGTATCTACTGGCCCATCATCCGTTACGAATAATATAGGAGATGAAACATTGCTATCCATTGCAGTCTGTAAAATAAAAATAAATGAATAAAAAACACACCTTTAAAACGAATAAGAATAATAAAACTGATAATGCTATTTTTTTTAGTTTCTGTTAATTTGCTAAGAAACAAGTATAATATTAAGTATTAAATAAAAAAGAATCATCAGAATCAGGCTCTAAGCTAGGAAAGTAGAAAGAGAGAAATTAATGGTCATCTCTTAGCTGCCACGGCTTATTTTAATTTTTGAATTGTTTTATTACGGACGCTTCTAACGTGCACGTCTTTCTACAAAAAATAATAAGTTGGTAGAACTGTAGTACCTATTATTTAAATGTTTTTATTAAAAAAATATTATAATAAAGTAGGTAGGTAGTTATCTAATAATTATTGAACCACCAAAAACATTTCCTATAATTTGTAAGATGACAATAACAACGTTGTGAAAACGACAAAATTACTTTGTTACGATCAATTCATTTAATCATTTCAATCAAATCTCAATGTAGGTAGTTATGTACCTACCTAGCTACCTATTTAGATCATCATCATATAACAGCCCGGAATCACCCACTGATGGATAGAGGCCTCCCCTTTTTTTACCGACTTTTTTTTTATCCAGGTGTTTCCCGCGACTTTGACGATTTCGTTGATCTAACGAGCTTTAGGACGGCCCTGGTTTCTATGGCCTAACCTTGGCCACCACTCGGTGAAAGAATACTTGTACAGTGACCAGCGTATCAAGCTACACGAAACCGTCAAATTTCTCCAAACGATTTTAAACTTTAAAATGTTGAATTATGTTCAAAATCGAACAGTTTGTCGTAGCTTGATGTGCTGGCCGCACATCAAGCTACCACAAACTGTCAGATTTTCTTGTACTTTACCGTACTTTAGATGATTCGGACCATCCTTAGTTCATCTGTGATAAAAAGCTACTAAGTAAGCAAATAATAAGGAAACTTACCAATGAAACTGTCCTTTAGATGGCCCAAACGGGCAGAATCGAGAAATTCTTCCATTTTCTTTATTATTTAATATTGAACTGCCCATGCGCACGCACTCAACACAAATGGCCGGCCGTGGCGGCCGGCGGGCGCCGGCAGCCGGCCGGCCCCTTCGGGCTCCTTCGAGCGAGACAGACGCACGCGCACACGGCAGCGGTCGGTCGATAAATATGGACCCCAGTGTTGCCAGATGACCGTCTCGCGTTCTCCCCAAACCTTATCCGAAATGCCCACAAAATTGAGGTTTTGAAGAAAAAATCCCCCACAACCCACCAAATATTTTTTTTTATAAATGAATACACGATTTTATACTATTTCAGTAATAGCTTCCATAACAGGAGCTTCAGACGACCCTCGTGAAGATGCTGATTCTGTAATGGAAGCTATTACTGAAATAAAATTGTATATAAATTAAAAATAATAATAAATAAAAAAAACTCGTATTTAATCGTTATTTAATCTTTACTCGCGTCGTCTGAAGCTCCGTACATTTTTTCCGAGTTAAATCTCTTTAGCATAAATTGAACTGGGTTTAAAAATGAACACATACTTCTATCAATGAATTATCTTATTTTCAAGATAAATTCAGCAATGTAAATGGCTAATCTGTGTTTATGCTTCTCTTTAATAAAATAAATGCCACTTGGAAGAAGGCTCTTTCCACAACTGCGTTAGAAAAAGGCAACGACAAAATTAAAAATTTAATATACTAGTAAGAAAAAATATTGTCTCTGTCTGTTTGTTTGTATGTACATACACGCATCACGCAAAAACAACTGGATCAATGTTGATGAGACAGTATTAGTTAGCATAAACTGCAATTTAAAACTTAGAATGGGTTTCATGCAGGTACTGTCATCTCTTAAAACGGGTATACAGTTTGTATGGATTTTTTTAAAACATGCATGAATGAACTTGAAATTTTGCATGTTGAAATATCGGGTTAAATAATTAGACACGGGCATGTTTATTTCCTGAAATTGAACCCTTAGCAGCATGAAAAAGAGAATTACTTACAGGAATATGTTCGGAACGTAATGTGGTACCTATTCATGTGTGATCATTAGCATTCGTTTGGGTTTTTTATCTATGTTTAGTAGTTAGTTTAATTAAATACTTTATTGGATTTGTGGTGGTGTCGGCGGTTGAATGAAACTAATCGGGGCGTCCATCAATAAAACCGTTGGCAACACCGATCCTATGCGCGGCCCCGCCCCGCGCAACCAACCGCAGCGCGCGCGACGTGTTTCAACAAGTTTTCTTGTCTTTGCCGTGAGAACAAAATGAGTTTTGTTAAATTTCCGAAGATTTTTGTCGGAACAATGCACAGAGTACTTTTACTATAATATTTTACTTTTTGGATCAATGTATAATCGACTTAAAAAAAAAGGAGGAGGTTTCTTAATTCGATCATGCTTACTATCCTTACTTCCTTACTAATATTATAAATGTGAAAGTAACTCTGTCTTTCTGTATGTTACGTTTTCACGCCTAAACCGCTGAACCGATCGTCATGAAATTTAGCAGAGATATAGCCTGGGATACGGAGAAGGACATAGGCTACTTTTTTACGCGATATAACCGACATATGGAGCTGCGCGCAAAAGCTAGTATATTATACTTTTTTTATAATGTGTGTTCGCGGATAACTTCGTCGTTAATGAACCGAATTTGATGATTATTTTTATGTTGGAAAGGAGATATCCCAAGGGTGGTACCATGATAAGGAAACCAGGATCTGATGATGGCATCCCAGAGAAATTGAGGGGAACCTACAACTAGCGACCCGCCCCGGCTTCGCACGGGTGCAATTCACATTACAAATCTTTGAATTTTTCGGCTTTTCTTTATTATAATATGTAATATGTAATGTAGGTATTATACATATTAACCTTTCTCTTGAATCACTCTATCTGTTTATTGCTGAAAATTGCATTAAAATGCGTTGAGTAGTTTAAAAGATCTAAGCGAACAGACAGCGGAAGCGACTTCATTATGTAAAGATGTTCACATTGACACACTTGCAATGTTCCATTGTCACCACAGCGATATAATTATTGTATGACAAATGGTAGTTTAATGCACCGACTATAGTTATTTTGTAAGATTTATTTGCAATTTTCACATTGGCACACTCGCAACGTTTCATTGTCACTACAGCAAAATAAATATTGTCTGACAAATTGTAGTTTTATGCTATGACTATAGTTATTTTGTTAGATTTATTTACAATGTTCACATTAGCATACTCGCAGCGTTCCATTGTTACCGCAGCCACATATATATTGTATGACAAATGGTAATAAAATTCTACGACTATAGTTAATTTGTTAGATTTATTTACAATGCTGACATTGGCATACTCGCAACGTTCCGTTGTTACCACAGAAACATATTTAATGTATGATAAATGGTAGATAAATTCGACGACTATAGTAAATTTGTTAGATTTATTTACAATGTTCACATTGACACACTTGCAACGTTCCATCATTACCACAGCCACATACATATTGTATGAAAAATGATAGTTTAATGCTACAACTATAGTTATTTGTTAGATTTATTTACAATGTTGACATTGGCATACTCGCAACGTTCCATTGTTACCACAGCCACAAATATATTATATAATAAATGGTAGTTAAATGCTACGACTATAGTAAATTTGTTAGATTTATTTACAATGTTCACATTGACACACTTGCAACGTTCCATTGTTACCACAGCCACATATATGTTGTATGAAAAATGATAGTTTAATGCTACAACTATAGTTATTTGTTAGATTTATTTACAATGTTGACATTGGCATACTCGCAACGTTCCATTGTTACCACAGCCACATATATATTGTATGACAATTGGTAGTTTAATGCTATGACTATAGTTATTTTGTTAGATTTATTTACAATGTTCACATTGACACACTTGCAACCTTCCATTGTTACCACAGCCACATATATTGTATGAAAAATGATAGTTTAATGCTACAACTATAGTTATTTTGTTAGATTTATTAACAATGTTCACATTGGCACACTAGCAACGATGCATTGTTACCACAGCCACATATATATTGTACGACAATTGGTAGTTTAATACTATGACTATAGTTATTTTGTCAAATTTATCAACAATGTTCACATTAACATACCTAAAACGTTTTGTTGTTACTAAATCAATTTTTTTATTAACTTTAATGTAAGGACAAAGCTAAATTGTTCCTAGCACATTAAACGACGGGCAATCAGCGCACAATAAAAAAGTTGCTAATCTCAACTAAGCTCTTTCTGTAATAGTAACAAAGAATTTAGTTGCTCCGACAGGAAATTATCAACAAAGCATTTATTGTGGCTTTGTTGACCCGTTTTTCTCTGAGTGTACACTGCTGGATGATTCAGGTGTAGGCTATCGGCTGAGGAGAGGTGGTCAGAATATATCTCACCTCCTCTACATGGATGACTTAAAACTCTTTGCTCCCAACACTTCAAGCCAGGTGGCCAGCACATCAAGTTACCACAAGCTGTAAAATTTATTTACCCTACCCGCTATATTTTTAAACGGCCTATCGGACAGACGAAAAAAAATCATCCGCAATTTACGTGTAAGGGTGCCCTAAAAAAAAAAAACAAGATTTTTTCGGCGTGATTAATGTGTAGGTATAGGTACTCATACCAAATTACAGCTAGCACTAATCTCTGAGCTAAACCGCAGACAGACAGACACAGACGGACATGGCGAAACTATTAAGGGTTCCTTGTTTCTACAGAACCCAAAAAATACTGTTCCCGCCTTACTTCCGAAGTTTGCATAGAGAAAAATCTGAAATTATTCTGTCATAGAAGTTTATGTAAAGATTACAGGAAAAATAAAACGATGTCTCTATAACCTAAAGTCTCAAATTCAGATAATTTATGTAAACAAAGGGGATAACATATCAAAAAAATATCTTCGTAATGGTAATTCACATAAAATGGCGAAAAAAGAGGTAACATTTTCTTTTGAGTACTGATTTTAAGAAATAATAATTAAAAAATAATCATACCGTCATTATTTTTATAAATTTCCGATTTTAAACAAAGTTACTAAAAAAAGGAGATTTTCTGGTACAAAATATTTTATGATACTGGTAACAATGCAGGAGATCCAAACATTTTCAAATGTTTTACATCTTCAACAAAATTAAAAAAAAAAAAAAAAAAAAATATTACAACTCTCATTCATAAATTCATATTGTAAGTCACATTTCATCTAGCCACATTTTGGATGAAAACGGCAGTAAACTGTTTCGAGTGGAAATCGATTTTAGGAGGCCTACGTCTAGCACTGGACTTAAAAGGGCTGATTATGACGATAGTATGCCTTGTCTCCGACATACTACACAATACATTGTTTGGCAACGGTATTTTGTTTGCATAGTTCTTATAATTAATTCACTTTAATTTTAGCGATGACTATTTACAAAAAAAGAATATGATAAAATGTTTTGAACCACTGTCCTGTCATTTTGACAGTGATATTTCTTAACATTACTTTGTTTACATAAATTATCTGAATTAGAGACTTTGGGTTATAATTAGCACACTTTTTTTAATATTGCAGTTTTAGGTCAGCGCCATCTCTTGACCGATAGTTGAAGTAATGTAACTTTTTTGATGATTTCTGATGATACGGAACCCTCGGTGCGGGAGGCCGACTCGCTCTTGACCGGTTTTTTTTTAAGTAGTGGTAATTGACATGAATGACTAAAATACTACGATTAATAATAAATAATATAGTAATCATCAGTAATCCTCATTCATAGTATAATTTAATGACTGGTACTATGCGTCCAAAGTCCATTACTGTAGTAATATAGTACATAACTGTGAGCCCGGCCTTGGCAATGTTATTCTTGCGCGGTGCGTCACTGCGTTACGTTAACCGCGCTGTTTTAGTGAAATATACTGCAAAAATTACGTAATTAAAGTAAACTTCATAATAAATACCTACTCCAAAAACTACGTTATAACTCTAAATATTGTCATTGGTCGAATCACGGTAACAATTCATGACGGTTCGCGGATCGATAAACTTAACCTCTTCGTGACTATGGTTATTTTATTATGTCACTGTTTTATTAGGCACAAATAAAGCAGTAGCAAAAACTGCGGGCATTATTTTATCGTGTTCTCGTTAACTATACCTAAAAGTTGTGCAGTTAATCCTAAAACATGGCTAAGCGGTTGCTTTCTCAATTGATTTTGAGCTCTAGTGAAACAACTTTAAAGTCGACTCTGCCTATCCTTAGAAAAAAACTGCATACTCAGGTGAGTAATTTTTTGTTTTTTTACCTTTCTTCCGCTATTGTTTTTGATGTGAAACATCCGTTCAGTAATTTCAAAGATTTGTTTTTATTTGTGATTATGATTTGATTACCTATGATTTTGATTATGATTTGATTGCTGAAGACTTGATTAAAACATATCTAGTCCATTTATTTGTCTAGTTTACTCATTATTTCTACCTATTGACTAGCAGAATCGTTTTTTACCAATATTAAATAAATTTGTATATATTTATACCTACCTCGCTACTCGCGTGTTTTAGATTGCCTACATTTAATTTACAGTTTCAAGTAATTATTTCTATTTTCCTTTAACTCGACTGCCCCAGAAGAAGGGTAATGTTTAAATGTTTGTGTGTACCAAAATTCTTTACTTTGCTTTTTTAAACTATTTAAACTATTTTTTTTTTTTTAATTACTGTATAAATGTCATTAGTTCACAAACGTCAGGCCTGATTTGTTTGCAGTTTCTTACAAAGAAAATTGATTTACAGATAATCTCGTAAAAATACAAAATTAATTATAGGTATTCGAGCGTTAGAAGTGATGAAATAATCCTCAATGCTTCGAAATAATTATGTTGTGGACTACTACTAAGTTTTTTCGAAGCTCTCAAGTCTACCGAGAGTGAGGTAATTTTAATGATAAATCTCCTTGCTACGACAGGTGCCGACTAAAGAAATACAGATCCCAGTAAAGTTTGGGCACATCGCGGGAAAACTATGGGGCAGCGGCGACCAACCACCCATCCTGGCACTACACGGCTGGCAAGACAATGCAGGCACCTGGGACCCCTTGATACCGATGATCATCAAAGATAGACCTATATTAGCTCTGGACTTCCCTGGGCATGGTTTTTCGTCGTGGATTCCCCCTGGTAAGTTCATGATTTGTTTTAGTTGTTAAATCTATTTAATTTGGGTAATGTGGCTGGTATACCGGTTGCACTTATCTATACAAATAAATAAAATTGAGGAGTCTGATGGAATAAGCGATAGATGAGGTTGAATTTTTGTCTGCCTGTTTGTTCCGGCTAATCTCCGAAACGGCTGGACTGATTTTGACGGGACTTTCACTGGCAGATAGCTAATATTATAAAGAGTAACTTAGGCTACTTTCATTTTAGAAAAAGCCACGCGGGCGATGCCACGGGCAACAGCTAGTGTACTTATAAAAGTAACAGTTACCTACACGTGCAGGGCGCACGTGTAGGTAACTGTTACTTTTATAAATTATTATATATATATTTATTTATTTAACACTTTCTCACACAAATATACAGAGGCGGACTTAATGCCATAGGAATTTTCTACCAGTCAACCTTTATATATATATTATACTTTTATAAAATATTAAATTATAATTTACCTTTTTTCAGGTATGCTGTACTATCAATGGGAATTGCCGAGAATTATCTTATATCTAAAGGAGTACTTCAAGATGGAGAAAGTTGCATTACTGTCTCACTCTATGGGAGCAATAGCAGGCATGCGTTTTGCGACTGTGTTCCCTGATGAGGTCGAATTTTATATTGCAATAGACAGTCTTATTTACGATGACTACGATTTAAATTCTGTAGTAGAAAGAATTTCTAAAACCATGCGAAAAGGATTAATCGCACAAACACGGTTAGATAAAGAGCCTCCGTTATATACTTTAGAAGATATGATTAAACTATGGCATGCGGGAACTAGGAAGTCTGTAGCCTTAGAAAGTGTTCCCCACCTACTTAAAAGGGGCGCAAAGCAGTCAAAAACAGATCCGACGAAATACTTTTTCTCACGTGACTCCAGATTGAAGTATTCATTATTTAATCCAGAAGACAAGAAGTTCGTCGAAGCTCTCGTCAGAAGACTGAAATGCCCAACTTTATATGTCAAAGCGATAGACTCTCCATTTTCGGCCGACGCGTATTCTATAGAAATGCGCGAAATTTTAGAGCAAGCTAATGAAAACTACGAATTTCATTTTGTTCGTGGTACACATCATGTACATTTAAACAATCCTGAACTAGTAGCCCCCCTTGTTAAAAACTTTATCCAAAAGCATAACTTAATTATTTAAATCCTGTAAAATATTAAAATCTATGAAAATTATTTACGGTAAGGAGTAAATCATTTTCAGAGATTTCACATCTTAGTGGCTGTGAAAAGTTTCTATGGTGATATCTTGATAAGTTATTACCTGCACTCGTTATAATAAACAACTGTTCGAATATATCGTACAAAGTAACTCGTTTGAATTGCGTGCGTAAATCTCGCCCAGTAATCTAGACTGACTCGTGTTTGTAATCTTCACTACATAATGTAGTAATTGTTCTACGAGTAGTAAGAGCATGCACAAACCGCGTAAGTTAAGATATTATTACGCCACAAACGTTACCTATTCATATTTATTGATTATCGCATTTTGTGCCCATAAATCGCGAAAACTTTTCTTATATACCTTGGTACAGACGCCAGCACATCAAGCTACTACAATCTGTCAAATTTCTTTAATCGATTTTCAACTTTATCACTACATTATAAGGTTCAAGGTTGATTGCGAAAATTTGACAGTTTCGGGTAGCTTGACCTGTTGGCGTCTGTACCTGCCTACTTAGCTATTAATGACGTAAATCAGATGAGACGTAATAATTACTCTGCATCATGCAGAGTACTTATTACGTCTCATCTGATTTATATTCTTCTCATATCTCATCATACTGTTTAATATTCTTCATAGACCTGAATATACTTTATTTCTTGTAAAAAAAAGTCGGCAACCCTATCTGCATGTCGATAATTATGTTAAACAAATTTTTGTTGACTTACTTTATATTTCAAGTTAGGTTTTTATTGTGTAAAAACACCATAGATATTGACATTTTCTTCTGTGAATTTGATGCAAAGCATTCTTTACTTGGTTGATAATATTATAGCAGAAAGGACTGAACCCACATTATGGTCAAAAATGAGTTGTAATATACCAAAAAGGTCCTAACGGTTCCCACCTTCATATGGGTGGTTCCCATCTTCATATGGGTGGTTCAAATCATTAAAAAATCAACCTTATCTTTGCAGTGTCACGGATCTTCTTTGCTGAGTGATAGAACCAGGGCTTGTTAACGTTACCAAATAACAAGATAATAACCATTACATAACGTTAAATTTCAATGTTATACCTACTATCGTTACAAAAATTTAACGTTACTTGGTAACATTACCAGTAATATAACGTTAATTAACATTAACAAAAATACGATAACTAACGTTAATTTAACTACGTTGCCGTTCTATGGGTAAGAATTAGGCAGATTCAGGCAACGTTTTAATCGGCACGGCATCAGAGAGGCGCGAGGGCCGGCTCCCGCCGCGCCGCACGCCTCAGGCCCCACTACTTACATCTCACCCGTTTAAAATAACTATAAAATTAATAGTCGCATAGATAACGTTAAATCGATTACCGTTATTTTAATAATAACGTTAGCTCTGTCAATACAAGGTAACGTTATGAAAATTTACCGGTATTTAAAGCCCTGGATAGGACCAACCGTTAGATCTAACGGTCGGTCCTATCACTCAGCAAAAAAGATCCATTCCATCCATTTGAATCCATTTCTGTCATTTCTAATATAGGTAATTTTTATTTTTAAACTACGTAAATTACAGTCAACCTCCCACTGTTCAGTCAAAACCAAACAAAATGGATGAAGTAACCACTACGCTAGACCCTTATACGTGTGCGAATGTGTGCGTGCGTAGATTTGTAATGTGACCATAATTTTCTCCCACAATCAGTATTACTAATTTAATGAATACACAATGTTTTATACATAACAGTAAACATAAAGTGTTTGGTGCTGTGCTTTAATTCCGGGATATGTTGTATAGGTAATAGAACCCTTATAGGCCTTCAATGAGCAGTTACTTAAAATATAAATATTATTCTGAATGAATATTATAAAATATTAAAGTATTGTTAACAGCTGCAATAAAAAAGTGCTTCTAGTGATAAAACCCATAAAATGTCTACTAGTCACCATTAACTGTTGTGTTTAATATTATAAGTATTTAAATAAATACGACATTATAATGATATTGTTAAAAAAAATGTTTATTGTTACACAAGTAAACATAACAAGAATTATACATAATGGTGCCGATTCCCTTGTTCACAAACTAAACTAAATTCGTTCAGTGCATCTTTTTCTTTCTATTTCATTAAGAAAAGGACAGAAGATAAATTTTAGTTTAGTCCTGTCAAATTAATCAGCGCTTGATGTAATTTTAGTAGGCAAGTTTTTCATCACGTCTAGGTAAACTTCTATGGAGTAGTGACAGGCGCTGATTAATTTGACAGGACTAAACTAAAATTTATCTTCTGTCCTTTTCTTAATGAAATAGAAAGAAAAAGATACACTGAACTTAAATTTAGTTTAGTTTGTGAACAAGGGAATCGGCACCATAACCTAATTTAATAAGATTAATTTAATTTGAATGTTCACTGTTACATGAAATGTCTAAGCTTGAATTAGAATTACTAACATTGTCACAAACGTGAGCACCTTTCCTCAGTGGCAGAACTTTTAATAGTGCCTCTTGCCATGGCACTCCTTCACACACCCTTAGGACAATCTCAAATACTGTAAAAAAACAAAGATATGTTTTATTTTCTACATAATTAGTTAATTACGTAATTTATGTGTGATGTCTATAAGTATTTACCATGATCAATTGTCAGCACTTTCCTAGTTTTCATATTAATGTATTTGTCCAATGGCAGTTGTCCATGTCTAATGCCTTGCTGTTCTGCTATTTTATGGCAGAGACCCTGAAAATTGCGTTTTTAAAATTATTTTTAGGGTTCCGTAACTCAAAAGGAAAAACCGGAACCTTTATAAATTCACTTGTCTTTCTGTCCGTCTGTCACAGCCAATTTGCTCCGAATCTACAGAACCGTTCAAGTTGAAATTTAGTACACATATGAACTTTCGTGACCCAAATACGGACGTGTAACGAAAATAAATGAATTTTGAAAAAGGGGGCCACTTTTAACTAAAAATTAAAAAACAAAAAGTTTTGCAAACTGTAATACCGTGTGACATATCAAATGAAAGGAAATCAGATATTTATTTTTTATAATTTTAAAATAAATACAAAAAATTTAAAATAAATTTTAATTTATTTTAAAAAAATAGATGAAAATTGACTATTTCTCATCTACGAAACACCTAAGCCTAAAATTTTGAAAAAAGAAATAATAATAATATAGTTCTGTACTTATAAATTACAGGAAAATTAATAAGAAGTCTATGGTCTTAATATGAAGGCTCGTACAGACTAGTGCGATATCGCAGGCGCGACGCGACACTAGTGGCACAATTTCTTTGTCGCCGCCTGTCGCGCCCGCGATATTGCGCGAGTCTGTACGAGCCGTCAAATGGTAAACCTCCCAAAATTGTGCGTACAAACTTAAATTTTCAGTTGGAATGTATGGAAGAACATGTATTTCAACTACAATGTTAAGATTGTTCTTGTTTTTTCAATGTTTAGTTTTTTTCATGATTATTGTGATAATATTGATAGATTTATTTATTATGTACTTTTGAACAACCAAAGAAACTGCACAGCATCTAATGCCTAGCATTTATTTGATTTATTTTTCAGTTACATAAAAACAAAAACTAGGAGTGTTCAAACTACTATAGGTATTAATTTAACGTTGCAGCATATAAAACTTTACCTTATGCTTATTGTGATCAACTAGACCTCCAATAATATAGGCAGTATTCTCTTCAAATTGTTCAATAATATTGTCAGATTCACTTGTTAAATAGACTATATTCTCTTTAGGAAATACTTCAAGATATGGTGCTTCATGGAAGTTTATCTGTAAAACATTAAAGATATTTTATTGTAAAAAAAATATATTATTTATTGTTATTTATATTATTTGTGACTTAATATATGTATAGGTATGTTATAATAATGCTTCAATATTATGTATGGTGGCCGGCACATCAAGATACCAAAAACTGATGATGATGGGGCTCCCTTTTCCGCACTTAGACTCCCATTTGGTCCATTGTGCGTGGGGATTCTGGCTAACAGAGCCAGCCTAGCTCCGCCCAAAAGCACAGAAGCTTCCTGGGAGCTTCACAGGCTTCACGGAGCGACCTCACTGTTCCGAGGACCAAAAACTGTCAAATGTTCTCGTTTGATTTAGAACTTAATCATCAACGTTTTAAAGTTTAAAATCGTTTGGAGAAATTTTACAATTTCGTGTAGCTTGATGTGCTGGCCACTGCACCAGATTGATATGATAATACAGGAAGTTGAAAACATTAATAAATTATTTTATTTTGGGGGATGTTAGCTGGCAGTGACTAAACTTTTGTATGTATTATAATGACTTCAAGGTTGCAAAAAAGGACTTTAACCGCCTCTGTCGTCTAGTAGTAAGACCACCTGTCTCAGAAGAGGTCCCGGGTTAGATTCCCAGCAAGGTCAAAATTTACTTGGCTCAGTTTGGTTGGTGGGAGGGCTTGTTCTAAGTCCTCCTGGCTAGCTACCACCATCTAATCTCTACATCTGTCTCCATAACAACAATGTCAACAGCATTTTGTTGTTTCGGCAGTTAGACGTAAGATAGCCAGTTCCTTTATGGTTGAGGATTCCGGGTGAAGCTCACTTCCACCTGCAGCCTTATCATCGCTTACCATCAGGTAAGATGAAGGCCAAGAGCTTCCCCGTTGAGAATTAAAAAAAAGAAAAAAGGACTGATGCATCTAAGTTCAAATAAAATCTAGTATTTGTAGGCTCTGTATTATATTTCCCATTCATCTATTTCTATTAAACGCTAGACTATTAGTAAGTGGGATCCCATCTAACCTTTTAAGTATTCGGATCTAGGACTGTACCCATATTTGCAAAATAAACGACTTACTTACTTACTTTGTGCATAACTACAGTAAAAACTGTTTATAACGAGTTCGAAAGGACCGTTGGACTAAGGCCTGTGTTCACCAACATTTAAATCAACTTTTTAGATATTTAATCAGTTGTTTACTCAAAATTTCATAGGAAATTTGACATAAACCAACTGTTTAAATACCTAACCGGTGGTTTGAACATTGGTGAACACAGGCCTAAGGTTGTTATAGCCAATAGACATTATAACCAAACAGTATGTTAAATAAACAGAAATACTGGGACCTCAAAACGTTGTTATAACTGGTACGTTGTTTTAAGCGAAGTCGTTATAAACAGTTTTGACTGTATAATCTAGGAGCTTCACGCTCTCATAAGTAGTAAGATGTAGTAGTCATAACACGGGCCCAGTGCGGTTTGGTAGATGTTACATGTCTTCGAATTTTTGGTTCTAGGACATGCCGGTTTCCTCACGATGTTTTCCTTCACCGTTCTGAGAGCAGTGGTATTGAAATAATTTACACAGTAAAGCGCCTGTCTGGGTTCGAACCTACGACCTGGAACTTGTAATTCGCGGCCGTTACCACTGGGCCAACACTTCTATATAATAGTTCATAGATGATACAAAAATAGGCAGAACAATTAAAAAACTAACATACATACAAATTATTTTTACAATAGGAATCCAACTTACATCCCAATGTTCATATCCATTATGCCTAGACATATCACTTTTTGCTTTTTCTCCAAAACTAGTAATGTGAAATTGAACTGGGGTTTCTGATCTCCTATTTATTGAGTAACAGCGGAGAATTTGTTTTATTACTTTAAACCTATCTTTTTCCATCATCAAATGATCAAAACTTAGATCTATTACTATTGCAGTACTTCTTTTCGGTCTTTCTAACTTCATTTTCTTTAATGCCTTCCTGTTTGGTCCTAAATCAACATTGGCCTCCCGTGCCTCTCTTCTCCTTTGTTTGGCTTTTGCTTTCTCTCTGGCTCGTTTCTCGGCTTTGCGGTTTTCCCACTTCACTTTTTTTAACCATTTGCGCATTTGATTTTTAGTAAACGGTCTCGGAACTTCGTTGCCCTCATCGTCTTGCAAACCAGAATCTATAGTAATGTCAAATAGTGTATAATGCGGAAAATTATTTTCCTCCTGTTCCTTGGTTACATTCACATCATCTTTCGTAGAACTTGATTCTGCATTATCCATTTTAAAGCTTTATCTGACTGTACTTTCATCAAAAAGCAAAGTTAGCTCATACTTTACGATGTTTACGAAACACGTGTGTTACTTTAACTGTCTATTTTACCGACACTTTAAGTTCCAATTGTTATGTTTTTTTATAACAAACCTCTGTTTTTAATGTTATTTTATATTATAGTAGGTATATTTATAAAAATAATATTTTTGCAAAGAACTTTGATTTTAGGTTATATTTTTGTATTCGTTGCCAAAAGAATGTCAATGTCATTGTCATCCTTTTTTTTTTTTTGAATTTTATGACCTGGTTACTGGACCTTTAGGTCAATCATTGTCATCCACATTTACTGCTTACAACTTGTCAAATCAAATATACTGAAACGAAACAAAACGTAAAACAATAATATTACGTTTAGTTTTCATCCATACTAACATTATAAATGTGAAAGTAACTCTGTCTGTCTGTCGGTCTGTCTGTCTGTCTGTCTGTATGTTACGTTTTCACGCCTAAACCGCTGAACCGATCGTCATGAAATTTGGCACAGATATAGCCTGGGATATGGAGAAGGACATAGGCTACTTTTTTACACGATTACCGACATCACGCGGGCGGAGCCGCGGGCAATAACTAGTCATTTATAATATTCGATCGAAATTCGATGGACTGTCTTTATAAATCACAAATGTTTATATGCTCATGATAAAGCATAATTTAATGGGTATCAAACAGCCTTGGGGCCCACCGGGAAGTAGCCACCGGATCCTAGGGAGGACGAGCTCGTGATATCCCATGGCCATAACATAGATAGTGAAGCGGTTTTTATGAGTCCAAATGGAGTCTAACTCCGGTTGGTGAGTTGGACTCTTTGTTTGCGTGCTAGTCCGACACCCTAGCTATTGACCTATTGTCGCCAAACTTAACAAGGTACCTATGTAAATGGAAATATACCTACAAAACACATCCCGACCACAGTGAATGTATAAAATATTTAGATTGTTTGTAACCTTTATAACCCCCGCAGATATGAGAGACATTAAAGATAATTTAATAATGTTGAACGATCATGGGCCTCAACATTTAATTATCTTAGCAGTCATTCTTTGAAGATAATGTCTACCGTGAGTACCTACACATCTTGTTTGTTTGAGGCTTTACTGAACTGATTTTATCTAGGTACATATTACACTCGAATTTTGTACAGAAAATCTACATGGACTTTGGTACATACGTACTCAGGAGCCTTAACTAAAAAAAATTGTCAATTACACTAAAACATTTTTTAATCAAATTATTTAGGACAGGTATCAACTATGGGGAGGATGCTTCGAAGAGGAACCCTCGGCCGTGCTGCGGAGATTAAACGACTCGCTAGCAGTGGATGCTCGATTGTTTCGAGAAGACATTCAAGGCAGTCGCGGCTGGGCTGCTGAGCAACATCGAAGTGGACACCTCTCTGAAGATGACAATAAAGCCATACAGGAGGGACTTGACAAGGTAACTTTTTATAGCAAATACCGTACACCGTAGGTACCGTAGTTTTACAATAATCTCATGAAGTCAGAATTTTATAATCACGTTTGTTATAAAATGTTATAGGTGGAGAAGGACATTGAAGAGGAAATGATACAAAGCGGGCGATTGAATGATCCCGAAGAAGACATCCACTCGGTAGTTGAGCGGCGGCTGTTCAAGTACGCAGGTGATGCAGCTCTGCGCCTGCATACAGCCCGAAGCCGCAACGACCAGTCGGCCACCGATACTAGAATGTGGATGCTTGGCAACCTACCTAAGTTACACGCCGCCCTCAAAGAACTGATCACGGTATTTATTTCTAACATTCAACTAACAGTAATTTAATAGTCGAAACCGTTGTCATTCTAATTTGATGTACATACCTATGTGTGAAGGTCCTGGTGAACCGAGCTAGCAGTGAAATAGATATAATTGCACCAGGTTATACCCATCTTCAACGCGCTCAACCTGTGCGGTGGAGTCACTTCCTCTTGAGGTAACTGAAACACCACCACCGAACCACATTAATAAATGTGCTCGAAGCCTCCATATTATTTACTATTTCACTTGAAATTTCAGTCATGCTTGGGCTCTCCACGACGATGTGACGAGACTAGAACAACAAAAGAGCCGCCTTTCGCGCTGTCCTTTAGGCAGTGGAGCTATTGCCGGCTGTGCGCTGCCTATCGATAGATTGAGACTGGCTAAAAGTCTAGGATTCGAAGACCTGACGCCTAACTCCATGTTTGCCGTCAGTTCGAGAGATCATCTGGGTAGGTAACTATGGGAATCTAATTCGCGTCCCTCTGTAACTGATGGGTGCAGAGGCGGCGTAGGGCGCGAGGCCGTGGGCGGTATGGGCCACCGTCCATAGCTTCGCGGTACAAAGGGCCTCGCGCCACAATGTTTTTCTTATAATAAATACATTAGAATTAATTCTCAACTTAAAGATATTCCACTCTTCGGCGCACGAAATGAATGTGAATGAAATAATCGATATTTCTGATAAACTACTTATGTTATAAAATCAATTAATTAAAAAAATCTCATCTCTGTCGTTTCTAATCATTCGTTTATATTTAGTATGGCAACATTAGTTGGCATTGCGCGGAGTCCCCGGTCAGAGACACATAGGCCGGGACTTCCACATATTAGATAGCCAATCAAAGTACCTACCTATCGCATGCAGACGCAGTCTCGATTTTTTTTATTTTATATTCCCTTCTTCTTGCACCAACCGAGGGCCTCGCGAAATGTACCTTTCCCACATTAAGTTTAGGTCTTGCGCCGCCACTGGATGGGTGTTCCATAATCAGCAATTTTTGTTACAGTGGAATTCTTCAACTGGGCTTCCTTATGTGGCCTGCACCTTAGTAGATTAGCCGAAGATCTGATTATCTACAGTTCTCAAGAGTTCGGCATTGTTCGCTTCTCTGATCAGTTCTCGACGGGATCAAGTCTGATGCCCCAGAAACGTAATCCTGATGGATTAGAACTGATTCGAGGAGCTGCGGGACTCCTGCTCGGAGAGGCGTTTGCATTCAGTTGTGTTATCAAAGGATTACCGAGCACTTATAATAAAGATCTGCAATCAGATAAGGAGCTCCTGTTTAGATCTTATGATCGACTGCTTGATTGTTTGAAAGTTGCTGTTGGAACTATTGCAACCATGGAAGTAAGTTGGTTTCATAATCTTCGTTAACATAATGATTCTCAAATGCTACTAATATGTCGGTCTTTATCCTCAGGTGAATAGTGAAAGAGCATTAAGTTCCCTGGACCCTGGCATGCTAGCGACTGACCTGGCTCATGCGCTGGTTCGTCGCGGGGTTCCCTTCCGACGAGCACATCACTTCGTCGGGGCAGCCCTGCGACACGCAGCAGGCCTGGGTGTCGACCTCAAAAACTTGCCTTACCAGGAATACCACAAAATTTGGTACGATATTTCTCTTAGTAATTAAGATTCCTGTACCTTATCAAGCTGATTGATTATCCACCTATATTCTCTAGTCAGGGGAGTCATCAAACTGATTGATGGGTGAACGAGAGATCAACGACGATCTCCAACATGACTCTTTTCTAATTTTAACTGAAGAGAGTAGGTACGTTGTTTAGCAAGTAAAACCAAAGACTCGATTTTTTTATCTATTTCAGCCCTGAATTTGGAACAGAGGAAGAACTTCAGAGTATTTTCTCATGGGAGGCGAGTGTGGAACAGTACACTAGCTTGGGAGGGACCGCGCGCGCTGCCGTGGCTCATCAACTTGACACATTACGCTCATGGCTTGGAGTACAGACAGAATTCACTTGCTCTACATAAAATTTATTTTGCTTGTATTTGTATGTTTTATTAAAATTATAATTTAAAGAGTAAAATAAAACATAACTCTGAGTTTGTCGTTCTTTTTCGCTAGTAGCTACCTGTAACCACATATTAATACAGATGGGACACTCCGCAAAATTATTTAAATAAGAAGTGACTCTTGTTACGTCAAAATAAAGTGCAATTAAGGTCGCACTGAGTCGCACAACGCTTATTACCTACAGTTATATTAACCTACAAGTTGCCTCTCTTTTTAACGCGTATTTCTTATACCGGCGGCGCGCGTCAATCCTACTGAATTGTCCCAGTGAGATGGGCCCGCCGCGTACTTGTAGCTTCATGCCAAAACTGCGGAGTGTCCCATCTGTATTAACCTGTGTTGTAACACAAACATAGGCGCGACTCGCAAGTCGCAACGCGAATCACGCGCGACAAAAAGGCACCACTCGTCGCGCGACACGCGGTGCCTTCGTGTCGTTTCGCTTGTCGCGTCCGTTTATATGAGCCTTCAATTTATCGCAAGTCGTGCAGTCATACATCAGTAAAGGGCGCCTGTTATGAAAATGAGTAATAGACTACAAATCTACAAATAGTAATTTTTTTCAAGGCAAAGCTAGGTAACTTCTTATTACCTATCTACTAGGAAATATTCAAGTTCAATGATATGTGAATAGAAAGAGCCAATGTCAATGGATCACGTCCGGCATCACACATCCTTTGTTTACCTTTGTAGGGTCGAATTAAGTAAATAAGTAAAACGAATCCCAATCAGGCGCAGACGATTGGTCACGTAAATGAATGACCGTCTAGATTAAAAGGTTATCGAGTATATATCTGCCTGACAAATTGATACCACCGTTTCTAAAAATAGCAAACAATCAAAATGGATCTACCATTTGATTACGTATTGGTGGGAAACACATAGCGGTTATTTTTATGTTTAAATTATGACGTGCATAGCTAATTAGCTAACTTTTTGACGCGAGCTCCCACGTGACACACACGTGAATTGTGCTAACTACATGTAAAAATGAAAACGAGGAGAGAAGGGGAAACGAAATTGTCGAGACTGACTAGATATCCTGAAGCCTGGAGTCTGGATATGTGCATAAGCCCAGTTGATAGCAAGCTAAACCAATACCCGCTAAGGTGTATTGGACTTTAAACATAACTGATGAAATGTGGGTGCCAAATAGAGGTATTTATATACCTAGACGTGATGTTATGTTATTGTTTTGTTGTTGACTGTCTAGATTTCACAAAATATTTAATTTTACTTCAGAAGGCTAGCTGTTACACGAGATTCATGAACATTCTGGCTCTTGGGCACATTTTTAATTAATTTTATCGACTAGGTATGAAAAAAAAAAGGAGGTGAAGACATTTTTCATGTTATTAATTTTTCATAATTATAATATTATTTAGAAAAAAATGTCTTACACCTCCGTTTATTTTTTTTAATTATTTTTTTCATAGTCGTTAACTATTACCTATTTAATCCGATAATGTTACATAAGCTTTTAGAAATAATAAACAGAAACCAAATCGAGCCAATAACATTTTTTAACATTGCCCCACACTAGGAATTTCTCCTGTATTGTGGGTGCGTTTACAAACATATAAACTCACATCAAACAGCCACACCAGAACATCGGAGATTATGGCAAAAAAATGTAAAGCAACAATTATATTATATTAATCTATTATCATTGTAAAGCAAGTAGGTAACAAACACTACATAAAAAAAAAAAACGATGGAAAATATTAAAGATTTAAAATAAATTTTTGATAATTTTTCATGAATATTCAGAAAAAAAACGGGCGGTCACTTGCCCATGGGCGGCATTGTATCAATTTTTACGTGATTGGTACACACGGCTACATATCAAGCTATACAAAACTAGTTTACGCTGGTCTCGCATTGTATAGGATTTCCGTACAATGTGATACAAATAATATGCAGCCGTGTGTACCTACACGTTGATGCGCAAATTGATCGTCTACTAAATGCAATTGAAGCGATTGACAATATTACTACAATCAAAATTGATGGCAATTGATCAATTGCAATTGATCGTTTCGGGGACCTCTAAGAAGTGTTCTAAAACCATATCCAATCTTCCAAGGTACTCAACCATAACAGTCCCAAAACATAATTACATAGAAAAATAGGTAACAACGAATACTAGGTAACTAGGTAATCGTGCCTTTCCTATTATTTGACCCCCACAATTCATGAAACAAACTAGAAACCTAATAAAAATAAAGAAGGTCTACGATTGTCATTCTATTTAATGCCAATATCGTAATGGTTTAAGTAAAAATAAAATATGACGTAAGTTAACTTGACAAGCACAGATACGGCGAAGGGTTTCAGAGCGCGGTTGAGCTGTCTGTCGCACCGCTCCGTGGGCCGTCGCTCCGGTTCCGCCCGAGTGCACGCCCCGCGACCCTGCCAGGAAAAACAACTTCGCCCCCCGGCCGCCCACCAATGCTTGCCCATTTAACCGCGCTACACACTCCACCATAGCCATTCCGAAAAGCAGGCGGTCACCATCAAATACAATCCGCATCATTACTTAACAATTCGGCGGACTTTGGTGTACTTTTGCTGACTCTACTTTTAGTGTTGTGTTACTAAGACCACGGATTAAAACTAACTGAAGGAATAATTATAGTTTAAGGTAAGTTAGACTACATAAGAAGTGCGTTTCCTATGTAAATGTTTTCTGCTCAAAGCAGTTATGTCAACGTACCGACAGAAAAAGAAATTCATAACTGCAAATTCAAGAACGCTCAATGCTGCACCTCTGCATCGTTGTTTTTTTATAGGACTATATACATAGTTGTGAAAATTATATAATTAAACGAGTACCCGGATTTTTCCTCATTAATTTCTGTGCTGAACAAGCAGGCTGCAGTAGGCAGCACGTAACCACCCACGGTTTACGGCATGAGTTTTATGAAGGGACTTAAACTAGTGAATATAATAATATATTATACAATCCCAGCTTACCTGATAGTGATAACGTAAACCTACCTTATCAATTTAAGCTTAAGGTCCTGTCGGTTGATTGTAAATGTTTATTTACATTCATGCATGATCGATATTTTCTAGTGCTCATTATAAGAGTGATCTGTTCTGTGGATAGGTATCATACGCTGGCTAGTCCTCATGGGTGCACACATGCCAAAGCAAAATGCTCAGTCCAATAATAGTGCAGTAAATAAATTCTACAGTTGAGTGATCTGAAATGTTGAATTAGTGGATAAACAACATTTGTGGATAATAGCAGTGATAGCCTTAGTGTTGTGACGGTCGCACGGACCGCCAAATGCACCTCTGACTTTTCGGATTCATGTGGGTATTGTATAATAATCACTTGCTTAAAAAATGGTGAAGGAAAACATGGAGAGGAAGAGAGATAGAGATATTTCTCGACGGCATATATGTGTAGCGAAGTCAAAAGCCCATGGGCGGCATCAAAACTCTGACACCATGTTAGTCATTAACCACACGAAAAGGAGAAGTGGAAAAACCATAACATCGTACTTTTTATTTGTAGTGATACAACATGTTAAACCTAATCCGTCGCACGGTTTTTCTCTTCATGGCGCTGGTTCTCACATGTGAAGTATTTGCCAGCGACTACATAGAGGAGCCTGAAATCGAATCATATGGAGAGGAGGATTTAGGCGAAATAATACCCTACTTGGAAAATGACAAGGTAATTTTGTAGCGTAGATCGCGGTGACACCAATTCAGCTTTTGCAATATTCCACTCATAAATTGAAAAGATATACCAAACTTTTGAGCTTTCCTAATTTCCCTTGTAATTCTACAGATGTGAAATGCAGTAAATTCCTATGTAGGGTTTCGTGCGGTTACGAGAAAAACGCATTTCATGTTTTGATATGCAAATACCTGCTGGATTATCGCAAAAGCTTTTCCATGTCCTGTCCAAATACATTCATGTATTTTGAAACAAATAAAGAAATGTAAAGTTTAGTACCTGTTTAGTACTGATATCACTTTTGATAAAAATCCGAAAATGCCGAAATTATGGTAGCATTATTCCGCTCCTCTAATTTACAGTTTTTATTGCACGCCACTATCGGAACAGAAACATCATGCGTAGGCCCTGTCACAAAAATCTTTAGGCAAATTATGAAAATTAGGTAGGTACAGTCGACAGCATATCTGGTTATACGAAACTGTCAAATTTCTCCAAACGCTTAAACCTTAAAATATTGAAGGTTAAGTTCAAAATCGAATGAGAAAATTTTACTGTGGTAACTTAATGTGCTGGCGACCAGCGACTGTATCTACAAGGTGTAATTGAAAATAAATGCCTACCTGCCACGGATATACCTACCTATCTCATTTTCATCATTCTCCTGCCCTCATCCCAATTTATTTGGGATCTTCTATTTGGTGTCTTTTTCTTCTGAAACTTGTCTATTATTCATCATTTCGGTAATCACCTCTTATCCATATCATCTTTCACACAGTCCATCCATCGTTCCTAACCGATTTTTACTAACTTTGCTTGAGTTTCTGAGTTAGATTCGATAATACATATTTAATTAAACCACTTCTTGTTTCACTGTTGTTTGTGTGGTGTAGCAAGTAGTGGTATTTGAAAAAAATTATGAAGCAATCTTGGGTTAGTAATATCCTTCAAAATCATTCAGATTGCGATTGATATTGTGTTGTGCAATAAGGGTGAGGAGTAGCTAGCGAGGCGGCACGGCGGCGTCCTCACCTTCCGCCTGACACAGATCCTCACCGGACACGGTTGTTTCGGGAGGTTACTGTTTCGGAAATGGCGGGAGGAAACGCCCGGATGTTATCACTGTGTGGATCGCCCAGAGGACACGGTGGAGCTTATGGTGGAGGTCTGTCCGGCTTGGGCAGAGCTCCGCCGTGTCCTCACGGAGGCGATCGGCGGCGGCGATCTCTCGCGTCCGGCCCTGGTCCAGGCCATGGTCCGGAGCGAGAGTGCATGGGATGCAGTCACCTCCTTCTGCGAAGCAGTAATGCTCGCGAAGGAGGAGGTGGAAGGCGTGAGGGAGCGACAGTCTGTGCGCCCTCACGCCCCTAGTTGCCGCAGGAGACGCCCTGGGCGGCGGGAATCGGTAGCCGATTCCCGACCACCGTAGGCGCAGGCTTACGGACGGCGAGCTATAGGCAGCTCGCCGTCCGGTAAGGACCAGGCCCGGGTCGACGGCGCGTTGTGTTCCACGCGCGTCTCAAAGAGATGTCAGCACGCACTGACGGGGTCCGCTAGGACCGGTGCCTGCCAGGATTGCGGGTTTGTCCGAAAGGAATACCGTGGCACTGGCACACAAGCAACTGAAGGAACACGGTTGGGTTTTAGTCAGTAAAAGTCTGACACGCCCTCCTGCTCCGCCCAGAGCGGGAGAATTTATTTGATAATTTTCCACCAAAAAAAAAAAAGGTGTGCTCATCGTAAAAAAAAACAGGAATATTCTGCTCTATAAATCTAAAAGGTCATATTTTCAACTTGGGTGTAGGTCCTAGATATACCTACGCGGCTGTCAATATGGTACGTGGAGACTGTCAGAGTATTCCTCTGTCAGTCTCCAACTCAATTCCTTTGAGAGGAATAAAGCTGCACGCACTAAACCAGCGACGCGAGATGGCCACCACACAGCCCCGCTTGGCCATCGCTGCTCGCCGCTGGTTTCGTACCCGCAGCCTTGGTAACGAGAGACGACGCTTTACGACGAAGCCAAACTTTTTCTAAAATCCAAGTGCCGTATTAACGGCCTCGTACCTACTGCAGATAATTGTTTATTATGCATTATCACCGGATTGGCTTTGACGGTAATGTAACGCAATAGAGGTAAATAGAATGTGTTAATTTTGGGCTAACAAATCGTTTCTATATCCGCTGTGGAGGTACATGATTCAGAAGAGGCCACCTCGGAAACTTCATTAGCACAGATAACTCGAGAGGCAGTCGGTAGGCTACTTATATTTTTATTACTTCCATTGTGGTTTGTTCACTCATACTAGTATTCCTTTTAATCCCTCTGAGTATCCACTTAAGTTTAATAAAGCTAGTGCTATTGAATTTACCTACGTCAATATTACAAGTGTGTTTCGAACACTTATATCGTGTCTGAACAATTGGTCCGTTTTAAAATAATGAGTCATTTGAAATGAGGGTGTACTTTAGGTACCTTCACCTCGGCATAACACTTCGGGGAGTACAGGCGTGATGTTATGTTATGAGTTATTTGTTTCGTTTGTAGCCATTCATAAATTAATCTCTGCGGAAACTTGAAAACAACCCGCATGTGCAAATCCTCATAGATAGATCCTCTCTGCAGCGAGCGGACATATATATATGTAGGTAACATCTGTGAAAGATTGGATGCCCCGAGTGTTTCTGTTCTAATCTAGGTGACGCCTGTGCGTGTGCATTTAAAGAGCACATGCGCGACGGTTTTCTTAGCCTCAATGCAAGCCCTGCACAGAGGATTGTTTGTCATGCCTATTGTGTGGAAGTGTTTAATTTAGCAAGCAGTGTCTCGTGATGGTCCCCGTCACCAGGCGCAGGCCGGTCCTGCCCAGGGGTAATAAACGCCTGGTTAGCCTACCATCTAAGAATGGCATAGCCTCCCTGGACTGTCTGCAGCCCGGTGTCGAGGTCCACCAGCTCTTTTCTAGTGAATTATTAAAGGCCTGCGTTCCTGCACTTATGGCACAACACTGATACATTGTATGTTTCTCATTGTCATTCTTATACTAATATTATAAATGTGAAAATAACTCTGTCTGTCTGTCTGTTACGTTTTCACGCCAAAACCGCTGAACCGATCGTCATGAAATTTGGCAGAGATATAGCCTGCGATATGAAGAAGGACATATGTAGGCTATTTTTTGCGGTAACTGACATCCACGCAGGCGGTGCCGCCGGCTAAAAGCTAGTACAATATAACAGGTCATTGTAATTGTAAACACACGGGATTTCTCACTAACCTAACAGTCACCCAACCATATCCAGAGGCCCTAGTGTGAGTTTATTTATCATCTCGAATTTACGTATCCAGCGCGTTCACCACTCCGATTGGAAGGGCCGATCAGAGGCCAATCGGAACGCCGAACGCGCTCGATGCGTAAAATCGAGATGGTTAAAAGAAACTCACACTAGGGCCTCTGATCTTTGCGTTATGCTCGTGAACGGGTGCTGCTTGTGGTGCCTGGTCGTCTTGCTGATCATGGTTTCGTTATTGTTATTAGTAATTAACTGTTTATTTACTTATTTTACTTCGATGGTCCTAAGTTTATCATTTTGTGTTTGTATGTTCCGCTTACATAGCATTGCATATGTAAGCGGGTACGCCCTTTATGCTAGGAGACTTATTTAGGTAGGTACTTAACTTTTAATTTGATTTGATTCATAGTTATTTATTTTTATTATAACCAGAGACGACAGAAGCGGTCTAACTTAATTACACTCCCGGACACCTGAATCGAGTCACCCTGCATATTTTTGTGGAACGATCTCTATCTTTCTAAATAATGGTAGTAAAAAGAAGAAGAAAAAAGTGTTTTTGTTCCAAATTTGAAAACGCAAATCAAAAAAAGAAAATTGCAAGAAGTCGTCTTTCTCAGGGGCAAAATTAACGTAGATTTTTTTAAGAAAAAAGTGGTACTTATACCTACATAGAGGTAACGTTCATGTATTAACTTCCAAGAATATTTACAACGGCCATCATGCGGTTTGGCATAGTGTTACCTATAGAGGTTTGAGGAACAGGGTGTAAAGTTCACTCATCCTCTATTGAAAAGGGAGTATCCTCCGACCAGACGGGTGTCGTGTCTGGTGGCAACTGCCCGACAGTTTTCGTTCTGATGCCGTGGCGTAGGGTGGTGCTGCGTTATGCTCTAGGAATAATTCGACTGTTGTCATACACTGGTATACCTAATGTGTTCGCTCTCATCTCAGTATCATTCCTACGAACTGTACGGGTAAAGTTTTTGCGATTTCTGCCTTTTCTAGTACTCAAACCTCAGTTGGTCTTATAGTTTTTTGATCCTTATAAGAAACAGGATCGATTCGATTGGCATCAAAAAACTTGTTTGTGAAAATTGCCCATTTTCTTGCTGACTGTATTTTTTTTTTTTTCAAAATCTGTGAATGCAGATCAATTTTTTTCTAATAGTTAAAGATAGTCTCTTAAGACCATTTTCTTGTAGCGACCAAGGTTAAGGTACCTGACCTGCCCTTATTGACCCATCGTAATTTGACCAGAACTATAGGGAATATCTATGCAAAATTTAAACAAAATCTATCCGGTAGTTTTTGCGTGATGCTGGAACATACATTCAGACAAACAGACAAAAATTCTAAAAACTATATTTTTAGCATCAGAATTGTTCCCAGACCTTGTGGCAATTACTTTTTAACCGACGAAAAAACGGACGAGGTTCTCATGTCGACGCGTAACTTTTTTTTTTTTTTTTTTTCAAAAATATTCAATGTACAGTTTTGACTTCGCTACGATTTTATTATATGTATAGATTAATATTATAGGATTTTCTTTTCTTTAAATATTTGTTAAAATACCTTTGTTAATTATTAGTCATGGAACAACCTACCCTCTCACTAGGAGTCGGGCGTTGGTAGCTGCGCGTTTTTAACTATTGCAGCCTGTTTGTCTTTGACGGCACGGTTGGCGCAGTGGTTAAGCAATTGGCTGCTGCGCTGTGTGTCGCGGGTTCGATTTCCGCACGGAACAAATATTTGTATGACCTACAAATAGTTGTTCCGGGTCTGGCTGTTTGTGTATGTAATGTTTTTGTGCTCACCTACAATACAGGAGAAATTCCTAGTGTGGGGCAAAGTAAAAAAAAAAAGTTTTTGTTCCGAAATCTACTAGCTTTTGCCCGCGTGAATGTCGATTATCGCGAGTAAAAAGTAGCCTATCGGTCGCTTTTTCGTACCCTCCGTAATTAAGTCGGTATAGAAGACAATTGCTGACACTTTCTTGTTGTTTGAATAACTTTTATTCCATTCAAGATTTCAAGCTGGAACTTTTAGGGATGTTTTATAACAAAATGCACAAATTTGTTCCCTATAGTCCATCGTTTTGTATTCAGAGGGAGCTGTGTATTCGATCGCCAAAGAACTACCGCTTGAAATTTGATGAAATCTCTATCTTCAAATCGCGTAGTTTTTTCATCCAGATTTGTACACCTTAAAAGGGTAGGTATATGATAGGTATATGTAACTGCTTTTTATTTGTTTGTAAATTTAGTAGTTTACGTTTAAATCGATTTTTTCTGTTTCTTAAAAACAATTAATTACATCGACACTTCGCACCTTTGGGAACAAAGCGTCACTTCTGTAAAGTTGGAAAACATGCAGAAGTGACCCTTTGTTCCCAAAGGTGCGACTTGTTGATGAATCGACTCATCGACTTATGTTTGAATTTTGAACAAAATAAGGCCTATAACTGGTATTTTTTTCAAACTTCTGCGACGAACAGTTTTCGAGATTTTGAAAATACCAAAACGTTACCCCAGCAAAATCTTGAATATCTCAAAAACTATATGATGAAAAAATTTTGCTATTGGTATACATTTACAACTCATCAAAAGCTATCTTTTCATGTAGGTACCTACTTGGTTTCAGGCTAAATGCCTTTTTTTACATTTTGCTGGGGTAACGTTACTCCAGCAAAATCAGTTTTTCTCGAATAATTTCGAAAATACAACTTGAACAAATTTTGCTATAAGTACTTGAACAAATTGCAACTAACTATTAACTAATTATCTGTAATACCTACTCTTATTTCTTTAGGGCGCAACATTTTGCTGGGGTTACGCATACGCGCGCAATTTCATAGTTTCATTCATATCACGGGTGAGATGGTTGCATGAAATGGTTACGAGTATGTACTCCGATTCCTAATTCGAACGACGATAGCCGAGCCGACCAATTTTATTTTTTAAGTTCCTTTGGGAGTGGGATTCACTCGCACTTTCAGCTGCACCTAAACTACATTACATCCTAAGATACAGGATGCGATTTATTGTAGCGATTACTTCTGTAATAAATTAATATTCTGTTTTCAGTACATCCGGCACATACATTCAATGATCAACGCGTATAGAGATGATGTCCTGGACCGGCGAATGGTGATTGAAACAAAGGCTCTGGTAGACACCAAGTATAAAACGTGGAAACGCAATGGTGACTTGATAAACTCACTACTGGCATTGCCCAAAGGCATGAACGACGCCGGCCGTTAATCCGGTATCAAGAGTTAAATTAATAATACTATTGTGATAATTATTATCTACCAAAATGAACGAGAAAGAACTTTGATCTAGTCAGTTTAAATAAATCCGCTGCAACTTAAATCTCATGCATCGATCCTTCGTGTTGGTGATGTATTTAATCTTAAATAAAATTTAGAATGCTAGAACATCAGTTTAATTTCCTGTTTTATCTGTTAGTATCATAAAGGTACCTATATGAGAATAATATTAATAGTAGATTGTTATACAAGGGATGAAAGGGACCTATTTAGGCACGAGATGGTTTGGCGCGAGCGTAGCGAGAACGCCAATAGTTCAGAGTGCCTAAATAGGTTCTTTTCATCCGAGGTAACACTCTTTTCATTTCGAATACCGTAGAACGGGGCTATTTGGATTTTCGGGGGTTATTTGGAACAAAGCAATGAGTTGGCATAAATTCGAATTGTGATCTTCGTACGAAAAATTGTAAAAGTAAACAAGGCCAGAAATAAAATAAAAGCTGTCTATGGTGTTTTGGTAGAATGTATGTCAACTCAAATTTTACAATTACTGTATTCCAAATAACCCCCGAAAATCCAAATAGCCCCGTTCTACGGTATGAGGAAAGTAAATAAAAACCTGATTATTAAAGGCTTTTATTTACTTAATATCTGTTTATGTAGTAGCACTCGACAAAACAGATCGAATTGCTGCTTTCCCGCCTTTATTGTCTTTCTGTGGCATTCTACCAGCCAGTATTTTTTATCATTGTAAATATTTCGCTCAAATCAATGTAAATTAACTAATAATTTAGTGAAAAGTAAATTATACGCATAGTCATATTACAAAACTGTTGCTATTTTTTACGTCGCGATTTAAGAGTGGCTGTATAAAAACTTGGGACATGGCTTGCATTGTTCTAAAAAAGTTTGACAGAAGGGAAAGTCGTTTCCCAGGGACGAAAAGTACTAAGCGTACTTTCCAAGTATGAGAAATGAAAAATAATAATACCATATCTGTTGAAAACATATAATTATTGTACCATATTTTAATTCTACACTAATTCCACCTTCATTGAGGTACACCACTAAAATTAAGAGGTATTTACACAGTGTAACCTGTAACTTCACAGAAATGTTGAATAATAGTTTGTAACATTATGTGCATTCAACATTAAAATGACCAATATCAGAGGTCGAACGCTATTTACTCAATCCGTTTTATATTTTGAGCGTTAGACTCTCAATACATTAATTACATACACGATTACATGAAAAAATATTATTTTATGCTATTTTACATACATACATCAACAATGGCAGAGTCACAATGAGATATTTAATTCTATGAATTGTTGTTATGTATTCCATAAGTACATAAATAACGTTTTATATTATATACACAAGGTTTTTATTTAACATTTTTAGTAATTGTTACGCATGAGTTTATTGCAATATAAAGAATACTTATCAAAATGGCAGTTTCCTTGAAATTCTGATCTGCGCAATTACATCAAATTAAAAATATATATTATTCATTCATCGTGTGATGTGTAAAGAATTTGTTATTCCCCTGCATATGTTATATTTTATTGTGCCTTAAAAGGCGGTCATCTAGCGAGATGGCAATTAAAATCTCATCATCGCGGAGCGGTACTTTAGCGGATAATTTGTTTGGAAATTAAAGTACCTACAGCTACGTCCGGCTAATGTTACTTAGCTAGATTAAACGATGTTACACAGTAATAGTTAGTATTAGCTAAGACTATAGATTCGAGCGTCGCCCGAGAGGCCGTCGCTAGAACTTGAGCGAAAAGCCTGGCGCGACGTTGAGCGAGCGCTGATGCAGCTGGAAACCGAGCGCCTCGTCGGAGTCGGCGCGTGCGTACTGCGCGTAAGCGGCGCCGCCGGCGGGCGGGCGCGGGCTGTGCGTGGTGCGCCGGTTGCCCTCCGACTTGGCCGGCCACGTCGGGAACATCGCCGGCTCGATCGCCACCGGCTGCTCCTGCACACCAAACACGACACTATTTTAGATTCATGTACTTAGAAAGTCTATACCAGTCAACTTCGTGTCATGATTGGAATAGCAACACATATTTGGATACTATTCAGTATTCGGCGTATTCGGTTTTTTTTTTTTTTTTTGGCCGGATACCGAATTCATAAAAATTTCAGTGAAAAAAATTACAAAAGCACAGTAAATTCATCGTAAATTTGATGAATGCATTACAATTAGATAATGCACATACATTGCTAATTCGAGAAAGCTTATTTTTTTGTCTATTGGACATCTCTCATTGATCTATTGCAAATAAAACAACAAAAATATTTGTTTAAATCGCGTAGTTAAGCATTCTAATCTGCACAAAAACAAGACTGAAGCGTAATGTGACAGCGGGCCAATCAAAGAGCTTCTTGTAATTGCACGTAATTTTTCGAACGTGTATTAAAGGCCGACCAATTTTGCGGAATATTCAGCTATCCGGCCACGCAACTAGCCGAATATACTATTCGTTGCAACATTAGATACATTTCCGGACCTGATAATTATAACGTTGGTAGTTAAAATGGGAACGGGTTGGGAACTATTGAATAAAATCATTCATTGTTACCTTGAAGTAAGCGTGTTCTAGCGCGGCGTCCGCTGTCACTCTTTTAGCTGGATTATATGTAAGGAAACCTTGCAGTAAGGATAATCCCGTTTCCGAAAGTAGATCGGAACCTATTCTTTGCCTCAGCCCACCCGAAGGATGCTCTGCGAAAGTCATTTTCTGTACAGCAGGCAATTCGCTGTAGCCGGGCCAAATCATCTCGGAAGGCGTACCCATATCCTGTAAACAAATCATACATTACTTGTGAATATGTTTCTCTTTCCTTTGATAAAGTATTAGATTTAAAGGCCAAAGAATATACCTTAAATATTCTATTCAATTGATCCACCTCGGACTTTCCAGGAAACAAAGGATTCATGGCAATAAATTCGGCGAATATACACCCTACGCTCCACATATCAATGGGAGTAGAGTATTCTTTACAGCACAAGAGTAGCTCGGGCGCACGATACCACAGCGTCACTACGATCGGGGTGTATTGGCGCAGCGGCGAGCCATACTCTCTAGCCAAGCCAAAATCTCCCACCTGAAAACAATTCATTTGAATATTGAGCAATGAGTAAACATTACTTGGACATTTAAAATATTTCTTTCGATTTAAACCAAATCATCCTCAATAATTATACCAACCTTTAATACGCCTTTGTGTGATAATAAAAGATTGCTAGTTTTAAGATCCCTGTGTAATATCCAGTTGTCATGGAGGTGATGGACAGCTTTGAGTAATTGCGTCATTAGACATTTTACTTCTCCTGTAAAAGGCAGAACAACGCATTATAGTGACGATTACGAATAAAATAAAATAAATTGGGCAATATTGTTACTTGTGACCTACCTGGTAAAAATACTTGTTTCTTTCCACGCATAGTCTCCATGAGACTCCTTAAGTCATGTTCTACGTAGTCCATAACAATGAATATCTTATCCATATTGGAGCCTACGACTATCTCCCGCACTGTGACTATGTTCGGATGCTGGCCCTGCAACAACAGAGCAGAATGTGCGACGTGTTAGTACGGTAGTCATGGTGGACCATTCTAAAGCTATGGTATTTCATATCATCATCCAAACCATTACGTTGTCGCGCATGCGATCGAAAACACAAATTATCTGAAAATGAATGCTTCACAATACTTGATCAGATCTACAATATTGCTGAAATCTGTAAATAACACATGTCTTATATAAAACAAACACGCACCGCGTAATGGGATATTAATTATAAATTATTGTCAACTAATGCCGCTTTAATAGTTTGGGTACATCATGAAGTAGCAGATATAACTATTTCGAATCTATATTCTTATGTAATACAAATTTCAAGGGCATAAAACATACGTGGCATAGTCATTCCACCGCTATTTTGATTTTAAGTTGTGGCGCACCATGAAACTGGCATGTATGGACATTTCTTGTTTGACTACCCACATTATGCCAGTTTCTTAGTATGTCGCTACTTTGCAGTAAAATAAAAATGGCGATGGGATGACCATGCCAGCTTCCATAGAATTTTTTTTTACCACTTGATACTGTATTGTGAAAATCATTCACAATACAAGTTTATTAGAACTGCAGAAAAACGCCTGTATAAAATACCTTTTGACGAAGATAAAGCACCCATATGAAGCGTAGATAAGTATGGCTTTAGCATAGACACCAGTAATATATAACAACAATAACAAAAATGAGCAATACTAATAAATTACGAAATTAAATTTAAATAAAGCAAAACATTGCTGAGACTCCGTACACATACTGAGTAAATAAATAAATACCATGTACTCCAGAAATGTACCCAAACTACAACATAAATACACGTAATTATGCTTATTCCTGATTTTTTTTACAAAATCCCTTGACAATACAAAACAAAACTCGGGTAGTAAGTGCAAAATAAATTCCAGACAAAATGAATTTAGACAAAAAAGGAAAGAAACCCAAGTCACACTTTAGCGTCGCTGAAATGAGTTAAATTTAATAACAGTATCGTCTGTAAGATCTTCAAACCCATGAAATCAATGGAGAGACGTAAAATGCCATAACTTAATAACCATAGAAATTAAAGTGGCAAAATCAAATAAGACACTCTAAAATAGCCACTTTACCTTAAAAAATACATTTATTGTGAAGAAAACATTTTCAGATACCTAACATACGAGTATGACTGTACAACGATTTGAAGAAAATTATACACTGTAAAATTAGTAAACTCCATAATATGTCTTTTTACTTTTTGTTATATTGCTTTAGCTCCTGAAAGTAAAAAGATAACAAAATATTTTGTTCTAAGAATGAGATATATAAAAAAAACATTTCTGACAACAAAACAAACATATCGAGTGCTGTGGAGGTTACAGTGAGTAATTATTTTATCTACAGTTTAATTAAAACAAACACGGAAACAAAATAAATATTGACAATAATATTCAGATCCAAACACTCATGACAGGTGTGCATGAAACCGTAGATAACCATATTAATAATTAAAATCACGCAGGATATCAATAGTGTCAGGATAATTCTTTTTATATATAATTCTTTGGAGAAGGCTTTTTATAATTAAACTGGAACAATAACAAAAAAAACGTGTTTTTAATTTACTAAGGTGTCAACCAAATATTTTACAATAAGTATTTGTAGATAAACTAGAGCAACACAGATAAATATTTCGGTTATAGAAATTATCGTAAGCAATTCGACTTATTCAATGTTTTAAACATTTTTTGCGATAATTTCCATAACAATACTTTTCGAAAATAACTTAGATAAAATGCCCAAAGTTCGAGTGTAGGATTTGACAATAACAATGACGGTTTTGTCAAATACTATAAATACATCAAAATATTTTTCTATGAAATACGTATTTAAATTTTAATTTCTGGGACAAAGCAATATATTGACGCTTTCACATCTGCGACAATATAAATATTATACTGTATCTTAAGTATCGTACATTTCTTCTTTACCGAGGTTGTATTTATGTATCAATGCTAACTAGAAAATAGATTCCGTTTCCAAAGAAATAATTAATACAATAATGAATAATGATAATGAAATATTTTAGGCGAATTTAATAACCTATGGGAAAGATTCACCTTTGAATATCAAGATGAAACTTTTATTACACAATATATTACGTGATTATTTTCTTCAAGAAATGGTTTGCAAAATGGTCAAGTCCACGTATTGTCATGCCAGTTGTTATTCGAACTACCGGCATGGTATTATATTTTTTGAATTTCATAATAGAATTTGATGGCAGAAAATTACGAACATCGAGGGTTAATAACGATGCATTAAAAAACGACATATTTCTACGAAAATGTGACAAAATAGTCATAATCATAATTGTCGAATAAATAATTAGCTAAGTAACAGGCATATTTATTCAAACCCAAGCGGTTAGCTGATGCGATTTTAGTCTGATTAGAAAGCTAGAACAAATTATGTTTCTTCTTATTTTAGTATCGATAGAACTCCTATTTTGTGAAGGGCTTAAAAATAAGTTTAATAAAATACAATGCTTTGGTCTTACACCAGCACGCGTAGCATGACCGCCGTAGATACGGACGACACGAAAGACAAAAGGACTACGGCGCGATGTCAAAAATGAAGAAAATAATTATCTCTTCGTAGAGTAGAAATAGAAGTGGTCGTGCTATGCGTACAGAACAGCAACAATGACACATCTCTCAAAATGCTATCAAATAATGTTATTAAAATATATAAAAAATGTGCAAAATTCATGCATCTAAGTAGTGTGGCTGAAATTACATATTTTGCTAAGTACTAAAGGGAAAGAAATAAAGCCTTCTTGGCAGTCGGGTAAAAATAAAGTAGCGTCCGTTTTTCGAGGCTTCATTGACAATAGCTTTGCTAGTGGCTAGTGAATCTCCAAACTCTTTATTAGCCTTATCAAGTTACACTTCCGAATCCGCCCGCAACCGCAAACCGCAGCGGCACCCGAACGCAATCACTATAGCAGACCGCAGCGACACGACTGGTAAACGCTTCCGAAGATTATACCGCACTTTTATACAGACTACATTACCGCCTGTCACCATTTTCATATACTTACATAGAAACCAGTAGTGTCACTGAGGTTGGTGATTGCGATTGGGCGGCATTGCCACTGCGATTTGCGGTTGCGGCCGCTATCGGAAGAGCACCTTCATCCAGCTTCTAAGGGCCTGTGCACACCACGTTTATTAAACGCCCCGTTGACGCGCGTTTGTAGCTATACATACGCGATACCCACGCGAGTCAGATAAAACTCTGTAGGACAAAAGCGCGCCGTCGACGCACGTTTCTAAAACGCGCCTCAACGGTGCGTTTAAAAAACGTGGTATGCACAGGCCCTAACGCATTCGATTGTATCTCGAGGCAGAGTAACATCGATAAAGATTATACATCCGATTTTTAATTATTAACCAATTCAATGTGGACTCGTTCAATGTGAAACGTGATATCCCAAAATAAAAATATTTGTTGATTTTTGGGGTAAATGAGTGCTGGTATGTTATTTGACATAAATCGTCGTATCCTACGAATAGGGGCGTAACTGCATAATAGCTACTTTTCAGGGGACACTTTTTTGTGTTTAATTAAATTAAATGTGAAAAATATGTATTGGTGATTTCTTATAATGTGTATTGGTATTTTAAGGTTCGGCTAGGATTATTTTCTTTAATATTTATATTTTATACGCATTTTGTCTTTAAATCCCGTTTTTAATAGTTTTGTTGAACTGGTTATATGTGGTATGATGAGCAGAATTGAATTATGCAATAAAAAAAGAAAGCCCCTATGTTCTTTAGGGCACTATTCGTAGGATACGACGAAATATCAGTCCTGCCATATGATCCAACAGCCTAATTGTAACACACAATTGCAATACCTTTGATTTTGAAAATTCATTGCGTTATATATGCTGTCAGCAGACGAATTTTTCAAACATACAGGGTGTAAAAAGACACTTTACATATCTACCCGTTAATTAAGCATACTGCCCATCAAACTAAGTAACATTGGGCTTTCGATGGCTTGTTCGTCAACTGGCGAGTGTGAAAGTCGCACGAAAGTGCAATCTCGCGAGCAGACGCGAGTTCCGCACTCGGCAGTTGACGAACAAGCCGTAAAAAAACTGATAAAATTTTTGAACTTTGACCTTTCATATTTCCGTAACGGTTCCCAGGTATAATCCAGAACAAAAAAAATAGTTCGCAATGGTGGGAAGAACATGTAACTTTCGGCTTCGTTAAGTGTCTTTTTACACCCGATATAAAGCAATGGATCAAGAATTTCCTTCAAAATCTGAAAGTTTGAGTTTAAAAGTGTGGTACGCGATTATGGTGCTAGATTGCTGTTACGTATTTCGATCAATATCAGTTAGTTCCCCACCCAGTGGCTTGATTATAGAGAACTTTGGGAGCATGGTTGAGAAAAACATTTAAAGCCAGTTTCGCCATAATTTGAGTTATTAAATGCCCTGTTACACATTTTGAGGTACTGTCTCACTATTCAAAACCGTGTGTTACAATGCTTAACGGTAGGTATAGAGAAACTGATTCGATCATCCTGAAATTTTGCAATTATACGTTGTCAGGTGTACAGAAATGGACATAAGAGTACCTTGCATCCCGAAAAAAGTACTTTTCTCGAAGAAAACAACAATAACGTTCTTATGATAATAGATGGCGCCACGTGTATTTCGAATCATGATTGTTATAGAAATTTTTAGTAATTTGTTGAAAGTTACAAGCAGAGTACAACCCGAGTTGATTGTCAAATTCTAATTTAACGCGAGCGAAGCCGCGGGCAAAAACTAGTTATATATAATGCTTATGATCTAAACGAAACTGGTTCTTAGAGGATGCAAATAGGGAAAAGTAGTTATCACTTTCAAATCAGTGACATTACTAAAATTAGTCTAAAGTTGAAAGAGTAGTATACTACAAAGCACTTAAAAAAAGTTGGCTAAAGTACAGAATATGAAAAAAAAAAAAAAAAAATCACTTCGTATAGACTACTAACACTATTTGAACAAGTTTTGGGGTGTTTGATACGATCACCCATTCCGGATATATTCAATCCTGATAAGTTGAAAGTAGTAGTGATCTTTCTGGTTCTTCTAATTCAAAAACAGCACGGTAATAAACGAAAATCGATATTCCACTAAGCTGTATAGGCAAAAAAGCAGGGCAGATAATTTATATTGTAAACAATTTTGAAGACAATCTAGACCAGGGGAGCACGCCTCCCAGAGAAAAAACATGGCGAAGAAAACAACCTAGTTAAGACAGCTACTTACGTAACTACAAGAATTAAAAAGCCTGTAGTATGTGTGTAGAGCCACCTTTACTAATATACAGTTCAGTTAATTCATTTACTTATTCAGTCACTGTTCAGCTTGACTAGTCCAGAGAAAACAAGTCTCTATTTAGCAACCCAAAATTAAATAAATTAATGTCACCAAAATGATGAAGCTCTCATGTATGTTTTTTTTCACGCAAGTGATTAAATAGTTAAAAAATATTTATAATCCAGGCCAATAGACCGAAAAAAGTTTTTGGTCCACTGATCTAGATAATCAATCTTCACGTGGCGATCGTTGTCTTAGATTCATGATCAGCAAGCAGGACTTCAGTGAACTTTGTAAGAAAAACAAATATGCCGTAGACGCTTCAACCACTTCGTCGCAGAATCGGAGAAAAAGATGACGTGTTGTTGGAAACTGCAAAATTACAGATTGTAAAACATTCCCTGCTTTGTACCGCCTTTCTCATTTAATTTTGTACGAAATGAGTAAAACTAGATTACTCGGAACACACATGGCTAATTTATTGATGTTCTATTTTACCAAAATGGTGCATAAACGTGTTTGGACTTGGAATTTAACAATAAAGCTCTATCGTCAAAGTGCTGGGTCATGGTCTTCCGGGCTCAGGGCCGATTAGGGGTCAGAGCATGCTCAGGAACATACGGCCCGGAGCGCAGAAGGCCATGACTGATGTGTGGATCGATATTTCATACAGAATTCACCTCATTCACGCAAGCTAGTCGTGATTATTTGACACATGACGGTAAATTATATCGAAAAAAAGACATGGTTAAATAAGAATACTTTCAGGGTGGTAATTTGAGATAGAGCAGTAAGAGCTGTTCTTGTAGCTGCAATGGTTAAGGCTCCTCCAACCTTAACCATTGCAGCTACAAGAACAGCTTTCAGAGGACCTTTTATAGCATTTAGTTTGGCTTATGCAGTACTTACTCTAAGGGCACTTGTGCACTACAAGGAATTTTACTGTCCGGCAGTCCGATTTTTTACGGTCCGATATGGCACGCCATAAATTTATATACTAGCTTGTGCACTACACATAATTTCACCGTCCGACATTTTACTTTACCCCATTCCGGGCCGTTTTTTTCCGGTCCGAGATGACAGCAATAAAAAACGTGTTTATACTGGTGCACTGCATCCGCGATCAGTATTATTTATGAGCGGGCGGGGCGGGAGCTAGAGAGGGGTGCGCGTGTCGAATTTTTGGATGAACCCACAATTCTTTTTGTCTTCTACATCTTCGCACATAGAGTAATAAAGCAAGCAACTGCCGACGTTCCAAGAAATTCATCGTTCCTAGCGTTATTACGCGTGCGTGGCGTGCGTGTAGTTTCAAAGAGAGCTACCCTAAACTGCGCCGCACCGATCCGAGTAAAGACGGACAAGTTCACAAGCCAATCATCCGTTTTTTTTCATGCCACATCGGACCGTAAAAATTCGGACTGCCGGACAGTAAAATTCCTTGTAGTGCACAAGCGCCTTAAGGCTGGGCGCACGAAACCAGCGGTGGGCGAGCGAACGGTGGCACCAACGGCGCGGGCGAAAATTTTGTACCGTCGCCATCGCTCCGCTCGGCCACCGCTCTACGCCGCTACTTTCGTGCCAGCAGCCTTAAAGTTAAGTATGGTCTCTTAAGAACATTTTCCTCTAGCTACAGTAGTTAGGGTCTGCCCTTAATGGCCAATCTCAATTACCAGCTTGAAGACAAAGATAACCCCGAGTTTTTTTTTTTTAACGAAATACATATTTACTAATTTAATTGTTGAAGATTTTTTTATATGGGTGAACCATCTGATCACTATTTAAAACATGTCAAACTGTTTGTATTGCTACAGCCGCTTTGTTGAAATATATTTATTCGACGACATTCCCGTGAATAAATAAACACACTTGTTGACTGAGGAAAATGTCCTACAGTGTTTTCTAGTGACGCTTGTCGAGACAGACGTCAAATATTTACGATAATATTTAGAGACACGCGATGACAGCCGCAGACAGGCCCCGCGCGCAAATTGAAGAAATTAAACAAAATGATGCGATCCAGAGGGATTACCTTATCGAGTTTGAATGAAATCATATTCGATTGATCAATTCATTTGTAACAGCATTGATCGAATAAGTAGAACTAGAATTTCCCATTAATATGTTTGAAATTTTTTAATAACATAATGCACAATGGTTCAGAATTTGGGTCAAACTGGGCACCGACTTGTATTGAATTAGTGCCAATTTAACATTTATTTGTTTCGCCTTGAAGTTAAATGGGCACTTTTTTCCAATGAATCAACTCTAGCCATGTTGCGCCACGACACCCTGTCCTCCGCCATCCGCATCCAGTCTGTCCCAGCCTCCTTTTTGAGGTCATCGGTCCATCTAGCTGGGGGGCGTTGGTTGGCAATAATCTGAATATTTATTTCCATTAAGGTGCTCTGACAGCTAGATAGCTTGCTTTTGAGTAAGCCAGCAGTTCTGGGTTCGAAATAATGAGAATCAAACATTGACCACAACTTAACGAGACAGTAACAGGCTGGGTTAATTGATTATATGAACATATTCAGGCAATCTGCAAATGAAATTAGCTGGCGGAACTTCACACTGACGAGTATATATGTGAAGTTTTGCAAACTAGTTTAATTTGACCTTTTATAGTAATAAAAAATCCTTAAGATGCATAATTTAATGGCGGGCTTACCTGCGCATAAGCCGCGCTAGTAGTCTACAATGTTTTATTCAACTCACATTTAGTCGATTTTACAATAAAATGGCCCTGATTTTATTGTGCGGCTAAACCATTACAGATTATAGAAATTAAAAATAAACTGGTTTATCTACGGCTTCTATACATAATGCAGAAAACAAGCCAAATTTGAACCAGATCGATTTTTTATATTAAGGTGCGGGCTTATACGGGCAATTAAATTGCGCAATTCTTGACAATTGCGGTCAACTATGTTATCTCGGTGATACCAAGATGATAGACCTAGAAGATATATTATAGAAATTGAAAAGTTTTGCGGGATTTTAGTTGCCCCTGCTAAAATTAAAGCATTACTCATATCTACTGTATATTTATGCGAAGCAGAATCAGTCATGCGCGCAAGTAGCGTGTCTGTCGAGTTTTGCCGTCCGTCTCAATCACACGTTTGTCAGAAGAGTGCGTGAACGTCACTTTTGAGGGCATAATCCGCGTCAAGCGTCCCATAACATTCTAAAAGTGCATATATAAACAGCTGTTGTTGAACTCTGAGAAATAAAAACATAATTGTTGTGCTGGAAACATAAAACATTTCATGACACATTTGCAGGTTATGCTTCATCTAAACATGATCGTCTTGCATTCAGTAAGAACAATTTAAGTGCTCATTAAGTTTATTTCTAGAAATGTACCAGTATAGAATATATTTCACAGCACAGATTTACTTTTAAGTTCTGTCATGCTTTTTTGCCTTAAGTGGGAATTAAATTTCAAGTGATCAGTGAGCAAATTATGCACTCTATGTAATTATGAATGGGTTGCCAGACCATTGTACCAACACAGGAGATGAATTTATATAGCTGACTCTTATAACATTGTCATAGCAGGATTTACAGCCTTCGACTTTTCTTTACTCGTTATACTATTCAACATTGATTCACAGCTTAGAGAAAAAAAGAAACCATATAAAGTTGCCAAACAGCTAACAAGCTGTAGGCCAAAGTTGTTAGATATAAAGAGTATAAAAGCCATGAGTTTTCCTAGTCCCTACGATATGTGAGACTTAAAAGTATTGATTAAAAAACACTTTTCTTAGATTACTTTCGAAGTACTTCAGCAGAACTTAAAAATACTCCCTAAATTTACCTGATGATGTTCTTGATGATTTTAATCAAAACTTGCATCATTATCTTATAGTAACCTTCGATGTTCGTATTTTAAGCATTGTAATAAAAAAATTACTTTTTGTAGACCATCAAATTCGAAGATGTAGAACGTAACAAGAAAGCATTGATGGGTTGGTCCCCCTGGAATAAATTCCTAAGATACTTTTAGCCCGCCCGTATCGGAGTTGTTAACCCTTGCAATCGGGTCACACCTCTAGCACAACCCTCTTGCAGGTAAGAGGTGCCGGGCCTGTAGGAATAAAATACAAGGCATTAATGAAATGAATTCAACACAGGAGCCATCGAGTGCTTCACAGCTCGCGGCTCAAACACTAGCACGTATGTAAAGTAAACAAAATAGTTTTAAAATAAAATACCTTCGAGAAAAGAGCAGTGATGCATTATGATGGCTCAAGTGAGCTTACAATAATAAAATTAAAGATTGTGATCTTACCTTGAGTAATGTGTTAATCTCTCTCAGAGAGGTGATGGGGAATCCTTCTTTCTCCTTTTCCATTTTAAGTCGTTTGAGAGCAACAATTTCGTCTGTTGTTTTGTCACGCGCTCTGTAAACGACTCCGTATGCGCCTTCCTCAATTCTATTGAGACATTGAAACTCCTCAACGGATCGACACCCCTATAAAATGTTATTAATTATTTGATTAATATTTTCCACAAAATTATCATGATTAGTCTAATAATAAAAGTTAGTGGCATAACTTTACATGAGCAGTGTTACTTATCGTTCACCTGCAAGCAAACAATGATTTTCTATGTTCAAACTGAGAAATAAAAGATATTTTCGTAGACATTGGGACATATTCAAGACCATGACAAATAGATGGGCTGGAATTTATTACTCGATGTTGTTCACACCGCGTGAGCATAGCGCATGGTACAGGAAGAGACTGCGCTGACGAAGTGGGCGGACTAATATGGCCGTGAGGGAAAGGAATCCGTCAAATTGGATGCACCAACATTAACTGCGCAGTCCAAGCCCAGTTATGAGTTGACTGAGTCGGTTCTTAGGGTAGTTGTAAGCTTAACAACACTCGGATTGCGGATGTCAGTTCCTCCCTCATTTACCAAAATATAAAATGATAATTACCTGTAAAGCAGGGTAGTAAGGAGGAAGAGCATTAATAGCTTCCTCTCTCTGTCTCGTTTCCTCGTCATCTTCATTGGGTTTTTCTTCCTCAGTAGTCTTTCCATTTTCTCCAGGAGGTGGAGGTGAAAAGGAATGTGATCTGCTTCTACTCTTAGATCTGGACAGTGACCTGAAAAAGTAATTCAAAATTAGCATTTATTATGTTGGATACGGAAGGCGGAGAACAGGGTGCTATGGCGTAGCCTGGAAGAGCCCTATATCTAGCAGTGGTCTGCAATAGGCTGAGTTGATTAATATATACCTTTGGCAATAAGGACATAAATACTTTGTTAAAAATTTATTTATTTTTGTATAATTTCAAAGGAGAACCAAATATTTGAATCAAGTGATTGACAAGTTTTGGACGCCTTAATTCTCCGTCCTCCACACGCGAAACGGACATTATCGTATCATCAAATCAGAAATCAATAAAGCAATTTACCTGTGTGAGTGTGATCCATGAGATGATGGCAGTGACTCAGGTATGGCTTTGGACAGGCTTGGGCTGGGTGACTTCGATTTAGATGGAGGCCTAGTCTTATCATTGATCCTTTCTTGCTCTTTTCCCTCCTTATCTGACTTATCATCATCCATATGTTCCTCCTCTTCTTCTCCCTCAGATTTTGATTCGGCTGCAGAGTCAGACTCTGTGCATGAGCTATCCTCCTCTGTTTCACTGTTTGTGTGCTCACCTAAAATTATTTAAATAATGTTATTTCAATGTATTTGGTAATTGGTGGTGTAAGCCGATAAAAAAAATTGGGCTCATATTTTAATTGGGCCATATTATTTTGATTTTGACTAACTATTTGTGCTCTATTTTTCAGGCTGTTTTTGTAGGTTGTTGTTTACAAAACACTTAGTATGCATAAAATTCAGTGCTTGTCACTTACCATCTTCAGGCTCAGAGTGCAGTGAATCAGTTTTCATTTCAACATCACTAGAATCAGATACAGTAACTACAGAATCACCATAGTTGGGTGAATCGGTTTTAGTTTTCTTTGTGGTGGTCTCAGTGGGCGACACAGAACGCTTCTTGCCGCGACGACGGTGCTCCTGTCTTCTAGCCTCTAACTCTGTACGGGATTCATGTTTCCTTTTTTCCCTCTCTTTATCTTAAACAAGGTTTTAATTTTTATAAGATGCTCATAATACTTAACTATTTATTGCTACAATGCATAAAGAAGCATATTACTCCACTACAGTAGCTAATGATATAACAATGCTAAGAACAGTAGTGGCGATGGAAAGTTGTAGCAGGTCGTGGGTTTGGTGGGTCGAACCCAGATAGAAAAAAAAAAATAATAATAATAATAATTGAAATAATTTCATCACCACTGATTCTAAAATGGTGAAGGAAAACATTGTGAGGAACCAGTGAAAGAAACCGAACCGTCTAACATAGAACACATAGGCTGATTATGAGCTAACGATAAACAGCAGTTTTCTATCCAAAATAAATATTACTAAGTATATTTGCAATTATTACCTGCAAACAAAACTTTATTTTTCCTATTTTCTTGATGTTTGTCTAGTGATGAGTGACGAGATGAGGATTTACTCTCTTTCTCATAATATTCAGAACTTTTCTTACCATCTTGTCCTTGTAACTCTTTGGTTATTCTTTTATTCAGTAGTCTAGTTCGTAAATCCTCCAATTCTTTATCTCCAGATGTCCTATCTCTGTTTTCTTTTTCGTTATTATGATTACTATGGCCTTCTTCAGCTAATGATCTTAATCTAGATTCTATTCTTTCATTGTCAGGACGTTTTCGTTCTGGTTCAGCATATTTATTGTACTGTCTGTCACGGCCAAGATAAGCCTCCCTCTGCATATCTTTCTCTTTATTATACATATCCTTATCTTTATATGACATATCTTTTTCTCTATAGGCTTCTCTAGACCTAGTTGGTTCTCTGAAAGAAGGATCCCTGTACATTTCTCTCTCCCTGTAATGTTCCCTCTCTCTATATGGATCCTTTTCACCTCTGTATACTTCCTTTTCTTTGTTATACATTTCTTTTTCTTTATACATTTCCTTTTCTCTTATATCTCTCTCACGATACATTTCTTTCTCTCGGATGTCTTTATTATCCCGATACATGTTATCTTTACCATCTCCTCTATACATTTCCTTTTCTCTGTATCCTTCCTTCTCTCTGTAAGCTTCCTTGTCCCTAAATGTTTCTTTGTTTTCTCGATACATTTCCTTCTCCCTATAATATTGCTTTTCTCTATAGTACTCTTTGGCCATATCCTCACGATCAGGATTCTTATTAATATCTCGCTTTGATTTGTCAGACTTATCTCGTTCCCTGTTGAAAAAGGTTTATGATTGATCTATAACATTCCCAAGTCGGATGTCAGACCTTAAAGCACATAATATTAGATTTATAAACATGTTATAAACAAAGTGATGAAAAAGTGAAGATTGGATAAATATCTCTAAGCATTGAAAAAATAAATTAAAACTTTAAAACAGTAAAAATGTATATACTTCACAATAAAATTAATATTCCTTCAAATTCTGCATCAACTGAACTAGAAATTCATAATACACAGCAAACAAGTTATTACTATTGTTTTGTCTTAGATGCAAAATGAAGGTCTTCACCAGAACTAAACCAACAATCATTGATACCAAAAGCAATAAAATCACAATACTGTTAACAGTAAATTGAAGCCTTTAATAGTAAATTAATCAATCAAAAATATTGTTTAAAAATAATTACCTGTAGAGATGTTTCTTTTCTTTCCTAGCATTGTCTTTGTATCTATCCTTGACAGTTCTTTTATGACCTCTTTTGTCCCGATGTGTTGTACGAATTACAGCTTGGGGAGGCTTGATAATTAAGGAATCAGCATTGTCGCGATCTTCATCAGATAAACTATAAAATTACCATAAGAGTCAGAAAATATCAGAGTATAGTTAAATATACAAAAAATAAGAAAAATACTTTTATAAATACTTGCTATTCGAGATAGTATAACTTGATGTGGCCAAATACTTAACTACTAACAAGATAATTTTACACAACACAAAGACAGCCAACTTGGTAGTTTTTGCCAAGGTAAAAATAGTTGATGTGAAATGAGAAACCTATAAAATTTTGTGACAGAAAAAGTTATTCTCCGATGTAACGCAAAGCGATATATATATCACAATATATATTTTTATAAACATATATTGTGATTTTACATTATGTAAGGCAGACACGAAAACTAGAATTTTATTTCATCTTTACTTGACGCATTACTGCACAACCATTTTCCTCATACACATGGCGATAGGTAAAACCCATCCCAGCATACTGGAAGGTTTATCATTAAATTAAGGAAGATGATGGAAGACGTAAATAGCTGGTACTTATATGCAGGTGTGAGAACAAATCGTTGAACAAGAAAAGCAATACGACTGGACTGAATTCACATTGTTTGACAGACATGATATTTCACAACATTTACATTACAATCATTTACATGTTCTCACTGTTCTCAATCTATTCAGGGGAAAAGAACATTGCAAAATTTAATGATTACTTACCTAAAATCCATTTCATCCTGAGTAGGGCTACGCGCTAATTCTCCATCCTCGCTTTGATCATCTTCGTAATTACTCATGATACAACTTCTTTATTTCGATAGCTAATCTCACTTTTCAAAGTATACAACGAAAGAGTAACCACAAATCATAAATTTGAGTAAATTAATTAAGTTCTAAGTTTATAAATTATGAGGAAATACCAAATGTAAATTACACACGAACGAATTACAAATTCTATACACTCACGCTGGTAACGCCATTTTGTTTAGTTTTTTTTTTTTTAAAGACCATTGACAACACAACCATTTTTCAAAATGGCATTACAATACAATCTAGACCTTTTTGCTTTAATGCCGGGTACACACAATCAAGTCTACCCGTTCAATTTGCATGAGGCTTGATCTTGATCCAATCTACGGTTCATCAAGGCTCAAGGTTGATTGCGAAAATTTGGCAATTTCGGGTAGCTTGACCTGCTGGCGTCTGTACTATACGTAATGTACTCATTTATAATTTATAATATTGAATATGTGTGTGCGCAGCATCTGATTGAGACAAATCAAAACATATTGGTGGCAATTCTCTTGTCATAAAATTCTCTAAACTAGACTAAAAATCACCAAAATTTAGTTTATTCCTGTCAAACGACGATTTCCTATTCTGAAATTGACTAAAGTGACACATCTTAACTATATTTTAGTTTGACAGCACTAAGATGGTACTGAGTTTTTAATTTAGTGAAAATGGCAGTGGTGCCGATTCCCTTGTTCACAAACTAAACTAAATTTAAGTTCAGTGCATCTTTTTCTTTCTATGTCATTAAGAAAAAGACAGGCGATAAATTTTAGTGTAGTCCTGTCAAATTAATTGGCGCCTGTCACTACTCCATACAAGTTTAGACGTGATTGAAAACTTGCTGACTAAAATTTATTACGTCAATTTACGTCAAGCGCTGATTAATTTGACAGGACTAAACCAAAATGTATCTTCTGTCCTTTCTCAATAAAATAGAAAGATAAAGATGCACTGAACTTAAATTTAGTTTAGTTTGTGAACAAGGGAGTCGGCACCAATTTCGCTATTCTGAATTTGACGATTTTCACCTAAAATTTAGATTTTATAACTAAATCTGACTATCGCGATTAAAAAGGTGTGGGCTAAAATTAGTTTTCATGAAATAAAATTCACACCAACACCTCGACTTCAGATGCAAAAACAGTAATGTATTTTTTTTTCTTTTTTTTTTTGCTTTTATTTTGAAAATGGTGCGTCCAATCGCAAAAATAATGTAAATTTCGACTCCCTTCATAAAATCCATAGACCCTTAAAGCTCAACATGTATGTATAAATATGTATATGTTTATTTATTTTTTTTCATACCAAAAGTGAAAAATTCCATAAAAAATACGTCGAGGCTGCGTACCTCCAGCTCTAAAAAAAATCATGGGGTAGGGCAAACAAGTACCTACACACGGCTACATAACAAGCTGTAAATTTCCAGTATAAGCTGACTTCTCATTATACGAAAATCCTATACAATGCGAGATCAGCGTAAACTGGAAATTATAGCTTGATTTGTAGCCGTGTGTACAACGTTGCGAAGCTAAAAGAAAAAATAAATACACGCGACTCCACGTGGGAATTTGACAATCGCGACTCCACGTGGGAGTCGCGATTGTCAAATTCGATTTAATTTGTGTCAAAGTTATTTTTAAATTTAGAGAATTTTGTTTTCAGAATAGCTTTTACTTTTGGCTACGAGAATCTTAAAGCTATTTTGAAAACAAAATTCTCTACCTCAGCTCCCCCCACCCCATTAAATTTTTTTGAGCCCGAGGAGCGCAGGGCAGGCGCAGCCTCGACGTATTTTACATTGAATTTTTCACTTTTTGTATGGAAAATGTATTACCAACATGTTGATTTTCTTGCCGATTCTCTTGTACGGTGGCCAGCAACCGTACAAGAGAATCGGCACCATTGCCTGTGATTTTTGTATGGAAAATAAGAAAATGTATTACCAACATGTTGATTTTCTTGCCGATTCTCTTGTACGGTGGCCAGCAACCGTACAAGAGAATCGGCACCATTGCCTGTGATTTTTGTATGGAAAATAAGAAAATGTATTACCAACATGTTGATTTTCTTGCCGATTCTCTTGTACGGTGGCCAGCAACCGTACAAGAGAATCGGCACCATTGCCTGTGATTTAATTTCGATTTAGAAATATTATCGAGTAAGACTAGATACACAATAGGGGCATCTCTAGGAATGTGAAAATTACGCATGCGTTCAGAATTCAGAATTAAGATATAATATCTTGCGTTCTGATAAGCCATAGTTGTATTTTTTTATTACAATTATCTATTATTTACGTGCTTTTAAAAATAAGTTATTGATAGCCAATGATTACATTTAACAATATAACTCATTTTGGTGAGTCTCATTTCGGTAACAAACCCTTTGGCCTTGTTCTCTAATCAAGCAAGGTTGTTCAAGCAAGTTGTCATACTTCAAAATTACAAATTGTCAGACAAATACAACGAAAGTCAAAATAAATAATGTTTACTGATGTTTACCTTTCTAGTTGTTAGAATTTACAGTGTGTTTAATAATATGTGATATAATTGATTAATTGAATTTCTATTTATGTTAAGAGTTACGGGGGCCCAAAAAAATGGTAAGTTGACCACCGTCGCTCACTAATGTAATTACTAATAAATATGTTATTATTGGATATTTATTCCACTCTAGTGCTTGTTAGAGTTAAGGCCGATAACTAATCTTTCATGCAAACATTCAAGGGTATTTAAATTATCGTATTTAAGTTTTGAACTGAAGTTACATGAATATACCCACTTCATTTACACTTACTTATACTTACTTCACTTACACACTTAGGTCTAAAATAAATAACCATTTATTTAGAAGACAGCTTGTATACTAACAGTTTTAAATACTCGCTTTGTGAATAGTCGACATAAAAACTATAAACAACCATCTTTTATCAAATAGATCCATCTTTTTTTTTTTTAGGTATCAAAACATTATATTTGATAACTCCTTGTGTGTGTGTCCATGCTTTGTTGTACATAATAGTCAGTTCACTTAGCAAACATTCAACATCAAAACCGTATTTTAAGGACCAAATAGATGAAGCTGAATGTAGTGTTGTAATGATTTGAGAGACATTAGTGCATAGTGTGCCTCTGTTAACAAACTGACCATTAGTTTCTGAAAGCGTCATCAAGATTCTGATTAGCAAATCTGTAATAGATTATCAATCAGAGTTATCAGGTATTCAGAAATCAGGGATAAGTATATGAAAATGTAAATAATATGTTATCCTAACATTATACGATTGTGTTAAATATTTTTATCAAGAATTTAAAATTGGACAGTCCAATGTAAGTAGTTATTGTAAGATAGCAGTGGAGTATAATGGACTGTGGAGTCTTCCGTAAACATCATAATTATGATGTTTATTATTGTAGCCCACTCTTAGGCTGCCAGCACGAAAGCAGCGGAGCGATGGAGCTGGAACAATGTTGTATCGTCGCACAGTGGGCTGAAAGTCGGCTTTCATAGACAGGGATTTCAATTTGCAAGTGCCGGATTCTTTGTTTGATATCGCTTCTTATTAGTTATCACTATATACAAAAATGACACCTGAGTTAATTCTGCACAAAAACAAAGGAATTGTACGAAGCTAGTATGAAAAATCTAATTATAACATAAAAAAGGAAATCCATAATATCTTTACAGGTGCATAAAGTACTAATTATTTATGATTTTTTTTCAACTCCACATAACGCCTATCACTTTCGATCGCATCGATTTGTGTGTTACTGTGTTACACACAGGAAAAAAAAAACGGAAGATAAAATTTAAAACAGCAATTTATTTTTCAGAATAGTAAGATACTAAACACAATAGCTAATGCGATAGATAATAGAGAGGAGTTAAAGAAAAGGATCGAAAATGGTAAAATTATTTATCAGGAACTACAAAACTGTGTACAAAATTGTCAAACTCGTTTCGGAGGAAAATCTGAGTTAGCCACAGAAGATGATATAAGGTAATAAAATAAAATGTTGCTCTGTTAAGCAACTGTGAATGTAAATGTTACATTAACTGGGTGATTATTTCAGAATAGCACAACTATGCGAAAAATGGGAGAAATTGCTTAGCCATGGCATTAGAACTAATTTATCAAACTCGGCAATTCAAAATTTGGTTACAGCAGGTTTAAACTTCACTTTTAATATTGTTAATGTTGGTAAGATTATGCTATATGATAAATATACTCGGAAATAGTTTAGCTTTCAGTAACACATGCATAATAATGTATACTTATTTAAAAAAAAAAAAAAAAAATATATATATATATATATCAAGATGTCAATGGAAACTTATTGTAAGTATTGTTTTGTTTCAGGTAACTCTCTTTGGAGTTACACTTGCCTACATCTAACGAAACATGAAAAGGAAAGGTTTAAAATTCTCACAAACATCAACACACCACTAGGATATTTCAGAGCTTTTCTCAGAGCAAGTTTGAATGAGAGATCTCTTGACAGGTAAATATTTCAATCAAAAACCATCCGCCTAGCCTTTTCCGAACTATGTTGGGGTAGGCTTGCAGTCTAACTGGTCGGCAGGTAAATATTTCAATAAGCTAATAAAAAAAACTTTTTTTTTTCTTCAGGTATCTTCAAAGCTGGGTAGCTCATGGTCTACTAATGGAATATTATGAGGAAGGGGCTCTAGTCAGAGATCCGGATACCTCTCATCTTCTGCCAAGCATGGCTGCAGGTTAATTATTTATCATAATTAATTTGAATGCATGAGTTTTTATTTTAGATGAATCGACACCTCCCGCGCATAAGGTCATATGTTTGAATTTGTATTTTTCAGGAGAGAGATTTTTAACGTCATCTTTGTGTTGATCAGCCGCAAAACATAATATGATAAGACTATTAGCGGGTTAGAAACTCGGTTTTTTGTGAAAATATGAAAATATCGTATTTATATAATACTAGCAGCCCGTCCCGGCTTCGCACGGGGTAGACAATTATCATTTTAAGACTCATTTTTCTACACCTTCGGTTACATTGTTCAAATTTTACCAAGGATCCCTAATTTTTTTCAAAATGAAATGTAGCCTATGTCAAATTGGAAGAATGTAGCATTCTATTGGTGAAAGAATTTTTTAAATCGGCCCAGTACTTTTTGAGCCTATTCATTACAAACATACAAAAATAGGTACAAATCTTTCCTCTTTATAATATTAGTGTAGATAAATAAAATACCAATAATAGTTTGTATCTGTTATTACAGGTTTATCAACAGTCTTGTTTGCGTTATCAATCGACAGACCAGAGTTGAATGACTCACAACAAGCTAATCATTCTAACAAAGCAGAACATGTGATACCTTTGCCAATGCCCGTGAAATCATCGAGTAATTTAAAACGAAGGCCCTTACGCCAAGTTATTTCTTTTGATAAAAATGAACAAAAAAATCTCAATGCAAATAAAAGAAAATCTCTTGGAGCTACAGAACAAGGAGATAACTCCGCATGGAACAGTGCACCGGCGACTTGCCTCAATTCACCAGATCCCAAAATTGTTTCTCAGGCTGCTTCGAGTAGTGAACCAACTAGCTCAGAATACAAGGGTAGTCTGAGACACTTCTTTCCAGACAGTGTCAAAGCTATGGACAGTCCTTCACAAATTCTGTCGAAGCTATCAGAATGTGCAAAGGAAATATTCTCATCTTCAAACAGTATTGATGTAAATAACCTCATAAAAGATGACGTATCTGAATTAAGTATAAATAATTTAAAAATATCTGAAAGTGACAGTGAAGAGGTTGCAGGAAGTATTGATGGAAGTACTTCATGCTTAGAGCTTTGTTTTACAGAAGACGAAGGTGTACCGGAGGATAAGACACTAAGTTTAATTTTAGAAAATAAGGAAAAAGAGTATTTAAACTTGCAAATGAAATTCACCCAAATGGAAGTAGCCAGTAAGGAAAAAATTAAGAAGTTGGAAAATGTAGTACTTGATCTGAGCAAGTAAGTGAAACATGTGGGTGTACCGTATATCTTCAGAATTTAAATTCTACTAACGGCGTAGTCAAGCGCAAATTGTATTCATCAGTTCTAATCAATGCTTTCTCTTTTAGAGAAAATGACAGATTGAAAGACCAGTTGCGTCAATACATGTCGGCTGTTGAAATTGGGAAGGCATTAAAACATGAATCTGGGGATAGTGCAGAGGTTGATCAGTATGAAAGGAAACTAGTTCAGGTAAATGCGTCAAACGCACTTCATTCGTTCAAATACGAAAACCGCCGTTACTGCTTCGAAATAACGGTGCTGTTAATCAAACTGTTACTGGACATGCGGTTGATTGCACTTAATATATTTGTAGGTGGCCGAGATGCACGCCGAGCTTATGGAGTTCAATACATATCTGCAGCAGCGACTAAAAGAATATGAAAGTATATCGGCTATGGAAGTGCTGGATTATCCCGAATCGAACGTAAAGGCTCACATACCCAGCGCATTCCTGGTTGGGAAGAAAACTCATTCATATCATGTTTATCAGGTAAATAAACACTTTTTACATCCATGCGCCACTCTCGAGGCCCGGCGCAGATCAGCACGATTGTCTCTGTCAAACAAATATCGTCCTTGTACTATTTGGAATAAAGCTGAAATTTACAGTGACAACCTGTGTCGGAAGTGATGTCCTTCATACGAGTAACATGAATGTATGATTTTCAGATCTACCTGAAGATAGGACAAGAGGAGTGGAACGTTTATCATAGATACGCTAAGTTTCATGAACTACACATGCAGCTAAGAAAATGTCATCCTGATATAGCGACGTATAAGTTTCCTCCAAAGAAAACATTACGAAAACGGGTAAGATAAATAGTTTCTTTAAGAGCAAGAACCTGAAAAAACACAAAAGGTTAACCAATGGTGATTGTAGCAATATTAACTTTAGTTCATTGTAGTAGGGTCTGCTGGTGCTGGTCTGCTTGATCATCTTCCTCCTTCCCTTAGCCTAATTTATTTTGAGGTCGGCGCTATATGTTTTTCTGCTATTTCATCTCTTGTCAGCCGTCGTTCCAGTGTTCACTTCTTTTCTAGCCGTATTTATCATTCACACAATCAATATTATCTTATCTACGAGTATGATCATAACAACGAATGCCGACTCGTTGTTTTTACCGCGAAACTCATTATATTTGGTTACACCCGGAGAAAAGATGATGTTATAAAAAATGTACCTATTTATAAAAAAAAATATTTCCCATAAAAATGAATTCTCTTTAAAAAAAAAAATCTTTGTTATAGGACGCACATTTGGTTGAACAACGGCGAGTGGCTCTCCAGGCGTATCTGCGACACATACTACTCGTGCTTCCAGAACTTAGGGATTGCACCAACCGCGCACAACTTATCACGTTACTACCCTTCTTCGGGTTAGTATACAACACCTTCATATCGAACGCGGCAGTGTATGTGGCGTATAGTTTTTTATAGTGTGACAGATACCCCTGTATCGCGATTTAGGAATGCGCGGCGAGGCGGAAGGCTGGGGGCCGTGAGCGTTGACCAATGAGCGGCCTGCACTGCCCCCTCGTCTCGCCGCGCACATACTGAAGGCGCGGTACAGCGGTATCGGTCAAACTATTGTAAAATTTCGCTTTTGTCTTTCTGTCACTCGTAACTGCACGACAGTCCCTTTCTCCCCGGCAAGAAGATTGAATTATAGTTTTTCGATCTCAGTAGTACTTATAAACTGAAGTGTATATTATAATTTGATTTTAAGGTATTTTTTGCATGCTGCATATATAATTAGTTCCACATAAATATGTGGAACTTAGCTAAGTTTAAAAGTAAAATAATGTTGAACTATACTCCATTTACTATAGCATTAGACAAATAACGGCTAAATAACGACAGTTATTGTGTAATATTGTTGAAATTACTGCACTTTAGAGTTATTTTTTTAATGTAAATGCTAAATATATTACAGTGCTTTGTATTTATCGTGAAATAACGCAGTTTATTAAACGTTTTCATCGAAATAACGAAAGGGTGAGAACAGTTATTTGTCTAATGTTATAATAAATAGAGTATAATTATATTTAAAACCTTCTAAGTACCTACAATATTTTAAGCACAATAAAGATAATATTCTATTATATTCTTAAGGTGCTTTTACGCTTAGGCCATACCAACATCAATACAGTCATTCCGGGTCTTTCAGACCAATACCAATGACCAATACAGTCATTCAGACTTTGAACCAATTGGGAGACAAGTTCCAATAGTTAGTCAATAAAATGTTTAGAATTACTACTCAGTTATTGTGATTTATGTAACCTTTTAATTTTTTAAATACCAATAAAACATTAAAAAGTTTACAAATTATGCGTGAATCCTGAGATAGAGACAGAAATTGTCGTGGTCCAAAGTTATATTGATTTTGGGGTAATATTATACCAACATTTTTTCTCACGTTAAAAACGCATTTTTATACATTCCATCAAGTACAAATATTGAAGGGTGTTTATTCAGGGTGTGGTCCAATATTATAATATTATAGTCATTCTGGGTAACGAATGACTCTATTTATGTTAATTATTTTATTTTTGTTACAGAACTTCATCTACGGCTAAGGAGAATGGTTTAAATAACACACTAGATCGCCAACAATCGAATGATTCTATTTCTTCATACAATGCACTTTGATGCCAATCTGCTTTCGTAAATACGTATACGGTCCTGTTCCTCATTGCTTGTATAGTCACTATACTATACATCAGATAAATTAAAAAATAGAACAGGATTTGTATGAAATGATCAGTTAACCGGAACCAAGGGAACTTATCCATAGGAGGTGAAACATCAAAATGATCGTAGATTTCAAACAAATGAGTACATTCTAGACCAGTTTCTTCTAAGATGATTTGACTTTTAGATATTATGCATAGTAAAGCTAAAGATACCAACACTACAAAAATATAATTTATTTTTATGTTAGAAATGAAATGTTGTATATAAAGAAGATTGACTATACCCAAAGTCTCAAATTCAGATAATTTATGTAAACAAAGGGGATACCTAACATAATTATCAAAAAAATATCTTCATAGTGGTAATTCACATAAAATGGCGAAAAAAGAGGTTACATTTTCTTTTAAGTACTGATTTTAAGAAATAATAATTAACAAATAATCATACCGTAATTATTTTTATAAATTTCCGGTTTTAAACAAAGTTATTAATAAAAGGAGATTTTCTGGTATAAAACATTTTATGATACTGGTAACAATGCAGGAGATCTAAACATTTTCAAATGTTTTACATCTTCAACAACACTAATATTACAAGTCTCATTCCTAGATTCATATTGTAAGTAGCATATCTAGCCACATTTTGGATGAAAACGGCAGTATACTGTTTCGAGTGGAAATCGATTTTGGGAGGCCTACGTCTAGCACTGGACTTAAAAGGGCTGATTATGACGATCATATGCCGTGTCTCCGACATACTACACAATACATTGTTTGGCAACGGTATTTTGTTTGCATAGTTCTTATAATGAATTAACTTAAATTTTTGCGATGACTATTTACAAAAAAAATATATGATAAAATGATTTGCACCACTGTCCTGTCATTTTGACAGTGACATTTCTTGACATTACTTTGTTTACATAAATTATCTGAATTAGAGACTTTGGGTATAGTATACCTTATTCATAGGTTTTGATCGGGCTTGTAATGTTATATTTGCGTATATAGAAGCCGATCTTTTACAAAAATTTAAAATAATATATTGTGTAAATAAAAATTGAATACAAAAATATGTAAGTGTATGTATTTTCAAGTGTTCATTGTTGGGAACCTAGAGCTGTTTTATGTAGCAAATAGCTATTTTGGACATTTTATTTATAATGTATTATTATTAAAATAACATACATATAAGATATTAAAATGAAATTGTATTATAGTGTTTATTGTAGATATTATAAATATGGCACATAAGGAAAAGTAACACAATATATTTTACATCCAAATAACTTGCTACATAGTAGGTACATAATCATCTCCAGGTTTCCGTAATGAGCTACACAAGCTAATGTAATGAATATTTTATACATGTTATTTAGGATGTAGAAATGTTATATAGGTATCAATAAACCATAATACATATAAGCTAACGTATTTTATTTCCTATCAAACAATGTCCTTAACTTATACAATACTAGCATGGGAACGGTCAGTTACTAGAATTAGCTGACCCCTTTGCTCAAATGGTTGAGGTTTCTTTTACTAACAAATCGTATTATTTACATATTTTTCTAGTTTTGGGTAGATTTGTGTAGGTATTTAAATAAAATTAAGAATTATAAAATTCTATCGATTCGTATTCTAAAAAGTCTCAACCATGTAAGGGGGGGGGGGGGGGGGTCGTGTGCGTAGTCGCAGCGGAAAAGTGTCGAATTTCTTAATTTCAGTTTTACAGATATTTAGTGAATGACGTCGTGAAAATGTGTATGGTAAGTAAAAATTTGTGCATCCAACCATTGGGGAGCTATTCAAGAAAAACTGTTTCCGCTGGAACTACGTCATCCTAGCGGCACTTTTTTTTTCTATGGACGTACTAGAAAAAATATACATCTATTAATTAGTGTGTAGCGAGATGAAATTTGTGTGTCATAAAACTGCGAAGATATTCAAGTTTCCGCTGCGCTGACGTTTGGCCATTTGATGAAAATCATATAAAACGGTTTAGTGGAGAGTTGTAATTTTTTACGCATGTTGCTTTGAATTTGTGTGTAATGTTTGTGAAAACAGAATTTGAAAAAAACAACCGTTCAGAAGATATACACGTAAAAGTGCCTAATACCGAGTAAATGAAAGCTGCGCAGCAAAAGATAGCAATAGACCGAACTCACTATTTCAATCGCACCTGCTGTTTATATTATTTATTACTAGCTTTTGCCCGCGGCTCCGCCCGTGTGGGTGTCGGTTATCGCGAAAAAAAGTAGCCTACTTCTCCATATCCCAGGCTGTATCTCTGCTTTCATGACGATAGGTTCAGCGGTATAGGCGTGAAAACGTAACATACATACAGACAGACAGACAGTTACTTTCACATTTATAATATTAGTATGGATATATTATATGCATTCGAGAGAAAATATTCTCGCGCTCGCACTTACGGCAGACTTTCAATATGTCTGACAAGGTAAGAATCTGACTACTGAGGAAAAGGTTTTTGATAGTTCCCAAAGTAAATATAAAATTCAGCTTATAAAGTACAACGTCAATGGTGTCGATTTCCTTGTTCACAAACTAAACTAAATTTAGGTTCAGTGCATCTTTTTCTTTCTATTTCATTAAGAAAAGGACAGAAGATAAATTTTAGTTTAGTCCTGTCAAATTAATCAGTGCCTGTCACTACTCCATACAAGTTTAGACGTGATTATAAACTTGCCAACTAAAACTACGTCAAGCGCTGATTAATTTGACAGGACTAAACTAAAATTTATCTTCTGTCCTTTTCTTAATGAAATAGAAAGAAAAAGATGCACTGAACTTAAATTTAGTTTAGTTTGTGAACAAGGGAATCGGCACCAGTATCAATTTATTTTAGTTAGTGTCCGACAGGGGGTTGCAACCGTACCTACCGTCTGACAATGGACGACGTGATTTCTAATATATTATTCGGCAACAACGTATTTCTCGTAGGTACCACGGGTAAAAAAAAAACACCCGTGGTACCTTCCAGGGACTACGGGAGGGGGACCACGGGTAAGGAACGGTTCTTACCTGTATCTGGGGGCATACACGCTTTTATAAAATACCTAACGAAGGTCTGATCGTCGCGGGTTCTTGCTGTAATAGTAAATATGGCAGTGGCATACATTATTATACAATTAGTTATAGGGTAGAGTTCAATAAAAAAACGCTTTAGCAAATAAATTCATGATTTTATTTTCATAATAAATAAAAAAAATCAAGAAAACACTCGTTCTGAGAATTTTCCATATATTAAAATACATGATACAAAAGATGTCAATACAAACTAAATCACTTGGTGCAAAGGCAAGCCTGTCGGTTTGGGGTTGCCCACCTTCGGGCGCGTCCGAGGCGCGTCGACCTCCGGCTAGAGCTATCTATGCAACAGGCGAGTGGAAACCGAGGATAGCCTCTTTAACTACATTTTAACAAAACAACTAACTTAAAGATTAACAAAGATACAATGTGCTTTCCTCGTGGAATGCATCTTTGTAGGCATCTATAATTTTGAATGCAAAATAAAGATTAACAAAGATACAATGTGCTTTCCTCGTGGAATGCATCTTTGTGTTCATCTCTAATTTTGAATGCAAAATATATGGTATTTGATCATGATTTTAAAATAATGTAAGTAGAGGTATATAAAAAGCGCATTTATTACACTTCACAAGTGAAAAAAAAAACGTGATAATTTAGTTTTATGTAATACAATAAATAAAATATGATAAAAATCATGTATCTAAATTAAGTGTGAAATAATTTACTACGACTTTACATCTAAACGATATAAATGTATTGCAACACACCAAGGAGCTTTGGAACCATTGAGTAATTCGGGGCTTACATAAAATTTCAGCTGGTAAGTAATCTCGAACAATAAATCTAAAACTTGTGATTCATCTTTGGTTTTATGGACATTGAGTCGGCTATAGTTCCATAACTCCTCATAGGACGCAGCCACATGGGCACTACGCTGCTCCTTGTCTAGATGCAGCAAGCCTATACTGGACTGCGATCCATCGTGATTAATTCATAAGTACTTATATAAGTTACAGATCTACTGCGAAGCTGATGCATCCTAAAGCAAATAGAGAACTTTATTAACCAATCAAACATACTATGTTAGACGGTGTTATTTTTCCAAAGTTTATTTATTCCTCATGTGAACAGATGTCAGACGATGATCCGAAGTGAAATATGCCATACATTTAATTAAAAATATACTTTCTTAATTGTTACGGACTATATTATAAGAGCCGATATTGTAACTTAGTGACTAAAATTACTACTGAGACAGTTACAAGAAAGACGCAATACAAAAGTAAAATATTTGCTAAAAAACATCACAGCTCACAAGCTAACGTGAAGGTGACGCGCAGTAGGAGGGACTAAGCGAAAGGTGCAATGAATGATAACCTACACTATGCAACAACTATGTGTGTGTTTATTATGTTTCATAAGCAGTAACAATCGTTATGTTACAGTTTAATATTTCAAGTCACTGGAGCTAAATGTGATTAGTTGAAAGAGATTTTCATATTCATGACTGAATACAAAAATCACCCACTAATATCGAATCGCATGTCAATCTGGCGCAGACCGTGCCTAGTGACGGTGAACTTGCTTGTAGTAGCAAGTCGTCCAGGCACACGCACGTGGAACCAATGCAAACTCACCGGGTATGAGCGGATACCTGAAGCTTTATGTATCTGAATAATTATTAACGTTCTCGTTATCACCCATGACACCTTGTGAACATATACCAAAGGTTTTCGTTTCGTTAACTAAATAAATGCTCGCATGTCGGCATATCAACGCTTATCACAATATATAAAAATATATATATTAAAGAAGCTTAAACTACAACTACACATTGAAGATGCACACTGCTCTGCATTTGCCACCACACGTGGAATTGATAACAACGCCGACAGTAACATACATATTAATAATATATTTTTTTTACTTTTTTTGTTTTTATTTTATTTGTGCGGCAGCATATGCAATTCTGCAATTAATTCACAGCATATTCTTAAATATAACGAGATATTGCATCTTGGAAATCATTGTTTTATATCCATATGAGAAAGAAATGAGAGCATGTATATCCCGTCTATTTCACACAAATTGGTAACTGGCTCGGTATGTCTTTGTACTGAATGATTGCTCACGTCTCAGTTTGCCGCATTTCTTTCTCAAGCAGATAAATAATCTCTAAGTTCATCGAACATTTAATCGAGTTTAAGCATCCATAATGAGAAACTAAATTAATACTTTTTGTCATTTCATAAAAATATTATATCTGATTTAAAAATAGCAACATCAAAAGACCATTGAAGCTTCGGTTTGCTCAAACCGTAATACTTTTATTTTAGAACTGGTATTATATCGAATTTATATGAAACCTGATATATTATATCGCAGAAAGCTATTAATTGTTCTAAATCCATGTGCACTTATAGACTTTAATATTAGGTAGCTCAAAACATTAAGCCTAAGAGAATACTACCAATATTTTTCTTATTTTTTTGTTGCACTTATTATTAGGCTTTCCATAAACACATAGTTATAATAATGGTTATGATTTTAAAAGAATTATTTTCGTCGCCCCTGTAAGGTACATCTATGAAGTTTCATTTAAATTCTCTATGATGTAACGCCTATCTCTTCAACTCTCATCTGTAACAAATGCATAATTATTTAGTAATGAATTGTCATTAATTGTTACGACGTGTAGACATATATTTTCAAATATAATAGTTACCTCGCGCGCCCACAATAATAGACTTTCGTTTGATATCTTGCGCGGGCGCAGGCCGCACGACGCCAGGCGCTCCGCCGCCCACTAGGTGACCACCACCAGCACGGATGGGTTTCGCTGGAAAAAAAAACGCAATGTTTATATTTGTTATCCCTTGTAGCACAATGCATTATATCAATTTAAAATTATAATTACCAATTTGGGCTTGTGGGCCTCGCCGCGCGAGGTTCTTAGCACGCACAGCCTCTTTAATTCTATCAACTTCAAATTGATATCTCTTGCGATCACGCATGGCGCCGTCCTTTGCCTCCTGCAAAACCCAACACATAAAATAATTAGTTAACAATTTTTATAAATAAAATGAAATGCGTATAAGATTAGGAGCTAACTCTTGATAAACGAAAAATGTTTGTCAAATGGCATAAAAGTTCACAAGCGCCAGAGATATAATCAACAAAAAATAGTAAAAAGCGCGATATATTGTACCAGAAAAATAACTAGCACATCGATGTCACCTCAATCTGCAGTAATGCGCGTAACCAGCAAGTACAATGTTTTTCTTGTTAATTTGATTTAAAAGAGTGTCCTTGAAAAGGTTTTTGTACATTCTTCTTCTTAGTAACCTATATAGTCCTCCAAACCGAATTACAGCTATGGCGGCCAAACTCAACGGATAGTCATCTACGCGTGAGATATTATAGTGCACAAGTGTTTGAAAGTGATAAGAAAATTACTCCAAAATTGTTCCAATTTTAATGTGCATTTAAATTAATTTAACCTTCCTTTTTTCTTCATTAAATGTCTATTTTCGCTTAAATCTTTCTTTTTCTCGTAGTCATGGTATAAAGTATAGTATGCAACACTTGAATAAAACGGATTTATATCGAGGGCCATGAATCACTCGCGTCGCTCGGGATTCTAACCCTTGAACCACTCGCTACGCTCGTGATTCAGTCGTTAGAATCCTTCACTTGCTCGTGATTCATCTATGGCCCTCGCTTTAAATCCGTCCTTTATTCACTAATTGCATAATATACTAACTAGGTGTCAATTTGTGCTTACGACTCATGCCGGTTACTATACTAAGAAATTCCTAATGGAAAAACCCAATATCACTTTGCCTGACCTACTACGCTTTGGAATGAGCAAATAGCTTCATGTTTCTGACTGACCGACTCTGACAATAAATTGTAATTGACATGTTTTGAGTTTGTCCTCAACAGGCAAAATGTACCTTGAGTGCTGTTTCCAGCGCCTTGACGCGCTCCATAGTGGCTCGCAGACGCTTCTCGAGCTTGGGCACCTCGCAGCGCAAGTCCGCGTTGTCGCGCACAAGTTGCTTGTGCACCTTGGTCAGCTGTTCCAAATTGTTCTCCAAGAACGATATCTTTTGCTTCTGAGCCAACGAGCCGCCCTCCTCTTCGGCGCCTTCTTCCGAATTGTTGGATTTCTTTATCCTTGCCTGCGCGATACAATGATGATAATAATAATGATGCACAAAATATATTAACAATTTTAATCAAACTGATTCCAATATTGATTGTACTCGCCTGCAGATCCTGTACAAATAATTTGCGCAGATTGTGCAGTGTCTGCAGCTCCTTGGCCACAGTGTCCTCCAATCCTTTGAGATCGGCGCGGGCTTGTTCACGCCGCTCCACGCTTTGACTACACATAACAATAGGTCTCTCATTAGTACACTTAAATACTAAAGAATTCAATGATAGTTAATGGTCACCCTTTATTACCTGCGAACAGATGTGAGCTATCTAACTCCCAGCACGCACCCATCCATATACATCACCGCTCCTTGTACTTAGGCCATGTTTTAGAAAATGCCAACCCTCGGCAGAATGAATATGAATGGGATACGTGCGGAATAAAATGATAACTCAAAAGTAAAAAGCGTAAGGCGTTACAAGACCTCGCACTACGTCTACATCGTACTTACATCGATCATAACAATGTGTAACACATATACATTTTGTCGCTTCTTTCAAGCAATTTAATCTAGAAGTGTATTGAAATAGGAATGTTCTAAATATTGCATAAAGTTGCTAGACCAAAGGTACGCCTGGTGTGTTTAAGTTACATGCACATGAAATATACGTTTTTAGTATATCGTTTTAAACACAGCGAAGTTTTTATTTACGGTATCTTAAACACATGGAGGCGACAATCACTCTTCGGCAGTTCGAGTGCACACAGACTAGGGAAAGTGGCATGGACACTAGGAATAATATAATGCGGTAAAATGCAATCGAATACTGAATTGATAGCCGGTAATATAGTGGAATGAAAAATGTTTCATGCGATGTTAAATTATCAGTTAAATGCGATTCAATCCTATGTAAAGGTAAATGCTTGAAGGAATGCTAAAATGGCTCTTAATATTAAATGCCTTAAAACAGACATGGTAGTTGCAAATGAAATTATTACTAAATGGTTCCATTTCGCCTGTCGTCTACTAATAACTTTAAAATACCTATGTATATCTATCATCTAAAATGCCGCTAATAACTTTGATTAAGTATACGAGATCTTATTTGGACAAACAGTAAGGTAAACACTATTGTTCCGAAACACGATAATATCCATGCGAAGTTAGCTATAACGGTTTTCAAATTGTATAAAAAAATAGTTTGATAAAAATATTACTCGCCGACTCTCTATACAAACACTCAGGGTTATTTATTTACAGCTATATTTACATGAAAATATTTTTTTAAGTTATCAATCTAATTTGCTGCTTCATATATTTGCGACTAATAATTTGTGCAAGCATCAACGATGATCTATACAATACGAGTTGATTATTTACGTATTACAGCGATACAAGCTGTTCTAACAAACGATTAATGGTTTATTATTAACTTTACGCTATTTCAAGTGTAAATAAATCTAGGAACACAGTTTTTAAAACGAAATCCGTCGAGGTAAACTTGCAACTGTACAAATACCTCATTCTATACAACGCAGTAAGGCAGTGTGACTTGATACCAGCTTAGAAGGCGCGACCATTCATTTACGCTATATTATATTAACAACCGAAATGATCACAACGCGATAATTCATAACGAAACGTAGTAGAGAATATAGCTTCGGTTATACTACTAGTGTTTCCTGTGTTTTTACGAAAAACTTCATGCTAAATAAATACGAACGTTAATATAGATCATGCTACAATATAGCAAATAACTACAACATTCAAATATTTTAAGTATCTTACAAGCAAAATAATAATTATTAAATAATCTATGATTGACTAGGCATTAAATGCTTGATCGACTAGTGTCATGATTAGTCTTCAAAGCCAAGCGTCAAAAAGGCATTAAAAAAAAAAAAATGAACTTATCGTTTTGAATATCAAAACAACAATAAATACAACTGGCTTACATCAAATTACATTATAACAGATTTAGGTATTTTGTACTATTGCTATACTTCAAAATGTAAACCAGTTGCGAATGTGATAGCATCGTTATTACTACATCAAATTAATACATGGATCTCTCACACACAATAAATTAATAAACTGAGCTAAAGTCAACATTTCATTCAGCAATCCATACATAGAATTTAATTAGTAACCTGAGCTGGTCCCGTTCGACATATTTTCAATAAAATAACATGCCAACTAAAACCAATTCCGATTCTCTATTCAATAATTGCTGATCATGTCATTAAAGGCACTGCAAAAAATATTGTCTTGTGTCTAGAGATCCACATTTATATCACAGAAAACATGTAACGAAGCTTAAACCAAAACAACAATTTGTGGATAACGATGGGTGAGTAGGATCATAGTGACAGATATAAGTAGATGCAGTTGGAGGGGGTGGATGTTGCAGGAGTGGCGGGGGACAGGGGACTTGGGGATTGCCGAGAGCGACTTCTCCTCTTTGGCGGAAGCTTTTTCAATATCAAGGCCCATTCCGTATGCAAATCCTAGTTTCTCCCTCTTCGGCGATATGATGTAATCCCTAAAGATATCGCCCTCCTCTTTCAACACCATCTGTTGATTGACAACCTCTTTTTCGGCTTTATCGAGAGTACGTCGCGGCGAACGTGACACTAACATGAGTTCCTTGAGTTTGGCGGACTTGTCGGCCTCCTCTCGCTTCAGTTTCTCGTAGTCGTCCTGTAGTTGCTGGCGAGCCAGCGTCAGTTCCTGGTATGTACTGCAAACAAACAAATACACTTTAGTATTTTGTCTAACTGACGAGTATAATATCTTTGCGATGTTAGCGAAGATCAATAGGTTTCTACTGTGAATATAATAATAATATCCTTCTGATTGAATTTTGGACACGGCGGCCAATCTCAACAGATACTAGCCAACTACGTAGACGATATTATACGTGCATTCCCTCTTCCTTTACTCTCATAGCCCGATGGAACGGCAATCCGACACCACCGGAGACAGATCAGAGGGATAATTCCTGAATTTTCACCCATCTATGTTTAATTGGACCCTGTTAAGCAGAAAAGATCCAAGCAACGTTTCATTAAACGTTGCTTGGATCTTTTCTGCTTAACAGGGTCCAATTGTCCTTAAGGTGCAGGACCGACGGCTTTACGTGCAATAGTGTAACATTAAGTAGATCAAGATTGTTGAAGTACGAGTTCGGAAATAAAAAGAAAAACACGTGTGTTAGTGTCGGTACTGACTCCTTGAGCTCCTGGTGGTGGCGCTGCAGCGCGGCCAGCTCGTCGCGCAGCGCGGACAGCTGCGTGGCGTGCGCGTTGCGCAGCTGCTCGAGCTGCGCCTCCAGCGCGCTGCGCACCTGCGAGTCGGCGCGCTGCTCTGCGGCCGCCAGTTGCACGCGCTCGGCGGCCTGTACACAGTCAAATATTTCGTTATTGGGCTATTGTAGAATACATCTCCTTATAATACCTACTAACAGTATTGAGGGCTATCGCGCTCGAAATCGCCGCTAGAGGCGCCAGTGTAGAGTAAGGTCTCTAGAAATGTCAAATGTCACTGAAAGTGGCACTGGTGGTGTTTGCAGGCTTTTTTATTGCGGTTTTTCACTATTTATTCATGATTGTTGTAAAGATTGTGCCATTCCTGATCTATTATGCCTTAAGATTTTAATTATCAAGTGAGGATCTAATTTGGTAACACCTACCATAGTAATTCAATTTTAGGAACAATATTATAATTTAAATATTCGAAGTTTTAATAATTTTAAAATTATTAAAACTTCGAATATTAAAACTTTAATTAAACCTTTAAATTACATTTGAAAATGTATTAATTTTGTTATAATAAAAATATAACATGAAGTTATGGGTACTTTAACATATCAAATAAAAGTACTGACCGGACCTTACTCGCCAGTTGCGCCAACTGGTGTGCACAAAAATGATAGCCCTCATTACAGAAGTACGAATGTGGCATAGTGGAATCCACCAACCCACACTTTGCCACACAGAAAGGAGGGCTGTATCCCAATAGTGGGACTATGATAGGCCGATTATGCTATGAAGCGAGGCTGACAACTTCAATTTTTGCTGCTTTATACCAAAAAAAAATTACAATTAAATGTTAGTGGTTCACATACCTGCAAACGCGCACATTCCTCGCGCAGAGCGTCAGCGGCCTCCTCCAACTGTCGCTTCTTGTTCTCAGCCTCCCGCATGGACTCGGCGAGCGACGCGCACCGCGCCTCGTGTTGAGAGATCAGAAGCCTGCACTCGCCCAGCGAGCGTTCGTACTCCTCGATCTGTTGGGAAGAGGATTGAATCGAATTCTCGTTTTTTTTTGCCTATTTATTATTGGATAAGTTAAGATATATATATATATTTATTTGCTCAAATATAATTATGTGCACATACAAGAATAAAATGGATGCATTGTACGTGCATGCACATGTCCTACGAGAAATAGACGAACGAATCGATGTCTAAATGAAATTGACACAGTTTTGACTTAATATTAAAAGTTTTACGAGCTTACGCGGAAGGCCCTTTGTACACGCACGATTTTCTTGCGGCGAAAACTACTGTGTATTCGCCGTGTGTAGGCACGGTCATAAGTGTTGTATGGATAACTATGGAAGCTTGTTGACGGGCACGAGCCTCAGAGTGTTAAAGAAATTTAGTCTAAGCCAGAGAAAAAAAAAATCTACATAATTATCTCGTTTAGTGGTGTCGAGTGAGTGTAAATAGTTTATTGTAATATTATGCAAAAATCATATTTAAAAAAAGAAACAACAATGTGGGAGGACAATGTTAACTGACCTTCTGGTTAGCGTCGATGTTGGCTGACTCAAGTGAATGGCATCGCTGCACGATGTTCTTCACCTCGCTCTTCATCTTGCTGATATGAAGACGTGCCACCGTGAACTCTTCCTCCAACTTGCCCACAGTGTCCACGTTCAGTTTGAAGTCCAATTCGGAGCCTCCGACAGCAGCACCGATCTCTGCGAGATCTCGAAGAAGGTTCGTAAGTAGTTCGGCAATTCGTTTGCGTTGGTGAGCTGATAAGTCGCGCAGTTGTTGGAGTTCGGATGTCGCACTGGCCAAGGCACTCTGAAACAAGAAAATGCTTTACTATACAACACCTTTGGGTTCCCCCCATTAAGTCCAACTTTTTAGTCTTTTGATGAGCCTCTGTTTTCAATTACAAATCCGACGGAAAATGTTTTTTTTTTTTCGACAAGTATCCGAAAAATATCTTTATCTTTCTTTTTTTCTTTCAATCTTTTAAGATAAAACTTAAATCACACGAAATGAAATTGTTTATTCTGTAAATAGGATATCGGAATCACTTTTACACGACATATTAAAAATAAAAAAATAAGCTAGATGTTGTCGACATTTCCTATCTGACTTGACTACCCCTGAGAAGAAATGGCGAAACAAACTCAGGGGTAAGTCTCTTTTAAAGTCCAGACATAATCTTGGTCAGACCATGTGAGGACCATGTCTGAAATGGTCTTTTGACGAAAGAACCACACAATTTTGAGTGGACCTGTCCAGTCAGTGCAAGCACTTGTCAGTAATCGTGTACCTCAACTCAGGATTTAAGGAGCTCAACAACTCTACGAACAATACCAAAGAAAGGACATTTGGGTAGGCCGCATAAAGTACTCAAAATACCAGACCATCATTAAAACTAAGTGAGAAAAAGATAATCTAAAAGGAAACAAATGCCCCACATAGTGCTCACATTCACAATAATTAAAGTAATTTATATGTAATACTTTATGGTTTTCTCAAAGACCCAATTATTAATAATCAAACAATCTCAAGTTCGAGTGTGAGAGAAAGCATTTTCATATTTTTTTAGTTATTTTGTTGTTAGTTGTTGTTACTATGAAACAAATATGAAACTATTGATTTACCGCCACATAATATTTTTCGGCCGAAAACGTAAATTGTCGAAAATAGACATTTCTGCCCAAAATTAATACGAAATTCGGTCGGACTCTAATCACAAATAATTCCTATCTGTTTATCCTTGCAACTGACCTGCTTGGCCTGCAACTCCTCAGACATCTGGTCGCATTCGCGACTCTTGCTGTCGACCTCCTGCGACTTTTGGTCGTAGTTGACAGCGAGCTCCTCAAGGGCTTGCAGCACTTCCTTGACCTCCTCCTTAGCGGCTTCGTTCTCCTGCTGGATGCGGTTCATGTCGCCTTGCAGGGCTTCGTAGTCGCGTCTGTTGTGAACATATTGTTGGATGAATAAAAATAAGAGATGGGCGACCAGTCGGCCGTTGCTTTCGGCGGAGTTCGGGTGTACAAAACCTAAACTGTGATTCTAAAATTAATATTAAATAATAGGTTATGCAAATTCTTTATTCAGATTTGTGGAAGCTCTCGATTAATGTTTGTTAAAATCATATTTTTATCTTGATTTAAGTTCAATTATTGACTACCAAAGGAAGAGTTCCTATTCCTAGATTATATTACAAATTAGCTGAAGCCTGCGGCTTCGCCCGCGTGGTGTTTTCTAAAATAAAAATAGCCTACGTTACTCCTTATAACATCAGCTATCTGCCAGTGAAAGTCCCGTCAGAATCGGTCCAGCCGTTTCAGGGATTAGCCGGAACAAAAGACAGACAAAAAAATTATAACAGTTTTTTTGTTAAGTATTGTATATACTTTCATATGTATTCAGTGAAAAGATGTTATTGTGACATTATAAACAGACACTTCAATTTTACTTATTTTTATAGATTGTAAGGTAAGGCTAATTCTAAATTTAAAATTATACAATAAAGGATTTCATTCCAATCACCCTGATTTTTTTTTTCAGCATATTAATATAAGTAAATTAAAGAGCCGCCTATCTGACCGGCGCTATTTTCTGACTAGTCGCGTAAATTATCGCCTAGTTGGTACATCTCTAATATAAATCTTGAATAAAGAAAATACATAAATAATAATAAAATAAAAAATACGCTAATTAAAAAATAATAAATAAATAATCTGGATGTAAATTAAACAAGTCTCAAAATATGTATTTTCAGATAGCACGTTTTTATCAGTTTAAGTATGAAGAAAACGTGTCGCCTTGTTAATCGCAAATCTAAATGACGTTGCATCGTGCTTCACAGCACGACTACTAAAAATTTATTAATGAGGAGTTTTTAGCCGACTGCGGCGAAGCCCAAAAAGAGGTTTATATTTCAAAATAAAACAGTCACGAGAAGATCCATCATGATCCAAATACAGGTAAACCAGAAAAGGTATGCGCTTCGGTAATGTTCGCGCTTCCGAATTAGCACGAACGTCTCGCCTCAGATTCAATGCTTGAACTAAGTTTTGTACTACCACGCTTATATACATTACCTTGTGCAAGCAATGAGTTCCTCTTGTTCCATCATCTGGTCCTTGAGTTTCTCCACCAGCTGCGAGTGCTGGTTGATCTCCTCGTCTTTGTCGTCCAGCTGTTGGTACAGTGCTTCCAGTTTGCCCTGCATTGCCGCATCTTCGACTGCGCTAGACACGGCCACTGGCACGGGCTGCGAAAAACAATCTTGACTAGATTAACACATGTGTTACACATGTACAAACAGAAGCTACAGAAAATGCTTGTTATTCAATATGTTCATTCGATAATTACAAATGTATTTTCTTTCTTTTTAACTATTGATGATGGTCACAGGCGGCGCATATTGCGCACCTGACCTTTTTGAAGGACGTCACGAATAAGGTCGGTATATGACCTTCTATTAGAAGCTTATGGAACTTGGAAGTCAATGAATATTATGTATAATTATGGTATAAAACATTTCATGATGGATAATTCTGTAGAATAAAAGAGCATACTGGAACAATAACACTAGTTGTTATTCATTTGAAACCATTCATCTGTGTCACACGGATTCCCATATCTTGCTATAGTTTAGAATAGTTCATAGTGAATCATCGCTTACCGCCGCAGGTGGTTTCTCTTCAATGAATGACGTAACGGGAGTGACGGCCTCGATTTCTTGCAAGTTAACTTGTTCCTCGATCCGTACGGTCTCGCCCGAGCGCCAGCGGTTCAACTCCGCTTCCAGTTTTTCGACCTAATAAATAGAATATATCATCAGAATAAACAATCCTACTGTCGAAGTAATTTGACTATGTAATGGCCGTTTTTGTATGGTACCCACCTTGCCCTTCAGCCTGCCCACCTTCTCCTTTTCTCTCTCATAACGGCGCTTCCATTCCTCAGCAGTGAGCTCCTCGTTGACACAGACGACATTCTTGACGGTTTTGGCTCTACAAAGGAAATATAAATGTAGTATAATTGTAACCAGAGTAGTTAAGATATGTAACTCTAGCTTTTGCCCGCGGCTCCGCCCGCGTGGATGTCGGTTATCGCATAAAAAAGTAGCTTATGTCCTTCTCCATATCCCAGGCTATATCTCTACCTAATTTCATGACGATCGGTTCAGCAGTTTAGGCGTGAAAACGTAACAGACAGACAAAGTTACTTTCACATTTGTAATATTAGTATGGATTAATACATTTTATTTTTTTTCTTTCTTCTGAATGTTATTGAATGATCTTAAGTTTTTTCTATAGAATTGATTAGTGACTGTTGTGTTGAATTTTTCAATTTAAATTATAATAATAATAAAAAATAATATTTAAATTTCCTTATTTCTACATGGCATTGGTTTGGTACAGCAAAAAATTGAACATAGTGTCTTTAACACATACCTTTTACCAAAGTCAAGTGTACTTTTGGTCTCGCTCTCGTTGAACGATGCGGGGGAACAACAGATGACGATCGTAGTTCTAGCGTTACCACCGAGCGACTCTTGTAAGATACGCGTCAGTTTTGAGTCTCTGTACGGTATATGTGATTTGTTTCCGTCGGCTAATGCAGAAATGACATTACCCAACGCCGATAGTGATTTGTTAATATTTTTAGCTTCGTCAAGGACTGTACCTTCAGCACCAGTTTTAGATACCTGTTAAAACATTTTTCGAAATAAGGATTTATGGTTTACTGGATCAGGAAAATAATAAATAACATTTCCTTGTAAAATAATGTAATAAATATGCATTAACTAGTGAAGGTTGATTCATTAACCTAATTTCAGTATTAGAATAATAAATACCTTTTCAGAACCAGCCAAGTCCACCAGATATAATTTGCCCGAAAGTTTCTTTTGATTCTCAAGGTTCTCTTGTTTAACGTTTATGAGGAAGACGGAATGAGATCTAGATGAATGTTCATTCATGTCTGAAGTAAAAAGTATTGGTTAATAACTGAGCATACTCAACTTGCTTCTACTTTGAACTGTTTAATACTTACTTGTGACTGCAATGTGTCGATTTGATTTTCCTTCCTCAATAACCTCAAACACTTCTTCAGGACTTGACACAAATCTCTCTGTAGCACCCTTGACAAATGGGACTCTGTTTTTGTCTTCATGAACACTGAGGTTTACTTTTGATACTGAAAATAACCATTTTACCAGTCAGACATGAGCACTCCTACCATCAAGATATTAAAGAATTAAATCATTGAGTTATAATAATAATATATAATATAATAATAATAATTAATTTCACCAAAAAGAATACAACGGATTACATATACTTATAGGCTACTACATGGGAGCATCTGTAGCCAAACTAGGACGAGTCCTATATCTCGGCATACAGCACCAGACCCCTCAAAATTAGATATTAGCACCAAAAGACATGCAAAAAGATGCATCAATGAATGATACTATGAAAAAAAAAACTGAGACAATACAAAAATGTGTGTGTGTATATGTGGGAAACTGTCCAAGTTACCAACCGTCTAACAAATCCCTGATCTTGTCCATGTAAATTTCAAAGTATGACACTTTAATGTGAAATTCCAAGTTTTCTTCCATGGCATAAATATGATTGAATATATCATTTACTATCCGTGGAATAATACCCTGTTTCCCTGGATCCCCTGCAAAACAAAAAAGAAACTATTAATAATTAATTAAAGATGATGAATTAATGTTCACGATTCATTGACACTACATACTCGTACCTATGACACCTTCCATAGTATGTGTTTTTCCTGAACTGGTCTGTCCATATGCAAAAATAGTGCCGTTGTAGCCAGCCAGTACGTCAGACACAATACTCTTGGCAGCTTCATTGTAGACCTTTTCTTGGGTTGCATTTGGTTTGAATACTTTGTCAAACAAGTATACTTTACCCTAAAAAAGCAGGAAAATTTATATAAATAAAGAATGCATTGCATTTATTTTAAGGGGGAAGCACTAAAGTAGCCCGCGAAATTCATTTTTTTTTACGAGTTTTGCAATTTGCAGCTCATTGTCTAGGTGTAAGTTGATTCAAGTATGATTTGCGACCGGAACAAATATGTATTTACAGAATTAGAATCATTAGAATCAATAATACAACTCCATAAGTTACTATAATCCTAAAAGTCATGATTTCATTAAATAGTATTGCTAGGATAGAACTGGATATGGAAGAAAAGGATTGTATGCACTTAGAGAGTTGTATTTATGATAATTATAATTGTTATTCAATAAATAAATATTTGATATGGCCGCGAATCATATTTAGATCAACATACAACCTGATACTGACCTGCGAATTAAAAAATAAAACGAATTACACGGGCTACCCTGACGCTTTCACCTTAAAAAATATATTGTGTTGGGAAAATTTTGTAAATGAATTGGCAATTCATACTATACTAGTATGAAAGTTTCATTCTAAATAACTCTTGTGTACAGTGCGAAACATTGTAAAGCATATTTATTACCTATAGGTATAAGATGTATGATATAATAACTACATTATGAATTATTCAAGTAGACTAAACACAGAATTACAATTTGTGCTTGAAGACTATGAGTAATTTAACAAAGCTAATACTCTACTTGTTGTAGATAATACTACTCTTGCAAGATTAATAGACTTCTACTTGTTCAAGTGTTAGTCACTTGCTGTCATTTCATTATGCAAATGACCTTACAATGTTCAAAACATTCTCAACATTTTACACATTAGGATGTTGTATATGTGCTTAATAACTTGAAATATTAAATTGTTTTAAACCATTTAAAGTTAGAAAAAGAAAACAGTCTTTATTGCAACATGTAGCATGAAGGCCAAAGGCTTTCATACATTAAAATATCAAGATTGTTTCATTTTGTATTGTTATCATTTCCAGAAAATACCCGAATCCATTCCAAATTAAATAATATAAAAATTAATATACTCAACATAAGATTAACTTTGAAAATTATGGTCCCAAGTTAACTCGACTCATGTTCTCTAAAATTAGATGTTAAACAACCACTTCCCTTCCAAGGCTAATTTATTCTGTACTTGATGTAGGTCTCTTATTAAAAAGAGGATCTCTAGTCAAATTCGTTTTTCTTTTGGGTTATTGACTTTTATTTGATTTAGACTTGAATAATTTGATAGTGATGCTAAAATACTTATTTTTTTCAGATATTTGTCCTTAATCAATAAAAAGGATGTGAGGATTATCTGAAACATCATTCTTTAATTATTGTGATAAGTAATGTTCAAATAATTCACTGCTTTCAGAAGATGAACTAACAAGGTTCAATGGACCTATTGGTGTTGGTAGACATATTGAACAGTTTATTTATAGATTCCTCATTTGCAAATATTTCCTGTGTAGTCTAAAGCAAGAACAATCTGTAGATAGAATATATATTCATCCTAAGATGAATCAGGTCAACATAAGTATCTGACATCATCACCTAGACAGGCAATAAACTGTAGGTTGTTACATTTTAAGACAAAATAAATGCTGAACCAATCTCCTTTTTAAATAAATTCTTGAAAACATAATATTAATGTTTATTTACATTTAGCTTGGACCCTGTTCTTTATGCTGGCTATTCTTTACTTTTATATATTAATTTTTGAAATATTAAAAATGGAGTACCTAATAATGTTGTTACTTACATAAAAAAATGGAATAGTTATATAAAAAATATATTAAAAAAATACTGCATTACTATCTGTTGAATTCTGACTGTCTAGTTTTTTAAGACCTTTAAGACTACCCTCATATTAATAAGCATGACCCTCAATATCTTTACATGGTTTCTTTTGTCAGGTGCAAGTTATTTACTAATAAGTTTTGATTTTACTGGATGCAAAAATAATTACTGAAATGTTTATTAGACATGCTTCAATCATAACTGGATGTGAATATATCCAGTTCTAATTAGTAGTTTTAATTACGTACTTTATAGGATGCTATAAATTATGTAATAATTATAGGGTCAGTGAGGCCAACTATTCTTGATATATTTAGCTTTATTTCTTTGATAATCACAAGGTATTTGATACATACATTATTTGAGTATTCAGAATTATTTTCTAATAAGAATTATACTAGCAGGATAGAAAATTTATATTTTATGTATTTTCTATAATTGCAATACAGTCATTTTCAGAGATTCTTCAGCATGTACTTATAAGATGTTCTTTATGAAGAGGGTAATTATGAGAATTTAATATGCAAGCATTCATATTTTGTTCATCTTGGAATTGGAAGTAGGTAATGAGCTAAAATAATTAAACATAATAAACAAAATAAATCCATAGAAAATCGTGGTATTCCAACTCAGGTCAAGGTCGAGGAGGTTTTTGTATTGATTTTCGACAAAACAAAGACGTTTGTACTTATGCAGAGATTATTCGGCAAGATTCTTTAAATTAACACGATCATAATCATAACCATCGAAGCGGAATGAAAAAGAAAGGCCATTTCGTAGCAGGTGAACAACTCGTAATGTATTAGTCATCATGATCTAATTTAGGGCGATGATAGGGGAAAGCAATACATTAAAATTATTTGCACTTACCCCTATAGAAATGCAATTGTCATCGGGTCCTGAAGGGAATTTCACAATAAATTTAGATCCAGCTTTTTCTTCAGAGTCATTCAGTGGCCGAAATCGGCAAACCACTCTGATGCTGTCTTCAGCAGCGATCTCGCGATCAGCTGCCATTTTCAAAAAATAAAATAGCTTACACTACACTCCGTCTAAGCAATTAAAAAATAAAACGATTTGGGAACATAAAACCGTGCATGAAGAACTACAAAGTTAAAATTTTGTCACTGAAAAATCTTCATGACAGCAATATCAAAATGTCGGCCATATTCTTCGAAGAAGAAAGGCCAGAAGTGTCTCATTGGCTGAACGATCGACATGTAACCAACATAAAGGAAAAAAATCGATTTGCAACTTCGTTGCGTTCAAAACCTCCAACATGGTCAATTCAATCCCTTCTGATTACTTATTGTATTGTGAATGTGTGAGAAAATATCAAATGTGTGAATTCCAGGCAATGTTTAAAAGATCAATCAGGGTTTATCAGTTTTCCATACAAAACATAAATAATTTTACACACAGATCCGTGAAATCCTTTGCAAACGTAGTTTCTGAACTTCAGTAAAAAAACAATTGAATGAAAGTATTGAGTTTTCTGTCCATAGCCTGAATGAATGATGAGTAATCCTGTGAATGATACTTCTGTTTGCTTCAATCACTCATTCATAAATTTTGTACATTTTGTGAACTTGGGATTATTTATTTGATAAAACTAAAATGAATTAAAATGTGTTTTACCATAATATAGCATCGTTTATAACAGGAAAGCACTGGTAAGTGTTACTTGCATTGTAATTAGTAATCATACATGTATTCCGTATTAATCTGAAACTATGTAAACTTCAGCTGAGTGGTCAACCCACGAGCGACCTAATTTTAATTATTTAGTCTTAAAACAATGTAATTTTACAAAACCAGATCTAGGAAAAATGTTAAATCTTATTTTTTTGTTGTCTTGAAGTTTAAAACCACCAATAGCCACTGGTTTTCAATTTTATCAACTAACAACATAAACTTTTATCAACATGATCCCTATTTGTTCAAAATTAATTAAAAAGCTGCTAACCAATTATAAATAAAATATGTTTCGTTTCGGATTTGCTGCCCCATGATATGACACTAGACAAAATCAGTTAGCAAAAAATATTTGAGTGCACAAATGAGTGAGTTATAAATAAAACATGAACATACTTCAACCAAACCTAATGTTCCTACTTGGGAACAGGTTTATACCCATGATAGTATTTGATAGGAACAGTGGTTGACAGCAAACAGCTAACTTCATCTTAATTAAGGAGTGAGGAATATCTAGGAAATGCTCTATTCTGAAAATCCTCGGCCATTATTAAGACTAGCCTCAGTGCAGTCTTAAATTAATATAGTATATTAATTGAATGTACTACAGTGATATGCATTTAACATTGATACTGATACTAGCCTGGTATTATTTTTTAATTGATGTTTTAGATCTCACAAACAGCTATTGTGATAAAGATAAAAAATTGTACACCTAACTTGCATAATGTAAATCGCAGATACTGTCGAAAATGAGAATAATTCTGAAAAAAAAAATAATAATACAATCTTAAACCAAAAAGTCACAAAAGAATAAAAAACAAAACTTGCATAATGTTGTTATTAAACATGACTACCTATATTAACTTTTTGACCGCCACAGTCATGTATAGAGACAAACCAAAATGTGCCCAGCACGCCACGGTTACGACTACATGACAGACTTTTATACATAAATGTGTAAATATAAATAAAGCTCATAAAACAACATTGTTTTTTTAAATTTATATTAGCAGAACTTCTTTCTTTATATTTCATCTATATTAACATAAGATGACAAAAACTCGAAAGGATGAATTCGTATCTTAGCGCAAAGGGCACGTTTTTGCTTTTTGGACATAGCAGTCAAAAGGTTAAGGTTAAATACAATAACATAACATAAAATCATGCCTGTATTCCCCAAATGGTTAGGTCCCATGTAATAGCAGGTGACCCTATTGCCATCAATACAATATTACAAAGTCTGAAGTCTGGATTTGTGCCCGGTTGATGAAAACAGGCTTCCCCCCCCCTCAAAGCCCCAAGCCCCATAGGCCCCCATAGGGAGGGCCCACTATTACAAGCGACTTTAACATAAGTCGTGAAATCTGGGTGCAGTATATGTACACCTCAGCCCAACCCTTTCGGGGATACAAGGCTGATGTTTTGTTAAGTAAATCTTACAATAGTGCACATATTTCTTTGTTTCATGAGATTATGTTTTGGTAACTCTAAGTTTATCAGTTTATTTTTATCCCGTAATTATAATGGTATGTTGTGCCGCATGGTGCCAGACGGTGCCGTGTGGTGCCAGACGTAAAAAATAGCACCACCCTATTTCTTCCCGTGGGTGTCGTAAAAGGCGACTAAAGGACTTAATACTAGAGAATGGGCAGCAGCATTCTCTATGCATTTTTAACACCATACTGCGATCGCCAACCCGCCTGCCAAGCGTGGCGATTATGGCAAACCCCCCCAATTGGGGGTGGCCTATGTCCACCAGTGGACATCTTTCGGCTGAAATGATGAATAATAATGTTTAACATTCTTTTTAAGTCACAACAATCAGCTGTGCAAAAGCATATAACACCTTTATTCAATTGAACTTTAAAAATATTGATCCCAGTAACAGTACTGGCTCATAATTTTATTCTCTTCAATAGTTATTCATTTTTTGGGCTTTCATGTGATTTATTACCCACATACTAACATATTAATGATGTATCTGAAAGGATTTGTCTTAAAAAAATAGTTTAATATATTATTTTCCAATCAAATTCATGCTAGAATATCCATACTAATCCATACTTCCATACTAATATTATAAATGTGAAAGTAACTCTGTCTGTCTGTCTGTATGTTACCTTTTCACGCCTAAACCGCTGAACCGATCGTCATGAAATTTGGCAGAGATATAGCCTGGGATATGGAGACGGACATAGGCTACTTTTTTACGCGATAACCGACATCTACGCGGGCGGAGACGCAGGCAAAAGCTAGTTATTTATAAATGGACATAAATAATGTGCTCATAACATTTAATTCAGCACATAACATCATGTATAAGTTCCCCTAAAGAACTAATTATTTTCACTTGAAAACTTATGATCTCAATATCTAATTCATGCATTTAGTCATACTTTAAGGAAAATTACTATTATTAAATTCTATATTTTCAATATTGAAGATCTCAGTCTTATTGATATTCTATGCAAAAAAGTGAATATGAGCAACCTAGAATGTAAAATTCTAAGAGAACCAGCAAAGAATTTAAAAACGTAGCAGAATCATAAAGTAAAAAAACATGCAACCATGCAACGTTTTAATTGGGGATTCTCTTCCATACATGGCGTTTCATGTCGTGGGGTAATAGTGGTGGCGCCGCGCCCGCCAAAGTAAGCAGGAGCGGTCGATGACCCGGCTGGTACACCCCTTAACCGTTATCGTCGATATAAGGAAACCCGCTGAAGGCTTTGCGGAACTTTGTAGGTACTGCGTTCAGTTATACTTGTTAGCTAATCAATTTCCTAGAAAGCGCATCATGTTTTATATGAGTCCCGTTCGTAATTCGCGACTTCTTAAAATATGACGTAATCTGCGTTACAAATACTGTTTTGTTTACGTGTAAACAAAATTTGTTATCAAACAAAGTACCTACCTAACAACAGATAGGAACAGTCTATTTAATAGAAAAGACGGTTGTATAGAAAAGTTTATTTTCCTCATTATAGCTCTGTTCATCCATCGATTGTATTCCGCTTACTCACAACTGCGAGCAACTGATGATTTAAATGTTCGTATGGCCATCAAATGTGACTGTATAAGCGAAAGAATGCTTACGATATCACAACTTGAATCATCGTTTGGGCGGTCAGAGTTGTTAATGACGTAATTTACTCGACCTACAGAAGCACCGGTTTGTCTTTAAACTTGGAGGTCATCTTATCATACGCTAACGATTGACTTTGAAAGTTTGCGATGCTAATAATGAAGATGTAACAGTGCATCTTAATTTCACGCTTGTATTCCCCGAAGGATTAGGCAAGAGGTATACCTGTGGTACACCCACATTTCGCCCATGTAATAGGGGGCGAGCCAATTGCTATCAACCGGCCATAAATCCAGACTCCGGGCTGCTAATGAGAAATTCCAGATGGAAAACCCGAATAACAAACCACCCAACCCGAGTTTGGATTGTGAGGGTAACAGTTACAGTGCATCTTGTATGTAAATTATCATATTTTTAGCACTTGGAATAAATTCGATAACCCGAGGTTTTGTTTTGACTCCACGTAAGTAAACATTATGTCAAAATCCACAGTGGATCATCCAGTGATCTATTAACACATCACAAGCGATGTTCAGTGAAGCAGCACTCATTCAGGTACATTATATTATTTATTTCTTGTTAATTTTCAATTCAGAGCAGCGCTTCTTACTAAGAACTAAATATGTGGATCAAGGCCCTGAGTAATTTTATATTGTTGTACCTTGTTGCACTGATCCACCAAATACGGCAGTAGGTAAAGTTAAAAGGGGTCTCGTAAAATAGACACTGGTGCCGATTCTCTTGTACACCGAACGAAATTCGTCAAATTCAGAATAGCAAAACTGCCATGTTCACTAAATTAATAACTCAGTGCCATCTTACTGCTGTCAAACTAAAATTAAGTTGTGTCACTTTAGTCAATTTCAGAATGGGAAATCGTCGTTTGACAGGAATAAATTAAATTTTGGTGATTTTTAGTCTAGTTTAGAGAATTTTATGACAAGAGAATCGGCACCATTGTTGGTTTCATTACTGTAATTAATCCTTTCGTTCATTTCCCTAATTGCCATCGTGCAATCGTTTTATACAGACACCACTACAAGATATTTCCATTTCAATTAGTGCCTATGTTATTTGCAGTGAGTCAATCAAGGAGCTAGCTATTAACTTTTATTGATATATAGCAACTCGGTATACCAATAGCGTTTCTATCAAGAAGCTCTTTACATCAGAAAAGAGCTTCTTGTAGCATAGCGTCATTTACGTATTCATTCTTTGGTATCTAGATCTTAAAGCAAATAAGGCAGATCATGTTCGATGTACCTGTGTTGATGTTCAACACACTAATTACAAACGCACATGCAACTTAGACACCTACCGCATAACACTCGGTTATGCGCGGTCATGCGTAAAATAATTGGCCCCAGTATTGAACCTTGAGGAACACCCATTGAACGTATTAGTATTTACACCGTTTGATGAACTACTCGATGTCTATCTTCCAAGTACAATCTTAGTTAATTAAATGGAATTGTTTTCTTAAGTTTTACATGATCAGTTTGTTCGCATTTGTAGGGATAATCTGAAGGACTATGACCTATATTCGCGGTGCTTTATAAACTCTGCCAGCCCTGTCGTAGTGATTCTGTTTTGATGAGTGTATTGAGTATCGATTCCGAGAAGAAACTGTGACGGCGCTCGCTGTATCACCCGCTGACGAAGTTATTTTCTGTACAATTAGTCACGCGTGTATCCGGCGCGAGCGAACGTCGCGCTGTGTTTCAAACAATATTACAAATATAATGTGTAGAAATTACTGAGACTGATTAAAATAATTGTAAATGTGAAAAAAATCCCATAATTTGAGCTATAAGTAGTTTTGTTTGGTGAATTAAATTTAAACGTTCTTATTATATATATATTTAGGTGATGTGTAAATTTGTTTAACTGTAGAGTTAACAAAGGGGCTAAAAGCTGCAAGTGATATAAATATTTAAGTTTTAAACAATATTTTTGTATAAACAGTTATAGTGAAGACTGAAGAGTACACAACTGTGATGATAATACTATGTGAGCTAACCCAGTGTTACGATAAGTGACTTATCAAGTCGCCGGTGTCAATATGTAAGTGCAAACAAGAGCAGCTTAATACAAACACTGATTACTGAAATCTCTCTTTTGGGTGCCTTGCCTTGTTTTTTTACTGTCGGTATTAAAACTTCCCACCGCTGTAAGTCCTATGAAATACCAGAATTATCGTAGGTATTTACTTTATTTAAATGATGTTTTGAGGATTTTGTACAATTTATTGCCTATTCGATCCTAATTACATTTTGGACATCTGGACATCCTACGCGTTACTCGGTTCATAAGTTTTTTTTCTAATAACTACACTGTAGTCGTGTACTCGCACAAGCATCTCATCTCAAAGCAACCTAGTTCATTTATTTGACTCCTACAACTACATCTTATGCGGAAAGATAAGCATTTATGGCAGTTAGCATGCTGTTTGCAATTCAAGTCAACAAGGTGAACACATGGCCTTATTTAGACTCTGCTGTGACGCTAGTGTGTAAATTCACTCATTTATTTATATGGAAAAAGTTATGGTTAAAGGGAAAAGTATATTACCTTAAGATTACCTTTACAATAATAAGTTAGGCATGTACTCTATAGGTTTCAAACAACTGATATCATTATAATTTTCGTCGGTAACTCAGAACATGGCATAAAATAGACGAGGCGGACTGGATATGAATTTGCGTAGGCGGCGCCCTTTCTCACTCGCTACCACCGCCCACAGGTGGCCATATGTCCCAACCGTATCATAACGTAACTCAACGAATCAACGCTACTTACTACCCGTGAGCCGATGACGGCGTCGTACAATCATTCATACTTTACTTACAGCTACTATTGCGGTCTAAATCCTCGTCATTGTATTTACACAATTATTATTTATACCACCGTTTTCATCTACATATGCTGCTTTGTTCTATGAATTTGTAAACAAAATTATCCTTTTAGTTATCCCATGACCTAGTTGTATTTAAGACCTTGGCCTGTTACGTGTCTAATAATTTCCTTTTTAGGGCTCCGTTTGTAGGGGAGGTACCTTGCACGTAAAGTGACGATGATATATTTTTTCTCGCCAATCCCATGGTGTATAGTATATCGTTGGATAGGCCGTTCAAATATATTGCGGGTCTGTCAAAACCATTTTTCGATTCAGGGATCCGTAACTTTTGTTAGAATCAAGTGTCCCTCCCCCCCTGCCAACTCAATGGTCGTTTATGGATATGTGAAAAAATTCACGGCAGTAGTATAAACATAACGAAGTTAAAAGGAAAACTATCACAGCTAAGTAGGGTTTACAAGTTAACGAGTAATAGTCGACTAACTTAATGTTTGCGGTTGAAAAAAGTCTTTTCTTGGGATTAATATCATCCCAACTACGGAACCTTCATTGTGCGTGGTCCGACACGCACTTGGCTGGTTTTATAACTAAGGGTTTGGTGCCGATGCAATCTTCAGTCAGCAGGATAGCTCTTTAAAGGCGCCAAGTTTCAAATAAGTAGCTATCAAACAATGAGTATTGTCTGCAAATATAACATACATAGAAGTATGTAGGATACTGGTAATAAGCCAATCCTCATTGATAAAACATATTAAGTATCAGAGGAATTAGTATCAAAGTACCTACTGTGGACCGATAGTAAATACATATACCTACGCATCTATAAGGGATTCCGGTCGGGGATTATGTACATTAAAAGGCATGATCATTATGTAGGTTATTGTTTAATTTATGAGAGACTGTAGTACTCAATTGCGTTTACTCGCAATGCTTTTTAAATGAGGCTTACACGAGTTTATGTAATACCGGTCATGTACTAAATTACAAAAGTATATTGTGTTCAAGATTAAAATAAGTTTTTTTGACGTTCTGGCCTTTAATACTGGGTCACGCAAGTAGAAAGTTATGACTTTATATGAGCACGCTGAAACGTTTGTTATACGTATACCGGACAATTTAACAATTAATCTGCAACCGCAACATACGAGTATTACCCATTAACGTAAATTAGTTTAAATCACCGACTTTTATTAATATGAAAATTGTCCTTGTTGCAGAATTTGATCTGAAAACGAATCTATAGATTAACTACAAAATGTACAAACAACGATCGACTGTTCTACGACTATGTGTGTGGGTGAGCCTTCTGGCGGTATGTTGGGGGCAGCGGGCGGAACAACTCCTGGCGCAGAACCCCTGCTCCAGTAAGACGACTTGCAGCGACTGCATTCGCACTGCCAGCTGTGCTTGGTGCTTCGCGGCAGAGTTCAATGGCCCAAGGTGCTTCAACCCTGCCATGGAGAGGGGCGGAACCGCAGGATGCGATGAAGCCTACATCTTCAATCCGGACAACCAGCGCTCTATCGATCCCAAGTACAATATTGAGCTGAGTAGAGGTAACAGATATCGTCAACAATTGGAACTGACTTAATGATTTTCCCTTTTTCCCAGCAAGTTGGTTACATGCGGTACTTTTGCTTTTCAGCAAAGTCCAGAATGGGTATGGCCGCAGGTTCATCATCATTCGAAGAATCTTATAGTTCGAAGGGAAGCAGCTTCTCAGCGTCAGGGTCCTCATCAGCAGCAGCCGGAGGCGCCGCTGGTGCCGCTGGTGGCGAGAGCTTAGTACAGATGAAACCACAGAAAGTGAATCTCAACTTAAGAATGAGTAAGTACATTGTTTTCATAACCGTTTCATACCGTTCTATGGAAGTTAAGTAATCAGTCATAACTCAACTAGTTATGATAAACAGTTCGCGTTCAATGTCATCGCCGAGTTGTATGGATTAATTAATTTTATAATTATCTATGACACAATGTCCTGATGAATTTAACTAGTTATGCTAATCCTAAATATAAGTAATAATATTTTTTCACAGATCAAGTGCAGAAGCTTACTTTTGCTTACTCCAGGGCTCAAGATTATCCCGTCGACTTATACTATCTTATGGACCTCAGTAGATCTATGCAGAACGACAAAGAAAAGCTCAGTACACTGGGAAGTTTGCTCTCTGCTACCATGAGGAACATGACTTCCATGTTCAGAATCGGTTTCGGCTCATTTGTAGATAAACTAGTCATGCCTTACGTATCTACTGTGCCCAAGAAGTAAGTAATGAAATATTATTTTTAATAGATAACTTAGGAATGGTATTGGAACAGATAATTGAAATGTAATTATTTTCAGTTTAATATCGCCCTGTACAGGATGTGCCGCGCCTTATGGATACAAAAATCAGATGTCGCTCAGCACTGATACTAATTTCTTCGAGGTGAGTTATCATCATCATACTGTCCCATAAACATACATACATAAACATACATACATACATACATAAACATACATACATAAACATACATACATAAACATACATACATACATAAACATACATAAATACATAAACACATAAACATACATACATACATACATAGATAAACTCACACCTTCCGGTACCTCGGGAAGAAGGCAGTAACTATAGAACGCCCCCTCTTACGCTCCCTATAGGTATACTTATTTTGCTTCGTTGACGTTCATACATACATCTGGTCATACGCGCACGCCGATTGCGAGTGCTACGCACCTGACCTTTCTGAGACTCATCACCAATAAGGTCACTATAATGTCCTCCTAGGGCGTCCCCTCCCGCCGTTTCCATTCCCATCTGCCTTGTAAATACCTTTTGTAAGTCGCCTCATTTGTCCTCTCAACATGACCAAACCATCTAAGCATACTATCCCATAAACACTGTCTACTAATCATTGACCTCCTGATAGACAGTTAAAACTGGTATTAATTGACACTTTTAGGTATAACAACATATAGGAATAAGGCAGTGGGAGGGTTATTCGTAATCGAAGATCATAAGGTTGAGTTTAAGAGAGTCAATTCTGAAAATCCTTTAAATTTCTTGAAATAAGACGCGTACTTACTGCATGGTATTTAGTACCCCGTTGCTTAATTCATGGGTATTTGATTGTCTGTTTCTCATCCCACAGACAGCGGTAGCTAAAGCAGACGTATCAGGTAACTTGGACGCCCCCGAAGGAGGCTTCGACGCGATCATGCAAGCGGTTGTGTGCAAGCAACAGATAGGTTGGCGGGACCAGGCCAGAAGACTACTTGTCTTCTCAACAGATGCTGGCTTCCATTACGCTGGAGACGGAAAGGTAATATGATTATTGTGATTGGATAAATAGGCCATTGTAACATACAAACATACACACAGGTAAAACTGTCGAATTATTTCGAAAAAAAAAAAAGTGTCCGAATGAACACTAACTGTCGATAAACCTACTTAAAAAAGTAGGGAATTGATAACTAACACTATGGATCTTGGTTATCTGAAATAAAGTATTTATTATTATTACATATCAACCAGTGCATTTCAGAAGCATATTGTCATGGATTCACGAGTTATATGATATTTTAGTGTCTAAAATAACTACACGAATCTACATAAAAATAAATAAAATTGAAGTGTCTGTTTGGAATGTTAAAATAACAACTTTTTACTATATGCATATAGTAATATAATATACAGTATTTATAACAAACAAAAAAAAAAAAAGTTTTTGACTGTCTGTTTGTTGCGGCTAATCTCCGAAAGGGCTGGACCGATTTTGAAAGGACTTTCATTGGCAGATAGCTGATGTTATAAGGAGTAACTTAGGCTACTTTTATTTTAGAAAACGCCACGCAGGCGATGCCGCCGGCAGCAGCTAGTACGCAATTATAGCCATTACGAACGACATGTCGCTGTTGCGACTTTAAGACCTCTTATGTTCACATTTTGTAGCTTTATCGAATGCAAAAACTCTCATGTATATACGACGATTTGATCATCATTTCTTTACCAATTTCAAGATCTACAATGTATGCTTCCTAATACAATGTTGGTGCTTAAAATATAGATTTTCTCATAAAGTTGAATTTTACACATAAGAGATCTTAAAGTCGCAACGACGATCTTAAGTTATTGCTTGTTAAAACTTTTTGTTCAATTTCAGCTCGGTGGTATCGTTCAACCTAACGATGGCGAATGTCACATGACGGACAATACCTACACACACTCGACGTTGCAGGATTACCCCAGTATTTCTCAGATTAATCATAAGGTTTGTGTTTTCGTTTTCAATTTGTTATAGTTTTTCCACGACCTTTGATTCATCTTACCTTACCGTAGGTCTCTATAAATTATGAATAGGTCACTTTCCTATTGTACATCTATGTCAATTATTACAGTCATCGTTAGTGATACATTTTGAAACGATTTATACAGGGTTATTGGTACTAACAATCTTGCATGACTGTATTACTAACATGATAAATAATAACAACTTTTGTTCTATGAATTTTTACAAAACAACATTTGACAAGAACAAACCTTTCAAGATCTCGTCTTTCCATGCATTTATTTTTTATTTATCTTTATTATTAAGGTGCGCTTACACGGGCAACTAAAATTGCTCAATCCCGGTCAATTCTCGTCAACTATGGCGTCACGACTACATCCGGCAAATTAATGGCGATGGCAACATGTAGCAACCTGTTGCCAGATATACGGCCAAACAATACCATGAAATATGGAGCAACTTAAAAAACTAGGCAATACAAGTCAATACATCGACGACACACTTGTACTGCGCTGCACGTAGAAAGAAAGAAAATGGCGGCGGTGCACTCCCCCGCTGCCCCCGCCGCCGGCCGGTTCCAAACGAGACGGAAAGAAAATTGACAAAAAAAATTCAAACCGATTGGATGTTCGGCAACACATATCATGGCGACATTGAGAAATGTGAAATATATGGATCAATTAGAAGCAGTATTCCCGAAACAATTGCCGCATTTTATTGTTGTTGCTCCAGATTGCTTCATTTAGTTGATCCAGATTGATCCATTAGTGTTGCCGAGCAATAATTTCTCAAAAAGTTGCCCGTGTAAGAGCACCTTTATTCAGACTACAATAGTCTATAGTGTTAGTAACAAAATGGCTTAGCCTATGTTAGTACTTAATAACTAAAACAGGACGGGTCCGGTTTGCAAGCGCCCACACTAGCGGGCTGTCTGCCCGGGCGGCTATTGATTGTAGGATAATGTTATGACTGCCACGCAGCTTGCGGAGTAGCGAGGCAGATTTCTTACGTCACAGTGCATCAAAGCCGTCAGTGCGTGCGTCTGCAAACATTGCCGAGGCACTACAAAACCGCGGCAATCGCAACAATACCCTAAATGCGTTATTGTATTGGATACGCAGAATTTCAGTATTTTAAACATATAGCATAGCAGGCAGTTACGTATGTTTGAGGTTTTCTGACGCACATGCGTTTTTATCGTCGACCACAATTTTTTACAACCTACTGCCATGCCCTTTATCGCCAATTTTTTCCGACAAGCTGAAATATTTAATTAAACCCATCTTTTCATGGGCCTTTCGACACATTCCCCAGTCTATCACTATGATTACGATAAACTAAATGTCTCATAGTGATATTATAACGTATGTTTGTAGGTAAAGAAACACGCCATCAACGTGATCTTCGCGGTGACGGCAGAACAGATCAGCGTATATGAACAGCTGAGTAAGCACATCGAGGGATCCAGTACTGGAGTGCTCAGCAACGACTCTGATAACATCGTCGACCTTGTGCGGGAACAGTATAACGTGAGTAGCAGTAGCTACCGTTCTTCTTAAATAATAATCTATACAAATAAATAAAATTCAAGTCTCTGTTTGTAATGTCAAAATAAGAGCTTTTTACTAAATGGATATGAAATTATATGTACAAATATGTCTGTCTGCCTGCCTGTTCCGGATAATCTCCGTAACGGCTGGACCGATTTTGACGGGACTTTCACTGGCAGATAGCTGATATTATATGGGAGTCTTAGGCTACTTTTATTTTAGACAAACCCACGTGAGCTAGTATTAACTATATTTTGGACCATCCAATACAGACATATAGCCATATTTGTGTTAGTAATTACCTAAGAACTATGTTAGTAAACCGCAAAAAAATCAATTTCACGGAATTTCACTGGAGTGTATGAGTGTAGCTCATGCTGTGGTAAACCCAGTCAGCGAGTTAGGAGCAAGGTTGACGGCCTAGGACAAACTACGGGCATACTACGGCCCGCGGGCTGATTTCGGCCCGCAAAGGGTTTTAATCCGGCCCGCCATGGTCATTTTGACATAAGAGTGTACAGAAATGGACGTAATTTAGCAGAAAGGAACCGACCCACATTATGGTCAAACATGAGTAGTATGCACCAAAAAGGTCCTAACGAAAGGTACCCTCATATTGGTGCGTTGCCACATTAAAAAAACAACTTTATCTTTGTAGTGTCACGGATCTTTTTTGCTGAGTGAAAGAACCAACCGTTAGGACCTCTTTGGTATATACAATTAATTTTGACCATAATGTGGGTTGTGTCCTTTCTACTAAACTACATACATCCAAATTATGTTCTGGCATTCGTATACTTTTAGGGTCATTGTGAACTTTATTAACTAAACATTACTACATTCGAATTACTGTAAGTTAAAAAAAAATCTCTGGTCTCTCCATGATTATTTTCACGGTGTGTGGTAGCATTTTTAGTCTTCGAAGATTCTTACGATAAATTGTAACTTAAAACAAAATGCATGTTTTTGACGTGATAACGTCTAATAAATCGATGAACGCCGGCTGCATGCACGAAAATGTCCCGTTACGCTCATTGTACGCTTGCGCCGCATCAATGTTTTGTTATGACGCTGTCACGTTAAACTATCGTCCGTAAACCAACTTTACAGACAATCATTTTTTTATTAAGTTTGCCCACTCCTGGCCTAGGATAACCCCGGAAGCAATTGTATAAATATCGACACACGTGGAGGCTATTTTCATGCAGTATTATTTTATTTATTTAAACTTCGTGACTCGTGTAGTGGTAAATTTGCGAACTTTAATACCACAAGAAATAAATTTCATTAATTAATTTTGAATAATAATAATGTATTTATTTATTTATTGTTCCAAAAACTGTGTTACAGATATTTTTCCACCATTTTTGGATAACCAAAACTGTGCAATACAATACAGTACTTAACTTTAGTGGAAAAAATCACCTGTATCCTGTACTAGTTGAAAAATGTATCACAGGAGACAGGGCTTTTCGTTTAAAATGAGACAGAAATATAACATACATTATTTATTTTATTTGCTTATCCGTCCTACTTACAGCTAACCTTGCGGGGAACTCCCGATAGTGTTTTAGTTACACATTGTGGTCAGCCTTCATAATATTATAAAAATAAAATTAATACCTTACATAACAATAGCATAACATTATATTATGTATTTGTTGTAAATACAGTCTTATGGAATAAATCGTGAAGTTCTTAAAAACACGTCTGGCGCTACTAAATAAATGTGTAACAACATAGATCGAATGCCGAGTTTATTACAATGCAATTCAATTTGTACATATGATTTGTTGACAGAAAAACAATCAATCATAAACATTATAATGATTTAACAACATAGTAAAGGTTTAGGTGTATAAATCCTGACCTTTGATTTGCAAAGAGCGTTTTGATTTGTAACTTTGATGTTCATGACACTAGCTTATCAATGACCTTACATTTTATTGCAGTTATAAAAATAAAGGTTACATTATGATTATTTGCAGAAAATTACGTCAGCGGTGGAAATGAAAGATTCATCGAGTGAAGCTGTACAAATAGTGTATTACTCATCTTGTCTTAGCGGCAAAGAGCCCACTCAGACAAACAAATGCGACGGATTAAAGGTATAATTACACAAAAAAAAAAAAATGTTTTTAAATTTTGTGTTATATTACACATTTTAATTTTTTCATATATTTGTAGGTGGGAGATGTGGTAGAATTCACAGCTGAAATCACCCTCAAAGAATGCCCCAAGGACCGCAACAAGTGGAAGCAGACTTTCGATATCTCCCCTGTTGGTATCTCAGACAGCCTCACCGTTGACCTCGAGATGGTCTGCGACTGTCCCTGTGAACAGCCTAATCATTTTGTGAGTTACTCATTATTTACACATTTTCTTTAAGTTCCTCATTGTAAGTTTGTAGTCATTTGTGAAACAGAACTTCAACACCACTAGAGTTACCAAGATAAAGGTGTATATTTAAGAAATTTGTGTCAGCTAAATAAATGAATTTGAATTTGTGAATCCGAACTTCAACACTCTTTTGGTGCATCTGGTGTATTCTTCCGTTACCGTTATCTGTTCAATATAATATCTTAAAATATAAAGGCACTTAAAAAACATATTAAAACGTCAAAATTTACACAAAAAAAAAAAAAAAACATTAAATTTGTCTTTGGGCAAGACACTCTACACTTGCTCTTTTAAAATGTTAGCAATATTTTGTATACATTAATTATATGTGGAGACGATATACGAGAAGTATCACTATATTTGCTAATACTAAACGTGAATTAACCGTTGTAACATAAAAATTTACGTCGCGTTTGTCCATCATAGACGTTGACGCCGCGTAAATACGCTCCACTACAGTCACAGAGACTTGATTAGTGATTATGATGTAACGGCGTCGCATCTTTATCGTCGCGTTCGCGCTACGTCTACGCAGCGTATACTGTCGACGAACGCCTATCATTTCAGCCGAAAGACGTCCACTGCTGGACATAGGCCTCCCCCAATTGGGGGCGGTTTGCCATAATCGTCACGCTTGACAGGCGGGTTGGCGATCGCAGTATGGTGTTTGTTAAAAGTGAATAGAGAACGCTGCTGCCCATTCTCTAGTAAGTCCCTTAGTCGCCTTTTACGACACCCACGGGAGGAAATAGAGTGGTGCTATTCTTTACGTCCGGCACCACACGGAACGAACGCCTATGCTGAACCAAAACTAGATACGAGAGCCCATATCAAAATCAATAATTCTTTCGTTTCCACACTCAGGCCTACAACAACAGTCCCCTAGTCTGCAGCGGCGAAGGTGTCTCCGCGTGCGGAGTGTGCGTGTGCCACCCCGGCCGCTTCGGCAAGAACTGCGAATGTTCGGCCCACGGCGGCGTATCGGTCGAACAGGAACGCGGCTGCAGGCCCACTAATGCGAGCTCCGGACCTCTGTGCTCTAACAGAGGGACATGTATCTGTGGTGTCTGCGAGTGTAACAAGATGGAAGACTCTCAAAAGGTAAAAAAAATATTCAGTATTTGTGACTTTTTTAATAGTTAAATATTATTGATGCTTGATGGGATGTCATGAATTAACTAAATTAATTTAGGATTATTGTTTATTCTGTTGTGAGACATCAACTGAGGGGACTGTTAAAATCAAAAAAAACTTGTATGGAGTAGTGACAAGTGGTGATGACAGGACTAAACTAAAATTTATCTTCTGTCCTTTTCTTAATGAAATAGAAATAAAAAGATGCACTGAACTTAAATTTAGTTTAGTTTGTGAACAAGGGAATCGGCACCATTGACACGCAAAGCAAAAGTGATAGATATCATATTGCGCTCCGTTATATATTTTTTAAATTTCTAAGTAAACTTGTGCTTTAAACAACAGGATTCTTGCTAAAAAATATACCGAAACTACCTTTAACTCGACTTTTCCACCAGGTGATCTCCGGCCCGTTCTGCGAGTGCGATAACTTCACATGTGACATGAACAAAGGTTTACTATGCTCCGGTCCCGAGCACGGTGAATGTGTGTGTGGAAAGTGCAGCTGTGCACCCGACTACACAGGACCAGCCTGTCAGTGTTTGAAAGATCAGACGCCTTGCCGGTCGCCTGGTAAGAAGAATATTGATATACAGTCAGGGAAATTAATAGTTCATACCTTACGTCAATTTACCGTGTGATAGCAATTTCATACAACTGTCACAGAATCACACTTGTGATTTGAATATACGGACAATTTAAATTGGTAGTTAATTTGTTTAATTAGTTCAATTTCACGGGCTATCTCAGCGCATTCCTCATGCGCTAAGATAGCCGCGAAATTCATATTTTCATACGTTTTTTGCTCGTTGCAGGTCAGTATTAGATTGTATGTTGATTAAAATGTGATACGAGACCATAACAAATTGGCTTTACAGAATCATAATCATTAGAATCAGCAATACAACTTCTTAAGGCCCAGATATATGCCAGCGACCTTGAGTGGCTAGCTTGTGTGTTCTATACTGAGCTCCCGCAACGCGTAGTACGTCCAGCCAGTAATAGGACTCGCCCATCCAGAGCGCTGTCCCAAATAAGACGCATTATTAATTTATTAGGTATACGTAAAAAAAGGTATTTTAATAAAACACGTATTCTAAAAGATCAAAAATTCAATTATCTTTAAAAAGGTGAAGGTTTCAGAAAAATACGCTTGATAGATTTTGCGTGATTCTCAGTTTTTTATCCGCGTTAAGGTGCGTCCAGACCTGGCGAATGCGCCGCTCGCGAGCCGCTTGCGAACTGCGCGCGTGCCTTTCATGTTCGTACGCAGACCCTGCGACATCCGTGCGTCGCTCGCACGCATGTTACGCGCCGTACTCGAGCGGCGTAGGAGGTGCGCGAAGCAAATTCACAACTGAGGCTCATAGTTCACGCGTATGTGCGGACGAGCTGCGCGCGAGATGCACGCGCGCCCCACTCGAGCCTTGCTAGGGTTGCACTAGAGCGGCACACTAAATGTAGGCTGTAACCGCACGCGAGCAACACGCGTGAAGTTCGCAAGCGGCTCGCGGGCGGGTCGCGAGCGGCGCATTCGCCAGGTCTGGATGCACCTATAGACATAACGAAATGATGATGATCAAGAAAATATTTTTTTTCCAAATCATTAACACTACTCGTTTTGACGTGATTTTCAGTATAAAATTATTAAAAGTCGGTTATCGTCGCCTTAAGTTAGAATTGGCCTCAAATGTCATGATTTCATGAAATGGTCATTCAATAGGGTAATTTGAACTTTGAGTTGTATTGATAACTTTTATGATTATAATTCTATCAATAAATATTTGTTACGGCCGCAAATTATATTTAGATCAACATACAACCTGAAACTGACCTGCAACGAGCTAAAAACGTAAGAAAATTTGAATTTCGCGAGCTACCCTGACGATTTCGCCTTAACAAATAATTTCCCTGACTTAACAGGAACGAAGCATGTAGAAAGCTTTTCCACCGTACCCTTTGATGCCATGAACTTTTACAGACGCGGAGCCTCATTTTACATTAATTTAATAAACGCAGGATTTGGTAGTGGCGTTTAAAGTAGTTATTACTGCCCAAGGGTAAAAAAAAATGCATTTTATTTAAGCAATCATGAAAATTATACGGCGTTTAAACCGTTTACTTTGTTTTTTGCGACAAAAACATGCTTGGCGTGTCGTTTACAGTGCAGTAATTGTATTTAATTGTGTCTTAATCAATGTGGTAATTACCGATAGCTGAATGTAATACCCACTTTCAATTTCAAGGCGCTAATCATTACGTTTGTTACAGAAAACAATGAAATATGCAGTGGAAACGGAAAATGTGTGTGCGGTCAATGTGTGTGTAATGTTGATGATGATCGTCATTACTCTGGCAAATACTGTGAAAAATGTCCTGTAAGTACCCATATAAGAACTTAAAATAAAAAATATAACTATAAAAAAAAAAAAAAATATATATACAAACCCTACTAAAACTTTTATCAATATGTTCTAGACTTGTCCCGGCCGTTGCGGAGAGTTCAAAGACTGTGTACTGTGCGAGGTACATAAACGAGGTCCGCTTTATCACCCCGATACTGACACCTGTGGCGATTGTGCGCTGTTCCCTATCGTAGAAGAAGGCAAAATTGAAGGTGAGGCAATACTACTATAAAGATTCTTATAAATGATGACAGCCACTATTTACTAGTTAGAGGAAAATATTAAAAAGTAAAACCGGCCAAGTGCGAGTCGGACTCGCACACGAAGGGTGCCGTACCATTATCTATAATTAAAAAAATAACTACTAACTAGATCTCGTTCAAACCAATTTTCGGTGGAAGTTTACATGGTAATGTACATCATATATTTTTTTTTAGTTTTATCATTCTCTTATTTTAGAAGTTACAGGGGGGGGGGGGACACATTTTACCACTTTAGAAGTGTCTCTCGCGCAAACTATTCAGTTTAGAAAAAAATTATATTAGAAACCTCAATATCATTTTTGAAGACCTATCCATAGATACCCCAACTACAGGTATGAGTTTGATGAAAAAAAAAAAATATATTGAGTTTCTGTTCTAAGTATGGGGAACCCCCAAAATTTATTGCTCCTTTTCAATTTTTGTGTGAAAGTCTTAATGCGGTTCACAGAATACATCTACTTACCAAGTTTCAACAGTATAGTTCTTATAGTTTCGGAAAAAAGTGGGTGTAACATACGGACGGACAGACAGACAGACATGACGAATCCATAAGGGTTCTGTTTTTTGCCATTTGGCTACGAAACCCTAAAAACACAATAAAACAGTTAAAACGACGTCGGGTAAGGCGCAGCGACCTTATCTTATTAAACTTACGAGTACTTCGTAAGTTCAAAAAGATAAGCAAAATTACATTGGTGCTGATTCCCTTGTTCACAAACTAAACAAAATTTAAGTTTAAAAGGACAGAAGATAAATTTTAGTTTAGTCCTGTCAAATTAATCAGCGCTTGACGTAAATTGGCGTAATTTTAGTCGGCAAGTTTTTATTCACGTCTAAACTTGTATCGAGTAATGACAGGCGCTGATTAATTTGACAGGACTAAACTAAAATTTATCTTCTGTCCTTTTCTTAATGAAATAAAAAGAAAAAGATGCACTGAACTTAAATTTAGTTTAGTTTGTGAACAAGGGAATCGGCACCATTATTATATTACTGCCACTGTGGTTTAGTGGTAAGACCACTTGTCTCAGACAATTTTCCTTGACAATTCAAAAGTGCCTGTAAATGGTTTAATTGAAATAAATGATTTGAGTTTGACTCAGAGGTCGGTTCGATTCCCAGCGGGGGCAAAAATTTCTGCTCAGTTTGGTTGGTGGTAGGGCTTGTTCTAAGTCCGCCTGACTAGCTGTCACCATCTTATCAGTCTGTCGCCATAACAACACTGTTGTGTTTCGGCAGTTAGTGGTAAGATAGCCAGTTCCTCTATGGTTGAGGATTCCGGGTGAAGCTCGCTTCTACCTTCGGCCTTATCATCACTTACCATCAGTTGAGATGAAGGCCAAGAGCTACACCGTTGTGGATATTAATATATTTAAAAAAATATGCGATTTCGGGGTTTCTTTCTTTTACAGCCCTTAGTAAGTAATGTACTATTAATAATCTACATGACGGACAAAAAATATTTTTTTAGTCATCATCCCTATTGTAGACTTCAATGCCCATCTTTTGGACTTTATGGTTTTCATTGACGGGCATAAGGAAGTGGTTCTAAGTTCGACCCCCTTCCCTTTTTATGTGCCCTACAGTTACATATACCTAAATAAAGGTATGACACGCTTCTAGTGAGATCAACATCTTCATTGACACGTCTGGTGCGTCATTCGCACTGACTCATGGATTCATAATCTATCATGCGCATTACCTTTGCGTGCCTAGCGTCTACAAGTGCACAATATATGAATCGCGTGCGGCGAGTCTACGCGCCAAGCGTCTTTTTACGTCTTTTGAGATTATTATTATTGTTAGAGTTAGGTTATTAAGGTTCTATTTTTATTTAGTACTAGCTTCTGCCCGCGACTTCGTCCGCGTTTAATTTCTTGTTCCCCCGACCCAACCCGTCGCAACAGATTGCCTGCCCGTGCTTTTACTTCGTTTTCGCATAAACTTTCATTAAAAAAAAAATGGTGTTCTAGTGAATAGGAATGTAATTCTTCCTCAAGAATTGGGCAGTAAAATTCAAAAAGATTTTTCAAATCCAACTCGCAGTTCCAGACGTTCAAAAAACAAAAAACCGGCCAAGTGGGACTCACGCACGAAGGGTTCCGTACCATCCATAGAAATCCTTATCCTTACTATCCTTACTAATATTATAAATGTGAAAGTAACTCTGTCTGTCTGTCTATTTGTCTGTCTGTGTCTGTCTGTATGTTACGTTTTCACGCCTAAACCGCTGAACCGATCGTTATTAAATTTGGCAAAGATAAAGCCTGGGATATGGAGAAGGACATAGGCTACTTTTTTACGCGATAACCTACATCCACGCGGGCGGAGCCGCAGGCAAAAGCTATCCATACTAATATTATAAATGTGAAAGTAGCTCTGTCTGTCTGTCTGTATGTTACGTTTTCATGCCTAAACCTTTGAACCGATCGACCTGGGATATAGAGAAGGACATAGGCTACTTTTTTACGCGATAACCGACATCCACGCGGGCGGAGCAAAAAAAACGGCAAAAAAATCATGTCCGTGGTATGGGAGCCCCCCTTAAATATTTTTTTTTTCTGTTTTTTAGTATTTGTTGCTATAGCGGCAACAGAAATACATTATATGTGAAAATTTCAACTGTTTAACTATCACGGTTCATGAGATACAGCCTGGTGACAGACGGACAGACAGACAGACAGACAGACGGACAGCGGAGTTTTAGTAATAGGGTCCCATTTTACCCTTTGGGTACGGAACCCTAAAAACTAACTCTTCAGCTTTAGAATAGACTACCTCGCAGAGTTGATCATTATTTTGCTGCGGAGTTATTATAAAACAGTTATATCTCCTAAGATATTCATTGAAATTAAATTATGTAAGGGCAACTTTGTTCAAAATTAAATACTTGTGATGAATCACGTATTTATTTGGATAAGGATTAATACCATGTTTATGAAAACTCCTTCGCAAATAATGCATTAATTTCGAACAAATTTGATTACCATAAAAAAGGTTATAGTGAGTCAATCTTAAAAGATAGATGCTGTCGCGGACTTTTTTTTAGAAAATTTAAAGAGGAACAATTCCATCATACATTATATTTGCGTAACTTAAACCGTTTACGCAGCGCACGCAACGGAACCTCTCAAAAAGGAATATTTTTTCCCGTTTTTGCAACATTTTTCATTTATGCTCCGCTCCTTTTGGTTGTAGCGTGATGTTATATAGCATATAATATTCCTCAATAAATGGAATATCCAACACAAAAAGAATTTTCCAATTCCAACCAGTAGTTCCTGAGATTAGCGCGTTCAAACCAACAAACAAACAAACAAACTCTTCAGCTTTATATATTAGTATATAGATTTGCTTTATTGGACTCTGAGCATTAAAGTAATCTAATTCACAACTAAAACACACCGTTTATTAAGAGATAAACACAGTTCATTTTGATGACATTGTGACCTCCGAATTAAGAAAATGAGAGATAATTAGAAAAAACTAATCAGCTATTTTGAAGACGAGAATTTTGAGCTAATTAATATTTCCATTCCATAAAGTAAGCACACAAACATAACTCGAAATGTCGTTGGACGCGAAAGAGTTGTATTTAACGCTTGATTTACCTAATATAATCCAACTAGATGAGCTTAAAAAAAAAAGAAACCTATTACTGATATTATGTTTATTTATGTGCAATAATAATATTTCATGTTACTTCCGTATTTTATTTCCAAAAAAATACAAAGTTGCACAAATAATTCGCCGCAAGTGAATTTTGTAATGCCCCTCGCCTACGGCGACTTTTTGTAGCGATGCTGTCGCGCGTTTCGTAAACGCGCGACAGCATCGTATATCTAGTATCGCTACTATCGCGCGTGAGTCGCATTTGCAACGCGCTACAGAAGCGATGCCAACGCGCTACAGTATTGCGACTGTATCGATGCAAACGCGCGACCGTGTCGGACGACATCGGGGAGAGAACGGAGGGAGGGTGGCGCGTGAGTGGAGAACCGAGCATCAGTGCAACTGTGGCATTTTTATGCCGTTACTGAATCGCGTTTGCATCGCGACAGAAGCGCGACAGTGTTGCGTTTGCATCGCAACTGAGAATCGTGGTGTGGGCGAGGGCAAACAGCTAGCGGCCGCATCGCGGCTGTATCGCTACTACATCGCTACAAAAAGTCGCCGTGGGCGAGGGGCCTAAGACTGCAGTCTTAATGTCCATCTTTTGTTTCAGCTAACGAATCTCGAAACGAGCATTTGTGCTCATTCTACGACGACGAAGACTGTTTGTATGTGTACGTCTACTCTTACAACGAGAACCAGCAACTTGTTATTAGGGCGCAGAAGGAACGAGAATGCCCTAAGAAGGTATGGACGAATATCACTTTAATAAACATTAATGATACATCGTTTGACGCTAATTCACTCTCAAGCGTAATTGTTTCTTTTATCACAGGATATTAGTCATAGCCATAGTTATTTATAAATTAAGTTTACAAATACATAGATATGGCTGAACTAAAAGAAAAATAAATGTAGGTATCTATCATTTTCATATCAGCATGTAAGCATCCGCTACTGAGCAATGCTACCTTGCCTTCCAACAACTACTAGAATGAACAATAGCCTAAGGGGAGTATTCGTAATTCAATTTAAAATTAATTTATACTTGCGCTCGTAAAAGTGTTATTTTTTTCTCATACTTGGAAAGTACGCTTGAAGTTACCTGATCAGAGTGATGAAAATAGTATTTTTCTTCCCTGGGGAACGACATTCCCTGCTGTCAAAAATTTAAAAACAATGCTAGCGATGTTCTAAGTTTTTATACAGCCACGTGTTAAATCGCGACGTAAAATTGTAATTAAAAAAAATATATCAACAATTTTGTAACATGACTTTATACTTATAATTTACTTTTCACTAAATTATTATTTATTTGCAGAGATTTGAGCTAAATATGTACTACCATCAATGATTAAAAATACTGGCTAGTAGAATGCCACAGAAAAATAAACATAAACAAGCGGGAAAGCGGCAATTCGATCTTCAGTTGTTTTGTCGAGTGCTAATTATTTACGTGTACAGATGTTTGGATAAAATGTGTTCATCAAATTCCGATATGTATTTGTTTAACTAATCAGGTTTTTATTTACTTTCCCCATATTCGAAATGAGAAGCAGAGTGTTTACCTCGCGTGTAAGAACCCATTTAGGCACTCGAACTATTGAAACCATATCGTGCCTAAATAGGTCCCTTTCATCCCTTGTCAATCTACTAGTGTTGTTCTTCAGCATACCACCGGCCATTGCTTAAGATAGACTTTCTCATACCATTGGGATGCCATAAACAAATCCTTTCCCGCCATTGATATCACTCGAGTAGCTAGAGCAAAGATAAAAAAAAGGGGACACTCGAGCCCAGTGCGGGTTTGTGAACATGTCTTCGAATTTTTGGCTTTAAAACCTGCTGGTTTCCCTTGCCGAGCAGTGGTGATGATAACAGTTGCATACAGAAAAGGCCTGCTTGTGTTCGAATCCATGTCATATACTCGTTTTTTTTGCGTGTTGAAATCCTCATGGGTGTCCTGCGTGACTCAGAGGGGTCCGTCAGACTCTTACTGACTAGAACCACATGGTGTTCTGCACCTACCTTTGGGCATGGTGCTGGAGCACTTGCGCATTTCGTCACGCTCCTGCATTGCTATTAGTGGTATTACTTTTACCACATTGCCACCACTGCTCTTCCACCTTATCCAACCACCTTACCTAACCTGCTATTATTTCATAACTCATAGGTGCCTATCCTGGGTATTGTGCTCGGTGTGATCGCGGCGATAGTGCTTGTGGGTCTAGCGTTACTGATGCTGTGGAAGATGGCGACAACCATCCACGACCGCAGGGAGTTCGCGCGCTTCGAGAAGGAACGCATGATGGCCAAGTGGGACACGGTAAGGAAATTTCTGCGCATGAAATTACGGAATAAATGTCGTTGAAAAATTCAATAGTGGGTTATAAAAAGCCCAAAAAAAGTTAAGTTTTTCATGTACATTATGGGAACATTTTTAATTGTTATGCTATTAGGCCAAACATCCTTTTCCCATGGGGGAAGAAACTACAGAGCGGAACGTGCTACGATCCTTACATGGGTGCTCCTTGCTTTGCCCTCGTTCATACATTTGGTGATACATGCGCGCCGGTTTCGAGAACTACGCACCTGACCTTGCAGAAGGACCTCACCGTTATAATTATAATTTATTATGTTCGATTCTACAACGACATAGCCAGCCTGTGTTTTTGCTGGGGCCTAGGCAGGCCTCGTCTGTGAAACGATGCCGTAATTCATCCACGCATGCCTAGTAGGGCTGGTGGATGTCACATGTCTTCAAATTCGTCTTTATTTACTTGCATTTTTTTACCCGACTGCAAAGAAGGGTTATTTTTTTTTAAATTAATTTAGGTACCTATTTGGTTTTCACTGTGTACTTTTTGTTTCCTAGGGCGAGAACCCCATATACAAGCAAGCGACGTCTACCTTCAAAAACCCTACGTATGCTGGAAAATAATTCTATCGTGTATAAATAGTCAGGAAAGTAAAGTAGTCTTCTCAAAATATACAATAATTTATGCCGCATTTATATAATAATCAAGTTGTCAGTATTCAATGAAATTTCGTGGTTTTTAGAATTTTTATTAAAACATAGTTTTTAGAGTCATGATATATTGAGAACTGTTTAGAGAGTTGCCTTAAAAATGTGCCTTCAACAGAATTTTATATTAACTGTGATTAAATTAAATGACTACATAAGAAAGCGCAAAATGCTAAAATATGTATTACCTGCCTACTTGATTATGCAGCGTATAATAATTTGAATCATATATGTCTACATTGTCGTAGAAATATTTATATAAAACAAAAGCAAACAGTCTGTATTTATGCCTTACATTATTTTATTTTATAATTCATTTTATATAATTATCAGAAGGTCTGTTTAATCTCAGGATGTATATTGTACGCTTTTTGTACTTATGTGTGAATGTATGTCGTGTACTTACGTGTTTGTGTGTAGCTTCGTAAAATCGAACATGTCGCGGGGTGTTAAAAATAAACACACTGTTCATATGTTAAGACCATACCGCGTTCGATAGGTTGTAGTTTAGAGCTTTATAATGTTTTATAATTATTATTATTGACGGTAGTAATCCTATATATTTTTTTTTAACTGACTAAATCGGGAATAACATTTAATACATTTAAAATGTAGGATGGAATTCATCATCTGCAATGTAAAATCTCATTTTACCGTAATTTTTTTATGAGAATCTATGCGTATGAAATATATTCGAATTAAAACTCATGATTGATGATATTGACTCATTTTTAACGTATAACTGTGAGAGTAACTAATTTAGTCACTGCCATAAATATAATTCATTTATTTTAAGGCAGTAAGTGAGATATATTGTAATCTGCCTTTCGACTGTAAATAATTTGACGTAAAAGTTGAATAAATGATGTAGGCGGAAAGTCTGAAATTTATGTTATGAGTGATCTCACGTATTTCGGATATATTTTTTCAGTCAGGTTCTGAGAACATCAATTTATTACGACGAAACTTCGAATACTCTCGAAGGTCCGCAGTGTACTAGTAATTGTAATCTTATAAAATATAAAGTACATTATGTACAGATTCGTTGAGTAATCTCAGTCCAATCTCCTCTACGACGTTGCTACAGCTTCCCTTATTCGCCCTTGTGCCTTGTTATAACATGAATAATAACTAGTGCCATTACTAATATTATAGAGTGTAAAAGAAAAATATTATTTATTTCAAATATTAAAGTTGATATGTAGAAACGTAAATTAATGAAATTTAGTGTTGTAAGTTTTTTTTAAATAAGATTTAGTTTTGACATCCTTTTTTTACAAATACATTTATGTTAATTTTACATATTGTTGTTAGTCATGGAAAACGCACAATTGAAGTTTTACAAAGATTTACACGTACAATTTTCTTTAAAATGACATAAAAGACCAAGAGAGCGATAAAAAAAAATGCTGTATCGCCTTGCCTCATTGCTTCCTCCATAATCGTTTTCAATATAAAGCCAATACCGACGCTAATACCGACATTTGGTAGGAACTTGTGTCTGTAAGTAATCGGATATTTATGGTATCAGGAAAATGTCTATTGAAGTATTTGTGAGCCGTGATTGAACCCGTATTCAATACATTGACAGTTTTTGCAATCATCGAAAAATGTTGTATTTAGTTAAGTTTTTTTTTTCATCCGATTGTAAATATTTAGGTTTTATATTCAAAAACATTATAGGCAATTGTGGCTTCTAATAGTAGCTAATAAATATTAACACATTCTTATTTTTTTTATTTAAGTAAATTCGCCCTTTATTTTCCTAATAATAGGGAGTCTGAAAGATCGTGGTGTGTTCAATGGGCCTTCAAGAGCCGCCTGCTGTGGTCAAACAAACTGCCATAGCTAGTTACAATAGCATAAACAAAGCATAAACTACAAAGGGGCTAAACAATCATTGTTCAATATTGTTTTAAGATTTTGATTGCTGATTCTGTTTACCACACGTAGGTAAAGGATCAATAGTATATCATTTTCTAATCATCGTCATAATTTAAGATGCTTTTGGTGATTTTAACGAATTTGTACCAAGCTTGAGGGATTATGCCTCCTTAAAGTAACTACGAATAAGAAAGAAAATCCAATAAAATAGAACTCACATTGCTCATAAAAGGAGACAAGCCTACCATAAGCTTACCTAACATAAACGGAACTCATTCAAGCGTTCAGGTATTTCGGTGTTACTGGTCAATTAAGTATTTACATCTCCGAAACATTTCAACCTGAAATAGAATGGTGGTCACACAAGGAATACGGTTCGAACCCAACACAAATGTTAAGCGATGATATAGCCAGGTACCTACCTGCTTGTATTCTGTCGCTACTTTGATGTGCCCAAAACGAAATGAATTGCTCACACATTAGGCATATGAGTACCTAATCAATAGGTGAGGTAGTATCCATAGAAACTCGTGCATGATGTTACAACCGTATAGCTTTATTCTATATAAAATTTTAGGCATATTTGTGGGTAGGAATGTAGAAATTTGTGTACCAAGGCATAAAGATTCTATCACACACAATATTAATATGTCACAGTTTTGATATAACCGCCCGCAGTAATGTTTTTTACATCGATGGCCCGACCGAGAACGAGAGTAGTCGGAATAAGTAATCTAAGCACAAAATAAGCTAGCTGAAATGGGAACAGGCCCTCTATATAAGCCGACGAAATTAGGCTAAGACGCCTTCAGGCTTGGGCAAGCGACGATCAGCCGGATGAGAGAAACCGAGGAACGGAATATATTGCCATTGGAGAAGCATATGCCCAGCTGTGGACTGCAAAGGCTAATGTTATGTAGTTAATTAAAATGCCTTTTTTATGATATCCAGAAATCAATGAAAAATTGAGTTTTACTTCAAAGAAGCTATCCACCTACGCAATGCCTTTATGAGATTAGGTACAGACAAACGGGTATTATCCGTTTAATGTAATAATGCTCCGCTATGGATATTAAGGCAAAGCTAAGCTCTACAAAGCTTCTCGTGTATCTTATTTAAAAACAGAAATTCTTTTGGCAAACATAATATTAAAAGAAAGTCGTGATCGCCTCGAAGTCTTCAGGCTTCGGTTCTTTGACTTGGAATGTATAGTGGCCAGTACATCAACCTACACGAAACTGTGAACTTTCTCCAAACGATTTTAAACTTTATAATGTTGATGATTAAGTTCAAAATCGAACGAGGAATTTTGACAGTTTCTGGTAACTTGATTTGCTGGCCACCGTACGTACCTTACCTGGTAAACTTTTTAATGCCTATAAGTAGGTTCCTGCATACATACCTACATTTTAAATTAATAAGTATAAGATGTCACTGAATTAAGTGAAGGCACCTGAAAGAAACGATCTAAAAAAACCTGAAATAACGCCAAAACACATAGAACTAGAGCAAGTATGACGTCAACACTGTTTGTTCTTTCTCTGTATAAATAGGTACAGATTAATAGTAGGTACCCACCTAATTGATTAAATTCTTTAATCGATCTGGGAATCGAACCCATCACTCAATTTGCTACTTCGGGCGTCGCTTCAACTTGAAAGGTCTAGCTAGGATATATTGATCTATATCTTTATCGATTTTATACATTTCAATAATCGATATCGTTTCCTAAGCTGGAGTATAGCTCTACTACCTAACCCCCGATTTATCATACATGTTTGCATAACATTGACACTTCCAAAAATTCGTTTAGAAATTCAATTTCCCCGCGCGCTCGTAAATGTGTCGTTATCAGTTCGGCAGCTCATAAGCGGGATTGTTTGCCGTGCATGATTTCATATCGTATGGTGCACATCGCCACAGCGAGGTAATGTCAGAATATGGCTGTTTGTATTCAACTAATTTCGGGGCTTTGTAAATGAAATAGGAAGACTATGAGGATGAGGGTTCGCAGACGGTACCCTATACAATCGGTGGCCGATTTTTTGTAGGACAAAAAACAAATACTGACCGACTGTAGGACCTACAAAAAGAATGCCGTGTGCGATCGCGCTTAGTGAATAAAGGCTCCTACAAACAGGCACGACACGCGACGCGACATTAAAGGCAACGCTCGTAGCGCGCCACGCGGTGTCTTTGTGTCGCGTCGCGTGTCGTGTCTGTTTGTAGGAGCCTTTACTACATAACACACCCCGAAGGGGTAGGCAGATGTGTATTAGTACCTACACCTACATTTCAATTATGCTATTACCTACCCGTAGCCGGACACGGTTCCAGACTCTGAGCTACTACTGCGAGTTACTGAAGAAAGATCCAATAATACCCGACCTAGAAATCAAACCCAGGACCCCTCGTTCAGAAATCGCGTTTGTGAGTTTTAGGTAGACTACCGTGGCAGAGAGAATTTCAATCTACGTGATCTACAGGTAAGAAAACAACATTAATAATACTTAAGTAATTTATCTGCGTAGCATCATTCGTCATAGAATCTCTTTAGTGAAATAAATTAGGTCGTGCACAGGCCGTCCCTCGTCCGTCGTCCTGTCCAGACCTGCTCGCTTTAGGAAGCTGTCATTGTCTCATTCTGAGCTCATTCATCGGCTTCGCTCCTTCACCGCACAGATTAAGGCCGCTTTCCGAATTGGCTATAATCGCTCACAGCGCTCACATCGTTTCACATGCGTTCCGATTTAGATATTACGATTATGACAGCCCAGGGCTGTCAACAACTCGGAACGCTCGTGAACGCGCTCACGGTGCTCACGCAATGTCAAAACGTTATTAGAGTATTTCTCTGTGTATACACCAAAAATTTGTTCTTCTTAGGATAAGTAGCATCTGTAGACAGAAGAACAATTTTGAAAATGCCACGATACGATAAGATGCGACTCAAAACAAAACAGCACACTGTCATTTTTGACAGCGCACACTGTCATATTAGTAAAAAGCATGGTCGGCGTTATCGCAAGATGGCGAATGTCATGACGTCATCTATGACGTTTCACGGGACATCGTTATCGCGCTCACGCTAATTCGGTACGGGTTTTAGCACGCGAATATCGATATTATCGCAACTCGGAACGCAGGGTAATAGTAGTTACGAGCCTGTGTTACGAGTAAAACCTCCGTTCACCATCCCCCCCCCCATTCCACAGTCATTACTCAGCCAACTAAAGAGAAACGACTTTGTTTTATTTATTTCGTATGAAGTACACTAAAACTTTATCTCAGTGTGTTCAGGATTTATGCTAAGCAATCTTTGTGCGGATACGACTACTTACTATTTATTTTGTACACATGATACACACTTAAACTGAATTGGTAGGTATTTTATTTTTGCATTATTTAGGCCAAACTGAAGTGGTATTATGACGAATAACTTATATTTTCTTGACGAGTTTTCCTTATAATAAAAGTGCTATCGTACATATGAAAATACCTATAGAGAGTTAATGTGAATTTGATGGAAAATGCCCTATATACCTCATTGTGATTCAAAATTGTTTATAGAGACCAAGCCGAACACATTAACGATATACAAAAGGCTCCGCAGGTGGCTCGACGATTAATCACAGCAAGGAATTCGTCGGCGCGTGGGGCGGGCGGACGCTTGGGCGGGCGGACGCTCGGGCGGGCGGCGGCGGCGCGCGGTAGTGCCGTCGCGACGCCGCGACACATCGCACGCCCCGCCCGCCCCGCGCCCCGCTCGCGACGCCCGCCTCGCGTGTCCACCGACCTGCCTACCAACTTATAAACAACAAAGCTTAAGCTGTCACGAAAGGTAAGTTTAACACTTTAGCTATACTTAGATGATATTCTTTTAATTACAAGCCTGCAGGCGGCCAAGCCTACTTGCAACATGCACTTAGAACTTGCAGATAGTACCTAAACTTGGTAAACTTATGTTAAAAAGTTCCAAATAACAATTTTGTTGTATTGTTAATGAACAAGACGAAAAGTTTCTACTTTATCAGGTAACTAACCCAACCTGTTGAACACAGTTTTTTCTTCGAAAGTTGTTTGAATCAATTTGCAAAGAAACTTCGTACTTTATTATTTCCTAACTTACATTTGAATGGCTAACTTTTCAATATCGTGCTTCAATTGTATCGTTGTTTATTCTTCGATGTTCTACTTTACTTATATTTTTAATGGAATTTGTTCCTATTTATGGAATTTCTAAGCATCATAGTACCATAGAAAAGTTCTGTAGCTCATGTTTATTATAATAAACAAACAATGTAAAGTCGCTCTCTGAAATCAAAATGTTTTTCACGAAATACCCTCAGTGCGGCGGACGAAGAAATTGATAGGACTGCTTATAACAATAGGACATTTGGACGTCAACAAAGACCGATGAATACAGCACAGACAGCCTTTATCTATTAAAATATTAAATAAAAGGTATGCTTGGTAACCGAGACTTTAAATCGTACTTTATCATAACAAGAACATTCGTAACATTGGGCAGTGATGGTGTCATGTCCGTTTATTTACGTGGTTTTGACTCACGCACTGAGAACTTTGTGTCGTCAATACGGTTTTATTATAATTTATGTGCCTGCTCGGCACTCGTCTTGTTATTTCGATGTAGTCCTTTCTCGTGTTGTTTAACCTACGTAAAATACTTGGATATCTCGTTATGTTTGACAGCTTATATGTATATGTCGTTGAGCTAAATTCTTGGGTACAGATTAACATGCCGGACGAATAACATACAAAGCTACAAGCCTACAAAGATGTAGATATTTTGTTCCAGTGGATTTGAAACATAATTATTATTATGTTTTACCTGAAATCTATAGAACTAATGTACTGTATGAAATAAGTATCAAGTCAGAAAAGCTCATAATTCACCATTTTGCGAAACGTTCCTAGTGATTCCGCAGAAATCATCCATGCTTCCGTAATACAGGAATAGGTAATTGCCATGAGTATTAAACATAGCAAGTTAGGTAGGTACCTAGATATTACAACAGGGTTACTCAGGCCTATCGCATTTCATAGCTGCACAAAAGCCGGTGAAGGCAGGAAATATCAATGTCCATAAGTAGGTACCTAGTACCTATACCTACAACACAGAGTTAGGTACACACGGCTACACATCAAGCTATACATTTCCAGTATAAGCTGACTTCTCATTGTACGAAAATCCTATACAATGCGAGATCACCATAAACTGGAAATGTATAGCTTGTTATGTAGCCGTGTACATCTAAGTTATCATAGATATTAAAAGTATAAATATTGAGTTTTTTTATTGCTCTCTTACATCCACAAGAATGTACGCAGACATCTAACTTTTTAACTTACAGACTTCTACACTATTTAAAAATGGCGAGTTGTAGATTATCTAAATGAATTAATGCTTTATTAACTCTGTGAGTTCGTACCTACACTAGACTGCCTCGGGAGCCGAGCTTATACTCAATGAGGCTCTAGATGGTTTAACTTGGATGTGTTCCCACATATTGTAAATTAATCAAGTCTCGAATGCTTCCACAGATAGCTACTTTGTATGCCCTAATTAATTCTAGGAAGCAATATTATTCAGAACAGTAGGTATATGCTACAGAAGCGTAAAAATAACTTATACCTATCATGAGTTCACTAACGAAAAAACCCAATTTGTTAGAAAATTTCTGGAAAAAAATTACCTATCTATTTCGTTGTGCAATCCATAGAATTCGCAGAAGAGCTTTATCCATATTTGATTGTTCAATGCATCGCTATGCAAAATGAAAGAATAAAAAACTGTGTTGTGCATCGGATCGTCATCAAGTGGAAAGCGATCTAGGAAATTGGTTGTTCTATGAAACTGATGGAGCTGAAACTACATAAGTGTATGTTTCTGATGTTTTAATTAAAAGACTGACAGGGTTCGAGTCCATGATATGAGCTGTAACGGCATGGTTAGTCTCTTGTTATTTTGTATGCAAAATGAAAGCTTGCGTCTAGTAATTAGGGTTTACCTATAAGGCCTCTGGTAGGTAGGTACATGTTACCTAAGTGGGCGTTAGATATCTTTCATGGTAAACGCTACAAATTATTTATCTTCACTATTATTTCACTATCACTTGTGGTGCCGAACGTAAAGAATAGCACCATCCCATTTCCTCCCGTGGGTGTCGTAAAAGGCGACTAAGGGACTTACTAGAGAATGGACAGCAGCGTTTTCTATGCATTTTTTAACACCATACTGCGATCGCCAACCCGCTTGCTAAGCGTGGCGATTATGGCAAAACCCCCCAATTGGGGGAGGCTTATGTCCAGCAGTGGACGTCTTTCGGCTGAAATGATGATTACTTAGATAGTACCTACGGTTAATTATTTAGATCTCTTTGAAGATGTATTTTATGTCCACTAGGTTCGTAATACAGTTCAATCTCGATATAACAAAGCTGAAGGGAATTAGAAAATATTCGTTACTAGCTTTTGCCCGCGGCTTCGCTCGTGTTAATTTAGAATTTGACAATCAATTCGGGTTTTACTTTGCTTGTAATAATATAATTCAGTCATAAGAACGATATTGTTGTTTTCCTCGGGAACGCCACATGCGTAGTTCGCATGTGGCGTTGTTGATACCGCCACATTACTTGTGCTTGTGGACCGGCCGAAAGTGCAGTGTGCTGTGCCAAGGTTGCTGATGAGGCTGAGGGGGATGACCAGGTATGCGCGTTCGCTGCATCCTGGTGGTCAGGATACCCGTTGAAGCCGTGGGTGCTAGCTGGCTGTGTGACTCGCCGCTCGAAAGCTTGAGTAAGTGATGGATGACGTCACGCTGAAGTAGTTGCACGAAGGCTGCGCTTATGTCCATGTTCGGGGTCACCAATTTAGAGGTATGAGGAACAGGATGTAAAGTTCACTCATACTCTATGGTAAAGGGAGGATCCTCCGACCAGACGGTTATTGTGTCTGGTGGGCAACTGCCCAACGGTTGATGTCGGGATGTTGTAAACTCTGATAGCGCGATGCAGGATTTGTGACGTCAGGTCTTTGATGCGTAGTTCGCATGTGGCGTTGCTGATACCGCCACAATATAAAGGTTATAAAGTTGACAAAACTCGTTAAATAGAGGTAAATTATACTTTCTATTTATATTCTGCAACTAGCTTTTGCCCGCGGCTTCGCCCGCGTGGATGTCGGTTATCGCATAAAAAAGTACCCTATGTCCTTCTCTATATCCCAGGATATATCTCAAATTTCTAACGTAATATTAATTTTAATGTGATTCACTATGTGAATAGAAACCGAAACATATGATATAATATAATAAAAGTACTTATGTTCTGAACGTGAATGAGTCTTTACCCAAAGATAACAAACACAAAATCAAAATACGAAATTTCACTCAAATTCTTAAAGCAATCAATTGTACCAAATTACAACACGAAATAAAAATGCGATACAAATAATAATTTTAAAATAATTCACGTAAGTACCAACAATGTGAAAACAAAACGAAATCCACCGAAATGTCGCACGATACACCGTTTGTGCTAAGAAAACACTCGAAATCTAATGAACACCATTGGTGCCTAACTTTTCTCAGGGTCACGTTCGCAATTGGACGAAATATTTGACATTTATTTTGTACTTGCAACACGATCTGGCTGTAGAATTCGATTAATCGACTAATAGTTGACCGGTACTAATACATTTTAGCGGGAACACCACTAAACGAACGAAAAAAAAAAGAAAACAAAATACGTCTGTACTCTGTGGTCGTGTGGCGGTATGGCGCGATGTAAACATTCATCAAGGTTATACGTGCGTAAAGTAATGGATTCAATGAGAAAACGGTTTAATCATAGAAGAATCTTATACAGAATTACTGAGAAATAAATGTAGATTTCGTATTGAGTGTTAGTTTATCGAAAAGTGATAAATATGTCGGTGAAAAAGTAACGAAAGTTTTGGAATGCACAAATTTTGATCATAAGGCCGCCGTGTTTAGTAATGTTTTTATGATAAATATTCTTGTTTACTGTTTGAAATACACGTAAGTAGCTAGCTTATTTATCTACAAACATAATTTGGCTAATAGCTACTGATATTATAGCGTATTGTTATCGTAATCGTATTTCCAAGAGTAAAATTCGGCAAACAAATACCTACAAAAAGACAATAAAATGGATATAGTATGTTATCCTTAAGAGATAGACATATGCCATCGCGGACTTTTTTGAAGACCTTTATAAGATACACAATTCCACCGTACATTATTTTGTTATATCTCAAAGGGTTTAGACAGCGTTTTCGTTGAAAGCTCCCAGACGGCTTATTTTTTTCCGACACCTCCAACAAATATCGTTTATTTATACAAAAATGTATACGAAAACTTAACAAATTATATACTAAAACCTTCCTCGAGAACCAAGCTATCCATTGATGAAAGCAGCATGCGAATCGGTGCAGTAGTTTTTGAGTTTATCGCGAACAGACAGACAGACAGACAGACAGACAGACAGACAGACGCGGCGGAGGACTTTGTTTTATAATATGTAGTGATGATTGAAAATTCGTTACAAAGAGGTTTTTGACAAAAAGTATTCGTAATGTAAATTAATATTTTGCAAACATTTACTCTCTCTCTTCTTAGTTCTAGGGGATTTCGAAGAATTTGTTAAATCGAGGAAATCGTTATATTTAGGCTCGTTCTATAAAAGTTACACTGTATTACTTATTAATTACACTAGGTTTTGCCCGCGGCTCCGCCCGCGTGGATGTCGGTTATCGCGATAAAAGTAGCTTATTGTCCTTCTCCATATCCCAGGCTATATCTCTGCCAAATTTCTTGACGATCGGTTCAGCGGTTTAGGCGTGAAAACGTAACATACAGATAGACAGACAGACACACAGAGTTTACTTTCACATTTATAATATGGATTTGACCGATGCACGATGTCATCCGATCCGAAGGGAGTACCTACCGAGTAGGAAAAAATATGAACCCAATGAATAGGCTTTTTTTTATTTTGCGAAAGCCCCTATTTTACGTATTTACAAAATGCATTGCACAAAGGTTTTTAGTTCTTTACAAACAAAGCAAAAATCTTCACGCCTGTTTTCCCCGTAGTGTTAGGTACCTAGAGTTGTGTGTAGGTACCTACACATTTCGCCAGTTATAAAATTCAACATGTTCACAATCAACACAATAATATACTGATTAATCTCTTTCCATTTGAGCAACGATGTGACAATATCCGATGCGCTTTTCCTGGAATTAATCAAAGCAGGCTTTTATTAAATAGAGTTCATAATTATCGATAACTCATCTCTAGTATAAATACAGTAAGTAATCATGAAAGTGTAAAATGTATGTTGAGTGAGTGTGAAACGATTTCATACTTAAAACATTGGTTAGATATGGAACGTCAGCCCCTTCTAAACTATCCATACTAATATTATAAATGTGAAAGTAACTATGTATGTCTGTCTGTCTGTATAATACGTTTTCACGCCTAAACCGCTGAACCGATCGTCATGCAATTTGGCAGAGATATAGCCTGGGATATGGAGAAGGACATAGGCTACTTTTTTACGCGATAACCGACATCCACGCGGGCGGAGCCGCGGATAAAAGCTAGTGTATATATAAAGGCAAGATGATAATATGTGATTTTGTAAAGCAAAATACTATTTTCTTTTTTTTCATTTGTCTGTTAATACATACAACACTGGTCCATTGCTCAGAACAGATGGCCGATGGGACCGAAAGGTTTAGGGAGTGGCGACCGGGCAACGGAAGACGTAGCGTTGGAAGGCGTCCCACAAGGTGGACCGATGACCTGTGAAGACCGCAGGAATCTGCTGGATGCGGGAAACACAGAACCGCTCGATGTGGCGGTGCTTGGGGGAGGCATATGTCCAGTGGTGGACGTCTTTCGGCTAAAATGATGTTGTTGATGACATGCAACGAAGCCGCAAAGTACATAATAATGAGTAGGTATTATATTGATTTATTTATATTATCTACTTTGTGCTCGGTTTGCAGCATTCACTCACAAAGGGTCGCAGGTTGTTTCCCCGAACTGAATAATTGTGTGATCTGCAAATATTTGTTGTGCGTTGATAATGCGATTCTGTACCTGCACCCCTTTTCTGCAAACCCAATACAACTAAGTGTAGTGGTGAGCTTAATCTGTGTAAAACCGGCCAAGTGCGTGAGACAGACCACGCACAATAATGAAGGGTTCCGTAGTTGGGACGAATTTATCCCAAGAATAAACTTAACATTGTAGTTGAATACATTATTCTCCCATACATTTCAACTGCAAATGTAAGTTGACCTACTCGTTATCTTAAAGCCAACTTTTTTTTTTATCTAGGGCATCTCAGAGTTAACCATGAGAGGTTGAGACTCTTTAACCGGTTTTTCCTGTGGTTGCCTTAAGCTCCTAAAAACTTAAAGTCTCCAGCCAGGGCGCAAAAACTTATAAACTAAACGACTGCGCGCTAAGGGCACCCCCTGTGTGGTACGAATCTCGGCTTAGGGCAGAGTCGGAGGGAGGATGGCAAGGGACCGACCGCGACGGTGGCTGGATAAAATTAGGGTTATGATTATTATCGGGAGAATTTAAAGCTACAGGCTCAACTATAACGCGTGCTGGCGCTTCGCTTACGGGCAAGGGTCGGGGAGAACTATTTAGTCGGGGATTTCGCGATGGGCCTCGGCGGCGAGGTCGGAATGACGGTCGTGTATTATGTTTGCGAGCTACTGTACTTGTTTCCCTACTGCTCTCCTGGAGGAGAGTCGTGGGGTCGTCTGGGTCAGTCAGTAACCAACTTTTCTATGATAGTTTTCCTTATACTACCGCCGTGAATTTTCTCATATAACCAAAAACTACCATTTAGCTGGCATGGGGGGTACACTTCCCTCTAGCAAAAAATCGCACTTTAAAGCTTAATATAAGGGTTCCTTGTTGACTACGGAACCCTAAAAAAATGTATTTATAGGCTCGTAGAAATCTATAATAATCAATCAAAATCAAAATATTTTATTTCACATAAACCTACATGGGCACTTATGAAACGTCAGAAGCTAGGTGCACGGTTCCAATTAGTCGTTTCCTATGGAGAAGAGCCGGCAAGAAACTCCACGGTTACTCTTTTAAAAATAATTGGCTTTACAATATTATTAATTAACAGTGATAATATGGTATGGGAGGACAGTGTAGGCCTTTCAACAATTACCAGGTACTTAACAAAATAGAAAACCGCCAACAAATCTACACTCTACTAGGCCTACAACGTTCTCACATTCACAAAATATAAAATAATCTAAGTATATAAAATATTAATGACATGATTGCAATTACAACTACAGTAACATATCTGAATAAATATTATGTCCACAAAAGCCACTAATAAAGAATTGGAATTCGATTTGTAGGTAAATAATGAAAAGATTATGTCAAGGAAGTCTGTAAAAAAATAATTAAAAAATCTAAATAAACATAGTTATTTGGGAGCAGTTAATAGACATTGACATAGTTATGTTGTTTATGAGGTACCAGGGAAGCCACATGTGCAGAAGGAATTATTGCCAAACTTCCTTGTCTTCAACGTAGTCTTTTAAATACTTAATCAAATACCAGACTCACTGATACTAACGGGATAAAAAAGCTATCTCTACCTATAATTGTAGTTGTGCACGGTTCCAATTGGTCGTTTCCTATGAAGAAGAGCCGGCAAGAAACTCCACGGGTACCTACTCTTTTAAAGATAATTGGCTTTTACAATATTTTCAAATAATATTGTTAATAGGTATGGGAGGACAGAGTAGTGTAAGAGCAAAATTTACAGAGCTTTTTTTTTTAAACAAAAGCTTTTTCACGAAATCGAGACTCGAACCACAAAAATCTTCTTGATCTTCCAGGAATTTGGGCCAGAATGTCCAATATTTTCAAGTATTTTTAATTAAGTAGATACTTTTTCAAAGAATTTGAAAAGTGGTTTTATGTATAATGCGGTTTTCATTTTGTCATTTTAATAAAAGATTCTGAACGCTTTTCAGAGGATCCGTACATTTTACATGTAAGTAGGTAGGTAAGCTTAATACTTCAGCTTGTGTATGATTTATTAATTTTGCCTTATGAACACTGTATAAGTAATTAAATTTGCAACGCATAGCAAATCCCTGTTAATTAATTTAACTACTTTTTAAAATAAAGCCTTATTGATATTTAATCATAGTTTGAAAATAAGTAGGTAAGTAAGTACCTAATAAGTGCTAGTCATGTGAACACGAATTATTATATTTTGTAAAATTTGTGATGTGCATGAGAGCAAATAAATAAATAAATTATTAATGATGCCATAAAGGTTTACCAAATTTTTTATTTATTTTGTTTTTCAAGAAAATAAAGCTTCCAATATTTTTTTAGGTCTGCCAGGTCTGGTTCGACCAGTGCGATTAATATAATTTTGATTAAGACCTATTTAAATGCGCCTTTTCAAAACCTGGACTGGTGCCGTTTTATTACTTACCTAGGAAGCTACTTAGGTTATTTAACATTTCTTAATTACGTTAAAGCTTATTTTGACTAGTGTTTGTCGGTTTTTTGCAGATCATTTTCAAACACCACTTACCTGCCTACCTACTGTAGGAAATGCAGCTGAAAATATATCGAATACTACTTAGCGGTGTTGCCTTTAATTAATAAAAGGCCGTACACCTATACCCTGTTTTTTGATACCTTAAACTCAGAGGCAGTCAATGATACTATTTATATAAAGAGTTAGATATCACACTAGCGTGCGCAATTGCAGACAAATTCAGACAATTGTTGTAATTTGATTTAGTCGGCTAATAGCAGCAAGCGAAACGAAGCGTGTCCGTGGCGTGAGAATAATATATCTAAAATGCCAAGTCGTGTGTTAAAACTATGGTTCCAATTCCAAGATAAATAAGAGTGAAGGAATTCCATACCATAATTTTCAATAACAATAATTGCAAAAACAATGCAACAATATCTGAACGCCGCGCGCCACTTAGTATGAACGTAGCGTATCTTACCTTTATTATATCATTGGATGCAGCCGTATAAAAGCAATAGCAAAATGCAGCGGCAGCGAAAACGAGCAAGTTCAGTGAGCAAATTAAGCAGCGAACTATACATCTGTGTGTTCACACAGTGCAGTTGATGTAATGATGTCGGAGGATTGTGTACGCCTAGCGATGCATATCGACGTGACTGCTGCCCGGAGCTCCCGCCTGCGCCCGCCGCTGCCTCTGAGCCCAGCCACAGACAACATTCACCATTTCCTCCTTTAATATTTTGTTTTTAGTTAGTAACTTGTTAGTAACCCGAAGTTATTATTTCGTCGTTGTTTTGTTGGACTGAATTTTTTATTCTTCCACTTCTCTTTTGAGCAAAGAGACATAAAACATTTTTGTTATTTTGTTTCTAAGAGACACTTCCTGTAATGTTATCTAGGATAAACAATAGGCCTCGTTAAAAACAAAACACATTGGCATAATCAGCACAATAATTATCTCTGATGCTTATCTTAATAATTCAAACTAGTAAATTACCCTATAGATAAGTAATGAACTACGTTGATGTTGGCGTTGAGATAGTCTGTGATTGAGCGGTCGCTGCAAAATGCGAAAGTTTACACGCCACTCCGTAAGGTAAAATTAATTTATGACGCATAACTTCAAGTACCTATACCCAAAGTCTCAAATTCAGATAATTTATGTAAACAAAGGGGATAACATATCAAAAAAATATCTTCGTAATGGTAATTCACATAAAATGGCAAAAAAAGGTCCCATTTTCCTTTAAGTACTGAATTTAAGAAATAATAATTAAAAAATAATCATACCGTAATTATTTTTATAAATTTTTGGTTTTAAACAAAGTTATTAAAAAAAGGAGATTTTCTGGTATAAAATATTTTATGATACTGGTAACAATGCAATCCAAACATTTTCAGATTTTTTACATCTTCAACAACACTAATATTACGACTCTCATTCATAGATTCATATTGCATGTAGCATATCTAGCCACATTTTGGATGAAAACGGCTGTAAACTGTTTCGAGTGGGAATCGAATTCGGGAGGCCTATGTCTAGCAGTGGACTTAAAGGGGCTGATTATGACGATCATAGGCCGTGTCTCCGACACACTGCATAAAACATTGTTTGGCAACGGTATTTTGTTTGCATAGTTATTATAATGAATTCACTATAATTTCATAAATGATTATTTACAAAAAAAATATGATAAAATGTTCTGCACCACTGTCCTGTCATTTTGACAGTGACATTTCTTGACATTACTTTGTTTGCATAAATTATCTGAATTAGAGACTGGGTATAAGCATAAACGATAGGCATCTACCGCGAAAGCTTGATGAATCATGAGCACAAAAGTGTGAATAAAATTTTAGTCTTAATTAAATTTCAGACTTAAGACAGCGTCACTACATTGTAAGTTCTGTTCTTCGCAGAAACAGTTTCAAATTCTTAGAATTATTAGACTACCTAAGTATCCACCAACCATGAGTTATTTACTATGCAATGTGCATATTCACTCTAATAGTAACACATATTGGGCTTTGATAGCTGCGCAGTATATTTATTGATCTCCTAATTAATTACGTAACATTCGCGTGTAATCTATTCGTAGACCTACTTGTTTTAACCTACCATTTAGTCTAATCGCTTTCTAAGCAACACCTACCTTGGGTGCACTTTTCTTCAGCAACGATTTTATTTTATCGTTCCATTTGTGAACAATTATTTTCGAATTAGCCCCCAATACGATGTACGAAGTCCGTAAATGTCACTTATTGAGATTGATGTGTATTTCGCGATCATGGAGAGAAACAAACATTTTCATCGTGGAAACATTTCCGTGGAGTGTTAATCGAGACGAGTTGGTTATTCGTAGTAAACCATTAGCAATGCACGCTCGCAGCACGCCTCACGGACATTCCGATGAAAATGTATTTAATTGCGTCATTTAACGAAATTAATTTAATGCGGTTTTTTTTTTTTTTTTCATTTGAGAAGCAGGATTATTTTAATAAAGTTTTCCTTTGAAGTTTTCTGTTTACATACGTTAATTAATATATTTGCACGTACGATATGTTAAGTTGTTCGGATATTTCAATGAGGTAGGTACGAGTACCTACTTACTTACTTTCAATAAAATCTGATTTTGTAAACAAATACTAGACTGAGGTACTGTGTTTACCTCAGTACCTTAGTATACGTTTACCTGCGCTCGCTCAAGCCTTCCTTTCATGTAAAATATTGCTCGTAGATGCCTCCTATTATTCCTCTATTCCTAGTCACAAAGTAGTGTATCAGAATTTCTATCCTCACAGGGAACGTTTATTGTGAATGAATGGTAGAAAGCTGAGACGACTACGGAGAGCATTGTAACATTTGTAGTGTGCTTTTAGCGGGACCACTCGGCAGCCGGTCCAATATCAGCCCCCGCGCGCCGCACCCCGCCCATTTGTGAAATGACACTCTGAAAACTTTCGCGTTAATTGTTGACGTGCAATCAATAACTTTAATCATTTTACATGACTGCTGGTTGTGGCCAGTTGCCAATATGAAGGAAACAAATACAGAGGTGCATTTATTATTTAGGTAAATATGTAGGTAAACCTATCAAAGTCAAAGTCAAGTCAAAGTCAAGTCAAAGTCAAGTCAAGTCAAAGTAAAGTCAAAGTCAAGTCAAAGTCAAGTCAGTGTATAAAGTATATACCTACCTATCTACTTTATAGACGACTAGCTTTTGCCCGCGGCTCCGCCCGCGTGGATGTCGGTTATCGCGTAAAAAAAGCCTATGTCCTTCTCCATATCCCAGGCTATATCTCTGCCAAATTTCATGACGATCGGTTCAGCGGTTTAGGCGTGAAAACGTAACATACAGACAGACAGAGTTACTTTCGCATTTATAATATTAGTATGGATTACTGAAATTTAATTCCAAAAACTAAACTATGTTGGATCATTTAGCTCCCTTCAAAATGGTTGAGCTGAATGGTGCTAATCCATGCGTCATGTTCGTGAACGGGCGCCGTCAGTTGGGACTGGTCATCTATTAGCTGCCATGGCTTATTTTAATTGTTTTTTTTTAAATTGTTTTTTTTTTTTTTTTTTTTTGTTTCTATTTGGTGTACCTACTGTGGACGCTTTTAACGTGTACGTTTTTATTTTTTATTTTTACATCGTTCTCACATTATGTTATAAATTCAACATTATATGTGTAACTAATATTTTTGTAACAATTTAATTTAAAAGAGTGTCCATGGAGTTTCTTGCCTGTTCTTCTCCATAGCTAGGTAGGTACCTACGCTTGGAATGGGAATGTAGCTTCATTTTTCTTACTGACCGACTCCTTGACAATTCAAAAGTGCCTGTAAATGGTTTAATTGAAATAAATGATTTGAGTTTGAGTTTTGAGTTTAAACAATGTATTTTACGATCTTCACTACGGCGTGCCAATTATTATACTTCGGGATTATTTTAAACAAACGATGAAACCATCATCAATTTATAAATCTTATAAACATTAAAGATTTTAAACACACGTTACCATTCTATTTTTAATATAAAAAAATAAAACTGTGGAAATATTTATTTCGATTACATCTGGAAACTCTATGATTGTTCGCCAGCGCTACAATTGTAGTTCCACATTGGTAAAAATTTTCCTTTCATGTTTCAAACAAGTTTTCAGCAGCAAAGCCAGTCTTTTTGAAAAAGAACACCAACTACCGTACGAGCGGAAGAAATAAATCTGATTTCACAAAAACTATGCAGCGGGGAGTTGTTCCGACACAGGTGAGGGGGAGAGGAGGGGTAAATGTGGTCGAAATGCCACCAGGGCTCCGGAAGGCGTTCTCATGCTGTACCTTATCACCGCACGTGTACCTAACCGTTTTGTATTCATCGACGGACTAACGACATTTTTGAATAAGTACTTTCCTACGTTATACATCCCACAAAAACAAGAATTTTCCGGAACTTTGTACAAGAACAAGATCAGTTCCTACCTACTACTTTGCATTCTCTTAGGCCCAGAACAAACTAAAACTAGATTCAAGACATTTGATTGGTTGAAACTAGTTTTAAGTATTGCTTGAGTATTGAGTGACGTTCTGTAATACGGGACTGATTTCGCGATTACGTAATCCATACTTCCGTACTAATAATATTAATGTGAAAGTAACTTTGTCTCTGTCTATCTGTTTGTTCGTCTGTCTGTCTGTTTGTCTGTTACGTTTTCACGCCTAAACCGCTTAACCGATCGGCATGAAATTTGGCAGAGATATAGCCTGGGATATGGAGAAGGACATAGGCTACTATTTTACGCGATTTGCAAATGCTAGTAGTCACTATACAAAATTGCAGCTACATTACTTACAGTGGTTTCTCTCTCTCCTCGCCAAATTAAATTTGGCGAGTGCCTTTATTTTCACTCAACGCACAAAGTGCCGGAACCGGTCTTAAATTCGATCAAACCGACAACTAATCACGTCACTACGAATAGGCGTGGGGTCGTTCAGATAAATGCGGACCACTGACACGCCTTCGTTTATCGATGCCAAATAATATTGTCTAATAGTTGAATAAATTTTAGTATTTACTCTCTACTCTACACTAATGTATCCGATAGTAAGTACATACCGTTCAACAAGCTTTTAAAATCTTAATTGCCTATGTCGAAATTTCATCAACATTCTGTAAAGTCAGATAATGGACAATACGTATCTATTTTATCTATAAAGAGAAGAATTCAGACAGATAAGTCATTGTCATAGCAAATGAATGCTCGGTTATTTTTCTTGTAACCGCGAGATGCCATCTGTCTCCGCCCAGCTTTTATATTGCCCACCTATTTTCGTGGAATATTTGGAACCGTTACCACTCATTGTTAATCTTATTAAAGTAGCTACTTATTTGACAGGTAAATACAATAAACGGGTGTTTGTGCGAGCACTCTTGATGCTTTTCGTGTAATCTCCCGCGTTTAACTAAAATAGAATATTAAAATGAGCTACTTACTTCGGCGCGCTTAAGTGTGATTTACCTACTTACTTGAGAGTACAATTATATATAAATTTTATAACTGCCCTCCAGTGTTTGTTCTTGTAGGTAATGTAGGTAACAAACCTACGTTAGTGTTCGCTATAATTAACATAAACATTAGTCCCATTAGAGTATGTTTCTGTAACAAGTCTTTCTTCTGTCTACGAACGAATACGTACCATAAGTAGGTTAGATGCCTACTTGCCTACCCACATATTATATGGTAACAATCTCCACCACAAGCGTAAACGGTTTCCGACAACAACATCCGCAAGGCTGTATTAAGTTATCGTTTTCATATTGGTTCAGAATTAGATTGAAGGTACCTTCTTTTATAAGGTTTAAGCTTCACAAGATTCAAATCTACCCACACTTTAGTAAATTACCGCAATTTCGAAAGTAATTTCTGAAAATCACAATGTTGGCGTGTTATCATTGTTATCATTTATTTATCGTCCTGCCCGTTATGACTTACGGAGCCGAAACGTGGACACTCACGGTACGGCCGGTCCATAAATTCAAGGTTGCTCAGCGAGCTATGGAACGGGCTATGCTTGGAGTTTCTCTGAGGGATTGAATCCGGAACAAGGTGATCCGGCAGAGAACCAAAGTTGTCGACATAGCTCACAGAATAAGCAAGCTGAAGTGGCAATGGGCCGGCCATATTAGCCGTAGAACCGATGACCGTTGGGGTAGACTTGTTCTTGAGTGGAGACCGCGAATCGGCAAACGTAAGGTAGGACGCCCTCAGGCTAGGTGGAGCGACGATCTCCGCAGGGTGGCTGGTAGCAGCTGAATGAGAGTTGCCGAGAATCGAGCTGAATAGCGTGCCATTGGAGAGGCCTATGTCCAGCAGTGGACTGCTATAGGCTGATGATGATGATGATAACATTTATTAAAACTGCCATGCCTCATCGGACTATTACGATTAACAGCCACATAAGTAACAAGCTTTCAACCCCGCAACTTCAACCGCGTGTTTCTTGTTCCCGTGACCAACCAAGTCGCATCGCCTGCCCTCGTTATTACTTCGTTTTCGCTAAGTGTTCTTCCTGTTTTTTTTTTTTACTCGGCTCTTAAGGGTTTTAGCGTGATGTTAAATAGCCTATAGCCTTCCTCAAAAATAAGTTAATAATTTAATTTTTTTGGAGTTTACTCCTTAAGAATGGAATTTCATATAAGCCCCGGTATGATTTTATGAGGAGTGAAATTTATACAAGCGTTAACTCAAAAGTTTTTCTGAACCGGATAAATAACTCGGATTATTTAAAAAAAAATCTGACTGGTAGTTCCGAAAATATTATTATCCCATCTAAAACTGTAAAACGCCAACATGTAAAATGTTGCCAAGACCAACTTTAACACCATATAAAATTTCTATAACTATTTCACACTAAAGTTTTATATACGCAATCGATATATCTTAACGAGAGCTGATGATTGAAGCTCAAACGAACGTCGTAGCTTCCCTGAGCCAAAATTTATATTAAACGAAAATTATGTAACGTAGTGAAACGATTTCAAAAAGGCAGCGCTTCCCCATAAGCCACGCGCGTTGCGTCAGAGTCCTCATTCAACATAACGAATTCTTTGATGCTTTAGCTATCGAGTGGTGTAATTAAATTTTGGATTTAGATGATAGATATTTATCTGCAACACTAACTGTATCCCCGATTTTGTTATCATCAGTTTTCTGAATTGCCTCCCATTAAGGAAGCAAATTTAAAGAAGAACGAGTATTCACGTCAAAACGAACTCTTCAGCTTTATTTTTAGTTTAAAGATAAATAACAATTTGCAGAATCAGAGTGACAGATGACGTGGAGATATTCATAGCAGGGTCGGGGCTGATAGTTCACGAGTTATGCGGTCGAATTCCCAAGTACACATTCTGAACAATGTTTGAGAGAGATCGCGCTCCTGGCGAGCTCCCATGCAGGTTACACGAAGGGGCAATGGCATAACATTCCTTTCACATTGTGTGAAAACAACTTGCCCGCAGAATTGTTTGTACCTACTTAGTTGACTAATGGCACGGGCTTTCCACGGTTCTATACTTATATACGCCCGAAACATTAATATAGTGGCAGTTTTTCACAATTGTTGTTCGTAACGGTCGTCGTAGGAGGCCTGCTTGTAGTTCATGGACATATCTCAAATGTTTTGCAGCGAATTAAAATCTTTTTTTTTTAATGCTTTATTAAAAAGAACTAAGTTCTTAATAATTAATTACAATCTAGCCTTTAAGACAAATACCTGACTAAGCGATTTTAATCTAACTTAACTTTTTACGTGATAATTATTTTAAAACTTAGATAGTGTTTATTGCACTTTACACAAGTCCGTTACACTTTCTTAGAGTCTGATAATTATAATAATAAAAACACTTTGTTTATGTGTTATATGTGTCTCATCGTCACATTTATTTCTACACTTTTTACACTACGCTAACTCAAAGGGTTTTGTTCGTTTTAGTCTTCGCACTATATTATTTAAATCTTTGACATGTCTTACAGATTCAGCAATACCGTGAGTTAAAAGTAAAATGAGCCAAGACATAAATAAATCGTAAAAGTGGTACCTGAATATGCCGACAATTAAACACACTAATAAGAAGCACATCTGAACAAGCACAGAAGTTCTGAAGCGTGCAAACATTAATTTTAACAAAACATGACCAACAAAAAGGGGACTTTAGCGGCAAGTTAGGTCCCTCATCAGAAGCACTAAACAAGCTGTTATATTGCAGTTAGAACGCCCCCGAGCCGCGAGCTGCCGACTGCAGCGCGACACGAAACAGAGATAGCACGGAAATAGCTCGGAATTTTGCGACAAGTTCACCCGGCTCGCTTTAAACCAGGCTTATCTCAGCTGGTGCTCGCAATACCTTAAGTGACTTCCTTGCGACTTGCACCAATATCCAATAGTTTAAGTATATTGCCGACGCTTAAAGCTCATCTCGCTCTTTAACCGCATTTCAGATTTATGTAACTTATATAAACATTACAGCTTTCATAGTTTCATAGAATAGGTATTCTGAAAATTGGGCCTATGTAAGTGGTTACTTGAATAGATAAATCGTTTACGCAGGCCAAACACTCGTATTACCACCAATTAAATTGTTAATATATTTAGTTGTGTGATGTGGCTGTTCGGATTATAATAGAGTGCGGAGTGTTGGGAAATGAAGTAATCCATTGGATTATCCACATCAGTGCCGTTACATCTATACTAATATATAAAGCTGAAGAGTTTGTTTGTTTGTTTGTTTGTTTGTTTGTTTGTTTGAACGCGCTAATCTCAGGAACTACTGGTTGGAATTGAAAAATTATATTTGTGTTGGATAGTCCATTTATGCCTACTAGTACTTAATATAAAGCTGAAGAGTTTGTTTGTTTGTTTGAACGCACTAATCGCAGGAACTACTGGTTGGAAAAAAAAATTTTTTTGTTGGATATTCCATTTATCGAGGAAGGTATACCATAAAAAAGGTTATAGTGAGTCAGTCTTAAAATATAGACATATGCTGTTGTGGAATTTTTGTTAGAAAATTTAAAGGGGAACAATTCCAACATACATGATATTTGCGTAACTTAAATCGTTTACGCAGCGCACGCAACGGAAGCTCTCAAAAAGGAATATTTATTCCTGTTTTCGCAACATTTTTCATTTATGCTCCCTCGTATTGGTCGTAGCGTGATTTTATATAGCCTTCCTCGATAAATGGACTATCCAAAAATATTTATTTTCCAAGCAGTAGTTCCTGCGATTAGTGCGTTCAAACAAACAAACAAACAAACTCTTTAGCTTTATATTAAGTATTAGTAGGCATAGATTTATCGTACGTTTGGACGGAATAATCAAATATCATCAGTAGATTCTGTAACCATTTCGATCGAAACTTTCATTTATTTGACTGTATGATAAAATTCTCACACGTCACCCGAAAAGTTTGGCACCGCTATTATAAATTCAGGACCCTAATTGCATAACACACTTTCATTGCTTCATATGAAAATTGATAATTAATTATTTTCTCTGTTAATTCAGTCACATAAATTGTAAAGCAAATATTTATATTTATTCTTATTTTAATTTAGGCGAATTGTTTTTGTTTTTGTGCTCTCACCATAAATTATTATTCTAAGTCTATACGTGAGGATTTGTAATTGAGGAGCTCGTGGCTAAGTAATAACAGCCACACGGGTCGATCCGTCAGGTTAAGCTACGCTTGCCGGGGTTGGTCCGTGGATGGGTGACCATCTTTACATACCGAGACTTCTCCGTGCCTCGTAAAGCACGTTAAGCTGTTTGTCCCGGCTGCCATTCGTGGATCCTTGACAGTCGTTACGGGTCGTCAGAAGCCCAAAAGTCTGACAGCCAGTCTTACCAAGGGGTATCGTGTTACCCAGTTACTGGGTTGTGGAGGTCAGATAGGCAGTCGCTCCATGTAAAATACTGGTATTCAGCTGTATCCGGTTAGACTGGAAGCCGACCCCAACATAGTTGGGAAAAGGCTAGGCAGATTGATTGACGTGAGGATTTGTAATTGGCTCTCTGGTGACTATGGTTCCTTTTTTGTTTGTTTTTATTAGCTGTAAGTCCTCCATGTACTAAATAAATAAATATGTTAGAAAAAATTGTCTGTTTAACAACGTAAATAACGCAGTGAAAGTTGCTGAACTATCATAATGAAAGCCATTGCTACTGTGTGTTTTGCTATTACCCCGCTGGTCAGCTCTATTTGTTTTATTTATTAATTAAAACTTTATGCGTAAGTAAAACAAAAAATACTGTACGAAGGCGGGCTTAATGCCTGAGGCATTTTCTACCAGTCAACCTTAAGGTTATGCAGAGACAAAACATGGCAGGTGCAACTTAAGGGATAGATAACTCGAAAAAGGAAAAAAAAAAAACGAATAATAGATACAGACATAAATATAAACAAAATAAATAATGTCAAGAGAAATAACAATTGGTAGGGCAGAAAACGAATCAGCGCTGGGATAATTCAGCCAAATTCTTACGAATATGTTCACGTACCTTCACTTTAAATGATAACCGATTGGTTGCCATCCTGATATTCAGAGGGAGCGCATTCCTAAGAAAGACCGCTTGGACAAAGAAAGAAGAGTGAATGAAACCAGAGCGGTGAGAAGGACATCGTAGAAGATCGAAGATTTTTACTATGGGCAGAGCTTGAACATGGGAAGTCAGGTAAGAAGGAGAAGCGGGTTTTTCGAGTATGGAAAACGATATACACAGAGCTTCTCAATTCTTTGCGCTGACGAATGGGCAACCGTTTTAAAACCAATCGGTGCGCGGACACACGATCATACGAAGATTGAAAACGAATCGAATGCAGTTATTTAGAAGGCGGTCGAGTTTATTGAGGAGTTATATGGCTTAAAATGAGTTTTAAAATGAGTTAAGATCACCAAAGTTAAGTTTCATTTTGTAAACCAAATATTTAATTAGAATCGCTCTCCAAATAGCATAATATCCGTAGTTCGTACATGTAAAGTTGCTTTGTAATTATTTGCAGTATTTAATTAACTTTATGAAGATTAAATTATTTAACGCAAAAATAGTAGGTACATAGTTTACTGGTTATACCTATATTTATCTTGTACCTCTTAGTTAATAAGTTAGATTTTACAAGTAGGTAAAGGTAAGGCAAGCGCTACATTTGAACACGAGTCGCCTTGTCTGCCCTGTGCCAAATTAAAACGTATCCTGTCATAATAAAGTGTTATTTTGCAAAGGTTCAGTAGACTATCCCAAGTAATCTGCCTAGCCTCGAGAATAACTAAGCACATACAATTCATAATTATGTCAAAAGGGGCTCACAGCCGGCAAGAAATGAAATTAGAGAGATTTACTTAGCACATTTATGAATTATACACGTAAGCAGGTATGTAACGGGATTATGGGAATCCCAATCCTTGGATTCTGAAATTGTTGTGAAATTCGTACAATTTCGTGTTTCAGATCTTTAAATATTCATAGATAAGTACCTACGTGTGCCTTTCTTTTTTTTATTCTTTAATAATGCTTGTATCTTTTGAACGAAGACAGCTTCCTGCACTTCATTGTTAAGATTTGCTTTACCATTGTCGCAGTTGATTCTAATCAAAATTATCTTCCAATGAATATTCCACAAATGAAGCGACCGAGTTAATAGTTATACTGTCAAGTTTCAATGTAAACCCCAACATGACCGAAACTTTCGTCATTTCTGGTTACAGGAAGCGCTTAGCGAGGTCGAGTCGTGTCTAGCGATCCATTTCAATAGCATACCTTCGGTTCTAGTGCCACCGCCCCTGAGGGTTGGCTTTGACACCGGCCGCCCGATACTTAACACCTGTCCCTAGCTATGAAAACTGTTTCAGTCGTGACTATGATAATACGAGTTCGAATCAATAAATAAGCTTCTTTGCTTACATTTTTTAAATTACAAAAGAATGATGAAGCAGAAAAATCCCATTTATTCAAAAGCTTAGTAGCTGCTCATTGTTAACGAGTCGCTCCATGAATTGCGCGGTTTGTTAAGCCGATTTGAACAGTAGGCTCAGTTCAATTATTAGTAAGAATAGCTTGGTTCTTATTTGTACGTATAATATAGGCCGGGGCATAAACACGAGGCTGGTGGCTCACCTGCCGCCAAGTCTTGACCTTGCCATAGAAAAGTGCCGTACGGAACTGTACCAAGTAATTGTTGGCTGCGCTTCCGTACGCAATTTCAAACCTTTTGATAACAAAACGCAATTATTAAAACGTTGAAGAAGTACAAATAAAAGAAATAATTGAGCAGTACATGTAATTAGATACCTATTTCAGTGTTCATTATGTAAAGACCACATATGCCTGTTATAGACATGAAAAATATTAATTCAAAAAACATACACAGACGTTTAAAATGATATTCCCAATTTCCTAAATTCGGTCGCCCTCTGAGCAGTAATTTATTTCCTGCAGTCATTACAGCTTCGCGGGAACAAAAGCTCTTGAGAATTTATTTTTCTCGGCCATCCCCCCTTCAGCATGAATATTTTACGTGCTTTAATATCCTCTTTATTCATTTAATTATTCAACGTAACTAGGTTATTTAAAAATAACCTCGCTAATTGCCATAATTACAAGAGGCGGCTACGTTACTAGGAAATTCGAAGTGTATTTCAACGGGCTCGGAGATATTAAATTCCATATTCACTTGAATATTCACAGAAAACTGGGATGAGAGACGCCGAGGAAAATCGGTCAAGAATCAACAGGCGGTTTAAAAGTTAAATTCGTTTGACATTTCCTCAGTGGCGAGTTGGCTAGTGGCGACAACTACATGTTAATTTAGTAGGATTCCTTTTGCGCTTTAACTAAAATATGAACAGATGAATATGAAAATGTGGCGCCGCCCACGGTATATTAGGTCAGGCGTTTAAATTGGGTGAAAGATTTTGACTTAATTTAATATTTCAGCGTATTTTATCCTAGCCACTTAATTCCGTTTCTAAAATAAATACTCCTTCAGTGTATTGCTTATAGCTTCACGGTAGGACGTGTCAGCCAGCATTAATTAATACTAAGTAAGGATTGTGCAGAAATAGTATAAGCGATCAACTTATAGAAATAGTTTGTACACGCGATGCAGGAAAGTTATTATTAAAGGACCTTAACAACTTTTCGCTATTATTTCCGAATACACAGGAGAAAGTTCATAAGGGGCGTTTATTGTCGGCGGGGGCATGCGGGCCGAGAGAGGAAGGGGGGGCACACGATGCTCATTTTATATTGCTCCACTCAATTGAACCCTGTACCCTGGTCACACCATTAATCACGTCAACACTATTGTATTGCTGACTACTTGCTACTCACTTCATATTGAACACTTTGACACATTTAATATCGACTTAATTGAAATCGCTTGATCGATGCTGTAGAGTGTTTAGAAATTCGAATAAAGGGCATTGTAATTTAAAATAATAATTTAAAGGCCTCACGTATTATGATATGACGCATGACTGGCTTTTACTCGTAATATACGATCGAGTATTTTAGTGACAACAAATAAACAATATCCTAACTAATATTATAAATGCGAAAGTAAGTTTGTTTGTTACCTTTTTACGCCTAAACCACTGAACCGATCATCCTGAAATTCCTTTCCTACCTTTCACCTTTCCGAAAACAACGTTCTTGTGATAATAGATATCGCCACGTGTCTTTCGTGCAACGGCCAAACAATAATCAAGGCAAAGCAGGGCCGGATTTAGGGCAGGACAATAGGGGCTATAGCCCCGGACCTCCACAAAGAAGGGGCCTCCAAAACTTGTTTTTTTTTTAGATAAGGAAAAAAATACAGCCTTTATGTCCCAGTAACCTACCTGCCCTTACTGCCCCCTCTCAAAAAATCACCCAAATTACTATACTCCGGCATGACAAATTTCAGCTGCAGTAAACAGTTGGTACTGTAACCACTTTTTTGCTTTTAATGTCATCCTTATGCCTACGAAATAGAAGTCAAAATCGGTTGAACGGACTGTAAAATAGGTTTATTTAAATATCTAATCTTATTTCAAATGGAGTATAGCTTCTGCCCGTGACTTCGTTTGCGTGGAAGTCGTAAGATACACAATATACTAAAATAACAGCTACATTTTTATAAAACTCCTTCAGCCCCTGACCCACCGCGTCGCATCTCTGGCCCGCGCTGTTACTTCGTTTTCACTTAGCGTTCTTTCTGACTATTTATTTTTGCTTGGCTCTGAAAGGTCATAGCATGATGTTAAGTAACCTTCATCTAGAATTGAGCTATCAAATGCAAAAAATATTTTTCAAATCCGAATGGTTGTTCTAGAGATTAGCGCGTTTCAACAAACATTAGTATAGATTAAAAACTGAAAATAATTATTTCGTTTATTAAAAAAAAATCGGGGTTAATTGACAAATTCTAAATCAACGCGAGCGAAGCCGCAGGCAAAAGCTAGTTCCTCATAAAAAGAAGCTGATCCTCTTATACTGTGCCTAAACACATAGATCTCCATGATGTGGTTAGTTAATTCTGATAGCGGTTCGTTTCCCCAACTTATGTCTCAAACTTGTAAAGTAATCATAATTCTGTAGATGCGACAAACTGACCCTCAGCCCCGAGGGATCTTGATGACCCAAAACTTAAGTTAATTTATATTAAAAGTACAAACTCGATGGCTGATAATATCTGAGGCCAAGTTTAAACTTACCAATATTAAAGTTGCAATAGAGAACTTTCATCGTTGTTAGACAATATAAAATGGAATTCTATTTTCCTTAACGCTTAGTTACCATTATGTGTTGCGTGCAAACCACGGCAGGATACCTTATCGTAAGCTCCGCTGGATCTTACGATCGCGCTAGCACGTAGCGTAGGTTGTAATAGAATTTATTAAATAAACGAGCCATTGTAAACTTGAGCCATTACAACAAATTGCAAATATTCATTTAATAGGTGTTTTAATGCACTGTCGGGTCAAGGGTGGTATTTAGCTGGTATTATGGAATGATTATCCTAAGTCTGGGCAGGAGTAATAGTGCAAGGCACGCGATAATTATTTGCCTACAATCAACGGCATGCTCTACTACGAGTCTACGCTCTACGCTCGTAGGCTTGTGTAGCGGACGGTACACTACGGTGCCTACGGTCGGTCATTGTCTCTGGGCCTCAAGTCTGCTATTACAATAGTGTCAGAATGGTCTATCATTGATTTCATAAATGTTGATTTTGACAAGTTTGGTAATCTACGAGTACTAATATAATGGCGTCATTATGACTTTCCAATGGTCAGCCACTGACACTCCATTGAAAGAATTGGTAATATCGTACATAATGACAAATAAAACTTCCTACTAAACTTCCAACTTCCTACTACTTCAGATTGTTTATAACACTAATAAATAATATGTAAAAAAAATATATAAATGAAATCTGGCATGAATGAATGTTCAAAATGCCATTGTAATACAATTCTATTACGAGACCATTGACCGACCAATGATCGACCATTATGAATTTAGCAGATTACGAACTTTTAGCAAAATGACAATGGGATCGTGTTGGAGTGACGAATTTATAAAAATAGCAGACTTGGGCCCCTGAAGATATGTAAAATGTTAGACATTCAGGTACACTGAAAAAAATGCACGCCAATCAAGTGACTTGTTAGCTTGATTGACGATATCTTGTTTAGATTAATCAAAATCTTAGTTAAGTTGATCATCACGACATGATTGCAGCAACACTAGTTCAAATGATTGAACGCTCAAACAAGTTTCTCGATTACCCTTAACATGACATCATTGTAGAAGAGTTAAAAAGAGGCAAGTAATTTTTTTTTTAACTGTAACAAAGTAAGATAGTTGTGTCAATCAAGCATTTAGATCACTTCAATAAAGATCATTGAAACTTTAATCTAATAATCTTGGTTGGAGCAACTATATTTTGACTTGATTGCTGCAAATAGGTTTTGTGATAACTCAAATACAAGTAGTAGCTGTGTTCATTGTGCTTGATAGGCTCAGATGCAAACAAGTTACTTAGTCAATCTAAACAAAATCTTGATTGTGGCATGTACTTTTTTTTTTTTTTTCAGTGTATGCATCTCGTTTTCTCTTTCTGTTAGTTTCTTCAGCTCGTGAATATTTTAATCTCTCTGTTATTATGGCATTTACTTAAATATTATTTGAATAATTTTATTTTAAGGTCTACAAGTTTTCGGTGATGTTAATAAAACTTTTTACATTTGTATATTAAGTAATAGTACATTACTTACCAAGGGCTGTAAAAGAAAGAAAGCCAGAAATCGCATGTACTTGTGACCCGAGCTGCAGGCGAGGGTTGTAAATATGCGATAGAGGGCTTTCTTTTTTACTGCCCGTGGTGAGTACACAATTTTTCGTCTTCACCTGGCCACAATGCGAGTTTTACTTTACGCGTAGCGTGCGGTAAAACTCACATTATGGACAGGTGTGACGTAAAACAAGATATTAAATAACCTTACATTTTTAAACTTAGTTTTTCTTAACATAATAATAAACTCGATGCTGGGTTAAGGCCTCCTATTGTTTATGGCTGTTATAAACAATGCAAGTCTTATTTTTATTCCAACTATATTACACCACGCGCATAATAATTTTATTCATATTACTTTTTTTTAAGCCGCTCTGACCACGCTAGCTATTATAAGTCCGGACTTAATTGATCCTCAATGTAGCTGAATCCAATTTTGAGGAAAACTAATCTGTCGGCCACAAACGACCAACGCTTTTTTTTTTTTCACGAGCAATTCTCGTCATCACGCGATCCCTCCGTCTTTGGCGTATCAGATTGGTTCATCAAGGGAACCCACACAACATTTCTGCTTAAAATACCTACTAAGTATTTACCTAACAAATATAAACTTACAGGTGAATACTCAAACGTAACTCAATTTTGTCATCTTCAGTCTCATGCAGTTGCTGATAGTTTTATGGCTTATTCCACAAATCCCCCCTGAGAGAATCCCCCTCAAGGGGGAAAACTGGACCCTAATGTAAAAAGAGTCCAGAAAGTCCCCTTATCATTTTGAGTCATTCCACTTTTCCCCCCTGAGCGATTTTTCTAAGGGGCGAAAACTGGACACTAATGTAAAAAAAGTCCAGAAAATCCCCTTATCATTTAGAGTTATTCCACTGTTCTCCCCTGAGAGATTCTCCTCAGGGGGGGAAATTGGACACTAATGTAAAAAAGTCCAGAAAGTCCCCTTATCATTTTTAATTATTCCACTTGTTCCTATTCTTATTTTTAGTTTTGATTTCTACTATCTGTGTGTAACACATGACAGAAAATGTTTATTGACGTCTTAAAATAGGGATGATGACTAAAAAATTATTTTTGGCCGTCATGTAGATTATAAAAAAATATTTGACACGTATTTTTTTCTTTTTTTGTGTAATCAAAACATTACGGCGATACATTGAGTTCAAATGTAGCATGACGTCACTTCTCACTAGATTTTATACGTAGCTGTAACGTAACGAGCCCCCACTCCCCAAGTTTAATGTGTTTTATCTAAGTCATTTTTTATTAATATAATAAAACAAAAAATACGTGTCTAATATTTTTTTATTATCTGATTGACGAACTAAAAAGTTTTTCTTTTTTTTTTTGTTCCCAGGACACATCCCTGTTAAGTGTCGTTTTTTTATCTCCCTATAAATTTTATACAAGTGACATTGACGGGATTTGTCTCACATGTGTTGCTCGTGTAAAGCAGGTATCTCCGTCTTATCTTGTTAGCACACACAGCCTTATAAGCTCTTACCTTCTATTCTATTGTTTGTTGAAAAGAGGGCTTGAACTAGAAATAATAATTAAGATGTCGAGAGCCTTCGAGCTTAATTTGATTGTAATTTACTAAAATAATTATGCTCTTAGCTTTCGTAAGTTGGACTCTTAATTAATAAGAAGTCGTGGAATTACAAATTTAACAACAATTAAGTATGTAATATACAGGGTGATTGGAAGATGGGTGCAAAGCTTTGAGGCGAAGATAGTACAGACAATTTAGAACCATTTAAGCCATGGTTGTCTTAGACGAAGTCTTACCAATTTTTTTTAAACCAAATTTCGGAAATTCTGATAAATGATTTATTTTTATTTAATTAAAATAATGTGTAAGCAATCCAGCAAAACATGTTTTAGGCTTCTGTGTCATTAGGCATTTTTTTTTACAGACACTTAAAGTTCAGTTTTTTTTTACAAAACGTTTTTAAAACTTATAAAAAAAAACAATTGGTATGACTTCGTCTAAGACAACCATGGCTTAAATGGTTCTTAATTGTCTGTTCTATCTTCGCCTTAAAACTTTGCACCCATCTTCCAATCACCCTGTATACTAAAACCTATGGAGAAGTGGAGGTTAAGGAATATTTGATGAGAATATTAGTTCTAGACTATTACGATACCTTGGTATAATAGAGTTATGTCTATTATTAATTAGCAGTTGTTTGAAATCTCCACCGCGGTTAATTGCCGAACCATTCCGTTCACCTGAATGATAGATGTGTTGCTTTGCAGCTTTGCTAATAGATTACTAAATAAACCGAGGATCTGTCAGTCGAAATACACTTCTCGTTCAGTGTTGCTAGTATCGGTAGTATTTGTTTTTACTTTTTTATGTCATTTTAAAGTTTAAATCTTTATTTTCACTGATCACCAACTAATTTCTATGAAATAAGCAAACAGACTATATATTTCTTACCTTGGCTAGGACCCCGCTACACCTAATTAAAAATTAGAGGATTATATCTAAGACTAGCTGACCCGACAGACTTCGTTCTATCAAAAGCTATTTGACTGTGGCAGTTTGTCTACGCGCAAAGGAAATATAATATAAACTCCACTACCCTACCCTACCCTACTCTACCCTACCCTACCCTACACTACCCTACCCTACCCTACCCTACCCTACCCTACCCACCTACCTACCTACCTAAAACAATTATTAGCGAAATCGGTCTGGCCGTTCCCAAATAGTAGTTTTTTTTTTTTTTTCATATTTTCTCACCGTTTAAACCTTCCCTGGACTACGACAAACATTTCAAAACCAAAATCTGCTAAATCGGCCCAGCCGTTCTCGAGTTGTAGCAAGACTAACGAACAGCAATTGATTTTTATATATGTATACTATACAGATATGAATTCTTGGTAACATGCTGGTCCTGCTCCTTAAGACAATCTAGAGTCGAGACAAAAAAAAGTGGTTGCTAATGTAATTGCATAATTTATTATTTATATGACATTAATTTTACATTTTAAAATATTTGAGCACCATGTATCTGTACATGGTGCTCAAATATTTACAAAATTGTAAAAGTATATGATTTCCTTAAAATTTTATTTAGAAACAAAGTGAAGTAATGACAGATAAATTCATTATGATACATATATCATAATGAATTTATCTGTCATTACTTCACTTTTCATTATTTTTACATAGTATAGTAATGTTATTCTAGGTGCATCGTTTTCACATATAATTATATAATTAACTAGCTTTTGCCCGCGGATCCGCCCGCGTGGATGTCGGTTATCGCGTAAAAAAGTAGCCTATGTCCTTCTCCATATCTCAGGCTATATCTCTGCCTAATTTCATGACGATCGGTTCAGCGGTTTAGGCGTGAAAAAGATTATATATATAAGAGATTATATATAATAGATTTATAATATTAGTATGTATTGGTTGGTTGGTAAAATATTGGTAACATTTTAAAAGAGTAAAGTGTGGAGTTTCTTGCCCATTCTTCTCCATATGTAACTACATTTTGGAAGGGGCAACTAGAATCAATTTAAAAAAAAACAATTTATAATTTTTTTCTCTGTCTGTTGCGGCTAATCTCCTAAACGGCTGGACCGATTTTGACAGGAGTTTCACTGGCAGATAGCTGATGTTATAAGGAGTAACTAAGGCTACTTTTATTTTAGAAAAACCCACGCGGGCGAAGCCGCGGGAAACAGCTAGTTTCAAATAAATGATTTGACTTTGATTTTGACCTAAATGATTAAAACCATAAGGGTCAGAACTCAATTTTTCATACAAACGAAGTTGCAACGAAGAGTTAAAATAATTAACACAGATTTTCAGTCGCTGTTTAAGGCAGCGCGTGATTAAAAGGAGTAAAAAGTCATCAATCTTTGTCTGTTGCTGGGACCTATTCAGCATTTGAGCCTACATTTCAAGGCCACCTGTGAAAGACAGAAAGAGGCTGTACCCACTATTAATTATTATAAAACGTTCAATTATGTGTATAAAGCTACCCATACAGCCATTTTTGGTCGCAGATATGTTAAAGATGTAACAAGTCGCAACAGTTTCGTAACTGGTACGATAGAGCTTATTCCACAAATCCCCCCTGAAAATCTTCCTTAGGAGGAAAAGTGGAATCTGAAAACAGTCTAGAATTTCTAAGGGGGGAAAACTAGAATTGAAAAGAAAAAAAATACTTATTCCAAGATCCTCTGAAAGTGATTTTTTTATATTAGGGTTCAGTTTCTTCCACTGAGGGGGATTCTCTCAGGGGGGATTAGTGGAATAAGCCAAAGCTAGCATAAAGCAACAAAATACTAGAGGAAATGAAATTCCTGTTTATAAATGAGCAGTCAGTTTTTTCATAACCTTTTATAGTAATTACTTTTTCAAACTCAAACTCAAACGCAAAGCATTTATTTCAATTAAACCATTTACAGGCACTTTTCAACTGTCAAAGAGCCTAAAATGCCCTAGTGTAAGTTGCCAACATGTCGTTTGGTCAATATTACCTTTCAAGCGTCGATATATTTATATTTATATTAATTTACTAGCAGCCCGTCCCGGCTTCGCACGGGGTAGACAATACGAAAGACATTTTAAGACTCATTTTTCTACACCTTCGGTTACATTGTTCAAATTTTACCAAGGATCCCTAATTTTTTTCAAAATGAAATGTAGCCTATGTCAAATTGGAAGAATGTAGCATTCTATTGGTGAAAGAATTTTTTAAATCGGCCCAGTACTTTTTGAGCCTATTCATTACAAACATACAAACATACAAAAATAGGTACAAATCTTTCCTCTTTATAATATTAAGTATAGATATAGATATTTTTTTTTTAATATTAATTATTATTATTCACAAATTTTTTCGTAAAAATAACTATACAAAGGCAGACTTAATACCTTCATCGAGATGTTACAGTACGTGTAGACGTAGCGACTTGCTACGAAGCCTACGCAGATAGCTACGAACCATGCATGACTGTGTTTTCATCAACGAAAGGCTATTTACTTACGTCAGAATAGGTACATACTGGTAAAAAACAGTATCTACATGCTCTAAGATCATAGCATCTATTTATATGTAATTACTAGCTGCGGCCCGCGGCTTCGCCAGCGTGGCTCGTCTTTTGTTTTAGAACTAGCTCTTGCCCGAGGCTTCGCCCGCGTGGATGTCGGTTATCGCGTAAAAAAGTAGCCTATGTCCTTCTCCATATCCCAGGCTGTATCTCTGCTAAATTTTATGACGATCGGTGCCGCGGTTTGGCGTGAAAGCGTAACATACAGACAGACAGACAGACAGACAGAGTTACTTTCACATTTATAATATTAGTAAGGATGGTACGGAACCCTTCGTGCCCGAGTCCGACTCGCACTTGGCCGGTTTTTTGTCTTAAGTACTGTAAGTATATAATTTTATATGCATATAGTAAAAAGCAATTTTTTTAAATTACAAACAGACACTTCAATTTTATTTATTTGTATGTATAGATGATATACATACATAATAGACGCAAGCTTAAGTTTAGCCTAAGCTAACCCTAATCCAAATATATGCATAATTTAAGATTAATTTGATTGTGTTTAGTTTGAGTTACAGTAGTTATGAATATGATTATGTTTTCCATTAAAGTTATTGTAGAATGTAGCCACAAATGTTCGCTCGTTTAGATATTTACTTGATAAGCAAACGACATCAAATGTAGCGATTTTTTAAGGTATGTACAGTAATATTTTTCTAAAATATTATCATGTAACCATGTAACCATATTTTTTGTAATTTACTAACTGGATGGTTAAAAAAAGATCCATGGAGTTACATATTGTCCGAATAAAAGGGGATATTTGTATTAAATTAAAAAAAAATATATATATATATAATGTACTTTGTAATGAAACCTAAAGGTTCGCTTTGGTTTCACTTCTCTAGCTTAATTAGTTTTTTAGATATATTACTTTGAATAGTAGTCATGCGTACGGTTACTTTTTTTTTCATATCTCAAGGACAAAACGGAAGCTGGTCGCGAAATGTACATAAATTGTGTTTGTACATCAAGTCGATCTTAAAACATAAGTTTCGATATAGGTTCCCAATTGGGGGCCGACTCGTCATACTTATCCGGCTAGACCCTTTGGATGAAATCATCTGCCAGATGAGTTTAGTTTTCAGGTGCCAAATCAAGAATAAATTAAAACTGACCGTGAATGTTGTTGTAACCATGAGTTTGTGAGATGGTGGGTAGCATAATATATACAATTAAATTTAATTCGTTTAAATCCTGGGATCATTGGACCAAACCTGAAATCGCGAAAAAAAAAAAAAAGAAAACAAACCCGATTTCAGGTTAGGTCCAATAGTAAAAGTTATTCATAATGATGAGTACAATGATCCCATAAGAGGATTTAAACGAATTTTTGACTGTGTATGTGTTATGGACCGGGTGATTAATGCGGGTATTATACATAATGCCCGGTCGTTATGAAAAATGCCCAATATGAGAGTGCAATTTGATAATAATTATTCAAATAATCAAACTGACCGGGCATTATACATATTGTCCATCACCTTTTGGGCAGAGTAATACAAACATATTTAATTACTATTTTTTTATTGTTATCGTCGTTTGACAAGATTTCAAACAATCCTTTGGGTTAGGTTAGGTAGAACAGTGGCCATTAACGCCACATCTCCTCTATTGTTGGTGAATCATTTGGGTTAGGTTAGGTTAGAACAGTGATCATTAACGCGCGATGGCGAGCGAGCGTAGCGAGCGTGCTTCGGTAGCGGCCGCCGAGCGGCAGATCCCCTCTATTGTTGGTGAATCATTTGGGTTAGGTTAGATTAGAACGTGTATTATCAAATTGCCCAATTGTCATATAGCAATATAATAATGACCGTGCAATGTGATAAATAATGAAGTTAAGATAGTAATTAATCACTTAGCCCGATAGAGCTAGACATTATTCATAATGCTCGTACATTTTTAATAATGCCGGATTAATCACCTGGTCCATCCATACTAATCCATACTAATAATTATTATAAATGTGAAAGTAACTCTGTCTGTCTGTCTATCTGTCTGTCTGTCTGTCTGTCTGCCTGTCTGTCTGTCTGTCTGTCTGTATGTTACGTTTTCACGCCTAAACCGCTGAACCGATCGTCATGAAATTTGGCAGAGATATAGCCTGGGATATGGAGAAGGACATAGGCTACTTTTTTACGCGATAACCGACATCCACGCGGGCGGAGCCGCGGGCAAAAGCTAGTAAGATATATATAGCATAATTAGCATAATGTTCTCACTACTGCTGGGACACAGGCCTCCTCTCTGTGAAAGGGAGCGGGCCATTATCCATCATGCGGGCCCTGTGCGGGTCGGTGGATGTCACATGTTTTCGAATTTACTTCTACTAACTTTAGCTATGTCCCCATAGCTACTATAACTTGGGGTTCTAAAACCCAGTGCATGAATTTCATTTTCCGAATCACGGACAACGAAACCCTCTTTTGGCCCAACATGGAATACCTACGTATTTTTACGTTATGTTTGACGCCATCGATCTGTAGCTTATAATAAAAACTTTTTTTATCTCATCTCTACGTCTCCACTGTTATTTCCCGCAAACCTGTTCAAAGAAAACACGTTTGTAATAAAAGAAAAAGTTTTTTAATAAATACGAAGAAAAATCTGCCTTCAGAGTCTTTGATATAAATAAGTACGGTACCTCGCGTGAAGTATGTAGAAGTATGTATTTGTAGAAGTATGTGTACATTCAAGAAGTTTTTATTTATCATTTAACTAGCTTTTGCCCGCGGCTCCACACGCGTGGATGTCGGTTATCGCGTAAAAAAGTAGCATGTCCTTCTCCATATCCCAGGCTATATCTCTGCCAAATTTCATGATGATCGGTTCAGCGGTGTAGGCGTGAAAACGGAACATACAGACAGACAGACAGACAGAGTTACTTTCACATTTATAATATTAAGTATAAGTATGGATAAAATGGTTGCTTTGAGAAAATTATTAACAACGTTCATATTTTATGTATTGGTTTGTATAAAACCCACTCATGGTTGAAGATAGTACACTCGGCAACATATCAAGCTATACATTTCCAGTAAAAGCTGACCTTTCACTGTACGGAAATCCTATACAATGCGAGATCCGCTTAAAGTGGAAATGTGTAGCTTGATATGTAGCCGTGTGTGAGACAATGTTTACAAAGTGGTTTTTGTATTTTTCCGTAACAAGTCCGTATAGGTTTTTTTTCATTTATTTTTTATCCTCAACGGCTTTCATCGGCTTTCATTGCTCTTGGCTTTCATCTCACCTGATGGTAAGTGATGATAAGGCCGAAGGTAGAAGCGAGCTTCACCCGGAATCCTCAACCACAGAAAGGCTATCCTTACATCTTTACCCAAAGTCTCTAATTCACATCAATTATGTAAACAAAGTAATGTCAAGAAATGTCACTGTCAAAATGACAGGACAGTGGTGCAAAACATTTTTACATATTTTTTTTTGTAAATAGTCATCGCTAAAATTAAAGTGAATTAATTAAAGAACTATGCAAACAAAATACCGTTGCCAAACAATGATTTGTGTAGTATGTCGGAGATACGGCACACGTTCGTCATAATTAGCCCTTTTAAGTCCAGTGCTAGACGTAGGCCTCCCAAAATCGATTTCCACTCGAAACAGTTTACAGCCGTTTTCATCCAAAATGTGGCTAGATATGCTACTTACAATATGAATCTATGAATGAGAGTTGTAATATTAGTGTTGTTGAAGATGTAAAACATTTGAAAATGTTTGGATCTCCTGCATTGTTACCAGTATCATAAAATATTTTATACCAGAAAATCTCCTTTTTTTAATAACTTTGTTTAAAACCGAAAATTTATAAAAATAACTACGGTATGATTATTTCTTAAAATCAGTACTTAAAAGAAAATTAAACCTCTTTTTTCGCCATTTTATGTAAGTTACCATTACGAAGATATTTTTTTGTTATGTTATCCCCTTTGTTTACATAAATTATCTGAATTTGAGACTTTGGGTATAATTGCCGAAACACAACAAATGCTGTTAACATTGTTGTTATGGTGACAGACTTAGATAAGATGGTGGTAGCTAGCCAGGCGGACTTAAAATAAGCGCTACACCAACCAAACCGAGCAGAAAATACTACGAAGCCTACGCAGCTTACATTACCAACAGGCATGAGATACTATGTAAGCAAGAAATAGACTATTGTGTCTATGGATATCATAAACATACCAGTAATAACAATCTGCATATTGTCCTTCTATATTTTTTCTATATTCTTCTTCATATTCCCTACGCAGTTTACATTACCAACAGGCATGAGATACTATGTAAGCAAGAAATAGACTATTGTGTCTATGGATATCATAAATATACCAGTAATAACAATCTGCATATTGTCCTTCTATATTTTTTCTATATTCTTCTTCATATTCCCTACGCAGTTTACATTACCAACAGGCATGAGATATTATGTAAGCAAGAAATAGACTATTGTGTCTATGGATATCATAAACATACCAGTAATAACAATCTGCATATTGTCCTTCTATATTTTTTCTATATTCTTCTTCATATTCCCTACGTAGTTTACATTACCAACAGGCATGAGATACTATGTAAGCAAGAAATAGACTATTGTGTCTATGGATATCATAAATATACCAGTAATAACAATCTGCATATTGTCCTTCTATATTTTTTCTATATTCTTCTTCATATTCCCTACGCAGTTTACATTACCAACAGGCATGAGATAATATGTAAGCAAGAAATAGACTATTTTGTCCATGGATATCATAAATATACTAGTAATAACAGTCTGCATATTGTCCTTCTATATTTTTTTAATATTCTTCTTCATATTTCCTACGCAGCTTACATTACCAACAGGCATGAGATACTATGGAAGCAAGAAATAGACTATTGTGTCTATGGATATCATAGACATACTAGTGATAACAATCAGCATATTGTCCTTCTATATTTTTTCTATATTCTTCTTCATATTCCCTACGTAGTTTACATTACCAACAGGCATGAGATACTATGTAAGCAAGAAATAGACTATTGTGTCTATGGATATCATAAACATACTAGTAATAACAAGAGCATAATTATTGTCCTTCTGCTTACTAAAATGTGTACATAGTGCAGTTACTAATCAGTTTGTTAATGTGTTGATTATGGCATTAGCTCGTAACCATCGGTTATTATCGCTCGGACCAACGTTCACCATTAAACAGCAGAATGATATGAAAGATGCATTCATGTGTGTCACCACAGATGCAGTCTCCCGTGCCAGTAACGAAGTTATATACCGACACCATTCACGACCGTAACACAAAATAGTAACATTTCTATATTCACCGTTTTCGTCTAGTTATTGACACGAAAATGTAGTATGAAAATGTAATATTATTCTGAAATTGAGCGTCATGTGAGCGTATTTTGAAGTAAACAAGACAAGGGAATATAGTATCTTGACAGCTATATGGAAATTTGTAGAGAGATACACGTAACGAACTAAATAATTTGTCATGAATTTTGTGACGAGAGAAGAAGTCACTTTTTTGTCCAGCTGTGGAATACTAGATGATCATTGGAATGAATGGTCATTTAATTTATAAAAACTAACTAATTAGGTAAAATATAGAAATCCATACTAATATTATAAATCTGAAAGTAACTCTGTCTGTCTGTCTATCTGTCTGTCTGTCTGTCTGTATGTTACGTTTTCACGCCTAAACCGCTGAACCGATCGTCATGAAATTTGGTAGAGATATAGCCTGGGATATGGAGAAGGATATAGGCTACTTTGTTACGCGATAACCGACATCCACGCGGGGGGAGCCGCGGGCAAAAGCTAGTAAAATATAAAATAGTCTTTTATTTCTAGATGTTTGAATTACAAAAAAATATATATATATAAATACTGCATGCAATCATAATTTAACAATCCACATAATATATATATATATATTTAGTTAACTTGTTATCATTACAATACCACTAAAATAATACTTTTCTATTATTATATGAGTATTGATTGATATTAAATTATTATGTTTATTTATTTACATTGTTACATTTTATTTTTATAATTATTTTGAAGCTTTTTTGTTTTTATAGCAAGAACCGCTCTTATTAGAAGGTGAAGGCCTCCTCCAGAGATGACCAACAGTCTCTATCTTCTGCTGTGCGCATCCAGCGAGTGCCAGCGACTTTCACGATGTCATGACCCAGTGAGCTATGGGCCTTCTCCATTTTTGGCCTGATGGGCCCGGCCATGACGTTACTCTTGAGGTCTAGTAGTCGTATTTGAGTCTTGCAATATGTCAAATAAGTAGGTATACAACATTTATGATTTTAAACAAAAGGTTTGAATATAAAAACTCCTGTAGCATAATATCAGTGCGAGTAACTCGATACGGTTACAGCTAATGACGTTATTTTCTTATCGCTCATCTATACGATTCACCCTACACCGGTACACAAGTTTCCGTATCACATTAGTGGCCCTTGACCGATTTCGTAATATCGATTAAGGGGAGCAGAGGAGCGTAAATGTTGCTTAGAGTTACATATTTTAAGTATATTAGGTCGTATTATAGTCATCTTAACGTTATCTCAAGGGAAACTGGCCTTAATATAGGTCAGTTTCCTACCAGTCGACAAGATTCGACCGAATACATAATCTCCCCAAACACAAATAAACACATAATCTCCCGCCTGCACTACACCACTAAGGCGGAAGACATCGTGGAGTACGTGCGCCAAAGGACAACGTACACGCCGAGCGTGTTCCGAATCTGTATCTGCCCAACGTCATGGAAGAAGACCTTTGGCCGCAGAACGTGGTGTTCCGTCGCTTCCGCGGACAAGTTCCACAGGACAGTATAAAGTGCAGCTAGTGCAAAGTGAAGTACTAGTAACAAGTCTTAAGCCTTTTTATTAACACAAGTTTTATATTAAAATATGTATGTTTAGGTTAAGGTATTTTTCTATGGGCCTGTGTTGGCTGAAATAAATGGTATTATTATTATTATTTTATTTATATATGTCTACATATCTCGGGACCTTGGGGTCCCGGACCTTTGGAAGGCGTACGAGGGGCCAAAGCCAACTCACAGAGGCCCGTTAGACGCTTTTTAATTAAATGAGGCACCAACCGACGATTATCCCTGTACGCACTATGCAAGTGCACCCAAGGACAACCCCCGGTTGGTGTAGGACTATTACAGGATATGGAAAAGAAGTATATTGGACTATGGGTTTGGGTGGTTAAAATGGACTGGTTACCTAAAACTATGGAAGAACTATGGCCCCTGCCTGATCAATGTTTTATTATACACGGATAAAATGGCAGGGGGTGACTTGCACACTCAATAATGGGCCCCCGAGAACGGTCGCTAGCACATAGTGACGTAGCGACAAGGGGGCAACATGTCCTGAGGTGCTCGAGGAGTGGAGAGGTATTCCAAGGCTCTCAGAACAATCCCAGAGCCCGGAAGATGGTCAAGATCCCTACAAGCACTTACTGGAATACTTCCTTCCTCCGAGCACGTTTGCTCTTGCGAATCTCCACTCAAGCCGGCCAATAAAGGCAAGAATGAGGTGGGAGCTCAGTTCCTCGTCAGTGTTCACTCCAGCCGGCCAATAAAGGCAAGCCAGAGATGAGGAACATGACTTCTCCCGGGAGATAGGGTCCGTGGGGTCGCAACTGCCCAACAGCTCGCCACATGCTGCCCTGCGGGTTTCTGTATCTCTCTTGGTCTGGCTCCGCACCCTAGACATGTTCCGGCAAAGTAAACTCTACCGGCACAGACCTAGAGTTCGGAGCGCGCAAGCCCCACCACGACGTCAACGTAGAGATACGGCGGTGGGGTTATTATTATTATTATTATTTCTACCCTTTCTTGATCCTTATTTTTACATACTACTGTAGAATAATTATACCTATCCTAAAAATATTACCTATTATCTGTCATATAGCAGATTAGGAGCTTCTGATTAACTTCGGCTTCACCAGAAACTACAGACTACTTACAAAACTGCTTTCCGTATTCCGAAGCACTCTTTGGTGCTTTACCTTGATAGACAAATTGACCTCCTGAAGGCAAACATCTGTCTAAACAAATAAATAAAATGTGGAGTGTCTGTTTGTAATGTCACAATAACAGGTTTTTACTACATACATATGAAAGTATATATATAAGGTGTATCTATTCACGAAATATTTTAAGAGGAACATCAATAGGTGGTAAAAAAGCCAGCAAGCAAATCTAAATGTTTTATATTTTTACAAAATTATTATAATTTTAATTGCTTGAGACATTTTACAAAGGACTCCAAAATTTTACTTATTCTACGAATGACCCGCCCGGACGCGGTGACGGTGGCGGCACTAGCGCGGTGAATTTAGATAAATAATTAATCATCATATCAAGTAATTTTAAATTATTTAATTTTTTTAATAATATACTCAAATTTAAAAAAATCGTTTCCATGGCTTCTCTACCACCTGTAGGTGTATCTCTTAAAATATTTCGTGTTTCAATAGATACACCCTATATACATGTCTGTTTGTCTGTTTGTTCCGGCTAATTTCTGAAACGACTGGACTGATTTTGACGGGACTTTCACTGGCAGATTATGAGAAGTAACTTGACTACTTTTTCAGAAAAAGCCATGCGGGCGAAGCCGCGGGTAGTAGCTAGTCTGTAGATACTGATAATAAAGCTGAAGAGTTTGTTTTTTTGTTTGAACGCGCAAATCTCTGGAACTACCAATCGGTTTAAGAAAAAAATCTTTATGCATTTGATAGCCTAATTCTTGAGATAGGCTATTTAATATCACGCTAAGATCCTGAGGAGCAGAGCAAAGAAAAAAAGTCAGAAAGAACGATAAGCGAAAACGAAGTAATACGGGCAGGCGATGCTATGCGACGGGGTGGGACGAGGGAATAAGATTTTATCTATTTTTATTTTTATTATTATTTATTTAAATCGAACACAAATGATTCTTAATGTTGTTAGTAACACTTAGAAAACTATGTAAGTAGCATTTTGATAACCATTTGACGCGGACAAAGTCACGGGCAATAGCTAGGTTAGTTATAAAGGCTCAGACAGTTCTTCTTAGCGTATGTACTCATTTGTCTAAAAGAAACAAAAGCAAGGAAAAAGTTGAATTTAATCTCTATAAAAGTAAAATGAAAGAAAGGTTTCCTTCCCCTCTCTATATGCTAATGCAGGATTGAAAACCCAAGGGGTTAATCCTCCCGATTACAAGGCTTGCATCTATGAATAGGGATGATGACTAAAAAAATATTTTTTGTCAATCATGTAGATTACTTATTAAAAGATATTGGACTCGTATTTTTTCTTTTTTTACGTAATCAAAACATTACGGCGATACATTGAGTTCAAATGTGGCATGACGTCACTTTTCAGTAGATTTTATACGTAGCTATGATGTAACGAGCCCCCACTCTCCAAGTTTAATGTGTTTTATCTAAGTCATTTTATATTAATATGATAAAGAAAAAATACGTGTCTAATATTTTTTTATTATCTAATTGACGGACTAAACAGTTTTTCATTTTTTTTTACCCAAGACACTTCCCTATTGTAACATCAATAAAAATCTTTAAAAAAAAATTTGGGGTTACGAACTACAAACAAATGGGCACTTAAAAAACACGGGTTAGCAACCCCTCCCGTTTTCTTAGAAAGTGTTATTTTAAGATAAGAATTAATCACACAGACCAATTACGGAAAGACTAATGGCCTCAAATAGCCTACGTCACTTCGATGAAAGTGAGAGCTAATAATAAATACTGTTAACAAGATAGAACAACAAAAACATTTTCTCCTAGCGACAGCGCGTAGGTAGGTAACAAATAAGTAGCTAATATCCGCCCAACACAAATAACAGGCATTGATACCGAAACTCCGTAACATAATCTGCGACCTACGGATTTGTTTGTCAATATACAAGGTGTAAGTATAAGCTATAAGTTTTTATTAAGGTCGGGTGAGGCAGGCCAGGGGCCCAAGTCTGCTATTTTTCTAAATTCGTCACTCCAACACGATTTAGTAGGAAGCTTCATTTGTCATTATGTACGAGATTACCAATTCTTTCAATGGAGTGTCAGTGGCTGACCATTGGAAAGTCATAATGACGCCATTATATTAGTAGATTACCAAACTTGTTAAAATCAACAATTATGAAATCAATGATGGACCATTTTGACACTATTGTATTAGCAGACTTGAGGCCCTGGCTGTGCGATGACTGCGAAGCCTGTACAGAGTTACAGACACGAGCATAAATACCTTACAAATACGCAAAATTCAAAGGTTTTTTCACGTGAAACAAAAATTGCAACTGAGCAAAGACCTACAGTGTGATTCCTTATAATGTGCACATATCGAAATGAGGGAATCTATGCTTAATTTTATCGACGAGAAAAATATTAAACAAAATCTAAATATTTTTTGAATATTTACAAAAAAAAAAGGTTAGCCACCTGCTAAACAACAGTGCATAGCCATGCGGGCTTTTCTTTGACATTTGATAAGAAATGTTGGGATTGAGTTATAAACATGCAATTTTTACTATTGGGTAGCTAATACAATGAAGATTAATTTAAAGTAATAAAACGTTGGGTAATGAGGGCGTCTTATTGAGAAATTTTGCGATTATTGTAATAATGGATGAAAGAAAAAACGATTTTTGCTAAAAAAACATGTTTATTTTTAATTGAGGGCAATTTTTTTCCACAATTTTCATTTTATGAGGACGCCTAATTACTTTCAATCATTATGGAGTTTGTTTTATTGTGATAGATCATTCATTTAAATTAAAAGTTACACCGTTTTGTTTACACTGGGGTCACAGTAGCGAACAAATTTTTAAAAAAATCCCTAAAAAATAACCATAACTATTTAGGTTTTTTTTTTGCCGTCATTAAAATTAAGATTCCCTCTTTTCGATATGTGCACATTATAAAGAATCACACTGTATTTCATAATAATATGGTTTCGATAATACTGGGTGCCCCAAAATTTACGCAAGATTTAAATTAAATAGAAACATGTTTTTTTTTTTCTTTTACTATAATTTCTTTAGTGAATCATAAAGTACGTAGGCTAGGGTTATGTATGGAGAGGACACGGTGGAGTATGCCCGGCTTGGGCTGAGCACCGCCGCGCCGTTTCCTCACGGAGGCGATCGGCGGCGGCGATCTCTCGCGTCCGGCCCTGGTCCAGGCCATGGCCCGGAGCGAGAGGGCATGGAAGGCTGTCACCTCCATCTGCGAAGCAGTAATGCTCGCGAAGGATGAGACGGAACATGTGAGGGAGCGGCAGTCTGTGCGCCCTCACGCCCCTAGTCGCCGCAGGAGACGCCCTAGGCGGCGGGAATCGTTAGCCGATTCCCGGCCACCGTAGGCGCGGGGTTGCGGACGGCGAGCTATGGGCAGCTCGCCGTCTAGTAAAGACCAGGCCCGCGGCGGCGGCGCGTTGTGTTCCACGCGCGCCTCAAAGAGATGTCAGCACAGCACGCACTGACGGGATCCGCTTGGACCGGTGCCTGCCAGGGTTGTGGGTTTGTCCAAAATGGATACCGTGGCCCTGGCACACAGGCAACTGAAGGAACACGGGTGGATTTTAATCAACCCTCCCGCTCCGCCCAGAGCGAATTTAATTGATAATGTCCCACCCAAAAAAAGGCTTATGTATGGAATAGCACATCGCGCAAATGGCCTCCACATCGGCTTAGCACATACGCACTCTTTTGTCAAAAATGTCCATTACTTTTTTGCATAATTTTGGCTGAATTTCGTTGATACAGTGTTGAATCACTTCCTTCAGTGCGCGGGTGGTTGTGGGCTTGTTGGTACGAGACCTAATAGACCTTTGACTTCAAATAACCATGGATAAAGAAATCCTGTGGTGTTAAATCACATGGTCTAGGGAGCTAATTCTGATCACCAAAACGAGAGAGACAGGACCAAGAAATGTGTCTATGCTGTAATCGAATTATTTAACAGCTAAGCCGTGGATGGAGGCCTTGCCCGATGTTCTATTCGATACCTACCTAACCTAGCCTTTGTACTATATGATTCAATAAAGAAATTATAATAAAAGAAAAAAAATAATAATACGGTGTTTTCCTTTTAATTCAAATCTTGCGTAAATATTGGGACACCCGATACGAGTACTATGTTCGTACAACATAAAATAACTATCAGATCAATTACTTTAGGAGAAAATCGCTTTTGAATCTTGCGTAAATGTAAGGTAATGGTGCCGATTCCCTTGTTCACAAACTAAACTAAATTTAAGTTCTGTGCATTTTTTATTTTTATTTCATTAAGAAAAGGACAGAAGATAAATTTTTGTTTAGTCCTGTCTAATTTATCAGCGCCTGTCACTATTTCATACAAGTTTAGACGTGATTAAAAACTTGCCTACTAAAATTACGTCAATTTACGTCAAGCGCGGATTAATTTGACAGGACTAAACTAAAATTTATCTTCTGTCCTTTTCTTAATGCAATAGAAAGAAAAAGATGCACTGAACTTAAATTTTGTTTAGTTTGTGAACAAGGGAATCGGCACCAATGCTGACTGTACGTAAACGAGTGGGCGGTGCAGTGTCATGGTTTCAATTTCCGGTAAGCTTTGGCATCGGCACGGGTTCGTCGATGCGATGTTAGCGAATCATTCGATTTGTTTTTGATAGCATCTATAGGGCCTGTGGTCGGTTAAAATGCTCCGTTTGTGAAAAATAACGAAAAGGTTAATGTTTATTGCAGACTAGCTTCTGCCCGCGACTTCGGTCGCGTGGAATTCGTAAGACACCACATTGTACTAAAATACCAGCCACATTTTAATAAAACTTCCCTGAACACTACGTTTGTAGTTTTGGTCATAGCAGACAAAATATACAGAGAATCAGGACTGGTGACGCGGGAGCTAGCGACGTACACGGCTACATATCAAGCTTAGATACTTTTCCAGTACCTATAAGCTGATTTCGCATTGTATACAATTTCCGTACAATGAGAGGTCATCTTATAATAGAAATGTATATAGCTTGATAATTATGTAGCCGTGTGTACTGTTCTATGTTAAAGCGTTTGGTTTCCGCACTTAGCACTTTAGGTGGACCATTGAACATGGGCCATGGTGGCCATCAATGGTTCCAACCAGCCCACCTCCCTCCAGAAGTTAATTACGTCTCCTGTCTCAGTGCTGGATTAACCAAGCGCAGGGCCATTTGGGGGAGGCCTATGTCCAGCAGCGGACGTCTTTTGGCTGAAATGATGATGATGATGAGGACCCGTAGCAAATACTATCGAGGGGCCCTTGAACTGCTATGAGTTCTCAATTATAAAGTGGTAAATAAAAACAAGAATTTTATATGTGGAATTTTATGTGGTCTTTGGGATTTTACATCTGGTCTCACAAGCACTTTACCACTAGTGCGATACATGTTTTTATAGGAAATTGAGTGTTTTATAAAAAAGGTCTCTTATAATTTTTTGATAAATTCACTTTTCAAAAGTTATTCGAAATTAAAGTTGGACATACCCTAAGTTGTCAGTATTTCTTTCATGTGCGTGGGCGGGTTTGGATACGCGGGGCCCCCTTTTGCGCGGGGCCCGTAGCAATTGCTGCTCTTGCTGCGTGGTTAATCCGGCACTGCCTGGTCTGTTTAGAACATCTGTGAAAGATCTGGGTGCCCCGAGGGTTTCTTTTCTAATCTGGGTGAAGCCTGTGCATTCAAAGAGCACATTCGTGACGGTTACCTAAGCCTCCATGCAAGCCGTGCACCGAGGACTATCCGCTAAGCCTATTTATGTGGAAGTGTTTGTTTAGCGAGCAGTGTCCCGTGATGGTTCCCGTTACCAGGCGCAAACCGGTCCTGTAATAACCGCCTGGTTAGCCTACCATCTAAGAATGGCATAGCCTCCCTGGACTGTCTGCAGCCCGGTATCGTGGTCCACCAGCTCTTTTCTAGTGAATTAATGTAGGCCTGCTTTCCTGCATATACACTAATGGCACAACACTGATACATTGAATGCTTCTCATTGTCATTTTTACAGATTATTCCTGAAGAACAGCTATCACTAAAACAATATAAAAGTACATTGTAATTGTAAACACTCGCCGGGATTTCTTAATAATCATCTAACCTTAGATGTTTTTTTTATTTTTTATTATAACCATAGACGACAGAAGAGGTCTTACTTAATACACTCCCGGACACCTGAATCTAGCCACCCAGCATATTTTTGTTGAAAGATCTCTATCTTTTTAAATAATGGTAGTAAAAGAAAAGAAAAAAAGTGTCTTTGAAGAGTCACTCAAACAAACTGTTATTTTTTTTTTTTAGGTTTTCCGATTTCCAATTTGGAACAATGGCAAACTGAAATAATATCAGTTTGGCATTGTTCCAAATTGGAAATCGGAAAAATTAAAAAAAAAAAACTGTTTAATTGCAATAAGTCGTCTTTTCGCGTTTCTCAGGGGCAAAATGAGCGTTGAATTTTTGAAGAATTCAATGGTATACATGAGATGTTCTAAACAGACCGGCAGACGTTATTAACTTCTGGAGGGAGCTGAGCTGATTGGAATAACCACTGATGGTCGCCATGGCCCATGTACAACCATGGTCCACCTGAAGGACTAAGTGCGGAAACCAAACCCTTTAACCACAGAACATATAGAACTGTACGTCGCTTGCTCCCCCGTCACCAGTCCTGACACTCTGTATATTTCGACTGCTGTAACCAAAACTACAAACGTAGTATTCAGGGAAGTTTTATTAAAATGTGGCTGGTACCTATTTAAGTATATTGTGGTGTCTTACGACTTCCACGCGAACGAAGTCGCGGGCAGAAGCTAAAAATAATAATAAATAAAATAAATAAATAAATGTAGGTATAAATAATGGTTTCTGTTTATTTGTGTGTGTCTTGAATTTAAGTAACTTGAACGTGACTTCTAATAGGAACCTGAGGGCCTAATGTGAGATTCTTTTAATCATCTCGATTTTACGCATCGACCGCGTTCAGCACTCCGATTGGTGAAGGGCTAATCGGAGAACAATCGGAGTGCCGAACGCGGTCGATGCGTAAAATCGAGATGATTAAAAGAAACTCACGCTAGGGCCTCTGGTAAGTGGTATGACACTGTCAGTCAACTGACAGTAAGTTTGTAACTTTCAGTTTACTGCTACGTGAGTGTTATTCAGCAGCAAACTTAAAGTAAAAAAAAAACCGGTCAAGTGCGCGTCGGATCCCGCACAATGAACGGTAGTTGGATGAATTTAACCCAAGAACAAACTTAAATTTGTAGTTGAAAAAATGTTCTCCCATACATCGATATACAGTGCGACATAAAGGAGAAGAAATTAAATAAGGGCGCCACTTTCTACGTAAGTCACATTTCTCATTGTCACGGTCAATTTTCAAACGTAGAGAACGTATACTCGCAAAAAAATGTGTTTATTAAATTAAAAACATTCAAACAGGAACATCAGTAGGTACTTGTATTGATGGTACTGGCATTTCGCTGTAAAATTCTTCACAAATTCAGAATGCTTTATGTTGTGAAGTATCATCTCTTTAATTTAATTAAGGAGCTTACCTTTTAGAAATACTCAATAGTAAACGGCTTTCTGTTATAATTACTTTATGCTGTCTCTAGAAAATTACAGCGGTCAAAGTTGTTATCTTGTTTCTTCGAACTCTAGGAATTTATTTCTGGAAGCTGCGGGATGGACGTGTAACGCATTCCGTAATCATAACTGATAGGTTCGCAATCCCTTCAGATTATCGAAGAGCAGCTGTCTTGTTATGTCAGGACCATAATACGTAGTTTAGCAGAAAGGACACAACCCACATTCTGATTAAAAATGAGTTGTGTGTACCAGAGGTCCTAACGGTTAACGGAAGATACCCACCTTCATGTGGATTGGATCTAACCATTAAAAGATCAACCTTATCTTTATAGTGTCACGGATCTTTTTTGGTGAGTGAAAGAACCAACCGTTAGGACCTCTTTGGTCTATACAACAAATTTTTGACCATATACAGTCCTTTCTGCAAAACTTTTTTTTTTTTTTAAACTTTGTCCCACACTAGGAATTTCTCCTGTATCGTGGGTGCGTTTACAAACATTTAAACAACCAGAACCAGAACAACTACTTGTCGATCATACAAATATTTATTCCGTGCGGGAATCGAACCCGCGACACGCAGCGCAGTAGTCAATCGCTTAACCACTGCGCCAACCGTGCCGTCAAGCTAACCATTTCTGATCGAAATCAAACTATACCCAATTGTTTGATTTCGATCAGAAATGGTGTCTTCAAACGAGCGGTGAAATTGAAATCGACATGAGACAGTGTTATACCTACTTATCCGTGTGTATTTAATTTGTATGCAAATACATTGGAACATTAACATACAAGGACTGGTTACGCCTGTAGTTGTAGAAGACATTAGGGCAATATTTAGGGACTTATAGGCAATCTGTGTTTCTTTATTATCGTAGACAATTCAGTGACTTTGAAAAGCTTACGATTTTTACCCCATCAATGGTTTCTCTCAAGTAATAACAAATAACATTATACAAGTACATAAGCATTGATTCGGCTACTGTACCATTCGTGATTTCGGTCAAAACAGAGTCGTACAACTTTTAGTTAATAACAAAAGCTTTGGGGAACTTGAAACTTGGGGAGATAGGGCATCACCCCTTTAAAAAACGCGTACGTGCCTTATTGCTTTTTTGTTTTAGTGTCAAAAGGCAGAAAATCTTCTACTACCAACCTAATTTGTAATTTTTCTTCCACCACACTAGTAGATAACTAGTAAAGCTTCTAGACATCGTGGGTTCTCGGCGCGCGACTCAAACAGAATCCTTGATGATGCTGTAATAGTCCCTATTAATAAGTGCCTCCTTCTTTGTACTCAGTACCACATTATGAACCATCAAGTAACGACTAGGTACGAGTACAAGGAAAAGGAAATTGCCGAGCTACAACGGAACATAATGAAATCGAACATGCAAGTAAAGCTTTCACAAATAATTAGAGCAATACAAAATCAAACAGAGATACAAAATAGCAAGTAATGTATGATAACAATGTGTATGTGTACACATACCTAGTACCTACTCATAGGTATATAGTGTGCTTTCACGCAAAAGCTTTCATCATAACTTTACCAATTAGAGCCATGTTAATTGATTCAACATTAGAGCTATGAGTACAAAGGATAATAACTTCAATAACAATGTTATACAGGCACCGCTAGATATTACTTTAACATCAATCTTTTCATTTCATTGTTATTAAATTGTTACAATATTTCTCAGATTCGGGCATTAACATAATGTAAATAAGTAGGCAAGTTACCTGCTTGTTATAACAATGTTAGAAAATCATTTTGTTAGCAAAGAAAACAGACAATCTGTTTATACTAACCGAAACACATTTTGAAGGAAACTTTGGAGAAGTTTACGGAGGAAATAGCGTTTCTGTTTACAGTGAGCTCATGAAGTGTGAAGAATAATAATTGAATAATTTGTTTTATCTCAAATAATTATAATGAAATTAATGGAAGTATAACGGATACAATCAATATGTATTTAAGAATTTTCATGATGGAAGGCTTTCATTACGCAACGTAGCGTTTGAAAACGTATTTAATTTGATAAAAGAGTAAAGTATTTTCCGACTGTTCGTTAAAAATCTCATCGCCACGTCCACTCATTACCTTTAAAAACTAAAATTCCAGCAGATTTATATAAAAATGTACGTGCTGTATAATATAACCACCTTGTATGAAAACAAAGTAATGGCTGGAACGGTGGAGTTTATGTACCTTGGAATCTCCGTACTACTTAGGTACTACAACAACCCAGTTATTGGGCAGGGGATCCAATATTTGAGTTTTAGTTTACTCTTATAAGATTTAAACTTCAGGCGTGTGTTCTACAGGATTGAGTGAGGTATATACAAATATATAGGTAGGTAAGTACTATGGCAAAGTACCGGAACGCTAACAGCTACGATCTCTAATGCTCCACATTAGTTTCTAGCTGCCTCAAATGGTTCTAAAGTTTCTTTTAACGGCAATACTTTCGTTCTCTGATCTTTCTAAGATCTTAGTCTTATAGCTCACTGTTGTTATATAGCTATACAGGGTTGATTTTTGAGACGGCAGTAAGGGCACGTAGCCACAGGAAAAGAAAGTAGAAAAACGTCAATTGTCACGTTTTATTTTCATGATACTAACCGTTGCAGTTTCGTATAACGATGAAAAGTCTCTTCCGGACCAACTAAGGTAAGATTACCTAGAAAAGTCACAAATCGCAAAAATCTTTTCCAATACTTCGTTTTGATCGTTCCTCATATCGATCTTTTACAACGTATCTATTATTAAAGAAAATAATTATATAATCTTATTTAATTATTTACACATTTGCCGCCAGTAGGCTATTCCAAATTTGCCGTCCCTACTTACCTGTACAATTCGATACTCTAGTTCACAATCATATTTATTTTAAAAAAAATTGTCAATGAAATTGCAACTTTATGATTTCTGCACTATCGTCCTCATTACATCAGCTTTTTCCCGTTCTTAGTATGATTGTGTTGTGAAATAGGCGTTGGATATGTCAGTTCCTAGGCTATTTTTACAAGCCACGATTTAGTGAAGATTACACAAGAAATAGTTTATGGGTATATTTCTGAGCTAAGAAAAGCTCAATCATGTATTACTCAATATGGCAAGCTAAAAAAGGATCGAATTCCGCTAACAGTTCCAAAATCGTACAATAATTTCCGGTATGCGGATCACCTAACTTTTCATTTTTTGCTCTGAAAGCGAGGCCTCTTGAACACAGTCGCTTCACTACGTCAACAACTCTCTTCAGACCTTTTCCCCAATAAATAATTTCTTCATCAATCTGGACCTGCAGTAAATTGTCATTAATAATGTTATTTATTTTATTTCTGGAAGATAAAGAATGTTTTTTTTTTTTTTGTTCCAAATTTGCCGCCCCCTAAAATCTGCCGCCCTAGGCTCCAGCCTACTCAGCCTGGTGGTAAATCCGCCACTGATATAATTACCTTTTGTTAGCCGCCGTTCATTATTCCTCTCAACATGACCAAACCATCTAAGCATACTCTGTTCAACTTTTGTCACTATATTTTCTGTTACACGTTACACCGCACCGTTTCCTTACACACACCTACTTAAAAGTATTATTGTACTAGGGACAACAAATTCAAACTTTGCATGTCAAAAGTAGCCTGTACGTTTTATTTTCTGCTACCGCGCTGTATTTTCAGCACTTAGGTACCATTCCATTAGTTCGATACAGATCTAGAAAGTAGAGGGTAGGTATTACATACTGTCAAAACAGTTTATAACGACTTTGAAGGGACCATTGGACTACGGTTGTTATAGCTGCCGCGCTAACGAAGAATGCAATAACTCGATTTTAGACGATTTTGAGTTATATATTCGTCGAGTTATATATTTGGAATCAGCGAATCGAAATCTATTAACTCTCTCTAAGCAACTTTTTATTAATCCTTCAGGAACTCGGTTTTTCAGTAAGCAAGAATGCAATAACTAAAACTTTAAAAATCAGGCAAAATCGAGTTATTGCATTTTTCATTAGTGCGGCAGATAGCCGATAGACATTATAACCAAACACTATCCATAATAATATTATAACCTCCTTACTAATAAACGTTGTATAGCGTCTGTATAGTTACACACCGATTTTTCTCTTTCACTCGTCAGTAATTTGACTTTCGATAGAAGAAGACAAAGCGTTGTGTAACTATACAGACGCTATACAACGTTTATTAGTAAGGGGGTAAATGTGAAAGTAACTCTGTGTGTCTGTCTGTCTGTATGTTACGTTTTCACGCCTAAACCGCTGAACCGATCGTCATGAAATTTGGCAGAGATGTAGCCTGGGATATGGAGACGGACATAGGCTACTTTTTTACGCGATAACCGACATCTACGCGGGCGGAGCCGCGGGCAAAAGCTAGTGTTAAATAAACAGAAATACTGGGACCTCAAAATATCGTCGTTATAACCCGTACGTGCGTCGTGTAAAGCGAAGTCGTTATAAACGGTTTTGACTGTATATATTTTAGATTGGTTGATATGCCTTTAGATTTTATACCCATTCGCGTATCAAATAAAATAATAAAATATATATAATATATAAATACAGACATACATAAACTCAAGCCTTCTTACCGTAGAGGTAGGCAGAAACTAAAGAACGCAACCTGCAACGACTCTTACAAAAAAAAACGAAAACAACTTTTTTTTTAGGTCATAGGAAGCTATGTATTAACAATATCCTTCAAAACCAATTAGATTGTTTGAAAGTGTGATATGCAATTATGCTAGTCGTACACGCATGCCGCGTCGCCCGCGCCGTGCCAGTCATACAGTACTAAAATAAAATACTTTTTTTTTTTAAAGAATTAACTTGTTTATTCGTTCTATTGTCGTTTTCACATTAGACTAGGCCAATTACCTACCTAGTTAAACTCGCTAAGTAAGGTAGAGTGCAGATCTACACCTACCGAGTTTTCTCTCCAACTTTCCTTATGTGTAGGTAATTTAATTTGCCTTGATTAAAAGACAAACAAACTTCTGAATCCACTGGTTGGCACTTATCGGAAACCAAACTTCCTTAATTTCCTTCGTTAAATAGATCTCTTTGTCGATAGTAAAGTTCCACGAAGCTCTTTGTGGAACAACACTCATAAATCAAGAAGAATCAAACATTATTAGGGAATATTCTGTTGCTGGGTCTGATAATATATAATACATATTATTACAGTACAGAAACTATAGAACGCCACCTGCTACGCTTCTTACATACTCATTTTGCTTCGTTTACGTTCATACATCGAGGCCCTAGTGTGAGTTTATTTTAACCATCTCGAATTTACGCATCGAGCGCGTTCAGCACTCCGATTGGTGAAGGGCCAATCGGAGCGCCGAACGCGCTCGATGCGTAAAATCCAGATGGTTAAAAGAAACTCACACTAGGGCTTCGTCATACACGCACGCTAGTTGCGAGTACTATGCACCTATACCCAAAGTCTCAAATTTATGTAGATAATTTATGTAAACAAAGGGGATAACATAACACAAAAATATCTTCGTAATGATAATTCACATAAAATGGCGAAAAAAGAGGTTCCATTTCCTTTTAAGTACTGATTTTAAGAAATAATAATTAAAAAAGAATCATACCGTAATAATTTTTATAAATTTCGGTTTTAAACAAAGTTATTAAAAAAAGGAGATTTTCTGGTATAGAATATTTTATAATACTGGTAACAATGCAGGAGATCCAAACATTTTCAAATGTTTTACATCTTCAACAACACTAATATTACAACTCTCATTCATAGATTCATATTGTAAGTAGCATATCTAGCCACATTTTGGATGAAAATGGCTGTAAACTATTTCGAGTGGAAATCGATTTTGGGAGGCTTACGTCTAGCACTGGACTTAAAAGGGCTGATTATGACAATCATAATTATGCCGTGTCTCCAACACACTACACAAAACATTGTTTGGCAACGGTATTTTGTTTGCATAGTTATTTTAATTAATTCACTTTAATTTTAGCGATGACTATTCACAAAACAAAAATATGATTAAATGTTTTGCACCACTGTCCTGTCATTTTGACAGTGACATTTCTTGAAATTACTTTGTTTACATAAATTATCTGAATTAGAGACTTCGGGTATAACCTTTTTGAAGAACATCACCAATTAGTTTACTATCTGTCTTCCTAGGGCGTCCCTCCCGGCGTTTCCACTCACAGCTGCCTTTTGTTAGTCGCCTTTCATTATTTTATCCTCTCAACATGACCAAACCATCTAAGCCATACTCTTTTAAATTTTTATCACTATATCTTCTTTTAAACTGCACCGTTGCCATATTACATAATTTTTCAGCCTATCATTCATAGTCACACCACACATGCTTTGCAAGGAATGCATTTCCACAGCATTTATTCTAATTTCATGCTTCTTTTGCCACACCCAACATTCACTTCCATACATAAGCGTAGGCACTAGCACACCATTGTGAACAGCCAGTCGAGCCTTTTTGAGCATCTACTGGTTGGTCACAATGGCATGCATAGCATCATTCACTTTATTTCCCGCATTTACTCTCCTTTCCACATCTTCATCAATATTTCCATCCCTTGTAAACTGACCCCCCAAATATACAAACTCACTTACTTGCTCCACACTCATATCATTTATTTTCACATCACACACCGATACATCCTCTTCACTTTCAAACACCATGACCTTTGTCTTATTCACATTTATATTCATCCCTTTCATCTTTGCTTCATCCATCACCGTCACCATGTCTTGCAACTAAGATAATATATCTATCTCTATGTGACTATCACTCTGTTATTGAATGCTGACCTTAGCAACATAATTAATTGGTTAATTAGTATTCATTTATGTATTCTGTTTTGACTGTCTTGTTAGTATAGTCTATGTAGGTAACTACTAGAAGCGCAATATTGCTGTCCTGGGTCTCAAACTCAAACCATTTATTTCAAATAAACAATGGTTCCGTGTGGTGCCGGACGTAAAGAATAGCACCACCCCATTTCCTCCCGTGGGTGTCGTAAAAGGCGACTAAGGGACTTACTAGAGAATGGGCAGCAGCGTTCTCTATGCATTTTTAACACCATACTGCGATCGCCAACCTGCCTGCCAAGCGTGGCGATTATGGCAAACCCCCCAATTGGGGGAGGCTTATGTCCAGCAGTGGACATCTTTCGGCTGAAATGATGATGATGAATTACAGGCACTTTTGAATTGTCAAGGGGTCGGTCAGTCAGAAAGCTCTAGCTAGTTGCCCATTCCAAAGCATACTCGTAGTAGGTATCTATGGAGAAGAACGCGCAAGAAACTCAACGGACACTCTTTTAAATCAAAGTATGTTACAAAGTATTAGTTACATCATTCATGTTGAAATTATACATGTGAGAACAATGCAAAATGTAATAATAGATTTAAAAAAAATCGAAATTAAATTATATTAAAACTAGCTTTTGCCCGCGGCTTCGCCCGCGTGGAAGTCAGTTATCGCATAAAAAAGTACCCTATGTCCTTTTCCATATCCCAGGCTATATCTCAAATTTCTAACTTAATATTAATGTGATTCACTATGTGAATAGAAACCGAAACAAATGATTTAATATAATAAAAGTACTTATGATCTGAACGTCTAATGAGTCTTTGCCTAAAGTTGTCAAACACAAAATCAAAATACGAAATTTCACTCAAATTCTTAAAGCAATCAATTGTACCAATTTACAACACGAAATAAAAATGCGACACAAATAACAATTTAAAAATAATTCACGTAAGTACCAACAATGTGAAAACAAAACGAAATCCTTCGAAATGTCGCACGATACACCGTTTGTGCTGAGAAAACACTCGAAATCTAATGAGCACCATTGGTGTATAACTTTTTTCAGGGTCACGTTCGCAATTGGACGAAATATTTGACATTTATTTTGTACTTGCAACACGATCTGGCTGTAGAATTCGATTAATCGACTAATACTTGACCGGTATTAATACATTTTAGCGGGAACACCACTAAACGAACGAAAAAAAAAGAAAACAAAATACGTCTGTACTCTGTGGTCGTGTGGCGCGATGTAAACATTCATCAAGGTTATACGTGCGTAAAGTAATGGATTCCATGAGAAAACGGTTTAATCATAGAAGAATCTTATACAGAATTACTGAGAAATAAATGTGGATTTCATATTGAGTGTCAGTTTATCGAAAAGTGATAAATATGTCAGTGAAAAAGTAACGAAAGTTTTGGAATGCACAAATTTTGATCATAAGGCCGCCGTGTTTTCTAATGTTTTTATGATAAATATTCTTGTATACTGTTTGAAATACACGTAAGTAGCTAGCTTATTTATCTACTAACATAATTTGGCTAATAGCTACTGATATTATAGCATATTGTTATCGTAATCATATTTCCAAGAGTAAAATTCGGCAAACAAATACCTACAAAAAGACAATAAAATGGATATAGTATGTTATCCTTAAGAGATAGACATATGCCATCGCGGACTTTTTTGAAGACCTTTATAAGATACACAATTCCACCATACATTATTTTGTTATATCTCAAAGGGTTTAGACAGTGTTTTCGTTGAAAGCTCCCAGACAGTTTATTTTTTTCCGACACCTCCAACAAATATCGTTTATTTATACAAAAATGTATACAAAAACTTAACAAATTACATACTAAAACCTTCCTCGAGAACCAAGCTATCCATTGGTGAAAACAGCATGAGAATCGGTGCAGTAGTTTTTGAGTTTATCGCGAACAGACAGACAGACAGACAGACAGACAGACGCGGCAGAGGACTTTGTTTTATAATATGTAGTGATAAGCCGTAGCAGCTAAGAGGTGACGGAGGATGATGGAGGTGTAACATTTTAAACAGTAGGTACCTCATGAAAGATAAGTCTAGCCAGTCTGAAACCTGGGTTGAACTAATTGGTCCCTATTTCTAGTAATATAGTGTTAGTAATCTAGTGTCTTTCATCTCTTTTATTGAAAAAACGTATATTTTTCCTTGCGTACATTATGTTGTCATAGATAGTCTAGGTTTGATTCCCAGGTCGGTATCCGGCGGCGGGCACTGGGTTTTCGATAAAAAAATATTCCAGTAGCAGCTTAGAATTTGGATTTGTGTCCGTCGGATTTCGTGGTATTACGTGGTCATTATAATCGGTAAAATGTGGGTGTACCTACTACGTATATATCTCTGCATTCGAGAAATACAGGCGTGATGTTATGTTGTTTGGGTTTTCTATATTTTACTTATCCCGTGGTAATATAATGTTGGATCTTTGACCTGTGTCCAATTAAATGTACCTATATCATTTCATTTCAGCTTAATTTATTCAGGCCCCTTTAAACGTATCTTGTGTGTACACAAGGCCAAATTACAGTTAATTAATGACAAGCTACAAGTAATACGAGAATTAACTCGTGCATGAGCAGACAGCAAAATTAGGAGTTGAGTTGACCAGAGGCCCTAGTGTGAGTTTCTTTTAACCATCTCGATTTTACGCATCGAGTGCGTTCGGCGTTCTGATTGGCCTCCGATTCACCCTTCACCAATCAGAGTGCTAAACGCGCTCGATGCGTAAATTCGAGATGGTTAAAATAAACTCACACTAGGGCCTCAGTACTAACCAGACGTACAGAAATAGCGTCGCTAATTGGCTGGCAATTTGAAAGATTTCCAATACTTAATTGAAACTGAATTATTCGTTTTCGAGTACAAAAGTTATATAGTACAAAGGTATATAGTATAGTATAGTATAGGTATAAAGTTATAAAGGGTTCCGTAGTTGGGATGAATTTATCCCAAGAACCAACTTAACATTGTAGTTGAAAAACTTGTTCTCCCATAAAGAATGTATGGGAGAACATGTTTTTCAAACTGAAAATGTAAATTGGTCAACTTTTAAAGCCTACTTAACTGTTATAGTTTTCCTTTTAACTTCGTTATGTATACTACTGCTGTGATTTTTTTCACATATCCAAATACAACCATGTAGCTGGCAGGGCGGGGGACACTCGACTGTAACAAAAATTAGCACTTTAAATCTTAATATTACGAAAAATGGTATTCACAAAACCCGCAATATTTTTGGTATCCAACGATACTCCACACCATGGAATAGACGAGAAAAAAAATATCATCCCCACTATACGTGTAGGGGAGGTAAGTACCCTAAAAAAACACAAGATTTTATTTTAGCACTTAGTCGGCGTGATTAATATGTACACTCATGCTAAACTAAAGCTTTCTAATACTAAGAATGTCTGAGATAAACTGCGAACAGACAGACGGACAGGTCGAAACTATAAGGTTCCTTGTTGACTACGGACCCCTAAAAACGGTATCTTCGACTCACTGTCACTTTATATCCACATAAAATCCTACTTCTAAGTCCATTTGAAATGCTTCCTAAATACTTCAGTTACTTCAATGATCCTTCGAGACCTGTGGGAGGTTTATAATAAAATACTAACAAAGAAGTCAAAGTTTGTTTGTTAGTACCGAAGACTTGAATCGTAATTCGATCACATTCATCAAAAGGCTGCATGTTCTTAAGACTACGCCGAGCGCACAGTGGCGCCCTCATCGTTATTTCGGTGATTTATTTTATTTTAGAATGAAAATGCAGAAAATAAGCTCGTCAAGTTGTGCTTCACAAGACTATACGTTATTATTACTACAAACAGTAGTTTTAAATTGTTATGTTTTATTGTAATCATTAAAACGGAAAATAGTGGCCACTAAGCTCCGTTTTAATGATTACGATAAAACATAACAATTTAACAACTTGACGAGCTTATTTTCTGCATTTTCATTCTAAAATAAAAGATATCACCGAACAAACGATGAGGGCGCCACTGTGCGCTCGGTAGGCTCTTAAGTAGGTATGTCTTCCTTGCGAATTGTATTTCGATTTGATCCTCAGAAGCGAAGCAATAATGTCACAACTTCTGAATAAATAACGATGAAAGGTTGTTTATAAATTGCTTGTTTTCCCGCCCGCCAGCTAAACGCTAAAGTAAATTAATATCGCACTAAAAGAAAATTTCGTGCCACCAAAACTAACTCTACTTAGAGGTGTAATGTTATAATAATCAATCCAATTTATGTTCCCGCGTCATACATTAAACTTTATAGAATCGACTTACGAGGTACTTTGGTGAATTTAATACGTTTTAGGCAATCGTAGGCCGAATATTTGAGATTGGCACGAATGGAGTCGCAGAATAAACCTAATCACAAATGAATTCTCAGTTCGCAGGAGGCGATCATCATAATGACCTATTTATTGCTCCAACATTTTCTTTCTCAGCTTTTCCAGAAAACGAGATACTGTTGAGTGCTTAGATAATTGGAGGATCAATATAAATGCTACTTATGATTATCAAGAGTACAACCCCTGGAGTCTATTATAAAACCAGTTGCCGTGCTAAGGTTTCCAAGTTGTTTATTCAATTTCATAGTCTGGTTAAAAATAAGCCTCGTTAAATTTCCACACCGTAGGAGTTTTAAACAGACAATGCAAACAGAAAACTTTTTAAGTAACGCAAGAAACGAATAGCAATTAATAATTAGGTATATACATTAAAGGTTTAGATATATTCTTATGATGAGTGAAGGGCAGGCGTTTTGGGGGACTGTGTTATGTAATTTTGACGTTTGAAAAGTGCTGATTCTCAGTTAATTTGAATAAATGACTTTAGATTTTTTGATTTTCTTATATTTAAATAAAAATGTATTTCCCAATTTTCGTTATTGCACGTACCACAGACTGTTCACTGGTAGAAAATACCTCGGACATTTGTCTGCTAAAAAATTAAGGCCCAGATATTTGCCAGCGACCTTGAGTGGTTAGCTTGCGTGTTCCGTCGTACATCCAGCCAGTAATAGGACTCGCCCATCCAGGAGCGCTGTCCCAAATAAAACGCGTTATTAATTTATTGCACATAAAACAAAAAGTATTTTAATAAAACACGTATATTAAAAGATCAATAGTTAAATTATCTTTAAAAAGGTTAAGGTTGCAGAGAAATACACTTGATAGATTTTGCGTGATTCTCAGTTTTTTATCCGCGTTAGACATAACTTTACAAAGTAATTTCACTATGTCATATAAACATAATCTAAAATATTCACGCACGCGTATACGTCATAAATGGCGCTAACTGTCGTCAAACCGTTGTTTCACAAAATTATGCCCTTGACGTTCGTTAAAAAATAACGATTACAGTAACAGGTGTCATGCCCACTGGTTAATGTCATTTTATTCTTCTACATTTGAAGTTTGACGATCGGTTTTTTATGCAGTGAAACAACGCTTTGTATTTAACGAACGTTAAAGATCATTATGTAATCGTTATTATTTGACATACGTATGTATGTTACGTTAACGAACTGTTTGAAACAACCGGCCCTAAATTATTAAGAAAATGCTCTAATTTAACATTTATTTTTTCCAAATCATTAACACTACTCGTTTAGATGTGATCTTCAGTATAAAGTCGTTAAAAGTCGGTTATCGTCGCCTTAAATATGTAAATAGCATGAGTTTAAACAAAACAGAGATCATCTCTGATCTCTGGAGCCGTGTAATATTAAGTACAACACACGCTACAGCCGAGCGATTCTGTAAAAATCTCACCGTGAGAACTTAAGTGAAGTGAGCTGTCAATGGTGTTATTCCCTATAGCATCATGTGGAATAACAGCTCACTCCACGCTCACTTCACATAAGTTTTCACCGTGAGATTTTTACAGAATATATCGGCTGCAGACTAGCGACTTAAGGAAAACGTTCGTGGGTAAGAGCTTACAGAATAAATTATTATGTCCTGTATTAAAATCCCCTGCCAAGGCTTCATACTTATCACAAGAAAGTTTAGCCCAACTTATTCATGTCATTACGAAGTTTACAAGAGCAATTCAGAATTTCCCTGAAATAATTTGATTTCCGGCTCGCTGAAGAAATACTCAATACAAGTTAATTGCCAAATTCGAAATTTTTAATAGCGACCGTATCTCGCATTTAATTTATGGTAATTATAAGTAGGTTTACAAAAAATATTTTAGTTCATTATTAGTACATCTCTAAAGTTTTACATTATGTTTATAACTTATGTTCTTACGCATGTTTCAAACAACCTATTTTGAAATTGGAATTTCTGAAACTTGATAAGTTCTCATTTAAAAATCGAAAACACTTGAAATTCCTTTCATAAAATGATGTTAGTTAAATATTTTATTTTATTAAACACAAGTACCTACTAGCTAATATGGGTACTTCTAAGTACACATTGCATACAAAGTGTTTTTTATTACTGGAGTGGTACCAAGACTGGGAGTACATTAATAAATGTATCTGGGTATGTATTAATCCCGAGATTTATTGTACCTAAATTGATTGATTAATTGTTTTATGACGACAGAGAATATCCGACGCCGCCTTTAACAATGCTTGTTGAAAATTTCAAATTAATTTACCTGAAAAATCAACAGTCGTATAAGAATTTTATTAATATCCTTTAAATACCTAAGTACTAACTTTTAATTAAAATTATAGTTTATTGTCCCATTACGTCTATGAATGCAGGTTACGATGCGATATAAAGATCTCTAGAAAAAAACTAGCCTTTATGCCTTTCTTAATCCAATCGTCAATATAATTAAGCGTTAAGGCTCCTACAGACAGGCGCGACACCGCGTGCCGCGCGACGAGCGGTCTCGTTGTGTCGCGTCGCGTGTCGCGCCTGTTTGCAGGAGCCTTTACGCTTCTACCTACTTTACTTATACTAATTTACACTATCTACGTGTTGCTACGTAGATCTTATTAGGGAGGAAATTAAGACTTTTCATGATGCTGATTAAACGATTTCATGATATTTAAGAATTTTAATCTGAAGGTAATCATACAATTGAATAATGGAACTCCTACTCAAAGTCAGTTCCAAATAAGCAGCTCTGCTGGCTAAGAACAAAAATCATAGTTAAACTTAAATCCTTCATGTGTCCGTAGTGTTAAAACTGAAATGCGCGTACAACTGAAAATAGCTAGGTACCTAATCAACTAAAAACAATAATTAAAAGGCCAAGTTACACGCTGAAATCCCGGAATTGCTTGCGCTTTGAGCTTTTCCGACTTTTCTTTTAACTTTTTGATAAAGTGACACTCTATAGACCTTTTGAAATCCTAGGACGGGGTAGTTCTCTATATTTATATCTACAGCGTTTTAATTATTGCCTTCTTGTTTTCACCTCGTTGTTTGCCTGGTTCACTACCTATTTATTATTAATTCCTTTGTGTAACGTTCAACTACAGGACAAATCCAGGGTAAACTGCAAACAATCTGCTGTAGGACTTTCACAAACTCAAACTCAAAGCATTTATTTTAAATAAACCAATTAAATTAAAGACAATGGTGCCGTTTCCCTTGTTCACAAACTAAACTAAATTTAAGTTCAGTGCATCCTTTTCTTTCTATTTCATTAAGAAAAGGACAGAAGATAAATTTTAGTTTAGTCCTGTCAAATTAATCAGCGCTTGATATTTTTGACGTAATTTTAGTCAGCAAGTTTTTATAATCACGTCTAAACTTGTATGGAGTAGTGACAGGCGCTGATTAATTTGACAGGTCTAAACTAACATTTATCTTCTGTCCTTTTTTTAATGAAATAGAAAGAAAAAGATGCATTGAACGTAAATTTTGTTTAGTTTATGAACAAGTGAATCGGCAGGGATCCTGCCGTTTTGCCGAAAAGATTTTGCCAAATTTTCATTACCCAAACAAATTTTAGCAACCTTTCTTTATACCAATGTAATATTTGGAATTATTTTTGGTACGCATATTTTCATTTGGTCAAATTTTTACTTGGCAAAATATTACCAAGTATAATGTCATTATGGCATTTGGTCTTTAATTAAATGATTTATTACAGCAAACAATCTTCAGACAATAATCGTTTGGTGAAATGATTTGTTAAGACAAATAATATTCAGGCAAAAATAATATTTTTTGAGAATTATATAATAAAAAATGCAATTTTATTTTAATATAGTAGTTAGAGTAGGTTAATTTTTTTTTTTTAAATGGTTAGGTTAGGTTAGGTTAAAACTGTGACCTCCTACGCACGAGCCGAGCGAGCGAAGCGAGCGGTGCCGCGGTAGCGGCCGGCGAGTGCCAGACACGACTTGCATTAATAGAAAAAAAAATTGTTTTTAGTAGGTTACCCGGAACTCAACTATTTAGAATTGAAAACTGACGATACTGAATATTTGGCTTATTTGATTTTACGTAAAAACTGTTATTCCAACTGAAATATTTGACTAAATAAAAAATGTTAAAAGTACTAGTTGGCAAACAAGTTATAGTTTAAACGTTCATTTGCCAAACATTAGGTTTGCGTTACAATTTTTTGTGAATAGATTTTTTGGTAAGTAATAATTTGGCAAATGAAATTATGCGAAAATTTGTTTGGGAAGTGATAATTTGGCAATTTCATTTCGGTAAAACAAGGGAGACCCGAATCGGCACCAATGTTGAATTGACAAGGTGTCGGTCACAGACTTTTGTATCTCTTTCAATTAACACGTAAATGTTAAGTATTACTTACTTTTTGGTACCGCCAAGATTACAACAAAAATACTGATTCGTTTCATATTCAGCTTCCAACCGACATCTAGTGCAAAGTTTCCTCAACTTCCGATTGGAGGGGAACATAGCGATGTACTACGTTCCATGGAGTTGCTAACGAAACGAATTTACAGGCCAGTAACCTAGTCATTTGTAAGCCACACTACGTCAACAGATGGCGTTTTCTGTTTAAACTTTCCGACTTTTATGCGATGTCTTATTATAAAACTCGTTTGAAGCCATTTATTGATCATTTTGAGCAGTAGTGAATTAGCTCTTTGTCATTTTTAGGGTGAACTTGTTAAGATACCTAAATGCTCTCTAATATTGTACATTGTTTCTACAAATAATCAATTTGGGATTCGTTTCGTGGTTTTGAAAAGCCCTTTAATATTTTATGTATATAAAGGACGATCGGGATATAAACTATTAACGATTTGGAACACTTGGAACAGATGTCCGTGGGATAACGAGGGCTAAAACAATTTATTTAATTTTGCAAACCCAGTAAGTGTACCTAAATACGTAAAAATATTTCACGGACCTACACACATTGAGAGTTGTATACCTACTTACCCTCATGTAACAATATATCCGCTCTAGTTCTCACACATACTCGTATAGTCATGTCGGTCGGGGGTCCGTCCACACCGCACAGCTGCGGGGTAAAAAACGTCCATTTGTAACCCAGACAGATGAGTGCAACTTAGAATTTTGTTATTTTAAGCTGATATGAGATTTTTGTACGTAATAATTTCATATGGTAACTAAATATGAACGTGTCAATATTATAAACGGTGTCTGTTAGAAAGTAAGGAAAATGATCAATCTCAAAAGTGACATGACATTTTAAGCTAACCCGCATTCTTTAATTAGTTTTAATTGGTACATAATGAAACAGACGCAGGACGCTCTTAATTTATGTTGTTTTAGTTGGACCACATCACACATACTGTTGGTCATTTTTAATTATTTATAACTACCAACTTCCTGTGACAAATTGTAATAGAAGGGAGCTGGAAGTATGTAATTCGATTGGATTTTTGGTATTTTTTCGAGATAGAGATAGACAGACTCAGACGTGGTACCTTACTTATTGGTGTCGAGTAGCGAAAAGCTGTGACGTCAACAATTTATTGTAATGTACTTACCCAACAACTTCCTTTGTTTGTGAGAGCATTATTAATTGTACAAGTACCTTATGCTCGATTGTTTCATTTTTTTGCATAGTTTGGTAGGTAGCTCCCATTTCATTGGGTGACTTGAATAGTGTAAGTTAGTACCTACCTACCAAGTAATTTCTGTCTGTAAAGTTTAAGTACCTATACCCAGTAGGCAGCAGCTAGTATTGCTGTCAGTGCGTTGCCGTTAATACTTAAACTTAGGCATCATTTAGGTGGTAGGTACTGTGCCAAATAAATTATATGAGAAACTATGCGAGTATCCACTAAGTACTACATAGTTTGTAGATTCATTCGCAGATTCATAGAACCGTTTCCAAAGTTGGTACCGTTTCGCACATAACGAAAGCAACCTTAAAAATAGGTAAGGCATTACTATCGTAACCTACTTGCCGTAAATTCCGTTTACAACAAAAAATACAATATCATTTGTATCAAAACCATGGGTGAACGTGGGACGAGAGTAGAGTAGGTAAGTAAATGGGAAATGAGATGAGAAGACGCAAGAGGGAGCGCGGAGCATAGAGGTTGGGATGACGCCGGGTCCGGGCGGGGGGCCCGGGAACGATTCATTGATCCGAACCGTTCTCGGCACTGCGACAGGGACAACAAAGGGAGGGCCCGGCTACCGTGCAGTTTCTCTCTCACTCCATTCAATGTAGCTTACCGTACGTAATCATGACTAGGGAATAAAATACAGAAATTGCTCTATTTTGGCAGATAAATAGATAAGTCACTAGTATTATTTATTTCTCGCTTGGAATTTAGCTTTGACCTTGATATTGAACACAGGCGACATTTATTTTGAGAATTTCTTTGTAAACAGCATACCTTGGTAAGCGTGAGTTTAGAAATATTGTTAAATAATAAAACGAAAACCTAGTAAAATATCTGTATTATACCACCATTGCTTAATTTGTTGTAATTTAGAGTTGTGCTTGTGACCGAAAAGTTGAAAACCATCCGTAATTATGTGTAAAAGGAACGGCAATATTACTCGTCGCGCTTCGAATGTCGAATCAAACCGAGTCGATTCTCTATCCTTGTCTTTCACATAGTGATTCGCACGGGCGAGGCAACTCGCTGAGTAGCCACGCGTGCTCGTAGCCGTCCGTTGTTGCACATCGACATTAACCGCTTTCAGTGCTAGAGCGCGTTCCTCCGCGCTATACTCACATAACCTCAAAGTTAAACAACCCTGATTATTTTAGTACTGAATCATTGTAATACCATTAAATACTCATGATTACCTCGAATTTATAAGTTAGTGTTGTGGAAGTTTACGCCCAGCTAAAGGGCGTACGTGGAGTGTATTTTTGTGCAACACAAAGTAAATACAAACGGCAAGCTGTGGGGATCAGGGGCCTTTTTTTTGCCGCCGCAGGGGATGTACTATCCTGTGAGTATACACTTCAATATCTATAACGATAAATAATATTTATATAGGAACGTAGATAATAATTTGTTTTTCGAGCCCGGGACGAAATAAAGATAACCCTGGTGTCAGACGGCGGAACACAATGTTATGGCACCTATGGCGCATGGCGTTACATACCCACTGCACGGTTTCACTGGCTTCATCTGTAAATTGCTGTCCATTGTTATTGTCACAAAATATTTTAATTATTAACAAGCTTTAAGTAATATAACCTTTATTTAGGTCTCTGGAGTACTCTGGAATCGCATAGCGCCTGATAACTGTTTAATTATAGTTGTTTTTTTGTTGCATTTATTGTTAAACACGTAAACAACCTACCTACCTATCAAAAATACGGATCATTGAATTTCTTCTTGCATCCATTGTTGACATTGAAGTTCATTGTTATTTTGTCTTTTTCTGCTCTACTAAAATGACGTAAGATAAAAAGAGACGTTTTCATAATACTCAACGTTGTATCATTACTCGTACTCTTAATTTATTGTACTTACCTAATTTTATTTACTTACGTATTTTAGTAGTCATTTGTTTTATTCCTGTGCGTTAAAAATATCGTGTCATGGCCCGCTTCATGGGTAGCTTGTAAGTATATAGTGTATTAATTATTAGAGAACAAAACTGACAATTTCACCAAATAGTTACCCGCATACCTACCTTATTATGATAATTGATAAAAAGCACGTAAGTACGTACCTATTTACACAATTATAAATGTATTTATTTATTTATTATCAAAAATACTTTACTATTAATATTATAGGTTAATGTTTGTTATTGAATCTGTCGAACGTCTTGGAACTTGGAATCCAGCAATTTTATCCGCATTTTATGTTTCTTAAAACAATTATAACTTGAATACAAGGCTTTTGGCTGCATTATCTGTATGACGAATAATAGTAACAGGCACGTTGATTTTAAATGTAAGCCAATACCTAGGCACTTTTAGCTTCTTTAACTAGGTAGAAATACGTTTGAAATTTAACACCTCATTGCTAATGTTTATGCGTGCGTTCTTCATTATAAATGCTTTACAATAATAACGTGGAATTTTATCTGTTCGTGCTTTGGTTTAAGGCCGAACTAGATATTCCACAAATCTTGTCAAGCATTAAATCTCAGAATCAAATTATTACGATAAATATAAGGTTTATTAAGTAAATTTATGAAAATATGTAAGTGTAAGTACTTACCTACCTACTTTGTAATTTACCACGTCTATGTTTGGATCGCTGCTCTTGACGACTCGGCGCCACCGAATTGACTGTTGAGAAACAAATTTTATTAATAATCCTAACCCACTTTATAGATGTTTTGAAGTCGTCACTTACCTACGTATCGTCAGTATCGTTCTTTCAAAAATATCTACGAAAACTTTTACTCCGAATAATTCAATCAGAAGGTACCTTGAATAAACCTAATTGTCTATGATCCCAAAACCCCAAACACTGTTTATTTCTAATCAACGCTAAACCTTAAACAAGCTCAGAGCCAAAGAAATAGTTAATAGATTTCGTACGGGTTTTGACCTAAAACCAAAGTATCAATTTTAAATAAACACTAAGGCCCGTATTATAGAACGTCACTCAATACTCAAGCGTTACTTAAGACTAGATTCAAGCCATTTGATTGGTTGAAACTAGTCTTAAGTAACGCTTGAGTATTGAGTGACGTTCTATAATACGGGACTTAGGCCCGTATTATAGAACGTCACTCAATACTCAAGCGTTACTTGAGACTAGATTCAAGCCATTTGATTGGTTGAAACTAGTTTTAAGTAATGCTTGAGTATTGAGTAACGTTCTGTAATACGGGACTTAGTGTCGTATTACAGAACGTCACTCAAAACTCAAGCATTACTTAAAACTAGTTTCAACCAATCAAATGGCTTGAATCTAGTTTTAAGTAAAGTTTGAGTATTGAGTGATGTTCTGTAATACGGGCGTTAGGTCCGTATTACAGAACGTCACTCAATACTCAAGCATTACTTAAAACTAGTTTCAACCAATCAAATGGCTTGAATCTAGTTTTAAGTAATGCTTGAGTATTGAGTGACGTTCTGTAATACGGGCCTAACAGTTAATGGTTTTTTAATAACAATGTACCCACCCAATGACCCTTGGCATCTTTTAAACCAAGATACATATTATGTACAAAATGAAATACCTCTACAATGATCGGCAAAATAATGTTGGTACCTACCTACTCATCTTGTGAACCAAAATTAATTTGCTGATTTGATTATTTTTCTAGGTATTCTGTCCGACGATGCCAATAACAGAATACGGTTAAGGCGAGGTTCTTCAAGTTAACCTCTAGGAAATGTAATTTTATTTAGAAACGGTAATGATTAAACACGTGATAAAATCATATAATGTTGCTTTCGAGACCTTTCTGTAGTTACTTCGGATACTCGTTACATAACTGAACAAAGTTCGCTCGATAGAAAAAAAAAAACAAACATACCCTTATTTTGTAGATTAAACTCGTTTTATTTCAATATTATATTACTTTATGTATTGAAAATCACATCAAAATAAACGTCTATGATGATGTAATATCCGTCGGGTTTAACATTGTTAATATCGTAAAACAAATAATTTTCAAAAATTAACGAAGTTCACGGCACAATTTACTCGCGCCCCGCTGCCACCTCAAGAACAAAAATGCACGCTTGAAGAACCTCGCCTTAAGACGCAGATATATGCCAGTAACCATGAGTGGTTAGCTTGCATGTTCTGTACTGAGCTCACGCAATGCGTCGTACGTCCAGCCAGTAATAGGACTCGCGCATCCAGGAGCGCTGTCCCAAATAAGACGCATTATTATACATAAAACAAAGGTTATTTTAATAAAGCACGTAAACCAAAAGATTAATTATTAAATTATCTTTAAAAAGCCGAAGGTTTCAGAAAAATACGCTTGATAGATTTTGCGTGATTCTCAGATTTTTATCCGCGTTAGACATAACTTTACAAATTAATTTTACTTTAGAAAATGCTCTAATTTAATATATATTTTTCCAAATCATTAATACTACTCGTTTAGACGTGATCTTCAGTATAAAATCATTAAAAGTCGGATATCGTCGCCTTAACTTAGTATTAATTATATTATTATGTAGGTATCTACGATGTCAGACGTCTAAAAATTTGAAATAAAATTCAATAAAAAGCAGCGTCTTGCTTGCTCCCCTCATTTTGAATATTTGGAGCGGGCCGCCATTGCCTGCGACGGAAGGGGAGATTACAGGAACCCGTTCATGGCTCAAGGTGAACGCGAAACTCCACCAGTGATGGTATTACGGACAAATTATTCGCATACCTGCCTTTGTTCACATCTCCCTGTTCATGGATGTATTAACTTCACGATTTTGGGTCGACTACCTGCCAGTAAACATTGAAACATCGAACACGCAGGTAGCAGCAAGCTAAACCTCGTTCCAAATCGCAGCTGGCCTCTTTAATACTGCGTCATTATTATTATTTTGAACCGTATTTAACTTTTAGATGAATAACCTAGGGGACCACCCCAACAATAAACACGTGTGAACCAAAACTAAATAACCAAGAGACTTCAACGTCGATAAAAATGGTCCAGACGAATTTTGTTCTAAATACAGCAACGCAATAAACACCATGCTTGCTCTGATGCATCTGTAAAGTACGTAAAACATTATTGTCTGTAAAGTATGTGAGGGATATTGGATATTGCTCGACTACCTGAAGTATTATTTGATTACCTGTTCGTTAAACCGCGGCGGAAGGTAACCATGAGACAGACTAAACAGTTTCATACCCTGTTCATATTGATTCACTGCAAAAGGACACTACCTAAAACAAAATCACAGTAATAAAAGTAAGAAGAAAGCTCCACTAAATGAAAAAAAAAAAAAAACATTTGACCGATATCAGTGACGAGAGAGGTTAGAAAAGTTATCAAGCATTAGCAGTTCCTTTTAAAAAAAAAAATCTGAATATAACAATAAAAAATAAAAAACAGGCCAAGTGCATCTCGGACCACGTGTAATGTAGGGGTCCGTAGTTGGGATGAATTTATCCCAAGAACAAACTTAACATGGTAGTTGAAAAACATGTTCTCCCATACATTTCAACTGCAAATATAAGTAAGCCCACTTAGCTGTGATAGTTTATTACTACCGTCGTGATTTTTCAAATATTTAAAAAACAACCAAGCCCCCCCCCCTCCACTGCCAGCTAAATAGCTGGTACTTGACTAACAAAAATTTGCCTAATTTGCAAACGAATCCCTGAATCTACATTATTTTTGAATGGCCTATCCAACGATACCCCACACGGCCACACCACACCACGGGATAGAGGAGAAAAAAAATCATCCCCACTTTACGTGCAAGAGAGGTACCCTACAGTTTTTTTTCTTCAAGATTTTATTTTACCACTTGTGTTTAATATGTATACCCATGCCAAATTACAGCTTTCTATTAAGGCTCCTACAAACAGGCGCGGCACGAGGCGCGTCACAAAGAGACCGCTCGTCGCGCGGCACGCGGTGTTTGTGTCGCGCCTGTTTGTAGGAGCCTTTACCAAGGGTCTCTGAGCTAAGCTGTGGACAGACAGACAGACATAGTGAAACTATAAGGGCTCCTTCTTGAATGCGGAACCCTAAAAATATGTATTTTCAGGTTCTACTAATTTTGTTACGGGACAGCCGGTTCACGGTAGCAAAACTGTTGGTGTTCGGAACCCGAAAGTTACAAATTAATTTAAATGTTCGAAACACAGTCGGCCAGAGTCATCCTTGTTGGATCCGTTAATGACTTACTTATTTCGCTCGTTTGGAACTCCATCGAGATGAAGGAAATTTACTTACCCTTTTGGGGATAAACTTTTCAATTATTTGTTGTATCATTATTAGTTACTTACAGTCACAGCTTAATTTCAGTGAAATGTTGCCTAACCGCAGCTTTTGGTATAGTAACATATCAGAACCACTATACTATATTATATGCATGAAGACTACGTAGGTACCTACCTAGGTTTTCTCCATAATCCTTTTCCGAACGTCGAGGTAAAACGATAACTGCCACTGTGAATTTTAGTACATAATAGTACATATTAAAACATTTATTATAACGTACTTTATTAAATTTATTCTGAAAATATGTAGATGTAACTTAAAAGTTATTAAAGTTAAAGTAAACGGAACTTAAATTTTCTCTCCCTACCGTGAGAACAAGCACTTAGTTCGCCACGATATGGCAAATAGGTTTCCGTCCCACATCTTGCCTCGGATGACGGCTTGGTTTCTGCTATTTAAATCTTTACGCGTCAAGAAAATGTGTACGGCTTTTCTCTCTGTACGTAACACGGTACACATGAAATGGGCACATTACGTATTATTGAATTCGTAAATTGTTCACGCATTGGTCGGTGTGTGTAAATAAAGCTGCCGTACAACTTTCCGAAGTCTTGTAAATACTAAACATTGTTTGCTTTTAATGACTGGCTCATAGGCGCTGTTAGATTTATAGGCCGGAGATTTTGTGGTAGACCCTGATTGCAACAGAAATTGCGAGCAAGCTGTAAGTTGGCAGGCACCGGCACTTAACTCAAAATATTGTTACAGAATATTGACCATCGATATTTCCGTCGGCGCCATTAAAGCTTTAAGGTGCTGCCCAAACAGGGACACCGTAAAACGACCTCTTTTACGTCGCACAGTTAGCGGTATTGCTACTTATTTACCCCAATTTTTTTTCCAGAATACAGTCAAGTGTACAAAAAAAAAAAAAACATCTAGCAATAAAAAAAAAATCGCAGAAAAGAACACGAAAAACTTTTTCATCTCGAAATGCGAAATATAAAAAAATATTTTGAGCGACAACTATTTTTTTTATTTTTTTGTAACTAAGTATACAAAAGAAAATTTAATCAACTAAAGAAAATATGTTTTAAATTAATGGTGTATTTTTTTTTTAAATTAAATTAAAACTGCGAAATAACTTTCATAATGGCGGACACGAGATCAAACGCATCGCCATTTTCAACCGTATTTGTTCCCGCTATGAAATATCTAAAGATTTGACGCTCTCGTCTGTCACTCAGCATCGAGCTGTATGAGATCCGTCATTTGTTTACTGGCGGAAGCTTTCTTTTACATTCGCCCTCGCTGATGTTTGCTGAACAAATACATCATTCTCATAACCAAGAAATTTCATAAACTTCACAAGTTTGGCTAATTTTGTAATACCACAGATACCTGTTACGTCAGTAATACACGTTCATTACACTATGGCTTCTTTCACCGTCGTCTGCTCAGCCTTTTCCCAACTATGTTGGGGTCAGCTTCCAGTCTAACCGGAGGCAGCTGAATACCAGTATTTTACTTGGAGCGACTGCCTATTTGACCTCCACAACCGAATTGCTGACTAACACGATACCCCTTGGTAAGCCTGGTTGTCAGACTTTCGGGCTTCTGTCTACCCGTAACGACTGTCAAAGATTTAAAAATGACAGCCAAGACCAACGGAGGCACGGGATGGTCAGTTGGTCACCCATCCACAGACCGACTTTAGCAAGCGTAGCTTAAGCTGTGATCAACCCGTGTGGCTGTCATTATTTAGCCACGAGCCCCTCTCTGGCTTCTTTCATCCGTCGAAAAATTATTTGAATCGACGACCATTTGAATAAACAGAAACCTTGGGCTCGAGGTGAGAGTTAGGGAAAAATATTGCTCCAAAACACAAGCTCACTGCTGAGCGAGACAATGACATACGGAGGGATCAATATCGTGCACACATACATAGTTACTAACCTTTATTTATGTTTAGACTAGAAAGACATAATATAGAGTAAAGGCTCCTTCCTACAAACAGGCACGGCACGCGACGCGACACAAAGAGACCGCTCGTCCCGCGGCACGCGGTGTCTTCGTGTCGCGTCGCGTGTCGCGCGTGTTTGTAGGAGCCTTAAATCGTGCCTCCATCTCTGCGAACCTTGTTGATTCGAAGATAGGTAATTATTTTGTTAATCTGAGATTAATAATTATCTACTTACCGCCTTACATATAAACGCGGAATAAAGTTATACTTGGTATAAACGTCAAAAATGTATGGTTATACTGAAGTTATTCATAGTAAATATTCCGCGTTTATAAGTAAGGCGGTTAATAATTATATTACAAAACAAAGTCGGGTTATTTACACCATTTATAACTCAAAAATGGCTGGAACGATTTTTATGATTTAGGATTTGTTGGATTTGTCTCCGCCCCGAATAGCAGAATAACTGTTAAAACATGCAAAATTTCTCGAAAAGAAAATATATGTAGAAAATTCACTTTCTCATACATTTTGTACATAACGGGTTATTTGATGATATCTCGAGAACGGATTGGGGAACCAGGAACAAGAAATGTAAGGACAACAGACGAAGGCGCGGGCAGAAGCTAGTATATAATAAAACTGGCTTTTGCCCGCGGCTCCGCCCGCGTAGATGTCGGTTATCGCATAAAAAAAGTAGCCTATGTCCTTCTCCATATCCCAGGCTATATCTCTGCCAAATTTCATGACGATCGGTTCAGCGGTTTAGGCGTGAAAACGTAACATACAGACAGACCGACAGACCGATAGACAGACAGACAGACAAGAGTTACTTTCACATTTATAATATTAGCATGGATAATGTTAGAGGCACTTAAAAGTTAAAGGTACTAAAGCTGTTAAATGTCTTCCAAATAAACAGGTTTATATCTTGTTTTGTTTGTATCAATATTAGGAGTAGGTACCTCATACGTCGTCTCGATGTAATTTCGGTAAATTAATTGTATTGTATCCATTTCACTTACACGCATTTTATTTCATTCAGAACACCATAATACCATCTCGACGAAACCGAAATAATATTAAATTACGATATTCGAATGGAATTTCGTTATATTATGTGATGTGCGACAGTGCGAGCTTCCAGAAAATGTAATGTTAAGGCTCCTACAAACAGGCGCGTCACGCGACGCGACACAAAGGCACCGCATGTCGCGCGACGAGATTTACCTCAGTGTCGCGTCGCGTGTTGCGCCTGTTGTCGCAGCGCTGTTATTCTGTAAACAATTCTTTATATTGATGTATTAGACTGCTTAGACTGCTCGTATTTCTACTATCCCTATAGAGGTAAAAGGCGTAACAGGATCAATAAAACTATAACATAATGGAACCATATTTACTTACAATGGAATCTATTTTAATGTGGTGCCCTTCAGCAGTCAACTGAAGACGAATTTAAATTGCGCATTAAAATCAAAAGCTGCGGTATCATTTCTCCTGTGTTACTTACTGAAGGCGTGCTCACACAAAATTTTACAGAGTGAGCTTTTGTGATAAAACTTCTACACAAAACCCCAAGCTATGAAGAAAACAGATAATTCTCCAAAGAGACGAGAGCTCGAGTTCTGACTTTCTGAGAAACCTTTCCTCATGATTTCGGTTTTCGCTATGCAATATATCAATCTGCCTAGCCTTAACCCAACTATGTTGGGGTCGGCTTCCAGTCTAACCGGATGTAGCTGAATACCAGTATTTTACATGGAGCGACTGCCTATCTGACCTCCACAACCCAGTAACTGGGTAACACGATACCCCTTGGTAAGACTGGCTGTCAGACTTTTGGGCTTCTGATGACCCGTAACGACTGTCAAAGATCCACGAATGACAGCCGGGACCAATGGCTTAACGTGCTTTCCGAGGCACGGAGGAGTCTCGGTATGTAAAGATGGTCACCCATCCACGGACCAACCCCGGCAAGCGTAGCTTATCCTGACGGATCGACCCGTGCGGCTGTTATTCCTTAGCCACGAGCTCCACGAGATCTTTACATACCGAGACTCCTCCGTGCCTCGGAAAGCACGTTAAGCCGTTGGTCCCGGCTGTCATTTGTGGATCTTTGACAGTCGTTACGGCTCGTCAGAAGCCCAAAAGGTCTGAAGCCAGTCTTACCAAGGGGTATCGTGTTACTCAGTTACTGGGTTGTGGAGGTCAGATAGGCAGTAGCTCCATGTAAAATACTGGTATTCACCTGCATCCGGTTAGACTGGAAGCCGACCCCAACATAGTTGGGAAAAGGCTAGGCAGATTGATTTTATTGCTCAGATTCAATGACGACGCATGCCTATAATCTCCGATAATCTGGTACCCGGTGGTTATTTTACAGAGGGAAGAGGTTTAGGAATCAGAAGTCAAAAATAAAAATTTGATTTCTTACTGTTTGATAAAAAAAAAACAATATTAATATGATTTTTAGGGTTCCGTACCTCGAAAAGAAAAAATGGAACCCTTATAGGATCACTCGTGGTCTGTCTGTTTGTCCGTCTGTCACAGCCAATTTGCTCCGAATCTACTGGACCGATTAAGTTGAAATTTGGTACACATATGACCTTTGGTGACTCAAACACGGACGTGTAACGTAAATAATTGAATTTTGAATATAGAGGTCACTTTTGGGGGGCAAATAAGAAAAAAAAAGGATATAAGGAGAGGAAAAATGAAAGGGAAAGGATTTATTTATGAGATGTATATTTTCTTTTTTTTAAAGAAAAATGATGAAAATTGACCATTCCCATCATCTCCGAAACTAGTAGAGAGCATAAAATTTTGAAAAAAAAAAAAAAAAAAAAATACAAATATTTTTCTTTACATGTCTATCCTAAAATAACATGGTAAATCTCTCAATATTGTGTGGAATGTATGGGAGAATTTGATTTTCAACTACAATGTTAAGTTTGTTCTTGAGATAAATTAATCCCAACTACGGAACCCTTGATTATGTGTGGACCGATACGCACTTGGCCAATTTTTTTGTAGTGAGGTTTGCTTTGATGGCATTAAAATAAAATTACTTCAGCGTTCATTTGTGACAATTATTTTTAAAACGTTTAACCCACTTTTGTAGATTTATGAATAATTAACTTCTAATACTTTTTCTTATATCCTCAATCTTCAAGTTAATAGTATAATAATAACACATTAATTAGTCGATCGTTAGTCAGGTTACACTTAGTTTAAGTAGTTTTGGCTTTTAAACTGGTATAAATATAAAGAGACTAGCTTTTGCCCGCGGCTCCGCCCGCGTGGATGTCGGTTATCGCGTAAAAAAGTAGCCTATGCCCTTCTCCATATCCCAGGCTATATCTCTGCCAAATTTCATGACGATTGGTTCAGCGGTTTTGGCGTGAAAACGTTACATACAGACAGACAGATAGACAGACAGACAGACAGAGTTACTTTCACATTTATAATATTAGAATGGATAAGATTAAGCGCGACACATCAACCAAACACCTTTAGTCGTTCGTTCTATCTACGAGATGATCAAATTATCTTTGGTGCAAATTTACTTACTTATGGCTTTGTTTTACATAATGAACTGATAATCTCGACAGTAGTTCGAGAAACATAAACTTTCAGGAATTTCACTTATTCTTAGATTTTGTATACTCCACGGTAGATGTTGTGAAGTGTATGTTTCTGTTAGATGTTGTATAGTTCGATGTAAATATATTTTGTCGTAAATACATATACTTAAGGCTTTGTTTTACATAATAAAACTTATAATCTCGACAGTAGTCCGAGAAACATACATTTTCATTAATTTCACTTATTCTTAGATTTTGTATACTCCACGGTAGATGTTGTGAAGTGTATGTTTCTGTTAGATGTTGTATAGTTCGATGTAAATATTTGTCGTAAATACATCTATTATTTGTTTTACATAATAACACTGATAACCTCGACAGTAGTTCGAGAAACATAAATTTTCAGGAATTTCACTTTTCTTAGATTTTGTATACTCCACGGTAGATGTTGTGAAGTGTATGTTTTTGTTAGATGTTGTATAGTTCGATGCAAACATGTGTCGTAAATACATAAATAAGGCTTTGTTTTACATAATAAAACTGATAATCTCGACAGTAGTCCGAGAAACATAAATTTTCAGGAATTTCACTTATTCTTAGATTTTGTATACTCCACGGTAGATGTTGTGAAGTGTATGTTTCTGTGAGATTTTGCATAATTCGATGTACATATTTGTCGTAAATACATATCAGCTATGTGTTACGTCGCCAAACAAAATGCCAGGCCACCTACTTTCTTTGTAGTTTTGATGGCATCTCCATTGGCCGTCTCCAGCGGGCGTTCCATATGTCTACCGACCGCTCGTTGACGCTCGCTAATCAACAGGCCGACACATAAGAACGACAACAGTAAATATTGGAGTATCTTCTCAATTGATCATTGTTTCGAGAATATCGATAGATATTTACTAGGAGCTTTAGACCAGTTCAGACATCAAATTATTTAAAATCAGTGGATTATCTACCTTATTTATTACTAGCTGACCGGACAGCCGATGTCCCGTTTCCTAAAACTCGATCGCAGCGCCACCTATCGGGTCCAATTGTGAATCTAAACCATTCTAGAATCCCCTTGAACACGCACAAAACATTTCACGTACACTTTTACACCAATATTATAAAGAGAAAAGATTTGTATGTTATGAATAAACTCAACAACTACTGGACCGATTTAAAAAATTCTTTCACCAGTAGAATGCTATATTATCAGTATCACTGAGTAACATAGGCTATCATTTATAAAGATATCACGCGGGCGAAGCTGCTGGCGGAAGCTAGTCAAAAATAAAGAGGAAAGATTGTTTGTTTGTATCGAATAAGCTCCGAAACTACTGGACCGATTTTAACCATTTTTTCACCAATAGAAAGTTAACTTATCAGGAAGTAACATAGGCCATGATTAATATTAAAAAAATTAGAGATCCTTAAGAAACTTGCAATAATGTAACCCATAGTAGCAAAATTTTGCCTATAAACCACGTTATCGAAACTTACGCGAGTGAAACCGCGGGGAGCAGCTAGTTTTATATATAAAGATGGGTAAAGCTAAAAATTGGATTTAAAAAATCTCCCATATATTCCAACTGCAATTGCTTGACTATTACTAAACTGCCGTGGTATTTTGGGACCCCGCTGTAACATCATGATACTCTGATATTTTTCTTATTCATAACATGTGACTGAATTTTGTGCTTACTTGAGCATTTATTTAGATAACGCAACGGCCTGAATTCCATCTTTTCTGAAGGAACTTCATTATTTCAAAAATACTCACAATTTATCACACTTATTTCAGTTGATATTACATTCTTTAAACAGAATCATTACCTATTTCTTTGAAATTGGTGCAAATAGTTGTTTAGTTAGAAGAATAAACGTATATATTGAAGAATTTTATGAGAGAGAATTTAATATCAGTAAGGAGGAGTTAACGGAAACTTGTGTAGTTACTATGTTATTACACTCCAGCGTCGTGTTTGTACAATCTTTTAAAAGTTTACTGTGGTGTGGTCTGTGTAATGTTTTTTTGTGGTTCGTTAACCGCTTGTTCTATTCCTCACTTTGTCACTAAGCGCGTGATGCGGTTTTCGCTCGACTATTTTTGTAAAACACTAACTAAGAGGTGACATAAATTCTTTATTACTTCTTTTAGCACCCGAACTTGATGTGATGATTCTACTTTATAAGTAGGTTCGCATCAGCATATATCTCAAAATTGTTGTCAAAATTCTTTTTGGATACATTGGCCATGGTCCAACAGCTTAGATATCGAGTTTAAATATCGTCGTATCAAGCGACCGTCTACGACTTGAGTGCTATTACACATGATTTACGGCTCTCAGTATCAATTTAGAATAGATAGATACCATAAATATAGGATGTGCTCCTATTTTTTATTAGAAATAGGTTCAGGAGGTAGGTATAATATTGCGCATCATTGCGAAATGATGATTTGAGAGTTTTGCTGACTGTTCTAAGGACAAAACACAATTTTTTACTGTTTTTTTGACGTGACAACGTCTAATAAATCGATGAACGCCGGCTGCATGCACGAAAAAGGATGACTCGTTGTCCCGTTACGTTCATTGTCCCTTTACGTTCATTGTCCCTTTACGCTCATTGTCCCTTTACGCTCATTGTCCCGTTACGCTCATTGTACGCTTGCGCCACATCAATGTTTTGTTATGACGTTGTCACGGTAAACTATCGTCCGTAAACCAACTTTACAGACAACCAATTTTTTTAATGGACCCAATTTTCATATTGGTAGTCTCATTTTAAACTGTTAATCTTCGGAATGCCCTTTTTGAAAGATAGATTCCCTTTTATTACATTGCATGTTATTTGGGAGATGTGCCTACAAACGAAGTAGTTCAGATCAGGGGTTCGCGTTCAGTTAGTGACGTTGAATCATTAGCATTGTATTTAGCAGGTAGATCGTATCAAATATTAATCCACGATGTAAAGCTGCTGTATACAGCGCAGCTTTGTTCTGCTTACATCATTTTAATACTTTGAGATTTTCTCAGGTGTGATTCTGTTTTTTCTATTTAATTTTTGCTGATCGTTTTGAAATTTAAATCATTCAAAATAGCAGAAGAACTTGCTGCCTAAAATAAATGATCTTATAATTTCTAATAGCGGTACAGACAATAAAAAAACCGGCCAAGTGCTTGTCGGACCACGCACAATGAAGGGTTCCGTAGTTGGGACGAATTTATCCCAAAAACAAAATTAACATTGTAGTTGAAATACGTGTTCTCATATACATTCCAACTGCAAATGTAAGTTGGTTGACTATTACTCGTTATCTTGTAAAGCCAACTTTTCTGTGATAGTTTTCCTTCTAATTTCGTTATATATACCTACTATTCTATGAATGAAATGAAAAGGTAATAATATAATGACTACATTGTTGTATTGGGTTCCCACCTGTAAAAAGAAATGTAAGTGGTAATAGTAAATAAATAAATAATATATTATATGAATATAATATATAAAATTTTACGCCGTGAATTTTATCACATATATCCAAAAACAACCATTTAGCTGGCAGCAGCGGGGGGACCACTTGACTCTAATAAAAATAGCACTTCAAAGCTTAATATTACGCAAAGGGATCCCTGAATCGAATCACAAAACCCGCAATATTTTTGAACGGCCTATCCAACGATACCCCACAATATGAAATAGACGAGAAAAAAAAATTCATCCCTTCTTTACTTATAGGAGTACCATAAAAAAATTGAAGATTTTACTTTACCACTTTGTCGGCGTGATTAATACGTACGAGTATACCCATGCCAAATTACAGCTTTCTGGTACAAGAGTCGCTGAGCTAAGCCGCGGACAGACAGACGGACATGGCGAAACTATAAGGGTTTCTTGTTGACTACGGAACCCTAAAAACAACAAAATGAAAGAAAGTTAATTTGAAATTAATCTTCGTTTGTATTTCTATTGATTTATTATAATAATGAAGAAGATACTGTTTAGTTCTTCCTGTTAGTATCTTCGGCTTCGGTCACTGATTGGAAGTCGTTGCGTGTTTATACATACACAGATAATGGGGTCAAACATTTATCTGTGAGCTGATAACAAGCATTATAAGGTTTTTAATGACATTTCATTTGAATGTAAATATGTACGTATAATATCTAAATGGGGAGACTAATGTACCGCCTAAGCCAAAACAATTAATAATAAGTATAACTATGTTAAATAATAATAAGAAATGCAGACAATGGATCAGGGCCTCAAGTCTGCTATTACAATAGTGTCAGAATGGTCTCGCCATTGTGAGTATTTGACAGTGTTTGTATGGCAAATCTGTCAAAAACTCACAATGAAGAGACCATTCTGACACTATTGTAATAGCAGACTTGAGGCCCAGATTTGCGTCATACTAATATCTTCGAAATATTGTTTCGTATTTTTCAACCTACGTTATAAAATGTATTATTACCTTAACTATTACGAAATATAAGGCTCTTTCTTACAAACAGGCGCGACACAAAGGCAACGCGCGCGCGTCTCGCGACGAGCGGTGCCTTTGAGTCGCCCGCGATTCGCGAATTTGGCGTTGTACTATACCTACTCCATTTAAAATAAGATTACAATTAAATAAATCTTTTTTACAGTCCGTTCAACCGATTTTGACTTCTATTCCGTAGGTATAAGGATGGCATTAAAAGCAAAAAAGTGGTTAAAATACCAACTGTTTACTGCAGCTGCCATTTGTCATGCCACCAACGCAATAGAAGTCAAAATCTGATGAACGGACTGTAAACATTGTTTATATAAATGTCTAATCTTATTTCAAACGGAGTATAGGTACATTCTTTGCCCTCAGCACCAAAATAGATCGGTATCCAATCACGAGACAAGGACTGATGAGGATGACAGCATTATAAGATTGAATTCAGTGCGGTTAATTAAGCGTGTCGAGGAGCGGCTTGGGTGCGTACGTGGCAGTACACCTGGACTTTACCAGTTCATAGTGTTTACTGTTTAGAGGAGCTCGTGGCTAAGGAATAACAGCCGCACGGGTCGATCCGTCAGGTTAAGCTACGCTTGCCGGGGTTGGTCCGTGGATGGGTGACTATCTTTACATACCGAGACTCCTCCGTGCCTCGGAAAGCACGTTAAGCCGTTGGTCCCGGCTGTCATTCGTGGATCTTTGACAGTCGTTAAGGGTCATCAGAAGCCCAAAAGTCTGACAGCCAGTCTTACCAAGGGGTATCGTGCTACCCAGTTACTGGGTTGTGGAGGTCAGATAGGCAGTCGCTCCATGTAAAATACTGGTATTCAGCTGCTTCAGGTTAGACTGGAAGCCGACCCCAACATAGTTGGGAAAAGGCTAGGTAGATATATATAGTGTTTACTGTTTAATTGGTTGCATAGCGAGCTTTGATTGCACGGTGCACCCAAGTCGCCAGGCCCGCGTCAAACTGCACGGGTGAAAGGAAGCGTTACCAATGTTTCCGCACTCACGGGACCTTGATCCACCCATGCGAGTAACTTCGTACCGTGTTGAATCAGCGAAACAACTTTTTATTACGACTCGTTTCCACAAGATGATGGGCTTACATTTACGCAGTTGACCGCTCATGAGACGATTTATTGGTCTTTATCATTGTCTCTACGAGAACCAATGTTATTAACTTGTTTGCCTTTGTCACGTATAGTATAATGTAATAAATAATCAACCCAAAGGGTGAAAGTCCTTGAAATAACTTTATTATCGGCGTTGTTTGTGTTGTTCGCGTCTTCGTATTATTAATATTATCATTAATAGGTATTGGAAGTTTCCATCCAGCATCCACTAAACGTTCACTCTCCAAATGGCATCGCTTAATCAGCAGTATATCTCATAGAGTAAATCAATAAGTGACGGGTTTATGGTTCTAGTGGGATCTAAACAATAATTTGGTTAGTTGCAGTCTGTGGTATGCGTCTGCTATTGAAGGCAAACTGGTATTAATGTAGTAAATAGTTGCAAGTACCAGATTAACTATCGTTCCGTTTATAATCATGGCCGCCACTGTTTGAGCATCGTTCAATCGGAGCGATGCACTGTCGACGTGCGTGTAATAGACCGTCTAATGGAAAGCGGCTCAAGATTACATACACGGTCAACGTTAATTGTACACTTATAAGACACGTTTGTTTCTCTGAAGAACAAGATGGAATACTTTCACTTTTTATACTCTTTTCAATCTATTGTCTCGACAGCATTTCTAGGCTTGAAATAAATGCATTTTCTCCATACCTTACTTTTATTATTGATGATGTCTCAATTGGTAATATCTTAGTTTTAAGGTAAAAAAAAACTTTAAAAAAAAAAACAACCGACTTCCAAAAAAATACACTAAAAAGTAAAAAAATACTTTAATTTCCGAAGGCCGTGTCTTTGGTTCTGTATAATTTCGTTATTTGCCACCGACTTCCGAAAGTATTTTTTTTGTAAAAGGTTTTTATTTTTCACTTTTTAGTGTGGTGTGTACCCCACACCAATTCGTATACCACTACTTGTGATGTAAACAACAGTGGCAGGAAGTTTTATAACTTCATCAACGTACAGTGGATTAAATACTTATTATTGAAGCTAACTCAAAAACTACCCTAGCAAAGTTAATACAATTGACGTGGGACCACCGCGCAAGCTTCCTCTACCGAATGAAGGAGATATAAAAGTCAGTTCATAAACAAATAATTTATGCCCGAACATGTATAATAATATATACACACATCAAAAAAAGTTTGTGTTCACTCTTAAATCTTTTTTGTTACGGTAGATTATATTATGTATGATTTCTTCTTCTTTTTAGATTCTTTATTGAAAAATATAGATTTAGAATATAAAACAATAAAACAGTTCAATTGTCAGCCACGTCCCAAGACAGTGCCAGAGCTCACGGAAGCCGCTATTCAAGAATGGGACAGGTTACCCCAAGAAATGCTGGATAACTTGAGTCTCATTATGCCCAGGAGGATCACCGCATGTGTTCGAGCCAGGGGAGGAGTTATATTATACTAGCTTTTGTACGCGGCTCCGCCCGCGTGGATGTCGGTTATCGCGTAAAAAAGTAGCCTAATATGTCCTTCCCCATATCCCAGGCTATATTTCTGCCAAATTTCATGCCAATCGGTTCAGCCGTTTAGGCGTGAAAACGTAACATATAGACAGACAGAGTTACTTTCACATTTATAATATTAGTATGGATTGAAAATAAACCTTTTATTAATAAATTGTTGTTTACGTTTGTTTAACCCATTTGCTGCCCAGCACCCAGCATATATGTCAAAAAATAATTCGTTCGTGTGCCTACAATCCGTATTCGAGCAGTCGCTATAGATGACTTCTGTTCATGCCCAGGACCCAACTAGCGACACCAAATCTAAGTATGTAAATTTGCCAAACAATTTATGGCTTACAAGAAAAAAATATTTTTGAACTGGGCAGCAAATGCGGGCTCATACAGACTAGTGCGATATCGCGGGCGCGACGCGACACTAGTAGCACAATTTCTTTGTCGCTGCCTGCCGCGCCCGCAATATTTGAGGATTGGGATCAATTCTTCATGGACCCCACCATCAGAACTGGATTTTGATAAGATTTTTCCAAATCGGTTTATAAACGACAAGGTACATACAAAAACATACAGTCTAATTGAGCACCTCCTTTTTTTGAAGTCGGTTAAAAAGTGGTCTTCTAGGTAGAATCTAGGTTTTAATCAGTAAAAGTCTTGACACGCCCTCCCACTCCGCCCAGAGCGGGAGAAGTTATTTGATAATTTCCCACCCAAAAAAAAAGGTAGAATCTCAAATTAAAATAAATCACCATTGTTACATCCTAAAATCCTTCTCTAAACTCCGTGTTCATAAAAGATTTTATAACGGCAATTTATTAAGGTATTATCTACTCGTACAAAGAAATTAAACGATTAATTACCCATAAAAAGTACTTACTTATTTACTGTTTTATATAAGTTTAGCGTCTTATTCATACTTAATTGGTATATCGCTGCGCTATTGTCAATTATCTGTATTCTGTACCTAACTAGGTATGATAATCTGTTCTAATTGTTGTTGATTATAATTTACAAAGTCTATTAGCATACTGGCCCTGCAATAGAAACTGTAAGGTAGGTACTTTCCTGACGAAATTAATGCCTTCAGTAAGATTATGAAAAATTTAACATTGTAAAAAATGTATTAACAATCCATCATACATCCACACTCTGGGAACGCTCACTCAGGAGCGCTACCTACCCAGTACCCATGGCTATTCGTTTGTAATATTAACTGCGATGAATAATAATTAAACGCGAAACAAGAAGCAGAGTATTCGAAAAAGTAGTTTCAATATACTGAAATAGTATCGAACTGAAAACTACATCGGTTGGGTAATGTGAAGAAAACGTGTTTTTGGACCAAAGTAGGTATACCGTTCTATCGAAAAATACTGATAACCATCTCTCCAAAAAGCAATTTGCGAAAGGAGATATGAATGCGGACACCACTAGGTTTCAGTACCTTTGAAAACTGCCATCATTTAGATATTTATGACTGAAAAACTTCATGTGTAGGTCCTAATTATGATGAACTATATTACGAACTGTGATACTCGACAAACCTCAGATAGAAATTGTTGTTGAGTATCTACCATGTCTATCCAATCTGAAGTAATGCGCTTACCTTTCTCAAATATATATTTTACAAACCTGGTGAACTTTCATCAAACGTTTTTGTTGCTTGGGAATCTACTGAAATAGAAGCGAAGCTGTAAACAAGTGAAGTAAAAATAAGCATTTTCTGTTTTACATTTTAGGTATAAACTCACTCACAAAATGAGTTTACATCGTAATGTATGAAAAATATGTATTAAATGGATCTGGCACGATTTGTGCAATATTGTTTGCAAACGTGAAGTGGAGGGCCGCCAGACGTGACGCGCTCACTGCTAAACAGATGTACGAGTATACACATTAATCCGTATACTCTGGATGATTTATAAGTACATGTTACGTGTTATCAATTAGCCCTAGTTAACCACCACTTCATTAATGATGAATGTACATAATTCAGAAGCTCCGCGAAACTTAATGCTGTTAGATTTACTAATGTCCTCGTCCTCGAAGATAAGGAAAATAAGAACACTAACAAATTATGATGAATACAGTTTTCTTTTATCGTGTTCTGCCATTGTTATTATCAGCACACCAGTAATAGTTTATTTACTGTATGTTATCTATCACTTAGCGATGTTTAAGGATAATTGTAATGATGAGGATAGTCTGATATCATAGGGCCAAACATGCCATCTATAAAAAACAGCCATGAAACCAATCTTAAAAGGATCGATGCGCGTTCGCTGTACCAATTGAGCAACGATATCGGCGATATATCTATAAATTATTCTTTGATTTAAATGTATTCCGATTCAGGTGAATAGGGCAACTTATCCCGGTGTAGAGTGAGGCGCATGAAAAATATTTGGGACTGTGCCAACGTTGCTCGGTCCGCGGCCGGCGGCGGCGGCGTCGCGACGCCCCTTGACTCGACCATCGGACTCGATAACGCAATGCAATACCTGACGTCGAAAGTGCATCGCTTACGTTTGCTCTCAACTCAAAATATCTTTGAATAACAATTCCTTAATTCAATGCTACATAACTAGTGTTCTTTTTTAATATCTCCACAAGAAAGACACATTGTAGATTATTTTAATGATCAGTAAATCAATTACGTGTTTGTGGTTACCATACAAACATCTGCGGCTTCAAATGTTTTGTGTTGTTACGTTCCAAAATAAGCAAAAAACAACTCATAGGGAATCACTCCATTGTTTGCCTGTCAAAGGCGATTTTCTCTGAAACTTTCAGAATTAATTTGTCCCCCTTTTCTCATAATGTTTCAGTGTTGTTTTCGTTTATAATAAAAGAAAGCTATTCGTTGAACTTGTACGTTTGTTACACAAATAGCGCAGAACAAATGCGCAAGTACGACATGCACTTGGCTGGCTTGTTATATTTTTACTTTACTTTGTAAGACTCATTTTTATTATAATGGTCACGTTATTAAGGTTTTGGTGTATACTCAGAACTCTTACCGCCTTACTTATAAAAGCGGAATAAAGTTATACTATGAATAACTTCGGTATAACCATATATTTTTAAGTAAGGCGGTTTAAGAACACACAATTGAGTTTCCGATACGCTGAAGTTTCACGTTTACAAAATAACAACTCCAGCCTTAAATTGCACCCTTCTAGTCCTTAAGCTATGTCAATAAAAATATATTATAATAAATTACCGAAAAACATAAAACAAGAAAATAAAACCAATATATTTTTAAATAAATTAAAACAAGTCTTACAATTAATTAATAAAAGTTATTATACAATAGACGAATATCTTATGGATAAATTCAATAATAATTAGATCGGATAAGTAACACCATAAACATAAATGAGTTAAAACATATTAAGTATTAGTTTAAATATATTACTATATTTTAAATACACTAATTGCAATACAAAATATTTAAACGAAAAATTAAATTACTAATAATAATATATAATCTAATACAAAAATAAATAAATATATTGATCTACACATATAATCAGAGAATAAATAAATGGGTAATAATATATACCTAATAAAGGAAATAATTTTGATATTTAAGTAGTAATATAGAAAATAATGAAAGCGCTCTTCCTCTCTCCTATTTATACTATTAAAAAAATTGCTGATGATAATTGTTTCCATTTATTAAACTTACCACCTGTATGTGTTCATTATGGATTGCAATAAAGATGAATTGAATTAACCGTATTTTATATACTCGCAATGGGAAAATGTTGCACAAAAGGGTAAATTTTTAAATTTAGATAGAGAATCGTCTCTATCTAAATTTAAAAATTTACCCGATTTTGACCGATTTTGACTTCTATTCCGTAGGCATAATGATGGCATTAAACGGAAAAAAGTGGTTACAATGTCAACTGTTTACTGCAGCTGCCATTTGTCATGCCACCAACGCAATAGAAGTCAAAATCGGTTGAACGGACTGTAAAAAAGGTTATTTAAATGTCTAATCTTATTTCAAATAGAGTGTAGGTACCGAGGAAACAAATTGACTTGTCTTCCTACTGCCTACATAACCTAGTAAATAACGACTGAGAATGAGTAGATACTATACACGACTCTTTAATGTTCGCTGTTGAAAGCGAGCACCAGCATCACATTGAATGAGCGTCGTGTATAAGTGTAGAATAGTTCCAGAAGAAGCAGTACGCTACACTAACAAAGAATAATGCTGGAATACGATTCTCTAACAAAATTTAAAAATTTACCCTTTTGCAATATTTTCCCATTGAGAGTATATAAAATACGGTTAATTCAATTCAATTAAATTCATCTTTATTGCAATCCATAATGAACGGAGTAAATGGAGTATACGTTTCAATGATTTACATAATTGTTTTTTTTTTTTTTTTAAATCTGGGGCTTTCCAAACCTATTCATAAATAATGTCTCGTCCTACCAAAGTGGTCAAGTTTAGACTGTCAAACCGCTATCAGCCGTACACCTCCGGCCAGGGTTACTTAGCAATCATTAATCACTTACTCAGCTTGACTACTATACATTTATATATAGACTTACAACTTTATTGGGATCTAACTTCTAGTTATTTTGAAATAGATTTTAATGTAACGTAACATCAACACGAAGCCGATGCTTAGCGATGTTTACTTTAAGATCAGACATTGTCAGCTCTCTGATAAGATTAAATTATTTGAAGAAGTTATGATATACAAAATCAACAGAACCATCGATTCATTCCATCGGTACCTTTATCATAATGTCACATGAACGACTTGTTTTAAGCTCATGCATCACCTAATCAAAGTTAGAAGTCACTTAGTGAGTTTTGTTTATTTCAGGTGAGTAACGGCAATGTCATCGATACAGGAACACCTACCCTGCTGGTATTTACCGTTTATTATTTAGCACTACTTTACTTACGCATGTGGATGCAATCACATTTAACATGTCTGAATGATTACTAGTTTATAATCTACTAACCGTAAGTTAGCTGATCTCATTTCATGTCTGCCAATTCGATTTATAAATATTAAACAAGGAACGCCTACTCACTCGCTCGCACGACTAACCCTCATTTTTAAACGTCGTTGTACTTTTAAGCTTCCTTTTCTTGTTCTTATGCGAGAGGTTAATTTTCTTTTGTAACGTTTATATTTAATTCCTTAGAACGCCATGATAATTGTACTTCATGGTACAATAATAAAGTATAACCCGAATCCTCTATGTTTTACAGTTCGATTCTTGTTTTTGTATAATTATTAGATCTGTACTCTTAGTTTTATGATCTTGTAGTAATAGATCAAAGCATTTTAGATAAACGAATTAATGTTTCGCTTTTATTAGATAAACCATGTGTCCATCTTTTCTAGTAGATTTGCGTCATAATATAATTAACTAACTTTTACCCGCGGAGCCGCCCACGTAGATGTCGGTTATCGCGTCAAAAAAGTACCCTATGTCCTTCTTCATATCCCAGGCTGTATCTCTGCCAAATTTTATGACTATCGGTTCAGCGGTTTAGGCGTGAAAACGTAACTTTATAATATTAGTATGGATAAAGTATAGATTGCGATCGTTTAAATACTGGTTGCTAACTCTAACGTGTATATAATACTATCAAAGAAATCTCCGCGCGAAAAGAAGAAAATTACGTACACAATAGCTAAGTGAAAATGAACCAGACCTCGGGGAACAAGTAAAATTCAAGGTTATATGTGCGGCGCGTTACAAAAGATTTCTTTCAGGCTCTTTTCACGTACGAGTATGTGGTATAATTTTCACAAGTCCTTTAACCGTAGTAAATCAAATGCTACATATTTTGTGGTAACACAATATAAACTGTAATTTTCATTGTTTGAGACAACTTTAGTCCTACTGTTCATTAAACGCTTCCATTTCATCATGTATTCATCATGCATGTTAGTGTAATCTCATCAAAATTCTTATGTAATAAATACATTAAATTTCCTCAATCTCCAAGTGACATTGATATAGGCCAGGAGTCGGCTTCGAGACACCAGACACGCTTTGATCTGTACACGTAATGTTATTTATTACATATCACACATTTATTCATTATTTACTTATTTACCTTTTCTATTGATGTTTCGACACACGATTTTTATTATGTTTTCGTATATCGAACAGTTTTGTTAATAGTCTGTATTTTATTAGAATCATAAACTGACTTGATTATACGCATTATAAAAACAAAAGGTACTCAGTATTCCTAAGAAGTGTTGACGGCCAAACATTTTCGTATAAGAATCAAGACATTATTAAACTTAAGTATCCGCTTTGCATGCAAACATGTTTTAAATATTTAATCGATTGTAGTACCTGTCTGCTAATCGCGAATCTTTTTGTGCGTAACCTGCATATCTGGTTTTATATGCAGACATTAATATAGTAGTGCGTTGAGTTTCCAACTTACGTATTATTCAGTTCATATGCGTCGAATGCATATTTTTGTTGACGTTCGGTATGCGGAGTTTAAATTGGAATATTGCCCTCGAATAATTCTGGAATACATTTGAATGTTTTTCTGCTTCGTTATAGTATGTAAAATCGTCAAAAGTAGTTAGTATTTTCAGGAATATTTTGCTATATGGACTCCTGGTTTCAGCTATGTGAACGCAAGTTGTAAAGAACGCCCAAGGGGCAGTTTAGCGTGCTTTCCGCGTGTGTCTACGTACATAGACATACGCACAGATTCCAACGGTAATTGGGGTGTCACTAATTTGAATAAAGGCATGAATGTACATTTATTGTGAAATATAGTGAAATATACTGTGAAATATAGTGTTATCTCTATCTCTGTAATGAATCAAATCGAATAAAATATATAGTGTGTCACCTTTGAAAATTATCGTGTATCGAAGTACCATTAAGACCTCGCCTGGACTGTTGCCAGAGTTTGGGTATTATTAGCATCGTCGACAACGACAAAGTTAATCAAGCTCAAATAAGATCAATATTTCCCGTAGGTGAAATGATAGCGTTGTGTCTCAGGGCCAGGTGCTCGGCCCACTTATAGCCTGGATTACTGGCTGCAGCGGACGAAGATGGGTGCCGTCACAGTCGGAATTTCTTTACATCATTATTTTGACACTAGTATGACAGTATGTTTAGTCGAGAATACCGCCACAGTTTGATATTTTATATCTGGAACAGGAGTCGTAGGCGCGGGAAACCCATGGCTACAATTTGTTGCTTCCAATGCTTGGTTCATTGGTGGGTTAGTTCAGTGTGGCGCCGGACGTAAAGAATGGCACCACCCCATTTCCTCCCGTGGGTGTCGTAAAAGGCGACTAAGCGACTTTCTAGAAAATAGGCAGCAACGTTCTCTATGCATTTTTAACACCATACTGCGATCGCCAACCCGCCTGCGAAGCGTGGCAATTATGGCAAACCCCCCCAATTGGGGGAGGCCTATGTCCAGCAGTGGACGTCTTTCGGCTGAAATGACGATGAATGAACATTGCTTGGTTCTAACAAATTCGTGTCTATAGCAGTTTTTTTTTTGGCAATTAAGTCACTTTCATTTCTTTCTATAGCAAGTTACTGCGACATATTTTTAACCGTTTAATTAACTTGATTGCTTAGTCAACATTATTAAAAATCCCTGAACTGATTTCTGTGTTTTATTTTATTATACGCACAGACGTCAATCGTCAACAACCTTATTTGATAAAATCTATACCTACTTTCCATGTTATGTTGCGTGGCGTGACCATTCGCGTGAGATGCCTGCGTGCGCCGGGAGAAATTCCTTAGTTATATAGCATTCGAAGAAGTATCTATCTTGTTATTATGTATGTATGCATATGACTCCATGTAACTATCTAATGTGACATATTTATATCTGCACAGTTTTTGAAATTGTTTACGTAGGAACTAGGCCGAAAGTCTGACAACCAGTCTTACCAAGGGGTATCGTATTACCAAGTAACTGCGTTGTGGTCAGATAGGCAGTCGCTCTATGTAAAATACTGGTATTCAACTGCATTCAGTTAGACTGGAAGTCGACCCTAACATAGGAAAAAGCCTAGGTAGATGATGAGGCACTAGGCATTATTTCCTGAACATGGTTCAATATCATCATCATCATTTCAGCCGAAAGCCGTCCACTGCTGGACATAGGCGTCCCCCAATTAAGGGGGGGTTTGCCATAATAACCACGCTTGGCAGGCGGGTTGGCGATCGCAGTATGGTGTTAAAAATGCATAGAGAACGCTGCTGCCCATTCTCTAGTAAGTCTCTTAGTCGCCTTTTATGACACCCACGGGAGGAAATAGGATGGTGATATTCTTTACGTCCGGCACCACACGGTTAGCTTCTGCCCGCGACTTAGTCCGCGTAAAATTCAGCCCCATCGCATCGCATTGCCAGCCTGCGCAATTACTCTGATTTCGCTTAGCGTTCATTCCGACTTTTTGTCGTTTGCTCGGCTCCTTAAGGTCATAGCGTGATGGTAAATAGCCTATAACCTTCCTAAAGAATTGTGCTATCCAACACAGCAGTTCCTGAGATTAGCGCGTTCAACCAAACAAACGCTTTAGCTTTTAAAATTATGATATCTCCTAAGATGTTGATTGAAATCAAATGATGTCATGGACAATTTTGTTTACATTTAAATACTTGTGATTAATAACATATTTATTTGGATAAGGATTAATAATATGTTGATAAAACTCCTTCGCAAATAATGCATTAATTTCGAACAAATTTGATTACCATAAAAAAGGTTATAGTGAGTCAATCTTAAAAGATAGACATATGCTGTCGCGGACTTTTTTTTTTGAACATTTAAAGAGGAAAAATTCCATCATACATGATATTTGCGTAACTTAAACCGTTTACGCAGCGCTTGCAACGGAAGCTCACAAAAAGGAATAATTTTTCCCGTTTTTGCAAAAAATAATAATTACGCTCCACTCCTATTGGTCGTAGCGTGATGCTATACACCGTGAAATTTAAATGGTTGTTTTCCCGCAGCGAAATGGTTTTGTCTTGGTAATACAATCGTTTTATAAACAAATTAAATGTTAGAAACAAAAAATGGCAGATTAACCATTGTGAAAAATCACCACGTGCGAGAGTTTATTTTGCTTCGAACATTTATGAATCGCTGTTCCCTTTGTTGGCGGCGCGTGCGATTCGAGTAGTATCTACAAGTTACCTCTAGTGTTAGTATTGATTCTCTAGTTTTCGAGTTGATGCATATTTTTTAAATTATTTTTAAAACAAAAACATCTTAATTTTTTTACTTTCACTCTATATTCCGAAAGTACTCCTTATGGCAAGTTGTTCTGCTGCGTGAAAACAACCACTAAAATTTCTCGGTGTATAGCCTATAACCTTCCTCGTTAAATGGACTATCCAACACAAAAATAATTTTTCAATTCCAACTAAGAGTTCCTGAGATTAGCGCGTTCAAACAAACAAACAAACTCTTCAGCTTTATAATATTAGTATATAGATATAAAATAAATAATGAAAATGAATATTAATATAATATAAATTATGTATAACGTTCACCTCCTTAAAAAAATTATATCGGCTACAAAATGCATCAACATTTTTCATCAAGAACACTCCTGAATATTCACGTTAATATATTAAATCGTGTGACTTTTCATAAGTGTCAAACATTGCTGTATTTTCGTCGCATTATGTAAGTGTAAGCTGTACATATAATGTGGCATATAAATTGAAAACGCTTAATTAACGTGATCGGCGGTCCGTTAAATAGGGTAGACCTCGGGTGCAGTTTCAAAGAGATTGGCTCGGCGAACCGAGCGAACGCCCCGTGATGCAACCAACGTCAACGTTCTTTTTTCCTCCGTAATAGTACACCATCATTTTTTAACGCTTGAACGATGGCGTTCTAGATTTTCCATTCAAACGGCAATTGTATATTTTCCCGAGAAAATATTCATAGCATTAGATAGAATACTCTTTATTATGTACACCATAAAAATTACAGATATAAATGTAGAACTGTTACATAGGGTGTCACAATGGGCGGTCTTATCGCTAAAAGCGATCTTACGCATTCTTAGCATTTACGGGATTGAAATCAAAATATGCAGCGGTATCGTATCTAATAGATTTGTATTACAGTATTTTAATATTTCGGTGAGTGTACGTAAAACGGATCAATTTTTTCGATCGAAAACGAAATTCGGCCTGATTGCAATTTCAGCGGAAAACTGAAAGTGAAAAAATTTTTTTTTTGTTTGGTGATAGTTTTTTCATTGATAAAATTAAAAGGAATGCAATGTTAATTTTTTATTCATTACAATTAAGTAACCGTTAAAACTTAAAAATCATACGAAACTTCACACTATTCTCAAAGACTAATCAATCCGATATTTTATGCGAGAAATTCGGTCGAACTCAACTGATTGTTTGGTGCCTGTTGGTACAGACAGCATTCCATTAATTTCTTCAGCCTGATTCACGACCAGGAATACTCAAAGCCAAGCGTGTATTGCAGTACATTACTTTACATTGATCTAAATATAAAGTAGAATACGTGGTTGCCATATTATCTGTTTCTGCCCGGCATGGAACGGAACTCTTTCGGATCAGGAATGTTGCAGACAACCTGGGCCTCAAGTCTGCTATTACAATAGTGTCAGAATGGTCTCGCCATTGTGAGTATTTGACAGTTTTTGTATGGCAAATCTGTCAAAAACTCACAATGAAGAGACCATTCTGACACTATTGTAATAGCAGACTTGAGGCCCTGGGCCTCAAATCTGCTATTACAATAGTGTCAGAATGGTCTATCATTGATTTCATAATTTTTGATTTTGACAAGTTTGGTAATCCACTAATATAATGGTGTCATTAAGACTTTCCAATGGTCAGCCACTGACACTCCATTGAAAGAATTGGTAATAAATAATATGTAAAAATATATATAAATGTAATCTGGCATGAATAAATGTTCAAAAATTCCATTGTAATACAATTCTATTACGAGACCATTGACCGACCAATGATCGACCATTATGAATTTAGCAGAATACGAACTTTTAGCAAAATGACAATGGGATCGTGTTGGAGTGACGAATTTATAAAAATAGCAGACTTGGTCCCCTGAACCTGCTCGGACTATAATGTAGACTAACCAGTATTTACTTTTTGGAGTACCTAGGTACAAGCGTAATTCAACAAACAGAACAAATGTCCGAAGTACGTTGTAGTAATGTACCTAAATACATTTTATTTTTTATTTAAATTAATGAAAACACATTTTTATTTACCAATTTATTGTTTTTCTTACTCGTATGTGACATTATGTTGTGTAAAAACTTTGTTGTCTCAATAATAAATTAATAATTAAAATCTTTTGTATTTGTTTATGATTGACAACCTATTTTCTCAGTTAGGCATTCGCAAAATTATTTCACCTCTAATAATTGTATTACTATCCATTGATAGATTTATATTACACCCACAGACGTTCGATAGTACTCGTAATCTGAGCTTATAAAAAATTTTAGTAGACACTTGGTCATGAACTAATTAATTTTTAGGGTTCCATACCTCAAAAGGAAAAAACGGAACTTATAGGACCACTCGTTTGTCTGTCTGTCCGTCTGTCACAGCGATTTGCTCTTTGAACTTTGGTACACATGAATTTCTGTGATCCAAAGACGGAATTGTAACGTAAATAAATAAATAAATATTGAATATGGGGGTTACTTTTAGGGGACAAAAACGAAGAAAAAAAAAATGCAAACTGTAACGTGTGACATATCAAATGAAAGGACTTGTTACGTGCATTTCAAACTGAAACCACCCGAACCTGTTGTTTTTGTGTTTGTGTTTTTTCTCTGCGTCATGTTTGCCGCAAATAAACGTATTTTCTTTCTTCTTTATAAATATATATATATTTATAATTTTAAAATAAATTGTTTCAAAGTTATTAAAGAAAATAGGTGAAAATTGACCATTCCCTGAGCATACAATTTTGAAAAAAAAAAATACAGAAAATAATTCTATACTTCTATATAATCGTTTTACAGATTACAGGAAAAAATATAAGAAGTCTAAGGTCTAAATAACATGGTAAATCACACAATATTGTGAGTACAAACTTAGATTTACAGTTGGAATGTAAGGGGAACATGTTTATCAACTACAATGTCAAGCATGCTACTTTTCATATTGTATTAAATTGTTATTCTCGACATGTGAACTTTGTAACTATTATTTTAAGATCTTGTACGGTGGCCAGCACATCAAGTTACCACAAACTGTCAATCTCGTTCGATTTTGAACTTAATCAACAACATTTTAAAGTTGAAATCGTTTGATGAAATCTGACAGTTTCGTGTAGCTTGAATAAGATATGCAATAAAGATTTAATAATAATAATTTACGTCACACCTCGCCATAATGTGAGTTTTACCGCACGCTGCTCCTACGGCAAAAGTCGCATTATAGCCAGGTGAAGATGTAAAATTGTGTACTCAGCACGGGCAGTAAAAAAGAAAGCCCTCTATCGCATATTTACAACCCTCGTCTGCGGCTCGGGTCACAAATACCTGCGATTTCGGGCTTTCTTTATTTTACAGCCCTTGGTAAGTAATGTACTATTATTAAATCAAACAACTATGTTAACATTACACCAAGTGCACCTAGCTTCTGACGTGTCATAAGTGCCCATGTAGGTTTATGTGAAATAAAATATTTTGATTAAATTAATAATATCTTACGTAGGTACACTTGACTTATGCTAGTCAACAAGACAGGTAGGTGTTGCAACCAGCACCCTTAATTATAATTATAATTTAGTTTGTTCTTAGAATAAATTCATCCCTACTGCGGAACCCTTCATAGTGCTTGGTCTGAGACGCACTTGGCCGGTTTTGTCGATAGATATCTTCTAGCAACGATATCATAATATGACGTGTGAATACTGTGAATAGCAACTCGTATTGGCGTGAAGTTGCCATACGCGTGCCTGATTTGCATACATAACTAACAGGCGCACGTACACTGCTTACTAACTGCATGTTATGTTCATCCTGTGGCTTCCAATACATTATTAATTTTCATTTCTGTCACACTCAAAAGCACAGCGGAAGAAGTATGTCTGTGAGAGTGCACGATCCATAATATTTATTCGTTAAAGAGGCTTATTCACAGGACTAAAGGAAATTGAGTTTATTGACTGTCGTAAAATTGAGACGCTATCTCTTAGCCTATAATACATCTTATTATAGCACACAATTAGAAATATAATGGATGGTGGCGAAAATTAAACAAAGGATACAGGGATAGGTTAAATTCACCGCAGGAATTTACAAATATTTGTTAGACCTAAAGTAAATAATGTGAATTTGAAATCTTCTTTATTGAAACATTCTGTTCTCCCTAAAATGCCGTTCAAAATGTATGTACTCGTAATCAAATATTTATTGATTCCGGTAATTCGTTGAGCGGCAGGCCGACGTGTGGGGACGAATGGAGATGGGAATTATTGATGATATACATTTAGCTATGGTGAGGCAGTTACACTTCGCCATAAAATCGATTATAACTTATAATATTTTTCTTATTTTGGAAATATTCTTCGGTTTTTCGACTTTCTTCGGGAAAATATGAATTTTCTTAAGTTTCTACCTATAAAAACATAGAGAGAATTACATACAGCACTGGTTGATTAACAATTTTGTACGTAGAATATGATCGTTTCTGTTTTAAACTATAAAATAATTCGTATTGTAATTTTAGACTGGCTTTTCCAGCTGGCGAAATAATGTATTCTGGCTCAGAAAGACGTAGGTACTAAGCCAAACTGGGCCAAGTCAAATGATCCCCGCTCTTTGGGCTTCTCGTGTGGAACCGAAAACGAAAACTACGGTAGTAGGGGTGAACCCAAACCATTTATTCTGCACCAAAACGTTCAGTTCGGGATTGTAACTTTCAATCATTCAACTTTCATCAATCTGCACAATTATATCTTTAGTTTCAAGATCTAAAGCGGCTCAAAAAATAATGAATATGATTAAATTCTAACAGCATTTTGCCAGCGATTTCGTCCACGTAGATTTTGGACTTTTCCATACAAACCTTCATCCCCTATTTTACCTCTTTTAGAGTAGAATCTTCAAAAATTTTGATTTTCATACTTTAGGGGTAGAATTTCCAAAAAATGCTGAACAACATGTTTCGTAGTTTTCAACCGAAAGCCCAAACCCCAATTTCAATTCATTTTATCTTAAAACTACGATTTTACTTTAAAAATACAAACTTTCATCATTAGGAATTAGGCATCCACTGTGAATGAAAATTAGAAAATCTACGTCACTAAAACTATATCGATAATCTAAGCTCAAATACAGCATCATCGCGAGCACTATTTTGAAAATCGATATCAGAATTAGACAAACGGTATCTAGAGTTACCTAAAATTCAACGAAGATAGATCTTAAAATATGAGAGCGATTGTGGTATAAGTATAGTGCGGAGTAAATTGTCACTTGAGGTGGCATCCTCCACATACTTTTATGGGACCAAAAACATTGAGTGCACTTTTATCTCCCACAAGCAGTAATTCAGTTTTCGACCAATACTTTTTTAATTAGAATAGGTTGTATCAGTTTTTATAGAAATCATCAGTTTCTGAATTCAATCTAATGCTCGACTATTATACACGCTTTTGCCAGTATAAAATGAAAAGTCATAAGTAAAAACAATTTTCTAACAATCTTGCATGTTTTGATCAGAATATGCATTCATTTTGCGCTCAATTTTTCTTTAGAGTTTCTGTATTTTCACTTCAACAGTGTAGCATAGCAGTAGTGTTTTTCTGTGTAGTAGGTAGTATATTAAATAACATAATAGAGCGGTATTCACACGGATATTGGCTCGGAGTGGAGCGGCTGCCGTCGCTGCAGCGCCCGGAAGAGAGCTATTCCCTCCGTTTACGAGTGAACTCTGAATGCCCATCTCCATTGTTGCGAGGACATTACCGAGTGACGCCCTCAGATCGGCCTTGTGTACTGTACGCTCAGCATTCTAAGTGGGGTCGGAATTCGGGTCGCATTCACCCGACGCAATCTGCGTATTGTAGTTACATTACAACATGACAAATGATGAAACCTAATGTTTTTTATCGGTAGAATAAAATGCGGGTAATTTTTTATCACCATGTGAAGTTACTTTGTACCACTTATCTGTAGTTATAGCTTATAACTAGAGATCGGATGTTTGGATGCGTATACCTAAAGTTAATATTTGGCTATAGAATTATGGAAGCGGCTTTTCTAAATATATTTTTTAGAATATAAATTCTAGTATGCCAGGAAATCTGGGAATACATAACTTATCGGATGCATAATATGGAGCGACTTGATTAAAATTATTTCATTAAAAAAGAAACCCGGGATTCCGAGATTGTATAACTTTTCGCTATGTGGACAAGAAAGAAAATCAACCAAATTTCACTAAGCACAATATATTGTTTCAATAGGAACATGAATTATTCTAAATAGTCTGTTAACTTATCCTGATATTGGTTGCTATCCCAGTTTGTTAACTACATACTTTACAACATTTTGTAGGTCGGAAAAAGACACAACTTAATACTAATTCATTTGTCAATTCCGGAACCGCGAGATTTTTACGATCGATACAAAAATGTATTCCATATTAGCCAACTAATGAACGTAAGTAATTATACCTACATCCGATTCTGTAATCAGAACATAAAATGTATCGATCTCAGTGTCGAGGCTTTTTTTAATACAAACGTGCATTCCATAATAGCCAACCCCTCAACTTCAGGTTAATATACATCCGATTATCGAATCTCTACTTATGACTGTGAGCTAGCTATTCACAAATCACTTTTTCATAGATTCTGCATAATTCATTTTTGAAAATTCAAACTCATCATGTGATACAATACTTCACCAGCACACAATATGTTACTTCCTATATATTTTTCAATTCCAATAATTTATTTAGTGATGGTGTAGGTACAGAATATTTTCAGTTAAGATCCTTGATCCTCACGCAAAAGATAAAAGATTTGGTTAAAAAGAAGCTCATAGTAATCACAGAATAATGCATGCATTTGGAAACGAAAACTACTACTTACAATATGAATATAAGTACTAATTTGAACATTTTGTAGGATTCGTTGTTAAATTAGCGTTGTAGATCATGCGTAAGCAACTAAGCACTGGTAATATTGAATGTGCTATTATCTCCAGCCTAACATCATTTTAGCCGAAAGACGTCCACTGCTGGACATAAGCCTCCCCCAGTTGGGGGGATTGCCATAATCGCCACGCTTGGCAGGCGGGTTGGCGATCGCGGTATGGTGTTCAAAATGCATAAAGTCGCGTAAGTCGCCTTTTACGACACCCACGGGAAGAAATGGGGTGGTGCTATTCTTTACGTCCAGCCTAACAAATGAGTATAATAGATAATTCGGTGCTTAAATAACGTTAATCTTTATCGCGAGCCGTCAAGATCATTCATATGCATAATGTCGGTGTAGATAGCAGCGGGAGGATAGGATCATAGGGTGGCCGGGCGGAGGCTGGGTTGCGCGCTTCGCTAAGCATTGTAAATACTCTCCCGGTCACGTAGCGCCGCTGCAAACTGTTGAATATTAATACACAATAATATTCACCAGAAGAAATCCTGCTCAAACCCAAGCTCTATCCATGCCTGAGAGGGCGAATCCTGGACGCAAATCTGGGAGCGTCCACTTAAAATTTGAAATATTAACCTGAACTACTCTTCTCTACATAATGCACTACGTTATGAACAATGTGGCTGATTGAACATAGATGTTTATTATACAAAAAAACGGTATCAAGTTTCAGACGTTTCCATAGAAATTAGAAGATACCGAAGTCGAGTATTGTTGAGTATTGATGAGTATATATATACAGAAATAAGTAGATCAATTCCCATCTATTAGACATACAAATAAATAAAATTGAAGTGTCTGTTTGTAATGTATTTTTTTTTTTTACTAAATGTTATGAAAGTACGGAAGCCTTAATACGCCTTTTTGACGATACGATACCGATACTGATGCTCTTATAAAAATATCGGCAATGCCGATACCGATACCAATACGCTTATTGAATTCAAAAATGAAGGTAAAATAAATAAAACACAAGTCAGGTTATTTTTTAAATTACCTAATATAAAAATAACAAATAACAGGACAAACTAAATAAAACCGTTTAAAATTATAGACAGGTTGAGATAAGTTAATAATAGTTTTAGTAATTAAAATTAACATTGATGAGATTTTTGTTTAAAAGCAAAGTATTCTTAAGTTTTTCGGAGAAAGACGATTTCGCAAATCTGTTTGAATAAGACCTGCGGTGGAAAATAGTCTCTCAGATGCGAAAGAACTCATTTGGAAACTAAAGTACTTCTGCGTCATTTTTTCCAAGTTTGGGTATAAGACATCATTGCGCCAGAAAACGAACGGATCTGCGCCTCCCGATATATTAGGAGACCTTAGGTATCTCTCGACTTCTTTGAGAGAATTACAGATCTTCCTCGGACTCTCTAATAATATTTTCACAAACGTTCCAAAGCCCGCCCGCCACTCGTGCCTCATCTTAGAACTTACAGTTACAGCACTAGATGTAAAATATCTACATTACATTTTTAAAGCGCGTAATTTGAAAAGTATCGTTGAATCGGCCATAAAAATATCGCCGATGCCGTTGTATCGGCAAACTTCGAGTATCGCCGATGTATCGGCATCGGTATCGGTATCGCATCCCTATATGAAAGTATATACGGCACTTATAACAACTTTTATTTTTTGTGTCTGTTTGTTCCGGCTAATCTTTTCGATTTTGACGAGACTTTCAGTGGCAGATGATATATGGAGTAACTTAGGCTACCTTATTTTTATTTTTGAAGAAGCTACGCCGGCGAAGGCACAGGCAGCAGCTGGTACTAAATATTATGTGACAGACAGAATGAAAATTTTTAGGTCTATTAGGAAATCTTGTAGAAAATAATAGTATCGGATGCATCCCTATATGAAAGTATATACGGCACTTATAACAACTTTTCTTTTTTTGTGTCTGTTTGTTCCGGCTAATCTTTTCGATTTTGACGGGACTGTCAGTGGCAGATAGCTGATGATATATGGAGTAACTTAGGCTACCTAATTTAATTTTTGAAAAAAGCTAAGCCGGCGAAGGCACAGGCAGCAGCTGGTACTAAATATTGTGTGACAGACAGAATGAAAAATTTTAGGTCTAATAGGAAATCTTGTAGAAAATAATTAGGTAAAAAAAAAAATCATTAGGAATAATAGAAAAAAATATAAAAATAAAAAATATAAAAAATATATTACAAAAATTATAATATATAATAATATAATAAAATATATAATAATATATATATTTATATTATAATATATAATATTAATAATATATTTAGGGATAATTAGGGAAAATGTCTTATCATGAAAAATTCAGCTTGTAAAGCCACGTTTCTGTTTCAAAATGTTAGCAACTTAGCAGCACACCAATTTATAGTTCTCCGAATTGAACTCCATGAACTCTTATTACTCATAGTGACTCACATGACGACAGCCGATGGCGAGAAAATCATGTGATCATTAAAAAAATTACATGGTCTTATGGAACATTTTAAATTTTATCCCAGAAGCGGTAACCTGAAATGATTAAAAATTATAGCCGATCACACCAATACCGCAGGCTAACAAGGTGTAAAATATTCCGAAATAACTAATTAATTATAGTAGACGAGAAGGAAAATTATGATATTAAAGTACTCGCTGTCCCAGTATCAGCTCAATTTATTGTATAACATCCACTGTAAACTTTAATTATGTAGCTAGTTATTTTACAGATTAGCTTATTTTATTAGATAGGCGATTGAACTTGTATTAGAACAGTTTTTATTAATTTCCCCTTCTATTAATAAGAAAGACACAAAAAATTATGTGGACATTTTCATTGTCATAGCGCATTTCAGTTAAACGCCAAGGGATATCATTATTTTCATTGTGTAGTTTTATCGTGCCGTTGGCTTAAAAGGGGTCTGTGTTTGTGTTTACTCAGATCAGACTCAGCATCTGTTCAGTGTGAGGGTGTCAGGGTAGTAGGCGGGCCGCGGGTGGCACACGGGGGGCGCGGGCGCAGCGTGAGGAGGCGGGGAGGGAGGAGGACAGGGAGTTACACCAACATCCACCAGCCCACACACTTCAATGAAGCAGCTTGTTATTAATACACGCTTTTGTGAACAATTATTACCATGACAACTAGGTACCTATCTAATTATGTTTGATTTGTCCTCATGTTTGTTCATTATTATTGGAAATTGATCCGAATAATCATGTAATGAGTAAAGAACACAATGTGAAGTAGCGATAAATGTATTGGTTAAATTCATCGTTATGATAACAAAAACATTATAGGTGTAATTAACTCAACAACAGCTGTTCATATCCTAATCTGTTAATTTCATAATGACTGAATGGTTCCCACTTCCATTCAGGACACGGATAAGTATTAAAAAAAAACAACACAGTTTTCATCACACTGCAACTGTTGTCATTCAAAACTTAGGTGATCAATCATGCTGGTATTGAAAGTTGCACTTAGCTGGATGTATTTTTTCCTCGGAAACTTGCAGCTGCATCACTGTCCTAATTCTTTGTTAAGTAGCGCATAATTTTATTTCACTTATCGTCGCGTCTGTAGAAAGCGCTAATGCTGTTCAGTTTACATCTGCTAAATATAGAGGTTTATTGAACTCTTTGAACTCTTCTCGGAGCAAATAGCCGGGAAAATATATCTAGAAATATGGCGAACAGCTATTCGTATCGGCTTGAAGTTGAGAATAAGATATGACTAGGAAAATAACGTTAACAATCCTAATAGTTACTTGCGAGTTATATCCGAAACTTCCCGTTTTTAGGTTTTCTGTAAGCTGGAAAACACGGTAATTACTTCATGTTTTATATTAGTATCATATTTTTAATAGGTCATCGGGTGTGGTCTTTGTATGATATGAATAGGAATTATGTTATTATTACATTTGCATAAGAATAGAAAAGATGCTTACACGGCACTTATTTACCTTGGTTTTGCATAATGTAATTTTTTTCCGGTTATAGGTACAAACAAATCTAATAAAACCGTCACTCCAATCGTTGAAATATTTAATTTATGGGGGAAGCGCTAAGGTAGCCAAAAGGTACAAATTTTCTTACGATTTTTGCATTTTGCAGCTCATTGTCTGAGTGTATGTTTATTAAAGTATGATAAAGTATTGATGATTTTAATGATTATCCATACCTACTAATATTATAAATGCGAAAGTAACTCTTGTCTGTCTGTCTGTTACGTTTTCACGCCTAAACCGCTGAACCGATCGTCATGAAATTTGGCAGAGATATAGCCTTCGATATGTCAAAGTCAAATCATTTATTTCAAATAGGCACGAAGATGCACTTTTGAACGTCAAAAATTACATGAATAGTTAATTGATTCTAGTTGCGCCTTCCAAAAGGTAGTTATGTATGGAGAAGAATGGGCAAGAAACTCCATACCTACTCTTTTAAAATGTTAACAATAGTTTGTATACATTAATTAATAATTATAGGTGAAGACGATGTACCTAGAATAAAAATAAAAATTACTTACCACAATTGGTAAAAAGAATGAAAAGTGAAGTAATGACAGAAAAATTAATAAATGCGATAGGTACATGATATGGAGATGGACATAGGCAATTTTTTTACGCGATAACCGAAATCCACGCGGGCGGAGCCGCGCGCAAAAGCTAGTAATTCTATAAACAGATTTGTTATCTGAAGATATTCTGAATATGATAGCGAATCATATTCAGATCAACATACAACCTGATGCTCAAAAAATTGAAAAAAAAAAAAAACCTCAGAAGAATTTCGCGGGTTTTATCCTGACGCTTTCGTGTTAAGTATTAACGATCTGAAAACTACATTCACAAGAACGTAATTGAGGAGCTGTGAAACATTAACCTACGTAGAGGTATCATAAATCATAATTTAACGATTTCTAAAAATAACTGCACGAATTTACTTCATTGATCGCTATTTTACAAACATTGCTACGTATTCTTAGTACTTTAATTACAGCGACTGGCACGTTTCAGTTGCTACTATGTGTAATAGGCAAAAAAAAAAATGCTATTTTAGAATAATACAAAAACAAAAATATCTAAACTAGCGGTCCAGATCCAGAAAAAACGTTTATTTGAGGTAAAAAACACGCAAAAGAAAAATAACACAAAAAAAAAAAAAACAAGTTGGGCGTAAATATGCGTTACATCCACGCAAAACGGCCATCGCTCAGCATAATGCTGCGACCCTATGCGAGACAGAGCCCCAGCGCTGGTTTTCAACGACAGCCGGCGGATAATATTGTTCGAGATGACGCATGTTTTGAACAAGTGTCCCTCCGTCCGTGCGTTGCCCGTAACTTGTGTCGTGTTCAATTACATTTAATCGTTCCTCGTATAATTGCCTAATTGTGAATCAGCCCGCCTCGTCCTATTCGGACATAAAAGTTTTAAGGATAGCTTTTTATCAAACAGTTTTAACTACAGTTAATATTTTTATGGGTGATCGACTGGACTCCGTATTATCATCATCATCATTCTCCTGCCCTCATTCTTACTTATTTGGTGTCGCCGCAACATGACCCTTTTTTCTCCCTCCTTCCTTATTTTGTCCCTTTTTAGGGTTTAAAATGCTAAAAAGGAACCCTTATGGTGTGACTCAGTCTGTCTGTCACAGCTGAATATCTCAAGAACTACTGATGCTATCAACTTGAAATTTAGAATAGTTTTAAGTAACGTTTACCCAACTATTTTGCAAATAAGAAAGAAACAAAAAAGTTTTAATTTTTTATTGCAACAGGGACTGAAAGTTGGTCTTAAAAATTCGAAATGCGGCTACTAGGGCATGTGGGGTATCATATGAAAGAGCGTTGTTTGCATATTGTCAAACATTTTTTCTTTAGGCCGCATAGTTTTCGACCTTTGATGAAAAATGTAAAAAACGTTTCCCCCCGTTATCCCCGAAGTTTGCATAGAGAAAAATCTGAAATTATTCTATGTGATAGAAGCTTATGTAAAGATAACAGGAAAAATAAAACTATGTCTCTAAATAGCACACTTTTTCAGATATCAACAAAAATTACATTAGTTCCTTTATCTGTTAAGAGATGGCGATGACCTTAAACTGCAATATTCTACACCGCAGTGTTAAAATTCTCTGTCTTTTTCTCTTTCTGTGTTTTTTTCTCTTTTTCCTTTTGTTTTTCTTCTTTTCCTCGCTGATGAAAATTTAAAAACATTTCACGTTTCACAACCAAAATGTCCTCCTTATAAGCAGGTAGCAGGTTGCTTTGGGCATGGAGTCTCAACTCGAACAAATTAAGTATAATTAATTAGTCTTGACAAAAATTCACAGATGGCAGCATAGGTAACAATTATGAAATTATCAATAAAAAGCGTTATAGGGCCGATTTTGGCTGAAGTAACATTAGTAAAAATCAAAACTTCCTTATTTAATGTTGATTTATCCATTTACACTCATAAATCACGAGAATGACACCTAGTATCTAGGCCGACTCCTAGATGGCGTTGTAAAACTACAGTCTCTGGCAATTAGTGAGTCGCTGATGCTGCCATGTGTTAAAAAATCGAGGAAAAAAAATAGCCAGCTCAATAGCCAGCCTTAGGGAGGTGTCATTTCGTTGTACGGGATTGGGTATCTGTACGTAGTATTTATGTGTGCTTTGGGTGAAGCACAGTTGTAGTTTTTCTGGGGTGACTATCGAGATAAAGAAGAAAAAAATACCGGTCAAGGAGCGAGTCAAACTCGCGCACCGAGGACTCCTCGGTGCGCGAGTTTGACTCGCTCCTTGACCGGTATTTTTTTCTTCTTTATCTTGATAGTCACCCCGTTTCTAGCCATATCATCTTTCACACTGTCCATCCATCGTTTCTTTGGTATTCCCCTACTCTTATAGCCATCGACATTCATAAGTTACTCAATCTTTCTTCACGATATTTTCCTTATCCCTCCGCATCACATGCCCATTCCAAGACAACCGATATCCACACAACTTTTCAGTCACCGGTGCCACTTTCAGACTTCCTCTTATGTACTCATTTCTTATTCTATCAATTGGTGTAACACCACACATCCCTCTTAGCGTTCTCATCTCAGCTCCATGAAATTGCCTTTCATTCATCTCTTTGATGGCCCAACATTCTCATCCATACAAGACAGCAGTTCTATCCATTGTTTTATATAACTTCCCCTTAAGTTTAAAGGGAATGTAGGAGTTGCAGATTTCTTGCCTCCTGACAGGTTCTTGCAAATTTCAGTCGAACGTTCCTTAGCTCGATTTATGTATTACCACTGAGTTAGCTACGATATGATGCATCAGGGAATGCCTTGACTAGTTGAATTCAATTTCAGATTTATTCAGAAGGAAGATTCTGGATATACATATTTCACATTCAACTCGAATAAAATATGGTTCTGTTTACCTATTCGGAGCCGCCTTCTCTGCTACTCATATCTACTTTTACTTAAATAATGAATATAATGATACATGCACTGTAGCATTTAAATTTAGTTCCGTATTATAATTTTCCATTTTCAACTTTGTTATTGTTTCCATTTGAATTCATGCTTCATAGGAGCGGAGCCACTTTAGTTATTTTTCAAAAAAAAATGTTGATGTAACTTGCCTTTGAACTTTGTCTTCTTATACTCGATGACATCACGGATTGCATGTTCCTATGTTCCTGATTCACTAAAACATTCCATCAGAAACAATAATGAATGAAAATGAAAGCTTGTACCTATATAGGTACATAATGCACTTCTTACTTATCCATAATCCATACTTCCATACTAATATTATAAATGTGAAAGTAATTCTGTATGTCTGTCTGTTACGTTTTCAAGCCTAAACCGCTGAACAGATCGTCATGAAATTTGGCAGAGATATAGCCTGGCATATGGAGAAGGACATAGGCTACTTTTTTACGCGATAACCGACATCCACGCGGGCGGAGCCGCGGGCAAAAGCTAGTTTTCTATAAAGCATAATAACAAAAACAACATGAATACTAAATAACACATTCACTATGATATAATCGTAAAGACTGTTATATGATAGATATCGCCTAGAACTATACTACAAGCCCATTCTGTATTCTTCTACCATGATTTCAGTACCCACCCAAACCAGTATTATCTACACGTAGGAGTTGCCTAATTGATACTTTCGTTCTGAGTATTGTCTGAAACATCACGAACCCTGCACTTTTACGACGGGTTCAGAAACGTGGATGCTGCTTTCAGACTTCACTGTGTTTCTTGAATTCAAAACTTTTTTTATAAATATTATTGTCTTAAAAACGTAATAAAACCGTGACGTTATCGAATTACTTTTAAATATCGTTTTGCCATTTGTAATACTATATACACTCTTCACATGTGGCGCCAACTATACGTTATGAGAATTTAAATTAACTTAAATGGTCTTCTTGCTCCTAAAATGCTCTTTGTTTACGAAACCTTTGGCTATACTTTTAGTAACAGCCATTTAGTGGGTAAAATTATATATAGAAACGATAATATAAACTGAGCCTAGCCGTTTACAAACATAATTATACAGTTTCCAAAGCAAACGAGACTAAGCAGCAAGGCGGTTGTGCGAGACGAATCGCAGGCGCGCTCTATAAAAAGTCCGTTTGTTTACAGGACTGCCGGATACAACTGGAAGGTGGCCCACCACATGTGTAGTGCTTTGCTTATTCTAACCTTATTCCAAGTATTCACCCAGGGGTACACAATAACATCCAGCATGTTTCATCTCTAATCACAAAACACCATTAATACGTAATGCATATTTGTATTACTTAATCAGTAGTCAGCACTTAATTATCATTTATTCAGAAGCTTCTTCAGGCTACCATTCGTCCTCTTACAAAAACTTTACGCTATAAAAATCATATTGTAATTTAAATAAAGTTGTAGCCGTTGGGCCATGTGACTAGAATATGCATGAAGCTAGTTGAGTATTACTGACTTGTCGTATAAATACGTAGCCTCTTTCGCTGTTAAGGAATGAGTCATGAACTCATGAGTATTGTGTCGTCGTGTTACCATAAATAGCAACAAGATCTGGAGGGTGCTAAGGCAACTTGACACATGTACTAAATCATCGTCCGCCTCAGACCGGTGCTGTCGGAGCCGGTGTCACGGTTGGAAAATTAGAACTCAAAAACGAAGTGCCCTTCGTTCTCGCAGAAGAGCTGAGACACTCCACTCCGTCTTGCGTATGTCGTCTCGAGTATCTTGGCACAATGACTTTCTTCTCTATACTATTGCTTTATGTTGTTTCGTATCGTCTTAAAAATAACTATCAGTCACATGTTACTTTATTGGCTGGTAAGCTTGTGACATTATCGTTTAATAAGTATCGTCACATTCGCCACACTTTAGTAGGACATTATTATTTTTCTTCTACCCAAAATATTGCAGACGTTATTACTTTTCTCAACGTAGGTTATTATAACACGACTTAATTGGCGATAAATGTGAGTTTATTGGCGATTAACTTAATAATTTATATTACAGTGTCTTGTGTGATATTAGGTAGGACTTTTACTATCCGCCAAGAAGTATTTGGAAGGTTTAAAAGGAGCTATATTTTTGTAAACCGCGATAGAGGAGAGGTTAAAAATCGATAAAAGCAGTCGTACAACTTACCGACATCAAAAGGTCAAAAATATTTCTCTATTATTTCTACCAACCGTTGACTGGTTTCTTAGTATTGACATTATCGGTATCGCCTGCGGAATTGCGCGTTGCTTTTTCAAACAGAAACGGGCGTCAAGTTTCAAATAACTCGATTATTTATTATAAAAGTCAATTTAATAGGAAAAAAAAAAACGCGTATTACAGATTTGCTCGTAGTCTATTGTGAAAGAGGACTTCGGGGATGCAACCCAACTCTGCAACTCTGCGGCCAAGAAGCCCAGGTTCCTTAAGCAAGATGGTTTCTGGTCTATGGGTGGCATAGTTCTGTTTTTCCAAACGTACCTATATCACACAATAATTTGTACAGATTGGTTTGCTTTGTACAAATTTTTAAATTTCGAAAAAGAAGTGGCAATTTCCACCGCCAAACCAAGTTACATTATCTACGTGTTTACCTGAAAATTAGACCTTTTTATCGAGGTGAAAACGAATAACGATAACGGTTGATTCTAAAATGGACCCCCAGTCTGTTGTAAAGGCGACACAATGGTAGAATTATGCTATTCACAAAACGTTATATTTATTTTTTAGGGAGGGAGGAATTACACGTATTGTTAAGGGATTTGAATTTAGAAGCTGTTAGGCGGTCTTTGTGCGATATCACTTAATGAATAGAGTGCTTTGAGAATTCGCATGAAAAGAAAATAAATATTGGTAAAATATAAATACTCATTGCCATGGAATTCTTAGAGATATATCCATAAAAAGACTCGAAAGGAACAGTAATCTAAAAAAATGAAACACTAACGTTTAACATTAAATTCCGAAAAAAATAAAAATAAAAATTGGTTTGATGAGGTTCTACGCGTGACGAACGTAGGTATCAATTGGGTACCTACATTTGCCAGTCTTAATACTTAGGTACTAGTTTGAGGGTCAGCTACCAAGGATTTCTATTTTCTATACTTACCTATTACCAACACATACTTAACGGAAGATTGAATTAATCCAACTAGCCAAGCTTTAAATTAGTTATCTAAATCTTGACAGTGGAGTTAGCAACATTAAGTGTCTTCAGTTGTGTGTACCAACACAAAAACAGATTAGAAACTTTACAAGTTTACAGTAGGAGACGGTATTATGAAACTTTAACAAGATTCTTGTCGTTGTGTTACTTAAGGGTACGGCGGCTGTAGTTTGGGTTTCAATTTCAGGGTTTGTAAAGTAACGATGTGATACAAATATAAATTATTTTGTCTTGTTTAAACCTGAGAGTGCAATAAGTACTAAGTGATAAAAAATGCTAATTCTCGTAGACCTTGATGCTGAAAACCATCGACGTATCGACGAATTTGTTTTTCCACCAGTACGCCTTGGCACTACCTATCTCAGATCAGAACCCAGGCGTGAATATTATGTATTTATTTCTACAGGAACGTGGTACAATACTAGGTAATATATGGGACGATCTCGGGATTTGCCCGCTACCTACCCCGCCTTTAATCCCGCTCTCCCGTTAATGGTTGTTTGACTGTTGTAAATATAAACAACTATTACTTTGGACTTAACGCTTTTCAAAGAATGGCAGTTCTGGTGTCGCTTAATTTCAGAAGCGTTCATGAATGAAAGATGTATATTATAATTATGAAATACAAAAACGCGAGGATTGTACGTAATCCAAAGGTGTGCAGAAATGATCGAGTCTAAAGCTATGCCATAGATTACAGTCACTGCTAGGTGTGTGATAAGCTTCATCATCATCATTCATCGTACGGTGATGCCGACGACGATAGCATGACGCCCGCGCTGGCTGCTCAGTTAATCGGCGAAGTTCTTCTAAGAATAGAATAAAATGCAATATTATAATGTTTTATACAACTACCAAATAAATTTTTCATTTTTGATTAATCCATCATAATAAGTGGGAATAAACCGACCAAACCCGACTGTGCATATTTCATGTTGGACATATTTTTACTTTTTCTTTGATTTGCCTTGCATTTTGTACGTATAAGATCATAATAAAAACAAGACTTGTCTCAATTATCAAGAAAAACTTCATAATTATGGCTGCTTTGCAAAGAAATGCATGGAACTCGATGGGACACGACTAATATGTAGAGGGCTTAATATACAAGCTTGACTTCTAGTGCCACTTTTCCCTTCTGTACCTAGTAATTATTGGAACATTCATTTCCGCCATCTTTTAATGTCGGACTGTTAGCAGCATAATAAACTCTTTGGCCATATCATACGCCATGGGGCAGTAAAAATGAAGCCACCCTTGTACCTTAAATAAAGTTTTTCTGGCGAAAGTCAATGTTCAAAAAAAAAAAAAACTATATCTATCCTTTGAGAGTATTTTTGTAAAACAATATTATTTATTATTTATTATTTGAAGAATAGCAAGTCGCGAAGTCTTTTTGTGACACCCAGATTACATGGAGCCCTCCATGTAATCTGGGTGTCACAAAAAGACTTCGCGACTTGCTATTCTTCTTTACATAAGCTCATTGAAAATTCCAAGATTGCGTGAACCTTCACTTGGTTTTAATACTTAAATTGCCATAGTAATATTATAGCGTACTAAATGAGAGCATTCTCAAATCGTCGTGAGTAGATTTTTTTTTTTTTTGAGAATAGTTAAAACAATTCGGATTTTTCAGTCACGTATTGCCCCTGTGCCTACGGAGCAACGGGCTACCATACTTATGTAAAAAAGTTTGAAAAGCAGGTTTTTAACTCTTGTTTAATAAGTAACTTTTGCATAAAAATTCATTCCGTAGCAATTCTTTCAATACTTGCGGAAAAGGACGTCATCTAATACTGCGGGGTTGAACGAATTTGTGAGAGACATCATGGCATATAAGTCTCTCCGTACGTAGCAAAAACATCATTTCAATATGATAATTTGCGACGAGGTCTGTGAATCAGCGAGCGCGGAGTCAGCCGGTAGTCTATCCAATTGTGTCCAATGGCCACTTCCTAATTTTCTCGTATCCGGCGCTGCGCTACGTAGATAGTAGGTACTTGTTGTATTATTGCTTCAATGTGGTATTATAAAACGTGATACAACATTACACTACCTACTAAGTAGTAAAAGTTAAATTAAAAAAAACCCCCGCCAAACAAAAACCTCTAAAAAGTAAAAAAATAATACGTATTAGCCCTTTAAGTTCAATATAAGTTGTAGGTAATATTTTGGTCTAAGCGTCGATCGTCGCTTCGGGGGTCGGCTAATCAATGTAGGAAATTAACAGCAGCGATCCTTTCTGCAATAGCATACATTCATTATTGCTAGGTATAAGCCTCGTCTGTTTGGCGTTTTGATTAGCTGCTGTTAACTTTCCTTTAACTATTACTAGTAGACAAGATACGATCGACACGAGGTTCGCCAAAATCTTTGTATTTTTTCCCACAGTGAAGCTAGTTACATCCTAATTTATCTTTGCTCCTCCATCATCCTACCCTGATAACCATCTATCTATAACCTATTCATTGAGACCATTTGAATGAGCCCAAACACGCAACTTCTGCTGTAAGTTGGGTATCCTGCAAATTCCAGATGATGCTGCAGCATCAGTTCAAAGTTATGTTCTAATGTCATTGAAGTATCAGAATACCTAATTCCGACTCGATCAGACCTTTGGAAAATGCTCAAATCCATTCATCAACTAGAAAAGAGCTGATAATCTTCAAAAGGCTGAACTGATTTTCATGAATCATAGCTAAGAAGACTTTCGATCAAGTCACCTTTCAAACAAAACAAAAAAAAAAAAAACAGGTTCAATCGTTTGGGAGCTACGATGGCGCAGACAGACATATACACACGTTAAACTTATAAGTCCTTTTTTTCCGTCGGGGGTTAAAAACTCGCTAACCATATTAAATACTATGCTTGATAAAATAACTGGAATATTGTACGTTTTATATAGGGATGAAAGCTCAAACAGTTATGTTTAATGCCCAGGGCCACAGTTTTTAAGCGGCGACGAGCCACCCTTCGGCCGAGGGTGTTCTCTTTTAGATTTCATTCGAAATTTAATTTTGTTACCGACAGACAGGCTTTTGGGACGTAAAATAAAATTAAAGGGCGAGAGCGTGTGTATTAAAAATAACAACAGGCAGCCATGTTGGAAATTCGACTTTAAATCCTACTAATTTGAATGAATACCTACTTAATTAAAAACATAATATAGGTTTACATACGTTAAATGTATTTTAACGTGTGAAAATAATTGTCATTGTAACAATGGCATCAGCTCTTAGTAACTGGCATGCAGGCAGGGCCTCAAGTCTGCTATTACAATAGTATCAGAATGGTCTCGCCATTGTGAGTATTTGACAGTGTTTGTATGGCAAATCTGTCAAAAAACTCACAATGAAGAGACCATTCTGACACTATTGTAATAGCAGACTTGAGGCCCAGGTGCGTTGTTCAGGATATTGTAACTAAACTCTTTCAGTTGTGAGTTAGGTAATATTCAAAGAAATAAGAACTTACCTCAAAATAAAGATCTGGTAAAAGTCTATATTTATTTCTACTAAGGCGAATATAAAAAAAACAATCTATGGAGGCCATGTTTTAGACTTTTTGGCTATAGTATTCTAAATCGATGGCTATAGTATATTTGTTTATTGAAATTCAAATGTATTTGTATTTTCTGAAATAAAATTATTTATTGTCTCACGAATACAAAATTAAAGTGACATGATATTTACAAAATAATCACAAAACAGGACAGGTAATCTACAAAATATGAACGACGATTTACAAATTAATGTAAGCAAGTACGCGTCACTGCACTGCACACTGTACGCGTTGAATAATGCGACACTGCACTTCAGGGCCTCAAGTCTGCTATTACAATAGTGTCAGAATGGTCTCTTCATTGTGAGTTTTTGACAGATTTGCCATACAAAAACTGTCAAATACTCACAATGGCGAGACCATTCTGACACTATTGTAATAGCAGACTCGAGGCCCTGTCTTGATGTATTTAAGTTTCGCGCGTTTTGGGTTGATGGTTGCGAGCTGGATTGCAACCATTCGTGGGCCGTAGTTTGCCCATCCCTGGTCTAAACACTGTGCGGTCCAAGCACCATGTGAAATTACTGTTTGTGAAGGAACCAGTGCAAAGCGGCTCGTGTTTTGGCACGAGTTCTTCGCGTCAATATTTCGATTCGCAGCCCAGAAACGTCAACTATAAGCGGGTTTATTTATTATGACAGAATTAGTTCATAAGCTACCTAGACCGCGTCCCTGAGATAAATCGCTCTGAATTCTCTGATGATCAATGTCGTTTGGCTGACACATAATTATATGGGTACTTATAGCTGAACACTGAACAGTTTCTATAGCATTGTTTTATTTGTTAATTTCAGCATATGGTGGGGACGGGTATGGCGACCCCGTTCCCTGCGGCGGCGGCGGCTGCGGCGGCCGCTGCACAGTTCGCAGCCAACGGCGACGCGCTCGCGGGAGTGAAAGCTGAGGCTGCAGGCCCGACGGCGCCGCCACAGCCCCCGCTCGTCAAGAGCGAAGGACCGCCACCGCCTGCGCCGCTACCGCCAGCTAACTTCTCACCTCAACCGCCGCCACAGACTCACACGCAGAATTCAATAGAAAATCAAAATAACAACTCAGTAAGTATCTTTAATTATTTTTATAATCGTAGGTCATCTCACCAAAATACGACTATAACATTGACTATGTGGTGCAAACAATAACATTTTCAAAACGACATTGATGGATACTGCTCCCAGGGGTAGCTACCTGTCTGTTTCTGGGGCCAAGTACATCCAAGCTTCAGTCCCATTGTGCTCGTATTTATGGACCACGATCATAATACTTTTTGTGTAGGTACTCGCCTGAGCTTGTAATGTAAGACTGCAAAGAAAGAATGATTAATAGATACCTAAGTACCTGTAGACAATCTTTTGCGTGATCCAAGACTTCGAAAGGTGCTTTAGATCCGAGTCTAGTTACATAAAGAGAGGAAAAACATAAAAATATGACCGTTTGTAGGTATACATTCTGTCGTGGCCATATCGTGATCTGCCTGGCTATTTTTCACAATACATGATTTGGTTATGATTTCATGATTATGCCCGTTATATCACAATGCGCCTAATCGAAAGTTGGGTGGATCGACGGAAAGGGCTGCCATCCGTCCGGGTTTCCCCGGATATGTCCTAGTTTAGAGGGCGTCCGGGGAGTGTCCGGAAGGGATTTTCAATCCCAATTAATTGGAAGATAAATAAAACGTAAACAGTGTTTAAATGAATAAAAAAATTAGAATTTAAACTTTGTGTGTTTTATAGTCCTCGAAAAAACATCAATTTCTCCTAAATGTCCAGGATTTCGTAAGTTTTTGTCCAGCGTCGGCAATTTAGGTGATACCCTAGACGAAAGCAACCCATTTATCAATATTCCCAGCTGACCACTGGGCATTATTATTATTTATTTAAGTATTTATTAACAAACTTACAGAAATCTTAAAACAAAAACTATGCCCCCGCAAAACTGTTTTCACGGTTTGTCTGTGGGAACAAAGTATCGCAAAGTAGTTGGATTTCCCGCCGGTACTGGCACCCCGATCAAATAGGTTGGGTTAGAAATGTGACCAATCGCGCTATCTTGGTTGGTCCACATCCCAGTTGGTCTCAGTTACTGGGCTATTTGGTATTTTTAAGGACCCTGAAATATAAATTATTCGAGTAAGAATAGGTTGGGACAGGGTTATGTTTTTTACGGATCGCTGGGTAAATCGTCGAACGCTGAGCGTTTAACGATATGGTGGATGTGCACATCAATGGTCGACGAACGGCGATGGTCAAATCATGAAATGGCGGCGTATCGTGAAATGGCCAGGCAGATCACGATATAGCCATTTCTACGATCCGACGACGACATATATATGTACCGTTTCTCGGTTGGGGAAACATAATATCTCATGTCCTGCTCAGCTGTGTGAAATGGGGCGGTACACTCGTATGTTGCCGGAGAGTGACAGATGATTTTCGATAACTAACCCATGTCTGTAAATACTTTACTACCAAACTGTTTCTACGTCAACTAGCTATATAAATATTGGGTCGTAGGCGTAATATAAGTACCTATATAGTGGCTTCAGAATTTTTACTGCATAGGTACCCATACACTCCCACCATACTTGATTAAAGTGGTGTTTGGTTTACAAAGTCTCTGGGGCATCTAGACTCATTTCGTTCGTGGCTAAATGTTTTGCCAGTGTATTGTATGTTCCAATGTATTGGTCGAGGGTTTACCGATTAATTGAGAAGTTCCGAACAAAATTGTTGATCCTTCATCATCAGCTTATAAGCAGTCCACTGCTGAACATTCGCTTGCAATCTAATCTCCATTTCACCAACGAGTTCAATCCTGAACCATGATGATTATTGAGAAAATCACCTTCCATTGTTAGTTACAGACTGCTCCTACACAAAGATAATTCCAATAATACTATAGCTTGGTGTCACACAGGCTGCAGTGTTCAATTATATTCCTGATCAAATACGGCTTCGCCCGCGTGGCTTTTTCTAAAATAAAAGCTTAAGTTACTCCTTATAACATCAGTTATCTGCCAGTGAGTCCTGTCGAAATTCGTCCAGCCGTTTCGAAGAATAGCCGAAACAGACAGACAGACCGACAGAAAGACAGACAGTTTTTTTTTAGCATATAAACTTTCATATGCTTCATTTACTATAGAATTAGACAAATAACGGCTAAATAACGACAGTTATTGTGCAATATTGTTGAAATTACTGCACTTTAGAGTTATTTTTTTAATGTAAGAGGTAAATAGATTACAGTGCTTTCTATTTATCGTGAAATAACGGAGTTTATTAAACACTAGCTTTTGCCCGCGGCTCCGCCCGCGTAGATGTCGGTTATCGCATAAAAAAGTAGCCTATGTCCTTCTCCATATCCCATGCAATATCTCTGCCAAATTTCATGACGATCGGTTCAGCGGTTTAGGCGTGAAAACGTAACATACAGAAATACAGACAGACAGAGTTACTTTCACATTTATAATATTAGTATGGATGTACATCGAAATAACGAAAGGGTGAGAACCGTTATTTGTCTAATGTTATAATAAATGGAGTATAGTAAAAAGCTGTTATTTTGACATTACAAACAGTTATTTGTATAGATGTATAGATTACTCATGTCAAATATTTGCCATCCCCAGCAAAGCGAAGGCGAAACAAACGAAGAGAGCACACCAGTGAGTGTGGCGGCGGCGGTAGTGGCGCAGCAGGCGGCGGCCGTGGTCGCACAGCAAGCAGCCGCTGCGCACGCGGCGGCCGCGGCCGTCAGCGCCGCCGTCGCCGCCGGCAATGCCGCCGGCACGCCGGAAAAAACACTCGTGCCCGTCTCACAAGCGTCGCAGCCCAAACGGTTACACGTCTCCAATATACCCTTCAGATTTAGGGACCCTGATCTTAGAAATATGTTTGGGGTACGTATTCACTTCCACTTTTATACCCTTCGAGCATGGCAAAACCAAACCAGTTATCGTTGTAAACGACCAGCTATTTAATTTCTAACCTTTTACCTTTCAGCAATATGGCACAATACTTGATGTAGAAATTATCTTCAATGAACGTGGCTCGAAGGTAAGCAATATTTTCAGCCAGTGAGCTGAAAATCAAGTGGCTCATTGAAATCTGTTGAAACACAGATTTCATTGTGGCCACTTTTTAAAAGTGTCTCTATGTTCAGAAACAAAAAAAACAACAATTTGAAAAAAAAAAAACAAAAGAACATGTATTTTGGTAACAGATTAATTCGACTCAAAATAAAATAAGTTTTTAAAAATCAGTTTAATACAGTGTTATTTTTGTTTCTTTACAAGTCTTTAAATAAATTAAAGGAATAATTAATAGCTATAACATTGTAACGAGGTCATTATATGTTTCCAACTCTAAACAAGGCAGTAGATCAAGAGTAAGGTTCCCTTGACTGACAGACTCGTCGAGTATGTTCGTCAAGGTTGACCAAGCAGATATTATTGGTTTGTTATTACTTATAACCAGTGGCGCAGCTATGCCAATACAACCAATACGGTCGCGTGGGGCCCCTGATTCAAAGGGGGCCCTAGCGGGCGACAAACGATTCTTTTATTTCAAACTTTTTTTTTGAGGACGGCCCTAAAGTAAAAATAAAGAAACGGATGAAAAAAGTGCACTAAATTTCCGTATATAATTTTTTTACGACGATCACGAGGAATGTGATCGTACCTATGTTCTATAAAACGATGAATGCTCCTCTAAGCTCAGCTTTTTATTTACAAAATTTAACTCTACACGTTCTTCTGTGAGAGCGGTTTGAAAAAAGTTAGAAGTTCGAAAACTGTCTCGTGTCAGTTTTATTTTTTACATCGGGGCCCAAAAAGGCTAGTTACGCCACTGCATTGTCTCACGCACCTCTACCGCGGTGCCACTACGCATCAAAATGATGGACAAAACCATCTGCCAAGGTGAGACCTGACGAAATTATACTTTCTTTTTCGTTTTAAATTCAGAACTGGACATTTAATAACCTCGTTAAAGCCAGTCAGGGTTAAAATTTACAAATGAATATAATTTAAATAAAAAGTTTATAGATTCCTTTAATTTATATACTTGCCAATCTTGCACTTCATAGCTATTGACTTGTAATACTTGTATTAGACTTTACCACATTTGGACTAAATTAACATTGATCAATGACTAGTAATGAATGATATAACGGCAAGCAGAAGTGCAGTAGCTAAGAGGTCGTACTAACAATTATTAGTTATCGCTGCCCAAACCAAAGTAACTACCGATTTTATACAAATATTTCCTAATAATATGTTCTAAAGTTTTACTTCTCTTCAAGTCATGCGATTTGATTAATTATTCCTTGCTTAACAGAAATTTGAAGGCAAATGGGCTTAGTAAAAATAATCATAATTGTGTTTTAAAACAAACTTCTTTCTCATAGCATATTGGTTTTAATGTTTGGTGCAGTATCTCTAATTGCATTGTATATTATCATTGAATAATAATGTCTATTATTCCGATTTTGAACAAATCTGAACTATATTTACTTGATTGCACTATCGACATACTTACTGTATCATTTTACTAACTATCCATATTGGATCAAATGTAAGAATATTTCAAAACTTTCGTAAGTAAGTCATTGGTGCAATATATTGATATTTAGCAACATTAATTTTACATTTCAATTATACTCAAAAAACAACTCACTGTAAATGATAATTCCCATGAAATTTAAAGAGTTATTATCGAAATATTTTTATAATAATTGATTGGATTGAACGCTTTTTCGTGTTTACTGCTTTCCTTGTGTCAGTTTGGTGACCGCCCCTACAGTAGTCCATGCTCGCTCATGTCAAGAAGTATTTTACTCTTTTGAATAATAGCTCCAAGTTATTTTTTCTTCAATGCCTCACATTGGGATATGCAGTATTAGAGAATGATGCATCGTCACTATAACAGCTGATTTCCTAAGTCATATTTTCAGGACAGCTCTATTATTCATCACTAATGAGGTTGTTACAATCGTCCAAACTGCTTCGGTCTTTATATTGTTGTATTTTATTATCTCTTTATTATGTTTATGACATGATTATATACTGCTATGTACAAACCTTTTAATGCATCTATGTAGTAGTTTGGATGATCAGTCATTCTGATGTATTTAGTCTATTAGATTGACAGTGTACTTACTATTTTCTGTCCACTATGTTGTTATTAATAAATAATACAAAAATTCGTTCAGTCATATGCTTCCTAACAAGGGAATATAATTTTTATTAGTTTTGGGCATGTATATTTTGCTGAACCCTGGAAACACAATGTTATATAATGTAACGCAATGACTATATGATGTAAGTTATTTTCCTAGAAGTAACTTTTAGGGTGCATCACTTAGTTTGGCTTTATCTCGTATAACTTCGGTAACATTTCGTTTTCACTTGGGAAAATTCTAACCGGTTTTGGCTAATATAACCCATAATTTGTTCTTACAGTTGCTGTTGTGTTTGCAAATATATATTTACATTTTTTTTTTTTATAAACACTCTGTATCCTATGACTATAATAATTTTAAAAACTCTTTTCTTCTTATTTATTTCTATATATTCGATCATTGTATTAAAGATTTATCTTGAAAACATCCAACGGTATGAAAGTAACAATATTTAAGATATACCAACATTCAGTGGTAAATAAATGTAATCAAACGAACCGGTTTAGAATGCTCCGAGTCGAGATGAACGTAATGTCGCCGAGCTGTACGTCACTTGTGTCTTCCTCGTCCGTCGGATCGATTGTGTCTGTCAACATACTGAGAGCTTGTTGCACTGTGTGCGTTGTGTTACAGTCCGGTCGGGTACCGAGGTAACGCGTTGGACGGGCCCTCGCCTCTTCGTAAATTATTATTTTTTCTTTCTCTTTCTCTCTGCCCAGATTTAATGTTTACGTTAAGTATTTGCACTCAGAATGGTAATAATAGAGCTGTCATTTGCTTTTATAAGTGTAAGCGTTTCGTACAATCAGCAACTTGTTTGCCACTTTCACAACTCGTCTCTTCCACTGTATTGTGTGCTGTGCTAGCTGCTTTTTGTATCTATGGGTTATCACCATTTATTGAAAGTAAGTAGTTTCATTTGTCTGAGCACGATCTATTGATTCAATAATATTGAACGAAAATGTATAACGCGTTCTGAATGCCATTTACGACAATTTTGACAGTAATTTGTGTGATTCACCTATTATAATTAATTAGGATGTACCAGGTGTATATTTATGAATATCTAATAAGTCTAAGTATCGCTTATGTTTAACGTGTTAGTTTTGGGCACTGTAAAGTACATGCACAATGTTATATTGTAAAATAATATAGGTGTAATATTGGTATGATTCCAAAGTTAGTTTATTTTTACTTAATAATAGTATCTTGATGTAAAAATAAGTACTGTATCGATGTTTGATTTTTGTACTGTGGTTGCTCCGTAATGGAATATGAAGTCCGTTTGGGTATACCTGTGTTCCTAGATCCAATTAGTTCATCTTAGCCACTGCATGATCGGTGAGTTTTCTGTATAGAACAAATCGCAGCTAACATCTCACACAATGACTTGTCATTTTGATTAAAGTAAGTAGTGTCTATGAATTAGTGTCGAACAATCCTTAAGACTCGTTGTACACAGTGATACAAACTCTCCTACCAATAGTACAGACTACTAGGTCGAGCGACGTTACATTAATTTATTACTGTGATCCAAACGCTTATGTGTACCCATACAGCTAGAATACGCTCAAAGTATCAACGTAATCGACTCGATAATATTTTCTCGATATTTCACTAGAATATTTAAAAAGAATATGCAATGCATAAATGTTAATTTTTGTTGCACGTTGTTTTTTGAGCGACGCTGTTTTTAATGCATGTTTTGTCTGTCTTGCATGCAGGGATTCGGTTTTGTAACATTCGCAAATAGTGGTGATGCGGAGCGAGCACGAGAGCGTCTTCACGGCACCGTGGTTGAGGGCAGAAAGATAGAGGTGTGCATGACTCAATGAATACCATCCGTAGCACTATGTAACTTTAACATCCCGCTCCTACGCCCACCGCCCACCGCAACCTGCGCTCGTCTGCTCTGTAGTTACTGTCATGCTAGCGTGCCGCGCCGCGGTCCCGCATATTAGCACTAAGTATGCCGGCGTCTAATCCACAAACAAACCTTATTTATTTTATCCCTTTACTCTCTAGACGGTCATTTAATATGCCGATCGAAAGAGAGAGTGTCTCACAGAGAAATGTAGAACGAACCGTATCGTCACAATGCCGCAGAGGTAAGATTGCTAAACAAATTTTAGTTCCATTCTATCTATTCATTTTAAATTTAAATAGAAACGCTGAAAAGTTGTCTTGTAGACGAGTCAGTCTGCGCCTAAGAAGAGAGTGAATGTGGTTAAGAGTGGAAAAGTATGCTCACTTTAATATTCTTAAATATCCCTTATTAATGTCAAAAGTAAATCCCAAGTTTCCTTTATGTTATGTTCACATATCAGATGTCTGCGGCTAATTATTAAAGTTTTAAATAAGAATTATTTTTGTTTGCTATTTAATAGTTCATTATTAGTTTTTTTTTTTCTTTGTTTTCTTATCTGTACGACATCTGGTATCCAATTGGCTGATTTTCACATTAGAAGTTCGTACAAAATCTTTTACTTTTATATTCCTGTTTTAGAGAAGACGCTGAAGTGGGTTCGAATCTCACAAATATTCTAAAAGGCGAGTTTAAATCAAGTGTTTCTTGAATACTATCCATATCCTTGCAGTTATAATCTATTCTGTGAAATAAAAACCTGTATTAAAAATTTTTTTTTTTTTTTTTAATGTATAAAGTTCATTTAAAATCAGCCAATGTTTTTGTTTTTGGTATAAACCCAAACGTATTCTCATATAGATTTTACTTCAAATCAGGTTAATAATGCGACAGCGAGAGTGCAGACAAAGAAACCTCCAACCGTTCCTAACGGTAAGTAACCCAACGATCGTTCATGAAATACATTCAATGAGTTCAATTAAAACTTTCAGAATAAAGTTATCTAATTCACACATTACTATAAATAACAAAACCTTATTGTATCACACCTGTACAAATATAATGCATCTTGGGATTTTTTCTTTTTAATCCATCCAGTTATTCTGGCTAGAAATGGATCAGTTCCCACTTTGGGTGAGAGAGCTGAACTTGTAACATCGGTGTTGTCCATGTTAATGTACTTACTTATTCCTACATGTGGCTAGTTCCGTTGTCTGAATGCTCCTAGGTGAATGCTATTTAGAGAATGAGTCCACTGTTAGCTCCGGAGACAGTCTCGCCGAGCACTCGTCACTCGCGGTACATTTCGAGTTGCATCATACAGACATGAACTTCACGCAGTATTACAGACAAATATATCCATCCGAACGTCGCAGAAGGCTGTCTCCGGCGTCGCATTGCCTGGCGGATTAACTCACTGTATTAATAAACGGATGACACCGTCAATTAGACAGCTTGCTAGATAACTTAACACAGTTTTGTACAGCTATTACAAGACACATGAATGTTCATACCTTGGCGTTTGCTGGAATGAATGCAACTTCCGTAATGCACTATATTCATATTTCAATTTTGTAGTAGAGAATGTCTTAAAGGTATGTTCTTTGTTTTAGATCTAGCGAAATCCTCCATCTAACTTGTGAAGTTTATATATAAATATCATATTTATTTTGTTCCAGTGTGTGTCCAGTGGCCGGAAGGTGAGAACCTTCATTACGATTTTGGTATGATATTTAATCGATAAACTAAATTAAGCTTTCGCGTTTACATTACCATAACAATCATTCGAGCATGAACCTCCTTCACTCAATGTGGTGGGATTACTCGGTTATTTAGATTCTTGCCCCCTATCTGTCGAATCGAATCCAATAATAGCACCCTCCGGGGTGAATGCAGCCCCGCCGCATCAGTGCTGGCACTCGAACTTTACACCTGCTCGGTCTCGTGGCTCAGTAGCGAGGAGATGAGCCTATCGACATGACGTAACTGTGCCGTGTAGCGATCCGAGCGGGTCGGGTGTCGTATTATGTGGGTCGTTGTGTCGCGCGGCGCCGTGGATGCGCGTGTAGCTCACGGCTCACGCGGTGTGTGCGCAGGGCTGCGGGTGTCGGGCGTGTCGTGGCCGTGGCTGGGCGCCGCGCCGGCCGCCGCGCCCGCGCCGCTCGTGCTGGCGCCGCGCGCCGCCCAGCGCCGCAGGTAACGCATGCCCCCCTGCCGTGTGTTGCATGTAGCGCTGCGCCGCGAGCCGCGCGCCGCGCCGCCGCCGCACGCGCACGCCCCGCACGCCTCGCCCCACGCGCTCTCGCACGCCGTACTCAACCGCGCCGCCGCCTACGCCTCGCAGATGCACGCCTACGCACCGTGAGTAAACGCACCGCACTACCTACCCCCTCCCCTGCCCGAGACTAACTCCCTGTCGTCCACGCAACACGTTTAATAATATTGACCGATTGTAACACTGCATTTATATCTAGGTAATGATAAAATTGATATGGTTAAAATCCACCGAAAATTAATTAGGTCAAATTGATTAGATTATTATCTATCAGTTTTCAAAACAGCAATATTTCCACCAATTCGCTAACAATTTCAAATTATCCTCACTTCCTGAACACGATTTTTAGTCCGAAACCATAACTCGGATTAAACCGATAAACTATTCCAAAAACGTCTATGGTCCATTACAGTGACATTATCGACAGTGGTCGATAGAACTTGAAAAGGTACTATTATAATGAGATGAAGGATAACATTTAAAATTGAGGCGCTACAATCAGTCTGACTTCAGAAACTTTCCAAATTATGCTGCAAGCTCATGCCACATTATTTTAAAATCCATGAATTGTGTACTTTAAGTAGAAACATAGCATATTTGTCTCTGGTATCCATCAGAACCGAATATATTCCTAGTCTTAGGATAAATTATATGCAGACAAAAGCAGCTTTAACTAAAAGAAGTATTGACGGACCTTCGTAACAACTGCGTAGCACACTATCATCAGTCACAATTTGAATCATTTTGAAGGATATTGCTAATCCATTGCTTCATATGTTCGAAAAATTTGTATGCTCAACAAGGTAAATAACGCAATGAATGTTGTTGAACCGTCAAAATGAAACCCATTACTGCTGTGTGTTACGCATTATCTCGCAGATATTGTCGCGCTCGCGACCTATTTTCGTCGCCGCCTCGTCGGAAAACTCACTCCACGGACTAATATATTCCCGTTCAGAACAACCTACTTTTCTTTGTTGACACCATGCAGCAGGTATGACACACTGACACGATGTGCCGAAGTTTTCAGGTTTGCGAAATGATGCTAATATGACAACGTCGATATTTGATAAACGATGTTTTTACTAGTTTGAGCGCATCTGAATACACGCTGTATTACAATACTCAATACTTTTATTGCATTCCACATGTAGGTATTCTTAGGTGGTAAACTTATAATTAGATCATTATGGACCCTGTCGGGCACAGCAGAATAAGTGAGTTAGGAGAGAGGAAGCGTTTGTTAATTTATATAACATTACTTAGTAGTACTACTTTAATATAATAACAAGCTTTATTAAACAAGCTATAGAACCTCTTTCAAACAAGGTAGAAATATACAATTTCCACGTAACTTTTTTGCAGTTAGATTTCGTTGCATATTGTTAACTCGACCACAATTATGCAAACACATCTGCCTATCATTTTCCCAACTACGTTGGGTCGGCTTCTAGTCTATCCGACTGCATCTGAATAGCAGTATTCGGCCATGGAAATTAGTTAAGAGAGTACCGAGCGCGCAGTGGCGCCCTCATCGTTTGTTTGGTGATTTATTTTATTTTAAAATGAAAATGCAGAAAATAAGCATGTTAAGTTGTGCTCCACAAGACTATACGTTATTATTATTACAAATAGTAGTTTTACGTTGTTTTATTGTAATCCTTAAGAGGGTGTACAACGGTCCACTAGCGCCACACCTTAAAAAAAAAAAATTCTTGTGACTGAGAAGGAATTATGAAAAATGGCTCATTAACGAAACTCGTTTGTCTAGAACTTTCTGATACCCTTTATAAAGTTTCATATTGAGACACGAAGCAACAAAATACGTTCTAGAGGAATGTGGCCGCTTTCTTTAGATCGAATTTTGTTGCTTCGTGTCTCAAAATGAAACGTTTCATAAGGTATTAGAAAATTCTAGACACACTTACCGAGGTTCCTTATTGAGCTGTTTATCATAATTCCTTCTCAGTCATTTATTTTTTTATTAAAGTTTGGTGCTTGTAGGCCGTTCTTTGCCCTCTTAAAACGGAGTTTAGTGGCCACTATTTTCTATTTTAAGGATAACAATAAAACTTAACAATGTTTAACTACTGTTTGTAATAATAATAACGTATAGTCTTGTGGATCACAACTTAGCTTATTTTCTGCATTTTTTCATCTATATAAATAAAAAGAAAAGTCCTGACTGACTGACTCACTCATCAACGCCCAGCCCAAACCCTTGGACCTAGAAAGCTGAAATTTTGCGCAGAGTTTTCTTTTATAATGTAGACAAGGAATAAGGAAGGATTTTTCGAAATTCAACCCCCTAAGTGAATAAAATAGGGGATGAGTTTGCATGGAAAATCGTCATTTTTGTAGTTCAAACCATGAAAATTTGTATTTAGACTTTTGTTTGGTAATTAATAATTACATGTATCAGCGTTTTTGAAAAATCATCCCGGAAGAGGGTAAAATAGGGTATGAAAAATTTGTATAGAAAACCATTAAATTTTAGAGCTTACCCATAAAATTGGTATTAAAAGCCTTTTGGCGTTTTTGTAAAATCATCCCCTAGGCGGTTAAAAACCCTTACTAACTCATCGTCGCTCAACCCAACTTTTGTCATCGCCAAAGACACCTTAGTAATTCTGAGAACGATAACTTTACTAAAGGATCCAATGAGTAATAATACTTCGAGAAGACATTGTTCACCTAGATTAAAACATAGGGTACTTTAAATCCCGGTAGTATGTTCCCGTGAGATATTTTCCGACATCCGCGCGGGCGATGCCGCGGGCAAAAGCTAGTTTTAAAATAATAGAAATCACCATCCAAACGATGAGGGCGCCACTGCGCGCTCGGTACCCTCTTAAATATTAATAGTAACGTTTATACAACAGGGCGCAAGTCTCCTCCACGTTCCCAGACACCCCAATCCCTTGTCCCCGATTCACCTAACTTTGGTATGAGTTATTTTCTGTTTAATAAATTAACTACACCAGCACATCACGTAATTATTGAGTGTAAATGTGTAACTAACAATAGTCAAGTTAATTCTAACTGGATTGTTCGCTAAGCTTATAGATAACTATGTATAATGCTTATCCCAACGTTGTAATATTGTGTTGATTAGTCAATTACCAGTAGATGACGGTTGTCTAGTTTCTTCCTTAATATTTCTCTGCACTAATTGCACTTGAATGAACATTACTGTTCGTTGCACTAAGTAGATTAGACATTTTATTAATTACGTAATTTTATTCAATTACAATTTGATATAAATATGACACCAATTTGCAATAATATTACAGCTATGTCAAAAAATATAAATGTTCTGTATAATGTTATTTTATTTCGCAGTGTGTATTACGACCCGTTCTTAGCCGCGGCCGCAACGGCTGACTCCAACTACAGACTGCAGGTAAATAAAGTCTGTTTTTACTCCCTATTCTAATGTCAGTTTCATTATTAATTAATATTTGAGTACGTAATGATTGAGTGTACTGACTAGTAAGCTCTGACACAGAGTAAATAGTCGAGTGAGTGAGGGCCCAGGAGGTGACAGTACGTGTGTTGTTACAGGCCGCGAAGCCGGCAGCCGAGGTAAACGTCACGCCTTTAGAGTTCAGTTTCGCTCGATATGCGACTGTATCTGTATCTCTATCGCTTCCTGATTCATGTTCCACCACGCTAGTATAAGTTCGATATCCATCATGGAGTGAGTGCTGGGATTTTGTTTGCTCCTTTATTATATTCGTATGGTCCTATTGGTTGGTAATCCACCGTAATGCAGGGTGCACATTGTGTTTGTGGTAACCAGATGGACTTGGCACACGCGCAGCCGATCGGCTCGCGCGGTTTGCTTTCTGCTGAGTTGATCCTTGTTCGTTGGTATTGTGGTGGGTGATTTAGTTTTAGGCATATGTTGAGGCTGTACGTTGAGTCTATCTGATGCTAATACCATGCTGCGAGTAGAACATGAGCCCACAAATGTAATTGCAATTATTAAGTACACTAACAATCACCGATAATAACATGTAGCTAGATTTAGAATACTTCGACGTTTTGATTTAGTTTGGATCGATTCCGTCATAATTTTCTTTAAATGCATGTTCATGTCCATCGACCACATTAACATTATCGTCTGCATCTCATTCTAAAAGTCGATAACTGAAATCGATGGTTTGTGCAGAAGATAACACCAGACATCATAGAAACGTGTGCCGGCAGAGTTGCATGTCAAACGGTTTTTATGTAAATAAATAGTATTTACAAACGTGCACAATCTTTTTCTTGTATGTAGTACCTACTTTCTGCATCGTTTTCGCTTTCAACTTATGGCTACGCAGATCGCTATTCAATGCGACATGGAAATCATCTTTACGGCATTACGTCGTCTGTGGATCTACACATACAGGTAAAGCCCTTCTCCCATTACGATACGCACAGGCGACTCAAGTATCCTGCAAGTATCGGAGACTAGTCGCCACCAAGTATCTCACATACATTTGAATGCAGGCTCGCACACTACGCGTTCGTAACTAGTATCGCGCGACTTGCCGTGTCAGTCGCTTGGGCATCGCGTCTCTTCCGCGTCTCGACAAGATGGCGGCGGAGCAAGAAATTAATATAATTTTTTTACAAGAAGTTGAAACAAATGCTTGTTTATATAAAAACAAATACCCAGAATACAAAAAAAAAAAAAAAAAATTACAGGACTTGGGCAGATCTTGTAAAAATGTATTATCATCATGTTGTAGTTCTTGTGCTGCTACAAAAAGTCTACAATTTATGTTTCTTTCAATATATGGATGAATCCAGTATTTTCCACTCTTGCGATGACGTCTTCTGTTTCCATAAAACAGAAAAACCGCAAGTGCTTCTTCGTCACTGGAATCGCTTGACATAACGTCCGTCCACAAAAAACGAGTCCTACAAGTATCGTAATGTGAGAACGGTCTAAGATTACCTACGCGATCGAATACGCCCGAAGAGCGACCGCGGTGCTCGCCTCCGTGCCTTTGTGGGCTCACTGTTCGGATAAGAAGGAGAGCGGAATGGCAGCGCGCTGACCAGTGGTGTGCTCCGCAGGCTGCAGCCGCAGCGGCGGCGGCGGCGGCGCCGCTGCTGAAGGCGCCGCTGACGTCGGCGCAGCACGCGGCGGCGGCGGCGGCGGCCGCCAACTACGGCGCCGCCGCGCGCGCCGCCGCCGCCGCGGCCAGCGCCGCGCCCGCGCCCGCGCTGGCGCCGCTCGGGGCCGCCTCAGTGCCCACGTCCACCTCCAACACTTTGATGTCGCTCATGTAAATACTAAGCTTTAAGGACCCCACTAACATTACTTAGAACGGTCTATAGTCCGACACTAACACTCGACCCTCTTTTGAGCGTCACTATTCCCGAAGTAAATCTATTTTAATTGAATTGATTGAATATATCACCCCATAAAAAAGAAATAGAATACCTAGTGACTATCGCTCATGTTAAATACCTGATTTATGTGATTAAAAACAAACTTGACCACCATTTACTTGAATTAAGGACCTTAAGGCGCCATCTCCACGGGCGAGAATATCGCGGTGATAGTCTCGCCGTGCCATCAAATTCAATAGAAGCTCTATGAATCTCCACACGGTGTTATCATCGCGGCGATTATTTGAAGACCCAGCGTAAATATCGCCGCGATTCTCGCCCGCGGAGATGGCTCCCGCGAAATTCATGTTTTCTTACGATTTTTACAATTTGCAGGTCAATATCAGGTTGTATGTTGATCTAAATATGATTCACGGCCGGATTAAATATTTATTTATAAAATTATAATCATAAAAATCATCAATACAACTCTTTAAGTTCATATATAATCCTATTGAATGACTATTTCATGAAATCATGACATTTAGGATTATACTAACTTAGGAGTTGTATCATTAATTCTAATGATTATAATTAATTCTGTAAAAACATATTTGTTACTACGATCACGAATCATACTTTACATCAACATACACCTAGACAATGAGCGGGCTATCTTAGCGCTTCCCTCTAAGACAATACACAATTTTTGAGTTATTACGAACTATTTCATAAGTTTAGTTTTCAAATATATGCAATAAACTAAATACAATGGCGCAGGTCGTGCGTTACTTTTATGACATAAACAGTAGTGATAGAAAATTTGCTTCTAACAGTCTACTCTGCACTGAAGTAAAATTTATTCATAAGTATAATGTCTAACACAAGAACCCATGTTGCGTGTTGCAGGTACGGCAGAGAATACGCAGATCCATACTTAGGTCACGGTATCGGACCGGTGTCGGGATACGGGGTAAGATCTTCATTTGATTCAATTTGTTGGCGCTATAGTTTCTCGAAACACGATAAGTATAAAGGATACTAACAAGGATAATATTTAACTTACAGACTGCAGTGTACAGAAGTGGATACAACAGATTTGCGCCATACTAAAGCCAGTGGATCATGAAACGATTAACTCGAATATTACCTTCGTCACCTTCACCTTAACATGACAATGAACTCTCTTTGTAAACGTACAAACATAATTCATAAATTTAAGGATCAATAATAAACGCTAGCCGACTACCGTATAAGTATCTAAGCTTGGGTAGCGAACTAATGAGTAATGAGCGAGCGTCGTTGAGTCGTCGAAGCGTTCGCTGCGGAGTGCCGCAGCCGCGCCATACACAACTTATGAAATACCAAAGTCATTAAAATTTCTAACAAAAATACTTTATTAAGTTGAACTTTAATATAAATGATTTGTGTACCTAATGCTATACAAGTGCGAGCAGCTAAAGTGAGTGCTTTCGTTCTGTTTAGATATTCTAAGGGTTACTATAATTTTACTAATTACACAGAAGTGAATTCATATAACGATTAGAGTACCGTACTGTCTAATGTAGATGTTACACTTGTATCATTGACAATAGAAGAAATATTTACTATAATGATATATTTAGTGAGCTTTGCACTTGCATATCATAAAAATTGTAAATACTAAACGGGAAACACATTTTATTGGGTCACAATATTTTTTTTTTAATCAAAAATTCCATAATGTTGTTTCCTAAATACTTATTCAGCGATCTTATTCTAAATAATAATGTACTCGTTAAATTAAAAGGTAATTCTCCACTCATAATATAGTTTTTTCGATTATTATCGCGAGCGAGTTAACGTTAAAACTGTCATAAATTATTGAATGCAATCATTACAGTAACGTCACTGTTATTATCTAGTATGTAGAGTGTAGACATATACACAGAGACAATAGAAATTTCAGAACATCTATTTTGGACTAACAAGTTATTTGGTGCGATATTATTGTGGTGCCATTTGTTTGGTTGTTATTTTTACACATACGTATTATATTTTTTCTAACGTTACCTTGTACCCGATACAATTTATGTCACATAGTTGTAGGCTATCCCTGAGAACGTGACCGACGGCGCAGTTATACGGTGTCCACAGTCGCAGCCACTTCTATTGCTCCGCAAACAGTGTCTCCTGGCGTTTATATGTGAGTTTGAATATTGATATAACTGTGTCGTTAGTCGGTAGTACTAACATTGTGTCGTTTATGTTCGTACATTACGCTTGAAGCTTACCTTGTCGATAGTCCCAGTTCCTTTCGTCAGTCCCGTGCGGTGGCGAGCCGCATGAGACGCGACATTACACACTGCAGTTCGCTTCTCGTACGGATTCTAATCTCTGACCCGGGAGTGTTTACTTGAGGTCCTATTAGTTGTAAATCGAATAATCGGTTGCTAGTTTATAATTAAGCTAATGTTTTACAGAAAGTAATGTAGGCGAAACGCTTTAGCTGTAGTCTGTAAGGGAAGAAGGGAACTCCGTCGAGTTCTTACATATCATTGAGATTTTCTCCTTGTATGTAGTTATGTTTAATCAATAATTCTATTGTCTTTTAACGATGTCTTATTTTTACAGTGCTATTTTAATATTTTTGTCTGGCGTACGGACTTTCATTTATAGAACAAACACGCATACGGGTCCAACCCTTTTAGAAGTTGTAAATTTTAGATCTAACATTTGCATTAGGATTTTAAAGTATTGTAACATCTATGAATTCGCTCAACGTTTATACCAAAGCACAAGAACCCATCGATTCATACGTATTCGGAGAAGTGTTGCATGACATTAAACTCTTTCCGATAGATTTAATAGTCTTTCATTGAGAAAAACTTACGAAATCTATAAGTCGTGGTGTAGATAACTAGAACAAAACAACAGACTTTTATTTTTTACTTCATTTTGTTAAAAGTTTCATAACTTACACCTAAGTAATTTTTTTCTAAGGACATATCTACATGTTTGCCATCTAGAGTAGTTTAATCTTAACGTAGTTCAACGACTATATACATAAATATATAGATCTGAATTGATTAATTCATAGTTGATTGTCAATCTTCTCATGTTGTAAATTCCTAAGGAATATGGTACACATTGTGTTACAGATGTGTCTGTATGAGAGGTTGCGTCGACGTTGACGTATTAGAGCTTTGTCCGTTTATTTTTCAAACCTTTACGTAGCAAGTAGAGATAATGTACCGAATACGTTGGGACTGGTGCAGACGCGTCGCTCCTGCCCCGCACGGCCTCGCTGACATATCAACACAGACCAGTTCTCGTGTGGCGCAGAGCTCGCGCCAGGGGCACACAGGGGACGCGTCGCCACTCGGTGTCGTCTGATGATGATAGCTTTAATTAATTAAAGGTGTTACGGTGATGTACTCACCCAGTTTGGTCATCTTGAAACCAGAATTAGATTAACTAACTCAGTTTGTAGCATTTCCATGACATTATTATTGTTTGTCTTGCAGAATTCTAGTCTTCGCGCACAATCTTTTATTAAAATAATAGTAAAGGTGCTTACTCGTAAAGGTTTCATGTGATATTTACGGAATTAGTTGTCGTCTCTTTGTCTCGATTCGTATTCTATTTTCTTTCCGTACGATATGTAATAAGCGGTTCGTGTCATATTTTCCTTTTACTGATTATTACTCTCACCTTTTAGTGCCACTGGCTTTATATAATAAGTTATATTTACTTTGTCGTACGATAATGTAGTCTCGTTGCAGCTTCGAACAATATTTTGTGCTTTACTGCTGAATACTCATGCGTGAATGCGTTATTTTAAGTAATTCTTAGGTTTGTAGGAATTGTCTGATTAATGCAAGATTTTGTATCTGAGTACAGAAAAAAGTACATGTGATTCTATTTGATTTTATTGTTTAGTTTTAGTATTTTTTATTAATCAAAGTCACAAATATTTGTGAATTGTGTATTTTTTAATCATCAAGTTTTATACAAGTTAACAGGACCTGTTTTGGAATAATTATATTAATTACAATTGCATTGTATTCGTGTCTATTCGTAACTGTATAATTTAATCAAGTTCTGACCAAAACCTGTCTTGTTTGCTTCATTCTAAAAGATACATAATTTTTTATTATGTTATTTTAAGTCTTTTATGTATGATTTTAATGATAATGTAATAAATCACAAAAGCAAAATACCTAAGTTTTGTATAAAGTTACATAATATAAGCCAAATTGTTGTTACTTGGAGAAAAATCAGAATTTAAATTACATATCTGACAAAATGGTTAGTGTGCTACAATAAGATTGAAAAAAAAAATAACATCAAGAACAATGTATTATAAATATTATAATCATAAAATTAAGGATATGTATTTTGTAACGCGATTTGTTTCTCAGTTTTTATGAGATGTTAAATTAAAGTTTCATACTACTCTCTTGTTTTATGCTGTGCACAACTTATACGATCGACGGCTTCGATACTGTATTCATTAGATCTAAAGCGAATTGTTATATTGTGCATAATAAATCATATCAGTAGTGGTGTTAGCTAGTTGCGACGTTCGCTAGCGGTACTGAAGGCAACTACCGCCACAGAGCCGGCCGGACCGCCGTCAGCTCGTGAGACTGTCGACTGTATATAGTGTTACCGGCGGATCTCCCGCCTCATGTTGTGCGTATAACCTGTACCCGAGGTTCATATTGTTAAAAGTAGCCAGAGTTAATAAGTATCACTTGTTCGTCAATTGCACTCGTCAAAGCTGTTCCGTTGGTGTTGTAGATTATTCAGATATTAGCGGGGCAATATTGGCTCCCGTGTGTTAAACATTAAAGTCGTAGACGTGCCATGACACTCATTGTAACGCACGACATCGTCGCACATCACGTCTATGATTTTAATAGTTTCGATTAACCCGTACATAGTTAGACGATGTAACGCATACTGATTGAAATTAATTAGTTGCTTGTCTAGTTTGTAGCTTGTGACATTATCACCAAAAAATAATCACTATGACTAAGTATAATACGAAAATATTTTACGTTCTGAGTTTCACATTAATGCTGTTGTAAAATGTAACAGTTAAAAATAAAAATTATTGTAAGACATAGATTAATTTATACTTGTACCATCTTAGATAGGTATGGTAAGATGACGTTTTAGTGAAGTTGCTAGTTGTAAAAGCAATCAGTATGCGTTGCAGTTGCATAGAGAGCCACAGTGCGCGTGCGCACGACTCCGCGCAAGTCCCGAGCACACCGTGCACACTCGCAGCCGGCCAGTATTTGAAATATTATAACAATACCGTGCTCAATTCCTGTATCTGTACATTGTAAGTATAATGTTGACAAAATGTTTTTGAAGTTTAATGTAAACTACAATAGATTTGTTACATAATGAATGTCTTCCGTTTGGCACATTTTATAGATACATACTTTGCACATTTTATTAATGCACGGATCTACATAAAGAATACTAGTTCGATATTATTTAACCGAGATTTTTCAAGCCAAGTGCACAGCGAGCCCCCTCATATACGATTTGTGATACCTAAAGTAAATTAATAATACGAATTTTCCTTTTTTGTGTGGCAATTTTTAATGGATTGCAAAGCTGATTTTCTCTTTTAAATTGTAAATATTTTTTTTTTCTAATGAAAAATATTGAATGAAGTGAATCATTTTAAAGCCTTTGGCATTGTGTACTCATTTACGTTATAAATAAATTATAGTATAAAATACTCGTATTTTATTTTCCGCATCAGCTTTATTAATTTCCGTTACTGGATTACCAAATATTTGTTTTACAGAATTGCAGATTGAATTGCTATTTTGTGAATAATACTGATTGGATGACAATCAAATTATGTCGATAAGATTGCAAGGCTCTCTGATAACACATAGTAGGTAATGATTCTTTAGTGTGAAATAATTAAAACAATCGGAATGGTGAGATTATCTGGTAAGAGCGATAAGGGCTGCGGTTGCGTCGTACAAGCAGTGTCGGGCCGGCGCGAGCGCTCCTCAGTGGTTCGCTACTCTGTCATGCAGTGCTGTGTATAGTGCAATTTAATTTCTTGAAAAGTAATTAATTAAAAATGGTGTTGTGTCCGCCGTTTAGATGGGCTTCTCGAGCAAGGTACAAGTTCACTGTACCTGCTGAAAATAATCTTGATGAACGCCGTGAAACGATCTTTGTAAGTAAAACAATTGAATACTAGGTACCTCTTGTCTGACGCTTAGCGTTTGTTTATATTTCTAAGATTATGACGAACTAAGTAGCAGGAAAGCATAAAGGTTATTAGAAATACAACTTACTTCTTCTGAGGCGTCAATCACTCTACTCTCATCCTGACGTGACCCAAATAATATCTAGGTAACTGTGTTAATATTATTTTTACCTTAATGATTGGTCATAAGGATCGTAGTGTCTGTACCAATACCTACCTTTGTAATTAAACCCACAACAACTAATTACAAATTGCAATCAGCTGCTTATTCTAAAAAAAAGTGCTAAAAAGTACTTACACCTTTTTATATTCAGTGATAATGAGAAATGAGATATCTCTGGTAGACGTAGCTTTGCACGCAGATTCACAGCTTATGAGGAAGAAACCTCGGCAGAATCTTTTTTGGAAGAATCGTGGTTGTTAAAAGATGAGGTTCCTCTAATGTACCAGCGCCTACGGTTAGAACAAAGGACTTACAAATAAAAATATCTAATAATACCCTGTTAGTTATCTGAATGCCATCTTAAATAACAAAAAATCAAACGAAATGTTTGATAAAATAATATGATAAGTTATTCGAATCACTGCAGATAGCAATCACGAAAACTAATGAGGGATTAAGTTTTTATCGATTTTTAGACTTGTTTATTTTAATTGGAAAATTAAATCTACTGAGTCTTATTTGATATTGTACCACACCTTGCTGCTAAGTGAATAAGAATATAATAATTAATTAATGTATTTAATCATTATAATAATAAATATTAATAATAATTGTTTATAGCAAACGTGCTCGGAGGAAGTATTCCAGTAAGTGCTTGTAGGGATCTTGACCATCTTCCGGGCTCTGGGATTGTTCTGAGAGCCGTGGAATACCTCTCCACTCCTCGAGCACCTCAGTACATATTGCCTCCTTGTCGCTACGTCACTATGTGCTAGCGACCGTTTACGGGGGCCCATTATTGAGTGTGCAAGTCACCCCCTGCCATTTTATCGTGTATAATAAAACATTGATCAGGCGGGGCCATAGTCCTTCCATAGTTTTAGGTAAACAGTCTATTTTAACCACCCAAACCAACACTCTAATATCCCTGGTTCCATATCCTGCAATAGTCCTACACCAACCGGGGGTTGTCCTTGGGTGCACTTGCATAGTGCGTACAGGGATAATCGTCGGTTAATGCGTCATTTCATTACAAGCGTGTAACGGGCCTCTGCGAGTTGGCTTTGGCCCCTCGTACGCCTTCCAAAGGCCCGGGACCTCAGGGTTCCGAGATATGTCAAAAACATAAAAAAAAAAAATGTTTATAATTAATTACATAATAATATGAACACTGCTAGCATTAGTAATGAAATGTTTTGATGCCTTTGAACGGGCGAGCAGTTGAACGTGACTTGAACCTTGACAATTAGCTGATGGTTGTTGCTTATTGTTACCTATAATAGAGGGACTTGTGGCTGAGTAAAAGCCGCACGGGTCGATCGATCAGGTTAAGCTACACTTGCCGTGGTTGGTCCGTGGATGGGTAACCTTTACATACCAAGACCCCTCCGTGCCTTGGACAGCACGTTAAGCCGTTGGTCCCGGTTGTCATTTAGTTGTTACCGGTCGTCAGAAGTGTAACAACTAGTCTTACCAAGGGTAATCGTATTACCCAGTAAATGTGTCGTGGAGTTCGGATAGGGAGTCGCTCCTTGTAAAATACTGGTATTCATCTGCATCCAGAGACTGGAAGCCGACCTTGGGGTCGACTTCCAGTCTAGAAAAGGCTAGGCAGATGATGTTGCTTATTGTTATAAGTTGATTTTCTAGAAATAAGCCCTTACTTAGCCTTTGCACATAGGTACCGGTGTGGAAATTTACCAATTTTTGTAGGCGATCGAGAAATATTTTATTTTTAATGGACTGTATTGTAGAGGTAACTGGTGATCGCCTAGAGGGAATTAGATGATGAACAGACAAACAATTAGAAAGGTATAGGAGGTTGAGCATGCATACCTGATGTCTTCGATGGCGGAGTTCTTGCTTCCTGATTTGAGTGCGTGTAAACCAACTTCAGTGTGCAGCATTGAAGTTGGTTCACACGCACTCAAATCCTCACCCGAGGGAGTTCATCTTGATTCGATCACGATGCAGAGATCTTAAGCGGAGCGAGCGGCGGGAGTACACGACGCGCGAATAACTCGCGGCACGGAATCTTTTCGCTGACTGACTGAATGTTCTCGAAAGCGGCGTTCAATTCTAGACGACAGAACATTCAAGCATTTATAAATTTCAGAAACATCGAGAGATGGCGATAACACATAACAATTACCAAGTTTAGACTTTCATAAGTCAGATTATCTCTATGCATATAATGATGGTGCGCACATCGTAACAAAACATTTCGATAGCCCAACAGTGTTTTTTCAAATATAAAGAAAACTGTTTTAGGAAGATTTGCGCTCAGCATTAGTCATTTTCGCAAATTCTATACCTAAATGTAAATCCCAATCATAAAATAAACATAACATCACGTCTGTGTTTCTCGAAGGGTGAGGCAGAGGTGTAGGTACCTATCTATATTATACCCACATTTCGTATAAGTCTTAGTAATCCCAGTTATATGGGGAAACCTATTGCCATCAACCGGACAAAAATCCAGACCCCGGGATTTCACTGGAGAAATTCCTGATGGAACACCTAAAAATAGATAGGTTTACCTGACCTGGCAATTGAACTCAGATCCTCATGCTCAGCAGTAGCGCTTGCGACCACTAGACAAACGAGACAGTCAGTTAATCCCAATCATTGATACCTTTAAGAATAATATTGTAATAATCAGAAATAAAAGTTGGGAGTATAGAGTATTTAGGACTCTGTAAATACTTTACTTACTGTACGTACATAATCGTCGTGTAAAGTAATACTAATATTTATTCACTGAAGGTGAATCGATATTGTTAAACTCTATTTAGATTTCCATCAGTATACTGCCTATAATATCGCAAAAAAGCAGCAAAATGGAATATTATAATATACCAAATAAACCATTCTCCATCCACCACTAACCCTAGTAGCATTTTTGTTGGCATTTAGTTGGGCCACTTACCTCTGTAAGTGGCCCAACTAAATGCCAACAAAAATGCTACTAGGGAAGCTTTATATAATAGAGGTTTGTTTTTTTTATATTTTTGTATATATGCTAGTCGCGCTGACTCTAACTCTGATTGCGCGATGCAGGATTTGTGACGTCAGGTCTTTGATGCGTAGTTCGCATAAGGCGTTGTAGATGCCGCCACAGCTGCATAACGAAGTTGTAAAAAGTAAGTACCTATGGACAAATATTGTTTTTGAATAAAAAAGACGTTACTGCAACGTCACCTAGGCCCCAAACTATGCACTTAGGCGGTACACGTTACGCTACGGAAAGGGTTCTACGACAGACTCAATATCCTACGACAGGTGTTACGTGCTGCAATAGAAAGTTACATGCTACGACAAACACTACGTGCTACGCAGAGTCTGTTATCTGTGGTGCTTCGATATCAGTTACGTGCTACGGCAGTCGCTACGCGCTATGACAGACAATACGCGCTACGATATTCACAACGCGCTACGAAAGACAGTGTGCGCTATGATAGAAGTTATGTGCTACGACAGACATTACGTGCTACGACTGATGCTACGTGCTACGATATTAGTTACATGCTACAACAGTGGTTACATGCTACGGCAGTCACTACGCGCTACGACAGACACTACGCGCTACGATATTCACAACGCGCTACGAAAGACAGTGTGCGCTATGATAGAAGTTATGTGCTACGACAGACATTACGTGCTACGACTGATGCTACGTGCTACGATATTAGTTACATGCTACAACAGTGGTTACATGCTACGGCAGTCACTACGCGCTACGACAGACACTACGCGCTACGATAATCACTACACGCTGCGACAGACAGTGTGCGCTAAGATAGAAGTTATGTGCTACGACAGACATTACTTGATACGACTGATGCTACGTGCTACGATATTAGTTACATGCTACGGCAGTCACTACGCGCTACGACAGACACTACGCGCTACGATAATCACTACACGCTACGACAGACAGTGTGCGCTAAGATAGAATTTATGTGCTACGACAGACATTACTTGATACGACTGATGCTACGTGCTACGATATTAGTTACATGCTACGACAGTGGTTACATGCTACGGTAGTGGCTACGCGCTACGACAGACTACGCGCTACGATGGTCACTACGCGCTACGACAGATAGTGTGCGCTATGATAGAAGTTATGTGCTACGACAGACATTACTTGCTACGACTGATGCTACGTGCTACGATATTACTTACCTGCTACGACAGTAGTTACATGTTACGGCAGTCGCTAAGCGCTACGACAAACATTACGAGCTGCGATAGTCACTACGAGCTACGACAGACAGTGTGTGCTATGATAGAAGTTAAGTGCTACGACAGACCTTACTTGCTACAACTAATGCTACGTGCTACGATATTAGTTACATGCTACGACATACGCTACGCGCTACGATAGAAGTAGCTACATGCTACGACTGACGCTACATGCTACGCACGTAGCTATGACACGAGTCAGGTTTAGGCTATTACTAAGTACTTCTAAAACATTGCAAGTTATAATTTTTAATGTTAAAAAAAAAAAACATCTATGTATATCTACGCATATTATAAATTACAGTCGCTTTTCGTATCTGTCTGTGTGACTGCGGTGTTCTTCTAAGCTAGGCAATGGATTTTGATGAGGTTCTCACCACCATTTAGAGAATGTATTCCACAAGGTTTATGTGTGTAATATCTACATTACTATTAAACTTACATATAATATAATAAAAAAATCTCGATGTTTTGTCAAGTCGTAAAAACCGTACGAAGCAGGGCAGATAATTAACACCCATTGCCATTAATCAAAATAAAATCCATCAATAAAATAAGAATGAAAATACAATAATATAATTCCTAATTTAAAATTTTGTCGGATGAAAGCAGAACAGTCCAAACATTTCCCAATCATCGACCACATGGCCTCAAGTCTGCTATTACAATAGTGTGAATGGTCTCGCCATTGTGAGTATTTGACAGTGTTTGTAGGCAAATCTGTCAAAAACTCACAATGAAGAGACCATTCTGACACTATTGTAATAGCAGACTTGAGGCCCTGGATGTTGGAGTTGAAACAAATTGTTGCTGTAGTAAACTAGCCTATACATTAGGTTAGAGAAGGGCATTGTGCATTCAGAGTCACGGGATTTTGGAATGCAATTTTCCACGACACAGTAAATATGGTAGCAATTAATAAAGTAAAAACCTAAGGTTTTTCAGAGAGGTAAGTTAGAGAACGACTATAACAGCTACCCCTCTAAATTACCGTCCCATTATACATATTAACCTAATAGATATTTATTGTATAATATTGACTAGAAAAACCACTGAAGTTGACTAAACACGCGGCTGCGCCCGCATGGCTTTTTTTATACAAATAAATAAAATGGAAGTGTCTGTTTGTAATGTAATTTTTTTATATATATATAAACCCCGCGGTTGAACCCGCTGGCAGCAACTACCTAGTCGAAAATAAGAGTAAGATAAATAAAAAGTAGCCTAGGTTACTCCTTATAACATCGGCAATCTGCCAGTAAAAGTCCCGTCAAAATCGGTGCAGCCGTTTAGTAGATTAGCCGGAACAAACAGACAAACAACCAAAAATAAAAATAAAATATGTTTATTTGTTATACCTAAGCCTACTTTTATATCCATTTAGTAAAAAGCTGTTATTTTGACAATACATACAGACTCTTAAATTTTTCTTATTTCTATATATTTTAAGATAATATTAAAAACTTAAAGAATGTACTACCTATGCGCTACTATGCCGTATGCACCCATCTTCAAAGAGAGAGGAGGCGGACTTCGATTTGATAAACTGTCTAACTCAGTGTAACACATCATAGTGTGCCTTCCTAAGGACACAACCTGTGCAATAATAACTATATTGTATTGTAGGTGTGAACATACGTACCTACTAGGTATTTCACAGAATCTTTCGCCGTAAAACGTAACTTTCTGTTACGATTCGCTGTAGTAGAGATAATACAACTAGCAACAACAATTATCTACTACGAGACAAAGTCTTGTGATAATAAATTGCATTATTTTTAAGTCACTTATCAGTGATCGTCATCGATTTAATTCCAACAAAAATGTATAATGTTTTGATTTGATTTCACTATCTCGTCTTTTCAGATAATACCTGACGGTGGCACAGATACATTTCACAGCAATAGTAATGATGGAATGGAATCACCGAATGATAATGAAGATGAGCCTGTCAAAACTGAAAATAGAAATAGTAGTAACACTAACAATGGCGTGGCGTTAAGAGACGAGAAAAAGATCAGTACTACCTGGAGCACACAGAGTAGAAACCCGTCAAGATATAGTAGAGATTCTGACACTGATTTCGATGATCGCAAGAGCAGCGCTGGACGTAAGACTATATCGGAGCTGGTGCAGCAGCAGAAGCGGACAAAGAGGCGACGCCGCAAGAGCGGTGTGATCGCCCCCCACACGCCCACAGATCCCTCGCGCCTTAATGATCTGCACTATGACAAATACGAAAAGGACAAGACGTAAGTTAGCTCACACCCTTGAATACTATTTAATCAATTATATTGAAATTTACAATTTAGATTAGATCTACGATCAGAATCAAGGCGGGTATTACCTGCTATCTAATTTATACCTTTATACCTTCCATAATCCCTTAAATTTTATTACTGTTTATAGGTCTGCTGAACAAATAAGAAAGGCTGTTATGGCTAATGACTTCTTAAGGAACTTGATGGATGACGAGCGGCTTGCAGCAGTAGTCGAAGCGATGAGTCGCCAGGAGTTCCAAGCAGGCAGCCTTATCATCAGGGAGGGGGAGAGCGGCAGCCATCTTTTTGTTTCAGCAAACGGACAGTTTGAAGTTCTCAAAGGCGGACAGGTTGTAAAAACCTTCGGACAAGGAGAAGTATTTGGTGAACTTGCTATTCTATACAAAGCTAAACGTTTCGCCTCCATACGATGTAAGTCGATTTTACTATGGATTATAACTTTTGAAGCAAACAAAATACCTACATTATATTCTTCTTAAATTAGGTATAACAGAAGCACAAGTATGGATGTTGGAGCGACGAGTTTTCCAAAAGATTATGGTACGCAGTCTTCAACAAGAGCAAGATGACAATATGCGTTTTTTGGCTTCAGTGCCTCTACTTCAAGGCATTCATCCTATCGAACTCTCGAACATCTCCGAATTCCTCAAGAGGGTATGAAATAATAAACAACATAAATATATGTAAAATAAGCATGACCAAAGAGGAACGCGGTCTCATGATTACATATTTCAGGAATTCTTTTCGGCGGGTACGCCGGTTGTGCGACAAGGAGATCGAGGTGATAAATTCTACATCATTCGGGGTGGTACGGTGGTGGTGACGAAGCGGGAAGGCGAGAGTGGCGAGAAGCGTGTGGGGGTGCTCGGGCGCGGGCAGTTCTTTGGCGAACAGGCGCTACTGCACGAGGACCGCAGGCTGGCCACCGTCACCGCACAGCCGCCGGGAGTCGAGTGTCTGACGCTGGAACGAGGGTAAATACTGATGTCCTAAATGATGATCAAATAACTTCGTCTCTTTGACTGACCGACTCCTTGAGAAATTCAAAAGTGCCTGTAATTGGTTTTTGACTGACCGGCTTTTCGTCAGTTCAAATGTGCCTTTAATTGGTTTTTGACTGACCGACTTTTTGAAAATTCAAAAGTGCCTGTAATTGGTTTAATTGAAATAAATAGTTTAAGTTTCATGATCTTTTGATAAAAAGTGGCAAAATATGTTTTTTTATGATTATACGTTTATAACGTCGTTTTACTGCTAGAATTCATTAAGTGACATAGTCAAAACTTTGAAATAAGCAATTAATTCGTTTTAGTTGTAGGTACTGATTGCCCTAATAATATCTTCATTATGATTATGTTAAAGAAAAATTTAACACAATGAGTTTTTGCATTTTAAAAAACTCGCCAAGATGAGTTCAAGGCGTTATAAACTTTATGATTTTTTGCGACTAATGAGTTCTTGCAGTAAACCAACGATACGGTTTTTACTCACGTGTTAATGTCAGGATTGCCTGACTACTTTATGTCGAACTCCTACTGAGATCTCGATTTGTAACGTGTCCGCTGCATTAAGTGTGATTATTATTGTAATATTTATATAGATAAGTATAACATGTTTTATATACATATTATGTGAATGAATGAATGAATGAAATGCACCGACCCCAGCGTGGTTTAACCAGACTCGATTACTCGAATGAACCCAAAGATTCACACTAGCCCCTGGAGCCTCATGTTTCATGGGACTACAGTGGCCATTGTATATCAAGGAGTAGACCGGGGGGCACGATAATGGTAGGGAAGACGTGCCCATAGGATATGGAAGGATTATTATAGCCTACCGGATATGCATCCTTAAGCAAGCAATGGAATAGTGGAGAGACGGATGATATTTATCGGGATCTTTTAATGACGTCGTCGCCTGGTTGGCTCGAGTCCAGCTGCCTTCCTTCACTGCTATGCTGTGTTGCTGTTTCCATTATCTTCGTCTGAAGTCTCGCTACTATCCGTTTCAGGTTTCTTGTAAATCTCGCTAACAACCTTTCTAATCTTATCTCAATCTTCAACAACGCCTGTGAATATGTGCTAGATAGCACATCCTGTGGTTTTTGATGAGTTTGGTTACGGTTTTTCCGTCTAAGATTGCATAATTTTCATGTCTTGGTTTATTCTTAGCGTGGTTAATCAAGTCTCTCATGATATCTCTCTCATATCTTCTATGTCTTGACCTGTTAGCTTTATTGAGTGCGTATGTATTTATTGTATATATGTAAATGGTACAACACAGACTGACTACCTGCAGTATTGTCTTTCCTGTCCCCTTAATCCATCCAAAGGTTGTCTATAAAGATCGCTTTTAGGCTCCTACAAACAGGCGCGACACGCGACGCGACACAACGACACCGCGTGCCGCGCGACGAGCGGTCTCTTTGTGTCGCGTCGCGTGTCGCGTCTGTTTCTAGGAGCCTTTAGTGATTAGGCCGCCCATTGTGTCACCCCTTGTATTATTTATACATAATTATGAATCTGTAATTTTTATGGTGTGTAATAATGAGTATTCTATCTATCTATGTGCTCGTAAAAATAAAAGCGTGATTAAAAACCGTATAGTTATAAAAAAAATGTTTTGGTACTTTTTATCTTACACTTATTATCTAATCTTGTTTTGAGACTTAGGGGTAGTCTTTTCTCAGGAACTAACTTTCCGTGAGCATATCAATAAGATATGTAAGAAGGCATACAGAAACCTAGGTTTCGTACTCAGGCAGTCCCAAGGATTCACCAACATCACGACACTAAGGGTACTATATGACGCATTAGTCAGAAGTCACCTCGAACATAGCGCATTCATTTGGGCGCCTCATGAGGCGAAATATAGTGTTATGTTGGAACGTATCCAAAATAAGTTCACGCGACACTTGTATTATAAGCTGTATGGGGTATATCCATTATACCCATTGATGTACCCTACACTATTTGTTCTGGGTATGGTAGGGTATAACACTCTAAGAGTACGACGGGAGTTTTCGCTCGTAGCGTATGTAGTGAAACTACTACGTGGCGTGGCGCATAACCCGGGAGTGCTGCGACACCTACAGCTGTACGTGCTCGACCGGTACGTGTGGAGGCGGCAACGTCCGCCCCTGCTCGCTGTACCTGCAGCCAGGACCAACCTGCTGGCGAGAACTCCTCTCACTAGAGCCATACGCGTGGTGAATGAGGTTCACGGGAGGGTTGATGTATTGTGGTGCAAATTGAGTGAATTCGCAAAAGTTACACTATATGTAATAAGTTATGTAGATTAAGATATTTTTTAACTAGGTATAAGGTGTAGATTTAGGATTTAGTTAGTAAGGCCCCTCTGTCGCATTGGATCATAGATCTGTAATGATAGTGTAGGTAAGATTATTATAAATAAATCTAATGGGGATAAGGGTTACTACGCATATAAGCCGATATTAAGACACCACTTTTTTATTTATTAGCTTGTAGTTCAAGTTAGTCAGAGTCCTAGTAGGTCAAAGTACCTACTAGGTACTCGTAGGTCTCGATAAGGGAGTTAAAGAAAGAGATATCGGTTGATTAAATTTTTATAGGTTTTGAAAATCCTTGGTTTATAATGTCACTAAACATATTCCTTTAATTTGACAGACCATTCACGGAATTATTAGGCAATTTAGAAGAACTGAAGAAAATTCGTCATGATGTGCCGAGACCATCGCAACAGAAGAAAACATCGCAAATTAAAAGTGGTAAGTAATGTAAACTATCATCATCATTTCAGCCGAAAGACGTCCACTGCTGGACATAGGCGGCGGTAAGTGGCGGTGCTTGGTGGAGCCCAAGCACCGCCACTTCGACCGGTTCTGTGCTTCCCGCATTCAGCGGATTCCTGCGGCTTTCACATGTTCATCGGTCCACCTTGTGGGAGGCCTTCCAACGCTATGACTTCCATGTAAACTATGTATCTATCTAACTAAGAATTGTGTATGAACGTGAGCAGAAAGGTTCTATACTGGGCCCGGTCTTCTTCATCGTATTTAGTTCTGATCCTGTGTTCTCAGCCCATTGCCTAATACGATGTCGATACCCGCACGTATATCAAAATTACTATGCAAAGGTTATAAAGTCTTAACTTTAAAACCTTTGCATAGTAAATATCTGAAATAGGCTCGCGGAGTCGCGAGTGGCTGCCTTGCGTATTTGGGAGATATTTAAACATATAATAGTTTAATTTAATTATTTTATCAAGACAAGCTCATGGAATTGTAAAGAATCTTACTACGTTGTCATTTATATAAAAAAAGACTCAAATATTGATTCATGTATCTGGTTATATAGTTAACATTATTACATTTAAATTATTATTACAACACGCATTAATTATATAAAAATTAAATCAGATCATACATTATTTACATCATATTAAAAGTTACAGTCAAACACTTTCAAATAGGGTTATTTGAAAGTGTGCGCCGGGAACAGTTAGGGGCGGGTGCCCCTATTATAACTGTTCCCGGCGCAAAAGCGCGTCTGTTTGGTAGCTATGAGCTTGATTAAACATTACGAAAAGGGCAACTTTAGGATTGTTTTCTATCCAGCAAAGTTAATCTAATCGTGTTATTAAAAGCGATTGAATATCCGCCAGATCCTTAAATAAGACGTATATCCTTTTTTCAGAATTTTATAGCATAACCACTGGGCCTGCTTTCGCGCGCAAAAAAACCATGTCGTCAACTTGTCAGCTTGTCTATTAATCTATCGTTTGAAAACATTTTGAAAGGACTTTATGTACAATATAATAGAGTTAAGAGTCGTTTAATATAAATTTTACTTTGGCAAAGACTTCTACCACGGGCACTAGCGAATTTTATTTGGGGTAGAATTTTTTGCCACAGATAAGAATACGATTTTTTTTTTGTAGATTTATTTGCCAAAACCAGGACAATGGTTAAGCATAATCAGCCTATAATTTTCCCACTGCTGGGACTATTTCCCATGGAGTTAAAAAAATTGTAAGCGCTGTCTCTGTCGGATCATACCGCCTTAAGTTTTTAACGGAGTGATTATAACAACTACTTAGTTGATCTTAGAAGATTAGGTTGGACATTAAATACGAAGCAAATTGGGCGAAGTTAACTAGGTAAATGCTTGCGAATCTTTTTTAAGAATTTCGTATCATGATTATTTTCAATACAGATAAACGTTTCAAGGCGGATTAGAACCTAAAATTATCATTGACCTGGATATATATTTTTTTTTGCGTCCAATAATTGTTTTTAGGGTTCCGTAGTCAACAAGGAACCCTTATAGTTTCGCCATGTCCGTCCGTCTGTCCGTGCCCAGTTTACCTCAAAGACTCTTAGTACTAGAAAAATGTAATTTGGCATGGATATACCTACATATTAATCACGCCGACAAAGTGGTAGACTAAAATCAAGAAAAAAATATGTATTTAGGGTACATGTGAAGTCGGGAAGTTTTTTTTTTTTCTCCTACCCTCTTGTGTGAGGTATTGTTGGATGGGTCTTTCAAAAATATTGCGGGTTTGGGAATAAAAATTTTCGATTAAGGGGTCCGTTTCTGAAATATTAGGCTTTAAAGTGCTAATTTTTGTTAGAGTTAAGTGTCCCCCCCTGCCAGCTAAATGGTTGTAATTGGATATGCAAAAAAATCACAGCAGTAGTATATATAACGAAGTTAAAAGGAAAACTATCACAGCCAAGTAGGCGTCACAAGTAATGTACCGAGTAATAGTCAATCAAGTTACATTTACAGTTGAAAAACATGTTCTTCCATACATACATTCCGCATGTTTTTCAACTACGATGTTAAATTTGTTCTTGGGATAAATTCATACCAACTACGGAACCCTTCATTGTTTCTTTCTTCCTTTTAATTTAAATTATGTGACCTTTATAAATTGTATTAATTGTTTATTTTAACTGCATTTGACATTTTATTTTGATTTTAATTCTGTGACCTTTTTGTACCTACTTGTTCGTTAATTTAATTGCAGTTGACATTTTATTTTTATTTTGGTTCTATGACCTTTATAGTTGTTACCCACTCATTCATTTTTTTTTTTTTATTGTATCGTCACTTTATTCTATTCTGTTGCAATATTGTGAAATTTTATTATATATATGTGATATGGGTTGTATGGCCTGAATTGTTATTAATTATTTTTTTTATTTATTGTGCGTGGTCCGACACGCATTTGGCCGGTTTTTTTTTAATATTGATGACTGAATGATGAACTATTGCTTTCAGAATTCGAATTCGTGGAACTCAAAAACTTGGAGATTGTGGGCACCATGGGTGTAGGAGGGTTCGGTCGCGTCGAGCTGGTGCAGTACAAACCCGACAAGTCCCTCACGTTTGCTCTCAAGTGCCTCAAGAAGATCGACATGGTGCAGCAACAGCAGCAGGAGCATGCGTACAATGAGAAACATATCATGATGTCGTGCAAAAGTCCCTTTATTTGCAGGTAAATGTTTGTTTTAGTACAGCTCGTATATTACTGATTTCAATATGAACATAGGAATATAAACAAATAAAAATATCACTCTGCGTAATAGAGATATTCGACGGGAAGGAAAGAAAGATGATACATTTATTTGCACAAAACGTGACGTATAAAGAAAAAGTAAACTACAGAACAAACACACAACTACCTTAAGTGGAAATGGGCAGGGCACATTGCGCGCAGAACAGATGGCCGTTGGGGCCGAAAGGTTCTGGAGTGGCGACCGCGTACCGGAAGACATAGCGTTGGAAGGCCTCCCACAAGGTGGACCGATGACCTTATGAAAGCCGCAGGAATCCGCTGGATGCGGGAAGCACAGAACCGGTCGAGGTGGCGGTGCTTGGGGGAGGCCTATGTCCAGCAGTGGACGTCTTTCAGCTGAAATGATGATGATGATGATGATGATGAAACTACACAAACACAATAAAAACAAGTTGGCGGAAAATATGCGACACATACCGACACATACCCACGCAAAACCGCCATCGGGACCACTTAATAAAAATCTTAAATTCATTCTCTGACAAACAACGCACCTGTGCACACTGGGTCTAAAAGTATAAAATTTTGCAGAAGTGTACCTTTTAAAGATTTTTGCCCATGGAAAAACCCATATAAACCCTCTTGTCATAAGTATTATAAAACTAGAATTAGGTTCCTTGCAACACCAATAAATTGAAATTACCTACCTACTTATACGATTTTGACTTGAATCAAAATCGTATAAGTAGGTAGGTAATTGCTCCTAAAAGGCGCGCGCGTCGCGCGACACGCGGTGCCTTTAACTCGCATCGCGTTTCGCGCCTGTTTGTAAGAGCCTTCAGCATTGCCATTTCATGACATTTTTTTTATTGTTACCTAATTTCCGTTCAAGATTTATATGAAAGAAAAATATGCCGTATAAATAATGCAAATACGCACTTGTCACCCTTATCTAACGTGCCTTGAGATAACTGGGTTACGCCTGACGAAGTGACGACACACATGTCCAAGTTAAAAATCAATTAATTACAGCAACTACTTACGTCAAATGAAATGATTATTATCAATGATTTACTGGAAATTGTTTCGCTTTTTTTCAGATTATATCGCACATTCAAAGACAATAAATATATTTACTTCCTTATGGAGCCAGTACTGGGTGGAGACGTTTGGACTATCCTTCAGAAGCAGCGCTACTTTCCTGAGAACATTGCTCGCTTCATGATGGCTTGTGTCGTTGAAGCCTTCCTCTATTTGCACTCTAAAGATATTATATATAGGGATCTCAAGCCTGAAAATTTAATGCTCGACAAACAAGGATATATTAAATTGGTATCTATCTAAATTTATTGTTAATCAAACATATATTAAGTTTGACAATGTGGAATACATGCCCGATATGTTTTTGTAGGTTGACTTTGGATTTGCCAAACGGATTTCACCAAATAGCAAAACATGGACATTTGCTGGCACACCCGAATACGTAGCTCCAGAAATAGTGCTTAATAAGGTTTGTTGATAACTAAAAGTCATCTTTTGCATTTTTTTAATCGTCATTTTAATAATTTTGCACTCGATTCAGGGCCATGACCGTGCTGTGGACTGTTGGGCATTAGGAGTGCTGATCCATGAGCTGCTAGTTGGCAAACCTCCATTCCGTGCGCCCGGTGGGGACCACATGAAGACGTACACGCTGATCCTGCGCGGTATCGACGCCGTCGCGTTCCACCCGCGGGTCGCCAAATCTGCACAAATGCTCATTCGCAAACTGTGTCGGGCTGTGCCCGCCGAACGACTAGGATATCTAAAAAACGGAATAGCAGACATCAAAAGTCATAAGTATGTTCAAGGATACATAACTTCATAATATCGTCATCAACACGGCTAAAATGTGCAGGACATGTGTAACAAATTTATATAAATTCATTTCGCGTCTCGTAGATACTACAAAGACTTCGACACAGAGTTCCTAATGTATTGTTTGAGTCCAAAACCTTGATATTCTTATTATCATGTTAATTTTATGACATCGTGATTTGTATAATTCATAGTTTACACTGTACCGGCAGCGGTAAAGAAATGTTCTTCGAAATCGTTATACAAGATTGCTATGAAACATTTATCATGAACTAGCTTATGACTCGGCCCCGTCTGCGTGAATGTCGATGATCACGTAAAAAGTAGCCTATGTCCTTTTCCATATCCCAAGGCTATATCTCTGCCAAATTTTATTACGATAGGCTCAGCGGTTTAGGCGTGAAAACGTAACAGACAGACAGAAAGACAGACGGACACGAGTTACTTTCACATTTTAATATAATATTAGTATGGATATAGTAAGTATGAATGTATTTAAGAAAGCTAGACTACAGTGAGTTCACTTATTTCTTTCTTTTTTTTTATATATATATAGAACGGCTGAAGCCAATTACACTATTTAAACATATTATTATAATTTATTTAACACAGTCATGCATTCTTCTCACAAATATTCAAACAATCCGACAGTATCATCTTCCATTCAAAATTATGGAATTATTATTAAATTATTATTATTACAAACATATCAAAATTATGGAACTGAATGAATGTATCCTTTGGTCGCGAACCTGCACTTCCATCAAGACCTCGTCTTATCATTATTTATGACTGTGCCACTGTGCAGGTGGTTCCTGGGCTTCGACTGGGAAGGGCTCCTGGAGAGGCGACTGAAGGCTCCTCTGATACAGCCTGTGGCTAGCGACCTGGACCTCGCCAACTTTGAGAAGTACCCCAAGGATAAATTGCCGCCAGACGAAACTTCCGGCTGGGATTTAGATTTCTAAACATCTCTTTAACGACTTACTTGGATTCTAATGAATGTTTCGTCTATTTAGTATAGTACCTACCTACATTTACGGATATATTTTTAGTATTGTCCACAGTAATTATAAGTGCAACAGTAAGTTGATTTAAGTGATCATTATATTTTATATATTTAATCATAATCATAAAATGTTTTTTCTTTGCGATCAGTCCCCGGACTATGAGCAGATTTGTTGTTGGATTTGATGGTGCAGAGTGGTTTCTCCAGCGAGATTACCCTCATAATATTCCATGGCAACATGTCCTAGTTGACATTGGCAAAGTTCATCACAGCCAACCTTTTCAGCCGCCTTTTATGATCTGGCTTAGTGAGCGCTTTCGCCAGAGGATTTGGATGAATCTCAAGGCGTGCTCTGTAGCGTTCTGCACAGTTTTTCACTTCCTGATGCACTGTGTTTTGGTTGAGATAACCTCGCAGTTTCTTGTAAACCATGGTGCATTTGTGATATTTTTGAGGATGACATTTTGGAATCTTTGGAGCATGTTAATATTAGAGACACATTTTTTAGCTACTAATTATTTTTAATTTTCTAATATATCCATTATTATGACAAGGCCTGCTAATTGTGTATCTCTTACCGTTCGACATTAAAATACATACAATAGAAAAGTGCCAAGTGATCGATAATCGGTATGCAGGTAAAGCTGGGCTATGATGGCGTGTGAGCAAGCGAAAAGCCGTGGAATGAGAATAAGGTCAGTGGGGAGAATAACAGGCGGCATAATGTGTGCCAGTGAACTACTGCGCGCGCGCACCGCGTCGCCATGTTTATGCGAACCACTGCCATTTGAATATCGAGTGTTAATAGCCATTATGTATCGAGTACGTAAGCTACGTACATGAACCAAAAACGTATTTGAAAAATGGCCTCTCGATGATGTCACGACTCATCAAATAGGATGGCATTTATGGATACTAATAGAAAAAAATTATGCATAAGTACGAAACGAACCGTTTCGGGGTTTCCCCTGATGAATCGATTATGTAAAAAAGAAATAGACAAAAATGTTTTATTGCCACAGAAACATGTGCATATAAAAAACCAGACAAGTGCGAGTTGAACTCGCGGGGAGAGGGTTCCGTACGATGAATGTTATTACAATGTTTTGCACCCATAATTTATCCCATGAACAAGTTGAAAAACATGTTTTCCCATACATTCCTGCAACTGTAAGTTCGTACACACTATATTGAGAGATTTACCACGTTATTTTAAGATCATAGACTTCTTATAGATTTTCCTGTAAACAGTTGTTTTCGGAGATAATGAGACGAGGTGATGTCTATTTTCATCTATTTTCTTCAATAACTTTTAAACGATTAATTTAAAATATTTGAGACCCTCACAACGAGCCCTTTCATTATTGATATGCCACACTGTACTGTTTGCACAACAGCGTAGCGTTTTCCCGCCAAAAGTGATCACTTATTAATTTTTTATTTATTTAAGTTACACGTCCGTGTTTGGGTCACAGAAATTCATATGTCTACCTTTCAACCTAATCGGTCCAGTAGATTAGGAGCAAATTGGCGTTGAAAGACGGACAGAAAGACAGATTCGAGTATTCCTCTACTGAAACACAATATTTAACGCATGGAAGAACTCGCAAATTGCTATTGGAGTTTTCTGTAATCTCCCCAAAGCCTTTGTTTGCGTGCACCATGACACGCTTTTGCGTAAACTACTTCATTACGGTGTCCAAAACGAAGCTCTCAACGTAATAAATTCTTAATTACATAATAGGTTCCAATGTGTAGATGTTAATAGTGTGAAATCTTCCGGTTTACCAGTTCAGTTAGGTGTACCTCAAGGTTCAATACTGGGTCCATTCTTGTTCTTAGTCCATTCTTGTTCATCAATGACTTACCATTATATTTAAAAGGTTTCTGTGACGTTGTACTGTTTGCATATGATACCTGTCTTATTTTTAAAGTAGACAGGAATAGATAACATTTTGCCGACGTAAACAGTGAACTCCTAATGGTTACGGATTGGTTTACGACAAATAACCTAGTTCTCAATGCCAAGAAAAAGAAATGTGTAAAGTTCGCCTTACCTAATTTTAGAAACCTAGGACCCAAAATCGTCTTAGATAAAGATGTGCTTGAAACTGGAGACTCGACAATTTTTCTGGGCACACTATTACCGGCTAGGTGCCAGAGTTTTTCTGAGAGATTTTATTAAAGATATTAGTATTCTCACGGTGTCATCACAATTCATCTTCGCCAACATCTTTGAAATTAGGCAAAATATACACATAAACACTAAAAACAGCGATATTTCCAAAGTTAACACTAGAAATAAGGACAAACTACGTGCTCCCTTTCACCGGCTTCATAAGGTTCATAACTCATTTATTGGGCTTGGTATAATCTTTCATAACAAACTATCCTCTTCTTTGTTAGATTTGCCTTTTAATGCGGTTAAAGCTAAAGTAAAATCCAACATTTGTTCAAAGGCATACTGTTCCATCAACGACTACTTATATAATGATAAGAATAGTAACGTTGGTTGCTGTGATTAACTCAGACAATTTTTATGTTCTTTTTCTAGAATTAGCTTACCTACTGACAGATTATATGAGTTCATATAATTGTTTATTTTATTTGACTGTATAAGTCAATTTATTTTAATTATTTTCTTTTAGTATTGACATGATTTACTCATTACAACGTTTTTTATTATTGAGTCGTATTGAAATATTATGATGTGAGGCTATAGCGACCTCGACAAATGATCATATTATTCTTGCCTGAGCAACCGGCAGCAAGTTCGTCATGCTCCCTTAGATGTCACTGCTTGCGGTAACGACGGGGGTCGGGTTGCCTCCTTTGCGGTAATGGCTGATCTTTGCGTTATGCTAGTGAACGGGTGCTGCTTGAAGAGCTCGAGCTGACTGGTCGTCTTGCTGACCATGGTTTCATTATTGTTATTAGTAACTAACCGTTTATTTATTTTACTTCAATGGTTCTAGTTTATCATTTGTGTTACAGCTATATGAATATGATCCAGCATTGCATATGTAAGCGGATAGCCTTTATGCCTGGTGCACTTTTATTTAGTATAGTTTTCATTGTTGTGTCTGGTGGTAAAGTGGCGTGTGCTAGCTGCCATATGGCAACTAATTTCTGTTTTGTGTCTCGTAATGTTAATTACTTCGCATACGTACTACTGTATAGAATCAAGTTTTCCTAACTGAACAGAGGCCACTTTGTTGCGCCACTTCTTCACAGCTAAAATACTGGGAAGTGGTGAAGGGCGGACTTTTTGGGGGACTGAATTATGTAATTTTGAGGTTCGAAAAGTGCTGATTCTCAGCTAATTTGAATAAATGACTTGATTTGATTAGACACACTAGTGATCCTATAAGGGTTCCGTTTTTTCAGTCGGACGTACGGAACCCTAAAAACAGAGTAACCGGAAACACATACAAACGAAGCAAGTTAATAAAAGCGGGTAAAGGCTCTTACAAACAGGCACGACACGCGACGCGACGCAAAGATACCGCTCGTCGCACGCCGAGCGGTTCCTTTGTGTCGCGTCGCGTGTCGCGCCTGTTTGTAGGAGCCTTAAGTGCGAGTCGGACTCGCACACGAACGTACTACCGACATTATTTACATCTACATATTTTTTTCACAAACCACGTTTCTTGTATTTGGACCTCCTTAATTTTAATTATTTATTTTATTTTTATTATTTGTTATTACACACTCTGTGAAAATGTCAAGTGTCTACCTACGGTTATCTATTACGGTTAAAAGATATAGCCCTGTGACAGACGGACGGACGGTCAGCAGAGCCTTAATAATAGGCTCCCGTTGGCACCCTTTGGGTGCGGAACCCTAAAAAGCTTACCTATGTTTTTGAATACGAATAGGTACCATAGTTTCATAAGGTCTTGCTCAAGTACAAAATAAAGCAATGCATGCAATACTGACTTAAATTATAATTCATTTCACTCTAGTAGAATGATCCGGTTTCAATACGAGTGCTGAAATCTATCACACCTGAAACTAAAGGTTAAAACTTTTCTATGTAACGTACGAGCTGTGCTAAGAATATTTCGGTAACAATTTCACATACTTAATTAAAATCTAGTCAGGTACACTTGTAGACTCCCTAGGATTTAAAACTGTTGACACATAAGTGTCCGCTACAACATGAGAGCATTGATCTCAAGTTGCATATAAGTAGGAGCAACTTTCAAATGTTCTACATAACAACCAGTTAGTAAAAGAAATAAAAAAGCGAGCATCTGCAGTTACAGTAGCAGGTCAATCACTGCTTGTGGAATAGAATGCTGGCTTGTGTATAGTAATGCTGGGGAGACGACACGGCGAGACGCGATGCCCTCCAGCGCCAGTCGCCGGACGCCGGGCGTCGGGATCCGAGCCGGCTCAGGCCCAGCCTCGAGTCAGTGCAACTCCAGCGCGTCGACACACTCCGTAAGTTCGAGCGGCATGCGGCACTCCGACTACGGCGACTACTGCCGGCCAGTCGCCACAGTAGTATCCGGCCGTTATCACGCGCCGCTCGTGCCCGCTCTAAACGCGATGCAAATTCAAACAAACTGATCGAATAATAACAATCACAAAATGCCATAAACCCAACACAATAATTTTCAGTATAATGGGAAGCAGATGAAAGTAAAATTCTCAAACTAGTGACATTCGGATGGTGACTAGTGATTTTTTTGCAGTGGAATGAAAATAATTTTGGAGGTGAGTTTTGTTGTGAATACCGGCGGAAGTGGAATCACGCTGAGTGACGTTAGTCCATTTATAAAATAATCATCTTACCAAATCCATATCCTGAATCGGATAGTAGGTCATTAAACATTCGACTTCACAATACCCTCGTTGTTACCCTGTTCTTGATGGGACAGCTTAAGAAACTTGGCGTTAACACCAACAGCTATACATTGCTTGAATACTTTATGCTAGTCATTTGACTGGTATATATTCAAATAATATTTGGGCCTAAAAAAAAACTGTTGTCTGAACTAAAGTGAAAATATTTCAAACATTATCATGAGGTGTGATGTAGGTACTTAACTAAATGCCGCTGATCAACCTGCTTATTATATCCCTCAGTTAGTAGCTCTCGTAATTTTGTAATGCGTAAAATTTAAATGAGAATAGTTATAGGTACACTCTTTACTGAAATGTTACTACGGCTGTAAGAATGACTGAATATAATAATAATCAAAAAGTCTTTCCGGCGATATAGGCCCAATTTCTGCCAGTCCTCTATTACATTCATAAAGCTAAAAGTAGTTACACTGTCATAAAATAGACAAATAAAAATTGCTTATAAACAAGGCTCGGACTACCTAGCCTACTTAATAAATATAATATTTGTGTTTCATTAGAATCGCATACACGCAAATGGTAGCTATCGTAAAAGCAATAGTGGACAGTGAGAGTGCGTGATCACCGAAATAGTTGTCATCAAGGAGGGATGGACGCGGTATGCGCACGCGCCGACGGGCCATGCGAGGTGCGCGCGCTGGCGGCGGCGCTGCACTCCATCAACCTCTACTGTGCCTCTATCAGCGCCGCACTCATGTACTGCTGTGCTCCCATACACAAACACTACAGGTACACATGAAATATTAATTCTATCGCCCTAAACCAACAATGCTGTAAAGCTTAATCCCCATTGATCCTGAAATACAAATATTTATCAATAAACCGGAAATCGGATAAATCATTCACGAGAAGCGATTGAAGTGAAAACATATCGATAAAAACAGTTTCCTTATTTATTTTTTAATATTTTATCGCGAATGCTGTGAGCCGCTTTATTTGGTTCACAAATAAGGAAAGATAATATAAAACTCAGCTGTTGAATGTTTAATAATTCCACGTAATTCATTTTTCACTACCTATTAAAAAACAAATCGTATTTTATTTAACGTTAACCAAATAGATACCTATTCATACGTGATTACTTTAAACTAACTTTGTTTTTGACTGCATATGACTGCAATATATTCTTCAGATCGATCGTCTATATCTTAAGGTCAACTTTATGCGTATAAAAATAACACTGGGCCCACACACCAACCATTCCAAGGCCATTCCAAACCATCTCTTTGGTTTGTTCTCTGGACTGGGAGCGAAATCCTTAACATCACAATCCAATGCAGGCACTCAAAACGATGGCGTGGACAAAATGTACGTGGAATAGCCAGCCTCGTACTGGGACTGGTTTGGTGTTGCGACGCGGCTGCGGCGATGCTCCGCCCCGCCGACACCGTCCGGCTGGTGGCCGCTTTGATGGCCCCCTGGTCGTGGCTGGCCGCGGCCGCCTTTCACGTGGCCCTGTGGACCAGGCGCTCCGCAGCCCCTATCCTCTACCTCGCTATATACTGGATGCTCGCCACCATCTCTGCGGGGTCAATCCTGTGGCAACACATCGACGCGGGAGCTGCATCTACTCACGTAGAAGTATACGTTCAAGGCGTTTCGTTACTGATGACATTACTGATATTCGCAGTTGACTGCGTTTGTTTCTATGACGAGGTAATTTATCCATCATACTAAAGGCAATATTAATAGTTTTAAAGGATATAACCAATTAGATAGTAAAATAGGGATACCTATATATTTTGCCAAGGGCTTCAGAACACAACTAAATTGACCAAGGTTTAAGACCGGCAGATGGAATCGTGTACTTAATTACGATAAAATTATAACCACAATTTTCATCCTTAGTTGTGGCTATTCCTATAGGCTGTTGTGAGTAGTAACATATTATTACAAGCCGACTTCATACAATAGCAAAAAAGGTACCATTGCGTATGGATCATAATTCATAATGGATCATTAAACGAAAGCGATGAAATTGAATAGGGGGGGTGACCATTAGGCCTTAGCACGTCATTCCATTTAGGTATCAGCAAATATTAAAGATTAGACAATGTCATGCTAACGTTGAGATGATGGCAGTGTTTACCATAGTAAAATAGTATGAGAATATAGTACGTGGTAGTGAGCACGTTTCTCACGCATTCTTTTAGGCTGGTACGCTTATTGATTCTAAGAGCTATGTAAGCTGATCCGTCCACCCCCTTAGTGCTAGCACTTATCGACTTAGCTCATATAACTTGATAAGCGTTCCGCTTCCGTTTAAGCCTGTCATCCTACGATTCAGCAAGTTTCCGATTAAAAACACCTTACCGAACCGTATTATGGCAAACTAAAGTTGAAAACATAGAACAAAAGTTGTTGTTTATGATGTTAGTAATAGTCCTGCAAGTTTGTTAGTGTTTTACCAATCCATATACTAATATTATAAATATGAAAGTAACTCTGTCTGTCTGTCTGTATGTTATGTTTTCACGCCTAAACCGCTGCACCGATCGTCATGAAATTTGGCAGAGATTTAGCCTGTGATATGGAGAAGGACATAAGCTACTTTTTTACGCGATAACCGACATCCATTCGGGCGGAGCCGCGGGCAAAAGCTATTATATATATTATTTTTTTAAGTAGGTAGTATGTTTTCAAATTAAAATGCAATTTGTAAAGGATCTTCTAAAATATCAGTAGAATAAGTAGTAATCAATTCATTCTTTTTAAACAGGAAAACATCAGTCATTCATTCAACACATTCACCGCTCAAATGCTTCCATCACTTTATGCAAATTTAGATATTGAATTATCACATAAACCTATGACTTATTTGGCTGTATTATGTATATATACTTATATACTAACGTAAATGTCCTCCATCTTATTCAAATTAAGTAGTCTATAACACGGCTCATCGGGGCTAAACTAGTTAGCGTGTACCTATTAGCTGATTGTAATTTAAGGGGTTTATTTATAAACGCTGCTTAAAGTTAAGTAATGATTAGCGACTGTTTAACATACATTTTTGACGTTTGAACATCACTTAACTTTAAAGCAACGTTTCTGAATAAACCCCTAAATATAAAAAGTATATAAAGTTTTGTCTAAAAATCTTTTCACGGAGATAGGTTAGTGTTTATGATTCGCTTGCGACTGTACAAATTTAGGATTGCTTATTAAAATTATCCTTATAAAATTATGACTTCCGTTCCTTTTGTAAATACCGTGTCTTCAATAATAGACACCAAGTTAATAGAAATGAGCATGACGAGGTGATACGTGCGTAACAATGTGATGTGCGTGTTGGTCGCATATCATTATCTTCTAGTAGCGGCACCGTTACGTGCCATGGTGCCACTCTCTCTTTAATAGAACTAAATTATATGACAGATTATTGAGCTTAAAACTGGGAGCACTGATAATAAGTATAAGTATGTGGTGTATGAGTCAGGACGAGCCGCCGCCGCCGGCGCCAGCCGTCGCGGAAGGAGCACATCGGAGGAGACGATTTCCACAATGCGTCTGGCGCCGCCGCTCTCAGATGGCATTTCCCATGAGTGCACGTGCGGTCAATACGAACGAGATTTTACGTGATAGCTTTCAAAGCCCTCTCTCTACTAGATCATGCGCTATAATCTCAAAACTTGATGATATTTTAATGTAGAAAAGCTGGAATTTGGTGGCGTTGCTCAATGTAGTACCTGAAAATTATTAAAAAATCCTTCTTTACACTCTTGGTGCTAAATAATTATTATGTTTCAGATCACGAAACGTTTCAGAAACGATCTTAAGTCAAGCGACCCCAATATTTGTTACAAACATAACGACACACACTTCTATTCTAAAGTCACGTTCTTTTGGCTAAACTCTCTATTGAAAAAGGGATATAAATCACCACTGGAACCAGATTACTTGGGAGAACTTCCAGAGGAGGAACGCTCGGTTAAATATTATAAGGAATTTGTGAAAATATATAAAGTCCAAGACGTACGTACCTACTGCCTACTTTGACGTCATCTTATTATATATCTTACAAGTAGATACATAACTTATCATCACATTGTTTTTCCACATTTCAGGATTCTAAAGCTACAGAAGCAAGCCCCAGTCTGTGGTCATGTTACATTCGTAAAGTATGGCCCAACTTTTATATCGCTGGCATATTAAAATTGTTTGGCGATTTGATCGGTGTAGTGCCTCCTTTAGGACTGGCCATTATAATCCAGTACATTGAAGATAAGACTAAAATATATGACTCCAGTGCACAAGTGACTCTTGAAGAATTCTTTAACAACGGATATGTAATGCTTCTCATAATTACGATGGCACTAATTAGCCAAGCATTCTTATCTCAGAATTCAACACATTTAGTGACGGTTGAAGGCACAAGACTGAAGACAGCTCTACAAGTTCGTTCATTTGTTACGACAACTCAGCTTTTGTTAATGACAACGTTGTTGCTGTGATATGTTGAATATTCACTATGTAATATAAATAATAGTTGCATTTTATGCAGTTTTTTATTGACAGAGCATGGTGTACGATAAGTGTATGAGGCTGGCTCCGTGGTCATCGACAGACTCTGACGAGAACGAGGAGTCCCACTTGCTGCACGACACCGAGGACGACAGCTCCACGAGGAGTGGTCTCATCACGAATCTTGTCTCGCAGGACACATATAATATCATGTCGTGTGTTTGGATCTGTCACTATATCTGGGCCATACCTTTAAAGGTAAACTGTCGCTTTTGATAGAGGCAGTCGATTATAACTTCTCTATATTTTTTATAACTTATGTTTATATTACAGGTAGTCGTTATATTGTATTTATTATACACAAAACTGGGTGTGAGTGCAATCATAGGCACCGCTGCAAGCGTTCTAGTAATCACTCCATTGCAGTTTTATATCGGAAAGAAATTATCAGACAATTCAAAGGATATCGCAAAATGTACCGACCATAGATTATCGAAGATGACGGAAATATTACACGGCATAGATGTTATCAAACTTTACGTTTGGGAGGATTTGTTCAATGAGAAAATTTTGCAATTGAGAGAACTTGAACTGAAACTCCTTAATAAGGATTCTGTTTACTGGAGTTTCTTAAGTAAGCGCATAATTATAATAATATAATTATTATTAATCATAATTCGCAGAAAGCGATAAGGCCACCCATTGTATACCTATTTTATAGTTTATTTTTTTGTTGTTATGTATTTTTGTGGAGTAAAGTATATATAAATAAATAAATAATAATTTCATCATTTTACTCAATGATATACTTACTTACTAAAAATTGTGTTGGAGTAAAACATTTTCAATATCATTTCAGCTTTCACAACTCAAATATCGACGATAATGATAACAGTTGTCACTTTTACCGTATACTATTTTATAGAAAATAACAGTCAGTTAACGGCTACTAATGTATTCGCTGGATTAGCGTTTTTTAATCAACTCACTGTCCCCCTTCTCATACTGCCTGTAACAGTGCTAATGGTGATTCAAGCGATGGTAAGGAAAATATATTAATATTAATTTATGTAAAATTGATGTATTTGTTCTAACTAACCAACTACCAGTAAATAAAGATTACATTTTTGTTATCTAGGTTAGTACTAAGAGAATTAGAGATTTCTTAGAACTTCCCGAATCGAACAATGTTAATGAATGTAATGATACTGAGGATCTAAAGAAAACGACCAAAGAAGATAACCAAGAAACTTTTATGGATAGAAACGGAGTTGACGATACTTATATAATCAATAAAGATGAACCCGACGGAGCTGAATGTGCTGATCAGTTTTCTGATGATGAAGTATTCACAATGCCGACTCGTAGAGCAGATTCGTTAGTTAAATTTAGAAACGCAGCGTTTACTTGGGGCAAAAGGAACGACATGTTGTTAGAAGTAGATGATCTAGAAATTCCAGCAGGTGAGAGTCGATTACCTGTTTTATTTTAGTGGTTCTTGCCGTACAGTGCTGCCTGTTCGTAGACACATGACATTAATTGTTGCTGATTCTGAATAATTTATCGATTTAAATGATCATTATCGTAACAGGAAAACTGATTATGGTAGTTGGTACTACCGGAGCCGGGAAGTCTTCGTTGCTGTCTGCAATCCTCGGAGAGATGTATCTGAACAGAGGTGACGTCGTTTATAACAAGTAAGAATAACAACTTTTGCAAAACAGCCTTTATCGGAATGGCCAATGAAATATACCAAAGGGGGTATCACAGGGATTTATCTTAGGCCTTTCCAAATCATTGAAGTTCGCAACAAACTTGCCTGGAAATTTGTAATCTATATTAGAATATTTTACCTACATAGGAACAAAGGAACTTAGGAACAAACATATTCTCTATTACCTAATTACTTATACGCCGTCTAGTGTGTTAGTCGCCTAATGGCTCTCTTGGGACGAGAAGCGATGGAATGTTCCTATCCATAAACGAAAATAGCGTGGCAATTTAAAACTCGTAACGTATCTCATAGCTAAATTGGTGAACGACTGACAAATATCTAATGTACCGAGGACATCGGCTCAGTTCACACAATTTTATTACATGCTTTAATTACAATAAACGAATACTCAACGAAACGTAAAGGCAGAGATTTCGTCGGTGTTTATCCGTCAGAAAATCTAGTAGGTACCTACACCTTTCATAGCACAAACGGTGTTACTACTAGCCGCTAGCGTAGGAGTGATGGTTGACAAACTTACCATAACACAAGAATTCATATAGAGTTGGTACTTAATGAGTTATCATTATGCAAGTGTTTTTCAAGTATTTTTTAACTTCGACTAAAAATGCAAGATCACGACATCATAAAATATACAACCACAGCAGCTGGATAAGGTGTGAGAAATTAGATGTGCTATAATGTTTTTTAGTAAATATGTTTATTTTACTTTATTCTGTTCGGGATTCTTATTACAGTGCTCTTAACAGTTTCACGGACACTGAGAAGAAGTTAAACAATGAATACCCACGCCTATACCTGTAGCGCTATTCTGTAAAAATCTCACCGTGAAAACTTAGGTGAAGTGAGTTCAAAGTGAGCTTTCAATCTCTAGATTCCCTAGCGACAGGTAGGATGACAGTTCACTTCACGTTCACTTCACCTATATTTTCACGGTGAGAGTTTTACAGAATTGCTCTACTGGAGTGCCGTAAAAAAACAAGTTTAGGGGGGTCTCGAAATATATTATTTTTGTTTTTGCCGGGACAATATGGACACAGAAAAGAATAAGAGAATGCAATACGACACTGGATCACGTCGCTTCTTATTTATGTTGTACGCACACGGCTATAAGCGGATTGACTTGGTAAAATTAACCACCTGTGGGCGTAACGTCATATCAAACACGAAAGTTAAAAAATATATAAGATTTAGGGTCAGCTCACACCGAGACGCGACGCGACGCGAAGCTGCGCGCACACTTTAAAAGAGCGACTAAAAATATAACTTTATTTTCTACACAAAAAGATACACATTTCATTGTGAGAATTCAGAATATGTTGCACCATGCAGCGCTGCGCCTCGTGATGCTTCGCGGCGTAGAGCGATGCATCGCGACGTAGCGGTGCATCGCCGGTACGTGCGGCGTGCAACAGCGGCGCTGCGCATCACAAAGCCGCGCGACTTGTCTCTACTATTTCCCTTCCAGACTTCGTGTAGAATTGATGCAGTTTGGTCGAGTGCTCGAGTGAAATTATAATGATAGAGGATGTTGTTATAATCGGACTTCTTGCAGAAAAGGAAGAAGAATACAAAAACAAAATTAAAAAGAAGACATCACAAGGAGTATTTGGGTGCATAATTTATTATAATGTAGACACGTTCCGCTGCGCCGCGCACCGCGCGGCGTCTTGCTGCGCAGCGAGGCGTCGTGTTGCCAACGATTTTACGATGCGCCTCGCAACGTTGCGATGCGGCTCGCGGCGGCGCGCGGCGCAGCGCGAAATCATTGGCCTCTTCCAGTATCTTCGCTTCGCGTCACGTCTCGGTGTGAACTGACCCTTAACGCCATTTACAAGTTGTAATAATTATCGTCCGTTTGTCCACAGGAACTGTTCTACGTGGTACGCGGGACAACCACCATGGCTGCTGGAGGGGTCCGTGCGCGACAACATCGTCATGGACAGCTCGTGGTGCCAAAGGAAATACGGGCGCGTGTTGAGAGCGACCGGTTTGAGACCCGACCTGCAGCTTTTACCAGGCAAGAAAAACAGAATGGACGTTACAAAGATTTAGGTATCAGGCAACCTTGTCAACACAATCAGCGTAGATCATAATCAAACTGTAAAAGAATGAATCAAGACACGTGTAGGTACATAGTTACAAATGAAATCATTAATCTGGAACGATCGAAGTCGAACAATGATGGTTATTATTATGCGTATAGATATGTATGTAACATACTACACACATTTGTGTATGACGTGTAGTGTATGTATAGTAGGATTCATTATGAGACCGGCTTGTTTCCAAACAGAGGGTGACGCAACTCGGCTGGGCAGCCGCGGCGCGCCGCTGTCGGGCGGGCAGCGCATTCGCGTGTGCGTGGCGCGCGCGCTCTACTCGGACGCGCAGCTGCTGGCGCTGGATGAGCCTCTGGCCGCTCTGGATGCGCCACTAGCGCGCCACCTGGTCGCTCGCGCGCTAGTGCCTGCCACGCGCGCCGGACGCACGGTCGTCGTTGCTACCAACAGACTTGAACTTCTTCATTATGCTGATTTGGTGGGTTCCATCTCCAACTCCTGAAAAAGAAGACATTTAGCATAAGCATAATATGCAGCCTATATGTTATGAGAGCAGTGGTGATGAAATTATTTGCACAAAGTAAAGCCTGGGTTTGAAGTTTTGAACCCACGACCGTTAGTCGGGGCCTTTAATTACTACTGGGCCACGACTGGTCTTGAGGGAGAGGTCATTTGTTAAACTATAATTCTACAATAGGGACAGTAGTTGTTTAATGTTATAGACCCGACACAACCGCGTCATAGGATTCATCAAGATTTTTAAAAAAATTGGTGTTTCCGAGTTTAAGAAACAAATCAAGCTGCGGCTAATGTCGGCAATTAGAGGCTGAACCTTGCGATAGGGGTACAAAAATAACAAAACTACTTATTCCATTTGTTTCGTTTTGTATGAAATCGAAACATTCCGACAGGTACCTAAGGCAAGAACAAAAAAAAAACACAAAAAAGATTTCACAATAAATATTAAGATTGAGGGAATAACCGTTGAGGTCAGAGGAAAAGAATTTAAAATATTTCAGAACAGGTTTATTGCAAATAAACTAGTACCTACCTATAGACATAAAATAACATCATAGGTAAAAATACGTCTTTATGTCTTTCGCTCCGTCGTTCAAAACCATTTTTTACGTCATTTTGTTGTTCCTAGATAATAGCAATGGAAGAAGGTCGCGTGGCCGGTATTGGGCGCGGCGCAGCTTGTGAAGGCGCGCTGGCTCGTTGGGCGCGGTTGGCGGGAGAGGCACGCGCCGTGGCCGCCCGCGCCGGCGCCGGCCCGCCTGGTGGCACGGCACGGGAGCGGTCGCGTCTCGTGCGAGCGCTAAGCCGGGCCCGGTTCCACAGCAACTCTGAAGAGACCACGGTAAATACAACTTGAGGCCAGGTGATCTTTATCCAAAGACTCGCTTTCCCCCAAATAGCTACCGAAACTTGAAATGTGTCAAAACGAGATCGCTAACGGTTATGCTCAATCAACCAACACTCATTGTAAGTTTGCGACCTACAATTTGTAGGTATCTAACATTGAAGCCAATTAGCCAACGTCATTTTTAGCGATATAAAGGCAACACAAATATTTGTAGAAATACCTACACACTGACTGTGACTACACATGAAGTCATCTTCATCCTATTCTTGGATACGTGATAGCAATAGCAGAGTGTTTTCGCAACGCGTTGGGATGCGGTGCGGACCGGCCTAATTTGGCTAACTTTAATACTCATTTTGTACTGCGAAGGTGGGCATCAGTGAAGCGGCAGGAGCTCACCTGCTGCCGGAAGTCTCAACGTGTGCAGGCGGCAGCTGGCGACGTCGGGTGTCCTCTCATCCGAGAGTACCTCTTTCCAGGCAGCTGTCTTCACCGCCACCATCTATGTATAACTCAAAGTAAGTTCATAGACAACCTACAAGGTTATACTATTGTAATTTTACCAGCCAACACGGGCAGGTAAATGAAATTGATTGACTTGATTCCTTTAGCGCTACAAAGTTATTTTGGTAATGTTTTTTTTCAAAATATTGCACAAAATATGTTTACCAACAGCGCCCTTCTGTCAACGATCTTCAGCGACTTAGAAAAAATAAATCTTTATAGCAACGTTGTTAGCTGACCATTCGCTGGAGTCCGGGTTAAGAGTCCAAGAGTGCTCATTAACCCTTTAAGTCTTTTTAGAAGTATTTCAGGTGGTTTTAATCTTACAGATGGCGTCCGGATGTCCGACGCGCTGTGAGCGCAGACGAGTCTAATGCTGCTTTACACAGAGAGGCCAGCTATCTACGCCGGTTGCTGAAGCCTAGGGCACCACGAAGTGTCAACAGGTGCTCCATGTCAAAGTTAAAATTAACGGTAGAAAGTTGTTTTAATAGGCCTATAAAAACCTGCTTCAAACAAGTAATCATCGTTATGTTACGAGCTTGGGGTTCGTGACAATAAAAACTGCCGATTTAATAACCAAAAATGACACTTTACTCGTAGTTAAACAACACTGATAACAACTCAAACACACTAATTAGACTGATCACTCTAAAGTCGCACTTGAAGATCGCTTGTATCGTTTGAAGTTTACTTGTCGCTTGATCGCTTGTTTTTTGACTAACCCGGGTTGGGGTCCATACTGGCTTTATATAGACCTCGGATACTTCTAGAACCTTCTACTGTAGAAACATCTAGAATTTTCGAGTACATACCGGCCCCAACTGACTAGATGTCGATAGTTCTAGAAAGTTCTAGCATCGAACTTTCTAGAAGCATCTTGACTCTACTAGTTCTTCTACTTGATACTAGATGGCGCTAGTGGTCTACTAGTTCTACTACTCAATACTAGATGGCGCTAGTAGTATTTAATGTCACGAAGTACCGGGCATTAATTGTGGCGCGTAATAGTTATTTCTAGAGTTGGCCCTGTTTTTCATTCGATCACGGATGGTTTGGATCCAAAATATAAATGAACACACTAACTAATCACATATTTTTTGTTCCAGATGGACACCAAAAACTTTACGACGGCTTATAAGCTCAGATTCCGAAACCGCACCAGAAGACAACCAAAGTAACGGTTTGTATATCTTTCACCTCCCACATGAGCTAAAATTCCAATCAATCTGCCTAGCCTTTCTCAACTATGTTGGGTTCGGCTTCCAGTCTAACCAGATGCAGGAATACCAGTATTTTACATTGAGCGACTGCCTATTTGACCTCCACAACCCTGTTACTGAGTAATACGATATCCCTTGGTAAGACTGGTTGTCAGACTTTCGGGCTTCTGACTACCCGTAACGACTATCAAAGATCCACGAATGACAGCCGGGACCAACTGCTTAACGTACTTTCCGAGGCACGGAGAAGTCTCGATATGTAAAAATGGTCACCCATCCACGGGCCAACCCCGTAATGCGTAGCTTAACCTGATGGATCGATCCGATTGGCTGTTATTACTTAGCCACGAGGTCCTCCAACATGAGCTAAAATTCAAATTTACTAAATATATGTTGTTCTTTCTTCTTTTCTAAACTAGATGTCGTTGATGACTCCATGGTTGACACGACGCCATATAGTTCTCTGACTTCCAATGGAATAGAAACTAATAACACTATCGTCGTTGATGAAGATTCCAACACATCCCAGAAACCAGAAGTTAATGAGGTGAGTCCTCTAAGCTCCATGTTTCGACCAGTCCATTACAATTATAATTAATATCAATTTTACAGCCGTATATTCGATGTATGTGTTGATTGCTTTTCGGTACTTAGTTTTAGTTTTAACGTGACTCGTCTGAATGTGGACCTAGTTCTACATCATTGGACCCCAAGAATCATCCTGAAAATTATTGGTCACACAACATTGCAATTTGCTCATCAGTGTGCGATATGGTGGGAATACGCGCGAGCATGTCGCTGGTGGGGCGGCGCGTACTGGGCGACGGCGGCGGCTGCGCAGGCGCTGGCGTTGGCTGCAGACTACTGGCTGACGCACACCACGACACAGAGCCCGGGCACTGAGCTCTCTAATCAACAGGTTTGTAAAAAACTTTTTAACAAAAAAATAACTGACTTTAAAAAAATATATAACACTAAAAAGAGAAAAATAACTTTAATTTCGGAAGTCGGTGGCAAAAAACGAAAATACAGAACCAAGGACACCGACTTCCGAAATTAAAGTAATTTTTCACTTTTTAGTGTTTTTGAAAGTCGATTGTTTTTTTGTTAAAAAGTTTTTTATTTGTCACTTTTTAGATATGATACCTATCCCCCAACAATTCGATTACCACTACTTGCTATACCGCACAAACAAGAGTGACACAAGAAACCTATACGAAGTAGATTAAATACAAACTAAACAACTAAAAACCTACCCTAGCAAAGTTAATAAAAATCAGTTAATAACCATTTAAAGCCCGAGTGCATCTCATGACAATTCCAATAAGCCCAAACACGGCTAGGATACATTGTTTTATTACGGAGTTCCGGTGCATACCTTCCGGCTTCATCTTCAGATCAGTTCGATGGTACCATTTTCATCAGAATTATTTATTTAAACTTGCTTCATAGTCGCTTAAAAATCTTAATCAAGATATCTTATCGCCACCCGTGAAATACTTATCATTGAGGACTCCCGGTGGCCATTTGTGGTCTTCTTGATCAGTTCCACCTCATCAAATGATACTTTCTGAATGCAAATGCTTGAGTTGTTGATGAAAATACAAAAATCGCTATATGTTTGCCTATAAAATTTGAGGAGTTCCCTCAATTCCTCATGGATCCCATCAACAGAACTGGATTTTGAAAAATGGGACCAATCTAGAAGTATATCCTTTCAAATAAAAAAACAATTTTTCAAATCGATTCATAAACGACGGAGAACGGAGGTAACAAACATAAAAAAAAAAAAAATACAACCGAATTGAGAACCTCCTCCTTTTTGGAAAGTCGGTTAAAAAGAACCTGTTATTTAATTTTTCTATGTTTTGCCTAAGTCAAATGTGGTGGTAATTATTGCCCTGTAATCTAACCAACTTCAGCGATTGAGAAGAAATATAATTCCATCAATATCGTGAATCGGTGTAAACTGATGGTTAGGACTTTAGAGAGAAGAACCTCCTATTTATAACAAGTAAGTACCTAAGTGCCGCGTCCAATACCACCGCTATCTGAATCGAGTCCTGAATCCTACTACCTAACAAAGGCCTCCTCTGGTGTTGGCCGAGGCTTGCAGGGTCGGTAGACTGTTGGTATAGCTGTAACGACTATTGGTTTCGTTTCCGAATGTTGGTGTTTCACATAACTGACGAAATGTGGGTGTACCTACAGGTATAGGTACATGCCTGCCTAACCCTTTGGGGAATACAGGCGAGATGTTATGTTTTTCATCTTTACACACACTCATCAAGTCAACATAGTTTTCTAAAAAAAGGAAGACCTTTTTATAACAAAAGGAAAGGCGACTTTGAAACGAATTTGTCTACTTTTGTCAGACATGGAGCGGCGTGCGCACATACGCGATGTGGTGCGGGGGCGGCGCGTTGGCGGCGGGCGCGGCGCAGGCTGCAAATGCATGCGCTTCAGCTAAGGCGCGTCGCACTGTACACGACTGCTTGCTGCGGGCCACTCTGCGGGCCCCACCGCATCATCTGCGCACCGCACCGCTGGGCGACACGCTGCATCGGTTCTCTGCTGATATTTTGGTCATCGATAAGGTAAAAAATCCCCGACGGCAAATAGCAAATACTTATTTATGACTTTAATCTTAATCTGCTTGTATACGTCAAAATAGGCGAAAAGGAACAATAAATGTGATTTGCTTATCTCCGATGGAATTCAAGCTAGATTCGCTGAATCACAATACTTTAAAATTATCTTGTTAATAAATATTTTTATTTTTATCAGCTTCCTTCCCAAATACCTATCGGAACTATTTATAATGATTGTAAGTACTAGATTTCCCGAAGCCATCACCTATCACGCTTCATCTATCACGGAACCCCGATCAGGCTGACCTCACTCTTTGTCTTTGTTTTTTTCTTTGGTGAGAAATACAAAAAAAGCTAATTCTCTCGCCTTCAGAAACTGCCGACAGCAATCAGCCGCTGGGCGCAGCTAGCCCTCCTATGTACCGCAGCCGTGCTGGTGAACGCCATCATCGCGCCGTGGACCTTGCTGGCGTCGATACCAGCGCTGTTGTGCTACCTCACCCTGCAGTCTGTCTATCTGAGTAACGCTAGGTACATACGCAGTAAGTAAATACTCGTAGCTAGGAAGACGGTCAATGGATGGCGTCGTGCTATTTGGTAGGAAGGCGGTCAAATTATGACGAATTATTGTGAAGAGGTGAATTCTGACTGGAAATGACACACAAACCATCTATAGTCGAGCATGTGGGGTACATTATAACTCTAGAATTATCAGAAATTAACATTTCTTTTACTAAAACATGAAACGAATTAATTTATAGAACAGGGATGATGGCAAAAAAAAAAATTTTTTTTGTCCTTCATGTACATTATTAAAAAATATTGGACACATATTTTTTCTTTTTTACGTTATCAAAACATTACGGCGATACATAGTTCAAATGTGGCATGACCTCACTGCTCGCTAGAGTTTATACGTAGCTGTGACGTAACGAGCCCCCACTCCCCAAGTTTAATGTGTTATAACTAAGTCATTTTTTATTAATATGATAAAACAAAAAACACGTGTCTAATATTTTTTTATTATCTGATTGACGGACTAAAGAGATTTTCTTTTTTTTTTTTACCCAGGAAACATCCCTAAGATTTAGATTAGGGGTTTTTTATTTATTTTATAGATACCTAGTGCTAATGACATCAAATTGAGGAAGCTCAATCACCTAAGCATGTGTTTGAATTCCAGGGAGCTTCAATGCGCGGAGGCTCACAGCGCAGCGGTTGTGGTGTCTCTGTGTGCTCAAACCTGCGCAGGCGGCAGCACGATCCGCGCAGGCCGGCTGCAGCCGCGTATGCGCGCCACATACCAGCGAAGTCTTGACACCAATCATAATACGCTGCTGCTGTTGAATTCAGCCAACCGCTGGCTTGGACTTACTTTGGTAAGTGAAGCAGCATTTTATAATTATTTAACAAAGAAAATAGCTATGTTCTTCTTCTGCTAGAAATGTTGTTCGAGTGAGCTTACTATGCTAGGGGCTCACGCCTTACCTATGAGTTTTCGTTGATTTATATATGCAACAGTTTGGGTCCCAGGATTGATGGATTCAAGTCAATGTGGCAACGGTTAGTGTTCGAGCGCAAATTCGATTCCTTACACAATAGTTATGTTTGGCTCCTCTTAGTTTCTCAGATGTCCAGCAGTATGTATGTCGTATTTGTCAACATATTACAGGACCTGGTAGGAGCAGGCTGCGTATGTGTGGTACTAACGGTGTGCCTGCAAGGGGGTGCGAGCGGCGCGGCGGCGGGGCTTGCTGGTGCGTATGCGCTGCTACTGCCCGCTTACCTCGCGCACCTGGCCAAGTGCCGCGCCGACCTGCACCTTCAGCTAGCAGCGCTTGAGCGTGTACATAACGATACTAATGTGCCGCAGGAGGATTATAGAGATGACTGTAAGTATGCGCTTGTATGAAATTGGCGATCATTTGTAGTTATATTTAATTTTTAATTTAATGAAATAAAAAGTGTTTATTCACGGACCTACATAAAAAATTATGAAACTAAAAAAAAAAACCGGTCAAGAGCAAGTCGGACTTGCGCACAGAGGATTCCGTACCATCATATATAGCTTCATTCGTATAGGTAATTAAATAGTTCTGTGCCCAGAAAAGACTACAACTGTGCTTCACCCAAAGCAACCTGCGAGTAGGTATAGGAAGGAGGACATTTTGGTTGTGAACCGTGAAATGTTTTTAAACTTTCATCGGGGAGGCCTATATTCGTCAGATAATTTTAACACTGCGGTGTAGAATATTCCAGTTTTTGACGTGCAGTCCTATAATGACTCACAGTTTTTATACTGGAAGATTGGTTGTCCACACATATCTGTTTTGATCCAACTCATGGAAGCACTCTGCAGGTGAACTACTTATTGTAGTTCAATTATGAACACTTATTAGTTAACACACAACAGGTTTTATGGTAACGTTTTTGTCTTTTATTTTCAGGTCCAATACCTCTCGGATGGCAGAGGAACGGAAAAATTGAATTCGAGAATGTCAGCATTCAGCATGAACCGGGATCGACATCGATTCTTAAAAATATCAACCTGACGATTGCACCTGGTGAAAAGGTAATATAAACATAATAATTTTTCCATCTTATTCTTTCTGTGTAACCCTGTGTAAGGAACCTCTACAGACCTACTAAAATAAATCCATATAATATCCATACTAATATTATAAACGTGAAAGTAACTCTGTCTGTCTGCCTATCTGTCTGTCTGTCTGTCTGTATGTTACGTTTTCACGCCTAAACCGCTGAACCGATCGTCATGAAATTTGGCAGAGATATAGCCTGGGATATGGAGGACATAGGCTACTTTTTTACGCGATAACCGACATCCACGCGGACGGAGCCGCGGGCATCAGCTAGTATGAACATAATCCAGGATTGCGTGGGGCACGCTCTTTAAGGCTCCTACAAACAGGCGCGACACGCGACGTGACACATAGATACCGCTCTTCGAGTGACGAGCGGTACCTTTGTGCCAGGTGACTTTTATTTAGGTATTAAGTTGTGGTAACATTTTGGTTTTTGCTTGAGTATAGTTTTCATTGAATTTGCGGGTATATTGGCGTGAGCTAGCTGACATATGGCAAATAATTTAATTTACTGTTCTGTGTCTCGTAATATTAATTAAAACTTGATTCTACACAATAGTAGGTATGCAAAGTTGCATACCTACTATTGTGTAGAATCAAGTTTTTCTAACTGAACCGACAGCTGTTCTGATGGGGAGTTTGTTGCGCCACTTCTTCTTCCCAGCTAAAGCACTAGGAATTGGTGAAGGGCGTTTTGGGGGACTGTCTTGTGTGATTTTGTCGTTCGAAAAGTGCTGATTCTCAGCCTAATTTGAACAATTGACTTTTGATTTTGACTGCTACTAGGAAATACTCAGCATTTTTTAATTTCCAGCTTCAATGTACGTTAGTCACAGAGTTACCTCGATTCAATATTATATAATTTTCATTCTAATTTTATTTTAATCTTAATTTAAAAAAAAAATATGCTTTTAGTAACATAATTTTATTACCCTTTTTGCATGAATCATGCTAAATTGTAACCTCACTGGAAGACACAGTATTGGCTCCTGAAATACAGGTACTCTAACGTAGCTCTGGAGTCAGGGTATACAAAATTTTTTGTAACCCAGTTTATGCTCATAAAGAATTGGTTTATACTTAACCACTTCCGACAACATCAGGTAGCAATCTGCGGCCGCAGTGGTAGCGGGAAGTCCACACTGTTACTGACCTGTGCCGGAGCGACCACAATCAGCAGCGGTCGTGTGCTGATCGACGGCGAGGACATCACGCGCGTGCCGCTTCGCGCGCTCAGGCACCGCATCGTGCTAGTGCCACAGGACCCCGCCATGTTCTCTGGCACGCTTCGGGAGAACCTCGACCCTCTGGCCGTGCACACTGATGAAGAGATATGGCATAGCTTGAGAGCCGTCGGGCTGTTCGACTTTGTGTCCGCTCAGCCTGCTGGATTAGGTATGCGAACCTTCTAAAATTATTATCACACCGCCTGTTAGATAAAGGTGCCGATTCCCTTATTCACAAACTAAACTAAATTTAAGTTCAGTGCATCTTTTTCTTTCTATTTCATTAAGAAAAGGACAGAAGATAAATTTTAGTTTAGTCCTGTCAAATTAATCAGCGCTTGACGTAAATTGACGTAATTTTAGTCGGCAAGTTTTTAATCACGTCTAAACTTGTATGGAGTAGTGACAGGCGCTGAATAATTTGACAGGACTAAATTAAAATGTATCTACATATAACATTTTAGGATTATACTTTTGCAGAGTGCAGCGTATGTAGTCGCTCCGGTACCTCAGGATGGAGTGCTGGACGCACGGGTCGCGTGGCAGCTGCCCGCGCAGCGCTTCACGCGCGACTTGCAGGTGCTCTACTACTAGACGAGCCCGCTGCAGCACTGGACGCTACCGCTGAAAGAGCCCTGCTTGCGGCGCTGGCTGCAGTCGCACCTCACACTACCATCATCACTGTTGCGGTAATAATTTATCTTATCAAATAACTCGTACACTATAGCTTACGATGATATACAATTAAGCTACACTCCGTCTTAAGGAGAGGCCTGTGTCCCAGTAGAAAGAACATTATAGGCTAGATTATAATATACTGTGCTATAGCTTATAGAGCATCGATCTCCACTAAGAACTATATAAGAAATAGAAAATATCCACATACATCACTAAACAAGAGCTAGGTACTGACTGAATGTTCAAAAGCAAAATTGACATAATCACACCATGCTTGGTCCGGAGAGAAATGTCGGTCACCTACTCGTAAGTAGGGTAAGCGTTTCATACGAATATGAGCCGTATCGTGCCTCCGCATGCCACAAGGTGGTCCGATGAATTGGTGAAGGCCGCAGGAATAAGCTAGATGCAGGAAGAACCACCAGAACCGGTCGAAGTGGCGGTGCTTGGGGGAGGCCTTTGTCCAGCAGTGGACGTCTTTCGGCTGAAATGATGATGAGCCTTATTCATCTTAATATTCATATTGGCATGAAACGCTTAATTACATCGATTTTAGGAATATGAGCCTTATTTACCTACATATTCATAAGGTTCTTAGTATGAAACGCTGACTGCTTAGCTTAAGTCTAAGCACGCTTTATAGATCTCAGCCTCAGGCTCCCAGCGTACGTATGTCAACGCAATTAGATAACTTGCTTGTTTTATGTGCACGCGTGTTTCTGTGACAAAATAAACATACGTAGGTATTTTCTTTCTTTCAATTTAAAATGCTCTCATAACTTTGCAGCACCTCATATCGTCAGTGCGCGGGTACGAGCGCGGCGTTGTCCTCGACAACGGCTGCATGGTGGAGCAGGGCGCTGTTGCCGCTCTGCTCGCGCAGCCCGCCTCTCGACTCGCGCGCATGCTTGCCGCTGCGCAACGACCCAACTAACTTACCGCGTCGCCTTTGTCCCACTCTTACTTCTTCTTAAGAGAGATATAAAAGACGAATTCTTGATCTGAAATCTGCATACATTCAGGTCAAGGTTTTGTAAAGAAGCGTGGAGTTGTTATAGATCTTGATAACCCCTACTCGATAAGGTTCTTAGAACTCAAAATGACTCGCCAAGTCACCCACTGCCCGATAGCTGCCTATCGGGTTGTGGGTAACTGGGTTGAGTTATAGGCATGTTTTTTTTAAATTGACTGATTTAAGGATACACAAAGTAAAGACAGCTTTGTATTTTGAATGCCCAGTATTTTAGTAACTTGAAAGACAAATGAACGTTATACCTAGTATCAATCTTGTATTTTTAAAATATGCGCATTATTTCGTCTGATTTCTTCAAATACGCTAGGTTTTTGCACCTACCCATCTTTTTGATTTACAAGTATGATACAGAGCATATTTTAAGCAGCAATGCAAAGAAGCATAAGTTATACTGACATTGAATATTTATATAGAGAATAGTGTATCATTCAGCAGAGATATTCTATTTCCCTTTTAGAGCTATAATATGACCCTGAAAGTCAGATAATAACGATTCATACGTGCGGAATTTAAGCAATTTACAAAGGTGTTGACATTGAATCTCAATTAGCCATTTTAAACACTATGTTCGCAATGACTGCCGACTTGTTGAAAGCAAGAGAACGATTGAACTAATTATCACTGTAATTAATCGTGAGTATTATACGATGTAATAATTTATTATTCATTTGTACCTTGTTTGTTCGAAATAAATGACAATTAAAACAGCCGTTAATATGTTTCCAGATTGTATTTCCAATAGAACAACAATTGCACTTAACCTCATTTAAAGCTCACGAGCGCGGCGCGGCGCCGACGCTAACGACAAAGTGCTGCCAGAGTCAACGATACTTCATAAAATTATATCACTACATAACAAATTACAACAATGTTTACGTTGGCACCGAGTTATATATAGTTATATAAAAACATTTGTGTTATCACACAATATAAAAATATTTACTTAAAGTACTTACGTAAATACACTTAGATAATTCTAAATTAAATCTCGACAAGTTCAATAAATTCATTGTTTCTTACGAACTACATTGGTATTCACGAGTTATCGGACAGGACGGGCACATGTACATATTTTACAACATGACTGCACTCGCTCAACAATGTGTTCTGCGGCTGTTATATCTTTGGTAAAATTATTTCCTTTAATTCGCCCCATTGGTGAAGTTGCAGCCAGTATTGCTGCAGACCTTTCTTGGGATCTTTGAAGGTTGGACTATAAAAGTTATTAAGATTTTTTGAAAAAATATGTAGCCCAAGATTGGAATTATTTAAATGGCATTTCATCGGCAAACAGAAGAAATAACACTTGCAAGCAACAATAGTATCAAACAATCGATAGGCCACTATCCGACCTAAGCCTCATATGCTCAACTATGTGACTAATAATAATACGTTCGTGCGATGCTAACTAGTCTTGTAGTTTGAACACTACCGCTGTTCCGCGCCTGAGTAATGTGCGGCGAGGCGGGGGGCGGCGTTAACAAATGAGAGGCGGAACGCCGTGGGCGTTGACGAATGAGCGGCGGGACGCCGTGGGCGTTGACGAATGAGCGGCGGGACGCCTTGGGCGTTGACGAATGAGCGGCGGGACGCCCGTGGGCGTTGATGAATGAGCGACGGGACGCCGTGGGCGTTGTGAATAAACGGCGGGACGCCGTGAGCGTAGACGCATGAGCGGCGGGACGCCGTGAGCACTGACGAATGAGCGGCGGGACGTCGTGAGCGTTGCCGAATGAGCGGCGGGACGCCGTTAGCGTTGACGAATAAGCGGCCTGCACCGCCCCCCCGGCTCGCCACGCACATACCTAAGGCGCGAAACAGCGGTAGTGGTCAACCTATAGTAACATATTCACGCTCGATGGTCAGGTTTATTATTGCTTGCAACTACAACATTCTTCTCCGCCGAATTCTGTGAGAATCACAAATTATGTGAAAGTTATGTATTTACAATAACATTACATTTATTTACCACGTACAAGGCACTAGATTAGGACACTTCATTTATCACGACCACAAATACAAGGCGCGGGCAATGTTAGTCTGCCCGAATTTTCACAATACAGGCTCTTTTACACGAGGAGAGTTTATCTACCGGCGAAGGGCGAGACTGTCTGCCTCGCGTAAATGAGCCATAAGACAGGTCTCAGTATTAAAACTATGAATTTTGGACCACTCTTGTTATACAATATCACATAAAAGATAATATTGATAATGTGATATCTTTTTTTTATTATATTTCTTTCTTGTGATGCTACACCAAATATTTTACCCGTTACTCATTAATTCATTATACAGCTAAGTTTTATACAAACATAAGCCTTCATATCCATAATATAACGATGTTATGAAGGCTTTAACAAACATGATAATTTCGTGGAAACCAACAATTTTTATACAGTTTATAAACTTAGTAAAGTATACAAAAAGATGTAACAACTTAGATGTAAGCTTAAACTTCAAACCTGGCAGTGTTTTAACATTGATGATAGTCAAAATAAAAAAAAACTCAGTAAGAGTTAGTTCAGTTGCAACAACTTTTTAGCATATTACGATCAGTAAGAAATATTTGCTACTCGACAGTCAAAATAAACTGCCAGGCTTCAACATTACATTATTCGTCCAAACAATGGGTCTGTTTATTCCAAAATTAATATTTTCATGAGGTATTTAAATAAAAAATAAATGGCGGAGTCTAAATTAAGGCAAACGTGGATCGAAGCACGCAATAGAAGTTGACCGAAACGTAATATTTGAACAAAAATCAATAAAAAACAGCAAAGATTATACGACCGACTTCACAAGTCACAATGTGGTTTAGTATTTTATTTATATTCAATGTTTTTTGTCGATCGAATATGTAACATTCTGTACTGATACGCACTAACAATGACCGCACCGACTTTTGGGTCCGAGCCGACGCAGGAGAAGTTACATGTGAGGACTCTCGGGACAACGTTGACGGCGTCTCCCAAACAAAAGTTGTCGAGAATGTATATTTTAGTCGGGAGAGTCCCGGTCCCTCGTAGTACTCCACGAGCACGAGCTGCGTCCTACGTAGGCTCCGTCTTGACGCCAGCGCTGGCGGCCACGGCGGCGCGCGCCTCGTCGGGCAGGCGCTCCGGGCTCGTGAGGATGTCCGTCGTCGTGCACAGCACGCGCAGCGAGTTCAACACCGCTGGAGACAAATACGAACATCTAAATACCTTTCTTCGAATAAACGAAAAGGTAAATGGCACAAGAAGTATAACAAGAAAAGAGACTGGTGCTTGAAATAGGCATTGCAATCAACGCCTATGGTACAAGTCACCTTGGCCCCACGATGTTTCAACAAGACTGAAGAGAATTAACAATACAGGGTGTAAGGGACAGCCCTCCGCAGACTGATGGGGTGAATTCAGTATATCATACTAAGATGACCGGTACATGAAATAATTTCAGGAAAGTTATGGGAATCCAATAAACCTGATTAGTTTTATTACCTCAGACGCAATGTATCGTTACCGTGGCAAAACGTAAGTAGCGAACGGCAGTTCAGCGAGTGAGATCGATGAACTCTGTAGCTAGGCAGAAAGTGAACAGCTGATTTCGCGCGTCCTTCGTTAGAGTATTTCAACATCCATTGCTGGTTTATTTTTATTTTAGCTGTTTTATTCACATAAATGGAGTGATGCATACAGAGAATGTAATTTAGTTGGTCCGTGGATGGTTGACCATCTTTACATACCAAGACCCCTCCGTGCCTCTGAAAGCCCCTTAAGCCGTTGGTCTCGACTGTCACACGTGGGTCTTTGACAGTCGTTACGGGTCGTCAGAAGCCCGAAAGTCTGACAACCAGTCTTACCAAGGGGTATCGTATTACCCAGTAACTGGGTTGTGGAGGTCAGATAGGCCGTCGCTCCATATAAAATACTGGGATTCAGCTGCATCCAGTCAGACTGGAAGCCGACCCCAATATAGTTGGAAAATGGCTGGGCAGATGATAACTACTAACTTGACACTTCTTACTTAAACATTATCTCACATAATACTACAAACGCTACACTTAGACAAATAAACTCACACATACCTACACACATTCAAATTTACTCTTGAAAGTTTCTATTATCGTTATTATATTAATTACGTTACGTTGTTTTTTTATCTTATTTGTATTTTTTAATTTTTATACAGGGTAAGGGACAGCCCTCCGCAAACTGACAGGGTGCATTCCGCTCCTTATTTTGACTCATATTCCACAGGAAACTTTCTCAGGAAAACTGTCATTTTTTTAATCATTTTTTCAGTTACTATTCCTTTATTTAAATGTAAAATTACATTCTCTGTACGCAGGATTCCATGTATGTAAATAAAACAGCTAAAATTAAAAAAACAGCAATGGATGTTGAAATATTCTAACGAACGACGCGTGCAATCAGCTGTTCACTTGCTGTCTAGCTACAGAGTTCAGTGAACTCCACGCGCTTCGTGGCGGGGAGGGCGGCCGAAGGCTCGCTGCGCTGCCGTTCGCTACGTGCGTTTAGCCACGATAACGATACATTGCGTGTTTATTGGCTTCCCATAACGTTCCTGAAATAATTTTATGTACCGGTCATCTTAGTATTATATACTGAATTCACCCCAACAGTCTGCGGAGGGCTGTCCCTTACACCCTGTATACCCGGTCCAATAGAATAAACCTGTATAATTGCAGCAGTATTACCTGGGCGCATCTCGACGAGCGAGCAGTGCTGCTCGGCCCACAGCAGCGTGGTGCGCACGAGGTCGGCGGCGCTGCTGCACGACACGCACGCGCTGAACGACTCCACCAGCGCCGCGCTCACTACGCTGAACTGTATGCGCTTGATAAGGACACGTATTGTTTGTTTATGAACGCGATCCTTTGGAACTTGAATTAAATAAAGATCGCTATACTTGCCAAGCCCAAAAACAAACCGAATAGGTGGTGATTGATTGATGATATTTTTTAATCTTGAACTAATACAATCTCTGAATGTTCTATTACTTACACAGTTTAGGGTTATTGGTGTGAATATGACAGATTTGTCAACAAAAAAAAACCCACATCAAGTCAATAATAAACATAAATGTCTTAATATTGTTAGACTCCACTAACAAAGTTACACAAGTTATATGAGGAACGACTATATAATAAAATTAAACCAAAATAATTTTAAAATGTTGGGGTGTGATACATGATGATTTTTTAAGCAAGTACTTACAAACTAATGAATGTAACGTTAGTATCTATAGCTAGCTATCGATATGAAGATGATCACATTGATCATACATACAGTCCACATATATTATTTGTCAAGTTAGTTATAAATATAAATATGAATATAAATCTTAACGACAAACACACGTCTATTTTTTCAAAAACTCCTGACCAAACCTTATTGCTATAAACATATGGTCGTAAATAGAACCGGATTCAAGTCATCGCCCGACCTAGGTGCACGCGAACGCCGTGAGTGAAAGCAATATAACAATAACAATAAACATTCCTGAGCGATAAGGATTTTTCGACATAATCTATCTCAAATAAAAACCTAATCTGAAATGTCCTAGATAAAAAGCCATATGTTACAAAGTGCAAACTTATGAGTAGACTTCCATTTCTCAGATACAAACTATGAGGAAGTAATTCCCTTGGTTGTCATCCGGAAAATAGAAGCCCACTCAAAGTTAGTATTATAACTAACTTTGAGTGTGCTTCTTATAACTAACATAACCCATGATTTTAAAAATGCATGATTCAATTATTATTCAGATTATATTTAGGAATGAGACAACATATAATATTTTATGATAAATTGTAATTAATTTAAAATGTTTTTGGGAAATAAAAGGGTTAAATAATAATCGCAAATTCCTACAGTTAGATATAGACAATAATTTTAATGCAGTACAAAACACTTAATCTATTTACTCAAACTTAAAATCTCACCTTGGTTTACACCCGTGAGATTTTAATAAAATACCAGGTTCTTGGATCCTGAGAAAATAAATTTAAAAACTAATAAAACCCATGATGTGAAGATAAGTATTGTTCATGTGATAACTTATTTTTATTAACTAGGCATATATTTGGCTTTATCAGTATTTTTTTATCACTGACGATAGATGAGTAGTAAAAAGTGCAGGTGGCCGGCAAAACAAGTGCGATAACATATCTATCGGCGTCCTCGATCGGAAGCTCTCACGAGACTACCTAGTGGCACCCGCATACTTTGAAAAAATGGCTATTTAAAATAGCGTTATCATAGACAAAACGAGGAAATAGTTCTATTTTTAAATTCAAGCTTTATCTTTGTTCTTTGATGGGTAGATTCCGACAAATTCTGAAAGGAAGCAGCTCAACTTAAAAAAACCTCAGGTTTTACACAAAATTAAAAAATGCAATAGGGTATTTTAATTTCTCGAAACGCAGAAGAAAGATAAATCACAGAAAAAATAAATTGTATACATATCTCACATTCAGTCTATGCTAGACAGAGACAGCATTACTGCGATCGTCACAACATAGGAACGCCATAGTAACGCCATAGTAACTTCGCGCCATTCGGTACAATGACAAGTTTTGCGTGACAAGGATAGAATTATAAGTTTCCTTTATTTTTTTCACATTTCGTGTTTTTTCTGAAACATCTTCAAGTCAATTACCCTATTGCAACAACCTGTATGATATGCATTTCATTTAATTTAGGTAGGTTACCTTTATTTGAAGAAAGAATAGAAAATTCCTCATTGTACAAATAGCTTAGGTGAGATTGTAAACAATAGATCTATGCGAAATCCTACCCACTAAACGCCATCCAGGTGCTCTTAAGTCAAAAACCCATTAAACTGCAACTTTTAACGAGGTGTACAATCAGAGCTCACCGACAAATACTACGGTATAACTGCGGTGGATTCACTAGCAATGTTATAACTGAGGAGTTGATGCAGAACACATTCTTACAGTTCAAGAAATGGCTGCAAAAATAATTAAAACCTTCAAAAAACATAACACTCCATAAGTTCCTAATACAGAAAGCATACTCGTATTATAAGCAATTGCAGAAAGCACTATAAATAAAATATTATTTAGAAGAAAAATAAAATCTGTAATAACTTTTTTTTTTTTAAACATTGCCCCACCCCAGGAATTTCTCCTGTGTGTGTCTGTGTGTTTTCTCAGATTTATTTATTACTTACCTACTTACTTAGTTAATAAGTTTAAAAAAACTAGTTCGAACCTGATAAAATTTGCGATTGATAACCCGTTTAAATACCTACGTCAGCGAATTGCGCGGGCGCACAGCTGATAGGTACCTACTACTGCGTTCCGCTTCACTAACCGCGCCAACGCGGCGCGCGGCGAGTTGCCATCAAACCAGTTTCAAAATAAACATATTTAATTAACGATAACTAAATTATTTTGTACTAAGACATGTCAAAATAAGAAATAGTAGTAGTGTTTAATAAAACTCGTTTAAGTTTAATTTGTCAAAGTTTGCGCACTGGTTAAAAACTTCTCCCGTATATAAAATATTTTTAATGTTCTAATAGTTATTCGTTTGATAGTAATTTTTAGTTTAAAATGGCAGACCATGATGAGCAAGCCCAAGCACCTTCTTCGCCTCTAGATTTAGGATCATCAAGATCAATATTAAGGCTTTGACTGCCAGACAACAGACACAATAGAAAAACTATTGTTAGCGGTCAACGGTGACCGCGGTGGCAGTCAATGTGTTGAGTAATGAAAAAAAAATGGCTTCTGATTTTGTAAATGTATGAATGTTTTTTAGATATTTTATGTTATTAAATATGTGGAATTATGTGTTATAATTTATTATAATCATGCTCCCTAAACCAAGGAATTTCGAAAAAATTATGGGGAAAAACAAAAAACGTAAGTTAACACTGTACTACTTACTACTCCGATTACCTACTGTGTAAGTAATGTTTGTTCGCCTTGCAAGGCACCACATATTTCATTATACCTATGTTAACAAATAAAACACCTATCCCACCAACACTTAAATTTTAGCAAACGTTTTACAACCAACTTTCCTCATAAAAACTTTAACCAATATCTTCTGTCTGATTTGAAGTTAATAAATCAGGACAGACGAATAACAAATGTTTGATCAAATACTTATGTGATGATAAGTAATGAAAATTTTATAGTATATTGTTACAAAAGGATACGAGCCAATACTTCCAGTTGTGCATGGTGCGGTTAGCGACGTGTCGCGCGAACATCTCGCGCAGGCGTCCTGAGCGCGCGCGCGACACCGGCGCTCCTGTTGCAGGCAGCAACGAGTGGCAGTTGCTGCAAAATAGCGTTACAGGTTGTTGCATACTTACAGCTTTCCAATGAAAAGTATGCGCTTCGGGCGGTTTATCTTCGGAAATACAATCGCGCGATGATGAGATCTAAACCAATCGTGCTGTTTCCATAAAACACGAAGATTACCGAAGCGCATACTTTTTCTGGTTTACCTGTACTTTGTTTATTCAAAAATAGCATTCTTTATTATTTGCATGACACGTTGCTTATTTTGAAGATAGTCATAACGTAAATCGCAAATTGGTTAAACGATTATTTTTCAGAATTTATTATTTTAGATGGTATGACCAGTACATGAAAACGTAAACCAGTCCTTGTCCAATAAAGTCTTTCAAGTTATATAGATACACATTTCAAGTTATACAGGGTGGATTTTGGAGATGGGGCACTAAGGGCAGGTACATTAACCGTTGTAGCTTCAGGAAAACAGTCTTAGGAGTCTGCCCTTATTATTTAGAGAAATTTGGATCCCCATTCATAGATTTTGAAAAAAAAAAATACAGTCAGCAAGAAAATAGGCCATTTTCACAAAAAAAATTTTTGATGCGTATCGATCCTGTTTCTTATAAGGATCAAAAAACTCTATCAGTCTTATTACAAAAAGCGGTTTAATTAAAAACCCAGGTTTAAACCTCTGTAAACTACGGTTTAAACAAAAATGTTATTACAAATCGTGGTTTTTCGAAAAACCACAGACCATATCATGGTCTAACACTAAACCGCGGCGGCCCCTACTTTAAACAATCAAACGATGGTCTAAATCGTATCTGTCAAAATTTCTCTTTTATGTTAAAGCATCTTTTTCACTGTGTCGTGTTGTTTTTACCCGAAAATGGATATTAACATGGTCGATTTAATTGATATTGAGGATATTGAAGCCGCTGAGTTGTTGGGAACGCCACGCCGAAGTAATCAACTTGAGGTTTGAGTACTAGAAAAGTCGGAAATCGCAAAAAACTTTTCTCATACATTTCGTAGAAAACGAGACTACCAACTTACTTTTTTACTATGGATAGACTGGCCGCTACAATAAAACCTGGCCGAAAATGAACAAAAATAAAGCAAACTTCAGATTTCGAACGAAAACGCGTTATTATTTTATTTACTTTGAGAACAGAATTTAGAAAGTTTGTTGCTTGTGATTTCGGTAATTCTGAAAAAAAATAATCCTTCAATAGTTTACAACGTTTAGACTGATAGGGAAAAGATAATTGCGATTACTGGCTTTTGTAATGCTCAAACCTCAGTTGGTCCGACAATTTTTTGACAATCGCTAAATTACACTCAAATGTAGCAGCATGTTAAATAAAATCATATGCTTTTTCGTATCTTTTGATTTGTCTGTAATTTTTTTAATAATCTACTGTTAAAAAAAACTGGGTATACGTACGTGATAGAATTGTTTAAGCATTCTATTTGTTGTCGCAAGCTCTCCATCTCCTCTTTGATTTGGTTCCTCTCAGCTTTCAACTGCTTAATATACTCGGCACCCTTCTGCAGCATTGCAGCTTTACTTATCTAGAAATGTTTATATTAATTTTATTTTATTTTCATATTTTAAGAAAGAATACACGACTAGATTGCTAATAACAAGCCTTCACAGATAAATAGTAGCAGGTTTTAGAGAACAGGTAATTAATTTTACTTTTTTCAAATGTGTTTTTTTTACTGGTCTCAAGCACGATTTCTGAGAGAACCTTGGTTCGATCTCCGATTCCGGCAATGCGTTATTGCGTTCATATATATGTATTAAGAAATTCTCAGTAGCAGCCCGAAGTCTGGATTTGTCCTTTAAAGGCTCTCCATCTATTATATGTAACGGCGTATCATATATGCGCATGATTGACGGCAAGACGGCAAGGCGGAAGGCGCGGGGGGGGGGGGGGGTCGGGGTACGAACCCGGTATGCGGCCGCTGCACGCCGAGCATTTCTTCATACTATTTCCTATCGAACCGCAAGTACAGTAGCTTCGGGAATCATCGTCTATCTTCGGAAATACGAACGCGCGATGATGAGATCTAATATAGAGCTGTTACAACCATGGAAGTATTCGCCTATTTTGTATTTACCATGATAACAAAATTATAGATTATCAACTATACGCACTTCCAAAAAAACTTTTCAAAACTTTTGAGTGAAAAATGACGATCTGCGATCGGAGTACCTGACAGGGAGAAAACGCGCAATAATAGGTGCACTACTACAAAGCGCGGCAGTACAACACTTAGTTACTTTGTCTCTGTGGGTTACTTTGTGATACGACGTTCGTGCCAATTCGGAAATACGAAGGTTAACGAAGCGCATACCTTTTCTGGTTTTACATTAAGTTTGGTTACAAACCTTAGCGGCGGGGTTAGTGTTGAGATGCGGTATGAGTGCCTGCAGCGTGTCGAAGCCGTTCTTGATGTTGTAGCGCCGCTTCTGCTCGGCGTGAAGGTGCGTGCGGCGAGGCTCGCGCGGGCTGCCGGCGCGCGGTGAGCCCGCGGCGCCGCCCGCGCCGCCCGGCGACGTCGGCGGGGACAAGGACTGGCACATACAACTTTTGTTAGTTATCTTCGCATCGTAACAAAGATCATGATGATTATTAGTAGTATCTATTGAAAGCGACTCAATATTTTTTTGGCTTTTACCTGCTAGGTAATTGCGGAACACACACAAAATACACACGTTCATTACGTTATTTAAGTTGATGAGCAGACGACTTTTTCAAACCTATGAAGCAATGGATTAGCAATATATTTTGTGATTGAAAGTGTGTTACGCAATTAGGGTCCGCCAACCTTAGTAGCGACACGCACACGCTATGCCACACCCTAAATCAGGGATAGGCAAACTACGACCCGCGGGCCAACTCCGGCCCGCAAAGGGTTTTAATCCGGCCCGCCAAAGTCATTTTGACATAAGAAAATATTGCTCTCAGAAATTATGTTCTGGCATTCGTGTACGTTTAGGACTATTGTGAACTTTATTAACTAAACATAACCACATTCGTATTACTGTAAGATAAAAAAATTGCGCTTGTGCGCTACACGATTATTTTCACGGTATGCGGTGAAACTTTAGCCTACGAAGATTCTACGATAAATTGCAACATAGAAAACAGCATTTTTTTTTCTGGGTTCCTGAGTTCTCTACAATTTTCTGGCCCCTGATGAAAAAGGTTTACCCACCCCTGCCCTAAGCTATCGTGAAGGCTGAGTATAAGGAGAAAATGAAGATCAAAGTTCCAATCTGTTTACCCGACTGCCCCAGAAGGAGAGTAATGTTTTGTACTGTTTATTTCATGAAAACCGGATTTAAATGTTCCAACTTAACTTTAAATTCCCCTAGAACTTCTGTACTGTTGCATGCAACCATAAGCATACTATTTTGCGTGCGTTATACTGCGCGGTGCCGAAAACAACCCATTTCTCACACCAAAAATAAAAGTCCTTTCCCAGCAATAATTTTTGCTTACTTAGTTTGATGTACAGAATGCCTAGGTAGGTAACGGCTACTGTATAGGCGTTGACGCTACGCAACGCAACGCTGCGCTGTCATCGCGTCAATGGGACGTAGTTTGGATCTTACCATGTACGAGTGCCACAAGGATATTTTGACGCCTGAATGACATCGACAGGGAAAGACGGGCATTGTTGGTGAATATTTGTGAAATTCTGTCACAAAAATTGTATTGACAAAACAAGATAGCGTCGTTACTTCTAATTTTGGACACGCAACAAGATAACCTTGTAGCGCGACGCTAGTACAGCGTGATCGTATGCATTTACGCGGCTTCGACGCTCTTAGCCTTAATTACAGTTGAGAACTTGGCATATTCTGTTGTCGCTACTTTGACGGCCTAATGATAGACGCCGAAAAAATATTGAACCACTTCGGATACTTACCTATAACCATCGTGATCTTGAGTTAAGAAGTAAAAAAAAAAAATGAACGATGAAAATGTTCCTTTGACCAACAATGAGGTGCGTGTAAAGAGTCTGCCCTTCGGCTATTTCGTATTACCCAGTTACTCACGTGATGCGGCGACATGACGTCGCTGCCGATGGGCGACGGCTGCGCGCGCCGGCTCGGCGACCTTGTGGGGTCCGACCCCGCGCCCTCCTCGCAGCTGTTCAACTTGTACAGGCTTTGGGCTGCAATTGGACAAACAAAAGAGGTCAGAGGAAGCCGCAGGTTTTAGTAGGGACTTCTATATGGTTGCAGATCGGAATTGTGAAAATAAAAGTAGTTTGGTGACCAGTGCAAATCTCATTCGTTGAGAGTTTGAAAGGTTGGCCTTAACTTCGCCAAAAAAGTAAGAGAGATACGTTTATAAATTATTGTTATTCCGATCTGTACCCAACTTAGAAAAAGCGTGCGAGCGAGTAACGTAAAAAAATAAATTAGCATATTGACTGACAGTGTTGCGCTGAGAGTAGCTGCGCTAGCATTACGCTAGCTTGCGGCAGCGTGGGCTCGGACGCGACGCTGTTGAGCGGTGGCGGGCGGCGCGCAGGCCCGGCCGGCCCGCCAGCCCCGCCAGCCCCGCCGGCCCCGCCAGCCCCGCCGGCCCCGCCCTCCACTACGCCGCTCGACGTCGAACGCGACCGAATGCGAATGCCACCCGGGTTCGACTCGCGAGCCTGCAAATTGTCAACTTTGTACGTTACACGTACACCAGTACTTACCATTTCAAATGATTCGAGTGTTTGCCGAGATTTCATTGCACGAGGATACGAGCGATAAAATCACTCTTCACTTCCACAGACATCTGTTGGGTAATATAAAGGAAATCTTGTAGTTGGCCCATGGAAAATTGAACAACAAATTTGTAATTTCAAAACGTCAGCAATTCAAAACTTGACAAGCTCGATGCGTGGACAATCTCGGGGGGAGCAGTGGTGGTTGTTAGGATGTAGAACAATTACTCCGGGGATCTTACTCGGGAATAACTTTTCCGTCCGGATGGTCCTGGCAAGACATGTGATGTAGTAAAAGCGCATACCCTCGCGTTGTGCTTAGCGACCGACACGTCATGAGGCGCAGGCGCAGGCGCGGGCGCGACCTGCGCAGGCGCGCTCACGGTCCAGTCGGGGTTCAGCTGCGAGCCTAACGGCAGGCTGTGCGAGCGGAACTGCTCCTTGTTGACACGCGACACGGTGCCCGCACTCGAATTCGCCCCCGACGACATCTAACCGTACAAAAGCGATGGTAAGACTCGCCATCCAAATGGACGAAATACACTCTTACAACAATAATTACTTCATCAGATCTCACCTGTGGACCTGTGGCGGGAACCAGCGGCGGTGAAGGCATCTTAAACGAGCGAGAGTTCACCGTAGACGCCACGGTCTTCCCTTTATACGAGTCCTGTGGACTCGGCTGCAAGTACTGCATTTGCGGCGACGTCTGGCGCGAGCCTACAGAGCGGGACTCGTAGCCCTGCGGGGACACCGGACTGGACTGGCCGTAACTCTGATACTGATTGTTTTGCACCTGCCCCGAGTAGTGGGACACCCTCTGTCGCGGCTTCTCTCGCCCGTACCCGCCCCGCCCTTGAATCACTATAGTAGACGCGTACTTAGAATTCTGTATCGGTTGCTGCAGCAATGATACAGTTTCTGGTGCAGTTTGTGAAGGCGGTACTACACCTGTAAACATAAACGTAATAGTTTTATTTCTTATTTGCAAATGGATAACGAAAGAAATAATCCCGCGGTAATTGACTTACCTGTATTATATTTATAAGGTTCAGATTGCGAAACAATCTTTGGAGTATTAACATATTGTAACCTAGATGATTTTCCAACGTAAACATTGTGCATTTGTTGGTCTGACTGTGAAGTGTTCTGTTCATAACTGATGGGTTGATGGTGATGGGTTTGGTATGGAGATAGTATCTCTTGAGCATTCATTATACTGTTTTGTAGGTCCGACTGGGAAAATAGCCTGTTATTGTCGTACATTCCCATGTGTTGCTCATTCTTTATTGTTTGTTCTGCCATCGACATCATTTGAGTATTGTTGGTTGTGCCTAGAAAAGTGGTGTCGTTTAGTAATTTACTTGTTTTTCAAAAGTTTATTCAATAAATTTACGATGACGAACGCTATCACTTTTATGACATTGATACAGTTGATTCACACGTCATCGTAAAATGTGTTAACTATAAATAGTACCGTGCAAAGACATCTGACTGGTCGGCATTGTGACTGCTGTGCTGCTCTGGCTAGTGTTCATAAAACTCTGCGGAGAGTAGGTGTCCACGGACATGCCCCCTCGATACATCGAATCTTCGGAAGTTAGCGCAGATTCCTCTGGCACTGGCGGTAATAATCTGGGCGTCAACAAATCTGAAACATTTTACTGACACATTACTACTGAAACAGGTAGAAAGATAACTTATTTAACATTTAAAATGACAGTTACCCTGAAGAGGTTCCAATGTGTCCATAAAATCATCAAGATTGGGTTGAAGTGGGCCTAAACTTGGTTGAATGAAGTCTGCTAAACTTGCTCCTCTGGCTGAAAACGTAATTTGGTTTAGATTATTCCAATGTTTTAAAATAAAACATACAGTATTATAATTTATTTAGAGCTGAGCGATAAACTGACGTTAACGTATGCATTGTTATTCCTCAGTTGCTCCATTCCTTTTTAATGTAAACTTGACCTTATTTTCATCACTACAAAATTGAATTTACCTATTTCTCTACAGTCGGGGAAGGCGAAGGGTTGGTGGCTGGTGATGGTGGAGAAGAGTGTGTCAGTCATGAAGTTCAGATAGTCCTCGTCCGTGAGCATGTTGCCTGCAAGGTCGCTGCACTGCGAGAACGATTCTACCGTGTCCATGTCCGATATCTAAGCAAAAACCAACCATATTTATTACGACATAAGGTAGCAGTGATAGCTTAGTGGTATTACCGTGGGACTGTCAAGTCATAGGTCTCGAGTTCGAATCCAAGGCACGCACCTCTGACTTTTCAGATTCATGTGCGTATTGTATAATTAGAGATGGACCGAATGTGGTTTGAACCGAATCCGAACTGCGACCGAACATTCGGTTAAAATGAAAAAGTTCGGCCGAAATGTGGTCGAACTTCGGTTCAATTTTCTTGAGTGCGAAACGTCGTGACTTGTTTACGCATTTAGTTCAATTATTGGTAGGTCATTAGCAAATACGTCATCGGCGTGTCGCGTGATTGTTTACATTCAACAAAAATAATTGTTAGGCAGAGATTTGCAAGACTAATAAGAAGAACTGATTAAATTTAAGGTTTACATTTACAATGTTACAAAATAAATGACCATGAGTGAGTAAAATACATAATTTTATTTTACAGTAATGCTACCTATTATAATTCTATTAAATTTTAGTCAAAATAGTGCTAGTAGGTATTATTTTTCTTGTGCCTAATGTTCGGCATCTGAACCGAATTTCGGCCGAATGCCGAAGTTCGGTTCAAGCTGCCGAAATTCGGTTAAACCGAATGTGAACCGAATTTCGGCCCATACCTAATAATTATCACTTGATTAAAAAACGGTGAACAAAAACATCGTGAGGAAACCGGCAAGTCTGAGAGATATTCCTCGACAGCATGTGTAGTCAAGTCAGAGGCCCATGGGCGACATAAAATCTCTGACGCCAGGTTCGTCACTAACCACAAGAAAAGACGAAGAAGAACGACATAAGGTCTATTATTCAGTAAAGAATATGTAGTCATAAAAATTGTTTCTTACCGTATCCTGAACAGAAGTGTCTCCCTTTCCAAGGAGTCGCATTATATGAAACTTGCGCCATTTTTTATATTCTGCTATAACCGCTTCTGCCCTTCGTTTCCAATATTTACCTTCTAGTATTGTTGCCTAAAAATATGTAATGGTATAAGTATTTTTAATTTAATATAAGTACCATTCGTTTTATATTAAAAATAATTACTAATTATTCGTATACATTACCTCTGGTTTTACATGCGTGTCAACATCTAATGGGGAAGCGAATTGGCATACCAATGTGTTCTGTTTCTTTATAACTGCAAACATAATATATGCAGTTATAATTTTAATTAATATAATATTTAAAAAATATAAAAAAGTTTATTAGGAACAATTTAGGTATAACTTTACAAAAAATTTAAAAAATCACGAAAAGTTTGTATGTAATGATGTAGAGTGGAAGTGAGGGTGAGTGTTTATGAGTGTGTGTCAGTGCGAGTGTCAGAAATGACACATAATACTAAAATAATATAAGTGGTAGAATATTATCGGCACCTTCGGTGTTCAAGATTTATGGTAAGTCCGCCTCTGTACATTTTATGTGCTTAAAGTATTAAATAAATAAATAAATAGACGATATCGCTGTCTTAACATTGTTATGAATTACATCACACCACCTTTTGGGCCCTTGGCGTTTCATTAACATCAAGACAAGCGCCGTTCAACTACTTGAAAATGATAGATGAAATAGATTTTCGATAAATTATTTGGCCTACATATTCTACATTATCGGTAAATTCTTAATCGCAGACGTAGGTTCACCTCGCATAAATCTGAAATGCGTAAATCTCTCTATCGCGTCTATATCGTAATTTATTACTCAACCAGATATGAATGTGATAAAATGTCCACTTAGTCCTCGTAGTATGTAATACTGACACGCCTTCAATATTTCAAAACGTGGGCGTGGCTTGCTATAATTAACTTCTACATAGCCAAATTAAAATTATACCAATAATTAATTAATTGAAGTGTCTGTTTGCAATGTCAAAACAGCTTTTTACTAAATGCATATGAAAGTATATACGGTACTTACAACATTTTTTTTTTTTTAAGTTCTGTCCGTTTGTTCCGGCTAATCTCCGAAACGGCTGGACCGATTTTGACGGGAACTTTATTGCCAGATAGCTGATGTTATAAGGAGTAACTAGGCTTGCTAAGACACGCGGGCGAAGCCGCGGGCAGCATTTAGTAAATAATATACTTAATTAGAAAACTAATGTATGTGACTTCGCAAACCGCTTCGTATTCATTTAAACTAATTTATATTGCAAAAAGAACCAATAATTAAAAAAAACTTTTGTTTTTAACGCCAATCAACCGGCCTCCAAATGAATTACTGAATTAAACAGCATAATAAAATTATTGTATTTAAATTATGTACCTAAATACGCATTATATCACCGTGGTAGCAGCAATCAAATATAAATCAACCTTGTCTTTATTTTAATGTCCAGTTTGGGGTCACCGTTATCTCCTGTATCTTATACCAATGTAGGAGCTCCAGTCTATTTGGCGCTACTTGTACAGGTGTACAATTTCCCAGACAAGAATTATTAGTCCGGAATTTCGCGCCTATAACCAATTTCATATCAGCATCATTATCAAAATATTGCTTTTAGCACGCGTCTAATGCATGCCTGTGCGAGGTTATATTTTTTTACAATAAGTTTAGCAATCAGCTTACAGATATTAACATGACCCTCGATTTAATTTATGGCACGCTCGTTCCATCATAGACCTCATACATCGCATTTCATCAAGCGAGATTGTAGTCAAGAGCAGGTACCAAATCAGCAAAAAAACAAGAAACCTCAGCGTCTGAACTCTCAATTAACATAAAAACATTAAAGTCCGAACTACGGAAAGCTGATCACGCAGACACCTAATGAGGAGGTGAGTACTTTTTATAAAAATTATATCACAGAACATGCCGCATAGTAACAAAAAAATATATATACGTAGGCACCAAGAAACCCCGTCAAATAGATCTCTGCAAATAGAATTTTGTCAACAAAGAAATAGTTTTTTGGACTATACCTACAGTATAGCTGGTCAATGCCTCTATCATGTCAAAATGTCTCTATCATGGTCCTATAGTTAATAATTTTAATATTTCGAAAACAAAATATGAACGCACTTACACTGCATATGCCAGCACCGCCATATGACGTTGTTCAATCGAATCTTGTCCTTCCACCGGAGTTTTATACCTTTAAAACGATTCCATTTTGGCGAAGTTAATTTTTGTCTGAGAAAAACAAAACATAAAAACATATTTAGAAGAAAAAAAAAACTCACCATGCTCTTCCCGCGTTAACCTAGTCACAAACTAATGTAAGATAAGTTAACTCTCATAAAAACGTTAACTATAAAGGTCCTCGAACCAATAAGAAGCATTTTTACTTTGAACAAATTTAAAACAGCCATGATTTAAAAAAATAAAAAGGAATATTTGTCAAAAGCGTAGACAATATTACAAAACTGTGCGGCACAGTGGAAATTGTCAGACAATCAAGTGGTAAGCTGGTTATCAGCATCGCTATCAATATGTGATCTTAAGCTTATTGCAAATAAGTTTGATAAGAAAGAAACATAGCCTATCTTATCTACGGTCTCTACTTATACAAATAAAAGGCAGAAGGTAAATTAGAAAAGCTATTTGTAACAATAATTTTGATATAGATATCAATTATAGGATTCAACAGACTTGAGAATACCTATTCTATAACGCACTTTACGGAAAGCGCTGTTACATAACATTATCTAAAGGCAATTCACTTATAATCGGTTAAATAGGCCCACTCATAGTTATAGGTTTTTAATGTTCTAAGGGTGTATTACACTAACACGCTGGACACCGCTCAATCGAATTTGCATGGTCGGAACGATCATATCGATGAGCGTCGATCGATTCATATTGCTATTACACCAAATCGCTCTCTTAAAAAACTTTTTAACTAAAAATGGACTTCCAAAAAAAAACACTACAAAATGAAAACAACTCAACTGTATTTTATGTATATATATATATATAGATATATGTATTTATATTTTGTAGCTTTATTTAAGTATATGTTATATTTTAGTTTAAGACTTCGCATATTCATATTATTCTCTTCATGTTCTCACACACTATTGTCTAAATTTCTTTTTCATTTCTCCTTTCACAGGTCTGCTGGAAAAAAATTCTTAAGAAATAAGCAGTACCTTTGTACTGAAATTATAATTATGTCGTATCTCTATGTATTTAACTGTGTGTACATAAATAATAAAATAAATAAATAAATAACTTTAATTTTGGAGGTTGGTGTCTTTGGATCTGTATTTTTGTTTTTTTGCCACCGACTTCCGAAATTAAAGTTATTTTTCACTTGGTAGTGTTTTTTTTCTGTAAAGTTTTTTTTTTTTTCAACAAGTTTTTACTTCTCGCTTTTTTGTGGGTCTGTTTATAATTTATCTAAGTTACAATAGCCTAATGTCAACTTGCTCATCCTCCATTTTCCCGATGCAAGGACGTTAATTGTTGAGGAGTTCTCCTGGTATTTCACCATCAGCTCCATTTCACATTTCGCATTGTGACGAGCATAAATTGCTTGGCAACCATATTAAAGTAATCGAATAGCAACCCGTGAAATACTTATTATTGAGCAATTCCGGTGGCCATCTGTGGTCTTCGTCATCAGTTCCACTTCACCAAATGGTGCTTTCCGAGAGAAAAATACCCAAATCGCTTTGTGTATAAAATTTGAGAGTTTCCCTCAATTTCTATGAGATCCCCTTATCAGATTCTGACTTGGTGACAATGGGACTGCCTCGAGAGCATACCCTTTGAAACAAAAAAAGTATTTTCAAAATAGGTCCGCTATGGACAGAGAAATCGGCGGACAAACAATAGAAAAAAAAAACATCGCTACAAACATAGAACCTCCTCCTTTTTGGAAGTCGGTTAAAAAAGAAAATAACGCATCAATTTCAATCAACCAGTTCCAAGTATTGATTGAGCGATGATTGCGACGAAATTTTTGTAAAGTAGGAGACCCTGTAGATCTGATCTAGCAATACATTTCACAATATAACATGAAATTAATGATTTTATGAGATGGACAATCTGTTCTCCCAAGCTTAATAATTCACCGTAAGATGACCACGATATTGATGGCTTCATTGCGTCGTCGATCTCGTTCGTGTCTTATAATATCACACGCGTCGGTAAGGAGATCCATACCAAGCGCGGTGCGGTTTGTGTAGGTACTTTCGTTTAATTAAATTCTCATAACCGTACCTTCGACTGTGTATAAAACGCTATACAAAAAGTCCGCGCGGTGTATGGAGCTCCTTAGTCATCACAAAAGTAACTAAACTATCCCTTACTCTTGCCGCAAACTTGGCGAAATTCTTTGGTTTTCCTGTAATTAATACCTATAACTATTATATCTATAACTTTTACCCCTATGGGTGATTCCAATTCCAAGAGGTAGGTACCTAATCCTATACTCTTCTTTGTTATTTTATGTACAGAACGCAAAAAACGCGATTTTTTAGAGAAATGTTTTTTTTTTCCATGTTTTTAGGCGTAACTGGAATAAATGTGGCCATGAAATCAATGAACTTAAACAACAAATAAAAGGCTCACTACATAATTATTATGTACATTCAATTACGTTAATAGGTAATTAAGTAGAAAGTAAATAATATTTTAACATTATTTAAAATCTTCCATATTTTATCTGCAATCATTAAATTAAGTATGAGTAATTATCTCAAACATAATGAAAAGCACGAAAAATTTGTTAATTTACTTTCGGCAAGACTTTATTTAGTACTAACTAAGGGTTCTGTACTGATGCTCCTTTTATTTACTTTTTATTGATTTCTATGTTCGGTTTTTTGCGTTTAGCAGTTTGCCTCTGGAGTAAAATGCTCACTACATACCTACTTGTTTGCCAAATAAATAACATATGGAAAATATAGGTGAATAACCTGAGAATGAGTAACTGTTATACTCTTAGATAGCCTTTTAACCAACATACATCGCGAGTTGTTGGTAATGGTTAAGATATTACTAGTTTGAATATCCTAATAAATTGTTTGGATATTTGTTGATAAGGTCAACAACTTCATAAACATTACTTAATAAAGTCCAGGAAACAAGCCAACTATATCAACTTATTTAAGAAAACTCTTTAGAAGAAGTACTGGTCACAAAATATAAAAAATTCTAATCCAAAAGCATCATCTCATTTTGGAATAAGGAGGGAAAACTTCTCTTGGTCGTAGCGTATGTTTTGAAACTTTATAGATTACCTACTGTCCATAATCGTTTTTTTCCCCTTGTGTAAATCATTTTCGCTGCTTTCTTGTAACTTCTGTAACTCTGGAGCGCTATGTCACGTGGTCATTTAACGCGAGAAGAGAAGCTTAGGGCTGTGGGTATGCTGGAAGCAGGGCGCAGTCAACGTGAAACTGCCGACGCTGACAACAAGCAGTCATGTGTAATGGGCCGATTGGGGGCGTGTTACAGGGCGCTACAGGAAATGTTTCTGAGCGTCGCTGCTCAGAGACAAGACCGTTTTCTGCAAAATGCTGCAAGGAGGTATCCTCAAATTACAGCTCGCCAGCGGGTAGGAAGACTACAGTCTCAGCACTAAGTGGTCATCAGTGACCAATATGCTAGGAGAAGGTAGCATGAAGTTAATCTTCACGCTCGCAGACCGCTTAGACTTCCAGCTAGCAGACGCGGAAATCGGGGGCGTCGATTATTGTGGTCTAACGCACATGTGCACTGGACCGACACTCAGTGGGCTCGTGTTCTTTTTTCTGATAAGTCGCACTTTGAATTTCATACTGATTCAAGAAGAGTGCGTGTTTGGAGAGTTCCTGGTAGCCCTTTCCAGAGTTTTCAGGAAGTTTAACCATACCAGGTGTGGGCTGGAAACTCCCTGGTGGAAGAATGGACCTCGTTTTGATACGAGGCAATTTAAATGTGGTACAATACTGTGACGAAATTGTGCAACCTATGGTCATCCCTCACCAACAGCAGTATGGCCAAGATTTCATGTTCATGCAAGATTATGCATGTGTACACATAGCTGCTGATGAATGTGCTCTGCGAGAACAATATCGAGCTATTAGAGTGGCCTGCTCATTCGGTTTGCTGATCTCAATCTCATAGAGCATGCGTGGCATTTGCTCAAGAGAAGAATGTTGTGACCTTTCCCAAATTTTTAACTCAGAAGAAGAGTTTTTATACATCTTTCCAGAGTATGGAGCGATATTCCACAGGTGACAATAGACTACCTGATACTCAGCATGCCATTCCAACGCAGAGCCATTGCTAATGCCTTGGGAGGCCCAACAGATTTTTTAATTGTTGGTAGGAATGTTTTTTTAATGTTATCTGTGTGTTAGCTTTTTATTAATCTGCAAAACATTTTTTTTTTTTCGTTTTTGGCAACAATCTAAAATTCATTCAATTTTTTTGCTTAGATATACTCTTTTATGGATATAAAATATTTTGCATAAAAAGTGTTAAAATTAAATTAATTACTATGATTTGTTGATAAGTGTATTATTTCGCTGGTCCACGATAATTTCCCGCAACTACCATAATTTGGGAAATTACTAAAACGTTTTAAATATCTAAACCAGTTCTAATATCACTTTTTTATAAAATACAATATCTCTCAGTACATTAATAATAAGTCCGCCTTTGTGCGAGAAGTTTAAATAAATAAATAATAGTCCTCCAGACTTAATTTCAGCCATGGCGACCAATGTCAGCAGAGACCAGTCTTCGGGACGGGAAATATTATAGTGCAAAAGTGTGTGCAGACACAGCTAATGTACTCTCTCTTCCCTCACTCTCATAGTCTGATGGGGTGGCAATCTGACACGACCAGAGAGAGATAGACATAGGGCCAACGGCTTAACATGCTTTCAGAGGCATGGGGGGTATCACACCGCCAACTTCCAAATTCCAGGCTGTTACTAAGAAATTCCTAATGAAAAAACCCAATAAAACTGCCCGACTCAGGAATCGAACCCAGCACCCCGTGCTCAGCAGTCGCGCTTGTGACGACGAGAACAACCAATTAATGTGCTTATTACTCAAAACCTGCTTATAAGCTCAAGGTGAGCCATAAAATAGCACAGCTTGAAAATCATATAAATCTAATATGATCGGCTTTTCACTAACAGATCAATATTACACAAGCATCATGCAAATTAATTTATTTATAAACTTGTTACAACGACTTGTAGTGCAAAGCATGTTAATATGTTTACAGATTCAATCAATAAGTAGGTATCAACATAATATCGCTTAAGACTGCACCAAGCGCACAGTGGCGCCCTCATCGTTATTTTGGTGATTTCTTATATTTTAGAATGAAAATGCAGAAAATAAGCTCGTCAAGTTGTGCTTCACAAGACTATAATATATGTTATTATTACTACAAACAGTAGTTTTAAATTGTTATGTTTTAATGTAATCATTAAAACGGAGCTTAGTGGCCACTATTTTCCGTTTTAATGATTACAATAAAACATAACAATTTAAAACTACTGTTTGTAGTAATAATAACATATATTATAGTCTTGTGAAGCACAACTTGATGAGCTTATTTCCTGCATTTTCATTCTAAAATAAAATAAATCACCGAAATAACGATGAGGGCGCCACTGTGCGCTCGGTAGCCTCTTAATAAAGTGGTATCAAGAGAAAGGAGTAAGTCAGCATTATGATTGTTCATTTGTCATAATTTATACAATTACATAAAAGACAAAAACAGTGGGGAATAACACTAAAGCTATAATAAAACTAAAAGTAAATTATTAATAAGTAAGTATTCATAGACTGAGTTATCTCAGCATATGACCTGTGTCTTTTGTACTGACTATGATGACCTCCTCTTATCTTTGCATGCTAAACCCAATGTAAACATACGGTTTCCTTATTTTTAGAGAACATTTGATGCTTTACTGATAAGATGTTTGATATTATAATAAATATATATTAATCTCAATAACCTTAAGATATGAAATTATAGTTAAAATATATAAACTTCAACATGGCAAATTGAAGCAGAGATTACAAATTAGAACTAAAATGTTATGGCTTTGAAGTAATAATTGTTAATAAATAATGCATAATTATTTAAATCAATATTTGAGGTATTTCCAAGGACAATAGTGAAACATGTTTATGATTTAGATAACCATGCAACAACAGCTACTAGAATCGTAAGCAAGGCATGTTCAACTAACTAAACATGTACCAGGAAAACATCAATGCCAATTAACAGTTACAGTATGTCTATTCTATAATCATCTAAGTATGTGAGTATAAATTTGTGAGGACTCACCTATAGGCCAAAGTCATACATTTGAATAACTTTGTTAGAGATATTTCTATAGAAAGTTGCTGAATACTTTCCTCTTTATCAGGCGTGTATGGTATCATGGCTCTGGGCATCGTATAGGTAGTCACAGCTGTGACTTTTTGTACATTTTGTTTCTCATCTTCTTCGGGAACTGTGACCAAGTCGTCAAAGTCGTCTTGGGCTTCAGCTTCAAAATGTGACACCATGAAGTGTCCCGAGTGTATTGTCTCCTTTTCAGGTCGGGACTGCCGTTTCTCAACATCGTTCATTTTGGTGATCTGAATGTTGGTGTGTGTCAATGTAATAAGTTATAACTTGAGGTTTTATTGAATTACGTTTGATAAAAGGTCTATCAACTTTTGGACTTGTCCATATTTTTACTTATCACTCACACTCACAGACACATTGTTTTTTTCATCTGACAGCTAATGTTGCTAGTTGCTGTTGCTATTTACAGCAGAGTGAAAGATGTAATTAGATTTTTTTTTTTTTGATGGCAATATTACCAGGTCTAAGTCTACGTATACACGATAGTAACACACCACACTTTATGAATATTGAAATATGAATATGCTCGTGCTTCTTTTCTATTCATGTTTGTAAGACAACAGGATTTTCCCTTCACCGCTGCACCGGGAGTTAGTACTTTAATACAGGGTGTATCAGAAAGGTGTGGTTAAATCAAGGGATGTTGTACGGTGGCCACGCGGCCTTGATGTGCCACATCGAGTAGTCCCAGTCGCCCCACGATCCACATGTATTGCCACCAGGTGGCAACTGGGAAAAAAAATCCCAGTTGCCACCGGGTGCCAACTGGGACTTATTGCCCCCACTTCAAATCATAGTTGACGTCAATAAATAAAATATACAAATAACACCGTGAGCGCTGTCAAACAGCTCTCAGCTGTCATAATAGTGTTATTCTAATCGGAACGCAAATTATTGATGTGTGTGCTAATTATTGATGTGAGTGCTATGAGCGACTACGGCTTAAATCGGAATGTAGCCTATCAGTAAACCCTGCGTTCCGAGTTGCGATAATATCGATATTCGCGTGCTAAAATCCGTACCGAATTAGCGTGAGCGCGATAATGATGACCCGTGAAACGTCATAGATGACGTCATGACATTCGCCATCTTGCGATAACGCCGACCATGCCTTTTACTAATATCGCCGTGAGCGCTGTCAAAAATGACTATTTTGTTTTGAGTCGCATCTTATCGTATCGTGGCATTTTCAAAATTGTTCTTCTGGCTACAGTTGCTACCTAACCTAAGAAGAACAAATTTTTGGTGTATACACAGAGAAGTACTCTAATATCGTTTTGACATTGCGTGAGCACCGTGAGCGCGTTCACGAGCGTTCCGAGTTGTTGACAGCCCTCGGCTGTCATAATCGTAATATCTAAATCGGAACGCATGTGAGACGATGTGAGCGCTGTGAGCGATTATAGCCAATTCGGAAATCGGCCAAGGTGTCAAATGTCAATGTCTACATGACGAAATGACTCACTATTGTTTTTTTTTTGACATTGACATTTATAAATAATAGCGCCAATTATTTTGTGTTGTTTGCAAAGTAAAATTTTATACTGTTGTCTTTTTAACTGATTTTTATAACTATTTAACCTATTACAGTACTTTTTTAGATATGACTTCATCCCCGAAATTCAAAAATTTAGGGTTCGGAGCTAAACAATCTCCAAAAGAGTTGAAAGAAAAAATGAGAAAGGTAAGTTGGTACCTACTTCAAAATAAAGTTCAGGTTGTAGGCAGGCTCAGTTGGTAGGATCAGGACGGTAGGCTGTTACTATCTGCATGGTACTGCAATGTATTAACTATTTGCCCTCGTATTAATAAATTACATATTATGCGAAACCAATAGTATGTATCCATAGTTAAAATATGAACCAAGTAAACATTGCATTCGTATCAGCTGTTTTAAAAACATTAGGCCCATTTTTACCAAAACGTAACAGTTAAAGCTGCAATTAAGATTTGATCATTTTATTAATGTTTTCATGCTGCACCGAATCCTTGAGTAATATTATGGAAATAATGTTTCAGAATTACAAAAACAAAATTCAAAACTGCCGTGGTATGTTGATGGATAAACTACGGGGGTCATTAATAGAAAAAGATTTATGCAACACTTTAACTGATATTTATAAAGATATGTTCAATTATTCTGAAGAAATTATAAATGATGAAGAATATGAACTTATGGAGGAACTCAGAAAAGAGCTTGTACAAGAAGAGTTGGAATGGTATGTCCTCGTCATCACTATACCCCATTATCTATACATATAAATAAAATTAATGTGTCTGTTTGTAACGTCCAAATAGCTGCTTTTTACTAAATGCATAATATGAAAGTATATATATTTTTTTTTTTTTTTTAAGTTGTGTCTTTCTGTCATCTGTTTGTTTTGGCTAATCTCCAAAACAGCTGGACCGATTTTGACGGGACTCACTGACTGATAGCTGATGTTATAAGGAGTAACTTAGGCTATTTTTACTTCAGAAAAAGCCATGTGAAGCCACGGGCAGCAGCTAGTCCTTTATAAAAAATCACATAATTAGACAAAAATAAATATAGTTTCATGAGACAGAAGTAGTAAAGTCAGTGCTGGATTAACCACGTAGCAAGAGTAGCAGTTGCTACGGGCCCCGCGTATCCAAACCCGCCCACGCAGATGAAAGAAATACTGACAACTTAGGGTACGTCCAACTTTAATTTTGAATAATTTTTGAAAAAGTGAATTTATTGAAAAATTATAAGAGACCTTTTTTATAAAACATTCAATTTCCTATAAAAACATGTACCGTAAAACGGGGTGAATAGGGATGCAGGGGTGAATCGAGACAAAACTTTAAAAGGGATTTTAACATGGAAATAATGTAGTTTTACGGTATCGCACTAGTGGTGGCTTGTGAGACCAGATGTAAAATCCCAAAGACCACATAAAATTCCACATAATAAAATACTTGTTTATTTTTTTACCACTTTATAATTGAGAACCCATAGCAGATCAAAGGCCCCTTGATAGTATTTGCTCCGGGCCCCACGCTTGCTTAATCCGGCACTGAATAAAGTAGATACTTACTTGCTGTTTGTTGTAAAATAAGTTTGCCCAAATTATTAGTACATGTAGCTAAAGGTGTAGACTTGTTACTGCCAACTGTGGATTATAAGACAGGAGACCTGTATGACCCAGGCCTCGGTTGCATGTGTAGCTGAAAGATTTTTTACTTATTCATACTTCTTGTTACTAATATTGTGATAAAAAACAATACCTTACAGGTGCATCAGAGAGTATGAAAAAAGCCAACTGGAAAATGTGGATTGGTCCTCAGTTGAAGAAGATCACAATGTTATATGCCCAGTATGCCAAAAGACTAATGTTCAGCTTAAAAATGGTAAGCTGAGTTGTTCTCAATGCAACAGTGCTATTAGAACACAGAAATCACTAGCAGAAATAAAAAAATCCCTTTTGAGTGTTGTGGATGGTCATAATGCTATGTGCAGTAGTAATGCACAATTTTGTATGGTTACAGAAGAAAATGAAAGTCATGTTTACCTTCTTTGTGAAAATTGTACAGAAATGAAACTAATTGTTTAATATTTTGAAATAGCACACCTACAGGCATTTTCTTTAAAATACCTATGTCCATCTGTGGCAAATTGAATAAGATGTTAAACTTGTTAATTTAAGGTTTTTTTTTTTTTTTTTTTTTTCTCCATTGCAATACCTGTATTAAAGTTAAAAATACTGGTGTCTTGGCCTGCTTAATATTTTTTTGAATTCGGCTGTGCTGAAATATTCAATCTTATTTATGCTTCATATTTTATTGATAATTTCAGGAATTGTTTTTTTCGTCCTTTGGAGTATTTTTTTCAGGTTATGTGTCGTATTAGCATTTGCACAATCCCTTCTGAGTGGGCTATGCAATGCAGTTCAAAGTGCTTTATTTTCTTTAGTACACAGAGCAGTATCCCTTGCCTGTATAGGAGTTTAATGTTCCCACCTTGCATTATAAAGCTTAAATGATTACATTGTTATAAAATTATAGCTATTAGCTGAGTAGACGTAAGCATGTGATATAATTATATTGATACGGCCTGAAACTGCGTTAAGTAGGCGACGCGACGGACACCCGTTGCGTGTCTACGCGCGTGGGCTCCGTGGAAACGCGACGGTCCCCGTCGTGGTAACCCATCACAATTACATAACCGTAATTAAATTTTAACGGTGTGCATGTAGTCGTGTCGATGGAGGACTTAATATAATAATGGTACGTAGCAAAACGACGACTACCGAACAAAAAAACTGAAGCCAGTAAGCTGGCGCTGGCGGGTCCTGCGCGTACCCCCGCGACGGATTCCGTCGCCACGTTGCGCGGGCGCGGGGCCCGCTTTCCCGCGACAAATGCCCGCGCTGGTCCCCGCGACGTAACACTTTTGTATGGAACCGCGCGGGCGTCCGCTTAACGCAGTTTCAGTCCTTAGTTGTAAGTTAATCCTACTTAATCCATAGCTTCTAAATGCTAATTTGTTTATTTCGAAGTATCCTCCTAGCTGTGGTTACATAGCGCAATCCAGCTTTATGTATTGATAACAATGTATAAGCTTTTATTCTGTTAAATAGATATTTATAAAGAATTTATATTGTTTAGAAACCTTTTTTGTTATTTGATTATTAATAAATAAGGAAAAAAAAAACTACTGGTTACAAAATAAAAAATGACATTTTAATCAATTCGTGAAGCATGGTAACAAGGTATATTGTAAATTATTATTTTGTCATATCGGGGTTAGAACATTTTATTACATGTGATAAATTCCTACCAAATGATTAGACTAAACGGTAACTTGTATAAAATGTACATTAATTATAATATGTAGTATAAAACAGTACCATCATTTTTCCGATATTATTACATGGGCATCTTTTGTAGTTGAATTCATCCTTAGCATAAAATGGTCAACTATATGAATTTACTCTAGGCCTGAAAATAAAAGCTTTTCAGTCAATTCTATAATTGTAATAGTCAACAACTCTGTGTAATGTATTTAAGGCATATAGTATAATCTGTACAATCAGTAAATATCACTAATACGACGCAGCACTTGATCCATGTTTAAGACTTGCTCTGCTCTGTATTACCCTTTAATATTTCACTTTCAAATAACAATTATTCTTATAACTTAAACACATCTTTATTACGATATAATATAGTTATACATTATTATTGCATTCCAATTCTCATAAGCTTTTTGTAGGAAGTTCGTTTAATTATTATAAATTACAATAAAAACAAAACGATATTGTACAGATTATAAAAATAAACAATGACACACTTCTGTATCATTCCAAACAGAAGGTTGGTGATGACAAAATATTATAAGGAGTGACACAAAAAAATCTGACATTAAATTAAATAAAAGAAATTATAGTGTTATACTAAAATTATATCCTCTATAATAACCTATGTATTAATTCATTTTCTATGTTTATTAACTAACGTTAGTTTTGGCGGGTCTCGTGGGGGTTTTTACAATTGAACTAGGGCACTTCATAACAGAAACAATTCCTTTATTAAATTTAACAGTAATAGACAGCAGTATAAAAACGAAAAATAAAATCGGAATTAAAGTTAATCAGTGAATGAATGTTAACAAAATACATCAATGCCGCAAATTTTAAAATGTACTTACTTAATTATTTGTTCATACTATTTCTGAATGAAATTAAAACACAAATGTCTGTCTTATATTCTTACACGACTCTCTCTAATCGTAACGTTACATCTATACACTTGGACTTAGTTTAGCAGAAAGGACTCAATCCACATTATGGTAAAAAATTTGGGCTTATTCCACAAATCCCCCCTGAAAAATCCCCCTTAGGAGGAAAAGTGGAATATATAAAAACCAGTCTAGAATTCACCCCTGATAATCCGGCTTATTTCACTAATCCCCCCAGAGAATCCCCCTCAGTGGGGAAAACTGAACCCTAATGTAAAAAAAATCACTTTCAGAGGGGTCTTGGAACAAGTTTTTTTTTTTTTTTTCAATTCTAGTTTACCCCCTAAGTCGGATTATCAGGGGTGAATTCTAGACTGTTTTTTATAGATTCCACTTTTCCTCCTAAGGGGGATTTTCAGGGGGGATTTGTGGAATAAGCCAAAAATTTGTTGTTTAAACCAAAGAGGTCCTAACGACTACAAAGATAAGGTTCATTTTTTAATGATGGGAACCAACCCACATGAGGGTGGGTACCTTCCGTTAACCGATTCGTTGCGGATGGCACGTTTCAGTGCCATCACTTCTAAGTATTCGAGCTTTGAATACGTAAAAAAATGTCAAAACACTGTTTTCTTTTCCGCATGGCTGAAGACACAGATGAGTGTCATTTAATCGTATGGCGTTGGGCACTGATCAGTGTCACGTTATTTTTGTTCGACGCCACGGCTAGAAGTTAGTGAAATTAGGCATCGCAACGAATCGGTTAACCATTAGGACCTCTTTGGTATATACAACAAAAAAATTACCATAATGTGGGTTTAGTCCTTTCTGCTAAACTATGTCCACTTCAATCAAACAATTGTGATTAATTTTCATAATTCAGGATATCTATGTAACAAAGTTAACAGGAAAGATAAACCCGCTTTTCTCATTAATACAGACCAGTAGTTAAATTAACACAACACTTATCTATTTTCAATTATTTCTAAGGGTAGGTACTTACTATATAGGTAAACCTTGAACGTCCATGAGGTCTTCATGTTGAGCGTGAGAGTGTGGATGCGCAGTGGAAGCTGGCGGCACTGCAAAGTGGTGGTGTTGAGGTCTCGGGCGTCGTGGGGAACGTGCAGTTATAACACGCGGTTTGTGGATTTCATCCATTACAGATGGCGCCACGTAGGTAAAGCCCTGCCAAATTATTTCATTTGAGTTAATGTTTTGATCATACTCAACAAATAATAATGAAATTATTGCCTTGTCTACATCTGCGCTATTATCTCATTTCAGTTGCCGAATTCATTAAAGACAGCTAAAGTCGATTAAAAATATAAAATTATCAATGCAGTTACCTGGAACATTAGGTTGGCACTTTCGCTAAGAGTAGACTCATCAGGTGAATCTATTGGTGTCTGCAGAGTAAATCTTGTATCAAACTGCGAAACGTCATCATCACTTGTCTGAAAATAGTAATTACAAACATGCATTATTCAAACGTTTTACACGAAAAGGCCTACATCTATAATTATACCTAAGATATTGCAAATTAAAGTCGCTTTTCGAGCAACGAGTTTTTGCGGTTGTCACCATCATTTAGAGATAATACATCTTACACATATCCATACTTAATATTATAAATGTGAAAGTAACTCTGTCTGTTACGTTTTCACGCCTAAACTGCTGAACCGATCGTCATGAAATTTGGCAGAGATATAGCCTGGGATATGGAGAAGGACATAGGCTTCTTTTTACGCGATAACCGCCATCCACGCGAGTTAAAGCTAGTACCTATATAATAAAGACATTTAGATTTTTTGACATGTCGTTAAATCGTTCGAAGCAGGGGGAGGGGGGTGTGAGGTCATATTTTAGGCTGTGGTACAGACCATCAAACTGAAGAACCACTGGGACCAACATCGTAATCGCGATTTTTTTCGGATTACGATGTCCATAACGAGTGAGCGAATTTTGTGAGTTTGTGCATATGTGGAGGGTAATCTCCGGAACCACAGCTCCTATTTTAAACATTCTTTCACCATTTGAAAGGTATATTATTTCAGATGGACATAGGCATATTATGTAAATACACTGGACAGCAAATAAACCGGGCCTCCTACCTTGGAACTCTGACACGATTTTCACAAAAGTATAAAACTTACAACTGTCAAAGTTATACCTACAGAAAGTACGTTTCATGATGATTAAAATTAATGGAAACTTATTGGGATTAATCAATTTATTGTTTATTAAGGATTTTACAAAGAGTCGTTTTCCAGTTGTGTGAATCGTTAGTAATCATAAAATATGTGGCTCAAGATGGCTGGACAAATCTTCAATATAGCTCGCATAAAACTAGGTCAATAGGGCACTTTATGTGACGGCTAAACACTCTTATTTCAGAATTTGTGACGCTACAGAACCTTATATAATCGTTCGAAAACTTGTCCAGCCAGCTTGAAAAACCACTTTTCGCTGGTCCCTCAAACTCTGTAACGGAAGTGATTTTGACGACTTTTTGCATATCAACGGGCGTCACATACATTTGTGACAGGCATCGAGCTAAAAGTTTTGTGATACGTACAGCGGTTTAGTAGAAAAATGCAAAAGTCTGTGTCCAGCCAGCTTGAATTTACGTATAAAACTTTTGCATTTCCGAATCTCAATAACGGGAGCGTTTTCGAATATGGTTCCTTTACTAACATTTAGTAAGCAATTTGTGACAGTAATAACGTTTGATTTATGGCGTCACATATAAGGGTTTACGAGAAATCAATAAAAACTTAATGTCCAGCCAGCCTGAGTTCTAGCTGGCTGGACACATGTATCTCCGCTGTCTGATGATCTACGGCCTTCAAAATGTGTTCAAAATTTTGTGACGGGGACGATAATGATAACCTGAATTTGTGACGGAGAAACCTTTGCGTAGTTTCAATGATATTGATCATTTAAATTTTCCCATACAAACATCCATTAATATTGTGAGGTGACCATAATTTTTACATAAATAAAGGATTTCTTTTTAATCGACTAATCGGCCGTTAGCAGCCACGCCTGCTTTGTATTTGATTTTCCCGTGGGAATAAAAGGTTTTCCCGCAGTAAAAAGCGTAAGTATGTGTTAATTTAATTCAAAATAATAATTGGTACTACCAGGGCTGCAAAAGAAAGCCCACTTATATTTCGCGTTTAGTTCATTATCTTAGGTAACTAAAAATGAGAATTAACTCGACAGTCGGCATTGTATGTACTTTTCGAAGTGTATTCACTAATCAGAGTAAGACAACTATTAATTAATCTGTGGTAAGACAACCTAAATAAGAGTTAAGATTCGATCAGTTGTCCTAGTAATACCAACTTTAAGCAATAGATGGCGACACCAACATCAGCTATCATGGTTATTACATTCCGTTCACAGTTATTTTGTCCTCCGTTAATCGTTACCATAGAGTATGATAAGTATATATAGGAAGACGTTACTGTTAATTTTTTTTTGGTTATTATTCAGTATTCGCTCCCCATGCTCGGATAACTGCCAGCATCCTCGTATTCATCGACCTCACAAACCTGACGATGAAATCTTGAGGAATTGCATTCCACTCCTCATCAATTGCGATTCACAGCTTTGGAAGCCTTGTTGGAGCAGGTACCCGGGCTCGAACCCGACGTTTCAGCTCATCACATAAGTGTTCTATCGGATTCAAGTGCGGGCTTCGAGCTGGCCAGTCCATCGTACGCATTCCGACGTCACGTAGATACTGGGTTACCACATGAGCAATATGAGGCCGTGCATTATCATGCATCAACTGCATGCATATCCTGCCCGATATATCCTACGTAAAGTACCACATGGTCTGCGAGGATTTCAGTAATGTAGCGTTGAAAAGTCAATTCACGTGTACTGCCCGTCGATTCGATGAAAACTAACGCTCTATGTGCGTTTAACGAGATGCCGCCCCAGACCATTACAGATCCTCCTCCATAAACAACAGTTTCCTCGATGCAACACTGAGAATAACGTTCACCACGGCGACCCTATACTCTCTGACGTCGATCACTTCCATGTAGACTCACCCTGGTTTCATCAATGAAGAGTACATTACCCCACTGCTCTGACGTCCAATCGCTACGCTCTCGAGCAAATACAAGTCGTGCTTGACGTTTGGCTACCCTGCTGGGCCTGTTGCAACTCTCTTTGGAGTCAGGTTCCGTTCAGCAAGTCTCCTGACGGTATCTGAATTTATGATCACTTGGCGTTCGTTACGCAGACTTTGTTGGACTTGAACTGCGTTGAGGCGGCAATTTCGCAGAACAGTAAGGTGGATATAACGATCATCTACTACTGATGTAGCCCTAGGTCGGCCCGGACCTGGGCGGCGATCGAATGCTCCAGTCTCTAGGTATCGTCTGTAAACTCGTTACACCAAATATCTGCTGATTCGAAGTCTTCGAGCGACCTCTCATTGCGCAACGCCTGCTTGAAGTAGTGCTACAGCTTGAGCCGAGAGAGTCGCTCGTTGAGAGTCGTATCTATTAGTGACCGAAAAAAGTAGCAAAAGTACACGCGTCTGAGCAAACGATGGACAAAAACTAAAGAAATGATAAGAAATATCCGACTACCCTCATTGTAGAAAAAAAGAACGCTAATGGCGAATAAGTCAAAACAAAGCAAATCGTTAACAATGTGAGTTGACGGTACTTTAGAATAAATTGATAGTCACCATGAAACGCACTTTCTGTAGGTATAACTTTGATAGTTGCAAGTTTTATACTTTTTGAGAAAATTGAATCAGAGTTCCAAGGTTTATTTGCTGTCCAGTGTATATACAAAAACAAAGGACTTAATAATACAATAAAATAATATCTTGTATTCACGAAAGCCTAGTAGTTTTTGTTAGGTTACTGCTCCGAACTTGTGCACAACGTGTCATTAATAGAATATTGCACACGTGCGAAGCCGGTGTGGGTCGCTAGATTATTTAATCAGCTGTCCCATTAAAAACATCGATACCTACTCGATCCAAATTAATGGGGCAGCTGATAATTTTTTAGAACTACTGAAACAAAATAATCTTACCAGTCTGGGTTTTATAGGTGGTTCCAATCTCCTAGCAAACACTTCGTCCCAATGAACATGTTTGAAAAATGCATGGCCTCGGACGGCAGCCGCACCCTGTGCTCCTAAACGTTGCGTTTCCGAGCGTTTCATTAAACGCCTTATCAAGTCACGTGCGTCTTGTGTGAGGTAGGCAGGAAGCATTAATTTACCTTTTAAAATTTTCTCTATTGTTTTTGTACGATTATCTCCGGTAAATGGTGGCTGAAATATAATATTAAACTTTGTATAGGTTGTAACTTACATCGTGACAAAATATGACACATCCATACTAATATTATAAATGTGAAAGTAACTCTGTCTGTCTCTATGTTACGTTTTCACGTCTAAACCGCTGAATCGATCGTCATGAAATTTGGCAGAGATATAGCCTGGGATATGGAGACGGGTATAGGCTACTTTTTTACGCGATAACCGACATCCACGCGGGCGGAGCCGCGGGCAAAAGCTAGTTACACATATGTAAAAGTATCCCATCCTATTTGTGATTGTGACTGACATAAACTCAATGAAATAAAAGGGTCAGTGACACTCGCAGACTAAGGGGGCGGCGGGAGGGGCGGTCCGCCCCGGGCTCTCGGTCCTGGGGGCTCCCGAATCTTGAGAAGTACTTTTTAATCAAAATCAGGTCAAAATATGTTCAGTTAGAAGCAGTTTCGAGTTGGAAGCTCCGTAAGTAAGCAAAATATAAATGTAGGGTGCTAACATTTTCGAGCTCGCTCTTATATTCTCTTATTCTTCAAACTTTTTTATATACATAAACCGATAAGTAACTCATATTTCTGTATTCTGAATGGTCAAAAGAAAATCTAACCTTTTCGCGGCGGGAGTGCTAAAATTTTCGAGGTCGCTTCGCTCTTGCATCCTATATTCTTCTAATGAAACTCCTATTTGCATAAGAATGTTTAAAAGAAACCTAACCGAGAATTCGAAGACAGCGTGCACAAAAAGTTGAGCATTGTGGACAGCATTAATGAGGAAATGAAAAGGCACCACCTCTTAAAAAAAAACCTGCTGGGTGCGAGGCCCATGGTGTAAGAGTATAATTATTACGCACGTTATAATTTCTTTTTTAGTCAGTATTCATTTTTTTGCAGATTTTACTAGAAATACATACATAAACAGAAGACCGAGGGGGCCTCTTTTTGTTTTACCGCCTCGGGCCCCTGATAGGCTGCCACTGCTCAGTGAGCGAAAAATCGGCCACAAAGTTATTGTGTTGTGTTCTAGCAGTTAACAACAACTCAGAAAGGCCTGACTCAACATGGTGGTGTCGATCTCGATGTTAGGACCTCTCGCTCGCCAGATTACACGTTACTGAAGGGCTATTGCTGCTTGAAATTGAAATATCGTAATATTATGAAAGTATGGGTGCCTTAGTTGGAGTTTAAGAGAAAAAGCGGCCAAATAGAAATCTCAACACGAACAGTGCGTATGCGCAGCGTCCAATCAACGCATATACCGAACGTCGGTGGTAAACCTTGAGCTGGTTTAGCGTAGTATAGAGTTTTAATAGAACAAGGGGCCATCATTTACTGGTGTTTTTGCCACTGTTCTTTCACCGCGAATCGATTCGCGGTTTGTAGACGCGATTGCAGGTGCGGCGTGTACGCGGTTTATAAGCGTGGTTATATAAACGCGCCCTAAGGATACCTGAGGAGTTTTAGATACATAGAATACTCTTTTATTATGTAGGTATACCATAAAATTCATACTAATATTATAAATGTGAAAGTAACTCTGTCTGTCTGTTACGTTTCCACGCCTTAACCGCTGAAACAATCGTCATGAAATTTAACAGATATAGCCTGGGATATGGAAAAGGACGTAAGCTACTTTTTTACGCGATAACCGACATCAACGGGGGCGGAGCTGCGGGCAAAAGCTAGTCTTAATATATAAAACAAAGTCGGGTTATATAAAGCATTTATAACTCAAGAACGGCTGGACCGATTTTTATGATCTTGGATTTTCACCGCCATGAATAGTTGAGTAACTATTACCTAAACCATGCGAAAAATTCACGAAAAAAAAAAAATACGTAGAAAACTTTCTCATACATTTTGTACAGAATGGCTTTTTTATACCAATATCTCGAGAACGGATTGGGAAGGGGGGAACAAGAAATTTCACGCGGACGAAGTCGCGGGCTGAAGCTAGTAATATTATAAATGCGAAAGTTTGTGAGGATGGATGGATGTTTGTTACTCAATCACGAAAAATTGGCAGAACAGATTTGGATAGAATTTGGCACACAGATAGTTTATAACCTGGATTACCACATAGGATATTTTTATCCCGATATTCTCACGGAATCGAGACTTATGCGGGTGAAACCGCGAGGCGCAGCTAGTTCAGATATAAACGTAGAAATTTTGCAAGAGGTGACACATTGGGCAGTATTATCGCTAAAAGCAATCTTTTAAAGACAACCTGATTCTTAGCTTGATCAAATAGCTAATAGAAGATACTAGAGCTCTATCTGTACTAAAGGTCACCAAGAGGACAACAAGAAGTTATGCTATTAATAAACACCAACCTGTCCAATGAGCATGTCATACATTAATGCTCCAAGACTCCACCAATCTACAGCTTTCCCATGGCCGCTTCGTGTTAAGATCTCTGGTGCCCTGAAAAAGTTAGAATATTCTTGCATATTTTGAGGTTGGTATTACAAAATTATTATGTTAAAGAAAATTAATTTTATTGCAACCAAGAAACACGAATGTCCAACATTTTACTTACATGTACTCAATTGTGCCACAGAAAGTATGAGTTACAATTCCTTCTTGAATATGTTCCTTACATAATCCAAAATCTGTAAGTTTCACATGACCTTGAGCATCCAATAGTACATTTTCTGGTTTTAGATCACGATAAATTATACCAAGGCTGTGTAAGTGCTCTAAGGCCAAGATAATTTCTGATAAATAAAAGCTGAAACAGAATAAATATTTAACATTTGAATTGATATTTATATTGAAACAATCTTTTTTACAATTCGGACACAAAAATAAAACTCACCATGCTGTGTCTTCTAGAAATATACCTTCACGTTCAAGATGCATAAAAAGTTCACCACCACTCAAATATTCTAATATTAAGTATAACTTGCCTCCAGTTTGGAAAGCATATACTAATTCCACTATAAAAGGATGCTGAAATATTTATTAAATTATATTAATTGACAATGAATAAAAACAAAAAAAATTGAAATAAATAATATGTATAATTCCTTGTACTAAATTATATATTAATAATATATATAGTACTATATAAATGAAAATATTACTTCTATCTTTAATTATTACCTTCACAGCCTCCAATATATTTCTTTCAGCTTTTGTATGGGCAGTATCTTTTTGATTGCGTACTATAGAAGCTTTTTTCAGAACTTTCATAGCAAAGTGTGCACTTGCATCAGGACCAGTGATTTTTCGAACTTGAAACACTTTGCCATATCCTCCCTTCCCCAAAACTTTGCGTAATTCAAAGTCTTGAGGACCAAGACGTTTACATTGGCCTGGATTTACATTATCTTCACATAATTGAATAGTTTCTGATCCTTCAGTTCTGAAAGAAAAAGTTTAAGAAATATTTAAGAATATAAATGCAGGTTAAAAGGAAACTAATGTTAAGGTTTTACTTACTCTACAATAGCATTTACATGTAGCTCAGGCTCAAAATCCACCTATGAAAACAAAACTTAATATCAAGTAAGTATTTATACCTATAATAATTTTAATATGCTGTAAAATTAATTAAGAGTAATAACTTTTTGATAGTCCTTTTATAACACAAACAATTAGCATTTGTAAAAAGGGACACTATATAAAAATATTACAGTATTTTATACGTCAAAAAGTTAAAACCCTATGGCATTTTTAACAACATTCTATGTAAAGATAATCAACTGCGACGAAATTTATCCTTGACAATGAAGAGAATATGGAACAAGGTTTTAGGTTAAGTAATAATGAGGTGTCTCTAATTTTATATCATATAGATTATTGTTATGAATACCTCGTCGACTTCAATTATATCGTCTTCATCTGAATCTCCAACAGTAACGGTATCCACATCTAAATCTAAATCAAAAACACCAGCCATATACGATGACATTTCAAGAATATCACATCAGCAGCCACTGTTCTTTAGATTATTGTAAATGCATATAAAACCTAATATTTGTTTTGGGAAAAGATAAAACTGTTCGATTTTATGAAAACGTTTTATTTGTTAAAAATATTTTTTTCGTTCGTATTTCTCAAGCATAGATAGTTTTTTTATCAACAATAGTGAATTTGTGAATGTGTGTGATGAACATATCGCGACGTATGATACAACACTTTAGTATTAAGTGTCGATGTCGATTTCGAGTTATCGATAAAATAATACTATTACGCACAAATTAAAAAGTCGATTTAACAAAATTTTAAATTAGAATGAATACCGACAAAATCTTATAAGTGCTGAAATGTAGCTGAAACAAGCAGTGACTATGTAAAGGTTTCCAGTCGGGCCGTATTAAGTAGGTAGTTTAGGTTTGAAAGGATTCACCACTCGAAGAAGGTACACTCACCACTTGTAGGTTGTATGCGGAATATTATCAGTAATGCTGTATGATAAAGAAAATCTTATTTTAAGCTTAATATGGAGTTGTTTGCTTCGATCTCGCAGCTAAATGCCTAAATGGTCTAAGGCTGAAACAGTAATTACATCCCTTTTTTTGCCGCACCGTAATCCACCTGGCCATAGACGGCCGTAGACGATCAATCTGGCATTTCTTCAATTTTGTTCAGTTAGAAACAGTTAGCAACGTAGGTTTGCAGTCTTGAATTCGAGATGTCTCATCTCATCTGTCTGTTTGGTATCCAAACCGATGAAACAAATAAACTGCATTTGAAATTCATGCCAGCTGCAAAATTGTAGTTAGGAAGCAACATATACTGTTCTAATGCAGTTGACATACAATCGCTGCATCGAAACTGCCAACAACAGTCTGTAATAAGACAGCAATAAGACTTTCATATATCCTGCTCTATGCATTATTGTGGATAGAATTGTCCAGGATAGTTTTTTTTTTTTTTTTTTTTTCATTTGAACGCACCTTTTTGTTGTTATGATTTTATAGTTTATATTTTCTGACTTTCTGTCATCTGTCTGAAACAGAGGGTGTAAACATGATTTACCTCTGCTAGTGCTTTTTTACTTTTATAGTTGTTTTTACATATTAGTGAAAATATAAAACATGTTTGAAATGGACAATAGATTGTGATACTTTTTATCGGTTAAGTACATTAACCACTTTAATCCTTTCAATGGCTAGTGACAACGATAAACGTTCTAATAATCATAACTTGGATGGTTCTTTAAAGAGCAACAAGAAACTAGCGAATAGTGGAAGTATTGGTAAGCGTCTTATTGTATTATTTTATAATATTTAATAATACTTGTTTGGGAAGTCGGATCGCGAAGTTTTTGATTACGAATAACCTCGTTAGACAGGAGAGTGCTGCCATTATTGTTAGCCCTAGTACTAAAAACTTTACAATCTCGTCAATTACCGTACTGTCACTGCTACTGCTGATTTTTAAGGTTTTTTCATACTAGTTCCTACATTTATTGCATAAGATTTCAGTAAGAAGTTTCAAAAACATGTTTTAAAGTTTTGAACCTATGACAGCTTGTGAACACCACCTGATTTACATTGTATGCTAGAAAATGTCAATGCAATTAGTAAAATAACAAATTGTAAATACCTACTTCTGCCATGTGATAAAAACAGCTTTATCAAACATGTAATGTAAAAATTTATCAAAATTATACACTTCAGTAGGCTGTACATTTACTGGTCATTTTTAATTATGATATAAAATAAAATAATACGAAAAAATTAAGTAATTACAGTGAAAACATGGATAGACTTTTAAATCTCTTACATTAATACAAAAATTGTTGCTGTTATTTTCTTTTAGGAGTCTTCTTTCATAAAATAAATTATTGCAGTATATTTTTATTCAACCTTTTTTTATTACTCTACTCTTCCCATTATTTTCAACTTCTTCTGGCTATGCTACAAATAAAAATAAATCTACTCATTAGCATTTGTGGCCCAAGTCAACCTAATAAGCATGAAATTCAGGTGGCATTCCACAAGTGTTGCACTCAAGTTCATTGTTAGTAGCCAAAAGAAATACTTGGCTGTACTTTAGTAAAAAAGTTATTAAGTAAGTTGTTATAGTAAGTTGTATTTTGGTTTTGGTTGTGTGTTGTTGTAGTAAGTTGTTGTTGTCTAAAGTTATTTTGTTCTAATTGCAAAAGGCAAACATAAACTATACTCCTACTGTAACTTGCAACAGATTTAGTTCATTCAACAATTATCAAAATGCTATAAAAGGAATGCACATATTTGAAATGACCGTTAAAACAGGTTTTATTCACACAGAATGCTGAACATTTTATGAAACTTGCAAAATTAAAAACACCAAAATAGTAGTAGTGAGAGTCTTTTAACGTGAAAGTAAGTCTTTATATTTTAGTAGCTTAGAATGTTCTGTAATTATTTAACATAGTAGGCTAGTAAGGGACTTGAATAAACATTTCTATGGAATCATTTATTTACAAAATGTTTTATTAATCTAATAATAGGTTGTGTTCCTTTACTTCTTAAGTTGCCACTCCTCATTCACATTTTTTACAAAACCTCGATTGCTTAGCCGTAGCGTTTACAAAGTACGCTTTTTATTTTATTGGAATAGTTTTATTTTTTGCGTTTTTGAAACAACAGTGGAACAAAATACGAAGTTTTTTGTTTTTATTTACAGATGTGTTTTATTATCAAAAATGCTTATTTAATAATTATGATAACATATTTCGATAACGTCCATAAAGTAAAATTATTTTTAATTAATTATGTATAATTGAGAAACTATAAATAGTGCTAAAATCATATTGGTGCTAAAATCATACAATATTCTTCATATTAAGAGTTTATCAAAACACCACTACCTTCGTAAACGCAACGCATCATGTCGTTGTTGGCTGCGAAATTTGACGTTAGGCCTGTTCGACAATGACATTCCATTTTATGTAAACAATCGTTGTTCAGCGAAATTAATTTGCCCGAAAATTCTTGTTTTTTCTGCATTATTCCCTTCAAAATGAATTAAGTTAAATTTATGTGATGAACCATGGAAATCACATTAGAGGAAAGTACTACGGAGAAGATATCACCCCTGTTGCATGAAATTGTAAAACGAATTTTATCTGAGAGCAAAAGTTATGATTCCATCCAAAAAGATTTTTTATTTGTCTTGATCGTAGTAATAATGATAGAGAATGGATTTTTACTTGTTAATAGTGACATGGAGGTGATTGATATTGTGAACTCTTTTGATATTGTGCAATTATCTAAATGGAAGTTACCCTCTGGAATATACGAAACTACATTCATAATGTCTGGATTTAAAAGTATCACACTAAAACTAATCATGAGTCCATTGGGAGCGACTGTATTAGTGAATTTAGTGGTCAATGAATTAAACTTTGATACTTATTCTATTTGTGTACCCATCAGTCGCTATGTGGTATCACCGCAAGCTACATCAATTCCAATGATATTTCGGGACCTGAAACATTTCTCAACAACTTTTAAAAATAAAACTGTATCTGCTATCAAAAGCATAATACTAAGTCACCACGGTTATGCAAGTGCAAGTTTAATTGGGCTACCAGAGGAAGTGCTCTCGAAAATTATGCTAAACCTGTCTGTGGTGGACATCCTCAATTGCTGTAAAACAAGTACAAGACTGAAAGTTTTACTGGAAAATGATAGATTGTGGTATTCTTTATGTAAAAGAGATTTTGGATGTGATTTTCAATCAGATATCAGTAATTGGAAGGAATTGTACAAGAAACTCTATGTTGCGGAGCAGTACAAGACATTAAGAATTCGAAATCAAGGAGCTGGAAGCATGCATGACTATATGGACTATTCAGATTATGTTTCTTACATTGATAATCCACTATGGAATGTTATAATTTGAATTGAAATTGTGATGTAAATTAATGTTCTAGCTTGTATGTAAATCAATTTAATTACTTACAATAAAAGTATGAAATAAGGTTTAAAAATTGTTATTAATTTCAACCTCATCAAACTAGAAGTTCATTATAGCTTCAAATAAGAATTCTTTTGCATCCTTTTTACATGTACATAAAAGCTTTATATATTTTGCATAGGTGACGAGGACAAATCAAATCTGGGTGTGCATCCAGTGGGAAAAGGTGGTCGTCATTTATCTATTCCATTTGATTCAGCAACAGCTAATGGTGACATAAGTGAGTACAAGATTTTTGTCAAACTATGTATTCTGAATTCTTCATAATGGGTATTACACACAGATATGGCTTGTCCAGGTTATGCTGTCCAGTATGGAAATAATTCCACACTGGATAGCATACACAAAGAAAACAAACAAAACACAAACAAACATAAGTTTACTTGATAATGATCCCTGGTCCCTCACAACCAGAAAATCTCTGGCTTATTACCAGAACCACAGTTTAACTGGACTTGTAGCAGCACGGTCAAGTATGGTCTACTATAAATTTGTGAACATGTTATTACAATGTAGGTTTTTCTGTGGCAAGAATATTTTTAATACTTGAGAACTTTAACAAACAGTGAGTAGGTATTTCATTTAGGCAGAAATACGAAACAACTTGAAATCCTAATTAGATCAAACATGTTTTCTGAACTGCCTGACATAATGATTCATGATAGATTCTGTCCTTAAAAAATATAAATAATAGAATAAAAATGAAATTACAAATTCATAATATAATTAGAAAAACGAATTACAAATGAATAATAAATTTCAAAAAATGGATTACATAATATTAGGTCTTAACTCATGCCCCCCTTCAGCTCCTGAGTCAAGAGTTCAAGGGGTTGCCTGAAAAATGATGAAATTTGGTGGTGAAATAATAATGTGGAAAAAGCATCAATAAGAAATATATAGTTATTTTAAGGACAAAAAAGTCAGGATTGTAAGGCCCGTATTACAGAACATCACTCAATACTATAGCTACTTAATTTTTATTTTTCAATATTATCTTAATTTTTTAAATTAAACATGCATTAATATATTAAGGTAATTAAATAACGACATTAGAAACGTCGATCTTTTAATGAATGAGAGTTTTACGATTTATATCAATCAATATCGTTCTGTCATCACCTAAGTTTTCAAGCTATAAATCACGGCAATAATTTATGTAGGTACATAGACATATCATAATATTGGGCGTTTACTACATAGAAAGCATCACGTTAACACAGTACACGTGTTTGCATGGGGGACGGAGGGCCTGCGTGGCGGCGGCGGGTATCGGGCGTCGGGCTTAGAGAAACAGAAAGGGTGAGGGATGCGCGCGGAAGATGCGCCGCGCAGCCTCCGTCCGCTCTCGCCGTCTATGTGGCGCCGCCATCGTTGAGTTGACGTGAGTTCTGTGAGCTGGACGCCACGCTGAGAGTGCTACGTAGATGTAGGCCCGAGTGCCGTGTTTATTGTGCTGATGGGCTGGTTTAGGTGAACGGCCGTGGAGGGCCCACGGGCGCTGCGCGACCGACCGCCGTGGCGGTGCTACGGACCCATGCTTACTCACAGTCGATCCGACGGCGATTTTCCAGTGTATACTAGAGCAGGTGAGAGTGCCCTCTCTTTCTGATCATATTATTGCCTCGGGGATTTGTTATTTAATACTATTTGTAGTGAATATTCTTCTTTGAGATGCTCTTTCTAGAAGTTAGGATTAACCAACTGATCCAGTGTATCTTTCTGCAGTTTATTTCAATGGGTATCCATTAATGCTTTATGAAATAACGGCGTCGGACTGTCCTAGAGTTATGTTCTAGAGGTAATCGATATCTTAAATCGCCGCTTTTCCCACTATTCCACATCTTTTTTTAAAGATTCACCTTTGTAACGAATCCCTTATAGGAATAAGGCAGTCGTTACATAGAAATTATATTACTATTATTATTATTTTATTTATGTCTACATATCTCGGGACCCTGTGGTCCCGGACCTTTGGAAGGCGTACGAGGGGCCGAAGCCAACTCGCAGAGGCCCGTTAGAAGCTTTTTAATTAAATGAGGCACCAACCGACGACTATCCCTGTACGCACTATGCAAGTGCACCCAAGGACAACCCCCGGTTGGTGTAGGACTATTGCAGGATATGGAAAACAAAGATATTGGACTATGGGTTTGGGTGGTTAAAATGGACTGGCTACCAAAAACTATGGAAGGACTATGGCCCCTGCCTGATCAATGTTTTATTATACACGGATAAAATGGCAGGGGGTGACTTGCACACTCAATAATGGGCCCCCGAAAACGGTCGCTAGCACATAGTGACGTAGCAACAAGGGGGCAACATGTCCTGAGGTGCTCGAGGAGTGGAGAGGTATTCCAAGGCTCTCAGAACAATCCCAGAGCCCGGAAGATGGTCAAGATCCCTACAAGCACTTACTGGAATACTTCCTTCCTCCGAGCACGTTTGCTCTTGCGAATCTCCACTCAAGCCGGCCAATAAAGGCAAGAATGAGGTGGGAGCTCAGTTCCTCGTCAGTGTTCACTCCAGCCGGCCAATAAAGGCAAGCCAGAGATGAGGAACATGACTTCTCCCGGGAGATAGGGTCCGTGGGGTCGCAACTGCCCAACAGCTCGCCACATGCTGCCCTGCGGGTTTCTGTATCTCTCTTGGTCTGGCTCCTCACCCTAGACATGTTCCGGTAAAGTAAACTCTACCGGTACAGACCTAGAGTTCGGAGCGCGCAAGCCCCACCACGACGTCAACGTAGAGATACGGCGGTGGGGTTATTATTATAATTATTACGATTCGTTATTTCAATTAAGAGAGTATGTTTTACATATAAGTTATTTAGTATTTTATATTTGTATTAAGCTTCACTGCTTGCATTTAACGCTACGTAGGTTTCTAGCATGAAAATATGGTTCGCTTATTTTCTAGGGCAATATACATCTATTTATAAAAAAGGGACTGCACGCTTAATCTAACCGAGCCCATCATCAAAAGCGAACACTGTGTTCATTCAAGCTCGTTTTTTTTTTTACATTTTCAAATCAAATCAAATCAAATCTTTATTTGTGAACATAAGTACAAAAAGATGTTATTTATACATTTTAGCTGATCTGTATGTTCGGCCAATAATCGGCATACAAATATAATATTAGTTAGCAGGTTATTTTTACTATCATAATGAAATAAAGTCTAGGATAAAAGAAACGAAGCAATTGAAAAATGTCATGAGCCGCATAAAAAAAAAATTGAATTATATTATTAATTATTAAGAATGTCAAGAAATTTAAATTTAGTCATAATTTGTCATTTAAATAGTCTTCAATCGAGTAATACGTCTTTTCAACTAAAAACAGGAACAACTTTCTTTTAAAATGGCTGACATTTTCCTCACTTCTGATACATTTTGGCAAATTATTGTATAATTTTGGAGCCATTACGAAAATACTGTTCTTGTATAAAGCAGTTTTAGATCCAACAGTTTGTAGTCGGTCAGCTCGACGCTGACTACCTACTCGGTCAAATTTATACATATTATTTTTGACGAACATAGATGTCTGGTATATGTACAATGAGGGCACTGTTAAAATTTTCATACTTTTAAAATATTGTTTACAGCTGTCAGTGGTTTGCAGGTTACAGATCGCTCTAATACACCTTTTCTGACACTTAAACACCATATCTTTACCCGAGGCGTTTCCCCAAAACATAATGCCATATCTTAATGTTGAGGCTACTAGACCATGATATGCAGTTAGTACGGTGTTTTGATTGGCCGTTTTACTTAGCATACGCAGCGCATGAGAAAATTGGTTTACTTTACTACATACTTTGTCAATCTGGGTATTCCATTTTAATGTGCTTTCAATATTTAATCCCAGAAATTTTGTCACATTCGTCTCATCAATCCTTTTATCATTATATCTTATATCTAAATTTAAATTTTGATTTACTGTTTGTTGAAATTTCATTATTACTGTCTTATCTAAATTTATTACCAAATTATTATTCTCTAGCCAACTTATAACTGATTTTATGTTAGAGTTAATGTCTGATTCTAATGTATCTAATTGGTCACTGTTGAAAAGTAGAGTGCTGTCATCTGCAAACATTGTCATGGGATAGGTTGATGCTTTTGGGAAGTCATTTATATATATAATAAATAGGAGAGGTCCAAGTATGCTACCTTGTGGAACTCCATACATCACTGTTCTCGGGCTAGATTTAAATGTTATTTCATGTTTTTTACATATTCTATTAATAACTGTTATTTGCTGTCTATCTTGTAGGTATGATTTAATTAAATTTGATATGTTACCTCTAATCCCGTATGCGTCAAGTTTATTAATTAATATTCTATGGTCTACGCGGTCAAAGGCTTTCGACATGTCCATATATAGAGCCAGAGCCGGTTTTCTTTATTTTAATACGTACCTCAAACAATTTTGTAGTAGTACCTACAGTAAACTGACTATTTTATGCCACTATGCTTCGTGTACGTTACCCCAGCAGGAAAGTGTCTCCTAGAGTGATATGAGTGGAACGTATAATTAGTGCGTAATCTGCTGTAAATGTGCGCCAAATAAAAAGTTTGTGCGTTTTGTCGTTTTGGAATAAAACGGAAAAAACGATTCCTGCTGGAGTAACGTTTTTCCAGCAGGAACATTCTAAACGAAAGGTCGGAGAGAGAAATATTTTGCATGGGCAGAAAGCTTACATTTGTGCAAAAATGTGCGCCGAAAATATAATTTGTGCGTGTTCAGGTTTTCGAGATATTGCATTCCCTGCTGGAGTAACGTTTTGCAGAATCGTGTATCTCAGAAACCATTATATGTGCGCCTGTAGAATAAACATATACGAGTACCTCTTTGTTTGTGCGTATTTGTGACAGAATTAGATTTAAGAAAATATTTATAATTTTCAAGTAATCGCGCTTTTTTGAAAACCCGAAAAAATATCGTAGAGCCTAAATGAGAAAACGTATAAGCTCGCTGAAAACTGTATTCGATCCTTCTTGGCGCTTTTAATAACCATAAAAAGTTTCAAAAGTGCACATGCATGCGGTATTGAATAATATTGCTAAAAGTCAAAACGCCGGTGTCATAACTTTGACGGTAAAATACAAGAAACCGGCTCAACCCAAGATGTGTGGATCTAAACCAAGAATTAGTGCGTTTAGTCAAAAATATATAGTGAAAATATTCAGCTTGGAAATGTTCGCATTAAGTAGATATAAACAAAAAACAAAACATGTACACAACGGCTGGTTATCCCACCAAATTCGAATGACAAGTAAAATGCGAGGATTTCATACTTAACTATGACCATCTTTATTGGACGTATTAAACCTAAGCTGTTGTCCGTACAGTCGCGTTCTAACGTTTATTGGCAATTATAATTATGACCTAACTTTGGGGGCTAATTAAAAATATTAAGATGGGACTTAAACATAACTGGCGAAATGTGGGTTTACTATAGGTACACCTCTGCCCAACCCTTCGGAGAAAGGAAGCATGATATGAAAAAAAAAATGCGTATTGATGACGAAAAACTTAATTATTTTATCTAACCTACGGCTTAAATCAATGTCTATGTCTTTTTACTGTTATGTTAATTGGCTTTTTATTTTTTATCTATAAACTGTAGGTATCTGTAGGCTCTTTTTCACACATTTCTTGAACTACTTTTTTTTTTTTTTTAAACAACCGCATATCATATTTTTGGTCTTTATAGTACTTTTTTTCTATAATATTATAAATGCAAATGTCTGGATGTACCTACCTATGTCCTTCGTTCACACGCAAAACACTGAATGTATTTCAATGTTTGGAAATAAGAAGATAATATATACCTTGGAATAGCACTTAGGCTACTTTTTATAATGTACTTAATCATGTGCAAAAGTCACGGAAACAGATAATGGAATATAATCTAAATAACAAGTTTATTTTTTTACTTCTTTTCTACTTCAGTGTTCTCAGGCACAACACGTGTCAACCGGTTCGTGAGTAAAGTTAAGAAGGTCATCGTTAAGTATGAAATCCTCGCATTTTACTTGTCATTCGAATTTGGTGGGAAAACCAGCCGTTGTGTACATGTTTTGTTTTTTGTTTATATCTACTTAATGCGAACATTTCCAAGCTGAATATTTTCACTATATATTTTTGACTAAACGCACTAATTCCTGGTTTAGACCCACACATCTTGGGTTGAGCCGGTTTCTTGTATTTTACCATCAAAGTTATGACACCGGCGTTTTGACTTTTAGCAATATTATTCAATAACGCATGCATGTGCACTTTTGAAACTTTTTATGGTTATTAAAAGCGCCACGAAGGATCGAATACAGTTTTCAGCGAGCTTATACGTTTTCTCATTTAGGCTCTACGATATTTTTTCAGGTTTTCAAAAAAGCGCGATTACTTGAAAATTATAAATATTTTCTTAAATCTAATTCTGTCACAAATACGCACAAACAAAGAGGTACTCGTATATGTTTATTCTACAGGCGCACATATAATGGTTTCAGAGATACACGATTCTGCAAAACGTTACTCCAGCAGGAAATGCAATATCTCGAAAACCTGAAGACGCACAAATTATATTTTCGGCGCACATTTTTGCACAAATATAAGCTTTCTGCCCATGCAAAATATTTCTCTCTCCGACCTTTCGTTTAGAATGTTCCTGCTGGAAAAACGTTACTCCAGCAGGAATCGTTTTTTCCGTTTTATTCCAAAACGACAAAACGCACAAACTTTTTATTTGGCGCACATTTACAGCAGATTACGCACTAATTATACGTTCCACTCATATCACTCTAGGAGACACTTTCCTGCTGGGGTACCGTACACCTATGCTTCACGAAAGCCAAACGGGATGAATATAAGGATCACACTTGTATTTATATTGTGAAACTGAATTTCAGAAAAGTAAGACGGGAACACCGCGTAAGTACTGTGTTGTTAGTTTGTAGCGTCTGGCCTTCTATCGTCTGGTCCTTGGGTTTTAATTTAAAAGCAGAAAACGAAAAGTTTTTTTTAGCGTCTCATAATTATCATCTTTTCTTATGTTAATTTCTAATCATATTGCAATTTGGCTTCCTTGTATGTATAATTTAACTACATTACATAACAGTATTTACATTGTTTTAATGAGTTAAATAAGTACCTATAATTTTTTGTTGACCTTGTAAATAAATTGATTGCTATTTTGTTGTGATGAAATCAATACGATCAAGCACCAATAGAAAAACATTTTGATAAGTTGATGCTATCAATTGCTATCTAATCTCAGAATTCAATGCGTAATGTCTTAGTGTTATTTTAATTTTTGTACGAATATATTGTTTTGTACAATTTTGTACTTAAATACTTTATAGGATATCAAAGTGTATTAAGATGTTAATATTTGGTGTGTGTATCGGCAGAGGGCAGCTGAGTGTACTGTGATCGACAGCATGACAATATGGATGTTAGAAATCAAAAGATTAAAACGAGGCACAGGCCAGTAGACGATGAAACGAGCAGTGATTCTGAAATTATAGACGAAGTTTACTGTAAGTCATATTCCCTCCTTAGTTATCTTGAGCATACGCCTAAATATTATTGTTTATAATAAGTAAATAAGAAATTTTTTCATACTTTTTGCTACCGTAACCATTTCTGAAATTAACTCTGCACTTTCCATCCCCGTATTAGATATGAACGAACATTTTTCAATTATTGCATTCCATTGACATTTTCATTTCCGGTTTTGCGTTATGTTAAGTGTAGGGTAATCAACAAATGCTATACATTTGTTGATTACCCTGTTGTTGATAGTACAGTCCACGAGTCCACCTTATGGAGTTATTAATTAAGTTCTCAATCAATGTAATCTTAGTATTGAACTCAGTCGTCATTGTCTGTCGCATAAACGTGTATATTTGTCACTAATGGGTGGCGTTATGGCACTCGCATTGAAGTTGAAAGCACTTGATTTCTGTTCACATGTTAATGTTGTCTTATCTGCTATACCAATCTACTAAGTCCAGAGTTTCTGAATCTGTATCTATACATCTATACCAATAAATAAAATGGAAGTGTCTGTTTGTAATGTCAAAATAACAGCTTTTTTTAATTGAACAAATAAAATATACTTCCAAATTGGTCCCATTTTTTATCAAAATCCAGTTCTGATGGTGGGATCCATGAGGAATGTAGGGAACTCCTCAAATTTTATAGGCAAACATATAGCGATCAGATGGTTACCGGATCTCCTGAATTATAAGTATTTCACGGGTGGCGATAAGATATCTCGATTAAGATAGTTGAGCGACTATGACGAAGTTTTAAATAAATGGTTGTGATCAAAACGTGGTACCGTTTTGATCAAGCTAATCTGATGATGAAGCCGAGAGGTAGGCACCAGAACTTCGTAATAAAACAATGTATCCTTGCCGTGTTTGGGCTTATTGGAATTGTCATGAGATGCACTCGGGCTATACATGATTTTTAACCGACTTCAAAAAAGGAGGAGGTTCTCAATTCGTCTATAACTAGCTTTGGCCCGCGGCTCCGCCCGCGTGGATGTTGGTTGTCGCGTAAAAAAGAAGCCTATGTCCTCCATATCCCAGGCTATATCTCTACCAAATTTCATGACGATCGGTTCAGCGGTTTAGGCGTGAAAACGTAACATAATTATAGAGAGACAGAGTTACTTTCACATTTATAATATTAGTATGGATAGTATGGATATATTTTCGGGCATAACTTATTTGTATAAGAGCCGATTTTTATCATTCTTTCATTTGGTAGAAGAAGCTTGCGCGGTGGTCCCATATAAATTTTAATACCTTTGCTTGGGTAGTTTTTGAGTTAGCTTCAATAATAAGTTTTTAATCCACTCGGTGTATGTTGATGATGTTATAAAACTTCCTGTCACTGTTGTTTATATATCAAGAAATGGTATACAAATTGATGTGGGGTAGGTACCACAACAAAAAGTAGTAAAAAAATACGCAAAATTTAAGTCATTTTACTCTAGTGTTTTTTTTTTGGAAGCCGGTTTTTTATTTATAAAAAAAGGCACGTGGGTGAAACTGCGGCCAGCAGCTAGTCATGATTATAATATTAAGTCGAAATCCTTGATTCTCATAAAAAATATTTGCTTTATTCATAAAACGTTAAGAGGATGCCGAGCGCGCAGTGGCGCCCTCATCGTTTGTTTGGTGATTTCTTTTATTTTAGAATGAAAATGCAGAAAATAAGTACGTTAAGTTGTGCTTCACAAGACTATACGTTATTATTATTACAAACAGTAGTTTTACATTGTTATATTTTATTGTACCTAATCCTTAAATCGGAGCTTAGTAGCCACTCTTTTCTATTTTAATGATTACAATAAAACTTAACAATTTAAAACTACTGTTTGTAATAAGAATTACGTATAGTCTTGTGGAGTACAATGTACGACCTAGCATACGATACCCCACACCATGGGACAGACGAGAAAAAAAATATCATCCCCACTTTAAGTGTAGGGGAGGTACTCTTAGAAAAATAATATTTCAACATTTTATTTTAGACCCCTAAAAATGCATTGTCTTCGGAACTGAACCAACATGTAATATGTCAACTCCGTAGGATAAGAGGAAGTGGTTTTAATTCAGCTTGCAAGATTCGACCTAAACAAGTCACATGTCAATGACTACGAGAAAAAGAAAGATTTAAGCGAAATTAGACATTTAATGAAGGAAAAAGGAAGGTTAAATTAATTAAAATGCACATTAAAATTGGAAAAATTTTGGAGTAATTTTCTTATTATTATTATAAGGATGGCCAACCTCTAAAGCGATATTTATTTCCTGTCGATGTTCAGAACTTTCTGCTGGAGGAAACCCTGGGGCATCTTTGGACGTTGAAGGGCGTGGAATGCACAAGGAGTATATTTTTTTTTTATACGTTGCCCCACTAGGAATTTCTCCTGTATTGTGGGTGCGTTTAAAAACATTTAAAGTCACATACAAAAACAGCCAGACCCGGAACAACTACTTGTAGGTCATACAAATATTGGTTCCGTGCGAGAATCGAACCCGCGACACGCAACGCAGCAGTCAATCGCTTGCTGCTCGCTGCCGTCGAGTATTGTTTGTATCGAGTACCTATTTTTCGTAAGGAGGTTGTATAGCATAGAGATGGAAGTCGAATATATTGGTGTGTTCTAAATTCAAACATCAAAATAGTGATTAAAAGTGCTTTTTATTCACTGTTTTCAGTGAATAAAATAAGCTTTTTAGAGGGGGAATGGTATAAAACATTGCAAGTTAAATAGTTTTAGACTTGTGTCTATCCAATATGTGGTTACCTAGACCTACTCGTATTATGTACGACACAGTCAAAGCCACTCTTTCAATAATAAAATGGATTAATACTTTAATTTCTAATGCGTCCAGATATTTTCATAAATTACAATTATATATTTACTGCGGTTTCACGGAATTCAAATAGGTATTAAGTAGGTAAACGCTAAATTATAAAACAGTGAATGTTTTAAATCATTAACTGTTGAGAGTAATAAAAATTGGCATATATTAACAGGTATTGCTAAGCTAAATGTTTTTATGTCAGGCTATCGTATTCATTTATCAGAGGAACTGAAATCTGGACCGCTCTTAGAGCATCTACTCTCCTCTCCAGATGTACTTTTTAGTTAAAGTTCTGGGTCAAATGTTTCTAACAAGTTAGACTTGAAGTTCTTGATGAAACAGTTCTACTTGAGTGCGCTTTAACTTGATATAGTATCAATGTTTTATCAGCGAAGCGGGCGAGTGTATATCTGAAACTTTAATGATTTCATAATGGAAAAGTAGAAATTACTTATTTAATTAATCATAATTTAATTTCAAACCTATACATAATTTTATTCAAAGAAGAAAAGAAACAAAATAAGTCCAAATAAATAATTGTGCCAATTTTTTAGTTTAAAGTTAGTGTAATGGCAAGTAGACAACCAGATATTAGTGTCGGATGGTCACGGGTCGACACTTCGACGGCGAAAGTGGCAAACGAAATGTTTGTACCACCAAATGTTATGTAAATTTTGAACAAGTAGACGACCATTGTGTAGGCTTTGTTTATATTTGACGGCAAAAATATTGTTTATTTCAGGGTTTCATAAAAGGTGTTCCAAAATTAACGCAAGATTTGAATTAAATAGAAAACTCCGTTTTTGTTTTCTTTTATTATAATTTATTGAATCATAAAATTCATAAAGTACGGTGGCCAGCACATCAAGTTACCAAAAACTGTCAACTTTTCTCGTTCAATTTTGAACTTAATCATCATTATCATAAAGTTTAAAATCGTTTGGAGAAATATGACAGTTTCGTGTAGCTTGATGTGCTAGCCACTGTACATAGGATAGGGTTATGTCTGGAATAGCACATCGGGCAAATGACCTCCACTGCTTAGCTGGTATATACGCATTCTTTTCTTTTGTCGAAATTTTCCATGACTTTTTTGCATAAATGTGGCTGTATTTCGTTGAATCACCTCCAATGCACGGTGATTGTGGGCTTGTTGGCATAGAAATTTAGATAGATAAATAAAACATTTATTCAGTGCACACAAAAGACATAGCACAACACAAAAGAGCACAAACGATTAAAAATTTCATGAATTTGACTTTAAATAACCCCATAAAAGAAAATCCAGTGGTGTTAAATCATACGATGGCCAATTCTGATCACTAAAACAAGATAGTTACAGGATCAGGGGGCCAAGTCTACTAATGTACAAACTTTGCAATGGTCTCTTCATTGTGAGTTTTTGACAGATTTGCCATACAAACACTGTCAAATACTCACAATGGCGAGAACATTGCAACGTTTGTAAATTAGTAGACTTAGGCCCCAGGAATTATGTTCCATGCAGTAATCGAAGGCCATTTGCCCGATGTGCTATTCTATACATAACCCTATCCTATGTATTTTATGATTCAGTAATGAAATTATTATAAAAGAAAAAAAACGGTGTTTTCTATTTAAGTCAAATCTTGCGTTAATTTTGGGACACCCGATACTTACATTGATATCTTTAATGACAAAGCTATTTCACAAATTATGCTGATACTGAAATAATGTAAAGGGTAAAAGGTATATTGTGTTGCTAAAATTATATTTTATTTGCTTTTGCCCGCGGCTCCGCCCGCGTGGATGTCGGTTATCGCGTAAAAAAGTAGCCTATGTCCTTCTCCATATCCCAGGTTATATCTCTGCCAAATTTTATGTCGGTCGGTTCAGCGGTTTAGGCGTGAAAACGTAACATACAAACAGACAGACAGAGTTACTTTAACATTTATAATATTACTAGCTTTTACCCGCGGCTCCGCTCGCGTGGATGTCGGTTATTGCGTAAAAAAGTAGCCTATGTCCTTCTCCATATCCCAGGCTATTTCTCCGCCAAATTTCATGACGATCGGTTCAGCAGTTTAGGCGTGAAAACGTAACATACAAACAGACAGACAGAGTTACTTTCACATTTATAATATTAGTATGGATGGATTTAAGTCAAACAAGAGTAATAGAATTATGCTTGTTTAACACGATATTTTGCATTGCGACATGACATATTTTTATATCGCGTGACTTGTGTCTATCCAATATGTGGGTACCTAGACCTACTCGTATTATGTAAGACACAGTCAAAGCCACTCTTGTTAACCCCTTTTTATCGTTCTAAGTCAAATATGTCAAAAGGCTGAAGCTGTTGGTCCACTGATGGACTGGTCACGCCATTGACAAGTTTTGCCTCAGCATTTAGTCCTCCCCTTTCTAAATCATGTTCATACCATTGCAATTGCCAGTCAGGGCCTCAAGTCTGCTATTACAATAGTTTCAGAATGGTCTCTTCATTGTGAGTTTTTGACAGATTTGCCATACAAACACTGTCAAATACTCACAATGGCGAGACCATTCTGACACTATTGTAATAGCAGACTTGAGGCCCAGAGCTGTTGCCTGACCATATAATTAAAGTCGCTTTTAGTCTATTTGTATGACTTCTTTGTTCTTCTAAATTACGCACGGACAGAATTTGATGTGGTTTTCACTATTATTTAGATAATTTATTTCGGAGGAGCTTGTGGCTAAGTAATAACAACCGCACCGGTCGATCCATTAGGTTAGAGATGACCAGTCCCTACTGACACGGCGCCCGTTTACGAACATGACACATGGATCAGCACCATTCAGCTCAACCATTTGGAAGGAAACTTAATAATCCAACACAGACGCCACCACCAACGAGACAAGCATTTTTGTCAGCGATGTAATCTCCTAACTTATAATATACTTGGCTGCATATTGTGGGTTTTATACAAGATTTAAATTTCGTTTCTTTCAGTTGGATTAAGTGGGGAGGTATTTTATTGTAACACTAGCTTTTGCCCGCGGCTCCGCCCGCGTGGATGTCGGTTATCGCGTAAAAAAGTAGCCTATATCCGTCTCCATATCCCAGGCTACATCTCTGCCAAATTTCATGACGATCGGTTCAGCGGTTTAGGCGTGAAAACGTAACATACAGACAGACAGACAGACAGACAGACAGAGTTACTTTCACATTTATAATACTAGTATGGATTTTAAACAGTACCCCATGAAGGATGAGTCTATTTCTGTATTTCTATTCCTATAATTTCACATCTTTTACTGAAAAGATTTAGATTTTTCCTTACGTTACATGATGTTTTCATAGATATGTCGGATCTTTCATGAGTATGAACTTAAAATGAGACAAGACACAAGCGCCTTTGTTTAGCGTTGTTGCGGACTCTAGCGTTGAGTATGGTGTTCGATACGGACCATGGAGGGACAGTGATCGTTTAGACGTGGTCGTGAGTTCGTGACACATACTGGCCTAGGAGCTGCTCAATGTTTCCTTTTAAAGTTCAGAGTATTAATTAGTACAGTAGTGTTAGTAATTGACTCTGTAACAATAAACTGTGTAAAAGTTAAAGGAGCTATTTCTCTCGTTTACCCGTATCCCAATTCTGCGCCCGCGACCGTAAATCTGACACTATGTATGTCACTAAGAGTAGTCTGAACACAATCCTATGTACTTAGATTTGACAGATATATATTGACAAGGTACCGTCATTATAAGGGAATTCAAATCCGTTCGGTTTTAAAATCCGGATTTTTCGGGTTTTTCGGATTTTTCATGAAATTAAACATAAAATATGCAACTCTATATTTGTGTAAATGTATTAAAATAAACGCACATGTTAATCAAATCAAATTTATAAATTTTTTTGGTCCTCGGAATTATTCAAATTATCATCAATATATACCATAATTATAATGTAATTGCTATATGTTCTTATTCTAATTAAAATAATCAGTCTGTGACTTTCATGAAGTCTCCTGCTAGTAACGTTGATAAAATCGTCGCTAACCTACACATAATCTACGACATAATTATCTGACATTTTAGACTAAACCGACCTAACTATAGTAATTTGATACATTTTCCAAGTCAAATCGATCTGTCTAATCGGCGTCTAAACAACACACGTGCTCAATTTTGTATCAGTAGAATTTATATAGAGCAAGTTACCCTCAATCATAGGTAACCATCAACTGCAAATAGCTTGTCCTGTAAAATATGCTTCGAATCAGTTACCGTCACTTAGATTAGTGAAGAAATTATTAATAGGTTTAAATAAAAAATAAAATACTAAAGAACAAAAATAAAGATGAATTGTTTTGTCTTTAATAATTTGACTAAGAGTCATCTTAGTCAAATTATTAAAGACAAAACAATTCGACCGTAGCAATTAACATTGTCGGATCTACATTTTTGCGATTTTCATTTTATTGCATTAAAGGTCTTAGAATAAGTTTATAAAAATGCCCCCGCAAATTATTAAATTCCTAAAATCAACCATCTATGTGTTTTTATTTTATTTTAGGAATGTATTAATTTGCGGGGGCATTTTTATAAACTTATTCTAAGACCTTTAATGCAATAAAATGAAAATCGCAAAAATGTAGATCCGACAATGTTAATTGCTACGGTCGAATTATAAATTTTACAACATGAAAAACTATGAAATTTTTTGAGACAAAATGTGTTCTCAAAAATAATAAGGCATCTAAAGTGCTGTCATTTATTAACCATTCGGTTGGACATAATTCCTGCTGCGGAAAAACGCACGCTCAGATTCGACAATTGTAGGCAGAATGCAGTCAAGATGCTTGTATGCGGCCTCCAAGTATCGTCCTCGTGGACCACTATCCTTGAACAATGCCATCTCTACTCGCCCTAAACTGGGTACGTCAGTTTCAGGCTTTCGTCTGATGAACACATTTTCTTCTCCAGCCTTATCGATTTCTTGATCGGAGGACTCTTGATAACTGGACGTAGTTTCATAATATCCAACAGACATTTTTATAGGTTTACAATACGGCTTTTTAAGGCCTCTCGCGTCTATCGTCTGGCGCGAGAATCTTGCTTGTTTCGATTTTGTCGTTACATTTTCTTGGTATGCAAAAAATCCGGATTTGGAAGTCTAGTAAAAATGTGCGGATGTCCGGATGTTTCGGTTTACGGATAATCCGGATTGCATTCCGTATAGTGTTATGTTATGTTATTACATATCTTTAAACAGTTCCCTTAGAGAATCGCGCCTGCGGATGTCATATAGGTATTGCTCTGATGGCTCTTTTCTGCAGAATAAAAATAGTTCTTCAACTACAATGTTATGTTTGTTGTTTTATGTATGTTCTTTGGATAAATTTATTCCAACTACGGAACCCTTGATTGTGCATTGTCTGACACGCACGTGACCGGGTTTAAATTTTTAATTTCTATTAAATTAAGTTGTTTGTAAAAGAGCAAGCAGTCAATTTTTAGTACGGATTTTTTATAAGTGATATTGTATAGGCATAAATCGAATGATGCAGTTTTACTTTGCGTATTTTTAGCTATTCCTTATAGTTTCGGATTGGTCATCCACCACATTTGGAAAATTCAACCCTTTTTACTACCATCGTTTGACCTCAACATTGCTTTAGGTCAACGGCTTATTGTGTCTGTCTAGTCTAGAGTGTGTAGTCAGCTCTATCACATCTCGACACTCGAGTCAATTCGAGTGCCAGACCGCCTTGTGTTCATCATTCGAGACTTCGCCTGCTTGTAGTTTCGCTACCGCATTGACGATGTATTTTTGTCCATTAACTTCCACATCCCTTTCTCGTGTGACGCTCGATCATCATCTCTCATTTTCAGAGCATATAAAGCTGGTGCGTTCGCGCGCCTCTCTCGCTCTCTTTAGGCTCCATTCCGTTCTAAATGCAAAAAGCAAATTGTCACTCAGGTGCAAATTGCGCATTTACACCGCGTGTATCGGCCCAGTCATGACCTATGCTAGTCCAGTATTTGCACACGCAAAACCCCGTTACATCCATAAGATGCAGACCCTCCAAAACCGTTTTCTTCGTAAGATCACGGGAGCCCCCTGGTTCGTTCGAAACCAAAACCTCCACGTAAACCTCAAAATCCACACCATCGTTCAATTCATGAAGCGCATTTCAAAGCGTTTCTTCGATTCCGCAGCCACTCACCGCAACATTCTAGTTGTGCAGGCTGCCAATTATACCCTCTCTCGCATCAGTAAGACCCGCCGTCCACGGCATGCACTGACCGACCCAGACGACCCCACAACTCTCCTCCAGGAGAGCAGTAGGGAAACCAGTACAGCTCGCAAACATAAAACACGACCGTCATTCCGACCTCGCCACCGAGGACCATCGCAAAATCCCCGACTAAATAATAGTCCTCCCCGACCCTTGCTCGACGAAGCGTCAGCCCGCGCCGTAGCTGAGCCTGTAGCTTTAAATTCCCCTGATAATAATCATAACCCTGATTTTATCCAGCCACCGTCGGTCCCTTGCCGTTCTCCCTCCGACTCTGACAAGCCGAGGTTCGTATCCCACAGGGGGTGCACTTAGCGCGCAGGCGTTTAGTTTATAAGTTTTACGCCCTGGCTAGAGGCTTTAAGATTTTAGGAGCTTAAGGCAACCACAGGAAAGACCGGTTAAAGAGTCACGATCTCTAATGATCAACTCTGAGATGCCCTAGACAAAAAAAATATAAAAATAAACATCCCTTTCAAATTGCCTTACATAACCACTTCTCTTCACGCTGAACCCCTCAAAAAGGCCCGATTACGAGCATGTACGATCAGATTAAACGCTCGACCCTCAGGTCCCCATTTCTTTTGACACTAATAACTAAATCTCTTGGTGTGACTCAAATCTCATTGTACAATTTAAAAGGCATACCTACCAAATTTGTATTCACGCACACGCACCTCTATCTTCACCACCTAAAGGAAATCCAACGACATTGACTCTTCACAATATGAAACTTATCAATTTAACTGCAAATAATCAAGTCAACCTTGAACTTATGACGACTGTACCATTATAACTCGAAGGTTTGATTGTTCAAATAATCATCTCCGTGTAAAACTTAATGAATACGCTTGTAAAACTCGAGTACTTAAACAAAGGTATCATATAAATCGAAGTTGTCAGTATCTGCGTACAAATGTTACAGTACAAATAGAGCAAAACATTCATAATTCCGGTGGGCCTGCCGCCACGACGCGACGTACCGTAGTTCGTTGTAGGCCGGTTGAGTCTGTGTTGACGTGACGGCGCGCGGCGCGGCAGATACTCGCCCGTCGTCTCTCCACGACTACAGCCCGAGAGGCGAGCTGAGCGCATTGCAACATGCAGGAGGGACAGAGGCAGGCAGCCCGCAGCCGGGCCCCCACTCTGCCCCGCGTTACCGGCCGCCCGCACGCCAGTTTGCCGTTGAGCGTCTCTAGCGGCGCAGGCATTTCGCAATGAAAACGTCGTGATCGGCGTTGTTCGCGTCGGTTTCACATCTAGTGTGCCTTTGTTTAGTGTTCATTGACAGTGTAATTGGTGATAATACAATAGTGAAGATGCCGTCTGAACGACATGGCGACGCGTAGTTGACATGTCGCTGAGCGCGCCCGTCCAGGCGGTGCGCGGGACTAGGACCAACAGCCTCGACCAACTCGATTTTCAGGAGCGCAGGCAACTGATTGCGAGTTCTTTATCTCTTACTGATTTCTTACATGTTGGGGCGAAGGAGGTGGCAGCAGTCGCCGGTCAGTTCCCCTTCCCTTTTGTCTCTTTACGCCCAGGCACATTCCTAACAATAGCTTTGCGAAATTAAAACTAACGTGCATAACACAGCATTGTACTCTTACACACGTTTATTGTAACATATAGTTTCAACAAAAAATGATCTCTCTTTCTATGTCATACAATGTTTTGTTGACAATATGGTTTAGATTTTACACTTTGGTTGTAAGCCTCTGATGGAATGTACCTAAAACGCAATCCCTGCCCATGTGTATGTGGCCAGGGCTGATAAGGTACCGGGCCTATCCCATTACTTCCCATGAAGTTTGAGAAGCGACAAGGGGTCAATGATGCCCGTCACCCCTAAGACACTTAGGATGATGGGCATCAACAATCCTACATAGTATCACAATATATAAATAATGTAGTCTGTTGATCTCTGACCCTACAGTTAGCTTTGAGGATGTCAAAAAACTAAATGATTCCCTGTTAACACAATGATACCCAACAATTCTGAATAAAACAATAATATATTCAGCTTTAGAAGTTGACAAAAATCAGGATAATGTTATACCAAGGTGTTTTAACTCGGAACAATGAATGATATTGTTATTGGCATCACGCTACCTGCAGGAGTGGTTTGGGTTAGTCACGAGTCACGACAGCCCACAATGTCTGCCTATTTTTCATTAGCACTTGCGTGTCGTTCAATATATTTTTTTTTATGTTGTTAACAGGATTTTTTTTAATAAAATAGATTAATATGACAAACAAAATATTTGATAATTATGTACCCTACTAAAGGCCACACTCGGTTGAACAACTCATCCAGAAAAGTAAAAAAAGTTCTTACCTGAAAGAATACCAACTGTTATTGTGTATTGGGTAAGTCCAAAATTATACGAAATTCTACCAGAGATATTGGCAACAGCATAAGTTCAATTTTTTTCGGTATGCTACATGGGCGATAGTGGCGGTGCCTTATTGTCTTTTTTGGCCCAAGCTGAAATAATTGCACCTGAATTACAATTTCTCTGATGCCGCAAAGCAATTATTAAGGCCAGTCTTAAGGTTAAATTACATTGATCTTATTTGTTGCTTCAATAAATCATTGTAAGAGACTTTCTGTTTCAATTAAGTTTTAAACCGATTTAAAAAAAGGCGGAGGTCCTGCGATAGATGACTTTTTTTTCTTTACACCGATTTCTCCAACATTTATGGTCATAGTTGGCACAAGAATCCCGTGAATTACTCCCACAACATTTTTATTAACGTTTCAGTCAGTCGTTTTTCAACCAGCTTCAAAATGGATATCGACTTAGCCTATGTCGATGATATTCTTTTTGCAACTTACCTAGTAGTAGTACACGAACTCGTGAAGGCGATCGATCTTCTCGGCATAAAGTAGTGAAACGCGAGAAAAAAAGACAAAAACCAAAACCTCCAACCAACGATGACGACCACGACTTCAATAAAAACCTGAAAATGGCATCACAGAAAATGTTCTAAGTACATTAAGCTAGATAGGTGACCATTCGATTGCATCAATCGAATGGTCACCTATCCTTACACGAACCGACATTTTTATCAATTTATATGAAATATAAATTCAGTTGTATTCCGTTGAGTAGTAGACTGTGGAGACGTATTTAAACTACGCAATTATTATACGATTACTATGTGAAAATGCTAATTTATGCCATTTTAAACGACCCGTTTCTTCGTAGATACTTGGTTTTATACACCTCCAACACAAAAGAGGCTCAGCTTGATGGGAGACTGATTTTACTCACGTTTTCTCGTAGCTTATATTACCTACATGGTGTTTCTATTGAAAGTGAAATGCTAACTCATACATTTCTTAGAACTGTATCTACTGGTTCGTCACTAATAGCGTAGACAGCTTGATTGATAGTAATCAATCCAAATCTTTATTGGTAAAGTTACATAATATTATTAGCTTATGGCGCCTTAACACTTAATGAAGTGGACAGTATAAAAAACTCGTTTCCTTTCTTCTTTCATTGTGGCTTGTCTCTAATGTGTTGTTGATATACCTAATGTTAGACAGGTTGAATTTAATCCACGTACCAGCAGCTTTACTAAAAATATGCAGTTCGGAAAATCTAGATTAAATGAAAAGTAGTAATTTCAGGATTGATTGGTAAAGACTTTTAAGTAAACCTTTTTAACAGTCCGTTTATCAGATTTTGACTTCTATTGCGTTGGTGGCATGACAAATGGCAGCAGCAGTAAACAGTTGGTATTGTAACCACTTTTTTGCTTCTAATGCCATCCTTACGCCTACGGAATAGAAGTCAAAATCTCTCTAAAGAAGTCAAAATCTTATCATAAAATTAAAGTTGCCAAAGTATAATTTGGATGTAAATAAAATTTTGAATAATTCTCCATATGGTTTAAAGTTTGCTATTGTTTTAGTAAAAACTTACTAGCTACCTACCAAAAGTAATAATTTATCTCAAGCATCTCATCCCACACGGCCATCGTAGTTAGCAGGTAGACACCCCCGAAATCTCACAATAGCCTTACGAGACCCTACTTCGACTTTACTTAAGTTACCCACTTTTTTGTGAACCATTTCCATAAAAGTTGTGTGATTATTACCGCTATACGGTATTGTGTTTATCCATGTATGTAACTATGTATATAATACATTATGGATATTAGCGATTAGCTCTTGTATTATTCACAGCTCGATGAGGTCACATGGTTGCTCTCGCTGTATCCATTTGCCATATTCATATAATAAGTAGGCTCAGTATTTCCTAACTTTAGACTTCAACTTATTTTCGAAATACAAAAATATTACTCGCTTATTTAATTTGTGATTACGGACAAATTGCACTACACAACAATACTTAATGTTATAGTAAAGAGGATAAGTAACCGTTTGAATGAGATATGAAATTTCCATCGTCATTATGAAGGTAATTTTAATTAGACATGGCTAATTTTATTACAATTTAATTATCGTATTTTTATACAATTAAAATAATAGTATACCTATTTGATAAAAGTCATGGAATTTTTAAACACGATTCAGTATAGAAATACCATTGATTCTGACCACAACACATCCTACGTGCCCGCTGATTGGCCAGCGCTAATTGAAGTCAACGTTGACATTCATTTACTGATGAACAAACAGTAGCAATATTTTAAACCCAATTATCGGGACGTAGCGGGTACTACTTCATATTGAATTATTTGCATTCCTGGGAGGATATTGTTTTATTTTGTCAGTGACATTTCTAATCAAAAGGTCAGCGAGTATCACTGCACAGACACTTTCACACATACATTTACTCACAGTACCTATATAAAGAGGAATTGATATAAATAATAGTACATCCTGAGAACCTATCCAAATGTTGATAAGTTCGCATGCAGTCTTAGTAATGTCCCTTTGTTACCGCAAGTTCCGCAGGTGACACTCGAGAAGCATATTAACTATGTTACCTATTCGTTACGCAGTAAGGTGTTGTTGAATCATTGCAAGTATAATTGAATGATGTTTGAACACTCCCTACTTGTCCCAGGCCACGACCACGACCATAACTTTAATATAAACTCATAGTATAATTAAGTACTTTGCCACTTAGCCAGTTAACTGATTGACGATACTTGGAAGGGTGTTCATTTGTTTCATGAAGACATTATGAAATAAATAATTTACAATGGGTCATAAGGAGTCGCTAATGGATGTTTACGTAGTTAGCTATAATACGTTTATTTTGGAATATCTTGAATAGTTTATGCTACTGATTAAACCCCTAAATATGTAAAATTTATAATGTGAGCTGGCTTCGGATCGAAGGACCAACGTTTTTACGCAGCATCTGTTAATTTTATTTAATAGTGAGTACCAAATGACAATTAAAGTAGTCCTGCCATGGTCCAGAAAGTGCACAGAATGCGTTTCTGCTTTTTTATTTGTCCAGTTTTACAGTTATTGTTCGATGTTTCCCGTCGTAGGTTACAATTATTGCAAATGGAAAATTATAGAGTCGCAATAAAAGCTACTTTATGATGGAATTTTTCTGTATTTATTTTGCAATCATCTTAATCATTCTTCAAATATCAAATACGTTTTAGTACTGACTTCCGTTAGCACTAGATTTTAATGTGCCTACGTTTATATAGCTTGATTACCTACGTTTTAAAGTCCTCAAAAATTACTAAGGTTTTCATTACCATTTCCTCGAACGACTCCATTTTAAATATTGCACCACACTATAACAAACTTTCCTTTTCAAACTTTACCTCAAGTGCGTCTGTTCACGTTCAAAATTTTTATTATTTTATTTTTCATTGCTTTTGCATTGACTGCTTGATGTACCTAGGTATCTATTCATTAGATTGCTGGTAGTAATTATTTCAATATGATTGTCAAAACCTGTCACAGTATCTGTAATCTATCATGCATAAAGTCGAGGTCTTAGAAGGTAAGGACCTCAAATCTTGTAACAAGGTGAGAGAAGTGAGGACGCAAGGTGCGTTGGTGGGCTCTAGCAATTGTTGTGGGCGAGTCACTTCGTCACGAACCGTGACTCATATTTGGCGAATTAAACGTTACTTCCATCACACCCATAACCCCTTCATTTGCCTTTTCGATTGGTCACGTATGTTGTGTCACTGTTGATGAGATTTTTTATAATAAACTGGTACCCACACACTGTCTTGCAAAAATACTTTATCAAATAGCCCTTTATTCAATAATATTACGTAAATTGCCGCGAAATAAGTATGCAATGACAAAATTAAATGAATCCGTGACACCGATGTAGACTAATGCTTTCTAGATAATATCTTCACTTTCTCTGAACAATACTTTAGTTGATGAGCTTAAGGAAAGGGATAGTAATTGGTAGATGTGTTTCCATTGGATACACAAAAACTACTTTCATTTCTAATTCATGCGTCAACGTGCTTTCATTTGACGATGTAATTTTATGAATATGTTTTGTATAATGTCTCCTTTTACGGTAATAATTTATGAACCTTTAGAATCTAAATATTGTTTTTGTTTGATTGGCCTACCAATCTGCCACGCTCTCTCACTTCCCGAAAAATTTATAATTTTATTTCAAACAAATACCTACTTTCAGATTAAGTCTCATGCATGCATGCACGGCGACATACAGTGTTTTCCTGTTTTGCCAATTTTAGCAAAGAACACTTTTTTTATTCTTTTATTGAGGCAATCATTGTCTAGATGTAATTGGGACCTAAATTGGTGTGAAATTGAGTACCGTATTATGATATAAATATAAAGTAATAATATTATTTTTATAAAACATATAAAAACACCTTGAGTAATCAGAGTAAGTATTTGTATTATAACATGCGTTCTTGTGCGGGTTTATAGTAAACTCTTCTATCAACTTTTCGCGCGATATTTATAACCAGAAAGATACATAGATGATTCCTATCTATTCCAATAATGATCATTTCAAAATAAACTATTTCTGTACTAATGAATAACTTTTAAAGTAAAGCTTTTATAAATATACTAGCTTCTGCCCGCGACTTCGTCCGCGTGAAATTTCTTGTTCCCCCGTTCCCTAATCCGTTCTCGAGATATAATCAAAAAAGCCGTTCCATACAATATATATGAGAAAATGTTATTTTATTTTTTCGTGAAATTTTCGCATGTTTTAATCATTATTCTGCTATTTGGGGCGGGCAAATAAAAGATCATACAAATCGGTCCAGCCGGTCTTGAGTTATAAATGGTGTAAATAACCCGACTTTGTTTTATATATTAAGATTAAGATTATTATAGGTATAAAATTTTTACTCAAATTATAGTTTATTTGTTTAGAAAGTAGGTACATACACTAAAGTCAATGAGTTCAATTCAGAGGCAAAACGAATATCTAAGGATCGATTACATACTAGTGTCTGTAGTTTCTGCCTACCCCCATGGGAAGAAGGATTCAGTTTATGTATGTATGTGAGTTCAATTGAAACTTGAACTAATTAAGATAAGGACATCTCAATCTGCACCCTAATTGCGTAACACACTGTCACAATCACAATCTGAATGATTTTGAAAGATATTGCTAATCCATTGCTTCATATGTTGGAAAAATTTGTCTGCTCGACAACGTAAATGACGCAATGAATGTTGTTGAACTGTCAAAATTAAACCCATTGCTACTTTAAATGTGTTAAGAAATTACATGTCAAGTTCACCGGCAGATGCTTCTGTAATATACAAAAAAATATCCACACGAAATTTTATTTTTGTAATGCATAAAATAAATGAATTATTATAAGTTGGATAATATTATTGTGCTCCGTGTGGTATCCGGACGTAAAGAATAGAACCATCCTATTTCGTTGGTCTTAAAAGGCGACTAAGGGACTTACTAGAGAATGGGCAGCAGCGTTCTCTGTGCATTTTTAACACCATACTGCGATCGCCAACCCGCCTGCCAAGCGAGACGATTATGGCAAACGCCCCCCCAATTGGGGGAGGCCATTGTCTAGCAGTGGACGTCTTTCGGCTGAAATGATGAATGATGATTGTGCGGAACCCTAAAAAAAAAACATAAGTAGGATTAAATAAAAAATAAAAAACTGGTTTTATTTTAATGTTTTCTGGCAGGCGAATTCAGCTCAACCTGATCTTCAAAACTTACATAATTTATCACACTTACCTACATAACAATACTGAGTGATATTGCTGTAAAATGCTAAGTACGCACATAATTTGTTTTCTTTGTTGATAAGGTAAAGCCAGCGTCGAAAAACGAATTGTCTCTTATCTGGGGCCGAATTCTTCAACAAATATTTTTAGATTGTCGAGTCAGTGTTAGCGTCCTTTTTAGATATTTTTATCTTAAACATACAAGCAGCTTGATTTGAAAATATCTCATGGTGGAAATAGTATCTATCATATTTGTTTTTTCAGTAAACAATCATGCTCAAAATACCTAAATAATAAACATCTACAACTTAGACTTTAAAGATAGACACTGACATGTTACTATTACAATTTGACAAAGACTTGACATTTAAATTTAATAACTATGATTTATGTAACAATTTTATTAGCTTCATTTATTTAATTAATGTACCTAATCAATAATTTTGCATGCTAGTTTTAGCGAATTGTTTTAGAAACTAAAAAAACCTGACCATCTTTAATATACTACAATTCTTGCAAATAAATTTCATTTCATTTCAACGCAATTAGCTCAATTAGATGTCTGCGTTGTCTTTGTCCTAACTTAAAGTTAATAAACATATACTGTTATGGGATTACTAGTAGCAGTTACATAATGTGAGGTGCATATATTATTGCATAATATCTCGAAGCCATATAAATGATGAACGCACTGCGGCTGAAAAAATGGTAACAACTGTACCTATAAGTTCAAGAAAAGCCACTAACAACGTTTTAGATTTTCCTCTATCTCTCTTATTTTGTAATATTTTTTTTGTATTTTAAATAATGTTGAGAATGTTGTGTTCTGCATCCTGTTGAATTGGAAGCTGTTAAGGTAGTTTACTTTGTATGGGTGTAGGAACATTGCATACAAAGTTTCGTTTAAATTGTTGCAAGATTATACTTCCCCAAGTGATCATCTTATTCTGTACAAGTTTTTGTTCTGTATTTCTTGGAAAATTAAAGTTGAAGTTATTTCGACTCGGCACTACAGACGCCACCAGCATATCAATGACTTGGTCCTATAGTTTGTTATGCATACCTTGTAAGTCCTGCCTTTCTCGTGATCATTCTATCCTGTTTCTTGATTATTCTCAGATAAAATTAATAGTATAAATAACCTCACGAAACCGCCAATACACCATCGTTTATATTTTTGTCTTCTTCAGTATATGTTGTAACATTTATCAATTCCACATGAATTGATAAATGCAACTGAAGTACAATGGTACTAAATGTATAGATTTGTGGTCTTGGCAGGCGACGGGGAAATTTCTCTTTTGTAGGTATACTTAGTTCTCCTTGGTATTGTGTTGTGATAGGCGCGGACAGTTCATAACAATAGACTCTCGACATAATGGGGCCATTGATTGTGTGGATGTATCATGAATGTGTGTGTACTATTTGTACCGATCTTGCTGGTACCTATTTTGTATCAACGTTGTCTTTCAAAGTATTTGTTTCACTTAGCTCTTGGTTTTTTGACCTCCATGCGAATGTCTTTATCTTTTGCTTGATGCATACAGCATTAGGATTCACTGTGCACAAAGTGGTGCCCAATACCTGCCTACTCGTTCTTTCATTGTATGAATAGAGAGTTTTGCCCGGCAGTGAGACAATAACGGGCCGCGATCTTTTTACATTTACTCACAAGAAACTGACAGAAAAAATACTAAAATAACAGTTACCTTATACATACCTACACTTTAGGTTTGATGACACAACCGTTGACATTAGTTATTTTATTTTATCCGTATACGTGACACAGACATCCTTTTTGAGAATGGTCCTTTTGTCCGTGTGGCGAAAATTACACTCAAACTCAAATAAGGCTTGGAAGATGAGACAAGAATAACAGTTTCCAGTTTGATTGACATTTAAAATGTTTTGTTGCAGCAAAGAAACAAAATGGTTCTGCGGTACGCACGAACAGCCTGGGGTCGGGCGCGCGCACGCCTCCGGCTGAGCGAACCAAGTCCAAATTCTCAGCTTTTGGTAGACTTTTCAAGCCATGGAAGTGGAAACGGAAAAAGAAATCAGAAAAGTTCGAAGCTGCTTCTAGAAGTGAGTACATATTAACTATCTATTATCTTAACACACGAGGTGATAAACGGTCATCATGATAACCGGAACCGGACATGATTCACACACGTGAAATGGAATCTAAACATTTTTCTGTTTTATCGGTAAACACAATAAAATCTCCTTTGCGGTATTTTATAGTGAAATCTGAGATAACATCTGGAGTTGAACCTTGGAATAACATTCATGACACACTTTACTTATCAATAATGGTAAAAACAAGGTGTCCGTCATTAAATTAAAGGGTAAATGGTGTTAGTTGTAACAACATCAGTTATGCGGACGACATGGTGCTGCTGGGCCCGTCGCCGGGAGCTATCGTGGAGTTGCTAAAAGTATGTGAGACCTATGCTGCTACACATGGACTGTTCTATAATGCCAAAAAATGTGAATACATGGTCTTTGGGGTCGCTGGTAAGTGCCGGGAGAATGCCCTCGGACTTGTCATAACGGTACGCCAATACTATAATAGTCACAAAGTTAAATATCTTGGGCATTTTCTTATCGACGACCTCAGTGACCATGGTGACATTGAGAGGGAGCGTAGGGCTCTGGCGGTCAGGGGTAATATGTTGGCACGAAGATAAGCTTATTGTCAGAGTTTTTACACCGGTAATCTTTGGGTCAACAACTCGAAAAGGTCGCTGGATGTGCTACGCGTTCAATATAATAATGTTTTTAGGATGCTATTGCGAGTGCCTCGTTTATGCAGTGCCTCAGAAATGTTCGCGGTAGCCCATACTGATGGATTTCATGCCATCATCCGCAAAAAAACGGCGTCTCTCCTGAGCACAATAAGGAGCAGTCACAATAGTATTTTGTCGGATGTGCCAGCAGATACTTCCTCCGCCATAATAAGGCAGTTTGTGCGAATATGCCAGAGATATATGATATAACTAGCTTTTGCCCGCGGCTCCGCCCGCGTGGATGTCGGTTATCTCGTAAAAAAGTAGCCTATGTCCTTCTCCGTACCCTAGGCTATATCCCTGCCAAATTTCATGACGATCGGTTCAGCGGTTTAAGCGTGAAAACGTAACAGACAGACAGACATACTTTCAAATAGGCGGCATCTACAACGCCGCATGCGAACTACGCATTCAAGACTTGAGGTGACAAATCCTGCATCGCGCCATCAGAATTCCTCGCGACCTAGGCGAAAGACTGAAACAGCTCCCTTTTAGGCGCTACCTCGAGCTGACTGAAATAGGCTCGCGATGTCGCGAGTGGTTGCCTTGCGCATTTATTAGTGCCACCGATTGCTCCCCCCCCCAATACGAGCGCCCTAGGCCGTCGCCTAGTTCGCCTATATGAACGGGCCGGCCCTGAGTGCATTATAATATGTGCAATACAATTTTATTTTACTGTTTGCAGCCTTAGAGAGGAAGATATCCGTCCGAGCGAACAGAGATGAGTTGGTGCAGAAAGGTATCCTCTTACCAGAGAGCCCGGTCACGCCTGTGCCCGAAGTCGGTGAGTTGTGAACATTGACCTTAAAATATATAAAAAACGGCCGACATTTCCCTTTTGTCATTCATAAATTAATGAATTATAAGTTGGATATTTATTATTATGCGGAACCCTTTAAAAAACCGGCCAAGTGCGTGTCGGACTACGCACAATGAAGGGTTCCGTTTAGTTGGGAGTTCATCCCAAGTAAACGGAACCCTTCATTGTCCTTCAGTGTCATATCCCAAGAACAAGCTAAACATTGTTATTGAAAAACATGTTGTCCCATTATTATTAACATAAGCGGGATATTTACCATTTTTATTCATTGTTCTGAGTTTCCGATATTTTTTCGATATTTTTTTTTTTAATATATTCCTTTTTTTTTTGTTTCCCGCTTATGTTAGTAATAATATTAGTGACCATGACAGTTTAAAAACTTATATGTTGTAGTGTCCCATACATTCCAACTGCAAATGTAAGTTTGTACGCACAATATTGAGAGATTTACCATGTTATTTTAATACCATAGGTTTGTTATAGCTTTTCCTGTAATTTTTAAGTTTATAACTATTATCTGTATTTTTTTTTAATTTTGGCTCACTATTTTAGATAAGGGGTGGTAAATTTTCATGTACCCCATATTCAAAATTCATTTATTTACGTTACCCATCCGTGAAATTCAGAATCTATACCCAATTTCAACTTGAATCGGTCTATTAGATTCGGAACAAATTGGCTTTGACAGACGGACAAACAGACAGACAGATACACGAGTGATGCTATAAGGGTTCTGTTTTTTCATTCGGACGTACAGAACCCTAAAAATAAACTATTGCCTGCGGTTTTACTCGCATCATAAAGAAAATACTTCGTGTACCCGGATAAAAAGTATACTATATTTTAATCAAGTCAAAAAAAAAACTGATATTCTTTAAACCGAGGTCACTGTCTACCTGTGTGCCAAATTTCATCCAAATCCGTTCAGCCGCTAAAGGCTCGCGCAGACTGGCGCGAAATCGCGGGCACGACAGGCATCGCGACCATTGTTGCACCCGCGATATCGCGCCAGTGTGTGGGAGCCTTAAAGCGAGATTGAGTTACAAACACCCAAACAAAAAAAAAGTCACTAACATCAAAACTTTTGGATACCTATAATGTTGATTATTCTGCTTTGTCAGACTCCAAACGTAGAAATTCTTTGCTAATAAAAAGAACTTAAAATATGTGGAGGTCAGATAGCACCATTAAATATTGATGATCAGCTACTTAGACTGGTAGCCGACGATCATACCGTGAAATGGATAAGGGGATGATGAAATTCCGAAATCGCAGTAATACATGTTACTAGGACATTTTTATTTTATTGCCTCATAAAGTCAACTCATAACTAGAAATCGGATATTCGGATGCATATTCACCTAAAGTTGAGATGTTTGCTATTATGGAAAGCGATTTTGTATCGAATAAACCCCGCGGTTCCGGTGTTTTATTTTAATTTTAACTAACACACACCACCCCTACTCTTACATCCTACATACACATATTTGCATAGGGGGTTAAAATAATTTTAAATAAATATGCATGTGAATAGTTATGCAATCCAAGAATCCCGGGTTTTTTATTTTTTAATAAATAATATTTTAGAAGTCGCTTCCATACTATACACCCGACTAGTTATGCATTGCCGGTATTCCTGGCATCACGGGATATTTTCTTACAAAAAATATATTTTAAGAAGCTGCATCCATACTTTCATAGCTAATAATTAACTTTAGGTAAATATGCATCCGATTACCCGATCTCTACTCATAACACATGTTTTAAGAAATACAGTTCAAGTGTGCAATTACTGAAAATAGTTTACCTAAGTATGTTTAGGAAATAAATAAATACTATCTTAATTACCGTACCTATATTTTAGCAAATAAATTATTTGATCTATTGATTGATCAATGCAATATTAGTAGAACTAACAATGTTTATCAAAATCAATACAATTTAATGGCAACGGTAACACAGGATAATGCTTCTCTCATAAATTCCTTTGATGTCGGTTTTCCTTAATGTAATTATTATTGTTCTAAGAAAACCCAGCGGCTTACGGAAAACAAAAGATTTATTAATTTAATAATGATAAAATGATGAATCATATAGACTTGACTGTCGAAGTACAGATATAAAACTGATTAACAAATATGACGTAAGTTTCAGTGCATTAGATAAGTATTTATATTTAAGGGAAGAAAAAAGTTCCAAACATTGTAGAAAATAAATCCGAAGTTGTTTGTTTTTACTTGACGTCTCAGTTATTAACAGATTTCTACAGCAATTGGCTCAGATCTTACACGAACCGGACAAGGACATAGGATACTTTATATCCGGGTACATGAAGTATATGTCGTAGGACAAGAGTGAAACCACGGGCAACAACTAGTTAATAATATTATTGTTATCAAAAGACATTTGATTCGTGGTATTCATAATCATTATTTAACGCAGCTGTTGCATAAAGTAACAGTAGATAATAATTATGTTTAATTAGTGTAACACCCGAGGCTGGTACCGTTCAAACAACCAAAAAAACGGACTTCTTAAAACTGAACTTGTACCTACTTATTGTTTAAGTAACGAGATACCTACCTAATTATTATCTCGTAATTAATTGTAATGCACGTCATCACATCAATTTTTTTTCCCTAAGAATACATTTTATTTAATTGTACTTCCGTACCGATTTAAACGATAACATAATATTAAATTACTACGTGCTTATCGTTATCGCTTATCAATCGATTTCGTATGTTGGAAATGTTGTGCTGTAGAAGTTCTGTTGAACATCCAACCGGTACCTACCTGGGTTGACAGCAAGCGTCTAAAGGCTCCTAAAACAGGCGCGACACGCGACGCGACACAAAGAGACCGCTCGTCGCGCGGCACGCGGTGTCTTTTTGTCGCGTCGCGTGTCGCGCCTGTTTGTAGGAGCTTTAACTCTACATGTTACCAGTACGTTGACATTTGATTCTAAGGAGAACCCAATTTTGGTATCATTCACGCTCTCAAGTACACAACAATACCAATCCAATTACTACTGATCTGCTTCAATGGGCTCGAAAGAACTACTGTCAAGCGTTTTCAACTTCTCGAAAACATAATGATTCAGGGCCAGCTTTGGAACAAAGGTGATTCCCACAAACTTTTTCTTCTGCACGGATTCTTTTTTTGTCTATTCGTAACTTCAAAAGGCCATTTTGAATGTTTTCCTAAGCTTAACTACTAGGTGACGATACATTACCGACGAAACTAACATGGTATTTTTTTTCTAGATGAGCCAGTGTCTCCGCCGAGCGGTGAGGATGCGCGGAGCGACGTCAGCGCTGCGCAGGCGGCGCAAGACCGGCTCGTGGGCATGCACGCGGCGTTACAGGCGCAGCTAGCATCGCAGCTGCAGCACCAACATCAACACCAACAAGCGGCAATGGCGGCCGCCGTCGCCGCCGCCGCTGCCGCGCACCACCATCAAAACAATAATGTCATAGGTCAGTGCTTGCTTCTATTTAGTATTAAGAGGGTGCTCAGCGGTCCAAAACGCCCCACTCCTTTAAAAAAAAATATATATCTCGGTACTGAGAAGGAAGCATGAAAGACGGCTCAATCAGCTACCTCGGTGTGTCTAGAATTTTCTATATTGAGACACGAAGCAACAAAATTCGATATAAATAAAAGCGGCCACATTCCTCTAGATCGTATTTTGTTGCTTCGTGTCTCATAAATGATAAATGATTTTATTTCTGTAAGTAGGTTTTTACAAACACTTTTACACGTCAATCATATTTTAAAACTAGATGACGTCGGCGTTTGGTATCTGACTACTTTGAGAAGAAAGACCGAAACAAACTCAGAGGTCACGGTCTCTTTTAAAGTCCAGACATAATCTTGGTCAAATCATGTGAAGACCATGTAGATTAGTGTCTGAAATGGTCTTTTGAAGAAAGAACCACACAGATTGAGTGGACCTATCCATTCAGTGCAAGCATTTGCAACTTAGAACATAAGGAGCTCAACGATTCGACGAACAATACAAAAGAAAGGACATTTGGGCAGGCCGCATAAATTACTCAAACTGCCATACCATGATCAGAAAAAAAAATAAACAAAGACCCACATAGTCTTCACATTCACAATAATTAAAATAATAACATTATACTTCACAAGTAAATATTCTAAGTAAATATTCTCAATATGAAACTTTATAAAAGGTAGGTATTAGAAAATTCTAGACACACTTAACGAGGTTGCTGATTGAGCCGTTTTTCAACATTCCTTCTCAATCACGAGATATTTTTTTTTTAAGGAGTGGCACTATTGGACCGGTGAACGCCCTCTTAAGCTAAAATTTTCTTCTCTGCGGGGAGATGATGGGCATCTATCAACTCCGATATTATATGCAGAGTTCTCAGCCCATGTCTAGAAAAGAGAACGGACTTCGTCAAAGTATTTGCGGCTATCCAGACTTACTCAAATACGTAGAGAACAATTTCATAGAAGAAACCCGTTTGTAAAAGGAAGCTGAATGACGTGAAAATCTGTAGACGTGGCGGAAGAATATCCACTTCAGTTGCGTCTTGCAAAACTTCTTGAAAGCTTTACCAATAGTGCTGAACGGGTTCATGGTCCTTTGAGACGTGGTGTGTCGTGCTGTTCAATGTGGCTTTATGAAGGTGTGATGTATATGATTTTAGAAAGCCGATATACTCAACACCGGCTCGGGCTTTGGAAGTCAGACCGTGTTCGGTACAATGCTTGCAACCGAACAACGCAGCACTTTTGCCTGCATACATTTCCATAAATGCACGTATTAGATGTATTACCATTTAGTACGTATTCGACTACCAATCGCTCAAACCAAACCAAATCAAACCATCTTAGTGCTAGTATAGTTTAGGTTTACCATTCTATAATTATAACCAGTAGATTGAATATAGCATTTAAACCATATATATATTTTGTATTATTAAACCAGTTTCATTAAACCAATAACCAAACCATTACCAGTCTAGTATTACACCAAATCAACCAGATCAACTAAACATAGCAACCAACCCAGAAGTTACTGCTAAACCACGCAGGCACTAAATTCTACAGACCGTCTCTCGATTTTGAGTGCACAATTTAATGGATGCTGCACCTGGAATAGGTACAGTCAAACGCACATCACTGGTAACAATTTAACATTGACAGGGCCTTTATGTCGTAGCGTAGCATCACTTATAGCTTGTAAATAGGGGCCTTTATGTCGTAGCGTAGCATCACTTATAGCTTGTAAATAGCATCAAAATGCCTTGATATTTCAAGTGACTAGTTTTCAATTTCTTATACTACTAAACGTTATACAAAAGACAGTCCCCCCAAAAACTCAAGGGTTCCGACAAGCATTGGAAAAGGTATAATTATTTTTCAATTAAGTAGAACTAGTTGGTTTCATGAGTAATGGGATTTTCCCAAACACTCTTAGGGGCAACACATTTCCTCACTAGAGGCGGGGGTTTGTAACATGTACTTGTTTATTTCTTGAATTGGAAATCGGTTATTAGATAAAGATTATTTACAACCTAATATTCAATACACGTGAATTATTTTGGCGGGAAAGTTATATGATTTTTCTCTGATGATAAAATTATGATGGTTTATAAAATACGGTTTTAACAAACCCATCTTTCAAGATAATTATCAACGCGAAGTAGGGAAAATACCAGTGATGTTATGTCATATTTTATTTGCATTATCACATGACAAATAAATTGGCATTAGGCGTCTATTTGTTAGTTACACCTGCGTAAAACTGATTATACACGTACAGGGCTATGCAAAGCTTATTAAATATTATGTTACTTGAGATACGAGACAAGATAAGGTTAAACAAACATGCAGAGGCGCCTCATTGAAAAGTTTACTCTGCTAGTCAGATCACCAGTTACAGAATATTTACAAAATGGATGCTCATTGTGACCATTGATAAATGTTGTATTTTTCTCGGTGCAATCTTCATTGTACCCACAAATCACTTCTATTGGAATCTCCAAATAGTAGCAATGAGCTTTTTTTGCTTTGCATTCCCTTTTAAGAAGTATATACCCTTCTCAAACCAGTGCATAGATTCTTATTTAACCCAGTGTCCCAAAACATAATTCAGACATTTCAAGCCTAAGAGCAATATAGAACACAATTTTTTTATTGTCACTATTATCTCTTGCATAGCACCGGTCCGTATTCATTCGTACAACATTGTCTGTATTTTCGTCAATTACACATCTGGCTAATTCGTGACTGTTGTGATTATTATTAGCTGCTCCAGATTTGTATCAATCAAATTATGTTTTCGTACACGAATTTTTAGTAAAACTTGCTCCATGCATTTCATACTCTACTGAATAGCGTGTAGAAGTTGGTCATAGATCTCTTTTTATTTTGATATTAAGATTTGCAAGTAATGATGAGTCACAAGCATTTAATAAATATCGTTTACTGGCCAAGTTACAAGATATGCCACTTGAATTACTGTATTCGAGGAATAATAATGATTTAAAAGCTGCAGTACTTCTTAAGTAGCGGTGTACCTACTTAGCAACCGACAAGGACCAGTTCCTATCGAGTGATTGAATGTAATTGAAAAACAATTGAACACTATATCGATGAACACTACTATAGCCCATTGCATATTTTTCAATAGTCACGTTATACGTTCCTATTTAATGAAAACTGGACTCTAAACTATGGATCCTATATTTCATTAATCTACCTAGCCTTTTCCCAACTATGGTGAGGTTGGCTTTCAGTCTTACCCAATGCAGATGAACCAATATTTTACACGGAGCGACTGGCTATCTGACCTCCACAACCCAGTAAATTATTTTGCCAGTTTTTGCCAATTATTTTTAAAAGAGTAACCGTGGAGTTTCTTGCCGGCTCTTCTCCATAGGAAACGACTTATTGGAACCGTACACCTAGCTTCTGACGTTTCATAAGTGCCCATGTAGGTTTATATGAAATAAAATATTTTGATTTTAATTTTGAGTAACTGGGTAATACGATACCCCTTGTAAGATCTCGTAAGACTGTAAGACTGGTTGTCAGACTTTCGGGCTTCTGGCGACCCGTAACAACTGTCAAAGATCCACGAATGACAGCCGGGACCAACGGCTTAACGTGCTTTTCGAGGCACGGAGGAGTCTCGGTATGTAAAGATGGTCACCCATCCACGGACCAACCCCGGCAAACGTAGCTTAACCTGAAAGATCTACCCATGCGGCTGTTATTACTTAGCCACGAGCTACTCTTATATTTCATATTTAATCATTTAATTTTATTGTACTTGAAATTATTGAATCGGATTAAATGTAATTGGAGAATAGGTAGTGACGCGTGGCGGGAATTAACGACATCCTGACAGGACGGGCGTCGAACGTTGACCCACCACAAGCTGTCTAGCTGTCACAGAGCCACCGTAATGACGTAACGTCATTGTTCATGACATTACAATATAAATAGTATTGTCATGAAATATTAGTTTTATGCCCGTCATATAAATTTTCTGTTTACTACTATTAACTGGAACTTTGATAAATTCGTTACCTATCTATTGCCGTTATTCTAACCTAATTTGAAACACGCGAGAGAAGCTTTTTCGGCACTTTTATTGAACCGAACTTATTTCAGTTGGCAAAAATTCGTACTTACAATTTTTTTTTCTATTTCAGTTGTATAACAATTTACTATGTCTAAAGATATTTCTGTTTATTTTGGTAAATGACTTATTCTTACATATCATTGGTAGGTACAGTATCTAAGTCAACAAGACATTGAGATTTCAAAACTAGACAAATGGGTGCTCTACTTTACAGATGGAGAGGTTACATAACTCATAATAATTTATTTATGAAATCTTCTGCTGTTCTGTCAGCGCTAAATGGGTCGGTGGGCTAAAATTGAAATACGCATGTTCAGAATCTTTGGAGTACATTGAGGTGAAATAGTGTAGGGGCGATTTTGCGAGGTAGTCGTCGAAGTCTAGATTGAGGAGCCGGCGACTGGGGGTTGGGTAACTTGGGTACCGGCTGTGCGCGGGGTGCGGTGCGGCCGTGCGGCGCGCGCCTCAGTGTCGGTCCGCCCGCGCCCGCGCCCGCCCGCGCCGCCGGCCGCGACCTGCCGCAAACCGACCCTCGCGTCTGCTGCCCTAACCTCACTTGATTACCTGCCCACATACATATACCACCTGTCAAATCACACGGTGCAAAGCGGCATTCTATGTTTTCTTGCTGTCTTACCTCTCTGCGTTGAGATCATTGCCACAAGCGCATGACTGTATCACTTGAACCGAAATGACTTGAAAGCTTTTGGAGGTGCAGTGTACTGTTTGTTTTTAATTAATGAATCTGAAACAGTAAAACGCTTTTGGTTGAAGATAGACGTGAAAATATCCAGTTCAAAGAATTAAGACAGCGTAATTTGTAATCAAATGTAGAGACGGCGCGAAATAACGATTAAGCTAACTAATCGCAACTATTACTAAATAGCAGGTCTGCTTGATGTGTCTTATGTTAATGCTTATAAATAAATATCAAAACCATTGCTATTTGAGCAAATAAGGCCTCGGCGTAGCTTTGGTTATTCCTTATCTTTTATTTATAACATAACGAATGACATGATGGCATATTGAGCTGATTCCATAAATAGTTTAAAAGATAACATGTATTAGTTATATTGCTGCTGCTATATATAGATATCATTTTAGTGACAAACAAATATAAAATAAGTGTTTATCACTGCTGGACAATACGTAAATAAACCACGGACTTTCATGCTTTATGAAATAAACTGTTTTGACGTAAACTACTCTAGATTTTGGACAGCTGCTTCTTAATTGGTGCAATAGTATTGATTGCATTTTTTCTGTATTGCTCGACATATGTTTTAGTTATGGTCAGTGGTTAGACCTGAGGCGCGAACTTTGCGTGCGATATCGATCGGGTCGGCGCCAGCACGCGATACAACCGCTGCACCAGCGTCGTTGCCCCGCGACGCTTGCACGACATGTTCCACTGAACACTAACAATATCAAATATTCAATTCCATTATTTAAAATTGCTATTGAGTCATAAAGTATCATGAATTCATGATGGACTCGATACTTTTTAGATAACTTTCCGCATTGCGCACACTTTCCTAACATCCATGTATTTTCAGTGATGCAGTTGTAATTTCAGAAAAGTGCATGTAGGTAGATTATTGTTTTCAGCCAATTTGCAGTGTAAACTGAAAGTCAGAGTACAATCAATTAAATGTCAAATTCCTTGTTATTAAAACAATGCTCAAGAATTTTGGGAGTATTCTTTGCTCACATTTATTTGATCGTTAAAATGCCATGATGGGGTACGATGTAGTGAGAATGTGCGGGCCGAGGACGGTTAAAAGTGGTGGGTAATAGCTGGCGCGGTGTCACGAGCGCCCACGCGCGGTAGGCGCGTGCCGCCGCCTCCGCCGCCGCCGCCGCCGCCACCACCGCCGCCAGCGCAGCGCCTCTCCATGATGGGCTTCATCATGGGATGTGCCTGCCTGAGAGGTTCGTACTTTTGATACGTACACACCAATTTCAAGCAGTGCAGTGTCTAGGCACTGAAGGTACACTTGATCCTTTGTTTTCAGAACAATTTGTGACTAATGCATTTTTCTTTGAATTTTTGTCAACAACTTTGCTAGTGGTTTGGAGTGGAATTAACCTAAGTGAGCCCTCTTTGAAACGTTCAGGCTGCCAGCTAGCTGGCGCCAGGTTCCTAGCAGCGAATATGTGCGTATTGGGTAAGGGTGTCTACACTTACCGACGCGGAATCGGCTTGAGCCGGTCAGAAAGAGCTTTATTGCATGAACGAAGCGAATAGTTCGACGAGGTGTCGAGTCGCTTCGTCCGAACCGAGATGAATGACGTCTTTTTCGCTATTATTGCATGGTCATAAAGCTCTTTATGACCGACTCAAGCCGGGTCGACAAGTATGGTCACTCCCTACACCGATTGAATCAAGCGGAACCGTGTGAATACTTCATACTTTTCCATACACTTCTACAACGACAACTAACCAACTGCTTCAGCGTTTCAAAAGATGCACAGAGCATTTATAGCACTTTCACGTTAATCAGTTCCTACATACTTCCCGACACTTGTCAGTCTAAAGCTAAGACGTGGCCAGGCCCACTGCCTATCAAAAGGTTGTACCTAAGCTATGTCTTATTCTATTTGGTTAAATTCTAAAATCGGATTTAGAATAAGACATAGCTTTCAAGCTTTTAGCTCCGCGGGTAGTTTTCTGTCTAATCATCTCTATTCGGATTCCAATTAGAGATGGTTCGACGATGAACCACTTTAGTAGTTGCCGCCATAGGACCAGCTTTATAAGCTGTAGAAATCTGGTAAACTGATGCCCGTTGGCAAAGACGTGTTTTCGAGTGGCTTAGGCTGATCGAAGCGATCTTCGCAAGGTGTCTTGTAGTAGCCGATGGATGAGAGTGGCTGAAATCAAGCTCAGTGGCGGGAGATAAGAGAAAATAGTAATGATAATACCGGTAATGAATGCAAATTTTATTAGTAGACTGTTTTCCTACCGGTCGTTTGTTAATTGTAGGTGTTGACACAGCGCGAGCGTCGCGAAATAGTTTCGTACAATCATTTACGGAATATAATCCGACAAACTAACGCCACTTTTGGCTTTGTTTTAAAAAGAAAACTACTACGATAAAAAATAAATAATTACAAGCGGGGAGGAACAAAAAATACTTACTGCTTACGGTAGACGGACTGGAATTACTAACAAGATTGTCAGCGTGTAGGTAATGTAAGACAATTTTTTACGTTCATTTAAAAATTTTAAATTATATTTTTCTTAAAAAACTAATTTAAAATTATGGTAGCTATCCTCCGCGAACTAAATTTACCGGTAACGTCTCTTTATTGCATATAAAAACACTATGAAATCGGATCGTTCTGAACTCAATATAAGAACTAAAAGATAATGTTGGTTACCCAAACAGTGGTCCATTATCGCACCGTGACAGATTCTCTTTTTTGTTGTTTTAATAAAACCTTCATGTCGTTCGTTGGCTGATGCTGATGCTCAATTTAAAAGTAAAACAACACAATTTAAATTCAGAAAGATAGTGGTTAACCAAAACCAATGCATTTAAAATTTCCTCAGCTTACGTGCAGGACCTCTGTTGCCAAGGGACGTGCACCGAGGTTTCTTGCAAATACTTTGGTACAGAAGGGAATAACCCGCAGCTCTGGGCGGAGCGGGGGCGTGTCAGACTTTTACTGACTGTTCCTTCAGTTGCCTGTGTGCCAGGGCCACGATATCCCTTTCGGACAAACCCGCAACCAAGGCAGGCATCGGTCCTAGCGGACCCCGTCAGTTCGTGCCGACATCGACGTCCACCCGGGCTTGGTCCATACTGGACTGCTCGCCGTCCGCAAGCCCGCGCCTACGTTGGCCGGAAATCGGCTATTGATTCCCGCCGCCAACGGCGTCTCCTGCGGCGACTAGGGGCATGGGGGCGTACAGACTGTCTCTCCCTCACACGTTCCGCCTTCTCCTTCGCGAGCATTACTGCTTCGCAGAAGGAGGTGCCTGCCTCCCATGCACTTTCGCTCCAGACCATGGACCAGGGCCGGACGCAAGAGATCGCCGCCGCCGATCGCCTCCGTGAGGACACGGCGGTGTTCCACCCAAGACGGGCAGTTCTCCACCGTATGCTCCACCATGTCCTCGGGCGATCCACACAGCGGAGTAACACCCGGGCGTTTCCTCCCGCCTTATCCGGAACGAAACAACCGTGTCCGGTGAGGACCTGCGTCAGGTGGAAGGTGAGGACGCCGTGGCGCTTCTCTAGCCACTCCTCAAAGAGGGGACTTATTACCGCAATTGTGACGTGCCCAGCGCGCGACAATCGTACTCTCAATGTCGCTATGAGATCCCGCCGGAGCTCTGTCCGTTGTGCCGTGATTTTTCGCGGCAGCGGAGTTACGCCCCGGCATTTCACCTCTTCGCGCCATTCCCATAAGTGTGCGAGGATTTTTGCCTCCAGATCCCATGGTGGCAATCCGGCAAGGAGGCTCGCTGCTGACTGAATCTGACACTGTGATGCTATTAGTTTAAGAGCGTAGGTAAGCGTTACTATAGCGGCCGATCGTGCAAGCATGAATAGTCCTTACGGGTAGGTTAGATGTACGTGACCGTTATAGTACCTACTTAAAGTTAATATTCTTCATAATATATATATAACACTAGCTTTTGCCCGCGGCTCCAGCCGCGTAGATGTCGGTTATCGCGTAAAAAAGTAACCTATGTCCTTCTCCATATCCCAGGAGATCTCTGCCAAATTTCATGAGGATCGTTTCAGCGATTTAGGCGTGAAAACGTAACATACAGACAGACAGAGTTACTTTCACATTTATAATATTAGTATGGACTAGCAGCTTCCCGCTGCTTTGCCCGCTTGGCTTTTTCTATACATACAAATAAATAAAATTGTGTCTGTTTGTAACGTATCATTTTTTTTTTTATCCATGCGTGCGAACCCTCGGCTAGCAGCTAGTGGGTAGCAAATAGCGAAAATAAAAGTAGCCTAAGTAACTCCTTATAGCATCAGCTATCTGCCAGTGAAAGTCCCGTCACAAACAAACAGACAGACAGAAACAAAAATTATAAAAATAGTTTTTCTGTTATAAGTACCGTAATACTTTCATATGCATTTAGTAAAAAACTGTTACATTACAAACAGACACATCAATTTTATTTATTTCTTCGCTACCATCATCAATGTTTCATGCAACTCTAAGGGCCGGTTGTTTCAAACAGTTCGTTAACGTAACATACGTACGTCAAATAATAACGATTACATATCATGTTTAACGTTCGTTAAATACAAAGCGTTGTTTCACTGCATAATACCCGATAGTCAAAGTTCAAATTTAAAAGAATAAAATGACGTTAACCAGTGGGTATGACACCTGTTACTGTAATCGTAATTTTTTAACGAACGTCAAGGGCATAATTTTGTGAAACAACGGTTTGACAATAGGTAGCGCCATTTTTGATGTATACGCGTGCGTCAAGTGGACGTGAAACAACCCGCCCTAAGCAGTAAACTACTTGCACTTTAATTCAGAACCTGTGTTATCTCTCCGGAGCAGCTACTAACTACACAGTTAATAATTTACGAGGCGTTTAACCGTTCACGATGCAGTTTTAGTTGTTACCAACAGTCTGACGTCATGCTATGCGGTCACAGATAACACATGAGGTAAATATAATGCTCTTTTTGCTTGAGATGACGTTAGCTTTAGGATGTGACGATAGTCGCGAACAACGGACAAAGCTTATCGAAATAATTATAGAACAGAGCCCTGATATTTCCTTAGCTATCCATACTAATATTATATCTATATGCTTTGTGTATATGTATTTATTGTATATATGTAAGTGGTACACCACTAAATACCTGCAGTATTGTCTCTCCTTCTACTTTTTGATCCATCCAAAGGTTGTCTGTAAAAGATCGCTTTTAGCGATAAGACCGCCCATTGTGACACCCTATGTAACAGTTCTACATTTATATCTGTAATTGTTATGGTGTACATAATAATGAGTATTCCATCTATATTATAAATGTGAAAGTAACTCTTTCTGTCTTTCTGTCTGTCTGTCTGTCTGTATGTTACGTTTTCACGCCTAAATCGCTGAACCGATCGTCATGAAATTTGGCAGAGATATAGCCTGGGATATGGAGAAGGACATAGGCTACTTTTTTACGCGATAACCGACATCCACGCGGGCGGAGCCGCGGGCAAAAGCTAGTTAGGTTATATTTCTATAACAGTTACATCTATGGCTATTTGAATAAAATTGTTTATTCTTTGGTTCGCTGTACTTTTCTAAGAGCACATTTTTTTTTTTTAAGAACTTTTTTTATTCTCAACGGCGAGCTTTTTGCCTTCAATCTCACCTGATTGTAAGTGATGATAAGACCGAAGGTGGAAGCGAGCTTCACCCGGAATCCTCAACCACAGAGGAACTGGCTATCTTACCTCTAACTGTCGAAACACAACAGTGCCGTTAACATTGTTGTTATGGTAACAGACTAAAGTAAGATGGTGGTAGCTAGCCAGGCGGACTAAGAACAAGCCCTACCACCAACCAAACCGAGCAGAAAATTTTCCTTGATTCTCATAAGGATAGATTCTCATAAGGACAGATTCACAAAAGGACAGATTCTCAAAAGGACAAGAGTACACGTAAGCAGATAAAGAGAAAAATGAAACGTTTAAAATTTGTATTAATTGGTGGCACGTCTCAGTGTCGCAAGACGTTGCATTGCAAGCACTCTAAAATTGATATACCGCTCCATAAACATTCAGATATAACGTTTAAAAAAAAAAAATATATATTAATTAATTAAATATTAATATTGTTATAATTATTATTTTTTTATGTTTTTTTTAATTTGTGTGTGCACCTGTACCATTTTCGGTTTTTTTGAGAATCTGTCCTTATGAGAATCAAGGAAAATTTTTCTCTCGCTGGGAATCGAACCCGGCACCAGGCCTCTGGGTCTGAGACAAATGGTCTTACCACTAGACCTCAGGCGGTTATGCCTCACCGGTGTCAGCGGCGGTTATTATTACTTACCTACATATCTTCCCAACCCAGATCTTAGTATATTGTCAAAAACTTTCTCACAGCGTATTGCTGATAATGCGAGTACTTCTACCTGCTTATATAATACTATCTGCGTATATCCTGTGTGTTAAGCCGAGCGTAGCTCCGGCGACATTTTCCAGTGAAATGGGAGTCTGCATCAATGAACAAGTCTTTTCAACTGCAACACTCTCGTTGCTGTTTTTTTTTTTCCAGTTCTCGTCTTGTAGTTTCACAATTTTTTTAGCTTTGTTTTCTAAGTGACCTTTACCTTCATAGCATTTATGTTCCTGATACTTCTTTTAATGATCATTATCTATGTATAGGCAAGGCACAGATTTGCTATTCTACTCTCTTATCAATTAATTCGTTATTCGTAAATCGCCATTTACAGATCGTAAGATAGGATTAATGCTGAGATTTCTTATCTTAATCACCAAATAACACTATTCAACCATTGGAGCCACGCTTCCTTCTACTTACTCCATGACACGATAAGCAGAATAGCATTATTTTCTGATATGCGATATGCGGTCATCTCGGAACAAATTATAATTTTGGTAAAAGATAAACTTTTGACTTGGGATTTTAGCCCAGGATTATGGAGTATTAGCAATTTGAAACCATGACAGTTGCCATTAAATCCATGACAGTGACACATGAGAAAATGTACACCGTACATTTAGCACAACACCATGCTTTATCAAAAAGTTATGGGTCTAAAATGTATGCTACCATCATCGTAAAGATAGCGAAACATAAATAAAAGGTAACAGGGGTTAAATGGACCATAGAACTAGAAATAAAACTGCCAATAACAAAATTCATGAATGAGAACAAACACCTATGTATTTTCAGCTTTGTTTGTTATTCTAGGTAAGCTCACGATACCGTATGCATAAATACATAATAATATGTGGTGTTTGTAGTGTGCTGTCATTCAGAGCAAACTGTGATACCTGGTTAGGAAAACTTATGAATATGAATAAACCATCGTAGCTTTGTGTAGTTTTAGGAGCTGTTATTTGTAGTTCCATTGTTTTAGCGAGGTTTCTTATCGTTTCAAGTGGGAATGATTCCTCACACAGTCGGTTTAGATTACTTAATAGGAGCGCAGAGAAAGAGCATTGGACCGTCCCAAGCTGTGTAGCGCTGCGGCTCGAGCTCGAGACATGTCCTCGTCCGACGTACCTATATGTGCTAATTTTGTAATAATAAAACCTTTTTTAATTTTATATTTGAACCCTGTGTAAATGTCAAAGCCGCTGGACCACTGTATGTGTAGGTAGATATTGCTGGGCAGCTACAATTTACTCAAAGCTTCGCCCACATAGAATTAAAAATATTTATTAAATATTTAATCAAAGACTTTAATATTTCAAAAGTAGGACTTTACTTACTTACTTACTTAGGGGGTATTGAAGTTTAACAAACAGGCTTACGGTTATAGTACTGCCAAGGAGAATGAAATCTACATAATTCCGTAGAAAACGTATTAAGCTTTTATGTTGAAAAATTGTTCAGAATTTTCGAGAACTCAAATTACGTAACTACCTGCATCTAGACTTGGGACTCAGGAGACTGAAAGAAACGATCTAAAAAAGCTTACATTAAGTTATTTTATTCGACGCGTTGATTGCCCAAATCATTTCAGTGTTTAGGTAATGTAATGATCTAACTATCGTCTTATGATTTACATAAAACACGCGCTGTCAAGTAATACTCGAATAATAAATGAGGGTTACCGGCACACCGTGGGGCATTCCGTGTTGAAAGATCAGGACGTAGCGGAGGACTTTGTAGCCCTTAAACTTAGGTCATTGCACTCTTTAAACCCTAGGGTTGCTCATTTTCTTGTTATACTTCCAACGAGTGCTAGATGAATGGCGAAAAATTAAAAATTCAAAACAAAGCGAAGCAGCGCGTGGGCGGGCGGACGGCAAACGCGGAGGGCGGGCGACGATCGAAGAGCGCGCGCGGAGCCGGGGGCTGGGGGGAGCAGTAACGATCGTGCGGCCGGCCGCAGTCTTCCAGCCGCGAGCGCGCCGCGAGCATGAGCGACGTCGGCACGCTCGCCGCCATGGACGCGTTCGCGGGCGGCGCGAGGCGCAGGCCCGCGCGCCTGCCACCACCGCCGCCCTTCGTGCCGCCGCCGCCGCCCCAGCGCCACGACCACTACTACGTGCGCCGCAAGTCTCCTATCCCAAGACACACCGCGAACCTTACGCTGTTCGCGCGTAACAATGGTACCCCAGCACCAGACATCCGCATGCACTTGCACACGCTCGCACGCACCTACCTGTTCAGTTCTTCAGCTCCTGCCCCCGCCCGCCGGCACGTGCATTGTCAATGTCAATGTCACGCTCTCCTCGTTGCATGTACCCTTTGGCATTTAGGATCTTGTTTATTGATTCCTTTTCAACCTTTGTCCTGTACCATTCAGTAGATTTTCTGTATCAATTCTCTTTTTCTAGACCGTACTTAATGAGATCTGTAAATGGCGTTATTTAGATAAATCGAAGTAAACTCATCAAAGCCTTACCAAAAGTTACTGTTCCGAAAACAGCTTTATCTGAATATAAATCATGAAGATATACAAGTTCAAAGTGCCCGTACATAGAAACACGCTAGACTTAGATTACTTATTTATTCAGGAGTGAAAGTCCTGAAGCAACAGACAAGGTTATAGTTGATTTCAGTGTTCCATCACTTTTAAGTCATCTTTTGCAAACGATTTCGTAGCTAGCTGTTATGTGAACAGCTTACTATACTTGGAATCAAAAAATTATCTCAATTCTGTCAGTACCTAGTTTAATTAAGTTTTTAACCATGTTACTATAATCTATCTTTTTTCGCACTTTTTGTTGGTTTATCCATCTTACTTTTCAATAGGCACTGCCAAGTAAAGGAATCTTGCTATCATCTTATATCGTACAACCTTCAATTACCAGCAGTGCTATATTCTTCACGGTATTTGTAAATAACATACCTAATCATCATACTTAGATATCTTGTAATACCCATTATTTGTCTTCGCCTTGCATCTTCATTGCTCAAGATTATTTCTGTCGTGGTATTCATGCTTTATGGCAATCGACCATTTTGAGGAATTTAGATTTATCCATGTTTATCGTTCCACGAAACGATGGCCAAAAGTTCGTACAATTTCGTATACGTCATACATTCCATATGTTTTAAGAGTATGTATTTATATTAGACGGCAAAGAGGCAATTGTAATAAAATCGATACAAATTATGAAGTCAATGGATCGGACAACGGACGGAAAATTCAGCTCCGAAAATATTGATTTGAAACGCGAGTAGAGTCACTCGGTCATACCGACAAGGCTTATGGCATTTGTGGGAAACGGCGATTGTATTAAATAAGTGTCGAAGGATAGCGGATGTTTGTAAGAATGTTACGTGGTTAGTTAGGCGCCGCCGACGTCGATGTCGATAAATAACGGAGAAGGCGTCTTGTGGCCTTGCGTAACTATTTGCGGCAACGGTGTGCTTGTGAGCGGAGCCGTCGGCGATGCAAGCTACATACACACGCCATTTTAATTGCCCCACCGTCGGATGTCAATCACCACATTCCTCCAATAATGACGTCCGTTTAATATAGATAACCTCGTCAGTCACGCTAAACTTATATTTAGAGAGCAATGTCACACTTTACTTCCTATTTCACCAAGAAAATAACTTCTCGTTGTCGTATCAAAACCTGTTAGCCTCTTGTTGTTAGATAGAAATACGGAAAAGCTTATTTTTTATTTAATTAATGATTTGTGTAGCATTTCCTATTTGGCCATAAAAGTATAATTACGTGTAGCTTTTCTCCGTCTCTTAATGGTACAGAAATTGCGTCAAAGGGGAGAGAAATAATTCGGAGAATTCGGCAAAGGCAGCTTCCTGAAATGCGAACGTCCGCTGCTGCGGTCTGCCCTTGACCTACCGTTGCCGCTGATTCTGACTGAACATTTTATCGCTGCACTGCGTCTCCACTCCGATGTCGAAATCGTTAAATGTTTGTTTGTTTTCATTAAAATACAGATACTTTTCTCTTTATGAAACTACCATTTTCATTTTCTAGAGGTCGTTCTTAAATCAATATTATGTTTTGGAATAAGCATTCCCACGTTAGCATTCTGATTCGAAATGCCAAACGTAAAGTCGGAGTTTTTGAAAGAGTTGCTTATACAACGAAAATACCTTCATACATTGGATATTTTGTGTTCCACCTGAACATAAGCTTACGATTTTCGCTTCTTGGGCGGATAAACTCAATTATACATGTGCACGCGCTTAAAATATTTAAAACCATGTTGATTGGATCGACTAGGTGTTGCACCATTATTTTCTATTACATTTTATATTAGAATTGAGCACAACATAATGTTTCATTTCATACTCGGCATTTTTGTAGGGCACTGGTGGGTGACGAATGAGAGCATTTGAAATATCTTTAGTAGGTGCCACTATGCACGCGACTCTATTCGTCCAAAATGACTCAGATGAGATTAATTGTGCCAGCAACTGTGACTAGCAATCGAAGCCCGAGTATCGCAGGAAGTTACTACGACGTGACCAAGCTTTAATGCTCAAAGTGGCTTGATTAAATCCATAATTAGGATGTTCAATATTTTTACGATTCTTCGCCCAATACAAACGTATTCGTATAAACAACCACGTGGAGTAATAGTAATCTTGGCACAGACTGATATAAATATCTACCACAATCTTAGCGTATCTAACTACAACTATTTAAAGTTAATTTTTGAGACTGCGAAAGCTACACAGACTAAACTCGAGAATTCTATTGAAGTTTACGCTGTCTTAACTTTTTTCATTTTGCAATTAACTGCTGAAGAATTGCTGAAAGAGATGTTATTTCACCCGTCACCGCCCGCCCACGTACGTCAATGTCGCAAATGCTTTCTTATGTTCTTCGGACAAATTCCTCTTGCTTGCTCGTACCTATCGCGTGCGACCTAGTTTGTTGATATTGCTAAACATAATTTGTCCATATATCTCGATTTCTGTGCAGCCTTAGATAATGCTTTCCCATAATAATCACATGTTTTTCTCGAAAACACAACTCTGATTTTCTTTAGTGGTATTGCTGATTGGACAATTCTGTGCGTCCTGTGAAAACTGATACATCTCGAAAATGTCAACTTTACAATATAGTAGTTTTTGTGTGTAAAAAATTATAAAATTTTGTTAGGATAATAATTTTACAAAAATAGTGACATAATTTGTATTTAGTGTCGTATTGTTTACAACCTATTATGTTCCAGCTGAAAAGGCGTTACTGCAGGAAGAGATATTTAAAAAAATCTATATGTTGTATCAAAACACACCAAATGAATGATCGTGTATGATTCTAAATGAGTTGTATCGCTTTACACTTTGTGTGAAGCTTTGGTGAAAGGTGATATTGTTGCATTGTCAGGTAGTTTTATACGAAACTAAATCAACTCCTGTTCAAAGCTGTCAAACAAACGAGTAATATTTTTCAGTCGGCAGAAGCACTGTAAACACAAAACTCGTATTCTTCAAAACTTAATGTTGTCTTCATTATATTTTTTCATTATAAAGTTTTGTTTAAAAAAAAAAGTGTAACGTAATAAATATATGTGAATAATGATATGACTTGAGATACATCTTAAAACACAATTATTTATTTCATAACTTGAATATTGTGAACGATACATGTCAATATGTATTTATTTACACAAAATTATTTATCAAAACACGCCATTTCGTCTTAGATGTACCATACGATCTTGAAAACTAATAGACGTATCAAAATGTTAATTAGACAGAATAATAGAGCATTTTTTTCTGATGAAGGTGCAACAATAATATCACATTCGATATAAGTTGACTTATATCACTTTTCACAGGACGCACAGAATTTTTCGTTCGATTAATCATTGTTCTGTCTGTTTCATAGAAGATTTTATGAAGTTCCCAAATAGTTAATTTAATGGAAGATTGCATTAAATGCCTGTGGAATTTTTATACTTGTGGGCGCGTGAAACGTTTGAAAACACTGTAACGTGTAATAAAGTATTCGTTTAACATTATGTGTAGCGTAAACAGGCCAAATACCTACCTGACGTGTCGATGAGCGTTTTCTGTTTTTATCGTGCTAAATGTATTTTTAACGAGTGTGGTCTCTCGTCGTTTTACGCGACATGACAGGCAAGTCGAGCATGTGGTCAGCTCGCGAGTAGCCACCTCGCGTACTCTTGACATTGTCCACTGTTGTGATACAAGTTGGTGGTTGTCGATCCTTTTGACTGCGTTGATTGACAACCAGCTGACGTGCTACATATTTTACAATAAGATTATGCATGCCCAGAGTTTGTAAATAGAGGTTACATTGAATGATTACTCGTATTTACATTATGTTCAAGTTTCAAAGGTTTTCGTGTGGTGAGTAACTAACCTGGAATCAGAATTTTTATGCCGCTCATGGGCCTCTGACTTGGCACATGTAATGGAGAAATATCTCTCAGGGCTCCTCACGATGTTTTCCTTCACCGTTTTTTAAGCAAGTGATAATTATACAATGTTCAAGCGAGCCAAGTAATAAAACATTGAAAGTAGAGCAATTAAACAGATTTTGTTTTTCTGTATAGAAACGGTGGCAGCTGATAATGAGCATTTCTTGTGACATTATAAGGTTGTATACATAATTTATTCTGGCTTTGACGGGGCTCTAGATCTTAGCGTATTTTATCTGAAAGATTTAATAGTGTCGAATAAATGAATAACTTTATTTGTCCTAAATCGAAATTGGGAAAATTCCAATCACGTCTGTGAATGTTTGCAGCGATGTCATCGCTCTATCCCGTTCGTTTGATGTTGCACGTCGCCAGCATTCAGAACGTACTTAATGGCCTCCATTTGGCAGGAAAATTGTGAGCAAGACGATACATGGCATCTTTAATGTGCAGGCAAAATGTTTGTTTACAAGTCTTGTATGTGCTCGAACTTATTTATTATGTTGTTTGTTGATGTCACTAGAGTTACTTAAAATGACCCCCCAACTTACGTCTCGATATGATTCTAAAAACAATGCAAACAGTCAAATCAAAATGATTGATTTCTTTAAAATAGTAAACTGAAAAAAATGCATTCCAATCAAGTGACTTTTTAGCTTGATTGACGATATCTTATTTAGATTAATAAAAATCTTAGTTAAGTTGATCATCACATGATTGCAGCAATACTAGTTCAAATGATTGAACGCTCAAACAAGTTTCTCGATTACCCTTAACATGACATCATTGTAGAAGAGTTAAAAAAGGGACAAATTAAAAAAAAAAAATGTTAACCGCAACAAAGTAAGTTAGTTGTTTTAATCAGGCATTTTGATTACTTTAAAGATCATTGAAACTTTAATCTAATAATCTTGGTTGGTGCAACTATGTTTTGACTTGATTGCTGCAAATAGGTTTTGTGATAACTCCAATCAAGATCCCGTTTCAAATCTCAATCAAATAAAAGTAGTAGCTGTGATCATTGTGCTTGATAGGCCCATATGTAAATATATTGAGTTACTTAGTCAGTCTAAACAAAATCTTGATTGAAGCAACAACTTTTTTTCCGTGTATGATTGAAAAGACGTTGTCTTACGTTTTTCCTAAAGTACTGAATAATTTTTGTTCAAAAAGGGAGTTAGCTGGAATACACGTGCCCAAGATAGCGGTTGACCTTCAGAGCTGTGGTCCGTGGGAGCGAAGGACGACGTAGGTTACATAACGCTGCAGCGAACGACGTCCTCAAAGTGTCGGTGCGAACGCGGGCGGCCAAGGGCGTGCGGCATCGATTCGCCCAGTCCCGGACCAACCGCGTCCTGCGTCTCTCAGCGCTAGCGCAACCTCTCGCTCCTGTGAAGCCTGTTGATTTAACTATACCCAAAGTCTCTAATTCAGATAATTTATGTAAACAAAGTAATGTCAAGAAATGTCACTGTCAAAATGACAGGACAGTGGTGCAAAACATTTTATCATTATTTTTTTTTATAAATAATCATCTATGAAATTAAAGTGAATTAATTATAAGAACTATGCAAACAAAATACCGTTGCCAAACAATGTTCTATGTAGTGTGTCGGAGACACGGCCTATGATCGTCATAATCAGCCCTTTTAAGTCGACTGCTAGACGTAGGCCTCCCAAAATCGATTTCCACTCGAAACAGTTTACAGCCCTTTTCATCCAAAATGTGGCTAGATATGCTACATACAATATGAATCTATGAATGAGAGGTTTTAATATGAGTGTGTTGTTGAAGATGTAAAAAATGTGAAAATGTTTGCATCTCCTACATTGTTACCAGTATCATAAAATATTTTATACCAGAAAATCTCCTTTTTTTAATAACTTTGTTTAAAACCGAAAATTTATAAAAATAATTACGGTATGATTATTTTTGAATTATTATTTCTTATATTCAGTACTTAAAAGAAAATGGAACCTTTTTTTCGCCATTTTATGTGAATTACCATTACGAAGATATTTTTTTGATATGTTATCCCCTTTGTTTACATAAATTATCTGAATTTGAGACTTTGGGTATAAGCATTTATTGTATATCTTAATTTATGCTTTTAATAATAACTAGCTTCTGCCCGCGACTTCGTTCGCGTGGAAGTCGTAAAACACCATAATATACTAAAATACCAGCCACATTTTAATAAAACTTCCATGAACACTACGTTTGTTGTTTTGGTCACAGCAGTCAAATATACAGAGAGTCAGGACTGGTGACGCGGGAGCAAGCGACGTACAGTTCTATGTTATAGTCCTTCAGGTAGACCATTGTACATGGGCCATGGGCGGCCACGGTTAAAGTACCTGCCCTTATGGACCCATCTCAAAACATAATGCAATACTGCTCATCCCCCATAGCAAATAGCGTGATAATTTATACGTAGTAATTTGACCAGACCTATAGAGAACATCTATGCAAAATTTGAACAAAATCTGTCCGGTAGTTTTTGCGTTTAGCTGGAACATACATTCAGACAAACAGATAAACATACAAAAATTCTAAAAACTATATTTTCGGCTTCAGAATCGTTCCCAGACCTCGTGGCAAATACTTTTTTTTCAAAAATATTCAATCTACAGTTTTGACTTCGCTACGATTTTATTATATGTATAGATAGTATTGGTACCGTAAACATTATTTTAGAGCGCGCTTCCGATCAGCAGTGAAATTTTAACATAATTATAAATTAAAGTCACTTTTGGTATCTGTCCGTGTAACCGCGTTGTTCTTCTAAACTATGTAAAGGATTTCGATATCACCAACTTTTAGAGAATTTATTTCGGAAGGTTTATGTAAGTAGGATTAGTAGTAAACTGAGATATAGCTCTGATACCTATATTATTGTTTTACACTGTTATTTGAAAATAATTAAAGCCAATTATTTTTAAAAGAGTATCCGTGGAGTTTCTTGCCGGCTCTTCTCCATAGGGAACGACCAAATGGAACCCTGCACCTTTCTGACGTTTCATAAGTGCCAATGTAGGTTTATGTGAAATAATATATTTTGATTTTTGATAGTAAAGAAATCTCGATGTTTTGTCAAGTTCGTGTCATAACCGTGCGCAGCAGGGGCGGGTTGCTAGTCAAATAATCCCTACTAATATTATAAATGTGAAAGTAACTCTGTCTGTCTGTTACGTTTTCACGCCTAAACCGCGGAATCGACCGTCATGAAATTTGGTAGATATATAGCCTGGGTTATGGAGAAGGACAGACTACTTTTTTTACGCGATAACCGAGATCCATGCGGGGCGTAGCCGCGGGCAAAAGCTAGTATATACATAAATCAGCGAGTATTTTGAACTATGATGAAACATTCTACTTAATGTTTAAGCCTTAAAACTTGGGTTTCATGGTCATGTCCGATTCTCAGCTTAAATAAACGAAGGAAGGTTGCGACAATCAATCAGTTTAACCTTGGTCGACAATGTGGCACTTGTATCGAGGGTAAGAAGTTTTCTTCGGTTGCCATCTTGAGCTTTTTGTGGTTGTAGGATGATGAATTGATCAACGATGTACAATGAACTCGAGGAGCCTTACAAATAAACACGGAATAAAATTATGAAAAGCATAAACGTCAAAAAAAAAAAATGGTTATACCGAAGTTATTCCTAGCCTAACTTTATTTCGTGTTTATTTGTAAGGCCCTTATCTTCTAAATGAAATACTTCTGTTTTTTTGTGGATCAGAACTGAACTTAAGTAGACACACAATGAACTAATACACAGAAGCACTCTGTATAGTCATTCAAATGGAACGGGGAGTCCGTGTCTAAACAGTAAGACAGTGGTCAGGGGCAGGGCCGTTCTACACCGCCCCTACAATTAATGTAAACCTATTGTGTGTACTAGGTATATTAGAACTACTTATTACTACTTATTAGAAACAAAAGTCCCAACGGGGGTATTCAAACCATTTTATTGTGAATTTGATAAGGTCCTGTTGACCGATATTAATGTGTACCTTGTACCATTTACTGTAGACTTTTGTCATTGAAAATATAAATAGTGTACCTAATACAACGGCTTTTGGCGTGAGATATTCATTAATCAATCAGAAACGGTAGTAAACGTTTGTTTATTAACTGTTTGTAGTAACTTCTACGTTCACGGTGCGGAACCGTTACTCATCATTTATACGGAACATAGGATATTTTTAGGATTTTGTTTATTTAGTAATTTCGTTATTTAGGTACTCATATTCTAAAAATAACACTGAAAAGTACTACGTATATACTAAATACTAATGTTTCAACACATTATAGATGTCACGGTCATCTTATCTAATTTATTGCTACAGATTTTCTGGCGACCTGAACACGAAAATATTTTGTTCATATTTATACAAAGCGTTATAAAGTAATATTAGCGCAATTTATTTTCAGATTTCGGGGCTTATTGACCAATAAGACTTTTAAAAGATTTACACAAAGCATAGTCTGTCGAAACGAAGTTTTTGCATAGTTGATCTATGTCGAAACCGCTAAGCCGCATGCGGTCACGAAAATTGCGAGGCTGGCGGTGCCTGGTGCGCTATGTTAAATGTTGCCTCACATGGGCGAGGGCCTAATAGCTCTGCTCATTGTGTATGTATAACGTAGGTACTACTAACAATGTACACAAGCATATAAAGGGTCAGCTAAAATGCTTTATGATCGGTAATGCAAATGTTTGAACAGTGGTGGATTTACCAGCAGACTGAGTAGGCTGGAGCCTAGGGCGACAGATTTTAGGAGGCGGCAATAGCCCAATTTTTTTTGTCTTACAGAAATAAAATAAAAAACGTTATTACCTAAACACAACTTACTGCAGGTCCAAATTGATGAAGAAATAACTTATTGGAGAAAGGTTCTGAGAGAGTTGTTGAAGTAGTGAAGCGACAGGGAAAAAGGGCAATAGTGCACAAATCATTAAGTTACAACATACATTGACAATTTTTTTTTTAAATTAATATGATTGTGCACTAGGGTATCGAATTATAGAGGTCAGTAGGGGCGGCAAAATTTGAATAGCCTACTGGCGGCAAATTGTAAATCCGCCACTGTGTTTGAAGCGTTTTGTATCTAAAATCCAGTTTTCTAATCTTCTTTTACTTCCGAGTTAAGCTCTTGCTGGTTCAGCTCCAAAATTCTCTTTTGTCATCATCTTCCTGCCTATGTCGTTGTCCAAGGTTACTAAACTTAGCCGGAGATCGTGGAAGGCGCACGTTCCCATCATCCCCGGTGTAAGTGTGGGAAGGGAACACCGGGCTGGTTTGTAGTCAGCAAGACAGACCCTTGCGCCCGCTCCAGAGCGGAGGATATCCATGAAGATTGTTCACCCCTGAAAAAAAAGGGTTATTAAACTTAGGGCTGGCGTAACAAGTTTTTTCTTCCTTTCTGCCCTGTCAACTGTCACGCTATCCTTTCATTTACTCCTTTTTCTTTCCCTCACACAATCCATCCATCTTTTCTTTGGTTTTCCTTTCACCATCCAAACTTCTTTCGTTTTCTTTGACCTCCTTATTATCAGATAATAAAGTTAAGGATAGTAAGGATAAGGGGATTGCAACCGCGTTTTCGTGCGTGATTTCGACGTAAGTTATGCATAGTTTTATCTCGGGAACGATAGCGGGAGATGCGTCAATAACACAGTTCCATGGCGAGGCCAAGGCCGACGCCGACGCCGTCGCGCGGTGAATGGAAGCGCGTGCCACGCCGTCACTAGTTTATCGACTATTATTAGACCATAGCCATAGTGTACCTAGAAATTCTATATTGCTCATCGCCACTCACACTCGTACTCGCAACGGAATTGTTAATTTGTGCTATGCAAACAATACTACCACAATGATGTGCACTACATATAGACAAAATATTACACACGTTCGGAAATGTTTATGCCTTACTTCGAGCATTTGAGCTCTTGGCTTACTGTCAAATTCTTGTTGCCACATTTGAATATGCTTTCATTTGTAAAATTCTAAGATCGATGATTGTTATTGAAAGCTCAGTAATTGATGTACAGACATGGTACATACAAACTGCACTTGCATTCAATCTGGAATATTTATTTTTGGATACTGTTTTTCTTCGGAAATGGGGATATACGTAATTAGATTCGAACGGTATTTCTCAGCTGGCGCCTCACAATTTCACGCTTCTTGTAACTTGAAGGTGTTTTTTTATTCTATCTGCTCTGTTCATTCTTGTTGTGAAATAGCATTGAGCTACATAAATTAAATAATAATATAGGTTCATTAAAATCTAAATTTATCTTAGATAAAGAATTGGATTCTTAGGAAGAAAATATTTAATTTGAATAATTTTACTACTTTAGATTAATTGAAATAATTTTTCTCTCATTTATAGAAAAAAATTCTTTCATTCCAGAACCAAAGAAGGACAAATTGGAAAATGGTGGTGAGCTAATGAGGCCTGAGCGACCCAACTCCTTGACCGGCAAGATCCCACGACGAATATGCTACCAAGGAGATGTCGGTATGTATTAGACAACTTTTTCAAGTTGTTTAACCTCGTAAATATACAGGGCTATTGTTAAAACAAACAACCTTGCAGGACTGTATTACTAACATTATAAACAACAACTTTTGTTCTATGTCTTTTTACAAAACATAATACATTTACCAAAAACAAACCTTCAAGATTTCGTTGTTCCATACATTTAGAGCGTTGAATTTAAATATTTTTATTTTTGTATGAAAGTCTGATGAATTTAAATCACATGAATTTAAAATCACTTATGATGTTATAATTATAGTTCTGAGAGGTTGTTAGTCGTCACAAAAAGCATCGTTTACATGTCACTGAAAGTCCCTAACATTATTCCAAATTGCTAAACACAGCTAATGCAGTGTTTACTTCGACCCTTTATCGGACAAACGTGTAAATAGATTGGCCCATAAAACTCCATAGGCTTGGCCTTAACACATTGGTAATTAATAACGCCTAAATGTGAGCCGTTTGGGGATTACAGGTGGGTTAGGCAATTAGTAAATGAGAACCAAATTACTTTAAATTGCGGTGTTGTGTAGGTACAGTCTGTAAATAGATAGATTACTGCAGGTCAATATTTGAAAAAAAGCGAAACGTCAAGCGATTTCGAACAATGTGCTATGCAACTAATGGTGCCGATTCCCTTGTTCACAAACTAAACTAAATTTAAGTTCAGTGCATCTTTTTCTTTCTATTTCATTAAGAAAAGGACAGAAGATAAATTTTAGTTTAGTCCTGTCAAATTAATCAGCGCCTGTCACCACTCCATACAAGTTTAGACGTGATTAAAAACTTGCCGACTAAAATTACGTCAATTTACGTCAAGCGCTGATTAATTTACAGGACTAAACTAAAATTTATCTTCTGTCCTTTTCTTAATGAAATAGAAAGAAAAAGATGCATTGAACTTAAATTTTGTTAAGTTTGTGAACAAGGGAATCGGCACCATTAACTGACATAGTGACAATGTCAGTTAATAGTTGCATCGCACATGATTGACCTGCATTTAATAGGATTTATAATAAAAAAGTGACACAATAGGCGGTCTTTCTTATCGCAAACCTTATCGCAAACAGCGATTTGTGCCTGTTAATCTTAGGAAGGACAGAATTAGCAAACAAATCTAAATCATAAAAATAAAAAAATATTCATTCACTGACAGCCTGAACTGCTGGGTATAGAACCATACAATTTTGCACAAGAGTTCCTTTTATAACGAAAGTGAGCACTAAGGAAAGATTTCTGAAAATAAATTCCCTAAAGATGTTAAATAGGGGAAGAAAATTTGTATGGAAATCCGTAATTTATGCCGATGGATTTGTCGAAAAATAAAACTGTAAATATAAAATGTGTAAGACTGTATTCACACAAATGTTCCAGTGGGTGGTTACGGGTCGACGACCGACGGCGGCGGCCACGGCGGCGGCCACGGGCACGGCCACGGCCACGGCGACGCGGAGGAGCAGCTCATGCTGTCCGAGCTGCCCGAGCCGCCCATCGCGCTGTCGGAGATCGGGCCCATCCCACCGCCGCCCATGTTCAGCTCACCCAGCCCCACGCGCCACCACCACCAGCACCAGCACCAGCATGCGCACGCGCACAACCAACACCCCCTCGCGCAACATCCTCTCTCTGACTGTAAGTATTGATGTTTTTAGATTCTATTTACAGACTGACTTGTTATCTGCAAATATTCATCACAAAAACAACAACCATTACAAAAATTGTTTTTAACTTTAGCAGCGTACTCGATTAAATAGCTCTAAGATGTCTATAGGTAAAAAGGCATTAAAGTTTTTATGTTCAATATCGCCCTTCGAGCAGGCTCATTGCCCAGTGCGATTTCTAAGTATGTTTAATAGCGAATTCTTGGACAGGCCAGTCAGGTATTGTACCACAAGAGGCCATTGAAGATGATAATATTATGTAAGCAGTCTGTTACTTTTTGTTTTAATTACGCGACGATTTATCGATAGTAAATGCATTATCATTTTCATTCACCAGCCGAAGAGGAGGACGAACAGGAGGACGACGACATAGAGCAACTGAACCTCGGTGCGGACACGACCCGCGTGGAGGAGATCCCGCCGAAAGAGCCCATCTTCAACGCGGTCCCGCTCAAGTCGGCGCTCAAGAAGAGACCCGCGCCGTCGGCTTCGCCTTCCGGTACCCCGCTGGCTACGCCGCTGGCGCCCAGGCAGGACCATCACCATACTAGCTTCAAGTCAGTATACTACTGCTACTTAGCCCCCAAACTAATTTAACACTTCTGTATCGACACTTAGTGTCGTATTACAGAACGTCACTCAAAACTCAAGCATTACTTAAAACTAGTTTCAACCAATCAAATGGCTTGAATCTAGTTTTAAGTAATACTTGAGTATTGAGTGATGTTCTGTAATACGGGCGTTAGTCATTGCTGCCGATTCTGTTGTGAAAATAAGTTGGTTATTAATAAATGAATAAATAAATAATTAAACAAACTGAACTTAATTAAAGCTACTGATGTCTTTTTCTCTAATAGAAGAAAGAGACGGACATATAATAAAATCTGTAAATTTTTATTGAACTCTTCCGTACAAAAATACACAGGTTAGAATGTGTTGACTAAAAACATACCGAAGTTCAAGGTGTGAATCTGTCATCGTCCTTTTCTCACGCTGTATGTTTGTAAGAGAAAGCAGTTCTCTTATTTTACTTAAGTTGATCAACAAAAGAATCGGCACCAGAACTCCTACCTTAACTTTAACCATCCATCTGAAGTTACAAATTACACGTATTATTTACTCTTTGATCACGATATTGTCAAAATGATTATTATAGTTATTTCGCTTTTAAAACACCCGCTGTGATCCCAAATCGCTGGCCCCGCAATACCACGACGTATAATTTGAAGTTTTAGACCTTTTGTTATGACTTCGACTTATCATTTTGACGTAATTGTGAGCGAGGAGATAGTACAGCTGCAGTTCATTGATGTTCTTATAAAATGTTGGGCGTGATAGTGAAAGTTACGTTTATTTCCACCATGCGTCGGCGAGCAGGCGGCCGCCGCCTAAGCCGAGGATCCGCATATGGTAACAGTCCCATACGTTATGCCAATGTTGTTGACCACGCATCGCCACCGACCTCCCGACGGTCCGCTTCGCCTTTAGTCCATGCATCGTGCTGTGCACGCTTCCGAATCTCATCTCTCTCTTATTTTAACTGTCGATATATCTGTCAACACACTAACGCCATTATAGATGCATATGATAATGACATACAATTTTGATGCTTACAAGTCAAAATAAATAATAGTATAAATCAAACAAAAGTGCAAAGAGCCGAAATTTTAAAACAGATATCTTGATTGAAATCTTTATAGCCACGACCTCATGATTGATATGACGTCACATGATCATATCATGTGTGTGCTGTTGTTAAAGTTATGGCTGTTTTCTCTTGTATTTTAAACGTCGTTATTCTATGTTGCATGTATATGTACTTTCATATAGTTTGACGATCATAGATTTTTGATTATTTTGGAAAATGTTTTGTTGGTTTTTAGTTTACATTATTATGAAGGACATTATATTAATCCAATTAGTATTAGTTCATTGTTTAAAATTTAGTTTAATTTGATTAATGTTAGTAGTCATAAATGTGTCAGTTACATATTTTTCTTCGTATTGTTGTGTAATGAATGAAAGAAGGCCTACAGCCTTGCATACTAGGTCTGTGACTTTTCAAATAATTAAGACTCATCAATGTGTCATACTAATTTCAATAAATTTCGTGGAGCACATGCATGGTTACGGTGCTGGTTCGATCGTCAATTACAAAAATGTGCTAATATAGTAATATTTTACCTACTGAGTATCGATACTCGAAGAATACCGATATTTTTAAGAAAATACCGATAACAGTATCGACATCTGGCATAAATACTGGTATTTTATATCAATAATTTGAGTATCGGTATAAAATATCTATAATTATATCGATACTCAGTACTGATATCAGGCTACAATGTGACGTCACAGAATCTTTATTGATGCTTCTTAAGTAAATACATATTTTTTACAGTCGCGAATCATATTTTGATCAAGATACAACTTGACACTTACCTGCAAATTGCAAAAAGATCCAGAATAACTTTAAAACCGAGAGAAAGAAAAATAAAAATAAAAATATCTCAAACGTAATAAACTTAATTATGCCTGACCCATTATTACTTTTATTTTCTGCATTATTAGCTTACACAAGCAAAATCACATGGTAGTGTATTATCAGCTTCAACCCTTCGTTCTCTAACACATTTGTTACGTTTAGCACGCGGCCGGTGCGCATGGGCAACGGGATGGAGAACAAAGAGAACGCGCGGCCGTGGGAGGAGTACGAGACGTCCAACGAGTCGGATCGTGTGGCGGCTAAGCTGGCGCGCAAGGAGAGCCTCAACATCAAGCTCGCGCTGCGCCCCGACCGTCAGGAGCTTATCAACAGGTATGACCTCGAATGATAATATATACACGAACTGATAATACTAAATACACGAACTTATGAAGTACGGTAGATACTCGTAAATGATCTAGTAAGTAGTAGATGCACATTTTTTTATATTGAAGATGATATGAGAAGTCTATGGTCTTAAAATAACATGGAGAATCTCTCAATATTGGCGTACAAACTTAAATTTGCAGTTGGAATGTATGTGAGAACTTGTTTTTTAACTACAATGTTAAGTTTGTTATTGGGATAAATTCGTCCCAACTACGGAACACTTTTGTTTTTTTTTTTAAACATTGTCCCACACTAGGAATTTCTCCTGTATTGTGGGTGCGTTTACAAACATTTAAACTCACATACACAAACAGCCAGACCCGGAACAACTACTTGTATGTCATACAAATATTTGTCCCGTGCGCGAACCCGCGACACGCAGCACAGCAATCAATCGCTGCCACTGCGCCAACCGTGCAGTCTTCATTGTGTGTGGTCCGACACGCACTTGGCCGGTTTCAGTGCCATATCAACAGCCCCGTACTGTACAATACTCGCCACGGATCGTTGTATCTACGAAGATAAACTACGGAGTTATTAGAATTTCGCATAGTACATACACAGACTACGTATGAAACTGATTTCCTCAAGATTTCGGAATCGAATAAATAAACACAATATGACAACTGTTTTGTATGCGCCAACGTTAATAGCAGCCGCGTTCATAATACGCGGGAGCGAGATGACACGAACCAAAATAAAATTGAAAAGTCCCGTATTAGTCACTGTCCTGCTCGAACGTTTTATGACCGCGACTGTAACAAGACTTGGCGTTTAGTGAGCCCCTGCTCAGTGCCGGATTAAGCAAGCGCGGGGCCCGTAGCAAACTCTACCGAGGGGCCCTTGATCTGCTATGGGTTCTCAATATAAAAGGGAAAAATAACCAAGATAATGTCAAAATAAAGACCCTGAAAAATGTCAGCCCTTAATATTGATATTTAGAAGTCACAAATCGAAATTTGCCACGTTCCATTTAAATAAAATGATAAAAAATATGTATTTTTCGCCAACGAAAAAATCGGTTACCGATTGTCTGACGTGGATTGTCTTAGTCGGAAAGCGTGTTACATTTCACGTTTTGTGACATCAAGTAAATTCAATATTCCACGTCTGTAATAAGTTTCATTAAAGAAATTACGTTTAGGCAGAGGTGGCCAGGTTTGGATACGCGAGGCCCCCTTTTGCGCGGGGCCCGTAACAATTGCTACTCATGCTACGTTGTTAATCCGGCACTGCCCCTGCTTATAGGCTCATGAATTATATGACCTGAATGCACATATTTGTGTGCACACGGATTTTTAAATTAATATTTTTATCATGGTGATGACCCTCTGAATGTGTCAACAACGGTCTGACAACAATAATAGAACCGTGATTAATTCTAAAGACTTCATTGGGGGCACACACAGGTTGGAGGATAGAACTTCTGACAGGGCTACAGTATGTTTGAAAACTAGAGATGGATCAACAGATTCTCTTATCAGCAATGTCATTGAGTGATAAAACAACGTCATTAATTATATAATTTTATCTTAATCTATAATTAAATTGATCGCGTTTGCAATCGTGATAGTTTCTATATAGTATTCTTACCAGCTATCACCTAACTTAGCCTTGTCCGAACTACGAGTAGGCTGACTTCCAGTCTGACCGATTGCTTGCTATCTAGTATTTGACCTTCGTTAAACTAGCTGCATTTCTATTGTATCGGAAATTACTTCCTGCTGATGCCGTAACGTGTGTTTTGGCACTACACTGACAATATAATGACATATGTCAGTTTGGCTAAAATGATCCCGGAACCATCAATACGGTGCACATTATAAGAGGCTGGTTTGAAAAGCAACTGATTATGTTTTTTATAAAACCAGCAAGTTTCAGCTAAGAAAATATTTTGCTTTTTAAAAGTTTTTTGTTGATCTCGGCATGTCAAGTAGCTGTGAATGTGTCCACAGTGAAAGTTGGTTGCGGAAGTCAACTTGCATAAGTGACAGAATCATTCAAAACTTCAGGTGCGTTTGCCAAATAGTAACACTCATAACAGTTTGTAAGAAATTACGTAAAAATTATACAAATTCCTTTGTATGATCTCATAGTCACAACATTGTCAATGTCACTACCTACGTTCTAGCTAATGAGGGTTGGCAGTATTACGTGTTCATTTCAAATTTACTACGATATTTGTTTATGACTATATTACTGTGTACCTACAACATTAACTCAATATACATTATTATTATCATCATAAAATAAATAATCACGAGGAAAAAAAAAATACTACTGAAAGTTATATTTCTAATTTGGTAAATAATAAGGATAAACTACTGAATCATATAACATTATTGATTACAAATCAGGTTTATTTGCACAGTTAGACTGGTAGATAATGTGCGTATTGATTTTTAATTTTTAAACTATAAGATTAAAGAGTTTGTGAAGCGAGAATATGGTTCAGTGAGTACATTCTCATATTATCTATACTACCAGCCAGCCTATAACTGTCCCACTGCAGGGCAAAGGCCTCTTATACAGAGAAGGCACGAGCATTGATCACCAAGCTTGCTCAAGACGAGGTTGGCGATTTCAGACTTATATTAACTATAAGTCCAGGTTTCCTCACGATGTTTTTCCTTTACCGATGTCAGTAATGTCCATACTTAATATTATAAATGTAAAAGTAACTCTGTCTGTCTATCTGTCTGTCTGTATGTTACGTTTTCACGCCTAAACCGCTAAACCGATCTTCATGAAATTTGGCAAAGATATAGCCTGGGATATGGAGAAGGACATAGGCTACTTTTTTACGCGATAACCGATATCCACGCGGGCGGAGCCGCGGGCAAAAGTTAGTAATATTATAAATAGGTAAAATTTGTTTGTATGGAGCGGGTAATCTCTGGAACTGCTAGTCGGATTTGAAAAAATCTGGTTGCATTTGATAGCCCAATTCTTGAGGAAGGCTATAAGCTATTTAACATCACGCTGTACCCTTCGGAGCAGAGTAAGAAGAAAAACACAGAAAAACGCTAAGTGAAAATAATATCGCAGGCGGGCTATGGGTCGGGGAACAAGAAATTTACGCGGGCAGAAGCTAGTAAGGTATAAAGTTAAATCTGTGTCAATACATACACATACATCACATGATCACATCACACTAATATTATAAAGGCGAAAGTTTGTGAGTGTGTGTGTATGTTTGTTTCTTCTTCACACTCAAACGGCTGGACCAATTTTGATAAAATTTAGTATGCACGTAGCTGACACCCTGGATTTACACATAGGCTATCCCGAAAGAATGTAGTGTTCGCGGGTAACACCGCGGGGCGCAGCTAGTATAGTATATAATATTATTCTTCTGTGCGTATGTATGTGACTGAACTCCTTCTGAACCAATTTTGATGAAATTCTGTGTTTATAATGAGTGGGTCCCTGGATGGATTAGATTTACAATTGGACCTGGGGCCTTATTCCCGACAGCATCGAGTTCTGAATCAGTCAAATCGGGTTCGAATTAAATGCCGATCCATACTCTTGAATCCGACACTAGCGCACGATCGTGCGGTGATTCGAAGCGAAACTAACTTCGGTCAGTTTTAAGTTTTAAATCGAGTTCGGATCAGCAGTGCAAGTACGTAGGACTCGATTCGATAAATTTGACAATTATTCTCGATAAAATGAGTTTTTATCGAATCGAATCGATGTCGCAAGTATGTAACTTCTACTTTAACGATCGGTAAATAAACTCTAAAATTTTAACGAAATTAATGAAAATGCACGAAACGACAATTTTACAGTTGAGATCGCCAATTTACGCTGTCAAGCTCGGTAATTTATCGACACCTTGTAAGCCCGATAAGCATAGCGATCATTAAGTACTAATACGAACAAGATTGATAAAAATGCAAACCTTAGCGATCTCGATGTCTTATCGAGATATCGTGGGCCAATTCGAGTCGTTAAGGATCGCTTGTCAAATGGCAATACTGAGGACGTCCACAGACAAAACATTTAAGGTGGGATTTCTGTGGCACGACTAATGTCCGACATATTTAGAAAAAAAAAAATTTTTTTCACACATTGTTGGATTGTAAACAATATTTATGGGTATAATTGAAAGAAGCTACACTGTAATTTAAGCTACGCTTATAATTTCAAAATAGCTTGAGACATTTTGCAAAAAAACCTTTACTTACAGTGATGCCAGAACGTCCCAAAAGGGACGATTTTTGTCCGTTTAGACATCTTTACGTCCCTTCGATGTCCGTTCATATATTCAGTCCCTTTTCCGTCCCTTTTCAAATAGCCAACTACAATCATTTACTTTCTTATTACAAAAATGCGTTTAAAATGCAAATAATAAAACGCAGTTTTAAAAATTACAAAAATGCACGCAGTGATCCGTATTGCTTGCCTGAACCTTCCATGCACACAAACAACCACAATCATTCGGTTGGTTATTCAGATGAATTCATTACGTACGAGAGTTACTACGATGCTCGTCGGTGTTTAATTTGAAATTGAGTTTTCATTTTGCGAGTTTCCGAGTTCAGGAATTAAGAATGTCGTGAAGATTGAGCCGACCAAAGACATGCAAAAAACAAAATTAAAATCTCGAACATCAAAAAAAATTTTTTTTTTTCACTTTTTTATTTGTCCTAAAAATATAACAGTACTCACACAAATTAATATTTCTCTAGCCGTCCTTTTTGTCCAAAAATCGTCCCATTTCAGATAGTGAATCGTCCGAAAGTCGATGCAGGTACTGGCAACACTGCTTACTTATTCTATGAATGACCCGCTCGGACGCGGCGACTATGGCGGCACGAGCGCGGTGAATTTAGATAATTAATCATCATATTTTATCAAGTAATTTTAATTTTTTTTTTTTTTTTAATCGTTTCCATGGTTCGTGTTTGAATAGATACACCCTATAATATTTTCTTTTCTTTTGCTTATATCTCGAAAATGGTGCGTCCTATCGCAAAAATAATGAAAATTTCGACACCCTTTAGGAACCCCATAAACCCATAATCCTCAACATGTGGCAATTTTTTTTTTTTTCCATACAAAAAGTGAAAATTTTCATATGAAACACGTAGAGGCTGCCCCGCCCCTGCGCACCTCCAGCTCTAAAAAAAATCATGAGATAGGGCGAACAAGTGCAACGTTGCGAAGCTAAAAAAAAAATACCACGTGGACTCGCGATTGTCAAATTCGATTCACCCTGCAATAAAGTCATAACTTCATAGTCCTAAATCCATGATTAGTAATGTTCGCTATGCTTATCGGGCTATTACAAGGTGTTGATAAATTACCGAGCTCGACAGCGTAAATTGGCGATCTCAACTGTCAAAATGTCATTTCGTACTTGCATTTTCGTTAAATTCGTTAAAATTTTAGAGTTTATCTACCGATCGTTAAAGTAAGTACCGTACTTACTTTTTTTACGTGTTACGTACTTCCAAATTCGTTAACAAGATCGATAAAAATGTAAACCTTAGCGATCTCGATGTCTTATCGATGCAAAGTGCGTACTTGCACTGCAGAAACGAAATCGAATCGGAATCAAAATCAAACTCGAATCGTTTTCGGGAGTAAGGCCCCTGATAGGTGGCGCTGCGATCGAGTTCTATGAAACAGGACAACGTCTGTCCGGTCAGCTAGTAGGGTATAAAGTATAAAATCTGTGTCTCGATTATTATTTCCAAGCTATTTTATTTATACTGGCTATTCAGCTACCTAAACAGAGGTGTACTATTTTGTGAATTAACTTTCGCACGGGCTGAACATCAACACATGCACGTGTAGTGTTACGCAACGCACAGTTCGGCACAGTAATAGTCCACTCCACACCGTCTGGCAACAATGCACGCCTGGGAGCGTTATTTTAGTCAGCACCGTCAAAGTCATTGTTATCACTGTTTTATTTCTTCCTGTTTCTAAGAGCTCGCTCTTGGCATTGGCATTGTTGTAATTTTGACTAATAGCTATTGAATTACCATTCACTATAACAACTTCAGATCTTTTATCGTAGAAACTGATTTTACTATAGTAAACGTACATCGTTATATTAGCCAGCTGTAAATTTCTAGAACAACCCTAATTTATTAATTAAACCTACGAGCTAAATTACGGGGCTTGGGAATTAGCCAAGTGTGTATGTAAGTCGGATATTATGAAAACACTTTCGGGCTCACGTAAGCTTTTATGTTGTCGGTCGGTTGGTACTCGAGAGTAGGTGCAGAGAATAAATGTTGTTAGTGTTCGGAGAAAGTTAGATCAGTGCGGGCAGGCGTGTGATAGCCAATAGAGTCGTTGTGTATAGTGTATATGTGTGATGTGTGCGCAGGAACATCCTAGTGGTGCAGAGTGAGCACGAGCGGCAGGAGTCGTGGGAGGCCATCGGTGCGCGCCTCATCCGGCGCCTGTCCATGCGGCCCACCGCCGAGGAGCTCGTCGAGAGGAACATACTCAAAAGTAAGCACAGAATCATCATCATTCATCATTTCAGCCGAAAGACGTCCACTGCTGGACATAGGCCTCCCCCAAGCACCGCCACCTCGACCGGTTCTGTGCTTCTCGCATCCAGCGGATTCCTGCGGCTTTCATAAGGTCATCGGTCCACCTTGTAGGAGGCCTTCCAACGCTACGTCTTCCGATACGCAATCGCCACTCCAGATCTTTTCAGCCCCAACGGCCATCTGTTCTGCGTGCAATGTGCCCTGCCCATTGCCACTTAAGTCTGGAAATTCTTCGAGCTATGTCGGTTACCTTGGTTCTCCTGCGGATCTCTTCATTTCTGATTCGATTACGTAGAGAAACTCCAAGCATAGCCCTCTCCATTGCTCTTCGGGTGACTTTTAGCCTTCTAATAAGGCCCATTGTGAGCACACAATACATAATTATATTGTATAACGGGCTGGTTGGTATCCGCAACTGCACGTCCCAAGCGCGTGTTTTGCGTACGGGTGGAAATTTCTATCATCCAAACCACTTCAGCTCCTCAAGGAGACCAGCACACAATACATGCTATTGATTCTTCTTTTCGTGTCAGTAGATCAATTCTATATTTTTGTTCGATAATAGCAGCGAACTGGATGGCCCTGTTGTTTACTTCATTCAAACTCTGAAGGGTGCACTATTATGCACTGCAAACACTATGTTAAACGCGCACATGCATAATTTTTCAGTTTCGATTAGTTGTTAAACTTCACATAGTCTGTTGAATTTGAGCTTTAACGTCTCAAACCTTGTTTTTGGGACTTATTTCTTAAACAAATGAGAGTTCTGTGAATAGGGTTTTGGTAATACCACCATACACACTCCTTCACGCATGTTACTAAACTGTTACGTTACAGGCCAGTCACCCGCCGAGGAGAAGAAGCAAAAGGAGGAGAAGAAACGCTATCTGTTGCGCAAGCTCAGCTTTCGACCCACTGTCGACGAGCTCAAGGAGAAGAAGATCATCCGTTTCAGTGATTACATCGAAGTCACACAGGTAATAACAATGCTCATAGGAAATTTTAACGGGATTAAAAACGCCTAACGAAGCCGGGTCACTTGATCTCCCCGTTGGCGAAAATGGAAATATCACGTTGTATTGGGATCGATCTATTATCACCAGAGATAGGAATAAGTAGTATTAATTTACCTAAACTTCGAAGAAGGAAGTAACATAGAGTGGATCCCGAAATAATTATAATGACGTTTAAATCTCGGGATTTAAATATAATTATTCCGGGATTTAAACGTCATTATTATTATTCCGGGACCTCAACCGATTGAGATGAAATTTTGCACTCACGTTTAGTTTAGATGGCAATGCATGGTTAGCTAAGTAACGTCATTCTAAATCCAATATGGCGGATGGCCCAAGGTGGCAGATTTGTTACTTATTGTTCACTCCCATGATATCGGTATCAAATGAAAGGGTTATCTGAGAAGAATACGAAAAACTGACGTCTGCGTTCAAAGGTGTTAAGTAACATTTAGATACAATAACACAGCAATAGCTAAAAAAAACATTGTAAAGAGCGAGAATTGCTTGTGTAGATAAACAAGAATACAATTATTATGTAACTTCTCTCTTCTCGTGACAAGCGTTTACAAAAAAAAAAAAAAAAATATATGTAATTTTATATTTTTTTAGAGCACTTAAATAAAAGCTTGTTTTACAAATGTTTTTTTACTATAATATTTTTATTTATTTTTTATGAGTCTGGATTTGTGCCTGATTGATGGCATTAGGCTCGCCCCCTATAACATGCGACTTAAAAAATAACTGGCGAAATGTGGATGTACCTACTATAGGTACAACTGCCTAACCCTTCGGGGAAACAAGGCGTGATGTTATGTTGTTTTTATATTTAAAAAAAAAAATTAAATGAACTGTATACAGGATAAGTTTTAAACCAGTGCGTATCAGTAACAGAACATATTTCCATTATTTGTTAAATACTCTTATTTTTTGGTCATACTTGAAATCAGCAAAATATGGATACAATCTATTCGTAATAATATAAATGGGCGAGCGCACAGCTGATAAGTATAATAACCGGCACCAGTCGTGAGCACAGATGGGAAGTAGTGGAGGTACACTTTCGGCTAAATAAAAATGACACGCGAGAGTCCAATAGACGACGAGTATCGACTGACGAACCAATCGCATACAGCTCGGCGCACCCCGGCTTCTTCATTCCGCCAAAGAGACCTAAAAATTTACTACTGCGCAGGTGTCAGTTTGTGCTCACGACTCATGCCGGTTACTATACCTACTACTGCGTTCCGCTTCACTGACCGCGCCGCCGGCGCGTTGCTCGACGAGTATCCATTATACTAGTTTCAAAATAAACATATTTCAAAATAAACATATTTATAAATAAAGTATATTCTATTCTATTCTATCGATAACTTCATTTGTTTGTACTAAGACAATATATCAAAATAGGAAATAGGTGTATACCCGTTTAAGTTTAATTTGTCAAAATTTGCGCACTGATTAAAAACTTTTCCTGTATAAATGAAATAAAGGAAATAATTAATCAATTATTTTAGAACCAATATTTGAAATACATATTTTTTTACAGCGTTATAAAAGAAATGAGTATGCATAATTGCGTTCCTTTAAAAGGAACGGTGACATCTGCGAAAGATGTCAACTGAACCGACCTTCACGATATATTTCCGGTAGTGGTTCGTCATCATAACTTTGTTTATTTTTTGGCAACATAGATACATTATATCTTGTAAAAAACTTCAGTAGCCGAGGACTTGCACTATTTTTCCCTATTTTTGGCTACGGTCATGAAAACCTCTTATCTGACTTGTGTACCAGTGGGCCAATGTTCAATCATACTGTTTGTTCAGGCGCATGACTACGACCGTCGCGCGGACAAGCCGTGGACTCGCCTGACTCCGCGGGACAAGGCCGCCATCAGACGCGAGCTCAACGAATTTAAGAGTTCGGAGATGGCCGTACACGAGGAAAGCAAGCACCTTACCAGGTATGCCCGTTAATTAGCTATTTTCTAAGCATATTAATTCTACCTGGAACCGAATAATTTTGCCCCTATACAACTTTTTCTTCTTGGTCATAAGAAGCTTTTAATAGCAGAGCACGTCCAAATGAGATTGCCGTTCGAAGGTTGTTTCTCTAGAAACACGTGAGCGCTATGTCCACGTTGACACGTGCCGTCGGTGTCCGCAGATTCCACAGACCATGACGGCTGTGCCTTCGAGCCGGAGCGGAGCGGAGCGCGCGCGGCTGAGCCGGCGCGCCACAGTACGCAGTCCTGCGGCGCGGCACGCCACTAGCTACTCACACGGAGCGACTCTTACCGACCACCGGCCGTGGCCGCATCTGTGATTTTTAATGTTATTTATATTGACTTCTTCCGTTTTCTGGAAGATTTGTATGCAATAACTTACCAGAACGCATCGGTAAAGTGTTGAATATTCTAAAGTTGCGTTGTACCGCCGTTTGACGTTACGTTTTGTACATGCGTACCGAGAGTGCAATTTCGTTTTTTAATTTACCTACTATGTATCGTAGTTATTGCCGAGTACAATTATTGTCATTATGGTTTCGTTTATTATAATTAAGTTGACGTATTCTAAGCATAACTATACATTCTTTGAATTGACCTTCGAGAAAGGTTAGTGATACTGTTTATTGTGGTGGAGATTATGCGCTTTCAAACTATGTGAATTGTATGTAACGTTTACATGTGAATTATTTTGATATGTGAGACGTATCCAACATATTGTATTTTTTGTAAACTTGTGATTTTTCTTATATTGCTAGCTCTTAGCTCCGTAGTCGTTAAGCTAGATTTCAACTTTTAACTATTTATTTGGCGTAAAATTTATACTGTATTATGTTACGGTCACAAATTGTATTTTTTCTTTGTGTGTCGTATTTTATAAGGTAGACTCGATCACACATGTTTCGCTGAAAGCGGCGCTAAATGCAACATTTTATAATAAATACAGATCTTTTTATACTTCCCGAATAAAATGTTGAATCGTTCTAAATCAATTTTACAAGTTGCGGCATTTTTTTGAAGATAGAGTTTGGACTTTGGAGATACTACCATAGTTTTTCAATAAATTGTTATTAAACTTTTTGTGAACTTGAAAACGTATAATTTGTATTCTCATCACACTGACTGGGTGTTCTATTAGATTTTGTAATATTTTGTTGAGATGTGATTGTAGGTGTTATATTGGTTAGAAATGAAATGTTTTGATAAAAGCGCGTGTGTGCGATGTAGGTACTACTTTGGAATGTTCATTTGATGTTCTTAAAGTGCTTCCAAATTTGTTATTAACAGAGATCGGAATAGGTAGAGTTAATTTAGCTACACTTCGAGGAAGGATGTAATATAGAGTGGGTAATACCTCGCGGAAATCCCGGAATAATTATGACGTTTAAATCCCGGGATTTAAAAACCACGAATTATTTATTAGACTTTATTTATACTTACAAATTATTGATTTGTAGTATGATATATACATTTTTTTAGGGTAACGTACTAAAATAGCTAAAAAAGCTATTTAATTTAATAGTTTTAATACGGAACCCTAAAAAAATTATATATGATTCTGGAAATCAATAATTTGTAACTATAAATAAAGTACAATAAATAATTCGTGGTTTTTAAATCCCGGGATTTCAACGTCATTATAATTATTCCGGGATTTTAGAGGAGGTATTATCCTCTCTATGTTCGTCGAAGTTTAGGTAAATTAACTACCTATTCCAATCTCTGGTTATTAAAGAGTAAACATTATTCAACTGCGAAGATAGTCGCATCGATATTAGTGCTATTCGTTATGGTTATCCGCTACACGTGTCGTGTTTGTTTGCTCAATCGTAGCCAACCGCCCAGTTGTGTACTACTGCCACTGATATACCACCTATTATCTCCCGAAATTACATTTTAATATTAATTCCTGTAAAGTTTACTTTATCATATAAAAATAATCAAGACATAGTTTGCCACAAATATGTATGAATTGTAGTAAATATAATTTACTGATAGGTAAATAATTCCATAATTACTTACAAATGAAACAATAGCAAAATAAGCGTCAACCATCTGAACAGAGGCAATTAATTTGTGATTATTCGATAAGACTACTGGTCCAGTTATGAGATTCCTAAGTACAGGGAAGAACTCAGTGATTATAACGCACTAATAGAACACTGTTGTTATTAAAGTAACACTGAATATTGAGCTCAATGTTAAACGTGTTAAATAGTTAGGCTTTATTATGTCCATCGTGTGCGTGACGCAACCTCGGCGGGAACAACTTGTTAGCCTACGAGTAACTCTAGTGTAAGTTACTCAAACGTTGAACGAAATTAATCACTAATTAATGATTCAATAAGCTATTATAAAGCTGTAGCTGTTAAATACATAATTATACGCCTTCTGAGTTTAAACTGATTATTTGACAACGTGTCGATACGTTTTGTTTCACGTCGAGACTTTCCCGATCGGCTCGACGCTACATAGAGAGCAATAATACTGCTATCGGCTTGTTTGGCAAACGAGCGACATTATTTGAACTAGCGTTGAAAACTTTTTGTATTACTGTATAGATTAATTCTTCTTAGTGTAACTAATAGATAGGAATCAGTTATAAATATTTTTTAAAGCGATGTATTGTTCAGTAGCGGTGCCATTTCGTGTGAAGTGTTTTCATGAGTAAGTCATCCTGGTTCTGATTGCGAGGGACGCGAGTCCGTATAAGTTAGTACTGGCCACGATGTTAATGTTGGCAGTACTGAAGTCAATTTGGTAACACGAACTTTGCATTAGTCTGAAGAATGTTTTCATTACACGTGTTTTTATATAGCGATTATTCTGTTATGTTTAGTCAATGCGTAATTACAGTACATTATATAAAATTATTATAGCAAGCTACAGAAATGTTGATATAATGGTTATTCTTGAGACCATTCCATTATAGAATAAAGTGGAAGCCAAAATGACGACTTATTTTTCTAAACGATTTTGTTAGATTTGCAATTAAAACTAATAAGGTAAAATGTAGATGTTTATCGATATATAATATTACTTAATAAGACATTCAGATTTTCCAAAGATCTAAGGCTCAACTAAATTCTTTTAACTAGCTTACATACGATGACATCCACTGTGTATGTATGTGAAAATCAAGCTATCGTCAAAGATAAGCCTTCCTCAGGCGACACCCCACAAGTGTATAATTGCGATATTATTTTTTATAAAATCAAATGTGATATAATTATTTTTATTTCTAGTGTTAAATATTATTACACATTTTTTACATTCACTATGTTATTCAATCATTTCCTACGAGAAAAGAATTATTAGTCAGACTTGTAAGCGCTCACCTTTGTTGATTCACCATAAATCAATACTTACCTGTCTTTTTTCACAATGCAATTAGCATCACAGACACTGCAATGTTTCGTATAGGAGGCGTCGAAACGTACGTTCTTCGTGTAATTAATAATTTGATATATCTCACAAAGTATTTTGATAACAAGTGCAGGCAAACTGTTGAAATGTTGACTTAAAAATATTTTTCCATGTTTACACTTAGAGCCATACCTCACCGGGACGCCATGGCGTCAGGTCGCGCTGCCAACAAAATGTATGATTGGCTGCGTAACCAAATGGAAGCCAGGTGAGCTACACTATATAGCTGTATACATTTAGTTGGCAGAGCGACCTGGCGACGTCGCTATGGCGTCCCGGGGCGGTATGGCTCTTACGGTGTACGTATAATGTACTAGTGTTTAATATACCCTAATATATTTATGTGACGCTGAATAAACATACTGGCTGGTTGAAAAATGATAAAGTTTGCTAACATATTTGGTCTATTTTGCCGATCGATTAACTATCTATCTCTGAAAAAGGCCAAGGTCAAGGTCACGATATAATCATTGCTCGTTTCGATCGACAGAAGTAGAGCATATTTGTAAGCTCCGTAAAATGATGAAGATCTATTATATCAGCTACGACATAATCCATGTATTTAGGGATTTTAAAGCAATTATATCGATAAACATTCTTTTAAAATTATGTCTGTATATAATTTTATTATAATGTAAATTATGGAATCTCTCATTTCCAATAATTATCGTTCATAATTTTTTGTGCTATTACGATTTATAATTGCTAATCTTCAGTAATCTGTATACTGTTGCTTTTATTTTAAACATCATGTAAATTATTAATGACTTGTTGTAATGAGTATATATTGATAGCTATAAAATTACTTGTTTTATATAAAGTAAGTCTGTAAATATCATAATTATACATTAAGTTTTATACAATATTGTTTTTGTTTCTACCCCAACCCTGTTTTAAATTCCAATATAATTTTTGTACTTCAAACGACACACAAAACCGTAACCACTTTTCATACATACAACTAAAGCATGGAAACTTAAAAGCAGTGTGTACCCAAGCAAAGCGAACTATTGTTTTGGGGAAGTTTAATGAAATATTAATGAAGGCTTTGACCCGTGGGGCTGTGCCGGTGTCGACTTTCGATGGCGCTAACTTATGGTCGTGCGACTGGGTTGAGAGAAAGTTAACTGTAGTGCGTGCCCGTTACTGCGAGACGCCGCGCTCAGTCCGCGCCGGCCCGCCTCGCGACCGCACCTCACACCGCCGCGCTGCGCACGCGCCGAGCCATGTTTACCTTGCAACCGACGAGCCCGCAAAAACATAACAGAAAGTGACAGTGTTCAATAACAAAGCTTATCCAGAAAAACGTGAAAACAGTGTGTGTTGTGCCTACAGCCTATGAGTCCATAGCGAGGGGTCACAGTGTAAAAGTGCAACGGCCGGAACAAAGGATCATTGCTATGACGTTCTCTGGAAACACGAAGGAGAGTAAACCGCGACCCGTGAAAGATGCATGGGAGTCAGAGGTGAGTGTACCCACCATGATTTCTAATTTCTAATGCATGTGTCGCAGCGGTTAATTTTATTGACACGCGTGGGATCAATGGTATTGTTATGGTATCATAGATTTCATCTCACTTAATTATTCGTGTGACAGTTATCTGTATTTAATCACCACTTTCTCTTTAGATGATATCACAGATATTTTCAGGAGCTTATTGTGCGAAGCTTTTAATCCCATTGTCTTTTGCAACGGCAAAATGCAATTGATTTATAAATAGTCTCACTTTTTAAAACAATGCATTCAAGGATGCTAACCAAATTTAAATACTTATGAGCCTTGGACGCTACATCTGAGTTACAATATCACAAAAACACTGAACTGCACAAGACAAGAAACGAATTCCTTGAATTCGTTGGCTAAAATTAGAAAACTTACACTCGAAGCTCGGAGCTTTAAAAGTTTTTTAGAAACTTTCCTTGATGACCTACTCCAACACAAAATTTGAAAACGAATGTTATCTGCTACATTGCTTAGGTACATGATGCGTTTTTTTTATTTTTTTTGAGGATGGGGAATCATCAAATGTCCCCTCCGCTCTGGGTGGAGCGGAAGGGAGTGTCAGACTCTTACTGACTAAAACCCACCCGTGTTCCTTCCTTGGCCCTTTATGTTCCGGGGCAGCGGTACCCCTTTCGGACAATCCCGCTGATTACATCATGCCCTGCCCTTACAATTTAGGTAATAAGGTTGCCGGTAATATTTAACTAAAAAGCTACTGTTTTACTGTGTGCTACTATTATCTACTACATCGCTTAGATCATGCCCTTACAATAATAAGGTTGCCGGTGAAGGGGATTCTTCGCGAAGTTTTTGTCTGTCTGTTTGTGCTGGCTAATCTCCAAAACGGCTGAACCGATTTTGATGGGACTTTTACTGGCAGATAGCTAATGTTGTAAGGAGTAACTTAGGTTACTTTTATTTTAGAAAAAGCCACGCGGGCGAAGCTACAGGCAGCAGCTAGTAGGTAATATTAAAGCTGTATTTGTTGAACGTTTACGTTGTTGCAATATTTGGGTACCCTATTATTAATGAACGTATCACACATAGATTACTCATACATGATTAAACCGAGGCGCTTTAACCGAGTTATTAATTAACATACAATGCAGTATTGAAATCTCTCTTGGGAACAGTTTGATGAATACGTATTACTAAGCCATGATAATAAATTTATTAGTGTCATTACGGTCGCGTCCGCCTAAGTTACTCCCCCTAGCTATCTGCCAGTAAAAGTCCCGTCAAAATCGGTCCAGCTGTTTCGGAGATTAGCCGGAACAATCAGACAGAAAGACAGACAGACCCAAAAAAGAAAATGCTATTAGTACCTACCGTTTATACTTTCATATGCATTTAGTATTGACATATACATTAATATTTTGACATTACAAACAGACACTTCAATTTTATTTATTTGTATGTATTGATATAAAGATTATCGTTACACGCCTGTATTTTCCGAAGGGGACCTATGCTACTAGGAATTCTCATGTAATAGGGGCGAGCCTATTACTATTAACTGGCCCCGAATTCAGACTCCAGGCTGCTGAAAAATTACTGATCGACTCAATCTACAGATCGGATAATCGGATGCATATTTACCTAAAAAACGAAACATATTGAAAACATCCCACGATTCCGGGATCGACGAATTTAGAGTTCTGATTATAGAATTGAATGTACATTAACTTACTTTCAGCCTGAACGTAAGTTCAGGTGTTCAACCTGACGCGTGAATGGTTCAGGTTTTGGCTAATATTGAACTCACTTTTGTATCGAAAAAAATAAAAATCTCGGGATTCCGAAATTGATAAATATACTACTTTTCGACTATAAAATCGAATACTAGCTTATGGTGTAAAGTTAAGCAATACCACATATTTAAGAAGTCGTGTCGCTACCTTGTATCCGATTAGTGGTGCATTCCCGGATTAGCTGAAATCCCGGGATTTATAGGAAGCCGCTGCCATAATTTCATAGCCAAAAATTAAATTTAGGTAAATATGCATTCTTAAATCCGATCTCAATAACACTTTATTTGCCCGGCTGTGGATTAGGCTTACAGAAAAATATCGATGTATCGATACATCGATATTTTTTGGCGATATTTATTAATTCGATATAGGTATCGATATAAAATATCAAGTATCGAAAATTTATCAAATACGATATATTTTCAAAAGCAACACCGTTGTCGCCACTGACTAAAACCGCTGGAGTTCAAAACAAAAGAGTATTTTTTTTTTTGGGACTAGGGATCGCAGGATCGTCGTAAACGCGACAGCTGAACGTGGGTTCAGCTGTCGCGTTTACGACCACCTGACCAACTGAATACATACTCGTAAACAATATAATCATCAAGCGTTCGTTCAGGCAGCAACATGAAAATATGCTATGCTTTAGGGATAACTTACTTTTGCTCTTAGAACTCACACCACGCCTCTCCACCTCTCCGCGGCATTTGAAATCGGTGTTGCATGTCGTTATTTTCCATGCATAGATCAGCTGTCGTCTCAGTATTTTCACTTCCTCCCTAGCATTATATTTATCGTATTTCACTAAACGGCTACGTAGATCTTGTAAAACAGGATTACTTTACCTACGTCAGTGGTATAAATATAGCTACTTTAATTACTTAGAGCAATATAGCTATTACTTAGAGCAAAAGAGAGCTAGATAAGTCTCGAATAATCTAGAAAATATCATCTAAGATATATTCATGTGATCTTATAGTTTTAATACAAGGAAGCTGCTCTATGAGAGCGGGTTTTCTAAATGATTGTTTCTTGATTGTAGATCCAGCTGTAGTCTATACTAAATTAATTTCGGCCTCTAGCATATTCGAGTAGGTTTCGTATTCGTTTTTCCTCCTTGAAGGACCTCATCCGGGAAAGTAGCACCACAAAACACAGTGTTCCGTTTTAAAGGATATGTGTGTAATCACAGGCGTAAAAGACAATTTCAGCTTTGTCTCATCATCAGCCTATAGCAGTCCACTGCTGGCCATAGGCCTCTCCAATTGCACGCCATTCAGCTCGATTCTCGGCAACTCTCATCCAGCGGCTACCAGCCACCTTGCGAAGATCGTCGCTCCACCTAGCCTGAGGGCGTCCTACCTTACGTTTGCCGATTCGCGGTCTCCACTCAAGAACACGTCTATCCCAACGGTCATCGGTTCTACGGCTAATATGGCCGGCCCATTGCCACTTCAGCTTGCTTATTCTGTGAGCTATGTCGACAACTTTGGTTCTCTGCCGAATCACCTCGTTCCGGATTCGATCTCTCAGAGAAACTCCAAGCATAGCCCGTTCCATAGCTCGCTGAGCGACCTTGAATTTATGGACCAGCCTTACCGTGAGTGTCCACGTTTCGGCTCCGTAAGTCATAACAGGCAGGACGCACTGATTGAAGACCTTGGTCTTTAGGCTCTGTGGAATACGCGACGAGCTTTGTCTCTACGATGGCAAAACATTATGCTCTATAGGCAGGGAATGAGGACCCGTACCTATATAGTACCTAAATTGCATATCAAAATACGTATAATCATCATTGTTGGCTTGGTAAAACGAGTTTTACAGCCGAGACGGTAAGGTAACAAGCTCGACCATTCCTTAATAGCCTTGGTAGGAAAAGTGATCGAACGTCGACGATCCGAGATGTACTTACCTATGTCTACCTATAGCTACTAGGTAGCTATTGCAGATTGCAGTAATATAAAAAACCCCCGACACAAACCAAAACTTTTAAAAAGTGAAAAAAAAAAAGTGTTTTAAGTTTAATATAATTTGTAGGTAATATTTTGCTCAAAAGCGTCGTCGCTTCGGGGGACGGCTAATCAATTTAAGAAATTAACAGCAGCTATTCTTTCCACAATAGCATACATTCATTATTGCTGGATAAAAGCCTTGTCTGTTTAGCGTTTTCATTAGCCGTCCCCCGTCACGATGGACGGCGCTATATAGAACCAAAATATTACCTACAACATATATTAAAAACTTAAAGGGCCAACACATATTATTTTTAAAATTTTTAATAGTTTTTGTATGTCGGGGTTTAAAAAAAACTTTTATTTCCTGCTTTTTAAACTTTATATACAAGTAGACACTCTAGCCTACTGTACGTATTTTTCCCCACAGTAAAGCTAGTTACTCATTTATCCTCATTTCTATTTGCTACTCCATCACCAGACCCTGATCACCATGTATATATAACCTATTCATTGTGAACATTCCAATGAGCCCAAACACGATACCTGAGCTGTAAGTTGGTGAGTTAGTTGGGTATCCTGCAAATTCCAGGTGATGCTGCAGCATCATTTCAAGGTAACTATTCTTCTAATATAATTGAAGTAACAGAATACCAAATTTCGAGTCGTTCAGAGCTGTGGAAGATACTCACATCCATTCATCAACTAGAAAAGCACCAAACTAAACAAAATTAAAATAAACAAACTACTTACACAATCACACTAAACGATCCAACCAACAAAAAACTAGATAATCTTCAAACGGCTGCACCGATTTTCTTGAATCAGAGCTAAGAACACTCTCGATCAAGTCAGCTTTCAAACAATTTTTTTTTTTTTTCTGCCGTTTTGGAGCTACGATGGCGCAGACAGATACACATATACAAGCGTTAAACTTATAACACCCTTCTTTTTCCGTCAGGGGTTAAAAATTGTCCTTGCACCTATCGTAACATAACGTTAGGGGCGAGAAATAATCATGCGTGAATGATTTTTCTAACTGAACAGACAACAGCTGTGCTGCTGGGGAATTTGTTGTGCCACTTCAAATTCAAATAATTTATTTTCTCTTCACAAACAATGACATCATAAAGACAAGCTTAAAAACTACGTGACACTAGTTTGTGAGAGACTGGTGTCTGCACTAGGAATACCTGTATACAATGACGTATTTTAACATTTTTCGCCCTGGGCTAATACGGTTTTCCGCTCCGTAATTTAACAAAACAAATAAATGCGAGAACGAGGGAAGTGAACTCGAAATGTTAGCACCTCGGATAGATTAGATTTTGTTTTTACCATTCATACTGGTGATATTGAAGCAACTTTTTCGACTTATGCATAAAAAGCTTCAATTCCATTAAGAGACTTTAGGATTCAAGAGCGAGCGCAGTGAGCTCAAAAAAATGTTTTGACATATCATACAGTTTAGAAGTTAGGACGACTAGAAGATAAGTAGTGCTTGAATCAAGAAAATCAGGCAGACTGCAAGGGGCGCCTGCAGTCTGTCGCCCCAGGCCATGGCCCTATTGGTCATAGGGTAAATACGCCACTGCCTGTATAGCAGATCATGGTATAACATAAAAATCAATGATAGACTCACAATTTAGAAGCAATAAAATAAAAAGAGAAGTGGAAAAATGCGTGATCTGATATGTGTAGGGAAATTAGAGGGATGGACTGTTTTGGATGAGTTAGTAATACCTCGTAGCTTTACAATCTAAGCCATAGAGCTAGAATTAGAGCTTTCTTGCAATATCCCGCCCCTAACGTATAATTGGATTTTATACATATACTACTCAAATAAGTAAATGAAAAGTGATGATGAATATCTTTTCTAGGTATTATCTGGTTCTTGAATTTATGTTATGCTACACTGGTAAACAACCATGGGGATAACCCAAACATGTTCCTACTGTGTAGGTTCGAGGCTCCATATTATGCTCGAATAAGTATGCACTATCCTGTCGAATGCTGCTAAACTCTTTACAATACTTAAACAAAATTAAAAAGGTATTATAAAATATATATTTCAAACAATAAAAGTAATTTAAGTAGATTTAGAAATCGAGAAACATTGCGAAAGTGAATCAAATAAGAAATGCCTGTCTATACTTAAAGCTTTTTCTGACTTTTTGGCGAATGATGCGAATTGAGTGAGAGAGAAGTGTGTCACTGTTGATATTAACGGCGCGGCCGCAGCGATGTCATCCGTGATCCGGGTCGCCGCGCCGCCGGCCAGTGTTGGCTGACCGAACACGGCAGTGCAGCGGCCCTGTCTACATTACAAATTAGAATTTGTCAACCAGTATTCACTGAGACTCGGATTTATAGATGCCAATTTAAAAAGTCATCTATTCTTAATTGATGAGCCAAAATTTATGAATTAATTAACTTCCAGAAGTTGCAGATCTCTTTGTTCGTTGTCTTCCATCACAGTGGTGATTCGTATGTTAATAATCTAATGAAAACAAATCCATACTTCCATACTAATATCATAAATGTGAAAGTAACTCTGTCTGTCTGTATGTTACGTTTTCACGCCTAAACCGCTGAACCGATCGTTATGAAATTTGACAGAGATTATAGCCTGGGATATGGAGAAAGACATAGGCTACTTTTTTACGCGATAACCGACATCCACGCGGGCGGAGCGGCGAACAAAAGCTAGTATAATTTATATATTAACAAGCCACTTGGATACATGAAATAGCTTCTAGAACTCTAGCTTAAAGGTACTTACGGGGAATTATTATTTTCTCGGCATTAGATCACCATTTCTGAAATTCATCATTCAAATTACACATCCACCTAAAAATAAGTAAGCTTTAGGTACCTTATGAAGTTATGACATTCAAATACCTACAATAAAAACTAGTAATCAGCAAGGTGAACAAATTCTAAAAGTTCACGACCTTCTGCAGTTTCATTTGTCACGAAGTTCATCTCAACATCTAGTAATAGCGCTTTCCAAGATTTTGAACGCAACGAAAATTCTGTCACTTTTACGAAATGTTAAATGTAGTACATAACAAACACTACTTACTGGGTATTACTTACTGAGAACTAGGTGAGCTTTGAATAGACAGACAGACATAGATATGCGTACCACTTGGTTTAAAACAGATCCATAAACAGGTTGCTCGCAGGTAGTATTTCAAAACGGTCGGTCAGCGGTCCGGTTACATAGAGAACCACCACGCGAACATAGACAGAGAAGAGGCCTAGAATGAGTGATGCGCGGATGCCTACTTACATCATTATTTACATTACTCATGTTTGTATAACACGGCATAAAGTTTTTTTTTATATTATGAAAATTATTGAAGTGGTCAACGAGTGAGCCAAAATATGTAAAAATACTTGAACTAGTTTGACCAGGGTTATACTATACTTAAGTTTATAACAAAAGGTTCGCTTACCTACTTACCTACCTATCGCAAAGGTCATAAAGATATTTTATGGTCCAGCTACGTGCAGACTTGAGAGTCATAATGTTTCCAATGTCGAAGTTCACGTACCATTTCACTCACTATGTAAAGAGACTGTTCTGAAATCTCCCTATCCATTTGATATTTGGAGTACTTCGAATCCATACATAGGTATTTTAGAGTATCAATTCACTGGCCATGTGTAGCGTAGGTACTCTACGCACGCTACGCTACGCGTGCCTATCCATACGCATCCCCTACGCCGCCGTAGAGGATGTGTTGAGACTGAGACTGAAAATCGCGTACAGCGTAGACACGTCGCTTATGGCGATGATAACCGACTTTTAATGATTTTATACTGAAGATCACGTCTAAACGAGTGTTAATGATTTGGAAAAAATATTATGTTAAATTAAAGCATTTTCTTAATAACTTAATATATGAATATTTTAGATTATGTTTATAGTACATAGTGAAATTAATTTGTAAAGTTATTTCTAACGCGGATAAGAAAAATGAATCACGCAAAATCTATCAAGCGTATTTTTCTGAAACCTTCACATTTTTAAAGATAACTCAATTATTGATCTTTTAGTATACATGTTTTATTAAAATACCTTTTGTTTTATGTATAATAAATTAATAATGCATTTTATTTGGGACATATTACATTTTAGTGTCAGAATGGTCTCGCCATTGTGAGTATTTGACAGTGTTTGTATGGCAAATCTGTCAAAAACTCACAATGAAGAGACCATTCTGACACTATTGTAACAGCAGACTTGAGGCCCTGGTTGTGCGAGTCCTATTACTGGCTGGACGTACAACGCGTTGCGTGAGCTCAGTACAGAACACGAAAGCTAACCACTCAAGGTTGGCATATATCGCCAATACTAATGTAGGTATCGAAACTGTAGGTAAGTATTGGTAATACTTACCTACAGTTTCGATACCTTCATATTAACGTCGCAAAGGGTTAGAGCTTTATTTAAAAAAAAAATATTACTAAAACGAAATTAGGTCGGAAACACGCATAAACCTGCGGGGATTACAGGTGTGATGTTATGTTTATGTTAAGAAATGAAAAGTCATGGGAGGACCATTTCGTTCACGTTAAACATGTTGAGGGGAGAAGTAGGTTTTTTTTGAAAATAGAGAGAAAATCTTTAAATTCTAATTAAGTATAAACCCGTTCAGAGGAATGTCTTTAATTAAATAAGCTTGAAATGTCTGTAAAATTGATTAAACTAACTTCCATTGTAATGTAAATTGATAATTAATTAATTAATCTCTAGCGTAAACAATTACGTAACGTTAACCGTACGGTATTTGCAGCAGTTGACAAAATTGTATATACTTATTCAACTTTCACAGAGACACCTTTCTGTTTTAATTACTGCTTTCTTTACCGGTAGTGTCAATTTATTACGTGCGAATGCTTTGTATTCACAATTTACGAATGAAGCGATAACACCAGCTGTCCGTCTAGCGAATCTTGCCCCAGATTTATCAAACAAGCGATCAGGTGGGTTAGGTTTCCGTTAATCTAATACCATTAGCCATTTTCTGTCAACAAGATGTCACTGTCGCCGTAGGCGATACTGGTTTACGTTTAAATTAGCGTTCGGTCGTCGCAAACGCCATTATCTGCAAATGAGCACGTACCGAACGAAAGTGAGGGCGTCCGCATTGTTAAAGTTAGAGATCTTAATAGAAACCAGCGAAAAGGCTGCGGCGTGCGCGGAGCTCAGCTCGAGGCGGCTTTGTTGTTGCAGCGCTGAGCAAAAACGTGAGGCTGAGGCGGGATGTAGGTCGCGACAAGTGCACGCTGCTCGTTGCACGCGCATTGTACGCAGTATTCAGGCAGGCAGGTATTCTGTAGCTAGGCAGTCTAATCCGGCTGCGAGAAATAAAACAAGACATAATAGAGTCGCACTCTTTTCCGCTGGATTCTTTCCTTTTCAATCCCAAAATAAGAGAAGTTTAAGGGGGAAGCGCTAAGGTAGCCCGCGAAATTCAAATATTCTTACGTTTTTTTGCACTTTGCAGATCAGTGGCAGGTTGTATGTTGATCAAAATATGATTTGTGACCGTAACAAGTATGTATTTACAGAATTATAATCATTAGAACCAGCAATACAACTCCTTAAGTTAGAATTGCCGTCAATGTAATGATTTTATGAAATAGTCGTTCAATACGGTTACTTGGTCTTAGACAGTTGTATTGATGATTTTAATGATTATAATTCTGTAAATACATACTTGTTACGGCCGCAAATCATATTTTGATCAACATACAACCTGCCACTGACATGTGGACGTCATGTCATGGCATGATATACAGTGAACTACGAGAAGATCGTGACAGTATTTTAATTTTCGATTATAATATCGAAAAATAAATTATTGAAACAAGTAGAGGAACGCATTGCCTAGAGTGCATAGTGACAAAAGAGTTGATTAGCACAATAGGTTTTTAGAAAAAGCTCTTCTTCCGTCATGAGTTTCGCGCACGGGATGCGGAATATTGCTCGTGAACAGGGACCGATATAGATACTCAAAGAATACCGATATTTTTAAGAAAATACCGATAACAGTATCGACATCTGGCATAAATACTGGTATTTTATATCAGTAATTTGAGTATCGGTATAAAATATCGATAATTATATCGATACTCAGTACTGATAACAGGCTACAATGTGACGTCACAGAATCTTTATTGATGATTCTTAAGTAAATATATATTTTTTACAGTCGAGAATCATATTTTGATAAAGAAACAACCTGACACTGACCTGCAAATTGCAAAAAACGCAAGAAAATTTAATAATAACGGTATTATATCAATACCCATATAACGGTTTTTATAGCGATATTTTGGTATCATGTATCCAATTATATCGGTATTCAGTCCCTGCTCGTGAATGTGCCTGTGCTCGCATCCATAAGGGCCTCAAATATCGCGAGATCAAGCTGCAGTGTTTGGAGAAATAATAGGCCATTCATGACGAAGTAGATAAAGCGGTATATAACAACTAAAAACATCAATAACCAACCAGACCGCGGTAAATTGAGAGGGATTTGTCCTGAGGAAAAAAAAAAACAACATACCATCTTAAAAATTTAAAAGTTCATCTTAAAAGTTATGGCCACAACGAACTATCTATTGGTGATAGAGGGTCCTAATTATATCTCAAGATAATACCAGGAGTGGCTTAGTGGAAGCCGATCTCAAATATATGTAGAAGCATCATCAAGAAACCTCTCACTAAAACACTCAAAAAAGATCATGACCGGGAAGTCATCGATGTCTTAGACTGGCCCTTACTGTCGCCCGATGCTGACCTGATTAAAGTGTTTGGGCGTTGATAAAGCATAAGATGTGTGTAAAAAATACACATACTTGCTGAACTTATACTTAACATAAAATTGGTATTATAATGGACGTCTTTTAACCGCGAAGTCGCGTCGCCAAAGAGTATAAATAATGTAGTGGGAAAATGCCTCAAAGATAACAGGCGATTACAGACAATGGAGGAGTCCGGAAAGCGTATTGATAATTGAAGTATGAATCCTGAACCACTATGATTATCATTTTCAAACGCCTAGGACAATTTTATTAGTAAATTTTACGCTCTTGTTGTACAGAGTGTAGATATAAATTTATGTTCTCTAACTTTTCAAAACGCAAAACGACAAAAAAAAATAAAAAAAAGTAATATCGCGTATCGTAAATCATTTTCTATCTAGGATATCGATGTTCTCCTTGCAATAAGTTCTGAAATTCCTAATCACCAACTTATTTCACGACCGAATAGGTACCTACAATTGCTTGTGCCAAGTAGGTATAATATTTTACTGAAAAAGTAGGTAGGTAGGTACAGTCAATTACATGGGTTTCGTTTCCCTAGGGGTGCGAATAATACCTACTTCCAGCTTTTTATGAACGCCGCACGAGCGGAACAACGTGTAAAAAATGTTCAGTGTTTCATGAAAATATATTTTATTTTTAGCCAGCTGACTAAAATCTGTTGAACCTGCGAAACAACTCTGTGTATGTATTGAAGTAAATTGTATTTAACTAAACATCGTTATAAGTAAACTTGAAAATAAAGATTAAAGATAGGTTTAAAAGGTTCATTGGGGCTTCCTACTTAAAAAAACCGCCGATACAAACAAAAACCACTAAAAAGTAAAAAAAAATTATGTATTGGCCCTTTAAGTTTAATATCAGTTGTACCTATACCCAAAGTCTCTAATTCAGATAATTTATGTAAACAAAGTAATGTCACTGTCAAAATGACACGACAGTGGTGCAAAACATTTTATCATATTTTTTTTTTTTTGTAAATAATCATGTATGAAATTAAAGTCAATTAATTATAAGAACTATGCAAACAAAATACCGTTGCCAAGCAATGTTTTATGAAGTGTGTCGGAGACACGGCCTATGATCGTCATAATCAGCCCTTTTAAGTCCACTGCTAGACGTAGGTCTCCCAAAATCGATTTCCACTCGAAACAGTTTACAGCCGTTTTCATACAAAATGTGGCTAGATATGCTACATACAATATGAATCTATGAATGAGAGTTGTATTATAATAAGTGTTGTTGAAAATGTAAAAAATGTGAAAATATTTGGATCTCCTGCATTGTTACCAGTATCATAAAATATTTTATAGGTACTAGAAAATCTCCTTTTTTTAATAACTTTGTTTAAAACCGAAAATTTATAAAAAAAATTACAGTATGATTATTTTAGAATTATTATTTCTTAAATTCAGTACTTAAAAGAAAATGGAAACTTATTTTTCGCCATTTTATGTGAATTACCATTACGAAGATATTTTTTTGATATGTTATCCCCTTTGTTTACATAAATGATCTGAATTTGAGACTTTGGGTATAAGTAATATTGGTCCAAGCGTCGACGCTTCGCAGGAAGGTAACAGCAGGTCTTCTTTCTCCATAATCTATCTAGGATAATGGAAAAACTAGCGAAAAATGAATGCATACATTCATTATTGCTAGGTCTAAGCCTTGTCTGTTTGGCGTTTTCATTAGCTGCTGCTATTATTTTTATAAGCTGGCCCCCGAAGCGTCGACGCTTGGACCAAAATATTAAGTCTTACAAATTAAGTATATTAAACTTAAAGGGCCAATACATATATTTCTTTTTTACTTTTTAGAAGTTTTTGTTTATATAGGGGGTTTTTTAATTTTTAAATTTAAGTTTTATTTCCTGCTTTTTAAACTTTATATTATGTAGGTATATTACTAGTAGACACGCTACGATCGACACGAGTCTCGCCGAAATCTGCGCAGCTGTATTTTTGCCACAGCGAAGCTAATTCTACTACTACTAATCTACTAATTTATCCTCATTTCTCTTTGCTACTTCATCATCAGACCCTGATCACCTATTCATTGAGTCCATTCTAATGAGCCCAAACACAATACCTCTAGCTCTGCTGTATGTTGGTGAGGGAGTTGGGTTGGCTGTAAATTCCAGACGAAATTCAGCATTGAAGTATGAGAATACCAAATTTCGACTGGATCAGACTTATGGAAGATGCTCACATCCATTCATAAATTAATTAATTAATGTATAATACAATAATAATAATTTAGTTTAATTTAATTATATAGAATATAATTTAATTTAATATCTATTTCATTTTTAATTCAATTAATTTTTCTAATACTATGGGTGTACTCGTATGTGTAAAAAACTTGCCTGAAATAAATGAATTTTATTTTATTTATTTTATTTTATTTATAAGTTAGAAAAGAGCTGATAATCTTTAAACGGCTGAACTGATTTTCTTGAATCATAGCTAAGAACACTCAATCAAGTCAGCTTTCAAACAAAACAAAAAAAAAAAACATAATCGGTTCAGTCGTTTGGTAGCTACGATGGCACAGACAGACACACAGATACACAGATACATGCGTTAAACTTATAACACCCTTCTTTTTCTTCTTCTGTAATCCCCGAAGCGTTAGGCAGAGGTGTATCAGTGGTACATCCACATTTCGCCAGTTAGGTTTAAGTCCCATGTAATAGGGGGCGAGCCTATCGCCATCAAATCCAGACTCCGGGAGTCCGGGCTGATACTGAGAAATTCCAGATGGTAAAACCCAATACCACTTTGCCCGACCTGAGAATCGAACCCAAGACCTCATGCTCAGCAGTAGCGCTCGCGACCACTAGACCAACGATGCAGTCAACTAGTGAAACATGCAAGGCAGAAATTAAAATACTAAGGCTAGGTTCAGGATAGCATGTTCTCTAGGTACTTTTGGCAAACGAGTTCGGAACAAGGAAACATGCAACTGCAATTACTGCTTATTATATTCCGTCCACTGAGAGAATGCTTTTTTGACACCTGTCAGTTTCATACAAAGGAATATTGTGTTTTACGAATTTAAACTTTATTAGTTCCAAATCTTGTACAACTGAGAGGTGTCAAAAAAGCAGTCTCTCGGTGTACGGAATATAGTAAATTACTACATTACAAATACCTAATTACTTGTTTTTATGTTCTTGCCTTTCATAGAAAAACATACATCAAACCGACTTCAATTAGGAACAACAATGTACACAAAGGAGGTAATAACGTGCTTATTTTGTATTACAAAACTGCAAATAAGTAGGTAATAAATACTTTAGTTGATACATCAATAATTTGCCATTAGCTTTCGAAGTTTCATCATTATACAAAGCTTTCCTCACCCACAGCTTGACCTTGCTTGTACTGCCTGAGAGAAGGAACTGTTCGCTCGAAATGCTTCCAAATATTCTCTTTGTTCCGCACGTTTGTGTCCAAATGCCATTTGTATGTCAGGCTTGTCACGCTTTTGTGGTCGCTAAACGACAGGCTCGCATAACTAAACCTTCCTTACTGATAATTTTCATAGAAATATAATTTGGTAATGTCTTGCAACATTAGCGTTAAACTTTCCTTCCAGTAATTCCAGCTATTGAAGGTACATTCAGTCGCTAGTCGCTACCATATTTCACAGTCGGTATTCAATATTCGTACTTTTCAGTTGCAAAAAAACAGTAAGTAAGTAATTGAATACGACAGTTTCTATGTTTTTTGCTATACGCTCATAATAGAGTCAGTCACAGTATTGCTTTAGGCTCATTACGCACTGTCGACTTGTCGCCGGCGACTCGATCCCTCGGCGACCAAAACATAAGCAAGCGACCGGCGACCAAGTGCGCAAACACCTATTTAAACTATAGTAAGTCACAGTTGCCGTCGACCGAGTCGCTGACGACTAGTCGACAGTGCGTAATAGCTCTTAAGGTCAAATAAAACTTGTGAGGGCGACCAGGCAAGACGATTAAATTCATAAACTTGTATAGATATAAACAACATATTTCAATCTAGTACTGTATTAAACTTAGTTACAAGCTCAAACTATAAAATAAAAATGATTGATTAGAGTAAGTAGTTTCATTTTATTTCCCGCGTTAGAAATAGCTCTACTTATACGCTAGTGGAGGGACTGGGGGAATAGTTATTAGTGTATTGTAACAATGGTTTAGATATTTCCCTAAACCAATGGACAAATCTCAAAAGTCTTGTTATTCCCGAGACTTTTGAGATCCCGATTTTCAAGACCGAGATTCCCGGGATGAAATAAATAATAATAAATATAATAATAATAATAGATATTTAGAGGTATGAGGAACAGGGTGTAAAGTTCACTCATACTCTATAGTAAAGGGAGGATCCTCCGACCAGACGGGTATTGAGTCTGGTGGGCACCTGCCCAACGATTGATGTCGGGATGTTGTATATATGCTAATCGCGCGGTAAACTCTGATAGCGCGATGCAGAATTTGTGACGTCAGATCTTTGATGCGTAGTTCGCATGTGGCGTTGTTGATACCGCCACAGATACAATAACTTGTAAGAAAAGTTCCTCTTCAAATACAATATGTAAGTTAATAACCTAAGAACCACGCCTATGATAACTTGAACTAATAACTTTAATGTAAATTATAAATAGATGTTGTGTAAAGTAACCTTTACAGCAAACAAACACAATGGGGTAAGTAATTGAATCCGAAATGGCATTTTAAAGTTCGAATGTTAACCGCAGCCATATTCCATTGACGCAACCGAACTATTTTCTCGCTGTTTGTAATCTAGAGCTCGAGCGCTCGAGACTACGGAGAAATAGTAATGCACCTTACGAAATTACACGAAACAACATCGCCGGTAATCTACATTATTATTAACGCGTTACAACCGCTTCTTATTATAACAGTTAATTATAAAGTACAATCAACACTTACAGTATCATAAATTAAGTAATTGTACGTAAGGTACTCTCTACTAATGTTTTAAGTTTGTATGAATAGTGAATGTATCATGCGTAGGAGCCATCAAGGTTTTTCTCGTGTGCGTTTCATCTCATCCTTGTAAGGATTCGCAACAAATATAATTATTATATAGCTAACAAATAATGAACTGACCATAGATTATCTACAAAAAGTCGACGATCACGATTTAGATATTTTATTATTGTCATTAGCTATTCCAGTTTTGAAAATCGATTTGAAACCATTTGTAGTTGAATGCCGGAAATGTTTACTTACCAAATTATACCACGCCGACAATATCGTGCTATTTGAATTAAGTTACCTATGCAGTTATCTACTTATGGCAGTACGTGGTAGAATAACTTAGGTAGGTAAGTAACTTTCCTATCTACATACCATACCTACTTCGTCATGGCGATAACCAAATATGTTCAATAAACATAACAATGTGCGTGTAACACACTATTTGGCCACACTATAATCACATAAAAATAATTACTTGCCTATTAGATACGAATAAATGCCATAACTGTTATTTATTGCCTGCCTACTTACTGTACCTATTTAATAAAGTCATGACTTTATTAAAAACGGTTTATATTAGTAAGTCTTATGTGAGAGAGCCAATTAGTCTATACCCAAAGTCTCTAATTCAGATAATTTATTTGTCCATTGCTTGGTGTTTGATCCATTGCTTTTCCTCATATATATTAATGACATTAGTACCGCTGGACTAACTGGACACATATCACTGTATGCAGACGACACATGTCTTTTTTATTTTGGCGATTCCATCACTGATATTATCTCAGAAACACAGACAGACCTTAATGTTTTGAATGTATGGCTTAGTCAAAACCTTCTGACTATGAATGTCAGTAAAACTGCCTACATAATTTTCGCGGCGAAAAATAAAAAAATACCAGCATTCCCAAATCTCACACTCAATAACCAACCGTTACGAAAATCAACGCATGAAAAGTATTTGGGCCTAATTGTGGACAGTAAGTTAACATTCAGAGCGCATATTGACTACGTAAGATCTCGAATACTCCCACTAACCGGAGCCATACGAAACATTGCAAAAAGCGTACCCTACAAGATCAAACATACTATTTACAACACGCTAGTCAAGCCGCATCTGGAATATCTGATCCAAGTATGGGGACAAGCTGCAAAAACCAATCAACAACACCTACAACGAACACAAAATAAAATCATCAAAGTCCTTTTCAATTACAACTACTATACTCCTACAGAATCACTCTACAAAAAAACTAAATTATTTAACCTACAACATACCATACTTGCATGACTATCCGAAAGATCCTTAAGACCAACATACGCACAAATATTTAATTTACACAAAAGACTCATAGATATAATACCCGTAATCAAGACGACCTAGAAGTACCAAGAGTGAGAACCCTGTGCGGCAGGAAAACTATACAGTATGAGGGGGTTCGACTATACAATAAATTACCCAAAAAAGTCAGAGAGTGTACAAGCATACCAACATTTAAAAAAGGCCTAAGGAATTATATATTAGATATACAAGTTTAGCTTTTTTATATTGGACACATATAAGTTTGGCTTGAACTGTTTTGTATTTTATTTAGACTTTGGAACATGGGTACTTGCTATATTTTAGAAATGGAACTATGGTGTTCTGTTTCTTAGATGGCTTGAACGGCGTAATATAAACTACAACTTATTATTAATTTAGTTAAGTTTCTCTTTAAGTGAACTGTAATTTGTTCTTTGAGAAATAAATGTCTTTAAACCGAAACTGTCTAAACTAGTCGCAAAAAGGAACGCCTACGAGGGCTACGGTCTAATTAACATACACAACACAACGCAGAAACACAACACAACAAACATTCAAAACACAAACAAAACAGAACAAACAGTTGGACATACGCCTCCCCCAAGTTGCACTACAATTAAAAGTAATAATAATTATTATCGGCACTAGGTTTTGGGTGCAGTCTTCGTAGACCGCAACCGCTACGCAGGTCGTAGCACTCGTAGCACAAACTGGGCGGCTACGCCTGAATTATAATAATAAAATGTAGGTCAAAAAATAACTTGCAATTGCCTTGATAATATTTAAGGCCCAGATATATGCCAGTGACCTTAAGTGGTTAACTTGCGTGTTCTGTACTGAGCTCACGCCACGCGTCGTACGAGTATGTACGTCCAGCCAGTAAATAGGACTCGCCCATCACGTAATACATTATTTTAATTTTTGTGCGAGCTATGTCATCTTACTAGCAGGGATTAAACATCTAGGAAGACCCATGTAGAACCCACTCATCTATTGTGTTACAACAGACACTTCGGCACTTATATCACATCAGGTAACGTAATAATTATGAGATAAGTGCGACAAATCAATATGGCTGCCGCAAACTCCGCATAATGAGTCTTGTAATGTAATTATCAGGAAATGGGAAGTAATTATGTTAAGCTTGAGCAGTCATCTGTGTGTCAGTCTGTCACTGTTTACGTTATGAACGTTCTTGCTGAAAAACTGCGATCGCAATCAATCTTTGACTATGTTGGATTAACTTTATTTTATGTTTCGTGTTTTTCTAACAGTATTGTACAAGATTGTTTACGTAATTTGTTTAACAAAGAATTACTTAAGTACTTACGTGCTTCAACATGATGTAGATCACAAAAGGTGATGGACCGTGTCAATCAATCTTCAACTTGAAGTGTATTGTACCGAATGAATGCCAAGCTGTACGCTGAATTTATTTACTCTAACTATATTGCTTGAAATCTCCTTGCAAATTTAGTATGGTCATTGCAATGGAATTTATATGTATTCGCTTCAGTAATATCCATATACTTTTGTTTCATAAGTAGATCGCAACGTAAGTGACAAATTACCTTTTGTGTTTCTACGCGGTATGCACATAGGTAGTGAGACATTACGCAGGTAGGGTTAATTATACACATTATGTGTTACTATAGTGGTCGTTGTAGTTATCTTGATGTGTCGTTATATCACGCTTTCACATGAAGCAGTATTTCCTAGAATTTACAATTTTTAATGCGTACCTATTGCAGTTAGCGCCGAAAAGCTTTGACTGCTTAGCCGGGCGTTGGCGGGGCCAGAAGGGCCTCTCGCCAGTTAAGGACGTCCCATCGTAGGTACGGGGGTAGGTAGGTAGGTGGTAGGTTTGGTAGGCTACTGATCACTAAATAAGAGGGGACTTATTGCATTTGGTTATTATTATTAGGGATTTACCGTCAATCCGTAGACTTGTAGGTAAAATAGATGAAAATACCCGACACATTTGTTTACTTTTGCCCTTGGTTTGAAATTGATTAATGCTTTTTTTGTTCACCAGCTGGAGTACGGATGGACCCGGAACGGCAATCAACGATGTGTGAGGCACCGTGCGCCGGAGTCAACAATGTCAGTGAGCAGCGATATCAGGTTCACGCGGCGCAAGCTGAGTCGGCCCTGCCGCGGCTGCTGCGCTGCGCTCGCGTCCCTGCTCGTGTTGCTGCTGCTTGCGGCAGTGGCAGTGTACCTCGGACGTACGTATTTATCATAGGAACACCATGGCTGCGAGCAGTGAGCCAGTGACACTAGTTTCACGTGGGTGAAAGTCGAGCTGATCAATACTCGTCATGTAGGTACTTAAACCTCGAACTCCAAGATCCTAAGTGACACTTAGAAACAGTTTTCTACCGTTCTACTTTTGACATACTTCAATTACGTACCAGACTATCTTAAGGCGACGATAACCGACTTTTAGGGATTTTATACTGAAGATCACGTCTGAAAGAGTAGTGTTAATGGTTTGAAAAAAATATATGTTATATGAGAGCATTTTCTTAATAACTCAATATATGAATATTTTAGATTAAATTAATTTGTAAATTTATGTCTATCGCGGATAAAAAACGGAGAATCACGGAAAATCTATCGAGCCTATTTTTTTGGAACCGTCACCTTTTTAAAGATAATTTAACTATTGATCTTTTAGTATACGTGTTTTATTAAAATACCTTTTGTTTTATGTATAATTAATTAATAATTCGTCTTATTTGGGACAGCGCTCCTGGATGGGCGATTCCTAGTACTGGCTGGACGTACAACGCGTTGCGTGAGCTCAGTATAGAACACCCAAGCTAACCACTTTTAAGGTCACTGGCATATATCTGGGCGCTAAGGTAGTCCGCAAAATTCCAATTTTCTTACGATTTTTGCAATTTGCATCTCATTGTCTGGGTAAAATATGTTGATCTGTTGATCAAAGTATGATTTGCGACCGTTACAAATATGTATTTGCAGAATTATAATCATTAGAAATATTAGAATCAGTAATACAACTCTTTAAGTTAGTAAAAGTCACGATTTAATTAAATAGTCATTCAATATAGGACTAATTACTTGGTCTTAGACAGTTGTGATTTTAATGATAATAATTCTGTAAATACCTACATACTTGTTACAGTCGCGAATCATATTTTGATCAACATACAACCTGCTATTGCCACCTGCAAATTGCAAAAACTCAAGAAAATTTTAATTTCGCAGGCTGCCCGGACGCTTTCGCCTTAAGATAAATTGACTCTATCGATCAAGACATTCTCTGCGGCAAGTGTTCGCTGTTGCAATCTAGGTAAATATTTATGTTTGTTAGCTCAAGTTTTTGCCAACATGATTTCTAAAGGTGCGTTTGTAATGCACACTCCTTCCTTTGCATACCAATTAAGTATAAAAACGTGGGCGATAAGATGGGGTTCCTACACACGTTAATATTCACCACGCAACACAAAACACCTGCTGCAATTGTGCAGTTATAAAATTTAAAATAACTGAAATTAGCCATGGTTGAATTTAAGCGAATGTTGCAGCAATTTTGTCAGACATTCCGAGTAATTTTAGGTCTACACGTTACAACCATAAATGGTAACATTACTCAAAGTCTGACCTAAAGGACCGTGTTGCAAAACATCTTAGATGAAGTGTAGCCTAGAGCTACTTGGTGTACTTACAGGGCCGGATTAGCCACGTAGCAGGTGTAGCAAATGCTACAGACACCGCGCTTTGGGGGGCCTCGCGCAATGCGCTTGGACGTACCTACAAGAAATCAAACCTCTACGAGGCAAGATACGTAAAATTCTGTTCTTTTTTGCAATTTCCTCGTTAATATTAGAATAGGGATGATGACTAAAAAAATTTTTTTTGTCCATCATGTCGATTATAAAAAAAAATTGGACACGTATTTTTTCTATTTTACGTTATCAAAACATTACGGCGATACATTGAGTTCAAATGTGGCATGACGTCACTTCTCATTAGATTTTATACTGAGCTGTGACGTAGCGAGCCTCCACTCCCCAAGTTTAATGTGTTTTATCTAAGTCATTTTTTATTAATATGATAAATCAAAAATTACGTGTCTAATATTTTTTTATTATCTGATTGACGGACTAAACAGTTTTTCTTTTTTTTTACCCAGGCATCATCCCTATTAAAATCATCAATACAACTCTCTCACTCAAGAAAAATTAATCAGTATTGTTTGAAGAAAGTACATAGGTTTAAATGCGTGAGAGTTAAGGAACAGGAGGAAAAAAAAACATCTTAGTTTAGGTATTATAAACGCTGATTCGACTAGTGTTATATTGAGAGACACAATTTTTAAAAGTACTGTTATATTTTATATCAAACCAAAAATCAATTCAAGTTCTACCAAGGGCCCTTTAGTATCAGAATTTGCTACAGGCCCCGCGCTGGGTTAATCCGGTACTGAGTACCTACTTACCTATCTACCACCAATCATGTTTTCGGATATATTTAGATTAGTTTATATAAAACATGCGGAAACGAGAACGTTTCATAATATTTGAAAATGGAGCGAAAATATTCATTGAGTGCAGTAATTACAATCCGATCGATATCAATCAGTAATCGATTCGCCGCAAGTTACTAGCAGTGTCGTAATTCATTCTGTTTCAATGTTCTGTCGACCAGTATAACTATCATCTGATTTAGATTCTTTTGTTAGTAAACAGTGGGTATTCATAGTTCCAGTAGAGGCGTAAACTGAGCGACATTTGCCCGTCACCGCCCGAGCAAAGGCCAGTAAGCTGTGTGGCCTTGCTCAGCCCGCCACGGAGACAAGTGCACTCCTTTTAAAACAGGCTCATGTTATTAACTATACTGGCATATTAAATTATCATTATATTGAAGGCGAATATCTAATTTGTTTCTAATTAGGGCACATGTAGTTTGCATAACAAAGAAACGATCAATCGATTTGAAAGTTTATAGGAAAACTTTTATGTACGCAGCCACGTCATCCAAAGCTTATGTTATATTGACTGAAGTCACGAAAATAAAACTTGATCACCTCAATTAAAATCTGAGAGTGATCGATAAAGAAAAGAGATTGTACTTCCGCGAGTTCCGCGAGTTTCGTGACTTGTGAATGTTACTCCAAAACTTTGTTATTTCGGTATCAATAGGTGTTATTGAATTTATGTAATCATGTGTCTGTATCACGTTATCGTTAATCTTTCACGGTTGTGTGCCTCTCGGAACGAATAGGCAACCTACTTCCTTTGCCTCCGTCATGCCATGACAGAGAGTGGTGTCGTGACGAGTCTCATTAAATATGTGTTGTTAGGAAAGACATGAATATCGGATGGAGTGGTCACATGGTCAGAGGCTTAAATTGTTCAATTGTGTTAAAACCTTCTGTGAACTCAAGTGTATGGGAATCCAACCCTCTGAATTTTCTCCAACTGAGGTGGAGAGTTTCTTCCATCAGTCTGTTAACTCCACATTTTTTTTGCTGCAGCTGCCTTGATCTCCGTTTTTTGGGACCATTGAGTCCAGTCTGTAGCTTTTTTTTTGCCCATTACATACCATAACATAATGCCTTGTTTCCCAGAAGGGACGCCTGTTATATTTAAGTCCCATGTAATAGGGGGCGAGCCTATTGCCATAAACCGGGCACAAATCTAGACTCCAGGCTGCTACTGAGAAATTCCAGATAGAAAAACCCAATAACACTGCCCGACCTGGGAATCGAACCCAAAACCTCATGCTCAGCAGAAGCGCTTGCAGCCACTAGACCACGAGGCAGTCTGGTCGTATATGTCCCAAGTGATTACAGGTTCCAACAACTTATTTAACTTTTTGTTAAGATCAGAAATTCTTGGCTGCCCATCTATCAGTTTATGAAGTTCGTAGTTACTGCTAAATGCTCGAATGAATCACTACAATCAACTGAAAATACTAATTGGAGAAAACCCAAGTATTTAACACGAAAAAACGAAAACACATGAGTGCTACTCAAATACTTAGGTATACATGGGTAAGAACCGTAAACTGGTACAACGAAACACTGCCAAACCGTACCTACCTACTTGCTCCATTGAATGACCCATTTTAGGGCCTATGCACACGGAGTTTTTTACACGTGCGTCGCCGAGGGTTTTCTGCTTTGAAAAATCTGCACTAGTTGCGTTTACAGCGCGTACACGCGCGTTGATGGCGAGATAAAATGCGCCGTGTGCATAGACCCTTAAGGCCCAGATGTATGCCAGTGACCTTGAGTGGTTAGCTTGCGTGTTCTATACTGAGCTCACGCAACGCGTGAGCGTCCAGCCAGTAATAGGACTCGCCCATCCAGGCGCGCTGTCCCAAATAAAACACATTATTAATTTATTACACATAAAACAAAAGGTTTTTTAATAAAACTATATTAAAACTATATATATTATACTAAAAGATCAATAATTAAATTATCTTTATAAAGGTGAAAGTATCAGAAAAATACGCTTAATAGATTTTGCGTGATTCTCAGATTTTTATTCGCGTTAGACATAACTTTACAAATTAATTTCACTATGTAACATAAGCATAATCTAAAATATTCACATATTAAGTTATTAAGAAAATACTATAATTTAACAAATATTTTTTTTCAACTAATTAACACTACTCGTTTAGACGTGATCTTCAGTATAAAATCATTAAAAGTCAGTTATCGTCGCCTTGAGGGGAAAGCGTCAGAGTAGCCCGCAAAATTTAAATTTTCTTACGTTTTTGCAATTTGCAGGTCAGTATCAGGTTGTATGTTGATCTAAATATGATACGCGACCGTACGAAATATGTATTTATTTGCAGAATTATAATCATTTGAATCAGTAATACAACTCCTTAAGCTGGTATAATCTTAAAAGTCATGATTTCATGAAATAGACATTCAATCAGATTATACGAACAACCTAAACTGACCTACAAATTGCAAAAAACCGTAAGAAAATTTGAATTACGCGGGTTACCTTGACGCTTCCCCCTTAAATTGGATTTGTTTTCTAAGCAATAATGTTGTATTCCCAGATATGTACCTGTTCGGAGATCCCCTTAACCGGCAAACGTTCCGGGGCTCGTTCGTCGTAACCTCGTGGGGAGCCAGTGACGGAGAGGGCGAAAAGGGCAACGACCTTGAGTCCAGAGCCAACCGGACACGTGAAAATGAACTGCAGCAGGCGCTATTCAATTTATATTTAAACTCTGAATTGAAATCCTGTTTTGTTTCTGCAGACATACTAGCTTTGGACAGGTAAGATTACTATTGTGTGCCGTTTATAAGTCACGCACGTCTCACTGCTTGGTTCCGGTATCAAATGATCGATGACAGAAATGATTAAGTAATAATATATAGGTAACTATTTATAAACGGTTTAAGTGAGCATTAAAAAAAAGCAATTTATTAGGCTTATGTAACTAAAATGTTGAGTTTATGTAGGAAAGGGCCCATTACTCCGTACCTACAGTAGACGCGGGTAACAGATAGATACCTATTAGAAGATATACCTAAATCCACTGTTGGTCCGGAAGTCAGAAGTCTAGCAAGACATAACAAAATCATAAAACAGTCGTAACAAAAAGAAAAGGTTATTAAAATCGAAATGGTCAGAAATAACAATGCAATTTAATGATTAAGAAACGATACAAGCATCACAATTTAGTAGTTAGCTTTTAATTGCAGCCTCGCTTCGTTGAAACTCAACATTGATTAATTTTTATCTTAGATCCGAGTCTTTTTCTCGTAGAACAAGCAAAACTTACTCAAACATTAATTAGTTCAAGCCACATACTGCCGTCCTGAATAATTAATTACGATAGTAAACATTAGCGGTGACGAACTGACGAGTAGGTCACTCGTCAGTTCGTCACCGCTTTGCATTTAAGTCTGCTTTACAAAAACACTTCATTTAAAACCTGTTCAGTGCCAACTTGAATCACGGTCAAACACAAAATCCTATCAGGTTAAAAAACCCACTTCGTTAACCAAGCTAAAATCATTTTAAAGATTTTATTAACATGTAAATTAATATTATGTTAATGGGTGCTGACTAGTAATGTCTTTACCGATGGATGGAGAAAGTACACTTTCTCGAAATCTCCGAGGTCTGTAATCGAGCGTGCGCCTGCGCATGCCATGTTTTAGTAAAACGCTACAATTTCAAGTTGTGCCTTAAGATGGTGATCGTTATACAATCAGTTAATTTGACGAACAGACGGCTACATTATGACTTTGATAAATTACCATTCTACCTGAAGTCTATTGAAAATTCTGAAAATTCCGTTAAAGATAGTGGTAGGCCCCGAGTTATAGTGTTCAACAACGTGTTCAATGAGGTATTTGATCAGTATCTGACCTTATTCGTTTTTGTGCCCATTTCATATTTTACCGGTAGCATTGGCGTAGAGACACAATATTAAGCTCGACCACTTGATAGGAATTTAGTTTTTATATATTAGTCATACAAAGTATCGCTTTATACTTAGGTATTAGCTATCGTAGAAATCGAGACCAATTTTATATAAAACAACTTTTACTTTTAGTGTACTATAAAACGTTACGATCCTTTTAAATAAAGTATCATACGATATCATATCGCTACATTGCTATGTATTTGACACAAGAAAGTTCTATACCTACGTGCTTTGTTTCAGAGCTTCGTTAGTACCTAGGTAGGTACTTTCTATGCGGCTCGCGTTGTCTGTACTATGTAGGTAATCCACATTGAAGGTTGTTCTTGATGTTTTATGTTCCGGCCCTTTCTTTTTGCGAGCTGAATTCAAATCGAAAATTGTAATGTTGCAATGGTAGCCGTAAATCTTTTCACTACTGGAAATCCTGGTCACTTCACTTACCAACCCGGATAAGATTGACGGTGATAACCTAGTTATTTTGATTTCCTTTTACAATGGGCACATACATGGCTCCAGTCATAAAAATGAATCTCATGATGTGAAATAATGACTTGTTGAAGTTCTTAATATTGTAAAAACGATTGCACAAACTCACTGCAGCTTCGATAGGCACATCCCTGAGAACTTGACGCTGTTGAAATGTTATTCAAACTTAAAAGAAATTCTCATTCCCACTCAAATTTAGCTGGTGGCAGTACTAAAACAGATTTTCTGTGCCAATAGTTGTCCCAGATTTTTTAATTTTTATTATATCTTACGTGACTTCCACTTCTGTTGCTCTTGTTAACGCTTTTCTGGCATATAATTGTTATTTACTGACCGTAACTGTTAAGTGTTACGCAATAAACATTTAAGCGTTAGCATTAACATAACAACCGTAAACAAAAACCTTGTGAAGCCACAAATAGGGAAAAATACCTACCTACTGCTTACCTTATTAAAATACTTACCTATACTTGACTATTTTAATGAGGTAGGTAATTAAACTAATGATATAAACAAAATGGTGTCTAGATCCCTGAAGCGAATTCGTAGTTAGAGATCTTTGAAGTGCTTCGAAACTTTGACGCAAACTCAATTCAGAAGTTCGGCAAAGATGAGACGACTTGACTAGTTTCTCACAACTCTCTAAAGACATTATCTCATCAACTCTTGAAACGCAAAGCCAAGTGGACAAGTTACCGCGGGAGAAAACTGAAGCTAATGATGGCGACAGATATGAAACGCTTTGTCCATATTTAGTAAAGCCATGCAGTCTTTTCTTACGACATAGGCCTTATCCGGGTAAGATTGCTCGGTGTCAATCTGACGGATAAACGCGGGTCGCCGACCGCTATGCTCCGCACCGGTGAGTCTGCTGTCTGCCCATTAGATAACTAGGCTAAATACTAAATCAAAATATAAATTCCAGTTCTACGGAAGGCATTCGAGTCCACTTCGAGGTGTCGTTCGAGCCGATCTTCACCGCGGTGAGCACCGCAGAGGTGATAGCAGTGCTAGCGCGCGAGCTGGCCGTGCCAACAGCTCTCCTGAGCAAGATAACCACGTTGCCGGAGACACTACATATTGAGGTAAGCGGTTCAATTAGCACCTTGTAACATCACTTTATCTTTACGCTCTTTTTGCTTTGAATAGGTTTCAAACGGTTTAACGTTTGTTACGTAGGTAGGTACCGTATGAAAACAAATATTGACTGTCCTCTCCAGTAAAATCGTAACCAATTTTTTTTTTTTTTTTTTTTCTCTTCTTTCTTCTTCTTCTTTCTTGGCCGTTTTATGTTAAATAAATAAATAAATCATTTGTAACATGTTCGTATTTCCAATCCGTTGGTTAAATTCCTCTCAACACATAGATACGTGTTGAGAGGGATTTAATCAACGATTTTTTTGTTAGGTAACCGTCAACTCAAACAAACCCCTTTCCACGGTCTTATGTAAGTATACCTACTCAAACAAAACATGCGATGTAAATACCAACATAGGTACCTTGTTTTTCGTTAATTTAGCATTTAGAAGAACATTATAAATGAGATAATAATATGAGCATCTCAAATTCCTCATGGCGAGCTAGATTTCAGCGCTAAATAGCAAGGCAAGCAACTCATTGGGAAACATCGCAGTCTTTACTGTTATGATCTTTATTTGCACAAATAATATTTATCCTTTTTCTTTAGTACAACAGGATTTGGCAATAAAAACACCTATCTACAATAGGTGTTTTTATTGCCAAATCCTGTTTTCGAATTTAAACAAAGTGCAATTAAATTGCAAATTCTTATTCGTAGGTACATGATGCAAATTGCACGGTTACGCAGTTTTATTAGATTTAAGTTTAATTTGAAGTAGATTTGCTTCGTATTCTTTCATGCGAATGTTAACTAACGTTAATTCTTTTTTTTGCTCTTGAAATGCATTGCAGTGGGGCAGTCACCCCGTCGAATTAACATAACTATCCGATTCGTTTGTATGTTCTTTGCGAAGAACAATGAACTTTAATATATTTTCGTAAGATTGAAAGCCTTGATTACGTAGGTATGCGGTAGCTGGAATTTGTATGTTGACGACACATAGGTAGTCAACCACCGTGACCCAAAGCACACCTGCAGTTAAAAACGTTTTCCGAGGTAAGTAGGTACGATTTGGTAAGCGCAATGTCACCTCGCAGATCGATCAATCGAACAGCAATTAAATTATTGAAGATACATTTCATACAATTTCCTTTCATCTTAACGTCTCAGCTTCCCAATCAAATAGATAGTTATACGTATAGCATTGTTAAAATGGCTTTATAGAATTGTGGTTTACGATCACCAATGTGCATGACTTGACATTGAATAAAATGACTCTCCTCACATAAATATTAAATTAAAATATCACAAATATAGTCAATACTTATTTACATGATAAATTATATGCTAAATGAATAGAATGGAAAAAAACATAGCTACCTACTGTTTACAACCGTCAAGGTTTTGAGAGCACAAACCTGCATTCTGAAAGGATTGTTACGTAATGAATTCATTTTATTTAACAAAATCTGGACTTTTTCTCTTCGTCGAGATCCTTCGAACTAGTGGAGAATATACAGGAAGGCAAGGAGGTACCGAGAAGCTAGAGCGGATGACTCACAAGGATGTCCATATTTGTAAGACAGGAATTGACGACTGAATGATTTTGACAAAGTAACATATGCTGGAAGTGGTCTGTCATGGTTATTGATCCAAGACTTCCTGAAGCTAATACGTGTCGAGCGATATACATAAATATCTGTGTAAATTACCAATAACGAGCTACGGTTAATTTAAGTAACTACGCCATAAGGTACCTACTTGCTTTAACTGTTGTTAATTTGTTACAGGAGAGCTCAGTAATATCGTCGTTGCAGCTGAAGGAGTCAGAGACGACACCCATAGAGGCTCCGACCACCGAAGCAGTGACCCCTGATGCGCTGGAGGAGGTCAGGGAGTGCTCCCCAGTGACATTGTCGTTATGCTCCAGCTTGCCGTACAATAGCACTTCGTACCCTAACCTAGTGGGACATACCTCGAAAGACGGGCTGATGAGAGACCTCGTGGCTTTCCGAGAACTCCTTGATGCTGAATGTTCGCATCTTGCTCAGGTAACTTAAAGATAATTAGGTACAAAAAGACATTACTGTTGGGAACTTAGGTACACGAATTCTAAACCGACGCAATCAGATAGATACCTAGTTCGTCGCTATGCCAATAAAACTCACGATTTGTAATCGCATTCGCTACAGTGCATGAAATAAGACGAATGCTTGGAACTATAAACTATTGATTACAATTTCTTTAAAAAGCCTTATTAAATATTGCTGTCCGAAACTGATACCTACTTAAAAGATTTTGGAAACCAGATTGTAACGTTACATTTTTCCGGGAGGGGAAAATGTAAGGTCAGAGATAAAACTACCACCTACCTATCATCAGAACTGGAGGAGTCCTAGCTTAAGAAGAAAATAAACAAGTTGAAGAGTAAACCATTTAATAAATAAAATACAATTTAGATGGTTTAATAGGCCCTAACGAATGGGTATTGGAGGGTCCTAACTGAAGGATCATAAGAGGCCAGGGAAACCGGGGAGAAGTTACGTTGGAGGTCCGTCCTTAAGAGTGAGAGATCCAGGGGTTTCTTGGAGGGAAACCTCGAGTCAGGCTTCCAAGTCGCCGACTTCTTGAGCTATAGGCCAAACCGCAACCTTGAGGTCTGGCTTCGTAGAATTAGGTTTTTATACTGTCTCATGTCACGTGTAAGGTTATATGATGCTGCTAAATCACAGGGAAAATTTATTGCCTACTGTTATTTCGGAGAGGTAATAATAATATACTCGTACTGCCAACCTCATTACAGATCACAGCCATGCCATGACTTACATAATTTTGAATTTTAGAGGAAAGGTAGTTCACTATATTTTCTTGTATTCCAGGATTTCGTGTGCCAAATGCTACAGCCACGATGTTCTGAGGACCGCCTAGTCCGGCCGTGCCGTGCTTACTGCCGAGCCTTCCACGCGGGCTGCGGGGCGCGTCTGCCCGACCGGTTGCGCCCGCACTTCGACTGTGCACGATTCCCGGACTACTTCGGCAAAGGGTCCTGCGCTCCTGAACCAGGTATGCTTTAAACTTTAATAATATAAGGTCTAAACAAGAAACCTGGATAAACACAGAAATCACTTTCACTGTGAGATTTATTGGACCTGGGACCAAACGTCAATTTTTTTTTAAAGATTCAATTTCTTCCTACCTTTTGATCGCGCATATATTGCATTTTGTAAGTCTTTTTTTTAATTTTATTTTATTACTGATTGGGCCTGCTCTTGACCTTGATCTCAAGTCAATGCAATTATACTGCAAAGCCTGCATGGAGCCCGATTTCCCGAAATCATTATTATGGGAGACCGTACCGAATTTACATTATTTTATTTTATGTTTCTTCTACAGGATGCTCTAACGGCCTGCAAAGGCTCGCCCTATCTCGTCGAGAGTGCGATGGAATTCCCGACTGCGCAGGAGCAGAAGACGAGCGCAGTTGCGCGCATTGTTCTGCAGCGGGCACAGGAGGTTTACGCTGCGCATTGCACACACGCTGTTTGCCCGCTCATCTCCGATGTGACGGCACACCTGACTGTCCTGATGGTAGCGATGAAGCTGGATGCCGTAAGTTGTTCCAAAATGATTACCAAGTGTTTTCTTTTTCGAACAAAATAACATCGAAAATGGTTCCAAAATATCACATTATTAGCGGAACAAATACTAGTTATGAATCTGCAGGAGTGCTACTAGGCCCTGTCGTTGGCTCCATATTGATGCACATTTATTACGAAAACCATATTCAGAGATTTAAAAAAAATTGCAACGATTTTGCTGTACCACAAGGCATTGTCGTTGGGCCTATATTCAAAATCAAAATCAAAATATTTTATTTCACATAAACCTACATGGGCACTTATGAAACGTCAGAAGCTAGATGCACGGTTCCAATTAGTCTTTCCTATGGAGAAGAACCGGCAAGAAACTCCACGGTTACTCTTTTAAAAATAATTGGCTTTACAATATTATCAAATAACATTGTTAATAGGTATGGGAGGACAGTGTAGGCCTTTCATTTATTGATATATCGCACCTTTAGAATTATAGAGACCTTATTTGAAATCATCAATCACATCATCAGTTAATGACATCATCAATTAATTCACAATATTATAGTGACCTCATTGGTGATGTTCTTTAGAAAGGTTGAAATCTTAAAATTTCAACGTGATGTTTTTCAACTTCTGAAGAAATAGGTCTCTATAATTCTAAAGGTGCGATATCTGTAATGCGAAAGCCATGTTAGGAATTAAATAATGTTTACCACGAAATTACCTAGAGTACCACAAGGCACTGTCGTTGGGCCTATATTGATACATATGTAATGCGAAAACCATGTTAGGAATTAAATAATGTTTGCCACGAAATTGGAGGACTACCACAAGGCACTATCGTTGGGTCTATATCGTTTAACACATTTATTTCGACAACCATGTTATGAAAACAAATGTGTTTGCCTCGAAATTAAAGGAGTACCAAAAGGCACTATAGTTGGACCTATATAGCATTGTTTAATTTTTACTTTTTTGATACCTATGTTCTTTCGCCACGACTAATCTTAGTATTGATTTGAAACTAAAAGTATCAGAAGATAATGAAACGCATGTGTTTTCAATCACAGTTTGGATTGCTCGCTCCCTATCATCCTGGCGAAGAGAGAACAGTGAGTCAACCCTGGGAGCCATTCGTAGCCGCAGCGGGTACGCGGTGTGGGCGGAGGGGGGACGCGACGGTAAGATCTGCGCGGCGCCCTATGAGCACGACAAACGTGCGCTCACCAGTGTCGCCGCCTCGCTCTGTAAAGCGCTCACCTTCAAGTGAGTACTCATCTATATTTTCTCATGACAGATAAATTAGAATCTAGATATTGCTTCCTATCCATCCAGTCAACTTGCATGGATAGTATAACTAATAAACAAAATTAGGAAATGATCATCAACGTCACTGACAAAGTACAAAAGACTTGATTATTTTTTTATCGTCCCAAGTTCCAATCCGTTCATGCGTTTCGGTCTCTAGCATTCCATCGAATAACTGATAAAAAATCAAACAAACGACACGACTTACCAGTAATTTTGTACCTATTATTAGTAGGTATATACGTCTCTATATTCATACCTACAAACCATTGTGGATAGAAGTAGTAGTAATACAATCACTGTATCGTTATTTTCTTACAGAGTCGTATAGATCTAAGCGTACCTAGGTGTTCATATACTAGCTCAAAAGACCTTGATTTAAAGATAAAACAAGAATAAATACATTTAATTACTTTAGTAAATATAAGTAGGTAGGTAGGTACATATATGTTTACTATGCGTGTTTAATAGACAAATCACCATTATTACAGATCTTCATTTAGCGCGGAAGTAGTTCCAGATACCGAAGACGTGGACCAGAATGAAAAGACTGATCAAAAGAAAGAAAAACCACAATATGTCGAAATTGTGGATCCGTTCGCCGCAGAAATATCCTTTCTTAAAAGTGAATGTCCCGAAAGAAAAGTGATACGAGTCATTTGTGACCATTTAGGTGAGTTTTCAGTTTAAATGCTACAGTAAACCGCATTTTTTCCCACCATTTTATATTCTCACATTTCTCACCAATGTCCGTTGTGTGAAGCTAAGATTTTACCTACGTAGGTACTTATAATATTGTAAAAATCCAGAATGTGGCGTGACATCGGCTCGCGGCGGCAGTGCGGCGGCGGGCGTGGAAGGCCTGCCGCGCTCGGCTCGGCCGGGCGACTGGCCGTGGCACGCCGCGCTCCTGCGCACGCACGTGCACGCCTGCGATGCCGCCCTCATACACCCCTCCTGGCTTGTCACTACTGCATCCTGCTTCCAAGTAAGAATACCTTTATGCTACACTTCTTAAGTAACCAGAAAGGTAAAATCTAAACTAACTATTGCCGCATGGTTACAGGGACAACCAAAAGCTGAATGGACTGCTAGGTTTGGAACAGTGCGTATACAAAGCACGACACCTTGGCAACAGGAAAGGCGAATAGTTGGCATGGTCCGTTCTCCGGTGGAGGGTAGTATGCTGGCGCTAGTAAGACTCGAGGAACCGGTAGAGATGACGGACTTCGTGAGACCTATATGTCTACCTGAAAACGGCGCAGAACAAGCAACTCGAAATGTTTGCAACACTCTCGGGTGGACAAGAAATAAAGATCAACTGCAAAGGGTTCACGTGGTGACTAGTCCCATGAATACGTGCGAAAATGTGAGCATTGCCACTGTGAATGGAATATGCGCCGAACCTTTGTATGACCAGGATGACTGTGATGTAAGTATCTAGAAAAAAAAAAAAACGAGAGTTACTCATGTAAGCAAAGGCCTCTATAATAAGACCTCTTTATTTTTCGCAGGAGGAGGAATACGCAGGCAGTTCAATGATGTGTTTCAACGATAAAACAAAGCAATGGTCCCTGGAAGGAGTCAGTGGTTGGCGCATTGCTTGTACAAAAATAGGATTGGGGAGACCTCGCATATACGACTCCATTAGTTCTCATGTCGATTGGATTCGACGAACTATATCAAATTCAGCAAGATGACCTAATGCTGTACAATATTTTACATTTTCAAAGACTGCATTTGATGCTTTGGGTGTATAGATTCCATATACGCCATACAAAACTAATTGTAAAAAGAGATTGACAGAAACGTGTTTTATCTAATTTTAAGATTCAGAGTTAAATGTTTAATATTGTTGGGTATGGGATGAAATCAAGAATACTGTAGTCAATCTACATGATGTACTAACATCAACTAATTTGTAATGTGATAAAAATTGTGCATCATGTTATTAACAATACTCAATAAACTGAGACCAAGATGATTTCATTATTATTATTAGGTGTATTATTTGTTTGTAACAAAGTATATGTTGTTAGTAACTATGTACCTACCTATAATATTTCGCAGTAAGAAAACAAAGTTGTTAATCTAATTTCTATAAAAATTGACTTTTGTAAGTGCCTATTTTATTGTAGTTATAAAATTTTAAGATAATTTATTGAATATAAAGTTTATTGTTAAAATTAATGTACCTACCTATTGTAAATATTATTATAAGAGTGGAGCCAAAATTTATAGCTAGCTATAATACATTTTAGAAATAATTATAATTGTTTTATTTGCGTCAATGCAATGGGTTGATTTAAGTCAATGACACATTCCTGTGTTGTGTGTAGCAGACTGCAGGAGTACATTTTCATAACGTGCCTCAGTTTCGTCGCGGCCACAGAGTAGGTACTTTCTAATGTGTTACTTTCTATTTATAATCTACAACGCCGTATGCGAAATATGCATCAAAGACCTGGCGTCACACAAATCCTGCATCGCGCAGAGTTACAGAGCGACTAGTACCTTTATACAACATTAAAAAAAAGATAAATGATCTAAAAGAAAAAAAACAACCTTAACAATTTTAAGTTATTTAATGTGGTCTTCTTATTTCTACGTTTTCATATATTTTTAGGGTTCCGTAGTCAACAAGGAACCCTTTTGTTTCGCCATGTCCGTCCGTCCGTCCGTCTGTCCGTCTGTCCGTCCCCAGCTTAGCTCAGAGACTTAGTACTAAAAAGCTATAATTTCGCATGGATATACATGTTAATCACGCCGGCAAAGTGGTAAAATAAAATCATGAAAAAAATAGTTATTTAGGGTACCTCTTGTACATGTAAAGTGGGATGTTTTTTTTCGCCTACCACTACCCTATTTTGTGGGGTATTGTTGGACGAGTCTTTCAAAAATATTGCGAGTTTGTGAAAACAATTTTTCGATTAAGGGATCCGTTTCTGAAATATTATGCTTTAAAATGCTAATTTTTGTTAGAGTCAAGTCCCCCCCTGTCAGCTAAACGGTTAGTTTTGCATAGGTGATAAAATTCACGCTATTAGTATATATAACGAAGTTAAAAGGAAAACTATCTAGCTAGCAGCTAAGTAGGCTTTTCAAGTTTACGACCAACTTAAACTTGCTGTTGAAAAACATGTTCCCCCATACAATCTGTATATGAGAGCATGTTTCTCAACTACAATGTTAAGTTTATTCTTGGGATAAATTCATCCCAACTACGGAACCCTTCATTGTGCGTAGTCCGACACGCACTTGGCCGGTTTTTTTATTTTATTAGTGTTGTGCCTATGATCCTTTGTTGATCTTGGTCGAAATAAACGTTTTATTTATTTATAGCTCGATGCGCCTCTGCGTACAGAGATGTTTCGAAAGCTGCCATTTTAAATCAAATTCATGAGTCCAATTGTAATAATAGGGAGCTAAGATTGCATCAGGTTCCACCTCATATTGGCTTGATGGGCAACAAGGAGGTTGATTTATTAGTGAAAAAATTGGCTTTAGATGGTACAGATATTGAAGTGTCACTATTCGAAATAACTATAATAAATATAAATTAAATTGCTTTAACATATAGAAAGAATATTTTAATAGTCTCAAGAGAAGGTACTTGGTACAATACAGTGCAATGCAAACCTCCTTATATTCCCTGGTATGCCGAAGTGAGAATCAGCTTTTTTGCTTTTTTGAAATAAGGATTGTAGTCTTAACTTGGAACTAGGAGAGTTAATGACAAAACAAAACCTAACTATTTATCTTAATTAAAAAAATAGTTATCTAATGATATTATTTTAGGGAAATGTGGGGTATGGTAAACAAAGATATATTTATTTTTAAATAACAACTTTATTTACACACTGATCATATTCATACATCAAAGGTACACACTACAATTATTGATTCTAACTTTGGTTTAACACACCTTCATCTTGCAATTCTTGCCTAATTTTAACTTGTACATTATCTGGTAGACTCTTGAGTTCCTTGTTAATGTATTCATTTAAATCTCGTAAAGGTTTGTAGTACTGATGCACAATTTGCGATCCTGCAAACATAGACAGCATAGCTGCCGATGAAAATGCAATATATTGACCCCAAGTCACTCCGGCTGGCATCTTAAGCTGCTGCGTATTTCTTTATCTTTTCTTCAACTATGTCGTGAGCTTGCCTCCTCTTAAAACTGCTGTAAAAGTTGACTTCTCCGACTTTCCAGTTGATCATAGAAAACTCTAGAGCGGCTCCAAGTACGAAAAACATGGGAAGGAACCTATACATCCCAAGGGTGTTTTTCCCGGGCCATTTGTTTACTAATTTCTGAATCCAGCCTATTCTCATTGATTCCGATTGAGTGAAATCTCATATAATTTAATGATACTGAGCTTATATTAAATTATATAAGCTAGAACTATGCACAAAACGATCACAATAAGTCCAAAATAACCTCCAAATGTCAAAATGGAAATGTCACTCACTCTGCACAGACTACATATACTTCAAATTCATTATTTAGACAGAAGCGGTAGCAGTGGCGGGCGCTTTGTGTGGCGCGATGGCGCGGATGGGCTGTAGTTATTTAAACCACGTGTTTTTAAATAACTCCATATCAGATACTACAGTGGCCAGCACATCAAGCTACACGAAACTCAAATTTCTCAAACGATTTTGAACTTTAAAATGTGAAATCGGACGACAAAATTTGACAGTTTGTGACAACTTGATGTGCTGGCCACCGTCCGCATAGGCTTCTCTCAAGTTTTTCCAATGCTGAAAGTGACGATGTCGTTTTGAAATATAATACTACAACAAAACGAATATTTTAAAAATAATGTTTATAGTGTACAAAAACTGTTTTTGTATTTTAATTTAGCCTCGGTAGTAATCCATATCCATACTAATATTATAAATGTTAAAGTAACTCTGTCTGTCTGTCTATATGTTACGTTTTCACGCCTAAACCGCTGAACCGATCGTCATGAAATTTGGCAGAGATATAGCCTGAGATATAGAGACGGACATAGGCTACTTTTTTACGCGATAACCGACATCCACGCGGGCGGAGCCGCGGGCAAAAGCTAGTAATTCCTATAAAACGGTTTTTTGCTGCCTAAATACAAACGAATTCATATAAAATAATAAATAAATATATATTAGGTTGGGGAAAAAGTCTTTTCGCATTATAGTATGTATGAACTTGTAATAAAATCTCTTTGGCTCTTTGGCTATACTATTTGTATCTGGCTGGTTTTGGTATCATTGAAAGTTTAAATTTTAAAGAACATAATTTCAAATTCAAATTAGAAAAATGTGTGATATTCATTTGTTTTTCGTACTGTCAAGATTAGTGAATCTAATGAAGAAATTCGATACATTTTAAAATTTTACTACAAAAAAGGTAAAAATGCAACGCAAGCCGCGAAACAAATTTGCGATGTTTATGGACCTAGTACAGTGTCTGTGAGAGTAGTACAAATTTGGTTTAAGCGTTTTCAATCCCGAAATTTTGATGTCAACGATGCACGTCGCTCTGGTCGCCCTATTACGGATAAAATGGATGCCATTTTTGAAAAAGTGGAGCAAGATCGGCATATTAGTATTTACGACGTAGCTGAAGAACTGGGAATTGAACACAAAACAGTTTTGGCACATTTGAAAAAAACTGGGTACACAAAAATGCTCGATATTTGGGTACCTCACGAGCTCACTGAAAGAAACCTAATGAACATGAACCGTGTACTCATTTGTGATTCTTTATTACGACGTAATGAAACCGAACCATTTTTGAAGAAGCTGATAACTGGTGATGAAAAGTGGATCACGTACGACAAGAACGTGCGAAAAAGGTCGTGGTCAAAGGCCGGTCAGGCTTCACAGACTGTGGCGAAACCCGGGTTAACTCGCAACAAGGTGATGCTGTGTGTGTGGTGGGATTGGAAGGGCATTATTCATTATGAGCTGTTACCACCAGGCAGGTCCATCGATTCTGAACTCTACTGCGAACAACTGATGAGATTAAAGCAAGAAGTTGAGAGAAAGCGGCCGGAATTAATCAACAGAAGGGGTGGGGTTTTTCATCATGATAACGCTAGACCTCACACATCTTTAACCACTCAGCAAAAATTAAGAGAGTTTGGCTGGGAGGTGTTAATGCATCCGCCGTATAGTCCTGACCTTGCACCTTCAGATTTCCACCTGTTTCGGTCTCTTCAGAATTCTTTAGGCAGTGTCAGGTTAACATCACGAGAGGACTGCCAAAACCACTTGTCGCGGTATTTTGATCAGAAATCCCAAAATTTCTATAGCAATGGGATCATGTCCCTACCTACAAGATGGCAAAAAGTTATCGAACAAAATGGTACCTACAAACTATAGTTAAATGTAAATAAACTATATTAAAAAATGTTTTGAATTTTCTTAAAAAATGCGAAGAAACTTTTTCCCCAACCTATTATATTACAGGCGCCGAAAGAGTACACTGGCAGCCGTAACTGACCCCGCATTCCGAATTGCACTGTCCATCGATTTGAGCGAACTTATACCATGGAATTAATATGTACTGTTGTACGTAGTACATATTAATTCCATGGCTTATACTTTTTTAATTTTCTCTTCGGCCTACTCGGGCAGGCTAAGGTCTTGGACCATACCGCCTCATCTTCAGTGTTCTTGAATAAAAATAAGGCCAAAGCCTCGTCTTCAGTTACATCCTTCTTGTTCAAAAGCAAATAAGGCCGAAGCCTCGTGTTCAGTTTCATCATTCTTGTCCAAAACTAAATAAGGCCACAGCCATGGCTTATACACGTACCGAATTGGCGTGAGCGCGATAATGATGTCCCGTGAATCGTCATAGATGACGTCATGACACGCGCCATCTTGCGATAACGCCGACTGTGCCTTTTACTAATAGCGCCGTGAGCGCTGTCAAAATTGACAGTTGTGCTGTTTTGTTTTGAGTCGCATCGTATCTAACGTGGCATTTTCAAAACTGTGCTTCTGGCTACAGTTGCTACCTAACCTAATAAGAAGAAATTTTTGGTGTATACACAGAGGTAAATACTCTAATATCGTTTTGACATTGAGTGAGCACCGTGAGCGCGTTCACGAGCGTTCCGAATTGTTGACAGCCATCGGCTGTCATAATCGTAATATCTATACCCAAAGTCTCAAATTCAGATAATTTATGTAAACAAAGGGGATAACATAACAAAAAAATCTTCGTAATGGTAATTCACATAAAATTGCGAAAAAGAGGTTCTATTTTCTTTTAAGTACTGAATTAAAAAAATAATCATACCGTAATTATTTTTATAAATTTTCGGTTTTAATCAAAGTTATTAATAAAAGGAGATTTTCTGGTATAAAATATTTTATGATACTGGTAACAATGCAGGAAATCCAAACATTTTAAAATTTTGTACATATTCAACAACACTAATATTACAACTCTCATACATAGATTCATATTGTAAGTAGCATATCCAGCCACATTTTGGATGAAAGCGGCTGTAAACTGTTTCGATTTGAAATCGATTTTGGGAGGCCTACGTCTAGCACTGGGCTTAAAAGGGCTGATTATAACGATCATATACCGTGTCTCCGACACACTACACAAAACATTGTTTAGCAACGGTATTTTGTTTGCATAGTTCTTATAATTAATTCACTTTAATTTTATCGATGATTATTTACGAAAACATTTAATGATAAAATGTTTTGCACCACTGTCATGACATTTCTTGACATTACTTTGTTTACTATAATTATCTTCATGAATTAGAGACTTTGGGTATAAATCGGAACGCATGTGAGACGATGTGAGCGATTTTAGCCAATTCGGAAGGCGGCCTGAATCAATCTATCAATATGACATGTGACAGTGACAAAACACTGGCCACGTAATGTCAGATGTTAAAAATATTGACGTTCCATTTGAAAGTTTTTGAAATACATTTTGAATTCCAGACAAGATCTTTTGGTTGAAATAGGTTGAAATATGATGGTCAAACATCATTTTAGGTGGCTAAAGATCAAACACAAAGTATTGAAGCAATTTAGTAAGTAACTACTGGCTACTTACTTCATTTGTTCCAACTTCCAATAAATAATCAGCAACATTGCCATGAATCAGAAAGAAGTCAACTATAAGTTTTACCACTCAGTTGTTTCTTTGAAACTTACTGAGGCACGAAGGCTTAAACTTAATACAAAGGGATGGGGATTGCTGACAGAATACAACCTGGAGTCGGTCAAGATCAGTAACTACAAAGGAAGAGTAACATCATGTGCTACTATAAGAATAACTGATAGATCAGGACAAGTAACATGTGCAGTCAAAGGTCCTCAAATCGGTCTGTTGTTTGGATTGACTACCACACAATGGACAGAAGTTGAAAAGATGTGCAACTATGAAGATCAATTATTCTATAGATATTTCAAAAATGGAATCAACAAAAGTTATAATACTGAGCAAAAAATCTTTTACAACTTTTGTATGACAAGCCAAAGACATGATGTTTTAGTTGCCAAGTACCGAAGATGTGTGAACATTAGAAACAAGTTCAAAAGTGATGCCTTTCTTGACATTTTAGAATTAAGAAAATGTGATAATAATTTATTAGATTTGTATGTTAGTCAACTCGGAAGCAATTCTGAAATCTTGGTAAGTTAACTAATCATGAAAGAAATAACTGTTGAATAACCACAGTTAATCTCAATAGATGAAACAAAGTCGGGTTAGTTACACCATTTATAACTCAAGAACGGCTGGACCAATTAATTGTCTTCGCCTCGAATAGCAGAAAAACTATCAAAACAAGAAAAAAAAATTAAGAAAAATTTTTTATGAAGAAAATTTATTTTACTATGGGAATTTATTTATGAATTGCTGAAATTTGGGCAGGACAATGTTTGTCTGGTCAGCTCCATATGAATTACATTAGACATTTAAATAAACGTTTTTGCAGTCCGTTCAACCGATTTTGACTTCTATTGCATTGGTGGCATGACAAATGGCAGCTGCAGTAAACAGTTGGTATTTTAACCACTTTTTTTGCTTTTAATGCCATCCTTATGCCTATGGAATAAAATTCAAAATTGGTTGAGCGGACTGTAAAAAAGGATTTTTTTAATGTCTAATCTTATTTCAAATGGAGTATAGTTTATTATAATTTTCTCTATAAAACCCTAATGGTACAGTGTTATTAGTGTTAACAGCTAAATAATCCATGTGAGCTTAGTAAGGTAGTGGTGGATCAATACCCTCTATAGAATTTCTTAAATCATGAGTTGGATATTTTTGATCTCATATATTTTTTATGAAATTAATAACACTAAAACATTATTTATAAAAACTGATTCTTGAACATTTTGTATTTATAAAAACCGATACTAAAACATTTTGTGCCAACTTTTGTACAAATTACTTTTATTTGATAAAAATTAAAATTAAGTTAAGTACCTACCCAAAGTCTCTAATTCAGATAATTTTTGTAAACAAAGGGGATAACATATAAAAAAAATAGCTTCGAAATGGTAATTCACATAAAATGGCGAAAAAAAAGGTTCCGTTTTCTATTAAGTACTGATTTTAAGAAATAATAGTTAAAAAATAATCATAACAATATTATTTTTATACATTTTCGGTTTTAAACAAAGTTATTAAAAAAAGGAGATTTTCTGGTATAAAATATTTTATGATACTGGTAACAATGCAGGATATCCAAACATTTTCAATTTTTTTACATCTTCAACAACACTAATATTACAACTCTCATTCATAGATTCATTTTGTAAGTAGCTTATCTAGCCACATTTTGGATGAAAACTCAGAAGGTTGTGGTCAATGGATTCTCTTCAGATGTGATCAGCGTGACATCTGGTGTTCCACAGGGGTCTATACTGGGTCCACTTCTTTTTATCCTATTCATAAATGACATAAACTCATGTTTTAAAAATTGTGGTTTCCTCTTATACGCTGACGATCTTAAAGTATTTCGTAAAATAAGAACCGTTGAAGACTGTTTTAAATTGCAACAAGACCTTGATCGATTTTCTGCCTATTGTCTGACCAACAAACTACATCTAAGTTTATCCAAATGTAAGTATATTTCTTTTACCAAAAAAATTAATACCGTTCAATTCACATACTCTCTCTGTAACACTTCTCTGGATAAAGTTTCCCTAATTAAAGATTTGGGTGTACTCTTTGACTCAAAGTTACACTTTGATGCACACGTTGATCACATCATAGCCAAGGGTTTTCAACTGTATGGCTTTGTAAGGCGAAACTGTAACCTATTTAAGAAACCATCTACATTCTTATTACTGTACAAAGCACTTATTAGATCTCAACTGGAATATGCCACTTGTGTATGGAACCCCATCTACAATAAATATAGTGACCAATTGGAATCAGTACAACGTAAATATCTTAAGTTTCTTAACTATAAATTGTTTAATAGGTGGTCATCATATCACACTCTTCTAGCTAAATTTTCCTTATCAACTCTTAAAGTAAGGAGACTGTATCATGATCAAACGTTCCTTTACAAGATTTGTCACAATAAATTGGATTGTAATAACCTAATTAACCAAATATACCTTCGCATACCTAGTCGTTCCCATCGTATTCGTGATACTTACACTCACAGTCTATTCGCACCGAAGCGGTGCAGAACCAACGCAGGAGAGCGAGCTCCTTTACGTCGACTAATGAAAAGTTACAACGATGATTTTGCTGATATTGATATATTTGCATTGTCACTTGCACAGTTTAAAAATAGTGTTTATAAAAAATCCTATTAGTTTTTAGTTGTTATATACACACGTCTAGTTTGTCACACGGTTTTTTTTTTTTTACAAGACACAATAGTTGATCTATGATAGACAAATTGTTTGCTAAGTTTGCTTGTAAGTTGCTCAAACTATTTTTACTGTTGGATTAATTTGTGGATAACGATGCTGGTTGCGTGATTACTTAAGTGTTTTATAAAATATCTGTACCTAAATGTTAAGCATTATTGCGCAATTGTTTGTTATCCTGAAGAAATAAAAATAAAATAAATAAAATAATTAATTCACTTTAATTTTATAGATGATTATTTATAAAAAAAAAATACGATATAATGTTTTGAACCACTGTCCTGTCATTTTGACAGTGACATTTCTTGACATTACTTTGTTTACATAAATTATCTGAATTTGAGACTGGGTATAACTGTAATCTAATACACTCGCGAGCAATAAACTGGAATCACTTCATCGCGCATTGCTCAAGACAATTTTTTACAATTTCTATGCAATGAGCTGTGGATTGTGGTATATCACCTGACAGGTAATTTTATTAGCTTTCAAATGATATCAAAATATTAAAAAAAATGTACAGAGAATTATTGCAATAGGCCGAAGTTGTGGACGTCTAAATGAATAGTAAGTAATATGAAAAGATAAATTTTTATTTACAGTTTATGTTATTTACCCCTTAATATTTTGTGTTACCCCCCCCCTGGCCCTAATGACTGCCTGTAAACGGTTTTTCATTGACCGAATGAGTTTCATGATGGAAGCCTTTGGGATTTCCTGCCACTCTTTGACTAAAACAGTTTTCAGGTTTTTTATTTATTGAGCTGGACATCTTCCTCGTACCCGCCTTTTCAGCTTGTCCCATATATGTTCAATCGGATTTAAGTCAGGGCTGAGGGCTGGCCAGTCTAGTGTGGAAATCTCGACTTCTACAAGGTACTGTATAGTCACTGCAGCGGTGTGGCAGCGGGCATTATCGTGCATTAGCAGGAAATCTTCGCCAATAAACCCGTCGTAGGGGAGCACATGGCCTAGCAGAATGTCGTTGATGTATTATTCTGCGGTTAGCCCCCTCCCCGACCTCTACCAGGTACGAATATCAACTCCGTTTTTGCTTCAATAGATATCCCCGCCCACATCATACAGGACCCACTACCGTATGCCACTGTTTCCGCTAAACAGCATTGTGCGAATCGCTCCCCCGGTCTCCTATAGACTCTTCTGTCAACGGTCGCTACCATGCAGGCACATCCTGGATTTGTCCGAGAACAGGACTCGCCTCCATTGCTCGATATCACAATCTAAGTGATCGCGAGAAAACTGAAGCCTAGCTTGTCGGTGGACTGGAGACAATTGAGGTCCCGCGTCTGGCCTTTTCGGGGTCAAGTTCGTTTCTTTGTCTTCGCCTCACTGTCCACTCGCTGACAGCCCTCCCTCGAATTTCTCTGAGCTGCTGCTGGACGTTCACGCCGGTCAGTTGTCAATTTCGGAGAGAAGAGGTGACAATAAATCGGTCATCTCTCACCAAAGTGCATTGCTATCGTCCAGATCCTGGTCTCCGGACTAAGTTTCCAGTCTCCCCGAACCTCTTGTATACCTTCGAGACACAAGACTCGCTCAAATGAAGCTGTCGAGCTATTAATACGCTGAGACAGTGCTTGCTTGATTAGGATGACGACTTGAGCGGCTTCTATAGGTGTGGTTTCCATTTTCTTTTAGCTTCAGTATTCCCAGTGACGTGAAATATTGGACTGATGATCAATTTTCATAAACGCCCCCTTTTTTATAGCGTTTCAGGACTACCAAACAATATGGTGTTTTGTTTTAAAAATGTATGTTTTTTTTTTACGTTTCATGACATAAGGTGACTAATCTTTGGTTATGATATTGAAAGAGGTTGAAAGCTAACAAAATTCCTTCCAATGATGATGTGCTACAATCCATAGTTCATTGCATTAAATTGCAATGAAGTTGTAAAAATTTGTTTCGAGCAGCGGACGATGAAGTGATTCCAATTTATTGCTCGCGAATTTGCGAGTGTATTTTATTGAGGAAAATAAAATGTGTGTAGGTATGATGGACTTATTGTATTTATGTAATAACGTTTAGTAAAAAAGGTTTAAAACAAAGGTCAATGGCTATTATTATTAATTAATCTTAATCAAACATTCTGATCCCCTCCGCACTTATCCTGGATCCCCAATTTGACGACATGCCTCGTAACTACATTTCTACCAAAAAAAAAACCCAAACCCCATTAAAACTTGGTTTCTATTTACTCCCTCGCTAAAGCTCGGGAGTAAAACTTCATCGTATATAGGTAATGGGTCATTTTAGCTCCTTGTTTACCAATCTACTATTTCGATTAAAATATCCGTTTGCGTAATATTAAGCTTTAAAATGCTAATTTGTGTTAGAGTCAAGTATGTCCCCCCCCCCCCCCTGCCAGCTAAATGGTTGTAATTGGATGTGAAAAAATTCACAGCAGTAGTATATAGGTATGTATAATGACCTACCTGACATTTATAAGAAAACTAATGAATGTATAATACAATAATAATAATTTAATTTAATTTAATAACTATTTCATTTTTAATTTAACAAATGTTTCTGATACTATGCTATACTAGGCTGTATGTGTAAAAAACTTGCCTGAAATACCTAAATGTTCTGTTTTTTTTTTTTTTTTATGAAATTGAAAGGAAAACTATCACAGCTAAGTAGGCTTTACAAGTTACCCAGTAATAGTCGACCAACTTAAATTTACAGTTGAAAAACATGACAACGAAACAAACATGTAGTTAGGATAAATTTATCCCAAGAACAAACTTAACATTGTAGTTGAAAAACATGTTCTCCCATACAGAATTAAAAAAATAATATAAAAATTCCATTTATTAAAAAATCAACCACAAATGGTGTTATTTGCTGACGATACTTCCTTAATTTTGAATGTAGATAGACGCGCTACAAATTTTGACGACGTAAATAACGCTCTATTACAGGTCCAAAATTGGTTTACTGCTAATAATTCAGTATTAAATTGGAAAAAAACGAAGTGTATAAAATTTTCTTAACCAAATGTCAAAAGTAGTGATTGTGAAATAGTATAAACTAGAATTCGTCGATAAAACTGTTTTCCTGGGGATCACGCTCGATTCAAAACTACAATGGCGTCCTCATTTAACATCTCTTGCAGGACGGCTAAATTCAGCAGCATATGCTGTCAGAAAAATCCGTCAATTTACTGATGTAGATACCGCGAGGCTAGTCTATTTCAGTTACTTCCATAGTATAATGTCTTACGGTATTTTACTTTGGGGACGGGCTGCAGACATCGAGTCTATTTTTATTCTGCAGAAAAGAGCCATCAGAGCCATATATAATCTCCGCAGGCGCGATTCTCTAAGGGAACTGTTTAAGGATATTAACATCATGACGGTACCTTGTCAATATATCTACGAAAACATCATGTACGTAAGGAAAAATTTACATCTTTTTAGAAAAAGAGGTGAAAGACATAATTATAGTACTAGAAATAGGGACCTATTAGCTCAACCAGGTTTCAGACTGGCTAAAGTAGACTCGTCTTTCATGGGGGACTGTTTAAAATGTTACAATAAAATTCCTCCCCACATACTTCAACTGAATGAGACTAAATTTAAATCTTGTATAAAACGCACACTATGCAGGCAGGCATATTATAAGTTGGGGATTACATCGCTGATAAAAATGCTTGGCTGAATGCTGATCCTGCTCCACAACCACAGCTAGTTGATTAACATTTGACAATAATGTTGGAGCTGCTGGAGAGTGTAAGACTATCTTGTCTTTCATTGACTTGAATGTGCCCTGGCGGCTGAGAAAATGTCATACTCACTTAGATATCTCGCTGATGGTGGCGTGTGTGTTGGATCATTTAGCTCCCTTCAAAATGGTTGAGCTGAATGGTGCTAATCCATGCGTCATGTTCGTGAACGGGCGCCGTCAGTTGGGACGGTCATCTCTTAGCTGCCACGGGTTATTTTATTTTGTTTCTATTTGTTGTACAGACGCCAGCAGGTCAAGCTACCCGAAACTGTCAAATTTTCGCAATCAACCTTGAACCTTATACAGTAGAGATAACGTTGAAAATCTATTAAAGAAATCTGACAGATTGTAGTAGCTTGATGTGCTGGCCTCTGTACCTACGCTTGACGCTTTTAACGTGTAAGTTTTTATTATTTTTATTTTTACATCGTTCTCACATTTAGTTATAAATTCAACATTATAGATGTAACGAATACTTTTGTAACAATTTAATTTAAAAGAGTGTCCATGGAGTTTCTTGCCCGTTCTTCTCCATAGGTACCTACGCTTTGGAATGGGAATGTAGCTTCATTTTTCTTACTGACCGACTCCTTGACACTTCAAAAGTGCCTGTAAATGGTTTAATTGAAATAAATGATTTGAGTTTGAGTTTGAATGTATGGGAAAACATGTTTTTCAACTGCAAATTTTAGTTGGACGACGAGGTATAAAAAAAAATCATCCCACTTTACGTGTAAGGGGGAGGTACACTAAAAAAGCTTTCTAGTAAAGGAGTCTGAGCTAAGCCGCGGACAAACCGACAGACGGACATAGCGAAACTACTATCTTATTTTGTAATGTCTGTCTCTGCTCTTTGTTCTTCGAGCGTGCATTTTTGTTCTAGAGGTGGCAGCTGGGCGGGAGTAAATTGTGCCGTGAATTTCGTTAATTTTGGGTTGAAAATTATATGTTTTACGATATTAACAATGTTAAACCGACGGACATTACATCATCACAGACGTTTATTTTGATGTGATTTTCAATAGCTACATAATGTGGTATAATATTGAAATAAAATGATTTTAATCTACAAAATAAGGGTATGTTTGGATTTTTTTTCTACCGAGCGAACTTTATCTAATTATGTAACGAGTACCCGACATATCTACAGAAAGATCTCAAAAGCAACATAATTATAATTTTTTCACGTGTTTAATCACTGCCGTTTCTAAATAAAATGACATTAAAATTACACTTCCTAGAGGTTAACTTGAAGAACCTCGCTTTAAGAGGGCGTACAACGGTCCACTAGCGCCAGTCTTTAAAAAAAAAATATCTCGTGAGTGAGAAGGAATTATGAAAAACGTCTCACTATGAAACCTTGATACCTATCAAGGTTTCTTATTGAGACGTTTTTCATAATTAAAAAGATTAATATAAAAGAAGATTCATATTAAAGATTAATAATTAAAGGTTCATATTGAGACACGAAGCAACAAAATACGATCTAGAGGAATGTGGCCGCTTTTCTTTAGATAGAATTTTGTTGCTTCTTGTCTCTTATGAAAAGTTTTAAAAGGTATTAGAAAATTCTAGACACACTTACTGAGGTTTCTTATTGAGCCGTTTTTCATAATTCCTTCTTAGTCACGAGATAATGTTTTTTTAAAGGAGTGGCACTAGTGGACCGTTTTACACCCTCTTAAGTCCATCAGTTTTCTCTACACTCCACTGTTTTACTTCGCTAAAACTCAAAGATCGTTAAAACTTGTGGAATATAAAATTATAACGCTTCAAAGACAATGGTGCCGATTCCCTTGTTCACAAACTAAACTAAATTTAAGTTCAGTGCATCTTTTTCTTTCTATTTCATTAAGAAAAGGACAGAAGATAAATTGTAGTTTAGTCCTGTCAAATTAATTCAGCGCCTGTCACTACTCCTTAAAAGTTTAGACGTGATTAAAAACTTGCCGACTAAAATTACTTTAAGCGCTTATTAATTTGACAGGACTAAACTAAAATTTATCTTCTGTCCTTTTCTTAATGAAATAGAAAGAAAAGATGCACTGAACTTAAATTTAGTTTAGTTTGTGAACAAGGGAATCGGCACCAATGGTAATTCCACATGACTCCAACAGCACACACTTATACCCTGCCCAAATGCTTCGCTAAATTAATTAAAAATTTATTGGAGAATAATTATCCCTTTTAAAACTGTTACCGCACAGTTATCACACACGTGCAGTTATGGAATTAATTAAAGCTGATCCTACACCTGTGTCGAAACTTATGTAGGGCACATTTGCAGAGTCTGTAAGGGTTCGAAGTTCTTGCCGGTAGGCCGTGTTGGTTGAATTTAGGAGTGTTCTTGTAAACCCTGAAGAGTATCGAGCATCTGTGACTCTAAAAACCGGTCCGTACTAGACAAATATGGGTTTATACTAAAGGCTGGTTTGACTAAGGATAAAGTTAGATAAGTAGGTGCCTGTCGCAAAAAATATTATGGACGTTGAACGAAATAAGATTGATTTACGATCACTAAAAAGCTTTCTGACATCTACATATCTAAATTTGATTGTATTTTAAAAGTTTATACATTTGTTTCCATAATGCAGTATCTATCTCTCGTAAAAGCGTGGGTCGCTTCCTACGTGAGAGGTACCTTACACTGACAGTGGGCGTTGACATTAAGTAGGTACGGTTTTTGTCAACGGAAGGCAATGACGAATTGGCGATATTTAAATTTATTTTGTGGGCTGAGGCTGTACCGCGTCTGGCGCGCCGAAGGCAGTGGAGGTGACTGGCAGTAGGCTTCGTGCCGGCGCGCAGCAATAACGTGCGTGTGCGCTTCTATCGAACGAGCCCGAGCTCTCGAGTGTAGCTGCATTATCGAAAAACGACATATACCAACTCATTGACATGGAAGTGGCAGATCAATGGCGGCGAGAGTGGGCTGGAACCGCCGAATATGGAAAGGTAAGGTCAAACAACCCCTAAGCAGTGTAAGCAGCTCGAGCTTTGTCAATGTACAATATTTTAATTTCACACAGTTTGTCAAAAACTTATACCTAAATAATTTAAATTCATGAAGAAATGTTACAAAGCAGCATAAATTAGCCAGAATCGTGTGATGCAAGCTTTCTAATTTGCATATTTGTTATAAAAGAAAAATGTGAAGTTAAAATACAAAGTGGACCAAGCTATCGAATAATGTAAGTAAATAAGTTAACATTGTGGCATTTCGATTAACAGGAGGTCATTGCCAAAAGGCTAAAGTGGTCATTTCCTTTTACGGTGTTAAAACTCAGGACGACAAGACGTTCGAGCTATATTATGGATATTTATTCAAATTTAAAGAATGAGACTTGTGTATCACTGCATAAGGTTTAATGTTGAGAGGAAATGTTCATACAAACCAGTCCGAGAGCTAGTTCAGTAAGTTTTTTTGTTGTGTTCCTATAATTCGTGTGGAAGAAATAAACTAAAATGCAAGTCTTGCAGAACCGTATGTAACAGTTATGTCACTGTCGTAGATTGTTCCTGTGTGTTTCCGTAACAACTTGCTTTTCATTATTCTGTGCGAGTTCTATGACATCATGTGCAATAAACAAATTCAGCCGAAAGTTCAATTTTTCGAGCTTTTATTTAACACATAATATAGAAAAATAATTTGAGAAGAATGGCTAAAAACTGTCGCCGAAGCATCGTCATAAAGTTAAGTAGGATTGATTGCCTGCAATTATAACGCAAATGAATTCCACTGACAAAAATATTATAGCCTTGGAATCCATCTCATACAATAGGAAGCTAAGGAGTTGAGGGTAGATAGAGACCTATTAGAAAACTGGATAGCTCACGCCATATACCTGGGCAAGGCACTGCTTAGGTATATCTACAGGCTTGAATCTCTGGACAGTCGAACCAAAAGCGCAGATAAAGGAATACCGTTGCATCTATTACGAAAAACCGGTACCTACCATTGGGTAGACCGGCGAATTCCAACTTGGATGCCGTGCACGCCAAGTGTCTTTAAATGTATAAGGTAGATACATAATGATATTGGAATTATAAATCTGTTCTGGGATTGAGAAGAAAACCCACTGATTGAATAAGAGAGTCAGCAACATATAAGATAATAATTGCAACTTATAATGCAATCACAAATGCTATTACAACAGGAAGGTGATGTGAACACAATAGTAATCTCGATCCCAACGCTTGATTGTCGAACAGTGAAAGTGAAGAAATAGACGTGAGGAAGCTACTGATCGTTTTGCTTAACGCATTTCCTATATCTTCAAGCAGGAAACTATAAAACGACAATCTGGCTCTACACGTGAACTTTAATAAAGCCTATGAGTCATTGGATAGTGACGATTATAAACATGGATATGAAAACAAATATGCTTGCTATAACCAGTAAGTTACCGAGTTCTTTGGTACAACGCTCTCACTTAACTACATTAAACCGTAAGTACCTAAGTTAACGAAGCGTTGTTAGCTCAACATGGTTATTCGGGTTCGTGTGCAGACTGCCGGAAATCCTGCGCAAAGGCCGTGGCCCGAGGCTGTGCTGCACCGCGCTATCCGTTGTCTGTCTCGTATTATTTGTGTACGCGAACTTATCATTTGCATGAATGTCACATAATGATGAGCTTCGCTACGCAACTATTATGTACTTCACGTAAAAACGCTGCTTTTAATGCTGTCATTACGGTCTAATTTATCTACATCACCTAGTCTATACCCACTTTAGCGCTTTATCTAAACTATCAGATCTTAAAGTACCAATTCTAATCAAAACCTTCGGAATAATTATAGATTTCTACCTTGTAGGAGTTGTAGGAATAGAAAACACATTTGCTAAACTTTCACAGCCTTCATTAGTTTTTGGAAAATCCATGACGATGCTAGCTAGACAATCGCGGTTTACCTACGTGATATAGACGAGTTTATGACGCGCCCCTGTCCTCAACTTGGTTTATTTTTATATAAATAATCCATACTAATGAGCAGATAGATGAATCATTGGAAACTAAGATGTTCATATTTGTGGATTTTCCTGCATCATTTATCGTAAAACATCGATATTGCGCGTTGCCCCGCACGCCCTCGCAGAGTCGACGACCGCTAACGTCACGGACCCCTCCCCCTCCTCTTACCGAATTTAGCCTTCCGTCTTCCATTTGGAAATATTCTCACAATTCAAAACATGCATTTGTTACAAATTCGCGCGTTCTGATTAATACTAATAAGTCTGTCAAGTTTACCGTTAACTACGCAAAAACCACGTGCGGTCGTTAATCGTCTGGGTGTCAATAGATCGTGCAGTTATCGTTATTCTGTGTACAGAACTATTATTATATTTCAATTTGTTTCTGCTAGGAAGAGCTAATTTCAGGTTCTAAGCCTTAATGAACAACCTTTACTTCGCTATTACCTTCATGAATTAATTAAACTAGGCCGTGGCGGCAACGGAACCGGTTCAAAACTCAGGGACTGATTCTCTTTTGGTGACTTGTAATTACGGTTATTTCATTAATCAAAAAACCAAGTATGATATTATTTGCCCACTATGTTTATATCGATTTAAATAAACAAATATCGATATAGAGCTGGCAGAGCGCTCATAGTGGGTCGCATGCGACCTTCTGGTTTTAGTTGGCGTTCGATTATACAAATGACGTCATTTTATCTACTGAAATAAATCGCCTTGATCAGGCTCATAGTAAAAGGCTGCGCGTTTCCAAACTGACAGTGCTCCCTGCCAATAAGGCTTTATCTTTTTCTCTAAATGGTACGAAATAATAGAGAAAAAAACATCCGACAAATTGGCTTCATAAAATAAACAATTTAATATGTAAATTAGTTTTTTTTTTCCTTTGTTTGTCTTAGTTAAGAATGCTTACACATTAACATAGGTTGGTGAACACATACTTACTTAACTGGAATTGTCCTTTTTGCAGCATCTGTCAAAATATTATTGATGAGTATTAATAGGCCTATTACTGAGGTATAGGTTAACCTACACTTGGCGGTTCTATACCTACTATTAAATATACCAACCTAGACAAAATTAAGTTTCAGAGGTTCGAAACTAAAGGTATCTTTCGAACTCGATTTCCAAAGAATCCAGCCAGTTCGAGATCCTTTTTTGTCCAGGTATTCAAAGTCAAGGGCAAGTACGCAATAATTCCGACAATACGGATGGCTATCCTCTGTAAATTCCCGAATAAGCGTTAAAGTATTTTAACTTAAGTTTATTAAGTGGTTCTGTGGCTACAATGCAAATATTTGAATGTGTCTGACACCCACATAAGTATTCAAAAGTGAGTTGATCATTGAAAAGATCGCAATCACAACACACCGCAATTTCATTTCGCCCCCGCAAAAAGGATCACGTCACTAGTAACAATAAATACATACTTTAATGCCTGTGAAGGCCACAACAACTGTGCGTAACACACTAACTTGTAAATGGCTTCGTATCTATATAATAAATGCTTACCAATAAATGTAACATTAATTTTAAAAAAATGTAAGTAAAAAACCGCTGCCTCATGCCTTCTTTGTCTTGGGTTCGTTCATAAACAAAAATCTGATATAAAGACACCGAGACCCGGAACAAAATTAAATATTTGCCTTATGGTATCTTTGTACTGAGACAATATTATCTGTAGGCGGCCCACAGTAGGCCAGACAAATATTTTCGAGGAAAAATCGAACCCGCGCCCGCGGCCCCTTGCTCAGCCTCTATGATAATCGTGCCTTTGTTCTGAAAGGTTTTTAAGTAAGATTTAAGGCAATGCATTTAAAAACATAGCTAGCTACTAATTATAGTTATATATATTTATCGTACTAAAACAAGTACCCGAGCAGTTTCACAGGACACGAAAGTAGTCGAACAACATTCGTCACGACGACTAAGCAAGAAGTTCTCGGGCACGCACACATTGCATTTTGACAATGATTTACACCGACTCAAACAAAGTCTACGAAGCACTGTAGCCACTGGCCGGACAGTTATAATAATAGTTGAGGTCATCACATGCTTGGTCATGAATATTTCATATACACTACTTTGAAAGTTCAATTGCTAAGCAACGGTAGATAAGATTAACTCAACAAGTTGCTATTAAATATTTGAAGTACAGACGCCAGCACATCAAGCTACTACAATCTGTCAAATTTCTTTAATCGATTTTCAACTTTATCACTACATTATAAGGTTCAAGGTTGATTGCGAAAATTTGACAGTTTCGGGTAGCTTGACCTGCTGGCGTCTGTACATTTCCATTTTGTAGAACATTCACAAACACGGTTACTACATTGAACTCGTAGATAAGTCATCAACAAGTACAAGTGGCTATCCAGGTGTCCACGCCATATAAACGGACTGATCTAAAATCACGACAACACTTTTATTATTAAGTAGGTTTTAAATCAGTGTTTATTTGTACCACATCATGCTCTCCAAAAAAATCAGGTTATGGCCATGGCTCCAGGATCAGTTGATTCTAAACCCACCAGCTTAGTCTTCTCTCTACCATCCGAACAATCTATTTTTCTGTGACTCATGAAACTCTATTAAATGAAGATGCAATTAATTTCAGGTGACAGAAGGAGGCGTGACGCGTCGCATTGCACGTGCGATGGAGGTGCTCCACGCAAGCGGGCCGGGAGCGCGCGTGCGCGTCATGCGTGCCGCCTACCACTCGTCCGCAGCCCCAGGGGCACCCGCTGCATCCTTCATGCTGCACTCTTCACGTAGGGTAAGCTGCACTTATTAATTTTTTGTGTTATTTGATGGCAAAGCATCTTACGGCCCACCTGATAAGTGGTAGTGGTAACCGTCCTCTATGGACAAACCATAGGCATCGTAACCTATTATTTTCTTTTATATATGCGTTGACATTCTAGAGACGAAGCTAAAATAACTGTGTGCCTGTAATAACAAAGCACCGGCACCGTTACCCTTCAAAACGGTAGAAATAGGCAAGGCGATAGTATTTACTTCCTTCTACAATATTAGTCTTGACCAAGTCAGGAGTGCCTAGGGAGTTATATAAGCAATTTTTTCTAGATTATTGGGTCAATGTCACAAAATACTAACATTTGCACAGTAATCGCAAAAAGTAAAACAAACAGTATTAACTATCGCCCTATCGATTCGTACAAGGCGATAAAAACGACTGACCGGCAAGGACTACTTTTCCATATTTAGTTAACTTTACTGTTTAATCCAATATTTGCTTTTCAGGTAATATCGTCCGGTTTTAACATGTTGGAGTCATCTACATCCCCTATGAAACCGTTGGAAATATCATCCACCCCGTTTGAGTCATCGCCTGAACCTAACGCAGAATCAGAAAATTATAAAGTAACCGAACCAGATGATTTCGAGATCTCGGAACCTTCGAAATGGAGAGGTTCTACCAAAGGAAACTCGATTCGGATGCCAAGCGAAGAGTCATCTTCCACTGACAATGCCAGTATTATCGATCTCGATTCAAGACTTGGTAGAAACCTTAACAGAAAATACTCCTACGATTCAGAAAGCAGTGATATTCAATTTGGTAATAGAAATAATAGCCGAAACTCGCCACTATTGGACACCCCTGTAACCTTAAGCACTCTTAAATATAAATCACTTTTAAACAGCAGCAATGAATGGAACACAAGAAGAAAAAGTTATAGTTTTGAAGACACATCCCCACTAGACGAAACTATTACACACAATAATGACACATTAGCGATGGAATCTTCTACTGATAGCGGAATTTGTAAATCAACGGAAATCGTAAATGATCAACTGGATGACAACACTCATAATAAATATTTACCTAGAGACGAAAGAAAGACAAATAATAATGAAGAATCCTTTAGAGATTGGCTTTCCAAAAACCGACCGACTTCACACTACAGAGGAACTAAGTTCAAGACTTATCGAGAACATGATATTGTAATGGAGGACCCATTAGAAAACAATATAACTCTGCAATCATCTGGAAAAGTGTCAATAACCTTACCTATTACCATTGAAGCAGATGGAGACGAGTATCCCAAAAAGCACCAAACGATTGAAGAAGGTGACAGAAGAGTTAAAAGGGTGGAATTCTGCAAAACTGAAGTACATTTCACCGCCGATTCGGGTAAAGTTAATATTATTGCAACAGATGAGAAACCTCCACCCTCAAATGATTTTAGAAAACGACGAAGTGCTTTTGTGCCCATGCAAGAAATGATTGACAAACCTATTACATTGTTTGGCGAAAAGAACGAGTTCCCAACGACCAATGGAGTTGGCACTCCTATAAATATTAGCGTTAGTGAGTTTGGTGAATCCGATGAGAATACAGCAGCTACAAAGAGTATTCTCAAAAACAAAATTCCGAAACCCAAACCATATCTTTTAGGAGAGAACATGGCATTTGGGATGTCAGAAGATCTTTTAAACAAAGATTCTTCTAGTGATTCTGTATTGTCGGCAGTTTCTTTAGTAAATAAGCAATTGAAATCAGAGAAACACTACAAAGCTGAAGTAAAATCTGTATTCCCGAGAGAAGCAGGTACCAACGTTTTACGGACAATTAAAGCAGGTACTTATACACATTATGTAATATCGCATGCTAGTTTATCGTAGACTTAAATAATAACTTAAAACTTAAATATTATCATTTTATTAATAATAAAAAGCTATGTAAATAAATATGCAAAAATATTTAATTATTTATATGTTGTAGGTCCTACTAATCAAGACAGTTTAAAACGTGAGAAGCAGGTGGTAACACATATCAAAATCAATAAGGCCACTGAAGATCCTATCGACGATGCTAAAACTAAGTTCAATGGTCTGCAAGTGTCGCCAGCGCAAAGGAAGCCTAAAACCAGGCAACTACGGGACAGTGAACTAACATACTTCGGTGTTGACCACGGTAGAACAGATTCATATAAAAGCCGAAACCATGTTAATAGTAAATTGGGACGCAATGATAATGTCCTCGAGAGTATATTTCAGTCCGTTAAGTTAATACAGCAAGTCTCAAACAGTGTGTGTAATAGTGAACATGATTCTGATGAGACGCCTGAGTATCAAAACATACCTTTAAATATCAACTATGCTCCGGTCCCGACCCCGAGACTACGTTCAAACTATGAAGACAAACCTAATGAAATACACGAAATTGAGGTCTTTAAACCGATTATTGAAAAGGAATGCGAAGAAACAAATGATGTCGTATCTTGTACGCGACGAACTAAGTTTCGTAGACAAGACGAAGTGACAAAAAGTAGGAGTATTTCCGCACCACCGAAGGCTTATAGACGTGAACGCGAAATAAGAGAAAAGCCTCATCAACGCGAAGATCAATCGATACGGTATGTATTCCAAAACATTTTCTGAAAAAGTAACAATATTATTTTAACTAATATATACTAATTATGACAAACGTAGTGGTCACTATTAAATACAAACTATTTTGATTACTTTTAGTTCGAGTCGATCAATAAAAGGAAATTCCAGAAACGACGTGGAAAAGATGAGTTATACCATCGAAAAACATTTATCCGAGGACGAGAATCCAATATATGTAAATCTAAACGATAACAAGGAAAAGTCCAACACGTTAGAAAACCGAGACAGCCATAAAGTAAAAACCAACTCACTCAACTCACGTCAAAGAAAATCGCATAAAACGGAAATAAGTAAACACAAAACCGGGCGTACAGCAGATATTCATTCTTCTGATGTAAGTAACAGTGATCGCACAAAAGAACGTCGATCGGATTCTGGGACCGACAATAGTCTCCGAACAAAACACTCTGTAAATAAAGACACCATCTCACGCTCTGCCTACAAAGATACCCTTTCAAGACGAGTTGCGAAGAGTGATAAACAGCGTCACGCTAGTGACATCCGAGGAGAGATAACTGAGGAGCTGAACACATCCAGCCAAACCCGAAAATCTCGAGAAGGTAAATCTTCAAACGAGAAAAAATCGACCATTGAAAAGAAAGATCATAGAAGTAGGTCCTTGCAAAGACCTACAACAAAAGATGTACCCGAAGTAGTATCTAAGGACTTAAGTCGCATGATTGTTAAGAAAGCAGGACATCAAGTTAAAGATAGTCTCGATGACAACCACGGTGTAAACAGTAATCGTAAGAGAATCTCATCTAGGGATAAGACTACAAAAGAAACCGCAAAACCATCACAAAAACAAGATTCAAGTTACACAGTGCTAATCCCTCAAATAAATTCCAAGAGCATTGGAAAAGATTATGTCACAAAGCCGAACGGTTATAAAACAAATACGCGCAAAGAATACGTTATTAATTATGATGATAAAAACGGAACCGTTTCATCTGTATGCAAAATAGCTCCAAACCTTGGAACACCAAAACGGAAGAAATCTTCAAAAGAAATATTTAAAGATAGTCAAAACGATAAAGCGTTCAAAATTAAAGCGGTAGACAAACTCACCCCGCGTAAGTAAGTCGTGTGCATGCTCTAACGAAAATTCTAACAAACAAACTGATTACATCTTTAAACAATAGAAATCTTTCAGTGCAGCTAGAAGATCATCGAGAGGATCGAAACGGACTGAGTTATGCAGATAGGAAATGGAAGACGAAAGTACATTTACAAAGGTCTTGCCAAGTATTGTAGATACTACTTTTACTAGTCTTAAGAACCATAGAAATTTACGAAATATTTTGAATCCTATTTGCGCTATGTAATTTTGTGTTCAGAGATAGATAGAATAAGATAACGATGATCTCACATGTAACAGTAATTTAAAATAAATAAATGTATTTCCGTTGATGTAACATTTGAAATAACAGTATGCATATAATAATAAAAAATACAATTAATGAACATAATCAATTGTTTTATTTTATAAACAAATGCAATTTATGAAGTCACTTACACTTAGAGAATATATCACATTCTCTAAGCTTACACTGTAACTAGAGGATCTCTGTCGACTTTACTAACAAGCACTTGTACTTCATTATCTAATAAATTCTGAAGATTCGTAGAAAACCCTTTTAAGAATCCTCTTTCAGAATCCGAGTGATTAGTTAGGATGACACTAATTCCTTTTTGTGCAGCATCGAGTACGTCGTGATGAAGCATTTCTCCTGAAAAGTTTTTTATTGTTACATTTACATAACAGAAAGTAGTGTTACTGGGTAAGTATGCAAGTATTCCTTTTTTCTTAATATTTCACGAAACTTCTTGGTCGCTGCCTGGTTTGGCTTTTTATCAATCTGATTTATTGTGTCAATTTGAATTGATAACTTTATTCAAACAGTGAGGTTGTATTTTGTAAAAAAAAGGATGTATTTACTAATTATTGGATCCGCTTTTTGATTTAAAAGCTGTATTTTTTTTTTTAATAATACTATATGACTTATCACAGGGTATTTTTCCATGCTCACAAGTGCCGATAGATGTCTGTTCCATCAGAAGTGCCCCAAGACATATTTTATTTCTTTGCAGAAGATTTGAGACCCCCCAAGACATAACCTTGGGAGTGTTACCTATTCAAAATATGTTATTCATAAGAGGGCTATTTTGAATAATTGTTTTTTTATTTTTATATTCCTCTTTCGCCACAATTTTCATCGCGGTGAAAAGTTCGGCGCTCTGTAAACAAAGGTTTTTATGCTATTGCTAAATATACTTGTTTACCTGTCAGGTATAAACCAGCAGCAGCTCCCTTCAACACTGAGCTACCAGAGCCAGCACACAGCGCTACAGAGTTTATTTCACTTGACATGTCTTTCCCCTTTCCTATAGCGAAGCGCACATGCGGTAATTCAGTCAATTCCTTTACTTTTGAAACCGCATCCGACAAAGTAATACTTGATTTAAGTTGCAGCAACCTAGAACAATTTGTAGAACATTTTGTAATCGATTGTTGTGGAATATCTCATCATATATTCAAACTAGACTGGGTCAAATAGGTAAGTTCACCGTTATTGTGACGCAATTTAAGTAGATTTATTCATACACACATTTTCATGTAGATATTGTGGGTACATGCATACATCTCCCGTGCAAACTACAATTTACAGTTCATCGTAAAGATGCACTTGCTAGGAGAGTTAAAGTATGATGTCTACAGAATAGTTATGATACTAGTGCGGTAAGTTAGTTTTTACAAACGAGTAGACGAATGTAAGCCCGAGACGAAGTCGAGGGCTTACCATAGTCACGAGTTTAAAACAGTACAATATATGTAATGAAACAAAATGATAATATAAAAAATAATGTTAATAAATTATAACATTATGATAGACATTTATGTTTTTTTTAAATCAAGAGACTCGTTCCAAATATCAGGTGGAGTAGATTCCATATTAATATCAGATTCCTCGCTTGAACTCTTATTATTATTTTGTTTTAAATGTCAGACGGAAACTCGCAACAATCTTTGACGTTTCTAATATGAAAATGGCGCGAATTTGCAAATGGCGCCACATGCACGTGGTGAAAATTAGAACTACATCTTTCGTCTCATTTACTCTTTAGTATTAAACTGAGACAAACGTATTGAGCAAAAGCGCTTCCAAGGAGGTTCGGTCAGTCAGCTTATTTTCGTAACGTGAAACTCCTTGGTGGAATTCTTATAATTTTTTTATGGATATTTAAAAAAAAAAAACCGTAAAGACTACGCACGGTGGTATACAACAGAACGTGCGGTAAAATAGGTACTTAGGTGAGAGTACCTATTTTACCGCACGTTCCGTTCTAAGGTGCGTAATTTTTAACTTTCGAACAATGTTTACAGGCTTCGTAAATGCATTTTTTGAGCAAATGTGTTGAAAAAGTTTTATTGCGCAAGTTAATGTCCTGCCAAATGATGGAAAAGCTCGCAATAATTTGACTTGTGATTAAATTATTACGAGTTTTTCTATTAAAAACGGTCAATCTTGGGCAATTGAGCACGCAATCTAGCAGACGCCGGTCATTAGGCCATCACTTATCCTGTCAGGGTTGCGGGTTTGTCCGAAAGGATACCGCGGCCCTGGCACACAGGCAACTGAAGGAACTCGGGTGGGATTTAATCAGTAAAAGTCTGGCACGCCCTCCTGCTCCGCCCACAGCCGGAGAAGTTATTTGATAATTTCCCACCCAAAATAAAAAGGCCATAGGAATTGAATCCTGTATTTGCAAAAATGACCTTGTGAAGCCGCAGGCATCCGCTGGATGCGGGAAGCACGGAACCGGTCGAGGTGGCGGTGCTTGGGGGAGGCCTATGTCCAGCAGTGGACGTCTTTCGGCTGAAATGATGATGATGATGATTTGCAAAAATAATAATAATGTAGAGGAATATTTTATTTTAATTTACCTTCCAGCTCCAATTTGCGGGTTAAGGGCACCAGGGATCAAGGGCTTCGATTCTTCTACATTAAATGCACTAGCCAACCAGTCGTTGACGCCGCCGCGGACGCTGTCCCAACTTGTGTGTGGAGAGTACAAACTTATCTGTTTCTCCAAAAGGAATGAGACAATACGCTCTTTCCAAGCACTAAAAAAATAATTCAGTATTTTACAGAAAAATCCGATTTTTATAATAAATATCAAAAATCCGTTTTTTTTTATATTATATCGGATATGATATATATCCGCTGATATATAATCGGCGAACCCTGGTATTTTATCATTCAATAAAAAATTAATAATAGGTAGTTTATTATTATATTTCCGTACTTACACACTTTTACGAGTATGTGGGCACTTCATTTGGCACAATAGTACAAATGTTATTGCCATTTCGCTAATGCAAAATTAAGTTTATATCTATAGAAATAGTCTATTTTGTACTGGCAAAATTACACGTATATTTGGTATACAAAGAGTGAAATTCCGGTATCACAGTATTTTATTCAAATAATGCACTGGTACTATTAGGATTTGGAATAGGACATACCTTTGAACCACCGATTTCATTGGAGCAAATATAGGAGGGTGATAGGAAATAATCATTTCACATCCATGAGAATTAGCCTCAAGTGCTACATCTTCTGTGAGGTCATTTGTTAGTAGTACTTTTGTTATATTCCTGAAAAGAAAATAGAACATGCCTGTAGCTTCTAATGATGAGAACATGAGACCTCATATCATCTTATTGTGAAATTAGTGTAAAATCGACTATTTACCTTGCAGTATAAGGCTCCACCAATAAACCAGTATTGTCCCAACTTTCAGACAATTGTTTTGAAGCAAAGTTTTCTAAAACTGATGTAACTTTCTTTAGAGGGACACCAATTTTCTCTCCCATAGACATTTTGATGGTGGATGATGTTGTATAAAGCCTTCTGAGATTATTCTGTGAGAAGATGTGTTTTCCTACTGTTAAAATCATCAGATGAGAACTGTAATCGAAAACCATGCATGGAAAAGAATTTTAAAACCCCATTACCAAATAGTATTAAAATAAATAGGGAACTCCCCTTTTGCCATTTATAAACCAATTTATCCTCAAGTTCGCAATTTGAGGTAGATAATGAAAACCACTTGAGAAAATATAATATTTATTTATTAAACCCCAATATTTTTTAAACCTACAACTAAGTGATATATCAATAATTTGATGCAGTAACTTGATCAACAAATAACAGTTATTCTTAAAACCTATATAAAGTGATTTAGTCAGAAGAAAAACTCCATATTTTGATTTCACCATCATCACTACAAGAGAGCAGTTCTTTGTTTCCTGTTGGATTCCATCTCACACTGTTCACATCTTGGGAATGTGCATTCAATTTAGTGCAGACAAGGTCAAATGTTGGTGAATTAGGATCAGAGTCTTCACTTTCTTTGAATATTCTTATGATGTCATCACCTGATGCTGTTACTAGGAAGCCAGTGTGGTGACACCAAGCAATATCATAAATGCATCGAGTATGGAATCCAGATAATGTGCAGACACATTTCCAAACTGACTCTCTATCAGTTACTATGACACCCTCCTGGTTGTCAGGCTTGTATTCCTTCCATATTTTGACAGTTCGGTCATCACTGCAAGTAGCAAGCCTCTCCCCAGTCTTGTCAAAGGTTAGGCTCCATACAGTGGACTCATGAGACTGCAGAGTTGCGATGCAACTCCAGTCGTTGTCAGCTGGATCCTCTTTATACAACTTGACAGAGTTGTCATATGATGCAGAGGCCAAGATGTCTAGTGAAGGATGCCAAACTACCTATAAAAAGAATAATTTATGAATAAACATATAGCATTTATTAATAAATTAAAATATTGAATATAGGTATCTTTACAAACTTTCTTGACATCTTGGTTGTGAGCATTGAGTACAGATTCACATTCATACTCATCATCACCAGCGACCTCCCACACCCAGACAGATTTGTCTCTGCCGCAAGTTGCCAACAGTTGACCCGACGGAGACCATGCTACACTCTTTACTTCATTCTCATGGCCTTCCAATGTTGCATTGCATTCAAACTGACCTATGAACACAGTTTATGGTATTTTAGAATTTTGTATAACAATATTTCATGTTAACAACATAGGGAAAAGTACTACACACCACTTTTATTATCCCAAATAGCTGTTGTTGCATCAAAGCTAGCTGAAGCCAGGTAGTTGCCACACGGGGACCATGCCACCTCTCTGATTGTCCGCTGGTGTCCATCCACAAGAACCGTTTTTGTTATCCACTCCTGGCCTTCTTTGCTCCATAGCTTGATAGTTTTATCTTCACCACAAGATGCAAATATTTTCCCTTGAGGATGCCAAGACACATTCCAGACAATGCCTTTATGTCCAGACAATGTTTGTATCAATTCCAAATTGGGCATTTCTTCAAATAAAAATGATTTATCACTTTACAATGGAATCACATAAGTATAGGTCAACCACTTATTTAAACTGTAGTATAACTAAGTAGGTACTGCATCAAAAATTTAAATTCCTATTACACTTTGTGTGCAGAACCGATAAGAAAGGTAAGAGAATAATAAAACCAAAACAGTTTCGGCAACTATTAGGCATTTTGGCAATTTGAGGGTTATTACAGGCTTCTATTGAAAGAAATTAAATTTTACTAAAGCCACACATTCACTTACCTTAATTCTTTTAGAATATCAATTAAAATGTGTTGATTAAACGAGTCTTATGTTGAAATTAATAGTTTTCAAACGAATAAATTCAGCAATAATCAGTGACAGTGACGTTTTAAATCACAATCACATGTGATTGACAGTAGCAGAAAGACAAAGACATTCGGACTTCGGTTTTTTTAAGGTTCCGTAGAAAAACAAGGAATCCTTATAGTTACGCCCAGTCCGTCTTTCTGTCCTCGATCTAAAAAGCTGTAATTAAAAGAACTACACGCTTTTGTTGTATCAAAGCTAGCTGAAACCAGGTTGTTGCCATACATACTAATAGCGGCAACAAAGTTCCATTGTGTTGGGTTGGGTGTCGTTCGCCGTTCACCTTCCAAAATTTTGGGAGTAGGCACGGCCTCAAATCAAGCTATATATTTCCAGTATAAGCTGACCGCTCATTGTACGGAAATAAGTACTATGCAATGCAAGATCGGCTTATACTGGAAATCTAAAGCTTGATTTGTGAGTTGACCGTATGTACAGACGCCAGCAGGTCAAGCTACCCGAAACTGTCAAATTTTTGCAATCAACCTTGGACCTTATACTGTTGTGATTAAGTTGAAAATCTAATAAAGAAATTTGACAGATTGTAGTAGCTTGATGTGCTGGCGTACATACATATTGATAATTTTTCGATTCAGGGATCCGTTTGTGAAATAAAGTTTTCAAGTGCTTGTTACAGTCAAGTGTCCCCACCTATTGGATATTTAATTTTATAGTCGAGTATTCGGCAAAATTTATTAGTTGATTTAGTCTATGCTAGATTAAGCGGCAACACTACTGCTCGGGCAACCGCAAAAGTAATGGCGTGTTTTATGTTGTGAAAAGAAAAGAAAATACCTGATTTGACTATTGGGGCTTTACTTCCACTCACTCAATGATAAAAAAATGAAGTTATCCTTAATACCACCTCCCTGCCAGCTAATACGGCAGTAACTTAGTATATTTAAAAAGGAAAACTATCACAGCTAAGTAGGCTTTACAAGTTAACGAGTAATGGTCGACTAACTTACATTTGCAGTTGAAATATAAGGTAGAACATGTTTTACCTTGTATTTCGAATAATTTATACAACTTTATTCATTCTGCGATATTAACGGTGTCTCATTTGTTGAAGGCCGCCAACGCCATCTCTATCGTTGTCGTTGCCAACCGTCGTCGGTCGATGCCGGGTGTTCGTAGTCCGTAGATAGATCCAGTGGTAAATCCAGACTTTATTTTTCACTAGCTGCTGCTCGCGGCTTCACTCACGAGGTTTTTTCTATAATAAGTAGCCGAAGTTACTTCTTATAACATCAGCTATCTGCCAGTGAAGGTCCTGTCAGAATGGGTCTAGCCGTTTCTGAGATAAGCCGGAACAAACAGAGACAAAAAAAAAGAAGTGTAATTTGTAAAACGTTGTTAATTTTACTTTGTTATTAGAAACAGACACTTTAGTTTTATTTATTTGTACAGATTTTACTATCAATCAATTATCCATACTAATATTATAAATGTAAAAGTAACTCTGTCTGTCTGTTACGTTTTCACGCCTAAACCGCTAAACCGATCCTCATGAAATTTGGCAGAGATACAGTCTGGGATAAGGAGAAGGCTACTTTTTTACGCGATAAACGACATCTACGCGGTGGAGCCGCGGACAAAGCTAGTGACAAATATTTCGATAGTCGATGTTGATGTACTATGCATCATCTGTGCTTAGGTTGTATGCAACACTACGGCTACGGCAACTAATGCACTGACAGTGACAGAAAAGCAAGTGCTGCCAGCTTACTTTACAAAAAAAAAATCGGGGATATGGGAATAGCTTTTTTTCCCCCTATTAATTAGTTAAACTCACATCAACACGTCACATCATTCTATTCTTGCACTAGAAACACCCCATGATCAGACCAAATTGTGACAGTTAGTTGGAGTTAGTCAGTGGTAAAATACAGATAAAAGAAAACTGGAAAGAAGTAAAAGTAAATAAATAAATCTAAAGTAAATCTCTCAATAATGAACTTTCAACCCGGAGTAGTAGAGTTTTTGAGTAACAAAATCCTATTGTATCCTAATAGGATTTTTTATTCAAAAAAATATATTACGTGAAGCTAGAGCTAGACAAAAAAGAAAAAAAATTGTAGGGATAAGGGATTAAGGGACATTGAAATTTATATTGGCAACACTGATGAACTGCCAAAAGTTTTTTGTAGGTTAGGAAATAAAATAGCAAAAACAATGTGTATTTGATTTGTTTAAAAATGTTTTCTATTTTGTGATTGCTGCTTTATATCATAATATAATAGGAATTAAAGTAATTACCAAAACATAAGTTTAAGCCATGGATAACAGTAATAAAATCGTCCCACCTCACCTCAACGCTGAAATTTACAGAACTGATACCACCGGCACAAGTACTCTTTCGTATTTAGACTATATTCTCATTCATTCCGGTACGTATTTATCTTGTAGTATTAAAATACTCTGATTTTTATATAAGAGTAGAAAAAAGTCGTTTCTGTAATGGGGATTCATTGGTTTAATCTTTAGAAAATTTGTTGAAAAGATCTAAAAAAAATCTGTTACAGATGGAAGTGTGTTACTGGGGTCTTCCGAGCTCACCGGCCGGTATTGGAACGGTGGTGTGAGTGTGTACAAATGTATAGCCAATGCTCATTGTATCCGAAATGAGGAGAAGAGGAGCATTCCCCTGAGCAGTGGAACTGCTGATGGGTGTTTTATTGGAACTTCTAATAAGGTACCTATGCTGCGAGAATTCTTGCCTTGCTTATAAATTGAAGTTGAGTTTTATTTTATCTTACCTGCCCGCAGCTTTGTCCGCGTGGCCGTTTGTAAAATAAAACTTACTCTTTATATCATCAGCTATCTGCTGGTGAAAGTCCCGTCAAAATTGGTCCAGCTGTTTCGGAGATTAGCCAGAACAAACAGACAGACAAAAAATTTATAAAATTGATTTTTGTCATAAATACCGTTTATACTTTCATATGAATTTAGTAAAAAGCTGTTATATTGACATTACAAACAGACACTTTGTTATTTATTTGTATAGACTAGTTGAATTAATTACCTTAACCATTATAGCTGAAATGCGAGTGTTCCATACACACCTGCCTACCCCTTCCAGAAATAAAGGCAATATATTTTGATACTTTTCACTATTTCACGTAACATAATTAATATTTGGCTCCAGCGAAGTTGTGCACAATACAACAGCACAAAGAAATTGTAGAATAGTTTGTTCAAATAATAAAATCAATTGAATTTACTACAGGTGCTAACATGTGAAGACAGTGGAGCAGTAAGTGTGTGGTCCAACAACAATGATGCATGGAACCAGTGGAAAGAAGAGATTTCTGTGGCAGAACATGATAATGCAGCCCTGGCAGTTGACTGCCTTGATCCCGAAAAGCAGTATGTCACGGCTGGAGCTGATGGCAATGTTAAGGTTAGTGTCTAAAATATATTTGATCATAAACCTCAGACAGAAACTTAAACAGCAGCCTGTGAAGAAACCTTCCCCTGTAGAAGGATAATACTGGATATAAATAAAAAAACATTTGAATGTGAGTTCGGCGGTTATTGTGCCGATTGTCGTAGCGGAAAGCGGAAAGCCGCGATCACCAAAACCTCGAAGCTGTCATTACAAGTTGGATCAGGGGCCTGATTCTGAAGGCTGTACTCCTCGATACGGCTCGCATTTTGAGAAGGTACCTCTCTTCAGCCCTAACCATCGGTAGCTGCCCTGCTCCCAACACCGGCGGAACTCTATTTTTTTAATATTGTTAAATGTTTTTTATATCTTTTTATTTTATGAAAAATTCAAAAATTTAATAAGTTAAGAAAGAAAATTAATAAAAGAATAATAATAATATTTTTAATATATAATTTTTTTACAGAATTATTTATAAATGTAAAATAAAAAGGTATAAATGATTAATAAAAACCACTTAAATAAGAATATTGATACCAAATTATTATTCTTCAGATAAAGTCACAGAGAACAGGAATTTTTTCACATCTAATTTTGATTATTTACGTCAGTAGAAGAATAATACCAAATTATTATGGTATTCAAGATAGAGGTACAGAGAACAGGAGATTTTACTTAAAAAAATTCCATTTAATAATTAAACAATATTTTCAGGTGTGGGATATAGCTGACATGATCTGTATAAGGAACTACAGGGCAGCACATAGTATGATGATAAATGCATTGTCAGTGAGACCAAAGTCTACCACCAACTTTGTAACAGGTTCCATGGACCAATATGTCACATTATGGGATGACAATACAGACAAGCCAGTTCTTGGTAAGAAAAACAACACTATTGTATTAAACCATTCAATCCATAATGATATTACCCTAAACGGCTTGTGCATAAATTGTGTCACGAAATTTAAATATCTGGGGCATTTAATTACCGAAGGTCTTGAAGACGACCAGGATATTGAGAGGGAGCGCAGGGCTTTAGCGCTCAGAGATTTCAGATTGCAGATTCTCCCGCTGCTCTGAACAAGTCAAGATAACGTTATTTAAGGCGTATTGTCGAAGCTTTTATACGGGAAATCTGTGAGTTAGTCACACCAAAAGATTCCTGGATGTCCTGCGCGTCCAGTATAATAATATCTTCAGGGTGATGTTGGGGCTGCCTCGCTTTTGTAGTGCATCGGGGATGTTTATGGTGTATCACACTGATGGCTTTCATCCTGTCATCCGCAAGAAAACTGTATCCCTGATCGGCAGAATGCGTGGCAGCTGCAATGGAATTCTGAAGACTGTAGCAGATAGGATCTCTTCTCCATTATGGAGATCCTTTGTTAAGCGGGTGATAAGATTGTATTTTATTTTAATTCAGCAGCATTAAAATTCAGCCCCGTCGCATCGCATTGCCCACCTGTGCAATTACTTACTCCGATTTCGCTTAGCGTTCTTTCCGACTTTTTGTCGTTTGCTTGGCTCCTTAAGGCCGTAGCGTGATGTTATATAGCCTATAACCTTCCTCGATAAATGGACTATCCAACACAAAAATAATTTTTCTATTCCAACCAGTAGTTCCTGAGATTAGCGCGTTCAAACAAACAAACAAACTCTTCAGCTTTATAATATTATAAGTATAGATAGATTTAGTTTTAATTTAAATCGGACTGTATGAATTTAGTTATCTGAAATAAAAGATTTTTTTAATTACATATTAGGAATTGCTGGATGTGTCCAAGATCTAAGAAAAGGAAACAAACTTTGACCAGATATGAATATTGATTATTACTGGTCAGTTCGAATAGGAATCCTGTTCCACAGTGTTTGCATAAAAGGCATTATTTACTAGACAAAAAATATCTGCCAGATTAGCGAAACGGAATTTATCTGAAGGTGAAGAAAGGGAGATGAAAAAGGACAAGTTTTAATAAAAATGTTTTGTTTATTACAGATTTATTGAAAAATGATAGCTGCATTCGTTGTTTGTCATGGATAGACGAGAATCGCCTAGTAGTTGGTGATGAAGCAGGAGTGTTACATTTGTTAGATATAAGAAATTCAGAAACTGATATCAAAATAACAGAGTTTCCTGCTGCAGTACACAAGTTGGCTGTACATCCAGAGTAAGTACCTATTTTTTAAACAGTTTATACTTGCAATCCCAGTTAAGGTGATACCTTCAATGGAGTCTTTATATTTGCTGGAAATCGTCATTTGTATATCGTATTTTCACGAAATAGTTTTATTTCCATTAAATACATGGTGTATTTTTGAGACGGAGACAGTAACGGTAGAAACCTTAATCGTTGTAGTTACAGAAAACACTACAAAAGTCAGAAACCCCAAAAAGTTTTCCCATACAAGTCTGAACATTCTAAACTATTGAAGGACATTTTTCTCAAAATTACAGAAATCACAAGCAACAAACCATCTAAATTCTGTTCTCCAAGTGACTAAATTATATCGCGTTTTTGTCGAATTTTAACTTTGTAGTGACCTACTCGAACCTCACTTGGTCAGATAGAGTTTTTTTTTAAAGGTGCCAATCGATCCTGAAAACTCATTTTCAGGATCGATTGGCATCAAAAAACATAACGTCAGGTCTGTAAATGAAACCAATGCAGTATCTTTTTGATATACAGAGCATACTATACCTACAGCACTACTGTCTCACTGATAAATCAGGAAAGGGCCAAACAAACATACTTTGAGAATTGATAATATGCAATTTGTCAACAGTTTTTTCTATTTTTATACATTCAACCTAACTGCTACCAATAAGGTTGTGAATTTCTTTCTGGGGCTCTTTTCCAATATTCTCATAAACCTGTACTATAAATCGACCAAAGCGATATAACGCTTGAGCAAGTTTATTTAATTTTCAAGTATCTATGTATTAATATTTGTTTTTGTATTTTTCTTTTAAATTATTTTCGAGCTACCTTTTATGTTGCATCATGTTTTGTCTCTGCATCACCCTAAAGTTGACTCATAGAAAATGTCCCAGGCATTAAGTCCGCCTTTGTATAGTATTATTTTTCTTGTGCATAACATTTTAATTAATAAATAAATCCTCTGCCTATCGCAACTCCACATGACTAAATCATCGCGATTCATACCTACTTTTTCCTATTTCCCTCATAGCTGCTTCATCTTCACATGAATAACTGTCAGTCTTAAGATCACTTTTTCATGTTTGTTGTTTTTTCCTTTGTTACAGTGGCGACAAAGTGGCAGTATGCTGTGACAATAAAATTGTCACAGTTTGTGAAGTAGTGGAGAACTCTGAGCCGAAAGTTATTTACCATGATAGACATATGCACAGCAACTATGTGAGAGGAGCGGCTTGGGATATAGAAGATAAGACATTGCTCCACACTGTCGGATGGAATGGTGAACTTAAATCACACACGGTATCATCGGGTTAAAAGCATTTGAGAATATAATTATATTTCTAAATATCCGAGTAGTTTTTTTAAAATCCGTTTTACCTTGGCCATTTTGCAGATGCTTGAGAACCTAAACAAATCCAGAAAACAACCCCCGAAATTATATAACAATCAATCAATGCAAGTATACGAGTATATGGGCAATAATATTAAAGACTAGCTGCTGCCCGCGGCTTCGTCCTACGTGCCTATAAGGAGTAACTTCCGCTACTTTTATGTTAGAAAAAGCCTGGTGTTTATTTTAGAGGCGGAGAACTTTAAACTGAAATAAAACACAGAAAAATGATTTTAATATCCATGAAATTGGATTTATTTGATAGATAATTTTATGGCATTAATATTTGAATATGATTTCGGGCATATAGCCGTAGGGTTGGCGTGTATATGGTGTAATTCGAGGTCAAATTTTCACACACTCTTCGCTGTAAATCAGGCTGTATTTCGGCAATTATGCGTCGAAGTGGCATCAAAGTGATCAATTGCTACCAGTTTATCGGCGTAGACATGCAACATTACATATCCCCAGACAAAATAATGTAATGACGTTAAATAGCACGAACCAGGTTGTCAGATTTCGTGAAATAAGTCGTTCGTCAAATGTTTCCTGTAGTGAATTAAGCCAATAAAAAAGAATTTTTTTCAATTGAAAGTTCTCCGCCTCAAAGAAAAAAACACCCTACGTGTTTAGATATAAAAGAAACCACGGTAAAATAAGTAACACAACCTTTTCAATGCTCACATAATAATTTATTTCTGCGATAAGTGATGTGGGTTACATGGGGTCGGTCAATGGTACGGAGAGGGCGCGCGACGTTCTGGCGAGGCGCCCGGGGAGGAGCCGCGCCGGCTGGTCGTGCCCGGGCTCTTGAGGCGCACCATCGTGTCCAAGTGACGGAACCTGAGGAGCAGAACAATAATATTTAGACAAGATCAATACAATGTAGAACAGCCGGTCATGTTATATAGCAGTATACATGATTATTGGTCAGAATTATGTCGGCAATCCATTAAAGGAATTTTGGAGATTTTGTCCCTCTTGTTGTAAAGGAACAAAAGCCCAGATGCAAGGTGGTTATGTATCGAAATACAAGGAAACAATAAACTGTTTGAAATAACATATATTTATACAAATATATCTCTTCCATACAACATCACACGGTAGCCTTTAGGGGCTTACCGCAATAATAAGCTATGACATTAACCCTTACAATTGAATTTAACATGTAAAGTAGGGGTAGGTGGGTGACTATAATTATCACTAATTAATGCCAGCCAGCTTAAACTTCAGCAGAAAGAACTAAGGTCGTGGGGAATTGGAGATGAACTTCTATGCAAATGTCAAACTTTTTTTTGCAGACATCGACCTTTCTTTAAAAAAAACCAGCTCAAAATTATAAAAATTGTAACGATTTGTAGCTCTGATTTAAAAACTATTAAAGATAATTGTTATTTTATAGTTGATTATTATGTATTGAAGTGTTAGCAAGCAGATAATTATGAAAAAAAAAATCATGCATGGTTTTTTTAAAACAATTTCAAAGTTGTATAGGGCCATTCAAGTATTACGTAAGCACTACAGGTGGGCGGGCGGGTCTTTGCTTAGCTTATGTTTGATGACATGGGGGATCCCCGGGTCTGGATGGTGATTACGTCAGCAGTATTCATTTTTCACTTTTTCGGATTTTCTACAAAATTTTGTAAATTTTGGTTTGAATACATATGGCAACCCTACTTGTCTATGCTTGAAAATGAAACGCATTTTCAGGGATTCCCGAAAATAATGGTTATGTTTTGCTTAGAACCGAGTAGGGGAAATACCGCGCGCTATTCACGCTCTTCTTCCGCTATTATTAGACTTCTAACTGCTCATGAATCAATAAAAAAACGGGAAAACATTGAAAAATGCATATACCAATGTTTACGCAAGCATGGGAGGGGTAAGAGCTTTGCTTAATTTTGCTGACGAGGGGTAGGGGGGATAATAATTGCAAAAAATCAGCTTACGTAATACTTGAACGGCCCCATAACGCAAATATCTTCAAAATATATAAAATGTCAAATTACTCGAAAATGGTTGACATTTACTTAGGGGTCATTTGGTTGCAAATGACCTCTCCTACATCCCCATGAATTTCCGACATATAACCGATAACCCTGTAGCGTTGTAGGTAACGCTACAAGGTTATTTTGTTGCGTGGCCACCATTTTGTTTTATCAATTAAATTTCTGTGACAATTTCTCAAATGTTTACCAACAAACTGCCCAGTCAGTGTCATTCAGGCTCAGAAAGATCCTTATAGCACTTCAAGCCTGTTCAAAAACCTTATAATGGGTTATTAGTAAAACACTTACAACTTTGCAGGACAGTATTACTAACATCATAAACATCAACTTTTGTTCTATGACTTTTTACAAAACATAATACATTTACTAAAAACAAACCTTCAAAATTTCGTTGTTCTATACATTTAGAGCGTTGAATTTAAATAGTGTTATTTTTGCATGAACGTCTAATGAATTCATATCTGATAAATGATTAAAAGTCATAGAACGTTGTTGTTGATGTTAGTAATATAGTTCTGAGAGGTTGTTAGTGTTTTACCAATAACCCTGTATAGTCAGTATAAGTTTTTCACACTAATATTTTATATGACAGTCCTCACTCTACATAACGAATTCTTTGACCCTTTAACTATCGAGTGGTGTAATTAAATTTTGGATGTAGGTATATGATAGATATTTAGCTGCAACACCAAACTGTATCCCCTGATTTTGTTATCATCAATTTTCTGAACTGCCTCCCACTATGGAAGCTTTAAAGGCGTATTCACGTCAAAATAAAGTATTGCTTGCAATCATTGATTGACCACAACTTTAGAGCGGTACAGATGTTCCATTGTAACAACGAATAATAAAAATAAGCCACGTGGTTTATTTGGTCCCTAGTGGTCTTGTCTGAGTCATTTAAAAAAAGATCCTATTGGCAATTTAAACATTACTGAATGTTGGCACTTACCTCAATGGCAGATCGTTAGCATCATTATCCACACTCTGGAAGAAGAATCCAAGTGGCCAGCTGATCCACGACGATTGCTTCCTGCAAGAAACAATAGGCAATTATTAAATATTTGACAGAAAATATTATAAAATAGTTTTGTCTATAGAAGTCTATTAGATGAAGATCTATCTACCCAATTTCTACGCAGTCGACTATTGGTCATAGGTAGCACTCACCAGTCACCACGCTTTGCACGCAGTATTTCGACCACAGAGCCAAGCCTGCTGGCAGTGGCCGTGCCGGGCAGTTGGGGCTGGCTGGCTAACCAAACATATCTCGTCACTAGCAATCCATTAGAAGCAAAAGCTACGGTAGTCACTATTCACACTAGGTGCCTCCTAGATACGTAAATGCAAAGGAGATTACCACCTATTCTCTCATTTCCGATCGAATAAAAATTTGACAAAGATAGATGACTCACGGAGTAGATGGCTGAAGCTTCTCCAGATCAATGGGCGTATCTGGCGTGGCGGGCGCAGCAGTGGAGGGTGGCGGGGAGCAGGGGGTGGTGGGCGCCGGCGGAGGTGTCTTGTTGATCGCCGGGTTGTAGATCTTAGGGTCACTGACCATACGCACGAAGAACGAACGCTTGTGCGCCAGCGCAGCCTTGTGGCGCCGAGCGCGCTCCTCGTTCAAGTCCTGATAATACATACATAAACTCACGTCTTTCTCCCATGGAAATAGGCAGAAAAAAATTGAGAACATATCCGTTACAGACGCACATCCATATTTGTGTTAGTAGGTAAGTACTTAAGAACTCAGTTATTAAATGAAACAAAAAAAAATGAAATCAATATGATACGTGGAGTGCAATTTTCGACTAGCTGCTGCCCGCAGGGATATTTACCTACCTATATATATATTTTTTTTTTACAAAAACACTTAAATTTTATTTAGATTTTGTATACATTCCCCTTTTTTGAATAGCCGCAGACAGCCGGGCACAACTTGTCCTCGTACAGACTTGCGCGATATCGCGGGCGCTACGGGCAGCGACAAAGAAATTGTGCTACTAATGTCGCGTCGCGCCCGCAATATCGCACTAGTCTGTACGAGCCTTAACTCGCCCTTGTCCGGTTTTTGTCACTACATCTTTTAAACCGCAACGTGGTCATATTACATCATTCCTCAATTTACCTATAATTTATAAGTACTCAGAAATCTGAAATCATTTATTTGCAAAGAATGTAGGTAACAAAAAGTTTTATGGCGTATAAAAGGAAAAACAATTGGATCCAGTACATTCTACCGTAAGGCATGCAACATTAAGCACTATAATAGTATAAAAATCTATCATATTCAATAAACTCACACATACTTCGCAACGCATTTCCACAGCATTTATCATACCTACTTGCATGGCTCTTTTGCCACATATAACATTCACTTCCATACATAAGCGTAGGCACCAGCACACCGTTGTGAATCTATCCTTTTAGTCTATCCTTTTTGGAAATCGACCGGTTGGTCACAATCGCATATGTAGAATCATTCACTTTATTTCCCGCATTCAGTTTCCTCAAAACCCTTAAGAACCAGGATAGAGAACAATGTATCATGGCATACCCGTTCCTTGTCAGGTCCTTCCAGAAGCTCCGTAGCGAAGTCGCTTATAATATCCCATGCAATTTCTGAAATAATTAAAATGTCTTTCAGAAACAGGTACCTTATTATAACTGCGGTAGGTATAATAATATGTAGCTACCTAGTATTATATTGCAATAATAAGTTGCATTGCCGCATTGTTAATGGTCACAATCGTTGACATTGACCGTTCACGGATGGTACAATTGAAGCATAAAGTCACGGGCATGGGAAAAATGTAGGAACACCGTTGCTAACCCTTCCCATTTATGTGGATAAGTCGCAAATTAATTATTTATAAATCTATAAGTAGCCCACGCTTACCGATATCTTCACGTGTGGCGTGTTGCTGCACAACACAGAAGCGGATAACGAATCGATCGCCGACCGAAGCCGGCACCATGTGCAGTTTACCGGACGCGTTTATGTTGGTCAACAACTTCTTGTTGAGTTCGTCTATTTGTTCTCCCGGGTCCTCGGGGCTCCCAACAAGACGGAAGCAAACCAGTCCCAACTGAAAATTAGAAATGTTTAATTAAGATCGACTTACCCAATAATCACGAAGACAAAGGATCGGTTTAAAATGAACGGTACTTTGTGTATTATACAAGATTTTATTGTTGAAATATCTAATAGTACCTAACTATAAGTAAGAAGGTGTACAATCGAGCATCACTTTGCTTGAACTCACCTTGTCCTATCTTTGCTTTGTCCGCGCGAGCGGCATTAATTTATAATAATATCAAGCCCTAAAGATCGATAAACGTCTTACCTTAACTTGATTGCAGACTTGGAATCTATCGTCCTTTTTCACGAGTTTTTCAAAATATTTAGCAAGTTCGCAATGACGGCGTACGTATTTCTGCAGGCCGCTGATTCCGTAGCTTCGTAACATAAACCACAGCTTGAGTGAACGGAAGCGGCGGCTCAATGGCACACCCCAGTGCCTATAATCGATGGCCGTGTGGTCATAGCAATGCTGTAAGTAAAGTGGGTCGACGACGAGGGCAGACGTCAGTAGATATCGGTTATTAACCCACAGAAGAGAGCAGTCGAAGCTGGTGAGCATAAGTTTGTTGGGATTAGTGTTGAAAGAGTCGGCGTACTCTATCCCAGCGAGGTGATATTTATGTTCAGGGCATAGGAAAGAGCTGCCAGCATACGCAGCGTCTACGTGAAGCCAGACGCTTGGAAATTTCCGGGCTACGGGCCCGATCTCTGGGAGATTGTCAAACGAGCAGCACGATGTGGTTCCCAAAGTTATCGAAACGAAGAATGGAACACGTCCGGCTTCTTCATCCTCCTCCATAGCCTATAAGAATACAATCATTGTTAATAGGTACAGCATAGAAAAGAAATAAGTAAATTTATTTGCATGAAACTGAATAGATATCCTGTAAATCGAATCAAAATTGAAAAGGCATTCTTAAACATCTCTAACGTATTCTGAAATTGGCAATTAAAGAGACCTCTCTCATAAGTGGGTAGTATCGTGAAATTTCAATATTTGCGGCATAGAAAGTGGCACACAATGCGGCTCCATTACCGCTCGGCTCGCTACGTATTTCCGGCATCCACGGGCGAGTCATTAAACGCGGGACACCGTCGTCGCCTCGCCACCGTGCGCTCGGTGCCGTCTTGTTTCTTCAATTACCGCCCGCCTATCTGCACCATTCCTGCATAGCCTGCACTCCATAGCATGGCTCAATTCCATTTAAAAACAATAATAGAAGCCAAATAAAAGTATGCAATGCTCATGTTTTTATTTCAACAGCATCAGCATTTCGAAATAGTTAAAAACGGGAACTTAACCAAAAAATGATATGATTCGTTTATGATATCAAGAGATCAATTTGATCTCGAAAATCTACAACTTACTTCTTTTAAAGTGTCTCCTCGGAGAGACCCGGTATCATCCGGTTGTAAGATGCGTAGCTTAACAAAGCAGATCATGGCAGCTTTTTCGACGCAGGAATGCGCCTCCTTCGAACAGTAGGCGATTAGTTTGGAGAGTAAAAGCCCCTCGTCTACGTTGGGAAATTGATGCTTGAGTCGTTTGATGCCATTGGCTCGAGCAGCTAGCATTGAGACCAGCACACACTCGCTAGCCGATCCCTACAAATGATATTGATGATTAGCCATTTTTTTTTAAATCATTCGTTCTTGCTATGAAATGCCTGTTTACCTCTATAACGCCGCCACCTTTGCTTCCTTCTTCAAGTGCTAAAAAGCTTGGTGGTAAACCAATTGCTTTACCTGAAATCATTAGTTCGTTTATACATTTTTCAACGTTGTCGGACTTTTTCAGCTAGGAGTAAAAATCAAATAAAAAACTGGCTAAGTATAAGTTGCTGCTTATTTTTCCTCAAATTAAATGGTATTAATAATTACACTATTGATTGGTTACCTTAAATAAATGAATAATTATTTGTCCAAGGCTACAGCTTACACAATCGGAACTAACTACTATCTGAAATATTAGATGCGTTACACATCCTCATTTACTACTGGTAGGGGAGCTCAGTGGGTTTTTGAGCAAGCTTAAGGCTTAAGTCTTGTAAAATTCACTCGCGGTGAGTTATTTGCGCAACTTAGTAATTTTTTTTAAACAAATTAAAGAAATAACATGAAATATTATTATTATTGCACAGAAATGAACATAATATAAGTAATAGCTAGTAATTTTTTTTAGTACATCGAGGTGGATTATGTTAGGTATGTAAATCAAGCGTTGAATACAGCTCTTTCTGTCCAACAACATTTCGAGGTATGTTTGTGCTCCTACTTTAGGGTAATTAAGAATTATTTTCAAAATCTGTTCAGCGCATAATTAGCTGAACATTCTCGTCTTCAAAATGCGCTGATAATTATTTTTCATTTCCTTATTTTGGAGGTCACAATGTCATCAAAATTCTCTGTTATTCTCTAAATAAACGGTTTGTTTCTTATATTAAATGAATCATATGTATGTAATAATTAAATTATTTTAAATTACTACTTATATTATGTTTATTTCTGTGCAATAATAATATTTCATGTTATTTCGTTAATTTGTTTAAAAAAAAAAAAAACAAAATTGCGCAAATAACTCACCGCGAGTGAATTTTGCAAGACGTGCAAAGGTGATAGCTGTGTAGGTGTGGAATAATGAGAGAACACCTAAAATATTTGAAAAGTTTCACATTGTTTTATTGTAACTATGAACAGATCAGTTTCGTAGTTACAATAAAACCTTGAATAGCAAAGTTTTACGACGTAAACAAGCCTGTTAATTTAAGTAATTGTGGTTTCCATCTTTGCCTGTAAACAATTGACCTCAGATTTTTTTTAATGTTTTTATTTCGTTGGATAGCCCATAAGATGAGCATGTTTTTCAAATAATTTGTTTGCTTAGTGACAGTGAAATTTTCAAATAATCAACTCTGTTTATGGTTTACTCTGACGATGTTCTAATTTTGCTACTTATCTTTTAATCATTATATTAACTGTCAAGTGTTCGATATTTTCAAATTTCTGAATACCGACAAATCTTCACAAAAGGGTCAGCATCAAATTCAAATAGTAATCAAAGTTATTAGATTCGTAGATTTAGAGATAAATGCAAAATTATGACCACTTATGGGTACTTTCCAAACGAAATCAATGTTTCGTTATATTTGCCAAAAGGCTCCATCAATCGGTCAGATATTTATATATATTCACAATCAGGATATGATTGTTGCTCAGAATAACGTTTATACGTCCTGAATATCCTTTTAACAATTTATTGTCCAAATCTGAGCATTCAAAGTCGTCAGATTTAGAAAAAGCCTACAATTTCTTCCTCAGATTTGCCTATTTAAGTCATCATGGGTTAGGCCGTACACGATCATACCAAATCCAAAGGCTTCGATGGCAATCACGTTATTTTTTGTCCATTTTCAAAATCAGAAAATGGACTCCTGACCACGGGACTCCTATAGGTGCTGCCACACTGCTATTTAAAAATGTTTACAAACATTTTATAATACTAATACATTTACTAACAAATGTTAGGAATTGTTACATTCTGTTAGGAATTGTTAAATGTTTTAAGTGCTCCTACGCCGATGGAAAATGTTTACAAACATTTATAACATTTGAAAAATCGGCTCGCTCACAGTTTGGATTGACGTTCCGAGGCGTCTACACGAAAATGGAAGAAGATTTTCTCATTGGACTAGCGTTAATTTTTTGTTTAAAAAAAAAAAAAGCGCAATATCTGGATGCGCCAAACACTAAGAGCTAAAGAAAAGATTAGTGCCAAAGATTAAATCAAGCATTTGGGCATTGACAGTTGCCTAAATACTTTTTTGAGAATGAATAGTTCTGAATTTGAATATCTACAGAATTTAATTGGGCCGAAAATAGGTAAACAGGACACTAATTTTAGAAAATCTAGTATTTCGGAAAGACTGCCGTCAGTTGGGACTGCTCATCTCTTAGCTGCCACGGCTTATTATAATTTTTGAATTGTTTTAATTACGGACGCTTCTAACGTGCACGTCTTTCTACATTGTTCTCACATGTATAACTTCAACATGAATGATGTAACCCATATTTTGTAACAATATTTTGTTTTAAAAGAGTGTCCATGGAGTTTCTTGTCCGTTCTTCTCCATAGGAACCTACTACGCTTTGGAATGGGCAACTAGCTTCATCTTTCTGACTGACCAACCCCTTGACAATTCAAAAGTATTATTAGTAGGTATTTGGTTTATTTGAAATAAATGCTTTGAGTTTGAGTTTGAGTTTGACTGGCTGTAACGTTAAGATTTTTATCTACGCCCATGCTATAAATCCTCTATAAAAGTTTTTTTTTTGAAACAGTTAGCTTATTGCCAATATTAAAACACCCAGTGTCATAGTAACCATAATAGCATCCAAACGGGAGTTTTAATGTTGTACTGAATTTCATTATGCATCTCCTTTTCAAAAAAAGAACATTGTCATGCCCGCGTAGTACGAGGATGATGATCCCTTCCTTACTCATCTGTTTGATGAGTAAGGAAGGGATCATCATCCTCCCTTCCATTCTCACTACTCAATTCGTGGTATCTTTATGAATTTCAAAAAAAGAACATTGTCACGCACGCGCGTTTCACTATACTACACCATAGCGTCGTATCCCGCCATTTTTGTTCGATATTAGTATTGCAAAAACTGTTTCAGAACCTTTTATAGAGGATTCATGTCATGGTTGTAGATAAAGTCTTGTATGCAACTGTAATAATTAGGTATTAAAATACTCATGTGATACTATTATCACACTCGGCTTCGCCTCGTGTGATAAACCCACATTCGTGTTTTAATACCCCTTATTATAAACCAGTTGCATAAATAACTATTGGCAACTGGTAGCAGTTATAAAAGTCTTGGAAATGTGTTTAAGCTGTCACACCAAGTTATATCTATAATATACAATTTGTTAACTAACAATTTTGTTTAGAAATGTTTACTAACATTACCTAATATGAAAACATTTTCTAACATTGTGATCGTATGTTTCTTAACAAATGTTTACTAACGTTTGAAAACATTTTTAAACAGCAGTGTGGCAGCACCTTAACTGATACTTTTCAAATATACTTTCGGTGTTCTCAGCTCAGGCAACTCAGCTTTCGACTTTTGGCCCTGCATATGCTTGCTCAAAAACCGCCTGGGCTCCCCTTCCATACAGTATTTAATGTTACAAATTAAGTGCTACGGGCACAGAGGTTACGCGTGCTACGGGGCTACACGGCTGCTACGGGCTAAACAAAACGAAAGAGACATCCTATATTCCTAAGGCCCCTCGCCCACGGCGACTTTTGTAGCGATGCTGTCACGTGTTTGCGAGACGCGCGACAGCATCGCTACTAACGCGTGTTAGTCGCATTTGCAACGCTCTACAGAAGCGATGCTAACGCGCTACTAACGCGCTACAGTATCGCGACTGTATCGATGCAAACGCGACTAATGTTGCCTCAACGGAGTCCATCTTGCAACTGTGGCATTTTTGTGCCGTTACTGAATCGCGTTTGCATCGCGACATAAGCGCGACAGTATCGCGTTTGCATCGCGACTGAGAATCGTGGTGTGGGCGAGGGCAAACAGCTAGCGGCCGCACCGCGGCTGCATCGATGCAAACACGCGACAGCATCGCTCCTGCATCGCTACAAAAAGTCGCCGTGGGCGAGGGGCCTAAGTCGCTAAGGTATTTGCGAGACAATTAAAAAAAAAATCTACTTTCTATGTTATAATTAACTTATTGTTACTAATAATTACGGCGATTGTTTTTTCAAAATGAACGTTTCTTTTACCCTACATGAAAAATCACTACATAGTATAAAACAAAGTCGCTTCCCGCTGTATGTCCCTATGTGTGCTTAGATCTTTAAAACCACCTAACGGATTTTGATGGGTTTTTTTTTAATAGATAGAGTGATTCAAGAGGAAGGTTTATATGTATAATACATGCATAATATAGTAGAGAAACACTGATAATTTTAGAGGTTTCTAATGTGTCGTAAATAAACACATTTTTTTGCGCTTACATTGCAAACGCTGGCTGAGCCCTATGAGATAGATCAAAATAATGTACTACAGTATTGTACAACTTCAAAAGGTCTCCAAAAAATCCGCAATGGTATATGTCTATTTCTTAGGGATAACCCACAATAACCATGTTTTACCCTTTACTTAGTACGAGAAATAATGGCTTATTTACAAAGCGATTTTAAGCAATATAGCATTAATCTTATCCAATTAAGTACATTAAATACATTGTGCATTTAATATAGATCAATATGGCCCTTTACAGCATGTAATTTAAATGAATATTTTCGAAGATATTACAGATTTAAAATGCAGAGACATAGCGGTTGCGGCGTTAACGGCCGGGGGGCCGGCGGATTCTGTAGTATATTTAGTATCAGCATTGCACCCGTGCGAAGCCGGGGCGGGTCGCTAGTATTTAAAAAAATATTAATTTGTCATCAAATCAATAAGAGTACGTACCCATCCAATCCAGCATAATAATCTCTAGTTCTGTACAAGCTGGACTTGCTGCCTGCGAAACATAACACCAAGTTTAATAACTGTTAGACATTTTCAAAGGTTAGATAAGAATTCATCTAAAAGATTAACTTGTCACAGTCTTAACCCTTAGCCCCTATATCTTTGTCTCCCGTGTATCGAGCAATCGAAACATCGCCACTATCGAAAGCTAGGCTCGGTCTACGGTGCCTGAACGTTAGGCTTGCGCGAATCGAACCTGCTACGCCGTAGCACAGGAACATTTGCTACGACTGCTACGAGTTGAGTAGAATGTACCCTACATTCTACTGTCTGTGTTTACTGCTTGTGGGATTCTGACTGCGGACTTACCATAGTTAAAGGGAAAACTTATACCCTAAATACATTTTTTTTTGTTGGGAATTCATGATTTTTGTGCTATAGTACAATAATGCATCGTTTCTTAGACCTGACTGTTGGCCATAAGATTTTTTTTTTTTTAACGTTGGGAACCAGTATAGCCTAGGCCAAACTCCACCTGCGCTAAGATAGGTCGACGGAGCCCCGCTTAGCGGGGCTCCTATTGCTGGGTGGTTTAAAAAAAAATAACCATGAAGGCTAAGGCGGGAGCTCCGCTCCGCTTCGCTCCCGCCATAGCCTTCTAACCTAACCTATCCGAGTCGGGGTGTTAACCAAAATAGTTAGGATAAACCGGTTTGGCCTGAAATCGGGTTTGGCCGTAACATAATTATACAAAATATTGTTAACTGTTTAAAAGAGTAAGTGTGGAGTTTCTTGCCCATTCTTCTCCATACGAACGTCAAAACTCACAATTATTATTGTAAGTTTTGACGTTCAAAACTGCCTTTTATGTGCATTTGAAATAAATTAAGTATTTGACTTTGACATAGTGTAAGGAAAAATTTGGCCGAATCAATCAGACACTCGCGTGGAGGATTTGTTTGGTGCTTTAAGCACCAAACAAATTGGTCAGTTTGTTAACGCATAGTTACAAGTTCTAATTATCATCGTTCCCTGTATAGTTTCAAAGCAAGCGTAGTTCGGTGTCTGCTGTCACGGCTAACCTTGGAACCTTTATGTCGACCGCAAATATTTATTTGCTATAACTCTTAGTCAATACATGCGAACTATAAAATATAATATAGGTTATGTTATAGCGTACCTACAATGCAGATTACAATGATTTATTACCTATTGTAATCTCGATGAACCGCATTTATGATCTGGTTCACCACATTTGGATTAGATCTGGATAACTAATCTTGCAGATTACTTCATACAAATTCTACTTCTCTTTTTAGGGTTCTGTAGTCCATAAAGAACCCTTATAGTGTCGCCATGTCCGTTTGTCTGCCCGCGGCTTGGTTAAAATAATGTATGAATGCTGTAATTTGGCATGGGTATACAAATTATTCACGCCGAATTTTTGACGTGACAACGTCTAATAAATCGATGAACGCCGACTGCATGCACGAAAAAGGATGACTCATTGTCCCGAACACGCTTATTGTCCCGTTACGCGCATTGTCCCGTTACGCTCATTGTACGCTTGCGCCGCAACAATGTTTTGTTATGACGTTGTTACGTTAAACTATCGTCCGTAAATCACTTTTACAGACGACCAATTTTTTTTTTCCCTTTTTGAAACGTTACCTCACACTAGGAATTTCTCCTGCATTGTGGGTGCGTTTACAAACAGTTAAACTCACATACACAAACAGCCAGACCCGGAACAACTACTTGTAAGTCATACAAATATTTGTTCCGTGCAGGAATCGAACCCGCGACACGCAGCGCAGCAGTCAATCGCTTAACCACTGCGCCAATCGTACCGTCAATTAATTTAAAAAAAAATTGGATTTAAAAAGAGGGGATGATATTTTTTTTTTCTCGAATGTCCCATGGTGTTATAACGTATCTTTGGATAGGCCGTTCAGAAATATTGCGGGGCTGTGAAAACAATTTTTCGATTAAGGGATCCGTTTCTGAAATATTAGGCTTTAAAGTGCTCATTTTTGTTAGAGTCAAGTATATCGTTGTCCCCCACCAGCTATATCGTTGTTTTTGGATAAGTAAAAAAAATCACGGCAGTAATACTACTGCCGTGATTTTGTTCACATTTCTGTGATAGTTTAACTATCACAGAAAAGTAGGCTTTACAAAATAACGACAAAATAGTCAACCAACTTACATTTGCAGTTGAAATGTATGAACATGTTATTCAACTACAATATTAAGTTTGATAAATTCATACCAACTACGGAACCCTTCATTGTGCGTGGTCCGACACGCACTATGGCCGGTTTTTACTACAATGGATATAATACGGTAGGTATTTGCGTAAATTTATCTAAATAAGCAATGCCTACTCAATAAATTTGAAACCGTGAACAAAAAGGATTGCTGTGGTTTCCATAGTTTTGGCAAAAGTGAAATCTAATCGACGTGGGTACCTAATATAAGTTACTATGTTACTATACGCGTTTAAAACGAAGCGAGTACAGTTTAGCAAGGTTCAAAAATGTCAGCAGTAGCATTAAATTATTTAAAACACCAATTACAGAACAATCAATACTCTTGCAATCGGTGTCTTTGGCTCAGCCCTTTCTATGTCCGTCATACGTAGGTATAACTATGTTGGGGTCGGCTTCCATTCTTAACCGGATGCAGCTGAATACCAGTATTTTACATGGAGTGACTGCCTATCTGACCTCCACAACCCAGTAACTGGGTAACACGATACCCCTTGGAAAGACTAGTTGTCAGACTTTTTTTGCTTCTGACGACCCATAACGACTGTCAAAGATCCACGAATGACAGCCGGGACCAACGGCTTAACGTGCTTTCCGTCGCACGGAAAGCACGTAAAGATGTAAAGATGGTCACCCATCCACGAACCAACCCCGGCAAGCGTAGCTTAACCTGACGGATCGACCCGTGCGGCTGTTATTACTTAGCCACGAGCTCCTCAGGTATATTAACATAATAAGTAATAATAATTTACTGTTACTTCTAAATGTTGTACAGACGCCAGCAGATGAAGCTACCCGAAACTGTCAAATTTTCGCAATCAACCTTGAACCTTATACTGTAGTGATAAAGTTGAAAATCTATTAAAGAAATTTGACAGATTGTAGTAGCTTGATGTGCTGGCGTCTGTACATTTAACTTTTACTTAACTAACCATACCGAAAATAGTTCGAAAGAAATCTAATTAAAACTACATTTTCGTTTAACACAACGCTGTAACTACTGAGTGATGGTTTGACAACCCATCCACAAAACTTTTTAAATGTCAAGGAAATCGTGTTCTAAATCATTTTTTTTACATTTAACTGTTCATAGCGATAGAGCCCATGAAAATGAATTAAATCTACTAAATATAATGTTTTTAATTACATAAATTTGGCCATTGCTGTGGGAGCATGTACTTTCTGAGTTTATCTTAGACATTACTGACATCGGTTATGGAAAACCTCGTGAGGAAACCTGGACTTATAGTTAATACTATATAGTTGCTACCCGCGGCTTAGTATATGTAAATGGTACACCACTAGGGTTGCTAGATGTCCGGTATTTAAGCGTACAGTCCGGTATTTTCGAGGCCTGTCCGGTAAAAAATAAATGGTCATACCGGACAGAACAATGTCCGGTATTATGAGGAAAGTCGGTACTACTGGTCACAAGCGCCTACGAAAGTAGGCATATGAAATCCTACCTAAAAGTACCTAGGTACAGTACAACATAATAAATTAGTTTTAGAAGAATGATTTGAACTTTATTATTTGTTCATTGGAAGTTCCTATTATTTTTGTTAAACATACCTATCTAGTTTTAGGTGATTTTATTTTTTTCAGAAGTTCCTACCTTTATTTTGTTAAGTAAGTAGTAGATTATAATATTCATACCATTGTTTAATAAAGACTCTCTCAAAGTTAGCATAGTCTTGGCGACCACAATTTTATGACTGCATTATATTTTGTTACTAATACTAATTAAGTTGATTTATGTGATGTTGATTAATTAAAATAAAATATTAATATAAAAACGGTATTTTTTGCGACCTAGCATACCCTCCCCCCCCCCCCCCCCCCCGTTTGGGGTTGTCCGGTATTTTTTCGCGACTCACCTGACAACCCTATACACCACTGACTACCTGCAATATTGTCTCTCCTTCTACTTTTGATCTATCCAAAAGTTGTCTGTAAAAGATCGCTTTTAGCGATAAGACTCCCAATGTGACACCCTATGTAAGACACCCTAAGAGTTCTACATTTATATCTGTAATTTTTATGGTGTACATAATAAAGAGTATTCTATCTATCTATCTATCTATCTTCGCCCGCGTGGCATTTAAAAAAATAAAAGTAGCCTAAGTTAGGTACTCCTTATCACATTAGCTATCTGCCAGAGAAAGTCCCATCAAAATCGGTCCAGCCGTTTCGGAGATTAGCCGGAACAAAACAGATCGGAACGGGTCTGTGCCGGTAAACTTTGCCGAAACAGATATAGGGTGAGGAGCCAGACCAAGAGAGATACATGAACTCGCAGGGCAGCATGTGGCAAGCTGTTGAGCAGTAGCGACCCCACGGACCCTATCTCCCGGGAGCAGTCTTGTCCCTCACCTTTGGCTTGCCTTTATTGGCCGGTGGAGTGAACACTGACGAAGAACAGAGCTCCCACCTCTTTCTTGCGCTTGAGTGGGGATTCGCAAGAGCAAACGTGCTCGGAGGAAGGAAGTACTCTAGTAAGATGCTGGTAGGGATCTTGACCGTATTTCCGGGATTGTCCTGACAGCCGTGGGATACCTCTCTACTCCTCATCAGCACTTCAGAACATGTTACCCCCTAGTCGCTACGACACTATGTGCTAGCGACCGTTTTCGGGGGCCCATTATTGAGTGTGCAAGTCACCCCCTGCCATTTTATCTGTATATTTTATGTAAAACATTGGTCAGGCAGGGGCCATAGTCTTTCCATAGTTCTAGGTAACCAGTCCACAACCAGCCAAACCCATAGCCCAGTATATTTTGTTTCCATGTTCTGCAATAGTACTGCATCAACCGGGGGTTGTCCTTGGGTGCACTTAAATGTGCATACAGGGATAATCGTCGGTGGGTGCCTCCTAAACATTTGAAATTGTCTAAGGGGCCTCTGCGAGTTGGCTTCGGCCCCTTGTACGCGTTCCAAAGGTCCGGGACCTAAGGATCCCGAGATATTATGTCAAAGAAATTTTTTAAATAATAATAAAACATAATCCTTATGTATATTTCTATAATTTCCACTATAATTTGAAATGCAACTCCTTTGCAAAATGTCTCAAGCAATTTTAAAATTTTAATAATTATGTGAAAATAAAAACACTTACATAAAAAAATATTTTTCACTGCTATAGCTTTTTTACCACCTATAGATGTTTCGCTTAAAATATTTCGTGTATGAATAGATATACCTCATATAGGCTGATTGACATAATTATAATTAATGCCATTTTTTTGTCGTCCAGCAAGGCCTTTCAATTATTTTTAGTACCTATGTAAGTAACCAGCTGATTAGAATAAGAGTACCTAATCAAGTAAATTAGATTGATCTAATGATAGACGCTAGTTAATAGCCAAGTCGCTTTATTATCATTCGATCCATCATTCTCATTGCACGCCAATCAAATCTGCCGATTGCGTTAATGTGTTCAAGTAGGTACTAAGTTCGTTCTCGCCTTGATACAGTTATTTTTAAGTAAATCTCGTGTTATTTTGTAAAAGGTTAAGTAGCAACTTTTTATAGCAATAATATGAGATTTTATGTGAACAATTGCAAACATGAGACTGGTGTCTTTTTGCGTTAATCAAATAAAAAACTTTTCACAATCAGAAATCTTTCAATTTTGTGTTAAACACATTTTGAAATCAATTGGAAGTATTGAATACTTTAATTCTCTTTTTTTTTTTTCATAATAAAACTTTTCCAAGTTTGGTCTATGTTACTTTGCTAAGGATACTTATCATAAAACGTAGTTTTTACTTACTACGTAGCAGCACTTTACGGTTGGTTTTTGGCTGTCAATTAGTTTCGAAAGATAACTTCAACAATAAGTTTCTACTGGGTTTTAAAACTGTTAGATTTATGATAAGACGATTTAATTGTTCGAAACTGATTTGGTAATGGGTCTAAATCTAGGAATTAAGGCATATTATAAAAAATTACCCAAGAAAATCCGATGCAGCCGATGCCAGCAGACAGCATATCACCTAGGATGGAGGGGTAGCCGTTGCCGGACGGGAAGTACGCGTGGAACCGTGGGTGCTGCCAGTGCGTGACCCCCGGCATGATCTTGTTCTCCACGTCGCTCATCACGTCGTCCCATGCCTCAGGCAGGTGCGGGGCCTCCGCCGGTAACGCAGCCCTCAAGTAGCCCGGCTCCACGGACGGTATTACGCGGCGGGTCTGCAGCGTGTTCATATATGTGCAGATGTAGTCCACCATCTCCTTGCCGCGAATACGGAACTCCTCCACGTCCATGGTTGCAGCTTGTAGTCACTTAGCAGAACTTCGGTTGTGAGAGCAACGAGTGGTGTTGCATGGGACGGTGCGATGTCAGCGGCGCGGCGGCCTCCGGCTGACTCGACGCCCGCAGCCAGCACTCTTGCGGTTGAGAGGACGGCGCGGTCGGGGGACGCGCAGGGGGTGCGGATGCGAGCGTGAAGGCTTTCGCTCGTAGTCATGCCGAACGTCTCCCTGATATAAGCGATTAGCGATTTGGTCATTACACGTTCGGGATTCGATTATGAACTTTTTATTTTTAATCGAGTGCGATAGACAGCTAGTAGGTACTTATACAGTCATTGTAAGCTTATTCCATGCAATTACAGATACATAAATAAGTATCCTACTAATCCATATTACTATTATAAATGTGAATGTAACTCTGTGTGTCTGTCACGTTTTCACGCCCAAACCGCTGGGATAGCCTGGGACATAGTCTACTTTTTTACGCGATAATCGACATCAGCCGCGGGCAAAAGCTAGTAATATTATAAAATGTGAAAGTATGTATGTTTGTTACTCAATCACGCAACAACGGTTGAAAGAATTTGGATTAACAGAAAGGAAGGACGTACCAGCGGGATTATTTCCGACATCCACGCGGGCGAAGCCGCTGGCAAAAGCTAGTCTATTTATAAATTCTCAAATGTACCTATGGTCTGTTCCAAAAGTATCTGATGAAAATGTAAACAAATGGATCAGAATAGTACATGACATAGTGGGCTGTGGATGCCAATTTGTAGTGCCATTTATAAATCGAGTGCTTTGATTTGATTACTGAATAGAATAACGACGGTGAAGTGCCAATACCTCCTAACTTACATTTTTCTAGAATTCACTTTTTTATCATTTTGAATTTAAAAGCGTCATTCGCATGTTTTAGAGAAATCTCCTAAGTGTATTTTTAGTTGTTAAACTAATATGTGGAAATACTTACAACTAAACCAACGTGCCTGTTTTGTGGCATTACCTTCATGCATGCATCCTCATTCAGTTTGTGTACATTTTTGAGTTTGTCAGTTAGGTACGTGTTATTGGCACTTCACCGTCGATAAGATGTTTTAATTTGACAAATTTACTTTTTATAACATTAATATAAAAGATCATGTGATCTATGGCCTATGTTAGAGGGTTTGGTTTCCGCACTTAGTGCTTCAGACGGACCATTGTGCGTGAGCCATGGCCGTCGGTGGTTACTCCAACCAGCCCACCTCCTTCCAGAAGCAAATCACGTCTCCCAGTCAGTCCAGAATATCGGTGAAGGATCTGGGTGCCCCGAGAGTTTCTGTTCTAATCTGGGTGACGCCTGTGCATTCAAAGAGCACGTGCGCAATGGTTTCCTCCAGCTCCATGTAGGCCCTACACAGAGGGCTGTCCGTTATCCCTATTGTGTGAAAATGTTTGTTTAGCGAGCATTGTCCCATGATGGTTCCTGTCAACAGGCGCAGACTGTTCCTGTCCAGGCGTTATAAACGTCTGGTCAGCCTACCATCTAAGGATAGCATAGCTTCTCTGGAAAGATCATGTGATGATTATGTACGTGAAGTTCGATTGGAATTATTTTCTACACCCATTATGTGTTGCAGTCTAAAAGAACTTTTAGATTCCGCCATTCGCCGTAGGTTCAGACCGCGTCCTACGTCCGCCGCGACCAATGATACGTCGCAAGTCGCGCCGTGCCACCCTCCACGCCACTTAATTGTGTCAGCTGAACGATCACGCTCCTTCTAAGTCAAAGTAGCGATCGACTTCAACTATCCCATGGAATATACTTAACATAATTTTACATTAAGTTCAGTTGTCAGGTGCAGTCTTTTAAAGTTAGGAAAAAGTTTACAAAGTTCGCTGAAACTTGGTTTTCTGAAGTTTTATGTCATGTTTGACCCATGAATATGGTTTGATCACGACATAATCCGGAAATCTCAGACTCAAATTAACAAAAATATAAACACAGGTTACAGAAGAAAATTGAAACCCTGATTCCAGAGCTAGGTTAGAGTATCTTGTATTTCAGAAGCCAGTGACTTCTTCCAGTTAAGGCCCAGATATATGCCAGTGACCTTGAGTGGTTAGCTTGCGTGTTCTGTACTGAGCTCACGCAACGCGTCTTACGTCCAGCCGTAAGGACTCGCCCATCCAGGAGCGCTGTCCCAAATAAGACGCATTATTAATTTATTATACATAAAACAAATTGTATTTTAATAAAACACGTATACTAAAAGATTAATAATTAAATTATCTTTAAAAAGGTGAAGGTTTCAGAAAAATACACTTGATAGATTTTGCGTGATTCTCAGTTTTTTATCTGCATTCGACCTAACTTTACAAATTAATTTCACTAAGTAATATAAACATAATCTAAAATATTCACATATTAAGTTTTAAGAAAATGCTCTAATTTATTTTTCCAAATCATTAACACTACTCGTTTAGACGTGATCTTCAGTATTAAATCATCGTTATCATCGCCTTAAGTTACAATAATGCAAGTTTTATGCAGCGAAGCTATAGAAAAGCAAATAAGCAATATTAGAATCTAATCTAGTATTCTCCCACTGCAGAGCAAAGGTCTCATCTCTTGAAGAGAAGGCACGAGCATTGATCACGCTTGCTCAAGACGGGCCGGATTTTAGACTTATCTAAGTATACAAAAAAATAAAATTGAAGTGTCTGTTTGTACTGTCAAAATAATAGCTTTTTACTAAATGCATATGAAAGTATTTACGGTACTTATAACAAAAACACTTTAAAAAAAAAACATTTTTGTCTGGCTGTCTGTCTATTTGTTCCGGCTAATCTCCGAAACGGCTGGACCAATTTTGACTGGCAGATATCTGATGTTTTAGGCTACTTTTGTTTTAGAAAAAGCCATGCGGGCGAAGCAGCGGTTAGCAGCTAGTAATAATATAAGTATAGTTACAAAAGTATCGCTACTTAGCTGTCAGTTAGTACGTCAATACATAATGAATTAATGATACATTTCATCTTGTAATTTGAGCATGTGGTAGTACAAGGATAATGGAATCGAACCTGCACTGACGATGCATTTTAGCAGGCGGTGCAGCCGATCGATGACGCGAACAAAGGCGCCTTAAGTACCATAAGGTTTCCTGTTAAACTAAGTACAAAGTGCTACTTAAACACCTTCCTTGTGACGTCATAATGGGTAATCGATCACTCATTAAGTCATTACAAAAGTTAAATTGAGTCTGAAAAAGGTATATGATATGTTTTCTTCAGCCAGCATTCCTATGTATAGTGAATAAGATAATGAATTGGACATCCTATTCATACAAGAAATGAGCTCTATGAGGTAATTAGAGAATCATTGATTTTTTATTGAATTCTTTTGTTAATTAATTCTTAATTCGTGCTTTAGACGTGTTTGTCCGTGTGGTGCCGGACGTAAAGAATAACACCACCCCATTTCCTTCCGTGGGTGTCGTAAAAGGCGACTAAGGGGCTTACTAGAGATGGGCAGCAGAGTTCTCTATGTTTTTTAACACCATACTGCGATCGCATCCCGCCTGCCAAGCTGCGATTATAGAAAATCTCCCCCACCCCATACTTACTGGCATTTTATAAATTAGATCATAAGACAATGGTGCTGATTCCCTTGTTCACAAACTAAACTAAATTTAAGTTCAGTGCATCTTTTTCTTTCTATTTCATTAAGACAAGGACAGAAGATAAATTTTAGTTTACTCCTGTCAAATTAATCAGCGCCTGTCACTACTCCGTACAAGTTTAGACGTGATTAAAAACTTGCCGACTAAAGTTACGTCAATTTACGTCAAGCGCTGATTAATTTGACAGGACTAAATTAAAATATATCTTCTGTCCTTTTCTTAATGAAATGGAAAAGGATGCACTTAACTTAAATTTAGTTTAGTTTGTGGACAAGGGAATCGGCACCATTTTAATACAAATTTATAATTGTTTAAAATTAAGTTTTAGTTTGTATAACAATTTAATAATGTTTTAGCTTGGTTTAAATACCTGTAATTTACTGTTCTTACCGATATATTTGTATGCCACACAGGCCGAACATGACGGATCTTTTTGTTTATGAACAACCTGCATGCCTTGTATGTGTACTCATGTTTCTTATCTTAATCTTATCCCCTTTGGGAGAGTCCAGCAGTGGACGTCTTTCGGTTGAAATTATGAAGTCGTGCTACAGGTTGAGTAACACCTCATGGCATTGTTGGCAGGTATCATTGAAGCTTATTGTTCATTATAAGAAACTAGTTTAGATTTTATTTAAATAAAAGCAATCACTTTTTTCCCTCATATCGTTTGAAAGCCTTCGGTTTACATTCTCAAGGTTAGGTTAGGTTAGGTCTGGGAAATTATGTGTGGTAGGTAGATTGCTATATACCTCAGCCTGTTACAGTACAGTAACTATACTCGAAAAATATCTATCTATAAATAAAATAAAATTCATTTAATTCAGGTCATACAACCCATATCACATAAAATAAAATTTCACAATACTGCAACAGAATAGAATATTTATAAAGGTCACAGAATTAAAATTAAAATAAAATGACAAATGAAATTAAATTAACGAACAAGTAGGTACAAAACGCCACAGAATTAAAAACAAAATAAAAATGTTAAATGCAGTTAAAATAAACAAACGAGAAGGTAGAATTGGATGTGGTGTGGTGATTTGTTGTGGTGATGGATGTTGTGTTAAATATTGTCCCGGAATTATGACATAATACTATCTATAGTCCAAAAGAAAAGAAAAATTAAAAAAAAAAAAATTGTAAGCTACGAGTTTAGATCTTTACCTCCTTACTAATAAACGTTGTATAGCGTCTATATAGTTACACACCGATTTTTCTCTTTCACTCGTCAGTAATTTGACTTTCGATAGAAGAAGACAAAGCGTTGTGTAACTATACAGACGCTATACAACGTTTATTAGTAAGGGGGTTAAAGCAAAAGTTTGCAATTTACTGCCACTGCTCGCTGTACGGATTAGAAGTGTTTCAAGCATCAAACACTAAAATCTCAGATAAGAGACGACGCGGACGCTTTGTAACTCATCTTTGTCACACATTGTGTTCGAAAATTCCAGAAAATCTTTAAGTTCTTAAATATTTATTTATTTATTTAAACTTCTCACACACAATAAGGTACAAAGGCGGACTTAATGCCATAGGCATTCTCTACCAGTCAACCAAGGGTAGTGAAGAGATAAGATAGCAGGTGCTCTAATTAATAGGGAGGAGAGGAGATAATAATAATAAAAATATTAAAAAGATAACAAATACAATAGATACACAAGTACATAAATATGTAGTAAACTTATAATAGACATACATACATATTACTATAACGTATAAATACCTACTTATTATATAATATATATATATATATATATATAATAAGTAGGTATTTATACGTTATATAAATTCAAGGGGAAGAGATGATTGGGTTGACTCTACTCTATTTGTATACTAAATATTACGATCCATGTTTTTAGGGTTCCGTACCAAAATGGTAAAAAGGAACCCTTATGGTGTGATTCAGTCTGTCTGGCTGTCTGTCACAGCTGGATATCTCAAGAACTACTAATGTTATCAACTTGAAATTTGGAATAGTTTTAGATGACGTTTGCCAAACAATTTTGCAAATAAGAAAGTTTTTTTTTTTAACAGGGTCTGAATGGGGGTCTTAGAAATTCGAACTGGGAAATAAATAAATACTAGGGCATGTGGGGTATCATATGAAAGAGCGCTGTTTGTACATTCTCAAACAATTTTCTTTTTTTAGGCCGCATAGTTTTCGACTTTTGAAGAAAAAAATATACCGTTTCCCCTTATCTCCGAAGTTTGCTTAGAGAAAAATCTGAAATTATTCTATGTGATAGAAGTTTATTTAAAGATTACATGAAAAATAAAACGATGTCTCTAAATAGCACACTTTTTCTAATATTGCAGTTTTAGGTCAGCGCCATCTCTTGACCGATAGTAGAACTAATGTATTTTTAATGAGTTTTGGTGGTACGGTACCCTCGGTGCGCGAGTCCGACTCGCTCTTGACCGGTTTTTTTATAGAGAAAGTAAGTCAAAAAAATATAGTATAAAAATTAATAGTATAGTTATTTTTTGACTAACTTTAAAATATTGAAATTATGAATTTAAAAACAAACTCCAAAGGCGGCAAAAGCCGTATTACCGTCGCCTTTATTAAAACAAAATTATTCATCATGTTTGTATTAATAGAATGTTCAGCAGTCTAAGGGATATTTCCCTACGTGCCTCGCATGTTGGCTGCTTCGTACAAACGCTTACCAAATTACAGGGGAAAAGCCGCGGGCCGGGCCGCACACGGTTTGTTATAAATAATTTAAATCATGCCAAATAGGTGAAAGAGAACTCGTTGTCGCTCAAGAGTCAACGAGTGCGGCCACATGAATATTCAAAGTTCATCCCTCCGTTCTAAATATTCCTTAGGATTGTGCCTCCGAGATTGACACTTGTTTCTACTTCTAGCTTCTGAGGTGACACTTTAATATGATTATGAGCGGGGAGCGAGCAAAGATGACTCACGAAAGCAGTTTCAATTGTTTCTTTAGATTTTCATAAAAGGAGTGAAGTTGCCTCTCCTTTCAATGATTCACCAGCGGAATAGGTCTTCTGACAATAATTATTCTGCCTAATATGATATGTTGGTTCCCATAACGTTCACGCTTATAACTTGTTAAATGCTCTCTGTTGTGATAGATTATTCATCTCTTCTGCCCGCGACTTCGTTCGCGTGGAAGTCCTAAGAAACCAATATACTAAAATACCAGCCAACTTTTTTTTTTTTCCGACACCTCCAACAAATATCGTTAATGTATACAAAAAGGTATACAAAAATTTATCAAATTATAGTATACTAAAACCATGGATAGCGTGGTTCTCGAGGAAGGTTTTAGTATCTGCACCGATTTTCATGCTGTTTTCACCAATGCATTGGTGAACACAGCATGAAAATCGGTGCAGTAGTTTTGAGTTTATCGCGAACAGACAGACAGACAGACGCGGCGGAGGGAGGACTTTGTTTTATTATAAATTTATAATAATATATATAATTATGTAGTGATTCTTCTGTACGTGTGTTTGTCACCTAACTCAGCACTTTTCGAACGTCAAAATTACAGAAGACAGTCCCCCAAAACGCCTGCCCTTCACCAGTTCCTAGTGCTTTAGCTGGGAAGAAGTGGCGCAACAAACTCCACAGCAGAACAGCTGTCTGTTCAGTTAGATAAACTTGATTCTATACAATAGTAGGTATGCAAAGTAATTAGCATTACGAGAGACAGAACAATAAATAAAAAATATTGCCCTATGTCAGCTAACACACGCCAATATACCAGAAAATAAAATGAAAACTATACTCAAGCTAAAAACCTTAAAAAAATAAAAAGTAAACAAAACTTAAAACCTAAACAAAAGACTCCAGGCATAAAGGGTGTGCCCATTTACATATGCAATGCTAGATTATGTTCATAAATAGCTGTAACACAAATGATAAACTAGGACATTATTACACACATATGTATAATGTATCTGAGCGTGACGGTCACGCGAGTTCAGTGCTTTTTCCCCATCCCAAAAGTGTCTAACGTGCTTAAAGAAGTTTTCACTTCAAAAAAATATTTTAGTATGGCATTCCAACGTATGCCTTAGCATAGCGCAAGCATTAGCTAGTCAACTAATATTAAATTAAACGTCGTATCGTTTTTCAGTTTCGTGGCTTTGTGTTTTCCATCATCTTTTGCGTACCATTCATTTGCATTCCAAATAAACACGTTACCGACCCAATCGTCCGTCAATGTCAGCGCAATTTTTACGTTACATTGGGCCACAACATTGAATAAAAAAATAAAAAAATGGGGCAGTCTTTGGGGACTGCCAATAGAAGTGAAAACTAAGTAACTAAAGCGTTAGGTGACGATGACGCGAGTTCCATGATTTTTGTTAACCCAAAAAATACACATATATACACAGTATACATATAGCTCATGGGAAGCGTTCGGTGACGATGACGCGAGTTCCGTGATTTTTGTTAACCCAAAAAATACACATATATACTCAGTATACATATAGCTCATGGAAAGCGTTCGGTGACGATGACGCGAGTTCCATGATTTTTGTTAACCCAAAAAATACACATATATACTCAGTATACATATAGCTCATGGAAAGCGTTAGGTGACGATGACGCGAGTTCCATGATTTTGTTAACCCAAAAAATACACATATATACCTACTCAGTATACATATAGCTCATGGAAAGCGTTCGGTGACGATGACGCGAATTCCATGATTTTTGTTCACCCAAAAAGTGCTAAACGCGCCTAAAGGAGTTTTCATTTTAAAAAAGTACCTATTTATTTCACGATGGTTCCATTATAACCTTACATACAAATATGTAAGTAATAAAGTAAACTAAGATAAATGGTGACTAAGTATAAGTTTAAGTATAAGTTTTTTTTTTTTTTGTCTATACATAAGTTTTATAAGTAGATTCGCGTGGGAAACAATTAGGAAATGAAGAGTGAAGGGTGGCGGGATGCGGGGTCGCGGGCCGCGGTCGACGATGACGCCGGGGCACGCGGCACGCCGAGAAGTCGCCGCCTCGCCGGCGGAACGCGCATTCTTCCCCACTCCAGAATACCAATGCCATATTATTATGTGTGATCTCGGCTCCTATTGTGCAATATATATCCACCGCCCGCCTCCATTGACATCTTATTCCGTGCTCGAAAGTCCGATCACGTTTCCACGCGAATTATTCAATAGTAAAATTCGTTTTCAGATATTTAACCTATTCAGTCTGTTAGATGTCTAATTTTCGAATTTTATTTGCTCTAGTGATCATGGATGCGTTACAGTAATTCGGAAAATTCGAGATATTCCTGAAGTATTGGACTGGGCTACGTCATGCTACGAGCTACGCCATAGATCTGTAGACATTTACCTCCTTACTAATAAACGTTGTATAGCGTCTGTATAGTTACACAACGCTTTGTCTTTTTCTATCGAAAGTCAAATTACTGACGAGTGAAAGAGAGAAATAGGTGTGTAACTATACAGACGCTATACAACGTTTATTAGTAAGGAGGATAGTTTTCGTAAGTAACTTATTAACTTACTTTATTTGTGAACCAATGTAGGTTTTTATTCCAAAGCTACTAAAAGTTTTAGAATATATATTTTATTTATCCATACCGCATATAAAGTTCGATCAACAAAACAACAAAATTCGATCTAAATAAAAACGGCCACATTCCTCTAGATCGTATTTTGTTGCTTCGCGTCTCAATATGAAACTTTATAAAAGGTATTAGAAAATTCTAGACACACTTACCGATATGGTTGATTGAGCCGTTTTTCATAATTCCTTCTCAGTCACGAGACAATAAATATGTTTTTAATGGAGTGGCGCTAGTTGACAGGTGACAACACTCTTAAGTGAATAACTGCTGAGTGTCACGGGTTCGATTCCTGCACGGAACAAATATTTGTATGACCTACAAGTAGTTGTTCTGTGTCTGGCTGTTTGTGTATGTGAGATTAAATGTTTTTAAACGCATCCACACACAATACAGAAGAAATACCTAGTGTTGCACGTTTTAAAAAAAAAAAAAAAAAAACCTTCAACTATGTGCTACGCCGCCGCCGCCGCCGCGCGCCGCAGACATTCAAGATGTTTTGGTTCGTTTTGTAATTAAGGGGTTTATTTATAAACGCTGCTTAAAGTTAAGTAATGATTAGCGACTGTTTAACCATACATTTTTGACGTTTGAACGTCATTTAACTTTAAGCAACGTTTATGAATAAACCCCTTAGTTAATAAATAACTTGAAGTGAGCATTGCGCGATAGCTTTTAGGTACAAAATGTGTATTTAAATACATTTGTGAATTAAATTAGAAAATATTACCTAACTGTACGGTAGTTGATCGCGCGTACAGTCAGTGTCGGATTAAGCAAGCGCGGGGCCCGTAGCAAATTCTATCGAGGGGCCCTTGATCTGCTATGGGTTCTCAAGTATAAAAAAGTGGAAAAAAAAACCAAGCCACGTTTATTTGCCATCGATAGGTTACAGTTTTGTTGGTTTTTAAAAGTACAGTAGATTACTATAGGCCCTGTTGGGCTCTGACAAGTACAAAAAGCTGTAGATGAAATTGCCCCGACAATTTATTTTAATATACAACATTAGTTTTAGTTTATGCAAAACCGGAAACACGTGTCTAGTATTATTATGTAAAGAATTTATGTACAAAATTTCAAAACTGTATCATGAAAAATAACAAAGTTATAAGCTGGTTATGTTACTTGGTTGTCCGTACAAAAACATGCTCACCACGCGGCGCACCCGCGCCTTGAGTTCATTAATAATAATATTAATTTGGCAGTAGGTACCTAACCGTACGACGATTGTAATGTAATTAACTGGTGATAACATTTTCCATCACACTTGCAAGCTTTGGACTTTGTCGTAATGGTCAAGTGCGGTAGGTACTTAGTGTCGCTCGGTGTCCAACTTGTAACCTTTTTTAAATATTTTTGGGAAAAAATATAACATGGTGTAAAAACTATTGCAATCGATTCAGTTACTTATTCTGAACAAACTATATTCAGGTTTTGCATATACTAAAAATAATTTTGTATAATATATTTAATAATAATAATATTTATTTGTCAGATCAGTAAACTTGTATTTTAAACTTTGGAATTTTATATCTGGTCTGACAAGCACTTTACCACCCAGCGTAATACATGTTTTTATAGCAAATTGAACGTTCTATAAAAAAGAACTCATATATTTTTTCGATAAGTTTATTTTTTCAAAATTTATTCAAGGTTAAAGTTGGACATACCTAAATGGTCAGTTTTTCTTCCATCGCGGCATAATTATTATTGTTTAGATGAAACAAAACAATTTCCGGGTTTGGATACGCGGGGCCCCCTTTTGCGCGGGGCCCGTAGCATTTGCTACTCTTGCTACGTAGTTAATCCGGCACTGCGTACAGTTAGTAATCCATACTAATATTATAAATGTGAAAGTAACTCTGTCTGTCTGTCTGTATGTTATGTTTTCACGCCTAAACCGCTGAACCGATCGTCATGAAATTTGGCAGAGATATAGCCTGGGACATGGAGAAGGACATAGGCTACTTTCTTACGCGATAACCGACATCCATGCGGGCGGAGCCGCGGTCAACAGCTGGCACGTTATAAGTGCTCGTGACATGCTACGCTCGCCGAAGTAATTGATATATCTTTAGATACTATGATTGACTATAATATCTACGTAATTTTCAATAACTTCATCTACTGAGTCTGAAAATTATAGCTTCAAGATGAGTCTTAGGTTTAATAAGGAAATTATAGAATTAAACTAGCTTTTGCCCGCGGTAAAAAAGTAGCCTATGTCCTTCTCCATATCCCAGGCTATATCTCTGCCAAATTTCATGACGATCGGTTCAGCGGTTTAGGCGTGAAAACGTAACATACAGACAGACAGACAGAGTTACTTTCACATTTATAATATTAGTATGGATTATTATGGATTACCTTTACCACTTGCTACGCCATAAACAACAGTTTTGCATAAATATAGATATTACGACTTAATGACGATGGGTTCAAATATTATTTGCATGACAATTTAATACTTACCTTTAAAGGCTTTAAAATGATTTTTAAGAAAACAAATTTCCTAAGACCCACAATGCCATCTATCTATTGCTACGCTACGTGCTACGTCATAGACAGTCACAGCTGAATGTGTCAACCATTTTTAACCGACTCCAAAAAGGAGGAGGTTCTTTGTTCGTAGCGTATGTATTTTTTTTTTTAAAGAATGTCCTTCTACCTCTCCGTCAATTGTGGACCGATTTAAAAAAAATCCTTTTTTGTTTGAAAGGGTATGCTCTCGAGGTGGTCCCATTGCCACCAACACAGGATCTTATGACGTGATCCCATGTAAATCGAGGGAAATATTCAATTTTTATAGGAATTTCACCGATTTATCCGTCAATTGTGTACCTATTTTGAAAATTCTTCTTTTATTTGGTAGAAGAAGCTTGCGCGGTGGTCCCATATATTTTTTTTTAGCTTTGATTAGGCATTTTTTTAAGTTAACTTCGATAATACGTATTTTTTTTTTTTTTTTTTTTTTTTATTAAAATCCATTCCAATCCATTTTGTCAATCTTGATGATGTTATCTTCCTGTCACTGTTGATTACATAGAAAGTAGTGGAAGACGAATTGTGTGGGGTAGGTACAATAACTAAAAAGCGAAAAATAAAAACTATTGTACAAAAAAAAAAAAACAACCTACTTCCAAAAAAAAACACACTACAAAGTGAAATATAACTTTAATTTCGGAAGTTGGTGGCAAAAAAAAAAAACTAAAAACTAAATTATAGATCTAAAGACACCGACTTCCGAAATTAAAGTTATTTTTCACTTTGTAGTGTTTTTTTTTGGAAGTCGGTTGTTTTTCTTTTAGACTTAATTTTTTTTAAAGTTTTAACGATTTTATTAATCAATAACCAAAGTGATCACATATTTTCGAACGAATTCAATAGTAGTACATGAACAGAATGTTAACAGTTTGACTTCGTCTACTTTTTGTTTTGTGCCAATACTGAATTCAATAAGCAATATCATGCAATATCTGTCTGACACGTGCATATTTTAATTTCAAATAATTTTATAAGGACGTAGTGTAATTTACGGGAAGTACGTGGTACTGACTACCGACGTAGCGTCTTGTATATGATGCTGATCGACACTAAAACAATTTAAGCGCTCCTCCATAATCGAATCTCCTCCGAGCTCCTCGAGGGCCGCATTCCGCCACAATTATTGAACACAAATTCGGTTATGGTGGTGACAGTTTTATTTTATTAAGGAGTATTTAAGATATTGAGTATCTTTTGCCGTTTACCCACAAAAAAATGTTAAAAGAAAATTCTGCATTCCCTTAAAATATTGTCGAGTCTCTTTATAAATTTATGCTTCCCTTGGCTAGGATGTAATTTCTTCAGTCCTGTCGTCAGTGAGTTTATGACCACAAAACTTACAGCCAGTAACGTCAGTTTGGTTCGCAAAGTTCGAAGTTTATCCGGAAGCCAAAATGCTCGATTTCCGACAACATATTGAACTTATTCTGCCATCCGTCTAGCTATACTGTGGTCAGTCGCAACTGCAACTCGAGAAGAAAAAACCATTATTGTGCCGCTGCGTAGCGAATGACCTGAATTGTACCAGATGAAAGATACAGATTAGATCGGAATCATATTCTGTCAGTGGGAACACAGTGTTTATAATAAATATTTGTGTATGGTAGGTAATTATTTACAGCAAATATTCATTTTCGTTGGCTCTAAAGAGAATTTAAACTAACCAAATTCTATGTATTTTCTAAACTCAAAAATGGAAGTGCCATAGGTACTAGACAAGTATTACGATTCTGACAATTTTATAAAAAAAAAAATTGAAAATTTTAATTATTATTTTTTCATGAACTGATATTGAAATTTAATTAATCACAGTTTAATTTTGGGTGTTTGTCTGTTTAAAATAGTATCTATAATTATAATTCGTACCTAATTTTAATTTAAATGTAGGTACGAGTGTATGTCCATGGACTATAAATGTCTGAAATAAATAATTATTAGTATTTACTATTCCTATAATAATAAATAATTATTATTTAAGTGTATTTATTGGCGAAAGATGGAGATGTCCAATATAGTAGAAACATACAAAATCAAATTGGGTAAACCATGTAGCAACTACATATATTATATAGTATCAGTGTAACGAACACGGCTGTAACCATGGATTAAAATATGTTGTGTTACAAAATATATTTTGTTATAATCAGTAAGGAACCTACCGAATTAAACCCACCTATTATAATATCACGTTTCAATTAAAAATACGCTGTGCCTATACAAAGTATGGCGAGAGGTTCTCCGAGTCCGACATTTAAGGCAGGCGTTCAATAAATATCGAGGAAATAAAAGGTGAACTCGTTGTGGGAGAGAAAATAGACTCGTTGAAATCTAATTTCGCGTAACCATAACGGGCAGTACTTGAGAACGATGAGCCATCCGCGACAGACGCCCGGCTCATATCAATTTCTTAATTGAGCCGCGGCTTCTTCGCTCCAACGCTTCTCCTGAAAACCTCATTGCCTCCGCCGCGGTTCACAGCCATCCACCCGAGCATTCTTCATAACATAACTAAGCATAGCTGGCTATAAAGAAATTCTGCGAACTTTCCGCTTCACACAGAAATCTCGACTCGACCTACCTACGCAGTTGAGATGGATTCTTTTCTTTTACAATTGGGGATGGTTTAGGATAGTACGCGGTTTATATATTACCATTTATTTACAGTTTCGTTTGTAAGGTGTATTCCCGCTGTCCCCATCGCCCGTGTCTCCATTAATGGTATGTATATTATATTATATTTCACATAAAATGTCATGCTCAGTTAAATGTCTCGCTGATGGTGGCGTGTGTGTTGGATCATTTAGCTCCCTTCAAAATGGTTGAGCTGAATGGTACTAATCCAAGCGTCATGTTCGTGAACGGGCGCCGTCAGTTGGGACTGGTCATCTCTTAGCTGCCACGGGTTTTTTTTTTTCTATTTGTTATACCTACTCTGGACGCTTTTAACGTATTTTTACATCGTTCTCACATTTATTTATAAATTCAAATTCAGGTGTAACTGATATTTTTGTACCAATTTAATTTAAAAGAGTGTCCATGGAGTTTCTTGCCCGTTCTTCTCCATAGGTACCTACTACGCTTTGGAATGGGCATGTAGCTTCATTTTTCTTACTGACTGACTCCTTGACAATTCAAAAGTGCCTGTAATTGGTTTAATTGAAATAAATGATTTGAGTTTGAGTTTGAGAATATCGAAAAAAAGGTAATATTTCCTTTTTAATTATTATTTCTTAAATCAGTACTTAAAAGAAAATGGAACCTATAGTTTCGCCATTTTATGTGAATTCCCATTAATGGGGACACGGGCGTTGGGGACAGCGGAAATACACCGTTTGTAAATGTCATGATTTGTTATCTACACATATTATTTTTATACATACGCAGACCTTTCGCAACCGATACTTTGTGACTGAATAACAAACACGATTATGGTTACGCATTCTAAATTTATCCACGGACGCAATAAACACAATATATGAGTATATAGCTACATGTTTAATCTAACATACCTAAGTTTTTATTATTATAAAACATATTTAATGTTTAATTACAGTTTAAAATTAAATTCATGTTCGTTCGTTTCATCGTTATGTGGTTGGGATGTCAACGTCAACGTCGCCGTCGGTAATTTTAGAGGGGCTCTCCGCGACGGTTGGGTTGCTCAGAGAATATGGTCCTTCGTTGCATTTCGGATCGTCACACGAAAAGTTGTCATACTCGCAGTATTCGCCCATCACCATCTGAAAGAAGATAGTTTTGGTTAGAGGCTTTTGTCTACCAACATAACTGGCGAAATTTGGAAAACCCTTCGGGGAAACAAGGCATGATGTTATGTTATGTATGTATAATAGAAAACGTAAAAGATTTTTTGCCGGATAAGGTGACCGGAAAATCTTTAGACCATTAATATTTACCTAGATCAGTGAAACGGCGAAAAAGGTCTAGGTAGAAGAACCGCCAAAAAATTACATCTGTTTTCAAAAGTACAACATACATGCTTGGATCGACGAATAGTCTACCCAGTCATTACCTTGGTCGGGAATTTAGGATCAGGGTTTGGGTTGCAGACGCACTGGCCACACACGCAGGTGCCTCGGCCGGAGCACTCGATACCCTCGGTGACACCTGGCGGGTAGCAGCTCCGCCCCAAATCGCCCTTGCTGCACGAACACTCTGCATTTTCCTCGAAACTCACTGGAATGTTATTACAAAGACGTATTAAGACGCTATGTAGATTCGAAGTTGTGGACGAGTATGTTCACCTAGGACAAACTGTCCAGTTAGGTAGGTTCAACTTAGAGAAAGAGGTCAATCGTCGAATCCGACTCGGCTGGGCAGCGTTCGGGAAGCTACGCAATATCTTCTCGTCCCAGATACCGCAGTGTCTCAAGACGAAAGTCTTTGACCAGTGCGTGTTGCCAGTGATGACATTATGGCATTGAAACGTGGTCGCTCACAATGGGCCTTATTAGAAAGCTAAAATTCACCCAAAGGGCAATGGAGAGGGCTATGCTCGGAGTTTCCCTACGTGATCGAATCAGAAATGAAGAGATCCGCAGGAGAACCAAGGTAACCGACATAGCTCGAAGAATTGCCAAACTTAAGTGACAATGGGCAGGGCACATTGCGCGCAGAACAGATAGCCGTTGGGGCCGAAAGGTTCTGGAGTGGCGACCGCGTACCGGAAGACGTAGCGTTGGAAGGCCTCCTACAAGGTGGACCGATGACCTTATGAAAGCCGCAGGAATCCGCTGGATGCGGGAAGCACAGAACCGGTTGAGGTGGCGGTGCTTGGGAAGGCCTATGTCCAGCAGTGGACGTCTTTCGGCTGAAAAGATTATGTAGAGTTGCGAGCAAACTGCAAAGATTTTTTCATTTCTCATACTTTTTTGTTTGATCCGAGTAGCGGGTGGAAGTCGCTGCTTCCCACCTTCGGGCGGGAAAGACTCATAGTAATTGCTTCCATCTCTAGGGCAGGAATTAATGTTAAAAATAGGACTAAATTTGGTTTGGTAGTCGGCTACGAATTTTTTTACATAATTAAGAAAAACATCGATAAAAAAAATGCTGCGGTCTTGTGATTGTACAAACAGCCAGTGTGAATAAAAAAAGATCCGCGTCGGTGACGCAGTATGTTCCATATTTAAAATTTAAAAAACACTACATAATTTGGCGAGAGACTAACTCTGTAAGCTGTACCGAAATTCAAATAACTAATATTTGATTAAAAATGAGTTCAACCGATTCTGAAATGTTGACCCCAGATTCGGTTAAAGATATACCTACAGTAGGTAATCGAAAATCTATTGCCAGAAATTTCAAAGGAAATATACTTAAATACATACAATGGTTTTATGAAGTGGCGAGCAACATGTTATTATTATCACTAAATATTTTAGAAAAACTACTATTTTTTTTTCCTTATATTCGAAATGAAAAGTAGAGTGTTTAACACGGGTGAAAGTCACCAATTTCTACTCGGACAAAAAGATAAATAAACAACGTAATAAATAGCCGTCCGAGCGTAGCGAGGGCGTCTAAATACCTCGTATGGGAATTGATTACTTTCGACCCTTGTGTAATAATCTACTATTTCATAGACATCTTCCCTTGGGAACGCACAAACTTTAAACAATACTAAAATATATATAAGTAGATACATAGTATAACAGATGAAAGATTAAATTTCTGAAAATAATCACATCATTCTCTAGCCCTTATTTATTTGGGGTCGGTGCATCATTTCTATTTCTTCCATGATAGTCACCCTCTTTCTAGCCATATAATCTTTTTAATGCTAAGTACCATTGCTAAAAGATATAATCAGTAAGTAGTTGATTTCACCAGGTATCGTACAAAAATTGATACCTTCAATTTATTTAACAAGAATAATAATTAACAAATGTATATTTCTAAACTCACAGCCGTAATCTACGTGAACAATGGTGTTATTGGAGCAGAATTCCCCAAACTTCGGCAGGTTCTTTGAGAAGCATTTGTTTTCCGTCGGGCACCATGTACATTGAGGTAACTTCAAACACTCGAAGCACGACTTTTTGACAATGCACACAAAGCGATCGTTCATATTAAACGCATTTCGAGCGCTTACTACTACGAATAAAAAACAAAGCAGGTAAATAATCGAGATGTTAGACATTGTTATTATTAATACTAACTTCCGTGTGATAAATATAACGGTACAGTATATACTGGCTAGTTGGGCTGGCACCTACTGGGTATTCGTATGTCGAGTTAAAGATATCTGCTTAGCCATGACTTGTAATACGCATTTACATCGCAAGAGATAACCTTTCGTTGTGTATAAGCGGCAAATTAATTAAGCTCCCGTTCTATATCGAAACAAACATTTCTAAGTTTGATGTTACGGTTCTATGATGTTTGAAGGTGAAACATTGAAACTAAGACGTCGGTGTATAATAAGATCATCAAACGTGTGTAGGTACACACGGCTACAATCAATCTATACATTTGCAGTATAAGCTGAACTCTCATTATATGAAAATCCTATACAATGCAAGACCAGCGTAAACTAGTTTTGTATAGCTTGATATGTAGCCGTGTGTACCTACCTACTTAGTTAAATAAAAGTTAATTGGCACATTTTAAAACTGTAACCTGGCTGTAAACTGGCACTAAGTCTTATATTTATATTTGTGTGCTTGAAGTAAATAAATAAATTGAGAATTTCTTTAGTCTTTACAATACCTACAGGTTTTAAAGTAGGTAGGTACTTACCTACACTTATCTATCATTAGGTTTTTTCCGTGTTTAATCGTAGGTACGTAGGAACTATAAAGAAAGCGAATAATCTAGAACTGTCCCATGGGAGTTTCCCAAACTCTTTTAGGTATAAGCAGGTAGGTATACCAGCTACCTCAACGAAAACTCTATACCTACCTATAAGTAAGTACAATATTACTGAATTGAAATAGCGAGTAGGTAGGTCGGCTGCTCTGGGACTCGCACAAAATAGAATTTTTTAAACTCCATAGAATACAGATTCATTCATAAAGGACATGGGTAGCTACCCGAGGCACGGAATTCACAAAGCGGGGCCTGAAACAAAATCATTAAAATGGTCGAAAAAATTCTTTTTTCAGGTAAATTTAGTAATATAAATAGACAAATTATGTTTTGCTCTGTAAGTAAATGACGTTAATTAAAGAATTTATGAATATCTTCTAAGTATCAAATAAATGAAAAAGGTAGGTGATGCCATTTTATTAACAAGAAGACACCCTCTTGTTCTTCCTCTCGGTCGTATCAATACACATTTAGACGACCGAAATGGATGACTGGTCTTTGTTTTTTCGTACAACAAACACCTCTCGTTTGCAAAGATTATTCCGTTCTAATGCCAAAAACGATATTTATTTATATTTTTTAATTTTTTTTCCACTGATATTTATTTCAAATTTATTGAAAAACATACTAGTGGTATTAATTAGTTTTTGGTATTAGAACGGAATAAATCTTGCAAAGCATGTACCTACTCAGAAGTTTCTATGTCAGAAGTTAAATGAAATATTAAAAAAGCGGCCAAGTGCATATCGCATCACGCACAATGAAGGGTTCCGTAATTGGGATCAATTAACCCCAAGAACAAACTTAACATTGTTGTTAAAAACAAGTTCTCCCATACGTTCTAACTGCAAATGTAAGTTTGTACGCATAATATTGAGAGAATTACCATGTTATTTCAAGATCATAGACTTCTTTTAGGTTTTCGCGTAATCTATAGGTAAAGAACTATTTCTGTACTTATTTAAAAAAAATTATTGGCTCTGTAATTCGGAGGTAAGGGGGGAATGGTATATTTTCACCTATTTTCTTAAATAACTTTAAAAGTATTTGTTTTTAAATTATAAAAAATATATATCTGAAATCCTTACAGTAAGCCCTTTCATTTACCTAATATTCACAGTTTGAAATACTTTTTTTAATTTTCCATTTTGCCCCCAAAAGTGACCCCCGTATTTAAAATTCATTTATTTATGTTACATGTCCGTGTTTGTGTCAAAGAAATTCACATGTATACTAAATCTGCAAATTTAAGTTTGTAAACGCAAAAACGATTTTTTTTTATGTGATAAAACTACAAATTAACAATTTTCGGACTTTTTCCTTTACTTGTGCTGTGAGACCTTGCTTCTTGCAAAATTTCATGATTCTAGGTCAACGGGAAGTACCCTAGAGGTTTTGATTTATTTGCGAATATCGCATAAATGGCTGTATCTTTTTATTGCGTTGACTTAGAAGCTTGATTTTTCAGAGCTCCAAGAGAGCATAGACCTTCGTGATATTAATTTCAACTTGATATCTCCACGCATTCCTGAGAAAAAGGGTCTTGACAGACGACAGACAGACGGACAACGAAGTGATCCTATAAGGGATCCGATTTTTCCTTTGAGGTACGGAACCCTAAAAATAAGTAAATCAGTAAACACAGGCTTCCTCATCATTATCTTAGTCCACCTAGGTACCTGACCAAGATGTGTATGAGTATAAAGTATATAGTAGATACCTATATCTCGATTATATACCTACCTAACCTACACTTGTACATAGGTTACTGAGTAGATACACTATAACTGTAGTAGTAGGTACCACACTACACAGTTGTATGAAGCCTATGAAAGTCCACCGCCACCTAGTTTTCGAGAATTTCGCTTTGAATGCAACACATTTTTTTTTTTTGTAAAATTCTAAAGATGAAAGTCTTGTATTTACCTAACAAGAAACTTTAAAGATAATATTGTAATTATTATATCCTTAAACCCTCTCTTATCATGCGAAAACTCAAGCGGAAGCTCCAACTTCCGAGTGTACTGGTCCATTCCAGTTCATTTCAAGTCCCTTTTCACGGGCTCAGGCGGACGGAGGGCGGCCGGGTAGCCGGGGTCGGTGCCGGCTGCGCGACGGTCTATGGATAGATTAGGTTGTGTCAAAGCTTTCACACCTGTAGTCAACTGCACATCGGTGGTAACAATTTGACAATTTCAGCACCTTTGCATCGTAACAATAAGGGCGATCTGGGAATACGGCCACGGTATTGCCCCCGCCCGCCAAGGCGAGCCACTTAATAAAAAAACCGGTCAAGTGCGTGTCGGACCGTAACGTGTCTCCAACTGACAAGTTTGTCCAAGTATCGCCAAGTCATAGAATTAGTATTTATTATAAGTACACCTCCTTGCGCCAAGTATAATAATATAATAATCAAATCAAAAATCAAATCATTTTTATTTAAAGAATACACCCATATAAAATTATAATATTATTATTATTATAATAATATTATTATTATTATAATAATATTATTATTATTATAATAATATTATTATTATTATAATAATATTATTATTATTATAATCCATACTAATATTATAAATTCGAAAGTAACTCTGTCTGTCTGTCTATCTGTCTGTCTGTATGTTACGTTTTCACGCTTAAACCGCTGAACCGATCGTCATGAAATTTGGCAGAGATATAGCCCGGGATATGGAGAAGGACATAGGCTACTTTTTTACGCGATAACCGACATTCACGCGGGCGGAGCCGCGGGCAAAAGCTAGTAATAGTATAATATTAGTATTATATTAGTAGTAGTAATATAATAGTATAATAATAATAATACTATTTATTTCAGGCAACACAGGCCCATAGAAAAATACCTTAACCTAAACATACATATTTTAATATTAACTTGTGTTAATAAAAAGGCTAGTAGCACTTCACTTTGCACTAGCTGCACTTTGTGCTGTCCTGTGGAACTTGTCCGCGGAAGCGACGGAACAAACGTCTTGCGTTCAAAAGTCTTCCTCTATGACGATGGGCAGATACTGATTCCGTACACGTACGATAAACGCCTTGAAGTTGACTTTCCGGTGCGATTCCAGTAACTGCACCCTTGGCGTGTACGTTGTCCTTTGGCGCACGTACTCCACGATTTCCTCCGGCTTAGGCGTGCAGGCGTGAGTTGTACATCGGGGTGTTCGGCTTTGCGGCATGCACACTCACTTCGGGCCCCGGAGGAGCTTTGCCACAGCGGTTCTTGTTCGTTCGCGATCGGCGCTTCCTCATTTGCACCGTTACGAAACCGCCATCATTGTCAGCTCTATCCAGGGCTTTTTCTGGCATGGGCTTTTGGTTTGTAAGACCGACAAAATACTCTTTCGTGATTTTTTCTTTTTTGATCAATGTCATTTGGCATTTTGTATTTCCTGTTGGCTGCCTGATTCGTTGCTACGTTTATTCTAGGGCGCAAAGTGCGTTCGTGCAAGTAGTACGTGTGGTCGTATTTGGCGAAAATTGGTATGTAGGACCGACGCGGGTAGGTATATTTTTATTTTAGTTCAGTACAATATGTAAAGCTGAAAATAATGATGACACTTCTGCCTTAAATGTGTTCTATGTTTTGAGATTCACCAATAGGCGTCTTATGCGTGTTAGCAAGCGCCGTGGTATAATGCTAGTAAATGGTATTCCTCATGAGGTTCCTTTTTAGATTTGTAAGTTTGCTTTTAATTGTAAGAAGAAAACATAATATTTTTGCTTATATTTTGTTATCTGTTACGAAAATCTTACTTTTTCAGAAACTGAAATTGAAGATACTGTTAATCAGTAGGTAAATAAATGGTTTATTGACAATAAGTTGGGTTTATCTTGTACACGATATTCCCTAGTTTTTGAAAACATAATTGCACGATTAGAAATTCTATCTTTTCTTTTTTTTAATACTGAAATTGTGTTCCGAACTTACGGTTTGTGAAACCGTTCGCGGGTATAGGCGTCACAGAATTTGGCGCGGTATAGGAAAGTAACGATTCTCATTTTTAATGGTACTTAATATATATATCTGATCCGTGAATTAATTTTAGTTTTTATTGTGTTATTATTATTTTGCAGTTTAGCCCAATTTTATCTTTTTTGGGCTAATCTAGCCATTTATTAAACTGAATTTAGCCCGAAAACCTGGCAGCACATGAAAACAAAAACGTCAAAGTTGTCAAAGTCAACTGTCAAGTGTCACACAGCGCTCGTAACAAAGGTTATGTTTCGTTTAGTTTTCCATTGAAAAAATACAAATAAAATATGTGTCTTTGAATGTAACGTTGTAATGTAAATAAAATGGAGAATTACAGTAAAGGCAAAAATGTAGAAGAGGAACTAGAACGTGACAAAATCCCTATCAAGGACCTGCCAGAGAATTTCCTTTGGATGCAAGTGTGTTCCTAAGTATATTTCTGAATATAATTGAATTTGAAAATTTGAAAGCATTTACGGAGCTAGAGTAATACTAGTATCCAATATTAATAGCCTAGGTGTTACTTTATAAATAAATAAATGTTGTAATAGTTGGAACTGCCTAACAGAACACTTTTATTCACTGGTATTGGACAATCTCAGTAATGTATAAGTACGCAAATACCTTTAAATATGTACATTTATTTTTAAGGTAAAAGGTGGGAGCAAGATGGCAAATTTGTTATCCCATGCATCAGGTATCTTTGAAGACAAGGCAGCCACTGCAGTTGTGTGGAGTGGGGCAGGTGCTGCTATCTCTAAAGCTATATCATGTGCAGAAATACTGAAAAGGCAGTTTTCTATTGAACATCAAGTAACTAAACTATCCTATAAAATGTAAGAATCAAATTGATATCCCTTACAAATATAAATGTGATGGCAGGTTGATATTAACACGTTCCCTGTGTAACTAGGATTATGGGTACCACCCCTTATGTGTAATCGCAAAATGTAGATTTCAAGTTGCAATAGGTACAGATATTATAAGACATGACATTATTTTTTATTTCTATACTCCTTTTCTTAAAATAAAATGGTTTTGAGGAATGACCCGCCCATGGGTCATGCTGTATAAACTCTGTACTTCATGACCCTTTTTGGACTCATGCCACATGGATGGGGCATGCTTGTACAATATGAGATTCAAAATGCACCATCGATGGGTCATGCACTGCTACATGTTAACATTTTACCCCTTTCAGGGTGGAGGAATTTTGGGAGCCGAAGGTGGATGGTCTTGAAACATTAGTAGTAAAAAGACAAATACCTATCATACACATATTACTATCAGTGGATGCTATCCCAGATAGCAACCAAATTGGGTAAGTGTTTTATCATTAACCAGTCCAACTTATAACAAAGTTTTGGCAAAAACAGGTAATATTCCCTGTACCAATTTCTTTGATCCTTTAGCTATCAAGTGGTGTAATTAAATTTTGGATGTAGATGATAGTTATGCACCAACTGTATCCCTGGATTTTCCAATCATGAATTTTCTGAATTGTTTCCCCAAGGCAATTTGCAAGCAAGCAAAAAGACATATTCACATAAAAATGTTAACACACTAGCTGAAATTAATATTTACATATATAAGACTATTACTAGTAGTTATTCATATTAATTTATGCTAATATAGTGAACATGATTTATTCTATTTTTAATTTCCCCAGTCTTTGAGAAAAACTTGTAGGTTTCATATCTTTTGTAATCCTGATATAAATTCTAATTTGCAGGTATCAAACTCTGAAAGGAAAGAAGTTTTGGCAAAAGGAACAGAGCAGCCACTCTAAACAACACCAATCATATAAATCTAAGAAACCATTTAAACAAAAGAAAACATAAACAAATACATTTTTAATTAACTTGTTTTATTGTGCATAGTAAATAAGATAGTTGGAGATTACAAATGAACTCACAATTTTTCTTAGGACTATTTTATAAATAACACATAGTTAAATACTTGACACATGAAATATTACACATCCTAATATTTGAGAGCTTATTTGCATGTTCTTATTAATAATAAACATGATCTAGTCACATACATAATTTAAATACTAGCTACTATGCATTTTAAATAGGGATTTATACTTTCCGATCTATAATAAATCTACACAATACGCAGTAAATGCAATGATTACATACATCTCAGTATCTCCATACTATTTTAAGTAACAATATATTATATACTTAGATATTCTAGATTATAAAAAAAGTAGCTTGGTTATCGTGGATTGTAATTATTTACCTAGATAATATTATTCATGACATACATACAACTTAACAGGAGACACTTCAAAGTGAGGAATTTTTAAGATGCTACCTTATTACTGGGTATGCTAAGAGTAAACATTATTACTACTTCAGTTATCATCACAAATCGATGTGAACACAACAGTCAGTAATGTCTTATAATTTGGTTCATAATGTAGAACCAAATCATTTTTTTAAACCTCATGCTTCTGATTCACCCACTGGTGTTTCATCATCTAGTTTAGGCAGGATCAGAATTTCTTTTGAAATAATTGAGTATTTTGTAACAAAATAAGTAAATCTTTTGCACAGATGAGTTTCCTTCTCGAAAGCATCAAATATTGCCCTGTGGTGGAAGTATGCATGAGAAAATATTCGGTAAACTCGTCTGCAAACTGAACCCAGTTTAGCTACTGAGGATTCCTTGATGCTGACCCTGTAACAAGAGTGTTTATGAGTATACAGTTATAGATTATTTATTATTATGTTATGTAGAAAACGACCATACCTGCTAGGAAAGTATTTGTTGCTGTTGAGCAAGCAAGCAGCCCCATCAAGTGTGTGTCTTGTGTAGTCAATAGCAGGACATTCTTTAGGAGTTTTATGGGCCGCACATAGGAAAATCCACTGTTCAGTAGCAGTCATTTGTGTACATGTTTCTGGCTTACATTCAGCTTGTAATTTGACTGCAAGGCCATTTAGTTCCATGCAAAACTGTCTGAAAGTAAACAATAGTGTTATAAACCTTAAATATAAAAATTGCCTATTTCATAAATTTTGCAACATACCTCAAATGTTCGTATTTCCAAACACCTTCGTCTTGAGCTTCAGGCATTTTTAAAATAGCTTCAAGATTGGAGGGATCTCGTCGTATGGTTTGTTGTATAAATTGTTGGACAGCGAGGGTGCTGTCCATTTCCTCAAAGGGTTCGTCTGGCCAGCGACAAAAATCCTACAAGAAAATATTATATTCGAATACTGTTTTACAAGTAATTGGAAGACTAAGGGCTTTTAGTAAAACACTTTTATACCTTTGCTTTCGAACCGGGTCGATTTCGTCTCAATATTTGAACAGCTTCGACGGCCATTTCGAAATATTTCGAATGGGACGTTGAACGATTACAAACTAAATAAATATGCCAGGAGGTTAAATGTGGCTTTAGGATTACGATTAGAATACTAATTTAAAAAGAAACTTTATTTTATAAAATTGTCATTTGACGATTACTCGCTAACGCCATTACGTTTCTTAGTTGTCAATTTTTTTGACACTTGACTATACGCAATTTGCTTATAGTTTCGTAGTGATGTGCTCATTTACTCTCATAATGCTTACTATAGTTTTGTATAACCGGTTTTGAAATGGATGAATTCTAAAAATAATGTAGTTTCATGTTAATGCGTTGTTCGTAAAGAGGCGGTAACGGACTAACGGTGGCGGGCAGGGGCACTTTACTCAACGCCTAAATGAACGCTCGGCGCACCCTGGCTAGTCAGCCTCCTTCCATTACAACATCATGCTAAGACACATGCAGCGACTTGTTGGAGGGGCTCTAGCTAAGTATTAACAACCGCATTGGTCGATCGAACAGGTTAAAGTTAGGTTGAAAATTACATTTTTTTATGTTGTAAAATGGGCAACGTTTTAATTTAGTGTATAAACAATTAACATGTTATTGTTGTATTATTAATAAAATCAGTTAGTGTGTGATAAAATAGGTTTTTTTTTTATGCTATAACCCAGCAACTGAATGGTTACTGCGGTCTAGGTTAGTTTTACATGTTACTTTGTATTAACACTCGGGAAGTCATTGTGAAATTACACACAGTAACTGCACACATACTGGAATGAAACCTAATAAAAGTAGGTTTCGATTAACTAGCGGAATACCTAGTAAGTGAAGATGCTGTATCTAAGACTAATTTATGATTCTATAGTCTAAAATGCTACATTAATTATCTAAATATACTAGATAATAATAAAGGTGGTCAGCGTTATCGCAAGATGGCGCATGTCACGACGTCATCTATAACTGTCCCTATAGTAAAAGTACTCTGTGTCTATAACGATTCACGGGACAATCCGGGACATCGCATCGTTAACGCGCTCACGCGTATAAGCACGCTCAAATTTATTACAGCGCAATTCGGAATGCAGCCAGACATATACTAATGACAAATGTCAATTGTCAATGTCAATGACGTCAATGGCTGTCAGATCATCTTGATGAGAAAATGTTTTGTTCCTAAAATAAATAAAGTTATCGAAGCATTATGTCCCTCAAACTAGTAACGAGAATATTTTTAAGTGTTTTATTGACCACTGGTAGTTACGCTTTAAGTGATATGACCGAGTGTTCATTTGGAAAACATAAAGAGGGTGTTATTGCTGCATTTGGAGATTTTAATTCAGATGAATTAACTGATGCGTTTGTCATTAAAAATTACTCAAGTGTGGAAGTTTATCTAGCTTACGACAAAGAACCTTTTATGAGGCCTTCGGTATATGCTTGTAATTTCAGTAACATTATAATAACGAGTGTTGTACCTGGTGATTTCGATGGAGACGCATACATGGACATAATGCTGACTACCCAAAGTTTAAATGATACTTCTGATTTGCATACTGTTAGAATATTATGGGGTGGCGAGTCTACTTTGAACTGTTCTGATGCTTTGTTTATAAAGGCCATCTCATTAGGTCAACCATTAGTAATGGACTATAATCGAGATATGATTCTTGACCTTTTTGGGATGAATACACAAAATCAAAGGGTGTTTTGGGTATTTGACAAGTCTAGAACAACTCCTGTTGAAAAACAGATGGGTGATATGCCTAAGATGATAAAGCTGCCACATTCACACTCATTTTTAGATGTTAATGATGATGATGCTGCAGATCTTCTAGTTACAACTATGTCTAATGTTGAAGTGTGGTTGAATGATGACTTAGAAGGATTTCGATATAACAGCAGTATTGAACTACTAGTGGGCCATCCAACTATCTATGGCCAAGCTCTGTTTCTTGATGTTGCTCTCTCTGGACAATTCTTTTTAGTAATCCCTGTGTGTTATGATATACAGTGTTTTAATAGCACTATATTGATATATGACAACCAGAAGTGGCATGACCTTCAAGTGGATTTCAATGATGGCAAAGGAACTTTATGGCGATTTGTGCCACCAAGAAATGAAATATATTTAGATACAATTACTATGAGAAGTGGAGACTATAATATGGATGGTTATCCAGACATCTTGATGACCTTAAGTCCTGTCAATAGTAATGAAACCAGGGCATTTCTGCTTCACAATAGGCCATGCAGCTTGCCAGGGTGCAAGTTCTACAGAACATTTGAAGTGCAATGGGATAGATTTGATTCCTTTGGTAATGATGTTATAATGGCGACTTTCTATGATTTCTACATGGATGGTGTCCTTGACATAATATATGTCAAGAAAAATTTAACATCGCTACAATATACAATGAATTCATTCAGAAATGAATTGGAATATGACACAAACTTCATCAAAGTCATTGTTGTTACTGGTTTGACCAATGAAAGAATACCAGTGAATAACAGAACTTTGTATAACAGAAAAGTTACATTTGGTAAGCAGTTAATTATAATTGAATTGGTTTCTTTTGATTGCCTAGTTCTACAAGAATTTATATGTTTTCTTTTTGCAGGAACCAATCTCCCTGGACCTAAAATAGGTTACAACACATGGTCTCAAGAAGGTACTTACAGGACAGGTGTTTGTGCTCAACTGCCGCAGTCTGCATACTTTGCTCTACAGTTACCTTACTCCATATTTGGCTTGGATCGCACACCAAATTTTGTTGATACTTTGAATGTTGGCCTCTCAGGATATTCTAAAAGTTGGACTCAAATAATACCAAATTCTCAAATCGTAGTGGTTCCAGCTCCGCCCAGTGACCCTTCACAATGGAAGGCTCAGTTGTTTGTGACACCTAGCAAAGTTATTCTTAAGAGTGTGTTTGTATTGACTGCTATCATAGTTATTATTACTGGGTGTGTCTTGTACTTGCATTGGAAGGAGAGAAATGACAGACAGGATATCATAGAAATTGATGAAAAGACTTATGTTAAGATTTAATTTTGTAATTTAGTTTTGCAATGTGTGTAATCACTAGGTACCTAATCAAAAATAATTATTTGTAAGAAATAATGTGATCTGCTATGAAATAGATTGTAAATATTATTTTAATTTCTGTTTACTAAAAAACTTTTTTTCTTTTGTTATTAACCAGCTCACTGTTGGGATTCACATATTTAGTTAGAATCAGACAATTGGAATTTACATACCTTATCAATTTAGAAACTATTGTTATTTAGTTATTGATCAAGTTACTGTGATATAATTATGAAGATGACTGTTGAATGCTAACTATCACAAGGAAGTGTATGTAAAAATAAAATAATTATGTTACTTTTACATGTGTTTATTTTTTTAAAGAAAACTAAGGTCAAGGTGGAGAGTGTCTCACAACCATTCTCATTTCACATAAAATAATAAAAGACCAAAACATGCTTGAAGATCAAAGGTAATTAAAGTTTACATGTACTTGTTAGTTGTATCATAACTTAAAAACACTTATAATATGATAAGACTCTCTAGACAAAAACTGTGCGCTACTTTAAACCTGATAAAGGTTCATGCACGGTGAACATTGCTCAGATAAAAAAAAAAAACTATTATTTGACTTTTTTTTTGCTATTTGGGCCTCGTCTTTGACCTCGATCTCGCCTGGTAGAAAGCGATGGATGAGGTTTATGATGGAGCAAGCAAGCCCAGAAGATGCCTGTTCACTCTTGCTTTGAAGGCTGACATGAGGAAAACTTGGTTAACATAGCAATGATTTAAAGTGCATCACCCTAATTTAAATTTGAGTGAAATCATAACACAAAGTACAGAAAGTTTGATTTATCAATCAATCAAATCAGAGAATATATATACCAAGGACCAACGACTCTTGGTCATCGTCTATTATTATTGACAGCAATGTAAGTACGCGCGCATTAGATCACTCGGGCTGCTGAGATCTGAGTGGTTTGAATAGCCTTTGACCAGAAGCAATGCCTGGCCACAGGCCATACCAGCGTGGCTTCATTGCCCACCATCACAAACTGGTAGTCTAATACGCGCGAGGGGTCTTAATGCTTAGATTTCTTATGTTTCTTCTCCTTCTTCTTTTCCATTTTCTCCAACTTCCTGTAAACAGAAAAATATAAGTATAATTTTTGTACATACTGATTTATTATGTATTTAGATGTTATTTAAATACTGGTTGGATGGTTTTAGGCCTGAAACTGCGTTAGGCGGGCGCCCGCTGCGTGTCTATGCGCGAGGACACTTGGGTGGGATGCGTGGGAACGCGCCGGTACCCATCACAATTAATTTCCCGTAGTTTAATTTTAATGGTGTGCTGTTTAGTCATGTCTATGGAGAAATTAATATATTATTACATAGAAAAACGAATAACAAAAAGAAAAAAAAAAAAACAATGAACGACAGTATGCTGGCGTTGGCGGACCCCGCGCGTGCCTCCGCGATGGAGCACTTTGTATGGAACGCAGGCGCCCGCTGAACGTAGTTTTAGACCTTAGGCTGCATCTGTAACTACTTACTTCAACAACTTCTTTTTCTGTTTTTTAGTTAATTGACTGATTAGATCCATTTCAGTGAGATTAGATGAGTCATTTTCTTCAATCTTAGTGGCAGACAGAGGCAGAGCTCCAGCTTTCATCACAAGACCAGTGTCTCTCATTTGTTGCATCAGTGTTGGAACATCTGGTTTCTCCTCTTCTTCTTCAGGAGCTGATGTAGAAGCTTGCAGGGCACGAGCCTCACTCATAGACAAAGAGTACATTGAACATTCTTTGTCTGTAAAAAAGGATTCAACCATTTTAATATTTTCAAATTCAAATTCATTTATTAAACTTACAGTTCTTAAGGCTTTGACTGCCAGACAACAGACACAATAGAAAAACTATTTGTTAGCGGTCACCGGTGACCGTGGTGGCAGTCTATGTGTTAACCAAATAAGTAAATAACATAGTAACTAACAGAAGACTTTGTACAGATTTAACAGCGGGTCCCAAACTAGGCACAATATTTTAGGTTGAGTACTAGGCTAAGATCAATAATAGTTAACTTTACAATCAGTTACAAAAATAAATCACTCATTAGGGTGACCTCATTTAATGGGTGATGTTATTGTCTAAACAATAAAGGGGGGAGGGGGGGTTGAAAAAGGTTTTTATAAATACTAATTAGGTACCATACTGTTTATTACAAACCTATCCTCTTGAACTTAAAATTTAATTACATTTCTGAACCTTGCCAGAAGCACTATACCTACACGTATTTAGAACTAAGGAACTCACCTGTATTTATGTGACCCCATTTGTGGCATTTGATGCATCTGACATTTCGGACCAGTATTCCAAAAGGCTGATCTCTGATTTCATTGTCCCCCTTGCAGTAGCTCTCTCTGGGCGCATTGTACTTGCGTTGCCACTCGAATTTATATTCAGGTTCATTATCTTCACGTTCTCTTTCTTTCTTAACACCAGGAGGTGGCTCATACATAAAGTTCAAACTTAATTTGTCCTTACTGTCTTTGCTCAGCAATGCCCTTGAAATAAAAGTATGTTTTTAATTATATCAAGGCTAAAATTCATAGAATGGATATTATCACTGTTACTTACTTGTTTTCATGAAGTTCTTGTTCCTTCTCATATTGCACTCGTAATTCCTCTTGTTTCTTTTTGTAAGCCTCTGTTTTCTGTTCTGCCATCCATACCTGTCGATTAAAATAAATGATGAATAACTAAAACAAACTACTACGAAGCTAAATAAAATACAGCATACAGCTGATCAAAAGCTGTTGTAAACACAATGAAAAAATGTCACAGTTGCATTACTTACCCTTTTCAAATTATCTCTTGAAGCAGGATGGAAGAACTTCTTACACATGTAATTATTGAATCCTTTACCCATTTTGTTTATTTATTTAGTAAAGACTATGAATTTAAATTATTTTTCACAAGATTAAAGCAAGCCTTGTATAGTTGTAATACAATTACAATATACATAGAGAAAGAGTAGGTATTATAGATAGATGGACCACAGAGCACAGAACACAGACTGTAATAGTATATAGCCACAGAATATAAATAGACTCTATGGTATTGTGTAGGCTTGTAGAAAAAATATCGATCTATCGTAAACATTTATCTTTTTTGGCGTTTTAAATGAATAAAAGAAGTGGATTGTTTACAAACACTAAATGGATATTGACAGCTATTTTACGACGAACATCTGTAGTTAGCAAGCGGCAGTTTTTATTCCCATTGCAAGCATGAAGCCATGCAGCTGAGATAAGAATGCTAAGAAGGATGTGTGGCGTACTGGCGTATGGATATAATAAGAAATTATTATCTAGGAGAAAGTCTAAAAATGGCACTGGTGACTGAAAAGTTGTGTGGAAATCGGTAGCTCATACCGGGCATGTGATGCGGGGGAATGAGGTAGGTAAATGTCGTGACGAAAGTTTTGACTATAAGTGTGGACGGCTTTATGAGAAGAGGAAGACCAAAGAAACGATGTATCGACCACGGAACACTATTACTCGTAGCGGAGCTCGCAGAGCCATGGATTGTGTGAAAAATGATATGGCTGGAAAAGGGGGTGCCTACCGAGATTATGATTAATAGACAAGTATGGAAGAAAAATAAATGTTGCACCGACCCCAAATAAATTGAGATAACGGAAAAAGAATGATGATGATAAGTTTAACCGTAATGACCTGTTAAAACGGTATTTTTCAAAATCGACTAATTGTCTCAATCGGTGAAATTATGTTACGGTTATTGGCTGAGTAGTGTTGTCTCGTTTTTTATCGATACTTTTGTGTATGGTGCTGCGCTTGTCAGTCAAGTAGTGGTGGTTATGTGATGGTGGATGAGAAGATATTTTATTTGTATACTTTGCTAAGCTACAAGTTTTTGCGTTTCTCGTTGCAATACAGTGATTTTATCGTCCAAAAGGTTTTGAATTCTTTTATACATCGTTAGAGTAATTCCATAACTTATTAACTGAGTATACAGGTCAATTCATGAGTACCTACGACTTTCTAAAGTCCAGTGTTAAATTATAGTCGATTCTATCATCAGTGTTATTATTTTGTTTAATTCGTTTGTACCTTAGATTACCTGTGAATACAGCGCTAATAATTATAAGTATTTGATGTAATGAAATATAACTAACAGAAATTTTGATTTGCAATTCAATTTTTTTTCCATTGTGCCTAAGTATCTATTTTGGTATTATCATTAGCTCCAAGCCTATCACTATTACTACCCTAACACGCACGTGAAGCGGTTAATCCGGATTCACGATCCATATTACATATTGTCATCATTGTGTTGCTTTATGTTAACACATTCATACTGTTTTATCATATTGATGTATTTTTAGAATTCAACCTACTATGCTATTCAAGCTTGATTCCTTTGTAAACATTTTTGAAGTTTATATTCAGTTTGTGTACATGTGAAATGAAATATAGATACACAGTGGTTTTACATATTGAATGACTCTTATAAGACTGTGCTTAAATATGTTCCTATGAAGGATACATCAGGACAATTCAAACGGGATACTTTGACATTCATGGTGAGTAATGCCTTCATATTTGCCCTTAAGTTTTCATAAAATACTTTTTATTTTGGGACTAAAAAGATTCATTTAATCTGGTAAACAATAATAATGTTTGATGAAAATATGGCGTTGGATTGCCAAATCTCTTTTTTTAAACCAATTATTTGTAATCCAGTAATGTGTGTTAACTTAGTAGTTGTACTCAAATGTGATTCATTACTTGGACTTTGGTTTAATACATTCACATTGATGATTCCTTCTGTACTAAAAATTTTGTTTGATCTAATCTGGTATGTTTTCTACCTTACAACTACAGTACATTTTCGTGGAAAAAGACAGCAACATAAATATCACAAATTTTATAACATTATTTTTTTTGTTATTCGTTACTGAAACTATTTCATTTAATAATTGAATTTAATCTTAATTTTATGGCAAATTAAGGGGTTGGACAGACAGTTTGCCATATAAACTTAAGTTCGTCTGATTTTCTTTATATTGATCACTTTAGTTTTTACTCGCTCTCTTGCTATATTCTGATTCTGACTATCATTGGGGTTCTAGAAAAAGAAAGAAATAAAAGTTAATTATTCTGCAGAAATAAGATATACATTTTAAAATAGACATAAAATACAAATAATAATAGTAATACAAATTAGTTAAAAGCTTTGTATTTAACAAATAAAATAAATCAGAAACAAAATGAGAAATTAAAAAGATAAAAGTTTTAAAGCTTTCAAATATATTCTTGCCTTAAAGCTTTTCTGGTGGTTGCCACTGCTGATTCTGACTTTCAGTAGTTGCAGTGTCGGGGAATAGTATGGTGGGTTTGCAAACATTCATCTTGCTCCTATTTTATTTTTTATTTTTTATATTTTTGCAATCCTTTACTTACCTTTAATTATAACTAGCTTTTGAGGAATCATTCTGTAATACATGGTTTTCATATATTATTTGACAGTGTTTGTATGGCAGAACTGTCAAAAACTCACAATGAAGAGACCATTGCAAAGTTTGTACATTAGTAGACTTGGCCCCCTGTATGAAAGCCGGTTTGGTGGTTTTTGAGTTTATTGCATTAAGTCAGATAGACGGGGCGTGGGACTTTGTTTTATAATATGTTGTGATATTGTTGATAGTCTAGTGGAATCATGATACATTCAATTAATGTTTTTATTTTAAGGTACTTGCATTGTGGTTGGCATATTATTTTCGGTTTACTTTATTATAAAACTGCGATTCGCCCCTGCTTCACATGGATGCAATGTACTGATGTGGTGACTTAAAGAAATGATAATTATGTTGAAACATCGACATTTCTGTGCCATGTCTAAGTAAAATATTTATTTTCTACCAGTCAACCTTTTCATCGTCATCATCATCATTTCAGCCGAAAGACGTCCACTGCTGGACATAGGCCTCCCCCAAGCACCGCCACCTCGACCGCTTTTGTGCTTCCCGCATTCAGTGGATTCCTGCGGCTTTCATAAGGTCATCGAACCACCTTATGGTTCGGTCAACGTTTTACATTCATGTAAAAGGTTGACTGGTAGTCAAAGTCAAAGTCAAATCATTTATTTCGAATAGGCATGAAGATGCACTTTTGAACGTCAAAAATTACATGAATAGTTAATTGATTCTAGTTGCGCCTTCCAAAAGGTAGTTATGTATGGATAAGAATGGGCAAGAAACTCCATACTTACTCTTTTAAAATGTTAACAATAGTGATGAATAGGTGAAGACGATGTACCTATACCCGAAGTCTCTAATTCAGATAATTTATGTAAACAAAGTAATGTCAAGAAATGTCACTGTCAAAATTACAGGACAGTGGTGCAAAACATTTTATCATTAAATGTTTTTGTAAATAATTATCGATAAAATTAAAGTGAATTAATTATAAGAACTATGCAAACAAAATACCGTTGCCAAACAATGTTTTTTGTAGTGTGTCGGAGGCACGGTATACGATAGTCATAATCAGCCCTTTTAAGCCCAGTGCTAGACGTAGGCGTCCCAAAATCGATTTCCAATCGAAACAGTTTACAGCCGTTGTCATCCAAAGTGTGGCTAGATATGCTACTTACAATATGAATCTATTTATGAGAGTTGTAATATTAGTGTTGTTGAAGATGTTAAAATTTTTAAAATGTTTGGATCTCCTGCAATGTTACCAGTATCATAAAATATTTTATACCAGAAAATCTCCTTTTATTAATAACTTTGTTTAAAACCGAAAATTTATAAAAATTATGACGGTATGATTACTTTTTAATTATTATTTCTTAAAATCAGTACTTAAAAGAAAATAGAACCTCTTTTTTCGCAATTTTATGTGAATTACCATTACGAAGATATTTTTTTTGTTATGTTGTCCCCTTTTTTTACATAAATTATCTGAATTTGAGACTTTGGGTATAGAATAAAAATAAAAATTACTTACCACAATTGGTAAAAAGAATGAAAAGTAAAGTAATGACAGAAAAATTAATAAATGCGATAGGTACATGATGCTCACATATTTACAAACATTGTATATGATTTTCAAAAAAAAAATAAAATTAAATATAATAAGTGTAGAAAATGCCTATGACATTAAGTCTGCCTCAGAGCATTTCTGTGCCTGAAGTATCAAATAAATAAATAATGTATTATACACATAAACCTTCTGAATTAAATTCTCTAAATTATGGTGTAAACCTCATCAAAATCGATTGTGTAGTTTATAAGTACTAAGCGGTCACGCAGACTGACACAAAAAGCAACTTTGAGTTAAATTATGGTTAACATACATCATTATGCCTGTAATCCCCGAAGCATTAGGCAGAGGTGTATGTATATGTTATACATATAGATATATATTTGTATGTTAAGCTGTATTATGATCAGAAGACACTGGCACCAGTCATTAGGAAGTCACATTGGTAGAAGTCTTGAAAAATAAGACATTGTGTAGGTACTATACAGGTAAGATGTATTAGGCATCTGGTATCTATATAGGTATCTATGTAGGTATTTTTAACTTTGGCAGAAACTTAATTTTAATTCCATCTACCATAATACATTAACATGTAAGAAAATATATCTGCTATGAGTAGGGTTGCCATATGTCAGGGATTTGTCTGGTCATGTCAGGATTTTTGACCCTTTGTCCAGATTGCGGTCGGACTTAGTGTCAGGATTTTTAGGAATAACCCCATAAAAAAAATGTTTAAGTGATATATTTATTACAAAGTTTACACAGTTTTAATTAATGAAAAGATACATAAAAGTAGTAAGTAATCAACAAAAACAATAATATTTCTTTCAAAACAATTTAAAATAGGATAAATTTGGTACAGCTAAAGAGATCTCAATCAATTTGTTTGCTTAAAACTCTAGTTACAATCTACTTTTGTTATTTTGTTTAAATTATTAATCAAATTGCACAATACAACAGGTACGAGGGCGGCACTGAAAATTTCGGGAATCAAGGAAGAGAGACAACATTACTATTTAAAAATGTATTTATTGCTTTTCGAAGTATTCTCCGCGAAATTTGACACATTTTTCCATACGATGGAACCAATCATTGAAGCAACCATTCCATTCGGAAGTTGGGGTCTCCAAAATGGCCGTTTTGTAGGCGTCCACAGCTTCTTCAGGTGATGAAAATCTCTGTCCACGCAATTTATTCTTTATTTTAGGGAAAGTATAGAAATCATTAGGGCTTAGGTCGGGGCTGTACGGCGGATGGTCTAATAATTCTATGTTTTCTTGCTCTAAAAACTCTTTTGTTCTGTGCGCGGTGTGAGAACTCGCATTGTCGTGATGCAGGATGATGCGGCGGTTGCAGTTCTCTTTACGGAGTTCAGAAACGACCTGTGGCAAACAAATGCTAGCATACCATTCTGCATTAACCGTTCTTTGTCCCTCAAGAGGAATAGTCGTAACATGGCCGGTTTTGGAGACAAACGTGGCCACCATTTTTTTTGCAACACTCACATTTTTGTTGGCTTTAACTCATTTTCGAACACCCAAAGTCGTGACTGGTTTTTTGTTTCGGGTTCGTACGCATATATCCAAGATTCGTCAGCTGATACGATGTTGTATACAGCATTTGAGGATCCTGCGTGGAATCTTTCGAGAGTTCTGACGCACCAAGTAACGCGAGCCGCTTTTTGCTCTTCACAGAGCGAATGCGGTATCCATCGGGAAAACAACATTTTTACACCTAATTGTTCATGCAAGATTATTTGTATTTGACTCATGCCAATGTCTAAAGTTGCCTGAATTTCGCGGTATGTCACATGTCGATCTTCCTCAATCAGCTTACGCACAGCATCAACGTTTTCTTGGGTGACTGCAGTTTTTGGACGACCTTGACGGGGATCATCCCTGAGCTTGACACGTCCACGTTGAAATTGAGCAAACCAGCGATAAATTGTGGTTTTGGATGGGGCTTCATCACCAAATGCAGAAATCATCCGGTCAACACACTGTTTTTGTGTTAAACCACTTCGAAAGTCATAATAAATCATCGCTCTTGAATTTTCTCGAGTCAATTCCATTTTCTCAACGACTAAACAAGTTTGACAAAACCTTGTGACAAGACCGAGAATCTTTAAAAAAATAAATATATGGTATTCGATTTTTAAAACCAAGGAGTTTTCAATTAAAAAGATTTTAATGTGACAGGAACAGTGGAAACATTCCATTCCCGATACTTTTAGTGCAGCCCTCGTATTATAACTTTTACAAGAAATGTCAGGATTTTTAGGGTGATGTCAGGATTTTTATCAGGACATTTAATTCTTCCTTATGACAACCCTCATCAACTCAGCCTATCGCAGTCCACTGATGAACATAGGCCTCTCCCATGCTGCGCCACACCACCCTGTCCTCCGCCTTCCGCATCCAGTCTATCCCAGCCACCTTTTTGAGGTCATCGGTCCATCTAGCTGGGGGGCGTCCCACACTACGTTTGCCGATACGCGGTCTCCACTCCAGGACTCGTCTGCTCCATCGGCCTTTGGTCCTTCGACAAATATGGCCAGCCCACTGCCACTTCAGCTTGCTTACTCTGCAAGCTATGTCGGTAACTCCGGTTCTCTTCCGGATAATTCCATTCCTGATTTTATCCTTCAAAGAAACTCCGAGCATAGCCCGCTCCATAGCGCGCTGAGCGACTTTAAATTTGTGGACCAGCCCGACTGTCAGTGTCCACGTTTCGGCACCGTATGTCATAACGGGCAGGACGCACTGGTTGAAGACCTTAGTCTTCAAACACTGCGGTATAGGCGACGAAAAGACTTGACGGAGTTTTCCAAACGCTGCCCAGCCCAACCGGATCCTCCTGTCGACTTCTTTCTCAAAGTTGTGTCTACCGAGCTGGATGACTTGCCCTAGGTAGACATATTCCTTCACAACTTCGAGAAGCGACCCTTCGATGTGGATTGGACTTGGCAGGACGTGGGAATTGAACATGACTTTCGTCTTGTCCAAATTCATGCCGAGGCCAACCCGCCGAGAGGCTCCATTTAGGCTGTGCAGCATCTGGTCTAACTGTTCCAGTGTCTCTGCCATTATGACGATGTCATCGGCAAAGCGAAGGTGTGAGATGTACTCGCCGTTTATGTTGATTCCCTGTCCAGTCCAGTCCAGCGTCTTAAAGACGTCCTCCAACGCATTGGTGAAAAGTTTCGGGGATATCACATCCCCCTGTCTCACCCCTCTGAGCAGTTGGATGGGGCTGGTTTCCTTGTCCTGGATCTGGACAGTCATCGTGGCAGCGTCATATAAATATCTCAACACCTCGATATAGCGCCAGTCAATTCGAAATCGTTGAAGAGAGGCCAGAACTGCCCATATTTCGATGGAGTCGAAGGCTTTCTCGTAGTCCACAAATGCCATACAAAGCGGCTGGTTGTACTCCTCGGACTTCTGTAAAATTTGCCGAACAGTATGTGGTTTACGGTACTGAAGCCTTTTCGAAAACCGGCTTGTTCTGGTGGCTGGAACTCGTCAAGTCTCCTGGCGAGACGGTTCGTGACGACCCTCGAGAACAGCTTGTATACGTGGCTCAGAAGTGAGATGGGTCTATAGTTCTTCAACAAGGTTTTGTCACATTTTTTGAAGAACAGAACCACCGCACCTCTGCTCTACGCCTCAGGCGTTGTACCCTCTTGGATGACGGAATTGAAGAGACTCGCTAACTCTCTCAGGACTGGGGCCCCGCCCGCTTTAAGGTCGTTATTCCGTCATCACCCGGTGCCTTGTTGTTCTTTAGCTGCTCGAGAGCCGCCCTAATGTCGCACTGGTCGACATCCGGGATATCCTCCGTGTAGTGGCGCGTTAGTTCGGCTCGATGGTCATCTGCACTATGTCCCACTGGTCTCGCCGTCCACGTTCAGTATAAGTGCCCGTAATGACAACCCTAGCTATGAGTAACTTGCACTCCTTGAGATTGAACTTCCATTTTTTGTAATTGAAAGTTAATTCCATTTTGTATTGCCACTATGATGCAGTGCAGCCAATGACTGCAAGATTATAAGATTATTTATGAAATTACTTATTTATTAAATCAGGTTAATGGTATTCAAAATCATTATGTACTGTGACTATATTAAATTCTGCAATGATCTGGTTATTTAAAGATTGCAAAGGTCAGGAGGCAGCTCATTAAACAGAATAAGTGATGACTTTGTATGTAGGCATTTTTAAAACCAATAATGGTTGCAAATAATCTGTCATACCAAGCATTATAAAACCATTGCATTTAATTAGGTATACAATATTTCAATGATAACTTAAAAAAAAAAAATGAATTAAAAAAATGTGTCACCTCTGACGAACGACTAGAGTTTACTCCTTAATACGATTATCTTTGAATAAGCAATAGGCAAAGAGGGTAAATAAACGCATCTCTAGTTATAATACTGAAAGTGTGTACCTATGTATTTTTATTCTATTCACATTTTTCATATTGATTCGGTAAAATCAATCCTCACGAAGAAAGAAGAAGAAGCTATGTACTAAGCTACTCGATGCGGTATTATTCAAAAATTGGCACCGGTCCGACCTCCAACACCGCACCAACTAACCTCGCGACACGATATTTCAACCCGGAATCCTTCCAAAGACTAAATGTTCTCAAAAGCGGCATCCAATTGTAGGCGCCGCGTGCTCTTTCCTTTATCCCTCCTAATTGTTCGTCTGTTCATCATCTAATTCCTCTAGGCTGTCGCCAGTAACCTCTAGAATACAGTCTACTTTTAAAAATGAAATATTTCTCGATCGCCTACAATAAATGGTAAGTTTCCATACCATTTTTTGGTCCTTCGAGCCGGATCTAAATTATTAAAAGCGGGACATTTATAATAATGGTCGGCTCGAAGGACCAAAAAGTGGTATGGAAACTTACCATTAATTGTAAGCAATCGAGAATTATTTTATTATGAATTATTGGTTCCGCTCGGGACTATAGTGACACGGGGCGACCGGGCGAGAGCATAAATACGAAAACACTACACACAACACGAATTTAGAATTAGTGGTATAGGTATTTTCATATTTCACATTATGTCGACCGATTTGTATCACATTTTTTAACACCTTTATTATGGTATAATTGTTCTTATAATTATTCAAATAACTCAAATGAAACAAGATTAGGTCATAATTTAGAATTGTCTTTGCGATTTAATTGGATGCAGTTAAGTGCAAGTAATCTTGTATCACACGGGCGAAATATCTAGATCAAAGTGTGAAATATGTAATGTGTTTTTTCAAAATTTTAATAAAAACAATACAAAACGACGTTTATCCGGGTCAGAAGACCGCTTTTGAGTTAACGCTTGTTTATATTTCACTCCTCATACAATTTCCATACCGGCAGCCTTCTGTGAAAATCTATTCTTAAGGATTAAACTCCAAAAAAATACTAGCAAAAAAAATAAAATAAAAAAAAAACTAACAAAACCAGCTTTTATTTTTACTTCTTAGTTGTAGTAACTCACAAAAATTGATGTACTTACTATGTGAAGTTAAATAACATCATCGACATAGATAAACTGCATTAAAAACCTAATATTGATGCTAGTCAAAAACTACTGTAGCAAAGTTAACAAAATGTGTCAGGGGCCAACGACCGGCACCCTTATTGCGTAGCACAGTTTCTTTTACTATGCGAAGGATTTTGAAGGAAATTCCTAATCCTTCGCTTCGAATGTTTGATAAATTCGTCTACTCTACAACGTAAAACACGTAATGATTGTTGTCGAATTGTCAAAATTAATGACACTGCAATTGTTAGTGTGTTACACAATTGCCCCGCGCAATCATCTACTTAATGAAAAAAATAAATAAGACATCGAGCCAAAAAAAAAAAATATCGCCAAATAAAATAACCTCTTCCATTTTTTTAGGCGGTTTAAAAAGGTCAATACTTTACCCTGCTTGTTAATCAATAATTCAGTTAATAAATATAACAGATGAAACAGATGGCGGCTTATACCAGGCCACCCGATAAGCCGGATAGCCGATATTAGGCTGAACATAGCCATAGACCGTATCTTAACCTGTAGATCTTAGAGCGCCTTTGGAGGAGAATTGATTCGTGGAAATCGTGGAGGATCAGGTTAATTCGGGAAGATTAGAGTATTTTTATTTCTTTTTTATAATTTGACGTATAATTGTATTTATTTATGTAATTTAAACATATATTCATGACAGAAAAGCCGAACATAGTGAAACAATTCTATTATCACCATGTCGTATGCACCTATATTCTGGCAAATAAAATCATTAATTCATATATGAGTTAAATGAAGTTTTTATGAAAACATAATATTTTGAATATCCGTTAGCCGCCGGATATTGACCTACTATCCGGTATCCAGCCGGATCCTGAAGTTAGGCTGGATACAGGATAATAAAATAAAGCCGGATACTGGATAAGTGCCGGATATCCATTCCTAAATTATTATTTTAAATCGAGTTTTGTCCATTGACATTAATTACTGGACATGGAGGTCATCCAGGGGCACGGGTTAGACCGTTAGACGTCGCATGGTATGTAAAAGCTAATCTACTGTACCTGTATCTTTGACGCTGTCTGAACTAAGTTTTATTGATATTTAATCCTAAAATATATTTTTTAATTTGCGCAGTCAAATATTTAAGACAGTGTGGTAAAGATTTTTTTTAACAGTCAGTAAACTACAACTTAGCAATTAGTCACTAAATGAATTATTCTTGTGTTGCTTTATTTTAATCATCTATTTATAAACACATCAAGGAAAATAATGACACGGATTTGTAACAAACTAATGGATTGAAACACCTAATAATCCTAATAATGTATTTTACTATACTACTTAATGAGTTAAACTGTCCTATCTTAAAATATCTATAAATAAACACATGTTCAAGGAAAACTGAAATGGATATGTAACAAATACAATCAACATAAATAAATATGTTGGTGACTTATGTAAGGAAAAGTAGTTTCATGACGGCCGTAGCAAAAGTAGTCTACTGTCAGCTGACCCAAAAATGAACATGGCTTCCAACATTAAAACTTGTCAATCATCTTTGTCTCGAACTCCCCGAGTCCCGAAAAATGCCTAGGATTTGATGAGATGAGCTTGTTACTCCTTCAGAATTGTTTGTCCGTCCGTTCGTGTCAAACGTTCGTCACGTGATCACGTCACGGCTAGAGGCCCTAGTGTGAGTTTATTTGAACCATCTCGACTTTACGCATCGACTGCGTTCAGCACTCCGATTGGCTTCCGATTGGCCCTTCACCAATCGGAGTGCTGAACGCGGTCGAACACACTAGGGCCTTAGGGGTTTATTTATAAACGCTGCTTAAAGCTAAGTAATGATTAGCGACTGTCTAACCATACATTTTTGTCGTTTGAACGTCACTTAACTTTAAGCAACGTTTTGAATAAACCCCTCAGTGTCGAGCTATATTTGCTCCACTCCCTTTATGATTTTCTTCTACAATCGTATTCACGTGGCCAACTCACCAATGTCTGGATACTTCGCAAAATCGATTCAAGATGACTTCAATTAGACTATCACCTTTCCTGTAGATTTGTTTATGGACGATGGGTTTATCCAAAACTTTCGAAGTAAAAACGGAACCTTTACCAGATCACTTTTAGGGTTCCGTACCCAAAGGGTAAACGGGACCCTAATACTAAGACTCCGTCCGTCCGTCTGTCACCAGGCTGTATCTCAGGAACCGTGATAGTTAGACAGTTGAAGTTTTCACAGATGATGTATTTCTGTTGCCGTTATCACAACAAATACTAAAAACAGAATAAAATAAATATTTAAGGGGGCTCCCATACAACAAACGTGATTTTTTTTGCTCGTTTTTACTCGATATTGATAACGGCAACAGCTTGTACGCTTGTAATATTCACAAAATATATAGTAATATATTCACTTTAAAAATAAATAATTAAATTAAAATAAAACAAATATTTAAGGTGGCTCCCTTGCAACAGATTATGTTTTTTTTTGCCGTGTTTATAGATAATGGTACGGAACCCTTCGTGCGCGAGTCCGACTCGCACTTTGCCGGTTTTTTTTAAAGTAGTTTACAACTTTTCTTCCACGATATAATTAAAAAAAAAAAGGTCCATGGTAATTTGTTTGTATGGGCAAAGTTGTGCTATGAGCTATTTACTATATATGCTATTATATTATAGCTGAGGAGCTCGTGGCTAAGTAATAACAGCCGCACGGGTCGATCCGCCAGGTTAAGCTACGCTTGCCGGGGTTGGTTCGTGGATGGGTGACCATCTTTACATACCGAGACTCCTCCGTGCCTCGGAAAGCACGTTAAGCCGTTGGTCCCGGCTGTCATTCGTGGATCTTTGACAGTCGTTACGGGTCGTCAGAAGCCCAAAAGTCTGACAGCCAGTCTTACCAAGGGGTATTGTGTTACCCAGTTACTGGGTTGTGGAGGTCAGATAGGCAGTCGCTTCATGTAAAATACTGGTATTCAGCTGCATCCGGTTAGACTGGAAGCCGACCCCAACATAGTTGGGAAAAGGCTAGGCAGATTGATTGCTATTATATTATAGCGTAGTCTGAAAGCAGCTTGATGGCCTGGCCGACTATAATTCAAAACTTCTATTCTCTTCAATGGTGTACGAAGTCGCAGCTTAGGCATTGGGCTCTGTCTAAGATTTTACGATTTCTATTTGATACTTTCATTCCTAGTGGTAGGACAAGTTTTGTAGCCCTGAATCTGGGTTTCAAGAATAGTCAAGATTCATAGTAAACAAGTTAAAAAAATGCCGGTGTATCTCAACGAATTGGGTGCACGTGCTAAATTTACAAAGAAATGGAACTGATCAAATAGTTAAATTTAAAGGAAAATTTCGGGGTTTTTTTTGTTAAGGGTTTTCAGAAGGTTGAACTCTTTTCTGTGACCACGTTTCTATTGTCCTAACTTCAATATTTTCTCATGTACTCTAAAGGAAAAGCTGTTTTCCAATTTGTAGGAGGTGTAAGATAGTGCTATCGATGTAGATGTTGGCAATATGAACTATGTAGAAGCAGATCGCAACCTTATAAGTAAAATAATATAGTGTCAGTGTGTCGTCGGAGACGAGGGGTGGTCGATTTTTTTATTAACTTAGGGTGGGTGCGGTCGGGAGTGGCAGACCAAACATTGCCTTGTCCAGATCGATATCGTTACGGACTATTCCGCTTGCGACACATTCCAAATCGCATCATATTTTTATTGTAGTCGAGCGCATGTTGCTAATATTCGGTTATTCTTCGAGTTACAACAACCTAGTCTCAGTAGAGTTTGATAACTTGGAAGCTATTGTCAAAAAATTACTGGTTTGAAGTACTGGAATTACTGGATTTATTCGACATCATGTGGATGGTGTAATTATCCCAAAAATATTCTGCTGTTATGCTAGATCATAATCACCAAGCACCATTGACTAATTTCTACTATTTATTCCAAATCTGCTTAAATATTCTTGTAAAACTTGCTTCTCTGCCTAAAATCATCAGAATCGACATTATCAGTAGACAGAGAAGTAGCTGTTTGCGTATTGTGTATCAACATTTTAGATGATGCATATTTTTCTTTGAAATATTTGTAGATTTATGTGTAGGTATGTCTATATTAAGCCACAACTAATTATTGAAAATTGCAGATTTGAATAAATACTAAAATATTCAACTCATCAGTTAGAAGTTGGTATGCGTACTGAATTGGAACTGCAACGTTTTGGTGCCCAAAATTTGCATTCAACGGAAGCAATACTTAGTGAGTAATAAAATAGCGTCTAGAATTACAACACTATTTGAGGCATTTGCTGATTTAAGTTATATTTTATGTTTCGTAAAAAATATGTCTGGTTTGTTGCGAATTTGCGATAAACCGTGTCGTTTCATTCTTTGTCCTCTCCTACTGAGTTTTTATTAGATTCAAGCCATTTAACTGTTTAGTACTGTACTGTAGTTTAGTTTTTGAATATTGTGCGTTAAGGTGACGATAATTAGTGGGAAATTTATAATGAAATAGATGGCAATGTGTGAGTAATGATTAGGAGATCAAGAGGAATCTCCAAAAAAAGGGAAAAAAGGTTTAGTAATGAAAGAGGATAGAGGTAGATAGCATGGTGCTCTATTCTGAAATGTAAAGTGATGGCCTGAAACACAGGTTTTAATAAACCTAGATCGGGCGGCACTACATTACCTAGCATTCTGATTCCAAACCATCATATAAAATATTTTTAGCTTAAGTTTATTATTAGGCACTATAATTGTATATTAAATTTAGGTAGGCTAAATGTACACTTTTTGTGAAGGTGTTAAATGAATGATTATTGTTATTATTTAAAGTGACTTTTACATATCTCGGGACCCCGGAGTTCCGGACCTTTGGAAGGTTTATGAGGGGCCGAACCCAACTCACAGAGGCCCGTTTGATACGAGTAATTGTAATGAAATGAGGCACCAACCGACGATTCTCCCCGTACGCACTATGCAAGTGCACCCAAGGATAACCCCCGGTTGGTGTAGGACTATTGCAGGATATGGAATCTAAAAATATTGGAGTATATGTTTGGATGGTTAAAGTGAACTGGTTACCTAGAACTATGCAAGGACTATGGCCCCTGCCTTATCAATGTTTTATTATACACGGAAAAAATGGCAGGGGGTGACTTGCACACTCAATAATGGGCCCACGGAAACTGTTGCTAGCACTTAGTGACGTAGCGACTAGGGGGCAACATATCCTGACGTGCTTGAGGAGTGGAGAGGTATTCCACGACTATCAGGACAATCCCAGATCCCAGATGGTCAAGATCCATTACTAGGATACTTCCTCCGAGCACCTTTGCTCTTGCGAATCTTCACTCAAGCCGGTCAATAAGGGCAAGAAACAGATGGGAGCTCTGTTCCTCGTCATTGTTCACTCCAGCCGGCCAATAAAGGCAAGTTCTGGCTTGCCTTTATTGGCCCAACAGCTCGCCACATGCTGCCCTGCGGGTTTCTGTATCTCTCTTGGTCTGGCTCCTCAACCTAGACCTGTTTCGGCAAAATAAACTCTACCGGCATAGACCTAGAGTTCAGGAGCGTGCAAGCCCAACCACAACGTCAACGTAGATATACGGCGGTGGGGCGTAGAGATATGGTGGTTGGGCGTGGAGATACGTTGGATTATTATATTCGGGGAAATACCTGGCCTAGCATATCTACCTACTAGTTTATGAGATTACCGCATCTTTTAATGTTGCTATTTTTCTAATCTCCAGTATGTTCCTACTGTAATTAATTTAATGGCTAATGGGTGCCAATGGAAGTGGACGTGTCGAAGCTCCGATACTATGACGAAAAATGAGATAGACTTCATCATAACGGATAAAAAGCATATATTCAGGGATGTCTCGGTGATCAACAGGTTCAACACCGGCAGTGATCACAGACTTGTCCGAGGCTCTCTGAATATCAACTTCAAGCTCGAGCGAACTCGTTTGATGAAGTCTAGGCTCCGTCCAAGCATGCTCCAAACTATGTTAGGATCTGAAGCGTTTCAGTCAGACCTGGAGAACCGATTTGCTGCCGTGGAAACCACAAATGACGTTGACCAGGCGCTCGATCAAATGGCGGAAATCCTCAGGGAGGAAGGCACGCGTTTTTGTAAAATGCGGCGTACAGGCAAGAAGTCCAAACTTTCGGAAGAGACTAGAGCTTATGACGGAACGACGTGAAAACCCACCTATCACTTCGTCGGAACAACGGGCACTTAACAAAAATATTAGAACGCTGGTACGACGCGACCTCCGACGCTGCAATACGCGCTCTATAGAGAAAGCGATCGAGCAAAATCGGGGGTCGAAAGTGTTCGTCCAGTCACTTGGGAGAAGCCACCTGACAAAGTTGACCAAATCCGGTGGGGATATCGTCGTTTCGAAGCCGGAGATCCTTTCGGAAGTAGAAAACTTTTACGGCCAATTATACGCATCGCACGCGTCTCGACCTGATCCCGAAAATGAGGATTCCAGAGCCACCTTAATCCGCCAAAGCACCAGGGGGTGAGGACGGGATTACGACCGAGCTCCTGAAGGCGGGAGGAAGGCCTGTCCTGAAAGAGCTTGGGGAGCTCTTTAACTCTGTCTTGTTCTCTGGGAGAACTCCAGAAGCGTGGCGCAGGAGTGTGGTCATTCTCTTCTTTAAAAAGGGTGATAAGACCCTTTTAAAGAATTACAGACCCATTTCGCTCCTTAGCCACGTATATAAGTTGTTTTCAAGAGTCGTTACGAATCGTCTATCGCGAAGACTCGACGAGTTTCAGCCACCGGAGCAGGCCGGGTTTCGAGGAGGATACAGCACCATAGACCACATCCACACAGTGCGGCAAATTATACAGAAGTCCGAAGAGTATAATCGGCCCCTATGTCTTGCATTTGTGGACTATGAAAAGGCTCTATGACTCTATCGAGACCTGGTCTGTTTTGGAGTCTCTGCAGCGATGTCAAGTCGACTGGCGATAAATCCAAGTGCTGAGATGTCTTTATGACAACGCGACAATGACCGTCCAAACCCAGGATCAGCGAACTGAACATATCCCCCTGCGTCGAGGCGTGAGACAAGGGGACGTAATTTCCCCGAAATTGTTCTCTAACGCATTGGAGGATGTGTTTAAGATGCTGAACTGGGAAGGACGTGGCATCAACATCAACGGCGAGTACATCTCACACTTGAGATTTGCAGATGACATTGTCATACTGGCTGAATCGCTGCATGACTTGCAGCAAATGCTGGATGGCCTAGTTGATTCTTCTGTACGCATTGGTCTCCGGATGAACTTGGACAAAACCCAAGTTATGTTCAACGAACACGTCACTCCGGGACCGATTGCTGTCAATGGCGGTGCTCTCGAGGTTGTTCGAGAATATGTTTACCACGGGCAAACTCTGCAGTTTGGTAAGAACAACTTTGAGAGGGAGGCTAGCAGAAGAATTCAGCTGGGCTGGGCAGCATTTGGGAAGCTTCGTCGAGTCTTCTCGTCGCGTATTCCACAGAGCCTAAAGACCAAGGTCTTCAATCAGTGCGTCCTGCCTGTTATGACTTACGGAGCCGAAACGTGGACACTCACGGTACGTTTGGTCCATAAATTCAAGGTCGCTCAGCGAGCTATGGAACGGGCTATGCTTGGAGTTTCTCTGAGGGATCGAATCCGGAACGAGGTGATCCGGCAGAGAACCAAAGTTGTCGACATAGCTCACAGAATAAGCAAGCTGAAGTGGCAATGGGCCGGCCATATTAACCGTAGAACCGATGACCGCTGGGGTAGACGTGTTCTTGAGTGGAGACCGCGAATCGGCAAACGTAAGGTAGGACGTCCTCAGGCTAGGTGGAGCGACGATCTCCGCAGGGTGGCTGGTAGCAGCTGGATGAGAGTTGCCGAGAATCGAGCTGAATGGCGTGCAATTGGAGAGGCCTATGTGCAGCAGTGGACTGCTATAGGCTGATGATGGGTGCCAACCATGTTACGCACAGATATTATACCGTAGAATACAAGGAACTTCCCATTAGTTTAGCTAACTACGAACCTACGGTTATTATTTTAGTACATAACCATAACAATGTAAGTTTCCATATATAAATCATGCACAAGTTCCGTTTTTACATCGTATACAGTTTAGGATTAATTGTAGGTAGTGACCCAGTTAGAATAATTGTAAGTTTTGAGACTAAATGTTAGATTTGGTGTTCTCAAGTAGATACATTTGGGATATTGAACCCCGGATTAGGGATTCTCGGTCAATTATAGTTGAATAGTCCGTCGAGCATGACTTAATAATTGATGCTTCTTTTGCTACTAGTACATAGTATCTACTAGATATACTCTTATTTCGCTATTTACTTGCATTGATCTTCTTAATGAACAAACACTTCGTACATACTTAGGCCGAGATCTATAAACGTTACTTTGAGTAAGCGTTATTCCTGTCACTGTCGCACGACTGTCATACTACAAGTGCAAGATAAAGACGGAAACTTAACTAAGTCTAACTTGGCCTTTAGTGTCAAATGTCTACTTGCCAAGTTCATACTGGTAGTAAATACTGGATCTGAGTTATCTGTCTGCTGATTCAGTCTCTAGCTTATGTATTTGGCGTACTATTAATAACTTGGTAAATATGTAACCAAAGTCGAGGTTACAAATATTAACTTGAATAAATGTGTGACGTAATGGACCATAAGGCGTACTTTAACAGGAATAATATAACGATTTATGTCGTGTCTTCTCATTAGTCAGAAAGAAATGGTTTATTATTCATTATGTTTCTAGTTAGGACTGGTGTTTTGGTGTATACAATGTCTGTTCTATGTAGGTACTGGTTTTTAAATATGTTTAGACAGCTGTTGTCTGTAATCCGCAGTAAAAAAAAAAAAAAAAAATTATAGCTAATGTAGATAACTGCTGGCATGATTTCTGTGATTTCATGATATTTGATGGAGGATTCTTGATAAAAGTAATACCTATCCACAAAGATGATCAACTAGAGTAGGGGGATATATGTACATAGTTAGGTAAGTATCTGCTAATCTGCCATATTTAAATTTCTGGTTTAAATAATAATATGTTAGTAATACTTCATGCGATTGGCCAAAGGTTTCTCTGTAGGTCGATATAAATTTCAAAATCTATGAAAGTTTAATTTCATGACAGGTAACGCACAGCCTTGGCGCCGCTTGGTCAAGAACCTTGAAATTTTGCACAAGAGTTCCTTATATAGGTACAACGAATGTGAGCCCTAAGGATTTGAAAATTCTTCCTCTAAAGGGGTTAAATATAGGATGAATGTTTATTCGGAGTTTGTCATTTTCGTCGATTGGAAATACCATCGGGCAAACGGCTTGTCCCTGCATGTTTTAGGAGAAGAAAAAAATACCGGTCAAGAGCGAGTCGGATTCGCGTACCGACGGTTCCGTACCATCAAAAATCGTTTAAAAAAGTTTACATTAAATCCACTATCGGTCAAGAGATGGCGCTGACCTAAAACTGCAATATTAGAATGAGACATCGTTTTATTTTTCCTGTAATCTTTACATATACTTCTCTCACATAGAATAATTTCAGATTTTTCTCTATGCAAACTTCGGAGATAAGGAACGGAAGGAAGGAAGGTTTACAAAAAAATATTTCTTATTTGCAAAATAGTTGGGCAAACGTCATCTAAAACTATTCCAAATTTCAAGTTGATAGTATCAGTAGTGCTTAGATATCCAGCTGTGACAGACGGACAGACCGACTGAGTCGCACTATAAGGGTTCCTTTTTACCATTTTGGTACGGAACCCTAAAAACGTGGTTCCACTGAACTCTGAACTAAACGGAGTTTTGGACTGAACGGCATAATCCTCATAACATTAACATTTTTTTTTAAATCATGTCGACTTTAATGACTCTCATATTGAAAAGCATTGAGACTGGAAAAAGGTCTTCGGTATAATTCGATATTTATTACCAAGACTTGATAAAAATTTTACTTATCTATTTTCTAAATATATAAAACATAGTTAGTTACACCATATATAACTCAAGCTTACTGGACTGATTTTTATGATATTTGATTTGTGGGATTTGCCTTCGCTCCGTATAGCAGAACAACTATAAAAACTCGAAAAATTAACAAAACAAAAAAAATATGTAGAAAATTCATTTTCATAAAGTTATATTTTGTATGGAACGGCTTGTTTTGATGATAGCTCTAGAACGGATTGGGAAACGGGGGAACAATAAATTTTACGCAGAAGAAGTCGCCGGTAGAAGCTAGTATATAGATAAAACAGATGAGGACGGCCCCAAGAAGTGTATTTAGAATATGAAAAGGCATTTGACCGCGTTCGTACTACTCCTTGAGTTTTATCATAGAAAGAAAAAAAGAAAGAAGATACGATTATTTCCGATAAACATGACGCAAAAAAAAAGAACAAAACAAAACAAAAAACTATTTGGGGGGAAATTATGCGTCACGTCCACGCAAAACGGCCATCGATTCCATAGATTTTTTAATTTCGGCCTCAAATTCCTGTCAGTGTACGTAAACTAAATAATTCCTGTCGATGTCTCAAACCATACTCAGTGGTTTCCCACAGGGTTCAGTTCTCGGCCCTTGTGTGCACTTGTGTTTTACCTTATTATTATGCACCACACAATAATCTCAACCATACAACAAGAATCGGTAATGTAATGAAATGTCAGTAGATAAGCTACAGTTTTTACAACTGACACGTAGAAAAAAAACCGTGAAAAAAGTAATGTTCAGTAGTTCTATACTCCATTAATATAGCATTAGACAAATAACGGCTAAATAACGACAGTTATTGTGTAATATTGTTGAAATGACTGCACTTTAGAGTTATTTTTTTAATGTAAATGGTAAACAGATTACAGTTTTTACAGGGCTTTCCATTTATCGTGAAATAACGGAGTTTATTAAACGTTTACATCGAAATAACGACCCTTTCGTTATAAATGGAGTATAGTTACTTTCAATTTTTTTTTTTTTTTGTGATTAAACTAGTGTTGGTTACTGATGATCAAACATTAACCAACACTAGTTGAATCACAAAAAATTTTAGAGTTACAAAAATGGGAAGCACTTAATTCCAGTAAAGTCGAGAAAATTAACTCGATGTTAGGATGTGTCATTCGCAGCATTCATGTGTCTCGCTTCCGGTAAATATTTTGTTTGTTCGTACACTGAACTGCTTCAGGAAGTAAGCTATCAAAATAACTTTTTTGCGCAAAAAAGTAATCTTCGATAATATTTGAGACAAATGTCTCCAATATCTAAAGATATTTTTGCTGTCAACAACATAGAACTCCTCGGAAAAAACGTGGATTGTACAGCTGAAAGGGCTCATTATGATCTTGACACAATATTATATTAATATTATACATTTATGTACACGAGCGACCCATTTTTATAAGGCATCGTTGTGGACAAACTCACTAGTTAGTCAAAAGCCGTGCGAGATCGACTTACTGCATCAGACATGATATTATGTTTGGAAGTGCCGGTCATTTTAAGTGTTCATTGAATAAACTAAATTTTATCTGTCCACTTGCCACGTTTTGTCTTGGTGTCTACAGTAGCAATAGTAGATTGTTGCATCGAGCGCAAAGTGAGTTATTAATGCACGAGAGTTATGTTGGTGCCCGAGCGCATGCGATGGCACTAAATTAACACGAGTGCATTAATTACTCACTTTAGCAAGGTGCGTAATCTACTTTTCTTTCAACTACCAATTTACCTACCGTGATAAAATATACCTACTCAAAATAAAAACTCAAGTTAATGAAAACAAAGTTTCTGGAGTTGAATTCATATCGCTACCGCTGACTATTTCCATTTTTTTTTCAAAGTTTTACAATGATACAAAATACGGATTTATTTTGGTACTAGCTTCTGCCCGCGACTTCGTCCGCGTTAAATTTCTTGTTCCCCCGACCCACCCCGTCGCAACACATTGCCGGCCCGTGCTTTTACTACGTTTTCGCATAAACTTTCATTAAAAAAAATGGTGTTCTAGTTTATAGGAATTTAATTCTTCCTCAAGAATTGGGCTGTAAAATGCAAAAAGATTTTTTCAAATCCAACTCGCAGTTCCAGAGATTAGCGCGTTCAAAAAACAAAAAACCGGCCAAGTGCGAGTCGGACTCGCGCACGAAGGGTTCCGTACCATCCATACAAATCCTTATCCTTACAAATATTATAAATGTGAAAGTAACTCTGTCTGTCTGTCTATTTGTCTGTATATTATAAATGTAAAAGTAGCTCTGTCTGTATGTCTGTGTGTATGTATGTTACGTTTTCACGACTAAACCACTGAACCGATCGACCTGGGATATAGAGAAGAACATAGGCTACTTTTTTACGCCATAACCGACATCCACGCGGGTGGAGCAAAAAAACGGCAAAAAAATCATGTCCGTTGTATGGGAGCCCCCTTAAATATATTTTTTTCTGTTTATTAGTATTTGTTGTTATAGCGGCAACAGAAATACATCATATGTGAAAATTTCAACTGTTTAACTATCACGGTTCATGAGATACAGCCTGGTGACAGACGGACAGACAGACAGACAGACAGACGGACAGCGAAGTTTTAGTAATAGGGTCCCATTTTACCCTTTGGGTACGGAACCCTAAAAACTAACTCTTCAGCTTTAGAATAGACTACCTCGCAGAGTTGATCGTTATTTTGCTGCGGAGTTATTATAAAACAGTTATATCTCCTAAGATATTCATTGAAATTAAATGATGTAAGGGCAACTTTGTTCAAAATTAAATACTTGTGATGAATAACGTATTTATTTGGATAAGGATTAATACCATGTTTATGAAAACTCCTTCGCAAATAATGCATTAATTTCGAACAAATTTGATTACCATAAAAAAGGTTATAGTGAGTCAATCTTAAAAGATAGACATATGCTGTCGGGGACTTTTTTTTTGTAAATTTAAAGAGGTACAATTCCATCATACATGATATTTGCGTAACATAAACCGTTGACGCAGCGCACGCAACGGAAGCTCTCAAAAAGGAATATTTTTTCCCGTTTTTGCAACATTTTTCATTTATGCTCCGCTCCATTTAGTTGTAGCGTGATGTTATATAGCCTATAATATTCCTCAATAAATGGACTATCCAACACAAAAAGAATTTTTCAATTCCAACCAGTAGCTCCTGAGATTAGCGCGTTCAAACAAACAAACAAACAAACAAACTCTTCAGTTTTATATATTAGTATAGATAGATTAGAACGGAATAAATCAAAAGGCGCGCCATTTGTTTTTTTTTTCACCAAGTCGGTTTTATTCAGCCGATTTTTATTTTTAGCCAGTATCTTTTTGATCTAATGCATACATTTTATATTAAACTTAATGGGAGACATTAAACCTCTGTGGTAAATTTATGTTTAAATAAAAAATAAAAAAACAGTGTATTAATGAAAAACTACGCAACCATGAGATTTCATACAACATTTCTGCACTGCTTTGGTTCTAAGCAAAAATACGTCCTTTGTGATCGGTTTTGTAGTGATTAATGATAACATTACTACGAAGTTGAAAGAAAAGTTATTTAACTTTCATCTACAGTATTTTTCTTCGATTCATTTAGAAGGAACTTAATTTCGGGTAAGAGTTTAGAACTGCATTTTAGTATTCAGTAATTGATACCTGTGGTGTACTAGTGTTGTGACCTCAATGGGTAGTGTGGGTATCCATCTACCTACAGCTACACTCTTCATTCCTTAACTGCTCTTTTCGTTTGTGTTATTGCTCCGCTGCTCTGCTATATTAATCCACGCACCCCTTCGAGTAAGCGATGTTTACCGAACAAAAAGGCCGAAAATATTTAGCTTCTGTAATATTTTTTTGCAAACCACTACCCAAGGAACGTCCGACTATACACGATTCGCGAGCGTCTAAGTATAGATGGGTCACTTGCAAATACGAGGAGTACTTGATCTGCAGTGCTATTCTGAAAAAATCTCACGGTGAAAACTTAGGTGAAGTGAGCTTGACGTGAGCTGTAATTCCACCTGATGCTATTGTTACAGACTAGCACTGCTGGACTTAACAGAAAACTGTCATATCGGTTATACTATAAAACCTTAACTAAGAGTGTTGTAAGAAACGTGTTAATAACTTCTAATGGGGTCCCTAGACGGTCTAAATTGCTTGACAAGCATTTACGTGCTTGATAAGCACGCTTGACGAGGCTTGACGCAACGTCAAGCATGCTTGTCAAGCCCCTGCAGTCATTTACAAAAATATAATTTTACATCGAGCATTATCAAGCACGTCGTTTATTTGTCAAGCACTTCAACCTTTGTTGTAAACGGTCAAAATTGTTTGACAACCACGAAAAATTCACGTGCTTGTCAAGCACTTTTGACCGTCTAGGGACTCCATAGTAAACCAATTCGATTCTAGCTACGTTGCAAAAATAACGACAATTGGTACGGCAGACGTAAGCGTAAGCATAAAAAACCGGCCAAGTGCGTGGACCACGCACAATAAATGGTTCCGTAGTTGGGATGAATTTATCCCAAGAACAAACTTAACATTGTAGTTGTAAACCATGTTGAACATATTTTTCAACTGTAAATACTATGTGATGTAATGGGGGTCCTGGAAATCTAAAATAAAGGCCTAGGCTTACTCCAGATCTCCCACAAATTACAAAATGTTGTCTATACCTGTCAACTATTGTCCATGTATAACTAGTATAAGAATGTATTTTTTGGAGATATATAAACATAATTTTAATTTAATTATAAAATGTCAGTTGGTCGACTATTACTCAGTAACTTGTAAAGCCTACTTAGCTGTAATAGTTTTCCTTTTAACTTTGTTATATATATATACTACTGCTGTGATTTTTTCACATATCCAAGTAAAACGTGCCCCCCACTTGACTCTAACAAACATTAGCACTTCAAAGCTTAATATGACGCAAACGGATCCCTTAATCGAAAATGGTTTTCGCAAACCCGCAATTTTTTTGAACGGCCTATTCTTCGATACTCCACACTATGGGATAGACAAGAAAAAAAATATCATCCCCACTTTACATGTAGGGGAAGAACATTAAAAAAAAAGGTTTTATTTTACCACTTTGTCGGCGTGATTAATATGTATACCCATGCCAAATTACAGTTTTCTACTAAGGGTCTCTGAGCCAAGCCGCGGACAGGCAGACTGAGACACAGACTGATATCTATAAAATTAGCTTTATTTGACAGATAATTTTATGACATTAATGTTTGAATATGATTTTGGGCAAATGGCCGCCGCGGCTCACGCGAAAGGCTTCTTAACTTTTTTATTGGCTTAATTCACTACAGGAAACATTTGCCGAACGACTAATTTCACGAAATCTGACAACCTGGTTCGTGCGATTTAACGTCATTACATTATTTTGTCTGGGGTTATGTAAAGTTTCATGTCTACGCCGATATACTGGTTACAATTGATCACTTTGATGTCAACATTCGACGCATAATTGCCGAAATACAGCCTGATATATATATTGCAAAGAGTGTGTGAAAATTTGACCTCCAGATTACGCCATTTATGCGCCAGCCCTACGGCTATATGCCCGAAATCATATTCAAATATTAATCCCATAACATTCTATCAGATAAACCCAATTTCATGGATATTCAAATCATTTTTCTGTGTTTTATTTCAGTTTAAAGTTCTCCGCCTCTAAAATAAACAACCTTTATGAGGGTTTCTTGTTGACTACGGAACCCTAAAAAGGATAACAGCTTCAGGAAATAAAGCAAGTAGTTAGCTAATGGAACTCAACTGACTACAGGTAGACAGGGCTTATTCGGCCAGAACAGCGTTTTCGGTCAGAACATCGTTTTCGGTCGTATATTTAAATGTAAAATGCCACCGTTTGACTTGCAACTTAACGTTACGCGGAAAGCGTATGCCATTGCGTGAAATGTAATATAATCAAATTACCTTTTTATTATGTTCTAAAAATAGCTGTGGAGAACGTTATCGCGGGCGTTATCTCATGGCGAGATCGTGGTTCATAGGCGCTGGCGGTCGTGCGTGCGGTGCGGGCAGTAAGCACGTCTCCAACCAATGAGTTGTGTGAAGCTAGGCTGACATTGTGCGGTGTGCGCGCGGCGCGGGCAGCCTAGCCTGCTAGGTGCCACCAACATGCTGACTCCGCGGCATCGAGCAACGCGGGCTAAGTGCGGTTATTGACTCTGGGAGTAGATAGAGTTTATGTATACGATAGACGTATAATGTATACTGTTACATACCACCTGGAATACTTATCTGGCATAAGACATCAATATTTAACTAACTATAATGAAATAATAGATACAATGTAATTGCCAAGCAAATCCTCAAAATGTTGTTTTACCTACTTGGCATGTCTTGAAGATAAGTTTTTAGAAGACGAGGTGCATGTTGTCAAAACAGCGGCACGTCAATTGGTCTAATCGGTCGCCGGCTGCGAGCCAATTACTTACTTGACAGCATGGAAGCAATTCCTACATTTGAGGGCGGAAAACGCGCTGCAGGAAGACTTCCCTTTATTGAGTTACAGAAATAGACACGCTCATTGTCGCCATCATGTAGTCTTTCGATAAATTGTAAAATTATGACCTACTACTAGCTTTTGCTCGCGACTTGGTTTGCGATCCAGAATGAAAAGTGGCCTATGATCTTCTCAAGGTCCCAGGCTACCTTTCTGTAAAAAGACAATGTCAGGAATCGCCCTGTGCAATAAAAGCATCGGACATACACGATAATTCATTGTCTATTTTATTTTTGTTGCAAATATTTTTATAACACGGCCTAGCTGCATGCCAAAATAAACATTAAAAAGTATTTTATGCGACTAATATTATTATTCTATTCTATTTTTAATATATGGCAAGCAAAGCCGATTTCGACTATTCTGCCAATGTCTAAAGTGAGTTAGAAAAACAAGGGTGCAAGAGAAAAAAAAAAAAAAAAAAAAAAATTAAAAGATAATGTTATTAAAGCCGCCATCTTCGCCAAACGTCATGTCGAGTCGAAGAAGATTACGGATGCCCAATCGATTGTAATCGATGTTTTGATTATGGCCAAGCTACTGAAGCTAAGCCGGTGGAAAACCGGGTCTCAAGGCCCTCCAGAAGCTGTTTGAACCTGTCTATGCTAAGCGTTTGTGGACTACGAGAAAGCCTGCCAAAGTTTCATATTGAGACACGAAGCAACTAAATACGATCTAGAGGAATGTGGCCGTTTTTATTTAGATCGAATTTTGTTGCTTCGTGTCTCATTATGAAACTTTAAAAAAGGTATTAGAAAATTCTAGACACACCGATATAGTTAGTTGAGGCGTTTTTCATAATTCCTTCTCAGTCACGAGATAATATGTTTTTAAAGGAGTGTCGCTAGTGGACCGGCGTTAATCCTCTTAAACCTAAAAATCCTGGATTGGACGTGACAAAATTAAGATTTTTGGTCTTATGCGATGCTCTTTGTGTTAGATTCAGAGGAAAAAATAATGTGACTGTATTTCGTTTCCCTATTTCTTTGTGTTTTGTTTGGAACAGCTGTGCTTTGGGGTAACTGTTTGTGTAGTAGTCTGTCTGGCTGTCTGTATTAATGTGCTGTGGTTATATAAAAGAAAATAAAATTCCAATCAGTGAAATCTTAAAGGTTTTAAAAGTTAACATTGTGATTTTATTGCGACACTAATCTCATTAAACATTATGAATGTTTACTATGATGCAATCATGCAATGTAGATAATATATATACGTCATTTACGCGTTCACCAGTAGATTATAGAAATATTCGCGGCCAACGAACAATTAAAAAGTGTTTAATAATAGATTTTAATTATTCATTTCTTTAAGTTCACATCAAATTCATAACTGTTCTGTGTTTATCATGATAAATTTTAATTGCCATCACAATAATAACGTTTGCTGTGCGAGATCAAAGCGCATACTGTTTCAGAACGTCTGTTATCAACCAATCATCCTCTTATCGTAATAGGACAATGACTCTGAAGTTTTATGAAATCCCTAGGGTTTATCTTGATACGATGTCGCCATAGGGAAAATGTTTTCTGCAAGCAAGTTCACCGTATGAAATACCCCTAGTTATTCTAATTAGATGGCATCTACTTAATCAGTTTTTCTTAGGCATTTATGGTGAATCCCCTTCGCTTGTTTTCGTAGAATATACACATCAGACTTTTACAATGAATTTGCAGTTTTGTTATCAGATTTCCCTACATTGGCTAGTCATATTTCCAGCAATTCTCCTCCTCTAGGTTATGGTTTGGGTAAACACGTCGTTTATCCCATGATTCCCATGTCACCTCTCACAGATTTACCTCTTACTGAATTCTAGTATCTATAGTTTCATTACCTCATGTATTTGTTTGTGTGCCTTAGGTGAGCGTGTCGTGGTGAAGGCGACGGCATGTGGCGCAGCGCGCGGGTTCTGGTACTCGCGGCGCTGAGCCTATTGGCCGAACCTTCGCTGGCCGCCAACAAAAAGTTCAACCTTACCATCGGCTACCTGCCCTGCCTCACCGGCGAACTGCGCGACCGACAAGGCCTCACTATCTCCGGGGCACTCTCCATTGCCCTCGAGGAGGTCTGCTCGCATAACTACCCATTACCATAATTCAGATAATACCCGATAGGATTATACTAGTTATACCCATTAAAATAAATCTAGTCAACGACGATGTGGATTTTTCCATTAGCCTCATCTCGCATACCGTGTAATATTTTTAGTATCACATTAAATCACATGTACCAGCCTGTAATGTTAAACTGATTCCAATGCGGTTTCAAATGATTCATTTATGTTTAAATTCCAAGCGATGTTATTACACTCACTTCTTTTAGAAGTATAAAATGTCACTATAAATTCGGTTGGACTCGTACAATGATAAAACTTTGTTTGATCAGCGCAAAATCATATCTCTACTTCCGTAGCTATTTTTAGCTCGAGGGCAAACAAGTTGAGTTAACTTTTAGAATTCCTCATATATAAATAAATTTCCTATAAATATCGATGCGTTACTATGTGGTTACAGTTATCCCACAGGCAATACCCACCCATTATCCCACAGGAAAACAGGGATAAAGGCTACTGCCTTTATCCCTGTTTTCGCAAGCGTAGATTATGAAAGTACGAGCAGAAGTTTTAACCGGAAGATTCTCGGTCTTGCTTATCTGGAGGGGGAAACAAGCCATTAATCCCAGTTATTTTTGTAATACTAATAATAATCTATTCAACAACGTTCAATAATATTTTGGTACGTTTAAATAAGCCTCATGTTTCTTCCAGCTGAACAACAACACAGAGTTGCTCCCCGACGTGGAGATGTTCCTAGAATGGCATGACACCAAGTTCGACACGGTGACGGCGACGCGTCTGCTCACTGACATGAGCTGCTCGGGCGTCGTCGCCTTTTTCGGGCCCGAGGGCCGGTGCCACACTGAGGCGATCATCGCACAGTCCAGGAACTTGCCCATGATCTCTTATGTAAGCATAATGATAAAACTATTTTTTTTTAAGTTTTTAGAATTATACATATTTCATCAGCATGGATTAGACCCGCCTCCCGCCTATACCAGGTTCCTACTATTTAATACAAAAAAATCACTAAATAATACGTAAGCGAACCAACCTCTTAGCATAAGCAAATCCGGATTTGGATTTCGCCGTATACCGTTTATCCGGCCATCCTATAAGCCGGATAGACGGCCGGAAATAACCTGTTTTGAGTGTGCCCGCGCGGCTGAAGAACGGAAATATGAAATAAATAAAGTCCATGTTAAGAAAACATCGTAATTATTTAAAATTCGGTATCCGGCCAAATAATGATCTACTATCGGGTATCCGACCGGATAGCAAATATATTATGGCCGGAACGTCTTTGATGCAGGACAATTTGAGGTCTTTTTGAGGGAACAAAGCGGTTGTTGGCTTTCTAATGTCAGAGTGTGTGTGGAACTAGTGGGGCACTAAATGGTAATTCTTAGGACCTAAAGTGATTATTCGCCATTAAAAAAAAAGTTTTCAATAATGTATCGAAAAAAAGATGATGAATGTGGTCGTTCATGTAACATATTTACTTCTAGGGATTTTTTTAAGAACAGACATAAATATGTATAATTCTTAAGCAAATACAAGTCATATCAAAACAATTTACAAGTCTTAAAATAAAAATAATAATATGTACATGTATCAAAAGGGGGGAACGAATTAAAGGGCGTCAAAAAATTCGTCCCTATTAGGGTCAGCTCACACCGTGACGCGACGCGACGCGACGCGACGTGTTGCCAACGAGCGAGGACTTATATTGCACTCACGGACACACAACACTCTCCAAAGACACACAGCACATCTCCTTTGTATTGTTTTAATTCTATTCCTCTCAGTACTTGGAGTTTTCAATGTTGTAGTACGTAAGTGCAATTAAATATTGTATTTTAGGGGTGTGAGCCTGGAGATCTGTCATACAGGTCCCGAACCCAGTATAGACTCCAGCTCTCACAAAGGATATACCGGAAAATGTAACTTATGCTATGAATAAAAATTGTACCGTTTTGAGAGAAATAAAGTACTTATAACGATTTTACTACGCGCTTCGCGACGTTGCGATGCGTCTCGCGGCGGCGCGCGCTCACTGGCCTCTTCCAATATCGTCGCGTCGCGTCGCGTCGTGTCGCGTCGTGTCTCGGTGTGAGCTGACCCTTAATCAATTTTTTTTTTGCAATGTGTGCATGTCATTCCTTCAACGTGTCTAAAATCTTCGATTTCTCAAATAACTTTGATAAGTGTTAGTGCACTAAAGTCTTGGTTTGGTACTTAAAGTTGTCAAAATATTGATGTTATTGTTTGTTTCAGAGATGTTCCGATTACCAAACTTCGACATTGTCGAACTTTGCGAGGTTGGAGCCGCCTGGCGCTCAGGTAAGCAACTAGTTGTTTTTGTCTATGTACTTGCGTAAGTCTCTGACTTTTCGGATTCACGTGCGTATTGTATTGCTTGCTTTTAATTACCACTTGCTTAAAAAACGGTGAAGTAAAACATCGCGAGGGAATCGTCAAGCCTGCGAGATATTTCTCTACGGCATGTGCATTGCCAAGTCAGAGGCCCATGGGTGGCATAACATCTAATACTTACTAGGGGACCAAGTCTGCTATTTTTATAAATTCGTCACTCCAACACAATCCCATCGTCATTTTGCTAAAACTTCGTAATCTGCTAAATTCATAATGGTCGATCATAGGTCGGTCAATGGTCTCGTAATAGAATTGTATTACAATGGCATTTTGAACATTTATTCATGCCAGGTTTCATTTATATATATTTTTACATATTATTTATTAGTGTTATAGGCAATCTGAAGTAGTAGGAAGTTGGAAGTTTAGTAGGAAGTTTCATTTGTCAATATGTACGAGATGACCAATTCTTTCAATGGAGTGTCAGTGGCTGACCATTGGAAAGTCATAATGACGCCATTATATTAGCAAATTACTAAACTTGTCAAAATCAACAATTGTGAAATCAATGATAGACCATTCTGACACTATTGTAATAGCAGACTTGAGGCCCTGGTTAGTCACTAACCACACGAAAAGAAGATGACATAAGTGACATTTTTAAAATTAATAATACCAGCCTATAAGTGTCCCACTGCTTGGCAAAGGCCTCTTCTCATATAGAGAAGGCACGAGCATTGATCACCACGCTTGCTCAAGACGGGTTGTCGATTTCAGACATATATTAACTATAAGTCCAGGTTTCCTCACGATGTTTTTCCTTCACCGATGTCAGTAATGTCCAAGATAAATTCAGAAAGTACATGTGAATTGAAAAAGTCACATTGGTACTTGCCCGGATTTGAACCCACAATCTCATGCATGAGAGGCGAGGCCTTAACCAACGGGCCATCACGACACTTGAAATTACTCATTGATAAAATCTAATTTGTAAAAAAAAAAAAAACATTGACAGACAACGCATAGCCTAAACTGCTGGGTCTAGAAACATGACATTTTGCACAAGAGTTCCTTATACAGGATGGCGATTTTGTCACGTGATTAATGGACGGCCCCTTGTGACGGTCGCAGGTATTCGCTGAATGAGAGAAGAATTGGACGGGTCGATGTGGCAACACTTGAGGAAGCCGCATCAGTGGACCTCTTTCGCTGAAATTATGATGATGATTTTATGAATGAGGAACATAACCTCATCATTTCAGCCGAAAGACGTCCACTGCTGGACATAGGCCTCCCCAAAAGGGGGGAATTTGCGACACCCACGGGAGGAAATGGGGTGGTGCTATTCTTTACGTCCGGCACCACACGGTACATAACCTAATGATCTGTTATTTAATTTCAGGCAACAAAATCTGTAATATCGCTCCTACGATACTACAGATGGAACAAGTTCTCCATTCTGTACGAGGAGTCGTGGGTGACGGTGGCGCTGACGCTGGAGAACCACGCGAAGAAGAACAATATGACGGTGAACCACCAGCGGCCGGTGATAGATTCTTTCAAGTGCTGCGAGGAGAAGATGACCTGCTGCGCGCCCGGCTTCTGGTACCAGTTCATACAGGATACCAAGAATAGGACCAGAAGTAAGTGAATTAGATAGAAATTGAAATAAACTATGAATGACTTTAGTTAATATTTGACAGTAATAGTATTACCTACAGCTAGCTATTTTACACAATTAATATTGCCAATGAGGTGTCTATCTTTTATTGTATTTTCAGTGCTAAAGTGACGAGTCGATTCTTCTAAAGAATCACAGTTAGGTTGGACCTCGACAAAATATGACATCATGACTAGAAAGATTGAAATAGTAGAGCTCAGTATTTTTTTAATGTTATTTGCCTCTCCTTGGCACTCGCTATGAAAGCGCAGGCGACAAAACGAAGAGAAATCTCTGTTTTCGCTTATGTGTGTATGTATTGTTGTATTTAGGGTTCCGTAGTCAATACGGAACCCTTATAGTTTCGCCATTTCCATCTGTCTGTCTGCCCGCGGCTTAGCTCAGAGACTCTTAGTAGTAGTTTAGAGGTATGAGGAACAGGGTGTAAAGTTCATTCATACTCTATAGTAAAGGGGGATCCTCCGACCAGACGGGTATTGTGTCTGGTGAGCAAATGCCCTACGGTTGATGTCGGGATGTTGTATATATGCTAGTCGCGCGGTAAACTCTGATAGCGCGATGCAGGATTTATGACGTCAGGCCTTTGATGCGTAGTTCGCATGTGGCGTTGTTGATACCGCCACAGTAGAAAGCTGTAATTTGGCATGGGTACATATATTAAACAAAAAAAGAAAACTTGAATTAAAGAAAAAATTGTGGCGTACCTCCCTTGCATGTAAAGCGGGGATGATATTTTTTCTCGTCTATCCCATTTTCTGGGGTATCGTTGGATAGGCCGTTCAAAAATATTGCGGGCCTGTGAAAACCATTTGTTAGAGTCAAGTGGGACCCTCCTGCCAATTAAATGGTTGTTTTTGGATATGTGAAAAAGTTCACGGTATTAGTATAGTAAAGAAGTTAATAGGAAAACTATCACAGCTAAGTAGGCTTTACAAGCTAACAAAAAAAAAAGAAAGATATATTTGCAGTTGAAATGTATGTGAGAACATGTTTCTAAACTACCATGTTAAGTTTGTTCTTGGGATAAATTCACCTCAACTGCGGGACCCCTTATTGTGCGTTGTCCGATACGCACTTGGTCGGTTTTTTTTTATGGTGATCGACTATTAATATAGGTGTCCCATAAATTAGATGTCATATCAGTAACAAATCCTCTTTTATTTTTAGTATACGTGTTCTTGGGCTCTTCGTCTGGCCTAATAGAAATGATGACGGCCATGGAATCGCTCCAGCTATTCTCCAAGGGCGAATACATGGTCATATTTGTAGATATGATGACATATTCGCCTAAAGAAGCCTTGAAATATCTTATAAGTGAGTAAATTATAATAAGCTTGTGTAATATAAAATTATCGCTCAATAAAGAAAAGGGTAACAAACAAAAAAAAAAAAAAATCTAACACTATAATTTCTACGTATTTGTCAGTAGTGTTAAATTGTTCCGTTTTCCTTATTGTTTTAGTTAAACCTACGTCACATTGTTCGTCAGGCGTAAACATTACAATTGCAAATCTAATTGAAACAGAAATTATGTATATGGCTGTATTTATTGAGATTTATGTGTTTTGGGCACGAGGGTGTTACATGTAATGTTCATTCACTTTTGTTGCATTCTCGCGTCAGCTGTGTCGTACTCGATGCAACTGACGCAAGAATGCAATTCGATGGAATCATTGAGGGTAGGTTACCAAACAGGGTTACAAGTTAAAAAATCCCGAGTCACACGTAATCTGTTCAATTTATGATTATTACTATTACTTCTGCCCGCGACTTCGTACGCGTGAAATTTCTTGTTCTCCCGTTCCCCAATCCGTTCTCGAGATTTCATCCAAAAAGCCGTTCTGCACAAAATTTATGTGAAAGTGAATTTACTAAATATATTTTTTATTTCGTGAATTTTTCGCCGTTTTTTAATAGTTCTTCAGTTCAGACTTCAGTTTATCCGTGATCATGGTGTTTGCAAAAGCCGAAATATCGAGAACTCAAATCAAATAGTCAACATGATAAATAGCCCGTTTGTGTTAGTAAACAATGTTTTATATATAATAGTAAAAATTCAGTGTATGTATTATGATTATGACATATTAAGTCTAGTTAGTATTAAGTCTTATCTAAGTCTGTCGCCAAACAACAATGTCAACAGCATTTGTTGTGTTTCGGCAGTTAGAGGTAAGATAGCCAGTTCCTCTGTGGTTGAGGATTCCGGGTGAAGCTCGCTTCCATCTTCGGCCTTATCATCACTTACCATCAGGTGAGATGAAGGCGAAGAGCTTCCCCGTTGCGAGTAAAAAAAAAAAAAAAAAATATTCAAGTTGGGGTGTTTGATGGTGTGCGTTAATTCCGGGATATGTTGTATAATTAAATAAAACAACGATACAGAAACGGAGGACAGAACGAAGCTAACATGTCCGAACACGCTGGAGTTCAAGAAGCGAGCGCAGTCACTACTGGTGGTGGTGTCGTCCGAGCCGTCCAGCAGTTACGAGGAGTTCACCAACAAAGTCCGGAAGTACAACACGTTGCCTCCCTTCGAGTTCAAAGACTTCATATTCGGAAATAAGTTTAATAAGGTAGTTGTTTTAATTTTGGGAGCTCAGAAACTTTAAGAGCGCATACATCGGTCCACTAGCGCTACTCCTTAAAGGCGAGGTTCTTCAACTTAACCTCTAGGAAATGTAATTTTAATGTAATTTTAATGTCATTTTATTTAGAAACGGTAATGATTAAACACGTGAAAAAATTATATGTTGCTTTTGAGACCTTTCTGTAGGTACGTCGGGTACTCGTTACATAATTGGATAAAGTTCGCTCGATAGAAAAAAAAATACAAACATACCCTTATTTTGTAGATTAAAATCATTTTATTTCATTATTATACCACATTATGTATTGAAAATCACATCAAAATAAACGTCTATGATGATGTAATGTCCGTCGGGTTTAACATTGTTAATATCGTAAAACATATAATTTTCAACCCAAAATTAACGAAATTCACGGCACAATTTACTCGCGCCCAGCTGCTACCTCTAGAACAAAAATGCACGCTCGAAGAACCTCGCCTTAAAAAATATTATCTCGTGACTGAGAAGGAATTATGAAAAACGGCTAACGGTACGGTAAGTGTGTCTAGAATGTTCTAATACCTTTTATAAATTTTCATATTGAGCCACGAAGCAACAAAATTCATTCTAAAGAAAAACGGCCACATTTCTGTCAATCGTATTTTGTTGCTTCACACGGTCGCTGTTGAGCCGTTTTTCATTATTCCTTCTCAGTCACGAGATAATATTTTTTTTAAAGAGTGGCCCTAGTGGACCGTAGTATGTCCTCTTAATGTATTTGCATGAAATAATTGAAAAGGTGTGAGCAGGTGGTGTTCCAGTGGAAAGGGCCCCGAAACCAGCCAGGCGCGTTTTTTTTTTTTTTTTTAATACAATTGCACTCTAAACGGTGAAGGAAAACTTCGTTAAGAAACCGGCCATGTCGAACCAAAAATTCGAAGACGTGACACTTACCAACCAGCACTGGGCCTGCGAAGTGGATTGCGGCCAACCTCCAAGAGAGGACGCTTGTGTCCCAGGAGTGGGAATTTTATATGCTAATTATGTATTGGAAAAGGTTAAGACTGCGCCGAGCGCACAGTGGCACCCTCATCGTTATTTCGGTGATTTATTTTAGAATGAAAATGCAGAAAATAAGCTCGTCAAGTTGTGCTTCACAAGCTTATACGTTATTATTATTACAAACAGTAGTTTTAAATTGTTATGTTTTATTGTAATCATTAAAACGGAAAATAGTGGCCACTAAGCTCCGTTTTAATGATTACAATAAAACATAACAATTTAAAACTACTGTTTGTAGTAATATTATACGTTATTATATCTTGTGAAGCACAACTTGACGAGCTTATTTTCTGCATTTTCATTCTAAAATAAATCGCCGAAATAACGATGAGGGCGCCACTGTGCGCTCGGCGCAGTCTTAAGCAATTTTCAAATACAATCCTTCCTCGCTTAGCGGGCACGTGTCACGTGTTCGAACTGTCGTTTGCATTCTGTTGTTTGGTTGAAAGTAGTCCGAAAATTGAGACTATTAATGTTTCGTTCGTGCGCATAAGCATAGAGAAGTCTAAATATAGCTGCCTTTATTTGAGCAATAAGGATAAACTTGTATCTAAATATAAATTATATTGAGAAAACAATTAAGTTTATCTCAACATAATGTTCTGTTTACAGTTTGTTTCCATTTACGCTGCATACTTATATGATTCGGTGAAACTTTACGCGAAAGCTTTGGATGAAATCATAAAGGAAGAGACTCGAAGTGAAATGTTGACGATGTCTAAACTGAAAGCTATCGCCACGAACGGAACGCGTATCGTCAACAAGATGATCCAAAGTTCACCATATAAAAGTAAGTGTGTCGCTGACCACAATTTTCTTAGTTAAAATAAGCAGGACTTAGGATCCTTAAAGCAATATCCATTTTTAATTTAAAATGTTTAACCTTTTGACCGCCAGAGCGTAAACGCATCACAACCTCACCTGGAGGGAAAGTACTCTAAATACGGGAGACAGCAAATTTTACTCAAAAGAAACATTCCTTTATTTTTTATAAGAAACAAATCTGCCTTCAAAGCACCTGTACTTTTATGGCATCAGTCGATAAGGTCAATTATAAGGATCAAATCTCTCTAATAAACATGATAAATGAAGTGAAAGGAAAACCATGGAATTTAAACTTATAAATTCAATGGGACAAGATAACGCACTTTTACTCAAAGGTCCATCAAATTACTTATGTTAGTACCTAATTAACAATTATCTTTGACGATACGAAACCGTATAATAACTACAGCAAAATGGTGCTCCAGCCCATAACAGCAGAATCACTACTGCATATGTTAATTACCATTTCAGATGGCCTGCGAGATTACCAGACCGTCACCCCTTTAGATTTCTTTAAATGGGGATATGTTAAAAATCATATTTACCGAAAATCCTATGCAACTGTAAACGAGTTAAGAACTGACACATTACTATTTTCAATATTCATCACAACTCGCTATTAAAAGTTACTTGGAAATGAATACATTTGTGTATCCAACAAAATGGAGCTCATTTCAAACAAATTAGCTTTTTTTTCGTTCAATTAAGATAAGTTAAGATTTTATGGTTTTCCTTTCATTTAATTTACTATGTTTGTTGGATAAATTTGACGCTTATGATTAACCCTATCGATTGATGCCATAAAAGTACAGGATGTAATTTTTCCGGATTTTTGCCGGTTCGTTTCCCGATTGTGGCAAGCGAATTTTAAAAATCTTTAAATGCAGATTTGTTTTTTTTTTTAAATAAAGGAATGTTTCCTTTGAGTAAAATTTGCTATCTCCAGTATTTAGAGTACTTTCCCTCCAGGTGAGGTTATATTGCCGGTTCGATTCCCGACTGTGGTAAGCGAATTTTCAAAAATCTTTGAATGCAGATTTGCTTCTTTTTTTTTAAATAAAGGAATGTTTCCTTTGAGTAAAATTTGCTATCTCCAGTATTTAGAGTACTTTCCCTCCAGGTGAGGTTATAAATTTCCATCTTGTATTAAGTATACATATAGCTCATGGAAAGCGTTTGGTGACGATGACGCGAGTTCCATGATTTTTATTCACCCAAAAATTACACATACATACACAGTATACATATAGCTCATGGAAAGCGTTCGGTGACGATGACGCGAGTTCTATGATTTTTGTTTACCCAAAAAGTGCTCAACGCGCCTAACAAAGTATTAAATAAAAATAAAAATAAAATAATATTCCAAAATCTTATCGATAACCAATTAATCATTGCTATTCGTCCCGTATTTTTGAAATGAAATATTACTTTTAACATCATTATTTTATTTTATTTGACCCTATTTCTTCTTCTTTTCACGTCGACATTAGCCGACGGTGGCGTGTTGGGCACGTTTTCATTTGTTGGCCATACCCGACCGTGGCGGTCAAAAGATTAATATGTTTTAAAATAAATCTCAAAATAGCCTTATTCTTTTTAAATATAGATACAAGATACCTTTTGAATACGGCTTAAATCATCGAAATATCAATTAATGTCACCTATTATTACGTTGTTAGAATATGACAATTCATGCAGGTATATCGGGCATGTCCATTCGTCTGGACGAGCGAGCGGACTCGGAGGGCAACTTCTCCGTGCTAGCGTTCAAGCCGACCAAGTACCGCGACGGCGACGTCAACTGTTCATACAGTATGATCCCAGTGGGACACTTCCAGCATCAGAATAAACGAGAGTTTCCTGTGAGTACACCTTCCATTATTTCCCATGATAGTATAGAACGCACGGGTCGATTCATCAGGTTAAGCTACACTTGCCAGGGTTGGTCCGTGGATGTGTGACCATCTTTACATACCGAGACTCCTCCGTGCCTCGAAAAGCATGTAAAGCCGTTGGTCCCGGCTGTCATTCGTGTATCTTTGACAGTCGTTACGGGTCGTCAGAAGCCCGAAAGTCTGACAATCAGTCTTACCAAGGGGTATCGTCAGATAGGCAGTCGCTCCATGTAAAATACTGGTATTCGGCTGCATCCGGTTAGACTGGAAGCCGACCCCAACATAGTTGGGAAAAGGCTAGGCAGATTGATTTTGAGTATAGAAAACGCAATACACACATACACGTCCCGTGACCTCTATCATCTGGCTTCTGCCCGCTTGAACTTTGCGTGAAATTTCTTGTTCCCCCGTTTCCCAATCCGTTCTCGCGATATCATCAAAAAAGCCGTTCTTTAAAAATGTATGTGAAAATTAATTTCCTTCATAATTTATTATTTCGTGAAATTTTCTCATGTTTTAATAGTTGTTCTGCTATTCGGGGCGGAGACAAATCCAGAAAATCAAAGATCATAAAAATCGGTCCAGGCGTTCTTGAGTTCAATCGACTTTGTTTTATATATTAAAAAGATTATAAAACGGTAAAATTTGTTTGTAAGTTTGTATGTAGAGGGTAATCTCTGAAACTACTTAACGGATTCTAAAAATTATTTCACTAATATGTAGCTGCTTTATCCCCGTTTGCTATAAGATATAGATTTATCTTTTTTTCGCGCATAATAGCCGAGCTATCACAATTTTTGTTAAGCAAGTCTGAAATATACTAATAATAAAGCTGAAGAGTTTGTTATTTTTATTGTTGAATCGCGCCAATCTCTGGAACTACCAGTCGAATTTAAACAATTCTTTTTGTATTTGATAGCTCAATTCTTGGGGACGGCTACTAGGCAACGACCATTATTATGGTGGTTGCTACTAGGTTATATAACATCACGTTATGAGCCCTTAAGAGCCGAACAAAAAGAAAATGAGTAAAAAGAACGCTCGGGCAGGGGGCGAACGGGCGGGGGGCGGGGTGCGATGTGACGGGGGCCAAGGGAGTTTTATAAAAAATGAGGCTGTTATTTTAGTATATTGTGTATCTTACGACTTCGATGCGAATGAAGTCGCGGGCAAAAGCTAGTAAAGTATACACTGGAGAATGACCTTTTGTGACACTGATAAAACAAGATGAATATTTTTTCAGGAATACAAACTAAACCCTCGTCTACCAATCGACTGGCCCGACAGCGTAAAACCCGAAGACGAACCGTCGTGTGGGTTTCTCAACGAGAAGTGTCCCAAAGACGATTCTCAAATAACATCCCTGGTAGTCGCAGGCACGTTAGCGGTCACTCTGTTCTGCGCGCTCGTCGTCACCATCAGCATATACCGCAAGTGGAAGATCGAGCAAGAGATCGAGGGTCTCCTCTGGAAGATAGACCCACAAGAAATAGCTGGATACTTGGGCAGTGGGCTCGTATGGTCGCCTAGTAAGGTAACCCCTTACCAGAAATAGACGCGCAGGCAAGCGCTAGCTTTTGTGTAAACAGTGCAGACTTTATGTGCTATTATGTGGTTGTTAGATGGTCAAAAATCGGCGTTCCTCGAATAAATTGTTTATGTTGCAGCTGAGTTTAGCGAGCGGGATATCGTGCGAGAGCAAATGCTGCACGCAGATATTCACGACAACTGCGCAGTTTAAGGGGAATGTTGTCAGGATCAAAGAGCTCAAGTTCTCCAAAAAGAAAGTAAGTGCATCGATATTATTATTATTATTTTTTAAAACGTTGCCCCATACTAGGAATTTCTCCTGTATTGTGGGTGCGTTTACAAACATTTAAACTCACATACACAAACAGCCAGACCCGGAACAACTACTTGTAGATCATACAAATATTTGTTCCGTGCGGGAATCGAACCCGTAACACGCAGCGCAGCAGTCAATCGCTTAACCACTGCGCCAACCGTGCCGTCAAATATTCTGTTATCGCTCAACGGTTCAACCAAAGTTGATTATTTCGGTTGAACCATTTAAAATTGCCGTTACTTTATCGTTAGTTTATTACCCACATAGTTTCTCAGTATATGCAGTACATATATTAAAATACCGTTTGTTTGCTAGGACATTCCACGTGAGATAATGAAGGAGATGCGTCTGCTGCGAGAGTTGCGTCACGACAATTTGAACTCATTTATTGGTGCTGTGGTGGAGCCATTGCGTGTTCTCTTACTCACTGACTACTGTGCCAAAGGGAGCTTGTATGTAAGTATTACATGTATTTACTAGGAGTGGGCGTTGCGACGACGAACCGTTTTCAAAGACCGTTTTGTATTCGACGACGATGAAACCGTTTACGTCCTGGGTTCAAACAGTCTTAGTTGCACAAACCAGTCTTCGAATTATTTAGTGCGATTTTTTATTTTACGTCTATGAAAATACAGTCGAGAACTCAATGAGTCAACTATTTCGTCCGTCGCGTCGTCGTTCCGCGTTCGTTTACAAAACAGTCCTTACAATAGAAAGTGAACTTGATGTCAATGAAATACAGTCCCTTATCTACCAGTTGTCAATGCTGTCGTTCGTGATGCGACGATCAAACCCGTTGATAGTTGTAAGTAACTGCAACTATTTCACTCGACGAAAACGCAATTCTATTTCATGTTGGATAAGTTTCGTCGTCCGTCTTCAAACCAGTTGCAACGACGACCGTTTTTTGCAAACGTTTTCGTCGTCAGGAAAACGGTTGCGTTACGTCGACAACGACCCACCCCTAGTATTTACTACTAATCAGAATTCGTCTTCGAAATTTCATTTGAACGAAACTTCATTTGTATTCAAAACGGTATTATGTCACGGGATAGATGAATAATAATAAATACAATGTTGCTTCCAGGATATAATCGAAAATGAAGATATAAAGTTGGACAAAATGTTCATATCTTCGCTAATTCATGATCTCATAAAGGTACGTTTTATTTAGTATTTAACACAATTTCTTTAGCAATAACGTATGCTTAACATGGTGTTATTTTGTTACAGGGTATGATGTTCATTCATACTTCGCCATTAATTTTTCACGGAAATCTCAAATCCTCGAATTGTGTTGTTACGTCTAGATGGATGCTTCAGGTCAGTTTATTTATTTTATGTTTTAATTTAAATCTGAGAATTATACTACTGTTGATGCCTAAGCGATGATATTTCATACAATTAAAGATTAATTTCTATTCCAGGTTGCTGATTTTGGTCTACACGAACTCAGAGCTTGTGCTGAAAACGAATTTATAGGAGAGCACCAATATTATAGAGGTATGAAAAAAAAAAAAGACTTATTTAAAATCTGAATAATTTTACATTATATTTCTGAATATTAACGTGTTTTGTTGTTTCAGGCTTGTTATGGAAGGCTCCGGAGTTGCTAAGGGAGATGGATAACCCCAACGGCACGGTTGGTGGTACGCAGAAGGGCGATGTCTATGCATTTGGGATCATTCTCTATGAAATAATAGCTAGAAGAGGGCCTTTTGGTTTGACGGGGACGGAACCTAAGGGTAAGTGAATATTGTTTGCGCCTTTTAGGCCTGAAACTGCGCTAAGCGGATGCCCGCGCGGGGCCCGGTACCGCCAGCCTACTGGCTGTCTTTTTTTGCAAATCGTCGTTTTGAAGTTCTCCATCGATACAACTGTACATGCACACCGTTAAAATTAAACTACGGGTAATTAAGTCCACCCGCGTGTCCACGCGTGTACATACGTAAGGGCGGCGCCGCACCGCAAAGATTTCACCGTATCAGTGGGCACACAAGCGGTGCGGCGCCGCAACGTTGTTATGTCGCAGCGGCGCCGCAACATTGTTATGTCGCAGCGGCGCCGCAACGTTGTTATGTCGCAGCGGCGCCGCAACATTGTTATGTCGCAGCGGCGCCGCAACGTTGTTATGTCGCAGCGGCGCCGCAACGTTGTTATGTCGCAGCGGCGCCGCAACGTTGTTATGTCGCAGCGGCGCCGCAACATTGTTATGTCGCAGCGGCGCCGCAACGTTGTTATGTCGCAGCGGCGCCGCAACGTTGTTATGTCGCAGCGGCGCCGCAACGTTGTTATGTCGCAGCGGCGCCGCAACATTGTTATGTCGCAGCGGCGCCGCAACGTTGTTATGTCGCAGCGGCGCCGCAACGTTGTTATGTCGCAGCGGCGCCGCAACGTTGTTATGTCGCAGCGGCGCCGCAACGTTGTTATGTCGCAGCGGCGCCGCAACGTTGTTATGTCGCAGCGGCGCCGTAGCAGCGTTGGACAGTCTATTAATAAAAAAAGATCGTAAAAGACGTCTGTTGTTAGCCCTATTATTACGCCACCGCCGAAATCGCCGTAGAAGCGTACGACGATACTGGATCAGTCCCTTTATTGCACTAAGGAACAGTGATGGACAGTTTTTCTCCAAGAATATAAAGAGTTGCTGTTTTACAATTTCTTTCGAATGAGTGTGTTAAGCTTCGAATGTTTATTGAAATCTTTAGAACCACATATCGATACCTTAATTCGCAAGGTGGCTAACTACGTAACAGTAAATTATGCAGGGGACATTAAGAAATTATTTATTTTTTAAATTTTTAAAATGATAAGTTAATACGAAGTTTTGTTTTGTAAGTATGCAGTTTTACACTTTAATGTTTTTATTATACAACCTGATTTAGGAGTTATCCGTTCTATCCGTTCTACCGCTTGGCCGTTGTGCAAATGAGGGTATCGATATACAACTGAGCGGTGCCGCTCCGACGTCGCAACGCATTCACCCTTCCCCGCCTCGTCTCGGTGGTTGCAAGTCCGGTGCTGCGCCGGAGCGCATCGTGTGAGACATGCCACAGATATTTCTATGTAAGACGACGCAGCGACACCGCTCCGGCGCTGCACCGCCGCCACAAAGCATCGTGTGCCCCGCTCTAATGCGTGTCCGTCGCGGGCGCCCGCTTAAGGGGGCATACTACGGTCCACTCCTTTAAAAAAATATTATCTCGTGACTGAGAAGGAATTATGAAAAACGGCTCAATCAGCGACCTCGGTAAGTGAGTCTAGAATTTTCTAATACCTTTTATAACGTTTCATATTGAGACACGAAACATCTAAAGAAAAGCGGCCACATTCCTCTAGATCGTATTTTGTTGCTTCGTGTCTCAATATAAACTTTATAAAAGGTATTAGAAAATTCTAGACACTAACAATTTTATTCAAAGGAAACATTCCTTTATTTTTCTTTAAACCAATGTTTTTAATTTTTTTTTTCGTTATTTTAAAATGAGTTAAGATTTTATGGTTTTCATTCCATTTAATTTTTCATGTTTGTTAGAGAGATTTGATCCTTACGATTGACCCTATCGATTGATGCCATAAAGGTACAGGGTGTTAATTTTTTTCGGATTTTACTTGGCTCAATTCCTGAGTGTGGCAAGCGAATTTTCGAAAATCTATGAATGCAAATATTTTTCTTAAAAAAAAAAAGGTATGTTTCCTTTGAGTAAAATTTGCTATCTCCAGTATTTAGAGTACTTTCCCTCCAGGTGAGGTTAAACAATTCCAGCCTGTATAATGCAGTTATGATCACAGTTTCCCCCGTTTTATAAGTCTTATTTCTGTAGAAGGTTTCCGAGTTCCCGATGTTAAGTTTTGGTTATTTCAGATATAGTCGAGCGTCTGAAGAGACCAAAGTTGGACGGCGAGGAGCTGTTCCGACCTGACACAGACGCTTTGGACCCGCCTCCTGAGGACTACGTGGTCGCGTGCATGAAAGACTGCTGGACTGAAGACCCGAACTTGAGACCTGACTTCCCCATTATCAGAAGTCGCCTCAAGAAAATGAAGTCTGGAAAGTGAGTGAACTGTCCTTGCAATTTTTTCACATCTTGTAGACGATTTTGAACCCTATTATCTTGAAATCTGTACATTTTGTGTTAACGTTTCGGTTGACTGTTCCAGATCAAGAAACATAATGGACCAAATGATGGACATGATGGAGAAATATGCCAATAATTTAGAAGAACTAGTCAATGAGAGAACGAGGCTATTGATCGAAGAGAAACAGAAAACCGAAGACTTATTACATAGGATGCTACCAAAGTAAGCTACCTTTAATATTATTCGACAATACTGTACTGTTGTAACGAGTTGAGGAGCTCGTGGCTAAGAAATAACAGCCGCTTGGTTAAGCTACGCTTGCCGCGGTGTGGATGGGTGACCATCTTTACAAACCGAGACTCCTCCGTGCCTCGGAAAGCACGTTAAGCCGTTTGTAGCGGCTGTCATTCGTGGATCTTTGACAGTTGTTACGGGTCCTCAGAAGCCCGAAAGTCTGGCAACCAGTCTTACCATATATAACCCAGGTACTGGGTTGTGGAGATCAGTTATGCAGTCGCTCCACGTAAAATACTGGTATTCAGCTGACCAAGCAAATTGATTAGCAATTTCTATCCAAATATAAGTTTTGTATTTAAAAACTTATTTCCTATCATTTAATATCAATAACCATTCGCGCATTTTTGAACGTTAGTATCAAGTTTTGTGTCTAAGAATGCATAAAAAGAAACAAGCTTTACTATGTTTATTCACGACCCAGTCGCGACTGGTGATCATCGTGAAATGTGCATGTACATGTCATTAATATTCTGTGTACATTTGTGTTATATGTTAGCGTCATCTAATCGTTATATTATTACTAATTTGAAGGTTTGTAATGTCGGTGTAATTAATAATAATATACATGTGAGCACAGTTGAGGAAGACGCAAATACAACAAGCTGTATCACATACCTGGATGTCGCAGTAGTGTGCGTACTGGTTTACATTTAGTCCAAGTCTCATCGCTACTATGTGATAACTAACTTAGACGTTTTGTGAATCTCCATACAAGTAGGTACACGAAATTGTTAACAGTCCAGTCGACCAGTAATAATGTGCTATTTTTATTGCAGGAATAATGGTTTCGCTTTACCTCACTATATTTTGTTGTTATGTAAAGAGTGTGTTGTAAATAGAATGGGAGCGTATTATCTTACAAACATTGACGTGATTTATGTGTAGAAGTAACCACACTGTAGGTTTTATTGAATCATGAGCTTCATTGACGCTTTAAATAGTATTAGCTCAGATTGATAATGGCACTATAAATAAACTATTACACATATAGTTCATTCATCAAAAACATTTGAAACATCGACATGGACTTGATGTAAAACAGTGGTACGTCGTCTAAAAATTTAATGTATTCACTTTGTTGTACTTGTGTTCTTTTCCAGATGTGGAGGTTGAATCCATTATAGAAATGTCGTGAAAATGTCTTGAGGTAATTAACTCCCTATTGGTGATTGTAGTTTAATATGGTTTGCCTCACACAGGTGGAAGGCTCACGTCACAATCTTCATTGAAATTTTCCGATATTGTGATACACGTGGCACACCTATCATTAACAGAGTTTGAGTAGTTTAGAGCTTGCTTGGGGTTCTGTGGCGGTTTAGCGTGACGTCGTTGTCGGTGATGGCAGTTTTCTTCAGTAGTTAACTGGTTTTATAGCTTTTTGCAAGTGATTTTGTAGCGTTTCTATGGTGAACTTCAGTATTGGGGCACGAGTGGACTCTTTTTAAAATTACAGTGCACTTTTAATAATTTTGTTTATAGATCAGCATGCTTAACATTAATAGTACCTACTTCTAGTATTTTAAGTCTTTCTATGTTTTTTTTAAATATGTATAATTGTAAGTACTTTTTGTCTAAGTACAAAAAATTTTATTGTAGTTTTTTCTGATAATTATTTTTAAATTAAGATTTTATACTCTAGTGCTTGTGATTGAACTGTACATATCTGTAAGGTTTTTAGTGTTATGTTTTTATCCGTAGCGTACAGTAAAAAGTAGCAGCATGATTTGAAGTAAGTTGCGAGTGATATTGTGTTTCGTCAGAATGTCGTATAAGTGTGGATGGTTAGGCCTGTCTTAAGGGCGGTGTACATGGGGGTGATTGTTGCAGGTCGGTGGCGCGGCGCCTGACGACGGGCGAGGGCGTCGAGCCGGAGTCCTTCGACTCGGTCACCATTTACTTCAGTGACATCGTCGGGTTCACCGCCATGTCAGCCGAGAGTACTCCGCTCCAGGTCGTGAACTTCCTCAACGATCTGTACACTGTGTTTGATAGAATAATTAGAGGCTACGATGTTTATAAAGTGGAGACTATTGGGGACGCGTACATGGTGGTAAGTTATATTTTTGGAGCATGACGCGCTTTTTTTCGTTGTTTATTTTGATAGCTTCAATTAAAATAAAAATATTAAAAGGTTTATTGCAGAAACTTGTACGACTTTTACAGTAAATCTTACATAGGGACCTCCTTTTAAGTTAAAGATATACCTGTGCTAGTAATGACAAAAAATACAAAAAATTACAAGTAAAATCTCAAACTAAACAAGACAAGACTTCACTACATATTATAAAACAAAGTCCTCCGCCGCGTCTGTCTGTCTGTCTGTTCGCGATAAACTCAAAAACTACGGCACCGATTTTCATGCTGTTTTCACCAATGGATAGAGTGGTTCTCGAGGAAGGTTTTAGTATATAAGTTGTCAAGTTTTTGTATACATTGGCTGAATAAAATATAATTATATTTGTTGAGGGTTCGGAAAAAAATAAGCCGTCTGGAACGGATCTGGCTGAAATTTGGTACAGGGATATATTATAGCCTGGAATAAGACATAGGCTACTTTTTATCCCTGGAATAGGTTCCCATGGCTTGCGGGAACGGTATTAAAATTTCATGATTACTTTTGGTCGCGATAATCGACATCCACGCGGGCGAAGCCGCGGGCATCAGCCAGTGAACTATAAACTAAATAAGAAAAAACTTAAAGATATTGTCCTAAAATAGTGTGTGTGAGTGAGGGTGTGTATGTGTGTGGGTGTGTATCTTTTCAATACATAACAAAATAGTTATTAACATTAATATATCGTGTCTTCCAGGTATCTGGTCTCCCTATAAGGAACAGTGACAGACACGTGGGTGAGATCGCATCCATGGCGCTGGAATTGTTGAATGCAGTCAAAAGTCACAAAATATCTCATAGACCAAATGAAACACTCAAGCTTAGGATAGGAATTCATACTGGTACGTTTTATGCTTGTTTTACTACCTCCAGAAATTTCATAAGGCTAAGTTATCCTACAGGTAATTTCATAGAAATTCTGAACCATTTTAATGCTTTTAATTTATTAGTGCCCAAAAGTTGAAATAATGTCGCCTCAAGTATACAAAACGTACACTACACGTATATGTACGTACACATACACGATAAGTTTTTAACCAGTGCGTAATTTTTTTTTTGGTGGTTCGGTATCAGTAATAGAACACATTTCCTATTTGTTCAATACTTTTTTCTTTTACAATATACAATCTATTCGTAATAATATCAATGAGCGAGCGCACCGCTGATAGGTACCTACTACTGCGTTCCGCTTCACTGAATGCGCCGCCGCGCGCCGGCGCGTTGCGCGACGAGTATCTATTATACCAGTTTCAAAATAAACATCTTTCGTTAAGGATAACTTTATTTTTTTTGTACTAAGACATATCAAAATAAGAAATACGTGTACCTATAATAAAACACGTCTATGTTTAATTAGTCAAAATTTGCGCACTGATTAGAAACTATTCCCGTATACGTGTTTAGTGTTACAAAAAAAAAACAAGTGATTTTATAAAGGTTTCGTTTTACCTTTTGGAAATGAAATGAACTCGCGGTCGGAACCTTTAATAAATATTTTAGATACGATTGCAGTATACTATGATCTTTTGTGTAAAGCCTTTTGTAAAATCGTCTAATGTATGTTAAAATATTTTTATTTCAGGCGCAGTAGTAGCAGGTGTGGTCGGTCTCACAATGCCGCGCTACTGTCTGTTCGGCGACACAGTGAACACGGCCTCTCGGATGGAATCCAACGGCGAGCCGCTCAAGATTCACATATCACCGAGCTGCAAGCAAGCGCTCGACAAGATTGGCGGATACATCGTCGAGCCAAGAGGCACTATTCCTATCAAGGGGAAAGGCCAGGTTTGTGAAATGATGCATTTCGTTAGCCAGGGATATTTTGCAATTTGCAGGTCAGAATTAAGGTCATGGCACACTATACCGGCACCGCAACGGCACCGCTTCAGCCCAGCAATTAACTTGTCATTTAAATTAGAGTATTAAATCGTGTGTCGTATTATATATTTCACAATGTCAATATGAAAAAGCCAACGGCGGGCAGTCAGCGCGCTTGTCGCTACCATAAAACTCGACTCGCAGCCCGCGCGCTGCAAGCGAGCGGACCGCATGCGTACAGCGCGCCGACCGCGTGCTTACTGCGCGCCGACTCAGAGTCGCAATGTAAACCGAGACATTATAAAAACGTGCAAGTCCTAGGCGTGTTCAATCATAAATGGCCTACGCGAACATAATTTTTATTTGGCATTTTTTTTAGCACAGGTCTCACAGGTATAATTTTCAATTTTTTACAATAAACTTACTTAATGATTAGTAAGACAGTCAATCACTTGCGCCAAGAAAATCAATATGGCGAAAAAACTTTAAAAAAAGCTGCAATTACGAACTATTACGAACGAATAAATCAATCGGTCATTTGGTCAATCCGACTAAAAAAATCGACCCTTTGAAATCAAAAATGTAGTGGTGCTCTTTCGGCTTCTTAATTTGGACGGGTTGCAATGTAAGCTATGCTTCCAAAACTCTATCACACGCACATAGTCACACTTTTGCTGTATAATACACGAGATGCGATGTATGAAGGAAAGCAAGGATTATTACTGCTTTTTGGTCACGGGAGCGCTGTCTCTGCGCGGTGACACATGGCGGCATTGCTCGAAGGAGCTAGTTCCAACAAAAAGCAATAGATGGCGCGTAAATAAACACGTGAAGCCAGTGCTGTGCGGTTATTTTTATTTATCAGTTTATATTATTATATTTTAATTTAGTTAGAGGGGCGTTTATATATGGGACTCCAGGGTATGCAGAGCTTATTTGCATGTAAGGAGTGCACGCCACTGTTCGCGGTGACAGCAAGCTAGCATCTCGCGGACTGCGAGCTTGCACCTCGCGGACGACGCGTAGTTAGCGCGCTGGCGGCTAACCGTAGCCTAAATTCGAGGCGAGCTGCAGCTGTACAGTTGCGGTACCGGTATACTGTGCCATGACCTTTAGGTTGTATGTTGGTTAAAATATGATTCGCGTCTGTAACAAATATGTATTTACAGAATTATAAACACAATCATCAATATAACTCTCTAAGCTAGAATGAGTTCAAATAAAAAAAATACTGATTACCTATATCATGTTAATTTCATGAAATAATCATTAAATATTAGTAATTTTAGTTACAAATAATGTATTTAGTGCCTTAATATGTTTATTTCATTATTTGTAATTCATTTTTTCACCTAAAACCAGCAGGGTGGGTGGGCTCACATAACCCTAATAGTTTTCACGAATTTTTTTTTCCATATTGTTAGTTGTCTAGTTCTTTTGGCAGAGTACTAAGTTATAACAGGATACTAACTCTTGTTTCTGTGTTACAGCTGCAGACGTACTGGTTGGTCAGTGCCACAGAGAAGGCTATACAAAAGCGGGCCGTCGAAGGCGAGGAGCGTCCTCTGTTCCGTCGACCTAGACGAAGCCCCAGATTGACGGATTCCAGACATCCTTCACTTTCAGGTATTGCCTTGGTGGTGGTGTGTCGTTTATGATGCGAATTCACATTTTTGTGGTGTGGTTACCTCATCAGATACGTTGAAATGTCTGTATTGACTATTGGCAGAATGTTACTTATCTCGACCACCACACTGCAAAAATGTGGAATAGTTGGCTTTAGTTGTGAACTAATGGATTTTCAATAATGTAGATTCCGTGTGTGCAGGCGGAGGGGGCGGCAGTACCATCCGGCAGCGCATGTGGAGCGGCGCGCGCGACGCGGACGCCGAGCGCGGCTCGCGCTGCTCGCTGCCCGCGCCGCTGTGCGCGCCCGCGCCGCCCGCGCCGCGCGCCAGGTACGCGCCCTACCCGCCCTACCCACGCCTCGCGCTGCTGGCCAGCGCGGAGCTGCGGCGCGGCAGTCAGTAATGTGCGATCTTGTGCCAGGCACGCGCTCAGCTCCATCGCGTCGTCCACGGCGTGCTCGGGCTCGCCCGACGAGCCGGCGGCGCGCTGGGGCCTGCGCGCGCAGTCGCTGGACCTGCTGCCCGCGCGCGACGTGCGCCTGCGCCGCCAGCTCGCGGCGCGCTCGCTGGAGCACGAGGTGGGCGTGGCCACGGTGTGCGGCGACCCCGTGTTCAACGGCACCATCATCGGCATCGTGACGGACGAGGCGCCGCGCGACGAGGACAGCCCGCTGCTGCGCAAGAGCAGCCTGGCGTCCAAGCAGGAGCGCGCGCGGCGGAAGGCGCCCGAGGCCAGCTACATCGAGTTCTACAAGCGCTGGCGCTCGCTGGAGAACGTGGCCGAGGGCAAGGCGGGCGCGCGCAAGGCGCCGCGCTTCGCCATCCCGTCGTGGCTGCTGGGCTTCTTCAGCGCGCGCGAGCCCGAGCTGCGCGCGCCGCCGCTCCTCGACACCGAGTCCGCCGTCTGAGCAGCTGTACTATGTTACGTTATATGTATATTATATGAGATGTTGTAAATAATATGTGTAAGTAAAACGATGTTACCGTCAATTGTGAAATAAGTTTAATGTTATTAAATAATTTCTATTGAACAAGGTCTCTTAATAATACTGACGTAGATCACAATTACATTAAGTGTCATTAAAGCGAGAAATGCCGTTCTGGTAACATGAGGTCCTGGCGGATTCAATGCGAGTGTTCACCTCCAACCTTTAGGTAGACCCCCGCTGTCGCTCACGAGACCACCGTTCTCGCACGTATAGTAACTACTGCGCCTCGGATCGAGCTATGCTCTATATCGCAGTAGCTAGAGATGCATGTCGCTTCCATTGACTAGGTTTACATCGTAAGTACAAATGCACGTATTACGCGTCCGCGAGCAGTGGAATGCCGGCGCCGTCACGCTCGTTGTACGAGCAGCCGTTGATCACCAGTTTGATGTCGCATTGCTTGCTGTCACACGGTGAGCTGTCCTGCACCTGTAGTGGCGCGTTGGGGGTGGGGGCTGGCGGGGTTTGGATACACTCTGTGTGTTCTATGATAGGACACGACACGCTCGTGTACTCTTGCCGAAGGCTGGGTGCTTCTAATAGGTCACACCGTTGCGTTGGAGCTAGTCGTCCCTCACCAACCACCTTAAAACATTAAAATACATAATTATTATTTCTGCTTTATAAACCATCAAGATTCAAGGTGCTAGGGAATATCAACTTACTTCCATGAGATACTCATCGCTGCGGTGATGTAGAACACCGTCTGTGTGCGACTCCAAATGATTTCCGGAAGCGAAACGCAACTTTTTAGGAGATTCTAAACTGCAACATCTGTACAAAAATTAAGGGGATAAATGACAGTCTGGCGAAAAGTTTAGTCAAATTAGGGTACTAATGAACTCAATTACAATTTGTCGAGCGATTGTAGGCTCTACGTCAAACAATATAAAGTCCTACTTTACCTATGTAGTCCACCGACTTGGTTCTTCCAGCTCCTAGTCTTAAGCGAGCTGCGTTGTCCTCGCTTGTCTGTGCTGCCGGGCGGCTGCACATTGTCTCTCGCAGCGCGTCGCCGAGCTCTGGCTGCGGCAGCAGTTGGTTCCTCGCCCCGCAACCAATATGTTACCTGGTCACGCTTGCCCTTCATCGAGACTATGCCTCGCTCTTCAAGAATGTAACCCCCTAGTTGGTCCAAAAGCGTCTTGCACGCTTGACTACAGTGGATTTTTAGAGCTGAAATTATACAACGAAAGTTAAATAGATGTACACTGGCCAGCACATCGAGCTACATGAAACTAAAATTTCTCCAAACGATTTTAAACTATAAAATGTTGATGATTAAGTTTAAAATCGAACGATTTTTTTTTACAGTTTGTGATAACTTGATGTGCTGTTTGTGCTTGATGTGCGTATCTACGTAGCCTACGTAGGTACGGTGGCCACATACTATATATACATAATAATAGTATAGGGCCAGATGAAGGCAGCAAAAAAAGGTTACTTTTGTGTACCAAATAATGTTTACTTACGCGCCCCAGTCGATTCGAAGCGGCTGGCAGTGTTGACCGTGTCTCCGAACAGGCAATACCTAGGCATCTTTAGTCCTACTACTCCTGCACAAACTGGACCTGGAAACGTAAAGATGACGATGAGATTCTAGTTTCATGCCTCAGATGGCGGTTAACAACCACATCAATGACATGAATCTTTACTTTGTAAGGTATTATATTATTTTAATAATTGTGAATGTGAAGACTATGTCGGTCATTGTTTTTTTTTTTTGAGTAATTTATGCAGTCTACCCAAATTTCCTTTCTTTGGTATTGTTCGTCGAATCGTTGAGCTGCTTAAGTTCTGAGTTGAGCACACGATTACTGACAAATGGGTGCACTGACTGGACAGGTCCACTCAATCTGTGTGGTTCATTAAAAGACCATTTCAGACACCAATCTACATGGTCTTCTCATGATAAGACCGCCCATTGTGACACCCTATGTAACAGTTCTACATTTGTATCTGTAATTTTTATGGTGTACATAATAAACAGTATTCTATCTATCTATCTATCTGACCAAGATTATGTCTGGACTTTAAAAGAGACTGTGACCTTTGAGTTAGTTTCGGCCTTTCTTCTCAGAGTAGTCAGATAAGAAACGCCGACCTCGTCTAGTTTTAAAATATGAAGGACGTGTAAGTACAAACCTACTTACAGAAATGAAAAATTTTAATTTAATTTTTTTGAATATTTTGAAACTAGTTTCCTGATATCGATGAAAAACAGTTTATTATTTACCTGAATGTAGACCGACGCGTAGCATAAGTCGATGGTCAGGCCGGTGTCGTAAGCGGAAGGCTCGTGTGGCAGACAATAGCGCCAAAGCCATTGATGCTACTTCGCCTGCATGAAGTATACCGTTGCGAATCGGCAAGCCCGATACCTGACATAAGCATTAATTATAATCTTGGTTTTAGAATCCAAAGATGAAGAAAGTTGTATTGAATAATACTTACCACCATGTAAGCATCTCCTATAGTTTCCACTTTATACACGTCGAAATTTTCTAATATTGAATCGAAGCATGTGTAAAGATCATTCAAAAAATCTACCACCTGTAAAGAAGAACATATTGTTTGACATCGTTTAACTTTTAGAAAGCGCTTGAACCCACTGAAGTTTTTCTGAGATAAAATTAAACAGTATGGAACGGCACATACCTGTAATGGTGTGCTCTCTGCTGACATGGCTGTGAAGCCAACAATATCACTAAAGTAAATGGTCACGGAATCATAACTCTCTGGCATAACCCGTCGACCTCGCTTCAATTGCTCGGCCACAGGTGCTGGTAGCATTTCTTCTAATAAAGCCTCTGAAAAACAAATTTTAGAGACTTTAGAATAATCCGTATATATGTTAAGAAAATATTGTCAGGTCTTTAAAGATCTTACCAGTCTTTTTCTTCTCTTCCTGTAATTGGTCTGTTCTCTCATCCACTAAAGCTTCGAGATTGTTCGCGTATTTCTCCATCATTGCTATCATGTTGTCGAAAATGTTTGGTTTCCTGAAATAAAACACATGGGACGGTTACAGTTGATTGTCAGTCCACTGTGTCTGTAACAATTTGGTAAAGACACTCACATGCCCTTCCGCAAAGGTCGTAATCGAGTGCGGATAGCTTTGAAGTCTGGTCGAGCTGTTGGTTCTTCTGTCCAACACTCGGTACAACATTCTCGTACACAGTCAAAACTACCAGTCAGTGCATCCAATGGAGGCCTAGAAATAATGAATTTTTAATCAATGACTTTAAAATTAAAATGGTATGGACTCAGTAAAGACTTGGCATAGGTAGGTATAAAAAAATATCGAATGTTTTAGGCAGGTATCTACTTTTGGGTTATTATGTGTCTACTTTGGCGTTTCGCGAGCATCTTATGGGTCCAGTTGAGCAGGCCTTATTTGTCTTGGTTAGTAAAATGACATTGCCTGCTCAGACACATACCTACCTGTATGTCACAGGGTCTGGAGATGCTATCCTGTGCAGCAGAGATGGCACTGGTAACGCGTCGCCTCCGAAGGGTCCCCGTCTCGTGTGTAACTCATACAGCACCAGTGCGAACGCGTATACGTCAGAGTGCGGAGAGCCGTCGTGCAACTCAACTGTCATGTTGGTGGTTTCCTTGCCCCACCCCGCAGACCGAAGCAACTCCGGTGATAAATATGCTAGACCTATGAAAAAAATATCGACTTTTTATCGACAGTTGGCTAAAGTTATTGAGATTTAAGGGTTTTATGCTATACCGGTGTAAGGCAAGAGATGAAGATTATGAAGATGTTGTCATACAGAAAGGTGAAGAACCGCAAAAGGAATGTTTGTGAACCGCGGTTGTTTATAAAGCATCTTGGGAAAGTAGTTTTTCAAATGGATCATAGAGCGACTTGAACTTAAACTATATATAAAGCTCAACTTATTTTATAGACGTGGTAAATAACAGTCCTTGCTTACTTTCAATATGAGATCTCAGTGCATTTGACTCCGATGGAGGCATTTCACCTTTACGGAACTCCTTCAGTCCGAAATCTGCCAGTTTGACCACCCAGCGAGCGTCCACTAAGCAGTTAGACGGTCTCAGTGCGCCGTGGTACTGCAGTGGTGACTCGTGGATGAAGATCATGCCCTAGAAATGACAAAGCAACCATGTTAACAGGAGAAGAAAAAGGTCAAGGTATGTAGAGACAGCTGATCGAGGGTAGTTAAGCTTTTACATAGGAAAAAGTACCCACATATCAGCAGCATCTTGTAGGCTCTCCAGCACTGTCTGTTTATTCGGTAAACTACCAAAGATCATCTGAGGCCCAGCGGATTGGGATGTCTAACAAGTCATTTGATAGGATTTGCTGATGAAAGTTATTAAGGACGGGAAAACATTGAAAAAGACCCACATAAGCTCATAAATGGCTACCTTTTTAAACGACTTTCGTCTTCAACCTTGCTTGCGAAACAATCTTGGAGGTAAAATGGATGTGTAACTCACTCTAATTATATCTCCAACTAGTGACGCGATGAACATGTTATCCAATTTGATGTCTTCATTTTCGAGGATATCCTGTGAAAAGCAAAGCATGCCAGTTTAAGAACGTTTTGTTGCCAAAGATCTAAATCTTTGAACCATTATTTATTGCAATATTTTACCTTGAGGCTACCTCTAGTGCAGTATTCGGATAAGGCGCAAACGTTCGGCGGCTCGATACACGCGCCAACGAACCCGTTCACGTTATCGTGTTGCAAATCCCGCATCTGCCGACGCACACATTTTATTACACGCTGCAGAAACAATACCTCGTAGATACCGCTGCATGTTACGAGTATTGTGAAGATACAGAATATAAATGAAGCGAAGACTCCTGCTGTTTTATTTATTTGGAGGGAAGGGTGCCGCTATTGAATACCTACTGCTCTAGACTACTACGAAATAATTTATAGGTGGGATTTGTGTGAAACAAAAGAAAGACTCAATTATTGGGATTCGAAGTCAATGCAACATATTTATTTATTTGTTGCATTGACAAATAAATAAATATGTTTACATTTATTCTGTGCTTGTACTACAAGCACAGAAGAAATGTACATTATGTACAGAGGCGGACTTAATGCCATAGGTATTTTCTACCAGTCAACCTTTGGGTGATGCAGAGACAACCAGTGGTAGGTGCAATTACGAAAAATTTATTTATTTAAATATAAAGATACACATATAACTATTACAAACTATAAATATAATATAATATAATGTATATAGGTCTAATTATATATAAATACTAGCTTGTGCCCGCGTCTCCGTCTGCGTGAAATTTCTTGTTCCGCAATCCGTTCTCGAAATATCACCAAGAAAGCCGTTCCATACAAAATGTATCATAAAATGAATTTTCTTCAACTATTTTTTTTCATGACGTTTTCGCATGTTTTAATACTTGTTCTGCTATACGGGGGGCGGAGACAAATCCAATAAATCAAATATCATAAAATCGGTCCAGCCGTTCTTGAGTTATAAATAGTGTAACTAACCCGACTTTGTTTTATATATATCTACGTGGTCAAAATGTATGGAAAAGCATTTTTTTTTTATAACTGACTGAAAATTTTAACCAAAAATTTAGTTCCAGTTAGTTAGTTTTTATTTCCGGTAGTTTCCAGAATCATGTACACAAATAAATATACATAAATACACGAATATAATAAAACAAATGACGAACAATGGGAACACATTAACAATGTGATGATATGCCAGCTTCTTACGAATGTGCTCGCGAACTTTTACTTTAAATGATAAACGGTTGGTTGCCACATTTTACTGTGAGAGTGTAGATCATCTGGTAAACAGATTTTGAAAGCTTTCGAAGTTTAGTAGACGTAGGTCATTTATTTGACCACACATCAGATAAATCAACATAAATGTAACGAGCGGGCACGATTCCAAAATAGAGTCAAAGCTGTCCAACTGTAGGTACGTAGGGTTGTCAATTCGATGCAAGACTCCCAGAAGTGGGTATAGGTAGGTACTTTTAGATCTAAAATACTACTTAATATTGATTTACACTATCCTCAGTTATACACCTAAATGCGCATTGTTCTTGCCCACCATTAGAGCACTGTAAAAATTGCGTGTCTTTGGGGCGTGGTCCAAGTAATGAATTAACGTTATCAGTTTAGTTCCGCTGTTCCTCTCATTGCACCAAAAAAAAAAAAAAAACGAGCAAGTAGATACAAAAATAAAAGGTTATTTGGATACACATTGTAGAAATAAATATATGTTCTCATGTTGTTAAGAATGCTAATACGGTTGCTCTGAGCCGCGGGGCCCACGCGTTCCAAAATTCAGAGAATAGCATATTTCGTCACATATTGAACTAAAACATGGCTAAAGGTTAAAGTGTCGTACGGACTTGTTACAAAGAAAGTTCAGCAGTTCCAATATTTCTATTACAGTTTTTGCAATTGGACGTTCAAATAAACTCGGTTCTTAACTGAAACTGAACAAACAGGTGTAAGTTAGTGCGAACTACGAAGGTATTTATCCACACCTGAACAAACGCCGTTTATTGGTGCTTCACGTTATTTACAGTGAAAGCTTTATTTTAAGTTCTTCTGAGATGATAGAAAAGTAGGTAGGCCTATATCTGCGAGTATTATTTTTACAATGATTTACTTTTATAATTTGGTCAACTAATATAATAAGTATCGATAATCTACATAATCCTAAGGTCGACTGGTAGAAAATGCCTCAGGCGTTAAGTCCGTGTTTGTACGGATTTTTTTTGCATAAAGTTTTAATAATAAATCCTTACTAATATTATATAAAAAAAACGAAACGTGGTCGCTCACAATGGGCCTTATTAGAAGGCTAAAAGTAACCCAAAGGGCAATGGAGAGGGCTATGCTTGGAGTTTTCTTACGTGATCGAATCAGAAATGAAGAGATCCGCAGGAGAACCAAGGTAACCGACATAGCTCGAAGAATTGCCAAACTTAAGTGGCAATGGGCAGGGCACATTGCGCGCAGAATAGATGGCCGTTGGGGCCGAAAGGTTTTGGAGTGGCGACGGCGTACCGGAAGACGTAGCGTTGGAAGGCCTCCCACAAGGTGGACCGATGACCTTATGAAAGCCGCAGGAATCCGCTGGATGCGGGAAGCACAAAACCGGTCGAGGTGGCGGTGCTTGGGGGAGGCCTATGTCCAGCAGTGGACGTCTTTCGGCTGAAATGATGACTAATATTATAAATGAGATAGTAACTCTGTCTCTGTCTGTTACGTTTTCACGCTGAACCGATCGTCATGAAATTTGGCAGAGATAAGTCTGGGATAAGGACATAGGCTACTTTTTTACGCGATAACTGACATCCACGCGGGCGAAGCCGCGGGAAAAAGCTAGTAATAAATAAATAAATATATTTTTGCGATGTAGGTAGGTACGAGATAAAACCAGCAGTAAAAAAAATGCTAATAATAAGAGCAATGTTACTAAACCGAATGCTCTATGATGAAAGGTGTTCATAAACATGATTACTGCGAAGCATACATCGCTGGATAAACCCACCTATTTCTTTATATTGTACTAGGTATAATGTAGGTAGCTGCGGCGTCAGTTCAGTAAATCCGAATGTATTAAAGCGATTTGTCTCAGTCGGTGCCTCCATCATACAAGGCTTGGAAGAGAAATGTGTTGTTTGTTTTGCGGCCCGAGGGAAGGTTTTGATCTATCCTCATGTGCCGTAAGGATATATCAAAGTAAATTACAAAGACTCTATTTATAACTTGGGTAAATCTTTTTCTTTGAGTTGGATCTACGAGTTGAATAGTCCACGAAAGGCAAACTAAGCGGTTAAGTAAAATTTTAACCTTCAAGGATAATTTATTGTAGTTTTAGGTAATTTTTTTTTTGTTTTGGAATACAACGTGGCAATGCTGCCAGCTTTTTGGGCACTTTTCCTGTTGACAGCGAAGCGGACGAAATTTTTGATGCCCTTTGATTCTTTTTCCTCACTTTATAATTATATACTTGTATGTATTATTATTATTATTTTAACCGCCTCACAAATAAACGCGAAATAAAGTTATGCTAGGTATAAACGTCAAACATGTATGTTTATACCGAAGTTATTCCTGGTATAACTTTATTCCGCGTTTATTTGTAAGGCGGTCAGACTTTAAAATGGCTTTTAAATGATGTAAATATTGGTCTATACAAATAAATAAAGTGGAAAAAAAAAATTGATTTAGCATTGGCAGTTAATTGAATAATTATTCAATTCAAATTGACTTACAATCTTTAGCTCCTTCTTGATTTCCCTGTTGATATCGATGTGGTGTCTCCGAACTCGTTTGACGGAGAGCAGGCGTCCGCGGTAGAACGCTACCTCGGTGAAGATGGCGGAGTAGCGAAAGTCCAGGTCCGGATTTGAACTGAGGGATACCTGACTGGATCGGACCCCGCCAGTACTGCCTCCGCCATTCTTCTCGCCCCCCACTGCATTGGTAGATGAGGTGACGTTACCGCCCGCATTGCTATCTTGCTGGAAGAATTCAGCTCTGATCAACTCGTAATGGTTTTTTGTTTACGACTATAAGCAGTAGCATTTGAAGAGGGTGAATCAGACGAAGGCAGAGCAGAGCCCTTATTTTTGAAGTGAAAAGTTCTTTAGGCACGTTGAGCGACTTTTGGTAGGGGAAAATCTTGTGGGTTTGCATCACCGACATGCAAATTTTAACAGTATATCTGTAGCTATGAGTATGACGTGTTGCGCTTATTGTTGCTCAGGGTATTTCAATTTACAAATTATGAACTTTTCATTTTGCCCGCGACTTCGCTTGTATGGAAGTGGTAAGACACCACAATTACTAAAATGACAGCAACAGTTACACAAATTCCATGTATAACTTCTACGTATGCAGTTTTGGTATTAGCAGCCAATAACCTGATGCTTCATTATAGGTCATGGTCAGGAGTTTTCAATGTCCACCTACAATTTTTCTTTTCCCCAAAATATTTAGATTCTAGTAGATCAGGTAGTAATGATTCCGTTCGGAAGCATCGATAAAACAAACAATTGGGACTTTGCGGTACCTACCCACCTATCAACTGAGGAAAATGTTTTTTATAGAAATAGGCATCAACTCAACACGATATTAACTTTTGGTTTCATTTAATAATTTCCAGATATGATTTATTCTCGAAGGAAATTGCAGAACCTCACACATATTTTTCCAATTTTGAACTCTATTCCTTACGCCAATAGTCCTGAACTCCTAAATGGAAAACTTAAAATTATATTCATAAAATCTATTTCTATTGGCTTCTGTATGAAACCGTTCGGTGAAGCATTGGTTTGAAATATTGTATATCAACAATTGAACACAGCGTGAGACCGGAGATGTGAGAAAATCTATTTCACTTTATACAGCTTTTACGGTCGGAAAAAGAGTACCTAGACAGCCAGCATACACCATACCTACCTTTTAAAAGCGTTGTTAGCATGCTGAGTGAAAAATACAAAAGATAATAGAGAGGAAATTGCATATAAAAGTATTACATACGATAAAAACAGCAGAAAGTCTCTACCTACAGAGAGCTTGCATATCCACACTGAAAAAAATATTTAACCTAACTACTTCGACTATTTCAGGAATAATCAAAGTTTGAGAAGACTTTATAAAAATTAACTTGATTTATTAAAAGTGATACACAACAGCCAGCACCGGTTTTGGTTACATGTTGCATAAAGTTATGTGGTCGCTTTTTTGTGTTACATGTTGACGAAAGTTTGGTTATGTATAAGTAAACATTTTTTTCAGTGCATGCACCGGGATATTTATTCAATCGCCCAAGACTCCAATCTTCTTTGCCGAGAGTAGGAACCTACTCTTAACAAATATTAGCGTAAGCGCATGCAAACAACATATACAAGTTCGGTTTACCTACTCAGTTTGTTCGCTCCCTGTTCTTCGTCAGGCAAGTGTAGTTCGCGGAAGTCAATCTTCCAGAGCAGAGAATCCAGCTCTTGTTCGTAGCGCCAGCCTCGGTATAGGGCGAGGGCAGCCAGGGCCAGGAGTGCTAGGGTACCACCTGATGCTCCTAGTGCCCATGCTCCGAAGTGACCTGAGTGGGAAAAAGTAACTAAGTATATAGTTATGTAGTCTGATTTAGGACACTATCAGACAAGATAGACGAGACGATGTAACAAAAAGTGTAGTGCTCAATATAGTATTATGATTCTCTCAAGTGAATCATCATCATCATCATTTCAGCCGAAAGACGTCCACTGCTGGACATAGGCCTCCCCCAAGCACCGCCACCTCGACCGGTTCTGTGCTTCCCGCATCCAGCGGTTTCCTGCGGCTTTCATAAGGTCATCGGTCCACCTTGTAGGAGGCCTTCCAACGCTACGTCTTCCGGTACACGGTCGCCACTCCAGAACCTTTCGGCCCCAACGGCCATCTGTTCTGCGCGCAATGTGCCCTGCCTCAAGTGAATATCGTTATCAAACTAGTTACTACCCAAGTACAACCATAAAAAGTTATCTACTAACTCTGGACTAAATAGAACATAGATCTCTACTAAAGTTCTATTTCGATTTTCGCGCCTGACAAATAAACACGGAATAAAGTTATGCTAGGTATAAACGTCAAAAAATGAATGGTTATACCGAAGTTATTCCTAGCATAACTTTATTCCGTGTTTATTTGTAAGACCCTTACATTAGCAATGGGTTTCAGTTTGAAAATTCACCCACATTCATTGCGTTATTGACGTAGTTGACCAGACAAATTTTTCAAACATATGAAGCAACAGATTAGCAATATCCTTCAAAATATTTCAGATTGTGATTGATAGTGTGTTACGCGATTGGACGTAGTTTAGCAGAAAGGACTCAGCCCACAGTATGGTCAAAAATTAGTTGTACTTACATATATACCAAAGAGGTCCTAACGGTTGGTTCTTTCACTCAGCAAAAAAGATCCATGAATTTACGAAGTTATGGTTGATTTTTTTATAATGGGAACCAACCCACATGAAGGTGGGTACTTTCTGTTAATCATTAGGACCTTTTTGGTATATAATATACAACTCATTTTTGACCATAATGTGGGTTAAGTTCGTCCTGCTAAACTACGTCCATATAGGGTGCTGATCAGTCTTTCGATACAATTTCAAATAATGATTTACAATCCTACAGTTAGTTGGATCACCAAAGAGGAATTTGAAGTACCCTCGTGAGTTTTATTTGAATTTCTTGCTATGTTTACACTTGCGTCTATTTTGATCACTTTGTTAGACAAGTTAGTTAGTGTACTTGATGGCAGGACTTTAGGTTCAGTTTATGATGTCGTTAAATACAGTTAAGTCCTATCAAACTACTCGTAAGTAGTCCGTAGATCACTAGATTGACTGAAAGATACAGTATACTACAAAACAACGCTGAGGTGAATGACATGACTTTAATCTTTGTTACACAAACATTTAATCCTAACTCGACTTTATTATTTGTTTAGCGAATTAGCGAAACGAAAACGAAATTTGACGTCATAATGAAGTTCAGAATTCAATTTTACGATGGAAACAGTTTGCTTTGTAGAATTTTAGTTGCTTTTAATAAACGTTTTTATTCAATTTATCGCTATATAGTTTCGGGGAACGGAGTTGGATTCTTTACAGCGCGTTGGACCATATTACAAAGTACGTTTGAAAGACTCAGAGCAAAGGAAGTATTTCTCCTTTGCTTCAAACTATCTTTCAAACGTAGGTAGGTAGGTACTAGGTAGCAACTTAGCAATTTGTACTATCTCTCTAGAAATAGATACCTTTTTAGGGTTCAATAGTCAACAAGGAACCTTCATAGTTTCGCCACGTCCAATCTGTCTGTTTTCTCGTGTACCTCCTACCTTATGCTACTAACCCAATTCACAGCAATACCAGAGTAAATTAAATTCCCGAGGTATCAAAAACTAGTTTGGATTTTAATTAAATAAAAGCAACCACTTTCCCTCATATCGTTTGAAAGCCTTCGGTTTACATTCTCAAGGGACATAACGGCACAAAGAAATTAAGCCACTGCCCACTATTACCCACGCCCCAGGCTAGCCACTATCGCTTAATAGAATGAGGGCTCGTTTCCTTCGTGCAATTTCTTTTCAAGAAAAGGCTCTGTGTCAATAAAGCTCTGCAAATTGAAACGGACACAAAGTTCTTTGCAGAAAACGGAATTTATTTGCGACATATGGATGGAAATTATATTAACAACGAATGACCTCACAGGCAAATGACGAGTAGGTAATATTTTATAGCAGAATGAAACGTTTGGTAGAGTGGAATAATCGCCACTAACTAAAGTATCCAATATTTAGAGAGCACTAGCTTTTGCCCGCAGCTCCGCCCGCGTTGATGTCGGTTATCGCGTAAAAAAGTAGCCTATTTCCTTCTCCATATTCCAGGCTATATCTCTGCCAAATTTCATGGCGATCGGTTCAGCAGTTTAGGCGTGAAAACGTAACATACAGACGGACAGATAGAGTTACTTTCACATTTATAATATTAGTATGGATTAGTATATTAGTATTAGTATGGATTTAAAAAATGTTCTTATAATACGTAGAGTAGTACAGCGTAACAAAATGTAATTAGACTGTATATATGTTAGTTATTCAATTAATTAACATACTTAGTTATTTGGATTTCACGATTTACTCAAATGATTTCTTATTTAAGCAAATGGAATATATTTGTTACCAAAATGTTCAACATACCAAAACCTATGTTAATTTTTAAATCGTTCAATAAACACAATTATACGAATTATAAAATTACAAAATGCAGTTACCATGTTGACACATGAATTTGACTTGGTTGGCACAAGACTTAAAGGACTTCCGGCTTGACCTAAAAACCATGTTTAAGACCAACTCGGAAGGCTCTATATGTAGTGCCTTAAAGTATTTTCGTGTAGCAACTAAGTAGGTCCAGCAAATGTTAGTAAGTAGTGTGAAGCTATGTACAGTCACGGGTACGGACATCTGACCACTGTGAAAACCAAATCCTTTGCACACGATGAACACATCTGTTTACAGCCCCTACTTGCATCGACCAATAAAAAAAAAAAAAACTGGTTGTTTATACATATAAGGTCTATCTATTCATACATGAAATATTTTAAGAGAACCATCTATAGTTGGTAAAAAAGCCATAGCAGCGAAAAAATAATTTTTATCTAAGTGTTTTATATTTTTACATAATTATTATAATTTTAAAATTGCTTGAGACATTTTGCAATAGAGTTGCGTTTTCCAAAATTTTACTTATTTTATGTATGACCCGCCCGGACGTGGCGACAGTGGCGGCACAAGCGCGGTGAATTTTGATAATTAATTAGCATATCAAGTAATTTTAAATTATTTAATTTTTTAAATAATATACTCAGATTAAAAAAAAAAAAATCGTTTCCATGGCTTCTTTACTACCTGTATCTCACGGTGTATCTCTTAAAATATTTCGTGTTTGAATAGATACACCCTATATACATTTCTTAGGCTCTGTTACAATGATAGAAGAAAAATAAAGTAAGAAAAATTGTTTATTCTGCACAAACAAGACGCACATTACATGAAAAATAGATCACAGATGTCTGACCACCTCAACTGGTTTTTTACAAGGGGCTCAGGAAAAATCTGATGCTGCTATGCTATTGGTTGATGAGCGTAGGTACGCGTTACTATAGCGGCCGAGCGCTGCAAGCAGGGATTCGGTTGGTGGTAGGGCTTGTTCTAAGTCCGCCTGGCTAGCTACCACCATCTTATCTAAGTCTGTCGCCAAACAACAATGTTAACAACATTTGTTGTGTTTCGGCAGTTAGAGGTAAGATGGCCTGTTCCTCTGTGGTTGAGGATTCCGGGTGAAGCTCGCTTCCATCTTCGGCCTTATCATCACTTACCATCAGGTGAGATGAAGGCCAAGAGCTTCCCCGTTGAGTGTAAAAAAAAAAGGGATAGTCCTAACAGTGGTCAGATGTCCGTGGCCGCGATAGTATGTGCCCGTGACTGTACTTATGTAGTAAGCATTAGGCGGACATGTCGGCGCAGCGGGCGTCGCGTGCGCCCGATGGCCGCTGCTCAGCATTGCTTGTCACTACGACTCACTACGACTCGTAACGACGCTTTTACGAGCCACCCCACTTACTGTCGCTTACAAACCTTGTGCTTAATGCTGACCCGAGCTCTAACAGTTCATATTAGTTTTTTAGATCGCCAGTAAACAAAATGGTCGCGTCCGTTCCGCCGGCCGTTGGTAATAGAGTGCTCCAGCCCACTTGCTGATTCTATTAGCTTCGCTACATACGTTGCGCATTAAGAGGAAAGTAAATACACTCTTCACGACAACGGGTGTCCTGTGAAGGCGTTCTTTGTTAAAAAAAAAAAAAAACTACTGTTACTTACTGACGCATTTTTCTCCTCTGAATCCACAAGGCGGCTCGGAGAGAGGCACCTGGCCGCCTGGCCACTCCATCTCCCGTAGAAATCGCACTTCCTGCGTGAAATAAATATTTGTAAGATTTCCTCGAACCAACATTTTTCTCTGTGTTAAACAAATTACCGTGAAATTTCTCGTAGATCAAACGGATTGCTGTAAGTAGATATAGGTTGCGAATATAAATTACGTGCATGTGCGTAAATAATTCAAACGCTTATAGGATTACAGATTGTTCCAGTTTAAAGGACCTTAGCGTCTTTAGATTTGAATCCATACGTCGGTTGGCACCAAAGAGCATCTCTCAAGCCAAAATGTGACGTAAACGGTTAAAAGATGCCGTTTATTCGGGGCACGTCGAGTATCGTTGTGCGTACGTGTTTCGGATATTTGATAACGAATCTATTTACATGTAGATGTAAGTGTTTTCATGCGAATATTTATAAAATTGGCCTAAATGCACAGCAATTTGTTACACACTTTTGCGTTAAAGGAAATAAGTACCACCAAATGTATTCGATTACTTTCATCTTTGAAATCGAAACTGAGAATTTCAAAAACGACCATTATAGGTATTGCAGGAAAAGCTCTGGTAGGTATTTCAACTATTGGCGAGCTTAAATTAGTTCGTTTTGTGATGAATAGTTGCAATTTATCACCTGTCTGTTAGTGTACCTAATGGTCGTAATTAATCATTATGCCAAGGTATCTAACATGAGGCAGAACAAATAAGCGCGTACCTACATTTCCGACAGTTCAACACTTTCTGACGTGTCATATACTCGTAAAAGGAATGACCGATTCTTATGTCACCAGTGTTACCACTCATCAGTCATCTTTTCTATATTATAATAACTGTTTTGGACAATTCACAAGAATAGATCGAGAGACATAAGAAAGATATGGCTTTTAAGGCGGTATGATCCGACAGAGACCGCGCTTACTAGTTTTTTTTAAACATAAAAAACAGTGTTATAAAATTCTGAAAAAAAGATATATTTTATTTAAGGATCTGGCGGATATTTTAATCATACGATCAGATTAACTTTGCTGGATAGAAAAAAAAACCCAAAGTTACCCCTTTTCGTACCTCATTTTTAATTAATCTCATAGCTACGAAACAGACGTTTATTTTTATTTATTTTTATAAATGCAAAGGTAGTAAGATAGTTTAGCACAATTCGCTGAGTTTTGATAAAATGATTAAAATAATTAGTATGTTTAAATGGGAGTACCTATCAAATGCGCGAGGCAACCACTCGGGATTTCGTGAACCTACTTCAGTCGGCTCGAGACCCGGATCATAACACCTTAATGAAAATAACATGAAACTCGCCATAAACTTTTGGATTTCATGTTTAGTGGACAGTAAGGTATATGCTACACAATTACACATGTGTACGGCATAACTCGGCACAGCCGAACGGTAAAATATAGAGGGTGGTAGGGACATCGACACGCAACTTGTAACCATGGAGTCAGTACATGATTTTGGACCACCATGCGTTAAAATTTTTCGTCGGTTATTAAAAAAACCGGCCAAGTACGTGTCGGAACACGCACAATGAAGGGTTCCGTACTTGGAAAGAATTTATCCTAAGAATAAACTTAACGAGCACAATATCGAGAGATTTACCATGTTATTTTAAGACCATAGACTTCTTATATATTTTCCTGTAATCTATAAGTATATAACTATTTTCTGTATTTTTTTCAAAATTTTAAGTTCAGTAGTTTCGGTGATAAAGGGGGGGGGGGAATGGTAAATTTTCGTGTATTTTCACTTATAACTTCAAAACAATTTATTTTAAAATTATAAAAAAAAAAAAATATTTGATACCCCCACAGTAAGCCCTTTCATTTGATATGTCACACGGTACAGTTTGCAAAACTTTTTATTTTTATTTTCTTGTTTGCCCCCCAAAACTGACCCCAATATTCTAAATTCATTTATTTACGGTTCACGTCCGTGTTTGGGTCACTCAAATTGATATGTATACCAAATTTCAACTTAATCGGTCCATTACATTCGGAGCAAATTGGCTGTGACAGACGGACAGACAGACAGACAGACAGACAGACACACGAGTGATCCTATAAGGGTTCCGTTTTTTCCGTTTGAGGTACGGAACCCTAAAAATGACAAAAGATGTCCCTGCCACCGTGTTTATTCAATTTTGCTGCCCGGGTGTGGCAAATCATGCCTAGGGATACACGAATAGGGTTCCCAGATCAATCAAGTTTTCCGGAGGAAAATCCGAACATATGTTAAAATTTCCGGATTTTTCCTTCTAAAATTTTAATTTCGTGGCATATTTGTTTGTTTGACTCAATATCTATAATTTAAAAGAATGTGTTTAAACTATTACAAAACGAAGAGAAAGGTTTGTTGCAGAATATTGTGGGGGCCTGAAATACAAATAACATAATCATAAATGTATATACAATCTTTTTGTTGAGTTTTCAATACAAAATAATGTTTTATTTTAACCTTCTTTTTTTCTACTATTATTTTGAAATTCCGGACGCTTTAGGATCCCCCCCGCATTAAGGCTCGTACAGACTCGCGCGATATCGCGGGCGCGACAGGCACCGACAAAGAAATTGTGCTACTAGTGTCGCGTCGCGCCCGCGATATCGCACTAGTCTGTACGAGCTTTTACGGACAATGAGATAAAACTCCGGACTTGTCCGGAAAATTCCGGACGTCTGGCAACCCTATACACGAACAAATGTGTAACTGTGTAGCACCCCTTAGAAGGTATGGAGGGCTGTGTAAACTGTATATATAGTATACATTACCGGTGCGGACTTGTGTAGGACTGCGAGCGGATAAAGACCTGGTGGTCTTGCTGGATCGACTGACAGCAGTGTGTAGTTACCCTCCGCGTCGCCATGCTCGTCCATGTGCACCCAGTACCTGAACATTTGGAAAAAGACGTTACTTTACTCCATCAATATTAAATACCTATTGTATCTGAAAGTTGTCAAAACAATATTTTGTCATGTTATCTCCAACCGTTCACGTTGGTCATGACAGTCCTATCGTATATAGCTAATAGGTACATAGGATGCGATGCAAAGAGCAAACATAGAAAAATGGTCGACCAAAAAATTATTAAAAAACATTTCTTAACTTAGCTTGTGGCAACAATTAACGATTAGAAGCCCGAATAGGTCAAGCTAATTAAAACAAAGATTACAAACAAAACAGGCCGAGCTTTGACCGTTTAACTTTAATATCAACGTAAACAAGCGCGACTGTTAAGCATGGGGTCCTAGGTTCGATTCCCAGGTCAGGCAATGTGATATTGGATTTTTTGCACTAAGGAAACGATAACCAACTTTTAATGATTTTATACTGAAGATCACGTCTAAACGAGTAGTGTTGATGAATTGGAAAAAGAAATATTATGTTAAATTAGAGCATTTTCTTAATAACTTATTATTTTAGATTATGTTTATATTACATAGTGTAATTAATTTATAAATTTATATCTAACGCGGATAAAAACTGAGAATCACGCAATATCTATCTTTTTCTGAAACCTTCAACTTTTTAAAGATAATTTAATTATTGATCTTTTAGTATACGTGTTTTATTAAAATACCTTTTGTTTTATATATAATAAATTAATAATGCGTCTTATTTGGGACATCGCTCCTGGATGGGCGAGTCCTATTACTGGCTGGACGTACGTCGCTGTTTCTGTGCAAACACTTGTGTATGATTATCACCCGCGTAGATGGCTAGTCGCCGTTGACATTGGCCGCCACGGCGGAAATTCGGTCTTTTTTTTTATCTAGGGCATCTCAGAGTGTAACCACTAAGGTTCCGACTCTTTAACCGGACTTTCCTGTGGCTGCCTTAAGCTCCTAACGAAACTTAATGCCTCCAGCCAGGGTGTAAAAACTATAAACTAAACGACTGCTGCTCGCTAAGGGCACCCCCTGTGGGGTACGAACCTCGGCTTAGGGCAGCTGAGTCGGAGGGAGGGTGGTAAGGGACCGACGGTGGCTGGATAAAATTAGTGTTTTGATTATTATCGTGGGGAGTTTGGATTACATGCTGCTCAGCTAAAACGCGTGCTGGCGCTTCACTTACAGTCAAGTGTCGGGGAGGACTATTCGTTAGTCGGGGATTTCGTGCGGGGCCTCGGCGGCGAGGTCGGAATGACGATCGTGTACTTATTGTGTGCTCTTATTTTGCGACTGTACTAGTTTCCCTACGACTCTCCTGGAGGAGAGTAGTAGGGTCGTCTGGGTCGGTCAGTGCATGCCTTGGACGGCGGCTCGAACTAATATTAGAGGGGACATGACTTGCGGCCTTCACAACTAGAACGCAGAGCTAAGAGGCTCATTGGCGACGTAAAACTGGTGGATGCCAAGCTTCACAGCTTGGCTCATCGCCGCAAGGTTGCCTGCTTGTCGGTCTTCTACAGATTGTACTTCGGAGAGTGTGCCCATGAACTCCACGACCTCATTCCACCGGCCCCCTTCTACCATCGGACATCTAGACGCACTACAAGTTACCACCCCTACCTAGTTGATATTCCACCAACTCGCACTAAGCGTTTTCAAACGTCTTTTATAATGCGCGCAGCAAAGGAGTGGAACTCTCTGCCTGCGTCTGTGTTTCCGAACGCATACAACCTTAATCTATTCAAAGTGAGAGTGAACAGGCTTCTTCTGGGTAAGCTCACTCCATCGTAGACTTTGTCTCTGTCATCCAGACCTAGACTAAAGTCAAGAGCAAACTCATAGTAGAATAAAAAAAATAAAAAAAACTAGAGCGTTGCGATGAGTGGCTGCTGAATCGAAGAAGCGCTTTGAAGTGCGCTTCATGAATTGGGCTATCGTGGGGATTTTGAGTTCAACGTGGAGGTTAGTGTTATTGTGATTTTACGTAAGACTCGGTTCTGTAGGGTTTGCATCTTATGGATGAGATGGGGTTTGGCGTGTGCAAAGACAGGGCTCGCATAGGTCATGATGGGGCGGATGCACGCGGTGTAAATGCGCAATTTGCACTTGAGTGACAATTTGCTTTTTGCATTTAGGATGGAGTGGAGCCTATAGAGAGCGAAGGCTGCGCGAGCACGTACCTTCTTTAGGTGCTCAGAAAAGGAGAGATGGTGGTCGAGAATCACACCTAGATATTTGGCTCGCTTATCCCAGGGGATAGGCTTGCCGAACATGGTGATCGGTCGGATACTAGGGGGGCGCTGGCGCGGTTTCGTATAGAGAACCGCTTGACTTTTATCGGGATTTACTTCTATGCGCCACTTTCTAAACCATTCGCCAAGCTTGTTGGCTGCGGTCTGGAGAGTGTTAGAGATCCTATCGTGAAAATTCGGTCTGGAGGACTATTTTTTATATTGTAAAAGGAAATGGTGTAAAACTCTTATCGCTGCACGAAAACATGCAGTAGGTGAATAGTGGTGTGTCACGAACGTTTGACGTGACAGTTTAATTTCAAAGTTCCGCAAATAAATAGGGCACTACAGGCACGACTTATTCGCAACAGTTTTTGCCTTTTCAATTACTTATATATATATATAGTGCGCACATTTTGATAAATTAAACTTAAACGTGTGTTATTATACATCTCTTTCTTATTTTGATATGTATAAATACAAAAAAATTAAGTTAACGAAATATGTTAATTTTGAAATTGGTACAGACTCGTCGCGCAATGCGCGGCGGACGGCGGCGCGGTCAGTGAAGCGGAACGCAGTAGTAGGTACCTATCAGCGGTGCGCTCGCCCATTGATATTATTACGAATAGGTTGTATCCATATTTTGCTGATTTCAATTGGACCAAAATAAAAGGATTGAACATATAATGGAAATGTGTTCTATTACCGACATTGACCCACAAAAAAAAAAAAAAATAGCGCACTGGTTAAAGACTTATCCTGTATAAATGTGTCCCTAAAGTAAATTAGTTCCGAATTCTCTGCCGTTAGGAACAGAATTCGCTTTTCCGATCCTCGGCAATCTATGCGATCGGCTATAGCGCTCGGTCGCTCCTAATTCCGAGACCTAAGCCACAAACGGCAAGATGTGTCTTACAAAAGAAGCACGTCGCAGTAACTTAACCAGAGGGTAAGCCAGTTTGTTATAGGTACGACTTCGTGGTAGAAGAAATTGAACGGATTTTAGGTTTTTTTATTTTTTTATTTTTTATATATTTTTTTATATATTTATGCGACCGCTTTTATCTCTGATTGGAGCTTTTACGTTAATTTTCAATTTACGTTAATTTTCAATAGTCATGCGCAAAAAATTAAATTAATTAGATTCTGGCGTGATAACACATTTTCATCACTGAAACGTAATTGAATGCCTGAAAAAAGTTTAACTGAAAATTACGTTACAAACACGTCGTGTTTATTATTAATTCTATGATATCCAAACAAAAACAGATAAATCGGAGTATTCCGGCTGTCCCCAACAGCTCCTAAAAGGACAATTAATTTAGAAATTCATTATCTGCTTACCCCATAACGCTATGGTAGGTGGTATTCCTCATCCTTGCTGCTATGGCCCTACCATCCCGCGGTCCTTCGCCGCTGGTCAGCGCTTCTGCTAGTGCACGTGCATACACCCACACGGCGTCGTGTAGCCATGCTGCTTCCACTGGGATCTATTGTAATGCATGGATGTTTTTTTTTAATATCACGAAGCTACACGTGCTTTACTTGTGGTACGGTGGTACAAACCCGCTATGAATGTGTGTGTAAGCCGCAGGAGCTCTCGCTCGGTACCGTCCGAGGTACGGGAGACGTCGGAAATGTGTGTGTGTTATGTGCTGATGCTACTCGTCTTCACGCACACATTCACAGCGTGTACATACACTTGGTTACCACAAGTAAAACGTGCGTCGCTTCGTGAGATAGAATTACTGTACTTTATATTAATTTGCATTCATATTCAACCATTTTTAAAAGTTACATTAAATATCGTATCATTATCTTTCAAGTTTCAAGTATTATAATTAAGCCTTGTAATTAAGCTCAAACTTCTTCATTTTAAATCAAAATTAATGAACCAAAAGCTACCTTTTTCACATGCGGTAAGTCCGGAAAGCTATTAAGCTTGGTGTCAACTTTAGGAGAATTCATTTAGGGGTCGAATAGCCGGTCAAAAAGGCAGTGAAATAACGAAAACTCATTTAGAAGGTCAGATAACCGGGCGGGTCCGGTGTTCAGGTAAAGTGCCTACCTTCTATTATTTTATGCGTAGGATTGTATAATTTCCGGGTCGCTTTATCCAAACACTAATTAAGCTAGGTGTTAATCTAACAATTTACTTCCTTATTTACAAATTACATTGTTTGTCTAACTCATATTCATAACTGCCAATTTTTTTTTTACCAAAAAGGTAATACGAGCCCATGATTTTCTTGAACTAAGACAAATGAATTAGACTTCAGATAAGTAGATCTGGAGGAAGATTTATTTATAGCTTCTATAAAGGGGCTGCCGTTCGCCGTTGATATTTATCCAAAAAACACCATTACGTTAATATGTTGCTTGTAGTATAATTTGACAAAACATCAGAACTAATCAGAATTATTGCATGTAAAAACCTATTCTGCCCGCACCCAGCTGACTGTGACTTCTTTAGAAGTGCATAGTGCTTATTGAACCTTAAATATATTTATAATATTTTCTATCGTGTTAGTGATCCTAAGATTTCTACTGCTTTTTCTGTTTTTACCCGTGAGAACCTGTAATTGGCTGTATGTTTCATATACAATTGTTATCCATCTGTTATAGCTGTTGGTTCTCCTATAAATAAATAAATAATAGTATGGTTTTTTATCGTTAAATTAACTTTTTTAGAGGTATCTTCGTGATTTTTTTCTATCGTATCAAATTAGATGTATTATGTTTTCAGCACACTATCTAAACTAACATATATCCTAAAAATATCATTTTATTTTTCTGATTTTGTTTACTGCAGTGGATCATACATTTTTAGGCAATATAAAAGTTGCAATTAGTTCTTGTAGTCCTCTTAACTTTCATAACAAATGAAAACACATCGCTTGTCATAGGCTATAATATAGAAAATAGTCTTTAGCATAGACAAGTGATGTTGGAACGTCAGACGTGGGTCAATCGTAATATTTTATTTAGTGTTTGTCTTTCTTTTCTTTTTTTCTTTGTATGTACCTAATTATGGTTTTTATTTATTTGTTGTTTCTATAAATTGTATTTTATTGCCACTTATTTTTTAATCCCCTAGTGGGACTTATTATGTCTGTGGCATTACTGCGGGCCCTATCAGAATACCAGCGCTGCGGTATTTATTTTTAAATATCGCAGCATTATGCTGAGATAGTGGCTTTTTTGGCCTCGCATAGGTTTACAATGTAAATTTTGTTATTTTTAAATGCTCATTTTTTATTTTTTACTGTTTGTATTTCGTGTGAGTGTCCCAAATAAAATAATTTTCTTTCTTTTCTTTCTTTCAATGTAAAAAACTGAAAATCACGCAACAGTGTGTAAGTCGGACTTTATGTGGATTAATTAGTTTAAAACGGCCCTCCTGCGGACACGAGCTCATTCTTTGCCTTTGAATTAATTACTTTGAGGATGCAGATTTCTGTAATTACAAAAGGGCAAAATGGACGGATGCATAATATACTCTAAATGTAGTCATTTCCATGTTCGTGTGACTACAGCACCCTGTAAATACGTAGAATACGTAGATACTGCCAATGTGGCAGATGCAGGTTTAATTAACACATCCTGTATAATTAGTTGGACAATGTATTATGTTAATGCTATATTTGTGTTAACGACGACAGGAACAGCAGTGTGTCTCCCTTGCCAAGAAAAAGTAAATTAAATCTTCAAATTAAACAATGACGAACGACATAACGACTTTTCTTCCTCATATTTCTTGTTACATTACTTTTTTATTAGCCGTGGATTCTGGATACGTTTAAACAAAAAACACTGGCTTTATTTTTACAGCACTTCATTACAGACGTGGAAGAACAGTTTCTAAATTTACAACTATAAACACATCTCCTAACATAATCATTTAGCGAAAACAAATCGATTATTAAAATTTATTTTAAATTATAGGAACTCTGAAATTTTCCTTATTTTTTTTACATACAATAGGGAAGCTCTTGGCCTTCATCTCACCTGATCGTAAGTGATGATAAGGCCGAAGATGGAAGCGAGCTTCACCCGGAATCCTCAACCACAGAGGACCTGGCTATCTTACCTCTAACTGCCGAAACACAGCAAATGCTGTTAACATTGTTGTTTTGGTACTCACCACTTTGCCTCCACCAAAAGCAAGTAGTGGGTTGGTGAAATTGAAAGGCGGCATCTGTAGCCTTCTATTCACTTCTCTTGCGAAGACTGGGTACGATGGAGAGGGTGACGGAGTCACTGCCATGTACGACCGAAATGCTTGTGGAGTCCGGTGACCTGGCTCCTTTAGTAAAGGACCAGAGAGGTACCGGATTGCTTCCTCAGATTCGTACTTGTCGACGTCCACGCCAATGGCTGCGTATTCGCCTGTGAAGATTAGAATTTTGTTATTTTTTCATAGAAGAGGATACAGGAAACCGTCTCTGATTGAGTACTTATAGAGCAATGGATGTGTCCCACGTAGGTATAGCAAACATTACTAAAAAGGTAATGACGTCCGTCTGTCTAACTTTTTGGCTAACTCAGGCGGAATGTTAGACAAGGCATTCATATTTAGGGAAAGAAAAAGAGTGCCCTGAATAATTGAACAATATGAAACAAAAGCAATTCCTAATTTCAGTTTTATAAACAAACTAGCTTTACCAGGCCTGGCTTCGTACGGGTAGCACTAACTATCTACCCTCTACCCTACTTACCCTACCTACCTACCTTAAAAAAAGGTTGTCTGTAAAAGATCGCTTTTAGCGATAAGACCGCCCATTGTGACACCCTATGTAACAGTTCTACATTTATATCTGTAATTTTTATGGTGTAAGTACATAATAAAGAGTATTAGGTATAACTATCTATCTATCTATCTTACCGTACATTCCTAAATAAATTAAACATAAACCCTACCTTGTCTACCTACCCTACCCTTCCTACTTAATCTATCTACCCTACCATTCCTACCTACCTACCTACCCTACCGTTGCTACTTACTCTATCTACCCTACCCTTCCTATCTACCTACCTACTTTACCCTACCTACCTGCCTACCTACTCTACCCTACCCTACCTACCTACCCTACTCCACCCTACCATACCTAAAGCCTTCCCTGGCGCATACAACATTGACATTATGACGTATGGTCTGTTTGAATTTAACAACTCCTTGCTGAACAACTGAATGAAATAAAAAAATACAAACCTAGTTGTCCTGACAATAACGGACACAAAAAAAAAAGAATTATCCAATTTGGTTCAGCCTTTTTCGAGTATTGTGAGACTAACAAAAGTCAATTCATTTTTATATAAATATATAGATGTCGCGTGTTAACTTTAGTATTATGCCGAAAATCATAATTCTTTTGTTTAATATTTACGCCGGGATTTAACAGTCCCAGACAAGACACGTTCAATATCTAATTTAATCATCTATCTCGTGCTTCTATTGTTGTTATAACTTCATCTGGATTTACGTAAAACTTAAAGACAAAAGACGTATTCCTTTATTTCGTGTTTACACCGAGATTTAATAAAATCCGACACGCTTCTATTTAAAATTTAATCATCCATTTAGCATTCATTCTTGTATAATGGCCGCTATGCGCACGAAAACTGTTTGTGCAAATATTATTTGCCAGAGTTTGTGCTTTCACATGAAAACCCGCCATATTTGGGTATTAACACTAATGGTGGTGGTGCCAACGGCGCGCGAAACAAAATATGACGCGATAAAACTTTAACATTTCCGAGTTTTGTATTTAAAAACTGAAAATGAGCCTTTAGCGGATTGTCTGAAAGGGGTACCGCTGCCCCGGAACATAAAGGGCCAAGGAAGGAACACGGGTGGGTTTTAGTCAGTAAGAGTCTGACACTCCCTTCCGCTCCACCCAGAGCGGGACGGGTCATTTGATGATTTCACATCCTCAAAAAAAAAAAGGTACTCAGCCGAGATTGTTAAATATCTAGTTGTCAATAGTTCATACGTTATATGGATTAAATACTTATCTGGCGGTCCATGATAAGAGCTGTAACCATTGTTTATCTTCCCAAGGCTTATTAAACGTGTCACTGAATAATGATTAGGACGCCATAATCCATAAAACAGTGGAACAAGATGAGTTTTAAAAATATAGCGTTATTGGATTTGTTGCTGTTGATACATCCATAATATATTATCCTCACATAATAGTTGAAAGCGGGTGTAAATTGAATAGTAGCGCTTCTGTAGAGCTACAATATTTGCTCGTCACGTGATGGATGTGCTCTCGCGGGGCAAATAGTGCTCGCTTCAACAACCCGCAATGCTTCCTTGAATAACCTATTCAATAGCTATGATCTTCAAGCTTGTTACATTCCTATAATCTGATCTAAGCCTTTTGTCATATGAAAAACGTTATAAAAAAAAAAAAATACTTCAAATAAAAACACAAAAAAAAATTACTTTAAAAAGAAAATACGGAACCAAAGACACCGATTTCCAAAATTAAAGTTATTTTTTTTTTGTGTTTTTATTTTTGAAGTCGGTTGTTTTTTTTTTTTTTTTTTGTAAAAAGTATTTTATTTTTCACTTTTTAGTAATGGTATCTACCCCACACAAATTCGTATACCACAACAGTGACAGGAAATCTTATAACATCATGAACGTACACCGAGTGGATTAAAACCAGCTAAATTGTAACTGTTCTAAACTGTATGGGACAGCTGTTTATGTTTTCGCGATTTCAAAGCTGGTCCCGTAATAAAAGTTATTCAGTTCGATGGTCTAAAGCACCTTTTAAAGTTTGTAGAGTTAATCTTTTAACAACCTATACTTAAAGACGAATTGAGAACCTTCTCCTTTTTGTGAAGTCGGTTAAAAATAACATCTCTTTTCCACCGTCGTCCATTGTTGGTCTACTTTTCGCACAATCGTCAATCTTTCAGACGTACAGAAAAACATGTGATTAAAATATTGTGTTCTAATAAATAAATAGATTCTGTTTAGTGAGGTGTGTGGTAAAATAAAGGATGCCCAGCAGTGCTATTCTGTAGACATGTCACCGTGAAAACACAGGTGAAGTGAGCTGTCATTCCATTGATGCTAGGGATTGACACTGTATTGATGCTCACTTCACCTGAGTTTTCACGGTGAGATTTTTACAAAATAGATCGGCTGCATGTGTTGGTGGAATGCGTCCGGTATACAAACAAAAGAAACGCACTTCATAACTCGATTAAATTGTCAATAATGGATGTTGGAATGTTCCAAGGTATTTTAGAAAAGCCTATTTCTCAAGCAGAAAAAATGTTATATACTTTTACTAAGATTAGTTAATTTAGTTTAGGAGTAAGTTGTTATGTGTAAAAGCACGGTGGAATTGAAATCGTCGCATATGTGTACAAAATCCCTTAAATAAATAAAGATTATAAAATTAAAATAGATTCTGTTTATTAGTTATCTGTCACAAACATGACTGCGCCTCTTTTCTATTTTCGTATGCTATGTTTGACTTAAAATAGCTCCGATACAGTGTCGGGAATATTTTTTTAGGCATGTGTTGATATTTTCGTTGTTTGTGTGAACATTTTTATATTTTGTATAGGTTCCGGTGCTGGGCCTCAAGTCTGCTATTACAATAGTGTCAGAATAGTCTATCATTGATTACATAATTGTTGATTTTGACAAGTTTGGTAATCTACTAATATAATGGCGTCATTATGACTTTCCAATGGTCAGCCACTGACACTCCATTGAAAGAATTGGTAATCTCGTACATAATGACAAATTAAACTTCCTACTAAACTTCCAACTTCCTACTACTTCAGATTGCTTATAACACTAATAAATAATATGTAAAAATATATATAAATGAAATCTGGCATGAATAAATGTTCAAAATGCCATTGTAATACAATTCTATTACGAGATCATTGACCGACCATTGATCGACCATTATGAATTTAGCGGATTACGAACTTTTAGCAAAATTACAACGGGAATGTGTTGGAGTGACGAATTTATAAAAAATAGCAGACTTGGGCCCCTGTTCATTTGATAGTTACCTATTTTAGAATTAAAAGGTGGAAAATATTTTGCTTCAGTTGAGATTATTATCCTAAAGGAGTAGCAGATTATACGTGCTTTAATTTCAATATTCGAAGAGAACGTGATTGTGAGCTTTGTGTCATAAACGCTAATCTACATAAAAAGCATTCGCTTTGGGTAGATTATTCATTCCTAATGTACCATGAAAAGTGAGGATGAATAACGCGGGTAAAGGCTTTTCTCGTCGAATAATGGGGCGTTGGTGTCAGGCTAACAAAGAGAAGATCTAGACAAATATATCACACGCGAGCTTATGGAAATCACGCACGTAGTTAACATTTTCACTTGCACACTCACTCTTTGATATATCGCTGTACAACGCTAATAGGGTGCTTTGTATAATGTGGAAACAGATTTACACAACTAGGAAGAAAAATATTATATTCATGCTGTATTCCTTGTTCATAACTTCAGCAATGAAGATCAATGGCCGCGAAAGCATATGCATTCTACTTAGCGCGTTTTATAAGCTTAATCTGGGTGGGTTAAAATTGGCCTGGGTTGATTGATATATAAGGTGTACATATACATACACGAAATATTTTAAGAGAAACATTCTATAGGTGGTAAAAAAGTCACAGCAACGAAAAAAAAAACACATTAGGTATCTAAAGCGTTTTTATGTTTACGTACTTAATTATTATAATTTTAAAATTGTTTGAGATATTTTGGAAAAAAACCTTTGTTTACTTATTCTATGAATGACCCGCCCGGACGCGGCAACGGTAGCGGCGCGGGCGCGGTGCATTTTGATAATAAGTAATTAATCATCATATCAAGTAATTTTAAATTATTAAACATTATAGATCTTAGATTAAAAAAAAAAATGGTTCCATGGATTCTTTACCACCTTAAAATATTGTGATACACCTTAAAATATTTCGTGTATGAATACATACACCTTATATATTTATATATTAGAATTGGATTCTTCTACAAAATATTCCTTTACCCAAAAGGTGTTATAATATTGTGAAAGTTTTCTTCAGTTTCAGTGTAGGATAAGGCTAGCTGTATTGATATAGCCCTAGCTTCGGTAAATGCTTTCATATTATTTCAGTAATCAGGGAAGTTTTCTTTTGATGCCGATAAATAAAATGATATGAATCCCGTGTTCTTTGTGATGAAAATGTTTTATTCACGTAAGGAAAGGGAGAGTAAGATTGATGCTAATAGAAAAAATATATATGTAGGAGGAGAGACAGGAAAACATGGTAACAAGATGCTTTAGAAATACATATATTCCTGTGTTAAAAACATTTTTATGATAGCTCTAACGTGAATATTCATAGAGCTGGTTTGCGGCAGATGCAACGTTTACTTACATAATTATGGGACTTTAGTTGTTAATTTAATATTCTGTAAGATTTAACAAAATTGCAAATGTAGGCTAAACATTTTTCCAGTTTACATAAATTATCTGAATTTGAGACTTTGGGTATAATTCGGCTACAGACGCTCCTATGTTGTATTATTTTCATTATACCCTAAAATTTTCATTTACGCAATCTGTTTGTTGTAATGTTAATATTTTTGGTGCCAATAAAAATTATTATATTACTAGCTGCAGCTCACGGTTTCGCCCGCGTGGTTTTTCTTATACCTACAATAAAATAAAATTGAAGTGACTGTTCGTAATGTCTTTTTTTATATCTACCCTCGCGGTCCCGTGGGCAACAGCTAGTCGAAAATAAAAGTACGTTAGTAAGTTACTCCTTATAACAGCTATATGCCAGTGAAAGTCCCGTCAAAATAGGTCCAGTCGTTTCGGAGATTAGCCGGAACAAACAGACAGACAATTTTTTTTTTTTAAATACGTAGTTGTTTTGTTATACGTACAATGTATACTTTCATATACATTTAGTAAAAAGTTGTTATTTTAATATTACAAACAGACACTTAAATTTTATTTATTTGTATAGATATTAAAAATTTAATTATGTTCCCATACCCTAAGGTTGGTCTGCTCTTTTTGCAAGTAAATAATTACCTATTCATCTCTATGACGGCACGGTTGGCGCAGTGGTTAAGCAATTGACTGCTGCGCTGCATGTCACGGGTTCGATTCCCGCGTGGAACAAATATTTGTATGACCTACAAGTAGTTGTTCCGGGTCTGGCTGTATGTGTATGTAAGTTTAAATGTTTGTAAACGCACCCACAATACGGGAGAAATTCCTAGCGTGGGGCAACGTTTATCTAAAAAAAAAAAAATATACCAAGCTAGCTGAAAAAGCATAAATTCCACTTACCAGAATCCAGCAGCTGCATCGCATCCAAAGCTAACATTAATCCGATGTGATCGTGATAATATCCAACGGAGACGTATACTGCAACAAAACACAATATTTAGGTTGGAAAATGTTTCAGCGAGCTCATTTCAATGTAAATAATTATAAATTGACACGTACTTCTGGTATCTTTGTACGTTTCGCGAACGATGTCCAGGAACGGATTACGAGTGAAGTTCTCCCGTCGGTTTTCGTAGTAATAGGGCTGCCTGTACACTTGCACAGTGCGGACTGATATTTGCTTTTCCCTCGCCGCCGCTATTATTGCAAGCGCTAAACGTGAAAAGTCGTGGTTTGGAGCTTTTAGGTACACGAAAGCTACCTGCAGAAATGAAAGATAGGTTTGAGTTTGAGTTTGTGGAGTATTCTAAGGTCGATTTATCCTCCCTTTTACGAAGCGCTAATTCAAAATGACATAAAGGAACGATTCAATTTTACGGTTAGTATATCTTAATGGATCGTTTATCCATGCAGATCAGTTAGGGATTTGTGGGGACAGGGTCTCAAGTCTGCTATTACAATAGTGTCAGAATGGTCTATCATTGATTTCATATGTGTTGATTTTGACAAGTTTGGTAATCTACTAATATAATGGCGTCATTATGATTTTCCAATGGTCAGCCACTGATACTCCATTGAAAGTATTGGTAATCTCGTACATAATGACAAATGAAACTTCCTACTAAACTTCCAACTTCCTACTAGGTACTTCAGATTGCTTATAACACAATAAATAATATATAAAAATTTATATAAATGAAATCTGGCATGAATAAATGTTCAAAATGCCATTGTAATACAATTCTATTACGAGACCATTGACCGACCAAATATCGACCATTATGAATTTAGCAGATTACGAACTTTTAGCAAAATGACAATGGGATCATGTTGGAGTGACGAATTTATAAAATAGCAGACTTGGGCCCCAGGATTACATATTACATACCTAGCTAATTTAGGAGAACATTAAAAAAGGGACATTTAATAGGAAGGTAAGACCGAAGATATGTCGAAATAAAAATCTTCTCTTGGCCTTTATGAATGGAATTTCCATTTAAAGAATATTAGGTTAGGTTAAATGAGAGATAAGTTAAATGTATTGTTATAATGTTTACATGCATGAAATTGAAATGCGTGAGCACGGCGACCACGGAGCGAGAGATGTCGATGTCCGAGGGCTTGGTGCGCGCGAACGTGGAGTACACGCGCTTGTTGGAGCTGGCAACATCGCGGCAGTACTGTAGGACAAACAATGGAGAAAACTATTGATTCACTGTAGGACAAACAACGGAGAAAAACTATTTATAATAAGGGCCTTTTTTTCCCTATCATGCGGATTTGTGTCCACGTGCGTGTCTGGCCCGTATCCGATCGTTGCATATAACTTTTCTGGTCATGCATAACTAAAGTGACCATTATTTTTTTTAGTCAAAACGGGACATCGGTTTTTCTATCTCAATTAGTAGGGCCGATTCATAAAGGAAACTCAATTTTCAGAATACCAGCCTAGGTTCTCAATGGAAAAAAAGAGACATTTATTTTCATTTTTATATTCATCAAAAAATATATTACAAAAAGCAAGATAAATTTTCGGTAATTTTTATAGTTGTCAGCAGATACAGCTGGTGATCATTTTAAGTAAGAATAAATTTTTGAACGTTTTTTAATATATTTTTATTTTATTTTATATCTGGCCAGCTAATTTTATCGCGCGGTTTCTGAAAACGGGACAATTTTGCGTCCTCAGGTTTTTTTCGGGGACACCGGGACGAAGAACCGCAAAAAGGGACGGTGCCGTTCAAAACGGAACGTATGGTCACTTTATGCATGACACACGCGGGATACGGGGAGTTTGCGGGTGCACGCAGCGCACTGACTACCGCATGCGAGCGAGACACTCACGCGGGCGTAAACCTGCGAGACAGGAGAAAGGTCCAAAAGTCGAAGTATTAACTAAATTCATCAGGATTATAAAAGAAAAACCGGCCAAGCACTTGGAAAAAATTTATCCTAAGGACAAACTTAACATTGTAGTTGGTAAACATAATCTCCCATACATTCCAAGTTTGTACGCACAATATCGAGAGATTAACCATGTTATTTTAAGACCATAGACTTCTTATGGATTTTCCTGTAATCTATAAGTATACAACTATTTTCTCAATTTTTTTCAAAATTTTTGGTTCAGTAGTTTCGGAGGTAAGGGCATGGTCAATTTGCGTCTATTTTCACTTATAACTTAAAAAAAAATATTTAAAAATTATAAAAAAAATATATATCTGAGACCCTCATAGCCTCATAAGCCCTTTCATTTGATATGTCACACGGTAGAGTTTGCAAAACTTTTTTTTTAAATGTTCTTGTTTGCCCCCCAAAACTGACCTTAATATTCAAAATTCATTTTTTGTTCCGTTTTTTCCTTTTGAGGTACGGAACCCTAAAAACCATAAAAGGGCTCACCTACACGAATTTTTGCTAAAAAGATTAAAAGCGGCGTTAAAAACCTTTCAGTAAACTTGTCGGTTTTATGACAAATGATTTATGTAAACAAGTATAAAATATGAATTACAGCAATCCGAAAATACTTATATGGACTACGGGTAAGTACCCAAATTAAACACAGTAAGTATGTTTACAGCGATTACAACGAGCGCTAATCGTCATGTGACAACCCAGCTTTATTGTTCCCGCCAAATGCTAAATGCAGTCTACCGTACAAAATCTTTCTACTTCGTGAAGTTTGTAAGTCCCTGTGATTGCATTAACATAAGACATTGACTGCATCTGCAGTTTCGTTGCCTTCAACTCGACATCAATAACGCATATTGTTCTTTTTCCAATTAACTCGCAAACTCTTGGCATTCTGCCTATTGTAGATGTCAAGTTTCATTGTTAACCGCAGCTGAGTATCGTTCCAATAGTGTCTCTATAATATTTATGTTTTGTACATTTGAAGTGGATTTTTCACAGTTGGGATTTGTATTCAATGATTCATTCCACTATTTGTTTTAAGTCATTCAGCTGTTTCTCTTATCAGCAGTTTGTTTAAGTAGGTATTGGGAGCATTTATTCAAACCTCTACAACCACTTATCAAAACCTTTTAAACATTATAACCTTGTCGTGATTCAGGTAAAGTGCAGTGTGAATACATGAATCGATAAAACCTAAATTGCATTTTGACAGTTAATCGATCAAGTTGAGCAAACACTGATGGAGCATGAGACATCATAATGGATGTTTAACAACATTAGCGTTTGAAAATAGAACTCCTTTCATGTCATGTCAATGTCTGCCACAGAAATTCAGAACTTCACAGAATGTTAAGAGGTCAGGAGTAAGGACCAGTTTATATGATATTTTTGCTTAAAACACGTTACGCTTCCTCCTCCTACTATTACAACTCATACGTCTACGTTAATTAAAGGGGCATCGTGTGAACATAGCTTTAGTAAATGGAAGCGAAGGGTACTTACATAGCTAACCATGGGCAGATTGAAAGCTGCGGCCATGCGCCCTTCGTGGACACACGTCTCTTGCGGTCCGATGAACGCCGACACATTGGCAGCCCACAAAGCCGCCACCTGTAGGACGTAATCACTTGGTTACACCACAGAATGTGTAATAGGCTGTAGACATAAAGAGGAACAAGAATACCACCGTGTCAAATTAATAAAAACCTTAAATTCATTCACTGACAGACAACGCACAGCTTAAACCACTGGGTCTAGAAACATGAAATTTAGCATTTTTGAAAATTCGTCCTGTTAATCATACAATGCCCTTCGCGTTCAGTACAATAACGCATTCAGGGTGCTCTTGGGGTTGCCCCGATACTGCAGTGCATCTGGGATATTTGCGGAAGCTCGCGTTGACTGCTTCTACACTGTGATGCGGATGCGGTGGGTATCCCTGGTTAGTAGGGTGCGGGGCAGTACCAACAGCATCCTGTCTATGGTAGCAAGTAGGCTGGATTGTGCGTTTGTGAACCACTGCTGCAGGGTATCTGCTGGGTTTGTTACCTTGCAGCAGTGATGTCACAAATTATGTCTGTTAATGTTTTACTAACATAGTTTGTAAGTATATTGTTTCTAACACTTTGAGTCTTGTTGCTTGATTAAATGATGATTATTATTTTAATTAGGGGACCAAAGTTTGTGGGGAAGTTCCTCATTTCAACCTTTAACCTCAACTTTCCCGTTCCCCATTTTTGCAACAACAACCAAGCAAGCTGGGTGCCTGATGGGATATCCCATCAGGCACCCAGCTTGTTTAAAATAAGTTTACATTTTTGGCCTGTTTTACGAGCCGCAAGAAGTCCCTGCCCGAAACTTCTTGCGGCTCGTAATAATAAGTTTTATCATAAGCCGACTGTTGCTGTTGTAAAAATTTAACGATGCAACTTTAAAATGTCCAACATCGTCGCCACAATTTCATTTTAAAGGCTGTATTAATTAACCGACTTTAAAACGAGGAGGTTATTAACTTTTGAACTTATTTCTTTGTTGTGTGTGATGAAAAGACGAATGTGATTTTAGCCCTGTCCTAACATGCGGAGAGCTAAACAATGAAAACAGATTGTGCATTTTAGGTGCGCTTGGAAACACCTTAGAGTGCTTTAGCAAGTAAACAAGTATTGTGCCAGATTGGAACAGCGCACCGAAAACAATACGAATGCATTTGTTTATTTGTTCTCTTGGAGATCAGAGAACCTAGAGCAGGGGTTCTCAACCTTTTCTTGGTCAGGGACCACTTTTATATTATTCTCGTTAGCAGGGACCACTATGTAGTTAAAATAAAAATAAACTGTAATAATCAAACTGAAACTTTAATTAACAACTCAATAGGAAATTTCATAATAAGAAATAATAATATTTTTAGGCTAAACTTCTGTAATTTTGTATTAATGTGATTTCTGAGCTTGCATCTTTTCCAGTTCGGCTATCCTAGGACTAATATTGTTACTCAAAGCTACACGCAAATCATCACTTACTTTCAAACGATTCCTCGCCTTGTTTTTAATTACCAACAAAGCAGAAAATCCTTGATCACATAAATAAGTTGCTAGGAAAATCATAAAATAGCGCAAGGCGATTTATCGAAGTTTAAAAATCAAACTCAAACTCAAACTCAAATCATTTATTTCAATTAAACCATTTACAGGCACTTTTGAATTGTCAAGGAGTCGGTCAGTAAGAAAAATGAAGCTACATTCCCATTCCAAGCGTAGGTACCTATGGAGAAGAACGGGCAAGAAACTCCATGGACACTCTTTTAAATAAAATTGTTACAAAAATATTAGTTACACATAATTATAATGTTGAATTTATAACATAATGTGAGAACGATGTAAAAATAAAAAATAAAAACGTACACGTTAAAAGCGTCCAAAGTAGGTACACCAAATAGAAACAAAAAAAAAAAAACAAACAATTCAAAAATAAAACAATTAAAATAAGCCATGGCAGCTAATAGATGACCAGTCCCAACTGACGGCGCCCGTTCACGAACATGACGCATGGATTAGCGCCATTCAGCTCAACCATTTTGAAGGGAGCTAAATGATCCAATACACACGCCACCATCAGCGAGACCATTCACGGACCATTTTTTGGCTTCTGCGGACCACTGGTGGTCCAGTGACCACTGGTTGGGAACCACTGACCTAGAGAGACTACAGTTACCATTCGACATAGGTTTTACTTCTACACGTAAAAAGTTTGTTTCTCTACAATTTATTCCAAATAGTCGTTTAGGCATTCGAGAGCAGAGGTGGCCCAGGTCAACAGCCGCGACTTACGTGTTGTAGGTTCGAACCCAGACAAGCGCATTACTTTGTGTAAGTTGATTTATCATCACTGCTCTCAAAACGGTGAAGGAAAACATCGTGAGGAAACCGGCATTTCCTAGAACCAAAACTTCGTAGACATGTGACATCTACCAACCCGCGCTAGGCCCGCGTAGTGCATTACGGCCCACTCCCTCTCCCTCTCACCGAGAGAAGGCCTGTGTCCCAGCAGTGATAGGCTGGTTATGCTATTTGTTTAGGTAGAGTAGAATAGTACATTATTGCAAAGGCCAGGAAATAGGCAATTGCAGGTCGAGTATTAGTATGAAGGCCGAGCCGTAGGCGAGGACTTCACTAATACGAGACAGGTAATTGCCATTTCCGCCGAGGCATTTAAAGTGCTTTTCTCAAAAGAATGCAGGGAAATAAAACATTGCTGGAGCGTCGTATAATTGCTGGAGCGTTATAATGTTCCAAATTCAAAAAACTCTCCTGCAATGGATTTGATTTTCTTTGTCCGTAAATTGGATACTTCGCGTGTTCTTTTTTCGAAAATAATGACAATATTTCATGCATGTTTGAGAAAAGTCATTTTCTTGCATTACCTACCTGCATGTGAGTGTATGCATTACCACAGATTAATACAGATGGGACACTTCGCGAAATAATTTAAATAAAAAGCGACTCTTGCTACGACACAATAAAGTGCAATTCAGTTCTTCATCATCATTCATCATTTCAGCCGAACGATGTCCACTGCTGGACATAGGCCTCCCCCAATTGGGAGGGTCTGCCATAATCGCTACGCTTGGCAGGCGGGTTGGCGATCGCAGTATGGTGTTAAAAATGCATAGAGAACGCTGCTGCCCGTTCTCTAGTAAGTCCCTTAGTCGCCTTTTACGACACCCACGGGAGGAAATGGGGTGGTGCTATTCTTTACGTCCGGCTCCACACAGTACAATGCAATTCGCAATTCAGGTCGCGCAATGCTTATTATTTACCTTCAGTTATATTCAGCTACAAGTTGCCTCTCTTTCTATAGCGTAACTCTTGTACCGGCGGCGCGCGTCAGTACTACTGAATTGGCCCAGTGAGATGGGCCCGCCGCGTACTTGTAGCTTCATACCTAAACTGCGAAGTGTCCCATCTGTATTAATCTGTGGCATTACAATTGGTAGATAATTGCATTTCTTGGTGGTTTTACCCTCTCTACAAACTAGCAGTGCTGCGAGGAGAATTCCAAACAAATGTCAGGAAAGACTGTCATGAGTTCCGTGTAACAGATGGCCGAATAGCCTTGTTCGTACATGTTTATTTTATCCATCAAGCATTTTATGGCCACATTTGCCTAATGCCAGTTTTCTGTTCTCCGTTTACTGGTAGTTATCCTTTATCAATAAATATTTCACAATCACACTGTAAGAAATAAGCCGAAGTAATTTACTTCAAAAATAACTCAACTTTAGTTATAAGGAAATAAAATTTGCTTAAATTAACAAAACTAATTTGTAGTGTGCAAAACAGGGTTTTGTAACAGATAACACCTAGTTCGCAAGTCACAATTTTTGTGTAAACTTTTGTTACAGTTATGCCAACATTTCTTTCAGTGCAACTTCAGAGAGCTCATATTACGCATTTCTGAACGCCAAGCTTTTCGAAGGAAACGGAACAATATCATCTGCTAAAAGATTGAATATTTATTCTGGAGGGAAACAACCCGCTAACGGCTAGTAGCCATTAGTCCAGAAATGAGTTGACGGTTAGAGGAACAGAATATTTTATTATTTACAATTGAGGGCACACGGACACCGATAATGACTTGCAGCAATTAGTCGTCGCACTGTTCTACTTGTACCTAGACGTAAACAGCTATTATAGTATTATCTGTAACGTAATGACATTGAGTAGGTAGAGGTACTCTAATTTTTGCGTGGTGTATTGCAGTGCGAACAAAGCCACTTTCCAATCTAGTGGTATGGTGTTGCATAGTCACGCACGCCAATGTCATGTCGTTACAGCGTGTATGGTCATGGTTACTGTGACTTTCTCTGTCGGCATCCTTAATGGATTTCTGGGTACAGTGTAATGACATGGTAAAGCATGCGAGAGACAGCGACTGATGCTCTCGTTTTTTACGGAACCCCCAAAGAGCCCGCGAGTCCCGCGACTGTCACTTTACGCGACAACATCAATTTCGCAGACAAATACCCCTAATAGATGAAAGTTTGTAAAGATAGTGTTTCCTGTAACATCGAAATTTATGTTCGATGTTTCCTGTCCTACATGCAGCTACTTATAAAGAGTTGGAACGATATACATTTGTATAATAAACAAATCGAGATCAAAAGAAATATTGAGCGATTTCTCTTTAATCTTTATCTGTATAAGAACGCTACTTTTTGTTATTACAAATTATTAAAATATCTTGTAAGTTGATGTATTAGACAAATACTTTTATAACAGTCACTTCCCAGAACTTTTCGTTTATCGTTCGGAAAAAAGTATTGGAAAACATCTAGCACTTATAAAAGTTTTCCGAAGAAAATACGTTTACAAGAATCTCAGTGAGTCGGAAAAGAATCCGCGATTACCATTTTATGCGTTAGCTGGGCTGATACGTCAGGCTTCGAACTAAGGGCGGCATTAATGGTGCCCCAATCTTCTTTCCTTGTTCTCTTTCACAATACATACTAAAAATATTTTGTGGCCGTATTTTATTTTATGCTCCATATTGGACTGGTATCCAGATCCTTTTTGGTAGATATCATGGTTCTGCCCTTGCGGTTCCATGTTCAAAGAGCAAATTACTTTTTCAATTTATTATAGACGTATATATATTATATACGGAACCAGAAAAATATTTCATTCCCTGAATATCTCTTTTTATCATCATCACTGAAATGTCACAGTTATATGTATGTACATATGTGGTGTGAAAAGCGTTTTACATCCTGATTCTACGAAATTTTCGGCTTATTTGTCTTTTATATATCTATAAACTTGTTCGTTTGTAACATTTGTTACCTGCTTACATTATACGAATCAATCCTTCATTGTTATTTCTTACTGGTAATGTCTATTTGCAGGTAGGTAAGTGGGTAATATACGTACAAACGAGGGCCAAAGTGGTTGGATACAAAGACTGGCTTGAATTAAACTAATAAGATGCTTCAATGACGTGCACGTGTTTTGCATTTCGATGGCCACCATTACTGGGTCATTGCTTTTTGCAGAAATAGCCATGAAATTATTTCTGGTTGATGCATCCGTTATATCATATTCTTGTAGCTTCACAGTTAGATAAACCACGTTTATCAGTGGCCTTTGTAACAAAGTACAGATTTAAATCAAGGTTTATTTTACACTGCTGCTTAGTTTAATGAGATTGAATGCTTAAGTGGATTAGAGAATAAACCTGCTATAACAGCTAAGTAGCTCTTTTACTAAATAAGAAAATACAACAGATTTATAAACAATTACCTGATTCGTAAGGATCATGAGGCAGTAGCAATGGGAAGCTCTAAAGCTAAACTAAAGTAATTCAATGGGATTTGTTTCTTCGAGTAACTGCAGATTAAATTCGAATGAAATCGGATCAAGCGAACATTCAGTGCCATGGAGTTATGGCGATTGTTAAACTTCGGCCTATTGATTGCCCATAAAATTCATGCCTACTGCGCATTGTGGGACAGTCTTATCTGGCTACTGACTCACTTGGTTAGTTGTAATGAATCGCTTCAATGTAAGTACCTATTTTTTGGTTTTGTTTATTTAGTGTTCAATACTTATTACGGATTGTCATAAAATCACGCATGACGATCTATACTACAAGTTTTAACACTGACCATTTCATTTTTATGCTTATGGTCTATCTAGCTTGCATGTCATATCGTAAATGTTATCGAATAACGATTGTATCCCCTTGTCGTATCGAATTACCCATAATTCAATATGTAATAAAGTTTGGTGTGAATTATGGTGACAGGTTTCTGTACACGACGCGAAGTTTTTATACAGAATAAAATATGAGCTCTGGATATTTGGGAAAAAATTTAACAGCTACAAATAAATATGATTTAGAACAGTTTTTGCTAGCTATCGAAAATTGTTGGGAATTTCCTAGCTTTCAATGATAAAATATTATCGCGTCTACAGAGCATAGGAGAATAAAGTAGCTCCCTAAGATATCACCAATAATATAACATTTCCCGAGAGTAATCTGTGTTCACAACCTGTGAAAGAATAATGGTCGTCGAGTGAGTGGGCACTCCCAATGAACTCCCAAGTAATTTTGCAACCGATTGGAAAAAAGTATCAACGGACTAAATTGGAATACTTTCACAAGATTTTCTTCTACAGATTTTAAGTTAAAGTCCATGAGCGCAATAAAAAGTTACTTATTGAAAGGGAACACACCTGCCGAATGGAGACCTCTTCTTGTCCGAATGTTTCTGCGACGACGAAGTCTAGAGAGTGACCCATTGGTCCAAGCAGCTTTTCATTCACCTCATCAATCGCCATCGAAATGGCACCTGTTTTAATCAAAACAAATAAAATTATAACACAATATGTTTACCTTTACGATATTGTAACGTCAATATTTGTGTTACACAATTGTTTATTTGCAATAGCAAATTATTTCATAAAGTGGATTCAGTGCCAAGTGTTGCCGCCATTAATCTTGTTGAGGCAATTCGATTTGTCAGTTAGAATATACAAATACATATTTGATGGCTTCAGTATAATATAAATACGATCTCGTTTGTGTAACTAGCCCAGGGATGGGCAAACTACGGCCCGCAACCCAAAAGTTAAAAAAATAATAACAACCATATATAGATGTGATAACATGTCACAATGTGATAACATGTCACAATGTGATACATGTGATAACAATGTCACAATGTGATACATGTGATAACATGTCACACGTTCCAATAAGGATCATCGCCACCGTAGCTGGAACTTCGAAACAAACTTAAAATTGTATACCTACTTGCTTACATTAATAAATCTTTGTTCCTATTTTATAGATTACCTGCAATAAATATCCCTATTGATTCTGTCCCTATTTCATAGCGATTTGAATATCTATAGTTCATATCACTTTTGTATTAATGAGTCAATCAATAATTTTATTTCGGAAAATAGAAATACGTATTTTAATAAAGAAATATAATATAGATAAAAAGTCTAAAACCTGGCCCCTAATAGATTCATTTTTTTTATATTGGCCAGCGTTTCCTGCGCTGTATGTTTGCCTATCCCTGAACTAGTCTAATAAGAGGTAGCTACCATGTTCTTCATCACTCTCTAAACAACTATCTTACTAAAAACTTGAGTCACTAGAGATAGTGTTGACGTTGATGGAAAATTTATCGACATGGTAAAGCTCTTAAAGTTACACACAACGGGCGAGACGTTTTGGAGGGATATTTTACTTTACAACTTGGTGGAATTAAGTACCTAGTTGGCATGCAAAAACTTACGTGTTGAAGTTTTTAAGTGCGTACTTAGTATAAAGTCTCATTGCCAGTCATTTGTCTCGTGTTTATGCCTTCATATAAATTAGCTTGTGATGATACCTGAAATGACTCTCCCGGGTCTCTGGTAGCTGAAGTCTCCCGGCCGTCGTTCGGAGCCGGTCAGATAGCCAAGTGTGAATTTCTCTCCGAATGAATATTTCAATGATATCAGTAGTAAGCCCCAACACCAATGCCACTGCGAACAAAATGAAATGTTTCAGTGTAAATAAAATTTTCTGTTTTTTGGTAGATACTCGTAATAGATAGAAGTAAAGTAAGTAAGATTTTATTTGTATAAACATGGTGTACATGATACATACGTATATTGCATACAAGATAATAACACATACATAAAATTTCTAACATGTTCAGCCGCATATCGTGGCGTACAAATTGGTAGGAAGAGATGGTGCATAAACCGTGATAATATTCATCAAAATTACATTATAGAAATTATGTAGGTACTTATTAAATCATCATCATTATTCATTAAAGATTATCATTACAATTCAGCAAGCATAATTTTTTGATAAAATTAAATGTCAAAGTAGTTATTAAATAAATTAGTCAATAAAAATTACTGTCATTAAAATTTCAATTCCAAATTACAATTATTCCACAAAAAAAAAAAAAAACAATAGATCACAATAGCATGTCAATAAAATACAGCATCGTCATCTCAAAAACGAGGAAAAATTGTCCTTTTTCATAAACTCTGCTATACTGTAATATGCTCTTTCAGTTAGTAAACTCATCAATTTACTTTTAAGAGCAGATATATTTAACGTTCTCCATGATAAAATAGATAGAAGAATACTCTTTATTATTAAGGTACACCATAACAATTACAGATATAAATGTAGACATTTTACAAGGGGTGACATAATGGACGGTCCTGTCGCTAAAAGCGATCTTTTAAAGACAACTATTGGATGGATTAAGGGCTCCCACACATAACTGCGAATTCGCAACGCATCGCAAATATCTGCGTGCGAGCTAGAGCACGAATGCACAGCAAGAATTATCGTATCGCATCGCATCGCGGTTTTGTGTGGGCGCCCTAAGGAAGGAGAGACAATACTGCAGTTAATATATCAAATATTGCTGCTTTTAAGGTGCTAAGTAATGTGAAGTTTTAGGGTCGACCAAAGTGTAGGTGATTGATAAGGTAGGTTTAAAGTTCAAAACGTTATGCACGTTAATTGGTTTTAACATGATGTAAACTTTCATTGGGAAACTTGAAGAGAAACTCGTAGTTGTAGGTACAGTCGCCAGCACATAAGTTACCAAAGACTGTCAAAGTTTGGAGAAATTTGATACTTTTGTATAACCTGATGTGCTGGCGACTGCCTGTAACAGTTCTACATTTATATCTGTAATTTTTATGGTGTACATAATAAAGAGTATTCTATCTATCTATCTATCTTCATGAGTAAACGTCGTATATTGTTTTCAGGACGCATTGCCTCACGGTATTTTATAGTCAGTGCTCTATTATAACGAACGAACACTTGGCGTGGAACAAAATATGATTAAAGCTAACTCTTCTACATTACGGGTTAAGCAATATTTTATCCCGGAAAAATGAGACGTGGAAGTGAAGTGGAGCTAGGAAGCAATTAAAAAAAAATCTCATGGCAGCAAATCGTTTGGAGTGCACGTGCCACCAACATTTTTCCAATATTGCCAGCTCGTAAATTGGCGGGGCTTGTGGATGGCATGGACTTTAAACACACGCTCCAGCTCTTGCCTTTAAAGCGTACTAATGTTTATTGTCCCAAATTATAGACATTTGCGACATAACCGCGCCAGATTTAATAACGACGTTCTATTACTGTACAGAGCTTAATGGGGATGTCAACGTCATATCCTTGAAATGTGAAGTGCCGAATTTCCATATAATAGGGGAATTAGGGAAAGTTTATTGTTTTGACGAATTCTGAACTGTAAAGTACCTAGGTGACAGTGTTGCTTAAACGTTGTATTATGGAAATTGTTTCTGAAACTTTGATTAACCTTCAAAACGATTACCATTTTTTTTTTTTAGAAATCGATATTATCGTACTTCAAAATTTCTGATATATTTTGGTTCTGATTTAGCCGATGTAGGTAAGACAAGTAGTACCTATCAACAACTTGGTAGTTGTTGGTATTGAGTATGTATTACTTCTTGTCTTAACCTCACTGGTGTGTGAGCTCCGGAGCTTTGTTGCCATCAAACCACAAAACCCATAATGGTGAATTTAAAAGAGTTCATTTTTATTTTTGGCTAATTGAGACTGTTATAGTTAGGCTATAGAATGTATGCTTCAAGGCCAGTTTCTTTCATGTTTCAGTTTAGTCTCCCTTGACTGATTAGAATACAAATACTTTATAGTTTTTTTTGTATACTTTTTCGTTAAAATAAGTTTACTAGCCATAACATTTAGGTTGCAGATACGAAAGCAGCGGCTTGGAGCGGTGGATGAGCGGGGCGATGGCGGACAAACAATTTTGTAATGTGTCGTTGGCATCGCTCCGCTCGCTGCTTTCGTACCCGCAGCCTCAAAGTCATTGGCTCGTGAATTTACCGAGTACTCCACAAGTGACAGTTTAGCAAGACTATTTAATATTCGGCGTAGGTTTCCTCTATTATTGTTACAATGACCATTCGGCCGCATAATAACTAAGTATTCCTTCAAGTGTTTACGTAACGGCTCGAATGAGTGTGGTACACAAAACTTGTCGGGCCAGGCAACAGGTCCATCCGAAAGGCAAAGTGATCGTATGTGAAGCATACAATTTGCCTCACATTGTGAAAGTTACCGTTCGTAAATTGCCTTTAGGTACCCACACGTGGCATCTGATTTGTAAGAGAAATGTTTTTGCATAAACAAGTAATAGTTGTTTTCGATTTAAATTATGCAGAGGAACGGGTGCTGGATTCTGAAATGAGATAATAATAATCTTATTATAGACAATCCCGTTCATATATTATAAACAAATGTCAAAATAAACTATCAAGGCCTCAAAGTCGAGTTGTTGCGAATTTATGTTACGAGTGTAAAGATTTTGCAGCATTTGTTTTGAATTCTTTTGAAGAAACATCTCTATTAGCTGATTGCGTTCAGAAATTAGACTAATAGCTATTGGAAGCATTAAAAACTGATGTAGATGAGCAGCATGATAGCGTTGTCGGCTGTTGAACACACATTCGGCCGACACTAGACGGGCTCTCGTTTTGTGTACAATGCCGTTAAAAATAGCTCCCGTGGGAGATATTTATGTAACTATGACCGGGTTAAGTGAGTGAGTGACATAAAACCGTCCCTTGCCTGCTTCATTGCACTTGCATTAGACCGAATCTCCGTTCGTATTGTATTAAAAGTGTATTTTTAATTAAAATCGTCTCGATCGTGAATGATCTAGTCCTGAATGTGTCAATTAGGTATCGTTTTTTTTATGCGCAATATCGCACTTAATAGTTTTATGTTCAATTATTTTCCTGCTGTGTTTATTGGCTAATATTTCTGCGAAGAGAAACCTTCGAAGTTTCGATAGTCCTTCATTTATTAAGATACTGTTTTTTTCTGAAAGTACAACACATATTTTATCTTTAGAAAAACGCCAGATAGATCACAGTCATAATATATATCTACCTAATGGATAATAGTAGGGAAATACTAATTTAGGTACGCTAATGCGATAGTTCAAAAGCTATTATGGCTTCAGAACAAAATTACAAGTTGGTAACAGGCGGCTAAACTAATTACTCATGGAGGCGTTGTCGAACTTCGGATCCATCTTCTAACATTTATATAACGGCTGCTCAAAGTACGAAGAAGGATGATTGAAATCGCACAAGCCTGGAGTTGATTCCACTTTACGGTTATTTTATAGGCCCATAGAAGTAAACCTTTTACACACCGATTTTGGCGGAATATTGAAGTCGATACCGACATTGTTTGCTCAGGACTTTGGAAAGAAGATTTGACCAAAAAAGTTTTAACTACAAATTGCGTGTAGTAATAAAGTGGGTAAAAGTTGTTTATTTGCGATCTGATCAACACCATAATGGAGGAGCAACAGATCGGCTATCTACCGATCGGTATTAAACTTATCGAATTTATTTCTTTTAAAGTATTGTAAAGGTGGTTTGTTAATAAGTTACCACAAGGACTTGAGTAGCACTCTTTTCACAATACTGAAAGTCCTGAGACTAAAAAATTATGTAGATTGCTTGTCAATTTAGAGTCCAAAGCTGGCTTACACTTTTTAGGTGTTTTGTAGGTTGTGGTCGAGGTAGGTACCTACTGAATTTGTAATCCCAAATTAAAAATCATAAAGATCATCGTCTTACCAGATGCAGCAACCATGCAACAATCTTCAAGATAATGTTTAAAAATTCTAAATAGAGCTTAAGGAGGAAGCGTTAAGGTAGCCCGCGAATGGTTTTTATGTAATTCTATAAATAAATATTTTTTTACGGCCGCGAATCATATTTAGATCAACACACAACCTGATATTGACCTGCAAGTTGCAAAAAATGTAAGAATTTTTTTTGGGTGCGAAATTATCAAATAACTTCTCCCGCTCTGGGCGGAGCGGGAGGGCGTGTCAGATTTTTAGTGACTAAAACCCACCCGTGTTCCTTCAGTTGCCTGTGTGCCAGGGCCACGGTATCCCTTTCAGACAAACCCGCAACACTGGCAGGCATCGATCCTAGCGGACCCCGTCAGTGCGTGCGGACATCACTTTGAGGCGCGCGTGGAACACAACGCGCCGTCGACCCGGGCCTGGGCCTCAAGTCTGCTATTACAATAGTATCAGAATGGTCTCGCCATTGTGAGTATTTGACAGTGTTTGTATGGCAAATCTGTCAAAATCTCACAATGAAGAGACCATTCTGACACTATTGTAATAGCAGACTTGAGGCCCTGGTTCTTAACGGACGGCGAGCTGCCCATAGCTCGCCATCCGCAAGCAAGCGCCTACAGTGGTCAGGAATCGCCAATTGATTCCCGCCGCCCAGGGACTTCTACCATGACGCTTATGCCTTTATAAAGGGGAAACTTTATACTGTAACTAAAGTATCAGTATGTGCACTGAAATCACACTTATTATGTAAATTGCGATAACCATATTAGCTAAATATCGAAATCCTGTCAAAGCAGCTTTAAATAAATGACCATGTTTACCTACACTTTTAAATTAATGTTGTCTTAGAAACAGGTTGATTACGTGTTCTCTACGTATCGCGTATACCTCCACTCTATACCCACTATTAATCAGTGTATTTTGAAACTTGTTTCAAAGCCGTAGATTAATTGGTTACTTAGTCATGCGTACAATGTTAAATAAAAGCCTTATGGGCGTAATCACTGGTGTAATAAGCTCTAGTGTATGTTCGCATGTTTTGGCCATTATTCTTTGCTTATGGGTAAGAAGACTCAATAGAATAGAGTTGTCCCGGATCTACTTAAAGTTCTATGGTGACAATTCGCGTTGCATTGCTCACAGAATAGATGGCCGTTGGGGCCGAAAGGTTCTGGAGTGGCGACCGCGTACCGGAAGACGTAGCGCAGGAAGGGCTCAGGTGGACTGATGACCTTGTGAAAGCCGCAGGAATCCGCTGGATGCGGGAAGCACGGAACCGGTCGAGGTGGCGATGCTTGGGGGAGGCCTATGTCCAGCAGTGGACGTTTTTCTGCTGAAATGATGATGATAATGATGATGATGAATTCGCGTTGAATGGTTATAACGTATTAATATCTGTATATTGTTATCTTTTGTGTGGGTACGGTGACCAGCACATGAAGTTCTCACAAACTGTTAAATCTTCACGTTCGATTTTGAACTTAATCATTAACAATTTAAAGTTTAAAATCGTTTGGAGAAATTTGACAGTTTCGTGTAGCTTGATGTGCTGGCCACTGTGCTATTTACTTTGCGAGGATCTATCTTCTATTAAAAGAAGCTCGTTACTTTTTTAAAGCACGAACTACTTAGTTCCTATTTTTGCTATAGACAAAGGAAAATGTTAGACAAATTGCGGTAAGAGACACATTGAGTAGATGCAGACAAGGATCTATTTTCCATCAGAATAAAAGGAAAATGCAATAAATATCAGAGATTTATTCGTGGAGTCCTCCCTTGCTTTAGTAGTCCGGCCATCAGGATATAGCAGAATGGATGGTTACGGTCAATTGACGCCATTTCCGAATTTTCCACTTTAGCCAAATGGCCTTATTATGAACCTTTCAGAATGTTTGTATGTATTGAAAAGCCATTTTTGCCATTTCTTTTAGGGGAATTAGAAAGAATTCCCATTTCAATTCGAATTTATTTTTATTGTGAGATACAAAATGGAGAGATGGTAATTGATGTGGCTGCTAATAGGTGCGAACCTGTGTCTTGTGAAATCAGTTAAGGGGGATGCGCTGTAGTAGCCCGCGAAATTCATATTTTCTTGCATTTTATGCAATTTGCAGGTCCGTGTCAGGTTGTATCTTGATCAAAATAATCTTATAAATCATCAATACATCTTTCTAAGTTAGATTTCGTGCAGATTCTTTAGATTTCGTTCGTTCGACGAATCTGCACGAAATCTAACTTAGAGAGATGTATTTTTTTATTGATTTTTGTGGTTAAAATTATCCATACTAATATTATAAATATGAAAGTAAGTCTGTCTGTCTGTATGTTACGTTTTCACGCCTAAAACGCTGGACCGATCGTCATGAAATTTGGCAAATATGAAGCCTGGGATATGGAGAAGGACATAGGCTACTTTTTTACGCGATAACCAACATCCACGCGGGCGGAGCCGCGGGCAAAAGGTAGTGTAAATATATATGTTTTATTGTCGCGTATCATATTTTGATCAAGATACAACCAGACACGGACCTGCAAATTGCAAAAAACCTAAGTAAAATTGAATTTCGCGAGCTACCACAGCGCATCCACCTTAAGTTCATTCATTTGAGTACGTGGGCAAAAATATATATTTTTTTTTGCTTTTTTTTATATAATTGCAAAACGTTGGGCATCTATATTAGGTTTGGAACCTAATCCAAATAATGCAAAACAACGAGCAGAGCTGTGTCTAGTAGTCTAGTAGCAATGTTGTTTTCCAATATACCGAAGAGGTCGATAAGAATTATGCGATAGTGCAGCCGACACGCGGGCGCGGCATTGACATAGTTGCCGCGTCACCACGTCATCGCGTCATGGCGTCAACGGCCCGCGGAACGCGACTCGGGCGCATGCGAAGTTGCCAATATTTTTCAAAATACAGGGTGTTTGGCAGAACGTTGAACATATGAAAATGGTGGATAGGTGGGGTCATCTGCTACTTACTCAGCCCTAATTTATTTGGCCACCCGGGATATTCTTTAAAAAAAATTTTTGCTTTCTTCTAGTTTCACCACTTTCTTAACTTTAAAGTGTAATTTTTATTAAAAATGGGCAAAACAGGCAATATTTTTTTAATCTTTAATGTTGGCTGATTCTTATAAAATTATTGCTTTATTCAGATGTTAGCTAGAAAAATAGTTATGAGTCCTTAAACTTACAGAAAGATGTAAAAAACACTTAAATCTTAATTTCAACTTGCAATAAAAAAAAAAAAACAAAAAATTATTGAGGAGTTCCAATTCTAGCAAAACATCCCTAGTGTGTGACCTTTCTAATGGTATGTAATTTGCTTATAAAAAAAAAACCTTTAAGAGTTATTCCATAATTTTATCAAGTAGGAAATTTTCGGCGAAACTCTACCTTTACGGAAAGTGAAATGCTTTGCGAAATTTAATACTGCAAGGTTGGTAAAAATTAAATGATCGATTGAAATTATGTAAGTTCTTGAATTAAGTACAAAGAAAATAGCTGTACCAGTTAGGTGCGTTAATGAAACAAATAATAAATTTTTAAAATAAAAAATAAAAAAGTCTCCAGGGGGCCAGGGCCAAATAAATTAGGGCTGAGTAATTAGCAGATGACCCCACCTATCCATCATTTTTGTATGTTCAACGTTCTGCTAAACACCCTGTATGTTTTTTTAATGTAATTGGATGGAGCCTTAGCCCAGCAGAGGAAAACAACGTAGGTAAGCAAAAAAACAAACCAGGCTAACAAGCCGACGTCACATCCAATGTCGCCTATGGAAATCTGCTATAAAGAGGTTAGAAGGGCCTTATGGGCGGGGCAGGCGCGCCGCACTTATGAGCAAACGCTCATAAGTGTGTATATATGAACACAAGTGATTATTATCAGTAAAATTAGAATTAAAATAACTTTGTTTATTACCACCATTTATTGTGAATTGTGACGTAAAACAGAGCTGCAATTAGATAAAAACGAAAAATAAATTGAATTTCGCGGCTATATCGTATGTTCCCCCCTAGGTATTTAGGAAGTCCACACTATTCATACCCCGTCCCCCCTCCTGAAATTAAAGCGAAAAATTGCAAAACTGAAGGTAACAAACTTACAATAATTTTATCGATACAAAATGTTCGACCTTTTGCTCACCGTAACATATATGAGAAATTAATGTGTGTGTGAGTGTTCGTTAAACACAGTGTTTGCGTTAGTGTGACAACCAATAGCAAACTCGAAATCTAAGTGCGTGTGGTTTATTTGTGTGCGTTATGCGCGTACATATTGGTCTCTTGCTTGTAGTGGAATTAGAGAGTGGGGAGACAAGCGGCGACATGCGTTTTAATACAAATCAGGAACTATTTCCTTCCTAACCTCTTTTATCTATTCTGTGGGTACCACCTATACCAGAGAGAAAGGTAGAAAAATATGTAGGTGTGGTGGTGCTTCTCCAGACGAGCTTCATTACTTCTTCTACTACTTTGATAAACTGAAATCTAAATAATCTGATAGCTATTTAATTATATCGGTATCGGACACCGAACTCCGTGAATGGCTAAGGGAAAGCTCCTAGTTAGTTTAATTAAATTCCAGTGTAACGTGAACGCCAATAACTTACGTAGGTTCCTTTTAAAATTCTTAACAAACACGAGTAACTATTTATTATGTAGTTTATTTCTTTCTGTCAACATGCTAGTATAAAATGCGGTACTTTTTTGTAAGATTACGTGAACAATTTAAAAATAACTTCATCCAAGGAGCGATCTTTCAGCAGTGTTCCAAAAACGTAAATTTTCATATATAATAGTAGATTGTACAGCTAGTGCATAAAAGGAGCCATTTTACCCCGAGACGTATATATCTACTCGAACCGCAGGTCAGGGTGGATAGTTAAGTAGAGCACCCTGCTTTTCACTTCGACAGGCATAAAGTATATAACAGTACTTTTTAATTTTCATCATGGTCATTCGACTTGGGTAATTCATACTACCAAGTCATAAAAACGTTTCTTTGCGTTTTTAAATAATAAAGGCAACTATGTTGTCTGGTTTTATTAAATTAACTATAGAAAACACGGAAGTGATATAAATTAAAGCAAATAAAATAAAATAACGACTTTAATCTGCGACTTTTATTGTGCGTGTGGTTGTTGGGTCTGATCAACTTAGTCTTAGAAAAAAAAAAAACTTTTTGCACAAGAGCATAAAAAGCAACTTTACGTCGCCGACGCACAACATAAAGACGAACTTTTAGAGCATGAGAAGTGAAAAGTATTTTTCGGCTCAGTAGTATTTGAAAGGCCATCGATACTATCAATACGTTTGGTGTAGGTGAAAAGTGAACATTTGTATGCATGTCGGGGTGGGCCAATACATTGCGGAACCATCGATTGTGCCCGCATCATCGAAAAACAATGTCTGATCCCGGGCGCGCCGGCGCAGGCTTCTGTCACTTCACCTGATACATATTAATGCCATGTTTTACATTGTTGTATCATGTCATGCCATTCATGTGGATATTATCCTGTATGCCAACCAGTTTGTCATACTTATAGGAATTTCTTATTTTTGTTCAACAAATTGGGTGAGGTCACGCCCGAACGTTAAACTTAATAAATATTATGGAGCGTGAATGTTATGATAACCGTTAATTACTACAAAATTTATGCGGCTTCGATTTACGATAATGCCGGTTTCGAAAATAGGACAACGTTATACGTATGTTTTAAGTAGGTATACTACGTATTTCTTAGCTCGCATGTTTAGACAAATTAGATTAATGTTACTGTTACCCTACATCGGCCCACAACAGCGGAAAAGTACACTTACAATTTTAAAGTTTCTTGATAAACTTGATATCCGGTGAGAATAAAGGGTTAGTCATTCTCTTACATTACATCACTAAAGTATTTGTAAACGTTTTGCGCAATGAAGGAGGAAAATTCAAACTAAATGTACTTAAAAGGTCGTAATAAAATTCATAAGTTTCCCGGTATTCTTGTTACCTTTGGAATTCTGAACGAAAACCAAACTGCGCTATGAAATGAAATGAAAATGTTTATTCTGTAAATAGGCTATCGGAATCACTTTTACACGTCATTTAAATTATATATTTTTTAAAGAAGCAAGATTGAGTCGACATTTCCTATCTGACTACCCCTGAGAAGAAATGGCGAAACAAACTCAGCGGTCAAAGTCTCTTTTAAAGTCCAGACGTAATGTTGGTCAGATCATGTGAGGACCATATAGATCCGTGTCTGCAGTGGTCTTTTGAGGAAAGAACCACACAAATTTGAGTGGACCTGTCCAGTCAGTGCAAGCATTTGTCAGTAATCGTGTAGCTCATCGACTCGACGAGCAATACCAAAGAAAGGACATTTGGGTAGAAGTAGGACACAAAATGCCAGACCATCATTAAAACTAAGAGAGAAAAATTAAAAAATTACGTATGACCCACATATTGCTCACATTCACATACTATGAAGAGACGAGTCCCGGTCTATGCTTTGCAATTTGCATTTATCCCAAGTGCCTGCAACAGAAACTATTCAGTTATCCGTGTCTTTTCCTATTTTTACCTTCCCTCATTAGTGGTCGGATCGTCATTACTTCATTTCTCGGTCGGAAAACGAGTTATCTGTGGGTACTCGGGTGCTGACAGGAAAATCACGTCACGGTAGGGACGTGCTTGTGCTCAGGTAATAATTAATATTAAAATATATAATAACTAGCTTTTGCCCGCGGCTCCGCCCGCGTGGATGTCGGTTATCGCGTAAAAAGTAGCCTATGTCCTTCTCCATATCCTAGGCTATATCTCTGCCAAATTTCATGACGATCGGTTCAGCGGTTTAGGCGTGAAAACGTAACATACAGACAGACAGACAGACAGATAGACAGACAGACAGACAGATAGACAGACAGACAGACAGACAGAGTTATTTTCACATTTATAATATTAGTATGGATATAAATGTTATGTTCCGTGTAGTGCCGGACGTAAAGAATAGCACTACCCCATTTCCTTCCTTGGGTGTCGTAAAAGGCGACTGAGGGACTTACTAGAGAATGGGCAGCAGCGTTCTCTATGCATTTTTACACCATACGATCGCCAACCCGCCTGCCAAGCGTGGCGATTATGGCAAATCCCTCCTTTTGGAGGAGGCCTATGTCCAGCAGTGGACGTCTTTCGGCTGAAATGATGATGATGATGAATAAATATATGTTAATCAAAATATTTAATTTCACATAAACCTACATGGGCCATTATGAAACGTCAGAAGTTAGGTTAGGTTCCAATTGGTCGTTTCCTATGAAAAATTGCCGGCAAGAAACTCCACGGTTACTCTTTTAGAAATAATTGGTTTTAACAATATTTTCAAATTACTGTGTTGATAGTTATGGGATTGATAAATTTACTTAGTGCTATTCTGTCAAAATCTCACCGTGAAAACTTAGGTGGAGTGAGCTTGAAGTGAGCTGTCTATCCACCTGTAGTGCAATTCTGTTAAAATCTCACGGTGAAAACTTAGATGAAGTGAGCTTGAAGTGAACTGCGATTCCACCTGAAGCTTGGGATCTACACTATGGACAGCTCACTCCACGCTCACTTCACCGTCGTTTTCACGGTGAGATGGTTACAGAATAGCACTGCAGCAGTGCTATTCTGTAACCATCTCATCGTTATATCTATTGTCAATAGTGTCAATTCCAAGCATCAGGTGGAATTACAGCTCACTTCAAACTCACTTCACCTAAGTTTTCACCGTGAGATTTTGACAGAATAGCACTACTTAAGCTAGGGATTGACACTATTGATAGCTCACTCCACGTTCACTTCACCTAAGTTTTCACGGTGAGATGGTTACGGAATAGCACTGCTGGTTCTTTAATAATTTATTAATAACTTGTTATTTTATTTGTTCATATACTCCGATTATGGGATATGACACGAGAACCTACTCTTATTTCACAAAACGTAGGAAACATCTACGTTTTGTGAAATAATATTAGATATTTAAATTAAAAAATTTACAGTACCTTCAACCGATTTTGACTTCTATTGCGTTGGTGGCATTACAAATGGTAGCTGCAGTAAACAGTTGGTATTGTAACCACTTTTTTACTTTTAATGCCATCCTTATGCCTACGGAATAGAAGTCAAAATCGGTTGAACGGACTGTATAAAAGGTTTTTCAAATGTCTAATCTTATTTCAAATGCAGTATAGTAGATATCTATTTATTTATTTAAAAAAACTGGACATAGGCTATTTGACTAAGTATCTACACGAATGTTTTACGCACAATTTTATGGTAAACAAATAAAAATAATTGAGTACCTCGTTGGTCTATTGGTCGCAAGCTCTACTGCTAGGAATAAGGTCCTGGGTTCGATTCCCAGGTCAGACAAAGTGTTATTTGGTTTTCCACCAGGAATTTCTCAGTAGCAGTCCAGAGTTTGGATTTGTGCCGACTGCCGGTTGATAGCAATATGCTCACCTCCTATTATAATATGGGACTTAAACATAACTGGTGAAATGTAAGTGTTGTACACATGGCCACAAATCAAGCTATACATTTCCAGTATAAGCGGATCTCCCATTGTATAGGATTTCCGTACGATGCGAGATCAGCCTGAACTGGAATGTATAGCTTGATTTGTGGCCGTGTGTACAGGTAGGTTTATTTTTTATTTTTTATACAGATTATTTTCTATTTTGTGAATGTGAGATCGTTGTAGGCCTAGTAGAGTGTAGATTTGTTGGCACTTTTCTATTTTGTTAAGTACCTGGTAATTGTTGAAAGGCCTACACTGTCCTCCCATACCTATTATCACTGTTATTTAATAATATTGTAAAGCAATTATTTTTAAAAGATTAACCGTGGAGTTTCTTGCCGGCTCTTCTCCATAGGAAACGACTAATTGGAACCGTGCACCTAGCTTCTGACGTTTCATAAGTGCCTATGTAGGTTTATGTGGAATAAAATATTTTGATTTTGAGGTACCTACACCTCTGCCTATCCCTCCGGAGATTTCAGGCGTAATATTATGTTATGTTATGTAAATAAAAATAAAAGAACACGATCCTTATTACGCTTACCATTTTTGATTTTACGACATATAACGTTAAAGTTGAATGTGAAAGTATTTTTTTGTAATATTGTCTCCCTGAAAAGTGTTGTAGGTACCTACTACCTACTTTATTTGGCTATAGTTACGCATTTTATTATTATATTTGCCATCTTTGAAGAAGTAAGTAGGTTAACCACATACCAAACGCACCCCTTTTATGGTTCCGTACCTAAAGGGTAAAACGGGACCCTATTACTAAGAGTCCGCTCTCCGTCCGTCCGTCTGTCACCAGGCTGTATCTCATGAACCGTGATAGTTAGTCAGTTGAAATTTTCACAGATGATGTATTTCTGTTGCCGCTATAACAATAAATACTAAAAAACAGAATAAAATAAATATTTAAGGGGGCTCCCATACAACAAACGTGATTTTTTTGCTCGTTTTTGCTCGATATTAATAATGGCAACAGGTAGACGCTTGAAATATTCACAAACCATATTAATTTATTATTATTTTTATTTTTTAATTTATTTTTAAAGTACAGACACGATTTTTTTGCCATTTTTATAGATAACTTGCTTTTGCCCGCGACTCCGCTCGCGTAGTTATCGCGTAAAAAAGTAGTCTATGTATGTCCTTCTCCATATCTCAGGTTATATCTCTGCCAAATTTCATGATAATCGGTTCAGCGGTTTAGGCGTGAAAACGTAACATACATACAGACAGACAGACAGATAGATAGACAGACAGACAGGCAGAGTTATTTTCACATTTATAATATTAGTATGGAAATTTGTATGGAAATAGTATGGATGGTATGTATGTAACCCTTCATGCGCAAGTCCGACTCGCGCTAGATTTTCTACAATACATTTGCAGAAAATCTACAAAATAGGAACAAAGATTTACTAATGTAAACAAGTACGCGTCACTGCACTGCACACTGTACGCGTTGATCAATGCGACACTGCACTTCTGTCTTGATGAATTTTAGTTTCGCGCGATTTATGTTATTATCTCCTTTTGGGTTGATGGTTGCAGTCCGGATTGCTACCATTCGCGGGCCGGATATGGCCCGCGGGATGTAGTATGTCCATCCCTGAGTTAGATAAATTATTCTTGTTTAGTTTGTACTTGGAAATTATAATAATAAACAAGAATTATTTACGAAGCATTTTATTATCTTAAAAATCTCTACGCGAGCGCTACGAAAAAGGCTCTAACTGTTTTCAACTGAAAAGCTTGATGGGTTATCCTTTAGAAACCACAGATCTTCCATATTTTTAGGAGCAATAATATTAAGTTCAGCGATTGTTATCACAGGAAATGGAGGATTCTAGTTCGATATTAATAACATTCATTCCAATGGTTTCCGGAGAATAATGAATTGAATTCTGTATCCATTTGCCGAAGTTGATTTTCAGTGAGTAGGGGTACTCGTAGTCAGTTGTTTATTTAACGAAAAGTCAGTCGACAAAATAGTGAATGGTTTCTCTCAATAAAATAAATTTTATATTAGAGTTGTTGGGTACAAGAATGTTTTACAGTTATTTTAAGTTACTCCAATATTTATCATAATCTGCACCGTAATTGCGTAACACACGAGTAGTCACAATCCGAATGATATTGAAGGATATTTGCTTTATGTTCAACGACGTAAATAACGCAATGAATGTTGTTGAACTGTCAAAATGAAACCCATTCCTACTGGAGCGCTACATTCCGAGTTAAGCCGTAATCGGTCATAGCACTCACATCAATAATTTGCTTTCCGATTTAGAATATCACGATTATGACAGCTGAGAGCTGTTTGACAGCGCTCACGTATTAGGATAATTATGGTCGGCGTTATCGCAAGATGGCGCATGTAATGACGTCATCTATGACGATTCACGGGACATCGTTATCACGCTTACGCCAATTCGGTACGCGTATAAGCACGCTCAAATCGATTACAGTGCAATTCGGAATGCAGCCTAAGTGAAAGAAGCAATTACCCGGCAGGTTTGCAAGCGTGGTTTTGGTGCATCCACACCGAAGTTACTTTTTGTAGAGCAACATAACTTTCTATAACTTTTGCGGCTTTTTCTATATCTTTACTAACACTTGCAAACGTTGCTCCACAAAAAGTAACTGCAGTGTGGATGCACCTTAAGGCCTGGGCCTCAAGTCTGCTATTACAATAGTGTCAGAATGGTCTCGCCATTGTGAGTATTTGACAGTGTTTGTATGGCAAATCTGTCAAAAACTCACAATGAAGAGACCATTCTGACACTATTGTAATAGCAGACTTGAGGCCCTGGTTCGAAAATATAATCTTTTGATCCATTTTGACGGCTGTTTTAGAGTTATTTTCTCCAATATTTATCATAATCAGGTTTGCGAATGTGTGTTAGGTGGCTAGCTAGTAAATATTAACGGTCATGTACGAGCGGTAGAAAATTATATTAGGGAGAGTAAGCAGCACCCTTACCTAGAGCGGTTTGTTTGCCGCTTTATCGATTCCTGAAGTATTGCTGCTGATGGTTCATAATCATAATTTAGACTACAGAGCTTCAGATTAACACAAAAATAAATAATTTGGTATAAAAGTTTCTCCCAAATCCTTCAAGAGTTCCTGGAAGCATTTGGGGGAGGCCTTTGCCCACCAGTGGGACATAGCAGGCGAAAAAAAAAAAAAAGAAACAAAAAAAAAAAAGAAACCGCGGTGTTGAGACATGAATAAAGACTTCATAAAGACGATAATTGATGGAAATGTGATAGCTCCGGTATGATATTCGATAACACTTAATAGGCACTCTAGCTTTCATGCTTTCCTTTCCCTACAAAATGGTTGAGCTGGATTGATAGATAGATAGATAGATAAAACATTTATTTAGTGCACACAAAAGACATAGCACAACACATAAGAGCATAAACGATGGTGCGATGGTACTGATCCATACGTCATGTTCGTGAACGGGCGCCGTCAGTTGGGACTGGTCATCTCTTGACTGCCAGGGCTCATTTTTAATTTTATATTTTGAATTGTTTTAATAGTTTTTACATTGCCTCACATATTGTAGAAGCAACAAGAATAATGTACCCAGGATTTTTGTAAATCTTGATTAAAGAGTGTCCTTGGAGTTTCTTGCCCGTTCTTCTCCACAGTGATCTACGTATTGGAATGGGCATCTAGCTTCAACTTTCTGACTAACTGACCGTCTCTTTGACAATTCAAAAGTGCCTGTAAATGGTTTATTTGAAATAAATGCTTTGAGTTTGAGTTTGAATATCTTGGTTCTCCTTTGTGGCTAGTTGTTTCCCCAGTTTTCTATTTCTCTGGGAAATAAGCAATTAATTTTTAAGAAGTTCTACACCTTCCATCTAACTGTCGTAAGTCCGAGACCATCAAAGAATAATGAGGTCTAGGATTTCAGGAGGTTAGAAGTTATAGAAGATATACGGTTTACCTACTGTAGAGGCTTTATCCGACGTGGCTTTTGTAATCAACCTCTGCGTACGTTACAAGTTACTGGCATAAAACTAAGAGATATTATAAACACAGCTATTTCATATATTTAGAAGCAAATATGCCTTTTGTACTGTAAAGGTCGTAGCACATTTATCAAATCGGAAAGGGATCGTAACCGTATCGCCTTTCGCGTCGCCGTCGAACAGTCGTCAACCTTACGTAAGCACGTAACCAAAGCGGATCAGAAGCTCCGATACGTCGACTCGGCTACGGCTAGGCGACGCCGCGCTTACGGCTCGCCGACCGCTGGTTGACGGCTAGTTATTGATTCTATGTCACACCTCTTGTATGGGGACGATCCACTGTGCGCGGGAGGGGCGTGGACGAAGAGACGTAAGCTAGGGTACGGAGAGCCGTAAGCTAGGCTACGGAGAAACGGTTCTCCGTAACCTAGCTTACGTCTCTTCGTTCACGCACCGCACCGCGGTTGTGAGCTTGTCCCGAGGCGAGGCGATTACGTTACGATTCCGATGAGTGTGCGTTGCAGTAGGAAGTTTCATACAAATAATACTGAACGGCTCGAGTTGATACGGTGACGATCCCTTTCCGATTTGATACGTGTGCTACGACCTTAAGACTCTGCTGGGAGTAATAATTTTCTCTGCTGTAAGAGCGTAGAGCTCCTAAAAATGGCGTGTTATAAGTATATTGATCTCGTAAGTAATTGTTCCTATCAATAAAGCTAGGTACTTATTTTACATCATGCCGGGGGCGATTAGCTCTGGTTGCTGACTATCAATTCTTTTTTCTGTCCTTCTAAATATGAAATAGTGTTTACTGCGGAATTTAAAGGTGTGGAGGCCCTGAGGCAAACAAGAAGTGGAGGTCCAGTTTTCTTTTTTGAATAAAAGGTACCTTCTGAATGTGAACTTTTTTTCTTTGATGGGGCACAAAGGATGTATTATTTTCTTATCGAACAAAAAAATCAAATTGTGAAGGCCCCTTCTTTGTGGAGGCCCGGAACTAGAGGCCTTGTTGCCCTGCCCTAAATCCGGCCCTGCATCAATTTAAAACACATTCGCGGTGTGGAGGCTGCATGGGCTAAAACCTCAGTACTTTTACCCAACCACATTTATGTATGTGTTTGTAAATATGTGAGCACCATGTATCTAACGCATAATTAATTTGTCTGTCATTGCTTCACTTTTCATTCTTTTTACCTATTGTGGTATAGTAATTTTACTCTAGGTAAGTGCATCGTCTTCACATAAAAATAATAATTAATGAATACAAATATTGTTAACATTTTAAGGTCCGTATTATAGAACGTCACTCAATACTCAAGCGTTACTTAAGACTAGATTCAAGCCATTTGATTGGTTGAAACTAGTTTTAAGTAATGCTTGAGTATTGAGTGACGTTCTGTAATACGGGCCTAAAAGAGTAAGTATGGAGTTTCTTGCCCATTCTTCTCCATACGTAACTACCTTTTGGAAGGGAAAACTACGAGTAGAATCAATTAATTATTTTTGTACATTTTGACGTTCAAAAGTGCCTATTTGAAATAAATGATTTGACTTGACTTAGTATCTTAAAAGTGCATTTTGTCTAAATAATACAAGTAGTAAGTATCTATATTTATTTGAAGTTACTCATTGTATTGGACGTTATTGATATCGGTGAAGGAAAAACATTGTGAGGACAACTGGACTTCTCTCTATCTATACATATAATAAAATCGTAGCGAAGTCAAATCGCTACATTGAATATTTTTGAAAAAAAGTAATTGCCACGAGGTAGGAGGAAGTAATTGGAACGATTCTGATGCCGAAAATATAGTTTTTAGAATTTTTGTCTGTTTGTCTGAATGTATGTTCCAGCTAAACGCAAAAACTACCGGACAGATTTTGTTCAAATTTTGCATAGATATTCCCTATAGGTCTGGTCAAATTACTACGTATAAATTATCACGCTATTTGCTATGTGGGATGAGCAGTATTGCATTATGTTTTGAGATGGGTCCATAAGGGCAGGTACCTTAACTGAGGTCGCTACAAGAAAATGGTCTTAAGAGATCTTTAACTTATAGAAAAAAATAGATCTGCGTTCACAGATTTTGAAAAAAAAAAAATGTACAGTCAGCAAGAAAATGGGCAATTTTCACAAAAAAATTTTTTGATGCCAATCAATCCTGTTTCTTACGAGGATCAAAAAACTCTATAGGACCAACTGAGGTTTGAGTACTAGAAAAGTCAGAAATCGAAAAAAAACTTTTCCCATACAGTTCGTAGGAATGATACTGAGATGACAACAGTCGAATTATTCAATTACTACTTCGCTGGGTTGATAGTCAATTATGACATATTACCCTATTTCAGTTAAATTTCAACAAAGCAATGCAAATCTGATTTCGATTTCAATGAATTGATATTTTTTGTGCTTCTTTTTAGGGTTCCGTACCAAAATGGTAAAAAGGAACCCTTATGGTGCAACTCAGTCTGTCTGTCCGTCTGTCTGTCACAGCTGGATATCACAAGAACTAGTAAAGCTATCAAATTGAAATTTGGAATAGTTTGAGATGACGTTTGCCCAACTATTTTGCAAATAAGAAACATTTTTTTTTGCATCTAGGATTTAACGGGGGTTTTAAAACTCGAAGTCGGTCTACTAGGGCATGTGGAGTATCGTATGAAAGAGCTCTATTTGCACATTCTCAAAAAAATATTGGGTCGCATTGTTTTCGACTTTTGATTAAAAAAAAAATACCATTCCACCCCTATCTCCCTCATGCGTTCCGCCTCCTCCTTCGCGCGCATTACTGCTTCGCAGGAGGTGACAGCCTCCCATGCACTCTCGCTCCGTACCATGGCCTGGACCAGGACCGGACGCCAGAGATCGTCGCCATCGATCGCCTCCGTGAGGACACGGCGGTGCTCTACCCAAGCCGGGCAGGCCTCCACCGTATGTATACCGTGTCCTCCGGACGATCCACACAGTGGTAACACCCGGGCGTTTCCTTCCGCCTTATCCTAAACAAGAATCTCCCGAAACAACCGTGTCCGGTGTGGACCTGCGTCAGGCGGAAGGTGAGGACGCCGTGGCGCCTCTCTAGCCACTCCTCAAATAGGGGACGTATACTTGACTTCCCGTGTGTTAACAATTACAATGTACTGTTATATTATAATAGTGATAGCTGTTTGTCAGGAATAATCTGTAAGAATGACAATGAGAAACATTCAATGTATCAGTGTTGTGCCATTAGTGTATATCCAGGAACACAGGCCTTCAATAATTCACTAGAAAAGAGCTGGTGGACCTGCAGACAGTTCAGGGAGGCTATGCCATTTTTAGATGGTAGGCTAACCAGGCGGTTATTACTCCTGGACAAGACCAGCCTGCGCCTGGTGACGGGGACCATCACGGGACACTGCTCGCTTAACCAACACTTCCACACAATATAGGACAATCCTCTGTGCAGGGCTTGCATGGAGGCTGAGGAAACCGTCGTGCATGTGCTGTTTGAATGCACAGGCGTCACCCAGATTAGAACAGAAATCCTCGGCGTACCCAGATCTTTCACAGATGTTCTAAACAGTCCGGGAGACATAATTTTCTTCTAGAGGGAGGTGGGCTGATTGGAATAACCACTGATGGCCGCCATGGCCCATGTACAATGGTCGACCTGAAGGACTAAGTGCGGAAACCAAACCCTTTACCATAGAACATGGAACTGTACGTTGCTTGCTCTCGCTTCATCAGTCCTGACTCTCTGTATATTTTGAATGCAGTGGCCAAAACTACAAACGTAGTAGGTATTTAAGGAAGTTTTATTAAAATGTGGCTGGTATTTTAGTATATTGTGTCGTGTTACGACTTCCACGCGAACGAAGTCGCGGGCAGAAGCTAGTAGTTAATATAACTTTGAAATCGCCAACCCGTTTTGAGCAAGCGTGGTGATCAACACTTGTCACTACTCTGTATGAGAAGAGGCCTTGCCCAGCAGTGGAACAATATTGGGCTACTAGTGTGGCTGATATGTTTTATTTATAATTTCATTACCTGCTATTGATTGAAGCCTGTCATAATAATAAAGTTTCGTTAACGATGCTAGTACTTTGATATACGTACCTAAGTATCGAAGTGAAAGAGCGCATGAATAATGGATTTCTTTGTTTTGTGTTTTAATTAAGTACCTAATTATTAAACTAAGCTACGCGAAGTGTTAGTTGTACTCTTAGCAGGTATTATTTTTTAAAAAATTAGTAGGGAATTGTAGAAAAATATTTTTAAAGATAGAAATTAAATTTCTGTATAACGTTTGGTTTCTTTATTATTCTTTACAATCTGTTAATTAATAATAAATACTTAATGAAACAAAAAAAAAAAAATAGATAAACAATGCTTACCATGATCCAAGTTAAAAACTTCATAATGTCCAAGTTCGTAACTTTTTCACTAAATAGTTTAGAATTTAATTAACCATTAGTCACAAAGTAAAATCACTTAAATTTATATTTCAGTTTTATCCAGTATATAATTATTTTCCCGCCATTACGTAAAGTTTGACACGCGATTCGCGAGTCGTAGAGATGGGCGCGCGTCTGTCGTCCTCGGATGACAGTTATAGACTGGCGGGCTAAAGAATACCTACAGACTACATCGAGTTTTCGAGTTGACTGACTGGTAAGGTGAAATGGTGATGACGTAGATCTGTGGTCGTCAGAAGCAGAAATGCTTTGCTCTGACTCATTTCGCGAAACACTGATCCTTTTTGGGATAATCCACCCTCTGTAACTACTTAGATGCGCAAATAGGAGCTTTCCTTTAAAAGTTTTCACAAATTGCTTAATCTAATTAGGTAAGTATATATTATATTTATTATGTTTTAAGTAAGTATATCCCGAAGGCTGTGGCGGCAGACACTTCCTCCGCCATAATAAGGCAATTTGTGCGAAGACCAAATTTTATTATACCATAGTTAGACCATTAATTACCATTTCTCGTTGCGTCTAGATATTGTGTGGTCTTCTCACAAATTCGTCTTTAGTTTAAGTTAGTAACAATAGTGATTTAAGTGCAAACATGTTACTAACAATTTATGAATCTTTTGTGTTATCCGAAATAAAATGTTTTTTTTTTTTTAATTAGCTTTTAAATTACAATTTGATTAAAACTATGTAGATTTTTAGAACTTGGTTGTTTTGATTCACAACTAATTAGGTACATATTGTGAATACACGCAGTTACTGTACAAAATTAACTACACTGAAATAAATAATTAGGTAGCCGAACTAAGGGTGAGTTTCACGAAACTACCATTAGTTTAACGGAGACTTTAAATTGATGCTGTCACTTTCTTTTTGATACAAAATGTAAGGGATAGCATCAATTTAAAGTCTCCGTTAAACTAATGGTAGTTTAACGGAGACTTTAAATTGATGCTGTCACTTTCTTTTTGATACAAAATGTAAGGGATGGCATGAATTTAAAGTCTCCGTTAAACTAATGGTGGTTTCGTGAAACTCACCCTAATACTACTTCAAAAATAACTCAAGTTTAGTTATAAGGAAATAAACTTTGTTTAAATTAACAAAACTGATTTGTAGTGAGCAAAACAGGGTTTTGTAACAGATAACATCTAGTTCGCAAGTCACAATTTTTGTGTAAACAGTAATCAAAACTTTTGTTACAGTTATGCAAACATTTCTTTCAGTGTACTCACACAAGTCAAAACCAAAATTCTTTACCGACTTTGAACGAAGAAACGCGTTTATCTACATACTCATAAAATAATCATTGGACTTCCGTTTTCACTGTGAATTTGTGAAATCGTCCAAAGACTACGAATACTTTATCATCGGCATGGCATTATGAATGGAACACATTATACATAACCGGAGTGCGGTCAAGGCGAGCATGCTTGTTGCACTATATGTATACCTAAGTATATTACGTACAGTCGCCAGCACATCACGTTATACGAAACTGTTAAATTTATCCAAACGATTTTAAACTTAAAATGTAAATAGTTAAGTTCAAAATCGAATGAGAAAATTTGACTGTTTGACTTGATGTGCTGGCGACTGTACCTACCTGTAACATAGTATGTTACGTGTGTGTAAATAGATAGGTATACGAACGCGTCATTAACTGTAAATTAAGTTACCTTGTAGTTTGATGTAGGGTGTACCCACATTGTCCACAAGCACAATTTTTTTTTGCTGTCTCTCCCTTGTTAATCTGAAAATATCTAAGTAGCCAGGCAGGTATGACTCTGACCTTCGGATAGTTACTGGAATCTAAACATTCAATAGTTGGGTTACGCAAAGGTCACACACACCATCAATCAGTACCTACAGCCTGTCACAGCCACAGGTAATTCTTGGATAATTGTCTTTTAATAGAACGGCCGAAACTATTACCTACATTATTTGATATATTTATTTATTTACTAGCTGTTGCCCGCGGCTTTGCCCGCGTGGATGTCAATACTTCCCTAGTTGAATTGGATTTTATCCAGATAAATCCTCTTCTGTAAAATTGACTACCCCTTTTCACACCGTTAGAGGTAGTTTTGAAAAACCTTGATACATGTTATTCTTTATTTTTGGTCGCAAGTATTTCTACTGAGTTTCAAGTTAATCGAACCGCGCGTTAAAATTCCTACATACAAACTTTGACACCCCGCAATCCCCCTTTGAGGGGCAGTTTTGAAAAACTAATAATGAAAAATGTTATTACTTACTTAGCAACTATTTGTGCCAAGTTTCAAGTTAATCAACCAAATGAATAAGATGTTTCATAGAAACTTTCATCCCCTATTTTATCCCCTTAGGGGTGGAATTTTCAAAAATCTTTTCTTATTGCACCCCTAGACCTCATAAGGAACCTAAGTGCCAAATTTGGAATATCTAGACCCAGCGGTTTGGGCTGTGCGTTGATATGTCAGTCAGTCAGTCACTCAGTCAGTTTCTTCTTTTATATATTTAGATTTATTTATTTATCACATGGAAAACCAACAGCTTTACATAAACACAATAAATAAACTGGCATAAGAAACATGAAGCCAATTATAGGTTTTCACGGCTAGCTATCGCAACTAACTATTTACATTAGGTAATAAGTTAAAAGACTAACAAACTAAATATAAAAAAACAAAAAATCAAAGAAACACAAAAACACACTTAGGCGTCGAAGTACTCGTCCGCATCGCTGTCATCCGGAAACGTGCCCAGAAGACTGGCATTGCCACGGTGAATGGCAATGCTAATTCTTTGGCCAAAGAACGAGTCAGCCCTCTGGTCACGAGAAGTGTCGACCAGTCGGCGAGAAATTTCCTTAAAAAGGAGACTCGGGACCCATGACCCGAGCGTTTCGACCCCAAGCGGCTCAAAACTGTAGTTACCCATAAGGTATTTGCGACGCTTGAGGGTCTCAGCAGCCGCAGCAGCAGCGCCAGCACAGCCAGCCGTACTTGAAACATGAGATGGCGCAAGGGTGTCGACACAGGTTGCGTCCCACACCAGAGGCCTACCCACCTTCCAAGGCAACAAAGTCATGCCGTCTGGTTTCTTGTCATGGTCTCGTACCAAGCCGCTTGGTATATAGGGTACCTACATTATTTAAGGTCGATTTTTCAATCGTCAGATAGCTTTCATAAAAAGAACTAGTTTCTGCCCGCGACTTCGTTCGCGTGAAATTTCTTGTTCCCCGACCCTTCGCCCGTCCGCGATATTATTTTGTTTTCACTTAAGAGTTTTTTTTTTTTTCGTTTTACTAAGCTCTTAACGGTCACAGCGTGATGTTAAATAGCCTATAACCTTCCTCAAGAATTGGGCTGTCAAATACAAAAATATTTTTTCAAATCCGACTGGTAGTTCCAGAGATTACCAAAATCACACAACATACAAACTTACAAACAAATTTTACCTCTTTATAATATTAATTTATCGAAAAATTTGAGTTATGAGATGATAGAAAACAAAACAAAAAGCCTGTTCTAAACTTTTATGTAAGTAGTCACAGATCTGGGCCGATATTTTGGTAAGCTTTTCCTACATTGCACCTCTCCACTGGTGCCTCTATTGTCTGTCCAGTTGTCTTATTTTGGTCAGACTAGTCCCCGCAAGTCTCTCGATTGACGTAGATAAAATGTTGGTAAGTACCTACCTATACCTACTTGGGCACCTGAACAACTCATGTTAATTCCCCCATGTTTTATGGATGTCTTGTGGCATTTGGGGAAAACTCTATTTCTTACACATACTCACGGTTGCTTTGACCATTGAAAATTGCTCTAAGAACTATCTCAAGTACACACTGGTTCGTAAGAAACACGGAAATACATGGATACCTGGAGATACCTACTGTAAAGGAGGAAGCCTGTAAAATAAGCAAGAGATACAAAGAAAGACTCAATAAACACACAAATGAATTGGCTAAGAACCTATTAAATCGACAGGAAGATGTAACTCGCCTAAAAAGATGGCAAATATTAAACATAAACCAGAGAAACTAACTATGTATATAGTCTCTGCCAACTCATACGGTGCTGTTTAATTGAGATGTGTAGTTAGCAGATATAAAAGGGGAAAAAAAAAAAGAATCCTCACTGTTGTAAAATCCAAGTATTGTACCACATTGCCCACATAGCATATAATTAGGCTACTCAGTAGTAGGTAGGTACCTCTATGGTTGTGATGCTAGACACGTTCCACTCTTCATATTTAAGAATTACTATGTTTAATAAAATACTTACATTGTCTGCATACAATATACCGACCAAAGATATAAAGCATTTCTTCACACTCGTTGCCTCCCAGGTAGAGGAAACTGAGCACTAACTGATAACAGAATGATTCAGTGTCGATTTTGTTCGGCTGCCAAATGTGCCATAATGATACACATCCACTGTTGAGCGGATACGAAGCGACGGGTTGATGAAAAAATCGTTATCAGCTGGGTTCATTCCAAAAACTTAAGACAAAGGGAAGATCTTATAGCTATTAATCATGTCTTTATCTCGATTGCTTTCAGATGGTGTCCTAAATCCATTTATAAGCAGTTACGAGACTGTCAAGTTTTTATTTTCACTATGAGAGTTTTAATGAGAGAGGTTTATTAAAATTCTGAGAATGATTGAGCGAGTTGATAGATTTTAAATGTTAGACTGGGACCTACTAAGTATCCCTCTGTATTCAATGTCCCTATAAGTCTATAACTCTATGATAACCCCATTTAGACAGGAAGCGGTGTTGTGGCGTAAGTTGGGAGAGCCTTATCAGGCCTGTGTCCAGCAGAACAATGTTAAAACGTGCATTGGAATAGGAACACAAAAAAATCCAGCCAAGTGCGTGTCAGACCACGCACAATGAAGGGTTCCGTAGTTGGGATGAATTTAGCCCAAGAACAAACCTCGCATTGTAGTTGAGAAAAAAGGTCTACAAATGTAAATTTGTACGCAAAATATTGCGTGATTTACCTACCATGTTATTTTAAGACTGTAGACTTTTTATAGGTTTCCCTGTAATCTATAAATATAGAACTATTCTCAGTTTAAAAAAAAATATAATTATAGGCTCAGCAGTTTCGGAGATAAGAGCCCTCCCCTTATGGAATGGTCAATTTTCTTTAATAACTTTATAACCAATTATTTTGAAATTATAAAAAATATATATTTGAAATCCTCATAACAAGTCCTTCCATTTTATATGTCACACGGTAGAGTTTGCAAAAGCTTTTTTTTAATTTTCAAATTTTCCCCCGAAAAGTGAACCCCCATTATCAAAATTAATTTATTTACGTTACTCCGATGTATTTGGGTCATAGAAATTCATATTGTGTACCAAAGAACTTAATCGGTCAAGTAGATTCAGAGCAAATCGGCTGTGACGGACAGACAGACACGCGTGATCCTATGAGAGTTCCGTAATTTTCCTTTTGTGGTACGGAACCCTAAAAAACGAATTAAAAACTTCTTATCATAGTTCAAGATATCAATGTAGCTCTAGCCAGTAAGAGGTCACAAGCACTGTGTCCAAGTCCTAACAACAGATGTGCTGAGAGGAGGAAGTTTTAATCCATTCGATCTAAGTCGTTAAACCACGGGGGAGTTTGTGTGCTTTGTGGAGCGGCGTGTCACCGCAGCGTGACTCGATGGTGATAGCATTAGCTTTCGACAGCTTTCAACTGGCGAAGTGGGATTCCGTGTACTTTATTCGACGAAGCAAAAAAAAATTAAAAAAAACTGGGCATGGTTTGGGGACTGCCCATAGAAGTGAAAACTAAGTAACTTGTGAATTGTGTTGTCGAGCTATTAGACTATTAATTTCGAGCGTTCGGTGACGACGACGCGAGTTACATGATTTTTGTTCACCCAAAAAGTACACATACATACACAGTATACATATCGCCTTTTCGCATGACAAGTGTACAATTTCAAATATATTCGAAATTGAGTTAATATGCGGAAATGTTTGGTATCACCAGTATTTTTCTCTTAAAACGCTCTCCTGTAAAATTTGTAAGTTTTGAGACTATACAGTTTTAATGCGAGAAGACGATATACTTAGCTCATGGAAAGCGCTCGGTGACGATGACGCGAGTTCCATGATTTTTGTTCACCCAAAAAGTGCTCAAGAAAGAAGTTTTCACTTCAAAAACACTATTAGCGCTCGGCGCACTTGGATTTTTAATATAGGTACTTGTCTTGTGTATAAGTTAAATACTGTTGTAACACAGTCTTGTTATATTTTTAGTTTAGTTTGTGTCTAGCCGTGAGAGTACGTTCGTTTGCCGACATTTGATAAATGGAACTCTAGCAGCTGTCTTGCATCTGAACAACACACTCCCACATAGAGTTCTGTCTGAAATGCTTTCAAAGTAGGTGGATCTAAGTAGCCTATCTCGTTCTGTCAGGCGATAAAATCTTGTGCATTATATTCACCTTTGTGATTTATATCAACGTTTTGATTCTACCATAAGAGTTTTGAGGCATTATTGGGAGAACATCAAATCATAGAAATTTGGAAAAACGAGAAAAAATTATAAAAAAATGATTTCATGTGCTATGAAAGCCAAAGCTATGAAAAAGGCAAAGATTTCAGTTTTCAATGAGTTTGCAAAAACAAACATGCTAGTATTTTGTCTACAAAGACGACAGACGATCTCATTATAATGGTATCAATGTCTCTGATCTTATTCACGACTCTAGTTTCTAAACCACGGCTAGAAAAAGAGCAAATGAGATACATTTGTGTCTATTTATAAATGCTGACGTTTATGACATTTTATGAGCCACTCAGGGTTGGATTTTAGTCATCAATAAGTTGATAAGCATTAAGTAGATACGTTCCTACACTTCCAATGTTTTATGTAATTACTAGCTTCTCCCCGCAACGTATCGTATCCTACGTGATATTCCAGGTTATAAACTATATGTGTGCCAAATTTCATCCAAATCTGTTCTGCCCTTTTAGCGTGATTGAGTAACGAACATCTAAATATACAAACTTTCCCATTTATAATATTACTAGCTCCTGCTCGCGGCTTCGCCCGCGTTGCTTATCTATACTATCTATACTTAATATTATAAAGCTGAAGTTTGTTTGTTTGGTTGAACGCGCTAATTTCAGGAACTTCTGCTTCGAATAGAAAAATTCCTTTAGCCCATTTATCGAGGAAAGCTATAGGCTATATAACATGACGCTAAGACTCTAAGGAGCCGAGCAAAAAGGTAAAAAGAACACTAAGCGAAAACGAAGTAATAGCGCGGTCAGGCGATGCGATGCATGAAATTTCACGCAGACGAAGTCGCAGGCAGAAGCTAGTTCTAAAATAAAAGCATATGATACTCCTTATAACATCAGCTATCTGCCAGTGAAAGTCCCGTCGAAATCGGTCCAGCCGTTTCGAAGATTAACCGGAACAAACAGGCAGACAAACAACAATTTTAATAATTGCTTTTTTTGTTATAAGTACCGTATATACTTTCATATGCATTTAGTAAAAAGCTGTTCTTTTGACAATACAAACAGACATTTCAATTTTATTTATTTGTATAGTTTAGTATTAGTAAGAAGACTATTAGTACCTATGATATTTGAATCATAATTCATTGGTTCAAATCGGCTACAATATCTATCACAGATGTTCGAACTTCAGCGCACAAGCGTTTCATCTGTAGACGATAAAAAACTTTGGCTAAGGCTGAGAACACTTTATCTACACGAGTTCTGATGATGATTTCATTTTAAGACAACCATAATCCCATTTGATTCATATGGAAACAAAATTATATTATCTGCTTGTAGATTGTATAACTCGACGTGAAACGATTTATATTAAAAGCGACAGTATTTTTAGTTCTATGAACCATGTCAGATTTCGATGAAATCAACATCATGGATAAATATGCCAAATCAATAGGTACTAAACTAAATTCCGTTTTTTGACATTGTTTGCTTACCTAGTGTTTTTTTGTCAATCTGGTAAATCTTCTGTAATCTGGTAGGTAAGTAAGAGAAAGAGGTTTTGATTATATTAAATTCGTATAATAAGTATAACATTTTAACAGGCTTACATATAAATTTAATAACTTATAAAATATGTTTATACTTAGTATAATAACGCCGCAACATCAGTACACCCGGTGCGTCGTTGCGATCACCTTAACTATCATTGCACTTTCTGAAACAAATATTTTTAAATAATTATTTGAAGTGTCGCTGAGTATAGAATGAAGAGCTACATGTAGTCTAATTGCGTAGCACACTATCAAACACAACCTGAATGATTTTGAATGATATTGCTAATCCATTCCTTTATATGTTCGATTTTTTTTTCGTAAATAACGCAATGAATGTTGTTATGGTGACGATAACCGACTTGTGATAATGATTTGGAAAAAAATATATCGCTGCTTTGCACAATTCAAAAAACACACATTTTACAGGGTAGCTATTTTAAAATGAACGCATACAACCCTAATCTATTCAAAGTGAGAGTGAACAGGCTTCTTATGGGTAAGCTCACTCCATCGTAGACTTTGTCTCTGTCATCCAGACCTAGACTAAAGTCAAGAGCAAACTCATAGTAGAATAATAAAATTTTTTTTTTTAAAAATTACAAAATATTTACTGTCATAACTTTTCATGTAAAAGAAGAATAAATAGAATATGTATAAATCGAAAGGGCATTAATCAATGTTTAATTAAATATGGACTATTTTGCATTTGACTGTGTTAAAAATTTTGGTTTGTGCGGGTATTTATGCAAAGCAGCGATATGTTAAATTAGAGCATTTTCTTAATAACTTAATATATGAATATTTTAGATTATGTTTATATTAGATACATAGTGAAATTAGTTTGTAAATTTATGTCTAAAGCGGATAAAAAACTGAGAATCACGCAAAATCTATCAAGCGTATTTTTCTGAAACCACCTTTTTAAAGATAATTTAATTATTGACCTTTTAGTATACGTGTTTTATTAAAATACCTTTTGTTTTATGTATAACTAGCAGCCCGTCCCGGCTTCGCACGGGGTAGACACTTATCATTTTAAGACTCATTTTTCTACACCTTCGGTTACATTGTTCAAATTTTACCAAGGATCCCTAATTTTTTTCAAAATGAAATGTAGCCTATGTCAAATTGGAAGAATGTAGCATTCTATTGGTGAAAGAATTTTTTAAATCGGCCCAGTACTTTTTGAGCCTATTCATTACAAACATACAAACATACAAAAATAGGTACAAATCTTTCCTCTTTATAATATTAGTGTAGATAAATTAATAATGCATCTTATTTGGGACAGCGCTCCTGGATGGGCGAGTCCTATACTGACTGGACGTACGACGCGTTGCGTGAGCTCAGTATAGAACACGCTAGCTTACCACTCAAGGTCACTGGCATATATCTGCGTCTTAAACTATCAAAATGAAACCCATTGCTACTGTGTGTTACGCAATTACCCCTCAGGCTCCAATTACTAATACGGTTGGTAAACCAAATTCAGCGCATTCGCCACCTATGTATTTTTAGCGTCAATGGCCCGACTGTTAAAGCACGGACTACCTACTACAGAGGTCGGAAGTTCGATTTCCTGTCGTTTCTTTGACGTGAACACAGTCCAAGCAAGAAGCAAGTATAATTAGCTTAGGTGGTCTCGTTAAGGGGTAAAGTTCTGCGCATTTTTCCAATTCCCAATGTCCAACGCAGGGACGACGGTTATAGCTTAGGTATGTGAGACAACTCTAACTCCAGCACAGTTCTACACTGTGCTGAAAAAATCATGAAGGCTCCTACAAACGGACGCGACACAAGGAGACCGCTCGTCGCGCGGCACGCGGTGTCTTTGTGTCGCGTCGCGTGTCGTGTCCGTTTGTAGGAGCCTTGATTCTAACCTTTTGTTACGTTTACAATAGTAGATTGTTATGTAAGGGATGTAATGGACCTTGATAAAACCTAAATAGGTTCTTTAGCCCGAGGTTCACTCTGCTTTTCATTTCGAATATGAGGAAAGTGAATAAAAACATGATTAGTAAGACAAAATAATTAGCACTCGACAAAAAAACTGAAGATCGAATTGCCACTTTCCCGCCTTTTTTTGTTTATTTTTCTGTGGCGTCTACCGGCCAGTATTTTTTATCATTGAAGAAAAATACTGCTCAAATCTATGTAAATAAAATAATAATTTAGTGAAAAGTAAATGAATAAGTATAAAGTCATGTTACATGTTACAATTTTACGCTGCGATTTAACAGAGTGGTTGTATAAGGGTGAAGCCAGACGAGCGTAATTTTTTGAGTTGCGAGTCGCGTAATTTCGGTCGCGTAATTTCTGCTCGGCAGAAATTCTGTTGGGCTGCCAGACGAGCGTAATTTATTCAGTTGCTTTTCAATCCTTTTATTGGGTGTTTGTGTAGTGCAATGGATATAATAAAAACGTTGTGTGTTTACGAAGCATATAGCGAAGACACAGATGATGATAGCAGAAAATACTGGGTGAATCCACTCAAGAGTGAAAGACTGATGCGCGGACAGTTTCATGTCTTGTATGAACGTTTATGTGCAAATCCAGATATATTTCAAAATTACTCCATATGCCATTATATGTTTTTCAAGAATAATTACATCTCGTAAAACCTTTTATTACTAAATCAGACACAAATAGGAGACTAGCTATCAGTGCAGAGGAAAGACTAATAATAACACTCAAGTAAGTTTTTAAAGTGTTTTATTCCCTCAAGTCGCCCCCTCTCGCCGCGAACTCAATTCAGCCGGGATTGTGCGCGTGAGTCGGCAGACAACTCAGTTTGCGTCGCCGTGTGAACGAAACAGGGTTTTTGTATGAAACCGAATGTAGCAGAAATTACGCGACTCACATGTAGCAGAAATTACGTTATTTTTGCTGGAATAGTTTTTAATTTTTTTGATAGCAGGGATAATCGTTTCCCAGGGAAGAACTGTTTTCATCCCTCGGATTAGGTCATTTCAAGCGTACTTTCCAAATATGAGAAATGTAAAATATCTTACTAACGTGTTCTCTTGGTTTGGGGGTTGTCGATATTGTATTGTAAAAACAGTAAATATGTAGTAGAATAAAATGCTGAACACTCACCATAGTAATTTCTGGAAATATAGTGCTTAGGTTGAAGTTGGCTCTGGACGTGACAGGAAAGCTGGCCAAAGATCTGTCCACGTTGTGTCCCATACCCTGCACGTTGGCAGGCATTAGGTGGCTGTTGAAGAAATCGGCCTGGTACTGTGTCGGCATTTGATTCCCCACATAGTTCGGAAAAGGCAACTCTTCCGACATCAAATTCGGATGCTTCTTATTCAACGCCTTGTTCTGCCAAAACAAATGAGGATCGTTCCATTCCTCAGCTTCGTTATTGATCTTAGCTTTTTTGCTTTGATACTTTTTATTAGATTCCTTTTTAGAACATTCCAGTTTATGTTTAGTTGCCGACTCTCGTCTTGAGCTCTTGTAGGTAGGCGGCACCTTCTCAGATTGAAACACTGTTGAGTTATTTCTCATTTTCAACTCTTCGTATTTGTGGTTCCCGTAATTGCATTCAGGTGTTTGATTGTAATCAATGAAGTCGCCAGTAAATGGTCCACTGGCATAATTACTTGACATTAGATTGCTACTGCCAGGCATAAAGTTTGAGTAAAATGAATTTGACATTGTGTTAGTAGTCGTGTTATATAAAGTTGTTCCCGAAAATTGTTGGGTAGCGTAGCTGTTATCAGAGTAATCTAAAATTGGTGGGAAATGTGAGACCTGAGCTACAGCACTATCCTGCGGAGCACTGAAATCTGTATACTTCTGAGGTGGCATCATAAACTTCGCACTGTTGCTGTCTTGAATTTTTTGCGTACCGTTCGCACCTCTTAACAATGCTTCAGTAGAATAGTTGTTGTTCTTTTGAGTTTTAGTAGATTTTTCCGTTTTACTATTAGATTTCGTTTTAGTCGGCGGAAACTGACTATGTGCCATACTGTCATATGAGTTTACTAATTTAGGTTCGTTAAAAACATAACACGGTTGAGACATGTGATTATCCAAATGCGACATAGTTTTGCGGTTACTTTCGTTTGTAAAGTGGTTAATATTTTGCTTTCCAGGAACTGTCTTCGATGTGTCGATATTTGGAACCTGATATCGAGAAGGCATATTATCGGTTGAACGGTTCATAAGCTGCGTGACTGAGAGAAAATTACCGCAATTTTGTATGTCAGCGTGTGCCCCACGATTCGATACGTCTATTTTCCTATTCTTATCATGTGGACCCAGTGCTAGATCACCAACTAAGGTCGGCAAGTTGATAGGCGGTGGATCTATACTTATTTCTGTGGTTCCCAAAGGTCTAGTAGAAGGCCAAACTTGAAACTCGTCTTGAGTTGATTGTGTTGGGAAATTATGCATCGTTATAGGAAAATAATTGCTTTCATTGTGGTCTTGTTTTTTAACCGAATGATCTACTTGATTGTAGGTCGCTTTGTGAGTGTCTTTTATCTGAGGATGTATCGGATTGCAGTTATTTTGAACAGATCTTGTTTCAGATGTCATCCAGTTGATGTGCATTTTACTCGGAGATTTTTTGGTATACTTCTCGGGAATATGTTGAGTCACAATATTATTGGCAGCTTTTATTCCACTTTCCATGCTTACTTCTGCTACTTTCGGTTCGTAATGTTTGTTAGTATTTACTTTTAAATTGACGTTAGTATACATTGGATCAAAGGATGTATAATTTTGGTTTTTGGTTGTTAAAGGTTTGGGCATGTTATTATTGGTATAGAACGGTACCTCTTCAGTCCATAAATTGGCAGGTTGTGAGTAAAAACTAGTAATAGTTTCAGCAAACGACGCGGTCGGTTTGGTCGAGTTATCTTTCTTACTAGAATTTGCAACTAACGGGACATGAAAATCTGGGTTGAATGGATTGTAAGATGTCGTGTATGGTGCAGAAGTAGTCGTTAATATTGTGTCCTTGTTGAAAGTGTTTGTAGTTGTTGTACAATTGACAAAATCCAAACCCTTGTGCGACCAGCCCAAGTCAATATCATACGTCAATCTAGATGATCCAATTTTCATAAGATTGTCATCCACACTTGAATAATCTGACTTATTTTTCGAAGTATATTTTTCCATTGCACAGGGGTATAGGCCAAGTCCGTTAAATTCATGGCTAGATGTGATACTGCTTGTACTATAAATAGCACTTTTGGCAAATGGATCACCTTTGTAGAAGAAGTTGTTACTACTAGCATAACCGGTGGACTGACTCGGCACGGATTTACTTATATTGCAATCAAAATCTAATCCAAATGTGGTATCTCCTAGTGAACAACTGGTTGTTATTATTGAAGGCACTGATAAGTTTAAGAATGGATTTTCACTGGAAACATTTGGCAACGTCACTGTGTTAAAACTTTTAGTTACTGCAGTAATAATACTGGATTCTTTAGTTACGACGTTAACGGCACATTTTTGCTGTTCATTTGGTTTATTTGTAGGATTGCATGTTTCGGGGAGTTTATTTGTTACTGGTTTTTTCGTATCGTTATTGTTTGGTTTTTCAAAATATGGTATAGGCGGAGGCACTAGTTCGGGTCTCTTTTGATTATCCTTCGGGATGGCTTGGACAGTGCTATGGCTATGTTCTTCGGCAGGACTATCTGCCCTATTTCCACTAACTAGTGGAAAAGACATAAGAAATGCGGCGGTTGGTGAAGTAGCTAGAAACTCTTCCGCCAGTTCAAGACGTGCATTACCTCCGTCAGCGGCGTTATCACATAATGTAGTATCTAAAGGTAAAATGCTGGGCAGTTTATTATCTTTATTTTCTGCTATTATTTCTTTGCCATTCAACATTTTACTAGGTATATTGATTTCATTACTTGTTTTGATATTTTCCGTATTTGTTATCTTTATTGTACTTGTATTAGTTGAAGTAACCACAGGAGCTGGCATGTCTTTGACGATTGATTCCGTACATTTAGGTTTATCAACGACAGGAACTTCATTGCCTTTCGAATTTTTACAAATTTTATTAGAAGTATTAGGTCTATTATCTGGTTCCTTATGTTTAGTGTTTTCATCTTTTTGCACGTGGTCTATCTTAGCTGGTTGGACTTTAGTTAAGATTTTATCGCTCTCAGTCTTCTTATCACTGCTTATGACCTCCTTGTCGTTTTTCTTATTTTCGGTATTAGGACATTCAGTGCTTTTACTTTCCTTAGTTACCTCCACTACAACTGGTTTATCTTTAATCTCCGTACTTTTTGCAGTTTCTTTAACATTACTAACAACTGCTTTGAGTTTCTTTGCAGACTTTTTATTAATATCGCTTTTTAACTTAACATTATTCTTTTTACTTTTGGTAGCTGATAGTGGACGGGAGTAGGCAGATATTGGTAGAATATTAACCATAGTAGTTTTGGTGATATCTCCATTATTTCTATTGAGTATAGGAACAGGTGATTTATTTAGTGGTTGTAAATTTTGGTCTATTAAAACTATAGCAGGCGGTACAGACGGGAACAATAGCGGTCTCTGAGGAAAAATGTATGGTGCTGCCGGCAGTACCACTATTGTACTTTCAGACCCTGAAACAAGATACAAAAAAGGTGCATTTGTATTTTATTTAAGTCTCCTAAAATACGAAAATTGTGATACAACCCCACTGAATTATCTACCGGTGGGTACCGGAGAGGCCCACCTACGGAAGTATCCTATTATTCATACTGACTTGCTTACTTTTTTATTATTATCACAGCATGAGTTATTCATGCGCCAAACATTACAAAAAATATTGTATGTTGAATAATCGCTGGGGTGTATTACCGCTGTTCCCATCGTCCGTGTCCCCATTAATGGTAATTCACATAAAATGACGGAAAAAAAAAGGTTCCATTTTCTTTTAAGTACAAGTTTTTTTATTATTATTTCTAAAATCAGAACTTTTAAGATTTTTTTTTTTTTTTTTTAATATGTGAATTACCATTAGACCATTACCATTAGACATTTCAAGAGTTAAAGGGGAAACGGGCGATGGGGACAACGGGAATACACCATCGCTAGCTATTTTATCCTTCTTTGTTTTCGCAATCCAAAAAACCTGATTTATCCTAACCACTAAAGGATTTCTATTAGCAATGCTATACTTTTTATGTATCTTAGAGCTTACCTTTTTTATTTAGGAAATTTGATCTTGGGAGGAGTAAGGGTAATTTTTTTTGGGTCTGTGAAGGCTTTTTAGTTTCAGGTTTTTCTTGTTGATTTTTGCCTTTCTTTAACATCAAGAGTTTTGCATATTTCCCATCTGAAAAAGAAATTATAATAAATTATTTACTGTATAAGTATTTAGGAAGCTGACTGGATATTGTGTAATACATTTTAAAATTTAAACTATTTTACAAACACTGATAATGACTAGTATCTGCATGTTGATTATCAACCAGTGGCGTAACTACAGGGTGGCAAGTCGGCAAAATGCACCCAGCAGGAAGGGGCCCGCGGTTAGTGGAGAATCCATTAAAAAAGATAGTATCTCGTTTTCGATCCTCTTTTAGCCACGAAATAGAAACTGATATGTGAGTTTAAATGTTTGTAAACGCACCCACGATACAGGAGAAATTATTAGTGGGGCAAAGTTTAAAAAAAAAAAAAGTATATATGGGGGGGGGGGGCATCCGGTGTATTTGCCATGGGCCTCGAATGGTATAGTTACGCCACTGAACGCCACTTCATCTCTCACCTTTACGTTTCTTAGTCAAGCTCATATAAACCTGTGTTGATACATCTTTGCCTTTCCCATGCTTGTTCTTCTCTGTGTCTAATTCCACTTGCAAGGCTAATATTTCAGCTTCTGTAATTAAAAGGTGAAGATCATTATGCAAAAAATATTATTATGAATAGCTTTCATTGTCAGTAAATAAAGTTGACACAGATTAATTCTAGGTCTGCATTACAGAACAATACTCAAACTCTACTATGCTTGAGATAGTGTGCTTGCTTGCAGTATGGTGCTATATTACCTCTGTATTAGCTCAGGTAAGTAATTTCTAAATAGTTGAGACATTAGAGCTTTGTTTTTTACTTGTGACAGTCATCTGGGTATACATACATTATATTAATCAACTATAGAGGCAAAAGGTTCAAAATCGATGTAAGATTTGATATTAAATGTCGTAAATAAATATATCTTGACTTAGGGCATAACTCTCTGCATCGTTTAGATCTCAAATTATTAAACAGATGGAAGTTGGATTTTACAACTACTGATACTTTCGGTCTCGGGAATAACGGGACTTTTGAGACTTGTCCAAGGTTTTAGGGAAATAGCTAGGAGCTAGCGTAGAAGCAGAGAGCATTTTTTAAAGAGGGTAATTTTTTTAATAAATTCAGGTCCTCCTGTCTGAGACTACATTAAACGCCCTTTGTTTCTTACGAGCCCAATATATAAAAATAAAAAAAAATCATAAATAATTTTTTATCTTATAATTTGAGTTTTTAACTGTATGTAAAGAACTTGATTGAAATATCTTGTTTTGACTGCCTAAAAGCCTAGCTTATAATAGTATGAAACCTATGAAATATTCTCGAAAGTCTCGTTTTTCCCAGGAATTTCGAGACTGCAGCTAAACTGAAAGCACTAGTAACTATCTAATACAAAAATCCTAGAGCTACCTTCCATAATCAAGTGTTCTGTTTTCATCAAAATAATAAACAATTGACTATTTAGCATAATCAGCCGATAATGTTCCCACAGTTGGGACACAGGCCTCCTCTCTTCGAGAGGGAGTGGGCTGTAATCCACCACCTGGGTCCAGTACGGGTTGGTAGATGTCAGATGTCTTTGAATTTTCGGTTCTAGGACATGCCGGTTTCCCCACTCAATCCTCAATCTACTATTTACTTTTACCTAATTCGGAATCTAATAGGTACTTCAAGCTACAAAAAAATTATATAATCTTTGTTTTTGTAAATGAAAACATGCTTTTAGAATACTACACTCAGACAGTTGTAAAAAACACTAAGAAATATAGTCATCAACTTACTCAGTAGTGTTTTTTCGTGAACATAGTTATTAAGGTATATTATAGCTTTTTGAATGATTTCAATCTTCGGATATTGAACATCTTCGCTGTCTTCTGCTGGACAGTTACTCTTATGTATTGCTTTCACAATTTCACCAAGTTTACTTATGGCCTCGTTGAATTTATTACGTCTAGCGCGTTCCCATTCCCGACAACGGCTGAAAAGAGATAATTTATTGATAATCAATCAAATTATTTTGTAAAGAGTGTAAAGTAAACAATGTTTATAAATTGCTAGGGCAGAAATACAACTTTACCTCGGAGTACGCTTGCTGTTTACTGCTTCCATAGTTCAGAAACAATTCTAAAAACTAGTTCCTATTGAAATTACTTCATTTATTCCGTGGTATTTAATATCATTATTATAAAACTCGGTACCTACTTAGCACACAATCAAGTGACATTGCATGACATGAAACACGACTTTGTTGACATACTGTCATACTGTTGTCAGTAGTGAAGCGATTGATTATCGACTAATCTTAGAACAATGATTAAGTCGGTTTTCTAATTAAGTTTTCATTCGAAATAACTCAATAAATGGCTTTATCTTGATCATTAATGATCTCAAATGTTAGCCGATTAGGAAATCTGGAATTTGATATATGAAATTATTCAATGTAACTGATAAGAATCTAAAGAATTTCGAATTAATTGAATCAAAGTCGATAATAGAAGACATGACTATTTTAAACAATTTCAACTAAATAACTGTGTCAACTACCCGTTATATTAATTTCCTCTATGGTGTCAACTTTTCGTGAGGTACCCGAGCACGTAACGTCACTAATCGTTTCAATTTAATTAATTGGGGTTTTTGTTATGATTCATTGAGTTTCTAATTAGTCACAGAATAGTGTTAACGCGGACGTCGATAAAACGATTGACGGGTCTTGTTTTGTGGATTAAAAAGTGTAATTTTCGATAGCCAAGATGTCTTTGTACCCATCCTTAGAGGACATGAAGGTGGATACGATGGCGAGGGCTCAGATGGCTCATCACCAGGCTGCACCCTCGTACAGCCATGCACCTGCTGCTCCCATGCCAGCCAGCGCCCCTTCAGCTCATGTATATCCTGCGCTGGGTGATTACATGGGCCTTGAACTGTCTAGTGATGTTATTGCATTGAATATGCCAGAATACCAACTCCAAACGGTAAGTTTTGTCTAGCCGCCATGATCTAAAATAGAAATAGCGAAGTCCGCTCCTATTACGTCGATCTAAAGACTGCGGCACTGCCTATGCGCTTGGCTATCCTCAAGGGGCACGATGAGCCATCATTTTTCATAAATTACTAGAAAAGTTTTTCCAGATTTCTTTGATTTACCATTTTGTTGTGCAATTGTGGAGAAAATATATAAATATATCACACATACAGTGCCTTTTATGAGCAATAAACTATTATTATTACCTATGTACAGAATACAGGAATATTTTTTTAAATACCAACAGGTTCAGCCACGTGGAACCGTAAGTAATCTGATAGCACCTTTGTCATCTCAATCAACAACTTTGGCAAAAGCTACGGTAACTGGGGCCATAAGACCAGTTATACTGTGCAAGGATAAAGATGGAAAGTGTGGTGTGAGGCTGCATTCAGTCAATAATGGAGTCTTTGTGTGCTATGTGGCTGCCAACAGCCCCGCTGCACTTGCTGGCTTGAGATTTGGTGACCAAATTTTGGAGATCAACAATGTGGCATTGGCTGGTATGACAATGGACCAATGCCATGGATTATTGAAGAAGTCACCTGCTAACGGAATTTCTTTGGCTGTTCGTGACAGGTATGAATATTTTTAATTGGAATAAATTTTATCCTAGAATAATAAAAATAATCTTTTTTCTACATTTTGAATCATAATCTGTTTCTGTATCTTATTAATTTCAACTCATCAATTTTTTTAATACATACTCTTTCCACTGTATACTACTTGAACTACTATTTTCTTTTGTTTTTAGACCATTTGAGAGGACAATAACCCTCCACAAGGATTCCCTTGGCCATGTTGGATTCCAGTTCAAGGATGGCAAGATTGTTGGCTTGGTAAAGGACTCTTCAGCAGCTCGTAACGGCTTATTGACTGATCACCAGATATTAGAAATAAACACTATAAACGTTGTGGGCATGAAAGATAAGGAAATATCTAGGGTTATTGAAGCCAGCCCATCTGTTGTAAACATCACAATAATTCCGAGCTACATATATCAGCATATGATAAGCAAGTGAGTAATTATTTTATTGTGTTGGAATATTTTATGCTTGTAAACAATACCAGTGAAATAATAATACATGTGAAATGGGTTTTATAACAACCTATCCTAAAACCCATTTTTCCCTAACAGACAGTGGCAGTTTTAGTTTTCTACTAGCAACAAAGTCTAGTTATAATGTTGCTAATGGGAAATAGCTTATCTAAATGTCTGTCACATGCACATTTTGCTGATAACTCTCAATGTGATGCTGTTTGCATATTAATTTGTATATAATAAAAATAAATATCTCATCTCTTACAGAATGTCCTCGTCATTATTCAAGGAATTGGATCGCACTCCTGCTGTGTAAACAAAGATTTATAAGTTGTTATAAGCAAAGTTCCCCAACTGCCGTGCATTGAAAATTTATACATAAATTTATATACTATTACAAGAAGTCTGATATTATTGCACATGACATGGACTTTGCTCTAAATGTTACCTTTCGATCTAAAATTTTTAAAAGCTTTACTTGTCACAAACCTTAGTTCTATTAAAACGAAAGTACACACAAATTGGCACAGTTTTGAATCTATGTAGTAGCAATTCAATATTTTCATATTATTTCATAAAATGTAGGTGTTCCTTATACAATGATTAGATTTATTTTATGTTAAGAATACTATTGTTATATTTGTAGTGTTTGTAATAGTCAGGAAGGGCTGTGAAGAGATGCCAATGCGGTTTGTTTGAACTGCAACTAACAGAAAGGTGTGCCGTGTGTGTTTCCTGCTATCACGGTGCTTGTCTATGGAAATTTGAATGATATGGTTGAGATGGTAAGCTGAAGGTAATTGTTCGTAATATTTTTACTATATTTACATAAATAACAACATTTTTAGATCAATTGAATACTGTATGTTTTAGATTCCCTCCTTAAATGTGATGATATATATTTATGATATAGCTTCAATACGTTTAACTGGCTACATTCCTGTTTTGCCCAACTACACTCATTTCCATAGTCCTAGTAAAGTATTATGTATTTATTAGTTATAAATATACTTGATGTTAGCAAGTAAGGAATTAAATTCAATATTTTTTTTTTATATTTAAGGTATTATGAGGCCATAGAATTTATTTTATTATTCATAGGTTAATTTTGTTTCTGTAGGTATTTTATTCAAATTAATGCCAAATTAAACAAATGGTTCCAAATTACATAATATTTGGAAGTAAACTTGATAGTTATTTACTTGATTACTATGACGTCGAATTTTATTGTATTTTAATATTTTTTATATTCAATAAATGATTTCGAAAATATATGTATTTTTAAATGAAAGCCTAATAGTTGCTTAATAAAATCTCGTATCATTTAAAAATTCTAGATTTATAAGTTTAGCTTTTACACAAGTTACGGTGCCTATTCTTTTGTACACTGAACTAAACTAACTATCACTAAAATTCTTTACTTTTGGCTATGAGAATCTTAAAGCTATTCTGCAAACAAAATTCTCTAGATTTAAAAATAACTGACACACCTAAAATCGAATTTGACAATCGCGACTCCACGTGGTATTTTTTTTGGCTTCTCAACGTTGTATACTTGTTTCCCTTACCCCATGATTTTTTTTAGAGCCGGAGGCGCGCAGGAGCGGGGCAGCCTCAACGTGTTTTATATGGAATTTTTCACTTTTTGTATGGAAAAAAAAAAATACCTACATGTTGAATTTTAGTGGTTTAAGTGCTTTATAAAGGGGGTCGAAATTTTCATTATTTTTGCGATAGGACGCACCATTTTCGAGATATAAAAGAAAAGAATAATAAATTATACAGTACTGTTTTTGCACCAGAAGTCGAGGTGTTGGTGTGAATTTTAGTTGATGACAACTAATTTTATTCCACACCTTTATAATCGCGATTAAAAATAGTCAGATTTAGTTAGAAAATCTAAATTTTAGTTTAAAAACGTCAAATTCAGAATAGCAAAGCCATTTTCACTAAATTTAAAAACTCAGTACCATCTTAGTGCTGTCAAACTAAAATATAGTTTAGTTGTGTCACTTTAGTCAATGGTGCCGATTCCCTTGTTCACAAACCAAACTAAATTTAAGTTCAGTGCATCCTTTTCTTTCTATTTCATTAAGAAAAGAACAGAAGATAAATTTTAGTTTAGTCCTGTCAAATGAATCAGCGCCTGTCACTACTCCATACAAGTTTAGACGTGATTAAAAACTTGCCGACTAAAATTACGTCAATTTACGTCAAGCGCTGATTAATTTGACAGGACTAAACTAAAATTTATCTTCTGTCCTTTTCTTAATGAAATAGAAAGAAAAAGATGCACTGAACTTAAATTTAGTTTAGTTTGTGAACAAGGGAATAGGCACCATTATCTTTCCTGAAATGAGGTAAGTCAGAACAGAAGTGTTTACAATTCCGTACCTAAAGTAAAATTCGTATCCAGTTCCTGTTCAATTGCTTTTTCTCATTCGGGGCATTTAGGTACGTATAAAGGTAAAGAGAAAGATAAATTTAAAAAAATATTTTACTTATATAAGTATAAAAATAACATTCTCTCGAACGTGACCTATCTTTGTAATATAGTATTTTTACGCGTAAAAAATGCGTAGAGGATTCTGGAATGTCCAGTTGGGTTTCAATATGACCTCAGGACACGTCCATGACTTTGGTATGAAGAAACTATCGTTTTCTGAAGGCGGGCAGTTCCGGCGAGCGAAGAATTCCATCGGGTATAAACTCCACAGGATTCCTGAAATATAATTTTTATATGTTACCACTTAAAACTCGGGTGTAGGAATGGGAATTTTTAAAGCGCGCGTTTATTTAGGTGCATTCATTGTGGTGTCGCCTGTGTTCGTGAAAATGGACAAAAATCTCAAAGAAGCTCTGTTCCATTTCGGTGTATGAGCAAAAACCGATTACGGAAATGAAACGTCAGTTCCGAGTTATTTGAATAGATTTGTTGGGTAAATAGTTAAGGTAGATAGTAAGGTCACACGTGCACCTTGCCGGAGTCTTACCTACTTTAGACATTGGTGCCGATTCCCTTGTTCACAAACTAAACTAAATTTAAGTTCAGTGCATCTTTTTCTTTCTAGTTCAGTAAGAAAAGGACAGAAGATAAATTTTAGTTTAGTCCTGTCAAATTAATCAGCGCCTGTCACTTCTCCATACAAGTTTAGACGTGATTTGAAACTTGCCGACTAAAATTACGTCAATTTACGTCAAGCGCTGATTAATTTGACAGGACTAAACTAAAATTTATCTTCTGTCCTTTTCTTAATGAAATAGAAAGAAAAAGATGCACTGAACTTAAATTTAGTTTAGTTTGTCAACAAGGGAATCGGCACCAATGTCAAAAAACGGAATTTAGTTAAGTAGGTACCTATTGATTTGGCATATTTATCCATGATGTTGTTTTCATCGAAATTAAGTTCAGTGCAACTTAAATTTAGTTTAGTTTGTGAACAAGGGACGATTCCCTTGTTCACAAACTAAACTAAATTTAAGTTGCACTGAACTTAATTTCAATTCAGATTTTCTTTCATTTTTTGCAATTTGCTGGTCAGGTACCGACGTACCTGACCAGCAAATTGCAAAAAATGAATGAAAATCTGAATTTCGCAGGCTATCTTAGCGAGTCCACCTTAACAACAACAAAAAAAAAAACACTAATTCCAACTAACTAAGTACACAGTTAAATACGAAAAACCAGTAGGTATCAATAATCACCATCAGTAGGTACCTACCTATGTACTCGTAAAAGTTAATCGATTCTCCTTGATATCGTACTTATCCATGTCTGATAATCAAAATCGCAGAATTTTGTTAATAAATAGCGTTTATTTCAACCTACTTCCCCAATTAGGTACTTCCCTAAAACTGACTATAGATAATCCTTAGCACGCATTTTGAGGCCTGCTAACGAGGAAACAAAAAGAATATTGCGTTGTGGTTTAACCCACCAACGATTTTATTCCTTGTAGACTAAAGTTTTGTTGGTTAGACAATTACCTACGTTAATTATTATTGCTTCCACAGTGATTTATTTCGCTTATTCTGCCTCATATAAGTACAAAATGTCCCGGAATTAACGCACATCACCAAGACCCCAATTAGAATATATTGTAATGTTATACTTGATCATCTTATAATACATAAGTAGAATTTATTTTTACTAATAAGTATAAACGTTTTTTATTGATTAAATTTTTTAAACTCAAATGGTTAAATTAGTTATACTGATTGTGGGAGAAATTGAGGAGCTCGTGGCTAAGTAATAACAGCCGCACGGGTCAATCCGTCAGGTTAAGCTACGCTTGCCAGGGTTGGTCCGTGGATGGGTGACCATCTTAACATACCGAGACTCCTCCGTGCCTCAGAAAGCACGTTAAGCCGTTGGTCCCGGCTGTCATTCGTGGATCTTTGACTGTTGTTACGGGTCGTCAGAAGCCCAAAAGTCTGACAGCCAGTCTTACCAAGGGGTATCGTGTTACCCAGTTACTGGGTTGTGGAGGTCAGATAGGCAGTCGCTCCATGTAAAATACTGGTATTCAGCTGCATCCGGTTAGACTGGAAGCCGACCTCAACATAGTTGGGAAAAGGCTAGGCAGATTGACTGATTTTGGGAGAAATTAGCTTTTTGATTAAAATAGGGTAGAGTACTTTGAGAACATTTTAATATTATCATGAAACTAATTAAAAATATTATATTTTTCATGGAGTAGTTTGGGAACTCTTTTTGGAGTACTTTGGGAATAAGCCAAAGTTGTGGTCACATTACAAATCTACGCACGAGCAATGGTGCCGATTCCCTTGTTCACAAACTAAAGTAAATTTAAGTTCAGTGCATCTTTTTCTTTCTATTTCATTAAGAGAAGGACAGAAGATAAATTTTAGTTTAGTCCTGTCAAATTAACCAGCGCCTGTCACTACTCCATAAAAGTTTAGACATGATTAAAAACTTGCCGACTAAAATTACGTCAATTTACGTCAAGCGCTGATTAACTTGACAGGACTAAACTAAAATTTATCTTCTGTCCTTTCCGTAATGAAATAGAAAGAAAAAGATCGGTCGGCCATTTTGGTTTGTTTTGACTGTACAGCGAAATTGTGACTGTAATTTACGCATTTGTAATTATTTTTGGGATAAAAATTACCTATTTCGGTAAACGATTCTGGACAAAGTACATTCAATTCAGTTATAGGTACACGTTGTATAATTGTTAAGTGTTTTATAATTACCGTTTCCAATAAAGAAACTCAGCCACATGAGTAAGTTTAAGGCATTTGGGAAGCGCCGTCCAGCCGTTGCCGTGAGTGGGACCATTATGACTCCAAGAACACCAAACTCGACCAACAGCACTGGGTAGAAGAATCCGAATGATAACGCCAGAATGATCTCGTGGGCTATTGATGATACCTTTAAAAGAGAGAAAATATTAAGGCCTTAGAGTATATAATTATGTAATAATATACTTACTCTAAGATTAAGGCGCTATGATACGGCCGGCTCGAGCCGACTGAAGTAAGCTAGCGAAATCGCGAGTGGTTACTACCTTTTCATAAAGATAAAAAATAAGAAATAAACGTGTATTTTGTAGCTATGAGATTGATTGGCTTATTCCACAAATCCCCCTTAGGAGGAAAAGTGGAATCTATAAAAAACAGTCTAGAATTAACCCCTGATAATCCCGCTTATGGGGAAAAGTAGAATTGATAAAAAAAAAAAAAAACTTATTCCAAGACCCCCTGAAAGTGTTTTTTTTTACATTAGGATTCAGTTTTCCCCACTGAGGGGGATTCTCTGGGGGATTAGGGAAATAAGCCGGATTATCAGGGGTAAATTCTAGACTGGTTTTTATATATTCCACTTTTCCTCCTAAGGGGGATTTTTCAGGGGGGATTTGTGGAATAAGCCGATTGATTAAACATTACGAAAAGGGGTAACTTTGGGATTTTTTTTCTATCCAGCAAAGCAAATCTAATCGTGTTATTAAAAACGATTGCATGTCCGCCAGATCCTTAACTAAGATAGGTATATCTTTTTTCAGAATTTTATAACACGGTTTTTTATGTTTCCTATAGATTGAAAACTAGTAAGCGCGGTCTCTGCCGGGTCATACCGCCTTAAGAGGATGCCGAGCGCGCAGTGGCGCCCTCATCGTTTGTTTGGTGATTTCTTTTATTTTAGAATGAAAATGCAGAAAATAAGCACGTTAAGTTGTGCTTTACAAGACTATACGTTATTATTATTACAAACAGTAGTTTTACATTGTTATATTTTATTGTACCTAATCCTTAAAACGGAGCTTAGTGGCCACTATTTTCCATTTGAATGATTACAATAAAACTTAACAATTTAAAATTACTGTTTGTAATAAAAATAACGTATAGTCTTGTGAAAATATAATAAATCATCAAACAAATGATGAGGGCGCCACTGCGCGCACGGCACCCTCTTAAGTGTTGTGTCGTCGAACAAAAATTCTCAAAATTGATGTCTACGATTTCGACGTCGTTTAATCGTAGGTACGTTCATTGTTCGCAAACGTCAGATATAATGCAAAGAAGGCTCAGCTGGTCTGTCAGCAGGGAGTCTCTTATCTTGTCATATGCACGGCCGCCCGTTTGCGTCCGACGTGAATCAGGGGCTTTGTTTACCTTTTGACCGTCGAGGAAAAAGCATTTCGCTTCATCTTTTGTTATTAGAACTGATTATTTCTTTTTGAATTTCAGTTTGTTTTGTAATTCGCAAAATATTGCTAGAAGAATGATTCAGATTCATTGTTGGCCCCTTATTATCTCAGTGCAGTCAACAATGGCTATTGTCATTTGTCTTAAGTAGGTACAAAGCGAGCCCGGCTGATGACCTCGTTAATATCTATTTAGTAGTTCATGTAGGTCGACGTTCAATTAGAGATGAATTACTAACACCGGATCAAGATCTTATATCAATTAGTTTGATTAAATATCTCTGTTATCTATAGATATACGCTGATACCTACATACCTAGTGAGTAGGTAGAGATACGTAGTACAACATAGTTACTTTGAAAGGGTCCAGAGAAATCAATGCTATATCGCAACGCCCGAATATGAGACATAAGTACTAACTAAGGAGGCAGGTAGGAACGTATTTAGTATTGGTAGGCGAACCGAAGTATAGGTACAATTCAACGGTCATTACGGGTTAAGTTTGAACTCTGGATTCTGTCCATATTTATATTGTGACTCTGTACCTACCTACAGTAGGTACCAAGAGGGCCAATTGGATCTCCTTTTTTTATTAAGACTGCGCCGAGCGCACAGTGGCGCCCTCATCATTTGTTCGGTGATTTCTTTTATTTTAGAATGAAAATGCAGAAATTAACCACGTTAAGTTGTGCTTCAGAAGACTATACGTTATTATTATTACAAACAGTAGTTTTAAATTGTTATGTTTTATTGTAATCATTATTACGGAAAATAGTGGCCACTAAGTTCCGTTTTATTTACTTTTTTGTGTTTGGGTAGTCCGATCTTACCTTACATAACAAAATATAAAGAAATTATGTTTCTCAAACTTGTACTGATATTCCTCAGCCTCATAAGTAAAAACTGAAAGGATATCTTTAATGTCGATTTTTTAAAGATAAGTATATAGGTATCTAAAGGAGATGTTTCAAAACCGGCCCAGTATATGTACAGTACTTCGAAAAATCGAGAAAAATCCTAGGGATTTGGGAAAAATACAGATAAATTGCATAAACGCATATTTTTCTAGTAATCATTTGATATTTATCAATTATTTTTATTGACTTTCAATATGGCGTCTCGCCAATTTAGTTACTATGTGGTTAAAAAACAATGACAGTATACCATAGATCGTGAACTGTAAATCAAAAGATCGCTACATTGTTGTTGTCTGAGTTAATATTTCGACGATTGAATGTATTCTGTACATTTATGCTATATGTAAAAATCTTAAAAGATATTTTTCATGGCATCTCATGGACTGTACTTTATATACAAACCACAACTAGATCTAAATATTACAAATGACTAAAACTACGAATAACGTAAGATTCTCTTTGACAATGTAATATGACAGAAATAAACATGTCGAATGTCAGTAATCAATCAACATGACAGTTTACCGCCATGACGGGTTTTTGTTGTGTGTTGCAATTCCAAGTGTACATTATTGTGCTTTACTACCAAACAAAGCCAATTTAAAGTAATTGGATGATTGAAAACTGTTTTAATTGTGTTTCCCCATTATTTAGTATAGTGTACAAAGACCAGGCCGGGGCTCCATACATTTTGAAACATCTCCTTTCATAAAAGCAGATAAAACAGCAAATGTTAGTTAAGTACAGTCGCCAGCTCATCAAGTTACCACAAACTGTCAAATTTTCTCATTTTATTTTGAGCTTAACAGTCAACATTTTAAGGTTTAAAATCCTTTGGAGAAATTTGTCAGGTTCGTATAATCTGATATGCTGGCTACTTTACATAAGTGAAGTTTAACTTCTTTCATTTTATTTTTTATCTTATTCCCAGAATACCTATAATATAAACAATGAAGAAAATGCTGCAATGAGAGCTATCAGTAAATAAAGTTTAATTTTGTTATAAGGTTAAAAATAAAATAAAATAGCCTTTAATAATTTGTTCGTTTTCCGAATATCTCAGATATTTGTGTTGTAGGTAAAATACATTTTTAGATCATGAATAACAATTAACAATAGATGCCTACATGCGAACTTAGTGAGTATGAGATACTTTGAAATACAAATATAATTAAATATTATTTAAAAAAATGAACCAATCCTTATTTTTAATTTCTTTTCACATAACAGTAACATAAATTACCAAAAATACTAAACTAGGTCAGAGATAGATTGTAATAAAAATTGTTACGGATCCTCATAATCTCAAATTATGTGTGGAGAACCAAGTTGTTTTCTCGATAACTACTGCTGTGACAAGTATTGAAGATTCATCAATCTTCCTTAACTTTTTCATTTCTTGGAAATAAATATGTGATATAGGTATTTGAATAATCAAATATCTACATACATCACATATTTATTTTCAAGAAATAAAAAAGTATTTCATTAGAAAGAAATTAAAAAGTTTGAGAACCGGTTCCATTTTTTCACAGAATAAGATCTCACCTTTATTAAACGATCTTTTCCATCTGAGGATAAGACCGGATCTATGTAAGCTTACAGCTATCTTAAGTCAATTTTAATCAAGTCTATCAAGAGACCGCTTGCTAAAAGTAGTATTTACGTAGAAGTCCGGATCAGTATTAAAACGCGCAAAATACAACTTTTTTTTTGCACTGCTCATAGCATACATGTTATTAGGTGAAGCGTCATACGCGGTGTGAAGAGTGGGGCCAAATGAAATGGCGTCACCTTCTGTGTTGCTAACATGTAAAAATGTCCCTTGATTCGCGTTATTTTTGCTTGATACGATCTTACCCCTTATCCCAACTTAGCCGAATACTCATTATTATCTTTTTCCTTACAAAGAATACAGTGAACGTAGCCAGAGGTCGTCCCACATACGGCGCCACAGGAAGGTAGATGTGGTCGCGCAGCCAGGAGTGAACCACGCGGTTCCAGCGGCGGTAGTACAGCGAGAAACGAGATGTCGTCCACCAGTCCTGTAATAATTAACAATGCATTGATTAGGCATCATTATCTATACATACTTGTAACAAAACTGTACATTGAATATTTTTGAAAAAAAAAAAAGAAGTAATTGTCACGAGGTCTAGGAACGATTCTGATGCCGAATATATGTACCTACTAGCTTTTGCCTGCGGCTCCGCCCGCGTGGATGTCGGCTATCGCGTAAAAAAGTACCCTATGTCCTTCTCCATATCTCAGGCTATATCTCTGCCAAATTTCATGACGATTGGTTCAGCGGTTTAGGTGTGAAAACGTAACATACAGACAGACAGACAGACAGAGTTACTTTCACATTTATAATATTAGTATGGATATAGTTTTTAGAATTTTGTCTGTTTGAAATGGCTATAAACGGCAAATTGGTGTAAGGTGTCAAGTTGCTAACAATTAATCCCCTGACTGTATCTACCTAGGTATTCGCGTTGCATGATAACAAATTCCGGTTACAGTGATTCTAAATACCAACATATCATTTTTAAGGCGACGATAACCGACTTTTAATGATTTTATACTGAAGATCACGTCTGAACGAGTAGTGTTAATGATTTGGAAAAAATATTTGTTAAATTAGAGCATTTTGTTAATAACATAATATTTATATGAATATTTTAGATTATGTTTATATTACATAGTGAAATGAATTCGTAAAGTTATGTCTAACGCGGATAAAAAACTGAGAATCACACAAAATCTTTCAAGTGTATTTTTCTCAAACCTTCACCTTTTTATAGATGATATAACTATAGATATTTTAGTATACGTGTTTTATTAAAATAACTTTTGTTTTATGTATAGTAAATTAATAATGCGTCTTATTTGGGTCAGCGCTCCTGGATGGGTGAGTCCTATTACTGGCTGGACGTACGATGCGTTGCGTGAGCTCAGTACAGAATACGCAAGCTAACCACTCAAGGTCACTGGCATATATCTGTGCCTTAAGAACTTATTCTCGCTAATGACGAAATTTTGGCTGTTGGTTGCCTACCTACGTAAGTAAATTAGATTTAGGTAGGTACCTATCTACTTATCCCATTCCTATTATTTCGGAAAACAGTTTATCTAATGGATATGTTAAACGAAGGAAAACAAATGAAGATACAGGAAAATGGTACGCCTTCCTTTAGGTACCTACACTGTATATTACTTAATGTAGCTACCTACTCAGGTACATTAGACACATTACCCGACAAACTTGAGTGCCAGCAGCGTTCTGAAAGGTACTCAGGAGGTAGGTACCTACTTTTAGCGGGTACTCAACTGATTTTACATAGTGCCTCCTTACAACTGATAGTGTAGGTTCGGGAATAATACAGTTTTTAATGTGGTTTGTGTGAAAATAGATGTCGCTGGTCCTTGTTGTGGGCAAGCTGTGTGGAGTGACTACTGTTTACTGAAGGGCTTAAAAAAAATTGTAGGTACACTCAATATAGTTGAAAGTACAAGATTCTAAAATTGATAATACGTATAGCTGTAGCGACTGCAATTTTAGTTATTCATCATCATCATCATCATCATTTCAGCCGAAAGACGTCCACTGCTGGACATAAGCCTCCCCCGATTGGGGGGATTTGCCATAATCGCCACGCTTGGCAGGCGGGTTGACGATCGCAGTATGGTGTTAAAAATGCATAGAGAACTCTGCTGCCCATTCTCTAGTAAGTCCCTTAGTCGCCTTTTACGACACCCACGAGAGGGCATGGGGTGGTGCTATTCTTTACGTCCGGAACCACACGGTACAAATCTTAGTAAAAAATGAAAAACTTATATTAGTTATTATAATCTATAAATAAATATAGGTACCTAATAAAATCGTAACGGAGTCAAAACTGTAGATACATTGAATACCTATTATTGGAAAAGAACTAATTTTTTTTTCTGTTTGTATGTACCAGCAGCACACAAATACTTCTGGATAAATTCTGTTCAAATTTTGCATAGATATTCCTTATAAGTCTGGTCTGGTGGTTATAAATTATCACGCTATTTGCTATGGAGGATGAGCAATATTTCATTATATTCGTATGCTTCTATAGTTTACCGCAAATTGTAAAAAGTTGAGCCAAAAGTTAGATTATTGCAGATAGTTACAGATTTTACCTTTTAACTAATCAGGCAATCATAACCACCAGGTCGATAATAGGGCAATAATAGCCTTAACCGTTGTCGCTACAAGAAAACAGTCTTAGGGGGCTGTCCTTTGCCGGGTCAGCGGGATTGAAAAGGTGTACCGCTGCCCCGGAACATACAGGGCCAAGGAAGGAACACGGGTGGGTTTTAGTCATTAAGAGTCTGACACTCCCTTCTTTTGATGATTTCCCAACCACAAAAAAAGGGGGTGTCCTTAACTTTTTGAGTTCTCCACAACCCAGTTACTGGGTAACACGATACCCCTTGACAAGACTGGTTTTCAGACTTTCAGGTATCTGACTACCTGTAACGACTATCAAAAGATCTACTAATGGCTAGGCCAATAATTCAGTGTAAAAAGACGGTACCTCATAGAACAGCCGGTCCCCGAACTTGAGCATCTCTGACCAGGCGTTGAGCCAGGCGTGCAGCACGCAGTAGAAGCCACACAGGAAAGAGATCAACCCGGGGAGCACGCACGCGAACATTCCGCGAACCACCGTGCCTGCCTCCACCTATGATGGAATTAAGTTATGAAGTCATTATAATTTAAAACTAAGTACCTATGTAATTAATATTCTTATCTTTATCTACACCCATGCTATAAATCCTCTATAAAAGTTTCTGAAACAGTTAGCTTATTGCCAACATTAAAACAACCGGTGTCATAGTAACCATAATATCATCCAAACGAGTGTTATAATGTTGTACTAAATTTCATAATGCAACTCCTTTGCGTTTTCGATCCCTTCCTTACTCATCAAACAACCACATTTATGAATTTCAAAAAAAGAACATTGTCATGCACGCACGTTTTACTACCAAATGCCGTATTTAAAATTAAAAAAAAACATAGGTTATTCGAGTTCACGTCGCATCCCGCCATTTTTGTTCGATATTAGTATTGCAAAAATTTATAAGTTTGTTTTTTACAAAGTTTGTTTTTTACAAAAATGAGTGATAAGCTTTGATAAAACCCCACCAGATAATTCTAATGTCGCAAAGGACATTTCTAACCAATTATTACCAGAAAAGTCGATAAAACAATATGAAAAGGCGTACCAAGATTTCATGAATTGGAAAATATCAAAGAGTAGATAACATGGGTGTAGATAAAGTCTTGTATGCAACTGTACATAATTAGGTATAAAAACACTCATGTGATACTATTAAACCCACATTCGTGTTTTAATACCCCTTATTTTATACAACAATTGCATAAATAACTATTATCGACCCGTTCCTGCTTCGCACGGTTTTTAGAACCTGATAAAACATCTAGATTTCTTTTACGTGTAGGTACCTAAATACATACATAAACTCACGCCTTCTTCCCATGGGGGGTAGGCAGAAACTACAGAATGCCACTTGCTACGATCTGTTTACGTTCATACATCTCGTCATACACGCTCGCCGGTTGCGTTAGCGAGTACTACGCATCTGAACTTTCTGAAGAACATCACCAATAAGGTCACTATATGTCCTCCTAGGACGTTTCCACTCACATCTGCCTTGTTTTAAAATAAAAATTAAAAGAGGGGGTAGTTATACTATACATTCCCATAAAACACGCGCTGTAATAAAAAGAAGGATTATCTCACCGTTTTCTCCTTCCCGTAATCAGACCAGTAGGGCATAATGAATCTCTCCCAAAGGAAACAGTTGTAGAATATAATTGCCGCCACCTCCAGCAGGTTGAACACCACCAAGCCCCATCGGGTTTTCTTTGTTCTGTCAATAGAATATAATTGATAATTGTAGCTACTAGATAAGTTAAAGTAATTAATGAAAAATATATTACTAACACTGTACCAGTGAGCCTGCATTTATTTCAAAATTGATTTAATGTGTATCGAATTATATATGTTTTTTATAAAACACAGTAATTTCATTGTATGTAGGTATATTAAGTAGGTACAGTGAAGAAACATTCCTTTTTTTGCATTGTAAAACATAATTAAAAAATCTGCATCATTGTCGTTCGACACGCAATGCTTTAAACTTTAAAACACTTGTTTACGAAACATGGAAAATGTTAGCTTTGATTGAACGAGCTTAATGACGGCTTGGTATAATTCAACCCTAAAGCAGGAAAGCGTCGATCAAGCGATTTGCCACCGCAAATACCGAATCAAATACCGTGGCGGCAGAACTATGTGGAATTACCATCTCATGGCAGTTTACGAAAGGTATCGTATATTAGCGCACATTACTGCCGAATATTGTGGCTTTAAGTTTGTGTTTTGTGTCATAATCACGGATTTGAGAATGTAATACCTACTGTTACGTCATGACTTAATTTGTCGTTAAGTTAAACGATTTACAAAGGTACACAAATGAAGGAAATTGTACGTATTGCCTTGCCTGATTTACTTTTTCGTAGCTAGACAAAGTAAAATTGCATTTACATAGGTGTCTAGAGATAAACTAGGTTTGATTATTACGTAGGTAACTTCATTAATCCAAGCCACTCCTCAATTAAGTTGACTCAAACAGCTCAATCCCTCATTTATATGAGTCAGCTTGGCTACATTATTTAATTCAGGTAAATACGCTGCCTTTGCCTAACTCAGGATATTTCGGAGACGTGGAGCGATTCTGCAAGTAACGTGCAGTTAATTTACCTGGGATATTGATCTCTGTAGAGAAGTGTTGGCGCGAACATGAAGTAGAGGTAATGTTTGAAGGTTGGCAGCGGTGTGTTCCCGTTCAGACAGCGTGGCCCGCAAGCTGATGCGATGGCCACGAGTTTCATCATGAAACGGAACTGGAACAAAAGGCATAGAGGATATTGGAAAATGTTAAAAGTGGTGCAGAAAAATAAAAATCGCTTGCGTCACAAATGAAATGAAATGAAATCGTTTATTCTGTAAATAGGATATCGGAATCACTTTTACACGTCATATTAAAAAATTCAATATAAAAAAATAAGCTAGATAGAGTCGAAATTTCCTATGTGACTACCCCTGAGAAGAAATGGCGAAACAAACTCAGGGCTCAGTCTCTTTTAAAGTCCAGACATAATCTTGATCAGATCATGTAGATCCGTGTCTGAAATGGTCTTTTGAGGAAAGAACCACTCAATTTTGAGTGGACCTGTCCAGTCAGTGCAAGCATTTGTCAGTAATCGTGTAGCTCAACTCAGGATTTAAGGAGCTCAACGACTCGACGAACAATACCAAAGAAAGGATATTTGGGTAGGCCGCATAAAGTACTCAAAATACCAGACCATCATTAAAACAAAGTAAGAAAGAGAAAAAAAAAGAGAATCACAATAATTAAAGTAATATACGTAATACTTTTCAAAGTATATATTCATGTTATTTTGTATATAATATTTAGTAATGTATATAAAACGTTATAGAATTTTTTAAATGTCAAGTTTTACGGCTTAGCAGAGCGAGCAGCTCAATCCCACGCTTTTTTGTAATAATTAGATATTTTATAGTACCCTTTTTTACAAAGTTTGGTTTTAATACAGCTTTTTAATCGTTTAATGGGTAAGTTTCGAATTTCAATGGGGAGTTTGTTGTAAAAGCGTATACATTGACCCATGAACGAGTTGCCGACTCTGTGGAGGCGAGTGCGATGTACAGCAAGATTGTGTTTATTCCTGGTATTTAGACTATGAATATTGGACATACAAGAGTTCACATGACACGTTACACCACATGGAAGGTTACGTTTAAAGTTTTGCTGATAGGTTACCTCCCTAGTAGCATTGTTTGTTGGCATTTAGTTGGGCCACTTACATACCTCTGTAAGAGGTCCAACTAAATGCCAACAAAAAATGTTACTAGGGCTATACCTACAACGAGCTCTAGGTATTCTTATTGCGCTGAATACCTAGAACTATGTAAAGACTATAGCCCCTACCTGACCAATGTTTTATATACAATACACAGATAAAATGGCAGGGGGTGACTTGCACACTCAATAATGGGCCCCCGAAAACTGTCGCTAGCTGGCACATAGTGTCGTAGCGACAAGGGGGCAACATGTCCTGAGGTGCTTATGAGGAGTGGAGAGGTATTCCATGGCTATCAGGACAATCCCGGAACACGGTCAAGATCCCTCCGAGCATGTTTGCTCATGTGAATCTCCACTCAAGCCGGCCAATAAAGGCAAGAAAGAGGTGGGAGCTACTGTTCACTCTGGCTGGTCAATAAAGGGTCTGTGGGGTCGCTACTGTCCAACTCCTCGCCACGTGCTGCCCTGCGGGTTTCTGTATCTCTCTTGGTTTGGGTCTTCACCCTAGATCTGTTTCCGCAAAATAAACTCTACCGGCACAGACTGAGAGTACATAGAAGCGCGCATGCCCTACCGCGACGTCAACGTAGATATACGTATCTAAAAATGAAGATTTGGCATAATAATAATATTAATATGCCAAATCTTAATTTTTAATAACTCCGCTATAATTCATAAGAAAAGTTATATTTTGGTGCACAGATGTAACGCGCGACAGTTGTATACGAGCAACAAATGAAAGCTTGCCCGATTTATGTTGGAATTTTCATACATACTTTTACAACGAAAGGCCTACGTTTCTTATAGAATAGGTAGGTAGATTAGACAGGAAAAAGGTGACAATTCATTACATAGCTCCTTTTTAAACGAACATGATTTCAAGTAAATTAGGTATATCCTACCAAATAACATACATATGGAACGATTTGATTCATAAATAAATGAATCATTTAAAGGAAGTTTGTTGTTTTATTTGAATAGTAGAATCTTACTCACCGTAGGTACAAATCTGTCCTATATCAAGGAAATACTCTAAACAAAGATTCGATAGAAATCTGTTTAATATCAACCACTTCAATTTACAAGTGGACCATCAAAATTGTTCTTAGTAATGCAAATGCAATAATACTTTACAAGTGTCCAACATCGACCATACATAGTGTACACGAGTAAATACAGTTACCCTACATTTCAGTAAACTTACTGTAATGTGAATATCGTGACTTGAACATAAAAATAATTAGAACAGGTAAGTACTTTCATACTTAATACAAGTCGGCCAGGTAAATTAGAAACTTAATTAAATTCTTTTACTAAAGCCTTATTGCAAGGTGTTTTCAAGCAATTAATCAAAAGTTAGAGGCTGTTCAGTTTTGTTATTGATATTGAATAATTGGTGTAATATTTCACACCATATTTTAGTAATATTGACTGCGTAAATTGGAGAGAAACGATGCTCTTAACGAAACTTGCCTTTAGTTGGAGAACAACTTCCTTTGGTATATAATATTAGTTAGATATCTGGTATATGATATTAGTTCGTAGATTAGGGATATACTAACTAAATCATCATCTCAGCTTGCTGCAGGCTTCTAGTCTAACGAGACGGTGCTATCGCCGTAGTATTCTACACACAGCGTTATTACTTTGTACTATTACTCAACGACAACGAGGTGACTCGGCAGAGAACCAAAGTTGTCGAAATAGCTCACAGAATAAGCAAGTTGAAGTGGCAATAGGCCGGTCATATTAGCCGTAGAACCGATGACCGTTGGGGTAGACATGTTCTTGAGTGGAGACCGCGAATTGGCAAACGTAAGTTAGGACGCACTCAGGCTAGATGGAGCGACGATCTTTGCAGGGTGGCTGGTAGCAGCTGGATGAGAGTGGCCGAGAATCGAGCTGAATGGCGTGCAATTGGAGCGGCCTATGTCCAGCAATGGACTGCTATAGGCTGATGATGATGATTACTCAACGTACGTCGTACCTACTATTGAGCAAGATGGCGATTTTAATCACTTCAGCACATGGTCGATGTTAAATCTAAACTTGTGAAGTTTTTATTGCGAGCTTTTTCACCAACGTTGCAGACAGAAAGGATTTTAGAGTTTAATAATGAAATGATTTATGCTTAGATGGTTTGGTCATGTTGAGAGGATGAATGAAAGGCGACTTACAAAAGGTATTTACAGATATGAGTGGAAACGCCGGGAGGGGACGCCCTAGGAGCACATATAGTGACCTAATTGGTGATGTTCTTTAGAAAGGTCAGGTGCGTAGCACTTGCAACCGGCGTGCATGTATGACCAGATGTATGAATGTAAACGAACGACGAAGAAGAGGACATACTTTTTTTTTTCTGATCGTGGTTGAGTAATTTATGCGGCCTGCCCAAATGTCCTTTCTTTGGTATTGTTCGTCGAATCGTTGAGCTCCTTATGTTCTGAGTTGAGCTGCACGATTACTGACAAATGCGTACACTGAATGGATAGGTCCACTCAATCTGTGTGGTTCTTTCTTCAAAAGACCATTTCAGACACCAAACTACATGGTCTTCACATGATTTGACCAAGATTATGTCTGGACTTTAAAAGAGACTGTGATCTGAGTTTGTTTCGGTCTTTCTTCTCAGAGTAGTCAGATACGAAACGCCGACCTCATCTAGTTTTAAAATATGATTGACGTGTAAAAGTGTTTGTAAAAACCTACTTACAGAAATAAAATCATTTATCATTTATCATTTACAAGAGGCGGTACATTTGTCCCGTACATAAGGTCAAAATGTAAGAGAGGTTCGACATTGTGAGCCAGTCGAGCCTTTTTGGGCATCAAATGGTTGGTCACATTTACTGAAATGAAGTGTGAGTGGACCTGTCCAGTCAGTGCAAGCATTTGTTAGTAATCGTGTAGCTCAACTCAGGATTTAAGGAGCTCAACGACTCGACGAACAATACCAAAGAAAGGACATTTGGGTAGGCCGCATAAAGTACTCAAAATACCAGACCATCATTAAAACTACGTGAGAAAGAGGAAAAGAAAAAGAGATAATCTTAAAGAAAAACAAATGACCCACATAGTGCTCACATTCACAATAATTAAAGTAATACTGTTACTGCTTATTAATACTACCTTTGTCATGTGCACTTTATTTATATTAAAACACCAGCTTCTGTCCGCGACTTCTTCCGTGTGAAATTTCTTGTTTCCCCGACCCACCCCGTCGCATCGCATTGCCTGCCCGCGCTACTACTCCGTTTTTGATTAGCGTTCTTTCCTACTTTTTTTCATTTTGCTCTGCTCGTAAGGGTCCTAGCGTAATGTTAAATAATCTATAGCCTTCCTCAAGAATTAGGCTATCAAATGCAAAAATATTTATGCAAATATATTAATAAATATTTATTTCAAATCCGAATGGTAGAGATTACCGCGTTCAAACAAACTCTTCAGTTTTATTATTAGTATATAATACTAGCTGCTGCCCGCGACATACCCCGCGTGGCTTTTTCTAAAATAAAGTTAAATTACTCCTTGTAACATTAGCTATCTACCAGTGAAAGTCCCGTCAAAATCGGTTCAGCCGTTTCGGAGATTAGCAGGAACAAACAGACAGACAGATAGACAGACCGACAGACAGCAAAAAAAATTTTTTTTTTTTTTTCTAAGATTTCCGTATATACTTTCATATGAATTTAGTAAACAGCTGTTATTTCAACATTATTGTTATATTTTGTCATTTGTATAGATACTATGTATAGATTACCAGTAAGAGTCACGCCAATACATATCTTTAAAATGTAGTCAAAAATGCACCACTGCGTATCACAGTCAAGCTAGCAAATTCATGTTTTCTGCGCTTGTTCGTCTAATGTACCAAGTATGAACTTAGTATTGTCACTATTATTCCTTTGTGTTTACATAATGTGACTGCAGGGTTAAAAAAGCTGAGAAAAAACAGTTTTTCCAAAAAACGTGCCATGTCCACTGGGCGTAGCACCCATTAATTCTAAAAAGCCGTCCACAAAAATACGAGAAGTGTCCAACAATAAATCATAATTACAGAAATTTTGTATTAAGATACTTTCATTATCATGTTTGTATTTTAATTAACAAAATGGTGTCGGGTGCGCGAACGTGAGGCGTAGTGTGAAATTAGTGTACGGCTGAATGAAAAGGCGTGCGGCGGGGCGTTTTGCGTCGCGTGCAAGCGGCGAAAGATTGTTCGCCGCGGAGCTCGCCGCCACTCGGGACACTCGCGAGGGATTGTATGAGTTTAACATGAACGCCGCACGCGCCGCCCCGATGGACGCTCGAGTCGAGCGTGCACTCAGTTCGTACCCTTACAGTGGCAGCGGGGCGGGCAGCGGAATCCGCTGGCGGGTAACGCAAACACAGTTTTTGACTAAGGTGTCCCTAGTGCGGGCGGGGCGAGTTAGCGGGAATCGCAGCGGGACAAGCGGGTGTCGCGAGCGGGGCGGGTGGACGCAAGTCAATTTGCGTTTCCCGCTCGATTTGTTCGGACATGCCCCTGACGACTGATGATTTAATAAGTGCCGTATTTGCTCGACCACCTTTGTGGAATTCTAGTGTAATTAACTTAACTCTTGGTAATCAACTCTATATCGATCACTATTGATATCGTGGCGATAGCTTTTAGGAAAAAAAGGTCTCACTTTATTTCTTTGTATCTATTCAAACACGAAATATTTTAAGAGATATATGATAATTTTGCTAGATGGTAAAGAAGCCATGGAAACGATTTATTTTTAAATCTGAGTATATTATTTAAAAAATTCAATAATTTAAAATTACTTGATATGATGATTAATTATCAAAATTCACCGCGCTCGTACCGCCACCGTCGCCGCGTCCGGGCGGGTCATTCATAGAATAAGTAACATTTTGTAAAATGCAACCCCTTTGCAAAATGTCTCAAGCAATTTTATATTATACAATTACTTAGATAAAAAAAAAAACGCTGCTATGGCTTTTTTACCACCTATAGATGGTCCTCTTAAAATATTTCGTGTGTATACACCTTATATAAGCACTAGCTTCCAAATAATGTGACTTTATTATTATTATCATTATTTCCAATATCGCACGAGGTAGGTACTTCCGGACCGCTTAATCGTCCCGCTGCTACTGTGTTCATCCATGGAAATGTGCGTTTTCTGCTTGACCCGCCACTCGCTCCCGCTGCCCGCCCCGCGCCACTGTAATCGCATACGTAGGGTGGCGCTACGGGTTACGGGCTACGCGCTACGAGGGGGTTCACAGCGTCGTAGGGGCCGTAGGGCTACGTACGGCTAAGCAGGGGTACATAATGCCTCGTCAGCGGCATGCGGCGATCCTGTTATTTACTGGCGCCAGCCACGCAGCCTGACAAGGGTCCAACTCAGGTGATTTATGTTACGTTTCATTTTCGACGTTGTTGTACCCGTTCAACTTACATCGGTCTCTATAATGTTACAATTTATTTTGTGGCAAATAATTTTGTACAATTTACATACAGTTTTTTTTTTTTTTTACGATGGGTTTGCTCTTGACTCTAGTCTACGTCAGAGGTGACAGAGACAAAGTCGACGATGGAGTGAGCTTACCCAGAAGAAGCCTGTTCACTCTCACTTTGAATAGATTAGGGTTGTATGCGTTCGGAAACACAGACGCAGGCAGAGAGTTCCACTCCTTTGCTGTGCGCATTATAAAAGACGTTTGAAAACGCTTTGTGCAAGTTGGTGGAATATCAACTAAGTAGGGGTGGTAACTTGCAGTACGTTTAGATGTCCGATGGTAGAAAGGCGCCGGTGGAATGAGGTCGTGGGCACACTCGCCGAAGTATAATTAAATATGGCGTATAATTTTAATTCTAAAATAAAAGTTAACTCTGTTACAAAAGTTTTGGAACGACAATGATGTGAGATAGTAAACTTTATTGTCGTACGTTTAGCTTTTTAAACTCGCGGGTTAATTGAGGGGTCTAATTTCAAAAACCCCTTAAACAAGTTTGTCATCTACACTGTCTAACACTAATTTCACAAACTATGTACAAAAACCATACCTACACAATCACCAGAATCACCCAATGCATCCTTTGTTATTGTTATTCAAATACAATTGCATAATAGCCATCCATTATTGCGCCATGATAAATTATTACGTCAAAACGTCAAAAAAATTGTTATGACAACTGCATGCACAGATTATATTAATCCAGCGTCGCAAGAGTTGTTCAGTCAGTCGCCGACGGCATGGAATGTTGCCATTTTAAATATTATATTTATTATAAACTTTAAGAAGTATTGTATTTCTTATTTTGTTGTTTCATATTTTCTCCCAACTTGTAATTTTCGTGTCTGTGTTCTTTCTCTGCGTCATGTTTGCCGCAAATAAACGTATTTTCTTTCTTTATTTATTTTTCCTTGAAATCGAATGTCTCGAGCTCTCTTTTTAAAGTTTTCTCAATTCTGTACTAAGTGATATACTCATTTCCGAACAAATCTCTCTATAACAGTACTAAATTAACCCTCCAACCTACCAACTAACCACTCCTCGACGTGGACCGCATAAATCAAAATCAAAACATTTGGTGTATTCCCGCTGTTCCCACTGCCCGTGTCCCCATTAATGGTTATTCACATAATATAGCGAAAAGAAAGGTTCCATTTTCTTTTAAGTACTGATTTTTTTATTATTATTTCTAAACCCAGTACTTAAAAGAAAATACGAGGGAATACACCAAATATTTTATATCACATAACGTCAGAAGCTAGGTGCACGGTTCCAATTAGACGTTTTCTATGGAGAAGAACCGGCAAGAAACTCCACGGTTACTCTTTTAAAAATAATTTGTTTTTGTTTTCAAAGTTACAACGTTTTTTACTTTTGACATTTATTACCTACTATTAAATTTTGTTTTATTTAATTCTTTTATTCTTGTAATGTATTTTTTTTGGACTGAAGGATATAATTATTAAGAAAATCACTTGTAATTCTAAACATTTGCACGCCGTAGTATGGCAAACATGTCTGAACCAATTTTTCATTATGTTATCCTGCATGCACTTTTTATTATTGTATAAAAATACACATGTTTGGGCAAATAAATTTTTATCTTATCTTATCTAACGAACTACAAGAACTTTTATATTATGTTACTTGCTGCTACGGAACCCTTCATGGGCGAGTCCAACTCGCACTTGGCCGCTTTTTTATACATCAATGGCTCACATAAAACTACCTGTTCAAACAATTACAACACGTACCAAACTTCATTCCTACTTCTTCATACGAACTAATAAAAGTTCGCGAGCGAGTTATTGTTGCAAATTACGCCAATAAGGATTTACGACACACATACGTACAATATAATAAAACATATATATTATGTATTAGAAGGGAAAGTTCTTGTTTGTGTATTACAGAGTTGGCTTTGTTTGGCGTCCGCCTGGAAGTTTCCTTTTGTAATGTAGATGAATCACTGGCGCACAACGATCTGCCACCCGTTGCGATATCACAAACAAACAGTAATTATTGTGACCAGATTGATGTCCCTTCTAATTTGAATACCATGTCAAAGTTCAGACACCCTATCTTGTTTGTATCTTTCTATCTATACCTACGTATCTTAACTCATTTGGTGAAAAACCGGCCAAGTGCGTGTCGGACCACGCACAATGAAGTCAAAATCAAAATATTTTATTTCACATAAACCTACAAGGGCACTTATGAAACGTCAGAAGCTAGGTGCACGGTTCCAATTAGTCGTTTCCTATGGAGAAGAGCCGGTAAGAAACTCCACGGTTACTCTTTTAAAAATAATTGGTTTTACAATATTATCAACTAACATTGTTAATAAATAGGTATGGGAGGACAGTGTAGGCCTTTCAACAATTACCAGGTACCTAACAAAATAGAAAAGTGCCAACAAATCTACACTCTACTAGGTCTACAACGTTCTCACATTCACAAAATAGAAAATAATCTATATAAAAGAGATATATATATATATATATTAAAATGAAAACCTATTTAAACCAAATGACATTATTGCAATTACAACTACAGTAACAAATCTGAATAAATATCATGTCCACAAAAGCCTCTAATAAAGAATTGGAATTCGATTTGTAGGTAAATAATGTCAAATAATGAAAAGATTATGTCAAGGAAGTATGTAAAAAAATAATTAAAAATTCTAAATAAACATCGTTATTTGGGAGCAGTTAATAGACATTGACATAGTTATGTTGTTTATGAGGTACCAGGGAAGCCACATGTGCAGAAGGAATTATTGCCAATCTTCCCTGTCTTTTATCTTATAATATGCTTTTTTGATAAGGACACGTTTGATATGGGTTTTGAACTTTCCATCACTAAGTTCTGTAACCGAATTTGGCAACTTGTTATAAAAGCGGAAGGGTTCTGTAGTTGGGATGAATTTATGCCAAGAACAAACTTAACATTGTACACAACTGCAAATTTTTCCTTTTAACTTCTGTTAGCACTTCAAAGCTCAATATTACACAATTGGATACCTGGATTGAAATATGGTTTCCAAAAACCTGCAATATTTTTGGACGGCCTATCCAATGATACCCCACATGAAGGGATAGACGAGAAAACATATATCATCCCCGCTTTAAGTGTAGGGGGAGGAAACCTAAAAAAAAAAAAACTTGATTTTATTTCACCACTTTGTCGGCTTAATTAATATGTCATTGTATACCTGTACCAAATTATAGCTTTCTTGTAATAAGAGTATAGTATGAGCTAAGCCGCGGACAGACAGACAGACGGACATAACGAAACTCATGGTTTCCTTGTTGACCACGGAACCCTTAAAATGAGAAAAAAACATTTTATTTATGTCTCACTTCTCACAGCGAAAAAAGTATTTTTCGGAACATCTACAGATACGAGAAATGTCGTTATTAAGGATGAGAACTCTTTTATAGAAGTCTTTTAAAATATACGTCATTGAAAAAGGTCCTATTCAAAGATCGCTTCAAACGAACCTTTCACGGTTATTGCGATAATCAGACCGGTTTGGCGATATTACTGTACCATTATAAGAATACGGGTTTCCTTCTCATCCTTTAGGTATCCTATTTATTGTTTGGTCTCTGACGACACCCACGAGGTTAATTCATAGCCGAGTTCAAACGATGACGACATTTATCTAAGTGTTTATGTTTATATGTTTTTGTTTGGAACATTCATTAAATTGCGCCCTAGTTTAGCAAACTGTGTCAAAACTGTTGCCAAGCAAGTACTTTATATGCTCGTGCTTGTATTTGTCAACTCTTTGATTATAGCTAGCTGTTAAACTGTTATTTTAAGGTAATTTAATTTGGTTTCGTGTGTGATGTTTTGTTTTTAACAAATTATTACGTTTGCTCTTAATAGGTTTGTTACTCTAACTGATAATTTTTATAGATTCTAGATTTATACACAGGGCGTTATAAAAATAAAAATAAACACGGAATAAAGTTATCCTGTCAATAACTTCGGTATAACCTTTTTTTTTTTTTTTGTGCATGACATTTCGGAGTTATAACCACTGGGGGTTCCTGCTCCTTAACCGGGCTATCCTGTGGTGCCGCAAGCTCCTAAAAGAAGTTTACGCCTCCAGCCAGGGGAGTTTTTACTAAAGCTTCTTATAAACTAGACGACTGCTCGCTAAGGGCACCCCAGGTGGGGTTCGAACCTCGGCTTAGGGCAGTGTCGGAGGGAGGGTGGCAAGGGACCGACGGTGGCTGGATAACATCAGGGTTCTGATTATTGTCATGAGGAGTTTGGATTACAGGCTCAGCTAAACCACATGCTGGCACATCGTTAAGCGGCAAGGGACGGGGAGGGCTATTATTATTATTGACGATAATAATAGTAGGTCGGGGTGGGTTTCGCGCGGGACCTCTAAAGCGAGGTCGGAATTTGGATCGTGTGTTGACGGTATAACCATACATTTTTGACGTTTATACCTAGTATAACTTTAGCGACTGAGGGAATTACTAGAGAATGGACAGCAGCGTTCTTTTTGCATTTTTACACCATACTGCGATCGCTAACCCGTCTGCCAAACGTGGCGATTATGGCAAATCCCCCCCTTTTCGGGGAGGCCTATGTCCAGCAGTGGACGTCTTTCGGCTGAAATGATGATAACTTCGTTCCGTGTTTATTTTTATTAGGGTAAATGTGTAAAACTACCTACCAAATATTTCCTACATTGTTGAGTTGGGCGATTATTTTAATTTTGTGATTGAATGAAGAACGAAAGCAAAATCTATGCAATATTAAATATATGAGTAGAGCACAAAATCATTTGTAAACAAACGATTTTGTTCACTGCCCATTAATTTGAAACTTTGCAGCAGTTGGTTTAAAGCTTCGAGTTTTGATTATTATATATTAGTTTAATTTAAAAAGCGCGTCGCCTTCAATAAAATTATTATTTCCTTTATTCAAATAAATGTACATTTATAAATTATATTTTTAAATATTAGAATATAAAAAATATAAAAATATAAAAATTGTAGCCCACCGGTATCAGGAACAGGGTCCAAGCTACCGGCGGTCAGGGCTCCAGAGAGAGGAACCTCCTAACAAGGCGAGCCGTGTCCAGAAGTACCGCTTTCTGAATCAAGCCCTTGATCCAGCTGCCCAACGAGAGCCTCTTTAGGTGTTGGTCGAGGCTCTTGGCAATTAAGCCATTGGCTGAAACAACTATCGGCACAATGATTGCTGAGTCCACATCCCACATGTCGACAACCTCGCGAGCCAAGTCAAGATACTTGATTTGTTTATCTTTCTCGGCTTTCATGAGGTTCTCGTCATGTGGGACTGTTATGTCAATAATCATTGCACGCCGCTCTATTCAATCCACCACCACTATATCAGGCTTATTGGCAACAATAGTCCTGTCAGTGATGATGGATCGATCCCAGTACAATGTGATATTGCCATTTTCGAGAACTGGATCGGGCACATACCTATAATACGGCACTTCCGATTCCACTAGGCTGTATTTCAGAGCAAGTTGCTGATGGATAATCCTGGCTACAAGGTTGTGTCAAATTGTACAAATTATTATTATTATTATTATTAATTATAACGAACGTAAAACTTTTGATTAATTCCAACCTTTTTGAAAGTTTAAAATTCTTGGGTATAAACCTGTACCTACCTATCAACATATTATTATTATGAATGTGGACCAATATTAATTTCATACAATTTAACACTTACCATTTCACAGGTGACTGCGACAGAGGAGCCCAGCTCCAGATGTTTCCTGCCTAGTTCGAACACTGGCACTGCAGCTATGGCCACTTCCAATGCCATTATTCCAGCTATGCCCAACATCACCACCGTTGGACGTAATACTGCAAAATATACTTTTATTTACCACATGGCATAATATATTTAAAAAAATAATATGTTGCCCCGCAAAGTGGCGAAACTACAGGGTGGCAAGTCGGAAAAATGTCACGGGCTCCCAGTCGGAAGGAGCCCCGGTCAGTGGAGAATCCATTGAAAAAGATAGTATCTCGTTTTCGATCCTCTTTTAGACACGAAATAGAAACTTAGATATGACTTTAAATGTTTGTCACCCACGATACAGGAAAAATTCCTAGTGTGGAGCAACGTTTAAAAAAAAAAACTTCTTTATATTCGGTCGCATTCGATGAATTTGCCACGGGCCTCGAATGGTAGTAAGTACCTAGTAAGAAACGTAGGCAGGTGGATAAGTATTCTAGAATGTAAGTCCTGACACGACACGTCCAGCTGTAGTTGCAGTGAGAATTATGTAGGTACCTACTTAGTATTGTTGAACACGTGGTTTGTGACCAACTTATGTGCAACAATGACTGCAATAGTTACGCCACTGGCCCCGCACTAAGAATTTCTCTTGTAGGCTGTATTGTGGGCGCATTACGGTGTTCCTAATGTATTATCGTACATGTTGGGTACGGAATTGACTGATTAATTACGAACTTTCTCTGTTATTTGATATTCACCCGTTGAGGTAGGGAAATGAACCTTTACGTGGTCCCAATCCTGAAACATCCACGAGAAATAAAATTGAAAGCAATCATAAATAAATAAATAAGAACAAATTTAATAATCATAAATCAATCAATCAAATGCTGTAACCTTATGGGTAACTAGAGTTTTGAGCCGCTTGGGGTCGAAACGCTCGGGTCATGGGGCCCGAGTGCACGTCACCAGTCGGCGAGAAATTTCCTTAAAAAGGAGTTTTTAAAGAAATTTCTCGCCGACTGGTCGACACTTCACGTGACCAGAGGGTTGACTCGTTCTTTGGCCAAAGAATTAGCATTGCCATTCACCGTGGCAATGCCAGTCTTCTGGGCATGTTTCCGGATGACAGCGATGCGGACGAGTACTTCGACTCCTAAGTGTCTTTTTGTATTTTTTGTTTTTGTATATTTCGTTTGTTAGTCTTTTAATTTAGTTCCTAGTGTAAATAGTTAGTTGCGACATATATTGTACATTCTGTAAATAAAATAATAGTCTCTTCAAAAAAATCATAAATATCAATGTATCTAAAAGTTATCTTATATATAAAATTCTCGTGTTGTGACACGAGAATTGTTCGTTCCCGTACTCCTCCGAAACGGCTTGACCGATTATCATGAAATTTTGTGAGCATATTGAGTAGGTCTGAGAATCGGCCAACATCTATTTTTCATACCCCTTAGTGATAAGGGTTGTCCACCCTTAACATTTTTTTGACAGAACGAAGTCTGTCGGGTCAGCTAGTAAAGAAATATAAATAGGTATCAAGTTGCTGAGCCGTCAAAATAAATCGCGTGATTAAACCCAGATGAAACCCGATAAAAAGTTTAAATTAGAAATGATTTTTAAATTGTTTTCTCACTTGTTGAAAACCAACAAAGGACAAGGTACCTAATTAAAACTTTGTGAAATATTATTAAACTTTCTCGTAAAGTCAATATTTCGAAGCTTTATTTAGTCGCCAGCTCCATCCATTATTTAATACACATTTGGGCACAATGGAAGTTTATTCATAACAAGGTCTTAAGGCTCCTTCAAACAAGCGCGACGAGCAGTGCCTTCATGTCGCGTCGCGTGCCGCGCCTGTTTGTAGGAGCCTTTATTAGGAAATAGATACTACGAGGTGGCACTGGGGTTGATCGCAGCTAGATATACGGTGGTGTATAAGAGTCTGTGATGCGGAAAATTGGAAGGCACAGTGAGTTAAGCCATGTATTCACTAGAGAAATTGCAACGTAAAGATTCGATTTATACTGAGCCACAGCGTTGGTGGGAAGTAAAGAATCGTGTAAATTAACTCACAACAAAATAGGATTGTTTACGTCCTCAACAATTATATTAAGGTAAACCTAGGTTGATATCGTAATGATAACAACGAGATTTACGGATTCAAACTCGTGTCTCAACTAATTCATTATTAGAAATATATACCAAACTAATAAAAGCCGTGTCCAATAAACTCACAATCATTATGTACGTAGTTAAATGCAGTATAATGAGAACAGGACCTATTCAAAGTGAACGGCTTTTGAAATTGAACGTCTTCACCGTTTTTAATATCTGTATCTGAGGTACTTTCCCGGGACTTTTGGGGAGATTTTATCACAGATGCTTGCTATTATTGAGATGCCCTCATCTTTCTTTGATAATACCGTCCTTGAATGAGCACAATCATCCTGCTAAGTATACATTTGGATTCTGTATAAAAGATTTCTATGTATTTTTTCTTCACAATGCTGATTTGACATAGAAATACGTAATATACTTATATTAATAAGCCATCTGATGTCTTCTTGTGTTAACTATTTTAAAATGGATTTTGTTGCACTGAATTCATTAAAATTCTGCGACTTTGGAGCCGATTCCCTTGTTCTCAAACTAAACTAAATTTAAGTTCAGTGCATCTTTTTCTTTCTATTTCATTAATAAAAGGACAGAACATAAATTTTAGTTTAGTCCTGTTAAATTAATCAGCGCCTGTCACTACTCCGTACAAGTTAAGACGTGATTAAAAACTTGCCGACAAAAATTACGTCAATTTACGTCAAGCGCTGATTAATTTGACAGGACTAAACTAAAATTTATCTTCTGTCCTTTTCTTAATGAAATAGAAAGAATAAGATGCACTGAACTAAAATTTAGTTTAGTTTATGAACAAGGCTACTTTAACTTTTTGTCTTAATAGTCTCTCCCAAACCGGATGTCATCGTGCCGACATTAACTGACATTATGGAGGTAGATGTAGCTATTCATATAAATTAAAGTCGTGGGCAGAATAGCAGCAAGTGGCCACTGGCGTCCTTAGGTAGCAAGTGGAGTCCTTTGTGCGGCTTCATGAAGGCTTTAGACGATCGACGACGGTCTTAGACGTAAGTAAACAATTGTTTAAGTGAACTTGATACGAATTATGTAAGTATACCCAAAGTCTCTAATTCAGATAATTTATGTAAACAAAGTAATGTCAAGAAATGTCATTGTCAAAATGACAGAACAGTGGTGCAAAACATTTTATCATATTTTTTTTTTGTAAATTATCATTTATGAAATTAAAGTGAATTAATTATAAGAACTATGCAAACAAAATACCGTTACCAAACAATGTTTTATGTAGTGTGTTGGAGACACGGCCTATTATCGTCATAATCAGCGCGTTTAAGTCCACTGCTAGACGTAGGCCTCCCAAAATTGATTTCCACTCGAAACAGTTTACAACCGTTTTCATCCAAAATGTGGCTAGATATGCTACTTACCTACAATATGAATGTATGAATTAAGAGTTGTAATATTAGTGTTGTTGAAGATTTAAAAAAATTGAAAATGTTTGGATCTCCTGCATTGTTACCAGTATCATAAAATATTTTATACCAGAAAATCTCCTGTCTTTAATAACTTTGTTTAAAACCGAAAATATATAAAAATAATTACGGTGTGATTATTTTTTTATTATTATTTCTTAAAATCAGTACTTAAAAGAAAATGAAACCTCTTTTTGTTCGCCTTTTTATGTGAATTACCATTACGAATACATTTTTTTGTTATTTTATCCCCTTTGTTTACATAAATTATCTGAATTTGAGACTTTGGGTATAGTTATTTGTTTGTTCAAAAAATTTAAACAAACAAATAGCGTTGCTGTGCGAAGTAAGTCAAAAATAGCAGTTACAAAAAACTGTCTAAGTATACAAGAAATAATACATTATGATACGAGTGTGTAATGATCAATGCACACGCATTTCGTACGACGTTTTTCAACACACTTGCGAGGCAAAAAACAGACTTTTTGTAAAAACTTATGCTACAAAACGTAATTATAGGGATGATACATTTAGATTTATAAAGTTCAACTGACCTTTGTTGCGAGGTACTGGCAATCCGTAGGCGTATCCGGACGTGGACGCAGGTGTAAATAAAGGCACTAGCGAAACTGCTAAACAGCTTTTATAAAAAAAAATGTTTAGACTGATCGTAGTTTAGTTAGTATGGAATTAGAAAGTACTATTGGCATAGAGAAATAAACATTAGTTCAGTGAGAATCCGCAATAATAGAACGTCAGTCAGGATTTTTTCCGTTTGGTTCCGGGAGGGACCACGGACAATTTAAGGTAGGAGTGAGGCGTATATATCGTAACAGCTAAATACAACAGGTATCACAGACTGTAACTGTGACAAATAAACTGAAAAAACAGCGTCTGTTCCACGACGAGATAACAAAATCCATCCAGTCACAAGCTTTTGTCTATTCATGCTTATGACAGTTACCTTAGTTAGAATATAGATAATAAATGTTACTGTTACACTGTGATATCCTGTTACATCGTCCGTCACAAGCTCTTTCCTTTTCTCGCACAGGTGTAACACCTTCGTTAGAAAGAGAAGTACCTCCGTGTATTTTAACTGTGCAGCTGTGGTAACAGAGAACACACAATAGTATATTCCCACATAGTATAAAATAACAGCCTGCTATTTTGTAACAGGTTTTTGGAACTGTTAATTACGTGGAACACAAACAGGCGGAACAGATATGCAATTTCACCTGTTACAACCCACTCCTGATTTAAGAAAAATAAATTTTAGTTAATTTTGGGACCAAAAACAATTCAGACTATTAAAAAAAAAAAGTGAACGCGCGGATTCCTTTTGGCATGAACTTTCTTTTGACGAGATTTAAAAATAAAAAGCGCAAATTTTTCGATTAGTTAACAGTTATCTGTGGCGTTACAGCACTAGTATGGTAAAGTAAAAGGCACGCGTTTTTAATACACTGCATTGTGGACCTAAAAGCGGTTCAAAAGCGGATAAGAGCCACTTTACGAGCAAGTGTGTTGAAAAGAATTTTAGTGATAGTTTAGTTAGTTTAGTTCGGTGTACAAGAGAATCTACCTAAAAATCGAATTCCAATTCTTTATTAGTGGCTTTTGTGGACATGATATTTATTCAGATATGTTACTGTAGTTGTAATTGCAATCATGTCATTAATATTTTATATACTTAGATTATTTTATATTTTGTGAATGTGAGAACGTTGTAGGCCTAGTAGAGTGTAGATTTGTTGGCGGTTTTCTATTTTGTTAAGTACCTGGTAATTGTTGAAAGGCCTACACTGTCCTCCCATACCTATGATCACTGTTATTTAATAATATTGTAAAGCCAATTATTTTTAAAAGAGTAACCGTGGAGTTTCTTGCCGGCTCTTCTCCATAGGAAACGACTAACTCGAACCGTGCAGCTAGCTTCTGACGTTTCATAAGTGCCCATGTAGGTTTATGTGAAATAAAATATTTTGATTTTGATTTTGATTTTGAATCGGCACCATTGAATGGAAATTTAACAGTGCTACAGAATAAGCGTTTCCACCATTCAAAAAATAAAGAAAACCAGACAGTGTGAAAAGCGCACAACAGTATAAAAAAAGTAGTCATTCCGGGTGCACGGTTATATGCCTAACCAAGTGACTAATTGGAGGGCGCGGTGAGAGCACGGCCGGCCGGGCAGCCGCCGTTTGCAACAAAAGACCACTTGCAACCTAAGGACGCCAGTGGCCACTTGCTGCTATTCTGCCCACGACTTTAATTTATATGAATAGCTACATCTACCTCCATAATGTCAGTTAATGTCGGCATGAAAACATTTGGTTGGGGAGAGACTATTACAACAAAAAGTTAAAGTAGTAATTATTGGGTTCCGTGCCCAAAGAATGCTAGAGTTTTTCTTCTTAGAATTATCTGAAGAGCATATTCTTAAATCTCATTTATATTCTCGCATGCTGTCATGGACATTACGGCCTTCTAGTTTTAAAAAACAATGCACTAATTAACTCTCGTAATGTTTGCTGATATGTAAAAACTGATTGTGTATCATGTAAAAATTCAATACAAATTCCACGTTGAACTTGACCATTCATATTATTATGTCCCTTGTAGTTTTACAATGAACAAATTAGCTAATAATTATTTTATATATTTTTTGATAAACATCTGCAATTATGTATTTCAGCTGGAAATGTAGCTCTTTCTTCATTAAAATGGATTCTTTTTTATATATGGTGCTCTAATATTTATTACAAAACTCTTAAAAGTGAAAAAGTTTACCTGGATATTTTCTCGAGATTGCTCCTATCCGTGAATATACCATAAGCAAAGGATAAAATGACATTGCAACGCAAAAGTCATATAACCATAACTTCACTCCACGTCTTATGTCGCCAAATCCCGCTGCAACTATTGACAGCCCAATATTTATCCTGTAAAAAATAACCAAGCAATTAAGTAAGTGAATTTTGAACAAGAATATTACGCAAAAATAGCCGGGTCCATCAAAATATACCCAAGTTTACAATATTAATAATTATTATTATTTATTTATTCACTTCAAGACAAACATCTGCGTAGCCCTGACTCTTGTACTAGGATTTCCAGTATCACAAGAGCCAGACCTCTCAATTTACAGGGAATATGTTATAGAAGCGCGATAGACAAAATTGAGATACGTTATAGCTATGGCATGCATTAAAAGGTAGGTTTACAAGTATACAAGATTAATAATAAAAAAGAGTTTAAATATTTACATTGCGTTCTTTGGAGAGTAAGGGTGAGTGTGAGTGAGGTGAGGGTGTGTGTGTGTGTGAGAGAGGTGGGTGTGTGTCGCGTGCATGGTGAATGAGACTGAGTATCATGTAATGGTGCCGAATAGATATTCTATTTCCTCATAGTCGATTTTTTTTGCCAGTGTATAATCGTTTTTTTTAAATTGGTAGTTACTTAGATTTTTAAGTTGTTTGATCCCCTTTTCTTTGCCGATTTTGTTGTATTATGAAGTACAAACGAAACTTTTGCATGTCAACGCTGTAAAAAATGACGTAATTTGGCGTCGACGTAACAAAAAGTGCTACGCTGTTTGTTCAACATTTTGTCGTAGGGCAAAACATTTTTCATAATTAAAGCAACGCGAGTGAAAATTGCAGTATTATGTCTCCGTCAAGGTGGGAGATAAAAGACTGTAGATCTGACAACTGGAATTTAAACGAGAAACATCCAAGGGGAGTTAATTATAGGGAGTGCCTCCAAATCGCGTGACAACACATCCACTAAAAAGTGTTTTTACAACTTTCGGAAACAAAATATCGTATGAATGTTTTACGGAAACTAATATATATTAAACTGAAAGTATGTCAGTGGAAAATATAAAGAAGTTTTGAGTTCCCTTTTCCGTAATGTGACTTGTTATAATGTTAAATAACTTCCGTATCGTAAACGGAGCAATTTGTAGAACTTTGGTCAATTATTATTGAAAAGTATTCTATTCCAGTATTAGATACTATAAAAAAAAAATATTTTTCACTTCTCATGCTCTAAAAGTTCGTCTTTGTGTCGTGCGTAGGCGACATAAAGTCGCTTTTTATGCTCTAGAGCATAAAGTAAAATCTTCGTTGGAGACGAAGGCAATCTGGACCGATTGCCTTCGTCTTCAACGAAGATTTTACTAGAATAGAATATTTTACAGCCACACGAACAACTTCAACTTACCTCTTTATTTTAATTAGTTTCGTTAGTATTCTAAGAACAAGGCAAGGATACCAACAGCCAAAGTACACAATAAATCTTCACGAAATAAACTTATATTTTGTTGCTGTTTCATTTCCTCGCAATCGAAGTGAATAGTAGAGTGTACAACTCGTCCATAAAAGCCATTTTACACTCTACTTTATCTCGTCGTCTCGTCTCGCGTGAAATGTTGCGTTTTATGCACTTGATGTACAATCTACTATTGTTACATGATTGTAAAGTCACTATCAGAATTTTAATAAAATGAATGATTAGAGTATAAAGTTAAAGTATTTATAATGTTTACTTGCTTTCCACTTTCGACGAGGTCAAATACCACGGTATCACAGATCAGTACTAGGAGAATGACGACGAATATGTGGTATATAGCCCTAATGTGTAGAGACGAGTCTATTAGACTCGTCAGTGGGGACTCCCGTATGGAGAATTCTTCATCCTTCTTCTCATCTTGTTGTGTCGCTTCTCCATTCTGCTTCCCGATCTTATGACGCTTGCGAATACCGTTTTCTGTCATGTTTGTCTTTTACTCTGAAATAAAATGTACATTAGGGTTATTATAAGTATATTTTTGAAATATTTTGGTGGCCGGGGCCATGTGGTAGCCACTTTCTTGCTTGTTTGCATGGAGCAAGCCGAGGCTATCCTTTCGTAATGTCACGGTTTTTTTTTTAAATTACAGTAGAAAACAAGGACAATGGAGGTCGGCCAATAGCATCCTATATATATAACTAGCTTTTGCCCGCGGATTCGCCCGCGTGGATGTCGAAAAATATCCGATTTAATCAAAAAAATAAAGAACTTTAATTAAAAACAAAATTTCATCCCGCTTTTCACTCCCTGAAGGGTTGAAATTATAACAACGTAACCAACGTTAGCTTCCAACCATAAGCCCAGATAGTAAATTTAGTGATTTTTCCTCGAAAATTAAGGACTTTTCAACTTCATCCCCCTTTTTAACCCTTCGAGGGTGGAATTATCAAAAACGCTGAGATACGTGTAAATTAATTTTTAATCTTCAACCTAAATACAAAATTGGAAGATCCTAACTTCAAAACTGACGGACTTTCATATAAACTTCAATCCCCTATTTTGCCCCTTTGGGGGTGGAATTCCCAAAAATTCTTTCTTAGTGGATACTTACTCTTCACAAAGAACACACCCTCGAAGTTTCATGTCTCTAGGACCAGTGGTTTGGGCTGTGTGTTGATATATCACCCAATCAGTCAGTCAGTCAGTCAGTTTACCATTTTATATATTAATTAATATAGATTATATATTGCGGTCAATAATCCGTTTGTAAAGGGTGATTATGATAAAAATGGTGTCTCACATGTGACAGCTCGTTGATCGTCTAATGCAAACTCTATGTTCAATGTTCATCAGTAGACGTTAACGGTCGGTACTGATAAGATAACAGTCAGTACAAACTCAGTACAGACGCACTAAGCTTTGTTTTGTCTGGCTTGTTGGGTAACTTCGGAGATCGGAACCTCAAGCTCGCGATGGGTTACCTCGTAGTTTACGTGTCTATGATTAGGTACTAAGAATTATGTGGTTAGACTTTTTAACCTGTGAGTATTGTAGTGTTTTCAAAATTCGAAGTCTGTTATGAACCCGTAATGTTTCTAATAACAAGTGAATTCGATTTTGAATAGCTTGTGGTCACTTGAGTAAGGGCTGAAATTGCGTGAAGTGGGCGCCCGCGACGGACACCCGTCGCGTGTCTACGCGAGTGGACACGCAGGTGGGCTTCATGGCCAATTAATTACCCGTAGTTTCATTTTAACGGTGTGAATGTCCAGTCGTGAAAAAAAAATATTTCACAAAAAAAAAAAAACAACCAACGTCTAAAAAAAAACTATAAAGTGAAAAATAACTTTAATTTCGGAAGTTAGTGTCTTTGGAGATCTTTTAGAATTTTGACACCGACTTCCGAAATTAAATTAAATTTTCAAATTTGTAATTTTTTTTGGAAATCGGTTTCTTTTTTGTAAAAAAAGTTTTTTTGTTTTTCACTTTTTTTGTGTTGATATAACATCATCAAAATACACAAAGTGAATTTAATACGTATTATCGAAGCTAATTAAAAAACTACCCAAGAAAAGATGATAACATTTATATGGGACCACAGCGCAAGCTTCTTCTACCAAATGAAAAAACTATTTTCAAAATAGGTACACAATTGACGGAGAAATCGGTGAAATTCCTATAAAAATTAAAGATTTCGATTTTCATGGGATCCCGTCATCAGATTCAGACTTGGTGACAATGGAATCACCTCGAAATTATACCCTTTCAAACAAAAAAAGAATTTATAAAATCGGTTTACAATTGACAGAGAAATCGGTGGACATACATTTAAAAAAAAATCATACGCTACGAACGTAGAACCTCCTCCTTTTTGGAATTCGGTTAAAAACGACAGCCAGCAAGCTAGCGGTATCGGGCCCCGCATGGGGCACGTGCCCCTGTGTGGACGTCCGCGCGGGTCCCCGCGACGGAGCACTTTTGTATGGAACTGCGAGGGCTTGTCCGCTTTACGCAGTTTCAGGCATATGTATATACGGTTTAAGAAAACTTATTTCGCTCAAAAAGAATACAATTATTAACTCCTATGAGGAAAAACAAAATGATTAAGATAAGCGACGGTTTCGCTTGGTAATAAACTAAAATGAAGTTATAAAAACGCTAAAAACTTACAATTATGCATTATTATTCAGGTGGTGCTTTAATAGCCTTTTAAAAGTTGGAAGCTTCGATCAATATTATTGATCGAAGGTTGGAAGGGATTTCGATTCCTTAATTACTTAAGTTCGGCCCCTTCATATCGACGTTTTCCGCTACAAAGGGCGTAACTCCAAATCGATGTCCTTCCCAGAACTCAATTTTATTAGTATAAAAGAATTAAAAATAATTCTTTTTTTTAATACTTATAAAATTAAAGCAAAACGAAAGAAAATAATACTTTCTTAAAAGAAAATAATAATTTCTTAAAACAAAATGTAATATTTTCTTTCGTTTTCGCTCATTCCCAAAAGTATGGGATTTGGAGTTACGCTCTTTGTAGCGGAAAGTGTCGATATACGATAGTCTTTCTACCGTAGTTTGTCCTCGGTGCTCTTAAAATTACCTTTATGTTTAGCCTGCCTCGTCATGCGCTTTTGAATTTGCGATCTTTTTGTAAATGTTATTTGTGTATGTGTCTCTATTAATTATTTTACGTACAAGTATGCAAGTGTTATATTTATAAATTTAATCCTAATCATTAATTTTGTTTCTTTTAAAACCTTTTCGGAAGATTGTTAAATAATCGTAATTGAACAAGACTTTAATCATTTTATTTTGAGATGTTTGTAGTTTTTTAAGGTGAGTTTTGGCAGCACTTCCTCATATTTCGATTAAATAATCTAGATTATTATATGTATCGAATTAGCCTCCTCATTGTAAAGCTACCACTTAAGGGAAAGCGAGACAGCTCCGACACAAGTTCTACTGTAACTTAATGGGGCTGCCTCAATTTATGTATGACACAATGCTTAAGTTGAAAGAAATATATAATAATAGTATTTTTTTTTTTTACAGAATAGAAGAGCTATACAGGAATAAAATACCTATGAGCTTTCCATTTTATAGATACTGTAGTTACTTATTCGGGCAATAATAGGTAGCGTGCGTTTTTCTCATGTTATACTCGTATTAAGAAAATGTGTCGCAGACAATCCGCCTGTCTTGTCCAGAGCTCATGTAATGCTTATTCGCTGTTGACACTATGCCCTCTATATTATTGTTGTGAGTGCTTTATTGCTCTTATGTCGACTAAATTCGTAATAAAAACAAATGTTTACTCTCTCTATCTAAAATATATGTTGTTTATTTTTTATAACCGAATAAATTTTTAGGGTTCCGTAACTAAAGAGTGCCAACGGGACCCTATTACTAAGGCTCCGCTGTCCGTTCGTATGTTACTGGGCTGTATCTTTTTAACCATAATGGGTAGACTTGAAATATATATTATATTTTTTAAATTTTATTAACTTTTTTCGATGTTTTTATTAATTTTACTACTACGGTCGTATAAAAATAAAAAAGAGTCAATTTGCCTAGCCTTTTCCCAACTATGTTGGGGTCGGCTTCCAGTCTAACCGGATGCAGCTGAATACCAGTATTTTACATGAAGCGACTGCCTATCTGACCTCCACAACCCAGTAACTGGGTAACACAATACCCCTTGGTAAGACTGGCTGTCAGACTTTTGGGCTTCTGACGACCCGTAACGACTGTCAAAGATCCACGAATGACAGCCGGGACCAACGGCTTAACGTGCTTTCCGAGGCACGGAGGAGTCTCGGTATGTAAAGATGGTCACCCATCCACGGACCAACCCTGGCAAGCGTAGCGTAACCTGACGGATCGACCCATACGGCTGTTATTACTTAGCCACGAGCTCCTCAAAAATAAAAAAAGAGTGAAAAATTAAAATTATAAGTACAAGAAACATGTTTGTTTCGGCATTTTATATTCTACTAAAATATTTAAAAAAAATGTGCAGTGTTAAGTTTTAATGTACGGTGCTACGGAACCCATCGTGTGCGAATCCGACTCGCACTTGGCCATTTTTTTATATTAAAGCAAATATTGTTGTCATCGAGATAGAAGATATTGTCGTTGACCTTATAAGTAGGAATATAAAAGTTGATTAAATGTACTCAATACCTACGACAGTATAGCTACATAAGTAAGCAGAATATATATATTTATAAATACTTAATATAAATGTTTTTACTATTTCAACTTGTTTTCACTGCAAGTAAGAAAGAAGCAAGGAAGAAGAATTCAAAGAATTTTGACATGTTTATATTTAACAGCAAGAAATCATTATATGCGGCTGTTGTAACTGTTTTTCTTCCGTGTCAAAATTCGACGATAACCAAATATTAACATGATACAATATTCATATTTTAGACGCGTACAATAATTGCACATGTCAGTTAATGTAATTGGAATAACAAACGGAGGTTCAGATCAAAGGCGGTTACTTTCACATGCGTTGGACGGTAATACAAACCACGCGGTACAGACAGCGCAGGTGTTAAACGGTTTATTTTCAATAATCCTCTATTATTGCTGCACATGTGCGCCTAATCACATCCGCATAGACTACGATAGATAATCTTTATCTAAACCTACACATACACTGAAAAAAATGCACGCCAATCAAGTGACTTTTTAGCTTGATGGACGATATCTTGTTTAGATTAATCAAAATCTTAGTTATGTTGATCATCACGACATGATTGCAGCAATACTAGTTCAAATGATTGAACGCTCAAACAAGTTTCTCGATTACCCTTAACATGACATCATTGTAGAAGAGTTAAAAAGAGACAAATTAAAAAAAAATGTTAACTGTAACAAAGTAAGTTAGATGTGTCAATCAAGCATTTTGATTACTTCAATAAAGATCATTGAAACTTTAATCTAATAATCTTGGTTGGAGCAACTATGTTTTGACTTGATTTCTGCAAATAGGTTTTGTGATAACTCCAATCAAGATCCCGTTTCAAATTTCAATCAAATAAAAGTAGTAGCTGTGATCATTGTGCTTGATAGGCTCAAATGCAAACAAGTTACTTAGTCAATCTAAACAAAATCTTGATTGTGGCAACAACGTTTTTTTCAGTGTACGAGTACCTACACAAGTTGGGTAGACACCTACGCTCACTGTCTACCGATCTGCACTTAACGTTTGAAGAAGATGATTTGATTTAGATCCTTATTTGAATTATTATAAAACTCACTTTCCAATATTAATTAACACAAATTAAAATAGGTAGTGGACACAACACACTAAAAACATTACAATTTTTGCACTGACAATCGCCCAGAACTGAGGGCGAGTCTATTTTCTGGACCATGATTGTTACATTGCAATTGTTGCATATCGAACTAACCTTTCACACTTGATAATGTTCCATATCAATAAAATTAAGATTTCATTACTGAAAACACCAGTGACTTCTTTTGCATCAGCTGTATCAATGAAAGAATAAGTATCACCACAGACTAGGAATCGATCAATTAGAATTAGGAAACTGATTAGATTTCAAACATAACTATTTAAAATTATCAAGTCATTTGTTAACGACGTGTAAGTTCTTTGCCCTGACGATCACTGTCACAAATTATATAATAATGTGATTTGGATGTAGGTACCGGAGACTAGAAAACATTAATTATTTACTATACAGTGTTTGTTATTATTCGCGCACGCCTATCAATCTCCATAGCATGTTTGCTACTGGACATGTGTCAATTATTTATATTTTATATCAAACAGCGTCGAACAACGACTTAGAGTATCAAGAAAGTTGAGTTAAGATAAACAAATTATCTTGTCGCTTCAATCAGATTTAATTAAAAATAATTCTATTGATAAACAAAGTTTTTATCAGGGATTATTTATTGAACAGTTCACAATGTATAGGTGAACTGTACAATAATGCCTGATAAAAAACAATGTATCGGTGTGATAAGAAGAGTCACCCGACATATTCGGAATTTGTCTTCTGCCAATCGCAGCAAATTTTAAATGCGTTGCGTTTGATTTTTTTTTCTAGATTAATTGGCAGTAAATCAATAAAATGGAAAATAAATTTGACAAACAAAAAAATAAAAAAATCCCAAAATCTATATTTTTTTAAATCTTATTAAGTTCAAGTAAAATAAATAATAATAAAAAAAAATATAAAAAAAATATTATTTTTTATATATTTTTATATATTAATTCAATATTATTATAAATTATTATTATATTTCTTATTAGGTTATTTTTGTGTTATTGATAAAACAGCAAATGTTAGTTAAGTACAGTCGCCAGCACATCAAGTTACCACAAACTGTCAAATTTTCTCGTTTGATTTTGAACTTAAGGATCAATATTTTAAAGTTTAAAATCGTTTGGAGAAATTTGACAGTTTCGTGTTACTTGATGTTCTGGCCACTGGACTTGCTTTTGCAAGGGCTTCGCCCGCGTGGATGTCGGAAAATATCCCACAGGAACGTACTACCGGGGTTAAAAGTACCCTATGTGTTAATCCAGGTTATAAATTATCTGTGTGCCAAATTTCATCCAAATTCGTTCAGCCGTTTTTGCGGCAATCCGGAACATACATCCAAACAGACAAAAATTATTTGTTACTATTTTATTATATTATATTTTTGTATAGATTGGAACACCGCCGAAATGAGTAAAAGATGCGTTTTAATAAATTTATCTAGATTATAAACTCTTTTCACGCTAAAAACAAAGTGAAAACTCAGTGAAAAGCATCTGAAAACTTTAAATTCGCATAAATTCTGGCTTAGGGCCGAAAGCGAGGACGAACTAAATAAATTTTAAACGAAATAAATAAGTAAGCATTTTTTTATTATAAGTTTATTTTTATTTTTTTATTACTGATTGGGCCTGCTCTTGACCTCGATCTCGCCTGATGGAAAGCGATAGATGAGGTCCATGATGGAACGAGCGTGCCCAGAAGATATCTGTTCACTCCTGCTTTGAAGGCAGACGGGTTATTTGTGGGACACAGACGCTGATAACAACTTTATTATTTTCACTTTATATCAACCAAGTGCGGATGGGTACCCTGCAGTACGTCTAGTAGTCCAGTAATAAAAGGGTGATCGAGGAAAACTTCATTCGAATTTTAAACCATCTTTTTTTTTTATATATTAAAGGTAAAGGGTAAGTATGTTTAAAGCTTTGTTATCAAAATTATGTTCTTTCAATTAGGTACCTTATTATGGATCGAAATTCTCTGAATGGGTACCATATTTTGGGCGCGAGCTGGGCATAAATCCAGATTACAGCAAGCGAAGTGTTATCACTACATATTATAAAACAAAGTCCTCCGCCGTGTCTGCCTGTCTGTTTGTTCGCGATAAACTGAAAAACTACTGCACCGATTTTCATGCTGTTTTTACCAATGGATAGCATGGTTCTCGAGGAAGGTTTTAGTATATAATTTTTTAAGTTTGTGTATACATTTTTGTATACATTATCGATATTTGTTGGAGGTGTCGGAAAAAAATAAGCTGTGTAGGAGCTTTCAATGAAAACGCTGTCTAAACCTGTGAGATATAACAACATAATGTATTGTGGAATTGTGTATCTTATATAGGTCTACAGAAAAGTCCGCAATGGCATATGTCTTAATTTATTTATTTATTTTATACTTTAAGCACAGATATGTACACAGAGGCGAACTTAATGCCATAGGCATTTTCTAACGGTCAACCTTTGGGTGATGCAGAGACAAAACAGTGGTAGGTGCAATTACGAGCCATCTAGGAACAAATATTTATTTAAATATAAAGACACACATACATACCTATACCTACTACAAACTAAAAATGTAATATATATACCTAATTGTTTAAAAATATAAGTACAAATAAGCATACTTAGAGGCCTATGTCCAGCAGTGGACGTCTTTCGGCTGAAATGATGAAGCATACATAAATACACGAATAAGTATACTAAAACAAATAAGACAGACAATTGGAAAATTATGTGATGATATGCCAGCTTCTTACGAATGTGCTCGCGAACTTTTACTTTAAATGATATTCGGTTGGCTGCCATCCTGGGCCTCAAGTCTGCTATTACAATAGTGTCAGAATGGTTTCTTCATTGTGAGTTTTTGACAGATTTGCCATACAAAAACTGTCAAATACTCACAATGGCGAGACCATTCTGACACTTATTTTTGTAATCAATCTAAGTTTGTAGCTAACACAAATAGATACTGAACAACTTACATACATCCAAGGCCTCAAGTCTGCTATCACAATAGTGTCAGAATGGTCTCGCCATTGTGAGTATTTGACAGTGTTTGTATGGCAAATCTGTCAAAAACTCACAATGAAGAGACCATTCTGACACTATTGTAATAGCAGACTTGAGGCCCTGATAACCAGGGCCTCAAGTCTGCTATTACAATAGTGTCAGAATGGTCTCGCCATTGTGAGTATTTGACAGTGTTTGTATGGCAAATCTGTCAAAAACTCACAATGAAGAGACCATTCTGACACTATTGTAATAGCAGACTTGAGGCCCAAGGGGAGCGCATTCCACAGAGAGATAGACTGAACGAAGAAGGAAGAGTGAATAAAGAGTGTGAGTGCGGTGGACTTAATTATAACTCATCATAATATTTTTGTAACATGCCCTGGTATCGCTCAGTCTAATACTCGTATGACGTATGTATTTATTCTAAGTAGTAATAGGGATAGGTAAACAACCCATCTTGAACTCTGCGCTATTATTTTAACCCAAAATGATAGGAATTTTGCTGTTGCAAGTAATATAATGATGTGACTAACGGAGATTGCATCATCTGCCTATTTCAAATGTTGGGGTCGGCTTCCAGTTTAGATGCAGCTGTATACCAGTATTTTACATGGAGCGACTACTTATCTGACCTCACCAACCCAGTTACTGGGTAATACGATACCCCTTGGTAAGACTGGTTGTCAGACTTTCAATATCGTTGTAAGTATGATATCAAGAGAACAGCTGATTAAATGAAGATCATTTCTCTGTAATTTCTGCGCTGAATGTTATAGTAAATTTTTGAGGAAAATTTTGTCCCGTATGTTCATCTACGCAGATGCTTTCCAAAATCTTTAATTAACTTCTTGTTGTGACTTTCAATATTTTTTTTTTGTGTTTGTGACGTGTGTGATGTTTTAGAACACTTGGTAATGTTGAAAGCTTTGCCAACGTATTCACTACCAAATGAAAATGCATTGATGGCCGTACAGTAGGAGAGTTTAGAGAAAAATGATGTTTTATGCCGAATTTTGTCAAATTTTCAGAAACACACAAGTCACGGGCTTTCTCAATTCCCATGGATTTTCGCTTAGGCCCATGGGATATTTAAGTGACGTAAACGGGTCACAAAACCACGTTTTTGAAGGAATGCGTTGCATTACAGTTCACCCTGTCTTCCTTAACAAAGACCATCAAAAAAGTTGGCACAAATAATAGGTTTCATTAATAACGTCATCCTACCAAAACATGTTAATGCAGATACCTACAGAGTTTTAAACCCTGCAGACAGTAAGTATTAGTAATACAGAGTAGCCAATTTGGAAGTATACAACTTTAAATTTTGATTATTTTTATTACAAACGAAAATTACAGGATATTTTTCTATGATTATTTTACTCAGGCTTGGAAATTTTATATACGAAAATTAAGATCAGCGTAATCTCCTCCTTTTTATACTCAAAAATGCGATCGCTTTTCATTGGGTTTTTCATTAAAATTTCGCATACTTTGTTAGTTATCCCACTAACTGCTTTTTGTAATCAAGATTGACCACGACACGTCCCTTTGGTCCCCATAAAAAAAAGCCAGGACATGTCGCGAAATCCGCAATGATCAAAATGGTATTCGTTACTCCTAATGATTTGGTTAGAAAAATTGGTTCGTTTTTAAATTCGTTTAACAACTTCAGGATAAACTTACTGAAAGTATTGCGGTGGTCATGGTCTTATAGACTGTGCATAACGAATATGCCGCATTTTAACTAAATAATAAACACCAAACAACTGCAAAATTTGACTTTAAATCAGAATGGGGGCTAAAAAAAGTTGTATACATCTTATCCTGTACCTATCGCATTTATTATTTTTTCTGTCATTATTTCACTTTTCATTCTTTTACCAATTGTGGTAAGTAATTTTTATTCTAGGTACATCGTCTTCACCTATAATTATTAATTAATGTATACAAACTATTGTTAACATTTTAAAAGAGTAAGTATGGTCTTGCCCGTTCTTCTCTATACATAACTACCTTTTGGAATGGGCAACTAGAATCAATTAACTATTTATGTAATATTTGACGTTCAAAAGTGCATTAAATGATTTGACTTTGACTTTGACTTAATTGGCCACTCTATATTAGTGCTGCTTGGACAGCTGTTAAAACAAAGGAACTTTTACATCTCACATCCAGAAAGATTAAGAGACGTAAATAGCAGATGAGATTAGAATTAATAGTTAATCATTTAAGAACAAAAATAAGAAGACTTACAGCGGACGTACATGCAAGGAAATATATGTTGGAGGCTTGTTAGATTGATACAAATAATACTAGAAATATATATGAAATAAATTCAACTCACGAAGAATCACACAACTTACACACTTTTTAGATACTTAAAACAGAACTTACTCTTTTAAACAGTAGATTACACAGATAGATACAATAATTGCGCACTTCACAAAATTCAAAATAACTAGTTTTGGAACAACGAAAAACAGTTTAATCGAATAAGTATTAAAAAATTCGACCACAAGCGAAACCGCACCCAAAAATAATGAAAATAACAGAGACCACAGTTTACCGTCGGTGGACGAACTTCAATAATTTTGATCTAGAATTTGGGAATGGACAGAAAACCATATAAAAGAAACAAAGATTTTTTTTATTCTGCATAAACAAGACACATTACAAAAAAGACATAACACACACTGAACGAAAAGAGTTCAAAAATGTTCTGATTGATACATTTCCCGATGTCCTTCAGAAATTACACAACCAGAAAACACGCGGATCTGACTACATTCACAAGTTCTGGTATAAAAAATGTACACTCATCCATACCTATACAGGGTCAAATAAAATTAGTTAGCGGAACTCCGCAGGCGTAATGGGCAATTATGATTAAAAAAATTATTTGATGATTGTTTTTATTTTTACTTAAAATAACAGATTTATAATACCGTAAAACGGGGTGAATAGGGATGCACGGGTGAATCGAGACAAAACTTTAAAAGGGATTTTAACATGGAAATAATGTAGTTTATTGCCAACAACTCCAACAAGGACACTTAATTGTTAATTATAATACAGTTAACACATCAGAGTCCTTTTTGGCAACAAACTACATTATTTCCATGTTAAAATCCCTTTTAAAGTTTTGTCTCGATTCACCCCTGCATCCCTATTCACCCCGTTTTACGGTATATATATATATATATTTTTTTTGTGTAAAGTTCACAGACATGATGGGTATGTATCGATAACTAAACACGATAAAATTATATTGGGGGGAACCCAATACATTAATGTAGTCGTGTAATTTTATCTGTAAAAACAAATATAAGTGGTAATAGTGAATAAATATTAGGTCGGGGAAAAAGTCTTTTCGCATTATAGTATGTATGAACTTTTAATAAAATCTCTTTGGCTATACTATTTGTATCTGGCTGGATTTGGTATCATTGAAAGTTTAAATTTTAAAGAACATAATTCCAAATTCAAATTAGGAAAATGTGTGATTTTCATTTGTTTTTCGTACTGTCAAGATGAGTGAATCTAATGAAGAAATTCGATTTTTTTTTAAATTTTACTACAAAAAAGGTAAAAATGCAAAGCAAGCCGCGAAAAAAATTTGCGATGTTTATGGACCTAGTGCAGTGTCCGTGAGAGTAGCACAAATTTGGTTTAAGCATTTCAATCCGGAAATTTTGATGTCAAAGATGCACGTCGCTCTGGTCGCCCTATTACGGATAAAATGGATGCCATTTTTGAAAAAGTGGAGCAAGATATCAGTATATATATCAGTAGATATCAGTAGTTACGACGTAGCTGAAGAACTGGGAATTGATAACAAAACAGTCTTGGCACATTTGAAAAAAACTGGGTACACAAAAAAGCTCGATATTTGGGTACCTCACGAGCTCACTGAAAGAAACCTAATGAACCGTGTACTCGTGTTTGTGATTCTTTATTACGACGTAATGAAACCGAACCATTTTTGAAGAAGCTGATAACTGGTGATGAAAAGTGGATCACGTACCACAAGAACGTGCGAAAAAGGTCGTGGTCAAAGGCCGGTCAGGCTTCACAGACTGTGGCGAAACCCGGGTTAACTCACAACAAGGTGATGCTGTGTGTGTGGTGGGATTGGAAGGGCATTATTCATTATGAGCTGTTACCACCAGGCAGGACCATCGATTCTGAACTCTACTGCGAACAACTGATGAGATTAAAGCAAGAAGTTGAGAGAAAGCGGCCGGAATTAATCAACAGAAGGGGTGTGGTTTTTCATCATGATAACGCTAGACCTCACACATCTTTAGCCACTTAGCAAAAATTAAGAGAGTTTGGCTGGGAGGTGTTAATGCATCCGCCGTATAGTCCTGACCTTGCACCTTCCGATTTCCACCTGTTTCGGTCTCTTCAGAATTCTTTAGGCAGTGTCAGGTTAACATCACGAGAGGACTGCCAAAACCACTTGTCGCGGTATTTTGATCAGAAGTCCCAAAATTTCTATAGCAATGGGATCATGTCCCTACCTACAAGATGGCAAAAAGTTATCGAAGAAAATGGTACCTACATACTATAGTTAAATGTAAATAAACTATTATTTTTTTTTAATTTTCTTAAAAAATGCGAAGAAACTTTTTCCCCAACCTATTATATAAACAAATATTTATATATATTTTTTAATTTATCCCAAGAACAAACTTAACATTGTAGTTGAAAAACATGTTCCATACAGAATGTATGGGAAATCATATTTATCAACTTCAAATGTGAGTTGGTAGACTATTACTCGGTACTTAATTTGTAAAGCCTACCTAGCTGTGACAGTTTTCTTTTAACTTTGTTATTTATATATTAGCTGTGAATTTTTTCACATATCCACATACAACCATTTAGCTGGCAGGGGGGGCGGACATTTGACTCTAACAAAGTTTTTTTTTTTTTCTGTTGACTGTTGTCACTTGTCAGTATTGTATCTTATTTTAACATTTGAATTAATTTTGACTATGATATTTTGTTCTTCTACTTATCTAATTTAATTGATGTTTGAATTGCATGCTGTACCTATGATATATGCAAATGTATTTATTGTAATTGTTAACAAATTAATTATTCATATAAAATATATTTTTTTAAATAAAATCTGTAGAAGTACACCGTTGAAAAGTAATTTTAAATAGTTATTCAATTTATCAACACATTTCATACCTCACACAACTGACACAAACACAACACACAATTTCAATAAGAAATGTTGCCAATACCAAAATAAAATAATATCGATATAAAATTGCAGTTGCAAATCTATTAAAATAATAATAATATGAAGCTACATAAGTGAAAGAATCCAGTTGCGTGTCCGACGGGTTAAAATCCGAAGGCTTATTTCTTGTGGAATAAGCCTTCGGATTGAAATTGAATGTTTCCTCCCGTGGGTGTCGTAAAAGGCGGCTAAGGGACTTACTAGAGAATGGGCAGCAGCGTTCTCTATGCATTTTTAAGGCTTATTCCACAAATCCCCCCTGAAAAATCCCCCTTAGGAGGAAAAGTGGAATATATAAAAACCAGTCTAGAATTCACTCCAGATAATCCGGCTTATTTCACTAATCCCCCCAGAGAATCCCACTCAGCGGGGAAAACTGAACCCTAGTGTAAAAAAATCACTTTCAGGGGGTCATGTTTTTTTTTCAATTCTAGTTTTCCCCCTAAGCGGGATTATGAATTCTAGACTGTTTTTTATAGATTCCACTTTTCCTCCTAAGGGAGATTTTCAGGGGGGGATTTATGAAATATGCTGTGTAAGTATTATGTGGTCAACTTTAAAGAACTATAACTTGTTTTGGTGTACTTCTCATAAAAAACTAAGTACACTATCAAATTCCTCCATTCTTTTTTATGAAATATAAGTTCATCTTTGTTTATTTTAACTAGCACTTAGGAAATTAGCACTTTAAAGCTTAATATTACACAAACGGATCCATCAATCGAAAAGTGGGTTTCACAAACCCGCAATATTTTTGAACGGCCTATCCAGCGATACCCCACCACACACGGATAGACGGGAAAAAAAATATCACCCCCACTTTACGAGTAGGGGGGGGTATCCTAAAAAATGAATATATTTCAAGATTTTATTTTACATTTTGTCGGTGTGATCAATATGTATACCCATACCAAATTAAAGCTTCCTAGTACTAAGAATCTCTGAGCTGAGCCGCGGACAGACAGACAGACGGACCTGGTGAAACTATATGGGTTCCTTGTTTACTACGGAACTTTAAAAAGGGTCAGAGGAAATAAAGGCAATTTTAATGTTGTGAAATTAATTTGTAAAGATAGGTATGTCTAACGCGGGTACAAAACTGAGAATCACGCAAAATCTATCATGCGTATTTGTATGAAGTCTTCACCATTTTTAAGAAAATCTAATTATTGATGCTTTAGTATACGTGTTTTATTAAAATACCTTTTGTTTTGTGTATAATAAATTAATAATACGTCTTATTTGGGACAGCGCTCCTGGATAGGCGAGTCCTATTACTGGCTGGACGTATGACGCGTTGCGTGAGCTCAGTACAGAACGCGCAATCTAACCACTCAAGGTCACTGGCATATATCTGGGCCTTAATCACAACATTATTGTTATTAAAGCCGATAATTGCCAGCCGTTAGTTGATTATTACGTAGCTATACTCCATTTATTATAACATTAGACAAATAACTGTTCTCACCCTTTCGTTATTTCGATGTAAACGTTTAATAAACTCCGTTATTTCACGATAAATACAAATCACTGTAATCTATTTACCATTTACATTAAAAAAATTACTCTAAAGTGCAGTAATTTCAACAATATTACATTATTACGTTATTTAGCCGTTATTTGTCTTTGTTTTTGTAAATGGAACATAGGTAAGTAGAAAGACGAGATATATTGGATATTATTTATCTACAAAAGATTCTATCTCTAACCTTTTACCTAAAACTTGGCGGCTACGGTAAATTAACACAAACATTTTAATGTTCTTAATTTGAATCACGAATTTCAATTACAAGACGAAAATAAAAGGACTCCAGAAAATTATTTATCTGGAAACGGAAGTGGGACTGTGGAAGGCTATTCCGCCTTTCTCTTGTTTCGTAATAAGTAAGCGCATTTTAAATGTCCGCCCGAATGAGTTTAGCGAAAAACCGGCTAAGTGCGTGTCGGACCACACACAAGGAAGAGTTCCGTAGTTGCGATTAATTTATCCTAAGAACAAACTTAACATTGTAGTTGAAATACCATGTTCTCCCATACGTTCCAACTGCAAATGTAAGTTTGTACGCACAATATTGAGAGATTTACATAGACTTCCTATAGGTTTTCCTGTAATTTATAAGTAAAGAACAATTTTCTGTTAATTTAAAAAAAATGTAGGATCAGTAGTTTCGGAGATAAGTGGGAATGGTCAATACAACCCTAGTAGCATTTTTTGTTGGCATTTAGTTGGGCCACTTACCTCTGTAAGTGGCCCAACTAAATCCAAACAAAAAATGCTACTAGGGAATTTTCTGTTATTTTTTTCTAAATTTTCGGATCGTTAGTTTCGGAGATAAGTGGGAATGGTCAATTATCATCTTCAAATTAAAAAAAAAGCAAATACTTTTAAAATTATTCAAGAGAATAACTTTCAAAGTATTTGTGTTCATTATTATTAAAAAAAAAATTAAAAATAAATAAACTGAAATCCTTACAATAAGCCTTGAATAGGCCAAGGTAGAAGTAAAGCAAGTGGACTGTATTTTGTAAAGGTTTATTAGATGGTACACAATTGTAGCAAACTAAGTACCTACTACATCAAAACGTACGTCCGAGCGCGGTCGTGTCGTACGATGCAATCACAGAACATATACCCTAACGGGAAGAATGAAGACTTCATACAAAAAATATGCCCACAGCTTGGATGCAATGCCGCGACGCTGTTCCGTCCCCGGTCCCCGCGCCATGCCGCGTCGCTCGTTGACGACGTCGTAGTGTGTTCGTTGTATGTATTTCGGAGAGTGTGCTCATGAACTCCACGACCTCATTCCACCGGCCCCCTTCTACCATCGGACATCTAGACGCACTGCAAGTTACCACCCCTACCTAGTTGATATTCCACCAACTCGCATTAAGCGTTTTCAAACGTCTTTTATAATGGCGCAGCAAAGGAGTGGAACTCTCTGCCTGCGTCTGTGTTTCCGAACGCATACAACCCTAATCTATTCAAAGTGAGAGTGAACAGGCTTCTTCTGGGTAAGCTCACTCCATCGTAGACTTTGTCTCTGTCATCCAGACCTAGACTAAAGTCAAGAGCAAACTCATAGTAGAATAAAAAAAAATAAGAAAATGTATGTGTGTGAACAAGCCCTTTCATTTGATGTCACTCAGTACAGTTCACAAAACTTTTTTAAATTTTGTAATCTGCCCCCCAAATGACCCCCCCATATACAAAATTCATTTATTTACGTTACACGTGCGTGTTTGGGTTACAGAATTTTATATAAGTACCAAACAACTTAATCGGCCCAGTACACTGAAAAAATTAAAGTTGTTGCCACAATCAAGATTTTGTTTAGATTGACTAAGTAACTTGTTTGCATCTGAGCCTATCAAGCACAATGATCACAGCTACTACTTTTATTTGATTGAAATTTGAAACGGGATCTTGATTGGAGTTATCACAAAACCTATTTGCAACAATCAAGACAAAACATAGTTGCTCCAACCAAGATTATTAGATTAAAGTTTCAATGATCTTTATTGAAGTAATCAAAATGCTTGATTGACACATCTAACTTACTTTGTTACAGTTAACATTTTAACTTGTCTCTTTTTTAACTCTTCTACAATGATGTCATGTTAAGGGTAATCGAGAAACTTGTTTGAGCGTTCAATCATTTGAACTAGTATTGCTGCAATCATGTCGTGATGATCAACATAACTAAGATTTTGATGAATCTAAACAAGATATCGTCCATCAAGCTAAAAAGTCACTTGATTGGCGTGCATTTTTTTCAGTGTAGATTCGGAGCATATTGGCTGTGACAGAGGGACGGACAGACAGATAGACAGACACACGAGTGATACTATAAGGGTTCCGCTTTTCCTTTTGAGATACGGAACCCTAAAAACCCGGGAAATTCCCGGTAAAAATATTACATAACTATCTAAAACTAATTTAGTCTGAGTGTTTTTGTATGAAGATAAAAAAAAAAGAAAAAATAGAGTGGAGGAACACTGATCTCATTTTATTTGTGGCTGTAATATCACCGTCGCCTCCGAGCCTTTGACGTAGGACTACATTCAAACCTTATTTTCTTTTGTTATGAAAATAAGAATAAATATAAATATATAAATAATAATATATCTTACCTTCTAGTAAGATATTTTATCATGAAGTTGTGATTACGGGCATATTGAACTTGAACTTGAATAAGAATTAAATTTGAATTGAATATGAAATATAAAAAAAATATCGTAGAAGTTGAAATACCGCAATTTTTTTCATAATAATTGTGGTTGATCTCAAAGTCAAAGCACTTATTTCAAATAAGCACATAAATGGCACTTTTGAACGTTAAAATGTACAAGGAAATAAAATTGATTCTAGTTGCCCCTTCTAAAAGGTATAGTTTAGTATGGAGACGAATGGGCAAGAAATTCCACCGTTACTCTTATAGTAGATTATTATACAAGGGATGAAAGGGACCTATTTATGCACGAGATGGTATGGCGCACGAACGTATAATAGTGAGGTTCTTTCACCAGAGTCCTAAATAGGTTCTTTCACCCGAGGTAAACACTCTGATTTTGGTGGTAAAAGGTTTTCCACTACTGTTTTAGCCTCTTTTCTAATGAAATCAGGCGTCAAATACATATCTGAATCTGATGCATTGTATACAAATATCTGTATACGGAAATATGTAATTAGCACTTGACAAAACAACTGAACATTGAACTGCCGCTGTCTCGCCTTTTTAGGGTTCCGTAAACAAGGAAGTTTCACCATGTCCGTCTGTCTGTCCGCAGCTTAGCTCAAAGACTCTTAGTGCTAGAAAGCTGTAAGTTGGTATGAGTATACATATACACCGTGACATTTTAGTCGTCTTACAAAAGTGTTTCACTCAATGTAGCCGACATTAAATAATTCTATGCGCGATTAAAGTAAGAAAGATTGAGATTTAGATTAAGTTTAAGTTGAAACACATTTTTGCGTTAGGGTGAATGAACTCTGATAAAGAGGTCACCGACTCGCCGCTCCATTCCGCACCGCCCTTGGAACACAAGGCTCGGACTGCGCTCGTAACAGAGTGTTTCAAACTACGTCATAGGAAAAATTTATTAAAAAAAAAAAAAAAAAAGAATGATTTAGCAGTCATTGGATACACGAAGTGGGCTGTCGTTGTAAGACGATTGAAATGCCACGGTGTATTACACGCCAAAAAAATGGTGAAATAAAATCTTGAAATATCCTACTTTTAAAGTGGGGATGATATTTTTTCTCGTTTGTCCCATGGTGTGGGGTATCATAATAAAGTACTGTTTTTTAGGCCTTCCACACACGTAAAGCGAGGATGATATTTTTTTCTTGTCCATGCCATTGTGTGGGGTATCGAGGCCGTTCAAAAATATTGTGGGTTTTGTGAAAAAGATTTTTCGATTCAGGGATACGTTGTTGCTTCATTTTTAATTGTTTTTCACCTGTTGTCGTCATAGTAATTTTATTCTAGGCACATCTTCTTCACATAGGTTTAAATACTTTATTCCCATAAAGATAAAATGTTATATGTACTATATAATTGATGTATACAAAGTATTGTAAAACAGTTTTTCATTTCTCATACTTGGAAAGTACGCTTGAAGTTACCTGTTCACTACCTGCTGTAGTATCTGCTGTGATTTTTTTCACATATCCATTTGCCAGGTGCCAGGTGAGTCGCGAAAAAATACTGGACAACCCCAAACGGGGGGAGGGAGGGGGTATACTAGGTCGCAAAAAATACGGTTTTTATACTAATATTTTATTTACATTAATAAACATCACATAAATCAACTTAATTAGTATTAGTGACAAAATATAATGCAGTCATAACATTGTGGTCGCTAAGACTATGCTAAATTTGAGAAAGTCTTTATTAAACAATGGTATGAATATTATAATCTACTACTTACTTAACAAAATAAAGGTAGGAACTTCTGAAAAAAATAAAATCACCTAAAACTAGATAGGTATGTTTAACAAAAATAATAGGAACTTCCAATGAACAAATAATAAAATTGAATCATTCTTCTAAAACTAATTTATTATGTTGTACTGTACCTAGGTACTTTTAGGTAGTACCTACTTACTTCTTTTTAACTCGTCGGTACAGTCGGAACTACTGGCAGTAGTACCGACTTTCCTCAAAATACCGGACATTGTTCTGTCCGGTATGACCATTTATTTATTACCGGACAGGCCTCGAAAATACCGGACTGTACGCTTAAATACCGGACATCTGGCAACCCTAGTAGTAGTTTGTATAGGTACAGTAGTATACAAACTCAAGACCGAGCACGTGAAGCATGGAGCCACTTTGATGCTCTGTCAATGGGGTTTACAACAAGCCAATTAGGGAGGGAGCCAATTTTCTCTAGGACTTCCACTTAAGTACCGGGTGCCGGGGAGATCGATATGTGAACCATAAAAATTACCTAGCCGGGTGTTAAAACCTCTTGGTGAACGAGTAACTACGGTTCAAACGTGCGAATTTAGGACAAAATCAAAGCCTCTGTTTAACGATGTGGACTCCAAAATAATAATAACCCTACCGCCGTATCTCTACGTTGACGTCGTGGTGGGGCTTGCGCGCTCCGAGCTCTAGGTCTGTGCTGGTAGAATTTACTTTGCCGGAACAGGTCTAGGGTGAAGAGCCAGACCAAGAGAGATTCAGAAACCCGCAGGGCAGTTTGTGGCGAGCTGTTGGGCAGTAGCGACCCCACGGACGCTACTATCTCCCGGGAGAAGCTCCTCATTCTGGCTTGCCTTTGTTGATCGGCCATAGTGAGCACTGACGAGGAACAGAGCGAACCTTATTCTTGTCTTTATTGGCCGGCTTGAGTGGAGATTCGCAAGAGCAAACGTGTTCGGAGGAAGGAAGTATTCCAGTAAGTGCTGGTAGGGATCTGAATCATCTTCCGGGCTCTGGGATTGTTCTGATAGCCGTGGACCAGCTTTGGCCTCTCCAGTCCTCAAGCACATCAGGATATGTTGCCCCCTTGTTGCTACGGCACTAATTGCTAGTGATCGTTTCCGGGAGCCCATTATTGAGTGTGCAAGTCACTCTCTGCCATTTTATCCGTGTACAACAAAACATTGATCAGGCAGGGCCCATAGTCTTTCCATAGTTTTAGGTAACCAGTCCATTTTAACCACCCAAACCCACAGTCCAATATCTTTATTTCCAGATTCTGCAATAGTCCTACACCAACCGGGGGTTTTCCTTGGGTGTACTTGCATAGTGCATACAGGGATAATCGTCGGTTGGTGCCTCATTTCATTAAAAACGTCTATCGGGCCTCTGCGAATTGACTTCAGCTCCTTGTACGCCTTGCAAAGGTCCGGACCCCTAAGGTACCGAAATACGTTAACGGAATTTAAAAAAAAAAAACTGCCTGTATTGTCTCATTGTAGGGCAAAGTTTCTTTCCTTTTTCGACTCAATTCGATCTTGAGTCAACATGGACAAATCCCTCCTATAAGCGTTTAGTTCGTCCCACCATCTACGCCTGGGTCTTCCGCGATGCCGTTGGACGTTTTCAGGTACCCATGCTGTGGTGGTCTTAGCCCAAAATGCATCCGACATGCGGCAAACGTGTCCGGCCCAGTCCCATTTGAGCTTGGCAGCTTTTTGGGTGACGTCTGCGATTTGTGTCTTAGAGCGCAGTATCGTGTTCCGTGTCCGGTCGGAAAGTCGAACTCCATGAATACTGTGCTCCATCGCTCGCTGGCAAACCTCGAGTCTGGTTCTCTGCTGAACTGTCAAAGACCAGGTTTGAGCGCCGTACAAAAATAATAAATATTAAAGATCAACTATATAATATACTAGCTTTTGCCCGTGGCTCCGCCCACGTGGATGTCGGTTATCGTGTAAAAAAGTAGCCTATGTCCTTCTCTATATCCCAGGCTATATCTCTGCCAAATTTCATGACGATCGGTTCAGCGGTTTAGGCGTGAAAACGTAATATACAAACCGTCAGACAGAGTTACTTTCACATTTATAATATTAGTATGGATAACTGGGTCAGCTCTAAAAGGCTAAAATACTCAATACTTAATATATTTATTGCTTCCACATGTAATCTTAGGCGGTAGGTTTTACAAAAGATATGATCATTGTGGGCCCTGTCGGGCACAAGAGTAGGAAAGGTAGGAGGTATCTTTTTAACATGCAAGAATTGATTTCAAATACCTAATTTAAAATTCGCCGGAGTTTGACCCATATCGATGCTGCGTAATGCACGTTCTACGTCACGCTGACGTCATATATCGCTGTTTCACGCTACACATGTATGTATGCACACATGCCTCGAATGTATTATGAACGCGAAGATTTGCTCGCAACGTTACCAAGAAATTGCCTTAGATTTTGTGAGATTGGATATATTCCAACTATGCCAAATCTTCAAAGAGTTTCTTCAGAGAAAAGTTTAAAATGTATTTTAGGTGTAGTAAAGTATTGGAGGGCTACCAAGTCGATGGTTTACAACGTGATTAAGTTTTATTATTTTCTAGCAAAGAAATTAACAGTGATGCCAGAACGTCCCAAAAGGGACGATTTTTGTCCGTTTAGACATCTTTACGTCCCTTCGATGTCCGTTCATATATTCAGTCCCTTTTCCGTCCCTTTTCAAATAGCCAACTACAATCATTTACTTTCTTATTACAAAAATGCATTTTAAAAATTACAAATTCAATAAAACGCAGTTTTAAAAATTACAAAAATGCGTAAAACTTTAAGTAAAAACGAAACGCGCGGCGTGTGAATGCAATTTCAGACAACTGCTGGTGCAGGTGCTGGCGAATATCGCCAGCCATCCTTTTTTCACGCGCAGTGATCCGTATCGCTTGCCTGTACCTTCCATGCACACAAACAACCACAATCATTCGGTTATTCAGCTGAATTCATTACGTACGAGAGTTACTACGATGCTCGTCGGTATTTAATTTGAAATTGAGTTTTCATTTTGCGAGTTTCCGAGTTCTGGAATTAAGGATGTGGTGAAGATTAAGCCGACCAAAGATATGCAAAAAACAAAATTAAAATCTAGAACATGTATTTTTTTTTTTTCACTTTTTATTTGTCCTAAAAATATAACAGTACTCACATAAATTAATATTTCTCTAGCCGTCCTTTTTGTCAAAAAATCGTCCCATTTCAGATAGTGAATCGTCCGAAAGTCGATGCAGGTACTGGCAACACTGGAAATTAATGGAAACATCTTAATTCATAACGTATCTCTTGAGAACTACGACTAAAAACATGTTTTTTTATGGTTCCGTAGTCAACAAGAACCTTTATAGTTTCGCCATATCCTTCTGTCTGTCTGTCTGTCCGCGGCGTAGCTCAGAGTCTTAGTACTAGAAAGCTATAATTTGGTATGTGTATAAATATTAATCACGCCGGCAAAGTGGTAAAATAAAATCTTGAAACATATTATTTTAGGGTACCTCCCCTACACGTACAGTGGAGCTGAGATTTTTTTTTCTCGTCTATCCCATTCCCATGGTGCGGGGTATCGTTGAATAGGCCGTTCAAAAATATTGCGGGTTTGTGAAATGCATTTTTCGATTCAGGGATCCGTTTGCGTGATATTAAGCATTAAAGTGCTAATTTTTGTTAGAGTCAAGTGATCAGTGAAATTCAACCATTTGGCTGGCAGGGGGGGGGACCCTGCCAGCCAAGTATGTGAAAAATTCACAGCAGTAGTTTATATAACGAAGTTAAAAGAAAAACTATCACATAAAACAAACAACTCAACTGTGAGTATTTTATGTATATATTTATAGATATATGTATTTATATTTTTGTAGCTTTATTTAAGTATATGTTATATTTAATATTTTAGTTTAAGACTTCGCATATTCATATCATTCTCTTCATGTTCTCACACACTATTGTCTACATTTCTTTTTCATTTCTCCTTTCGCAGGTCTGCTGGAAGAAATTTCATAAGAAATAAGCAGTACCTTTGTACTGAAATTATAATTATGTCGTATCTCTATGTATTTAACTGTGTGTACATAAATAATAAAATAAATAAATAAAAGTAGGCTTGACAAGATAACGAGTAATAGTCAACCAACTTATATTTGCAGTTAGAGAATTGACCGTCAGGTATATCGATGAATGGGAGAACATTGTATTTCAACTACAATGTTACGGGGATAAATTCGTTCCAGCTACTGATCCCTTCATTGTGCGTGGTCCGATACGCACTTGGCCGGTGTTTTTTAAGTACTAGTAGGTAGGTATGTTTAGGGTGGTATGAGGTCTATGGCGACAATATTAATTCCGACCTCGCCGCCGAGGCCCATCGCGAAATCCCCGACTAAATAGTCCTCCCCGACCCTTGCTCGTAAGCGAAGCACCAGCCCGCGCGATTATGTATATGAATATTTTAGATTATGTTTATATTACATACTAAAATTAATTTGTAAAATTATGTCTAAAGCAGATAAAATACTGACAATCACCCAAAATCTATCAAGCGTATTTTTCTGAAACCTTCACTTTTTTAAAGATAATTTAATTATTAATCTTTTAGTATACGTGTTTTATTAAAATACCTTTTGTTTTATGTATATTAAATTAATAATGCGTCTTATTTGGGACAGCGCTCCTGGATGGGCGAGTCCTATTACTGGCTGGACGTACGACGCGTTGCGTGAGCTCAGTACAGAAAACGCAAGATTATGAGATGATATAAAGCGCTTGATTAAGAAAGTTAAAACTAGGTTTTCAATCTGCCTAGCCTTTTCCCAACCATGTTGGGGTCGGCTTCAAGTCTAACTGGATACAGCTGAATACCAGTATTTTACATGGAGCGATGCCTATCTGACCTCCACAACCCAGTGACTGGTTAATACGATACCCCTTGGTAAGACTGTTTGTCAGACTTTCGGGCTTCTGACGACCCGTAACGACTGTCCACGAATGACAGCCGGGATCAACGGCTTAACGTGCTTTCCGAGGCACGTAGGGGTCTCGATATGTAATGGATGGTCGCCCATCCATAAACTGACCACGGCAAGCGTAGCTTAACCTTCGCTAGACCCGTGCGGATGTAATCATTTAGCTACGAGACCCTTCACAGAATCAATTTACGAGTATACATACAAATATCTTTTTTACAAAATACGTATTATATTAAAAGGAGGAAGATATGTTACGCGCTAACATCGCAATCAGTAAACCTGGGCTCGGCGCACGACTACATGCACCAAAACTCACACATCTGTGATCAGTGTGATTACAGTCGCAAACCTACAGTTACCGATAGACAAGAACAGAGATAAGAGACGGTGCTGTCGCGCGAGCGAAATCGCGTTAGCTGCCGAATGTTTACGATTATGAATGCCATTGCATGTGGTAGCACCAACATGGCGAAGCAAACATTAAATATTATTATAACTTTCAACAAATTAGCATTTTTGGCTGTAAGACAAGTGGTAAGTAATCCCGTGTGTCGTGTCAGTATTTTTCTTCCTTGTATTATTAAAACACTATTTAACTGCACAAGAAGTCATTTTGATGCGTATTTATCACACAATAAAACTGTAATTATGGAGCTGTTTGATCAACGATATCCCGTGCACGACTAAGTGCCAACTACGGGCCATCACTTAGTTTGATAGGACCAGGCGCTGTTACTAAGTCCCGCATCTACCGCGTTTAATACATCAATGATCATATTACATATATATCAAATAGAGATGGCGAACTCGGAATATTGTAATGATACAGTAGCAGATTGTATGTGAAAATACTGCCGGGAACACGGCGGCAAATATCAATCTCTTATAATATTGGATATCAATAGTTATACATGCGTGTGTAGGTAATATCGCCAAATCGTTTCTTTTCAAAGGAAGTCGGGCGTAGTTGCTTTTTGCCTTTTCGGAACTTATAAGTCGGTGTATAGTCGACTGAATATGCTTCAGTATTTTTCATTTCTCATACTTGGAAAGTACGCTTGAAGTTCTGTGTCTCTTGAAATTTGCTCTGATCAAGTGATCAGAGGGATGAAAACAGTACTTTTCGTCCCTGGGAAAAGAATTTCCCTGCTGTCAATTTTTTTTTAACTATGCTAGCCATTTAGGGCTATGCAAGCACTCTCAAGAAAATAATAATACCAAACACCGACGGTTTAGTATTATTATTTTCTTGATAATAATACTATGTTTAGTTGTGATAATAATTTTTCAATGTTGCTGTCCTTTTCTTGCGCGCCGGCTATGTCGTTGTAGCTTAACGTGGATGGGCATGAAATTATTTATATACAGCTGAGTGCGTCGGCGACGATGTTTTGTTTACCGCTCACGTGCCTTATCATCATCATCATTTCAGCCGAAAGACGTCCACTGCTGGACATAGGCCTCCCCCAAGCACCGCCATTTCGACCGGTTCTGTGATTCCTGCGTCGGGGGGGGGGGGGGGGGGGGGCAACGTGCCTTATGTCGGTAGTGGATTCGCTGAAATAAACAAAAGTTGTCTCTTTCGCCTCTGTGAAACTGAGTTTAGATTGGTCTTCGATATCACGAATGTTGTGTGTGGTGCCGGACGTAAAGAATAGCACCACCCCATTTCCTCCCGTGGGTGTCGTAAAAGGCGACTGAGGGACTTACTAGAGAATGGGCAGTAGCGTTCTTATGCATTTTTAACACCATACTGCGATCGCCAACCCGCCTGCCAAGTGTGGCGATTATGGCAAATCCCCCCATTTTGGGGGAGGCCTATGTCCAGCAGTGGACGTCTTTCGGCTGAAATGATGAAGATGATGATGATCACGAATGGTAGCGGCTTGTGATCGGTGAATGTAATGAGATTACATCCTTCGAATGTTTTGCGGAAGTATTTGACTGCCATGTTGATTACGAGCAGAAGCTAGATAGAAGGCTAAAGACTGTCACAAATATGTACATAGTTGTGTTATGTTGTGCGGTCCTAAGTGCTCTTGTTGATCATGGAGTCCTGGGTTCGACTCTTGGGTCGGGAAAAGTGTTATTGGGTTTTTATTATCTGGAATTCCTGGCTAGCTACCACCATCTTATCTAAGTCTGCCGCCAAAACAACAATGTTAACAGCATTCGTTGTGTTTCGGCAGTTAGAGGTAAGATAGCCAGTTCCTCTGTGGTTGAGGATTCCGGGTGAAGCTCGCTTCCATCTTCGGCCTTATCATCACTTACCATCAGGTGAGATGAAAGCTAAGAGCTTCCCCGCTGAATGTAAAAAAAAAGAAGTTGTTAGTAGCAGCCCGGTAGCTGGATTTGTATCCGATTGATGGCTATTGGCTCGTCCCCTTTTACATGGTACAGTCAGTTACTGCAATGAGTTGACCCCCCTTTGCTCAAATGGTTGAGGTTTTTTGAAGTGAAAACTTCTTTAGGCGCATTAAACACTTTTTGGTATATAAACTTGTGGTTTCGCAATTGTCACCGAACGCTTTAAATGAGCTATATGTCGCTTGCCCGCAAGAATACTGTATTTACTCTAAAAACGTACTTTTTCAGGAGAAGCGATTAAAGCTTTAGCTACAAATATTGAGGTATTTTCTTAAGATAAACAGTCGGTTTCTTTATTTTTTTTTATTTTTTATTTTACTATGAGTTTGCTCTTGACTTTAGTCTAGGTCTGGGTGACAGAGACAAAGTCTACGATGGAGTGAGCTTACCCAGAAGAAGCCTGTTCACTCTCACTTTGAATAGATATTGATAGATATTGTTATTAGGGATTTGTCTATACTCTATAATTATCTCTGAAGATATTGTTATTTTTAACATTAACTTCTTAAATTATTTATACCTTTTCTAAGGAGGGTACCACTTGCGACTGTATTCATTTGAATAAATTTTTTTTTTCTTTGATTTTTGACCTTATTTAAAAGGTAGAACGTACTTTTTTTAGTCGAACTGTATCATTAAGTCAGTTAGTGCCAAATTTTGACATAATACTGTATTCTTCCGGACAAGCGATGTATACTGTGTATATAGGTGTACTTTCTGGGTGAACAAAAATCATGGAACTCGCGTCAACGTCACCGCACGCTTCCCATGAGCTATAAGTATACTGTGTATATATGTACATTTTTTTTTTTTTAATTTATTTATCATTTATACAAAAGAACACAGGATTAATTAATAAATAGCAACCAAAAACCACTAAGGTTTAAACTTGTGCTATCATGAGTCTATCTCAATATCTAACTATACAATGAAGCATTTCATATGTACGCGTTATTGCCGATACAATTAATAATATCTTTATATAAATAGTTACAATCATTCCTACATAATACTTAAATAATATTGCTTAGGTTTACATTTGATATTTTTATGTGTAATACATTTGTTTATTTCTGAGGGTAGACTATTAATAAGTCTCGGTATAATATAACCGGCAGTTCGCTCGCCATACGTATTGTTGGCGGGCTGTGTACGAAGCTTATTCTCAGAAACTGCCCGAGTGCATACAGGATGTTCGATTTTGTTTCTTAAAGATTCATTGAAAAATTGTTCTTTCAATAACAAAAAATTCAATTGTATATGAACTGGTAAGACATTACAGTGTTTAAAGAGACCATTTAAATTGTCGTAAAATTGATTTCTAATTTTAGGAGATACTATTGTTTTTAAAATCCGAAGTTGAAGTTTAAAAATACTATCAAGGTAGGTTTTATAGGTACGACCATAGCTACTAAGGCCATACTGGATGTAAGATTCAGCCATTGCGTAATAAAGCATTATCTTCACTTTGAAGGGCAGGCGGTTTTTTAATATGGTTATAATAGCGAGAAATTGCCGAAGTTTATCGCAAACACGTTCTATGTGATAACTCCAGTTAAACTTATCGTCTATAATAACTCCAAGATATGTTTGCTTACTGACAACATCTATTTGTGGACAATTACAATTAATCGCATTGACCGTATGCAACATATGTGTATATGTATGTTTATGTATATACATTATATATATACAGAGTTTTTTGAAGTGAAAACTTCTTTAGGCGCGTTGAGCATCTTTTGGTAGGGGATAAACTTGTGCTTTTGGATTTTCATATTTTTCTAGTTTTGGATAGATTTCGTATACGTATTTAAATAAAATTAAGATTTATAAATCTCTATCGATTCGTATTCTAAAAAATCTCAACCATTTATGCAAGGGGGCGTTAGCTAATTGTAGTAAATGAACGTACTTAACCTTTCGTATGCCTGGTGGTAAAATGTTACACTGTATGCCTGGTGGGTTTGTCAGACCCGAATTTTCCCATGACAATTATTTATTTATTTATTTCTAGGAGAACCAACACAGGAGAACAATTACAGGTTCTCACGGTTAAAAACAGAAAATGCAGTAGTAATCTTCTTCTTTTTCTTCTTTTATCTTTTCTTCTTTCTCGTAATAAAATAAAATATAATAAATAATAATTATTATTTATTATTTATTTATTTATATTTATTTAATACTTTAAGCACAAAACATGTACAGAGGCGGACTTAATGCCATAGGCATTTTCTACCAGTCAACCCTTGGGTGATGCAGAGACATACAGTAGTAGGTGCAATAGCGAAAATTGAGGAATAAATATTCATTTAAATATAAAGATATACATAAACCTATTACAAACTATAAATTCAATATATAAATCTTATTATATATAAATATAAGCACAAATAAATACACATAAATATGTATACTAAAACAAATAAGACACACAATGGGAAAACATTACCGTTATGATGATACTGCCAGCTTCTTGCGAATATGCTCACGAATTCTTACTTTAAAAGATAATCGGTTGGTTGCCATCCTGATTTCCTGGGGGAGCGCATTCCACATTCCATATATTATTATATATTATATTTATTAATAATAATATAATTAATAAATATAATATAAAGTAATTAATAAAAAATATTATAAATTAACCACTTTTATTAATTATTTATGTAATTAATCTGAGGTGACGTTTTTACCAAATAGATAGTAATTTTTTTTTAAATAAAAATTTTCATGGCTTCTTTACCACCTATAGGTGATATTTCGTGTTTGAATAGATACACCTATTATAATGCAGGAAGTCGTAGGCTCGTAGCACCCTCGTAGCACATCGTAGCACGTAGTCCTAAACTTTATTCCCAACACTTTTTTGTAGCAATATCTTTATCGCTTTATCTTTAGTAAGTAAGCCAGGCTAATTAAGTTAAGGCCCAGATATATGCCAGTGACCTTGAGTGGTTAGCTTGCGTGTTCTGTACTGAGCTCACGGACTCGCCCATCCAGGAGCACTGTCCTAAATAAAACGCATTATTAATTTATTACACCTTAAACAAAAGGTATTTTAATAAAACACGTATACTAAATGATCAGTAATTAAATTATCTTTAAAAAAGTGAAGGTTTCAGAAAAATAAGCGTGATAGATTTTGTGTGATTCTCAGTTTTTTATCCGCGTTAGACATAACTTTACAAATTAATTTCACTATGTAATATAGACATAATCTGAAATATTCACATATTAAATTATTGAGAAAATGCTCTAATTTAACATATATTTTTCAAATCATTAACACTACTCGTTTAGACGTGATCTTCAGTATAAAATTATTAAAAGTCGGTTATCGTCGCCTTAAGGAGCAAGAAGAAGAAGAAGAAGCAAGTATTGTAGGATATCAGGATTTGGGCACGAGAAGGGTATGTAGCGTGGGCGCTTCCATTTACCTAGAATATGTTTACTTTAAGTGACAGTAATTCCCTAGAAGCCTTTTTGTACACTTTATTGGTATATATTCGTCTTGTCTGTTTGTTGCTTACTTAGCTCTCAGTGTAGTGAAATAAATATGTTACTTTCCATTACTAAGCCTATCTGCTCTAAGTCATTACAGAAAAGACTGGGTTTTTCAGAATAAAACATTTTAGTATTTTATTTGGTTAGATATAGGGTTAAGAATACAATAGAATACTTTTATTTTCAGACAAAGTCCATAGGGTTAGTAACTATGTTACTTAATATCTAGTGTTCTAGTACAGACACAGCTTAAAAAACAATTAAAATTATAATTCATCGTGGAGCTGCATCCACTTCCCCAACATAGTGGAATCCCACCGATCTGCGAACATAATGAGAATACTGTTGATGCCAGGGCTTTAAATACCGGTAAATTTTCATAACGTTACCTTGTATTGACAGAGTTAACGGTATTATTAAAATAACGGTACTCGATTTCACGTTATTTATGCGACTATTAATGTTATCGTTATTTTAAACGGGTGAGATGTAAGTAGTGGGGCCTGAGGAATGCGGCGCGGCCGGAGCCCTCCCTCGCGCCTCTCTGATGCCGTGCCGATCAAAACGTTGCCTGAATCTGCCTGATTCTTACCCACAGAACGGCAACGTACGTATAAACGTACAACGTATTTTTGTTAATGTTAATTAACGATATATTAATGGTAATGATATCAAGTAAAGTTAAATTTTTGTAACGTTCGTAGGTATAACATTGAAATTTAACGTTACGTAACGGTTATTATTTAGTTATTTGGTAACGTTAACAAGCCCTGGTTGATGCTGCTGCGAACACGTGATATCTAGGATGCACATCTTTTTCTAATAAAGACGGCAAACCATCAATGTTGTTATCCGCAAACATCCCTGACGCCCTACAACGCCACGGCAGTCGCAGCAGTACTTTCAGTGCATTTTTATATAAAAAGTAAAGGTTCTGAAATTGGCATCTACAGTTAAGGCGACGATAACCGAGTTTTAATGATTTTAAACTGAAGATCACGTCTAAACGAGTAGTGTTAATGATTTGGAAAAAAATAATGTAAATTAGAGCATTTTCTTAATAACTTAATAATAATGAATATTTTAAATTGTTTATATTACATAGTGAAATTGTGTGAAATTATGTCTAACGCGGATAAAAAACTGAGAATCACGCAAAATCTATCAAGCGTATTTTGCTGAAATCTTCACCTTTTTAAAGATAATTTAATTTTTGATCTTTTAGTATACGTGTTTTACCTACTGAAATACCTTTTGTTTTATGTAATAATAATTAATAATGCATCTTATTTGGGACAGCGCTCCTGGATGGGCGAGTCTTACTGGCTGGACATATGCCGCGTTGCGTTAGCTCAGCACGGAACACGCAAGCTAACCACTCAAGGTCACTGGCATATATCTGCGTCTTAAGTGATACACCATAATAACCATTGTTTGGGAAGATTTAGTGATCACAGAATTCTGTCATTTAGCAGAAAGGCTGGTACATAAATCCAACATAGACACTCAGTCGCCTCTAAGAGCACACACAGAAAAACATTACCCTCCTTCTGGGTCACTCGGGTAAAAAAAAAAAAAACTATTATAATCTATAGAATTTTGGCATTGCAGGCGGGGGACAAACAAAAGATACACCACATTTCAGGTTATTGGTATATGTATTGGTTATTGGATACTGCGACACCAAAATTCTATAGATTATAATGCTTGTTTTTCTGTTTTCAGTTATATTTTTGCAGTTGGGTTTTTGTTTTATTAAATCATTTGCTTTTTTTTATTTAAGCTTTTTGGTTTTATTAACTATATAATACTTGAAATGGTCTCATTAGTAGCTTTTATTTGATACCAGTATTATTCTAATTTATTTAAAAAATACCTTCCCCTCCCTTGTTTCTGTATTTGCAGCTGCAATATATAAATATTATATAGCCTAAATCACTCCCACAATTAAAACGAATCTAATTGTACACCTCATATGTTAAAATTCATCAGGCCGTTTAGGCTACAGAGCGTGCCAAAGAAATAGACATACATACATACTTCCGAAAAACGTTACCCTCCTTCTGGGGCAGTCAGGTAAAAAGGTTGTCTTTTCCTAATGGGTATCCCGTGAAATTTAAAATTAACTTTTGGTCGTTCAGATCCTACAGAAAGAGGCCTATAGTCAGTGGCGTAGATAGTCATAAAGGGGCCCTGTATCAAAAATGAGAAAGGGGATCCTTTCTATTTTTTGATACATGGCCCCTTTGTTGGGGGCCCTTTTTACCCGACTACGGCGAAACTCCAAAGGAAGGGATTTTTTTTTTCAAAATAGCGTACTTGACATAGTAGGTTAAGTTTCCATTGTAATTTTACTAAGAGAATACAAGAGCGAGCGAGGTGAGCTAGAAAATTTGAGCATTCTGACTCAGATACTATGATAAGCTGACATTGTGATTTTAATGAAAGAATACAAGAGCGAGCGAAGCGAGCTCGAATGTTCGAGCATCTAGACTTGGTTTTGTTTAGATATTTTGTGATTTTACTAAATTAATGTAAGCCATAAATAACGTTAAGTTTCATATTTTCAGCTGTTATCAATAAAAAATAGATTTTTTGGATAATATTTTACGAATTTTTGCTAACACACGTTGCATCGGGGGGGCCCTGAAGCTTGGGGGCCTCGTATCATTGATACGGCTGACACGGCGGCAGCTATGCCCCTGCCTATGACAGGTACCACAAGATATACAATTCAAGCTCGGTTAGGTTCAAATAAATATATGTTTTATGTACCACGGACCATTTAGTCCGTGTATTCCTAGACAAGTATTTCAATTCTGTCGCCACCCTTGTCAGATAGACTGAATAGAATTATTATCCTATATATTTATCCAGCACTGGATATTTATAGGGTTGGTGACGTCACATGTATGGAAATTGTTCCTAATCTAGTCTGTGAATTGGTGCGATACCCTCTGTAATTGAGACGTGACAATCGATTCCATCTGCGTTGAACAGCTGTGATTACTTGACAAACAACGATTGCTTTTGTAACCATTTATATTTAATAAAATATTCTTATCAAAGATTTTTATTAAGAAACTAGCTGACCCGACAGACTTCGTTCTGTCAAAAGCTATAGTATAAACTCCACTACTCTACTCTACCCTACCCTACCCTACCTACCTACCCTACCTACCTACCTACCTACCTACCTACCTACCTAACTACCTACCCTACCCTACCCTACCCTACCCTACCCTACCCTACCTACCTACCTACCTACCTACCTACCCTACCCTACCCTACCTACCTACCCTACCCTACCCTACCCTACCTACCTACCCTACCCTACCCTACCCTACCCTACCTACCTACCTACCTACCCTACCCTACCCTACCCTACCCTACCCTACCCTATCTATCTACCTACCTACCCTACCCTACTCTACCCTACCCCAATTTTACGTAAAAGACATAAAAAAAAAAAAAAAAAGTTTCTATAAACCTCACGGAGCCCGAGACCTTTCCAACGAATGCAAAACCGTGGAAATCGGTTCGTGCGTTCTGGAGTTATAGCGTCAGGAAGGAAAACCCGACTTATTTTTATATAGTAGATAACTGGTACTGTCTGGAAGCTAATTGTATGCCTATAACCTTCGCGCAAAGGCAAGAGTACGTTGACAAAGTTTTATCGCAATCGGATTAACGGTACCTACCTATGCAGCACATAAAATACGAACAAACAAACATAGATTTTTATATACTAGAAGATAAGACTAGTTACTTATACAACATTAGTTTTAGTTTATGCGAAACCCGAAACACGTGTCTAGTATTTTTATGTAAAGAATTTATGTACAAAATTTCAAAACTGTATCATGAAAAATAACAAAGTTATAAGCTTGTTATGTTACCTGGTTGTCCGTACAAAAACATGCTCACCACGCGGCGCACCCGCGCCGCCCGCGCCTTGCGTTCATTAATAATAATATTAATTTGGCAGTAGGTATCTAACCGTACGACGATTGTATTGTAATTAACTGGTGATAACATTTTCCATCACACTTGCAGGCTTTGGACTTTTTCGTAATGGTCAAGTACTTAGGTGTCGCTCGGTGTCCAACTTGTAACCTTTTTTAAATATTTTTGGGAAAAAATATAACATGGCGTAAAAACTATTGGAATCGATTCCGTCACTTATTCTGAACAAACTATATTCAGGTTTTGCATATACTAAAAATAATGTTGTATAACCCTCCTGCTGCAGGCTTAGCATGACGCTTTCTATTTCTACGAAGAATCAGCTCTTTCTACAAAGTGACATTTCATTTCTCCATTTTTGACATCGCACCGTAGAAATTCTTCTACAATCTGTCATTTTGTTTTACGTTTGTAACGATCTTTGTTTAGGTCCTTTTATATGTAGACTATTTCAGAAAAAATAAGTTTTCTATCCCAAACTGCCTAAATCACACTGACAACTGACCGTTGTCTAAGGTAGTGAAGACAAGTTGTTTTTGTTATCGCCATGCTAAAGACGGCCACAAAGTATGTACGGCTATCTATAAAATCATGATTTTACAGGAGAGCGTTTTGAACGCAAAACTGTGATAATTAATATAATAACAAAGCTATTTTCTCCTATTTTTCATTTAGTTAATAGGGCATTACTAAAGCAATGGTTAAGGCCATGTACTGTAATATATTTTTGTTCCAAAATACGGTACTTCAACACTATGAGAAAAATTGTTATAGTTGTCTTTATATAGTGACATATTATCAGTAAAAATTGAGGTTTGGCTATCGCAGGTATGCTGGAATAGATTTCATTAGAAATAAGCATCACCTTTGTACGTATTTTTCTGTTTCTTTCTTCTTGTCTGTTTATATGTGTGTACATAAATTGTTAAATAAATAAATAATAAAAAAAAATTGGCAGTCATAAAGACTGCCGACAGAAGTGAAAACACAAAACTTTGGAATAACTGTTCTATTATACATATAGCTCATGGAAAGCGTTCGGTGACGATGACGCGATTTCCATGATTTTTGTTCAGCCAAAAAGTACACATATATACACAGTATACATATAGCTTTTGGCAAGCGTTCGGTGACGATCGCGAACCCATAAGTTTGTCCCTACCCAAAATCGCTCAACGCGCTTAAAGAAGTTATCACTTCAAAAATCCTATGACAAAACAAAGAATTCTAAGTCGAATTATGTAAAAGAGTGAATTTCGTAGAAAATGCATTTGGATGTTTCTTCTTTGCCGCCGTCGTCATACTATCTACACGGAACGTCATTTTCGTCTACTCTTCCCTAGTAGCATTTTCCGTTGGCATTTAGTCGGGCTACCTTCAGAGTTATGTGGCCCAACCAAACGCCAACAAAAATGCTACTAGGGTTCCGTCGACAAAACGGTGCTCGTTCTAAGCCTATATACTGGGGCAGTTGGGTAAAAATAAAGATATATTTATTCAGAAGTTATACAGTTCACAAAGGCCAAATAAATACTAATCAATCTGCCCAGCCTTTTCCCCAACTATGTTGGGGTCGGCTTCCAATCTACATGGAGCGACTGCCTATCTGACCTCCACAACGCTGTTACTGGGTAATACGATATCCCTTGGTAAGACTGGTTGTCAAACTTTCGGGCTTCTGTCGACCCGTAACGACTGTCAAAGATCCACGAATGACAGTCGGGACCAACGGCTTAACGTACTTTCTGAGGCACCGAGGGGTTTTGGTATGTAAAGATGATCACCCATCCACGGACTAGCGTGCGGCTTTTATAACTGAGCTACAACCAAATAAATATCATGCACACCCTTCTATTTACTCCTTCCAGACCAACCCCTGCTTGGGTTAAAACTTTTAATGTGGCACAAGCCCAATTAGATTATAAAAGAAAGATACGCTACGTCCATACTGAGCGGCGTTCAGATATTGTTGCGTTGTTATTAAAAATTACGGTATGAGAGTCCTTCACTCTTAGCTAGCTTTTCACACAACTTGGCATTGTAGATATATTATTGTCACGCCACGGACACGCTTCGTTTCGCTCGCTGCTATTAGCCGACTAAATCAAGTTACGTAATTGTCTGTATTAGTCTGCAACAATTTGCTCTTTTTTTATATAATATCATTGCACAAGCCAGTCTCATAATCTTCATTGTTAAGGTGAGTCAAAAGGTTGTTTGTGCACCTGTAACTCTGCAACTAACAAAGTAATAAGGCCGCGCCAGGCGGAACACAGCGCTCCATAAACAATGAAAATCTATAAAAACTTTATGAGCTTCCATTGTTCCTGAATTACCTTCTCACCTTCAAACACGAACATGCTCTATACTTTAGCTGTAATAGCATCCATTTTAAAGTTGTCTGTGTAATTTGTAGGAAGAAAGAATATTTACTTTAGGTTTGTTTTACTATTTTGGTTGGTTAATACTTGGAGCGTAGCTGAAATGAGCGTAGCTACATTCTTGTGATAAAATTTGCTAGTTCTAACTAGCACATTCCGCGTACTGGAAGACGTAGCGTTGGAAGGCCTCCCACAAGGTGGACCGATGACCTTATGAAAGCCGCAGGAATCCGCTGGATGGGGGAAGCACAAAACCGGTCAAGTTGGCGGTGCTTGGGGGAGGCCTATGTCCAGCAGTGGACGTCTTTCGGCTGAAATGGTAATGATGATGAACTAGCACATTATCATTTTAGCATTTTTTTGCATGTTTACCCGACTACGGCGAAGCATAAAGGAGGGTTATGATTTTGACCGGTAGGTATGTACATCTGTTCCCTCATAACTTCTAGGCTACTTATCATAATTTGATAAATGAGGTATCGTTGGAAGCATCTTCGTCGTCCGCTGGTTGTAGGCTAGTGACGTCACATTAAATTGTTATGTATTTATCGTCTATTAAATAAACAACTTACACTTAATATGTTTGAATGTATTCTTAGTGATGTTCAGAGGATAGCCGTGGTCGTATACCATCTACCTTAACAAAATAATACATTCTAACAGTAGTAAGCGATCATAAGTTTTAGGGCAAAGGGCAAAGTGGTATTTGAACACGGGACCAGAATATTTAGGTACTTACTTTTAAGAGCGTGATTTTTCAGTAGCTGGGTTTTAGTTTTGAACTTACTTTTTTAGCTAGTGATGTTTTCACTGGAGAACTTTGTTGAGGTATTTCTAATACCTTTTATAAAGTTTCATGTTGAGACATGAAGCAACAAAATACGATCTAGCGGAATGTGGCCGTTTTTCTTTAAATCGAATTTTATTGTTTCGTGTCTCAATATGAAACTTTAAAAAAGGTATTAGAAAATTCTAGACACACTTACCGATATAGTTGATTGAGCCGTTTTTCATAATTCCTTCTCAGTCACGAGATAATATTTTTTTTAAGGTGTGGCGCTAGTGGACCCAAGCAGCCCTCTTAATATGATCAGAAATTTAAGCAGTGAAACAGACGAATTAAGTACTACTGGTACTTAATTCTTCTTTGAAAATGGACGAAACAATCTAACGTAGAATTGAGTAAAATAATGTGAACTTACTCTCGACACCATTTAAAACCACGTGGCTAAAACTATTTCAGCATATTTACGCAAATATAGCATAGCATCAGTTGCTTAAAAAAAACAATTCTATTTCCTCCCTTGGGTGTCGTAAAAGGCGGCTAAGGGACTTCCCAGAGAATGGGCAGCAGCGTTCTCTATGCATTTTTAAGGCTTATTCCACAAATCCCCCCGAAAATCCCCCTTAGGAGGAAAAGTGGAATTTATAATAAACAGTCTAGAATTCACCCCTGATAATCCCGCTTTGGGGGGAAAACTAGAATTAAAAAAAAAAACTTATTCCAAGACCCCTCTGAAAGTGATTTTTTTTTACATTAGGGTTCAGTTTTCCCCACTGAGGGGGATTCTCTGGGGGATTAGTGAAATAAGCAGGGGTGAATTCTAGACTGGTTTTTATATATTCCACTTTTCCTCCTAATTTTTTTGGGGATTTTACAGGGGGGATTTGTGGAATAAGCCCATATTTAATACCATACTGCGATCGCCAACCCGCCTGCCAAGCGTGGCGATTATGGCAAACCCCACCAATTGGAGGAGGCTTATGTCCAACAGTGGACGTCTTTCGGCTGAAATGATGATGATGATCACTTGCTTTTAGGAACAATCGAATCTCATACGCAATAATTATGAATAGTCTTTCTCATATCTACAAAATGGGGCCTACACATCGGTGCGGTACAGCGACACATGCATACGAGTCAGTCCGACGGTTATACCAATTTTTTTTCGTTCATTCCCGGGCTTGTTTTAACGTCACACGGTAAACCGGCTCGTGTCATCAGCTTCAGGAGATATGTGTATAATATTTCACCTTTTCAACTTTTCAAGCCGTCATGAATTCAATTTACGTGATGAGACAAGCAATTTAACAGTTATTCAAAAATTGGTTGTCTGTAAAGTTGGTTTACGGACGATAGTTTAACGTGACAACGTCATAACAAAACATTGATGCGGCGCAAGCGTACAACGAGCGTAACGGGACAATAAGCGTAATGGGACAATGAGCGTAATGGGACAATGATCGTAATGGGACAATGAGCGTAACGGGACAATGAGTCATCCTTTTTCGTGCATGCAGCCGGCGTTCATCGATTTATTAAACGTTGTCACGTCAAAAAAAAAAAAAAAAGTTACGTTTCCTACGTTAAAATCTACTGTCCTGTCACGCACACCATTTTAATTATTCGTTTTTATTGGCATCGCCCCGTCGATATGTTACGAACTACGGCCAATATTTCAGTCTTTATTGAACATTCATCGTAAGGCCTTCCACAATTGCGTCAGTGCTATGTATTTACGAAACTCCATATATTCAGCTGCTTAACTCACGTAAACATGATAAAATCAATAAGAATTAGATAAATGTTCAAATAGGCACCTACCTATGTACCAATGGCCCCTATTACACTATCAATATTATCATGATCCTGGATATCGTGATATTATCATCAGTAAAATTATCGATTAGTAATCATAATTTGACCTATGGGGCCTAACACACTATCAGTATTATCACGCGATACTCGATATCGTGATCCAGTATTGATGAAGTATTGATGGTATCGCGATAATATTGACGGATTTAAAGCGTTCTTGAAATCCACGATCCAGGGGGGCGTGGCTTCAATAATATTGACAGTATGTACGCGTCGTATCGCGATACTCTCAGTACGCTCCCGAAAGCCACTGAGCAAATAATCACTTAATTAGACCGAAAGCCACCACCTACATTCAATGGACGGTGACATTGAACTTAATGACGAATCTCCAATAAGCCCTACCGAAGCCTTGCGCAAAGAGTTCGATTTAAAAGATTTCCTGCAGTTATATGAAACTTGTCCAGCCTTATGGAAACCAAGTGATACAAAATATTTGGACAGTTCAGCATCCTAAAAACATTATTAGACAAGGTGGACAGTCCCTTCATTGCACTGGGTACGGAGGCACGTGGGTTGGGCCACGTAATTTTTTGTTGTTTGTAAGAGTTTACTGACATAGTTTTTAAGTCATAGTTACTAATACCATATGAATTGTGTGTACTTGTATGTGTAGTCCAAAATAAATAAATAATATACATATATATATATATATATATGTGTTGGGTAAGATTTAAATGACTGTACTGGTTCTTTTTTGTCATTCAGTAGTTTACCCAACGCCTTCGATTTTAATTTTTGACGTGACAACGTCTAATAAATCGATGAACGCCGGCTGCATGCACGAAAAAAGGATGACTCATTTTCCCGTAGCGCTCATTGTCCCGTTGCGCTTATTGCCCCGTTACGCTTATTGTACGCTTGCGCTGCATCAATGTTTTGTTATGACGTTGTCACGTTAAGCTACCGTCCGTAAACCAACTTTACAGTCAACCCATTTAATTATTCGTGTTTAGAAAATTGGTACAGTTTACAAGAATAATAGCGAAACATACTTTTTTTTCGGTTGTCCATACTAAAGACAGTTATTTTTCTTTGAAGACAACAGCACATTACGAGCTCAACGCAGTACTGATGTCAAATTATGATTACTACTACATCGATAATTTTATTGATGATAATATCACGATATCCAGGATCATGATAATATATAAAAATATTATATTATATATTTATAGAAATACTATTAAACAGAATATCAGATGAAAAGCGGGCAAAGACGAAAAGAGCTCTTTAAGTACTTGAGAGAGTCTTGAAGATAGTTTGCCTTTTCATCAGGCAGTTAGAGTATAAAGGAAGTTAAGAAATTGGACTAATAAGTAAGTACTTACTCATTGCAATGTTAAGAAATTGAACCAACAAGCATTTCAATAGAAGAAGATATGAATTTAAAGGCATCATTAGTGTACCTTTTACTAAAAGCTGAATTACGAGTATCTAGCGCTGTACTAGCAGTGAGTGCCCTAAGTGGCTGCATATTAAATCATATAACATAGACATTCCTTGGTCCTTCTTTATTCTTGGTGGCCTCTCATGCTGAAAAGGATCACTTAAGTAGTTTTGGTACAAAACTTTTCAGAATATTAACAACCGAAATTTTAACTTTCCGATTTGTGGCAGTACGATACTCTGTAAGGTTTATTTAAAGTTAACCGAAAACATAATAAATACCGCTCTTGTCCACAGGCTAGCTAGGAAACAGCATGTATAGAATGTTAAAAAAACTGTACATAAGTGTATGAAACAGTGAGAGAGTAACACTGACATTTATTGCATGCCTGCGGTTGAAGCTCCTAATAAAAAAGAAAGATCAGATTAATAGCTCACAACTGCTCGCACATAAATTGCACAGACAAACTGGTTTTAGGATTGCAGTTTTTCTTTTTATTCCGTGTTTTCTGTTGTGATGTTTTATTACTTTCGGTATTTTTTATTTTCTCAGCATCAGGGATTTGTAGGTTAAAGTACAGTATAGCAAACATCGTTCACACATATTCTTTTGAAAACATTTTTTTTTAAATCAAAGTCAAAGCATTTATTTCAAATTGGCACATATATGGCACTTTTGAATGTCAAAACGAACTTTAGAACGTATCTTTAGTGGTACTTTTATAGACTGGCATTATTATCAAAAGCATAGTCCAGAGCCATATTGCGTAATACACTTTCGTCTAAACAACAACCTAAATAACGCAATGAATGTTGTTAAAATGTCAAATGAAAGGCATTGCCATTCTAAGTGTATTTAGGAACTATTTTATTTGTGAAAAACCAAGGACTAGAAATCGTACAAAGGTAGTAAGGTCCTCAATTTCCAGCGGCCGTGTCGAAGTGGCCGTGTCGCAACGTCAAGCGAATAGCTTTTGTTCTGAAACACTGCTATAGCTGCACCGCGCGTTCGGTTCAATTCGCTTTTTGTGCGGGAAATACCACGACAATTATTATAACTAGGAAACCACTTTACGTGTAACTACAGTTTTTCACCTGTATTTATTTATATTTAAATTATTTAAACTTCTCGCACACAATAAGGTACAAAGGCGGACTTAATGCCTTAGGCATTCTCTACCAGTCAAACAAGGGTGGTGAAGAGATAAGATGGCAGGGTGTTCTGTTCAAGAGGATATAATAATAATAACAACAACAAAAATATTAAAAAGTTAACAAATAAAATAAGTATGTCGGAGACGAGTTGTATCCGGCACGTCAGCGCCATCTGTTGGAGTTCGATGGAGTTGGTGGATTCACGCCATCGGTTCTTGACTAATCGCGACGCTAGCGTTGCCTAGCGGCGCATGGCAGAGTCTACGACATAACGATCGACCGGCGACAAGTGTCCGCCGCACAGTCGACAAGTGAAGTTCATCGGTGGCGCTCAAGCAGTGAAGACGTCTAGGAATTGTTGCGCGTTCGGTATAGTTGTGTCGTGTTCCTACATTAATTACTTTGCATACCCATTACTGTATAGAATCAAGTTCTTCTAACTGAACAGACAGATGTGCTGCTGGGGAGTTTGTTCCTCTACTTCTTCTTCCCAGCTAAAGCACTAGGAAGTGGTGAAGGGATGGGTGTTTTGGGGGACTGTCTTATGTAATTTTGATTCTCAGCTTAGATTGAGTAAATGACTTTTGATTCTAATAACGGTTTTTCTATTGCGTAATAACCAACACTACCTACAGTACGCCCACAGTAGTTAAAATATGGCTGATGACGAGAGAAACCTTCCGTTCTCCGACAAGTACACATATTAATAAATATTTACTATAATATATACATACTTTTTTATATATACATATATTTATATATACAAATTCAAAGGAAAGAGATGATTGAGATGACTACACTATTTGTAATGAAAATGACTCTGCAATTTCCGCTTAAATGCATACCGACTGGTGGCCGTCCTGATATCCAGAGGAAGCGCATTCCAGAGAAGAATGGACTGAATATAAAAGGAAGAATGAACAAATTCAAGCTGTATTGTTAGGTGTAGTAATTTTTTTTTTTTTAATCGTTGCCTCATACTAGGAATTTCTCCTGTATTGTGGGTGCGTTTACAAACATTTAATCTCACATACACAAACAACCAGACCCGGAACAACTAATTGTAGGTCATACAAATATTTGTTCCGTGCGGGAATCAAACCCGCGACACGCAGCGCAGCAGTCAAACGCCTAACCACTGCGCCAACCGTACCGTCAATTGAATTGAACAATGTGAAAGTCATCCAAAGTAGTTGTAACAGGAATGCACAGAGGGGGTTTCGGATTGGTCTTTTGAGAGGAAACGTTGCCCCTACCATGTGCAAATGGTGACCAACGGGGTGGTTTTAGTGAAGCAAAAAAGGTACCTATTGTCGTCACTTGCTTAATTAATATAGATCTCGTATCTCGTGATATTGATAAAAAAGAACAGGTGTTCTGTCGCATAATCTGCACCTTACCTAATGAGTTGATAGCATTATCAAATAGGTAATTCACTTCTTAATTAGGTAGACAATAGGGTTTATATTTATTTATTTATAGGAGAACCAACAGCTATAACAGATGGATAACAATTGAATATGAAACGTAGAGCCAATTACAGGTTCTCACGGGTAAAAACATAAAAAGCAGTAGAAATCTTAGGATCATTAACAAGCACGATAGAAAGGATTATCAATATATTTAAGATACAATAAGCACTATGCACTTCTAAAGAAGTCAGCGTTCAGCTGAGTGCGCGAAGAATAGGTTTTGGTGGTAAATGGGTTAAATGAGAACTCTTTATTTGTAAGGAGTTCTCATTTAAGGACTTTACTATTCTTTGGAATATTAAAGTCCTTCCTCGTTCGCACCATGTATGAGTTTTATATATTGATATATTGTTATTGTGTTTTTATTGTAATTGGTCAAAAGTGTTATTAGGTTTTTCCATCTGGAATTTCTCAGTAGCAGTCTGGAACCTTGATTTGAGTCCAGTTGATGGCAATAGGCTTGCCCTCTTTTACATGGGACTTAACATAACTGGCGAAATGTGGATGTACTATACTACCTCTGCCTAACCTCTCGGGGAATACAGGCGTGATGGTATGTTACTAAAAACAAAATAACAAAACAAAAGAAAATACATTACAACAACAAATAACGTTAACAAAATATTATAAATTACATTACACTATATAACATAAGTTATGTATTGTAATGTAATCTATTTGTATTTTTTTTTGTAGTGCCCTTACACGGTGCATGTTTCATACTTTTAACAACAACATGTTCGCAGTAAACTGATTTGATTTTATCATTTAGTAATCATCGTGACTTTTTTGTTACATTCCGATGGTGGCCATATTGTAAGCAACCCAAAATGTTCGTGTTAGTCTGCGCGAGCCTTTTTAAACATCCAGTGGCTTACCACTGGATGTTTAAAAAGGCTCGCACAGACTGGCGCGACATGCAGCGCGACCATTGTCGCGCTCGCGAACCTTAACACGAACATTTTCTGATTCTGAAATGAATGCCTTAGCGTTCATATCAGAATCAGTGGTCTGTTCACAAATTAGTCAGGAGCCTAACGTATGGTAAATTATCACAATAAGCAGATAAGCCATATCTATAATCTATATATATAAAAATGAATCCCTATTTCCCTTGGTCACGGCATCACGCGTGAACGGCTGGACCGATTTCGCTAATTATTTTTTTGTTGTGTTTGTTATTGTCAGGAGAAGGTTCTTATGTAAGAAGAATTTAAGAAAGTTAAAAAAAAAAAAATTGTAAGAAAACGACCATATTTACATTTTTATTGTAATAATAAGTAGGTAACTCTATCTTCTAATGTAACTTTATGGCGTTTGACATAACGTGTCAGTCATCATTTGGTAGGTCTGAGAATAGATTTTATCAAAAAAAAATAAAAAAATTGAAGGTTTTAGTTAGGTAGGGTAGGGTAGGTAGGGTTGGTAGGGTAGGGTAGGGTAGGGTAGGTAGGTGGGTAGGGTAGGGTAGGGTAGGGTAGGGTAGAATAGGGTAGGGTAGGTAGGTAGGGTAGGGTAGGGTAGGGTAGATAGGTAGGTAGGGTAGGGTAGGATAGGGTAAGGTAGGGTAGGGTAGGTAGGTAGTTTCCTTTGCGCGTAGACAAACTGCCACAGTCAAATAGCTTTTGACAGAACGAAGTCTGTCGGGTCAGCTAGTAACCTATATTATTTATTTGAGTTACTAAGTAATACCACTCTTCAAACCAAACCTCCGGAGAACGCTGGCAGAGAAGAAAGATTTATTACTGACAAGCTGTTTCCCCGCAAATGCAACCAATGGAAATTGGATAACATGACGATGACGTGTATTGCAAGCATGTTCTGATTCTCGCTTTAAATAACAACAGATACTGGCTTCTGGCTATGAACAATACCACCACATGACAGTAAATCGGTGAAATAACGAATACGGACTCGATGCATACTTTATTCAGCTTCGTGGTCAAATAAAATGGCGTTTCTAAGTACATTGGTGCCGATTCCCTTGTTCACAAACTAAACTAAATTTAAGTTCAGTGCATCTTTTTCTTTCTATTTCATTAAGAAAAGGACAGAAGATAAATTTTAGTTTAGTCCTGTCAAATTAATCAGCGCCTGTCACTACTCCATACAAGTTTAGACGTGATTAAAAACTTGCCGACTAAACTTACGTCAATTTATGTCAAGCGCTGATTAATTTGACAGGACTAAACGAAATTTTATCTTCTGTCCTTTTCTTAATGAAATAGAAAGAAAAAGATGCACAGAACTTAAATTTCGTTTAGTTTGTGAACAAGGGAATCGGCACCAGTGTGAGTCTTTATAATGTGCACATATCGAAATGAGGGAATCTATGCTTAATTTTATCTACGAAAAAAAAAAAAAAAAAAAATCTAAATTTCTTTTTTCAATTTTTTATGGAATTTTTATTTCTAAATTTCTCAATAAGACGAGAAATCCCTTATTGAGAAATTTACAATTATTGTAAAAAATGATGAAAAAAAATACGGATTTTGGCTAAAAAAAACATGTTTCTTTTCAATTGAGGGTAGTTTTTTCCCCAATTTTGGGACGCCTAATTACTTCCAATCATTATGGAGTTTGTTTCATCGTGATAGATCATTTAGTTTAAAAGTTACACCGTTTTGTTTACACGGGGAACAATTTTTTTTTTAAATTCCATAAAAAATAAAATAAAATATTTAGATTTTTTTTTAATATTTTTACCGTAGATAAAATTAAGCATAGATCTCCTCATTTCGATATGTGCACATTATAAAGACTCACACTGTATATAGTACGTTCTCACATAGTTCTTTAACTCGCTGAATGCACTCGCCTCCTTGGGAAATAGTTCGCCTATTGTGCTGAGCAACGCTTCTGTGTAAGGGGTGACCAGAAGAAGGTAAAAACCACGTATTGGGTTGGGATCGACTTCTCAACGTTGTAAAACTTTTTTTTTGGTGCTACATTTTTACAAATTCCCTGGAGACTCGACCCCACTACAGAGGGAATCCTAGTGACACTAGGATACCCTCTGTCACTACAGAAGGAATCCTAGTGACACTAGGATTCCCTCTGTCACTACAGAAGGAATCCTAGTGACACTAGGATTCCCTCTGTAGTGGAGTCGAGTCTCTTCCCATGTAAGGCAAACATATTCATTTATTTAGGTGAAGTAATTATAACAAAGGTTATTTCCAGCTTTTAACTCAATATATTTTTTTTTAAGTTGATTTTTATTGTCATGTAGGTACGTTATAATGATTACATGTATACATATAGAGGAACTTAACGCCTAGGAGTGAGCTTGGTACATACACCTTGTAGGCACCTCAAGGGCTCTCGACAAATGGCGGAGGGGGTCTCTCCAATCTCCTTGCTGTAAGTCTTGCAATCAGCGCCTTCGTCTGAAGAAGAAAACAGAACAAGTTTAAAAATAAGGTCGCGCCGTCATTCGTGTACTGGGGTAATTTTGAATCTAATTAGCGGATTAGCAAATTTAGTAAGTAAGTCTTCAGTTGTCCCAGTACCTATCTTATAAGATTACAATGATGAATGAAAATAAACAAGTTATATAACATTTCATATTTTCTGGCACGTATCCATTTTTAATGCAATTGCGATCCCTATTAGACCAAATAAGTATTTTCTATAAAAGCACTATTCGCACTTAAAATACTAACCAATAACCATTCTATTGATAATTTGTCCCTCGTGGCTTCGTTTATACTGTTATAACATATAAGGGAAGGAAACATGTCGTAGCTTGTAAAGAGATGACAATTTCCATTATTTTTATACAGTGGCGTTATCTCGGAGACAATGTAATCACTTCCCTCGAGTGCCGTGGAGGTAATAACAGGATTATTAGAAAGACGTGCTATTCTTGGAGCTGCGGCACTTTCTACCTGTATACTAATGATATTATACTAGAAATACTCTCTCGCGTGCTATCATGTGTGGGCTTCATTGTAAGCAGATGTTTAGTTTATATACAGACTGTAATAACGCACCTAATGTACCTCGTGGTCCTACGTAATATTAATAGGTAATGACAGTTTCAAAAAGTTCTATAAACGACTTGGAACAGATCCTTGACTGTACTTAGAAAGAAACACATAAAAATGATCTTTTCGGACCCAAACCAACAATCTACAGGCACTACTTATCTACTTACCTGCTCCGTTTTCAAAGATTGACCTTAAAGTTTCTTTCGAGCTTTTCTTTTCTAAGTCTACAATGAAGTTTCGACTATTCATGGGTAAGTACATAGAGGTATAAGGAACAGGGTGTAAAGTTCACTCACCCTCTATAGAAAAGAGAGGATCCTCCGTCAAGACAGGTATTGTGTCTGGTGGGCAACTGCCCGTCGGTTTTTGCCGCCGGGATGTTGTATAGTATACCAGTCGCGCGGTAAATTCTGCTTGCGCGATGCAGGATTATTGTGACGTCAATTTAAGTCTTTCTTAGATGCGTAGTTCGCATGTGGCGATGTAGATGCCGCCGCAAGTATATGGATGTTAAAGTACATGTGGATGTAGGTATGTAAGTACAGTCAACTAAACGGTCAATATACAGGCAAAAATACTGTTTTAGCCCAGTTTCGTACGGATATTTTTTTCCGCGGCATTTTTTTTTCGCGCATTCAGTTGTAATCGCACAGTTTAGCGTTGAAATTTGAAAATCCAGCAGCGTGGTTTTTCGACGCGCTGGGTTGCGCTCTGTTGGTTTCTCAATGCTCGGCTCAATACCGAGCGTTGCAAATTCAGTCCACGATAAAATCCCGCCGCAATATTTTTACGCCCTTGCGCAGTTAATGCAGCACTTGGCCGCTACTATGGCTCATCGAGCTTTGTTTAGCGTCGTCAAATCGACGTCGTTGTTGTCGTCGTGAATAACAGTTTCTTTCTTAAAACTCGGTGCCGGTACAGCAGATTCTATCGCGCAATAAGCAGACAAAAATAGCCCTTAAGGTGAAGAACATATTTTGGATGTGTTATTATGCGTTAAATTACTACAGTATATTCAAATTCAAATTCAAATAGATATACGCCGGGCGAAAACTTTTGTTTTCGTCCTGTTTATGAGAGGGGTAGGTTTTTTTTTTACGTTACTACACACGTTCAGATGTAAATTCTACTTACTAAGGAGGGTAACGCAGGCTGGGCAACAGGCGCACTGGCCAGCGTGGTTAGCGCGGTAGATCGAGGGGCTTTTGCAGCTCCTGCTAGACACGGGGGAGCTGCAGGGGTGCTGCTTGCAGTAGTTGGTACCGCATACCAGGTCCCCGTACACCGCGGCCATGACACATGCCAACATCAACAGGATAAGAGTCACCTTCATTCTGAAAATTACGTATTTTGGATGATTATTAGAAAATTGTATGGTTTAAGTAAAAGGAACTGTTGGCTGAGCGGTTCAACGATGGTTTTGGAAATATCTAGATTGCGAACTGTGGCAGGCCAACCTAAAACCGAAAAGTTTAAAGGAAGAAGTTCCTTTTAAAGATCTAGTCTAGACTATACTAATATTATAATATAGTACTAATATTTTATAAAGAGAGAGCAAATTTTGTTAGTTTGTCTTTAAGAAGAGAGTAATCTCCGGAACTACAGCTCCGATTTGAAAAAAAAAATCACCATTTGAAAGGTACATTATTCCAGATGGACATAGGTTATATATTTTCTAAATATATACAAAAAGGATTACTTAATAATAGTAATGAAATACTGTCTTATTTCATTAGTATTATTAAGTACCTATAAAATACTGTCTTATTTCATTAGTATTATTAAGTACGTTAGTTTTTTTTTTTTTTTTTTTTTTTTTTTAAATTTATTTAAAGAAATTACAATACAGAGGTGTTACTTAATTCTAAACTCGCCAAACTTTTACGTTTGATGGCGAGAGGCGCTCTTTTTCATAACAATGAACCACCTTACGTGCATAGCCACTACTAATATATTATACTGTTATGGTTTAATCTTAAAAAATGTATTTAGTTCTGTTTGCTATCCTGTAAAAAGTTTTTAAGTTTTGTTTTAAGTGATCCGATACCAATTTTTTCTTTTTCTCTTAATAAATCTATTTTGTTAAACACTTTAGGTACCAAATACTTCGATGTTCTCTTACCATAATAATTTGTTATCTGTGGTTGTTCCAGTCTGTTCTCTCTAACCCTACGTGTGTTGTACTTGTTTTTAACATTAACTTTATATTCTTCATTATAATAATATTCCAGACCTAACAAATAATCCACTTTTTTATCTATCGGCATAATTTTACAGGTGGGAAATAACTTATCATAGTCTTTGTTACACTTATCTTTAACATTTTTAGTATTAGAAGTACTTAATAATAGTAATGAAATGGGTAGTTCTTCAAAAAGTATTCTCCGCGTAACTTTCATGGCGAATTTTTGTTTTGGAATAATCTACATATAAATGTACACACATTTAAGACGATGTAAAAATAATACATATTTTTTTTATTTTATGTATATCGGTGCATAAATTACAGAGATATTCTGTTTTAAGTTTCTGTGCCCACGAAAGTTACGAAACACGGCACGAAAGTTACAGACGTATTTTCTACAGGCAAAATATAGTTTCATACGAGTATCCTTATTTTTTCTCAAATTTCCAGTTTATAAAATAAAAGACTTATTATTTATGAATCAACTTGTATTTGAGATCAACAATTATAGCGTTAACTGTTTTCGGTATTTATTATTTAATATTTTAAGCTCATGGATTCTTTTAGGCATCAATTTTCTTTCTTTATCAATATATGTTTGACAAAATTTTTCACAAGATTTTCTTTTGCAGGTAAGTTTTGACTTTACATACTGTGCAGCGCGTTTTAAATTGGTGGGACTACTTAATTCGGAAGAAGTACAGCTTGAAATGATTGAATTACTATTTAAGGAATGCGAAAAAGTTGAACTATCGCAGCCATCATCGTAGTGCGGGGAAGCTCTATTTGTCGGGCGCATTTTAAGAGGTCTTGCACATGCAGGTGTGTCACATTTGGCAGCAGGCGTTGGTTGCGACGCAAGAGCCAAAGAAGACGTTGGTTCTTGCAATGCAGGGAAGAACCCAGTGGGAGAACCCTATGAAACTACTTCAGAAGAACATGAAGCTTCAATGTGTTGTTTATACTGTCTAGTTACCCGTCTTGAAATGAAGTTTTTTTTTTTTAGATCCAGGCTGTGAAGCTGGCACTAGTTGAGGAGTAGGTGATTTAGGAGAGTACAGTAGATCTTCAACTTAATTTGGAGATTCGGGGCACTCGATCATATTTTCCTGAAGAGCAACGTTCTGTCGCTCTTTCATTCTTTGACGAAAAAGTCGGCTTTTTATGCGGTTTTGCTCTCTCACGGCTCTTTTCCTTCTACTACTCATTTCACTAACTGGGATGACATTCCCTTCTGCTTTTCTTTCATTTGTAGTACCTTTCTCTGGCTTTCTTTTTTCCTGAATTGTGTAACTATTTCATTTTTTATTCTTCCTCGTCTTCTTATCTCTGCTAGACGCTTTTTCTCCCGTCGTTCCTTTGCACTTTGCGGTGCCATAGTTTCGCTTTGAACGTAATAAATAATTTTAACCGGAAAAAATTAACACGACTGCTGTGAGTAATTAATGTAGATAAATTACAAGACAATCTGAAAGTATGACGCTGACGTTGGGGTTTTTTAAGCAAGAGGGATACAATTGGTAAAACAGCCCAGTTTGGGGTGGGAATAATAGTTAAATTGGCTACGAGAAAACCTACAAACAGAAAAACATACCTACTACGAGTCGTTAAAAGAAAAAAATTGAAACATACATGCATAAACACTTAAATACATAAATACATGACCCCCTTTTTTGAGCTTCGCAATAATCGACTAAATGCATCTGCAGCGTCACAAGTAATCTAAAGTTATCATTCAATGGAGATATGTAACTTTCGTGGTGCGCTAGCTAACTTTCGTGGACAAATAACCACGAAAGTTGTGCCACGAAAGTTACGAAAATTTCACATTTTTGAGAATTACGATTAAACTTATAGGTAAATAAACAAACAAAGTACTTGGGAATAATCTCGAAGATCTATCTTATTCCTTAATCCAAAATGAGTTGGAAAATTATAAGCATTATCCTTCAAAATATGCGCATGAAAGTTTTTAGACCAAGACTACTTGAAAATATTCAAAGAATAACTCGCCTCGTATTTTTTTGTTTAGAAGCGATGAAAGTACGTGTCTCCCCCACTGAAGCCGGGATACTACTGAGCATCCTCGCAGCTAAAACGTGTAGCGACAAGTTGGCGCTCTTGGAAGATAGGTGCAGTTTTGTTGCGCGCTCTCGAAACTAACAAAATCGTGTGACAGAGACATAATGCCTATTAACTATTGTAACTTAAGAGATAAAATTAATGTTCTTTGATAATTATGATGCATAGTTAAATACGATTAATTCGATGTATTACATTATATGTTTATGAATTGAATACAAAAGTTATCAAAGTTTGCCGTGAGCGCGAACAGAGTGTGACGCGCGAAGAACACCGATTTTGCTCCCGTTTTCGACATTAGATTTTTTTTAAAATAAACATTATAAATAATTTTAGATGTTTAATGTTTAAATTATGTACACATATAAATAACGATTAATCTGTATTTGGTCCTAAGACTGAATATTTAATAGGTTACGAATTAAGACCGTGTGACCGCGTTTTGAGGGACCTCGAAGAACTACCCAAATACTGTCTCATTTCATTAGTATTATTAAGTACTTCTCATCTAACCTCTATCTAAATCATGCAAGCCTAGTACATACGGCTAAATATAAAGTATAATTTCCATTTAAAATGAGAGTTCAGCTTATACTGAAAATGTATAGCTTGATATGTAGCCGTGTGTACTTTTTGTTAGGCTACTGCTCAGAACTTGAACACAACGTGTCGTGAACAAAATACCATCTTTACATGTAAATTACACCCATGCGAAGCCGCGGCGGGTCGCTAGTCTCAAATAAAGCACTCGGGGAAACTAAAAACTTTTATGAAATTTGCTTTAAAAATATAAAAAGTGAAGTTTGTCCGACCGTTGTGGACTTTACATATTACCCTGTTTTGTATTCCGTTTTTATCTGACGGACGTAAATCCGAAATTACGTCCTTGCGTACGACAGTGGGCAATATTTCACTGGTATTCGTTTAAAAAATGCGGTAACTAAGCAGACAAAATTCAGAGCAGGATCCTATCGGTGGAGACCAGGCAGTGTCCATGTCCGCCCGCCGGACCGAGGCCGGGGCCGCCAGGCCCCCGTGCCAGAGATTAATATTCTCCTACCATCCGCTTTGCCCGTCCGCGCAGATAATGTTTTTTGTTTATCGAAAAACTTCGGGTTATCTAATTGAATTATGTAAAAATCCTACGTATAATGCAAATTAAGGATTGCCCTCGTTTTCAATTTGCCCCGGACCTAACCAAATCAGAATTGATCCATCCGAGCGTCGGGTAAACCCCAAACGGTTCTAGCAAAACTGAAAACAATCTTCAGTTCCCCGAGACTGGCATTGAACGATAATAACTTGCGAGCGTGTTGCGAATCAACAATAAAAGGAAAGATTACGTGAAATGGGTATTCCGGGATTTATATTTGATCAGCGATTGATGCTAAGTGGATTTATATACCGTAATATCAGATTTGTCTTACTGAAAACATTTTACGGTTTTTTTTGTAAACTCGTTTCCGCTTCTTCTGTTTTATTTCATGGGGTATGAGCGCTAAATGAAATCATATTCTCATACAGGAATCTTCAGAAGCTGGTTAAATACACAGATTGACCAGAATATCAGAAAACAATGGCAAAAGAGGAAAAAAAAAATCGGACCATGCATGAAGGATTCCGCAGTTGGGATGAATTTATCCCAAGAAAAATCTTAACATTGTAGATGAAAAACATGTTCTCCCATACAGAATGTATGGGAGAACATGTTTTTCAACTGCAAATGTAAGTTGGTGACTATTAGTCGGTAACTTGTAAAGCCTATTTAGCTGTGATAGTTTTCTATTTAACTTCGTTATATATACTACTGCTGTTTTCACATATCCAAATACAACCATTTAGCTGGCAGGTGGGGGGACACTCGACTCTAACAAAAATGAGCACTTTAAAGCTTAATATTACGCAAACGGATCCCTGAATCGAAAAACGGTTTTCACAAACTCGCAATATTTTTGAACGGCCTATCTAACGATACCCCACACATAGGCATAGACAATAAATAAAAAATATCATCCTCGCAGATGATTTTTTTTTAAAGCCTAAGAAAAAACAAGATTTTATTTTACCACTTTATTGGCGTGATTAATATGTATACCCATACGAAATTACAGCTTTCTAGTACTAAGAGTCTCTGAGCTAAGCCGCGGATAGACAGACAGACAGACACATCGTCGTATCCTACGAATAGGGGCGTAACTGCATAATAGCTACTTTTCAGGAGACACTTTTTTGTGTTCAATTAAATTAAATATGAATATGTATTGGTGATTTCTTATAATGTGTATTGGTATTTTAAGGTTTGGCTCGGATTATTTTCAATAAATTATCTTTATATTTTATACGAATTTAGTCCTTTAAATCCCGTTTTTAATTGTTTTGTTGAACTGGTTATATGTGGTATGATGAGCAGAATTGAATTATGCAATAAAACAAGAAAGCCCCTATGTTCGTTAGGGCACTATTCGTAGGATACTACTATAAGGAAACTATGAGGGTTCCTTGTTGACAACGGAACCCTAAAAAACTCTAAAATGCAAACAACAAAAAAAAATATTATAGCTTAAAAATATTCCTGAACTTACTTGAGTTTTGTAGAGAGGGAGAGTACTTCGTGCGAACTGGTCAAAGGCTACGTCTTTATAATAGCAATAGGAAAGCGTACATAAATATATAATGGCTGCAGATAACCCCCGACGTGTTTACTCAACTTGCACCCGTGATCATTATTATCAGTTATTTATTATCTTACTCGTCTGTTATTATGAAACTCAGTTCGGTACAGTATTTCTTAACTTTTAAATATATTTATCATACTAAATGCTTAATACCAATAGCTGTTTAGGTACTTATCCTAATTAAATTTTGTTACAAAACGTGGTGTATTTTTCCGTTAGGTTATCTTTTGGTAATATCAAATGTATTAATTATTATTACTCAAACCATCATTGATCACCACGTTAGCAAAAATCACGACAGAAAACATACCAGATAGAAAATACAATAGAATCAATTATATACGTATCCTACCTGTGTCCTACATTCTCATTCTGTGTCTGTGTCAATTGGCCTTGTTTTCCCAAATGATTTTCTACACATACTTAGGAGGCAACTACTTCTCGGAAATGAGAAGAAATAAAACGGTGATATGTGTGTGATTACGATTCTAAAATGCTTAGTCATTCGGTTTATTTGCACTTGTACAAAGTAGCACCAGACTTTCAAGAAATCACAATTAATTTGCTCTGGGATTTCCGTAGTATTTTCTCCTCTCTTAGGCCTGTGTTCACCAACATTCAAACCACCGGTTAGGTATTTAAACAGTTGATTTATGTCAAATTTCCTAAGTAAAGAACTGATTAAATATCTAAACAGTTGATTAAAATGTTGGTGAACACAGGCCTTAGAATTCCCAATAAGCGCAACCTATCATAATTCTCGTTTTCCTCTTATAGTCAAAGCCAAAGTCAAATCATTTATTTCAAATAGGCACGTAAAAGGCACTTTTGAACGTCAAAAATTACAAAAATAGTTAATTGATTCTAGTTGCCCCTTCCAAAAGGTGAGATGTATGGTGAAGAATGGGCAAGAAACTCCATACTTACTCTTTTAAAATGTTAAAAATAGTATGTATACATTAATTAATAATTATAGGTGAAGACGATGTACCTAGAATAAAAATTACTATACCACAATAGGTAAAAAGAATGAAAAGTGAAATAATGATCGACAAATTAATAAATGCGATAGATACATGGTGCTCACATACTTACAAATGTTGTGTATGATTTTCCTAAAAATGTAACATATAATGAGTCAGTGTGTGAGATAAAGTATAATTATTAATCACAGAAAATAAAATTAATATCATAAAAATTATAAATTATACAATTAATTTAGCAACCAGTTTGATTTTTTCTAGTCCTATTTAGACTTAAGTTTATACGGAATCAATTCATCATCGAAGTAAATGAAAAAGTAAAACCAATAAAACGGATCTTTGGAGTGTGAAAATATTTTGACAGATGCCCAAAAATCCAGTGAATTTAAATATTTATGGCTCTTTATTCATTGAAGATGACAAATACTGAGCGGAAAGCCTTAGTAGGGAAGGAAATAAAGGTTATGAGAGTAACCTGCTATTAAATAAAGACCAGGCGAATTTCTTTCATAACGCTTAGCGTCAACTGAATACTTTTAAGATAAAGATGTTTTTGTTGAAATTCAAATAAAGAAGAATAATAATGTTTCGGAGAAGTGTAGCTACATGTTCTTATCATTTTCTAGGTATTTCTGAACATGGTTAGGTACATTTGCATTGACGTATTTTAAAATGATATAATATTATTACTTATGGATGGTATTTTATATAAAAAAGTTGGAATAATGAATTAAATCGCATGAAAGATAAAAGAGTTATAAAGCTTTCAAAGTTTCCAAAGTTACGTCTTCTGTGAAAACGGAGATTGGCGCTAAACTTTTGAAGAGAAAGTCAATATTTCGTATTTAATCGTTTTACGGAGCGGCGAGGGTTCTGCTTAGGCGTTTCCAAGAACCCAAGATATTTCTCATTCCCCAGAACAAATATTTGTATCACCTTCAAATGGTTGTTCCGGGTATACGTGTTTGAACATGTGAGATTTGTGTTTGTAATATGTACTAAAGGGGACTTCCGAATCGGCACACTTTCAAAACAAAATCCCGTGCTCACGGTTGTCCACATCTGTTTCGCTTTCGTTTCCTTTTCGTTTTCTTTCGCCCCTTTTTGCTACGAGCATTAAAAAAAAAACTTTTATTTAAATTAATTTCTCAGGCTCTGTTGTGCTCAGACAATAATTAATCACAGATGTCTGACCACCTCGGCTGGTTTTTTTTTGTTTTTCATTTTTTTCATTTACAAAATCAAGGGGCTCAGCAAAAATCTGATGCAGCTATGCTATTGGTTGATGATCGTAGGTAAGACGTTACTATAGCGGTCGAGGGCTGCAAGCAAAAATAGTCCTTATGTTGGTCCGATTCGGAAGTCCGTGATGGTACCTATCGCACACGATAGTGGAACTCCTAGTACACACAGTGTGAATTTATTTGATCCTATACCGTACCTTACCTGTAAATATTCACTTTGGGATTACCTTCTAAAGTTACGCGTAGTCCTCAAATTGTAAAGATGTTTCATTAAGGGGGAAGCGTCAGGGTAGCCCGCGTTTTTTGCAATTTGCTGGTCAGTATCAGGTTGTATGTTGATCTAAATATGATTCGCGACCTTAACAAATATGTATTCAATCATCAATACAAATCTCTTATTTTGACTATTTCATGAAATCTTGACATTAACTCAATACTCAATATCTTTATTGCTTTACCACAATATGTACTTAGGTGGTAACTATATAATTTAGATCATTATGGACCCTATAGGGCACAGCAAAAGCAATAATTAAGCGGATAATTTGAGGATTGTACTAACTTAAGGAGTTGTATTACTGATTTTAATCCATACTTTTATTAACATACACCCAGACAATGAGCTGCAAATTGTAAGAATCGTAAGAAAATTTGAATTTCGCAGGCTACCGAAGTCAAAATATCAAAATCAAAAATCATTTATTCAAATTAGGCTGAGAATCAGCAAATTTCGAACGTCAAAATTACATAAGACAGTCTCCCAAAACGCCCACCTTTCACCACTTCCTAGTGCTTTAGTTGGGAAGAAGAAGTGGCGCAACAAACTCCCCAGCAGCACAGCTGTCTGTTCAGTTAGAAAAACTTGATTCTATACAATAGTAGGTATGCAAAGTAATTAACATAACGAGAAACAGAACAGTAAATTAAATTATTTGCCATAATATATGTCAGCTAGCACACGCTAATATACCAGCAAATACAATGAAAACTATACTCAAGCAAGCGCTTTCCCCTTAAACAGTAAAGTTATTAAGTCTCTAGTTCTAACAGGTGCTTGCAAGGTTAGCTGCATTAGAGAGCAAGGCTTGTGTCATCTCGACGTGCTTAAGGCGAGGTTCTTCGAGCGTGCATTTCATGTTCTAGAGGTGGCAGCTGTTAATTTTGGGTTGTAAATTATATGTTTTACGATATTAACAATGGTAAACCCGACGGACATTACATCATCATAGACGTTTATTTTGATGTAATTTTCAATACATAATGTTTTTTTTAATTTTTTACTAGCTTTTGCCCGCGGCTTCGCCCGCGTGGATGTCGGTTATCGCATAAAAAAGTACCCTATGTCCTTCTCCATATCCCAGGCTATGTCTCAAAATTCTAACTTAATATTAATTTTAATGTGACTCACTATGTGAATAGAAACCGAAACAAATGATTAAATATAATAAAAGTACTTATGTTCTGAACGTGAATGAGTCTTTACCTAAAGATAACAAACACAAAATCAAAATACGAAATTTCACTCAAATTCTTAAAGCAATCAATTGTACTAAATTACAATACGAAATAAAAGTGCGACACAAATAATAATTTTAAAATAATTCACGTAAGTACCAACAATGTGAAAACAAAACGAAATCCTCCGAATTGTCGCATGATACACCATTTGTGTTGATAAAACGCTCGATGAACACCATTAGTGCATAAATTTTCTCAGGGTCACGTTCGCAATTGGACGAAATATTTGTCATTTATTTTGTACTTGCAACACGATCTGGCTGTAGAATTCGATTAATCGACTAATACTTGACCGGTTGACATTTTAGCGGGAACACTACTACACGAACGAAAAAAAAAAACAAAATACGCCTGTACTCTGTGGTCGTGTGGCGGTGTGGTGCGGTGCTTAATGTAAACATTCATCAAGGTTGTACGTGCGTAAAGTGATGGATTAAATGTGAAAACGGTTTAATCTTAGAAGAATCTTATACAAAATTACTGAGAAATAAGTGTAGATTTCGTATTGAGTGTTAGTTAATCAAAAAGTGATAAATATGTCAGTGAAACAGTAACGAAAGTTTTGGAATGCACAAATTTTGATCATTTTGTGTTTAGTAATGTTTTTATGATAAATATTCTTGTATACTGATTGAAATACATATAAGTAGCTAGCTTATTTATCTACGAACATAATTTGGGTAATAGCTACTGATATTATAGCGTATTGTTATCGTAATCGTATTTCCAAGAGTAAAATTCGGCAAACAAATCCCTACAAAAACACAATAAAATGGATATAGTATGTTATCCTTAAGAGATAGACATATACCATCGCGGACTTTTTTGAAGACCTTTATAAGATACACAATTCCACCATACATTATTTTATTATATCTCAAAGGGTTTCGACAGCGTTTTCGTTGAAAGCTCCCAGACGGCTTATTTTTTTCCGACACCTCCAACAAATATCGTTAATTCATACAAAAATGCATACAAAAACATAACAAATTATATACTAAAACCTTCCTCGAGAACCAAGCTATCCATTGGTGAAAACAGCATAAGAATCGGTGCAGTAGTATTTGAGTTTATCGCGAACAGACAGACAGACAGACAGGCAGACAGACAGACAGACGCGGCGGAGGACTTTGTTTTATAATATGTAGTGATAGTGATTTAAACGTTGCCCCACACTAGGAATTTCTGCTGTATTGTGGGTGCGTTTACAAACATTTAAACTCACATATACACACAGAAACAACTTACTTACCCGCAACAACTACTTTGTAGGTCAAACAAATATTTATTCCGTGCGGGAATCGAACCCGCGACACGCAGCGCAACAGTCAATCGCTTAACCACTGCGCCAACCGTGCCGTGCCGTGGTATAATATTGAAATAAAATGATTTTAATCTACAAAATAAGGGTATATTTGGTTTTTTTTTCTATCGAGCGAACTTTATCCAATTATGTAACGAGTACCCGACGTACCTACAGAAAGTAATAAACATAAGAAAGTGATAAGTAATCATTGCCGTTTCTAAATAAAATGCCAGTAAAATAACATTTCCTAGAGGTTAATTTAAAGAACCTCGCCTTAAGTCGTTTGCGAGCATCGCGGCGTCTGTGTAACTCATTAGTCCTGTATGTAATGTGTCTTGTAAGCATTTACCTACTGATTTATATAGTTTAATAAAATTAATAATAAAATGATTAACTTCCTTATGTTTTAAACCAGTTAAAAAAATCTGGTGAACCGTAACACAGGTATTTTATGCCTTTTTCGGGCACCAGTCTCTCACAAATGTTAACCCTATTTTTTACATTAAGCACTTCCATAACAACATTTGTGATGAGAAATAAATAAATGAATTATTAAAAAAATTAAAATATCTTCATCAATTTCTTCATTCATATCTTTATCAGCCGTCACTTTAGTGTTAAATTCCTTCCCTGACAATTTTTTATTCACAAAAACCTTTTTTCTTTTCTTCCACCTGAAACTATTTCATAGTAATTACCAAAATAAATTCTCCATAAATCTCATCCTCATAAAAGTAACTACTATTCTTATTCTTTCTCTGTGCATGCTGTAAGATTGTGGAACTCGCTTCCGTCTAGGTAGAATAATCGCGATTTAAAAACTGTGTCTGTATTCAAATATCGAGTAAAAGAGCATTACCTTTCTTCTCAAAGCTGTGAGTATTTTTTATAGTGTATATGTATTTATATATTTTAGCTTAATATATTTATCTATGTATATGTTATATTTAATATTTTAGTTTAAGACTTCGCATATTCATATTTTTTTCTTCTTGTTCTCACACACTATTGTCTACATTTTCTTAAGAAAGAAGCAGTTCCTTTGTACTCAAATTATAACTATGTCGTATCTCTATGTATTTTACTGTGTGTACTAAATAAAAAGTATGTGGAAATAAAATAAAACAGGTACAAGCGCTTTATTTAAGTAAATGGAAATGCAGCCAGAAGCGGCAGCATTATGCGGTTAGGGAAACCAGCGGCAATGTGTTTTTTAAACAAACATATATAGCTACATACACAATTTAAAATTCAAATTTATTGCTAGCTTCAAAAGGAATGCCGTGTGAGCTAGGCGCAGGGAAACATCTAGGAACATACCGCAATGGTATTTGTTAAGGTATTTCTAGAGACAGCTACTTTAATTATTATACAGTAACAAAAAGATAACAAGCAAACGTCCCAGTTCTACATACCTACTTAGGTATAATTTAATATCAACGCGCCTGTCACGTGAAAGTCAAAGCTAAAGCATTTATTTTAAACAGGCGAATAGATGGCACTTTTGAACGTCAATCTTTACGAGGAAATAAAACTGATTCTGTTTCTGTTGCCTCTTCCAAATGGTAGTTTCGTATAGAGAAGAATGGCTAAGAAACTCCACCGTTACTCTTTTTTAAATTATTTTTTTTACAATGGTGCCGATTCCCTTGTTCACAAACTAAACTAAATTTAATTTTAGTGCATCTTTTTCTTTCTATTTCATTAAGAAAAGGACAGAAGATAAATTTTAGTTTAGTCCTGTCAAATTAATCAGCGCCTGTCACTACTCCATAAAAGTTTAGACGTCATTAAAAACTTGCCTACTAAAATTACGTCAATTTACGTCAAGCGCTGATTAATTTGACAGGACTAAACTAAAATTTATCTTCTGTCCTTTTCTTAATGAAATAGAAAGAAAAAGATGCACTGAACCTAAATTTAGTTTAGAATGTGAACAAGGGAATCGGCGCCAGTACTTTCTATACATTAACTATATCATTACATGTGAAGACGATGTACCTAGAATAAAAATTACTATACCACAACAGGTAAAAACAATTAAAAATGAAGAAATGACGGATAAATTAATTATGTGTTATAATGGTGCTGACATATTTAAAAATATTGTTGAAGTAGACGATGTTACTAAAATTAAAAAAAAAAAGTATGTGTGAGTTAACGTTCCCGACCAAGACGTAAATAATTAGTGCTCAGTGAATTTATATCTAAACAAATCGACATTCGTCTTTCATCTTAGTTAAGTAGCTGTAAGTTGCCGTCTCCCCGGCGACGCCCCAGACCACTGTAATGCGACTCACAACTGTCATTAGGGTCCCCGATGCAAGCACAGGATTAATTTCACTAACGAAATCAAAGTGTAACTGAAATACTGGATTGTTTGTTGCACGAGCCCTCTCTCTAGACGCATCACGTTTGTTTCGGCATCAAATTGTTTATCAACTAATCTTATTAGTCTTATTACATGTCTAATTAATTAAATGTGACAAAAATAGACAAGAAAATACCAACAATAAATAAAAGCGTCCCAGTAAAAATAAGTACTAACACCGAAATACAGTAAACTTGTTATCTGATTCTGTCTATATCAGAGAATCAATCTATTCTTCGTCTGTCGCAACTACGGCTGAGGCGCGCGGCGTAGTAAATAAATAGGCATGTCTACGTCACTGTTGCTACGAGAACTTAAGTGGGCGTACAACGGTCCACTATCACCATTCTTTAAAAAAAATTGGTTGCCTGTAAAGTTGGTTTACGGACGATAGTTTAACGTGACAACGTCATAACAAAACATTGTTGCGGCGCAATCGTACAATGAGCGTAACGGGACAACGAGCGCAACGAGACAATGAGTCATCCTTTTTCGTGCATGCAGCCGGCGGTAATTGATTTATTAAACGTTATCACGTCAAAAAAAATTGGTGGTCTGTAAAGTTGGTTTACGGACGATAGTTTAACGTAACAACGTCATAACAAAATATTGATGCGGCGCAAGCGTACAATGAGCGTAACGGGACAATGAGTCATCCTTTTTCGTGCATGCAGCCGGCGTTCATTGATTTATTAGACGTTATCACGTCAAATAAAATTGGTTGTCTGTAAAGTTGGTTTGCGGACGATAATTTAACGTGACAACGTCATAACAAAACTGTGGCGCAAGCGTACAATGAGCGTAACGGGACAATGAGCGTAACGGGACATTTTCGTGCATGCAGCCGGCGTTCATCGATTTATTAGACGTTGTTACGTCAAAAAATATTATCTCATGGCTGAGAAGGAATTATGAAAACCGGCTCAATAAGGAATCTTGGTAAGTGTGTCTAGAATTTTCAAATACCTTTTATAAATCTCAAAATTAAATTTTAATATAAATTTTATTCTCTGAAATGATAATTTAGTCATAGTAATTATTATAAGGGGGTATTTGTTAAAATATCTATTAGTTTATTTTATTTGTATAAATTCTCTTAATCAAGAAGTTAGTATTTTAGTCATTATTTTTGTACCCTACCACTGTTTTTATATTTAACCCAAAGGTTGACTGGTAGAGAATGCCTTGTGCATTAAGTCCGCCTATGTACCACTATTGTACATGAAGTTTAAATAAATAAAATAAATACATTTTCATATTGAGACACGAAGCAACAAAATACGATCTAGAGAGGAATGTGGCCGCTTTTCTTTAGATCGTATTTTGTTGCTTCGCGTCTCAATATGAAACATTATAAAAGGTATTAGAAAATTCTGTGTAAGAGTTTTTTCACTTTTCACAAGTTTACGATCCTACCGTAGAATGAAGTTGGCCCGTATTCATTAAATATTCATCGTCGAGAACGTATTTGGTATGAAGACCATACTTACCCAGGACTGCTTTAATTCAGACAGCTGAGGGACGTTTTTTAGAGAAGACAAATAACGCAAATTGTACGTAAAATTTTTAGTCTGGAATTTTTGGAACAAACCTCACACGGTTCATTATTTATTTCTATGAATACGAAAGACGTTTATTTAGATTATACTTACATATATTTCAAAAACGAATGTGTACCTGGGACCTGTAATTTCTGTAACAAATTGTTATAGAGGCAATGTACTTTTATATCAATTCAAACAAGAGGTCACATTACAAAGTTATCGAATTAATCCAAGCTAGGTATTTATGATGATAGCTTGTATTCATAAAAATACAACAATATTGGACTTTATAAGTTATTTAACTCAATACATTTTACATCGTTATCTAGTCACATACTCGTATGTCTCCAAAAAGAATTGAAAATGTCAGATTCAATTTCGTGCTACATTTTTCATCGAAATGAACTTTTTTTGGAGGTTGAATTCGAACTCCGCTTTAGATCATCTGCATCGCAATAAAATTCGAACAGTGAAATCCGATATCTAGTTCACTATTTCAGTTTCATCCAACGTTTGTTTTTTTTTTAAACGGGCGTTTTTAAAAGTTATTGACTCGTTTTCTCTCAGCGTTAATTCAATTTTCTATATTTCCATCACAGACTGTAACCGCAACGGGGAGTACTAAAAGCATAGATTAGATTATTAGATTATTATTATTATTAGATTTACACATAGGAAAAAAGTATTCTTAAAGCTGTGAAGCTTTATATAATGTGAATCAACTGGATTTAACTTCTTTGTTCATAGTTTAATGGAGACAGTATCTGACATGTACTTAATTAGAATAAAAATACGAATAAACAATGTATAACTGAATTAATTAATGTACATTATAAAAATAGTTTGCACAGAATCGTTTACTGAATCGATTTCTGTCATTTTTTATATCTATTAGTTTATTTTATTTGTATATGTGTATTAGTATCAATAAAACTATATAAACTCTCGTAATCAAGAAGTTAGTATTTTAGACCTTATTTTTGTACCCTAAGTTTGTACACTATGTTTTTATATTTAACCCAAAGGTTGTCTGGTTGGTAGAGAATGCCTTGTGGCATTAAGTTCGCCTATGTACCACTATTGTACATGAAGTTTAAATAAATAAATTAATAAATATAGTCACACTGAGGGGTATAATTCCAAAACCCGCTAAAACGATTTTTCCTTGAAATCGAATTACTCTCTCTTTTGAAAGTTTTCTCAATTCTTTACTAAGTGACAAGCTCATTTTAGAGCAAATATCTCTTTAACAGTACTAATTTGACCCTCTAACCTTATAATCCGTCCACCGAGAGAATGGTTTTTTCACACTTGTCAGTTTCATACAAACGAATACGTGTTTTACGAATTTAAACTTTATTAATTCTAAATCTTGTACAATTGACAGGTGTCAAAACAGCATTCTCTCGGTGGACGGAATTGATAACAAAATCCACTATAAATGTCATGGGTAAAATTCAAATTCCTCTACAACGGAATCAACCAATCACAGCGCTTGCTTTTGCACCAAGTGACTTTATGAACAGTATGGCGGACCAATGGCGACTTGTGTAATTGTATTGTGCAGTTAGGAGTGCGATTACATTTGATTGAGTTTAAAAATCATCAAAAACTCGATTACCTGAAAAATCGTTTTATCTGGTTTTGAAATTAGTCCCTTTTGTCTGTATAGCGATTAGGTTTTGACTGTCTTCCGCTGTACGGTCAAAATAAACCAAAATAGACGAAGTACCTACTGCGCTTGACCTTATACGTCTGTGCCTTGGCTGTGTCTTGTGCAACTGTGTGCGTGCGTATAGTCGAATTATTAGTTCGCTGGAGAAAACTGACAGGTGCTAGCTGTTACATTTTTAAATAATAAGGAAATATGTATTGTATTCAAGACTTTTACACTTATATAATACATATATTATACATTTATTTTACACTTTATAAATCAATTGAACTAAATTATCACCATTACAATAAATATGACCATTTTATTACACAAAGTGACAGCTAGCACTGTATGTCTATTCTATTCTATTTTTAACATGAGGCAAGCAAAGCCGATGTCGACTATTCTGCCAATGTCTAACGTGAGTTAGAAAAACTGTATGTCAGATTATTCTAGTGAATTAATTAGTCGACTTTAGATCTGTAATATGACCATATTATTTTTCCACAATCAGTATAACTAATTTAATAAATAAACAATGTTTTATACAAAATAGTAAAAATTTAGTATTATGTATTTTGATTTTAACATAATATTCTAATTGGTTGTGTGCGTTAATTCCGGGGCATGCTGTATAATGTAGCGCTCGTCAGGTGGAAGTGTGAGGCCCTGGGGTCGACCTTTGCCATTCTCTCAGCGAATGCCGCATACCCTAATGGACTTTTATGGACTTTCTAATGAAATTTTGTGTACCTTAGCCCCCACTGAGTGGCAATTGGCATATCATCTTGCGTCGAGAACATGAACAGTTGAAATGTTACGTTATCTATACTATATATATTAATATTATAAAGCTGAAGAGTTTGTTTGTTTATTTGAACGCGCTAATCTCAGGAAATACTAGTTAGAATGAAAAATTCTTTTTGTATTGGATAGTCCATTTATTAAGGAAGGTTATGGGCTACATAACATCACGCTACGACCAATAGGAGCGGAGCATAAATGAAAAATGTTGCAAAAACGGGAAAAAATATTCCTTTTTGAGAGCTTCCGTTGCGTACGCTGCGTAAACGGTTTAAGTTGTCAGTGAGTTTTATCAACATAATAATATTAATTCTTATCCAAATATATTATTAATCACAAGTATTTAAATGTAAATAAAATTGTCCTTGACATCACTTGATTTCAATCAACATCTTTAGGAGATATCATAATTTACAAAAGCTAAAGAGTTTTTTTGGTTGAACGCGCTAATCTCAGGAACTGCTGGTTCGATTTGAAAAATTCTTTCAGTGTTGGATAGCACAACTCTTTAGGGAGGATATAGGCTATTTAACATGATGCCACGACCTAAAGGAGCCGAGCAAACGGCAAAAAGTCGGAAAGAACGCTAAGCGAAATCGGAATAATTGCGCGGGCGGGCAATGCGATGCGACGGGGCTGAATTTTACGCGGACGAAGTCGCGGGCAGAAGCTAGTCTTTTTATAAATTGGGATTTATATTTAGAAACATTAATTAAGATTTCTTATTTCATGAATTCATTATGTCTGTTCTAAAATACTGTTTATGTATATTTTTACCTGTAAAATATTTCTGTGTAAGAGCAATTTATCGTGCAAACAGAGCCCTCATGTGATTTTTTCGTGCAAACAATGCTGGCCGAAGGTGGCGAGCAGTGAGCAATGTGTGCAATTAATTAAAAGCCGCAATCCGAGCAAATGTTGACCGACGGCGTCTCGCCCTGCGCCCTTGGTACCTACGTGCATCCCTCGCGAGCCCGCCCTGAGCTATATGTCATTATTTTAACTACAGATAATTATTATATATACAAATACAAATAAATAAAAATTGAAGTGTTTGTGTGTAATATCAAAATAACAGTTTTTTACTAACAAAAAATCAATTTTGTCTGTCTGTCTGTTTGTTCAGGTTAATCTCTGAAACGGCTGTACCGATTTTTTTATGGGACTTTCATTCGTGGGTAGCTGATGTTATAAGGTAACTTCATCATCATCATCATCATTTCAGCCGAAAGACGTCCACTGCTGGACATAGGCCTCCCCCAAGGATCGCCACCTCGACCGGTTCTGTGCTTCCCGCATCCAGGGGATTCCTGCGGCTTTCATAAGGTCATTGGTCCACCTTGTGGGAGGCCTCCCAGCGCTACGTCTTCCGATACGCGGTCGCCACTCCAGAGCCTTTCGGCCCCAACAGCCATCTGTTCTGCGCGCAATGTGCTCTGCCCATTGCCACTTAAGTTTGGCATTTCTTCGAGCTATGTCGGTTACCTTGGTTCTCCTGCGGATCTCTTCATTTCTGATTCGATCACGTAAGGTAACTTAGGCTACTTTTATTGATGAAAAACTGCGGGCGTAGCCGCGGGCAACAGCTAGTTTCTACTAAAAGTGATGGCATGCTCAGGTTCTCCTGACTGTCCAAGTCTGTGAATCTTTGTGCTTACCTCTTAGACCGAGGTTAAATGGCTAACCTACTTCAAATACAATCGTATGTCATGATAAATGCGAAGTTCATTAATGTTTTAATAAATAAAAATAAAAATAAATCGGAGTCTCCAACACAAGCGTTTCATTGCTTAAAAGGAGTCTTCAAATCATGTAATGCAAACCCAACTATGTTAATTGAATTAAACATTTTTTTATTTTTTTTTGGTGTTCCGTAGCCAAATGGCAAAAAACGAAACCCTTATGGATTCGTCATGTCTGTCTGTCTGGTCTGTCCGTCCGTATGTCACAGCCATTTTTTTCCGAAACTATAAGAACTATACTGTTGAAACTTGGTAAGTACCTAGATATATTCTGTGAACCGCATTAAGATTTTCACAGGAAAAAAAAAAAAAAATAACGATAAATTTTGGGGGTTCATCAAACTCAATTTTTTTTTTCATCAAACTCATACGTGTGGGGTATCTATAGATAGGTCTTTAAAAATTATATTGAGGTTTCTAATATCATTTTTTTCTAAACTGAATAGTTTGCGCGAGAGACACTTCCAAAGTGGTGTAACTTCTAAAATAAGAAAATGATAAAACAAAAAAAAAAATATGATGTACATTATCATGTAAACTTCCACCGAAAATTGGTTTAAACGAGATCTAGTAAGTAGTTTTTTTTTAATACGTCATAAATCGTAAACCGCGCTTGCTGCTACGGAACCCTTCATGGGCGAGTCCGACTCGCATTTGGCCTCTTTTTTTTTTAATAACGCAAGCTGGATAACCTCTTGCTAGTTTGTTTATAGATTGGGTATGTAAAAGTTTATTGCCGTAAAAATAAAGCATATTTTTATAATTTTCGAAATAGTTTCGATATTTACTACCTACACTGAAAAAAATGCACTCCAATCAAGTGACTTTTTAGCTTGATTGACGATATCTTGTTTAGATTAATCAAAATCTTAGTTAAGTTGATCATCACGACATGATTGCAGCAACACTAGTTCAAATGATTGAACGCTCAAACAAGTTTCTCGATTACCCTTAACATGACATCATTGTAGAAGAGTTAAAAAAGAGACAAGTTAAAAAAATGTTAACTGTAACAAAGTAAGTTAGTTGTGTCAATCAAGCATTTTGATTACTTCAATAAAGATTATTGAAACTTTAATCTAATAATCTTGGTTGGAGCAACTATGTTTTGACTTGATTTCTGCAAATAGGTTTTGTGTTATCTCCAATCAAGATCCCGTTTCAAATCTCAATCAAATAAAAGTAGTAGCTGTGATCATTGTGCTTGATAGGTTCAGATGCAAACAAGTAATTAGTCAATCTAAACGAAATCTTGATTGTGGCAACTACTTCTTTTTTTTTTCCAGTGTAAATTGTTCTTATTGAACCTTGAATGAATTGAATTCAAATAAAAAGCTTTACAAAAATTAACTCTTAGAATTCTTTATTCAAATAAGAAAAAATAAAATGCAATGAAGAAATTTCAGTATTCAAATAAGAATTAACTCGAACCTTCTCAACTGCGCAACGCATTGCTTGTCACCGTCTGCTGAATTTCAATGTTACTTTAATTTAATCATTATTTTCCAGAATTATCCCCAATCTGGTTGTTGACTCCGCCAACACAATAAGCAGTAATCTCTAGAAACTGTAATTAAAGTCATTATAATATTAAGGATCTACTAAGCAGCCATCTCAAACCTCGTTTTTAATCAGTTATTAGATGATTTCTATTGAACGATTACAACAATACACAATAGTTTAACTATAATACAATACTTTAAATATACATATTATAAATTAAAGTCGCTTTTAGTGTCTGTCTGTTGGACCGCGTTGTTTGTCTAAACTACGCAACGGATTTTGATGCGGATTTCAATGTTACTTTAATTTAATCATTATTTTCCAGAATTATCCCCAATCTGGTTGTTGACTCCGCCAACACAATAAGCAGTAATCTCTAGAAACTGTAATTAAAGTCATTATAATATTAAGGATCTACTAAGCAGCCATCTCAAACCTCTTATTTAATCAGTTATTAGATGATTTCTATTGAACGATTACAACAATACACAATAGTTTAACTATAATACAATACTTCAACTATACATATTATAAATTAAAGTCGCTTTTAGTGTCTGTCTGTTGGACCGCGTTGTTTGTCTAAACTACGCAATGGATTTTGATGCGGTTTTCAGCATCATTTAGAGAATTTATTCCGAAAGGTTAATGTGTATAATCAAACTGAAAGCATTTATTTCAAATAAACCATTTACAGGCACTTTTGAATCGTCTAAGAGACGGTCAGTTAGTCAGACAGTTGAAGCTAGATGCCCATTCCAATACCATAGATTACTATGGAGAAGAACGGACAAGAAACTCCAAGGACACTCTTTTAAATCAAGATATTACATAATCCTGGGTACATTATTCTTGTTGCTTCTATATGTGAGACAATGTAAAAACTAATAAAACAATTCAAAATATAAAATTACTAGCTTTTGCCCGCGGCTTCGTCCGCGTGGATGTCGGTTATCGCATAAAAAAGTACCCTATGTCCTTCTCCATATCCCAGGCTATATCTCAAAATTCTAACATAATATTAATTTTAATGTGACTCACTACGTGAATAGAAACCGAAACAAATGATTTAATATAATAAAAGTACTTATGTTCTGAACGTGAATGAGTCTTTACCTAAAGATAACAAACACAAAATCAAAATACGAAATTTCACTCAAATTCTTAAAGCAATCAATTGTACCAAATTACAACACGAAATAAAAGTGCGACAGAAATGATAATTTTAAAATAATTCACGTAAGTACCAACAATGTGAAAACAAAACGAAATCCTCCGAAATGTCCCATTATACACCATTTGTGCTGATAAAACGCTCGAAATATATAATGAACACCATTGGTGCATAACTTTTCTCAGGGTCACGTTCGCAATTGGACGAAATATTTGACATTTATTTTGTACTTGCAACACGATCTGGCTGTAGAATTCGATTAATCGACTAATACTTGACCGGTTGACATTTTAGCGGGAACACCACTAAACGAACGAAAAAAAAAAAAGAAAACAAAATACGTCTGTACTCTGTGGTCGTGTGGCGGTGTGGTGCGGTGTTTAATGTAAACATTCATCAAGGTTATACGTGCGTAAAGATTCAATGAGAAAACGGTTTGATCTTTGAAGAATCTTATACAGAATTACTGAGAAATAAGTGTAGATTTCGTATTGAGTGTTAGTTTATCAAAAATGATAAATATGTCAGTGAAAAAGTAACGAAAGTTTTTGAATGCACAAATTTTGATCATAAGGCCGCCGTGTTTAGTAATGTTTTTATGATAAATATTCTTGTACACTGTTTGAAATACATAAGTAGCTAGCTTATTTATCTACGAACATAATTTGGCTAAAAGCTACTGATATTATAGCGTATTGTTATCGTAATCGTATTTCCAAGAGTAAAATTCGGCAAATAAATACCTACAAAAAGCCAATAAAATGGATATAGTATGTTATCCTTATAAGATAGACATATGCCATTGCGGACTTTTTTGAAGACCTTTATAAGATACATAATTCCACCATACATTATTTTGTTATATCTCAAAGGGTTTAGACAGCGTTTTCGTTGAAAGCTCCCAGACGGCTTATTTTTTTCCGACACCTCCAACAAATATCGTTAATTCATACAGAAATGCATACAAAAAGTTAACAAATTATATACTAAAACCTTCCTCGAGAACCAAGCTATCCATTGGTGAAAACAGCATGAGAATCGGTGCAATAGTATTTGAGTTTATCGCGAACAGACAGACAGACAGACAGACGCGGCGGAGGACTTTGTTTTATAATATGTAGTGACAAATTAAAATAAGCCCTGGCAGTCAAGAGATGACCAGTCCCAACTGACGGCGCCCGTTCACGAACATGACGCATGGATCAGCACCATCCAGCTCAACCATTTTGTAGGGAACCGAATAATACATCAATATTAAATTAAAAAACCGGCCAAGTGCGTGTCTGACCAATGTCTACCAATGTCTGACAATGAAGGGTTCCGTAGTTGGGATGAATTTATCACAAGTTGTATAGCAAATGTATGTTGGTCGACTATTACTCGGTAACTTGTAAAGCCTACTTAGCTGTGATAGTTTTTCTTTCAACTTCGTTATACATATATATTGCTGCTGTGATTTTTGTCATAGATCTAAATACAACTATTTAGCTGGCAGGGGGGGGGGGACACTTGACCTTAACAAAAATTAGCACTTTAAAACCATGGGATAGACGAGAAAAAAAATATGATCCGCACAACGTGTAGGGGAGGTACCCTAAAAAAATATTTCAAGATTTTATTGCACCACTGGTACCACTGGCACTAAAATTCATCTTTCTAGTACTAAGAGTCTCTGAGCTAAGCCGCGGACGGGCAGACAGACAGGCAGACGGACATGGCGATATTATAAGGGTTCTTTGTAGCCTACGGAACCCTAAAGAGGGAAATATTGATGGTATGTCAAATCATAAAAAACGTGCGAGCTAGGGTCGTGTCGCTAGTCTAATTATAAGGCTCTGTACTAAACAGCCATCTCAAAAATTGTTCGGTGATGGTTTAATAATCTTCCTAAAAGTCGATGCTTATGGTTGAGGGGGGGGGGGGAGGAATTCGGGCCGTAGCTTCGATGTAGATCGATCAATCTGCGAGGTAAAGCTGCGCCGCTTCAGTCAAGCTTAAAGGGATCTATATTCCTCGTGCGTGACCTCTCCATGCTTGGAAGGGAACGTTAAAATACTCGCACCTCGTTTTTATAGACACAAAGATGTGCCAGACAGTTGTGGGAAGTCAGAAGCCTCTCATTCACAAAATTTTATCAACATCCTATAAATAATCAAAATCAAAATTCATTTATTCAAATTTTGCTGAGATCTAGCACTTTTCAAACGTCAAAATTACATAAGTCAGTCCCCCAAAACGCCCGTCCTTCACCACTTCCTAGTGCTTTAGCCGGGAAGAAATGGCTCAACAAACTCCCCAATAAAGTGATGTCATAGTCTACTGCCCTATCTCTTGTCAAATGAAATAAAACCGCAGGAGTGGATTTCTTCGAAGCGCTTATAAATGTCAGTTATTGATAAATAATGAGTTTGTTGCCCGTGGTACTACCAGTATTACTACAAGTACGGGTAAAAAAAAAAAACCCGTAGTACAACCAAGCGATCCAGTAGTAGCACGGGAAGTTTTTTTTTTACTCGTGGTACTACTGGTAGTCCACATTTCATAGTTTACACAAAAACCTAACCTAACCTATTTTACCCAGTTCAAAATGAGGAATCATACAATCTGCCGCAGAAATGTTTTTACCATTGTCTAATTATCCACTCGCGGGCAAAGTGTATGATTCGTCATTTTGAACTGAGTGAAATAGGTTAGGTTTGGTTAAAACTGTGACCAACCACGCGCGAGCCGAGCGAGCGTAGCGAGCGGTGCCGCGGCAGCGGCCGGCGAGCGCTACTTCCAAGTTGCTCGCAGAAATGTTTTTACCATTGTCTAATTATTCGTGTTTTCGCAATATCCATAGGGTTTTCGTGGGGTAAACTATGAAATGTGGACTACCAGTAGTACCACGGGTAAAAAATAACTTCCCGTGGTACTACTGGATCGCTTGGTAGTACTACGGGATATTTTTTTACCCGTGGTTCTACTGGTAGTAATACTGGTAGTACGACGGGCAACAAACGGAATAATGGGGTAGGTAAAATCTATATCTCCTAATCTAAATTCTTAGATTAAAGGCTGCTACAAACAGGCGCGACACGCGACGCGACACAAAGAGACCGCTCGTCGCGCGGCACGCGGTGTCTTTGTGTCGATTTATTCCGCTGTAATACCAAAAACTAATACAATTAAGTATGTTTTTCAACAAATTTGATGAAACAAAATATCAGTGGTATTAGTTTTCGGTATTAGAACAGAATAAATCTTTGTGTCGCTCGCGTGTCGCGTTATGAAACCCGCCGAGTCATTTAGGTACGGAAAGTTTACATGTTTCGGGTAGATGATACCTGTTTGTGATTGTTCCTTAATAACAGTGCTGTCAAAAGCTATAAAGAAGTTACAAAGAAAGCTATTTTTATATCAAACGAATCTGTATCAGAAAACGACATAGTAAAGGAATTAAAGACTTTGTAAAAGCAAATTAATGACATGGCTTTTAATTTCCGAAAGTATTCCTATTCATTATCCGAAGCCGTCTGCGTCGCGGTAAGCTATCGTGTTCAGGTGGCTCCAATTGAATTTCTGAACCCAACTTCACTTCATTCATTAGGTACGGTGGCCAGCACATGAAGCTACACAAAAATGTCAAAGAACATGTTCAGTTTCTGCCCTCTGGTAATTCTGGTATCGATAAATGTTCATGTTTTTACAGTACGATTTAAAAATTTAGATCTAAATTACTACGGATTTATTATTTCAGTATTACTTGCGTAACATAATTCTCAAAAAAAAAAAAAAACATTACTCAATCGTAGCTTTCGTTTTGGCATTTATAACGGGAAGACCTTTATAGAATGTGCACAATAACTATAAGCCGCTTATTTTAGATTAAAGGAATATATTAACGTATTTGCGTATAAAATATACAAATATAATTATATCATACCATCAATTAGTACCTGTATTCGCTCACAGATGGCGTTATACTAAAAAAACTAAGAAAAATCCGCAGCGCATAAACCTTATTTTGACCAGTTTACGCAAGATCCTGACTCCTGAAACTTTTCAAAAGATAAACTATAAAATACGTCGATTATAATAATATAACAATCATTACTGAACATTTTCTTTGACTACTTAGACAATCGCCCATTGCTCCACCAGACATGTCCTTTCTCCAAACGAATTTGTAATTTAAAATATTGATAGTTAAGTTCAAAATGGAATGAGAAAATTTGACAGCTTGTGGTAACTCGATGTGCTGGCGACTGTACAACAAAAACATTTTTACAGTTTTAATTTAATCAATCGAACACTCGCTCCACCGCACCCCGCTCACCAAAATTCATAGCACATTTTACAATGAAACCTTTATAAGTCCAACGTGCACGTAGCGTGCACGTACGTAGTTAAATTTATTACGTTATAACTTAGGCAATTTACTAAATTGTATTATTAAATATGAATGAAAGCAAAAGTCTTATCAAAAGCTGTGCGCCTAATCATAAACATTAATGTTCACGTGGACATTTACAAACTAGTCGGTAAATCGAGGTTGAGTTTATTTATGACAGGCCAAACATAAATATAAGGACTAAGAAGTGCCTTTGTCCCTTTCGGTCGCACCGGGGGTACAATATGTTATATATATTTAAGAGGCCTATACCTACGGTTCGACTGTGATTTTTGGCGTTATTATTCTGAGAAACTGAAAGACTTCGACAACTTTTACTTATTAAGTGGTGGAGAATAGTTATTAATATAGCTTATATTGGCCTCCCTCTTCCAATTTTTTTCTTATCTAATATTTATTATATAAAGTCAAAATTCCGAAGCAAGTTTTTCATAAAATGCGCGACAGCACTTTTTCGGGCTCGTGGAGTGAAGTACCTATTGTACAGTCGCCAGCACATCAGGTTAAACGAAACTGTCAAATTTCTCCAAACGATTTTAAACCTTAAACTTTTGATAATTAAGTTCAAAATCGAATGAGAAAATTTGACAGTTTGTGGTAACTTGATGTGCTGGCGACTGAACATAAGCAAACGAAATGAAATATATATAATAATATCTCTTAAATTGTGGGTTAGTTCATAGTGGCCTCAGAATTTAGAAATATCCTATGGAATATCTATTAAAAAATCCCGTTAAAAACCATACAACTACTAAAAACGCTCAGAATTAACTGTAAATTTCTCTTTACTACATCAATATTATTACGTAAAATTTAAAATTTATACCAGAACAACCATTAGTTCATAAGAAATTAAATTTCATATAAAAAATATACTAATGTATAAAACTTAAAATAAACGTACGTAACATAATGCAATGCATCGACTGGCGAACGCCATTTTGTGCCATTTTGTGTTAGCCCTCTTAAGGCGACGATAACCGACTTTTAATGATTTTATACTGAAGATCACGTCTAAACGAGTAGTGTTAATGATTTAGAAAAAAATATTTGTTAAATTAGAGCATTTTCTTAATAACTTTATATATGAATATTTTAGATTATGGTTATATTACATAGTGAAATTAATTTGTAAAGTTATGTCTAACGCGGATAAAAAACTGACAATCACGCAAAATCTATCAAACGTATTTTTCTGAAACCTTCACCTTTTTATAAATAATTTAATTATTGATCTTTTGGCATACGTGTTTTATTAAAATACCTTTTGTTTTATGTATAATAAATTAATAATGCGTCTTATTTGGGACAGCGCTCCTGGATGGACGAGTCCTATTACTGGCTGGACGAACGACGCATTGCGTGAGCTCAGTACAGAACACGCAAGCTAAGTTACACACACTCAAGGTCACTGGCATATATTCGCGTCTTAAGTCCACACGTTTCGTAATAGCCAACAGTATGGGTAAAAGCGAGTAATAACTTACGACCGGGAGAGTGCGGGGCGTTAAAAGGCGGGTCGAGTAGGTATAACGTTTCCTTGTAGGAAGGAGTACCTACGAACGATAGTGGGGGCCCACATATGAGGACGGCGAATGTGGACCCCTGTCAACTTACCACAGCATACTGATATTGTGCTACCTATTTTCCTCTTTTCACGTACAAGCCATTGTGAAAAGTCTTTATTTATTATTGAGGCCATTCTTGTTACTTTTTAAATTCTACTAAAATGATACAGGGGTGTTTTTTAAGAGGCGGGGAACTTACGAGTATATTGAAATAAAACACAGTTGTTTTTTTATATCGATGAAATTGGCATTATTTGACATATCATTTTATGGCATTCATGTTTGAATATGATTCCGAGCATGAGACCATGGCTGGCGCGTACATGGCGTAATCTCGAGGTCAAATTTTCAAGCACTCTTTGCAGTATAAGGTATAAGGCTGTATTTCGGTAATAACGCGTCGAATGTTGGCACCCAAGTGCTGAATTGTTTCTGGCAGGGCTTTAAATACCGGTAAATTTTACCCTTGTATTGACAGAGTTAACGTTATTATTAAAATAACGATAATCGATTTAACGTTATTTATGCGACTATTAATGTTATCGTTATTTTAAACGGGTGAGATGTAAGTAGTGGGGCCTGAGGCGTGCGGCGCTGCGGGAGCCCGCCCTCGCGCCTCTCAGATGCCGTGCCGATCAAAACGTTGCCTGAATCTGCCTGATTTTACCCACAGAACGGCAACGTAGCTAAATTAACGTTAGTTATCGTATTTTTGTTAATGTTAATTAACGTTATATTACTGGTAATGTTATCAAGTAACGTTAAATTTTTGTAACGTTAGGGTATAACATTGAAATTTAACATTACGTAACGGTTATTATTTTGTTATTTGGTAACGTTAACAAGCCCTGGTTTCTGTTTAGCGGCGTGGACATGCGACTTTACATATCCCCAGAGAAAATAATGTAATGGCGTCAAATCACACGAATGAGGTGGCCAGATTAATGGCTCAGTAGATTATGCCATCGAAAAAAATCAAGCTTTCAGTAAATAAGGTCTTCGCGTCAACCGTGGCGGCCCCATGCCCGAAATCATATTCTCATATGAATGCCATAAAATGATAGTCAAATAAAGCTAATTTCAAGGATACAAAAAAAAAGTCTTTTTATTGTAATATAAATTTCGGAGAACTTAAAATTAAAATCCTATAAAAAAAAACACCCTATATTTTCAAAACATAAACAGTAAGATGAGCCATGACCCAGTTGTTCAGTCAAACAAAAGAATAAAGACAAGATATTACAAAATGATTGCAAAAAGTAGTCCTGTTTATTGCATAGGTACTTACCTACCTTTATTCTTTCAACTTCTCGGGGTCAGAATATTCTTATATTCTAAGATTTTTCAAATGTCTAATAAATCCTACTTAAATGAATGTACTCTACCCTCTAACTAAACACGATTTATCTCTCTCCTTAACCATTTTAGGGTTCCGTACCAAAATGGTAAAAAGGAACCCTTATGGCGAGACTCAGTCTGTCTGTCTGTCTGTCACAGCTGAAAATCTCAAGAACTACTGATGCTATCAACTTGAAATTTAGAATGGTTTTAGATGTCGTTTGCCCAACTATTTTTCAAAAAAGAAAGAAACAAATAAGTTTTTTTTTTTTGCAACAGGGACTGAAAGGTGGTCTTAAAAATTCTAAATGTGGCTACTAGGGCATGTGGGGTATCATATGAAAGAGCGCTGTTTGCACATTCTCAAACATTTTTTCTTTTTTCTTTAGGCCGCATAATTTTAGAATTTTGACGAAAATTTAAAAAAAAATACAGGTCCCCGCCTTATGTCCGAAGTTTGCATAGAGAAAAAATCTGAAATTATTCTATGTGATAGAAGCTTATGTAAAGATTACAGGAAAAATAAAACTATGTCTCTAAATAGCACACTTTTTCAGAAATCAACTAAAATAACATTAGTTCCTTTATCTGTCAAGAGAAGGCGATGACCTAAAACTTCAATATTCTACACCGCAGTGTCAAAATTCTCTCTCTCTCTTTTTCTCTTTCTGTTTATTTTTAGTCTGCATTGTTTTCAACATTTGACAAAAACTGTAAAAAAAGTACCTTTCCCCACTTTATCTCCAAAGTTTGCATAGATAAAAATCTGAAATTATTCTGTGACAGAAGTTTATGTAAAGATTACAGAAAAAATAAAACGATGTCTCTAAATAGCACACTTTTTCAGAAATCATTAGCAAAAATTATATTAGTTCCACTATTGGTCAATAGATGGCGCTGACCTAAAACTGCCATATTCTACACCGCAATGTTAAAATTCTCTGACGAATATACCTCCCTTGCCGATTAAAATTTAAAAACATTTTGTTGTTTACAACCAAAATGTCCTCCTTCCTATCTACTCGCAGTTTGCTTTTGGTGAAGTACTAACAGTTGTAGTTTTTTCTGGGCACATAACTATTTAGGTCCTACTTATACGAATGAAGCTTATGAAGCTATATAATATGATTGTACGGAACCCTCGGTGCGCGAGTCCGACTCGCCTTTGACAGGTTTTTTTTTGTTCTTTGCACTTGTTTCATGATTCAAACTCAAATCATTTATTTCAATTAAACTATTTACAGGTACTTTTGAATTGTCAAGGAGTCGGTCAGTAAGACGAATGAAGCTACATGCCTATTCCAAAGCGTAGCAGGTACTTAAGGAGAAGAACGGGCCAAGAAACTCCATGTACACTCTTTTAAATTAAATTGTTCCAAAAATATTAGTTACATCTATAATGTTGAATTTATAACTAAATGTGAGAACGACGTAAAAATAAAAAATAAAAACACACAATCATGTTTAAAGCGTCCAGAATAGGTACGACAAATAGAAACATAGCAATAATATATTAAAATAGCCGTGGCAGCAAAGAGATGACCAGTCCCAAATGACGGCGCGTGGCGCCCGTTCACGAATATGACGCATGGATTTGCACCATTCAGCTCAACCATTTTGAGGGGAGCTGAATGATCCAACACACGCGCCACCATCAGCAAGACATTTTAGTGAGCATGACATACTCTCAGTCGCCAGGGCACATTCAATTCAATGAAAGACATATTACCCGGTCAATGGTAGCTCTTTAGTACATAGTTCTCACACCTGTGCTATGCAATTATATAATACAAAGGAGATTGAGATTTATACATTGCAAAAATAGTCTTACAATCTTCAGCAGCTCCAAGCATTATTTTCAAATGTTAATCAATTAGTTGTGGTTGTGGAGCAGGACCAGCATTCAGCCAAGCATTTTTATCAGCGATGTAATCCCCGATAAGACCGCCCATAGTGTCACCCCTTGTAAAACTACATAAAAATCTGTAATTTTATAGTGTGCAATAAAGAGTATTCTATCTATCTACTCACCCCGTAATAAAAATAAATGAAGTTCCATTTCAATCATTAATTATAAAATAATAAATATTTCGCTCTATTCGCGAAATATTAATTATTTTATTAAATCAGTTCGTTTCCGAGTACGAAGGGTAGGTAATATGTATGAAATAAACGAGAACAATAATAGGTAGGTATTATTTTAAGAATCATCATCATTTCAGCCGAAAGACGTCCACAGCTGGACATAGGCCTTCCCCAAGCGCCACCACTACGACCGGTTCTGTGCTTCCCGCATCCATCGCATTCCTACGGCTTTCACAAGATCATCGGTCCATCTTGTGGGAGGCCTTCCTACGCTACGTCTTCCGGTACGCGGTCGCCACTCCAGAACCTTTCGGCCCCAACGGTCATCTATTCTGCGAGCAATGTGCCCTGCCCATTGCCACTTAAGTTTGGCAATTCTATATTCCATTTCTATGTATTTTGTATAAATTTAATTATTGTGAATGTGAGGACTATGTCGGTCATTGCTTTTTGATGTTTTTATTTTCTTTCTCTGTTAATTTTAATCATGATTTAGCAGTTTGAGGCCTACCCAAATGTTCTTTCTTTGGTATTGTTCGTCGAATCATTGAGCTCCTTAAGTTCAAAGTTGAGTTGCACGATTACTGACCAATGCGTGCACTGACTGGACAGGTGCACTCAATCTGTGTGGTTCTTTCCTCAAAAGACCATTTCAGACACTAATCTACATGGTCTTCACATGATCTGACCAAGATTATGTCTGAACTTTAAAAGAGACTGTCGCCTCTGAGTTTGTTTAGGCCTTTCTTTTCAGAGTAGTTAGATAAGAATCGCCAACCTGATCTAGTTATAAAATATGATTGACTTGTAAAAGTGTTTGTACAAACCTCTTTACAGAAATAAAATCATTTATCATTAATATATCTGTACTTAAATAATGGATGTCAATTGGTACCTACACTTCATTGAATGCTGAACACATATTTGTATAATTAAGTTTTGTGGTTTAATTTAGCGGATTTGTACAATTTTATGTTGCATATGTTACCGCGAAATGGAAATTAAGTGCAGCCATAAAACCAATAAATAAATTGGTTTGTGAATTGAAATAATAAAAACTTAATAACATCTGTGCAAATCGCGGCAAATAGGAATTATAAAGCCCTACTAGAGTGACCAACGTGCAACGGTGCAAAGATCTAAAGAAATTTATTACGGACTCCGTTCGAAATAAGATTAGACAAACCAAACACCATTAAGAAAACCTGAAAAATATTGTAATAGGTAACTACTTGTATTTTAACTACTGTATTGTAGTAACTGTGTATTGTTGTTATTATTGTATAAATAAACCTGTACAAGATCGCTTTTAGGGATAAGACCGCCTATTGTGTCACCCCTTGAAATTTTTCTAAGTAAATAAATCTGCAATTTTTATGGTGTGCAATAAAGAGTATTCTATCTATCTTTCTATCTATTTTACGGTCCGTTCCACTGATTTTGACTTGTATTGCGTTGGTGGCATGACAAATGGCAGCCGCAGTTAACAGTTGGTATAGTAACCACTTTTTTGCTTTTTATGCCATCCTTTATCATCCTTATCATGCCTACGGAATAAAAGTCAAAATGGTTGAACGGACTGTAAAATAGATTTGTTTAAATGTCAAATCTTATTTCAAATGGAGTGTAGGTATGGTAGTTTTAGTGCAGTACGAGATCGCGTGATTCCACGTAGTTATATTAAAATGCATACAGCACTGGGGGCCCAGTGGCAACGGCCCCGGCGTTTTACTTTGTGTAAATAATTTCATCACCCACTGCTCTCAAAACTCTCAAAATTATACACGGTGATTTTTTATTCACTGTTAACCTTTCAGGAGGTGATAGTACTCATGTTTATAAACAACTTTCACTATGGGACCAAGTAGAAAATAGTAAAAAAAAAAAAAACATTTGTTTGAAAACATTGGGTAAATATTGCATTATTGTATGAAACAGCAGATATTTTTTTTTCAATATTTCAGAGTTGGTCTCATAGTAAAAGTTGCTCATATTAATGAGTACTTTCACGCCTTGAAAGGTTAACAGTGAATTAAAAATCACCGTGTATAGAGAACCACACATCCATCCAACACACATCCACGCGCGTTCATTCAGATGCTGATGCAGCGTGATGAAATCAATGTTTGTATGTTTGTCCTCTATGCATTCCTAAACCATTGATTATGATGAAACTTTGGTAGGGTGTTCTGAGGAAGCCCGCGAGGATTACTGAGCCAAAAAAAAAAATGGTTGTCTGTAAAGTAGGTTTACGGACGATAATTTTACGTGATAACGTCATAAGAAAACATAACGTCGAAGCAAGCAAGCATCACAAGCCAAACGCTTAGGCCGATCGTGCCTCTCTATCGCTTGTTCCGCGCTCTCGCTTGCACACTCGGCTCAGACGGAACGTGACAATGAGTCATACTTTTTCGTGCGTGCAGCCGGCGTTCATCGATTTGTAAGACGTTGTCACGTCAAAAAAAGTTCGATCAAACACTTTTTTCTTTACGAGGCTAGTATATATCTGTCTTCAATATAAATAAAAATGAATATCAGTATGTTAGTCCTCTATGCGTTCTAAACCATTGATCAGATTGTGATGAAACTTTGGTAGGGAGTTCTGACGAAGCTCGAGAGCGTTTTTGGTCCAAAAAAAGTTCGATGAAACACTTTATTACTTTACATGGATTGCACGCCGCATACGCATGCCGTGCACCTAATATCTTATAAATTCAGTGACTTATCTGAGATACAAACGTGTTAGTTATACTAAACTAAAATTAACTTATCCTTGGACTTGACGACAAAGTTTTGGTCCTTTCGCGTATGATTTATTCAGAAGGCTTTATGAGTGCATGGGGTCTTATGGTTAATATATCACTCTACTTACGTTTTTCTTTCCATTCATCATACTTTTTATTAGTTTTTCATCATATTACACAATTTTATTCTTTAAACGACATTTACGTCAAATGTGTCAAACTGAAGTCTACTTATTTCATAGATTTTCTTACCAGCCTATTCAATGAAGGTTGCACTAAGTTTGTATTTTCGAAAAATCATTTACTTATATAATTTTGGATATTCTAAATTTCTTTTATACTTAAATACGTTGTCTACTAAATTCTAAATTATTATAATTATAAGTTTCTTAAACGCACTCTCAGAATTTGTTCAGGAGGTTTTATACATCTTGGCTGACTGGCAGGAGAGAGGACAGCAAAAACTTGAAATCGAAAATGGATTTTTCGAAGAGAACAGAATATTCAAGAACGTCCAGATTTTCCTATAAAAGGAGCCTGGAGAAGCAATTCAGTTCAGTTTACGTTTACGTCTTGGTTCTGAGTGAACTATCTTCACTGCAGAAGGTACTGCCTGATTCCTGGAGATTTATCACATATATATAATATATCTTGTGTTTGTACTGCTAAAGTTGGGGTCGCCGACACTCTGACGCGCCCCTACAATTCTTCTCGACACTGCGGAGACTGCACTCGGATTCTTTCCTCGGTGCTGCCTGACTCCTGTTCCTCGGAGCTGCCCTGCCCACTAAATTGTGGAAGCTTCCCTGACGCGGAGCTGGGAGTTACTTCAAGTAATATAAATTTGCCTCCTTCTTGCCTTGAGAGTGCGTATTAGGTAGGTTTTATATTCTTAATTCTAGATATTGTATTTTTTTTACCTTTTCATTAAATTGTTCAGTATACTTTTTTATCTGTTTATTTGTTAGGAATAAGTAGACTTGACAATGGGTAGGTTTTCAATATTACATTATGTAGAACACTCGGACGTAATGTAGCAGAGGTTCGAAAACTTCGTAGGGACAAGGTAGTTTCGGTTATAAAAGAGTCTGCAAAAGATAAGTAGATACAGCACCCTCATCACTTTTCTGATAGATCACGTGCGGCTTTGCGGTCTTGCAAATACGACGAAATTTATTTAAGTGTCTTTTCGCTCCTGTGTGTGTACGTTTATAATGTTTGCAACCTATTATGTAAAACAAATAAATAAATAATAATAATAAATATTATGTGTGTGTATGACAAATACATTGTCATAACAAGGTAACCGACATAGCTCGAAGACTTGCCAGACTTAAGTGGCAATGGGCAGGGCACATTGCACGCAGAACAGATGGCCGTTGGGGCCGAAAGGTTCTGGAGTGGCGACCGCGTACCGGAAGACGTAGCGTTGGAAGGCCTCCCACAAGGTGGACCGATGACCTTATGAAAGCCGCAGGAATCCGCTGGATGCGGGAAGCACAAAACCGGTCGAGGTGGCGGTGCTTGGGGGAGGCCTATGTCCAGCAGTGGACGTCTTTCGGCTGAAATGATGATGATGATAATAGAAAACGCCCAACGTAGATTTCTTCGTGCAATGCACTACAGGTGTAACAAAACTTATTTATTTATTTATTTAACAGTTTATGTACACACATATAAACAGACAGGAAGAAAGGAACAGAAAAATACGTACAAAGGTGATGCTTTTTTCTAATGAAATCTCTTCCAGCATACCTGCGATAGGAAAGTAGATATAGAGATGTAGACAACGTGTGTAAGTGTAGAAGAGAAAAAATAAAAAATAAAATATACATAGAATCAAAATAGCTATACACTAATATAAATACTTATAAACATACAATAAGAGAATATACTTACATACATACTTCTAAAATAAATATCACTCAAACATATACTTAGAACTACAATGTAGTGGAAAATAATAAATACATAATAATATGCAACTATGACGAACGTTTATACTGCAGATACTGTGTTACTGTGTTTTTACTGTTTGTACTGTAAAAGCTTGTATTTACTGAGCAACTGGTCATCCAGTTGCTCAGTAAATACAAGCTTTTGACGCTCAGCTCAAAATTCTAGCCACACTTACCGATATAGTTGATTGAGCCGTTTTTTATAATTCCTACTCAGTCATGAGATATTATGGGGTTTATTTATAAAGGCTGCTTAAAGTTAAGTAATGATTAGCGACTGTTTAACCGTACATTTTTGACGTTTGAACGTCACTTAACTTTAAGCAACGTTTATGAATAAACCCCAAAGTTTTTAAGAGTGGCGCTAGTGGACCCGAGACAGCGCTCTTAAATAAAGAACAAACCATAAAAGGCAAAATAAATAAATAATAAAAAATAAAAATTGTTTATTTGCACCTTCAAGTAATAAAAAACATGGTTTATATAAAAAATAGGTACTTAAGGTAAGTAAAGTTGTATGTTCGAGTTGCAGCCAATACCTAAGCTAACTTAAGGGCCTATATTACCTCAAATGTCTTAGCATGATCCTCCGTTAAGTCGAAAATACTGCAGCATTAATTTTGAAATAAATATATGGTAAAGTTGAGGATTGGAAAGTAATTGATATACTAACTTTGCCTTCTCTTTATATCTTAGAAAGTATTTTGTATGTTCGCAAAAACTTAGGACTTTTCAAAATAAGAAGCGATTTCCATAATATAAATACACGTAGTAAACATGAAATTGTGATACCCAAATTCAGATTAACTAAAACTAGCAAGTCATTTCTTATAAATAGTATCCGCTTTTATAACAAGTTGCCAAAGTCGGTTACAGAACTTAGCGACGGAAAGTTCAAAACCCACATCAAACGTGTCCTTATCAAAAAAGCATATTATAAGATAAAAGACTACGTTGAAGACAAGGAAGTTTGGCAATAATTCCTTCTGCACATGTGGCTTCCCTGGTACCTCATAAACAACATAACTATGTCAATGTCCATTAACTGCTCCCAAGTAACGATGTTTATTTAGAATTTTTTATTTTTTTATTTTACATACTTCCTTGACATAATCTTTTCATTATTTGACATTATTTACCTACAAATCGAATTCCAATTCTTTATTAGTGGCTTTTGTGGACATGATATTTATTCAGATATGTTACTGTAGTTGTAATTGCAATCATGTCATTAATATTTTATATACTTAGATTATTTTATATTTTGTGAATGTGAGAACGTTGTAGGCCTAGTAGAGTGTAGATTTGTTGGCGGTTTTCTATTTTGTTAAGTACCTGGTAATTGTTGAAAGGCCTACACTGTCCTCCCATACCTATTATCACTGTTATTTAATAATATTGTAAAGCCAATTATTTTTAAAAGAGTAACCGTGGAGTTTCTTGCCGGCTCTTCTCCATAGGAAACGACTAACTCGAACCGTGCACCTAGCTTCTGACGTTTCATAAGTGCCCATGTAGGTTTATGTGAAATAAAATATTTTGATTTTGATTTTGATTAATGTAAATTACTATGTTGGCCGAAAACACGATTCCATAAAATCTCGATAGAAAAAAATTCCAAAGTTACCTCCGAACCGAACAATAAACCGCTGGTATTCAAAAAATACTTCAAATTAGATAATTAAACTTTGCATATTAACTGAACTAACTATAAAGCAGGTCTTATGTTATTTACTTTTTTTAAATGACCATTATTTTCACCGTAAAACGAAATTACCTAAACTATCGGCGCCTTGGAGTCTTTTCCCTGCCGCCCTGTCTCGCTTGCTCGCGTGACCGGTAGCAATAGTGTGCGAGCGAGATACAGAGTGAGGTGGCGCTTAATATCTTGTAATTATAGGTATCAGCGCCCACCCTCGTTATCATTACAGGCGTTGTTTTTGTGCCTACCTTATGAAATAATTTAAAATTAATGAGAAAAACACCTTGTAGCTCCCACAATAGTTATGAACTGAACCTAAGTGAAGGTATTTTAATATTTTAATTACAGGAATAGGTTTGATATAATGTTGATGTGTTTACGTTATATAGGTAAGACAAGGTTTGAATTGTTATATACTAAGCACAAGAATTAGGAACTGTATTAGGTGCAAAACTAGAATTAAATTAAAATTAACAAAGAAACAAATTAAAACGAAATTAAAAATAAAACAGATAAACGGATAAACGTGAGTAACGGTGTTTTGCTGGTGAGTGTGGGGATGAGTGCGAGTGTGAGAACTCGTGTGTGTGTGTGAATCTGTGTATACCATATGATAAAATATACTCATGAAAATCTATTTTGTAAGTGCAATTAATTGTTCAATTATAACAACGGTCGTCGCCACCGGTCGCAAATTTGTGATCAGCAAGGGAAATTATTGGAAAGTTTAATACTTATTGTAAGCCATACAGCATTATTTTTTATTCATGTAAGGTTCGCTTAAACTTAATCAAATGTTTCGTTATGAAAGTCTGTCTATGGTTTATTGCTGTGTGTATTTGTGCAGGCATGCCACTCTTTCTGAGCGGCAAACAAGAAACTTGTCGGCAACACCAATTTATTATCTACTACGGTTTTTGCCACTACACAAGTAAGGGAGATTTATTTACGTTAAATTATATTCGTAGATAGCCACAATGTTTTGTTTCACTACTACGATACTGACTTTTGTTTGTGTACGAAGATTTTTTGCTAAGTAGTAGCAACCCAAATAATACATTTTGTTTTCTGCTTTCTTATACCCACGGTGGGTAAGCGGAAGCAGAATACAAAGGGTAGCGATGCAATTATTCGTTAATATATACTAATATTATAAAGCTGAAGAGTTTGTTTGTTTGTTTGAACGCGCTAATCTCAGGAACTACTGGTTGGAATTGAAAAATTATTTTTATGTTGGATAGTCCATTTATCGAAAAAGGTTATAGGCTATATAACATTACGCTACGACTAATAGGAGCGGAGCATAAATGAAAAATGTTGCAAAAACGGGAAAAATATTATTTTTTGAGAGCTTTATTTGCGTGTGCTGCGTAAACGGTTTAAGTTACGCAAATATCATGTATGATAGAATTGTTCCTCTTTAAAAGTTTAAAAAAAAAAGTCCGCGACGGCATAATTATGTCTATCTTTTAAGATTGACTCACTATAACCTTTTTTATGGTAATCAAATTTGTTCGAAATTAATTCATTATTTGCGAAGGAGTTTTGACAACATAATATTAATCCTTATCCAAATAAATATGTTATTAATCACAAGTATTTAAATGTAAACAAAATTGTCTTTGACATCACTTGATTTCAATCAACATCTTAGGAGATATCATAATTTAAAAATAACTTCGCAACAAAATAAGTGTATAGGCTATTTAACATCACCCTACGCCCCTAAGGAGCCGAGAAAAACGACAAAAAGTCGGAAAAAACGCTAAGCGAAAACGAAGTAATTTCGCGGACGGGCGATGCGATGCGACGGAGTGACTTGTGGGCCGAAATTTTACGCGGACGAAGTCGCGGGCCAAAGCTAGTTATACTTAAGAAGGTAGGTAAGTGTTTATATATATTTTTTAAACGTTACCCCTCACTATACCCAAAGTCTCAAATTCAGATAATTTATGTAAACAAAGTAATGTTAAGAAATGTCACTGTCAAAATGACAGTACAGTGGTACAAAACATTTTATCATTAATTTTTTTGTAAATTATTATCTGCAAAATAAAAGTGAATTAATTATAAGAACTATGCAAACAAAATACCGTTGCCAAACAATTTTTTGTGTAGTGTGTCGGAGACACGGCCTATAATCGTCATAATCAGCTCTTTTAAGTCCACTGCTAGACGTAGGCCTCCCAAAATCGATTTCCACTCGAAACAGTTTACAGCCGTTTTCATCCAAAATATGGCTAGATATGTTACTTACAATATGAATCTATGAATGAGAGTTCTAATATTAGTATTGTTGAAAATGTAAAAAAAAATAAAAATGTTTAGATCTCCTGCATTGTTACCAGTATCATAAAATATTTTCTACCAGAAAATCTAATTTTTTTAATAACTTTGTTTAAAACCGAAATTTTATAAAAATAATTACGGTATGATTATTATTTTTTTTTTTTTTAAATCAGTACTTAAAAGAAAATGGAACCTTTTTTTTCGCCATTTTATGTGAATTACCATTACGAAGATATTTTTTTGATATGTTATTCCCTTTGTTTACATAAATTATCTGAATTTGAGACTTTGGGTATAGGAGTTTCTCCTGTATTGTAGGTGCGTTTACAAACATTTAAATTCACATACACAAACAGCCAGACCTGGAACAACTACTTGTAATATTTGTTCCGTGCGGGAATCAGACCCGCGATACGCAGCGCATCAGTCAATCTCTTAACCACTGCGCCAACCGTGCCGTTACAAATAATCGTTGATAATAATAATCTCGTGCCGAAATATCACTTCAGTCTTATGATCATTTTCACCTCACAACCTCGGAAACATTTTGTTTATAATTCGAAATCTGTGTGCAAAACTGCATTTTATCCGCTAGCATGGATGATTAAAAAAAAAAAGAATTCTCATAATCATTTTCTATACCGCCAGTCCACATAAGATGCATTACTAATATTTATTTCATGTCAGTACGCCAACGTCATTTTTAGAATAATCGCACTGGCTAGCACGGCGACTGAATAAAAAAAAATGCATTTTGATATTTAATAAAATCGTAAAAAATCCTAAAAACACTAATTTAATATACCTATTATTTAAGCTGTTTTTCTTGCACCTAGCATTTTCCTCGCTGTAGTTTTTTTTCTCTCAGCAGCAAAGTCATACAGCGTCTCGTACCTTTGAAACCCTCGCTACGCTCAGGATTCAATACAAGTACTCGCGCCAAAAAACAACTTTGCAGCCTTGCATAACAAATAAGAAATCGTGTTGGCGGGACGGTAAATTAAAAAAACATTTTTGAATGGTTTTTTATAGCTCGAACCTTATGTTAAAACTAGCTAATTTAGTTTCCCTGCACACCTTTAAACAACCCTTTCTAACACTGTCCCACGATCTTACCTACTTATATCAGTCGTAGAGCACCTCTTTACCTTCTTCCACATGCATGCATCTTTTCCGTCCCGAGCGTCAGTTGCGACTGAAAGCCTGAATGAACCTGCTTCAGCTAATGAAGGTCAAGGTCAACTGTCACTAAAAGCTGAAACAGTTCACTGCATAGTCAATTTTCTGTCTCAGTATGCAATATGCAGTTGTCTTTAACTCAACCACTGTAAACCTCAAAGCTTATTTACATGTCGAAGGTACTAAACGTTTACATAATATGTTACCGAAAATGATTACTATATTGGTAAAGATAAAGGTATTTTGATGCAAAGAGAAAAAACTTAATTCTGTAACGGAATATATTATGTTGAAAGTAGGCTTTAATGTTATGTGGAAGTTAAGAAATGAGACTCAACTATAATATCTTGGTCCCGTTGGTCTCATGTTCTCAAGCAGTCGCTGAGCGTGGGGTCCTGGGTTCAAGTCTCAGTTCGGGCAAAGTGTTATTGGGTTTTTCCAATACGAACGGAGTTTGGAAGTTGCCTCGGAAAGCAGGTTGAGCCGTTGGTCCTGCGCCAGATCTCTGTCCCGTCTTGTCGGATTGCCGTCCCATCGGACTATAAGAGTGAGGGAAGAAAGAGTGCACCTGTGTCTGCGAACACACTTGTGCACTATAATATCTCCCGTGCCGAAGGATAGTCTCCGTTGAGATTGGCCGTCATGACCGAATTACGGTCTGAAGGACTAGGTATTTATTTTTATTTTTTAATATAGGAGTACTTACTACGTACTCATCCGCTCAGAGATAAAGTAAAAAAAAAAAACTCAAATTCCTGTGATAGACCCTACATTTTCTGACAAAACATGTGAAGGTAGAAATTAGTTTTGTGGTATTACTTCGACAGGCGAATTCTTTCACAAGAAGAAAAACAACAACTGAAACTCGCTTTGTGGCTCTCTAGGTTTTCGATTGATTCTGACTATTAGGGTCTGATATTTAGGTGGCGGGATGCGAGAGAGAGAGAGAGCCTCCCGTCCCGGCTGCCGCGGTAGACGCTCCGGGCGTCGGGAACCGCTTGACGACTCCCGGCCACCATAGGCGTGGGCTTGCGGGTGGTGAGTAATGGGTAGCTCACCGTCAGATCAGGACCAGGCCCATGCCGGACGGTGTGTACGTGTTCCACGCGCGCCTCAAAGAGATGTCAGCAACGACGAGGGGGCCCATCAGGGCCCAAGCCTGCCGGGTCAGCGGGATTGTCCGAAAGGGGTACCGCTGCCCCGGAACTTAAAGGGCCAAGGAAGGAACACGAGTGGGTTTTAGTCAGTAAGAGTCTGATACTCCCTTCTGCTCCACCTAGAGCGGGAGGGGTCATTTCATGATAAACCATCCTCAAAAAAAAAAGGGTCTGATATTTCTGATGATTATTATTTTCGGGTGGTTAGTGACTAACCTGGTGTCAGAGTTTTTATGCCGCCTATGGGGCTCTGGCTTGGCTACACATGTCGTGTTCAAGCCAACTACCTATCAACACATCGCACACACACATAAAACTCCCGCCGACGACGCGCCCATACTACGTTGCGCGCCCGCCATCGCAAGCCAGCGCGCGAGTCTTCGTGTGGTCATACAAAGTGCTCAACCAAACGTTGCTCTGTAAATCTAATCTCTTTCGAAAAGTAACTATCCATGTAAAACTGTACAAAATTAAACAAGTTTTATTAAAATCAATACTATTTCAAACATGCCGTCGAGAAATATCTCTCAGGCATGCCAATTTCCTCATGCACGATGTTTTCTTTCACCGTTTTTAAGCTGGTAATAAATACGCACATGAATCCGAAAGTCAAAGGTGCGTGCCTTGGGTTCGAACTCGAGAACTATGACTTGGCAGTCCAACGGTCACACCACTAGGCTATCACTGCTAACAGCCGGTCTGATGACATCATGGTTATCATCAGATATGGTGTGGGTTACTTAATAAATAAAAACGCCTATATTTCTTACAGAATCTAGGTTTACAAAGTTGTGGTTAGTAATATAAAACAAGTGTAATTTTTTAATTTTGTGTTAGTATGATTTCTTTGGTTTTATAACAAGATTAAATAGTTTTTTTTATTTTTTTTCGTTTGTTATTCTGCAAGAACCCCTCTACGAGTAAAGGCCTTCTCCAAAGTGAGCCAGTCTTCTCTTGATTTTGCTGAAATCATCCAATTTGGACCCGCTATGCATTTTATTTCGTCCTCCCATCTATTTCGGGGTATTCCTTTCTTTCTTTTGCCTATTTGCCCTGTCCACGCTGTCACGCCTTTTGTCCAGCGCTGATCTTGGAGGCGAGCTACGTGCCCAGCCCACTTCCATTTTAGTGCCAGCGCTTGTATCAGACCATCTGTTGCTTTTGTGATATTTCGTAATTTGGGGGTTACATAACTTCTATTAAACATCATCCTTCAGCCAAATTAACACCTTAAAAGCATGGATGTAGGTACTTAAACTGAATTAATTATGAACGACACGGTATCATAGCTAACAGGGATTAGACACGAGGGTGGAATAACATTGTGCGTGATTGCGATATATTATGCTAATTCAATTAATCAATTATTATCCATCAAGGTCGAGGGCTTGATGAAGTGACACTTAAGCTTTACATTTGTATAATTAATACACCTATTGGTGTGGTGTCAAAGGGTTCCACATACACACATAAACTCATGCCTTCTCATAGGGGTAGGCAGAAACTATAGTACGCCATCTGCTATGCTCCTTACATACTCTTTTTGCTTCGTTTACTTTCATACATCTGGGTCATACACACACGCCGGTTGCGAGTCAAACTCAAACTCAAAGCATTTATTTCAAATAAACCAATTACAGGCACTTTTGAATTGTCAAGGGGTCGGTCAGTCAGAAAGATGAAGCTAGTTGCCCATTCCAAAGCGTAGTAGGTTCCTAAGGAGAAAAACGGACAAGAAACTCCACGGACACTCTTTTAAAACAAAATATTGTTACAAAATATGGGTTACATCATTCATGTTGAAGTTATACATGTGAGAACAATGTAGAAAGACGTGCACCCTAGAAGCGTCCGTAATAGAAACAATTCAAAAATTAAAATAAGCCGTGGCAGCTAAGAGATGACCAGTCCCAACTGACGGCGCCCGTTCACGAACATGACGCATGGATCAGCACGATTTAGCTCAACCATTTTGAAGGGCACTTAATGATCCAACACACACGCCACCACCAGCGAGACATTTGAGTGAGCATGACATACTCTCAGCCGCCAGTGCACATTCAAGTCAATAAAATACATATTACCCGGTAAATGGTAGCTCTATAGTACATAGTACTCACACCTGTGCTATGCAATTATATAATTCAAGGAGATTGAGTTTATACAATGCAAAAATAGTCTTACAATCTTCAGCAGCTCCAATAATATTTTCAAATGCTAATCAATTGATTTATACGCCCTTATGGAGCAGGACCAGCATTGAGCCAAGCATTTTTGTCAGCGATGTAATCCCCCAACTTACAACATGCTTGGCTGCATAGTGTGCGTTTTATACAAGTTTTAAAGGGCTATGCCCAATTTTGATGCCTTTTTTTGATGGCACACTAACGCCACCTTGTTAGATGTGTAGAGTACTTCCATTCGAACAATAGTTACTATGGCAGCTCAGCTCTAAAGTACATCCGTCTCGAGCTATGCACCCTAATCTATGACGCGTATTTAATTAGGAAAACTGAAAATATGAGTTACCTTTAATGGTCCTATACTATTTATTTCATAGTACAAACTCTATTGGACTCAAGGTGCATCATATTGGCGTAAGTGGCATAGTGTGACATCAAGTTACACTTCACCGTAACAATGTCATGAGTATTTTATTAACAAAACTGAAAATATTAGCGCTTCGTATGCCCTACCTGGTCTATTTTATAGTTTAAACACTATCTGGACTCGAGTTACGTCACGTTTGCGTAGGTGACATAGTGTGACATCAAGTCACACTTCACTACAGCAATATTACAACTACTGAATCCATAAAAATGAAAATATGATTTCCTTTACGGTCTTCTTTATTTCATAGTTTAAACACTATTTGGACTAATGTTGCATCATGTGGGCGTAAGTGGCATAAGAATAAGAAGAAAAAAAAAAAAAGAGCCAAGTCAAGTTTAGATAAATCAGTAAAATGGATGAAATATACGTGCGAACTACGAAAGCAGAACGATTGGTATGAAGAAGATTGCAGCGTCCAAGAATGCACCAACGCTGGTAAAACGTATGATTCAGCAATTTTATTGGCTATTCTAATAATGCCCTAGAACTAAACAAAGGAGCTTCTCGAAAAAGAAAAGCCGTAAATAACAAAAATAGCTATTCTTTGAAAATAAGCTAAGACAAGGATAAGGACGCAGCTGCGACTAACAGCGTATGGACAGACCGAAACAAAAGCTAAAGCTAATTGTTGCACAGTTTACCACTCACCATGCATTCAAAAAAATTAGATTATTATTTGCATGTGGATACTTTCTGAACTCTTAAAAAAGTTATTCGGATTTTTTAAATAAATAAGCCAAGACAGTAAGGAGCAATCACACAATCAGTTTTGCAAATAAGTACTCGTAACATTTCTAATAGTGAAATGTGACTTAATGTCACATCACTAGAAATCGGATATTTGGATGCATATTCACCTTAAGTTGAGATGTTTGCTATTATGGAAAGCGCTTTTGTTTCGAATAAATCCCGTGGTTCTGTGTTTTATTTTTATTTTAACTAACACACATCACCCCTACTCTTACACCCTACATACACATATTTGCATAGGGGGTTAGAATAATTTTAAATAAATATGCATCTGAATAGTTATGCAATCCAAGAATCCCGGGTATTTTTTTTTTTATTAATAATATTTTAGAAGTCGCTTCCATACCACTCGACTAGTTATGCATTGCCGGTATTCCTGGCATCACGGGATATTTTCTTACAAAAAAATATTTTAAGAAGCTGCTTCCATACTTTCATAGCTAATAATTAACTTTACGTAAATATGCATCCGATTATCCGATCTCTATACATCACACTATGCCACTTACGCCAAAATGATGCAACATGAGTCCAAATGGTGTTTAGTATGAAATAAAGAAGACCGTAAAAGAAATCATATATTATTTTCATTTTTATTGATAAAATAGTTGTAATATTGCTGTAGTGAAGTGTGACTTGATGTCACACTATGTCACCTACGCAAACGTGACGTAACTTGAGTCCAGATAGTGTTTAAACTATAAAATAGACCAGATAAGGGTATAAGAAGCACTAATAGTTTCAGTTTTGTTAATAAAATACTCATGATATAGTTACGGTTAAGTGTAACTTGATGTCACACTATGCCACTTACGTCAATATGATGTATCTTGAGTCCAATAGAGTTTGTACTATGAAATAAATAGTATAGGATTATTAAAGGTAACTCATATTTTCAGTTTTCCTATAATTAAATACGCGTCATATTAGGGTGCATAACTCGAGACGGATGTTCTTTAGAGCTGAGCTGCCATAGTAACTATTGTTTGAATGGAAGTACTCTACACATCTAACAAGGTGGCGAAAGTGTGCCATCAAAAAAAAAAGGCACCAGTCGTCCATACATTTCAGGCAAAGCCCTTTTGTTTCGTTCAATTGGAGTACTATACGCACCTGACCTTGCTGAAGAACATCACTGATTAGGTCACTATACGTCCTCCTAGGGCATCCCCTTCCGGCGTTTCCACTCACATATGCTTTGTAAATACCTTTTATTAGTCGCCTTTCATTCATCCTCTCAACACGACCAAACCATCTAAGCACACACTTTCAATTTTTGTCAATACATCTTCTTTTAAACCGCACCGTTGCCTAATCACATCATAGTCAGCCTATCATTCATAGTCACGCCACACATGCTTCGCAAGGAACGCATTTCCACTGCATTTATTCTACTTTCATGCTTCTTTTGCCTCACCCAACATTCACTTCCATACATAATCGTACCAGCGCACCCCTAGGCGACGGGAATTGACAGCCAATTCCCGGCCACCTTAGGCGCGGGCTTGCGGACGGCCAGCTATGGGCAGCTCGCCATTCGGTAAGGACCGCCCGGCTCGACGGCGCGTTATATTCCACACGCGCCTCAAAGAAATGTCAGCACACACTGACAGGGTCCGCCAGGACCGATGCCTGCCAGGGTTGCGGGTTTGTCTGAAAGGGATATCGTGGCTCTGGCACACAGGCAACTGAAGTGACACGGGTGGGTTTAAGGTTTAGTCAGTAAAAGTCTGATACGCCCTCCCGTTCCGCCCAGAGCAGGATAATTTATTTGATAGAGTGCGACATAAAATAGTAGAAATTAAATGAGGGCGCCACTTTCTACGTATATGTCACATTTTTTGACGTAAAATGCCTAAACATGACAACAATTTAGTATGGATATTTTTTAGTTCCTTTTTATTTAATTTCAACTATTTTATGTCGCACTGTAATTTACTATCAAAAAAAAAAAAAAAAACACTAGCACACCATTGTGCAGTCGAGCCAGTCGAGCATTATAATAATTAAGTTTAAATGTATTAGGTACCTACTGTGTGTGAGTTACCATTTAATTTTGCGACTTTTCTACTGTCACTGCAATGTCGTCATAACGGCTAAGGGCCTATAATAGTAGTGATGAGAATTTAAGTTGTTGCTGTCGTAAATAAATACTCCCAAAACCATAGGAACTGCAGATACTTACTTATTCCGATCCAGGAGGAGGTGACAATTTAAATTACTATAACTAATACTAAACTAACAATTAAATAAAGATATTTTGTTCTTAATTTTGTAATATTTTTATGCCACTTACTGTGGCCGGTTAGTCCCGCTATGCTCGACTTGTAAAATACCTACTAAAAAATTTCGCTATGCACGAAATTCTTCGATTCTACGTAAACAATGGAAGGTACAGTTGGAAAGATAAATGTTAGAATTCAAGTAAAAAATAATATATAGCTATTCTTATATACGTAAGCGTCTGTAAGTAAAAATTTGTTTTGGCTCGCTCTGGCAGTCAAAAAAGTCAAAATGACATAAGGAGAACGAATTTCAGAACAATTATAAGTTACGAAATTTTTATGAATACTGCTGTATGTCAATACTGGGGCCCTATTATGAACTCTTATTTCCAGGCAGTTTACAGCGTAAACAGAACTGCCTTGCAATTTCGTATTATGAACTCGTTAAACAAGCCAGTCAGTGGTCACGTGACACCCTGGCCGACTTCTGCCCGAATATTGCCTGGCAATACCGTATTACGAACGTTCGTTTGACATTTCTTTTCATAAAACAACTTGTCAAAAAGTAACCTCACAATCCATTCAGTTTACGCTACTTCAGAGGAGCTTTTATTGAATTGTTTTGGGTTTATTTGCCGAAGTTACTAGAGTAATAAATAAATAACAAAAGAAAATATTATGTGCGACGAATATGAACTGTTTGAGTTCCTGGAAAGTGACTTTTCTGATCAAAATAACGAATCAATGAACCAAAGGAGACGACTTTGTGATCAAATTAAAGGCTCCTACAAAACAGGCGCGACACGCGACGCGACACAAAGGCACCGCTCGTCGCGCGACACGCGGTTCCTTTGTGTCGCGTCGCGTGTCGCGCCTGTACGTAAGAGCCTTAATGCGTTCGACATGGATGATGTGCAATTCATTGAACAATATCAACTTAATCAAGTGAGGAGTTGGAGACGACTTCGTGATAAAATTAAAGGCTCCTACAAACAGGCGCGACACGCGACGCGACACAAAGGCACCGCTTGTCGCGCGACACGCGGTTTCTTTGCGTCGCGTCGCGTGTCGCGCCTGTATATAAGAGCCTTAATGCGTTCGACATGGATGATGTGCAATTCATTCAACAATATCAACTTAATCAAGTGAGGACTTGGAGACGACTTCGTGATCAAATTAAAGGCTCCGACAAACAGGGCGCGACACGCGACGCGACACAAAGGCACCGCTCGTCGCGCGACACGCGGTACTTTTGTGTCGCGTCGCGTGTCGCCTGTATATAAGAGCCTTAATGCGTTCGACATGGATGATGTGCCATTCATTGAACGATATCAACTTAAACAAGTGAGGAGTTGAGACATGTCAGGGACTGTCATACAAAATTCACGGATTTACCGTATACAACTTTAAAATATCATATCTAAGAACTTTCTTACACTGAATAGGAAAATACTCAAAAACTGAATAGGAAAATACTCAATAACGAGCTTACGTCATATTTTGTTTATACCCCGAAAATTCTTACGAATGGAAGTATAAAACAAACAATAAGATAGTGTTCATATTAGTTTGTGAAACAATGAAACAATACTCTTCCATGTGGTCGAATTCCCCGCTGACCTTCAAGTGGAGTTCGTTCGGAAACCTAATCTCGCGTGACAATTTACAAACTCAAAAAATTATAATATGAATGAATTATATAGGTAGCATAATATACAGTGCGTTCGTATTTTCACCTAATTATAAACTAAAGTAACTAGATTAATTTAAATTGCTTATTTTTACCACAAAATATGTGATTAAATAAAACCGTAACTTACCGATAAATATTTTATTGTGTTTCTGAACGTTGCGGCAGAGAATTACAAGCCAGCCATAGACAAACTACCCAGCGTGAAGTCGGTTAGAATTAGGAATGTCGTAATACGAAATTTAACCAGCCAGTGAAATGAATTGCCTGGAACTTGCCTGGTTTTTTTAAAGTTCGTAATAGGCCCCCTGGGCCCATAAGATAGTCTGTAGACTTCGCTACAAATCCTATCGTAGTAATTACATTACATTTAGATGCGAAAGATGCAGGATAATCTGTGTGCACAAATAGGTACATAATTATTGATTCGATTCGATTTTTAAGCACCGGTTAAGTACTTAATCATTTGTTTTATGTCAAATTTCCTAAGGAAATTTTAAATATAGAACTGATTAAATATTTAATCAGTTGATTTAAATGTTGGTGAACACAAGGCTAAATGTCTCATATCCTGTAATTTTAGTTTTATCCATAGTCGAAATCAGTGTTCATGTTCAGTGCAAGGGTCAGTGTTATTCCTGAAAACCGTGTCGTGAATCAATACTGATAAGAGAAATAAAGTTCCGGGTGTAACACAGAAAGAGTCGAAAACTTTTTCAAAAACGCTTTCTTCTAAACTGTGTGTCATTTATCACAAAACACACAAAAAGAAACGAAACAGCAAAACGGTAACAGCAGCTCTTGGATCAGAGAAGACTTTCGACTTGATTCCTGAACTTTTAACACCAAGGTAAGATGCAATCTTGAAACCTAATAACGAAGAACACGTCTTTGAACATCCTCCCGGGATATTCGAGCAACAACTCGATTTACTCGTTAGCGACACATTCGCGAACTTAATAATTACTCATTCGAACTGATTCATTCGAGCACATTCATTTTAAAGTTCAGTTAGTTGAAAAACTAATTAAATGCCGGCGGTATTAAAGCTAACCTTTGCTAAAGTTCGTAGCATAGCGTTTATTGCGTTTGTTGCAGAGCTAGGCACAACCGCTACAACTGATATTATATTGCGAAGTTATTATGCCGACACGTGTTACTGAAACAGAGCCCTGCTTAAACCGACTGGAAATCATATTTTTGTCAGGCCTGTGTTCACCAACATTCTCAGCACCGGTTAGGTATTTAAACATTTGTTTTATGTCAAATTTCCTAAGGAAATTTTAATTATAGAACTGATTAAATATTTAATCAGTTGATTTAAATGTTGGTGAACACAAGGCTAAGATAGTCCGAAAATTAAAAGAGATTCAAGTTTTTATTATTTTTTAGTATTAAGTTTTTATGAAAGCGTATGTACGTTAGATAAGTATATAAATAGGCAAACATAAAACACTACATCGTCGCAACGAAGCGCCAAGTAGGCACAAACAATATTGTCGTATAATTTTCTATTTTCCCTTTATTTATGACGCCCTAGGTATAAGAAAATTAAAGGAAAACATATACTGTATCAGTCGCGTTTCGCGTATAATCTCGAATAAATTCTTAAAGTAAACCCTGATAGGGAATTGCGGTATTTGTGGTTGCGACGACAAGACGACGCGATGCGACGAACGTGTTCGTGACTAACTGAACTTTAGTGATCTTTAAATCGCTATAGAAACTGCTACGAAGTTTTGCTATTAATTATAAAGTCATCAATTGCACGACTATTTAATACCGTGCAGTTTTATTGAAGTATCAACCTAGCAGATGTGAAAAGTCGTTCAAAAAGATAATAAAAAAAAAGACGTGTGGCACTCGGGGACTGCCGCGGTAAAGCTATTGCATAGCATTTTGTATCAACTTATGCAATTATAATTATAAATTTTTTTTTTTTTTTTTCGTTACGGAATTTCTGGATTCGGTCCCCGCGCTCAAGGCCCGCGATAGAAGCTATGCAATAGCTTAAAAACAAAATAAATAAGTGCTGAACGTCGTAAAAGTGTATAACTACGTAAACAAAGTCAAATAATATTCAAATATAAGCATAATAACAACTTTAAAATAGACGAAAGTGTTGAACCTAAAGTAATATTAAATAAAAAAAGAGTGACAAACTGTTTTGACAGCGAAAAAATTCCATGTACATGAGTCATTTCCAACCGTCTAGTCAAGTTTAAAAATTGTTCAACTGGAATGGTATCAACTATTTGGCAAGCTTTAATTAAGTCATTGTAGCCTTGCGGTGCAACAGGGGAACTGTATGTACTCGTAATCGACTGCTCGTGAGTTCAAACCCCACTATCAACAATCACTTTTTGTGAAGATCATAATTTAATAAACTAATATTTACATATAAGAATAAAATACGCAGTACACAGAAAAAAGGAACTGCCAGAAATTATTAGATCACTAGAGGGTACTGGTGTAGGAAAACCGTCGGAGTGGGGAGCGTGAGGTTTTTTCGTTACGGAATTTCTGGATTCGGTCCCCGCGCTCAAGGCCCGCGATAGAAGCTATGCAATAGCTTAATAACAAGGCTTAAACAATTTAATGAAACAATGCTACTTTTTAAAATAGTTGCATAGCTAACTTCGGATCAGAAGACTCCGGTAAGTATCGTAATTTGTCGTGTTGTGAAAAAGACAGTGTCTAATCTGTGCGGTGGTGTGCGCTATTTGTAACATTGTGTGCCTCGTATCTATAGGAACGCACACCTATTAAATCTCTATGACCACGAGAGCACACATATACACATTGAGCCTCGAATAGTTTGTGTCTTTCCCGTGGCACTCAGCAGCGCTAGCGCAGCGCAATGCGAAATTAGGTACGTCAAATTATACGAACGAGCTGGCTTAACTAGCTAACTACTCTGTATCGATTTTACCCGACACTCGAAAGGTGGTGCTGAATTATGAATTAAGATTTTTTGGTACTCGTAGATTAAATAATATTAGATATCTGACTATGATTATAAATATTTATCTGAGTTAGGTAGGGTAGGCAGTGTCTTTCCGTCTATATGAAACGCATGCCACTGCTAAATATTTATGTGCCCAGAAAAAACTACAACTGTGCTTCACCCAAAGCAACCTGCGAGTAAGTAGGAAGGAGGATATTTTAGTTGTGAACCGCGAAATGTTTCTAAATTTTCATCAGCGAGGCTTTTATTCGTCAGTTAATTTTAACATTGCGGTGTAGAATATTGCAGTTTTAGGTGAGCGCCATCTATTGACAGAAAAAGGAACTAATGTAATTTTTGTTGATTTCTGAAAAAGTGTGCTATTTAGAGACATAGTTTAATTTTTCCTGTAATATTTACATAAGCTTCTATCACATACAATAATTTCAGATTTTTCTCTATGCAAACTTCGGAGATAAGGGTAACCGGTATTTTTTTTTTTACATTTTTCGTCAAAATTCTAAAACTATGCGGTCTAAAGAAAAAAGAAAAAAATGTCTGAAAATGTGCAAACAGCGCTCTTTTATATGATACCCCACATGCCCTAGTAGCCACATTTAGAATTTTTAAGACCAAATTTCAGTCCCTGTTGCAAAAAAAAAAAAAAAAGCTTTTTTGTTTTTTATTATTTGCAAAATATTAAGGCAAATGTCATCTAAAACTATTCTAAATTTCAAGTTGATAGCATCAGTAGTTCTTAAGATATTCAGCTGTGACAGACAGACAGACAGACAGACTGAGTCACACCATAAGGGTTCCTTTTTACCATTTTGGTACGGAACCCTAAAATCGATGCCATATTGCTTTTTTTCTTGTTTCTTTCTTTCTAAAATCTGAATTAAGTAGCTTCTTTGATAATGTGTAGGTAATTTTGATCCAGCACCGCTTGGCGGACTTTGCTGATGTGGTCAGTAGATAATTGGCGACGTTGTCAGATAGTTGGTGACGATGTCAGAAGATAGTTAGCGACGTTATTAGATAGTTGGTGACAATTTCAGAATATTATTGCTTACGTTGGCTACTATCTTCTGACGTTGTCATAAGATTGGCTGACGTTGGCTACTATCATCTGAGGTTGTCAGAAGATTGGCTGACGTAAGCTACTAACTTCTGACGTTTTCAGAAGATTGACTAACGTGTGCTACTATCTTCTGACGTCGTCAGAAGATTGGCTGACGTAAGCTACTAACTTCTAACGTTGTCAGAAGATTGTTGCTGTCTTGTTCAGTAGATAATTGGCGAAGTTGTCTGACAGTTGGTGACGATGTCAGAAGTTTGGGTGACGTTGGCTACTATCTTCTGACGACGGTGTCAGAAGATCGGCTGACGTTGACTACTATCTTCTGACGTTGTCAGAAGATAATTGTTTACATTGGCTACTATCTTCTGACGTTGTTAGAAGATTGGTTGACGTTGACTACTATCTTCTGACGTTGTCAGAAGATTGGTTGACGTTGACTACTATCTTCTGACGTTGTCAGAAGATTGGCTGACGTAAGCTACTAACTTCTGACGTTGTCAGAAGCTTGTTGCTGTCGTGGTCAGTAGATAATTGGCGACGTTGTCAGATAGTTGGTTTTGATGTCAGAAGATTGTTGCTGACGTTGACTACTAACTTCTGACGTTGTCAGAAGATTATTGTTTGCGTTGGCTACTTCCTTCTGACGTTGTCAGAAGATTATTGATAACGTTGGCTACTTTCTTCTGACGTTGTCAGAAGATTATTGTTTACGTTAGCTACTACCTTCTGACGTTGTCACAAGATTGTTGCTTACGCTGGCTACTATATTCTGACGTAGTCAGAAGTATTGGCTGACGTTGGCTACTATCTTCTGACGTTGTCAGACGATTGACTAACGTTGACTACTATCTTCTGACGTTGACGTTGTCAAAAGATTGTTGCTGACGTGGTCAGTAGATGATTGGCGACGTTGTCAGATAGTAGGTGACGATGTCAGAAGATAGATGGCGACGTTGTCAGATAGTTGGTTTTATTTTATTTATTTATTTTATTTTATTTATTAGGGAAAAAAAACACATTACATTTTGTAGGAAAAAATACAAAAAAGCAGTAGCTGTATGTAGCATGCATAGCGTAGTATGCATAGTGTAGCATGCATAGCATAGTATGCATAGCGTAGCATGCATAGCATAGCATGCATAGCCTAGCATGCATAGCGTAATATGCATAGCCTAGCATGCATAGCGTAGTATGCATAATGTAGCATGCATAGCGTAGCATGCATAGTATAGCATGTATAGCGTATAGCATGCATAGCGTAACATGCATAGTGCAGCATGCATAGTGTAGCATGCATAGTGTAGCATGTATAGCGTATAGCATGCATAGCGTATAGCATGCATAGCGTAGCATGCATAGCGTAGTATGCATAGCGTAGCATGCATAGTGTAGCATGCATAGCGTAGCATGCATAGCCTAGCATGTATAGCGTATAGCATGCATAGCGTAGCATGCGCAGTGTAGCATTCATACCGTAGCATGCATAGCGTATAGCATGCATAATCTAGCATGCATACCGTAGTATGCATAGCAAAGGATGCATAGCGTATAGCATGCATAGCGTATAGCATGCATAGCGTAGCATGCCTAGTGTAGTATGCATAGTTTAGCATGTATAGCGTATAGCATGCATAGTGTAACATGCATAGTGCAGCATGCATAGTGTAGCCTGCATAGTGTAACTTGAGTAGGTATTAACATACTACGCTAGGCATGCTACACTATGCATACTAGGCTATGCATACTACGCTATGCATGCTACGCTATGCATGCTACGCTATGCATTCTACACTATGCATGCTAGGCTATGCATGCTATGCTATGCATGCTACGCTATGCATACTACGCTATGCATGCTACATTATGCATACTTCGCTTTGCATCGGCCTATACATGCTACGCTATGCTTGCTAGGCTATGCATGCTATGCTATGCATGCTACGCTATGCATGCTACGCTATGCATGCTACACTATGCATGTTACGCTATGCATGCTACACTATGCATACTAGGCTGTGCTCATAGCACAGCATCATGCTGAGTGGAAGCCTTCTTGTCACAGTCATGACGTGCAGCTGCCGACTATTTTGTTTTGTTTTGTGCTCGTGATTGGAATGTACATCTATTTAGTTTTTTTTTTTTTTTTTTTTCTGTATACCACCTACTCAAGTTAATTATCTTTTTGTATGCACGTGTTTCTGTGACAAATAAACTTATTTTTCTTTCTTTCTTTTCTTTCATGCTACCCTATGCATGCTACGCTATGCATACTACGCTATGCATGCTACATTATGCATACTACGCTATGCATCGGCCTATACATGCTACGCTATGCATGCTAGGCTATGCATGCTATGCTATGCATGCTACACTATGCATGCTACGCTATGCATGCTACGCTATGCATGCTACACTATGCATGCTACGCTATGCATGCTACGCTATGCATGCTACACTATGCATGCTACGCTATGCATGCTACACTATGCATGCTACGCTATGCATGCTACACTATGCATACTAGGCTATGCATGCTACACTATGCATGCTAGGCTATGCATGCTATGCTATGCATGCTACACTATGCATGCTACGCTATGCATGCTACACTATGCATGCTACACTATGCATGCTACGCTATGCATGCTACGCTATGCATGCTAAGCTATGCATGCTACGCTATGCATGCTACACTATGCATGCTACGCTATGCATGCTAGGCTATGCATGCTACACTATGCATACTAGGCTATGCATGCTACACTATTCATGCTAGGCTATGCATGCTCCACTATGCACGCTAGGCTATGCATGCTACACTATGCATGCTACACTATGCATGCTACGCTATGCATGCTACACTATGCATGCTACACTATGCATCCTACACTATACATGCTACGCTATGCATGCTAGGCTATGCATGCTATGCTATGCATGCTACACTATGCATGCTAGGCTATGCATGCTCCACTATGCACGCTAGGCTATGCATGCTACACTATGCATGCTACACTATGCATGCTACGCTATGCATGCTACACTATGCATGCTACACTATGCATCCTACGCTATGCATACTAGGCTATGCATGCTACACTATGCATGCTAGGCTATGCATGCTAAACTATGGATGCTACGCTATGCATGCTAGGCCGTGCATGCTACATTATGCATACTACGCTATGCATCGGCCTATAAATGCTACGCTATGCATGCTAGGCTAAGCATGCTACACTATGCATGCTACGCTATGCATGCTACACTATGCATGCTACACTATGCATGCTACGCTATGCATGCTACGCTATGCATGCTACACTATGCATGCTACGCTATGCATGCTAGGCTATGCATGCTACACTATGCATACTAGGCTATGCATGCTACACTATTCATGCTAGGCTATGCATGCTCCACTATGCACGCTAGGCTATGCATGCTACACTATGCATGCTACGCTATGCATGCTACACTATGCATGCTACACTATGCATCCTACACTATACATGCTACGCTATGCATGCTAGGCTATGCATGCTATGCTATGCATGCTACACTATGCATGCTAGGCTATGCATGCTCCACTATGCACGCTAGGCTATGCATGCTACACTATGCATGCTACACTATGCATGCTACGCTATGCATGCTACACTATGCATGCTACACTATGCATCCTACGCTATGCATACTAGGCTATGCATGCTACACTATGCATGCTAGGCTATGCATGCTAAACTATGGATGCTACGCTATGCATGCTAGGCCGTGCATGCTACATTATGCATACTACGCTATGCATCGGCCTATAAATGCTACGCTATGCATGCTAGGCTAAGCATGCTACACTATGCATACTACGCTATGCATGCTAGGTTATGCATGCTACACTATGCATGCTACGCTATGCATGCTAGGCTATGCATGCTACATTATGCATACTACGCTATGCATCGGCCTATACATGCTACGCTATGCATGCTAGGCTATGCATGCTATGCTATGCATGCTACACTATGCATGCTACGCTATGCATGCTACGCTATGCATGCTACGCTATGCATGCTACACTATGCATACTAGGCTATGCATGCTACACTATGCCTGCTAGGCTATGCATGCTATGCTATGCATGCTACACTATGCATGCTACGCTATGCATGCTACACTATGCATGCTACACTATGCATGCTACGCTATGCATGCTACGCTATGCATGCTACGCTATGCATGCTACGCTATGCATGCTACACTATTCATGCTACGCTATGCATGCTAGGCTATGCATGCTACACTATGCATACTAGGCTATGCATGCTACACTATTCATGCTAAGCTATGCATGCTCCACTATGCACGCTAGGCTATGCATGCTACACTATGCATGCTACACTATGCATGCTACACTATGCATGCTACACTATGCATGCTACGCTATGCATGCTACACTATGCATGCTACGCTATGCATCCTACACTATGCATGCTACGCTATACATGCTACGCTATGCATGCTAGGCTATGCATGCTATGCTATGCATGCTACACTATGCATGCTAGGCTATGCATGCTCCACTATGCACGCTAGGCTATGCATGCTACACTATGCATGCTACACTATGCATGCTACACTATGGATGCTACGCTATGCATGCTAGGCCGTGCATGCTACATTATGCATACTACGCTATGCATCGGCCTATAAATGCTACGCTATGCATGATAGGCTAAGCATGCTACACTATGCATACTACGCTATGCATGCTAGGTTATGCATGCTACACTATGCATGCTACGCTATGCATGCTAGGCTATGCATGCTACATTATGCATACTACGCTATGCATCGGCCTATACATGCTACGCTATGCATGCTAGGCTATGCATGCTATGCTTTGCATGCTACACTATGCATGCTACGCTATGCATGCTACGCTATGCATGCTACACTATGCATGCTACGCTATGCATGCTACGCTATGCATGCTACACTATGCATGCTACGCTATGCATGCTACACTATGCATGCTACGCTATGCATGCTACACTATGCATACTAGGCTATGCATACTACGCTATGCATGCTACGCTATGCATGCTACGCTATGCATTCTACACTATGCATGCTAGGCTATGCATGCTATGCTATGCATGCTACGCTATGCATACTACGCTATGCATGCTACATTATGCATACTACGCTTTGCATCGGCCTATACATGCTACGCTATGCTTGCTAGGCTATGCATGCTATGCTATGCATGCTACGCTATGCATGCTACGCTATGCATGCTACACTATGCATGTTACGCTATGCATGCTACACTATGCATACTAGGCTGTGCTCATAGCACAGCTTCATGCTGAGTGGAAGCCTTCTTGTCACAGTCATGACGTGCAGCTGCCGACTATTTTGTTTTGTTTTGTGCTCGTGATTGGAATGTACATCTATATAGTTTTTTTTTTTTTTTTTTTTTCTGTATACCACCTACTCAAGTTAATTATCTTTTTGTATGCACGTGTTTCTGTGACAAATAAACTTATTTTTCTTTCTTTCTTTTCTTTCATGCTACCCTATGCATGCTACGCTATGCATACTACGCTATGCATGCTACATTATGCATACTACGCTATGCATCGGCCTATACATGCTACGCTATGCATGCTAGGCTATGCATGCTATGCTATGCATGCTACACTATGCATGCTACGCTATGCATGCTACGCTATGCATGCTACACTATGCATGCTACGCTATGCATGCTACGCTATGCATGCTACACTATGCATGCTACGCTATGCATGCTACACTATGCATGCTACGCTATGCATGCTACACTATGCATACTAGGCTATGCATGCTACACTATGCATGCTAGGCTATGCATGCTATGCTATGCATGCTACACTATGCATGCTACGCTATGCATGCTACACTATGCATGCTACGCTATGCATGCTACGCTATGCATGCTACACTATGCATGCTACGCTATGCATGCTAGGCTATGCATGCTACACTATGCATACTAGGCTATGCATGCTACACTATTCATGCTAGGCTATGCATGCTCCACTATGCACGCTAGGCTATGCATGCTACACTATGCATGCTACACTATGCATGCTACGCTATGCATGCTACACTATGCATGCTACACTATGCATCCTACACTATGCATGCTACGCTATACATGCTACGCTATGCATGCTAGGCTATGCATGCTATGCTATGCATGCTACACTATGCATGCTAGGCTATGCATGCTCCACTATGCACGCTAGGCTATGCATGCTACACTATGCATGCTACACTATGCATGCTACGCTATGCATGCTACACTATGCATGCTACACTATGCATCCTACGCTATGCATACTAGGCTATGCATGCTACACTATGCATGCTAGGCTATGCATGCTAAACTATGGATGCTACGCTATGCATGCTAGGCCGTGCATGCTACATTATGCATACTACGCTATGCATCGGCCTATAAATGCTACGCTATGCATGCTAGGCTAAGCATGCTACACTATGCATACTACGCTATGCATGCTAGGTTATGCATGCTACACTATGCATGCTACGCTATGCATGCTAGGCTATGCATGCTACATTATGCATACTACGCTATGCATCGGCCTATACATGCTACGCTATGCATGCTAGGCTATGCATGCTATGCTATGCATGCTACACTATGCATGCTACGCTATGCATGCTACGCTATGCATGCTACGCTATGCATGCTACACTATGCATACTAGGCTATGCATGCTACACTATGCCTGCTAGGCTATGCATGCTATGCTATGCATGCTACACTATGCATGCTACGCTATGCATGCTACGCTATGCATGCTACACTATGCATGCTACGCTATGCATGCTACGCTATGCATGCTACACTATGCATGCTACGCTATGCATGCTACACTGCATGCTACGCTATGCATGCTACACTATGCATACTAGGCTATGCATGCTACACTATGCATGCTAGGCTATGCATGCTATGCTATGCATGCTACACTATGCATGCTACGCTATGCATGCTACACTATGCATGCTACACTATGCATGCTACGCTATGCATGCTACGCTATGCATGCTACGCTATGCATGCTACGCTATGCATGCTACACTATGCATGCTACGCTATGCATGCTAGGCTATGCATGCTACACTATGCATACTAGGCTATGCATGCTACACTATTCATGCTAGGCTATGCATGCTCCACTATGCACGCTAGGCTATGCATGCTACACTATGCATGCTACACTATGCATGCTACACTATGCATGCTACGCTATGCATGCTACACTATGCATGCTACACTATGCATCCTACACTATGCATGCTACGCTATACATGCTACGCTATGCATGCTAGGCTATGCATGCTATGCTATGCATGCTACACTATGCATGCTGGGCTATGCATGCTCCACTATGCACGCTAGGCTATGCATGCTACACTATGCATGCTACACTATGCATGCTACGCTATGCATGCTACGCTATGCATGCTACGCTATGCATGCTACGCTATGCATGCTACACTATGCATGCTACACTATGCATGCTAGGCTATGCATGCTACACTATGGATGCTACGCTATGCATGCTAGGCTGTGCATGCTACATTATGCATACTACGCTATGCATCGGCCTATAAATTCTACGCTATGCATGCTAGGCTAAGCATGCTACACTATGCATACTACGCTATGCATGCTAGGTTATGCATGCTACACTATGCATGCTACGCTATGCATGCTAGGCTATGCATGCTACATTATGCATACTACGCTATGCATCGGCCTATACATGCTACGCTATGCATGCTAGGCTATGCATGCTATGCTATGCATGCTACACTATGCATGCTACACTATGCATGCTACGCTATGCATGCTACACTATGCATGCTACACTATGCATGCTACGCTATGCATGCTACACTATGCATGCTACACTATGCATGCTACGCTATGCATGCTAGGCTTTGCATGCTACACTATGCATGCTATGCTATGCATGCTATACGCTATGCATGCGGTTTGCTATGCATGCTACACTATGCATATTACGCTATGCATGCTAGGCTATGCATGCTATGCTATGCATACTACGCTATGCATGCTACATTATGCATACTACGCTATGCATCGGCCTATACATGCTATGCTATGCATGCTAGGCTATGCATGCTATGCTATGCATGCTACACTATGCATGCTACGCTATGCATGCTACGCTATGCATGCTACACTATGCATGCTACGCTATGCATGCTACGCTATGCATGCTACACTATGCATACTAGGCTATGCATGCTACACTATGCATGCTACACTATGCATGCTACGCTATGCATGCTACACTATGCATACTAGGCTATGCATGCTACACTATGCATGCTAGGCTATGCATGCTATGCTATGCATGCTACGCTATGCATACTACGCTATGCATGCTACACTATGCATACTACGCTATGCATGCTAGGCTATGCATGCTACACTATGGCTGCTACGCTATGCATCGGCCTAATGATTTATTTAGAGTCAAGCCAAAATCAAATTGGTTGCTAATTTAATTGTATAATTTATAAGTTTTATGAGATTCATTTTTTTTATTAATATACTTTAACTCACACACTGACATAGGTTATTAAATGTTAATATTTTAGGGAAATCACTTACTTTTACAATGTTTGTAAATATGTGAGCACTATGCATCTATCGCATAATTAATTTGTCTCTCATTGCTTCGCTTTTCATTATTTTTACCTATTGTGGTATAGTAATTTTATTCTAGGTAAGTGCATCGTCTTCACATATAATTATTAATTAATGTATGCAAAATATTGTGAACATTTTAAAAGAGTAAGTATAGAGTTTCTTGCCCATTCTTCTCCATACGTAAACGTACGTTACGTTTTGGAAGGGGCAACTAGAATCAATTAAATACACCGTGGCATTTTAGTCGTCTTACAAAGACAGCCCACTTCATGTATCCAATGACTAGTAATCATTCATGTAAAATTTTTTTTTTTTTTTAACATTTCAGTTTATTATTTTTTATATTTTTTATTAATTATGACGCATGACATAGTTTAAAACACCCTATTACGAGTGCAGTCCGAGCCTTTTTTTACAAGGGCGCCGCGGAATTGTGCGGCGACATCTTTAACAGAGTTTATTCACCCTAACGCAAAAATGTGTTTCTTACTATTGCAACTTAAACTTAATCTAAATCCATTCTGCGGCACCCTTGTATCACAAGGCTCGGACTGCACTCGTAACAGGGTGTTTTAAACTATGTCATGCGTCATAATTAATAAAAAAATTGAAATGTTCAAAAAAAAGTTTTTTTTTTACATAAATGATTACTAGTCATTGGATACATGAAGTGGGCTGTCTTTGTAAGACGACTAAAATGCCACGGTGTATACAAAACGAAGTACCTACATCAAAAGAACTCTCAGTACTAAGGTATCTAGCCAAGTCAGTGGCATATAACGTGATCTCTCGAGATAACATATGGACTGGCGCACAACGAGCTCTTTGTCGAGCATCTGGATGTGAATGTACCATAAGCTCGCGTAGTCGCGTGCACTGAACGAAACTGTTGTTCTATTTAATATGATACGTGATAACGTGACTCATTAGCACAAGCTATTAACGTTTTGACGTAATCTGTTTAGGAAGTATCTCATCATATCAGCCGAAAGACGTCCACTGCTGGACAAAGGCCTCCCCCAGGCACCGCCACTTGGACCGGTTCTGTGCTTCCCGCATTCAGCGGATTCCTGCGGCTTTCATAAGGTCATCGGTCCACCTTGTGGGAGGCCTTCCAACGCTACGTCTTCCGGTACGCGGTCGCCACTCCAGAACCTTTCCTTTTAGGACGTATCTAGAAACAGTGTATTTTTTCAAACAAGTAGTTCTTCATGAACAGACATGGTAAGAAAATTGCAAGTTTTCGCATCAATTGTACACTAAATTAGCGCTAAGCAGGTGGCGTTCTGTAGTTTCTGCTTACCTCCATGGGATGAAAGCGTGAGTTTATGTATGTATTAACGGCTTTTTCTAAAGTAAAAGTAGCCTAAGTTACTCCTTATAACATCAGCTATCTGCCAGACAAATCAGTCCAGCCGTTACGGAAATTAGCCTGGAACAAACAGACAGGCAGTTAAAATGGTGAAAATTGTTTAATGTTTTGTTTTGTTTTGAACTATGGCATCTTGTAGTTGACCTTGTGAGGTCGTGACTATTTAACCGGACTTTTCTGTGGCTGCCTTAAAACTTAAAGCCTCCCGCCAGGGCATAAAACTTATAAACTAAACGACTGCACGCTAAGGGCACCCCCAGTGGGTTACGAACGCTCGCGCCCGGCCCTGGTTCAAGCCATGGTCCGGGGCGAGAGGGAATGGGAGGCAGTCACCTCGTTCTGCGAAGCAGTCATGCTAGCGAAGGAGGTGGCGGGATGGGAGAGGGAGAGAGCAGAGAGAGCCTCCCGTCCCAGCCGCCGCGGTAGACGCACCGGGCGTCGGGAGCCGCGTGATGACTCCCGGCCACCGTAGGCGCGGGCCTGCGGGCGGTGAGTAATGGGTAGCTCACCGTCCGATCAGGACCAGGCCCGTGCCGGACGGCGCGTACGTGTTCCACGCGCGCCTCAAAGTGATGTCAGAATGACGAGGGGGCCTATTAGAGCCCAAGTCTGCCGGGTCAGCGGGATTGTCCGAAAGGGGTACCGCTGCCCCGGAATGTAAAAGGCTAAGGAAGGAACACGGGTGGGTTTTAGTCAGTAAGAGTCTGACACTCCCTTCCGCTCCACCCAGAGCGGGACTCATTAGAAGATTTCCCGCCCACAAAAAAAAAAAAAAAAAAGGACACCTTGCAGCTGACCGTACCACATATACTTTCGTATGTATTTAGTAAAAAGCTCTTATTTTGACATTTTAAACAGACACTTCAATTTTAAATATTTGTATAGATGTACACTAAATTAGGTAGGTATGGTGTCAATTTTTGTAGAAAACACATACCAACTCCATATGGTATGAATAACATCAAATAGATAGTGCTTTAAATTATGTTCTCAAAATCGTAACTTCAATACGCCATAATGATTTGTTAAGGCGAGGTTCTTCGAGCGTGCATTTTTGTTCTAGAGGTGGCAGCTGGGCGCGAGTAAATTGTGCCGTGAATTTCGTGAATTTTGGGTTGAAAATTATATTATGTTTTACGATATTAACAATGTTAAACCCGACGGACATTACATCATCATAGACGTTTATTTTGATGTGATTTTCAATACATAATGTGGTATAATATTGAAATATAATGATTTTAATCCACAAAATAAGGGTATGTTTGGATTTTTTTTCTATCGAGCTAATTTTATCGAATTATGTAACGAGTACCCGACGTACCTACAGAAAGGTCTCAAAAGCAACATATATTTTTTTCACGTGTTTAATCATTACCGTTTCTAAATAAAATGACATTAAAATTACATTTCCTAGAGGTTAACTTGAAGAACCTCGCCTTAAGAAAAATACCTATAGTTCAGTTCGTAATATGAAAACTACTTCTCCTTTTTTTTTCGTTTCTGGCTTGCGAGTTTGCGACAGACGGGGACGACAAGCGTTGATAAATTTGACATGAAAATTAAAGTACCGCAAAAAGCTTCAAAATCTCCGGCATCTTTGTAATAACCGAGGAACTTCTTATTAAACGCTCATCTATTACAGTGCCGAAGCTTATAAGAGAATGAGGTTCAATAATGTATCTTGAAATTTATGGACACCAAAGAAAAGCCGTGAAGCATCGTATGAGCCAATTTCTACTGTTCGACTGTATTTTCTTTTCATGCATGAATTTAAATTACATTTTCGTATTTGATTTTGGATGTGCTTCGGAGAAGGGGCAATTTGGTAAAATACAAATAATATGTTAAATACCAAAGAAAAGACGCATCTTGTCACAGTTAGTATCTACACCATGAATCTAGTTTATTTTTTATTTTTATTGGATATGAACCTGCTACAGCAACGTTGTACCTAATAGTAAGTCAAAGTCAAAGTCAAATCATTTATTTCAAATAGGCACGTAAAAGGCACTTTTGAATGTGAAAACTTACAATAATAGGTAATTGATTCTAGTTCCAAAAGGTAGTTATTAAGTATGTATGGAGAAGAATGGGCAAGAAACTCCATACTTACTCTTTTAAAATGTTAACAATAGTTTGTATACGTTAATTAATAATTATAGGTGAAGAAGATGTACCTAGAATAAAAATTACTTACCACAATTGGTATAAAAAGATTGAAAAGTGAAGTAATGACAGAAAAATTAATAAATGCGATAGATACATGGTGCTCATATATTTACAAACATTGTATAAGATTTTCCTAAAAATTTAACATAATATAATAAGTCAGTGAGTTAAATTATATTAATCACAGAAAATAAAATTAATATCATAAAAATTAAGCATGTAGAGGTACCTACCTAGACCTACCTACTCACGCTACCCAATTACGGAGTCTGCAGGGTTCCCGAGTCTCTCCTGAAGTTTACAATGAAGTCCTCATTAAATGTGACGCAAAAATGCTACCATATACAAATGAACAAACGAGAATTGTAAAGCTATTTAAAAATATCTTTCTCTCGTTCCAACTGAATCTTACAATCTTCGGATTAAAAAAAAATCTTTAAATTAGTATGCAGAAAGAGTTTTTTGTTCTTTTATAAATACTTTGTAATATTTTTAAAAGAGCTTTTATTCTCTGAGTAAAATGCTTATAAGCAGATATTCTTAAAAGCATGATGCTTCTTTCAAACAGGTTGAGGTTTTCACTTCACTTAGCTTGTTTGATTTAAAATAATGACTTGAAAAAACTTACTAATCGTGTACGCTGATGCGAATGCATAATGAAGATTTCTTGCACGGGTTTTTATTTAAGAGTAAAAATAGCACCACTTCTTAAAAAAAATCTTGTCACTGAGAAGGAATTATGAAAAACGACTAAATCGAGAACCTCGGTAAGTGTCTAGAATTTTCTCATACCTTTTATAAAGTTTCATATTGAGACACGAAGCAACAAACTTCGATCTAGGTAAAAAAAAGCGGCAACATTCCTCTAGATCGTATTGTATTGCTTCGATCTAAAGAAAAGCGACCACATTCCTATACATCGTATTTTATTGCTTCGATCTAAAGAAAAGCGGCAACTTTCCTCTAGATCGTATTTTATTGCTTCGATCTAAAGAAAAGCGGCCACATTCCTCTACATCGTATTTTGTTGCTTCGTGTCTCAATATGAAACTTTATAAAAGGTATTAGAAAATACTAGACACACTTACCGAGGTTCCTGATAGAGCCGTTTTTCATAATTTCATCTCAGTCGAGAGAACATTTTTTTTTTTTAAGTAGTGGCGCTAGTGAGCGTGAGCGCTCTCTTAAGGCGAATGCGTCAGGGTAGCCCAAGTTTTCTTACGTTCTTTGCAGTTTGCAGATCAGTATCAAGTTGTTTGTTGATCCAGCAAGATCCCGGCAAGCGTAGCTTTACCTGATGGATCGGCTTATTCCACAAATCCCCCTTAGGAGAAAAAGTGCAATCTGAAAACAGTCTAGAATTCACCCCTGATAATCCCGCTAAGGGGGGGAAAACTGGAATTGAAAAAACAAAAAAGAACTTATTCCAAGAGAAGATGAAAGTGATTTTTTTACATTAGGGTTCAGTTTTTTCTACTGAGGGGGATTCTCTCAGGGGGGATTAGTGGAATAAGCCGATGGATCGACCCGTGCGGCTGTTATTACTTAGCCACGACGTCCGCATCATCACACTAATACTCGTATTATAAAGGCGAAAGTTTGTGAGTGTGTGTGTATGTTTGTCTCTTCTTCACGCTCAAACGGCTGGACCAATTTTGATAAAATTTGGTATGGATGTAGCTGACACCCTGGATTTACACAAAAGCCCGAAAGAATGTAGTGTTCGTGGGTAACATCGCGGGGCGCAGCTAGTATTATTATATACTAGCTTATTCCCGCGGCTCCGCCCGCGTGGATTTTGGTTATCGAAAAAAAGTAGCCTATGTCCTTCTCCATATCCCAGGGTTGCGGGTTTGTCCGAAAGGGATACCGTGGCCCTGGCATACAGGCAACTGAAGGAACACGGGTGGGTTTTAGTCAGTAAAAGTCTGACATGCCCTCCCGCTCCACCCAGAGCGGGTGAAGTTATTTGATAATTTTCCATCCAAAAAAAAGGCTATAATCTCTGCTTTTCATGACGATCGGTTCAGCGGTTTATGCGTGAAAACGTAACAGACCGACAGACAGAGTTATTTTCATCATAATCATTCATCATTTCTGCCGAACAACGTCCACTGCTGGACATAGGCCCAACTGGGGTGGTTAGCCATAATCGCCACGCTTGGCAGGCGGGTTAGCGATCGCAGAATGGTGTTAAAAATGCATAGAGAACGCTACTGCCCATTTTCTAGTAAGTCCCTTAGTTGCCTTTTACGACACCCACGGGAAGAAATAGGATGGTGCTATTCTTTACGTCCGGCACCACACGGCACACTCTTACTATTAGAGTTACTTTCACATTTATAATATTAGTATGGATACAGGGTTATTGGAAAAACACTAACATCATAAACGACAACTTTTATTCCATAACTTTTTACAAAACATAATACATTTACCAGAAACAAACCTTCAGAGCCTAAATTTAAATGTTTTTGTATGAAAGTCTGATAAATAAAAATCTGATGAATTATTAAAAGGCAGAACAAAATGAGAGGTTGTTAGTGTTTTACCAATAACCCATCATCAAAAATCATCAATACAACTCTCTAAGTTCAAATTACCTTATTGAATTCCTATTTCATGAAATTACGAGATTTGAGGCCCATTCTAACTTAAGGAGTTGTATTGCTGATTCTAATGATATAATTCTGTTAAACTATATTTTTTACGGTCGCGAATCATATTTTAATCAACATACAACCTGACACTGACCTGCAAATTGGCAAAAACGTAAGAAAATTTGAATTTCGCAGACTTTTTGTTTTTTTTTTTTTGTTTTTTTTGGGTAGAAAACTATCGAATAACTTCGCCCGCTCTGAGCGGAACGGGTCAGATTTTTACTGACTAAAACCCACCTGTGTTCCTTCAGTTGCCTGTGTGCCAGGGCCACGGTATCCCTTTCGGACAAACCCGCCACTACCCTGACGCTTTCACCTTAAGCGAAAGTTTTAGAAACCGAGACAAACATTAAAAGTTTTATAAAAGCAGAAGACGGACGCTTCATTATACTCACATAAAACAAAGTGCAGTAAAATTGCAATTTGTTTTGGAACAAGGAAACTTTCAAGGAATCATGCGCAGTTTAAAAGTAGCGTCAGCATTTACTACGACACAGTGACGCAACAAGCTCTAAAGGTCTCTGCACACAGCGGGCGCGGCGCGGCGGGACGGGACGCCGACGCGACGACGCTGAGCAGTTGTAATGTACTAGATATTACGGACGACGCCACACAGAGCCGTCCGGCTTGACGCGACGTGACGCGACGCTCTGTGTGGCGTCGTCCGTAATATCTAGTACATTACAACTGCTCAGCGTCGCGTCGGCGTCCCGTCCCGCCGCGCCGCGCCCGCTGTGTGCAGACACCTTTAGTATTACACGACGGTTAATTTATTGCAATCTTATTGCAATGCAAACTGCCGGTATCTGGACACCCGACAAACTTTATAGAGTTCCCTCGTCGTTAAACTAATTTATCCACCTTCAGGGAACTAATAATTTATTAAACGGATACTTTTTAGAGAGGTGACAATAAAAATTCTGCGTTTCAACGTAAGGTATGAACTTTTTTGCTTCGTCCATACTGATCCCTAGTCCCAACTCGCCCGGTTCGTTTATATCAACCTACATGCATAGCTAGAAAGCGAAAAGTATTGATGGTAAGAAAAGTGCTTGTATTGTTTGTATTTTATTTTTATTCAGTCATCACAAATCACAGTTTTTAGGCTTATACTTATTGTAAAATTTCTAGGAATAAATTATTTAATAATGATAAATAATGATGATTAATGGTAACTACCTACTTATTTGCACAGAATCTAAGTAGGTTATTTTGTTAAAAAATATATAGAATCAAGAGCAAAATCTATACGTGATAAGTATTTATTTTCTACATCGTAGCACTTTTCCGACAAACTGTACCCTTGAAGCTAATAGGCATATAAAAAAGCGGGCGAGTTGGGACTAGGGATCAGTATGGACGAAGCCAAATTTTCTTCCATCGATTATAGTAATCTATTGAATGGTTATTAATTATTGTTGACTGCCTCATTATTGGTGATGTAAAGCATGAGCTCTTGGGTTCGATTCCCGGGTTGGCCAAAGTGTTATTGAGTTTTTCCATCTGGAATTTTCCAGCCCAGAAAGGTCTGGTGCCCACCCTAGGATATGTGGTAACCGATTCGAAATTCCAGGCTGGCTGCTTGGCAGGCACTTCAATAACTTCACAGAAAAACAAGTTCAATCAAATAAATAATCTCCAATCGAGAAATAATCTAGTTGTAGTAGAAAATTATAGACATCATACTGTATCTGGTACGCCAAAGATTTCATTTAATAGGCCATTGTGCATTTTCACAGTGAATAAAAAAATACAGGTAACTTTTTAGAAATGATCAACTGTGCGCTAAATACGATTAAACATTTTCCAAACATTTCGAAAAACATGTAACATGGGTTAAATGTTTTTTGAAATTATATTGGGCGTCGACTATGCTTCATCGGCCATCGCATATACATATACGTCAATGTAAAAGTACATCTCTGCCTGACCCATTGGGGAATACAGGCGCGATGTAATGAGTAATTTAATTATGCGTCGTGCAATTTTGTAATTGAAATATAATGATGATAAACAAACATTGTCACCTAAAATTCCAGGAAGAAGACCACAATGAGCTCAATTAAAATGGATCGGATCATCTAAATTCCGTTTGAGTGTACAAACACCGGGCTGTCGATTACATTTCAGTGTTCAAGCATTCGCTAAACGAACATTCGTGTGTACATTTGCACAATAAATTAATTCCACTCTATACAAATTCGTCAATGAATACCTATAGAAGTGTATTAATTTGTTCCATACTCTGTTTATTCAAATTCTAGCTAGCTTTCATTCCACTGTTCATGTTTTTAGGAAAATAGTTTCAGTTTCAACCAAAAATAACTGCGAACAAAAACATTTTTGTGGCGAAAAACTTGGTTGTATATGACGTTGACTAAAGTGGTGCTCTAACACTTTCGCTACAGAATGCAGCTGGTAAGTGCCCTGCGCCGCGGGACTCGACCGCGGGAATTGTTTTTGTTTCAAACGATTCCCCCTCTTAAGTCTGACGGACATTATTCCTCTTAAAAGTGCCCAGACTCATTGGGCGAAGCTTCAAACTTTGCCGGGTGGAGTATTCTTCGGGCTCGAACAGCAGGGCTGTGCTTCGAGACGGGTCTTGAAAGCCAACTTCGAGATTAATGGTAATGGCAGCTCACAGTCGTAGACAGTTAGACACGTATTAGCCAGAGGGGTTTATTTATATGGGTTGTTGGCAATGTATCTTAAAACTTTGCCGACGCATTATCTATTGGTCTAAATAATTAATTTCCTTTAGTCGCGTCTTTGGCTTGCGTGTGACCAAGATTTATGTTCATTCTACATTATTAACAAGTAAAAAAAATACCGTACAAAGGCGGACTTAATACCTGAGGCATTTTCAATCAGTCAACCGGTGATGCAGAGTGGACACGCCACAATTGCGGCGATAAGTCCCCTCTTTGAGGAGTGGCTAGAGAGGCGCCACGGCGTCCTCACCTTCCGCCTGACGCAGGTCCTCACCGGACAAGGTTGTTTCGGGAGTTCCTGTTCCACTGTGTGGATCGCCCGGAAGACACAGTGGAGCATACGGAGGAGGTCTGCCCGGCTTGGGTGGAGCACCACCGTGTCCTCACGGAGGCGATCGGCGGCGGCGATCTCTCGCGTCCGGCCCTGTTCCAGGCCATGGTTATACGGAGCGAGAGTGCATGAGAAGCCGTCACCTCCTTCTGTGAAGCAGTAATGCTCGCGAAGGAGGAGACGGAACACGTGAGGGAGAGGCAATCTGTGTGCCCTCACGCCCCTAGTCGCCGCTATTGATTTCCGGTCAACATAGGCGCAGGCTTGCGGACAGCGAGCAATGGGTGGCTCGCCGGCCGGTAAGGACCAGGGCCTCAAGTCTGCTATTACAATAGTGTCAGAATGGTCTTCAATGGCATTGATTTCATAATTGTTGATTTTGACAAGTTTGGTAATCTACACTAATATTATAAAGAGGAAAGATTTGTACCTATTTTTGTATGTTTGTATGTTTGTAATGAATAGGCTCAAAAAGTACTAGGCCGATTTAAAAAATTCTTTCACCAATAGAATGCTACATTCTTCCAATTTGACATAGGCTACATTTCATTTTGAAAAAAATTAGGGATCCTTGGTAAAATTTGAACAATGTAACCGAAGGTGTAGAAAAATGAGTCTTAAAATGTCTTTCGTCGAATGCGCTGCCTTTTTTTGACAGAACGAAGTCTGTCGGGTCAGCTAGTCTATTAATATAATGGCGTCATTATGACTTTCCAATGGTCAGCCACTGAAACTCCATTGAAAGAATTGGTAATCTCGTACATAATGACAAATGAAACTTCCTACTAAACTTTCAACTTCCTACTACTTATAACACTAATAAATAATATGTAAAAATATATATAAATAAATAAATAAATAAATGAAATCTGGCATGAATAAATGGTCAAAATGCCATTGTAATACAATTCTATTACGAGAACATTAACTGACCAATGATCGACCATTATGAATTTAGCAGATTACGAACTTTTAGCAAAATGACAATGGGATCGTGCTGGAGTGACGAATTTATAATAATAGCAGACTTGGGCCACAGGTCGACGGCGCGTTGTGTTCGACGCGCGCCTCAAACAGATGTCACCACGAACTGATGGGGTTCGCTAGGGCCGATGCCAGCCAGGGTTACGGGTTTGTCCGAAAGGGATACCGAGGCCCAAGCACAAAAGCAACTGAAGGAACACGGGTGGGTTTTAGTCAGTAAAAGTCTGACCCGCTCCGCCCAAAGCGGGAGAAGTTATTCGATAATTTCCACCCAAAAAAAAAAGTTGATGCAGAGAGAAAACATGGCAGGGAAAATATAACATAAAAGGGATAGATAACACGAAAATAATTATAAAATACAAGAATAAATACATAGATGTATATATACATACGAATAAACACAATAAACTTTGTCAGGAGAAATAACGATCAGTAGAAGAGAAAAGGAATTCAGCAAATCAGCGCTGGGATGTTTCTGCCAACTTCTTACGTATTCACGTGCCTTCACTTAAAAAGAAAAACCACTGGTCACTGGTGACGGGGACATTAGACGCATTGGATCAGAATTAAGCTCATCTATCAGGTAGGAACAGTGGCTTTATAAACGTTCTAGAATACGTCGTTAAACATCCATGAAATTAATTGGTCACAAAAATAGGAAATTATGATTTATTGGTCATTAAACGTATCGCCACAATAACATCATTTAATTTTAAAAAACCGGCCAAGTGCATGTGGATCACGCATAATGAAGGGTTCCGTAGTTGGGATTATCGTATTTCAGCTGCAAATATAAGTTGGTCGACTATTACTAGCTAACCTGTAAAGCCTACCTAGCTGTGATAGTTTTCCTTTTTAACTTTTTTTTCTTTTTGTGGGGTATTATAAGTTTAATGTGTGTATCTGTGTCATCGTTGTTCGCAAACGGCTGAACCGATTTTGATAGTTTTTTCTTTTCTTTGAAAGGTGACTTGATCGAGAGTGTTCTTAGCTATGATTCACGAAAATTGGTTCAGCCGTTTGAAGAATATCAGCTCTTTTCTAGTAACTTCATTATATATACTACTGCCGTGAATTTTATACATATCAAAAAACAACCATTTAGCTGGCAGGGGAGGGACACTTGACTCTAACAAAAATTAGAACTTTAATGCTTAATATTACGCAAACGGATCCCTGAATCGAAAAATGGATTGGACAGACCCGCAATATTTTTAATCGGCCTATCCAACGATACTCCACACTATAAGATAGACGAGAAAAAAATATCTTCCTCACTTTACGTGCAAGGGAGGTACCATGCAAATTAGTTTTTCTTAGATTTGATTTTACCACTTTGTCGACGTGATTATTTTGTATACCCAAGGCAAATTACAGCTTTCTAGTAATAAGGGTCTCTGAGCTGAGCCGCTGACAGACAGACAGCCAGACAGACGGACATGGCGAAACTATAAAGGTTCCTTGTTGACTACGGAACGCTAAAAACGACTTTTGTATTGAACAACACTGAGTTGTTAGGTTATATACCAATTACAATTTAACCTCCATTAAGTTCAAATTAAAAGGTTGTTTATTTCCGTGTTTAGAATCGAACAACATCCGTGGCAAGGCAATTTGATCGTTTAATTACGTAATGTTGTTTCGAACAATTAAAAGTAAAGATAGGCGTCGTCAGGTGAGATGCATATCATTAGGTATTATTGCGGGTAGCAGCTGTTCGTAACGGGCCGGGCCGCGGCTCGTTCCGGCTAATGTACTTACAACCACACCCGAACGCCTACGTAACCCTTGATTTATTTAAGTGATTTATAACCCCCAGACTTTATATGATACGAAGCAAAATTTTACTGTTTTAGAGCCAATTTAACTTTTTTAACCCTTGGGCTTTTTGACGTGATAACATCTTATAAATCAATGAACGCCGGCTGCACGCACGAGAAAGCATGACTCATTGTCACGTTCCGCCTGAGCCGAGTGTGCAAGCGAGAGCGCGGAACAAGCGATAGAGAGGCACGATCGGTCTAAGCGTTAGGCTTGTATTACGTTATCACATAAAATTATCATCCGTAAACCGACTTTACAGACAACCAATTTTTTTATCTCCTAATAATTTTATTTCTATAATAAAAAAATAAAATAAAATAAAATAAACTTTTATTTCGGACCCATAAATATAGTCCACTTGGTTAGTATACGCACAACTTAGAAACTAGTGTTAGTAATTACATCTACCAGAAAAACAACAAACTACTAATTACTACGCCATCGCCACAGTGGCATGTAGGCGTATCCAATGTCCCAGTATGGGGCTGTCCCACCTATTAGCGATGGTTTTCAGGATATTGTTGGGGCTGGCGCGTACCCTGCGCATAATGGAAGCGCAACGCTTGCGCATGATGGCGTGAAAGCCATCTATTCTCGCTTCTGCGAACATGCCGGAAGCACTGCAGTAGCGCGGCAGCCCCATCAACACCCTGAAAGCATTATTGTATTGTACGCGCAGGGCACTATATGCCCTCTGCGTGTAGTTGACCCACAGACAACCTGTATAAAACGACTGACAGTACGCTGTAAATAGTGTAGCCTTAACTTCTGTCGTGCATTTTGCAAATCTGCGAGCCAACATATTGCAGCGGACAGCCAACGCCCTGCGCTCACGCTCAATGTCCAGACTGTCTTTGAGGTCTTCGGAAACCCAGTGGCCCAGATACTTGAAATCAGAGACTTGCTTTAAGAAATATAGTGGGATTTTACTTTATAATTTAATTTTTAACAAATTCCTTTTAAAGAGAGGGTATTAGTACCACCAAAACTACAAAAGTTTACCTAATTTTTACGGTTTCGTAGGTCCGAATGAAAAAACCCTTTATAGGATCACTCGTGTGTCTGTCTGTCTGTCTGGATCTAATGGACCGATTAAGTTTAATTTTGGAACACTTATGAATTTCTGTGACCCAAACACGGACGTGTAACGAAAATAATGAATTTTGAATATGGGTGTCCCTTTTGGGAGCTGAATAAAAAAAATATGAGTTTTGCAAACTGTACCGTGTAACATATCAAATGAAAGGGCATACTGTGAGAATCTCCAGTAATATAATTTTAAAATTAAAAGTTTAAATGTTATTCCAGGAAATATGATGAAATTTGACCATTTCTCCACGCACTTAGCTGGTTTTATTATTTTTCATCATAGTGGTCATATAGTTACACATCTTCAGTGAAGTTATCTGACTAGCTATTATTATTCTAAACACAGTTCTGTGACCGATAAACTGACAGAAAGACAGACAGTAATAGGGTCCCGTTGGCACTGGAAACCTGGAAAATACTTAGATTCGATCTTCAGTTGGTTTCAATACCGACATAGCACTGAGCAAGTGAGCGGTGCAATGCTTTTGTAGGTCGCCTCGAAATCGGCTAACTCATTCTGAAACAACTTTATGTTGCGTATAGAGTGAAAAGGACGGCGAAACGTTGGGAACGAAATGGGAATTTTTCGTTTCGCCGCCGCTGTGAACCAGATTAATTAATTTAAATTGAAAAACTGCATTTAATTTGAAACTTTTTGTAAAAGCTCTTTGAGATGAATTGAGTTGTATGGAAATGTAAGCAGAAAATACGGAAAAGAGTTCTATGAAAAGCAATGGGAATATTATAGGCTGATTATGAGATAAAACGAAAGGCTCTTTAAAATCGCGGGCAAAAAGAATATTAATTTAATATCACTTTAATTAAACGATAGGACGGATATAAAGTCAAACTTTCCTATGACTATACCTTAAAATAATTATTTAAAGTTTCAGACGAACAAAAGGACGTCACGTCTGAAATTGAATTGCCATTTCTTCCAAACGGTGTCAAATTGTAACTTTTTTATGTCGAAATAAAAGACTTGGCTGAGATTGACACACAGATACTGACGTATTTTATAAGTATTCCTTTTGCCAATATTCTTCTACACAAATAAAAATCAATGTTTGTATGTTTGCCCTCTATGCGTTCCTAAACCATTGATCAGATTGTGATGAAACTTTGGTAGGGTGTTCTGAGGACGCCCGGGAGGGTTCTGGATCAAAAAAAGTCAACCTCACACTTTTTTTACTTTACGTGGAATTGCTACGCATTTCTTTTATTATAAATGCGAAAGTGAGTTTGTTCGTTTGTGTCGGTTTCACACTAAAACGGCTGAACGAATTTGAATGAAATTTGGTACATAGGTAGACCATGACCTGGGTAAGGACATAGACTACTTTTCAACCTGGACGTAGACAAAGTCGCGGGCAACAGCTAGTATTCTTAGAACGATCTTTTTAGCTATGTTTAGTACCTACATTATTACCTACCACAATTCGAATTTGACTAACTTACTTTTTTGCATGAAAAGGGAAAACATCTAGTGCCAATCATAATCCTATAGATAGAGCATGGATTGGTTAAATCTAAAAATTATAAGTTTTTAAACGGTCATGGTCACTAATATTATTTATAACACGAACGGAATATTTACCACGTTTATTATTTGCTGTGAGTTCCCGATATTTCGGCGCTGTTGCAAGCACCATGATCACGGATAAACTAAAGTCATTGCGGGTGGGTGTTTATGAGCAGACAAAACGGTCTACCCTCTTTCTTGTTCGTTTTTTGCACTCAGTACCGCTACCACTATCACTCGCAACTCAATTCTGTTCCCGACACATGAAACTCACTGTGTCCGCTCGCGAACTTTTTTCGGCACTTCTTCGGTTTTTACACAGCTGAACCACTGGATTCCAGGCTCACGACAGTTGAAACCCATCAACCCTGTTGAAGTTCCTATATTTGGTAATCTCGATAGCTTCTCTAACCAGTCTAGGAATATAGTGGCGTTCTGTCGAGATGACCTGAGGGTTATGTAACTCAATCCAGTGGTTCGATCCTGATTCCAAAAGATGTTGAGCTATGGCCGATTTTTGGGTGTCGTTGTTCTTCACCGCCCTGATATGCTCTGATATTCGACAAGCTACCGTAAGTTTCGTCTGACCGATATACGACTTGCCGCAACTGCAGTCTACTTTATAAACACCAGGCTTTTCCAGCGGAAAGTTGTCCTTGGGTGAACGCAACATCTGAGACACTTTTTTGAAAAATTATGTTCTATCAAATCAAATTACAATACCACCAACCAAAATACAGAAACTTTTTTCTAACAAAAACTACGAATAAATGTCATAGACAACATCTCAGCTCCTTTTATAAAAAGTTGACCCGTGTATCTTGTCATCTTGTTTGCTTTCATTCTTTCATATGTCACTATTGTCACTGATAGCAATAACATCGCTGCTGAGCGAATAATACACGCGTCAGCAACTGTTTACAGGCTCATAAATACTGCTTATGCATTAGCTGATTGACTTCGATAACATGTCGATATGAAGCCGTATCGCATTACATAAAATAACGAAGTAAAGTAGGTACTGTGGCATCTACATAATCCCGAGTCCGGGCCCTTGAGTACGGCCCTGTACAGCGGGGGACCACGCGGGGCGAAGGAGCGGAGGTCACCTAGAAATCCCGTTACATTCAGTGCGCTCGCGACGCCGCGCCAGTGCACCCAGATCGTCCTAGCGAACGGACGTACTGCTTTGTCTCAGCCACCCGTGCTTATAAACTCGCTCGTAAAATCACTATTATCTTATATAACTTAGCTTCAGTTTTACCCTATCACTCTGTATCGTTTCTTCTTCTTTCTAACGTCTGTAATCATCATCTATCCTCATTAAATATCATCTATCGTTCTTCTTGCTGTTTTCATATTCACCGCCGCCTGACTAGCCGCTGGCTACACACTATACACGCATACATCTCCATAGTGGTGACCCCGACGAAGAAATAATGGCGAAGTCCGGTGAAGATCAACTGGAAAATGCCGGTTTGTGTCGAGTGGGCGTGCGGGTACCGCCATTTTGGCCCGAGGAACCGGCCGTTTGGTTTGCGCAAATTGAAGGTCAGTTTATAATTTCCAATATTACTGCCGATTTGACCAAATATCACTACGTGGTTGGTCAATTAGAGCCGCAATACGCGGCAGAGGTGAAAGACGTAATTTTAAATCCGCCGGATAGCGGCCGTTACGAAAAATTAAAAGCGGAACTCATCAAACGGTTGTCCGCTTCACAAGAGCGGAAGCTACAGCAATTATTGACCCACGAAGAACTGGGGGATAGGAAACCATCCCAGTTCATGAGGCATTTGCAGAATTTAGCAGGACCGACGATCCCTGATCACCTAATCAGGCAAATCTGGGCAAATAGATTACCTACCCACATTCAAACGATTATTGCTTCGCAGACCGACAGCCCTCTCCAAACCGTGGCCGAGTTGGCGGACAAGATAAACGACATTTCGACACCGACGCAGCAGGCAGCATGTGCAGCAAGTGAGGCCCCAGGTACTGTGTCAGCCATAGAGATGTTGGTGAAACGGGTCGACGAACTGGCAAAGCAGGTACAAGGCTTTTCAAATAATAATCGATCTCGCAACAACGAACGGAAGGTCCGTAGCCGCTCGACCTCAAGACACAGGTCAAAATCACGAGAACGCCCCGCTGACCATCCGCATTGTTGGTACCATTTCAATTATGGCGGTAGGGCAAGGAACTGCCGGCAGCCGTGCAATTACAAAACGGCGGGAAACGCCGACGGCAGTCATTAGTAGCGGTAGCTGACTGTCCCATATCTTCAGGCCGCTTGTTCATTACTGACCGGAAATCAAAGGCACAATTCCTTATCGACACGGGTTCAGACCTATGCGTATTTCCAAAGTCAGCCGTACGACAGCCTCGAGCAAAGACTAAGTATCAACTGTTTGCCGCAAATGGAACACTTATTCCTACATACGGTTACATACAACTGAACCTGGACTTGGGACTACGACGAGCATTCAGCTGGAGGTTTACCGTGGCTGATGTCACGAAGCCAATAATTGGGGTAGACTTTTTAAGTTTTTACCATCTTCTAGTGGATTGTAGACAGCAACGCCTCATTGATGGGATCACCATGCTCGGCATCAACGCGCCGCAGCCTAGGGATGCATCCGATATTTCATCCATCCGTACCACAGCAGATGATACCGTCTACGACAAGCTGCTTAGAGAATATCCAGACATCACCCGGCCAGCTGGTAAGCCACAAACGCTTAAACATACCACCATGCATCATATCCGTACAAGTCCAGGGCCCCCTGTTTCTAGTCGCCCGCGCCGTTTGGATCCAGAACGACTGAAAATAGCTAAACGTGAATTCGACGAAATGCTGCTAAATGGCACCGCGCGTAGGTCAGAGAGCGCCTGGTCGTCTCCTCTTCATTTAGCTAGGAAAAAAACCGACGGATGGAGACCCTGCGGGGATTACAGAGCCTTGAACGCCCGAACTATTCCGGACCGTTATCCTGTACGACACATCCACGACTTCACGAACGACCTTATAGGTAAAAAAATCTTCTCTACAATAGATTTAGTCAGAGCCTATAATCAACTGCCGGTCTTTAAAGACGATATACCGAAGACTGCCATCACAACGCCGTTCGGGATGTTTGAATTCCCTTACATGACTTTCGGTCTAAGGAATGCGGGACAAACATTCCAACGGTTTATGGACGAAGTGTTGAGTGGCCTAGATTTTGCTTACGGATTTCTTGACGATATCCTCCTTTATTCTTCTGATGAGGAACAGCACCTGGAACACCTCCGTATACTGTTCACACGCCTGAAGGATTACGGCGTCATAGTAAATACGTCGAAATGCTGTTTTGGACAAAACACAGTAAAATTCTTAGGTTTCAGCGTCTCTGCGGAAGGAATCAGTCCTTTAGAATCAAAAACACAGGCAATTCTCGACTTCCCGCCACCTAAAAACACAAAAGAGCTTAGAAGATTCTTAGGAACCTTAAACTTTTATCGAAGGTTTATTCCAGACGCAGCAGCAAAGCAGGCGCCACTAAATGCTATGCTGGCCGGACAAAGCAAAGGTTCAAAGCCGATTGAACTGACGACTGAACAACTGGAAGCCTTCAAAGACTGTAGGTCAAGTATTTCTAAGGCTACTCTGCTGGTGCATCCTGATCCCAGTGCTGAACTGGCTATACAGACCGATGCTTCGGACGTAGCCATCGGTGCTGTCTTACAGCAGCGGAAAGGTAATGACTGGCAACCTATGGCATTTTTCTCAAGAAAGCTCAGCCAATCGCAAAAAAAGTACAGTCCATATGACCGCGAGCTGCTGGCGATATACGACGCCATACGTTACTTCCGCTACATGGTGGAAGCGAGACCATTCATCATCCTGACTGATCACAAACCACTTACGTTTGCTTTCACCACACGAAGAGACAAATGTTCACCGCGACAATTTAGATACTTGGATTTTATCTCACAATTTTCAACTGACATTAGATTTGTCGCAGGTAAAGACAACGTAGTAGCTGACACTCTTTCCCGCATCGAAGAAATAGCTACGCCCCTAGATTACCACAGCCTAGCCCGAGCCCAGGAGACAGACACAGAGCTACAAGCGCTACTTGTGGATGGATCCAGTCTACAACTGCATAAGGTTTCCCTACCTGATGCCACAACGCAAGTATACTGCGACACTTCCACATCTAATACACGACCATACATTACTTGTGCCTTTCGACGTCAAGTTTTTGAATCACTTCATAACCTCAGTCATCCCGGCGTTAAAGCGACAGTACAATTAGTAACTTCTAGATTTGTTTGGCCGGGCATAAGGCGTGACTGTCGACAATGGGCTAAGGAATGTCACCAATGTCAACGGTGTAAAACCACAAGGCATACGACCGCACCGTTTACAGAGTTCAAAGCACCTTCAGCTCGCTTTCAACACATACATATGGATATTATAGGTCCCTTACCTTTGTCTGTTTCCCACAGGTACTGCCTCACGATAGTCGACCGGTACACACGTTGGCCTGAGGCGTACCCCCTCGCCGACATCACGGCCGACACCTGCGCGTCAGCCTTCATCTCTGGCTGGGTCGCACGGTTCGGCTGTCCCGCACGAATCACCACCGATCGTGGCCGCCAATTCGAGTCACGTCTCTTCAAGTCCATCGCGGCACTGATCGGTGCCGACCACCTTACAACGACTGCTTACCACCCGGCCGCCAATGGCTTGGTGGAACGTCTACATCGGCAACTCAAGGCCGCCATCGCCTGTCACGCATCATTGCAGTGGACCGAAGCTCTTCCGATGGTGCTACTGGGCATTCGAAGCGCATGGAAAGACGACATCCAATCATCAGCAGCGGAGCTTGTCTATGGTGAGCCTCTACGCTTGCCTGGGCAGTTTTTCAACACGGCATTAGACGAGGAAGTTAATGTCACTGATTTCGCCGATCGCCTACGCAGTCGCATGAGCAAACTAGCACCAACACCGACTTCGTGGCACTCACCTCGTCCTTTCTATATACCGAGAGACTTGTTTACCGCGACGCATGTATATCTACGCCAAGGGCCAGTCCGACGTCCACTCCAAGCACCATACGCCGGCCCGTACAAAGTCATGCGCCGAGGCTCCAAAACATACGACATAAAAGTACAGAATAAGGTGCAAACTGTTACCATAGACAGACTGAAACCGGCGTACACAGCGGACGACAACGTCACACTACTACCAACAACTCCAATACCAACACCAACACCAGTACCGATGTCAACGCCAGCGCCAACACCAGCAACTACGACTAGGGTGACACCTCCCGCCGCAACAGCTCCAATCCTAGTTCCAGCTCCCGACGGCCTATCTTCAAACACTAGTAAGAAGACCAAGAGCGGGAGGACTGTGAGGTTTCCCGACTACTATCGATCGTAGTCACGATCTCGGCAGGGGAGTACTGTGGCATCTACATAATCCCGAGTCCGGGCCCTTGAGTACGGCCCTGTACAGCGGGGGACCACGCGGGGCGAAGGAGCGGAGGTCACCTAGAAATCCCGTTACATTCAGTGCGCTCGCGACGCCGCGCCAGTGCACCCAGATCGTCCTAGCGAACGGACGTACTGCTTTGTCTCAGCCACCCGTGCTTATAAACTCGCTCGTAAAATCACTATTATCTTATATAACTTAGCTTCAGTTTTACCCTATCACTCTGTATCGTTTCTTCTTCTTTCTAACGTCTGTAATCATCATCTATCCTCATTAAATATCATCTATCGTTCTTCTTGCTGTTTTCATATTCACCGCCGCCTGACTAGCCGCTGGCTACACACTATACACGCATACATCTCCATAGTACCTTACAGGGTGTAAAAATATCCTTCACAAATCCGTCATCTACGCATTCTGTACCAGGGCTTTAAATACCGGTAAATTTTCATAACGTTACCTTGTATTGACTGAGTTAAAGTTATTAATAAAATAACGGTAATCGATTTAACGTTATTTATGCGACTATTAATTTTAACGTTATTTTAAACGGGTGAGATGTAAGTAGTGGGGCCTGAGGCGTGCGGCGCCGCTGGAGCCCGCCCTCGCGCCTCTCAGATGCCGTGCCGATCAAAACGTTGCCTGAATCTGCCTGATTCTTACCCACAGAACGGCAACGTAGCTAAATTAACGTTAGTTATCGTATTTTTGTTAATGTTAATTAACGTTATATTACTGGTAATGTAATAACATTACCAGTAACGAAAACGTTACAAAAATTTAACGTTACTTAATAAAGTAACGTTAAATTTTTGTAACGTTGTTAAGTATAACATTGAAATTTAACGTTACGTAACGGTTATTATTTTGTTATTTGGTAACGTTAACAAGCCCTGTTCTGTACATCAAACTAAGTAAATTTGCGCAACAATAATTGCTGGGAAACGAATTTTATTTTTGGTGTACACCATGTATTTAGCGCATAATTGATTGGTCTGTCATTGCTTTACTTTTTATTCTTTTTACCTATTATGGTCTATTAATTTTATTCTAGATAAGTGCATCATCTTCACATATAATTAATAATTAATGTATACAAATATTGTTAACATTTTAAAAGATTAAGTATGGAGTTTCTTGCCCATTCTTCTCCATACGTAACTACCTTTTGGAAGGGGCAACTAGATAGAATCAATTAATTATTTTTGTAAATTTTGACGTTCAAAAGTGCCTGTTATGTGCCTATTTGAAATAAATGATTTGACTTTGACTTTGGTGTGAAAATTCGTTGTTTCCGGTAGTGCAAAACGTAGTTAACGCACGCAGAACATTATGCTTAAGGGTGCATGCAACGGTACAGGCACAGTATAAATTACGTCTTCATAGAAAACGGCCGACACGACGCCCTTCAAAATCTCAGTGTATACCAGTACGCAACAGCCTCAAGTGCGCGGCAGTTACGCACGGACGCGGAACGTTTATCTACCGAGCGGCTTTAGGTACATATTTCAAGGTCACTACTGAGATGTAATACTGTAACTTATTTATACTGTGGTACAGGGGCCGTGGAGGTAGGTAAAGTTAATTTATAACATACTAGCTTCTGCCCGCGACTTCGTCCGCGTGAAATTACGGCCCACCCATCGCGTCGCATCCCGTCGCTCGCCCAGGCTATAATTTCGTTATCGCTTAGCATTCTTTCTAACTTTTGTTATTTTCGCTTGGCTCCTAATATAACCTATAGCCTTCCTCGATAAATGGGCTATCCAACACTAAAATATTTTTTTCTATTCGAACCAGTATCTAGTTCCTGAGATTAGCGCGTTCAACCAAACAAACAAACTCTTCAGCTTTATAATATAGCTGACCCGCGCACTTCGTCTGCGTCACCTAAGAGAGAGTGTTTTCTACTTATTTTGTTACGGAGTTATTTTAAAATTATGATATCTCCTAAGATGTTGATTGAAATCAAGTGATGTCAAGGACAATTTTGTTTACATTTAAATATTTATGATTAATAACATATTTATTTGGATAAGGATTAATATTATGTTGATAAAACTCCTTCGCAAATAATGCATTAATTTCGAAAAAAAATGTTTACCATAAAAAAGGTTATAGTGAGTCAATCTTAAAAGATAGACATATGCTGTCGTGGACTTTTTTTTATAACTTTTAAAGAAGAACAATTCCATCGAACATGATATTTGCGTAACTTAAACCGTTTACGCAGCGCACGCAACGGAAGCTCTCAAAAAGGAATAATTTTACCCGTTTTTGCAACATTTTTCATTTATGCTCCGCTCCCATTAGTCGTAGCGTAATGTTATATAGCCTATAATATTTCTCGATAAATGGACCATCCAACACAAAAATAATTTTTCAATTCCAACCAGTAGTTCCTGAGATTAGCGTGTTCAAACAAACAAACAAACAAACTCTTCAGCTTTATAATATTAGTATAGATTTATAAGGTTGTTTTCGTGAAAAAACATCAGATAGATAAAGTTGGAATTTTGATCATCAATATCTCAATAACCTGAAGGTTCCCAGGTATGGTTCAGGACAAAAAAGTGATCACAATGACGGGAAGAACACGTGACTTTCGCGTATTTTTACACCCGTTATTTAAAAGGGGGCTTAAAGAGAATTTGCCAATCGTAATAATTGATTTTTCATGAAATTGAGAAGACGCAGGGCGTTTGCCCACTTTTCCGTATCCGGTTCATGTTCGATTCGTCTTCGTTTCTGATCCGATTTGGGCAACCTAGTAATTATATGACCGTTTGTGTACTCATGGGTACGGTTCGTGATTCGTCCATAGAATAGAATAGAATAATTAATTCACACCATAAAAATTCAATTACTAGGATGGCCAAACCGGATCAACTAGAATTTTTTTTTTTGTTTCAAAGCCTTTATTTCAAATATTAGGCACATAAATGGCACTTTCGAACGTCAAAATTTACACGGAAATAAACTTGATTCTACCAACATAGAATAGAATACTCTCATTGCACACCATAAAGATTCAATTACTAGGATGGCCAAACCAGATCAACTAGAATCAATTTTATTTCCGTGTAAATTTTGACGTTCAAAAGTGCCATTTAATCATGTGCCTATTTGAAATAAACGCTTTGACTTTTGAATTTTACCGAGAATTATGGACTTAGGCCAGTTACCAGAAAAACAACACAAACTTTTCATGACTACGCCATAGTGGCATGTAGGCGTATCCAACGTCCCAGTATGGGGCCGTCTCACTTATCTTATTGGTTTCAGGATGCGGTTAGGGATGACGCGTACCCTGTGCATGATGGATGCGCAACGCTTGATGATGGCGTGAAAGCCATCTATTCTCGTCACTGCGAACATAATAACTGCAGTAGCACGGCAACTACACCAAAGTCAAAGCATTTATTTCAAATAGGCACATAAAAGGCACTTTCGAACGTCAAAATTTACACGGAAATAAAATTGATTCTAGTTGCCCCTTCCAAAAGGTAGTTTCGCATGGAGAAAAATGGGCAAGAAACTCCAACGTTATTCTTTTAAACTGTTTGACAATACTTTGTATACATCAACTAGCTTCTGCCCGCGACTTCGTCCGCGTGAAATTTCGGGCCACCCATCGCGTCGCATCCCGTCGCTCGCCCACGCTATAACTTCGTTATCACTTAGCGTTCTTTCTGACTTTTGTTCTTTTCGCTTGGCTCCTAAGGATCTCATCACCATCATCATTTCAGCCGAAAGACGTCCACTGCTGGACATAGGCCTCCCCCAATTGGGGGGGTTTGCCATAATCGCCACGCTTGGCAGGCGGGTTGGCGATCACAGTATGGTGTTAAAAATAAATAGAGAACGCTGCTGCCCATTCTCTAGTAAATCCCTTAGTCGCCTTTTACGACACCCACGGTAGGAAATGAAATGGAGCTATTCTTTACGTCCGGCACGGCGGCACCACACGGAACTAAGGATCTAACGTGATGTTATACGAGTATAGCCTTCCTCGATAAATGGGCTGTCCAACACTGAAATATTTTTTCTATTCGAACCAGTATCTAGTTCCTGAGATTAGCGCGTTCAACCAAACAAACAAACTCTTCTTTATACTGTACTGTATAGCTTTATAATATAGCTGACCCGCGCAACTTCGTTTGCGTCACCTAAGAGAGAGAGTGGTTTAAGGGTTTAAGTAATGAATTTACTACTTATTTTGTTACGGAGTTATTTTAAAATTATGATATCTCCTAAGATGTTGATTGAAATCAAGTGATGTCAATGACAATTTTGTTAACATTTAAATACTTGTGATTAATAACATATTTATTTGGATAAGGATTAATATTATGTTGATAAAACTCCTTCGCAAATAATGCATTAATTTCGAAAAAAAATTGATTACCATAAAAAAGGTTATAGTGAGTCAATCTTAAAAGATAGACATATGCTGTCGCGGACTTTTTTTTAGAACTTTTAAAGAGCAACAATTCCATCATACATGATATTTGCGTAACTTAAACCGTTTACGCAGCGCACGCAACGGAAGCTCTCAAAAAGGAATAATTTTTCCCGTTTTTATAACATTTTTCATTTATGCTCCGCTCCTATTGATCGTAGCGTGATGTTATATAGCCTATAATATCTCAATAAATGGACTATCTAACACAAAAAGAATTTTTCAATTCCAACCAGAAGTTCCTGAGATTAGCGCGTTCAAACAAACAAACAAACAAACAAACTCTTCAGCTTTATATATTAGTATAGATATAGATTAGTATAGATATAGATTATATCATTACATGGTGAAGACGATGTACCCAGAATAAAATTACTATACCACAACAGGTAATAAAAATAAATAAATTAAGCAATGACGGATAAATTAATTACATCAACACTCTGAAAGTATTTGTGTATTGGACGCTGCATGTATAGAACGACTGACAGTACGCTGTAAATGGTGTAGCCTTTACTTCAGTCGTGCATTTTCTGTCTGCGAGCCAACATATTGTAGCGGACAGCCAACGCCCTGCGTTCACGCTCAGTAGCCAGACTGTATTTTAGGTCTTCAGAAACCCAGAAAAAAAAAAGAAACGATATGCGTAGGCATTTTTTGAAATTCCTTTCATTTTGGATTTATTACGATAAAACACTTCCAGCACTTCTTACGTTCTTGTTCCAAGGAAGTAGTCGTCTTCCATCGCATGTTGCGGGAACCATTGGCTTATTTTTATTTTAGAAAAAATCGGGGGCGTGCAAGGGTTAATTAACAACAAGCCTTAATTCGTTTACGTAACTGGAACTTCACAAAAGAATGTTTTGTTGTTACATTGTAGACGATGCTGCCGCGTTCCTTGCCACAAAATGTAAATACTTCTCGTTTTAATTTAAATCTTGTTTCGTCTTTACGTGTAATTAAAAGTACAATTTTGTGTTCGCGGTAGGTTTGATTATGTTTAAATTGTTTTACGACGCATGTCAAGCACGCAGCTTGGCGGGATATTTTCTTTGCGGTATTTGATTGAAATAATTTGACAAAGACTGTCTACCTCGTTAGCTTAGTGATTGCAAGTATTAAGTACTGCTGAGCCTGAGGTCTTGGGTTCGATTCCCGGGTTAGGCGAAATGTTATTGTGTCTATCTGGAATTTCTCAGTAGCAGCCCGGAGCACTATGTGGAGGCGCGTAAGAGAGCCTGGCCATAAAGAAATTTTGTAAAAATCTGCGTAGGTACTTGTATTATATCTCAAACTGTAGCTAAGAAGTTAATCTACTATATTATATATAAAAATATGTGGTGGCTCAAAGTCAAAGTCAAAGTCAAATCATTTATTTCAAATAGGCACGTCAAAAATTACATAAATAGTTAATTGATTCTAGTTGCCCCTTCCAAAAGGTAGTTATGTATGGAGAAGAGTGTGCAAGAAACTCCATACTTACTCTTTTAAAATGATAACAATAGTTTTTGTACATTAATTAATAATTATAGGTGAAGACGATGTACCTAGAATAAAAATAAAAATTACCACAATAATTGATAAAAAGAATGAAAGTGAAGTAATGACAGAAAAATTAATAAATGCGATAGGTACCATGGTGCTCACATATTTACAAACATTGTATATGATTTTCCAAAAATTTTAACATACAATAAGTCAATGTGTGAGTTAAATTATATTAATTACAGAAAATAAAATTAATATGATAAAAATTATAAATTACACAGTTAAATAAACAACCAGTTTGATTTTGTCTAGACTCTAATTGTCCTATGGAGTAGGACCAGCATGTTTCCAAGCATTCTTATCTTGGATATAATCCTCTAATTTGTAATAAATGCTAGTTTACTTGTGCTTTTAATATGATGGCTGTGGTTTCAATATTCTGCGTACAAACCTACATTTGTAGCTGGAATGTATGGGAGAACTTGTTTCTCAACTACAATGTTAAGTTTCTTCTTGGGATAAATTCATCCCATATGCGGACTTCATTGTCAATTTTTCTTCGCTACATTCACTTCACTAACTTCAATAACACTTCACATTTTATTAAAATATTTTTCTTAAATTACACAATTACACAATTTACCAACGAAAACATCAAGATCGCACAAGTTAATGCATCTTCTGAGGACATTTTTGTCGCATTACACCCCCAGTTACTTTGTATACCTACTTATTATATAAACTGTAAATCCAACCTTACTAAGCACGGTACCTAATTAATGTGTCACAGCGTGAAGCTATTAATTCTTATCCCATTTATGCATAGTGGCCCGTTTTTGTCCTGTAAATCAGGTTATGGAAAACCAGCGAGTATGTAAATGAAAACGTTTATTTTCTACGTCTAGCGCCATAAATCGAATAGTCAAAGTATTCCGACTAAAATAATAAAAATAAAAAATAACAATAATAATAATTACTGGTCATAATTACATAATTACTGAAAATATAATATAATAAAATATAAATAAAATAAAATAAAATATAAATAAAATATAAATAAATATAAATAAAATGCTCTGTACCGATTGAAAAATATATTACCAGCGAGCACTAAGACAATGCTTGTGCAGTCCTTAATTTTCCCAATCATCGATTATGGTGATGTGTGCTACTATGACCTGAATGCAGATCTCCTCGACAAACTTGACCGTCTTCTCAATAACTGCATTCGATTCGTTTTCAATCTGCGTAAATATGATCATGTCTCTGCGCATCGGTCGCTTCTAAAGTGGTTGCCCATTCCCCAGCGCAGAGAGCAAAGGGCGCTGACCACCTTGTTTTCATTTCTTGACTCTCCATCTTCCCCTCGTTACCTAGCCCCCCACTTTCAGTACATTTGCGCCAACCACAATAGAAATCTTCGTTCATCTCACAATCGTCTTCTTCAATGTCCCACTCACCGCACAGACTTCATTCACTCTTCCTTCTTCATACAGTCTATCTCTCTGTGGAATGCGCTCCCCCAGGAAATCAGGATGGCAACCAACCGATTATCTTTTAAAGTAAAAGTTCGTGAGCATATTCGCAAGAAGCTGGCAGTATCATCATAACGGTAATGTTTTCCCATTGTGTGATTTATTTGTTTTAGTATACATATTTATGTGTATTTATTTGTGCTTATATTTATATATAATAAGATTTATATATTTAATTTATAGTTTGTAATAGGTTTATGTATATCTTTATATTTAAATGAATATTTATTCCTCAATTTTCGCTATTGCACCTACTACTGTATGTCTCTGCATCACCCAAGGGTTGACTGGTAGAAAATGCCTATGGCATTAAGTCCGCCTCTGTACATGTTTTTGTGCTTAAAGTATTAAATAAATAAATAAATAAATAATAATTACATAATTACTGGCCCAAGTCATGACCTGATTTTTGGTAAAAAAGTCCGGTTCTGCTGAGAATAATGTAAGTAATATTTTTTTTTTCGTAAATATACCTGTTTTGTTGTTTTTATTACAAAATCAGATAGTTTACCTATCTCATAACAGTTTAAGTGCTCGGAAACAAATGTTTTATTACACAGAAATAGTTACAAAACATTTGTGGGTCGCTAACGACCCCTTGGGAAGAAGAAGTTTAAGTTTACTTATAGTTTTGTTTTAAGTGTTTTAATAAAAAAAATCTTGTTTAACTTTTCTACACACTGTGTCTACATTTCTTATTCAACTTTCATCTCGCACGTCTGCTGGAAGAAATTTCTTTTGAAATAAGCAGTACCTTTGTGCTCTTCTATGTTAATATATTGTCCTGTCAAGTATTTTGTGTGTACATAAATAAATAAATAAATAAGAATATTTATTTGCTATTTTTAGCATAAAGCACAGCGAAGTGGTGTCAATTTACATGCAAAATGCTTTTCAAACCTTCATTCTTGAATTTTGTCTTAAATTATGTTGGTAAATAAAGAATAAATTAAATAATGGCATTTCTATTCATCATTCATTTAAATTAACACATTTGACCCAGGGGTCGTTTTCGACCCGTTAAAAAAAACACTCCTCTCCACTGCCACCTTAAATCTTCACTTGCAGTCTTCATGAGAACACATCAGGTCATATTTAAAAATGAAAGATATCGGAGAATAAAAATAGTTCTGGACATTTAACCTCTCGTATGTCGTAATTAGAGACACAAAGTCAAAGTCAAAGTCAAATAATTTATTTCAAATAGGCACGAAGATGCACTTTTGAACGTCAAAAATTACATGAATATTTAATTGATTCTAGTTGCGCCTTCCAAAATGTAGTTATGTATGGAGAAGAATGGGCAAGAAACACCATACTTACTCTTTTAAAATGTTAACAATAGTTTGTATACATTAATTAATATTTATAGGTGAAGACGATGTACCTAGATAAAAAAATAAAAAATATAAAAAAAATAATCAATATTACTTACCACTTATTGGTAAAAATAATGAAAAGTGAAGTAATAACTGTTATGGTGCTCACATATTTACAAACATTGTATATGATTTCCCAAAAAAATAAAAAATAAAAACAACATATAGTGTCAGTGTGTGAGTTAAAATATTAATCACAGAAAATAAAATTAAAAACCCATTGTGTCTCGCGTAGATCTACGTTCCGGCGTTATATGAAGGGTTAAGGGTTATTGCTGTATCGGTATTGCCAGCTAAGAAACCACAATACATTTTAAATAATAGTCAGTAAGACATCTGGGATATTCTGTTTATCGACCTCTCCTAGTCATATTGCTTAGTATTACAGCATCGTGTATTTCATCCCCTTAGCAGAGACATACCCAATCAAATTAAATGTGGCGTAAAATTTTACTGTCTCTTTAAGTATGCTGTTTACGTTAAATTAAATGAGTATAGATGTTTTTCCCTTAGGAGAGCGGGATCTTCAGTAATTACACTATAAATAACTTGTCTATTCTTGAGCAAAAAATATGCTGTTTTGACTATCTATACTAATAATAGGTCTTTACCTATGTAATTGGAGAATCTATAACCAGCATTTTCAGATTTAATTATCTGTTAATTGGCGCGCCATTCGAAATTCAAATATATTTTATTCTAAAGCCGTGTTAATTTAATTTCAAATTCAGTCGTTTGTTTTTAGATAGTTTTTTGTTTTTTGTGAAATTGTGGTAGTTTTTGGGGCATTGGATAAACTGAAAATTCGTACAATTTTCGAATATGAGTTCCTACGTGAAAATACCGCTGCGCAAACAACACGAAACATTAACGACGTGTACGGGCCTAACACTGCTTACATAAGCCCGGTTCATTATTGGTTTAATCGTTTTAAATCAGGAAATTTTGAGTTGAAGAACGAGCCTCGCGGTCGGCCGGTAACCATTGTCGACAACGACGAATTGAAGGCGATAGTGGAAGCCGATCCAACTCAATCTACGGCTGAGCTTGTTGCGGGCCTTGGAGTTAGTGTCAAAACAATATTGAAGCACTTGTGTCAAATCGGAAAGATAAAAAAGCTAGATAAGTGGGTGCTACACGAACTAAGCGACCAACAGCGAGACTTACGCGTCGAAGCATGCATAGCACTACTGAATCGGCATAGAAACGAGGGAATTCTTAATCTAATTGTTACCTGCGATGAAAAGTCGATCCTGTACGACAACCGTGTAAGCGTTCGTCTCAGTGGGTGGACCCGGGTACAGTATCTAATCAGTGCGCTAAAAATGATTACTCATAGGAAGATGATGGTGACTGTCTGGTGGACCAGTGCCGGACTTGTATATCACAGCTTCTTACCGAATAGCAAAACAGTGACGGAAGATGTCTATTGCCAATAATTGCAAAAAATGCTGGAGAAACTCGCAATTCATCAACCAAGACTGGTCAATCGCTCTTCCCCAATGCTTCTCCACGAAAAGGCGCGAGCTTACACTTCACGACAGTCCATCGCAAAGCTACAAGAGTTACAGCTGGAAGCTGTCCATCACCCACCGTACTCATCAGACCTTGCCCCAACAGATTTCTACTTTTTTCAAAATTTAGGCAATTTTTTAAGTGGGAATGAATCAAACCCTAGAGGGAGTACAAAACGCTTTCGCTGACTTCATCGCCTCCCATCCGACAAAATTCTGTAGTAAAAGGATAAACAAACTGCCATCAAAATGGCAAAATGGTATGAACCAAAAAAAAAATTTGGGCACTGGTTAAAAACTTATCCTGTATAGGGGTATTCTCTGGATTCCGACTGGTAGAGTAGGATTGAAAAATTCGTTTTGCATTTGATAACCCAATTCTTGAGGAAGGTTATAAGCTATTTAAAATCACGCTGTGGAGTCCCTTAGGGCGTGGACACATGTCTACGGTACGGCACCGGCCACCGTTTAACATCACGATGCCGCTACCGGGAGACGGCACGACGTCGTGCCGCGGCACGGTGCCGTGTACGTTGCACTGCGGCCACAAGGCAGCAACCATCGTTCAATTTTTGTCTTAATATGGACCGCGAAAGCCGTGTGTGCCGTTACACGGTGGCCGGTGCCGTACCGTAGACATTTGTGTCCACGCCCTTAGGAGCCAAGTAAAAAGAAAGACCTCAGAAAAAACGCGAAATGAAAACAAAATAATATCGTGGACGGGCTATGTGTCGGGGAACAAGAAATTTCAAGCGGTCGAAGTCACGGGCAAAAGCTAGTTATTATATAACATGGTACTTACGTGAATTTTACGTAGGTAGTATTAAATAATCACCTCAAAAGCAAACAATTTTTATAATTCCAGCTAAATTACAGCGCTCTGGCCAAAATTTACTTGCATAGTTTCTGTAAAGTTAGCAGCGCTAGATTAAGCTAGCGCGGGGCCTGTAGCTAATTCTACCAAGGTAAAATTCTATCAATTGTCCTATGGTAGAAATTAGGAATTGACTTGAAAATTTTAGCACCTTGGATAGGTAAGGTTTTTCTTTCTATCATGCATACTGAAATAGGAGGTAACGGAAATTAAGGCGAGGTCCTTCGAGCGTGCATTTTTGTTCTAGAGGTGGCAGCTGGGCGCGAGTAAATTGTGCCGTGAATTTCGTGAATTTTGGGTTGAAAATTATATGTTTTACGATATTAACAATGTTAAACCCGACGGACATTACATCATCATAGACGTTTATTTTGATGTGATTTTCAATACATAATGTGGTTATAATATTGAAATAAAAAGATTTTAATCTACAAAATAAGGTTATGTTTGGATTTTTTTTCTATCGAGCATACTTTATCTAATTATATAACGAGTGCCCGACGTACCCACAGAAAGGTCTCAAAAGAAACATACAATTTTTTCACGTGTTAAAATAATACCGTTACACTACCGTTTTAAAATAATATTACATTAAAATTACATTTCCTAGAGGTTAACTTGAAGAACCTCGCCTTAAAATGCAAGAGGGAGTGAAGCGAGTTCGAAAATTTTAAGCACCCCGCCTCTTGTAGTTTCTTTCGACTATTCATACAGAAATGGGAGTTACTTTGTCCGACTTATACAGGAAAACAGAAGAATAAAGAGAAATTAGAATGCGATTTGTAACATAATTTATAACATATTGCTTCGGAGAGGTTAGATTTCTTTTGACCGTTCAAACATTCCATTGGACCTACCGGTGGTAACAAGATTTGCTTTTTTGTACGTCCAAGCGCGGGGCCCCCTAAAGCGCGGGGCCTGTAGCATTTTCTACACCTGCTACGTGGCTAATCTGGCCCTGAAAGTTAGCTGGGTATATCATTCAACGTCAGCCAATGTGGCTAATTCTAGCTATTTAATGTACTTCCTCCGAGAGCCGGAAGTTTATTACTATTGTAGCTATAACTCACATTCTGAGTGAATTATTATGTAGGAATCGTTAAGACATTTTCCGGCAAAGATGGAACAATATGTGGTTTAGGTAAAGGTCGGAGGTCGGTTCGGTAGTACCTAGGTACCTACTTAAGGCAAGCTCAAAACCACTTAAGGCTTTAAAGTGCTCCTAAATTATTTAGCACTTAAAGATTAGTGGTCTTAACGTAACCCACACATTTCAGTAGAATAGAGCAATTAATCCAAAAACAAACATGTAGGTAACACACCACATTTCTGTCTAACCCATCGGGGGAAATAGGCGCGATGTTCTATTTAGTTACATTCATACATAATACAAGTTAACATACTGGTAAGTAGGTAATAATAATCTATACTCCATTTGAAATAAGATTAGATATTTAATTATACTCTGAAAAAAAAAAAAATGCACTCCAATCAAGTGACTTTTTAGCTTGATTGACGATATCTTGTTTAGATTAATCAAAATCTTAGTTAAGTTGATCATCACGACATGATTGCAGCACACCGAAAAAAATGTTTACTTATACATAACCAAACTTTCGTCAACATGTACCTAACACAAGAAAGTGACCACATAACCTTATGCAACATACCAAAACCTGTGCTGGCAGTTGTGTATCACTTTTATTAAATCAAGTTAACTTTTATAAAGTCTTGTCAAACTTTGATTATTCCTGAAATACCCGAAGTAGTTAGGCTAAATATTTTTTTCAGTGCAATAGTAGTTCAAATGATTGAACGCTCAAACAAGTTTCTCGATTACCCTTAACATGACATAATTGTAGAAAAGTTAAAAAAGAGACAAGCTAAAAAAATTTTACCTGTAACAAAGTTAGTTGTGTCAATCAAGCATTTTGGTTACTTCAATAAAGATCATTGAAACTTTAATCTAATAATCTTGGTTGGAGCAACTATGTTTTGACTTGATTGCTGCAAATAGGTTTTGTGATAACTCCAATCAAGATCCCGTTACAAATCTCAATCAAATAAAAGTAGTAGCTGTGATCATTGTGCTTGATAGGCTCAGATGCAAACAAGTTACTTAGTCAATCTAAACAAAATCTTGTTTGTGGCAACTACTTTTTTTTTTGTACTTTTTTTAGAGTCCGTTCAACAGATTTTGACTTATATTCCGTAGGATGATATTAAAAGCAAAAAAGCGGTTACAATACCAACTGTTTACTGCAGCTGCCACTTGTCATGCCACCAACGTAATAGAAGTCAAAATCGGTTTAACAAACTGTAAAAAAGATTTATTTAAATATCTAATATTATTTCAAATGGAGTTATCTATATAAAATAACAAACTATGTAACTGAATTAATGCACGTTTTGAAAGTAATTTGTTCAGAATCGTTGACTGAATCGATTTCTGTCATTGTATATATATGTAATTTTTTATCCCAAAAAATAATTGAAACTACGTAAATTACATTCACATTTCCACTGTACTTATGTTCTATGTTAGAGGGTTTGGTTTCCGCACTTAGTCCTTCAGATGGACCATTGTGCGTGGGTCATGGCGGCCGTCGGTGGTTATTCCAACCAGCTCACCTCCTTCCAGAAGCTAATCACGTCTCCTGGTCTGTTCAGAACTTTCTGATCTGGGTGACGCCTGTGCATTCGAAGAGCACATGCGCAACGGTTTCATCCACCTCCATGCAGGCCCTGCACAGAGGGCTGTCCGTTATCCCTATTGTGTGGAAATGTTTGTTTAGCGAGCAGTGTCCCGTGATGGTCCCCGTCACCAGGCGCAGACCGTTCCTGTCCAGGCGTAAAAGGCGCCTGGTCAGCCTACCATCCAAGGAAGGCATAGCCTCTCTGGACTGCCTGCAGCCCGGTGTGGAGGTCCACCAGTTCACCGCTTGTGTGTGGGTGAAATCCTGTAGCCACCTGCGTAATTGGTTGAAGGGGATGGGTATGACAGGAGCGAGTCCATATGCCGACGTGCTGGATGCCCTTCTTGCCAGTTCGTCAGCTGCGTCGTTACCCAGAGATCCGCTGTGTCCTTTTATCCATTGTAGTGTCACTGTGTTGCGGTTGGGCACCGTTGCTCGTTGGGCACTGTACCTACAGTCAAAACAAACCAAAATGGATGAGCTACCTACTCCGCTAGACCCTTATACGTGAGCGACTGTGTGCGTGCGTAGATTTTTAATGTGACCACAATTTTCTCCCACAATCAGCATAACTAATTTAATAATTATACAATGTTTTATACATAACTAGCTTCTGCCCTGAGCCTTGTGAAATTTCCCCCGTTCCCCAATCCGTTCTCCAGATATCATCAAAAAGCCATTCTGTACAAAATGTATGAGAAAGTGAATCTTCTACATCATTTATTTTTTTAGTGGATTTTTGCAGTTTTAATAGTTATCTGCTATTCGGGGCGGAGACAAATACAAGATCATAAAAATCGGTGTTAATAACTTGACTTTGTTTTATATATTAGGATAATACAAATTCAGTGTATGTATTATGATTAACATAATATTCTAATTGGGGTATTTGTTAGTGTGCGTTAATTCCGTGATATGTTGTATATAAAAATCAATTGCCTTACGTTAGTCTCGCAAAACTCGACCAATTGTGATGTAACTTTGGTAAGTTGTTGTGTGCGTGCCGGAAAAGGATCCAAACAAAAAAAAATATATGAAAAAGGCCTTGCAACGCATGCCAGTGCTAGTTGTTTTATAAAAACAACAGACACTCAAAATACTCCCTCGCCATTTCTTAATAACCTTAATAATTTTATAGGCGGCCCCAAAACATAAATACGAAACTCCTGTTTTGAAACAAGGAACGAAACGAGCCCTGAGACAGACATTATTTATCAGCGTACGAAAAATTTCCGCCATTTTCCCAAGTTTGGGAACGCGGTGAATGTACAGTACGTTCACTTTGTTACTGTTTAATTAAATGTCGTCATATAATTAATTAAGTGCACATCTCGTGGGTATATTGGCTTTGTGTTTGAAGACAGGTACCTAAGTACTCCATATTAATTTCAAATTGCAATAATAAAAGGGATTTATCACAATCCCTTAATATTGTCTCTTTGATATCAATTAAAAACGACCGCTGACGAAAAACATTGATGCTGGCGAACAAAAAAGCTATGGTGATGGAGATTTTTCATAATAATCACGCTTTGGAGCCGATTTGGTGATCGCTGTACTACCTACATTTTTTATACATTTCCACTGTTCATCTGTGATCACGGACAGAAAAAGGGTCATTATGACTATCAGTCTAAGCAAGCTTTTACGGCACCAATCAGACCCCCATAGAATGTCTTACCATTTGACGTAAACCACACAAATCCATGACAGTAACAGAACAGAAACTTTGCCGCCCTTATCTAATTCCTTAATCCATTCTTAGCTAGCTATTAAGAACAATATACCTAAGTAGGCCTATTCCGTTCAAATACGGCTTCCGTGAAAGTTCCCAAACAAAAGATTAACCGTGGCAATCAGCTCGCCACGAGGTATTGATCTTCGTAGCCCCGAGTCACAAAACCGATCAGTATACAGAAGGTCGGCTCCATACAACGAGCGAAAACGCAAGCACACATAAACACGGCTCACGTTCAGCGTTCGGCATTAATTTAATATAGATCGGTTTATAACAAACGATTAGATATTTGCACATTCTTTAATTTCCAAATTGTTTTTGTATAATAAAAAACAGGGATAGAGCATTTTTCGTTAGTTTATATATTACTAAAGGTCTCTGCACACAGCGGGCGCGGCGCGGCGGGACGGGACGCCGACGCGACGCTGAGCAGTTGTAATGTACTAGATATTACGGAGGACGCCACACAGAGCGTCACGTCGCGTCGCGTCGAGCCGGACGGCTCTGTGTGGCGTAGTCCGCACTGCGCCCGCTGTGTGCAGAGACCTTTACACGTCAAGAATATCAAGTACAGAATGCTCTTGCTCTTGTTCTGGTTCTATTTTCGTTTCGTCTAAACCTACTTTGAGACACTTTGAGTTTGCCATAGGATACCTACGCGTCTATCTGTGTGTGTATGTGCCAGCCTTCTGTACCTTTACTTTATTTTGTTCCGGGGGGAAACCTTCATGTGGCGCCCGGGCTTTGGGGATAAGACCGGGCATTGAGGGATTTTTACCTTACTAAAACCACCCCGGTGGTCACCATCTGCACATGGAAGGGGCACCGTTACCTCTTTAAAAAAAACTGATCCGAAACCCCCTCTGTGCAACGCCTGTCAAGGCACATCTCTGGGGAGACTTTAAAAGGGTCTCCCCAAAACCTGACTGTGCAAGGCAGCACATGCTCACTGTGCGCCGTCTTCTCTGAGGTCAGTAGGCGGACAGAGGCCCCACTCTGAGCACCCGTGACCAGCCTTCTGTACCTATCTATTCTGTGGTATTGATCTTCATAGCCCCGAGTCACGAGCTACGAGCTACGCTTACAGAAATCCGATCACACTTATCTATATCGAACCACGGCGCGCGGCGGGTGGAAACAGAAGGTCTTACTTTCTTAATGTTGATTTCTGAGGGTCTACCCTTTTAAAATGATAAAAGATACTTTTCCAATGAAAATGTCTACTTTTTAGGGTTCCGTAGTCAACAAGGAACCTTTATAGTTTCGCCATGTCCGTCTGTCTGTCTGTTTGTCTGTCCGTGGCTTAACTCAGATACTCTTAGTACTAGAAAGCTTTAATTGGTATGGGTATACATACATATTAATCACGCCGACCAAGTGAAAAATAAAATCCTGTATTTTTTTTTAGGGTACCAGGACCTACACGCACAGTCAGCTGCAGACAAATCTCACCCCCCTAGCAATGAATAAATACATTGCTAGGGGGTGAGATTTCTCTGCAGCTGACCGTACCTAAAGTGGAAATGATATTTTTATTTCTCATCTATCCCATGGTGTGGAGTTGTCGTTGGATAGGCCGTTCAAAAATATTCCGGGTTTGTGAAAGCCATTTTTCGAATCAGGGATCCGTTTGCGTAATATTATGATTTAAATTTCTTATTTTTTATTAGAGTCAAGAGTTTGCTCTGCCAGCTAAATGGTTGTATTCAGATATGTGAAAAAATTCACAGCAGTAGTATATAAAGGCTGGATTTTTTAGACGGGGCAGTAAGGGTAGGTACCTTATCCGTTGTAGTTACAGAAAAACGGTTTCAGGAGTCAATCCATAAGTTTTTGAGAAATTTTGATCTCCATTCACAGATTTTGAAAATAAATTACAGTCAGCTAGATAATGGGCCTTTTTCACAAAAACTTTTTTTGATGCCAATCAATCCTGTTTCTTATAAGGATCAAAACATTCTATGCGACCAACTGAAGTTCGAGTATGAGAAAAGTCAGAATCGCAAAAAAACTTTTCGCATACATTTCGTAGAAGACCTTTGAAGAAGAATTTTCAGCAAGAAAATGGGCCATTTTTACAAAAACTTTTTTTATGCCAATCGATCCTGTTTCTTTTAAGGATTAAACAACTCTATCGGACCAACTAAGGTTTGAGTACTAAAAGACAGAAATCACAAAAAACTTGCTTTGCTTGTGATTTCGGTAATCTGAAAAAAAAAAATGTTCTTCAATAGTTGACTTTTTAATAATGGTTTTTTTTTTTCAGATTACCGAAATCACAAGCAATAAACTATCTAAATTCTGTTCTCAAAGTAAATAAAATTATAACGCGTTTTCGTTCGAAATCCAAAGTTTATTTTATTTTTGTTCATTATCGGCCACGTTTTATTGTAGCAGCCAGTTTATCCATGGTAAAAAAGTATTTTGGGAGTCTCGTTTCCTACGAAATGTATGGGAAAAGTTTTTTGTGATTTCTGTCTTTTAGTACTCAAACCTCAGTTGGTCCGATAGAGTTGTTTAATCCTTAAAAGAAACAGGATCGATTGGCATAAAAAAAAGTTTTTGTAAAAATAGCCCATTTTCTTGCTGAAAATTGTCTTTCTTTATTATTTCCATTTTTACAGAAAAGTTTTTGTAAAAATGGCCCATTTTCTTGCTGAAAATTGTCTTTCTTTCTAAAGAAAGAAAAAAGAGAAAGAGAGAAACTAAAAAAAAAATTATATTATATTAAAGAAGAGAAGATTTTTTTTATCGTATTTTATTTATTGTATTTCATTTTGTACATTTTTTTTTAAATCTGTGTATGTGGATCACAATTCCTCTAAAAAATAAGGACAGTTTCCTAAGACCGTTTTCCTGTAGCTACAACGGTTAATTACATGCCCTTACTGCCCCATCCCAGAAATCCATCCTGTGTAGTATAACGAAATTAAAAGGAAAACTATCACAGCTGAAAACATGTTCTCCCATACATTATGTATGTAATTCAACTGCAATGTTAAATTTGTTTCTCGGATAAATTCATCCCAACTATAGAAGCCTTCATTGTGCGGGGCCTGACACGCACTTGGCCGGTTTTTTTAAGTGATTAAGGTTGTACGACATTTTTGTGTTCCAATTCACAATAAGAAATATGGTCCACAGCATGTTTAATGCTACAGAGGTTTTGATAAATGGTTTTTGGTAAATTAAATGTGAAATTGAATATCTAGTTTTAATTTAGTAGAATCTGGGTAAACCGCCACTTGAATACACCGAGACGTCCAGTAATCCGGCACAGTATTAGTTCTCATTTTTTGTATTGCTAGGTCAGTTTCCTTGGCGATAACGCGAGTGCGCGCCAAAACCGTTAACACAAGATTGATTTAGATTGATTTTCGCTGATAATTTAGTTTAATACACTTGGGCTGAAGAAAATGGAGTTTCTACACAAGAAGTGATAGTTAGTTAGTTAGTGTGTGGTAGTGATTGTGACATACTGCATGCTTAATTTGCATCATGTATACACATGTTTTGACAAATAAAATTATCTTTTTCTTTATCTCTTCAGATATTTACGTGAGAAAGTTTTTAAACAAGGGCTGTTGGGCAAAAAACTAAAGATTATAACGGATTATTACAAGAAACATTAAGTTTATTGTTTCTGAAATAAGAAATATACACACATGTCCCAATATTTGGCATTATTTTCCCATATTCCACTCTTCCGGCACCCTTGTGTCTGAATTACGGCCGAATTACCGAGATTGTACTGTATTTAGATTAATATTGTGACAATATTACAGAATCTTGAATCTTGGGGCTTGTTACACTTACCTACAGCAATAAAGGGACGGAGAAGAATCTACCTAGCCTTTTCCCAATTTGGGGTCCGCTTCCAATCTTACCGGATGCAGCCTATCTGTTCTCTAAAACCCAGTTTCTGGATAACACGATAGCCCTTGGTAAGACTGGTTGTCAGACTTTTAGGCTTCTGACTACCCGAAACGACCGAGCAAGCCGGCACCAACGGCTTAACGTTCTCTCCGAGGCGCGGAGGGGTCTTGATATGTAATGTCATGCTTAGATGTCACTGCTTACGGTATCGTCGGGGGTCGGGTTGCCTCCTTCCCTCAAATATGGCGAGGGGGGTAATAGCAGATATTTGCGTTATGCTCGTGAACGGGTGCTGCTTGTGGTGACTGTTCGTCATGCTGACCATAGTTTCGTTATTGTTATTAATAATTAACTGTTTATTTATTTTACTTCGATGGTCCCAGTTTATCATTTATGTTACAGCTTTATGAACATAATCCAGGATTGCATTGTGAGCGCTCTTTATGCCAGGGGACTTTTATTCAGGTATTAATTTTTGTTAACATTTTTAGTTTTTTGCTTAAGTATATAGTTTTCATTGTATTTGCTGGTATACTGGCAAATAATTTAATTTTCACTCCTGTTACTCAAAAAGACCGTCATTGTGGCGTACCAGAGCGAAGAAAAAATAGCATTTCTTCCTCTAAGGGTTTTTATTTTTTTTTTGTCTGTCAAATGACAATAAGCCCACAAAAACGAAAAAGTCTTTAGTCTTAAGTAGAATAATCATGAATAAAGACTCGACTTATTGCTGTTTCATAAAAAAAGAACAACATTTTATTTTTGATAATGGAACTAAAATCGGCGATTTCTTTGGTAGAATGCATGCAATGCGTTGCAGTTGCAGAAGAAATAAAAAAAGACATTGGTGCGAATTATTTAGAAATTTTCTCTAATTTGCAAATTTAATTAGGGGCCGTAATTTATTTTAAATATTGTATTGGATTATTTTATTTTCTCGCAATCGTAGTGAAAAGTAGAGTGTAACACGCGGCGCTAAAAACCCATTATAACTCGGTTTCTATTTACTGCCTCGCTAAAGCTCGGGAGTAAAACTACCTCGTATAAATGGGTCATTTTAGCCCCTTATATAACAATCTACTATTACTGTTATGTTAATTACTTTGTATACCTACTATCGTATAGAATCAAGTTTGTTTAACTGAACAGACAGCTGTGCTGCTGGGGAGTTTGATGCGGCACTTCTTCTTCCCAGCTAAAGCACTAGGAAGTGGTAAAGGGTGGCTTCTCCATACATAACTACATTTTGGAAGGCGCAACTAGAGTCAATTAACTATTCATGTAATTTTTGACGTTCAAAAGTGCATCTTCATGCCTATTTGAAATAAATGATTTGACTTTGACTTTGAAATTTTGAGGGACTGTCTTATGTAATTTTGACGTTCGAAAAGTGCTGATTATCAGCCAAATTTGAATAAATGACTTTTGATTTTGAATGGATAGTCACATTTTTCATTTAACCATCCACAAACCGACCGTTGCAAGTGTAGCTTTACCTTCGTTCAATCTGTTATCATTTAGCCACGAGCAGAGACAGACAATCAATCATAATTAATTTACCAGGTGATCAACATCTGTGGTTGCCATGTTATTTAGATCACTAATGAATAGTCAATGAAGCTGCTACACTGTAATATAAATCCCTATCAGCTATGCTCCTTATATCTATGTATTGGTTCCGTAATATACTTTTCCATAATTCCTTAATTTCCGGACTAATCCTGTCCCTTACACTAGAACAATATTTGAAACCCTTTTAGAATTAACACAAATATTTTATTCATTTAAATTAGATTACGTTATTATTACAGTTAAGTGAATTTTCATACAGATTATAAGGAAGGTAAAGATTAATTCTTGTCTTTTTATTAAAACCCCCAAATGGGTATGCTGTTTAGCGATGCAATTAGATTAGGTTACCGTAATCTCTTCTTAGGATTTTATTTCTGAATAATATTTACATAATTTAAAAGGTAATAGTCGTATGCTAATAATGATAATATGTACATGTCGGAGAAGAGTTTTATCCGGTACGCCAGCGCCATCTAGTCGCGTTTGATGGAGTTATTGGCGTTCGCGCCAACCAGTCTTGACTAATCGGGACGCCGGTGCTGTTTAGCGGCGCATGACGGAGTACAACATAACGTTCGACCGGCGACAAGTGATCGTCTCACATTTGAAAAGCAACGGTGCTACGGTTCGGTATGAACGCGCAACAGTTCCTTGACGTCTTCACTGCTTGACCGCCACCAATGCTCCGCACCGCACCGTTGTGTCTTGTTCCAACATTAATTACTTTGCATACCCATTACTGTATAGAATCAAGTTCTTCTAACTGAACAGACAGATGTGAAGCTGGGGAGTTTGTTCTGCTACTTCTTCTTCCCAGCTAAAGCACTAGGAAGTGGTAAAGGGATGGGCGTTTTGGGGGAGTGTCTTATGTAATCTTTAAAGTTCAATATCAGTTAAGTAAATGACTTTTGATTTGACTTTAATTCGGTTTTTCTATTGCGCAATAACCAACACTACCCACAGTATGCCCGTAGTAGTTAAAATATGGCTGATGATAACGAGAGAAACCTTCCGTTCTCCGACATACAATATATAAAAAAAGAAGGGCAGAGAGTCAAGGGGCATCAAAAATTTCGTCCGCATAGCTGTCAATAGGAAAAGTGCCAGGGAAATAGGCTAGCCCTCTGGTCACGTGAAGAGTCGACCACCACTTGGCGATATCTCCATGAACTTAGTGGGCACTCAGACCCCATGGCCCTAGTATTTCAACTCCAAAAGGCTCGAACAAAGTCCCAAAAAGATCCGAGTATTTGCGCCGTTTGAGGTTTTCTACACCTGCAGCAGCCGCCCCAGCACAGCCCGCCGTGCTAGAAAAATGACACATGAATGTGAAATGGCACATGGGTGTCGACACATGTTGCACCCTACACCAAAGGCCGACCTAATTTCCAAATGGTCATACCGTCCGGTCTCTTCCCATCGCGATCGTTGCGTGCCAAACCATTGGGTTCTGAAACAGCTGGCACCCCGGCAAGACAAGAGCACGACGGATGATGTCATTGATGCTAGCATGCCGTGCTATCCGGCCTGCGCTCCTACTGCAGGATAGACCATGATGTCCGAGGCAGTTAACACCTTCACCGCCTAGGCAGCGATACAGAGCCAAAAACCAACAAAAAATCTTTGAAGATATTTGATTTAATTTCATATCATTTGACTGGCACTTGAGTTTAATTATTCATTGGCCTTTAAAGGTCGTCACCTTTGTCCTCATCTTATCGTTTTTCCGATAACAGTTTCTATACTAACAGAAAAGAGATCTTACATTGATATCATCTTAAGGGTCATCCCTTTATCCAGGATTGAAATAAACCAAAGTGCTGTCACTGAGTAAATACTGTCTTCACACTTAACTGGAACTTTTGGAAATCCCAGTAGTAGTAAAATAACATAACGCCTGTTTTCCCCGAAGGGTTAGGCAGGGGTGTACATACCATACCAGCTGCGAGGTGATTTTTTTTTTTTGTAAGAGAGAAGCCAAACCGACAAAAAGTGAAAACTAATATTTATTTTATTTTATCATCAATACGAAGAACACATAAACATTTTTTTTTTTTAACGAAGACGGATATTAAGAAGAGAAAAGAATCTTAATAATTTAACTGATAAGTTGCTCGAAATCACCCCCGTCGTTCCGGTTACACAAATTGAAATTCATTTCGTGTAGCCTTCTGCAAAGTGTGTCACTTTTCAGTTTTTTTATTTGAAAGACCAAATGTTTATTAGACAAATTTTATCCTGAACAATTATCCTACCGATTCGCATATTAAAATAGCGAGGGTTTTTATTTTTTTATTTTTAGTTGGTTTGATTCCCGGGTGAGACAAACGAATTTTAGGAGATCTTTGAATGCAGTTTTGTTTCTTTAAAAAAATAAACGAATGTTTCCTTTCAGTAAAATGAGCTAACTAAAGGATTTAAGGTAGTTCCCGTCCAGGGCCCTCAATTTTTTTCCATCCTGTATATATCCTACCTACTTATCAATAAAGTAAAAAATAATTTGTTAACGTGGAAATAAAAATGTTTCCTTAACTGAATTTCTTCCCTTATCTTCGAAACAACTGAGCCAAAAATTTCGGAGAAATACATAAAATAGTTCTTTACTTATACATTACAGGAAAACCGTATACGAAGTCTATGGTCTTAAAATAACATGGTGAAGCTCTCAATATTGTGCCTACAAACTTACATTTTCAGTTGGAATATATGGGAGAACTTGTTTTTCAACTACAATGTTAATTTTGCTCTTGGAATAAACTCATCCCAACTACGGAACCCTTCATTGTGCGTGGTCCGACACGCACTTGGCCGGTTTTTCTATATCTGTCTCTATCGTAACCCGTTGTACTGCGGCTTGTTCTCTTCCATATCAAGCGGTGACACGGATCGCTATTGTTTTTTGTTGTTGTTGTAATTCAAAGCTAATAAAAATAGGTGTTTTTGTTGTTTCAATGTTACCGTAGCGTAACTATATATTTTGGCTATTGCCAAACTGCGTATTCTCCCTTTGAACCAACATTAGACATAAAAAAAAACCTTTTTTTACAGTCCGCCCAACCGATTTTGACTTCTATTCCGTAGACAGGATGGCATTAAAAGCAAAAAAGTGGTCACAATACCACCGGTTAATCCAGCTGCCATTTTTCATGCCACCAACGCAATAGAAGTCAAAATCGGTTGAAGGGACTGTAAAAAAGGTTTATTTAAATGTCTAATCTTTGTTCAAATGGAGTATAGACACTAACTGACTGTGCCACTTTTCAATAGCTGTAGAGTTGCGATTGCGAATCTCCGAAGGGAAGCCGGTAGGAGTCGTGTTATATGGTGTTCTCGCCACTGTAGTACACCCAAATTTCACCAGTTATGGTTTAGTTCCATGTAATAGTGTATAGTATTAGCAATGCAATATTAAACCTCACTGTTATCTCTCTGTGTATAACTGAGCTAATCCACGTGAAATAACTCTTGGGCCACCTCACATCTGAGGTAGAAACGTAACAAATGGGGTGACATGCACTACCCGACGGAGGACCAAAGAGGCCAGTTTATTATTCATACTCTAGCTACAATAGTAGCCTTAGAAAGTGATAGTTGTACCAGGTACACGTGCCCATTTTTCACACGCGATACAGTAGATACTAGTAGATTACCTACATATGTATGTATATTGCGGTGGCCGTTCCTACCTGATACCTAGTGGCTTATAGGGGCCCGTAGGGTCTGACAGGTATATGATCCCACATCTCAACCTGCACGGTGTTCGTGTGAGAAATAAAGTATCATGTATGTTGAGTTGGATTTTTGGGGTCACATAATGTATAAAACAGCGGCCAAGTGCGAGTCGGACACGCCCATGAAGGGTTCTGTAGCAGCAAGTAACATAATATAAAATACAGGGGGGGCTGTAACTTCTAAAATAAGATAATGATAAAACAAAAAAAAATATATGATGTACATTATCATGTAAACTTCCACCGAAAATTGGTTTGAACGAGATCTAGTAGGTAGTTTTTTTTTTAGTACGTCATAAATCGTAAACCGCAATTTCCCTTTCATTCAATCAATTAAAATACAAAAATAAAAACATTTAATTTCATAAACATAAACCTTATGCATAAACCGTGAACCATTATTTTACCACTTTGGAAGTGTCTCTCGCGCAAACTATTCAGTTTAGAAAAAAATGATATTAGAAACCTCAATATCATTTTTGAAGACCTATCCATAGATAACCCACCCGTATAGGTTTGATGAAAAATTGAGTTTCAGTTCTAAGTATGGGGAACCCCCAAATTTATTGTTTTTTTCTATTTTGTGTGAAAATCTTAATGTGGTTCACAGAATACATCTACTTACCAAATTTCAACAGTATAGTTCTTATAGTTTCGGAAAAAAGTGGCTGTGACATACGGACGGACAGACAGACAGACATGACGGGTCCATAAGAGTTCCGTTTTTTGCCATTTGGCTACGGAACCCCAATAATGGCATTACTTTGAGAATTTGAATGAAAATTAGTATGAAAAGGACAAGATTTCATAAAATTCAATAATACAATCGTATTTCCTCTACTACTGGAGGGAAAGTACTCTAAATACTGGAGATAGCAAATTTTACTCAAAGGAAACATTCCTTTATTTTAAAAAATAAGTTTTTTTTACTATGGGTTTGCTCTTGACTCTACTCTAGGTCAGAGGTGTCAGAGACAAAGTCGACGATGGAGTGTGCTTACCCAGCAGAAGCCTGTTCACTCTCACTTTGAATAGATTAGGGTTGTATGCGTTCGGAAACACAGACGCAGGCAGAGAGTTCCACTCCTTTGTTGTGCGCATTATAAAAGACGTTTGAAAACGCTTAATGCGAGTTGTGTTAGTATAAGTAGAAGTTTGGTTTTCCTTTCATTTAATTTATCATGTTTATTAGAGATATTTGATCCTTATGATTCCCTATCGATTGATGCCATAAAAATACTGTTTTTTTTTTTTCTGTCGAATTTTAGCCGGTTCGATTTCCGAGTGTAGCAAGCGAATTTTAGAAAAAAATTAAATGCAGATACGTTATTTTTTTTTAAATAAAGGAATATTAACTTTCAGTAAAATTTGCTATCTCCCGTATTAAGAGTACTTTCCCTGCAGATGAGGTTAAAAAATTCCACCCTGTATAACTTGACAAAAACGAAAAGGTATTTAAGTAGGTCGTACAGACATACGTGTCTACAAAATTGCCAAATATAAAACGCGAGCAAAGTCAAAGTGATTTAGCTTCAAGCAGTCGTGTGAATTGCCGAAAAAAGATTAAATGAGTGCGACGAACATAATACATATACGTGTACATTAAATTATTCAGACAACGAGCGCTAGCGACGCCAGGAACAAACCTTTGTTCAGCGAGTTTGCGCGCGAATCATTCCGAGAATGCCAAAGGTCGCGTGCCCTTTCCTTGCAATGAGCTTCTACATTTTCAGAGTTTTTAAGTGATTGATGTCGATCTCTTATTGCTTTTATTTCTAATGCATGCTTAGGCCTATATTCAGAGTCAGTAGTCTATCTGTAGGAACTTCGTCGACTCAGGTCGCCATGACAACGTTCGCCAAACGGCATTGTTAGTAATAATAATAATTTAATAATTTTTATTTTCATAAGCCTAATACATAGGGAGAGAAAAAGGGTTAACAATGCTTGCTTAAAATGCTTTACTTAAATACGTTAGATCCTTATAGTAATTAGACTACGTAGGTACACACGGCCACAAATCCATACTAATCCATACTATACTATAATATACTACATATACTATATACTTATACTATACTATATACTATCCATACTAATATTATAAATGTGAAAGTAACTCTGTCTGTCTGTCTGTCTGTCTGTCTGTATGTTACCTTTTCACGCCTAAACCGCTGAACCGATCGTCATGAAATTTAACAGAGATATAGCCTGGAATATGGAGAAGGACATAGGCTACTTTTTTACGCGATAACCGACATCCACGCGGGCGGAGCCGCGTGCAAAAGCTAGTAATATTATAAATGTGAAAGTAACTCTGTCTGTCTGTCTGTCTATCTGTCTGTCTGTCTGTCTGTCTGTCTGTATGTTACGTTTTCACGCCTAAACCGCTGAACCGATCGTCATGAAATTTGACAGAGATATAGCTTGGGATATGGAGAAGGACATAGGCTACTTTTTTACGCGATAACCGACATCCACGCGGGCGGAGCCGCGGGCAAAGCTAGTCAAGCTATAAATTTCCAGTATAGGCTGATCTCGCATTGTATAGGATTTCCGTACAATGAGAGGTTAGGTTATACTGGAAATGTATAGCTTGATTTGTGGCCGTGTGTACATGTTTGATTTTGTGTAACTCCTGGCACCCAAACTGTCCCTGTCCTGTATCTCGCTGCCCTCGTAAATAAAAACACATAACTTTAGTGACACAGTAATCGAAGTTACTGTTACATTGATGAACTTAAAAAATAAACGGTTTTATTTTTAATAATACCGTTTTACGTATTTTTCTGTGCCTTTCTTTATGTCTGTTTTTTTTTTTGTGTGTACATAAATGTTTAAATACTAGTCAGCAAACCCTCAGTTTTGTGAAGTTTAGAGAAGTGAGCCAAACCTAAACCTTTATTTTACAATTTATAAAATGTAAGTGTAAGATAGTTATATTAATAAAATTGTTTGTTTGTCTTGTTATACAACCTTACGGTAAGTATAAAGTAGTGTTTACCTGCAAAAGATGTTCTTGTCCAATCAGGCTTAAATATTGTATATTTAATTCTACCTCGAGGTTCCAGCAGAGGTCGCGACTTTTGTTTATGGGCTAGGATTTAGTGGACATTCTGTGCCTTACCGTACTTAACTTTATATTCAGCATAAAGTTGAGCCATAGGATACCTGTAGGGTGTTTTTTTTTTTTTTTTTCATAAGATTAAGTACAGCCCGCTAGGCAATCTCGAGCTGTAGGATTGTTGATTTCGGTGCTCCACTCCATACCGTTAAACAGTAGGACAATAGAGACTGGGATAGAGCCTGGGCACGCCACAATTGTGGCGATAAGTCCCCTCTTTGAGAAGTGGCTAGAGAGGCACCACAGCGTCCTCACCTTCCGCCTGACACAGGTCCTCACCGGACACGGTTGTTTCGGGAGGTTCCTGTTTCGGATTAGGCAGAAGGAACCACTGGGTGTTACCACTGTGTGGATTGCGCGGTGGACACGGTGGAGCATAGGGTGGAGGTCTGCCCGGCTTGGGCAGAGCACCGCCGTGTCCTCACGGAGGCGATCGGCGGCGGCGATCTCTCGCGTCAGGCCCTGGTCCAGGCCATGGTCCGGAGCGAGAGTGCATGGGAGGCAGTCACCTCCTTCTGCGAAGCAGTAATGCTCGCGATGAAGGAGGCGGAACGCGTGACGGAGCGGCAGTCTGTGCGCCCTCACGCCCCTAGTCACGGCAGGAGACGCCTTGGGCGGCGGGAATCGGTACCCGATTCCTAATAAACTGGGGTATTTTCATGTACATGAAAATACCCCAGTTTATTAGAATTATCAGCAATATTTAATATATCATTAGTATAGCATGTTGTGTTTTTTTATCTACAGTGCCTACATTTATAAAATGCAACGTTCTCTTTGCCCTACTGCCTTTTTGAGTTCTACTGGATGGATCATGCTTCGATTTTCACGGTTAAGTACGCCATACAAAATTTAAAAAAATGTGCGAGTGTGTGTGTGTGGCGCCATATTGCTAGTGGACCTAGCAATATTATATATATTTATATATATGTTCTATGAAAAGTGGGTGGAGTCGAATTTATTAAGTTAGATTTTGTACCTTGAGTTTGGCTGATGATTCCTCACCTCCACTAAGGAAAATTTAAGTTTATGTCATTTATACAAGTTTTAACTAACAACGTCACTGATGGAGGCGGAATTAAGGTGGATTGGAGTATAGGAAATGACTAAGAATTTGACTGTTAGCTACATCAATTCAGAAACGCACAAAACAACATTAAAAGTATTTTCAGTCAGATTCTCTAAATTAATTTGTAAAAGGAAACTCAAAGGCGGTACAGCGAATCTGAATATTTTGACTTAACAGCCGCGCGTTTAAGAAGTCAAATACATAAACCATTTGTAAGTAGATGTTAATTACCTAACTTTTGATCGAGGTCAAGAGCTGAGGAAATTCAGTTAGGGGTTGGCTTACTTTTTTGTTTTGCAAAGTGGTTCGCAGTGGATTTGCAAACGCAATTTCAATCAAAATGTAATTTAGTCGGCCTTGTGTACAATATTGCGGGGAATGCCGCTGGTAGCGTGCAGCACAGGATAAAGCGGTTGTATTCATATCGGAGTTACCCGAGCAATGTAATCGCGTTAATGACTGTTCCCTTCGGTTAGAGGTGATTAATTAATTAAGCCCACTAGTTTGCACTTTGCCTGTGCTCTGGGATATAATGGATAACAGAAAAATAGGCAGTCTTATAATGGACTACCGACAGAAGAAAAAAAATCTAAACTTTGGAATAACTGTGTTCTTTTAAAAGAACATAGTTAGTTATTCCAAAGTAATAGGAGTTGGTAGTAGTAGGAGGGTAATATTTTTCGAGAGTATGTACCTATGTCTATTTCTTTAGCACCCTCTGTAGCCTAATGGGCTTGATGGATTTTAAGTAAAAACACATAACTGAAAAGAGAAAAACAAGCATTATAATCTATAGAATTTTGGTATCGCAGGTCCGGAGCGAGAGTGCATGGGAAGCAGTCACCTCCTTCTGCGAACTAGTAATGCTCGCGAAGGAGGAGGCGGAACGCGTGAGGGAGCGGCAGTCTGTGCGCCCTCACGCCCCTAGTCGCCGCAGGAGACGCCCTGGGCGGCGGGAATCAGTAGCCGATTCCCGGCCACCATAGGCGCGGGCTTGCGGACGGCGAGCTATGGGCAGTTCGCCGTCCGGTAAGGACCAGGCCCGGGTCGACGGCGCGTTGTGTTCCACGCGCGCCTCAAAGAGATGTCAGCACGCACTGACGGGGTCCGCTAGGACCGGTGCCTGCCCTGGCACACAGGCAACTGAAGGAACACGGGTAGGTTTTAGTCAGTAAAAATCTGACACGCCCTCCCGCTCCGCCCAGAGCGGGAGAAGTTATTTGATAATTTCCCACCCAAAACTATCCTAACTAATATTATAAATGCGAAAGTAAGTTTGTCAGTTTGTTTGTTACCTTTTCACGCCTAAACCACTGAACCGATCATCCTGAAATTTTGCATATACGTTGTCAGGTGTACAAAAACGGACATAGGGTATCTTTCATCCCGAAAAAAAGTACTGTTCCCGAGGAAAACAACAATAACGTTCTTATGATAATAGATGGCGCCACGTGTCTTTCGAATCATGATTGAATTATATTAGAAGGACATGGGTTACATTTCATCCTGGATCGCAGACGAAGTCGCGGGCAACAGCTAGTAGATTATAATACTTGTTTTTCTCTATTCAGTTATGTGTTTTTGCAGTCGATTTTTTTTTTTTTTTTTTTTTTTTTTTTTTTTTTTTTTTTTTTGTATGGCATCTCGGAGGTATAACCACTGGGGGTTCCTGCTCCTTAACCGGGCTTTCCTGTGGTGCCGCAAGCTCCTAACGAAGTTTACGCCTCCAGCCAGGGGAGTTTTTACTAAAGTCTACTTAAGCTAGACGACTGCTCGCTAAGGGCACCCCAGGTGGGGCTCGAACCTCGGCTTAGGGCAGTGTCGGAGGGAGGGTGGCAAGGGACCGTCGGTGGCTGGATAACATCAGGGTTCTGATTATTAATCGGGGGAGTTTGGATTACAGGCTCAGCTAAACCACATGCTGGCACATCGTTAAGCGTCGTCAAGGGTCGGGGAGGGCTATTATTATTGACGATAATAATAGTGGGTCGGGGTGGATTTCGCGCGGGACCTCTAAAGTGAGGTCGGAATTTGGATCGTGTGCGTGTTGTGTGTACTCTGCGAGCTGTACTAGTTTCCCTACGACTCTCCTGGATGAGAGTGGTGGGGTCGTCTGGGTCGGTCAGTGCGTGCCTTGGACGGCGGATCATACTAATGCGAGAGGGGGTGTAATTGGCAGCCTGCACAACGAGAGTGTTGCGGTGGGTGGCGGCAGAGTCAAAGAAGCGCTTGGAAGAGCGTTTCAGAAATTGGGCTATTGTAGGCATTCTAAGCTCTACATGTAGGTTTGTGTTCCGAACGAACCAGGGGGCTCCCGTGCATTTACGGAGGAAACGATTCTGGATGACTTGCATCTTATGGATGATATACGGTTTTGCTTGAGCAAAGACTGGGCTCGCATAGGTCATGATGGGGCGGATGCACGCGGTATAAATTCGTAATTTGCACTTGAGTGACAATTTGCTATTTTCATGGACAAGGGAGTGAAGCCTATAGAGAGCGAAGGCGGCGCGCGAACGCACCTTACTTACATGCTCAGAAAAGGAGAGGTGATGATCGAGGATGACACCTAGATATTTGGCTCGCTTCTCCCAGGGGATAGGCTTGCCGAACATGGTGACAGGTTTGGGCTTTGGGGGGATTTTTCTCGGTTTTACGAAGAGAACCGCTTGGCTTTTGTCAGGATTGACTTCGATCCGCCAATTTCTAAACCACGCACCGAGCTTGTCGGCTGCAGTCTGGAGAGTGTTGGCAATGACATTATGACACTTCCCTCTGTAGTAAGCGGCCGTATCGTCTGCGAACAGAGCCAACTGAGCCTTTTTAAACTTCGGGATGTCGCTGGTGTAAAGCGTAAAAGCCAGGGGGGATATCACAGAGCCCTGAGGGACTCCTGCGCGTATGGGATGGGGGGAGGAGAGGGCTCCCTCTATGCGATAGCGAAAGGTGCGATTCGACAAAAAGTCTCGTAAGATGAGCACGAGACGCTCGGGCACACCGAGTTGGTACAGCTTGTAAATCAAGCCGTTGTGCCAGACTTTGTCGAACGCTTTCGCTATATCAAAGAAGATAGCTCCTGTCATAAGGCCGCGTTGAAAGCCGGCGCTTATGTCCTCGACTATACGGTGGACCTGATGGGTCGACGAATGTTTGGTACGGAATCCAAACTGTTCGTGGGGGATAAGGCCCTTAGTCTCGGCGTAGTCTCTGAGACGCTTATGAATAAGCCTCTCGTAGATTTTGCCCATGACTGTGAGCAGGCTAATGGGGCGGTAGCTCGCGGGCTCCTTCTTGGGTTTACCGGGTTTGGCAATACCGATTACTGTGGCCTCTTTCCACACTTGCGGGAAGACGTTATTGTTCATGGCTCCATTGAAGATGGTGGCCAAGAGCATTATCAGGTGGGCGGGGAACAATTGGACCACCCTATTGGTGATACCATCAGAGCCAGGGGCTTTACGTGGTTTCAGACCCTTTATGAGCTCGTGCACTTCCGCCGGGGTGACGGGAGCCAGAGGATACTCAGGGTCTTCGACGGGCGGACGAGAGGCTCTACGTTCGACTTCAGCGTTCACCTCATCGAGGTGCGCCTGGTCTACTGGTTGAGAGCTGGGCGAGCACTGGGCCTCTAGACTGTCGGCTAAGCATTCGGCTTTGTCGATGTCTTCGAAAGCGAGAGACGCGTCTGGGCGGATCAATGGGGGCATTGAGGCTGAGCTACCTCCTCGGGGATTGAGTTTCCTTTGGAGTTGCCAGAATGCTAGATGGTTCGGCTCTAGGCTGCTCAGTAGCGTATCCCAGTCGGCGTCACGCAATTCCTTCACGCGGTTACTTACAGCACGCTGTAAGTAGCGCATGTGGATTTTGTTAGCCGTGCAGGGAAAGCTACTGTACGCACGGACGGCTGCGTTCTTCTCCGTCATCAGTGCACGTACATCGTCCGGCAGTTTCCCGCGACGGTTATCCGTCGCCGGAACCTCCCTTGAACATGTGTTCAGGACAGATTGTACGTGCTCTGTGAGAGAGTCGATCGCGGCCGTCGTGTCTGCGATAGAGTCGAACTGGTCGGGGATCGAATCCAATTGGGGGGACGTGTTAGCTTTCAAGCTTTCGCCTACTCGCTTCCAGTCCGTTATCCTTTTGGTGCGCGGGGGGATATTGGGGTCGTGAAGACCTATGCGAGGGGCCATTTCTACGAGGACAGGTCGGTGGTCAGAGTCAAGCTCGTGATGCACTTCTATAGAGACCAACCGTAGGTTGATGTTCTTTAGAAGTGCCACATCGAGCACGTCAGGGGCATGGTCAGGATTATGCGGATAGTGGGTGTGACTCATCGGGGCGATGATATCAAAATTGAGGAGGGGGCAGAGGTCAAATAGGATTTTACCCCTATGGGAGGTGAGTCTACTATTCCAGGCTGGGTGCTTGGCATTGAGATCGCCCGCCATGATGACGGAATCACTCATGCTCAAGAGGGTATTAAGGTCGTCGGTCAGTAGTCGATCTTGGATTGGATCAATTGTAACGAGTGGGGGCAGATAGGCTGATATTATCGTTATAGATGCATGGCCCGTCATACCGATTCGGCAGATCGAGACTTCTAATAGGGACTTTAGGACAGGAGGGTCTATGGGCGTGCAATAGAGCTCTGATTTATAATAGATTAGAGTACCTCCCAGGTGGCACCGCGACCTATCGTTGCGAATTATACGATAATTCGCAATTGACGGGTTACGGTGCCTGGGTTTTAAAAAGGTCTCTTGAATTAGGAAAACGTCTACCTTATGATCGCCGAGGAATTCGGTGATCTCTGAGTTTTGGCCGTCCAAGCCATTGGCGTTAAAATAGCCTAACATTAGGGATCGGGGTTTGTTTCTAGCGGGGGACCTAGTATCCATTAAGTGGTCTAGGGGTGTTGTTCGCGAATCTAGACAGTGCTTGCGTGATCTCGGGATACGCATTGTAGATTGCCTGAATTTGGTATAGGTCACCGGCGTTGGTCGCGGCGACTATCTCATCGGCCATCCTCCTCGCGCGGGGGGTGAGGAAGACCATGTAGGTGGAAGAGAACACCTGGAAGGGATCTACTTTGTTGACACCGGCCACGGGAGTGGGGGTGTGATTAGGAGGGGGGCGCGCATACGGAGCGGCGGCGGGGGGCGCGGGCGCGGGCGCGGGCGCGGCGGCGAGGGGCGCGAGTGCGGTGGGGGGCGCGGTGGTCGCGGGTCTCGTTTGCGAGTTTTCGAATCGGGTTCGCGGGTCCATTAATCGGGGTATACTGGCCTGGGGGGCCTGGGGAGCGACTGCCTGAGGGGTGGGTCTAGCCTGGAGGCTTGGGAACGCCTGCTGATGGTGCAGGTAATTCCAGGGACTGGGTCTCTGGGGACTCAGTCTTACTGGTTCCAAATAGGACGGGCATTCGCGGGATTGACGCGCGTCGGTACGCTTCGCTAAGCGAGGGGGCGCGGATTTTGGGGCTTTAGCGCAGCCACGGTAGTTCGCGGGGTGGCCAGCCTCGCCACATAGCACGCAGCTAGGTGGCTCGGTGCAAAGTGCACGGTCCTTGGGACGTTCGCATTCCGCAGTGCTATGCGAACCCAGGCACTTTACGCACCTGGGTGTCGCATAACAGTGCTTCTGCGTATGCCCGTAGAGTTGGCAACGATGGCTGTAACGGAAAGCACCATAATTCGAGCTTAAAATGAATTATATATGTCGTCAAATCATTGAAATGTATCGATTGTTCCGTGGAGACGAATATTCTAATATAAATTGCTTAAATAGCATTATATACTGATGAAAATGATCGATATCTCAGAACTGTAAAGAGATAGCGTAATTTGAACACTGCCATTAGCTTAGTTGGAGCATTTACCCCCTAATTACCTATTTTATATAACAGTATATACCCCCGGGGTACCGATTAAAGTAAAATCCATTGTGTCGGAAAGTAAACAGTGCTATGTACCATTTTCATACTGCGTAGAACCACGTCTCCCGTACCCCTCCTACGTCTAAGGAGAGCTAACTGCGCAATACCCCGCAGACACCCGTTCCCCTTCAACACCCCCTCATCAGGTAGGAATGTTTGTAACTGGTGAGTTTCATTGAATATACGACCAAGAGTCACCCGCAACTTGTGATCATGGGTAAAACCTATAAAGGGAACCCGAGCAAGTTGATTTCGGTAGTACATTGGTAGTACATCAGTAATACATCAAGTAAATCTCTCAATAGCAATAATCTCTCCGTACGATTCAGTTGCTCTCCACATATATTCGAGAATTAGTCGCTCCGCGCTTAGATAGTTTTAATAAAGTCAGTTTAAGTTAGCCAATAATTTCAGTTTAAGGTAGTTTCTAGATATTCTATTAGTTCGTAAGTGCTGATTTATAATATTGTGACTCTATTTTTGTTGACTGTAATTATCGTGTGTTATTTTATTGATTATACAAGTGTTTAATCTGACAGTGTGGTTTTCACTGGTTACGAGTAAGTGCGTTGGTAACCTTTCGACACCCCCGCCTACAACACCTGACTCCCCGAATATCTTACATTTTGGTCCTTCGAGCCGGATAAGGTTTACAAGTAACCATGAGTCAGAGGAGCACCATCACCACACGCAGCAGGCTGCGAAAGCTGGCTGAAGAGCAGAGCGCACGCAGAATTGATGACCCAGTATCGGACTCCGGGTTGCAGTCTGAAAGGGCACCGGGTTCACCGTCTGTCGCACCGACCATGGCGTCAACGTCTGCCCTCAACATCCCCCTGACGGGTGGTCGAGTAATCGACTACAGTGCTGGAAGTACGTCAGAGGGACCCCAGGGAGGACAGGCAGTAGCAAGAGGTCGCCATACGTCGCTGCGAAGCAGAACGTCATCAAAAGCTAGCCGCAAGAGCGTCGAGTATATCAGGAAACGCATAGAGTATGAAGCTGAAAAGGAGCTAGTACAGCTGAAAGAAAACCTTCTCAAGAAAAGGATGGAAGCTGATATTGCAGAGATAGAAGCAGCTGCCGAGAGTGACGACTCAAATACGGAAGCAGGGACGGCACAGCGCGTAGAGCAGTGGATAGACACAACGCCTCAGGTAACGCAACAACAAACAGTGTTGCACCAGTCAGGCCCAGTGTTGTGTCAATCGGATGCAGTGTTGTGTACCCCGTCAGCAGCGCGCGCGCCTACGGAAATGGCCGCGCCCCGTAACCCACCCGTGAGTCAAAGGCAGCTCAATGTAAGTACGCTTGAAAGTAATGTAAATGTATACCGTGATAATGTGTCGCATGTAATAGGTCCGTCTGTGTCAGTACCGTTTTCGAATCTAACGGTACCTATGGCCCAGACGCATACGCCAGTGTCTCAGGATAGAGTAACGTTCCATTTACCTGACAGGTATCCCGTCTTTACCACCCCGGTCGCAAGTGTACCTCGAGTTTCGATACCCGAGTCGGATACACGGCGGCAGAAGAATAACGGGGCGGATGATAAAGAAAGACGAAGGGAAATGTCGGGCGATAGGGACAGCAAGATAGACAGATTGGCAGAGGCTATTACTAGTATGTCGCGACCGCGTCCGGTACCTAGACAGGCGTACGAGCTACCCCATTTTAGCGGTGACCCAGCTGAATGGATTTCTTATAAGAATATGTATTGGGACACAGCCGAACAGTATAATTTTAGAACGCATGAAAACTTAGCCCGGCTTAAGACGTCATTGCATGGCGACGCGAAGACCTCAGTTGAGGACCTACTACGGTCAGGTACAGATCCTTCCGAAATAATGCGCGCACTAGATGAGGAGTTCGGTCATCCGACGTTAATATTACAAAGTGCACTCAAGAAAATTAGGGATCTACCTAGGATAACTGAGAGTGGCCGTGAGTTAAGGCGGTTCACGTCTACTATAAGGAATGTTGTGTCCCTACTTAAAAACATTAGAGCCGACGGGTATATAAATAATCCGCAATTAGTTAGTGAGATAGTTAACAAATTAACTCCAATACAGCGCGCGCAATACGGCGATTTTGCTATGGGTATAGATAGCTCACAGGGGGTGGACCTAAGAGTGTCACCGGACCTAGAATTAATGTCACACTTCTTAAAACATTTAACTCGCTCGACTTCATATTACGTTCAAGCCAGTATGTTCGAAGCTAGTCCAGCCAAGCCACCTGTGAGGCAACAAAAGCAAGCCGCGCGCTCAAGTAATAATAAAGTACCGCCGGCTCAGCGGGTACATACGCATAGTGACGAGTCTAGTGTACCTAAAGAATGCCTAATTTGCAAAAAGGAACATGCCATTGAACACTGCGACGCATTCGGTAAATTAAGCGTGCAACAACGATGGGACACTATTAAAGAGAAAAATACATGTTTCAAATGTTTAGTTAGTAAACACCCTAAGAGGTTTTGCCGCGCCAAAAGGTGCGAGAAATGTGGCTACAGCCATCATATTTTATTGCATGCAGATAAACAGAACAAAGACAGCAATGAACCAGAGGCCGGCAAAACAGTTAGTGAAAAAACGGAAAGCGTCACTAACATAGGGGAATGGCGAGCTACGGCTCTATTAAAAATAATTCCAATTGGAATAACCTATGACAATGGAACGCATCATAAATGTTACGCGCTACTAGACGACGGGGCAACAGTATCACTGATCGACAGCGCTATAGCTTCAGACCTAGCGGGCCCCCGCATACCTCTTACATTAAAAACAGCGGGTGGCTACGGAGTCACTGATTTAACTTCGCGAGCGGTACAAGCACGGATCACAGGGCCAAACGGACAACAACATGAAATCAAATGCCGTACCATGGTCAACATGAATTTGCCAATACAAACTGTGTCCGCTGCTATGCTGAACGATAACGCTCACCTCCGGGACTTGGGTTGCGTGGAGATGAGGGGCGCTAAGCCGATGTTGTTGCTTGGGCAGGATAACTGGCAGCTTTTGGTCAGTCAGGACATCCGACATGGACGATCCGGTAAACCAGTTGCCTCCCTCACGAAGCTAGGTTGGGTCGTACACGGACCATTCGATAGTGCTAACGATGTTAGCGATCAGTCAGTAAATTTTGTGACAGTTCCCCTGCCTGATCTGCATGACCTAGTCAAAGCTCAGTTCGAGCTAGAAGCTATAGGTATTTCGCAAAACGCTCGTAAAAATAAAAATAATGAAAGAGCGTTAGAAATCCTAGATAATACTAGCCGCCGCGTACCTAATAGTTCACAATGGGAAGTAGGGCTATTATGGAAACATGATGATGTGGAATTGCCTAATAATTATAATCAGGCCCGACAACGGTTATACGGAATAGAAAGGCGCGTGCGAAAAGACGCCGTCTTCGCTGAGGCGTATAATAAGCAAATAGATAGACTGCTAGAAGAGGGCTATGCGAGAGAGGTGGAGGGGAGTTTGGATAGCTCACCTATATGGTATCTGCCACATTTTGGCGTGGTAAATCTCAACAAGCCAGGAAAGCTCCGTTTAGTCTTCGATGCGGCCGCCACGTCTCACGGAACATGCTTAAATGATAACCTTTTGACCGGTCCTGACCTGCTGAATTCATTGCTTGGTATATTGATGAAATTTCGTATAGGTCCCATAGCCTTTTCAGGAGACATCGCGGACATGTTTATGAGAATTAGGATAAGGACTGAGGATCAAGGCGCGCAGTTATTTTTATGGAGAGACGCGGATCAGTCCATTGAACCAAAGGTATTCGCGATGAATTCCATGATCTTTGGGGCGACCTCATCACCTACCACGGCGATATATATACTCAACAAAAACGCCAGTGAGTTTGGTGATCGATACCCAGAAGCAGTGGAAGCCATAAAGGCCAAACATTACATGGACGATTATTTAGATAGTGTCTGTACCGAGGACCAAGCGAATAAACTGATAGAAGAGGTGACCCTGATACATGCCTCCGGTGGATTTGTAATACGGGGGTGGGTCACCAACTCATCAGAACTAAGGCATAGATTAAAATTAGACATGCCGGAAAGGGTAGCCCTCGAAAAAGGTGCAGGTACAGTCGAGAGAACTTTGGGGCTAATATGGGCACCGAAAGATGACGAATTAGGATTCGATCTATCCTTCAAACGACTACCAGAAACCATTATAAACGGTAGCGTGGTGCCCACGAAACGACAGTTTTTGAGCATGATTATGTCCATATACGACCCACTGGGTTTTTTGTATCCCTGCGTTATCCAGTCAAGAATACTAATGCAGAAAATCTGGAAATCAGGGATCCAGTGGGATGAACCCCTACAGGATAAGGATGCGAAAGTATGGTTCACTTGGCTTAATAATCTAAGTAAATTAAAAGAAGTCAAAATACCAAGGTGGTACGGGCTAAGCCTCGACAATTTAGAACTACATGTGTTCGGGGATGCTAGCGAATTAGCCTACGCCGCAGTCGCTTATCTAGTAGGTCATGACGCCGGAGGAAATAGGAAGGCTGTCATGGTAATAGGGAAAGCGCGTGTAGCACCTCAAAAGGTGATATCTATCCCTAGGCTCGAGCTACAAGCGGCCTTGTTAGCCTGCCGACTAGCAGACACGGCCGAGAAAGAGCTAGGGCTATCAATAAAACGTAAATTTTACTGGACAGACAGTAAAACGGTTCTTAGATGGATAAACTCTGACGCCCATGAGTTTCAGAGATTCGTATCACATAGACTAGCCGAGATTGATAAATTATCGGACCGAGGCAATTGGCGCTGGGTGCCATCGGAGGATAACCCTGCTGACAGAGCGACCAGATTGTCTTGGCCCGATAACCATGCGGTGTGGCTTTCTGGCCCCCCTTTTCTATGTGATCCACAGGAGCGGTGGCCGGTGTGTCATGAGGCTGAAGCGGCGGAAGCGGACCTCGAGCGCATTCAGCGGGTCCACGCTACATCAGCGCCGATGGCGCCACTCCTTCTCTACGAGCGCTATTCTTCGTGGACGCGCATACAGCGCGTTATGTCACGCGTGCTAATATTCATCGGCCGATGTCGTAAGCATCGGTCAACAGCAGAGCTACAGCGTCCCGACCTGGAAGAAGCTCACAACTGCCTTATGCGGTTGTGCCAAGAAGACAGCTTCCGGGATGAGCGGGTCGCCATACTAGAAGGCCTGCCCGTCCCCAACAACAGCAGCATCAAGGCCCTAGACCCGATGATCACCGAGGACGGCTTGCTTCGGGTGAGGGGACGCCTGAGTGCCTGCGAGGTGCTCACCTTCGGGGAAAGGCACCCGATAATATTAGAGGGACGCCACCCTCTAACGCGAAAGTTGATCGCATTTTACCATGGGATAGCTTTACACGCCAACCATGAGACCGTCGTCAACAACCTTCGTGAAAAGTACTGGATCACAAGGGTAAGAACCTCAGTAAAAGCGGTGGTTGCCCAGTGTCAATTATGTCGTGTTTCCAGAGCTAAACCAGCCCCGCCCAAGATGGGCGATCTTCCGCTGGCGAGAGTCGAGACCTCGCGACGAGCCTTCGTCCGAGTGGGCGTCGACTACTTCGGCCCGATGGAGGTAGCAATTGGGCGGCGCCGCGAAAAGCGGTGGGGTGCATTGTTCACCTGCCTCACCACACGCGCCGTCCACCTCGAGTTGGCCGCCTCATTGAGCGCCGACTCCGCCATACTAGCCTTGCGGCGCCTTATTGCGCGCCGCGGGCAACCAGCGCATCTGTACTCAGATCAGGGTACCAATTTCATTGGAGCCAACACCGAACTACGAGCAGCCCTGAAGGACCTTAACCACGGTCTAGTCAGGGCCGAAGCCATCAACCGAGGCATCGAGTGGCACTTCAATCCCCCGGCAGCCCCACACATGGGCGGCTGCTGGGAGCGCCTGGTGCGTTCTATAAAAAACGCACTCCGAAGCACGCTCAAGGAACGTGCTCCCCGAGAGGAGGTGTTGTATACCCTCCTCACCGAGGCCGAGCTGATTGTAAACAGCCGGCCTCTAACTTATGTCTACGACGACCACGACCAGCCTGTGGTCCTGACACCTAACCATCTACTCCTGGGCACTGCATCCGGGAGTACTCCGTTCCTGCCGGGAGACTTCGAGGACGTCGATTCGCGCCGGCAATGGCGGCGCGTGAACGCGCTCGCCGACATGTTCTGGCGGCGCTGGCTACGAGAGTACCTCCCAACGCTGCAACGTCGTGACAAATGGATTAACAACGTACCCAATGTGCGGGTCAACGACGTAGTTGTGATTATAGACAATAATAAGGACAGGAATGTATGGACAAAAGGTGTAATTAAGAATGTATATTACGGCAATGACGGTATTGTTCGTGTAGTCGACATTAGGACGTTAAATGGGGTCCTGCGTCGGCCCGTAGCAAAGATTATCGTGCTTCCCACCGACCAAATATGATGTAATGCGGTTGAACCCTTTTACAGGGGGTGGAATGTAACGGAAAGCACCATAATTCGAGCTTAAAATGAATTATATATGTCGTCAAATCATTGAAATGTATCGATTGTTCCGTGGAGACGAATATTCTAATATAAATTGCTTAAATAGCATTATATACTGATGAAAATGATCGATATCTCAGAACTGTAAAGAGATAGCGTAATTTGAACACTGCCATTAGCTTAGTTGGAGCATTTACCCCCTAATTACCTATTTTATATAACAGTATATACCCCCGGGGTACCGATTAAAGTAAAATCCATTGTGTCGGAAAGTAAACAGTGCTATGTACCATTTTCATACTGCGTAGAACCACGTCTCCCGTACCCCTCCTACGTCTAAGGAGAGCTAACTGCGCAATACCCCGCAGACACCCGTTCCCCTTCAACACCCCCTCATCAGGTAGGAATGTTTGTAACTGGTGAGTTTCATTGAATATACGACCAAGAGTCACCCGCAACTTGTGATCATGGGTAAAACCTATAAAGGGAACCCGAGCAAGTTGATTTCGGTAGTACATTGGTAGTACATCAGTAATACATCAAGTAAATCTCTCAATAGCAATAATCTCTCCGTACGATTCAGTTGCTCTCCACATATATTCGAGAATTAGTCGCTCCGCGCTTAGATAGTTTTAATAAAGTCAGTTTAAGTTAGCCAATAATTTCAGTTTAAGGTAGTTTCTAGATATTCTATTAGTTCGTAAGTGCTGATTTATAATATTGTGACTCTATTTTTGTTGACTGTAATTATCGTGTGTTATTTTATTGATTATACAAGTGTTTAATCTGACAGTGTGGTTTTCACTGGTTACGAGTAAGTGCGTTGGTAACCTTTCGACACCCCCGCCTACAACACCTGACTCCCCGAATATCTTACAATGGCACTGGGCAATCACGCTTGATTTGCGGGGATTTTCGATTTCGAGACCCGAGAGATTACAGATCGATTTGATCTTAAAAATCGGGTTATAACCCTCGATGGGTGGGCAGATCACGAGGATCATGTCGAAGGCCTCACCGTGTCGCGCGCGATGCATACGGTGGACCTCGTTAACGGGGACGTTCTGTGACCTAAGGTCGGCTATTATTTCCGTGCATGGTATCTCCTTAGGGATCCTGCGGATAACGACCCGTGTTTCCTTTTCCTCGGGGAGGCAATACGTGTGGAAAGACACGTTTTTTGAGCGGAGCATTTTTGTTAGGCTCCTGTAGTCCGTAGACGTGGGAACCGTAACCTTTATACCGGTCTGAGTGGACTTAGCTTGCGTATAATTGATGCGCAGCTCGACACACCATTTGGAGATGTCGGTCCATTTGGACTTGTCCTGTATGAATACGGGCGGTGGGAGGGGGATTTTCTTAACGGGGATGCCGTTAATGAGAATACGCAGAGTGGGGGCCTGCGACGTGGACGCGGACGCGGAGGGCGCGGGCGCGGCGGAGGGCGCGGGGGTGGGGACCTGCGGCGCGAGGGGCGCGGACGCGGTGGACGGGGCGGGGGTGGGGACCTGCGACGCGGAGGGCGCGGACGCGGTAGACGGGGTGGGGGTCGCAGGAGGGCTGGAGCCCTCTGCTTTCCCTTTTTTGGCGGCCTTTCTCTGGGCTTTCGTCTTCTTCCTCTTGCCCCCCCGTCCCGAGACTAGGCTGAAGCCGTCGTCCGAGGTGGAGGGGGAAGAGGCAGAGGACGCTGCCGACCGTGTCGTGATGGTACGGTCCGATTCTGAGTCGGTACCGGCGGGACGCGGGGTGTCGGCTCTTCCACTGACTGCCTCTTCTGTTTCCATGTCGGATACAGATGAGCCAGCCTGTGACAGAGGCGAGCGAGAACGCGAACGCGATCGAGAACGAGAAGGAGAAGGAGAGCGGGGGCGAACGGACGCCGAGAGGGTGGCAGCCGCGAGGGCTCCGTATTCCTGTCCATATTTGGACTGGAATACGGGGTCCTTTAATACGACTCCGATTAAAAACTCTATCAAAACAGTCCCGATGACGGGGTTTTTCTTATAGGCGGGGAGGGGGGCCATGATGGTGGCGGGGAAGTTATCCCTACTACTAATATCCCTAACTCCCCGGGTGGGTTTGCCCGGGGATGAGTGAAGCCTCCCTGCCGGGTCAGGCAGGGAGATGTGTGCTAACGGTGAGCCCTAAGCTTGTAACCCGTCGCCAGTCTTATTGTGCGAACGGGGCCCTACAAATCCGGTGCGAAGGGTGTAGACACACCCTAAAGACACCGGGTGAGTAGCTGAGGAAGGAAAACTGTCACCAGAGCCGACTAGGAGATCCCCCAAGGCCGGTTAACTCTGGGACCCGTCCAATTGACTGCCTTGCCCTGATGGGGTTCGGCGGGTGTGATTGGGTCAACACCCCCTTGGATTCGTTATCACCGTTAGGTTTCAACCAAGGACCACGAAACTGTGGTTTTTCCCTGACGGGGTAAAAACGCGCGCAACGTTTTAGACGACAGGTTTAAAGAAACCAATACCAACCTGTCTTGAAAAAGACAATAGTTGATATTATTGTTAGTAGTCGGACTACTAGTGCAATCGTTACGACTGGGCGTAACGATTACCAGATGGCGGCGGCGGACACTTGACACGGCACGGGCGCAGCGAGCCGGAGCTGCAGCACACGACCGTTCCGAACGGTGTCGCGGCGCGGAATGACCGAACAAGCGCACCGGGGCGGGCGCAGGGAGCGGGAGCAGCGTAACGACCGTCCAGGACGGAGGTCGAACGGTGAGTGGTTTTGCAGTCGAGTTTTATTTTATTTTAAATAAGTAATTTGTGTTTCTCTTTTCAGTTATGTGTTTTAGCAGTAGTTTATTTTTATTTTTTTATTTGCTTTTTTAGAACTTAAGCTTATAACACGTATAAGCTTTTCCCCTACCAAAAATTTCTTAACCCGGCTAAATAAGTTCAATAACTTCAAAAATCCCATATAAACATTACATCAGTAGCGAAGCTACAACGTCCATTTGGGAAGCCGAAGAAAAAATTGTTCAGTTCTCATAAACTCAAGATAACATGGTGCTTATTGGCGCTATATAGTGTTGTCAGAATTCTTAGTTGGGACAAAAAATGAAACTGCGTTAGCGATTTAGGATATTCTATGTACGCGTTTATGTAACATATATTATTAAGATGAGATAAGATATTTTATTTGCATAAATCATTGTATACAGGATGTTATTAAAAATATTAGAACGAAAATGTTTTGCTTAAAACTAAAGCTAAATAATAATAAGCTAATAAGGAATGGGGTTGTAGGAAGCCGTCGCCCCTGCGTTACATTGCTTTAGTAACTAAGGGTGTTACTACACCAATAGATCGATCGTCAATCAACGGCATCGATCGATGGTAGAATGGATTAGTCGACGTCGATCGATAGTTTCTACCAGACCAATCGATCCAGATTGTCGATCGACGATCGATCGATAGTAGAAGAAAAAACGGTCGCATCCAGATTCTTCTGCGTTTGCGTCTCCGTAATAATAGTAGGAGCAACATCGTACTAGCCAACAACAACGTGTCTTCTTTTGAATACATTTCAAAAGAAACTGATGGAATATAGCCGGGGTTAATCGATCAACGTCGACCGATGCCATCGACCGGCAATCGATCGATTGGTTAGTCGACCGGTATCCGTCGATCAATTAAAGCTACCACACCAATCGATCAACGTCGACCGATGTCGATCGATGGTATCGATCGACGATCGGTCGATTGGTGTGATAACACCCTAAGTATACAATTAAATGATTCTTCAAAACAGATTAATTGACGATTAAGCAATTATGAGGGATATTACGAGGATATCACCTGTCACATAAAGTAGGCTTTTCTTTGTTATTTTGTGCGCAGTTTTATTGGTGTGAAAATGACTGTTGTTCTTACAAAACAGTTCGTTTCCTCATGGATTCATGTACTTTCAATTACTTACGCTTAAGGAAAAATCTCCCCAACGTGCGAAAATTGTACATTGTGTGGTAGTTCAGGAAAACAATAACATCAACCATCTCTGCTTAGCCTTGTCCCAACTATGTTGGCGTCGGCTTCCAGTCTAACCGGAAACAGCTGAATACATGGATTTCACATGGAGCGACTACCTATCTGACCTCCACAACCCAGTAACTGGGTAATACGTATCCTTGGTAAGATTGGTTGTCAGACTTTGGGGCTTCTGAAGACTCTTAACGACTGTCAAAGATTCACGAATGACAGTCGGAACCAACGTAAGCCGTTGGTTCCGACTGTCATTCGTGAATCTTTCCGAGGCACGGAGGGGTCTTGGTATGTAAATATGGTCACCCATCCACAGACCAACCGCGGTAAGCGTAGTTTAACCTGATCGATCGACTCGTGCGGCTGTTAGTACTTAGCCACGAGCCCCACAAACAATAGTATCAACTAAGAGTGTAAACTAAAACCGTGCCCTAAAATGTACGGAAAGTTAATTATCAAAAAAATACTCCTCTGTTGTAGGATATTAATAGGTGTTCGCGTACGTACCTATACTTATTTTTACCTCTTTGTTGAATTAAATAACGGCATACATAATTCAAAGCTTACGGAAAAGGTAATTGCTGTAAAAGCATACAATACGTATAATGATTGTGTACCTACATTATTTTCTCGTATTCGCGACAAAGGAGAGGCCAAAATGGGTACAATATTCCGAAGATTTTTAAACACTAATGTGATGAACCTTTTTAGAAAGCATATTAATTAAGCTACTCAATTGTAGTTAAATATGATTTTTTCAGGCACCTGTTTTTATGAAAAAGTGAAAAATGTTTCAGTACAAACAAAACGCACATAGTCTTATTTTATTCATATCTATGCAATATAATTATTTTAAATGTGGCTTAAGTTTGGTTTCTATTAAATACTTTGACATTTTATTATAATTTTAGCTGCAGCTCCATGAAACTGCGACAAAAAATATAAATATAAATAATATTAAAACGTGTCAATAGGAAGTCAAAAATCTGTAAAGGTCAGAATGGCGTTGATTACGTTGATATAAAAAAAAACACGTATTTGTACAAGTAATTCGCGAGGCGAAGTGTTTTTATACATAATTATGTAGAGAAATACATCAACAAATGTATTAATGTACTTATTTATAAAGTACAAATATGTACAGACGCCAGCAGGTCAAGCTACCCGAAACTGTAAAATTTTCGCAATCATCCTTGAACCTTATGTTGTAGTGATAAAGTTGAAAATCTATTAAAGAAATTTGACAGATTGTAGTAGCTTGATGTGCTGGCGTCTGGACATAGCTAGTTATTTGTATGATAATTTCTCAGTTAAAAAAACCGACAAGTGACAATGACATTGACATTGTCATGTCATTTGCCACAGGGCTGCCAGTCCTAAAATATTAATAATTTTTGTAGTTAGTGATGCCAGGATTTTATTTTTCAACACTTGTTTAAAAAAAAAACGCGTGACTGTAAAAAATAAATGCCCCAAGACATCATAATATTTTTTTTTTTTTTTTGTGTTTGGCATCTCGGAGGTATAACCACTGGAGGTTCCTGCTCCTTAACCGGGCTATCCTGTGGTGCCGCAAGCTCCTAAAAGAAGTTTACGCCTCCAGCCAGGGAAGTTTTTACTAAAAGCTACTTAAACTAGACGACTGCTCGCTAAGGGCACCCCTCATAATAATTACCCTCTTTCAGCCTTTATAGCTCAGAAGGCATTTTCAATTATTTTAGTACCAAGCCCCATACATTTTTTGAACGTCTCCTTTAACGATGGAAGCACCTACTAAGTAACCGTGGCGAATTCTTAAGAGCAAGTTTACGAAGAAGGAATATCTGAAACACTCGCGTTATGTTATACTCAGCATAAGTAAGTTTGTTTGTACTACGCAAAGCTTTAGAGGCCCCAAAGAGCCTTTTAAGGTGACGATAACTGACTTTTAATAATTTTATACTGAAGATCACGTCTAAACGAGTAGTGTTAATGATTTGGAAAAAATATGTGTTAAATGAGAGCATTTTCTTAATATATGAATATTTTAAATTATGTTTATATTACACAGTGAAATTAATTTGTAAAGTTATTTATTTAAACTTCATGTACAATAGTGATACATAGGCGGACTTAATGCCACAAGGCATTCTCTACCAGTCAACCTTTGGGTTAAATATAAATACATAGTGATAGTGTACAAAAATAATGTCTAAAATAATAACTTCTAGATTACGAGAATTTATATAGTTTTATGATACTAATACACATATACAAATAAAATAAACTAATAGATATTTTAACAAATACCACCTAACAATAATTAGTATGATTAGACTATTATTTAAGACTATTTAGTCGTAGAGAATTATTTAGTCTGACTTATGTAGTGGTTACGAACTTTTCTTTTAAAAGTAAATTTGTTTTCAGATTTTTTAATGCCAAGAGGTAGCGCGTTCCAGAGCTTTATAGTAGAGATAGCGTAAGCGTAGCGTAGTTATGTCTAACGCGGATAAAAAACTGAGAATCACGTAAAATCTATCAAGCGTATGTTTCTGCTAACTTCGCCTTTTTAAAGATAATTTAACTATTGATCTTTTAGTAAACGTGTTTTTATTAAAATACCTTTTGTTTTATATATAATAAATTAATAATGCGTCTTATTTGGGACAGAGCTCCTGGGGCCCTATTATGAACTCTTATTTCCAGGCAGTTTACAGCGTAAACAGAACTGCCTTGCAATTTCGTATTATGAACTCGTTAAACAAGCCAGTCAGCGGTCACGTGACACCCTGGCCGACTTCTGCCCGAATATTGCCTGGCAATAACGTATTACGAACGTTCGTTTGACATTTCTTTTCTTATAACAACTTGTCAAAAAGTAACCTCACAATCCATTCAGTTTACGCTACTTCAGAGGAGCTTTTATTGAATTGTTTTGGGTTTATTTGCCGAAGTACTCGAGTAATAAATAAATAACAAAAGAAAATATTATGTGCGACGAATATGAACTGTTTGAGTTCCTGGAAAGTGACTTTTCTGATCAAAATAACGAATCAATGAACAAAAGGAGACGACTTCGTGATCAAATTAAAGGCTCCTACAAAACAGGCGCGACACGCGACGCGACACAAAGGCACCGCTCGTCGCGCGACACGTGGTTCCTTTGTGTCGCGTCGCGTGTCGCGCCTGTACGTAAGAGCCTTAATGCGTTCGACATGGATGATGTGCAATTCATTGAACAATATCAAGTGAGGAGTTGGAGACGACTTCGTGATCAAATTAAAGGCTCCTAAAAAACAGGCGCGACACGCGACGTGACACAAAGACACCGCTCGTCGCGCGACACGCGGTTCCTTTGTGTCGCGTCGCGTGTCACCTGTATGTAAGAGCCTTAATGCGTTCGACATGGATGATGTGCCATTCATTGAACGTTATGAACTTAAACAAGTGAGGAGTTGAGACATGTCAGGGACTGTCATACAAAATATCCTATCTAAGAACTTTCTTACACTGAATAGGAAAATACTCAAAAACTGAATAGGAAAATACTCAATAACGAGCTTACGCCATATTTTGTTTATACCCCGAAAATTCTTACGAATGGAAGTATTAAACAAACAATAAGATAGTGTTCATATTAGTTTGTGAAACAATGAAACAATACTCTTCCATGTGGTCGAATTCCCCGCTGACCTTCAAGTGGAGTTCGTTCGGAAACCTAATCTCGCGTGACAATTAACAAACTAAAAAAATTATAATATGAATGAATTATATAGGTAGCATAATATACAGTGCGTTCGTATTTTCACCTAATTTTATACTAAAGTAACTAGATTAATATAAATTGCTTATTTTTACCACAAAATATGTGATTAAATAAAACCGTAACTTACCGATAAATATTTAATTGTGTTTCTGAACGTTACGGCAGAGAATTACAAGCCAGCCATAGACAAACTACCCAGCGTGAAGTCAGTTAGAATTAGGAATGTCGTAATACGAAATTTAACCAGCCAGTGAAATGAATTGCCTGGAACTTGCCTGGTTTTTTTAAAGTTCGTAATAGGCCCCCTGGATGGGCGAGTCCTATTACTGGCCGGACGTACGACGCGTTGCGTGAGCTCTGTACAGAGCACACAAGCTAACCACTCAAGGTCACTGGCATATGTCTGGGCCTTAAGATATTTATGTCAATCTCCAGTTCCCGGGAAATGTGTTTCGACAAATACAGAGCTAGTGGCCCAGAGGCGCCTCTAAGTACCTGTGATCCGAATAGTCGAGTATTGATGTATCAACTGTGGCTGGAGTTCAGTTAAAGATCCCTCAAATAAATTATATTAATGATTTCCTTATTTTGGATGGGGATAAAGTACGGAATATGGCTGGAAATCCCACATGTGTTCTTTACTAGACCTGAGACATATTATAGCTATATAAGTTTAATTTCTTGTATTTTCTCATGTCAAGTAACTATCACTACTTCCGTGATCGGCCTTTGTTTTGTTTCAACTGCCAATACGTGTGCCTCGTGAATGGTCCGTACCAATAATTGATTATCTGTGAGTAGATTCCGTCGTGATACAGGTTCTATGTAACACTTAATTACATTATTGCTCAGATTAACGAACACAAACTTATAGAAAAGGACGATTGATATCATAAAAAATATGAATTATCTATACTCCATTTACTATAGCATTAGACAAATAACGGCTAAATAACGACAGTTATTGTGTAATATTGTTGAAATTACTGCACTTTAGAGTTATTTTTTAATGTAAATGGTAAATATATTACAGTACTTTGTATTTATCGTGAAATAACGGAGTTTATTAAACGTTTACATTGAAATAACGAAAGGGTGAGAACAGTTATTTGTCTAATGTTATAATAAATGGAGTATAGTCCGTTATGTAAGCTACGACGTTATGTCTTATCGTTATCTTGGCGAAGAAATAACACAGATAGGACGTATAATAAAATTGTTTACTCTACAACTCTACTGACAGTCTGGTCGGGCATCTGCCAGGGGTACTCCATCGGAAGTAATATTTTTGGTGACAACAGTCACGAGCCGGTCCACATCTTTGAACAGGGGCTACAAACTCTTAAGTGGATTAAATGTCTAACAAAGGCGGTTTATTGCGCGTAGTTACTCGCGCCGTCGTCACGAACATAAGGTCTTTGTTAATACTCACTTGCTATTGTTTGTCCCTTGTCCCCCTCCTCACTAATCTATAGGTATATGTATTTTTAGACCCCACTCACGGTACTTTACTGCTAACCAGATTTGGTCGAGGCGCTTTTTTGTTGGATCAACAAGCTCAAATTGGATCATGTCCCTTACATTGTCCGTGTTTTATTTAATGTCAACTTGTAATGTGTTCAGGCCCGAGATAGAAGTTTGCAAAGAAAATTAAATACTTATTAACTTTTTAGTATTCCGTAGTGAAATGTCCATCTGTCTGTCTGTCTGTCCGCGGCTTAGCTCAAAGACTCCTAGTACTAGAAAGCTATTATTTAGCATGGATATACATATTAAGAGGCTACCGAGCGCACAGTGGCGCCCTCATCGTTTTTTCGGTGATTTCTTTTATTTTAGAATGAAAATGCAGAAAATAAGCTCGTCAAGTTGTGCTTCACAAGACTATACGTCATTATTACTACAAACAGTAGTTTTAAATTGTTATGTTTTATTGTAATCATTAAAACGGAAAATAGTGGCCACTAAGCTCCGTTTTAATGATTACAATAAAACTTAACAATTTAAAACTACTGTTTGTATTAATAATAACGTATAGTCTTGTGAAGCACAACTTGACGAGCTTATTTTCTGCATTTTCATTCTAAAATAAAAGAAATCACCGAAATAACGATGAGGGCGCCACTACACTCGGCGCAGTCATTAGGCCGACAAAGTGGTAAAATAAAATCATGAATTATATTTTTTTTTTATGGTATCTCTTCCCGACACGTAAAGTTGAGATGATATTTTTTTTTTCTCGTCTACTCCATACCTAGTGGGGGATATCGTTGGATAGGCCGTTCAAAAATATTGCGGGTTTGTGAAAACCATTTTGAGATTGAGGGATCCGTTTGCGTAATATTAAGCTTTAAAAATCTATTCGTCACCTTATTGGTGAAGAGAGCTAAGCCACACTTTTGACCGAATTGAGTTATGAACACCACCATACTCGTCGTAAGACAGAGATTCTGGTGGTAAAGAGATCTAAGTGATAGCTCGACTAGAGGTTTGGTTTTTCATTCAGACATGAAAGTAAACTAGAAACAAAAAATCAAGTGGTGAATTTTTTCATCATCATCATCATCATCAGCCTATAGCAGTCCACTGCTGGGCATAGGCCTCTCCAATTGCACGCCATTCAGCTCGATTCTCGGCAACTCTCATCCAGCTGCTACCAGCCACCCTGCGAAGATCGTCGCTCCAGCTAGTCGTCGTTCGCGGTCTCCACTCAAGAACACGTCTACCCCAACGGTCATCGGTTCTACGGCTAATATGGCCGGCCCATTGCCACTTCAGCTTGCTTATTCTGTGAGCTATGTCGACAACTTTGGTTCTCTGCCGAATCACGTCGTTCCGGATTCGATTTCTCAGAGAAACTCCAAGCATAGCCCGTTCCATAGCTCGCTGAGCGACCTTGAATTTATGGACCAGCCGTACCGTGATTTTTTTATTTATCTTTATCTTGGAACCAGTTTATTTATTTATTTATTTATTGATATAGTACTTCAACGACTAATTCACAAAAACATACACAAATAAAGATCACATACAGTTTTAGGTATTGTAAATACGTCACTTCCAGAAGTGCACAACACTAGCATAGGACTTGAAGGTTAAAGGACGTGTAAGATACCGTTAGTTGAATTCGTTACAAAATAAAGCGAAAATAAGCTATGTTCACAATTACATTACAAAGTACAGAAACTTCACTACTAAGGTGACGTATTTTTTGTTAGAGTCAAGTGTGTGTCCCCCTGCAAGCTAAATGGTTATATTTGGATATGTGAAAAAAAATCATAGCATTATTATATAGAACGAAGTTAAAAGAAAAACTATCACAGCTAAGTAGGCTTTACAAGTTACCGAGGAGTCGACCAACTTACATTTACAGTTGAAAAACATGTTCTCCCATACATTCTATATGGGAACATGTTTTTCAACTACAATGTAACTTTTTTTCTTGGGATAAATTCATCCCAACTACGAAACCCTTCATTGTGCGTGGTCCGACATACACTTGGCCCGTTTTTATTATTACAGGTGAGTATTTCTTAGAATAGTCTGTTTACCCGAAAAAGAATCCCGAAACTCATAAAACCGTAGTTTATCATCGCGCTTACTTAGCTAATGTAAAAAAAAAAAAACTGGAAAAAAATGCTCAATACCATAGTAGAAAATTCAATAGCATATTTTAATATTTGATCCTGCTGTACTTAGGTATACATATTTATATAGTGACTACTAAGTTATAATTATGTAATTATTGCTTTGTGATCAATATCTTTTTAATTTCACGTTTCAAAGGTAGGTAAATAGTAACATAAATAATTAAAGTAACACACATCAAAAAAAGTTTGTGATCTAGGGATCACAATTTTTTTTTGATGTGTGTATGTACATGAGTTCAAAAAAACGAATCATTAAAACGGAAAATAGTGGCCACTAAGCTCCGTTTTAATGATTACAATAAAACATAACAATTTAAAACTACTGTTTGTATTAATAATAACGTATAGTCTTGTGAAGCACAACTTGACGAGCTTATTTTCTGCACTTTCATTCTAAAATAAAAGAAATCACCAAAATAACGAAGAGGGCGCCACTGTGCACTCGGCGCAGTCTTAAGTCAGGCGAGCTGAATCATAATATAATCTACCGTACCTAACAAAAAATATTTCGATTTTTCAAAGTGATCGCAAACTTTTTTGACGTGTGTATGTAAAGGTAAATAGGTACCTAAAAAAAAAACCTTTGAAAATTCATCAAGGTAAGTGAGATATTACCTAGTTTGTTGTATCTGTCCTCAAATAAGAAGTTAAATGTAGTCGTAGCGTAGTCGTGACTCTAAATTAGTACTTAAATTGTATTTTCGTTTTATGTGGGTAATTCTACAAAGCCAGATGAGCCAACAATTGGATAGTAATTGTTAAGCGTAACAAAGTCCAGATATAAACAGAACAATACTACGAATAATATTTCACAATTGAGTAGGCATTTTCGGTGGAGTTTCACACTTTTCTTTCGCTTAGCTTAGCCGCTTAGCCGTTTCGCTTAGACGTTCAAATAATATTATAGTGACCCACCCCATATGCAAGTTTAATATATTAGCATTTAAGCGGAAATTGCGGAGTTATTTTCACAACAAACAGTGTAGAGTCATCTCAATCATCTCTTCTCCTTGAATTTGGATATATAAATATATATATAATTATATAATAAGTAGGTATTTATATATTATAGTAATTTATATGTATGTCTGTTATAAGTTTATAACATATTTATGTACTTGTGTATCTATTTTATTTGTTATCTTTTTAACATTTTTATTATTATTATTATCTCCTCTTAAATAGAGCAACTGCCATCTTATCTCTTCACTACCCTTGGTTGACTGGTAGAGAATGCCTATGGCATTAAGTCCGCCTTTGTACCTTATTGTCTGTGAGAAATTTAACCGCCATGTTTTTTGTGCCGTGTGGTGCCGGACGATAAGAATAGCACCACCCTATTTCCTTCCGTGGGTGTAGTAAAAGTCGACTAAGGGACTTACTAGAGAATGGGCAGCAGCGTTCTCTATGCATTTTTAACACCATACAGCAATCGCCAATCCGTCTGCCAAGCGTGGCGATTATGGCAACTACACCCCCCCCCCCCCTTTGGGGAGGCCTATGTCCAGCAACGGATGTCTTTCGGCTTTAATGATGATGATCATATATTCTTTTTATATATATATTGTATTATACATAAAAATCTTCCAGAAAAGTCCCTAAATGATGTTGAAAATCGCATTAATATCCGTTGCGTAGTTTAAAAGAACAACGCGGTCGCTGGGGCAAACACGAAAAGAGACTTGAATGTATAGATTTTGCTTATATCATTAGTATTTATCGGCCACATTACCAAATCCCGAACTTATAATGAAAAATTTCATTTCAGGTTATCAAAGTAATATCCTCGGTAGTTAGGGACCGATCACAGGATTTTAACCGCTCTGTAGCTGCGCTTGCGCCGACATACTAGCTCTTCGCGGTTTATGTATGAACTGAATGCGTGACTTGCATTTAACATTTCAGGAACACCCTGGAACTATGCATAGTTATAAGTATTACAAGTATAAATAAGTTTCAACAGTTTTAACTTGCATCTCGGTCGACAAATTCCGAAGTCGTAGTGTAGATTTAAACCACCTCGCACTAGATTCCTTAAATGAATAAGGATGGAGGACACAGAGAAGACCAAGAGGAAAGCCAATGAGATGACCTTTCAATAGATAAAAATGAATCTCTCTTGGAACTAAGGATATCCATCATCCAAGAAAAGAATCTGCATAAGGGACTAACCACACTTATTCAGCTGTTTTGCTTTTGTCAAAATCAAAAAATATTTTATTTCACATAAAGGTACGCGTCCATTGGCCCGCGCCGGACGCACCGCACGCACGGCCCGCAACGGATTGAACGGATTTGCCGATGTCATGCGTCCACTGTATCCGGATTTTTTGTTTAGTTAGGAGTGTTTTCTTATCGTGAGTTGACGTATTCGGTCATGGAGATTGACGAGATATTATTATTATTAGTTGCTTGTTGGAAGATGAAGAAAAACGTAAAACTAAACGTGGAATGTGGGTTCATAATATCAATTTGAAGCGACCAATTTTTGGAGAGTATCATTCATTATTTGTTCCCGATTTACTTTATGATAAAGAAAGATTTAAATATATTCAATTTTGTTTTTCTCATATTTTGTCTGTTCTTTGCACATTAAAATAATTTGGATGTTTTAAATTGTATAATTTTTCATACCTTTCTACCAATATTATCAGTAATGCGTCATCCATTTTTTTTTTTGTCGTTGGCTTAGGTAAAACAAAACAACACGTGCGGCAGTGGGCGATGTCAGCGGCTAACTGATTTGTGTGACGTCACAGGCAAGCAACTAATTTTTTGTCCATAAATAGCTTATAGCTTTCGATGCGGGCGGCGCGGATAATGGACGCAGCGCCATGTAAAATCATACAAAGCAAACTAAAATCCGTTGCGTGCCGTGTGTTCGATGCGTCCGGCGCGGGCCAATGGACGCGTACCTCAAACCTACATGGGCACTTATGAAACGTCAGAAGCTAGGTGCACGGTTCCAATTGGTCCATAGAAAACAACAATTTTGTATGGAGTTGCGTATGCCATCCGTTCAGCTTTCCGCGTTTATTCGATGCGTACGCATCTCCATACAAAATCGTTGTTTTCTATGGACAAAAGCTGAACACAGTTGAATAAGTGTGGTAAGTTCCTAAGTGACGAGTATGAAGATCTTTTAGTATGCCAGGTGAACTCCTAAATAAACAATAACTGGCTCTGGTTCGGTTTCATAGTCAGCTCTATAACGTTCCTACCGCTGGGACGCAGGTCTCCTCTCTTGGATAGGGAGTGGGCTCAGTCCGGATTAGAATATGTCACATGTCTTCGAATTGGTGTTATTTTTTTTTTTACATACAACGGGGAAGCTCTTGGCCTTCATCTCACCTGATAGTAAGTGATGATAAGGCCGAAGATGGAAGCCAGCTTTACCCAGAATCCTCAACCACAGAGGAACTGGCTATCTTACCTCTAACTGCCGAAACACAACAAATGCTGTTAACATTGTTGTTTTGGCGACAGACTTAGATAAGATGGTGGTAGCTAGCCAGGTGGACTTCGAACAAGCCCTACCACCAACCAAGCCGAGCAGAAATTTTTGCCCCCGCTGGGAATCGAACCCGGGACCTCTGGATCTGAGACAGGTGGTTTTACCACTAGACCACAGAGGCGGTTTTTCTAGGACATACCGGTTTCCTCATAATATTTTCCTTCACCGTTTTAAGAGCAGTGAAAAAACCGGTTCCAGTAATCGACTCATGCTACGAAGCTACTTAATTTTTGAAGTAAAAACTTCTTTAGCCGCGTTGAGCAATTTTAGTAGGGGAAAAACTTATGGGTTCGCGTCACCGAAATAATAATAATAAAAATTTATACAATTTATTCAAAAATAAAAATTGGAAAAATACAGTATAAATCTTAGAAATAATGTATATAGATATTGCAAATGCGCGGTATCCTATACTCCATTTACTAGCATTAGATGAATAACGGATAAATAACGACAGTTATTGTGTAATATTATTGAAATTACTGCACTTTAGAGTATTATTTTTAATGTAAATGGTAAATAGATTACAGTGCTTTATATTTATCGTGAAATAACGGAGTTTATTAAACATTTACATCGAAATAACGAAAGGGTGAGAACAGTTATTTGTCTAATCCATACTAATATTATAAATGTGAAAGTAACTCTGTATGTCTGTCTGTCTGTCTGTCTGTCTGTATGTTACGTTTTCACGCCTAAACCGCTGAACCGATCGTCATGAAATTTGGCAGAGATATAGCCTGGGATATGGAGAAGGACATAGGCTACTTTTTTACGCGATAACCGACATTCACGCGGGCAGAGCCGCGGGCAAAAGCTAGTGTTATAATAAATAGAGTATAGTGATATGTTGCGCCTGACTTTCAATTATTCCAAAGTTTTGAGTTATCACTTCTGTCGACAGATGACTGCCAATTTTTTTTCCGCCATACGGTTATAAATTTCCAAACAATGAATTTCAGATATTTACGAACGATTTACATGATAATGAAGCTGATTTCACGTTTGATCCGTTATTGTTTTCAGGCGGAAATAATGTTCGGTGGACAGAAATTAGTAGTTTAATTGAATTGAAAAGTGATTAACAATAAATGTGGTAATATGTGCTCGTGCCTTCTCTGTATTCTTTGCCCAGCAGTGGGACAACGATAATAAATAATTATAAATAAATAAAAATAATACCGGCCGTATTATTATAATTATCAAATCAAAATATTTTATTTCACATAAACCTACATGGGCACTTATGAAACGTCAGATGCTAGGTGCACGGTTCCAATTAGTCGTTTCCTATGGAGAAGAGCCGGCAAGAAACTCCACGGTTATTCTTTTAAAAATAATTGGCTATAATAATAATTTTATGTTCATTGAAAAGAGGCCTGAAGTAAAATACTGAGATTGACTAGGGTAAAGATGGTAGGTTGGTATTTGGTGTACCTACCTATCCTACCGTGTCATTTATTATTTTGTCGCTGAAGAAGAATACTTTGTAAAGACTTTTTGAAACTTAAACTACAGTTAAACAAACGCCGCCTTAATAGCAAACTTTTGGAAGATCTCATTTGCTGTTGTACTCTAGTACATTATTGCAAAGACCGGGAAATAGGCAATTGCAGGTCGAGTATGAGTTTGAAGACCGAGCCGTAGGCGAGGACTTCACTAATACGAGACAGGCAATTGCCATTTCCGCCGAGGCATATATAGTGCTTTTCTCAAAAGAATGCAGGGAAATAAGACATACTTTCATGTATTTTTCTTTTGACTTCGCTGGAAGCAGGTTTTCCATTGCCAATTTGGCTTCTGATCTTAAATCTGGTGGAGTACAATCAATCTCCATTTCACTCTCTGAACCGTTGGAATTCATTTTAATTGTTAAATTTATATTTATTAAGTATCTAAATAACAAATCAAGACGAATTTCCAGCTATGCCGCCAATTTTCTATTTGTCATCTGTGCCGAAAGGCAAATGCATTTATGGCTATACAGCCACGTGAACGCAATTTTTGCTAAGCAAAGAGACTTACTTTGGTATGCCAAGAATGATTAGAGATCCAATCAAAGAGTATTTATTAACCCCAGCACGCCGTTTCATACAACATTACTGGAGCGTTGTAATGTGCCAAATTCAAAAAAAGCTCCTACTATGGATTTGATTTTCTTTGTCCGTAAATTCGATACTTCGGGTGTTCTTTTTTCGAAAATAATGACATTATTTCCATGCATGTTTGAGAAAAATACATTTCAGGCAACTCTGGGACATTACCGTTGAACTCATGGGCTCAGCTCAAGTCGTTGCAGCGATCAGCGGTCGCGAGGATTTTCGGAGGTTCGCGTGACGTCAGCACTGGCGGCAGGCGGGGGGTTGGGAGGGCAGTGGCGCGCGCCGGCGAGCCCGGCCTCGCGCGCGACTGTCCCTACAGCTACGTACTATCTGTTGCGCGCCGAGCGCGGTGGACGCGCCACGAACGCGCGCACGCGACCCTACCGCCCGCCCTTTACGCAACCGTAAACAAATTACTACGTATCCCGTGTCCAATGCCCCTTACGCTTCTGTGAAACCCCACTTCAGTTTCGATTTCGACTTATGTGATTCAGTTTTAGTGACTTTGACGTCTGTCAGTGAAGTAGATAAGTGCCGACTAGGGGTAAACGGCCCGTCTGCCGCCCACGGACTGTAGTACAGCGGTAGTAACCGCGCCAGACTTGCCCAATTGTGATGCACCGAGTCATAACACTACTCCGTGACTTCGGCAAATCATTAACACAACCATTGCACTAAGGTATATTTAGTTTATATTTAAATCTATGTTCTCTCAAACTTTTAGGGAATTTTAAGTTTGTAACTAGATTTTTTTAATTATTGTTTTGTAGTAGTTATGACTTGAATAGAATTTTAATTAGAATCGGAATATTTATGTTATAGTCTCCAATTTTTATCACAACATTTTCAAGGCAAATGGTATTTACATAGTTGTCCACAGCTGAATACATAAAGTTGATCAAAACAAATACTCATCACATCTACGTACTCCTACATAAGTAGGAAGTAATTTTTTAATTACGTTCCAACTTCATTAATCGCAATTTTCATTAATCATTTTGACGATTCCTTCGAGATCGTAAAACAGTGAACAAATCTGAAACCTTAATCATATAACACCGATATTATTTTCAAAAATGTTTTCTAATTGACCCTGATTTTTTTTTTCTATACACAGATTATTTCTTTTACATTTTCCTTTTACTGATCCTTTAGCAATCCTTTTAAATCTTTTCTTACATTAGCGTATTTTTTATCAATTAATTCGCTAAAAAGTCAATTTCCAAATTTTCCAAAACTACCCGAATTTAGGAAAAGCGACTCGTACCATTTTATAAATAGGCGCATCCATTATTCAGATATTTCCAAATCTGTGCCCCTCAGTTTTGTCTGGCCCTTTGTTCAATGTCACGATTACAATAATATTAGTATTGTAAACAAATCAACCACATCAGAAGGTGGAAAAGCGAGAAAATATACTTCAATCGATTGAATTTAATTCATCATTTTCTTTACTAATAAATCAGGTGTATAAATCTATCATCGTAAATAAATATTTGAAAGGATATGTATTTCTACGGTAGGTTTTTCGTACGTAAAATCTTTTCATATAGCTTCTTTGCGTATAGCTTCTCATGCTTTAGGTGTTTACTTGCTTTTTACAAACCCAGCTCAAACTATTTGTTGATGATTATCAAATCATATTATTAAAAAAAAAAATTGAAACTTTTGTAAATCATAAATCACAAAGTCGTGATTATTTTTATAATTTTCCATTCTATTGCATCGGTCATTACAAGGGCACGTAGGAGATAATTATTATGTTATTATTATGACTAGATACTTTGTATTATCTTTTATGATATTATTTACGACTAGTAATAGATATCATAATTTTCATAATTTTAATGAGCATCACACGTGTAATCAATACTCAAAAACTCAAAGAATTTATTTAATATAAATCAATTACAGGCACTTTTGAATTGTCAAGGGGTCGGACAGCCAGAAAGATGAAGCTAGTTGCCCATTCCAAAGCGTAGTAGGTTCCTATGGAGAAGAACGGGCAAGAAACTCCTCGGACACTCTTTTAAAACAAAATATTGTTACACAATATATGTTCGGTTAACCTAATTTTGAGTAACGTTAGGTAGGTACTGTAGAATCGAACTTAATGTGTTGGGGCGTAGAATAATGGATGATAAACTTGAATTATATTTATTTTCGTGGCGATGCACTGCTGGACACAGGCCTCCCCCAATTAGAGGGGGGGGACAATTTGGGGAGGCCTGTGTTCAGCAGTCGACGTCTATCGGCTGAAATGATGATGATGACATTTATTAAAAGTAATTCCAAATTCGCTTGAATGATCGAATGCGACCATAGTTACTTTCCTAACAGGCTGTTCGACATTAGGTCGTCTTTTGCATGTAACCTTAACAGTACTTAGATTACACAGATAATCTCAAGTTTATAACATACGCTTGTTCTGCTAAGTCAACTAACTTTTTACTATAATAAAAACGAAGCTTTAGAAGGTAGTATTACTACGGTCAAGCCATGACCTCGAGAAGTGCGGTATGAAACGATTGACGACCAGATTAGGGCAGTAAGCATTCATTGGTTTTCTCGACAAAAGCCACTTTTTCCATTACAAATATTTGTATATTTTCAACTTGATAATATTATACCTGAGCAATTTCAAAAAAATGTGTACCCCCGGTTTTTGCCTTGTCCCTCGACTTTGTTCATTTATTCTTTTGTGATGAATGACTTCTAGCAGAATATATTAATTTACGTGAAAAGAACGTATTTTTAAATATCTATATAAATTGTCGTTTTGTTGTTACTTAACTAAATATAAAACTTACGAAGATTTTAAAATAATGAAGACTATCCAAGTTACCTGTCCCCTTCCCAACTGGCGTCAGAAAATCTTTGATAGCCAAAAATTTTGTTATACGCGAGTGGTTTAGTAAATATAATTTGAATTCTTAAAATTCGAGATTATCAGTTCAAAGTAGCAATAAAACTTTTTTTTACATATTTTCAATTAAAAATAAATCTAAATTCAAATCGAAAATTTTAACTAATCGGAAAATTCAGTTTTGTGACCGCTCTTTTTTGCAAAAATTCTTCTAATTGTGGAAATTCGGCACGATATTCCAACACAATATAATCCATCATCGAGAAGCACCATTTTGCTTTCATTGTCAAATCTAATTTGTGACCAGGGGCCTAAGTCTACTAATTTACAAACGTTGCAATGGTCTCGCCATTGTGAATATTTGACAGTGTTTATATGGCAAATCTGTCAAAAACTCACAATGAAGAGACCATTGCAACGTTTGTATATTAGTAGACTTGGCCCCCTCGGCCTCAAGTCTGCTATTACAATAGTGTCAGAATGGTCTCTTCATTGTGAGTTTTTGACAGATTTGCCATACAAACACTGTCAAATACTCACAATGGCGAGACCATTCTGACACTATTGTAATAGCAGACTTGAGGCCCAGCGCGGACGCATATTTGTTGAAGTGTTCCGTGTTTCAATTTCTTTGCTCAAGTATGTGACCAAGTTTTACTATTATAACTCACTTTTCTCTAAATATTGTTATTGTTGACACATTGCAAAGTTGGTATTGTATTTGGTATCAAAAAGTTAATAGTGCTAAGTACGATGGGTTATTTTTAAACAATTTAAAACTACAAGAAGGTAGCATTATGTGACTGTGTCGTTTGTGACTTATTTTGTATTGAAAAAAAAAAAAAAAATTACAGCAGGGTACACTTTATTTTGAAATTGCCCACCTACATTAGTAAATGTCTACTAAGCCATTAGTTTCGACCAAATTAGGCCAAGGACTTTTAGTGAGATTTTAATTACCAACTGTATCTCTCTTAGCTGCCACGGCTTATTTTAATTTTGAATTGTTTTTATTACGGACGCTTCTAACGTGCACGTCTTTCTACATTGTTCTCATATGTGTAACTTCAACATGAATGATGTAACCCATATTTTGTAACAATATTTTGTTTTAAAATACGGTCAAAATCCGTGGAGTTTCTTGCCCGTTCTTCTCCATAGGAACCTACTACGCTTTGGAATGGGCAACTAGCTTCATCTTTCTGACTGACCGACCCCTTGAAAATTCAAAAGTGCCTGTAATTGGTTTATTGGAAATAAATGCTTTGAGTTTGAGTTTATCAACGGTATCGCACCAATCCCGTGTGAGGAATATTAACTATTTATTTAAAAAAAGGTTTCTGTTATCTGGGGTAAACCTACCTACACTCGCACTCCTATAACATTATCTGTAGTTTTACTTAAGGCGAGGTTCTTCGAGCGTGCATTTTTGTTCTAAAGGTGGCAGCTGGGCGCGAGTAAATTGTGCCGTAAATTTCATGAATTTTGCATGGGTTGAAAATTATATGTTTTACGATATTAAAAATGTTAAACCCGACGGACATTACATCATCATAGACGTTTATTTTGATGTGATTTTCAATACATAATGTGGTATAATATTGAAATAAAATGATTTTAATCTACAAAATAAGGGTATGTTTGGATTTTTTTTTCTATCAAGCGAACTTTATCCAATTATGTAACGAGTACCCGACGTACCTACAGAAAAGTCTCAAAAGCAACATATAATTTTTTCACGTGTTTAATCATTACCGTTTCTAAATAAATGACATTAACTTGAAGAACCTCGCCTTAACTAAAGTACAAAAGCTTTATTCTTAAATTTTAGTACGTACCCACATAAAAAAGTAAGTTGGCTTTTAAATATTCTTTTATGCATATCTTTCTGAAAAGCCTGTCCCATTTCTATTCAACTAGGTAACGCTGAAATTCTATGGCTGGGATTACTCGGGATGCGCGATGGCCGTTCTATTATATACTTGGCGTGATGTAAAACTCCCGTCCTTCACATTTCACTCCTTCAAAGCAAGTATTTAATGGCGATAAGTCAATCATTCCTAAAGTTGACGTAGCACATGATCTATCTATAGTATCTATAAATACAGAATATAAAAATACTCGTAACAGTAATCTATAAAAATTAAATGCTGTTCGTTAAATGCATCCCTTGAGAACAGCTGGACCGATTTGGTAATTTTTTATATTATAAGTAACCGGCCAAGTTCGTGTTGGACCACGCACAATGAAGGATTCCGTAGTTGGTTAATTGATCCCAAGAACAAACTTAACATGTTTTTTCCTACTACCACTCGGTAACTTGTAAAGCCTATGTACCTATATAGCTGAGATAATTTTCCTTTTATCTTTGTTATATATATATATATATATATATATATATATACTACTAGTGTAATTTTTTTCACATAGCCAAATACAACCATTTAGCTGGCAGGGGGTGAGGACACTTGACTCTAATAAAAATTTGCACTTCAAAGCTTAATATTACACAAAAGGATCCCTGTACCGAAAAATGGCTTTCACAAACCTGCAATATTTTTGAACGGCGTATCCAACGATACCCCACACAATGGGATAGACGAGACAAAAAATGTCATCCCTACTTTACGTGTAGGGGATGTACCCTAAAAAAATATGTTTCAAAATTTTATTTTACCACTTTATCGGCGTGATTAATATGTATATACCAATGCTAAATTACAGCTTTCTAGATTGTACAAGTCTCTAAGCTAAGCTGCGGGCAGATGGATATACAGACAGATAGAAGGACATGGCGAAATTATAAGGGTTCCTTGTTGACTACGGAACCCTAATTTTGTCATAATAGTCCGAATCAGGTTCTTACGTTAAGAAACATTTGAAAAGTTCCCGGGAAAATTCCGAAAAACTGAAAGTGCATTTTCCATGGGATTTTTATTGGACAGGTTATCGTCTGTCGGGTTAGCTAGTTGAAAATATATAAACAACATACAAAAGAAATCGTATTAACCTAATAGAAAAACTTCTACGATTCATATTTGATGTATAATTTTATTCTATACTCCATTGCCCAATGTTTCGCAACAACTGTAAAATAATGAGAAAAGTAAAAGTTTTCACTGGCGAAACATCTTGCGGGAGTAATTTAATTTATTTTCTCTGTATCTCTGTTTCATTTACATCGCATTTGAACTGCGAAGGGAAATAAGAACATTCTCAAAAAGGGCAGTTAGCGACAACTTTTGCAGTAACTAAAAATGAGATAAAAAATTGGGATTGTCTGAGAGAGCGTTAACTTTTTTATTTTATGTTTTATTAAGTTTTACGAAATACTTTTAAAATTATGTCCTTAATAGTACATTTATAAGTGCAACAATTACTTAAAGGCTAACAAATATGCACCATTTTTATGGTTTTACATAATATTACAAAGCATTTACAGTTTTTTTTATTTTTATTAAAGTAATTTAATATTTTAAACACTATGAACGAATGATAAATATAACAACACAGAATTACATACATTGCACACACAAACCTATATAAAAATAAACAAGTATTTCTGTTTCATGAGAACAGGCTGTCAAAAAAGTATTCCTGCTCCATCTTCACATTGAAAGGCCCTGACAAGTTTTCGCGTGCTTCTTACTCTCATTGAAACTTAAGCTTTGATGCGGTTTTTTTTTTAAACTGTTATATAAGGCTCCATCGCAAGAAATTACTAACGGGGTGAATGAGGCTCTTAGGTCTTCAGCTGCTCGGTCGTATTTTAAGTATTTCTCTCGGCTATGTCTCTGTGCTGTTTTTTGCCATGTGAGGTTGCTGTAAGAGGAAGCGTCAGCATTTACAATGCGAACGTCGAAGAACGCTTTCCTTGCAGGTTCCCACACACTGTTTAGTAATATATCACCTATAAGAGCTGGTTGATTGATATTTGCATCTTGCATTATGGGTTCTATTGTGCCAGTTCCCCAGGCTAGTTCGGCCCAATTTTTACAGTCATCTCTGTGTTGATCCAATTTTTACAGTTTAAAAGAGTAACGGTGGAGTTTCTTGCCCATTCTTCTCCATGCGAAACTACTTTTTGGAAGGGGCAACTAGAATCAATTTTATTTCCGTGTAAATTTTGACGTTCAAAAGTGCCATTTATGTGCCTATTTGAAATAAATGCTTTGACTTTTACTTTGACTTTGAAAGCCAAAAAGGATATTTGCAAATTATAGTAATTCAATGATTTTTGATAATCCATGCGTAACAATAATAATATAAATTAAATTTTAAATAATAATAAAAAAATACATTAACATTAATAAATAAAAATAATAAAAATCTCATCATTTAATAAAAATACATAAAATCTTAAAATTAAGTATTCATTGATTGTGATTATACTTGAAACCAGCTCCTAAGTTTAGTAGTTAAAGGGTATTTTGATAATCACCATGTTATATAGGCGGATTGGCGACCTTAAGAAGGATAATATTGGCATTCTAATCCACCACTACTATGGTCATACAATATTAGTACGCCCATAGTAGGTTTTAACTATTAATCAAGAAGCCGTTACTGCCAAACTATAACATAATCATTACTAACTTTTTACTACATCTACAGATAAAAAATTAAATTCTTTATCAGAAAACACAATAACCAACACTAAAACACATTTAATTAGGTACAGAAGGGGTCAGAAGGGGTCGGAAGTCTGTACCTTGTTAGGTACGGTAAAGTAACAGCATCCGTAACAACAATGTGGACCTGTTTAAAATTCACAGCCATACCTTTTGTGTGATATTCAAAATAGGACAGAAGGCGATTCCGGCCGTGAAAATTTCCTTAATTGTGTACGCTACGAAGGGTTTACCATACGTTTATGAACTTAAACGACCGGCTAAATATAATTAAGTTTGGTTACGAAATATACCGAGATTCGAGTTGGTAGTCGGGAAAGCAAATTAACTGTCAACTTAAACAGCACCCTATATTCCGTCCACCGAGAGAATGCTTTTTTGACACCTGTCAGTTGTACAAGATTTGGAACTAATATAAAAGTTTAAATTTGTGAAACACAAATTCGTTTTTTGAAACTGATAGATGTCAAAAAAGCATTCTCTCGGTGGACGGAATATAATTGCGTAACACACTATCAATCACAAGCTGAATGATTTTGAAGGATATTGCTAATCCATTGCTTCATAAGTTCGAATATGTTGTCTGTAACACAACGTAAATACCGCAATGAATATTGTTGAACTGTCAAAATGAAACCCATTGCGCACTATTGTTAAGTGTGTTGCGTAATTACTCCGCTATCAATATATTCAAATCACAGCTAGCTGTCATTGTTTATGTGTTGCATGAAATGCAAACAGCACGTTCGTAGTGTGTCAATCTGCTAAATAAAACATTTCCCTGGTTGTACATACACACGATGAAGTTAATGGCGCGTAACACCGCTCAGCGTATTAACGTAGTATCTAGGCTCAAATCTATTGCTATGCATGGAATATCGCACGTCCTCCCTCTGTAGAGTCCATGGTTATGCATGAGCAATTATCATTGCCGTATATGGGTAGTTTCCTAGAATCACAATTCCAGAAAATTGTCAACTGTTGAATTCTGTACCGTGACTAACTATGCAATCCGGAAATCTTATTTATCTATTTATTTATCTACGCCCATGCTATAAATCCTCTATAAAAGTTTCTGAAACAGTTAGCTCATTGCCAACATTAAAACACCCAGTGTCATAGTAACCATAATAGCATCCAAACGGGAGTTATAATGTTGTACTGAATTTCATAATGCAACTCCATTGCTTTTACGAGGATGATGATCCCTTCCTTACTCATCTGTTTGATGAGTAAGGAAGGGATCATCATCCTCCCTTCCATTCTCACTACTCAATTTGTGGTAACTTTATGAATTTCAAAAAAAGAACATTATCACGCACGCGCGTTTCACTATACATAGCGTCGTATCCCGCCATTTTTGTTCGATATTAGTATTGCAAAAACTGTTTCAGAACCTTTTATAGAGGATTCATGTCATGGTTGTAGATAAAGTCTTGTATGCAACTGTAATAATTAGGTATTAAAACACTCATGTGATACTATTATCACACTCGACTACGCCTCGTGTGATAAACCCACATTCGTGTTTTAATACCCTTTATTATACAACAGTTGCATAAATAACTATTAACAATTTATGTACACACATATAAACAGACAAGAAGAAAGGAACAGAAAAATACGTACAAAAGTGATGCTTATTTCTAATGAAATCTCTTCCAGCAAACTTGCGATAGGAAAGTAGATATAGAGATGTAGACAACGTGTGTAAGAGTAGAAGAGAAAAAAAAAATACATAAAATCAAAATAGCTATACACTAATATAAATACTTATAAACATACAATAAGAGAATATACTTACATACATACTTCTAAAATAAATATCACTCAAATATATACTTAGAACTACAATGTAGTGGAAAATAATAAATACATAATAATATGCAACTATGACGAAGGGGAAAGATAGTGATCCTTTACTCTTCTTTTAAAGGCTTCAACAGTTTGGCAGTCCCTAATGTCAGGTGGCAGTGAATTCCACAACCGAGCTGCGTGCACAGTGAAGGAGTAGAAGTAGAAGTCGAATGAGTGGGGAGGGAGTCTAAGGAGATTTCTAAGATGCGACCTGCAAGGTGTATCCGAAGGACGATCGTAGGAAAAGTGTTGTCGCAGATAGGATGGCGTTTTATGGTTGTGAAGGATGTTAAAATAATAGTAGACACAATATTCGAGTGTTCCTGCGAAGTCGAATAGGGAGCCACTTGAGTATCTTGCGAAAGATAGAAACGTGGTCATACTTTTTAAGGTAATTAAGCTTCTCATAAGTTTAATTATTTTGTTCAACTAGCTACATCATTTTACGAATGTTTTACTAATTACGGGTTCTTCCTTTACATGGGTCCAATCAATTAATATTTTACTAAACTTGTAAAGGTTTATAATATTGTTCGATAAATTTTATATTTCTCAGCGATTATTTACGTAATATACAAAGAACAGCGTACAAAGATGACGAAGATATTGTATTACCAATGTCCGCAGTCGAATACCTTTTCCTCTGCATTTTCTCTACTAAGCTTCGTCTCATGCACCTTATCTTACATCTCATATCGGCTTTCATAACATTTTGCCAACGCCACTGGTCTGAGGTCAGTTAGCTTGCCTGCAATGCCAGATACTACTACGAGGTCATCGTGGAATTGTTTGTCTCCGTCTCGTAGCTAATTGAGTAATTCTGTTACATTATTGTATCAGCATTAACTTCAGGTTCATTATAGTAAACTGGTGTTTAAGCGTATTTGTGAACAATTTCGACTTTACACAAATATCAGTCATCATTTTTGTTCAGTTGCATCATCACTAGATCCTATTCCTTTGCTTTGAATGAATGTTATCATAATTATCTCGGATAGCAGTTTGTTAAAAACAATGGTATCTGTTCACTCCCACTATATCACTTTAAGGCTCACAAAGACTGGCGCGATAGGCAGCGCGACCCTTGTCGCGCCCGCGACATCGCGCCCGTGTATGGGAGCCTTTACGGGACTTTTGACAGGACGTTTTCCCATTGTAAGAAACACCAGTACGTGCTAGCATTTTTTATAGTTTCTAGCCATAGTATTGTATGTTATCAGCAACTAGAAAAACGTTGTAAACAACATGTTGAAAAACCCGCGTTCAAAAACACCAATAAGTATTACTATCGGTCCACGATTCACTGGCTTGATCTATAAATCACCATAAAAAGCCAATACGGAAATGTAGCGACTGGTTCACGGAGATATGATATTGGATACTGTAGGCTTGGAAATCGATATAACTGAACAGTTAGCTTTGATATTATTCAAACAATAGGTACACACGGCTACATTTCAAGCTATATTTTCCAGTATAAGCTAACCTCTCATGGTACGGAAATCCTATAAAATGCGAGATCATCTTATACTGGAAAATATAGTTTGATATGTAGCCGTGTGTACTGTGTAGTTATTGATTAAAAATTTAGTATAACTTTTGAAATACCAAGTAAAGTAAGTATACCTTACGAGCACACAAAAATTCAATATGGTTTCTTTGTAAACTGTTTTATGATTTTCTCCATCAATCATTGCATTGCTGAAAATCAAAGCAAAGTAAGTGAATTAACACAAACAACTAAATAAGTTGCCTTAAGAAGATTTCCAACGTCTAACGGAATGCTTAGCATAGCTGCACATCTTTTTTGCTCAAGGGGATTACCATAAGTAATTTCTATGATTAGTCCAAGGCTTTCGATTGTTTATTGATCAAACATTACTAGGGATATACAAATAGTATTAATTAGTGTTGCATTACTTACTTTACTGAGTCGTCTTATCTCTTAATTAAGTAAGAGTGTTACATAAATAGTCGGTGTTCATGAAAAAGATCTTTACATATCCATAATTACAATAGAAGTACCGCAAGGCTCTTATGTAGGTCCGTTGTACATTCGAAATCAAACGAATTAAATTTCTATAAAAGCGTATGTATGTTCAAAAACAGCAGTTTTAAGCATCATATCTGAGTCGATCAAAGACATAGGTAACAAATAAAATTTATTCATTCTTTAAATTCATTCGTTCATCCGCACATAGTCATATCACACTATAACGATTATCTCAAAAATATTATTATTTATTTATTAACTCATCATCACTATCATTACAGGAATTTTCTGATTCAATAGTGTGGCCATAATTACAGTTTTAATATTAACCATAACATATGTAGGTACATCGTGGATTTTGTGAACTCACTCAGAGAACAAGTAAAAAGATCTATCTGTCTGCTACGTCATTAAGCACACGCAAGGTACGCGTTATAGGGGCTTTTTTAATTTAATTTTTTTCTACCTGTTGCCCGCAACTTCGTCTGCGATTCAGGGTGAAATGCAGCCTGTCCTTCTAATATAATTCAATCATGCTTCGAAAGACACGTGGCGCCATCTATTATCATAAGAACGTTATTGTTGTTTTCCACGGGAACGGTAATTTTCTCGGAATGAAAGGTACCCTATGTCCGTTTCTGTACACCTGACAACGTGTATACAAAATTTCAGGATGATCGGTTCAGGGGTTTAAACATGAAAAGGTAACAAACAAACAAACTTACTTTCGCATTTATAATCCGAAACACCATCACTAATCTTTCTATTGTCACCACAAGTCGTGTCTAGCGCCCAATTTATCTACTTGCATCCCACTTGGATATAGTATTCATTGAATATTAGAATTTAAATTGACTCGGTTAATTTAGGAGTAAGTGGTCTGTCGCCAGTGCTGCCCACTGATGTGGAAATTTGATAACTTTGCGGTCTGTTCTTGTCGGGACTTATCCGACTATCTATTGCAAGTTTAAAATCGTTCATTTAAAGGGCTTTGTGTATTGTATTCACAGTTTTATTCGACATTTATCACCGATTAACGTCATAATAGTTTAATAATACCGTATGTTGTAAGTTTCAAGGACAGAAGTTAACAAAAATAAATCTTATTTAGAATAACATTAACTTTGCAAATATACAGGTTGGAAAAAAAAGACCGTGGTTGGAGGTGAAGTACCCTTAATATTGATCATGGCAAATTTTACTGAAAGGAAACATTCCTTTATTTTCAAAAATAATTAAAACTGCATTTAATTTTTTTTGAAAAATCACCTGTTTGAGCCGAGAATAGAACCGGTGAAATGTAAAAAAAAAAAAAACGTATTTTATGTTACCAACCGAAAGAGTCATTCATAAGGATCAATTCCTTTTAAACAACATAGAAAAGAAAAAAAAGAAAGAAAAGAAAGAAAAATTGTTTACATAGTATCTTAAATGAAAGAAAGACGATAAAAAACTCGATATAAAAGGCGACACGTAGCGAATTCAGTCGAAGAATACGTCTGTGCATACGTGAAAGTAGGTCTCATTTTGAGCAATGAACTATTTTCTTTAGATAGTGAGTAAGTTTTAAATTAAAAAAAAATTAAAAAAAAACAAAATCTTGGTCTTTCTTTAATTTAAGATACTATGTTATTTCAAAGGAATTGATCCTTATGAATGACTCTTTCGGTTGGTATCATAAAATACGGTTCTATTCCCGGCTCAAGCAGGTGATTTTTCAAAAATCTTTAAATGCAGTTTTAATTATTTTTGATTATAAAGGAATGTTTCCTTTCTGTTAAATTTGCTATCATCAATAATAAGGGTACTTTTCCTCCAACCGCGGTCTTTTTTTTTTCCAACCTGTATATGACATTTACTAAATAGACAGAAAGATAAAATTCTCTTTATTAAGAACACCATAAAAATTACGGATATAAATGTAGAAATTCACTAGATCTCCAACTTCTTTCTTTTGTCTTTAGTTTACATAAAATGGCATTTCCACAATGTCAAGTACACTTCAGTGTAACAGTACCTACCTACTATTTCAAATAAGCTTCGCATTGTGGAAATGTAATTCTAGTTCTTAGTTTTACCAAACCAATTTATTTGATATTTTCTTAAAAATATGCATTTTTACATTAGCCCCTGAATACGAGACTCGCAGTATTTGGATAGAGAACCGAATATTTATAATTCACGTAGTAGATAGCACTTACATTTTGTATGATATATGTAATAGTATCGGCGAGAATAAAGTGGACAACGAAGATGTGGCTAGCAAAGAATATTTCGGCCGAGTTAAATTCCATTTGAGTAACCATATATGTAAATCTAAAGCACCCATTTCGTTAAAGTTTACCATCTCATTCAATTCTATTTGACGTTTAATATTTGCCTAATTTAGGTTAGATTCTGTTACTGAGTAAGAAATAGCTGTCGCTGTAATAATCACTCAGAATACCAATCAGCTCAACAAAAGACAAAGGTTTCCTATTATAAGGCCAATTAACGGAGACGCTCAAGATAACAGTTCTGTTGTATCAGCATTCAACATACAATAGATTCCAAAGTTAGGTAACGCATGTTCTTAGACTTTATACGAAACATCAATTATCAAGAAATCGTAATTCTATACACTTGAATAAATTAACGTCAAGAAAGCTAACAAACGAGACCTTTTGTAATTAAATTCTGAGAAATTCCTATTTATTAGAAACAAGAGGTGTATCAGAACATTTAGGTATATCATACAGCAGTCAATAATCAATGGCGCTTTGGATATTGAATAACATATAGATATGTATATCAGCTTCATTCGGTCATACCCTAGTTAAAAGTTTGGCCAAAGTTCTAGACAACAAGAAACTTCCCTACCTTTTATAAAAAGAAGTGGTCCTACAATTATAAATAATTGCTCGACCATTTTCCAGGCGTATGATGTGATTAAAAAACATTGAAAAATTTTAATAGGTAGATAAACATATTTCATGCCGTTTTATGTAGGTCTTGCACATTACTTAGGTACCCGTGAGTTTTGCTATACCGAACTGTCGACGTCATTGTACACATTTTGTAATTATGTTTATATCGCGGATCCTTTATGCCGGAATAAAAGTTTTTTCTTTCATAAAAATGCTGGCATCACCCAACAAGATTAAAGGCCAAATGTGACACATGTCAAAAAGAAAAATACTTTGCTGTTACAAATAAAAGGGAAGAGTTGTCCCATCGTGTATGGGGCAATGTTTATTGTGATTCCAACTTTGTTCAACAAGTTTATCTTCATCTATATAGACTCTAGACACTTTAAGTTTATTTTTGTATCCTAAACTCATTACTCTAGATTCTAGAGTAATGAGTTTAGAATTGATAAAAAAAACAACAATGTCCAAAACTTTTCATTGTTTTCGCTAGAATATAGAGATGAGCGTTAAAATTAATCTACAGTAAAATAGTTTTTAAAATGTTTGGTCCCCAGCACAATTATTTGCGATCCCGGGGAATTCTCAGAACTGCAACAATGACTAGTCCACGGCGCAAGCGGTTTATTCGGGGATTTGTGGCCGGATGGAGCAAACCACTGACACAATTTGGCAGGGCATTTACTCCGTCAATACAAATCCCTACAAACACAATCGTTTCTGTTGCTGTTAAACCAATATTATTGGCAAGTTCTCTTCGCTACGTCAGATGACACTTCTTCGAAATAAATACGAAGGTAGTTTTGCTTGATATATTCTAGAGTTAAGCTGAATTAAAATAAATGGGTTGCTTTTAAACTTCATGCTTTCTTTGAAGTATGTCTTCATGATTATAGAGATTGTTTGAAAAGAACTCGTCGCAAGAATCTTAATTGCAGGAATTTTCAAGCTTTTCATTTCATATCTATAACAGTCGAGCAATAGATGATATCTAATAATACAAAAATGAATCGCAAAATGTGTTGGTAAGCGCATAACTCAACAACGCCTGGACCAATTTAACCAATTCTTTTTTTTTTAATGTTCGTTGAAGTCCAAGGATGGTTTTCACGTTTTTTTTTTTAATGGTTTTTACGAAATTTAGGGTAGGGTAGAGTAGGGTAGGGTAGGTAGGTAGGTAGGGTAGGGTAGGGTAGGGAAGGTAGGTAGGGCAGGGTAGGGTAGGTAGGTAGGTAGGGTAGGGTAGCGTAGGGTAGGGTAGGTAGGTAGGTAGGTAGGTAAGTAGGTAGGTAGGTAGGTAGGTAGGGTAGGTAGGTAGGTAGGTAGGTAGGTAGGTAGGTAGGTAGGTAGGTAGGTAGGATAGGTAGGGTAGGGTAGGGTAGAGTAGAGTAGTGGAGTTTATACTATAGCTTTTGACAGAACGAAGTCTGTCGGGTCAGCTAGTAAATAATATATCTTATCTATATCAGCCATATCTTTGTTAAACATGGTATAATACCAAACGTACAAAATAGCGACGAAACGTTAAAAATAACATCTAAAAATAAGTGTTAAATGTGGCGTTCACGGCGTACCTAATGGTTTCTTAAATTCCGTTTACAAACATTAGCAATACGAAAAGGTTCCGCATAAAATCGTCAACTCATTGCTTCGCAATATAAAAATGTTACCGTGAGGGGTTTTCCCGATATCATTGTATAATTTGATCGACACCCATCTCTGATAATATATTATTGGCAGTTTTACTCCGTCAAATGTTTTATAGCCCAAAAATGATATTCAGGTCTATACAGTGTCTTTATAATGTGCACATATCGAAATGAGAGAATCTATGCTTAATTTTATCTACGGAAGAATACAAAAAAAAAAAAAACTTTTTTTTTTTTGGTTTTTTTTTATGGAATTTTTATTTTTTAATTTTTATTTCAACATTTCTCAATAAGAAGCCCCCTTATTGAGATATTTTACAATTATTGTAAAAAATGATGACAAAACAACTGATTTTTGCTAAAAAAAAACATGTTTCTTTTCAATTGAGGGTAGTTTTTCCCGAATTTTTATTTTATGTGGACGCCAAATTACTTCCAACCATTACGGAGTTAGTTTCATATATTATATAGATAGATAAATCATTTAGTTTAAAAGTTACACCGTTTTGTTTACACTGGGAACATTTTTTTTTTTTTTTTTTTGAATTGTTTCTATTACGGACGCTTCTAACGTGCACGTCTTTCTACATTGTTCTCACATGTATAACTTCAACATGAATGATGTAACCCATATTTTGTAACAATATTTTGTTTTAAAAGAGTGTCCATGGAGTTTCTTGTCCGTTCTTCTCCATAGGAACCTACTACGCTTTGGAATGGGCAACTAGCTTCATCTTTCTGACTGACCGACCCCTTGACAATTCAAAAGTGCCTGTAATTGGTTTATTTGAAATAAATGCTTTGAGTTTGAGTTTGAGTTTTTGAGTTTACAATTCCATAAAAAAAAAAAAAAAATTTGCCGTAGATAAAATTAAGCATAGATTCCCTCATTTCGATATGTGCACATTATAAAGACTCACACTATAATAGTTAGGTAGGTCTTTATGATCTCAATGACGAAGTAGGTGATACTACTTCGTCGTTGAGATCATAAAGAATCATTTTTCCAGCGATTCTAGGAAGCTATTGGCCTGTCAACAACTGTGAAAAATAAACATAGAATCGAATGAAAGATATAAACAGTAATTAATGACGCGTCCTTTTACTTATGACTAACGAAATTCATTGAATAAACGCGTAATGGTCATAATGGTTACAAAATGAATATTATAAGTTTATAGCTCAACCTGTTTGTTTTTAGTAAATATTAAACAATACCAAAGTTAAATAAATATAATATAATAATAGAATAAATTCTGTGGAAATGCGTTTCATGCGAAGCTAAGAATGATAAGCTGAAAAATGATGTGATAAGGCTTCGGTTCGGTTTAAAAGAAGATGTAGAGACAATAATTTAAAAGAGTATGCTTAGATGGTTTGGTCATGTTGAGAGGATGAATGAAAGGCGAGTAACAAAAGGTACAAAAGGCAAGTACTTACAAGGCAGATGTGAGTGGAAACTCCGGGAGGAGATGCCCTAGAAGGACATATAGTGACCTCATTAGTAATGACCAGATGTATGCATGACAACGAAGCAGAAGGAATATGAAAGGAGCGTAGCAGGTTGCGCTCTATAGTTTCTCCTACTACCATTGGAAGTAACATTAAAATTTTATGTAAAGTTAATTGCATAATGTTGCTTTTTCACTAAAATATTTTAAAAGCATTTTGGAGTTTTCATTGATTTAGACTAAGATGATGTCAGCGAGCGTCATAACGTGGTGTCGGACAGGTGCATCAATTTATTACCTACTCAACTGGCGACCGCAACGTTGTGCACTGATATTGATCTTATTAATGAAGCCTAGTCTTTCTTCGTAAATATGTGAGTTTTCCATAAAATGTGTTTATATTTCACTTGTGATTTCAATTACTTGAAAACAATATCCATTAAAATGATGAGAAAAGGAGATTGGCTCAGAAAAAGAGGGCTTGTAATAATAAGAGTGTTCACGCAATAGAAGCATTAGAGTTAAAAATACATTTCATTTCCTGAACACCACATTACAGAATATTAAGCCCTTCTGTTTCATTCACCTTTTTAGCCGACTTCCCAAAAAGGAGGTGGTTCTCAATTCGATTGTATTTTTTTTTATGTTTCCTATCTCAGTACCTACTCCGTCGTTATGAACCGATTTGTAAAAAATATTATTTTGTATGCTATCAAACAAAAAATAATAATTTCTAAATCGGACAATCGTAGTTTCCTCAATTCCTCGTGGATCCCATCATAAGAACTGGATTTTGATAAGTAAGTTAAAGGACTTACTTTCAGATTGGTCTCATTTTATCAAAATCCAGTTCTGATGATGGGATCCATGAGGAATTGAGGGAACTCCTCAAATTTTATACGCATACATATAGCGATTTTTGTCTTTTCGTCAACAAGTCAAGCATTTGCATTCAAGTATCATTTGGTGCAGTGGAACTGATGAAGAAGATCACAGATGGCCACCGGAACTCCTGAATGATAAGTATTTCACGGGTGGCGATAAGATATCTCGATTAAAATAGTTAAGCTACTATGGCGAAGCAAATTTTAATTAATGGTTCTGATCAAAATGGTACCATCAAACTGGGCTGATGATGAAGTGGAAAGGTAGGCACCAGAACTCCGTAATAAAACAATGTAACCTAGCCGTGTTTGGGCTTATTGGAATTGTAATGAGATGCACTCGGGCTAAAAATGGTTTTTAACAAATTTTTATTAACTTTGCTTGTGTGGTTTTTGAGTTAGCTTCGATAATACGTATTTAATCCACTTCGTATATTGTGTCACTGTTGCTTGTGTGATGTAGCAAGTAGTGGTATATGAATTGGTGTGCGGTAGCCCTAGTAGCATTTTTGTTTGCATTTTGTTGGGCTACATACCTCTGGTTAGTTGGCAAATGCATACAATTGGCGGGCAGTTTGCGGGTTGGGCCCACAACTGATGGCCTACGTGGATTTGCCTACGAAGGCCCAACTTGCGATGGGGCCAACGTACATTGCCCTACGAAGGCCCGACGAAAACGTGTTATGGGTAGGCCTAACGACACATAATACATTTAGGCAAGCGGTTGTATGTTGGTTGGTTCTATGGCTGGTTTCAGAGCGACACGTCTCGCCAGAGCGCCGGCCGTACGCGCGTCGCTGTAGATGAGCCTTATCGGCTTCAAAATAAGGTTGGTTTTAGCGATGTGTTTTGAAAAACCATCCTTATTATAAAGCCGATAAGGTGCAGCGACGTGCATGCGACCGGCGGGCGCTGGCAAAACGCGTCGCTTTGAAACCAGCCCTATACGCCAACCCAGCGGACAACATATAAAAGTCACCCATACAGTATTGTCTCTCTTTTGTACTTTGACGTGATGAGTACATGAGAGTACGCTGTGTCTGCGTTGATCTACTTTCTGTCAATTAATTAGCTGATATTAAATGAAATACAAATTATGTTAATTGAATAATTATATTCATAAATTAGGTTATTGAAAACATCAAGGCAATTTGTACACGTTTTGTAACACACATGCAATGAGTCTTCCGTGGCGTCATCCATTCTTCACGCACCATATCGAGATCCCCACCGTAACCATCATCGTCGTAAAACTCCACAACTTTATACATTTAACAATTTCACAAACACTAAGGGTTAACTAACTAAACTTAAACACAGCCTGCCAGCCTGATATCAGGCTAATATCTTTGTTGATGTGAACAAAACAAATACTCACAAACACTCCGCAGCCGCAGGTGCACAAATGAATAACAAAATGGCGGGCGGGCCAGGCGACGCGTTCCGCCGCCCGCTCCCTGCGCACCCCGCTACCACCCCGTTGGAGTAGCAGTAATTGCCCCATTGAAGGGTTTTTAAGTTGGACCGATGTTGTTATCATAACTTAAATCCCTACAAAAAACTCCCAACAGTAGGAATAGTAACAGCACGCCCGTCGTTGGGTATCCGTTGGGCAAATAGTGCATGTTTATGACAATGGGCCTATTTTAAGTTTACGTTGGCGAAATAATTAACCGTCTGCCAATACATTCCCAACTGTTGGCGTATGGAAGCCAACGGCAATTGCTACTAGAAAAGTACCATAACTAAAAAGTGTAAAAATAACTTTAATTTCGGAAGTCGGTGGCAAAAAAAGAAAATAAAGAACCAAAGACACCGACTTCCGAAATTAAAGTTATTTATCACGTTTTAGTTTTTTTTTGGAAGTCGGTTGTGTTTTAGTTAAAAAGATTTTTGTTTTCGCATAACAGCCGTGATTTACAAAAAGACAAAAGAAATTAAATACGTACACTTCCTCTCTGTAACTTTTTGTAATACAAAACGGTGTTTGAGGGATTACTTTGTGCTTTTAGATTCGACGATCGTAAAGCTTTATCAATGGCTAGATCAATTTGATCGCTTACTTTTGATCGTAACAAATCTGCGAGTTACTATTCCGTTGATGTTTCTGCTCTTATCGTGATTGAACGTTGAGGGACGAAGCTGGCGCGACGGTCAGGGAATACGTAAGTATCGATGTTTCTAACATCGGGAAGTTTTACCGGTCGTTACTGTACCGTAGGTACACCGCACCTACATCTTTGCACTCTCAGAAATACGATTTGCTATGAATAATTCTACATTCCTAACTACTTCAGCTCTCAAATTTCTTTGCCTATTATTAGTTCGTAATATTAACAATATTCATAGAAAGAGAAACACTTGTAGTTACGTGTTATTACAGAATTAGATATGCTATTATCGTATTCGCGAAAACATTCATGTGTAATGAGATGACATACACTACGTACGGAAGTACTGCAGATGGTACTCGACTTATTTATGTTATATTTACTTGTACTTTAGATAAAGCGATTGTGTCTTCTATCTTTTAGGTCTGTTCCAGTGGGCATTCTCGAGCACAATACTGGTAGCTATCTGACTTTTTTAAAACTTTATGGCAAGAAGTTTTGTCGTTAGTGTATGTCGCTGTGCATTCGAATCCAAAAGTTTAAATTAGATGCATGAACTAATAAAATCGACATTGAGCTCTTTCTTTATTGGGAAACTTTTTCAAATGTGTGCTTATTAAACTTACTTGTCCTATTATTGGATCAAAACAATATCTTTAGTTCAAAACTGTATTTCATGCACATAGGTAACATGTCTATAACCTGGGGCCTTACTCCCGAAAACGATTCGAGTTTGATTTTGATTCTGATTCGATTTCGTTTCTGATCCGAACTCGATTTAAAACTTAAAACTGACCGAAGCTAGTTTCGCTTCGAACCACCGCACGTTCGTGCGCTAGTGTTGGATTCAAGAGTATGGATCGGCATTTAATTCGCACCCAATTCGACTGATTCAGAACTCGATGCTGTCGGGAGTAAGGCCCCAGAAGCGAGTTCGAATCGGAATCAAAATCAAACTCGAATCGTTTTCGGGAGTAAGACCCCTGACCAAGTTAACAAATTCTTCATCATTAGTACTTGAAACAAACAAATGTGTAGGGGCTTGTGGCTAAGTAATAATAGCCGTATGGGTCGATCGATAAAGTTAATCTACGCTGCTGGGATTGGTCCGTGGATGGGTGACCATCTTTACATACCAAGACCCCTCCTTGCCTCGAAAAGTACCTTAAACCATTGATCCCGGCTGTCATTTGTAGATCTTTGACAGTTGTTACGGGTCATCAGAAGCCCGAAAGTCTGACAACCAGTCTCGCCAAGGGGTATCGTGTTACCCAGTAACTAGGTTGTGGAGGTCAGATCGCTCCATGTAAAATACTTGTATTCAGCTGCATTTGGTTAGACTGGAAGCTGACCCCAACATAGTCGGGAAAAGGGTAGGCAGATGATGACACTGTATATGAAAATATACAGTGTCATCATCTGCCTACCCCTGGTGGCCCTGGTGTGAGTTTATTTTAACCATCTCGAATTCACGCATCGAGCCACTGACCGACCCAGACGACCCCCAGGAGAACAGTAGGGAAACGAGTCCAGTTCGAAAGAGATCACACAACACACGACCGTCATTCCGACCTCGCCGTCGAGGCCTATCGCGAAATCCCCGACTAAATAGTCCTCGCCGACCCTTGCCCATAAGCGAAGCGCCAGCACGCGCTATAGCTGAGCCTGTAGCTTTAAATTCCCCCGGTAATAATCATAACCCTGATTTTATCCAGCCACCGTCGGTCCCTTGCCATCCTCCCTCCAACTCTGCCCTAAGCTGAGCGTAACCTCAGCGCAAAAAAAAAACGCATCGAGCGCGTTCAGCACTACGATTGGTGAATGGCCAATCGGAGGTCAATCGGAACGCCGAACGCGCTCGATAGGTACGTAAAATCGAGATTGTTAAAAGAAACTCACACTAGGGTCTCTGTGCACAAGTACTCAGTACAAGAAACTCGGCGCCTGAACCAAGTACGAAGTCGATGAGTCACAAACCTTAGCCGGGAGTTAGATAATACCAATCCCGTCGTCCATAACTGTACAGATAAAAATAACATTCAACATTAAACAGAAACAAGCGCTCCTGTATTGATATTGATGATGTCATTGCAATAACCATAAAATTATAGTATTACATAACTATGTAAATAATCTGAGTATTGTATCGCTATTCAGCCGTTTCCCACGGCTTTTTATGCATTAAGTAATTAATCGGGCATATGATGCCCTTAAGAACCGGCCAAGTGCCTGTCGAACCACGCACAATGAAGGGTTCCGTAGTTGGGATGAATTTATCCCAACAAACTTAACATTGTAGTTGAAAAACAAGTTCTCCCATATATTCCAACTGAAAATGTAAGTTTGTAAGATTTACCACGTTATATTAAGACCATAGACTACTTATAGTTCCTGTAATCTATAAGTAAAGAACTATTTTCTGTATTTATTTTTTTAATGTTAAACTCAGTAGATTCAGGGAATGGTAAATTTATCTCTATTTTCTTAATTTATTATAAAATAATTTATTTTATAATTATAAAAAAAAACTGAAATCCTAACAATATCTAAGCCCTTTCATTTGATATGTCACATGGTAGGTACAGTTTGAAAAACTTTTTTTTTATCAAGAATAATTATTTAATAATTAGTTAATAAATTTTTAAGTAATAATAATATGTAAAAGTATATAAAAAAGGGAGGGGAAAGAATCAAAGGGCATCAAAAAATTCGCCAGCCTTTTGGGCACTTTTCCACTTTTTATTTAAATTTTCAAAACCCCCAAAAATTACACTTATTATTGGAAATTCATTTATTTACGTACCACGTCCGTGTTTGGGTCATAAAAATCGATATGTGTACCAAATTTCAACTTAATCAGGACACATGAGTGGTCCTATAAGGGTTTCATTTTTTACCTTAAAATTGTATTTTACTCGTAAAAATCCTTTTTAGTGAGCACCGAGTAATCACTCAATACGTGCACAATTTCAAGTTTGCCGGATTTATAAAGTGATGAGCAAGTGTGTGGTATTGCGCTTTAAAACCTTTAGGAGAGGAACATAAAAGATGGGTATACTTCACATAGTACCAACCATTTTAAAAGCTCATTTTCAGCATCTTGGAGTAAATTTTCCGGAACTCTCAACGCTGCGTCATTTTAAGAAATAGTTTGCATCGGAAAATTTTTAACATTCTCCAAGTCTAGTGGCAAATATTCCTTTTAAAGCATATTTTTAAGGTAAATATTTCAAAGTAGAAAAGTGATTTTAGCCGCTATAACGTTAAACATACTGCTCTACCCTAATAGCTGGAAATTCATGCGTTACAACCATTTCAGGCAATGTCCCCGGTCATTGATTTAAACTTACCATTCATTTGAAGTTAATCGCCCGTCATTTAGAAAAGCGTAACAGCTGTAGGTACGACGATTAGTCCGTTGACAGTCGCGGTGACTACCGTTCTCACTGCTAATTTACTTTTAATGAATATTCTGATAAATGCGTAGTTATGATGACTTAGGGTGAAGCCAGACGAGCGTAATTTTTTGAGTTGTGAGTCGCGTAATTTCAGTCGCGTAATTTCTGCTACATTCGGTTTCATACAAACATCCTGTTTCGTTCACACGGCGACGCAAAATGGGTTGTTTGCCGACTCGCGCATAATCCCGGCTGAATTGAGTTCGCGGCGAGAGGGGGGCGACTCGAGGGAATAAAAACACTTCAAAAACTTACTTGAGTGTTATTATTAGTCTTTCCTCTGCACTGATGGCTAGTCTCATATTTGTGTCTGATTTAGTAATAAAAGGTTTTACGAGATGTAATAATTCTTGAAAAACATATAATGGCATGCTTATGGAGTAATTATCTGCTTATGCTTATGGAGTATAAATATATCTGGATTTGCACATAAACGTTCATACGAGACATGAAACTGTCCGCGTATCAGTCTTTCACTGTTGAGTGGATTCACCCAGTATTTTCTTCTATCATCATCTGTGTCTTCGCTATATGCTTCGTAAATTTTTATTATATCCATTGCACTACACAAACACCCAATACAAGCGTTGAAAAGCAACTGAATAAATTACGCTCGTCTGGCAGCCCAACAGAATTTCTGCCGAGCAGAAATTACGCGACTCACAACTCAAAAAATTACGCTCGTCTGGCTTAACCCTTAATGAATATTCTGATAAATGATGACTTACGACTGCTCCACCATTTTGACAGTTGGTTGACATTTCTGTACATAGTGGAGGTGTGTGATTTATTAAACGTGTAATTATAAGAGACAGCTGATGCTTATAACAAATGGCTGCGCGACGAGTTGCATATCATAAAAGGCGTAGAGATTTAATAATTCTCGTGTGGCTGCATTTCACGGAGTCTTGACTTCAATTACATTAGTCTGTACTTAGTGTAGGCACCAATGAAACAATGTCAGATGCATTTTATTCCGCCTGTCATGATTAATGTAAGATTAGTTTAGTAAAACTTTGGAAGTTTTTTTTAATCTCGAAATGCTTACTCTTTCATTAACAATCTTTTCATCTCACCACATTACATTTTAAATGTGATGTGTAATCATCCTTATATTATATCAGATTTTTTTTTTTGTAGAAGATTCATAATTTTCATCATTCCAACAGTCGACAAGCTTATGAAGAATTACTTTCTTAATAACACATTACAGATGAATAATTCGATTTTAAGTAAAAAAGCGTGAAAAATAAACCCGGTAATCATATTTTTAGCATTTTAATAGGGACTGGATTTAGAATCAGATACCATAATCGGATATCGAAGTAAGTAATCCTCTTCGAGTCCCTTTCAGCTCGGTGAGAGCCGGAACAGGGAAAACAATAGAGTAAAAATAAAAGTTACTGCAAAAATCTTTATACTACATCCTGCTGTTTCCGTGCATGTTACTCTTGACTGATCAAATATTTAGACTCTAGATACTTAAGGTGAAAGCGTCAGGGTAGCCCGCGAAATTCAAATTTTCTTACGTTTTTTGGAATTTGATCTAAATATGATTCGCGGCCGTATCAAATATATATTTATACCGGATGATATTTTTTACCGTGTCGAAAAAATTGGGTATGCTAAGTGAACCGAGTAGAAGCCTATGGAATAGTTTATTTATTTTTAATTTTATTTTTTCAGAAAAATAACAACGGAATACCTTATCGCTTCCCCCTTAATGAAAGCTTTTATCTATATTTTAACTTTTTGAAACCGATTTTTGCTTTTCAAATATGTTATATCAATAATCTATATGTTAATTAAAACGATTGAGTATATTTTTAAATAATATTTGTTTCAGTCAAGCCGTAGCAGAAGCTACAAATGCTAGAGACAAATAACATGAATATCAGGACCTGCGGCAGTAGGCCAGACAATACCTACTTCATTTTACTATTTATATTATCGTTATTAAATCAAGTGTTTCCCTATATATGATTTTACATCTTCCTTGGTGCCTATTAGCCTAAGGAAAAAAAAAAGAGATTTCTAAATCTGGAATTAATTTGCGAGCTTGATAATATCTCTGATTATCCTAGTTATTTCCTTTAATGTGCCTACGCGGTATTTACCTCACGTTACATAAAAGTTGACCAGAGGGCTGGCCTATTTCTTGGCCAAAGAATTAGCATTGCCATACAACGTGGCAATGCTGCCAGCCTTTTTGGCACTTTTCTTGTTGACAGCGATGCGGACGTATTTTTTGATGCCCTTTAATTCTTTCCCCTCCCTTTTTTATACAGGGTGTTTGGCAGAACGTTGAACATACGAAAATGGTGGATAGGTGGGGTCATCTGCTACTTACTCAGGCCTAATTTATTTGGCCCTGGCCCCCTGGATATTAAAAAAAAAATTTTTTTGCTTTCTTCTAGTTTCACCACTTTCTTAACTTTAAAGTGTAATTTGTATTAAAAATGGGTAAAACAGGCAATATTTTTATTTATTACATCTTTCTGTAAGTTTGAGGAGTCATAACTTTTTTTCTAGCTAACATCTGAATAAAGCAATAATTTTATAAGAATCTGCCAATATTAAAGATAAAAAAATAAACTAAAATATTGCCTGTTTTACCCATTTTTAATAAAAAAATACACTTTAAAGTTAAGAAAGTGGTGAAACTAAAAGAAAGCAAACAAATTTTTTTTTTATATTCAGGGGGCCAGGGCCAAATAAATTAGGGCTGAGTAAGTAGCAGATGACCCCACCTATCCACCATTTTCGTATGTTCAACGTTCTGCCAAACACCCTGTATACTTGTACATATTATTTTCAAATCTTGATTTTGATTTTACTGAATGTTCGTGGTCTTAGTCTCGGCTTTACTTATTCCAGTATCTCTTCTGTAATAAATAAAACTTTCATCAGAACATATTGACGTACACAAAAAATAAAAATATCTCGATTAATAACACAAATTAATAACAGGGTTCCTCAGGGTAGCGTTCTCTCTCCTCTTCTGTTTTCAAATTTCATCAGCTTTGTTGCCTGAGAAATCTCCTTTAGTTACGCAGATGATTTGCATCTTTACCGACATTTTACTGTAGCTGACGCGGATTCTGTAATTACTGCTATGAATCTTGACCTGGCCTGCATCAGCGTTTGGGCTAAGTCATTTGGTTTACAAATTAATCCAACTAAATCCCAGGCCATGATCATAGGCAGCAGATTTGTTCGCAATGCGGCTGATGTTACTTCTCTGATGCCTTTATATCTCGATGGTGTTCGCATTGACTACACCGAAACCGCCAAAGATCTAGGTGTAATTATTGGCTCCAATCTTTGTGACGTGGTCATGTCAATGAGGTCAATCGAAAGGTATATTTCTCCTTTCATTCACTGAAAAGCCTTCAAAGGCAGGAGCCCTTGAAGACTAAAATTACTTTGGCACAAACACTAATTCAGCCGATTATAGATTATGCCGATGCCTGCTACCTAGATGCTAATGAGGAGCTATTAAACAAGCTTGAGCGCTTTCAAAACTTATGCATTCGCTTTGTTTTCGGTCTTTGAAAGTATGACCATGTTTCTCACCTTCGCAAGAAACTCAAGTGGCTCCCAATCCGCCTTCGCAGGAATACTCGGATTTTATGTCTCCTATTCAACATCTTACACAACCCGTCTTATCCTTCCTACCTACGAGAGGTTTTTCATACGTTCGTCCTAGCGACGCACCTTAGATCCCTCCTTAAATCTCATTTCTCCTTTCGCAGGTATGCTGGACGAAATTTCTTAACAAATAAGCAGTATCTTTGTACTGAAATTATAATAATGTCGTATCTCTATGTATTTAACTGTGTGTACATAAATAATAAAATAAATAAATACCGCACACCATGGGATACACGAGAAAAAAAATATCATCCACACTTTACGTGCAGGGGAGGAACCCAATATTTTTTTTTACCTCTTTGTCGGTGTGATTAATATGTATACCCATGCCAAATTAAAGGTTTCTAGCACTAAGGGTCTCTGAGCTAAGTCGAGGATAGACAGACAGACAGACAGACGGACATGGCGAAACTATAAGGGTTCCTTGTTGACTGCGAAACCCTAAAAATCACTTTAAAAAATTGCGAAAATTAAAATTCGTGGATACAAAACCCTGATTTAAATTGGTTTTTCATACCGTTAACGCGGTAACACATGGAATCATGATTACAGGTATTGCATTGCTAAATAGCAATCAATCAGTGATCGCCTTCACATTTGAGCATGATTATTTCCCCAATTTCCCCCAGGTAATACAAATTGAACTAGGCAAAGTACATAGGATCTGGTTATTGATGAAAATTAAAAGAGAATCATTTAATGTCGTAATGTTGTAATCGGCGGGATACCAACCAAGAACATTTACTGTCAGAATTTCGGATTCATTTGTTTACATGGCATTTTCTGACTGTATAATTAATTTTTATGGTGTTTGAAAGAGGAGAGGATGTATCCGTGTGTGATGTAAAAATAAATGATAAGAGTGTGGAACAAGTGAGTGAGTTTGTATATTTGGGGAGTAAGTCTACAAGGGATGGAAAGATTGATGAAGATGTGGAAAGAAGAGTAAATGCGGGAAATTACAAATTACATATCCCTTAACCTGAGTAGGTATAAACATCAGGTTGAACGTAATAACCTAAAAGTATGATGGATGAGAAATCATTACGTTACCGCTCCTGGCGAACCCTGAAAGGTACATTATCGTAAACTCGATACACCCCGACATAAATCTAAGAAAGAAATGTGTCTAAAACCTTTTAGACATTAATTTATGAATTAAGACGACCTAGCTAGCCGTCGACAGTCATGGGACAAAGTATCTCGAATTTGTGTTACAAATAATGGTAAAATGGACCTGTGTTACATTAACTTATAGGTACTCAAAGTCTCAAATTCAGATAATTTATGTAAACAAAGGGGATAACATAACAAAAAAATGTCTTCGTAATGGTAATTCACATAAAATGGCGAAAAAAGAGGTTTCATTTTCTTTTAAGTACTGAATTTAAGAAATAATAATTAAAAATAATCATACCGTAATTATCTTTATAAATGTTCGGTTTTAAACAAAGTTATTAAAGAAAGGAGATTCTCTGGTATAAAATATTTTATGATACTGGTAACAATGCAGGAGATCCAAACATTTCCAAGTTTTTTAAATCTTCAACAACACTAATATTACAGCTCTTAATTCATACATTCATATTGTAAGTAGCATATCTAGCCACATTTTGGATGAAAACGGCTGTAAACTGTTTCGAATGGAAATCGATTTTGGGAAGCCTACGTTTAGCAGTGGACTTAACGGGCTGATTATGACAATAATAGGCGGTGTCTCCGACACACTACATATAAAACATTGTTTGGCAACGGTGTTTTGTTTTGCATTATCTAGCCACATTTTGGATGAAAACGACTGTAAACTGTTTCGAATGGAAATCGATTTTGGGAAGCCTACGTCTAGCAGTGGACTTAACGGGCTGATTATGACAATAATAGGCGGTGTCTCCGACACACTACATATAAAACATTGTTTGGCAACGGTATTTTGTTTTACATAGTTCTTATAATTAATTCACTTTAATTTCATAGATGATAATTTACAAACAAAAAATATGATAAAATGTTTTTCACCAGTGTCCTGTCATTTTGACAATGACATTTCTTGACATTACTTTATTTACATAAATTATCTGAATTAGAGACTTTGGGTATAGCTACAAATCGCGTCACGTAAAAAAACCGCTGGCCAGCCGCGCAACTGTAACGTTGTATTACCATACCATTTTCGCGTCACGTGAAAATGGTATGGTATAGGTAGTTGTGCGATTGGCCAGCGCTCTTATTACGTGACACGATTTAAACAACGTTACAGTTGTTCGCTGGCCAGCGGTCTTTTTACGTGACGCGTAATACACTAAACGGTTAGGTCTATTCCAAGTAGGTAATAGGCATCACCTTCTTTTCATTTCATCTATCGCTTCACTTTTGTAGTTACAATTCACCTATTGTCAATTTCAATGCGTTTCTATTTATGCTTATTGATTTCGAATCGATGGAACATAGGTCGATAGTCCGTTCGAAAGTGGCCCAGATACGTCAAAATTAAAAGTGTGATAAGACAATGTTTAAATATATTTTATATGTATATGAAAACGAACTACTTCATTTTAATAAACTCTTATAACTATTAGGTATATAATTCTTAAAAGATAATTTTAAATAACCTACTTTTAGAAATAAAAATAAAATGTAATAATAATATTTTGAAAATAATGAATAATTACCTAAGCCTAAGAATGTAGGTATCGGAAGTTATTCTTACTATTCCGCTGACTTCATCTCTTTTTAGACTAATGACCCCAATGATTATGATGAAACTTTTTACGCAATCGCCCTTTTTCATTGAAAGACATTCTGACATCGAAACGTACATAAAAATGTCAAGCGAAGCTCTTTGATTTATGCTTTATTTCTGTGACGCATAAAATATACGGGTCGGACCGAAAACACCTGAGATTCATTGTCGGAAGGGCTGAGTGGATGTGACGAATATAGCAACGTACATTTATAATAACGTCAGCCTCCATATCTGGGTTAATTTCATTAGAACGACATCACTATGTTACATGTTTAAATTGCTTATTTCGTTTTTGGAAACTCGTTTTGTTTCTTTTATTTTCTTCGTTTGTTTACGTAGTAAACAAGGAACCCTTTTAGTTTCACCATGTCCGTCTGTCCGCGGCTTAGCTCAGAAATTCTTAGTACTGGAAAGCTGTAATTAATTATACATATTAATCCTATCTACCTACCTACCTATCTAATCTACCCTACACTACCCTACCCTACCCTACCTAAAACCGTCCCGGGCGGTCAGTCATATCATAGTCAGAATAAGGTTTAGTTCAAATACTGTATAGACATATTGCAAGGTAGGCATTGTGCTTCCTAGTCAATATAAGGTTTAGGCAATACTTGGCATAGACGTTTTGATTTCTAGTCAGCATGATCATAGAGGCTTTTTGCGTGACGCGAATTGAACTTATGTTACCATTAGGTATGTTATATTTCAAAATGGATTGTTAGTTTATTACCCAAATTGAATCACACTATTCGCAAATAAGCTTAAAATAATTAGATATTACGTAGGTACGTTAACCTACCCGTATCGAGTACATACCTAAGTATAGCGTCTATTGACCAATAACACTTAGTTCGGTATACATATAAGGTTATTGACATTGAATATTTTTTTACAAGGCATCTCTTATTTACTTACACCTTATTACATACAAACTTTCATCTTTCTTCGATCGATCGGTCTGCCTCTAACAGTCCGTAGATTTATACGTTCGATTCTTAACTCAGAGACTCGTGACCCAGTGTTATACGGTCATACTACCTATGATGGTAAGATCGTATTTCAAAGTAATTGGGTTAAGATCAGATAACAGTTGCTTAATTGACAAACTGACATTGAGCCGCATCTATGCAGATTGGACGTAAACCATTAACCTACCCGTATCGAGTACATACCTAAGTATAGCGTCTATTGACCAATAATACTTAGTTCGATATACATATAAGGTTATTGACATTGAATATTCTTCTACATGGCATCTCTTATTTACTTACACCTTATTACATACAAACTTTCATAGACATTAGATAGCCCGATCGATCGGTCTGCCTCTCACAGTCCGTAGATTTATACGTTCCATTCTTAACTCAGAGACTCGTGACCCAGTGTTATACGGTCATACTACCTATGATGGTAAGATCATATTTCCAAGTAATTGGGTTAAGATCAGATAACAGTTGCTTAATTGACAAACTGAAATTGAGCCGCATCTGTGCAGATTGGGCGTAAGCCACTTTTTGTGGTGGGCCTACGGAGTCTGTCAGATCTTTGCTGGTTAAAATCACATGGTTATCTTCGAACTACCTCTGGTCAAGGGGCCGGTATGCTCGCGCATTCGTCATCCTGTTGGCTAACACAAAGTTAGCCAACTAAACGGAACTAATAACGGAGTTAGACAATCGTTTTAGCCAATATCCCATACATACCGTCATTATATCCTTTGGTGCTATTCTAAATATTTTAAAACATATCATACTCTGCACAATTATCATTCACTCTCACCACAAGGGTAGATAATCACTTTAACGTAGAATGCAGCTAATACTGTTTATTATGAGAATGCAAGTATCCATTAGATTGCTGATTTATGGTGATTGGAAAAAAAAAGTTTGAAAACTGAAAATTATTCTCTTGCTGCTTGCTAAACCGAGCATGCTATACATATAAAGGCTCGTACAGACTCGCGCGATATCGTGGGCGCGACCGGCACCGACAAAGAAATTGTGCTACTAGTGTCGCGTCGCGCCCGCGATATCGCACTAGTCTATACGAGCCTTAAATTAATGATGATAAATGTAGCTCGTTTCCGTGCTAAAGAATATTCAATTAATACTTTTACCATTACTTACAGAGATATACAGATACGTATGAAAAACATAACCCTTATATCAATCTCACAACATAATACTGGATCACCAGTAATGGGTTTACTTTGAGTGTACAATGAGGACTATCCCGCTTGAATTCGCCTCTAGAGGCGCTAGTGTAGAGTGAGGTCTGTAGAAATGTCAAATGTGACACTCAACGTTCAATGTTTGCGGGATTTTCTATCGCAAATTTTTACTAATTATTCATAATTGTAAAGATTGCGCCTTTCCTGATTAATTATGGTTTAAGATTTTAAGTAACAACTTAGTATTTAATTTCGTAGCACTTGGAGGAAGAATAATATTTGTCTGCTTAATGCTTGCCAATTTTAGGAACATTATAACAAAAAAATAAAAAAATCTGACGTTACAGTCCATAGATTGTTAGTAATTAGTTGGTAACAATTTGTGCTTATCTGCTATGTTAGAAATGTTAGTAATAACTCTGGGTTTCGGGATTAAATTAACCCTAAAGCCACCTCCACTAGGTGCCTCTGGATGAGACAGTCTGGTCTCGAAAAAAAAAAAATTATATTTTAAAATGTAATAAAATTAACATTTTATGAAGTAAAGAGTAGGTACTTAACCATATCCAAAACATAAATAAAAGTACTGACAGGACCTTACTCAACAGTGGCGCCAACTGGTGAGCAACAAAAACGATAGCCCCCATTGTACCTACATAAAATATCATATTTAAAATATTGCCACAAAAACAGACACTGGTTAAACGATATAATTGAAGATACATGTGGACAACAGACGTTTACGGTCTAGTAATATATCCTCAATCTGAAATAAAATCCGAACGATAAAAATGACAAACATAACGAAGTGACATTTTATACAGAGCAGACGTTCGCCCTAGAAAGAGGTAAGTGAAAATAGTACAGCGACAATATTTGCTCGAGTACGGAGTAAGGTTTCATAAACAATATTGTGTAGACCGTTTTACATTATGGACCGCCGTCGCCGCCGGCAGCTGAAGGTGGTACATGTTTTGCTAAGTTATAGCTGTTTGGTGAGAAGGGAAACATTTTCCTTACATTGATGCCTTTAGACGTGAACTATTTTATGTCGTTTTAAGACTAGAAGTCGTAATGTGGGTCGTTGCCTGACTTCATCTCCTAAATTTCAGTTTGCACGTGCTAGAGTTAAGGCTGCATTTAATGTGTTTATGTCTAGGTACTAAAGTCAGAGACTCCGTATTAGCGTTGAAAATGACATGTAAAATACATGTATCTTTCAAACGCCCCTGTATTTTCAATAAAATAGAAACTTTCCTTGCGGATCTTCGGTTGAATCTTTCGCAAGTTTAAGTTTCTTATGTACATGTATTTTACGCCTACTCTGTTTATTTTGTGATAACCGAGACATTGATTCGATTACGTAATAGTAGATTGTTATATTATACAAGGGTCGAAAGGAATCAATTCCCATATGAGGTATTTAGATGCCCGAGCGTAGCGAGGGCGGCTATAGTCCGAATACGAATTGGTGACTTTCACCCGTTTTAAGCACTCTACTTTTCATTTTGAATATAAGGAAAGTAAAAAATAGTTATGCATAATAATAACATGTTGCTGGCCACTTCATAAAACCATTGTATGTCCTTTGGAACACAATGAATGAATGATGATTTTGGAGGGTTCTGTACCTCAAAAGGAAAAAACGGAACCCTTATAGGATCACTCGTGTGTCTGTCTGTCTGTCTGTCTGTCTGTCTGTCTGTCCGTCTGTCACAGCCAATTTGCTCCGAATATAATGGACAGATTAAGTTGAAATTTGGTATACATATCAATTTGAGTGACCCAAACACGGACGTGAACCGTAAATAAATGAATTTAGAATATTGGGGTCAGTTTTGGGGGGCAAACAAGAAACATAAAATAAAAAGTTTTGCAAACTGTACCGTGTGACATATCGAATGAAAGGGCTTACTGTGAGGGTCTCAAATCTATTTTTTATATAATTTTCAAAAAAATTGTTTTGAAGTTATAAGTGAAAATAGACGAAAATTGACCATTCCCCCCTTATCTCCGAAACTACTGAACCTAAAATTTTGAAAAAAATACAGGAAATAGATCTATACTTATAGATTACAGGAAAATATATAAGAAGTCTATGGTCTTAAAATAACATGGTAAATCTCTCGATATTCTGCGTACAAACTTACATTTGCAGTTGGAATGTATGGGAGATTATGTTTACCAACTACAATGTTAAGTTTGTTCTTAGGATAAATTCTTTCCAAGTACGGAACCCTTCATTGTGCGTGTTCCGACACGCACTTGGCCGGTTTTTTAAATCAAATATTAGTCTATAAAACGGAGATTTAGAGTTTTGGTACAGTTTACAGAGTTAGTATCTTGCCAAATTATATACTTAGTCGTTTTTAAATTTTATATATGGAACACACCGCATCACCGCCGCGGGCCGTCCCGCTTAATAGATATTTTTTTTAAATTCACACTGGCTGTTCATGTGTATACTCACAAGGCCGCATTTTTTTAATTTAATAATTATATAAATAAGTAACATTTTTCGCACCCGACTACCTAACCAAATTTAGTTCTATTTTTTTAATTATTTCCCGCCCAAAGGACAGCGTCTTCCACCCGGTACTCGAATCAAATAAACACTACTTTCCGAGTATGAGAAATGAAAAGTACATTACTGCTCAATTAATATTAATATGCAAGATTTTTTCCCTTTGATTGTTACATATGAAAAATACACAGTATAAAACAAGCATTATGCGTGTATGATTGTATTTTTCAGATGCACGTGAAATTTGTATGTTTTTCGAACATTACATGTATGTTATAGGAAAGATACAAAGTTTCAAAAAAATAAACAAAATGTATCTTTCGCAATTTTCAACGCGACTTCGTATAAAGTGAATACCTACTCGTATATTTTTTAGGCAAATCGAAACCTTATAAAGGTGGTTTAAAATAGGATGATAATTCAGTAAGATATAAGGATCATTCATGAGTCTCATAATTTCGACACGTGAAAATGTCTGTGATCGATGTAATTTTGCATAAGTAGGCCTAACCCACCGTAAGACTACACGACATGAGACGTCTCATGAATTATTTAGCGGTCGACGGATAATCTTCTGTCTGTACAGTAGTAGCACGATCAATCTCTGTTGCAAAGTTCTCCTATGGAAATATAGAGGAACAGGGTGTACAGTTTACTCATACTCTATAGGATAGGAAAAGGGAGGATCCTCCGACCAGACGAGTGTTGTGCCTGGTGGGCAACAGCCCGACGGTTTTTTTTTTTTTTTATAAAATGGTATCTCGGAGTTGACCTTGAGAGGTCATGACTCCTTAACCGGACTTTCTTGTGGCTGCCTTAAGCGAAACTTAAAGCCTCCAGCCAGGGCATAAAACTTATAAACTAAACAACTGCACGCTAAGGGCACCCCCTGTGGGGTACGAACCTCGGCTTAGGGCAGCGTCGGGGGAGGCCAGCAAGGGACAGGCTGGATCAAATCAGGGTTATTAATATTAATAGGGCAATTTAAAGCTACAGGCTCAGCTGGGGCGCGGGCTGGCGCTTCGTCGAGCAAGGGTCGCCGGCGGTTGTTGTCGGGATGTTGTATATATGCCAGTCGCGCGGTAAACTCTGCATTGCGCGATGCAGGATTTGTTTGACGTCAGGTCTTTGATGCGTAGTTCGCATGTGGCGTTGTTGATGCCGCCACAGATAGACCTATTGCCCCCTAATTGCGTAACACACTATCAATTGCAATCTGTTGTGTCAAGCAGCGCCATCTATCGACTTTCGACACACCCACGATCTATAAAACGATTAGTAGCAACGTCTGTTGCTCGAAATAAGAGGACGGCTCGCTCGCGACAGCTTCGAGAAAGGTCGGTCCGTCCCCCACCAGTGTGTAATATACCGCAGGATCGTGTGTACGAAAACTTTGTAAGAAACGGAAGAATATAATTTGATTCTAAAACAATTCATGAGCCTTTTTGAAGAAGCCCTGCCTGCCTCCTGTCTTCATTGCCAAAACACAATCTGAATGATTTTGAAGCAGATTTTAACTCAAATGGGATTTTACATAGTCGCCAGTTTGGTTTCACGAAGGGTAGGTCGACGACTGACACAGGAGTAAAACTCATCAGTCACATTTTGGAATCCTGGGAGAAGTCCCAGGATGCAATTGGCATTTTTTGTGACCTCTCAAAAGCGTTTGACTGCGCTGACCACAACACACTGATCTGTAAATTATGCCATTACGGAATTCGTGGACAAGTTGCCGATCTTGCTCTTTCCTATTTATCAAATAGGCAGCAAAAAGTACACGTTAACGGGGCGACTTCCTCGGGGTCTCTAGTTAAGATGGGCGTACCTCAAGGTTCAATTCTTGGCCCTTTTCTATTTCTAGTTTATATTAATGACCTTCCTTACATGATGGCTAACTTATCGGATATAACTCTATTTGCTGATGACACATCTCTAATTTTTAAAATAGATAGAAAAGACACGGATGTCTTACATGTCAACGATAGTCTCGCTGTTCTTTCAAAATGGTTCGCAGCTAATAATCTTTTACTTAATGCGAATAAAACGAAATGTCTTAAGTTCTCATTACCAAATGTACCCCAAGTGGGTCTAAATTTAAAACTTGATGGCAAGAAACTAGATGCTATTACGGAAACTGTATTTCTAGGAATTACTTTAGATTCGACATTGCAATGGGACGCCCACATTAGAGCTCTTTCAGGTAGATTAAGTTCAGCTGCATATGTAGTAAGAAAAATAAGGCAGTTAACTGATATAGCCACAGCTAGGTTAGTATACTTTGCTTATTTCCACAGTATTATGTCTTATGGCGTTCTGCTGTGGGGATCGGCAGCTGACGTAGATTCCATTTTCATTCTACAAAAGAGAGCAATCCGCGCGGTCTATAAAATGGGTCCTCGTGAGTCCCGAGAAATAAATTCAAAGTAATTGATATACTAACTTTGCCTTCTCTTTATATCTTAGAAAGTATTTGTATGTTCGCAAAAACTTAGGACTTTTCAAAATAAGAAGCGATTTCCATAATATAAATACACGTAGTAAACATGAAATTGTGATACCCAAATTCAGATTAACTAAAACTAGCAAGTAATTTCTTATAAACAGTATCCGCTTTTATAACAAGTTGCCAAAGTCGGTTACAGAACTTAGCGACGGAAAGTTCAAAACCCACATCAAACGTGTCCTTATCAAAAAGCATATTATAAGATAAAAGACTACGTTGAAGACAAGGAAGTTTGGCAATAATTAAAACAACATAACTATGTCAATTTCTATTAACTGCTCCCAAATAACGATGTTTATTTAGAATTTTTAATTATTTTTTTACATACTTCCTTGACATAATCCTTTCATTATTTGACATTATTTACCTACAAATCGAATTCCAATTCTTTATTAGTGGCTTTTGTGGACATGATATTTATTCAGATATGTTACTGTAGTTGTAATTAGGGCTTCCATTACGTAATTACGTAATTACGCAATTACGTAATTACGGACAGATTTTAGAAATCTCACAAATACGTAACTGAAGAGCTGCAGTCCGTAATAACGTAACTATAGGATAATATTAATTAATTTAGGTACCCATTTATTTAGTTCTATAGTTTCTGCCTACTCCATGGGAAAAAGGCATGGGTTTATCTGTGTATTTACAATTTACCTTAATTTAGTTAACCTACGACTTACATTATGACAACACCAAAACCCTTTCTGTGGGTATCCCCCGAATTCCCGGGGTTTATTTTATAACTTCCAATTTGAGTCCGCAAGATTTAATTTCTTAGTCGTACAGAATAGAGTTCATTGTTGACCAATCGGGAAACGAAGGGAATCCCCGTTGGTTGTGGATAGTTCGGTACGTAACACAATCAAAGTTTATAAGTGTTTCGCAAGTATTTGATCTACCTCGTAGATAATAAAGTTTAATATTGTGGATTGAGCAAGCTAAGGGAACTCCCTACATTTTTCTTTACTTTCGTGAATTTAGAAACAATCTCAATACTCGGTACTCAGTCGTCTTACGTACACCTGCGAGATACTGTCCTGCCTGGTCTAAGCTTATTTTATTGACTTTTGTGATTTTGTGTATGTGCCGCAAAGTTTGACGCTTGGTTTTCAGAAGCTTTTCATTACAAGTTTCTAAGTAGATATCACCATACACGAGTAGAGATACTTCAACGAAAATGTAAGTACCTATTTTAACATTACTTTACTTGTCTACTTACTTTGTTTCTAGGGTATTGTGTGAGAGTTTATACATATAATTTAGTAGTTGATTTTATATTGTTGACGGCACGGTTGGCGCAGTAGTTGAGTGATTGGCTGCTGCGCTGCGGGTCACGGGTTCGATTCCCGTTCGGAACAAATATTTGTATAACCTACAGATAGGTGTTCCGGGTCTGGGTGTCTTGTGTATGTTAGTTTACATGATTGTGAGTGCACCCACGATACAGCAGTAATTCCTAGTGTGGTGCGAGGTTTAAAAAAAAAAAAAAAAAATGTGCGATTTTATTTTATTGTTGCTTGTTAGATGTCTGTGCAAATAGACATTGATTATGAGTTCACGGTACGTATGTAAATGTATCCCGTTTTAAGTGTAGTGCCTAACTATAGATGCTATTTATATGTATCTCCTAACTATTAAATTATGAAATATTTATATATTGTTTTAGGTCTGCAGTAAAGAAGACTATTTATAAGGAGTTTTTGAACAAACGCACACAATCAGCTATATGGGAACACTTTTTGAGGGCTGAAAATGGGCAAAGTGTCCAATGTAAACATTGTCAAAAAATTTTGAAGACTCCTGGTGGTGCTACTGGAGCACTACATACACATATGCGTGCTAAACATATTGGCGAGATGTCACAAGAGCAAGATGCGCAAAGGGCAAGTACTTCATCGTGCTTTCAAGCAAGAAAAAGTTTAGAACCTCCATCGAAGAAAACTAAACTAACGGATTACTTTACCACTGAGTATTCCTTGGACGTTATAGTGACTAGAATGGCAGCATTGGATGGCATCCCATTAAGCAAATTTTGTACTTCTGAAGATCTAAGGTATGTTTTCAAAAAATCTGGCTATGATCTACCGAAATCTCCTTCAACTATTACCAAAATTGTCCTGGAACAGAGTTGTGCCATAAAAAAACAATTAATAAATCAGTTTAAAGATATGAAGTCCCAAAAAAAACGGTTTACTATAACGTTTGATGAATGGACCTCTACCCGGAACCGGAGGTATATGAATATAAATATTCATAATAAAGACCTAGAACCAGCTAAATATAAAAATTTAGGACTAGTAAGGATAAAGGGTTCAATGCCAGCTCACGTTGGAACTGTACTGTTAGAAAATCATCTAAATGACTTTTATTTGAAACTTGAAGATATAATTGCATTCACAACGGACGGAGCCAGTGTTATGGTTAAAATGGGCAAAAATTTTGATGGTCACCATCAGTTGTGTTTTGCTCACGGAATACAACTTGCAGTGCTGGACGTATTATATAAGACACGGAAAAGTACAACTACTGAACCAGAACTAGAAGATGAAGCTTCAGATACTGACACTGAAGAAATTGAAGAAAACGATGGCGGACTTTTCATAGAAGTACCTAGAGTTCTAGAACCAGAGTTTCTGTACAAAGATATTATAGTAAAAGTAAGAAAACTTGTTAAATCATTCAAAAAATCACCACTGAAGACCGATTTGTTGCAAAAATATTCTTTACAAGAGCATGGTAAAAGCCTCGATCTTATACTAGACTGCAAAACGCGATGGAACAGCTTATCAGATATGGTTGGACGATTTCTGAAATTGAAATCAAGTTTATTTAAGGCTTTATTAGACTTAAAATCAAATATAAGTTTCACAGACACAGAAATACAAGATCTACATAACATTCATCATAGTTTAGATATAATAAAAACTACAGTGATGGCATTGTGTCGCCGTGACTCGAATTTGTTAGCAGCAGATGCTGCGCTTCAGTTTATGTTAAATAAGCTTGATGCTCAGTCCAATGGGCTCAGTGACAAGCTTGCTGTATCCCTTCGAAAAAGAATAAAAGAAAGGCGAACAAATGTGTCTGGTGTCTTGCAGTATTTGCATAATAATGAAGAATATTATAAAACCGAAGAAACAGAAACTTTTACAAAACCGACGTCGGATTATATTAGAACATATGTTGCAAACTTATTAGAAAGGCTCAAATTTACACCGCCTACAAGTACACAAATGAGTTTAGATTCCGAAGCAGATGACAATGATGCTAATGATGGTTGTGGCGACGAGTTGACTGTTGCACAGCAACTAGAAAAAGAAATACAGAAAACTATGTCTACAGTAAACAAATCTGGAGTAAACACAGATCTTGAATCCATCATCAGAGTTGAAATGTGTATCTACGATAGCACTGGCGGCGGTCGTGAAGTTTTCCTAACAGCAGCTTATAATTATTTACTATGTATAATGCCTACTAGTGTTGAAGCAGAACGGGCATTTTCTTCTGCCGGCTATCTTTGTTCTAAGCTAAGAAGTTCCCTTGGTGACAGAACATTGCATTCGTTATCATTTATGAGATCATATTATCAAGAACAAAGATTGGAAAAATAACCATATTTTATATTGTTTCTTACTTTTAAACCATTTGTGCGTGGTACATGTTTTGTTTGAATTGTTGATTGAGTTTAGTCAAAATCAAAATCGTCAATCAAATCAAAATATTACATTTTGATTTGATTGACGATTTTGATTTTGAGTTTAATTTTAAAATTATCATTTTAATCTGTAATTTACTTTTAATTCCTTAATATTATATTTTTTTTCATTTGAAGTTGTTTGATTTTTTACTTCTAAAATACGTAATAAGCCCAGAATTTATCGTGCTTTAAAAAATCAAAACAGTTAAGTACGTAATTACGTAGTTACGTAATTGAAGCATCAAAATGCGTAACTAGTTACGTAATTAGCAAATCCGTAATTTTGGAAGCACTAGTTGTAATTGCAATCATGTCATTAATATTTTATATACTTAGATTATTTTATATTTTGTGAATGTGAGAATGTTGTAGGCCTAGTAGAGTGTAGATTTGTTGGCACTTTTCTATTTTGTTAAGTACCTGGTAATTGTTGAAAGGCCTACACTGTCCTCCCATACCTATTATCACTGTTATTTAATAATATTATAAAGCCAATTATATTTAAAAGAGTAACCGCGGAGTGTCTTGCCGGCTCTTCTCGATAGGAAACGACTAATTGGAACCGTGCACCTAGCTTCTGACGTTTCATAAGTGCCCATGTAGGTTTATGTGAAATAAAATATTTTGATTTTGATTACTAATCCATTGCTTCATAAGTTCGAAAAAAAAATCTACTCAACAACGTAAATAACGCAATAAATGTTGTTTAAATTGTCAAAATGAAACCGATTCCTACTGATAGTGTGTTTCGCAATTACCCCTCTGATTCCTTCAGAAACTTTTTTATGATACCTCTGTTCAAACAACAAGTTGTGTAATAAGGTCATGTAGTTCATTCACCAATCGAACATATAAGTAAGTCACACTTCAACAAGGCAGCAAGCGGTAAAGCAAGGCGGTTTCTATTTCAATAAATTATCTCATTTTTGCGAGCAATGTGCCCTGCCCATTGCAGCACAGCAATGGCAATGTCTTACTGGGGTTATCATTATCATCATTATCATTTCAGCCGGAAGACGTCCACTGCTGGACATAGGCCTCCCCCAAACACCGCCACCTCGACCGGTTTAGTGCTTCCCGCATCCAGCGGAATCCTGCGACTTTCATAAGGTCATCGGTCCACCTTGTGGGAGGCCTTCCAACGCTACGTCTTCCGGTACGCGATCGCCACTCCAGAACCTTTCGGCCCCAACGGCCATCTGTTCTGCGCGCAATGTGCCCTGCCCATTGCCACTTAAGTTTGGCAATTCTTCAAGCTACGTCGGTTACCTTGGTTCTCCTGCGGATCTCTTCATTTCTGATTCGATTTCTGTTCGCAGAACAGATGGCCGTTGGGGCCGAAAGGTTCTGGAGTGGCGACCGCGTACCGGAAGACGTAGCGTTGGAAGACCTCCCACAAGGTGGACCGATGACCTTATGAAAGCCGTAGGAATCCGCTAGATACGGGAAGCATGGAACCGGTCGAGGTGGCGGTGCTTGGGAAGGCCTAGGTTCAGCAGTGGACGTCTTTCAGCTGAAATGATGATGATGATGATGATGATCTCATTTTTGACTGCCTTGTAATGAAATATTCCCAGTAGTTAATGATAAATTCAAGCATAATAATAGCTCAACTCGTAACGCCATGCTGGCCGCAGCCATTAAGATGGACGTCAAAGCAATTATATTACTACACGGATTTCATATTTTTCAATGAGCACGAACTCAAGGGTTTTAAGTTCTAGGGCTTTGCAAAGAAGGAAAATTGTTATGAGGTTTAGAAATGCAATTTGCATTCCGCTAAGACCGACGCAAAGCTACGGTATCGTTTGTTCTCTAGTATTTACCTAAGTACTTACTGAAGGATATCTGACAGAGTTTTTATTCAGCAATTTCATTGCCAAATGTATCAGTTTTAATGCTATTTTATTTTGATGAACATCTGTACCGAACCCTAAAAACTGGTGCACGATAAAGTGTCTGTTCCAAAATATCTGAAATGTAAACAATAGGATCAGAAAACCTGTGGATGCCAATTGGTAGTGCCACTTACAAATTAAGTGCTTTGATTCGATTAATTGAATACTTAAGCCAGACATTCTATTTGTTTTTCGATTCACGTTAAATCAAATCAAATCAAAAAACTTTATTTTGAGCCAAGACTCATAAAGGGTTAGTAACAATGTTCTTACAACTACGTGTTAGTAAACAACACAATACGGTGACACATGTAATTGACAACAGTGAACTATATAAGGACAGTCCACTCTCTCCGCTATCATTTTCAGAACCCTGTTGGGGCTGGCCATGACTCGTGCCACCATTTCAAAGATGTGTTTCATTTGACAACCTCAGTTTTCATCAAGGATTTTAAATTACAAGTTCTTCTTCTTTTTCGTGTGGTTAGTGATTAACCTGGTGTCAGAGTTTTTATACCGCCCATGGGGCTCTGACTTGGCTTCACATGCGGTCAAGAGTCGAGAAATATCTCTCCTGTTTCCTCACAATGTTTTCCTTCACCTGTTTTTAAGCAGTTTCGAAAAATCAGAGGTGCCTTGTTCGAAGTAGAGACCTGAAGAACTTAACAAGTTACGAGTTAATATTGTTATTCAAACCAAAATTGTTAGAAAAAGTGGTAAGACATAAAGTTGAAACCAACCAACCATATTCCACTAAGCGTTTTCAAACGTCTTTTATAATACGCACAGCAAAGGAGTGGAACTCTGCCTGCGTCTGTATTTCCGAACGCATACAAGCCTAATGAATTCAAAGTGAGACTGAACAGGCTTCTTCTGGGTAAGCTCACTCCATCGTCGACTTTGTCTCTGTCACCTCTGACCTAGAACTAGAATCAAGAGCAAACCCATAGTAAACTTAAATAATAAATAACCTTCTAAATAAAATGAATTATTGTGTTACTACTTACTTAATTTCCTTTGGTGAGCGATTGCGCAAACCGGACCAGGGTTTGTTTACACTATCTTCAGATAATTGAGTAACAGACTACCCAAAGTCTCTAATTCAGATAATTTATGTAAAGAAAGTAATGTCAAGAAATGTCACTGTTAAAATGACAGGACAGTGGTGCAAAACATTTTATCATATTTTTTTTGTTTTTGTTTTAAATAACCAACTATGTTTAAGTGAATTAATTATAAGAACTATGCAAACAAAATACCGTTGCCAAACAATGTTTTATGTAGTGTGTCGGAGACACGGCCTATGATCGTCATAATAAGCCCTTTTAAGTCCACTACTAGACGTAGGCCTCCCAAAATCGATTTCCACTCGAAACAGTTTAAAGCCGTTTTCATCCAAAATGTGGCCAGATATGCTATATACAATATGAATCTTATGAATGAGAGTTGTAATACATATTAGTGTTGTTGAAGATGTAAAAAATGTGAAAATGTTTGGATCTCGTGCATTGTTACCAGTATCATAAAATATTTTATACCAGAAAATCTCCTTTTTTTTATTTTATAAAAATAATTACGGTATGAATATTTTTTAATGATTATTTCTTCAATTCAGTACTTAAAAGAAAATGGAACCTTTTTTTCGCCATTTTATGTGAATTACCATTACGAAGATATTTTTTTGATATGTTATCCCCTTTGTTTACATAAATTATCTAAATTTGAGACTGGGTATAACACACACAAATACTTTTTAACGATGTCTTGTGCCCCTCATTAAAGCGTCAACTTTCGGCAACAGCGCAATATTACAAACGATTAACTACAAATGACGTACGGTGAATAGGTATGAAGTGGGTGAGGTTTCGGGTTTCAGTCTGCGGTCGAGTGGCCAGGGCGCCGCGCTCGCAATCAGGCTGTTTCTAGTCGAGCGAGCCGAGCGGTGGCGCGCCGATGCGTGCTCCCGTCACCGAACCTACGATCCGACATACCTACAAATCGTGACACTTCTCCAAGACGTCGCACGCTAAATCACACTGCACTCGCTTTGTACTCGCCGCGGAAAACTCGCTCAAATACGTGCTCCAATATCACAAACACAAACACAAACGTCGGGAAACTTCCCAACTCCACTTACATACTTTATTCCCTACAAATGCTACTGTTCCCGTCCGCCTGTCCGACTGTACCTAATTGTGAATCAAATATTCACGGGTTGTTTTATAGTATTTGGAATAACGCGGGAGAGTTCCATTTAACGGGTGAACGTAAATAAGATTTGGCACCCCGATAAATTAAACTACAAATTCTATATTAACAGCATCATCATTGACATTTGAAAGTATTGGTCAATCCTTTATGTAATGGGTAATTCCACTGTTGGCTATTAACTCGGTATTGTTGACGTCACGGGGTCTGTAGGCATTTTAACTAAACAATTTCCTATATACTGTAGCTTTTTCTTCAATACTAAGATTATCACGGTTCCTTTTTCATAAAATATATTTATTCGACGATCATATTAGTCCATCCCCGATGACGCTATCACTCTCCTCCAGGGCCTCAAGTCTGCTATTACAATAGTGTCAGAATGGTCTATCATTAATTTCATAATTGTTGATTTTGACAAGTTTGGTAATCTACTAATATAATGGCGTCATTATGACATTCCAATGGTCAGCCACTGATACTCCATTGAAAGAATTGGTAATCTCGTACATAATGACAAATGAAACTTCCTACTAAACTTCCAACTAAGCTTCCAACTTCCTACTACTTCAGATTGCTTATAACGCTAATAAATAATATGTAAAAATATATATAAATGAAATCTGGCATGAATAAATGTTCAAAATGCCATTGTAATACAATTCTATTACGAGACCATTGACCGACCAATGATCGACCATTATGAATTTAGCAGATTACGAACTTTTAGCAAAAATGACAATGGGATCGTGCTGGAGTGACGAATTTATAAAAATAGCACACTTGGTCCCCTGTCCCGCCACTAGCACAGTTAGAAAGCACATCTCCCGACATCCGTCCTATCATCCTCGCCGACGAGGCCCGTCGCGACGTCTCTGTCCATCCCCGCCCCGACCCTTGCTCGAGCCAGTAGCTTTAAATTCGATCCAGCCCGTCCCTTGCTGTTCTCCCCCAGCGACGCCCTAAGCCGAGGTCCGTATCCCCGCAGGGGGATGCCCTTAGCCTAGTCGCTTAGTTTTTAAGTTTTATGCCCTGGCTGGAGGCCTTCATTTATTGAGGCACCCACTGGAAAGTCCGGTTAAGCAGTAGACAACCTCCTTGGTTGAACTGCGAAATGCCATGAAAAAAAAAAGATCATATTAGCTTAGTATTTTTCACTTTAACTATTAGGTACTTCTGTTTTCTATCGTGAGGATGAGAAAATGAAAAACAAATCACATTCACATAAATTCAGTCAATCTTGCGGAAGCCTCAAATATAGTAAAGGCTCATCCACACCGCACTAAAGTTATATCTACATTAGATGTTTCTATAAGTTCAAGGTGTTGTGGCGTTTGGAAACAAGCATCCGGCAGACACAAACAGATGCATCCCAGTCGCCGCGCTTATACGAGCATGAAATACAAAGCAGTGTCGTTCCGCCGAAGACAATCAACCATGTAGACTATTCCTTAGGTAATTCGATCGGGCGGAACCCTTTTATCCAAATATACCACCCAATCCAATTTTCGTAAGAAAATAGCGCTGTGGTTTGGTGAATCTGAAATGACTACTATGGAACTTTTATATGGGCTAGAAGGTAGCGTTATTATTGTTGCCGAAATTGTATTAAGTTGTATTGATAGAGATATGTTTGAGATAAAACAAAACACATTGTTAAATTCACTATACTTCCGAAACACTACAATCGAGGGATTATGGAGTTCCCAAAAATGAAACACTCGTCTAATTAAACATAAGTGCGGTAGGTACAGTACAAATATAACTAATAATGCTTCGAACCTAACAACACTAAAGGTACAGTTACTCAATATTTTACGACTTTCCATTAAATGGATTTATTGATATCACATTGACACGTCAAAATGTCGATAGTGGAAAAAAGCGTATGCCTGCGGCAGATATCAATTATTTTCAAGATCATTTTTGATAAAATCAAATTCATGTTTCAGTGTGTGAAGTGAGAATGTGTGTAAAAACCGGCCAAGTGTGTGTCGGACCACGCACAATGAAGGGTTCCGTACTTGGAAAGAATTTATCCTAGGAACAAACTTAACATTGTAGTTGGTAAACATAATCTCCCATACAATCCAACTGCAAACGTAAGTTTGTACGCACAATATCGATATATTTACCATGTTATTTTAAGACCATAGACTTCTTATATATTTTCCTGTAATCTATAAGTATAGAACTATTTTCTGTATTTTTTTCAACATTTTAGGTTCAGTAGTTTCGGAGATAAGGGGGGGAATGGTCAATTTTCGTCTATTTTCACTTATAACTTTAAAAATATTTATTTTAAAATTATAAAAAAAAATATTTGAGACCCTCATTTGATATATCACTCGGTACAGTTTGCAAAACTTTATTTTTTAATTTTTTTGTTTGCAATACAAAATATATCAGGTATTAGAAAATAGTTCTAGTGTCTATATATTACGGCTCAAAAGATACAGCCCTGTGATAAACGGACGGACGGACAGTGGAGCCTTAGTAATAGGATCCCGTGACCACTCTTTGGGTATGGAACCCTAAAAACTAAAAAGATGGTTTGCCAGTGATATCATGATTGGCAATAGTCGAAACATGAACTGATTAGAAGAAATCCATGGAAAGCAAAGAATCTCACATTCAAACAAAAGTCATAATGTTCCCGAGCGATCGGTTTAATGCCAACTTATCTACTGATACCGTGTGGTGCCGGACGTAAAGAATAGCACCACCACATTTCCTCCCGTGGGTGTCGTAAAAGGCGACTAAGGGACTTACTAGAGAATGGACAGCAGCGTTCTCTATGTATTTTTAACACCATATACTGCGATCGCCAACCCGCCTGCCAATCGTGGCGATTATGGCAAATTCCCCCCCTTATGGGGTCCAGCAGTAGACGTCTTTCAGCTGAAATGATGATGAATGATGATGATCTAAGTACTGATAGTGTGTGTACGATTCCTAAGCTGCAAATTGCATCAGACACAGTTCAATGCGTCGATTCCACATATCATTACTCATTTCAAATCTAAATGGCTTTAAACTAGATAGTAAATTGTATGTTTATGAACTTTAAATATACTACTTCTATTTATATATTATTCTATTTTGTCATTCTAATATTATTTGAAGCTGTAACTAAACTTGTTTGCTGTTAACAAAACTTAGGACCCTTAATGAAAGAGTCTATTATTCAATTCGGCTTTTAAGTGTGTTGCCCCAAACATAATGGAACAAAACAACGTTGTGTACGAAAGATTTTGGCTTAAATTTGGTTCTCTAGTAAACAACAAGATAAACAATTTCACTTATCTGTGCACACAAACTCCCCAGTATCTGTTTTTATGTTAGTAGCAAAAATAAAGAGGTCGACAGCGTACCTACATTAACTGATATGAGTTCGATAAAATCTGCAATCTACTAGACAGGGATATTTATAGACGGACAGTTTTATTCATATCGTGTTGTGGTTTTCATATAATCATGCGTAGAGCGTACATAAGGGCGCACGTCAGGATAACATAAACAATATACTCAAACTCAAAGCATTTATTTCAAATAAACCAATTACAGGCACTTTTGAATTGTCAAGGGGTCGGTCAGTCAAAAAGATGAAGCTAGTTGCCCATCCCAAAGCGTAGTAGGTTCTTATGGAGAAGAACGGGCAAGAAACTCCACGGACATATTTTAAAACAAAATATTCTTACAAAATATGGGTTACATGATTCATGTTGAAGTTATACATGTGAGAACCATGTAGAAAGACGTGCACGTTAGAAGCGTCCGTAATAAAAACAATTCAAAAATTAAAATAAGCCGCGGCAGCTAAGATACAGTTGTAAATTAAAATCTCACTAAAGTCCTTGGCGTAATCTGGTCGAAACTAATGGCTTTGTAGACATTTACTAGAGTATAATATTATCGGGTTGAAAATATACAGGGAGAAGAACGGGCAAGAAACTACGCGGACACACTCTTTTCTTTTCAAATCAAATAAGAGTTACAAAATTTTAGTGACATCATTCATGTTGAAATTATACATGCGAGAACGTTGCAGAACGTCTTGGAATTGTTTTTTGTGATTTAATCAATCACAATTAATATATTTATATATATTAATTGTGATTGATTATATAAAAGCGTCCGTAATAAATAGATTTAAAAAAAAAAAACAATTCCAAGATTAAATTAAATTAAAATACGCCGTGGCAGCTAAGATATGACCAGTCCCTACTGAAGGCGCCCGTTCACGAACATGGCGCATGGATTAGCACCATTCAGCTCAATCATTTTGAAGGGAGCTAAATGATCCAACACATATGTTGGATCATTTAGCTCCCTTCAAAATGTAGCCCGTACACGTAAATGTGGGCCGCCACTATTGGCCTCTTATTCTATGAAAACTCCGTACTTCGCTACACCAGCTCAAGGGCAAAGTGTTACCACCGTCATAGTGTGGTCGACTGTACAACGAACGAGCAGATAAGATTTATGTTTGTTCATAGATGGAACATCGACCGTACAATAGCTTGTTTGTCCGGGTATTTGTCATTTGGCCGGTGCAAATGGCCTGGGAATGCTCGTATAAGGCTCGTTACACAAGCATTGGGAGCCACCCGCTCCTGTATGCATAATTGCGCAGAAATGTGCCGACACGCCGTACAAGCCGGCTTTATTACTGTTTGTAGTACAGCTCTGGGAAACTACAGAGTTGCTACAGAGCTGTAGGTCTCTACCTACTGTTATAATAATAATGTCAAGTGTCGTTGAAGCGCACTCCTAGTTAAAAATTAATTTGAAATATAGCGTGATTATCCAGCTTTATATCAAGATACTAAATTACTATCTAGAAAAATCAAACTGGTTGTTAATTTAATTGTATCATTTATATTTTTTATGACATTCATTTTATTTTCTGTGATTATTATACTTTAACTCACACACTGACATAGGTTATTAAATGTTAAAATTTTAGGGAAATCATCTACTTTTACAATGTTTGTAAATATGAGAGCACCATGTATATCTAATGCATAATTAATTTGTCCGTCATTGCTTCACTTTTAATTCTTTATACGTATTGTGGTATAGTAATTTTTTCTAAGTAAGTGCATCGTCTTCTCATATAAGTAATAATTAATGTATACAAAATATTGCTAACATTTTAAAAGAGTATGTATGGAGTTTCTTGTCCATTCTTCTCCATACGTAACTACCTTTTGGAAGGGGCAACTAGAATCAATTAATTAATTATTGTTGTAAATTTTGACGTTCAAAAGTGCCTTTTATGTGCCCTATTTGAAATAAATGCTTTGACTTTGACTTTGAAAATAGCAGGACACTCAATTTTCTTATGGCTATTATTGCATGGCCTAGTTTTGCACATATTTCGTATGAAGCTTAAGTGGTTATCAATTCGCCTTCGCCGGAATGCTCATATTCTTTCCCTTTTGTATAATGTGCTCTTTTCCCCTTCCACCCCTCTCTATCTTAAAAAAACGTTTCCAGTTTCTTTCCGACTCCCACACGAAATTTTTAAGGTCATCAGATAACTTGAAGCTTAAAATGCCCATGCATTCCACAACTTTCCTTGACAAATCCTTTACTGTCCAGGCCGCTCGTTTGTGGAATGTATTGCCAGATACAATAAAACGCGCGCAATCGCTGCCTATGTTTAAAAGACTCGTGAAGGAACATTACTTGTTGTTGTGATTTTGTTCTCGTTGTTTACTGTAATAATCTAGTCTTCATTTGTTTTATTTGCTTATTTAGTTAGTATGTATGTATCTATGTATCTATTATATATCTGTGTATCTATTATAGGATATTGTACTGTTATACTTTTTATATTTGCACCAATGACAACCCCATTTTATGTCCATAAATTCACTGTCCATGCCAAGGTTGCCTGGAAGAGATCGCAGTATGCGATAAGGCCGCCCATTGTATATTTTATAGTGTACAAGTTTTCTTTTCTTTTGTAATGTGTAATCTGATGTACAATAAAGTATATATAAATAAAAAAATAAATAACTAAGTTAAGTGAATAATTCCTGAACTAATAAGTATGTACCGGAAACGTATAAAATAAATAACTGATATTCGTGTGGGCTCAGTTATAAATCACAAAAGTTTACTGTTGGCTCCCTACACACTCAGTGTGATGATACATGACCCTATTGAGTATCTGGAGTAGGGATTACAAAGGTCGTCCCTTAGGAAAGCCCCAAAAATCTGTCCGTAACTTTTAGAAGCTTTTGGTACAAACACAAAATTATAGGTGTCTTATATTCATTATTGGAGTTTTTCCTGGCGAACTCTCGCTGTTTTCACCGCGCGATGGTTTTTTGTTTCCATTAGGAATAACAAGATATTGGTGCCGATTCCCTTTTTCATAAACTAAACTAAATTTAAGTTCAGTGCATCTTTTTCTTTCTATTTCATTAAGAAAATGACAGAAGATAAATTTTAGTTTAGTCCTGTCAAATTAATCCATCTGACGCTGATTTTCAGCTGCAACCCCACAAGTGCCATACGCTAGAATAATAAAAACATAGGTGAATGTGTCCATTTTAATACATAAATTAAGATAAATTAAAGGTGATATAAAAAGCTCATACGAAATCAAATAAAATGTTACGACATACATGTTTGTATGTGTGTTGTGCTGTGATTAATGGAAAATTACTAAAATAAATACCCAATAGCTGTTTACCTATTACCGACATTAAAATAATAAATCCATAAATAGAAACTACTCAAGGCAAATCATGTGACTTTGTTGTTCTTCTGAACTACAAAACGGAGTTTGATGCGGTTCTCATTAATATTTAAAAGGGTATTCTATAAGGGTTTCTTGTTGACTACGGAACCATAAAAACTGGCGAAGGAATAAAAGACTTGACTTTACCTAACAATTTTCTCATCAATCCAATTTGTGTTACAAAGTACCACCTATCAAGGATATTGTGTTGTATTTAATATTATGTAAGTAAGCTAAAACCCAGTTCGCTTGCGTCAGTCTCGCCGAATAACTAATTAGGCTCATGAAGGCACAGCTTGAGAACCTAACTTTAATAAGATTCTGCGCTAGCATATTCGGGTTAAATTAGGTCTGTAATTACGTAGTGATAAATATGTTCATAAGAGATGTTGCGGAAAGCTGGTACAACATTCTGTAGAACCTATCATTAATTAGGATGATACAGAAATTAGTTTGTTGCTAGGTGAAATAAGGATAATAAAGATTTTTAGAGAATTAGTAGGCCAATACTAAGTTAAGTAGCCTTTTTTGTTTTGTTTTCGGGGGGAAACCTTTAAAAGGCGCCCGGGCTTTGGGGATAAGACCGAAGAGTGCGAGATTTTTACCTCACTAAAACCATCCCGGTGGTTATCATCTGCACATGGAACATCGTTACCTCTCAAAAGACCGATTGGAAACCCCCTCTGTGCAACGCCTGTTAAGACACATGTCTGGGGAAACTGTAAATTGGTCTCCCCGAAACCTGACTGTGCAAGTGTGAAGGCAGTACGTGACCACTGTGCGCCGTCTTCCCTAAGGTAACACGGCTAGGTAGCCTAGCAACCTCGCTGATTGGCTGGCTGGGTATGGTGGGTAGGTAGGATTAGGCTGAAAAATGATGTGATAAAGCAAAGGTGTGGTTTAAAAGATGTTGTTTAGGAGTTTATGAGAACTGTATAACGATGATGCAGATTCTGATTTAAAATGATTTATTGCTAAATAGCTTTACTAGTTATTTATGCAACTGTTGTTTTAATACCTAATTATTACAGTTGCATACAAGACTTTATCTACACCCATGACATGAATCCTCTATAAAAGGATCTCATAATATATATTACGGAACGAAAGAAGATGGTCGTGTGTGTCGCTCCCCGCCGCGGTTCAGCCTTTATATGGAGATGGCTGGCACCTCTTCACCCGCGCCCCGCCGTGCCTCCGCCGACATCGTGGCCGGTGCCGCCTCCACCGACGACATTGTTCCAGAAGGTTCCGAACAGATGTAGTGGCAAAAATTGAAGATTATCCTTAGATGGTTTGGTCATGTTGAGAAGATGAATGAAAGGCGACTAACATAAGATATTTACAAGGCAGATGTGAGTAGAAACTCCGGGAGGGGACGCCCTAGGAGAACATATAGTGACCTAATTGGTGATGTTCTTCCGAAAGGTCATGTGCGTAGCACTCGCAACCGGCGTGCGTGTATGACCAGATGTATGAATGTAAACGAAGCAAAAGGAGTACGTAAGGAGCGTAGCAGGTGGCGCTCTATAGTTTCTGCCTCCCCCATGGGAAGAAAGCGTGAGTTTATGTATGTGTGTAGGGTAATACCTACTCATCTCTTTTTTCGCGGGTGACCGCGGGTGTCGTAAAAAGGGACTTAGAAAGTGTGTAATAAGATGGCTATATATACAGGGTGGGTAAAAAATCGTGGATCAAACGAAATAGGGCGATAGTTGGAGTTACATGCAGTTTTTTTTTTGTACTCTACTTTTTACCATTGACTGTGAGAAAATAAATAGGAGCATGGTATTTATATTTATCACATTTTATCGCAACAAATCATCTAATATAACAGCTGCTTTAGAACGAAATGATTTCGGAATCAGACTCTCATTTTCGTCATCGGAAGAACTCATTTTATTATAATTGATGTTAATATATTTTCCAATAACACAAAACAACCACAATATTAGACAAAAAACAACTAAATTGGTGGGATAATCCTCATAACAAGCCACACATTTGCAAAACGGTACAGTTTGCAAAACTTTTATTTTATGTTTTTATTTTTCCCCCAAAAGTGTACCCCATATTCAAAATTAATTTATTTAAGTTGTACGTTCGTGTTTGGGTCACAGAAATTCATATGCGTACCATTCAACTTAATTGGTCCAGTAGATTCGGAGCAAATCGGCTGTGACAGACGGACAGACTGACACACGAATGATCCTATAATTTCAAAAGTGTTTAAGGGTTTTTACGTACGTCCGAATGATGAAACGGAACTCTAAAAACCTTTAAACACTTTTGAAATTTTGCCTCGCAAAAGAATTTATAAAAAATATATACCAACTGCGTTTCTCAAGAAAAATCTGTGGCCTTTTCCTGTAGCGGTATTGATATTATATACTTAACTAGCGGACCTGACAGCCGTTGTCCTGCCAGAACAGCGCCACCTACCGGGTCCAATTGTGAGTCTAAACCATCCAGGGACCCCCTCAAATATACACAAACCAAAATTATCCAAATCGCTCCAACCGTTTAGGAGGAGTTTAGGTCACATCAATCATATTTATCAAAGACTAGCTTTTGCCCGCGGCTTCGCTCGCGTTAATTTAGAGTTTGACAATCAATTCGGGTTAAAAAATAAAATCTTAACACACTACTAAAGTTTCTATAATAATATAATAATTCAATCATGATTCGAAAGAGACGTGGCGCCAGTACAGAACAGTACCTTTTTTCGGGATGAAAGGTACCCTATGTCTGTTTCTGTAAAACTGACAACGTATAGGTATGTAAAACTTCAGGATGATCGGTTTAGTGGTTTAGGCGTGAAAAGGTAACAAACAAACTTACTTTCGCATTTATAATAATATGTTAGGATAGTTAGGATACCTAAGTAATATTTACGTATCTACAACACTACATTATGTAGTAGGATACCTACATTCCTACTGCTATAACGAGATCCAAGTTCAAACAACATTCCCTTTTAATGTTGTGACGAAATATTTTTCATAATATTATTTTTACACACAAAGTAAATAAACAAGGATATTGATGGATTACGTGATTACATCAGAGTGACCTATTTTGAAGGGTGCGGGATGAAACGAGTGCTTAACAAATAGGCCAACTGAATGCTTATCAAAAACACTTCATCTGCAGGCTGCCTGAATCGACGTAAAATGAATAATAAATGTTTCTCTCTAACCGGCACCGGTGATCGCATTTTTTAAGTGAAAACTTATGAAATGGAGAAAATGCACTGAACTCGCGTGACCAGATACATACAGGAAAATTTTGTAATCAGTGCGCAATATTTGACAAATTAAACTTAAACGTGTTTTATTATACACCTATTTCTTATTTTGATATGTCTAAGTACAAAAAAAAAAAAATATCTTTAACGAAAAATGTTTGTTTTGAAACTGGTATAATGGATACTCGCCGCGCAACGCGCCGGCGTGTTGGCGGCGCGGTCAGTGAAGCGGAACGCAGTAGTAGGTACCTATCAGCTGTGCGCTGGCCCATTGATATTATTACGAATAGATTGTATCCATATTTTGCTGATTTCAAGTAGGACCAAAAAAAGTATTGAACAAATAAAGGAAATGTTTTCTATTTGATACTGAACCGCAAAAAAATTTTGCGCACCAGTTAAAAACTTATCTTGTATATACAGATATGTGTAATAATGTTTACGGTTTGTGAAGCTCAGAAGTTTTCACTTCTGACATGCAGTCCTACGACTAACAATATTTTTTTTTTTTTTTTAATTTCTTCTTTCACAATTTTTTTTTTCTCATTTCTCCGCATTGCATGCCCATGTGATGTGATATAATATATAAAACCGTTTTCATGTTTGTTGCTCTCAAGATTTTCTATTCTTGAATATTATTTTTTTATTTTCATTTTAAAGTTGCGAAGTTGCTCTCAGTCGCTTTCCACATTATAATATTTTTTTTGTAACCTTGTTTGGTTCAATCACAACGAAAAAATGTGTCATTAGATGTGTTTCCAATATTGTGACCTACCTAAATCTCGCGCGATGCCAAACTAATTTCAAGAGCACCAATACAATAACGATTAAGATGAGAATTCACGGCATATTCAAATTTAAAATAATCGTTCTTGGAGACAGTACCAACATATTAGCCTGTTTTAAATTCGATTCGTGACCGTCGCTGGTGTTCACATCTTCCGATAACACACTTGAGGCAAAGATACAACGCTATTGGCTTCTGATTTTAAATATTTCATAAACTGGCCATTATATACATATATTTTTTTAACCACAGCAGTGAAGCTTCTGGCCTTTCTTTCATCTGATGGTAAGTGATGATAAGGCCGAAGGTTCACCCAGAATCCTTAACACAAAGAAACTGGCTATCTTACATCTAACAGCCGAAACACAACAAATACTCTTAAACGGGTGCCGTCAGTTGGGACTGGTCATCTCTTAGCTGCCACTTATTAAAATTGATTTTAATTTTTGAATTGTTTTTATTACGGACGCTTCTAACGTGCACGTCTTTCTACATTGTTCTCACATGTATAACTTCAACATGAATGATGTAACCCATATTTTGTAATAATATTTTGTTTTAAAATACTGTCCGTGGAGTTTCTTGCCCGTTCTTCTTCATAGGAACCTACTACGCTTTGGAATGGGCAACTAGCTTCATCTTTCTGACTGACCGACCCCTTGACAATTCAAAAGTGCCTGTAATTGGTTTATTTGAAATAAATGCTTTGAGTTTGAGTTTGAACATTGTTGGTATGGCGACAGACTTAGATAAGATGGTCGTAGCTAGCCAGGCGGACTTAGAACAAGCCCTAACACCAACAAAATCGAGTAGAAATTTTTGCACCCGCTGGGAATCAAACCCGGGACCTCTGGGTCTGCGGTAGTTCTTACCAGTAGACCACAGAGGCGGTTATTCCCCAAAGTAGGTAACCTACAACTTACAGTAGGTATACTTATACACTATCATTAAAGGCGTGGGAAGGCCTCCTACAAGGTGGACCGATGACCTTGTGAAAGCCGCAGGAATCCGCTGGATGCGGGAAGCACAGAACCGGTCGAAGTAGCGGTACTTGGGAGAGGCCTATGTCCAGCAAGAGACGTCTTTCGGCTGAAATGATGATGTCATTTCGTCAGTTATGTTAAACTTCAGGTAATAGAGGGCAAGCTACGAATCTACCTACCTATCCCGGAAAAAACCAGAATGGAGCTGCCACATTGATGTATAAAAAAGGAAAATTAGGTACGCGCTCCTCGGCATGGACCGCATAAACTATGCCCACCGGCACAATTGACCTTAGTCACAATCGAACTGCCGTTTGTGGAGGACATGTGTAGCAAGTTAAGTAAAATAACCGTAATTGTCTAATTAAGCTGCAACAATGCCTTCCTGTGTTTTTAAAATGTGCACAAATAATTCACAAACAAAAAACAAGTTCCACGGAATTACTTTCCACTCGTATTAAGTACATCAAAACTTATTTTCTTTTAAATTCTCCTGAATAATATTGCTTTATAGGTCGCCATTTGTTTCTGAGTTGTCATGGGTACGCAACAGTGACAATTATTGCTAGCTTGTTCACGCTATAGCCCGCGTCATATCTCGTTTGACTAACGACATCGGGAAATGTAGTTGTGTGGGTTTACATGTAATTGTTTCTGGTTCAATTATGTTTCCGTGACATTAGAGCGGTGCCCTATCTTCCTTTTTCATACATCAGTTGGCTGCTACTGATATTTTATCATGGAAAAACGCAACAAAACTTTACCTGAATAGAGGATCGAATTCAGGAGAACGCTTAGCAGTCGCGTTTGTGATCACTAAAAACCAACGAGGTAATTTCAATAATAGTAGATTCGGTTTATGATCAGAGTGTCTAGCTTTCAATTCGTCTACGACAAGTACTTTATTTTTATTATCTGATTCTAATGTTAAGTTCTTAATCAGTCTCCCTAGTTTGAATAAGACGCAGCTGTGTCTCCATGTGTTCATTTTCTTTTATTTTTAGCCCCTATGTTCAGAGTGTCTAACTTTCAATTCGTCTACGAAGCAAAATGCCTAAAATTAATGTCAACACAGCAAATTTCCTAAGCTGTATCTCGCCTAGAGATCAAAACGTTTAACAAGCAAAATGCCTAAAATGCAATAATTTCTAAATAGTCGAGATGTTTAAAATAAACCCACACTAGGAGACCTTTGAACTGAACAGAAACGGTACTCCCTTTCTTCTCATAAAATAATAGACATATTGCAAGGTAGGCAATTTGGTTCAAAGTCAGAATACGGTTTAGTTCAAATACTGTATAGACATATTGCAAGGTAGGCATTGTGCTTCCTAGTCAATATAAGGTTTAGGCAATACTTGGCATAGACGTTTTGATTTCTAGTCAGCATGATCATAAAGGGTAGATTCTACCAAGCTGCCAGTGCTATTCAATTTATAAATTGCACTCCAATGATCATATTTACATAATTCCCAACATGATTAAATACTAAAATTATTACTAAGTACGTTCGGCCATTTTGCTATTATTGGGTTCTAATATTATATTCATGACTAGCTGCTGCTCGCGGCTTCTCTCGTGTGGCTTTTTCTAATATAAAAGTTAGCCACAGTGACTCCTTATAACATCAGCTATCTGCCAGTGGAAGTCCCGTCAAAATCGATCCAGCCGTTTCGGTGATTAGCTGGAAAAAACAGACAGACAAAATTTATATAAATTGTTTTTTGTTATATGTACCGTATATACTTTCATATGCATTTAGTAACAAGCTTTTATTTTGACATTACAAACTGACACTTACATTTTATTTATTTGTATACATGTGCCGACTACGATATGCCAACAACATGGGGCAACAATTAATGCATACATTTGTGTACACTAAACTACCGTTATTAGAATGATCTAAAATTACAGCAACACTAATTTTAAATCGCCCGATTCTGAACCAAATGGTAAAAAGAAATACGCGACCATTTTCAACTTTGCAATTCAAATTTAGTTTCTGAACTCTAATGAAGTAAAAAGTTCAAACTGCCTTTAAATTAAGTTCCTCAGGAAATAGAAGTCGTCGGCTCGGCGAAGAGTTAATTGTTATTTGCATCGGATTTTAATGAAAATTGTTTAAAAAGACTTTTCCAAACCATTTCAGAAGCCTGTCCCATTTGACTCGATAGCTTAAACTCGTATGTAATGTTTGGTAAGGCCTGAAACTGCGTTAAGCTTTGCGTGTCTACGCGCTTGGACACGCGTGTGGGCTCCGTGGTAGCGCAAAGGTCCCCGTCGCGGGTACCCATCGCAATTAATCACCGTAGTTCAATTTTAATGGTGTGCATGTACAGTCGTATCGATGGAAAACTTAATATATTATTACGTAGCAAAACGACGAATAACAAAAAAAAAAGGCAACCAGTAAGCTGGCTCTGGCGGGCCGCGCGCATGCCCGCGGTGAATTCCGTCGTACGGAGGCGGGACTCGTTTCGCTGGCGCTGAGCTCGCCTCCCCGCGACAGACCCCCACACTGGTCCTTTTTAGGGTTGCGTAGTCAACAGGGAACCCTTATAGTCCCCAGCTTAGCTCAGAGACTTAGGAGTCTCTATAATTGCTAATTGCTATAATTTGGCATGGATATACATATTAATCACGCCGATGATGTGGTAAAATAAAATCATGAAAAAAATAGTTAAAAAAAATTTAGGGTACCTCCTGTTTTTTTTTTTTGCCTACCCTATTGTGTGGGGTATTGTTGGATGGGTCTTTCAAAAATATTGCGGGTTTATGAAAACAATTTTTCGATTAAGGGATCCGTTTCTGAAATATTAGGCATTAAAGTGCTAATTTTTGTTAGAGTTAAGTGTGTCCCCCCTTGCCAGCTAAATGGTTGTGGGTACTTGGATATGTAAAAAAAAACACAGCAGTAGTATATAATTATATAACAAAGTTAAAAGGAAAACTATCACAGCCAAGTAAGCGTCACAAGTTACCGAGTAATAGTCAACCAACTTACATTTACAGTTGAAAAACATGTTCTCCCATACATTCCGTATGGAATAACATGTTTTTCAACTACGACGTTAAGTTTGTTCTTGGGATAAATTCAACAGCGCAGTTCAACCAAGGAGGTTATCTACTGCTTAACCGGACTTTCCTGTGAAGGCCTCCAGCCAGGGCATAAAACTTAAAAACTAAGCGACTACGCTAAGGTCACCCCCCTGCAGGAGTACGGACCTCGGCTTAGGGCGTCGCTGGGGGAGGACAGCAAGGGACGGGCTGGATCGGATTATGATTATTTAGGGACGATTTTTTTTTTTTTTAAAGCGGCACGGGCTCGCTCGAGCAAGGGTCGAGGCGGCCCCCCGCGCTGGTCCCCGCGACGGAGCACTTTTGTACGGAACCGCGCGGGCGTCCGCTTAAAGGCTCCTACAATCAGGCGCGTCGCGTCGCGTGTCGCACCTGTTTGTTGGAGCCTAATTTCAGTCCTTAATCTTCCGAAATTATGTTCATAGCGAGAAACCTGTTCATTGTGATTTATGAGGGTAGGTAGCGCCGGGTGTAATATTAAACAACAACTTTCTACACGTTTGAGGTTTTATGGCATACTAAAGTACATAACTTCCATTAAAGAATCATACACGTAACTTTCTTACGACTTTATAAAGATGAAGAAGTTACCAGATTCTTGTTTACCCGCAGAATGGTTTATCAGAACAATGTATTATTTATTTTACGTCACACCTGGCCATAGTGGGAGTTTTACCGCACGCTGTGCGTACGGTAAAACTCATACGCATTATGGCCAGGTGAAGACGTAAAATTGTGTACTCATCATGGGCAGTTAAAAAGAAAGCCCTCTATCGCATATTTACAACCCTCCCCTGCGGCTCGGGTCACAAATACCTGCGATTTCGGGCTTTCTTTCTTTTACAGCCCTTGGTAAGTAATGTACTATAATAAAATGGGTAATACGATACCGCTTGGTAAGACTGGTTGTCAGACTTTCGGGCTTCTGACGACCCGTAACGACTGTCAAAGATCCACGAATGACACCCGGGTCCAACGGCTTAACAAGCTTTCCGAGGCACGGAGGGGTCTTGGTATGTAAAGATGGTCCCCCATCCATGGACCAACCGCAGCAAGCGTAGCTTAACCTGATCGATCGACCCGTGCTCCTGTTATTACTTAGCCACAAACTCTTTTAACTTCGTTACTATTTTATTATAAACTAACTTCTGCCCGCAACGAAGTCGCGTGGAAGTCGTAAGACACCACAATATACTAAAATAACAAAAAAAAAAAAATGGTTTTATTAATACATATTTATACATATATATTTGGAATTGTCTCATTACTAACTTTTATTTGATACCAATATTAATATAATTTATTTTATTAAAAACCTTATCCTCCCTTTTTTTGTATTTGCAGATGCAATATATAAATATAGCTTATGTCACTCCCACAATTAAGACAAATCTAACGAAACCTTATACATATATGTACATATATATTCCGTGTGGCGCCGGACGTAAAGAATAGCACCATCCTATTTCCTCCCGTGGGTGTCGTAAAAAGCGACGAAGGGACTTACTAGAGAATGGGCAGCAGCGTTCTTATGCATTTTAACACCATATTTCGATCGCCAACCCGCCTGCCAAGCGTGGCGATTATAGCAAACCCCTCCCCAATTGAGGGAGGCTTATGTTTAGCAGTGGACGTCTTTCGGCTGAAATGGTGATACGTGTGTTAAAATCCAGCGAACCGTTTAGGCTACAGAGCATGCCAAAGAAATAGACATACATACTCTTGAAAAACATTACCCTCCTTCTGGGCCAGTCGGATAAAAACTGCCTCGGTCTAGTGGTCACATGCGCTACTACTGAGCATGAGGTCCTGGATTCGATTCCCGTGTAGAACAAACTGTTATTGGGTTTTTCTGCTGTTAGGAATTTCTCAGTTCGAGCCCGGTGTCTGAATTTGTGCCCGGTGGATGGCTGTAGGCTCCACGTCCACTGCTGGACATAAGCCTCCCTCAAGCACCGCCACTTCGACCGGTTCTGAGCTTCTCGCAACCAGCGGATTCCAGCGGCCTTCACGAGATCATCGGTCCACCTTGTGGGAGGCCTTCCAACGCTACGTCTTCCGGTACGCGGTCGCCACTCCAGAACCTTTCGGCCTCAACAGCCATCTGTTCTGTGAGAAATGTGCTCTGCCCATTGCCACTTAAGTTGTTATTAAAATGAAGTCTTCTGCTAGAAAAGTGTTAGAGTAGCTGAATTTGTAGAATACGTACCACTGTTAAATAAAGACCAGCTAGAAGATTTATGTCCTAATAACTCATTCAAATGTGCACCTAGTTACATTTATAAAAATGGTGTCTGCCGGCAAAGCTGGGATAGCGCTCCACGGCGCGCGGCAAGGATAAATTATATTACTTTGTGGATTCACTGAATCAAAACCAAGTTACAGATTATTTTAAATCCATAAAATTTTAACTTTCCGGGGTTTGCGAAAAGCCTTTCCAATTACTTTTTATGTTAAAACCAGCTTCTGCCCGTGACTTCGTCCGCGTGAAGTTTCTTGTTCCCCTGTTCCCCTTATCCTTTCTCCAGATGATGGCCCCATCGAATAAACGTATAAGAGAAAAATGACAACTTTTCAGCAAAAAATAAAGACGTTTAAACTTCAATAACACTCATTTCATTGTAAATAGGTATAAATAATGTATAATCGAATTATTGGTAAAAAAATAAGCTATAGACTTGTATATTTACTTTCTTGGCGACTCAAAAAGCATGTAATTATAACATAAACTATTATTCCTATAATTTTAAAATTAATTATTTCCTTAGAATAAAGAAATTCACTATTATAATAGGCGTGTTTTGATTCATTAAAAAAAAAATTAATTGGGTGCAGGATAAGCATAAGAAACGAAAAATTTAAAAAAAAATCGTTGGGCCATCGATATCATCAAAAAAGCCGTTTCATACAAATTGTATGAGGAAATGAATTTTATTCTTTTTCGTAAATTTTTCGAATGTTTTAATAGTTATTTTACTATTCGAGGCGGACACAAATCCAACAAATCAAAGATCATAAAAATCGGTACAGCCATTCCTGAGTTGAATGATATAACTAACTAGACTTTGTTTTATATTAAGAAAATTTCTCATTATTTAGATAGATGGTCTAGGTTCATTATTATATGACAGTAACTAGATGGATATTGATATCTAGGTAGGTATGTACCTACTTTTTGAATGCGCTCATTTATTTACGTTTGAGAGTGATCGTAATAGAGAAGTGAAACTTCTTAAAACCAATGAAGGGTTCCGTAGTTGGAATGAATTTATCCCAAGAAGAAACTTAAAATTGTAGTTGAAAAATATGTTTCCCCATACATTCCAACTGCAAATGTAAGTTTGGACGCACAATATTGAGTGATTTACCATGTTACTTTAAGACCATAGACTTCTTATAGGTTCTCCTGTAATCTATAAGTATAGAACTATTCTGTTTTTTTTTTTTTGTTTTTTTAATTTTAGGCTCAGCAGTTACGGATTCGGAGATAAGAGGGGATACCTATGATGGTAAATTTTCTTGAATTACTTTAAAACGAATTATTATAAATTAGCTTTTGCAAGCGGTCCCCCCGCCCGCATTGATGTAGGTTATCGCGTAAAAAAGTAGCCTATGTCCTTCTCCATTATTAAAAAATTATAAAAAAACAAAAATTGAAATCCTCATAATAAGTCCTTTCATTTGATATATCACACGGTACAGTTTGCAAAACTTATCTTTTTAGGGTTTTAATTTTTCCCCCAAAAGTAAACCCTATAATCAAAAATTCATTTATTTACGTTACAGGTGGTTTAAGTCACAGAAATTCATATGGGTACCAAATTTCAACTGAATCGGTCCAGTAGATTCGGAGCAACTCGGCTGTGACAGACAGACAGACATACAAAGACATCCTGTAAGGTTTCCGTATTTTCCTTTTGAAGTACGGAACCCTAAAAAATAATGAGAGATATTTACTGCGAGAGATAATAATGAAAGTGTTATATCTTTCTTTTCTCTCATATAATGAAATGTGCCTAAACGTGACGCGTCCCGGAAACACTCTCAATTTTATTCTCGTCCAATTATCGAATCACCGCATAAGAATTTTTACTTCAAAATCTATTTTGATTATAGCCGTTAAATATAGTATTCTCTTTGATGTCTGAAAACATTATATTAATCCTTAAAGAAGGCAAAAAATTTAGGCTAGCCATATGAGTCGAAACGCTCGTAAAACTTTAATGTGGAAACCTACTGGTAAGGTTTCGCTACTTAGTTAAATCAAATAGGTACATGCTTCGTTTAAGGCGAATCCGTCAGATAGCCCGCGACATTAAAATTTTCTTACGTTTTTTTGAAATTTGTAGGTCAGTATTAAGTTGTATGTTGATCTCTTATAAATATTTATTTATTTATAGAATTATAATCACATAAAAATCAATTATTTGATAATTTGAATGTCGCGGGCTACCCTGACGCTTTCACCCTAAGGCTAGTTTTAGTCACGCTGACCGTGCGCTGACCGTCGGCGCTGACAGCTGAAACATATGAACTTCTAGGAAGCGTTTTAGAATAACGCGTAACTATCAGCGCGTGCGTTTGTCAACGCTGACAGTACCCCTACCATGAGTTGTTATCGAAAACTTACTCGCTATCGTTAAACTCGCTAGCGTATAAACGTGGATCGAATAGATTTCGATAATGCTTGCACCATGAGTTTTACGGAGTCTTACGCGAGCGCTAACGTAAGCTCGATAGATCGTGTCGTCTAGCTAACTTCACTCCTATGTTTGTGTTTCTTTCTTTCTCAGTAATAAGAAGCGAGAACGGCTAAAAATGTAATGACAGTCAATACCACGAAATAATCCGACTAAACAGAAAGGTTGGCGGTTCGTGGACTACGTAAGTTATTTAGTTGTTATTGAATTTTTATGCCTTATATTATGTCATTATCGTCTATTGAATTTGTAGTTTTGCTGACGATGTGTAGGGTCGAGTTGTTGAATTACTCGGTTCGCGGCGTTTTTTATTTTTAAAAGTGATATAACTTAGAAAAAATTGAATATTACAATGAGGACAATTTCAATTGTTGGTGGAGTTCATGGAAAGGTGTGTTTTTATTTTATGTTAATTTCTTTTAAAACTTAAAGTTATGAAATTACCAAATAGTTGCCCCTCAACCCATATTCCATGCTAAATAAGCTCTTCCAGACATTATTTAGTCTCTAATGGACTAAAAACGTATATAATTTTAATGTAAACCTACGTTTCACACCTCAAAAAGCTAGTGAGTTACGTAACTACTATCGTAAGCGTATTTTTCGATAGCGTCTGTCAAATTAGTGGCCCATGGTGCCGTTTTGTATGGCGACAGCTGAAAAACGTTAGTGACTATCGAATAGATTACGTTAGGTTTCTTACCTATCGAAATCTATAGTGCTCATGTTACGAATTTTAATTCTTGCTGTGACCGCGAGGGGCGCTGTACAGTATTTCATACATATTATTTACGGAGACGCTAGTGAGTATTGGCTGTGCAAACTCATGGTAGAGCTACGGGTCAGCGGCGGTAAGCGTCGCGTGTCGGCGCTGCGTAGCCGTCGGCGCTGACCGCCTCACGCGCGCCTCTGTCTTTAGTGAGCGTTCTAGTGTCGAGCCGAGCGGAAGCCGTCAGCGTGAACAGTCATGACGCATTTCTTATTTTTGTGCGTCTGTACTCCGCAGTGATCAGTACGATACTGAAACGTCTCGCGCTGCACCTCAGCGCTGACAAGCTACGCGCTAGCTGTCAGCGTCGATGGTCAGCGTGACTCTAAAACCAGCCTAAAAGAAGCACGTATTTGATATACCTAAGTAGCGAAACCTTACCAGTACGTGTTCACATAAAAGTTTTACGAACATTTCATCTCATATGACTAGCCTGATTTTTTTGTAGCAAAACACGATCTAGAGAAATGTGGCCGCTTTTCTTTAGATCGAAGTAAGTGTGGCTAGAATTTTCTAATACCTTTTATAAAGTTTCATATTGTGACACGAAGCAACCAAATACGATCTAGAGGCATTCCTCTAGATCGTATTTTGTTAACAAAATTTGATTGAAAAGCGGCTACATTTAGCCGCTTTTCTTTAGATCGTATTTTGTTACTTCGTGTCTCAATATGAAACTTTATAAAAGGTATTAGAAAATTCTAGACACACTTACCGGGGTTCCATAATGAGCCGTTATTCATAATTCCTTCTCATTCACGAGATAATATTTTAATATATATGAGGAAATATATATATAGGAGTGGGGCTAGTGGACCGTTGTTACCTCTTTAAGGATTAATATAACGTTTGTGAGAAGCGCTGCCCCCTTAAGTCGAAACAGGTATTTGGTGAAAATATTGAGCCATTTACTACTGGCAGTACCAATGCACACTTTGCCCAAGCTTACAGCCAACCTTTGGAAAATAAATTCACGTATTGTTTCCCTGAAGTGTTTTTTTTTTTTATCCGTAAATCCCTGAATGGTTGGAAAGAGGTGTGCCTCGTTGGTCTAGTGGTCGCACGCACTTCTGCTGAGCATGAGGGCTTGGGTTCCATTTCCAGGTCGGGCAAAGTGTTATTGGGTTTTTGGGGCTCGGAGTCGATGACAATAAGCTCGCCCCTTGTTACTTAAAGATAATTGACGAAATATGGATGTACTAAAGGGTACACCTCTGCCCAACCCTTCCATTAACTCTGTGGTTTGGTGCTAAAAGGGCCAAAGTACGTTTTTGTAAGAAATGAGATTTTACTGCAATATTATTAAAAAAGTGATATATTTGTGTGTGCTAAAAGGGCGTAAGTGTAACGACAATCTCTCAAAAGATAATATCGCACCCCCAGTGTGATAAAGGCGTAAGTAAGAATACGTCCCTTTTTTTATTGCAGTTTCGTATAGCGCAGATAAAGATACACAATGCTCAATTTGTCCGTTAAGATCTGACGAAAAATTAAGCCATTATACCAAAAAAGACATTTGTCGCGTCACATAAGTTTTAGATAAAAAGGTCCATAAACGTGTCTAAAACTTAAAATATTAATTATTCTTTATACACGACAATTTGAGGTATCTGAAATATTGTTGAAAAAAGGGTGATTTTTTTACTGTTTAATGGTATATAACAAAAGATCATAAGATCAAATGCTAAATAGATATAGCAGACCAAACAGTTTTTTTGCTCTCCTGTAAAATTAGTATATTCTTCTTACGCCTTTGTCGCACTGGGGGTGCGATATGTTCAAAAGGCCAGTGTGCTTTCATACTGTTACATAAAAATTATTAAGTCTTAAAAGGGCTGCAGTGCACTTAAGCCACTAGGGAATTTAAAAAAAAAAAAACACTACGCTAGTAATAGAGTCGGAACTAAAACGATAAAAGTTAACTTATGCCCTTTTGAATTTCATACATAGTTTGGAACTAGCATAGGCTTCTTGTTAGTGCTAAAAAGACTTAAGAGGGTGCTAACAGGCCCACTAGAACCACTCCTTAAAAAAATATTATTTCGTGACTGAGAAGGAATTATAAAAACGGCTCAATCAGCAACCTCGGTAAGTGTGTCTAGAATTTTCTAATACCTTTTATAGAGTTTCATATTGAGACACGAAGCAACAAAATTCGATCTAAATAAAAGCGGCCACATCCCTCTAGATCGTATTTTGTTGCTTCATGTCTCAAATATGAAACTTTCTTGAATTTGAATTTAATTCATAAATCAACCTACAAATCAATCAAATAACAGAAAGAGATTTTTGTCATTCTACAATAGAACATTGCTCTAATGCTTATTACTGAAAATAATAATTATTGATATTGGCCCTTTTAGCACCAGGCCACGGAACTTATTTATAGAACTATGTCCCTGTAAACGTAGTTTAATATGTTAACTCGTAAGTTTTTTGTTATATACGCTATTAGCGCGTTGGGACGTGCAACGCCGGTCGGGCGCGTGGCACGTTTGCCGCCCTCACTAATTGCACTTTCTAACGCTCCGCTGCAACCTCCACGATTGTTCTCCGCTTCTAATATGTTCAATTAGTCGATACCTTTTATTTCCATGAGCTCCTTTTGTTTTATTACAGGTTCTTTACCAAAAAACGAATAAGACGAAGAGGAATTTTTATTTCCACCACGATTTTTTATAGAGAATTTTTATCTTGCATTTTTTGCGATTGAGGTTTTTTGCGATTTTCCAAATGCAATCTAGGGAGCAGAAAGTATTTGATGAGATTTCGTTTAATCACTCAGGATGATTACAGAGGTACATATATTACAGACATGAAAAAGCAAGGGTAAATATCGATCGCGGCTGACAAAAATCTACGTCAAAGGAGCCCCGGGTGGGCAACATTAAACCTAGTTTAGGTTTATTTATTGCGTGTTACATTTGGTAATAAAAATAATACCAATAACGGTATTTCAAGTGATTGGTATAATTTATCTTTCCGAATACACCCAGTGGGAATAAATTGGTTTGAGGTCAGCGGTAGGCTTTTATTTCGAAACAGTAACTTGATTATTTATTAACCTTACTGTTATAGAGAACACTCAATCTATCACGCGAGGGAAATAAGGAGTTCTAGTACGTCAGCCAGTAACTGACCATCATAGTTTTGATATTGTTGAAAGTTTAATGTGAAAAAATTATGACATGATACTTACCTACACTGATACCTGTGTCTTAGACTCTATTTAAGGCGACGATAACCGACTTAACCGAGTAATGTTAATGATTAGGAAAAAATATATGTTAAATTAGAGCATTTTCTTAATATATTAATATATGATTATTTTAGATTATGTTTATATTACATAGGGATTTTTTTTTTTTTTGTAAAGTTATGTCTAACGCGGATAAAAAACTGAGAATCCTTGAAACCTTCACTTTTTTCAAGATAATTTAATTATTCATCTTTTCGTGTGTTTTATTAAAATACCCTTTGTTTTATGTATAATAAATTAATAATGCGTCTTATTTCGGACAGCGCTCGTGGATGGGCCAGTCCTATTACTGGCTGGACGTATGACGCGATGCGTGAGCTCAGTACAGAACACGTAAGCTAACCACTCAAGGTCACTGGCATATATCTGCGTTTTAACATTGGTAGATAGGAGTGAATACTTAAGGTGAAAGCGTCAGGGTAACCCGCAAAATTCAAATTTTCTTAAGTTTTTTGCAATTTGCAGATTAGTATCAGGTTGTATGATGATTCGCGACCGTACGAGTATCAAATATTTTTTTATAAAATTATAATCATAAAAATCATCAACACAACTCTCGAAGTTCATATTATAATCGACTATTTCATGAAATCATGACATTTGAGGGCGTACAATTCTATTTTAAGGAGTTGTATTGTATTGCTGATTTTAATGAGTATTCTGTTAAACCATATTTGTTACGATCGCGAATCATATTTTAATCGACATACAACCTGACACTGACCCGCAAATTGGAAAAGATGTATGAAAATTTGAATTTCGCGGGCTAACTTATCCCACCCCCTTTAAGTATTATCATACCTATCATTTATATTACCAGGAAATAAGACACAACCCTACTGATTACTACAAATTCATCAAAAGGTATTTTGCTACCTACATACAAAAGCCAAAACCTTTGATTCAAAGTCCACCATTCAACCCGAATTAAATCAGAAAACTTATTATTACTAATAACTTTTCTATTTCGATCTTAAAGTTTTGCGGAAGAGAAAAAATATCCGAATGATGTCGTAAAAAGAGTATTGATTGCAAAACTCGCGCGGGCAAGTAATAAATTGAAGATTTTTCATAAAAACGTACTTACTCTAAGTGCATGTAAGGTGTAATGGAAAATAAACGAATTGAACTTTGAAATATATCATCAGTAATGTTTGAATAATAAATAAGTCGACCGCAGATGGAATAACGTAATCCCGGTTTTTATATAACAGTTTATATTTATTGTCAGTTTACGTATAGAGTTACGAGCAGACTGTATGTCGGGTGTCGAAAACCGATCAAAGACGAGCTTCGCACTAAAATAAACGAAATAAGCCAATATTCTATGAGCGGTGCCATAAACAAAAATAACTAAGTAGGTATTTATGGTGTTGAATGATCCAATTGTTGAACGTTTACGTTTCACGGGCTCGGGAACAAGAAATCCTTTTGAAATCTTTCGGCAAGTCGGGAAGAACGCGTGTGTAACATTTTTGTCATGTCATACGCTAACCCCGGGATTTGTGGGATGTCAGTGAGAGCCCGGGCCCCAAGACGTGATATTTCTTTATTTACGGCGCCGTAAGTTTGTTTTGTTGCCGTTTTTGACGACTTTCCGCAAATTGCAAAAGCGTATTAAGAGTTTTTTTGGAGTTTGCTCACTCACTAACCCCCGTCAAGTGCAGGGATAGATGTAGGAAAGAAATAACAGAACAATGAATAAACATGGTAAATATCCCGCTTATGTTAATAATAATATTAGTGACCATGACAGTTTAAAAACTTATATTGTAAGAAAGAAACTTATAAAGTTATATCAGAAAAACGTGAAGTAGGAAAATCATTGTGCATATTCGAATGTGATGGATTTATCCCTATAAATCCGTTGGGAAGAATACCGATCTATCATAATCTATACACAACGAAAATTCGTGTGAAAAGCATAACTGTCTTTGCCTTCGCGCAGTCGGGTTATAACCAGTTAACCATAATCATCAACCTGCTCTTTTCCAATTTCACAAAATTAATTACCAAATGGCGAAGACTCTCAATAACAGATTTAAATTCGATTTCAGTTTACAGCAAAATGTTTACAAACTTTCGGTTGTGGTTTGTAAACAATTGCTTCAGACAACAACTCATTAAGTCGGGTTACACAACAACGGGTAGTCAAACTTCGGTCAAGTTTGAGTCAAACTACCCGGTTTATAACCATCACGCTTTGATATCTGAAAGGGTAGGGTAGGCTGACTTACTGGTGAAAATTCAGGTCCAATGTTTATGGAAGTTAAAGATTTTTTTAAGTGTTCAAGTGCAAGTCGGATTCGTACACGAAGGGTTTCGTACCACCGTACAATATTTAGCAAAAAACCGCCAAAAAAACACGTGTTTTTTCTTCCTTTAATTTAAACTATAGATTATTTTTATAATTTTTTGTTATAGCGGCAATAGAAATACACAATCTGTGAAAATCTCAACTGTCTCCATACTACATTAATTTCATGATTTATATAGCCCGCTGACAGACAGACGGACGGATAGCGGAGGCTTAGTAATAGGGTTCCGTTTGGCACACTTCGGGTACTGCACCCAAAAATCCTTTATGATCATGTTGACTAGAAATCAAAACGTCTATGCCAAGTATTGCCTAAACCTTATATTGACTAGGAAGCACAATGCCTACCTTGCAATATGTCTATACAGTATTTGAACTAAACCTTATTCTGACTTTGAACCAAAATGCCTACCTTGCAATATGTCTATTATTTTAGGAGAAGAAAGGGAGTACCGTTTCTGGCGTTGTGTGGTCACAGTTCTAACCTAACCTAACCTACAGTGCAGAGGCCCTAGTGTTTGTTTATTTTAACCATGTCGACTACTTAGAATTTTTTGCATTTTATTTTATTTTTGTTAAACATTTTGATCTCTAGGCGATTTACAGCTTAGGTAATTTGCTGTGTAGACATTAATTTTAGGCATTTTGCTTCGTAGACGAATTGAACGTTAGACACTCTGATCATAGGGGCTAAAAATAAAAGCAAATGAAGACATGGAGACACAGCTGCGTCTTATTCAAACTAGGGAGACTGATTAAGAACTTAACATTAGAATCAGAAGATAAAAATAAAGTACTTGTATATACTTTACTCAAATAAAATGGTCTGGGTTAATTGTCAAGCTATCCTTCCATCACTGTGCAGTGTGTGCACCGTGTATCCGTCATCGTTTTTGTACTTTTTTAGTTATTATTTACGAACTACTACACAATGTTTTATAAACTATGTTTTAATCATAAATAATGATATTTATACTCCATTTGAAATACATTAGACATTAAAAACATTCCGTTCAACCGATTTTGACTTCTATTCCGTAGGTATAAGGATGGCGTTAAAAGCAAAAAAGTGGTTACAATACCAACTGTTTACTGCAGCTGCCATTAGTCATGCCACCAACGCAATAGAAGTCAAAATCGGTTGAACGGACTGTAAAAAAGTTTAACTTAAATGTCTAATGTTATTTCAAATGGAGTCTATGGTTAGTATTAAGATTGCTTAGATCATATACTTGTCTAGATGGAGAAATGCAAACAAACGACGCCCGAAAACTGTCTCCAATTGCGTGATACGTGTGAGTACCGCTCGTGTACATATTGTAGTCAAACTGTCAAGGTGTGCGTGTTTAGGGATGCCTGCTCCAAATTATTAACTCATCCTTTCTCCATGATTTAATAAGATGAAAGTTAAACAAAATAGGTTAAATAAAGTAATTATTTTGTAGATTAGTGTTTTATTTAATTTAGTTACAAGAAAAAATTTATAAATCAAAACCCATCTCTTTGTGTTTGTTTTCGGAACAGTTTTCTATTTAATTTTATTGCCTGGGCTACGTTATCTGATTTACAAATATGGTGACATCCTATTTTTTTTTTTTTTTTAGAGTGATGAAGTAATGATATTTGTATTTTGTCTCCCATAGTTTCGCCATAACTCCCTAGTAATAAACTGACAACACCGGCTAATCAGACTAACCTACAAAATAACGAAAAAAAATCGTGTTTTCTTAAAATAATTGTGGTTAAATAACAAAACCTACCGATGAAAAGTGATCTTGGTGTTATTATACGGTTTTCACACATAATTACGACACACAAATTTGACAGCACAAACCGGCAATTAATTATTTTTCGTGAGCAGGTTACCCTTAAGTTTTTCAAATGATACAGACGTTTGTGAGAAGCAAGTCAACGAAATATGGTAGACTTTATTTGGGCCGTTCGGTACGGTCAATGTGTCATCGAGACAAGTATATGATCTAAGTAATATTGCTTAAGTGTTTCAACATCCAGACAAACCTATTGAGGTTTTTGTAATGTTTCTGTTTATATTTTGTTTTAACCCTTAATTAACAAACCCATTTGCCCGGAAGGGATCGCAGTAAGCGATAAGGCCGCCCATTGTATATTAAAATATACAATGGGCGGCCTTATCGCTTACGAAAAACTTATACACTATAAATAGTGTATAAGTTTTTCGTTTATTTTGTAATGTGTAATCTGATGTACAAATAAAGTAAAATAAAATAAATAACAAACAACCAAAAAAAAATTTTGTGATAAACTCGCGGCGACTGCAAAGCTTTCAGTCAACCAATGAATATGAAAGGAGATAAGTAATTAATATTGATCTACCAGTAATTGCCAGAAATTAATGAAATGGAAACAATCATATTATAACAGTAAATATGAGTTTTATCTGAAATGCAAATGGTGCTACATTTCTCATTTCAATTTGCGGAAATTATCATTCTGCAACCGCCGCGCTGGCTGTATGAAAATATTAACAATGAAAAGTCATTATAAGTATACATACAGGAAAAAAATTAATCGGTGCGCAATTTTTGAAAAATTAAACTTAACCGTGTTTTATTATACACCTATTTCATATTTTGATATATATGTCACAGTACAAAGAATTAAGTTATCGTTAACGAAAGATGTTTATTTTGAAACTGGTATAATGGATACTCGTCGCGCAACGCGCTAGGCGGCGCGATCAGTGAAGCGGAACGCAGTAGTTTACGACGCAGTTCTTTTTATAAAAGTTACAAGACAACTGAAAACTTGCCGCTTATTTAAATTAACAAGACGATTTTTTTAAACGGAATACTAATTACTTTTTAACGACGGAATTTTAGGAATCCTTAAAATTAGTTTTTCTAGTCTTAAGAGCGTTGTCGCCGGTCCACTAGCGCCACTCCTATAAAAAGCATATAATCTCGTGACTGAGAAGGAATTATGAAAAACGGCTCAATTAACTATATCGGTGTGTCTAGAATTTTCTAATACCTTTTATAAAATTTCATATTGAGACACGAAGCAACAAAATTCGATCTAAATAAAAACGGCCACGTTCCTCTAGATCGAATTGTATCAGCTGTGCGCTCGCCCATTGATATTATTACGAATAGATTGTATCCATATTTTGCTGATTTCAAGTAGGAACAAAAAAATAATAATGGAAATCTGTTCTAATACTGATACTGAACTAGAGGTGGGCGCCAAGCCGCGTTATGTGCGTCGCCGCCGCCGCCGAGTGTTCGAAATTTGGCGCCGATTGATGCGGATTCATAGCGGCCACAAGATCACAGATTCCCTTTGACCAAAAACGTAGTAGTAGCATCTCTTTTAGATACCAGGTTTTCAGGATTTAAAGAAATCGATTCTTATTTAGAGGAAAGAAATACAAGTCGTGCGGCTTTTATGGCAGATTGCATCTATGAACATGTAAATCTTCTGATTTTCCATGTTCCGATTGCGGTGAAACTTCCCGTAATTTATCAGAGCCTCCACCAAGATCCTCTTAGACTCATCCTTTGCTGACAAAATTATCTAAGAAGCACAGTAGTTTCAGTGACATTGACGAGGCAACGGGAACAGATTTTTCTAAAGAATGCTGGAGGTACCTAACTTCGGTCGATCCCAAAGTGGAGATTTTGAACGGGGATGTGCTTGCCTATTGGCGAGAGAAGAAAAATGTGTTCCCAGGACTTGCTGCGCTTGCCAGGACTATTCTTGCAATTCCTGCTACAAGTACGCAGAGTGAACGTGTTTTTTCAATACCAGGATTGGTTCTTTAAATTTTTGGTCGGAGCCCACCTCTATACAGACCCACCAAAAAAAACATTTGCGCACTGGTTAAAAACTTATCCTGTATACTTACTTTAATATGCATTTAGTAAAAATTTTTTTTTTTTGTTGACGGTACAAACAGACACTTCAATTTGATTTATTTGTAGTATGTATGCATGTATGCATTTCCTCCCGTGGGTGTCGTAAAATGCGACTAAGGGACTTATTAGAGAATGGTGAAACGCTGCTGGCGTTCTCTGTGTACTTTTAACACCATACTGCGATCGCCAACCCGCATGGCAACCCCCCCCCCCCCCCCAATTGGGGGAGGCTTATGTCCAGCAGTGGACGTCTTTCGGCTGAAATGATGATGATGTAGTATGGATAATTAAACCCAGCTTTCAGGTGTCTACTGCCGACTAGCCGACTTCTCGTTCAACGCTCGGCAGTCTACATTCGTTTTCATAACAGGCAAAGTGGCGCACTTCAATTTTTTTTGCATTGTGGCCCGAAAAGGCTAGATACGCCACAGGTTAAATCTACTTAGCTCCAATTATATGGGATCGCTATTGACTACCGCACTAAAGTGATATTGCTAATAACATCCAATGAGCATCCTGTGTAAGCCCGGCTTTGAACAGATCGCTCTAATTAGTGTCGTAAGGATTACTAGGTGCATTATATTACAAAAGATGAACTGATCCTGTATATCAGATACTAACACAGCTTTATATCGGATTTTGTTAAGACGCTACCGAGCGCACAGTGGCGCCCTCATCGTTATTTCGGTGATTTCTTTTATTTTAGAATGAAAATGCAGAAAATAAGCTCGTCAAGTTGTGCTTCACAAGACTATACGTTATTATTACTACAAACAGTAGTTTTAAATTGTTATCTTTTATTGTAATCATTAAAACGGATAATAGTGGCCACTAAGCTCCGTTTTAATGGTACAAACAGTAGTTTTAAATTGTTATGTTTTAATGTAATCATTTAAACGGCGGCTTTGAGAAAGAAGGCGACAGGAGGATCCGGTTGGGCTGGGCAGCCAATGTAGCTTCATTTTTCATACTGACTGACTCCTTGACAATTCAAAAGTGCCTGTAAATGGTTTAATTGAAATAAATGATTTGAGTTTGAGTTTGAGCGTTTGGAAAACTCCGTCAAGTCTTTTCGTCGCCTATACCGCAATGTTTGAAGACTAAGGTCTTCAACCAGTGCACCTGTGGTGGTATCAACAACGCCACATGCGAACTACGCATCAAAGACCTGACGTCACAAAATCCTGCATCGCGCTATCAGAGTTTACCGCGCGACTAGCATAAATTATGTATATACAACATCCCGACATCAACCGTTGGGCAGTTGCCCATACGACACAACACCCGTCTGGTCGGAGGATCCTCCCTTTACTATAGAGTATGAGTGAACTTTACACCCTGTTCCTCATACCTCTAAACGCCTGCCCGTTATGAAATATGGTGCCGAAACGTGGACATTGACATTCGGGTTGGTCCACAAATTTAACAGCGCGCTATGGAGCGGGCTATGCTCGGAGTTTCTTTGAAGGATAAAATTAGGAATGAAATTATCCAGAAGAGAACCGGAATTACCGACATAGCTTGCAGAGTAAGCAAGCTGAAGTGGCAGTGGGCTGGCTATGTTTGTCGAAGGACCGATGGCCGGTGGAGCCGACGAGTGCTGGAGTAGAGACCGCATATCGGCAAGCGTAGTGTGGGACGCCCCCCAGCTTGATGGACCGACGACCTCAAAAAGGTGGCTGGGACAGACTGGATGCGGAAGGCGCAGGGTGTTGTGGCGCAGCATGGGAGAGGCCTATGTTCAGCAGTGGACTGCGATAGGCTGAGTTGATTGGATAATGCATCCGCCAATACCGGGCGTGAGCTAATACGAATGGCACTAATAACGCCATCTCTTTCAAATCTCATATTAGTACTTGTAATTGTTTGACTGAAGTAACAGCTTACAGCAGCAAATTAAATCACAGAGGCACTGAACATGCTTTCGAAACTCTCTGAAGAAAGCAAAAAGTATGTCGGAAAACAGGTTACAAAACAGGTTAAAAAAGGTTTTTAAAAGACTTCATCATCTTTCATCATTTCAGCCAAAAGACGCCAAGCACCGCCACTTCGACCGATTCTGTGCTTCCCGCATCCAGGATTCCTGCGGCCTTCACAAGGTCATCGGTCCACCTTGTGGGAGGCCTTCCAACGCTACTTCTTCCGGTACGCGGTCGCCACTCCAGAAACTTTAGCCCCGTGGGTTATCTGCTCTACGAGCAATTTGCCCTGCGCACTTCCACTTAAATTCGGCAATTCATCGACCTATGTTGGTTACCTTGGTTCTCCTGCTGATCTCTTCATTTCTGATTCGATCACGTAGGGAAACTCCAAGCATAGCCCTCTCCATTGCCCTTTGTGTAACTTTTAGCCTTCTAATAAGGCCCATTGTGCGACCACGTTTCAGTGCCATAGGTCATCACCGGCAACACGCACTGGTCAAAGATTTTCGTCTTGAGACACTGTGGTATGTGGGACGAGAAGATGTTGCGTAGCTTCCGGAACGCTGCCCAGCCGAGTCGGATTCGATGATTGACCTCTTTCTCGGAGTTGGACCTACCTAACTGGACAGTTTGTCCTAGGTAAACATACTCGTCCACAACTTCGAATGTAGAGTGTAGTGTTTGAAAGACTTAGCTTAACGGAATTGCGTGCAAAAGCCCTATTCTGATAGTCCGATTATTTACGGCGTGCTATTTTTGTAGCAAGAAAAATACTGAACATATTTGCATGTCACATGATACCTTTTGCATTATTCAGGAGCATTTGATTGTTGCAGTGAAATTTTTTAATCTTTAATTAAAATGCGACGCGAAACGAAGGCTTATTTAACATAATTTCGCAGGCCATACGTGTTTGTAAACCAAACATACATTGCGGGCTGAGCGTTCCGTCCGTAGGTACCCATTTTCTCGAACAGATTGGCATTGACACTCTGGCTGTAGTCTGTTCAAATAAGATAACTGAACTTGCCTTTATTTTCAGCGAACGAGTACAAGCCATACGTCTCCAGAGTTTCATCTCGTATCAAAACACATCAAACGATCCCAAATATTTAACAAAATAACAAAGATTTCATAAAATTGTGCTCAGTTTCAAACAACTTTTGAAATTGGATTAGTTATTATAGTTTTAGTAATTTAAGATAGAGCTTTTATTGGATCTAAAGCAAAAACAACAATACCAAGGACATTATTGTCCTTTGTATTGTTGCTTTTGGTTTAGATTTAAATTATGTTAGCCATTTAGAGTTTAATAAATCAACAGCCGTTGTTTATACGAGACCTTTAAGTTGTTTGAATCCCGAATAACAAGTAGCCAAAATAAAAGTTTATGTGACAGTAGTCTAAAATAATAATAATAATATCAGCCTATTATTTTCCGCCTATTATTAAGGAGCAGCCGTGTGGTGCCGGACGTAAAGAATAGCATCACCCTATTTCGTCCTGTGGGTGTTCGTAAAAGGCAACTAAGGGATTTACTAGAGAATGGGCAGCAGCGTTCTCTATGCATTTTGAACACCATACTGCGATCGCCAACCCGCCTGCCAAGCGTGGCGATTATGGCAAACCCCCCCAATTAGGGGAGGCTTATGTCCAGTAGTGGACGTCTTTCAGCGGAAATGATGATTGAGGAGCATTGGTGGCCCAGAAGTGGTATTGGCCCCGACTTACGAATTGTAAGGTCATGAGTTTGAACCCAGGTAAGCACTTTACATTGTATATTTAATTTCATCACCACTGCTCTCAAAACGGTGAAGGAAAACATCGTGAGAAAACCGGAAATGTGACATCTACCAATCTGCACTGTGTCCCACCAGTGGGAACATTATATGCTATGTGTGTTATGTATTATTGTTCCACTGCAGTGCACAGAGCTCTTCTCATACATATCACCCGGTTGTCATATATTTCTCATATATATATGTTCTATGTTAGAGGGTTTGGTTTCCGCACTTAGTCCTTCAGACGGACCATTGTTCGTGAAGGCAAGGCATGAGCATTGATCGACACTCTTGCTTAAGACGGGTTTGCGATTTCAGACTTATATTATCTATACTAGCTGCTGCCCGCAGCTTCGCCTGCGTGTCTTTTTTTCTAAATGTCATCAGCTATCTGCCAGTGAAAGTCCCGTCAAAATTGATCCAGCCGTTTCGGAGATTAACCGGAACAAACAATTTTTTTAATTTTTTTATTGTAATGATCATGTGGTTATTTTGACATTACAAACATACACTTCAATTTCATTTATTTGTATAGAAGATAAATCGAGGTTTCCTCACGATGCTTTTTTCCCTAGTAGTATAACAACATCAAAATATTCGTTAAAATTTCAAGAGGAAAAATGAATTGGCATCCAGACAAAGTATGTTAAGTGTTCATACGACGTCCTTATGCAAACAGTAATTTGATCGATGCTCAGCGATTGTATTACTCAACAAGTTACACAGGTCCACTCACCGTCAGTCTGCGATACAAACCCACACAATTAATATCAATAATTTGCTGTTGACTAGTACCGTGTGGTACCGGACGTAAAGAATAGCACCACCTTATTTCCTCCCGTGGGTATCGTAAAAGGCGACTATAGTACATTATGGTACAAGTGTGTAATGTTGGTGATTACCGCTGAGGCGCCATTGAGACCCGAGCCGTTAGGTGTGGTGCTTAAGAGAGCCAAGTACGGTAATCATCAATACACACGTGTATCATACGACGTTTTTCAACACACTTGTGAAGAAAATAATAGTAACAAATCATTTAAATTTCAACAGTGAAAACTAATTGTGAAAAAAATTTCGCTATGCCGGAAACCACCATGCTGCGATCGCCAACCCGCCTGCCAATTCGCCATAATCATATGGCGAATTCCCCCCTTTTGGGGGAGGCCTATGTCCAGCAGTGGCCGTCTTTCGGCTGAAATGATGATAATGATGATGCTGTTGACTATACAACTGTTCGCGCTATGAAATTACTCAAGGTACGCGGAAATTATTGACTTCGTACTAGAATATGAGAGGAACTCGTGGCTAAGTAATAGCGGCCGTACGGTTCGGTCCTTCAGGTCAAGCTACGCTTGCTAGGGTTAGTCCGTGGATAGGTGACCATCTTTACATACGATCTTTACATAGAGACTCCTCCATGCCTCGGAAAGCACGTTAAGCCGTTGGTCCCGGCTGTCATTCGTGGATCTTTGACAGTCATAACGGGCCGTCAGAAGCCCGAAAGTCTGATAACCGGTCTTACCAAGGGGTGTCGTATTACCCAGTTACTGGGTTGTGGAGGTTAGATAAGCAGTCGCTCCATGTAAATACTGGTATTCAGATACATCCAGTTGGACTGGAAGCCGACCCCAATATAGTTGGGAAAAGGCTAGCAGCAATAAATAAGGCTAAAGGAAAAGGCTAAAGTACAACTATTTTCTTAATGTCTCTCGGCAAACTTCGTGTATCGTCAGTCGTCGGATTGCACTTGGTGCAGCCTGGACGCTCTCAATCGACTTGGATGTATACAGGATAAGTTTTAATCAGTGCGCAATATTTTTTTGGTGGATCAGTATCAGTTATAGAATACATTACAATTATTTGTTGCATACTTTTTTTTATTAAAAAAAATATTAAACTTGTGTACTTATTTCAAATTTTATAACCAAGTTTTTATTTTTTCTCTCATTTTCTCTTACGTTTAAAAACTTTAGACCTTTTGAGCGGTTTGCAACTCGTTATAATAAGCCCCTATTTGTTATTTGTATCGTTACACCAGCCATCATGCTAATAAGATGACACCTATAAATGCAAATTTTATCAAGACTAAACAAGCAATCTAATTCAAATCTCTAATGGATCTCTTTTATCGCTGTTTTTTAAGCGCAATTAAATCGATAAACAATAAAGCAATATAAATAATGGTCTAGTTAAGACCAGTTTTTCTAATCAACTTAAGAGGGCGTAAAAAAATATATATTGAAGCAACAAAATTCGATCTAAAGAAAAGATTGATTTGTAGGTTGATTTATGAATTAAATTCAAATTCAAGAAAGTTTCATATTTGAGACATGAAGCAACAAAATACGATCTAGAGGAATGTGGCCGCTTTTATTTAGATCGAATTTTGTTGCTTCGTGTCTCAATAAGAAACTTTATAAAAGGTATCAGAAAATTTTAGACACACTTACCGAGGTTCCTTATTGAGCCGTTTTTCATAATATAATTCATAAATAAACTAATTCATTGAAAATGTAAGACCGCATTGATGCGACAAAGTTTTTTTGGTATGGCACCTAAAGTGTTTAATAAAATTCCTGATGACATAAAAAACATGACATTATATAAGTTTAAAAAAGCTCTTTCTAAGTTATTAATTGACAAATGTTATTACTATTATACTGTAGACGAATTTTTGAACGACCAATTATAATAATAATGCATTTTTTTACCTCTTGATAATAAGTACTATGACTATTTATTGATTTTATTTTGTGATGTTTTTTTCTTTTCTGTTAATGTATTTAATTAATTATATTATATTATTAAAAAAGTCTAATTTTTTCTAAGTCACATAATCTAATGACACCAAATGTGTCACTTATAAGTTAGTATGTCTTTATTATGACAAAACATAGCGCACCCCCTATTATGTAAACACCTATGTTACACAAATAAACTGATTGATTGATTGATAATTCCTTCTTACTCACGAGATAATATTTTTTTAAAGGAGTGTATGTAAATATTATATAACATATCGTTTTATGTTTGTTATTGTTGTATTTCTTAAATGCCAAAGTAAGCATGTCAAAAAAACTATTGCAGTTAACGTAAGTAAGCAGTCGTATCTGGAATCCCGTCTGCTAATAATAGTGTAACTTTGTAAATGGCGAACCAATTTTGTTATGACAAAACTTTCGAACGTGCACCGTATCAGGAAACATTCATTTCCGATCAATTATCTCTGGGATATTACGGAGAGCAGATATCATAAGAACATAGCTACACGTGTGTTCTGTACAGAGAAATGCCAACGTCCTATTTTATTGGAACGTGGAGCGTCTGTGAAGTTAGATATTGAAACTTCAGCTTCCGTTTTGCAATTTCATACACGTAGGTTGCCGATCCGAAATTCCAAACTGAAAACAAACGCTGGGCCATGTTGTGAATACCTACATTTTGAAACTATTGAAGCTTCGAAATTAATATTATCGAGTGAAGATATTTCGACATTAATTCAATTTATGAAGCATTGATTAAATTCGTGACTTGAATATGCAAAGGGGATAACATAATCAAGTATGCAGTGAGTTGTAGTGAAAGTTAAAAGTTCACGACCCGCTGTGACGACCGCAGACCATAACCTTACCTCGCTACATACTCGTACCTCGCCTGTTGATACATGTATTAACGCATTTTTTTATAAATTTTGTTTAATAAAACGTGTGCTTTTATTAAACAAAATTTATTTTAAAAAAACCGGCCAAGTGCGTGTCGGCCCACACTCAGTGAAGGGTTCCGTAGTTGGAATGAATTTATCCCAATCAAACTTAAAGGCCTATACTACCTCAAATGGTTAGCATGATCCTCCGTTATGTCGAAAATACTGCAGCATTAATTTTGAAATAAATATATGGTAAAGTTGAGGATTAATGTTAGTACTATGTATGTTAGCCGAAAACACGATTCCATAAAATTTTCTCGATAGAAAAAAATTCCAAAGTTACCTCCAATCCGAACAATAAACCGCTGGTATTAAAAAAATACTTCAAGTTAGATAATGAAACTTTGCGTATTAACTGAACTAACTATAAAACAGGTCTTATGTTATTTACTTTTTAAAATACCATTATTTTCACCGTAAAATGAAATTACCTAAACTATCGGCGCCTTGGAGCCTTTTCCCTGCCGCCCTGTCTCGCTTGCTCGCGTGACCGGTAGCAATAGTGTGCGAGCGAGATACAGAGTGAGGTGGTGCTGAGGTTGTATAGACTCTTAAGATTGTTGTTAAAAAACAAGTTTCCCATACATTCCAACTGCAAATGTAAGTTTGTACGCACTGTATTGAGAGATTTACCATGTTTTATTAAGACCATAGACTTCTAATAGGTTTACCTATAGTCTATTAGTAAAGAACAATTTTTATTTTTTTATTTTAACCTCATTACTTTCGGAGATAAGGAGGAATGGTAAATAATCATCTATTTTTTTAAATTATTTACTTTGAAATTATTTATTTTAATATTATAATAAAAACAAATCCTTACAATAAGCCCTTTCATTTATATGTCACATGGAGTTTGCAAAACTAACTTTTGCCTCCTAAAAGTGACCCTCATAATCAAACTTCATTTATACGTTACACGTCCATGTTTGATTCACTGAAGTTCATATGTGTACCAAATTTCAACATAATTGGTCCAGTAGATTCGACTGTGACAGACAGACACACGAGTGATCCTATAAGGGTTCTTTGTGTTTCCTTTTAAGATACGGAACCCTAAAAATGTGTAAATATTAATTTCTATCTGCATTCACTTTACATCGAAGCCTTTAATGTCACCATCAAAGTGATCTATGAACACTGAGCCAATATAACAAAGAGAATTTTAATTAAGGAGGTTAGGAACAAAAAGTGATAGATTACATCTTTTCTTTTCGAGAAAAATGAGAATTACTTTTGAATTGCTACTGAAAATATCAACTAATTATCACTTTTTGTACCAAACTTGACATTTTATCTATTTATTAACACGTTTTGATACGAAAACATGCCAAGGGTCGATGTAAACTAAGGTGTAGATAAGAATAAAATATTAAAAAAAAAATATGGGAAAATATCGAATTATCACTTTTTGTTACTAACCTCCTCAATTTAAAGGCAATATTTCGATCACACTTAATGATTAGCTTTCAGTTGAATGTTTTTCAGCTCTTCTTGAATGATAATATAGCCGAGTTTGATCTAAATCGTTATGAAGCAATAACGATTTAGATCGAAATATACGGAGCAACAAAGGTCTTAAAATTACATTTCCTAGAGGTTAACTTGAAGAACCTGGCGAGGTTCTTCAAGTTAACCTCTAGGAAATGTAATTTTAATATCATTTTATTTAGAAACGGTAATGATTAAACACGTGAAAAAAATATATGTTGCTTTTGAAACCTTTTTGTAGGTAGTCGGGTACTAGTTACATAATTGGATAAAGTTCGCTCGATAGAAAAAAAAAACCAAACATACCCTTATTTTGTAGATAAAAATCATTTTATTTCAATATTATACCACATTATGTATTGAAAATCACATCAAAATAAACGTCTATGATGATGTAATGTCCGTCGGGTTTAACATTGTTAATATCGTAAAAGATATAATTTTCAACCCAAAATTAACGAAATTCACGGCACAATTTACTCCCGCCCAGCTGCCACCTCTAGAACAAAAATGCACGCTCGAAGAACCTCGCATTAAATCTATATTCTCTTGTTTACAGATTAGAACGTAAGCAATAAACTACAACTAATAATGGTGGACCGAGTTTTGAGCTGTCATTTACGAAAATACAACACGAACAGTGAGTACCACAATAACTGCTAATGAATCTGCGTAATCATGCCGCATTCAAACGAAACGGTAGCTGTCACCCCGGTTGTTATTTAATTACTTAGAAGTTAGGGCGCCCTGAAGTTATTTGAAGTGGTACGCCCGTAGCACGGACTCCATCAGCAAGCATTTATTTACTCTTTGTCATCACGCCTAGTTACTTACTCTCAGCAAGTAAATAAGCGTGATTCTCAGTAAGTAAACAGGCGTGATTATATCTGGGAATAGTGTTATTTGACACAAATACACAACATTACCTAAGTACTGCTATAGCTACTTCAGTTGCTTGGAAGAGCTTGACACAATTGTTATTTTTTGTTGTTTAATTTGTATATTTATTCTTTTTATTAATGGTATATTCATGCCATTAATAAAGCACCGTATGTATACGTGATAGAAGTGAAACTTCTTAAAAATAAATTATGAGATTAAGTGTGAGAGACAGAGAGATTTAGTGTGAGAGACAGAGTGATTTAGTGTGAGAGACAGAGAGACATCTTTCTTCTCTCACTTGTTACGAAATGTGCTTAAACGTGACGCGTCCTTGATATTTCACCCTCAATTCTCGTCCAATTATCGAATCGGAAGTTTCACTTCAAAAATCTGTACGTGTTGTTCTAATGCAAAATATTCAGTCAATTGATATTACATACAAAATTTTAATTTGACTCACCTACCATCAGATTCTCAACAATTGGCACTGAATTAGATTTCCCTCTCAAAATTCCTGACTTTGAAACCCCTGACCTTCAATTTTAACTAGCCAAATATCATGTCCAGTATGCGACGTGGAGTCTCGGTGAGAGGGCATGGAGGGCGCGGACGGCCGCGATGAGCTGCTTGAATGGGAGGCGTTGTACCTGCGCCTGCCGCTGCAGAACTCGACGTGGAATGCCACGGAGTGGGACCCCACGGCCTGGAACGTCACCGTGGTGCCCAACGCGACGTGGTGGGAGGCTGCCGCGCCCTTCGACTCGCCGGCTGCGCTGGTACGCGCCGCCGCCAAGGCCGTCGCACTGGGACTACTGATTCTCGCCACAGTAGTCGGTAACTATACACCTTTGATATTGTAGTAGCGTTGTTGTGACTTGAGTAGTCAGTGACATAACTGAATTTATTTAGATTTTGAAAAATTATTTATTATCGCCCACGTGGCTTCAAGTATGCGACCATGACATAAAATGATTATTGAGCATCATCTTTGCTGATAGCAAAAACTTAACTTGTGGGTTGTATCAACATTTTTATCTTCATATCCTCATTCCTTACGGAAACCATTTGGTTTCAATATTCCTCCTGCTCTTACTCGTATTTCAAAAATGCTAACTCCACATCTTTCTCAGTGAACTTCATTTGTTCGATCAGTGTTTGGCCTTGTGCGCCAGTAGCGAACGGTTTCACATCATATTTCAAAGCGTTCATAGCTTCTCTATTTCCGCACTTTATTATTAATGGATTTTCGATGGAAAAATATGGAATCGTTTCCGAAAATTTTATACTCTACGATGTCAATGGCGAAAAGTTAAAATGTAACTGATACCCATTTGACAAAATGTTTGTTCGGACAAAACATCCATTATCTATCTATACATCAACTGTAGCTGACTCGACGCTCGGCATAGTCCAGCAATTTCGGAATGGGTCTCGCGAGAAACGTGTGCTAACGTCGACATATGAGTTATACATGAAACTCTGCGTTGTTGCACTTGTAGCTGACTTTTGCCGGCCATTGCAGTTTACCGTTTACGAGCATGTTAGGTCGTTCAAGTTAGTTTCAGTTTTGCTACAAACACTTTCGACTACGCTTTCAGTACAGGATATGTATTTTGTTAAGGCTAAATATCGTAAAATAGCTGTTGCCCGCGATTTTGTCTGCGATCCAGGATGAAATGTAGCGAATGTCCTTCGCTGAAAAAAAAAATGCACTCCAATCAAGTGACTTTTTAGCTTGATTGACGATATCTTGTTTAGATTAATCAAAATCTTAGTTAAGTTGATTGATCATCACGACATGATTGCAGCAATACTAGTTCAAATGATTAAACGCTCAAATAAGTTTCTTGAAATGACATCATCGTAGAAGAGTTAAAAAAGAGACAAGTTAAAAAAAAGTTAACTGTAACAAAGTAAGTCAGTTGTGTCAATCAAGCATTTTGATTACTTTAATAAAGATACTTTATAACTTTAATCTAACTGTAGACCTACGTATTTGATATTAATTTCAACGTGATAAATACGCGTGCCTGAAAGAAGGGTCTTGACAGACAGACTGACGGATAACGAAGTGATCCTATAAGGGTATCGTTTTTTTCCTTTTGAGGTACGGAACCCAAAAAACAAGAACGTTACACGATTAAAGCTGGATATATTGTTTTAGGAAACGTATTCGTAATAGCAGCAATTCTGCTGGAAAGGCACCTGCGCAGCGCGGCGAACCAGCTGATCCTGTCGCTGGCTGTGGCCGACTTGCTGGTGGCGTGCCTGGTCATGCCGCTGGGCGCCGTGTACGAGGTGGCGCAGCGCTGGACGCTGGGCCCCGAACTCTGCGACATGTGGACCTCCGGAGACGTGCTGTGCTGCACCGCCTCCATTCTGCATCTCGTTGCTATTGCACTTGATCGGTGAGTATTGCGAGCCTATGAAAACTTTACGGAAAGACACCTTTTGTTTACCTACTTGAAAACTTTATAAGTACATATTTTCTCTTTTCTTTGCAGGTACTGGGCTGTGACAAACATCGATTATATCCACGCAAGAACTGCGCGCCGAATAGGCCTTATGATTGCTTGCGTGTGGGTTGTAAGCTTCCTGGTGTGCATCGCACCGCTGCTGGGATGGAAGGATCCCGACTGGGACCGAAGAGTCTCAGAAGACCTACGCTGCGTCGTCAGTCAAGACGTAGGTTACCAAATTTTCGCGACGGCATCGTCGTTCTACGTGCCAGTTCTCGTAATATTAATATTATACTGGCGGATATACCAAACTGCCAGAAAAAGAATACGTCGGCGGCGAGGAGCTACGGCGCGTGGCGGGGTGGGTCCACCCCCTGTGCCGGCCGGCGGGGCGCTGGTCGCAGCCGGCGGCAGCGGCGGGATCGCAGCCGCCGTCGTAGCAGTCATAGGGCGACCCCTACCGACAATTTCCGAAACGACTACTACGGGATTCACAAATGTATCTTCGAATAATACAAGCCCCGAGAAGCAGTCGTGCGCCAACGGCCTCGAGGCAGACCCGCCAACGACGGGCTACGGCGCCGTGGCCGCCGCCTACTACCCGACGCTAGTGCGGCGCAAACCCAAGGAGGCCGCCGACTCCAAGCGTGAGAGGAAAGCGGCAAAAACATTGGCAATAATAACCGGCGCGTTCGTAGCGTGTTGGCTTCCCTTCTTCGTGTTGGCCATCCTGGTACCGACGTGCGACTGCGAAGTAAGTCCCGTGCTAACATCGTTCTCGCTGTGGCTGGGATACTTCAACTCGACGCTGAATCCGATCATCTACACGGTGTTCAGCCCTGAGTTCCGGCACGCGTTCCAGCGGCTGCTATGCGGCCGGCGCGCGCGTCGACGCCGCGCCCCGCCCTAGCCTCCCCCCCACCCTCTCGCCCTACCCCGACTGACCTCGTCTAGTTTGAAACATACTTATGTTACCTTGTTACATTTTCAGAGATATATTTACACCCCTTTATTTTTTGTACGTGATGAATGTGAATACGAAAACCTGTCTAGTAAATAAATCACAAATTCTCTTTACAACGTTGTTTCATTCGTTCCTCCCTGGCCTGGCGCCGGCGCGCGGCACTGCAGCCCGGCGGAAGGCGGTTCGGATTAAAATTAAAGCAATATAATGAAGGGTCGGAGCTGGAGAAGGGGCTCTACACAATTTCACAAAGTGCTATTCAAGTAAACAGTTACGTTGACGAAAACTTCCAAGTTTCGAGCCAAGCCAAATAAAATCCATTACGTGGGAAATCATATTTGTCCCGAGAGAACTAAGCTTATAAAGGACGACATAAAGAAATGGAAAAAGTCCTAGTTTCAATCCGAAATCTGATCAAAGGCACTTCTAGAACGAATTTCGTTTTGTTGCTTTTGATTAAAAAAAACTATGCGACTAATTCAATCAGTTCAAACTTTCGACTAGAACCTAATATATTATTATTTTTGTCAGATAACAGTTTAATTTACTTTTAAAGTCCTTTTATCTCAAAAAGTTCGTTAATATCAGCAGCATAAAACCAGAATTACGATCGTTCATCAAAAAATGAGTTTCTACAGTAACTCTGGGCGAACACTGGTGGAGTTATAAAATAAATGGTATGAAGTACTAGCACGCTCAAATGGCCACTTTATCACAATAAATGCATAATCAATGAATAATTACTCACTCAAACCTTAAATAATATGATAATAGGAACTTGCACCCTATTATGAGCTTTTCATGTAAATTGATGTGTCATTTTAATTAATTAATTCATGTCTAACTGAGAGGAGTCGATAATAATATGACTATAGATAGTACGCTGGTATGTATTTGTTTAAGAATCCGTGGTTCAATGGGTTTTCATCTATGTATGTAGGTAGCCGAGTACAACTCAATTAAACATGTAATGACTGATTCTTCTGTACGCATTGGTCTCCGGATGAACTTGAAAAAAACCCAAGTTATGTTCAACGAACACGTCACTCCGGGACCGATTGCTGTCAATGGCGGTGCTCTCGAGGTTGTTCGAGAATATGTTTACCACGGGCAAACTCTGCAATTTGGTAAGAACATCTTTGAGATCCCGAGGCTAACAGAAGAGCTGGGCTGGGCAGCAATTGGGAAGCTTCGTCGAGTCTTCTATTCGACAGAGCCTAAAACGAAGGTCTTCAATCAGTGCGTCCTGCCTGTTATGACTTACGGAGCCGAAACGTGGACACTCACGGTACGGCTGGTCCATAAATTCAAGGTCGCTCAGAGCGAGCTATGGAACGGGCTATACTTGGAGTTTCTCTGAGGGATCGAATCCGGAATGAGGTGATCCGGCAGAGAACCAAAATTGTCGATATAGCTCACAGAATAAGCAAGCTGAAGTGGCAATGGGCCGGCCATATTAACCGGAGAACCGAAAACCGTTGGGGTAGACGTGTTCCTGAGTGGAGACCACGAATCGGCAAGGTAGGCCGTCCTCAGGCTAGGTGAAGCGACGATCTTCGGAGGGTGGCTAGTAGCAGCTGGATGAGAGTAGCCGAGAATGTAGCTGAATGGCGTGCAATTGGAGAGGCCTATGTCCAGCAGTGGACTGCTATAGACTGATGATGATGATGATGTCTACAACGCACAAAATATCTGATAGCCCAAAAAACCTTATCTTCAAAAACGTTAAAATGTCTAAAAGCGTAAAACGTATTTATGTTACTGATAAGACACATAAAAGAAAAATCTTTAAATTCTGTGATTAAATTTCCTTCAAGTGTAATATTTTTCATAAAGCTGCTCTTATATTGACCGTAAACCTTCATAGAGTCATTTAACGATAAAACGTCCATATCTTTAATGTGCCATTAGATTCCCTGCTTGTTCTTTATAGGTATATGTCTGGACAATAATAATTTTATTATTATTACTTGGCTGATAAGCAAGCCGTAATTTATTCCTACTTTGCCAAATAAGTGCTACTTTTACTGCCTCCTTTTCATTATTCGGAAATTATTTTTCATTCAATTTGTAATAACTACAATATTCTAGATTTTTCGCAAAGAAAAAGCATAACACAACTCGTTTAAAACAAATGGCTGCCAACTGTAGAAGCTCGTCAAGCAAAATGTCGGTTTTATAGTGCTGAATAAATCTGAGGAACATATTTTCCGTGCAGTTGAAACCTGCGCTTACAAAATCTTTGTTTTATGGATTCCGGCGATAATAGTACATTACTTACCAAGGGCTGTAAAAGAAAGAAAGCCCGAAATCGCAGGAATTTGTGATCCGAGCCGCAGGCGAGGGTTGTAAATATGCGATAGAGGGCTTTCTTTTGTACTGCTCGTGGTGAGTACACAATTTTACGTCTTCACCTTGCTGTAATGCGAGTTATTCCGTACGCGTAGCGTGCGGTAAAACTCACATTATGGCCAGGTGTGGCGTAAAAACTTTTACACTGCAAACTGTTACCTCAGTCTGCCACACGTTTATTACAAGCTAGCTGAATATAAACTCACGAACTCCTACCGTAGCAGGCGTTAGAGAATTAGTATTCATTAATTCTTAAGCCGGGTTGACTATAAAGCTGATCCTTTGTGCGAGCCTATAATCCGCGTCCAATAGATTCCTCTAAATTACTATAGTCAGTAGGTGTGCTTCCAGAGCTCGGCCCAAAACTAACATTCACAATTTACTGACATCGGAAGTGTCTGATTACCATAAATCCGCTACAAAACATTAGCTGAGGCGAACTTTGACCATAAACAATATCAGGGGCTTCCCTTCAGGGTCCCACCGCTGAGTAACTACATTGTTAGCCCACAACTTCGGCTGTTAATTTAAAGCTACACAGTTAATTAAATTGAACAATTTTCGTAATAAAACAGTTCATGCATAGCATAGAAAACTCTTAATAAACCACCAATAATAATAACACGTATTTTAATTAGTTTCGTTGATTGTTATCAAAATTGTTTTAATTGAACTCGCTAAAGTTCAGTTGTGTTTCGACTGTTATTCGCAATATCGAGCAATTGTGTTTTCAAATTAAAGAGGCCGATTCCAAAGCAGAAGTCTCTACAAATCATGAAAATGTTGAGGACAAATAACTAATCAACTCTGAAACAGAAACCGGGCCTTAGATGGTTAAGTCGGTCACGCCCTGTTTTTCCGCGAGTTTCGTAAGCTTAGCTATCCAAGATAAACCTGTAGGAAACTACCTACTTACATACAGAAACTAAAGAACGCCACCTGCTTTTCATACATCTGGTCATACACGCACGCCGGTGGCGAGTGCTACGCACCTGACCTTTCTGAAGAACATCACCAATTAGGTCACTATAAGTTCTCCTAGGGCTCTCCACTCCACGGTTTCAACTCATGTCTGCCTTGTAAATACCTTTTGTTCGACGCCTTTCATTGATCCTCTCAAATGACCCAACCATCTAAGAAAAAAAAAACTACCTACTTATGTAGGTATGTTTTATGAGACTACTCGACTGGTGAGTCCACGTCCAGTAGGTTTGTTATCAACCTACGTATATAAGTACAATAGCAGATCATTGCGATTACCAATATGCCTGCCATAACTGATAGGTAACCAAATTGTACCATCCGTCCTTGTCAATATAAGGTACAAAAATACAAAAAATACAAAAATGATTATTTCTTAAATGTTTATTTTTTAGGTGTATCTATTCATACAATAAATATTTTAAGAGATACACCTATAGGTTGTAAAGAAGCAATATTTTAAGAGATACACCTATGGTTGTAAAGAAGCCATGGAAACGATAAAAAAAAATCTAAGTATATTATTTAAAAAATTAATTGATATGATGATTAATTACCAAAAGGAGCCGCACTCGCGCCGCCACCGTCGCTGCGTCCGGGTGGGTCATTCATAGAATAAGTAAGTAAATTACAATAATTACGTAAAAATAAAAATAAACTAAGATAAAAAAAATATTGTTGCTATGGCTTTTTTACCACATAGTGATGTTTCTCATAAAATATTTTATTCTTATTAACGGGATTGACCTGCTTATACACGTGATACAAACTCGTTATTATAAAAGTTTCCCATGTATTCTAACAATTAACAAGAAATAATTAGTGATTGTAATCTAAAGAGGTAATCCAAGATGTTAAGTATATCCCACTAATCCAACTATATATATATGTATTAGTATGGTAGTTTATCCCTCTTAATATTATAAATGTGAAAGCTTGGATGTTTCGATAATTGGGTGTTTGTTCCTCAATCACGCAAAAACGGCTCAACGGATTTGAAAGTTTGGCACACAGATAGTTTATAAATTGTTCTATGTTTTATGTTAGAGGGTTTGGTTTCCGCACTTAGTCCTTCAGATGGACCATTGTGCGTGGGCCATGGCGACCGTCGGTAGTTATTCCAACTAGCTCACCTCCTTCCAGAAGCTAATCACGCCTCCTGGTCTGTTCAGAACATCGGTAAAGGATCTGGGTGCATCGAGGGTTACCGTTCTAATCTGAGTGACGCCTATACATTCAAAGAGCACATGCGCAACGGTTTCTTCTGCCTCCATGCAGGCCCTGCACAGAGGGCTGTCCGTTATCCCTGTTGAGTGGAAATATTTGTTTAGCGAGCAGTGTCCCGTGATGGTCCCCGTCACCAGGCGCAGACCGTTCCTGTCCAGGCGGAATAAACGCCTAGTCAACCTACCATCCAAGGATGGTAGTGATAATGTGAAAGTTTGGATGTTTGTTACTCAAAACGAATTTGGATGAATTATGGCACACATATAGTTTATAAACTGTATTAACACATAGAATACTTTTTTCCCGACAATATGTGGCTGTGAGATGATTCCCGAACTCTACGCTGGCAAAATCGCGTGCAAAAGCTGGCAGCTGGGTACCTGTTTGGTTCATCTTGAACTTAACGCCCAATAAACTCTAATAATAACCCATCGACACAATGTTACCGACTTTACTACAAAAATAACGCTATTCATTGAGTCAATATTTCTACTGCGTACTTCTGACTGAACGAACAACATCGCATAATAAACCCGCTATCTCCTACTGACGCATCCAATACTGACCCAGCTAAGTACAAAGTTAATGACTGTCATAACGTGCCGTGGATCGAATTGCCCGGTATTATAACGTACCTAATACCACCTGCGAGTAGCAACAATGGATTGAACGTAATATTTCCTTATCGAACTGGGATATTATCGAATCATAATGGAGACCAGAATGTGGCAGGATCCTAATTTTATGTTACGTAATGTGGAAAATTATATCGTCATGTGGGATTTGAAATTAGGGGCTTGTTGCTAAGTAATAACGGCCACATGAGTCGATCAGTCAGGTTAAGGCTACGCTTGCCGCGGTTGGTCCGTGGATGGGTGATCATCTTTACATCGCGAGACTCCTCCGTGCCTCGGAAAGCACGTTATGCCGTTGGTCCCGGCTATCATTTTTAGATCTTTGACAGTTGTTCCGGGTCGTCAGAAACCCGAAAGTCTGACAACCAGTCTTAATTAATTACTTCTAAATCTATTTTTATTTGTCTCCTTATGTCTGCCGGTAGACTAATCAATAGATATGGTATTCGTTTTTTTAGGGTTCTGTCACCAAAGTAATTAGTGACTCTGGGTACATTGAATCTGTCAGCAGCAATAGATCGTGTGTTATGGTTGTTGAATACGTGACTTAAGCTATAATACTCTTGGGTACCTTGATAGTTTACTGCTAAAAGATATTTATGTTGGTAAGTGATAGGTAGAACTTTACATATTTTAAATAGTTTTTTAATAGTTTTAGTTTTTTTTGTAACAAGTAGTTAAGAGATAGAGATATATTATTTATTTCATATTATTTTATTAGTTACTTACCAAGAGGTATCGTGTTACTCAGTAACTGTGTTCTGGAGGTCAGATAGGCAGTCGATCAATGTAAAATACTGGTACTCAGCTGCATCTGCTTCGACTGGAAGCTAACCCCATTGGCATTTATTTTTATTATATGTATGGTATGTATGTGTATGTATATGATGGATATGAAATGAAGTAATGTTTATTAATATTATGCGTGTGGCTTATCCATTTACAGCCCTGTAAAAATATACAAAATAGGTAGATAGATAGAATACTCTTTATTATGAACCATAAAAATTACAGATATAAATGTAGAATTGTTACATAGGGTGTCACAATGGGCGGTCTTATCGCTAAAAGCGATCTTTTACAGACGACCTTTGGATGGATCAAAAAGTAGAAGGAGAGACAATACTGCAGGTGGTGTACCATTTACATCCATACTAATATTATAAATGTGAAAGTAACTCTGTCTGTCTGTCTGTATGTTACGTTTTCACGCCTAAACCGCTGAACCGATCGTCATGAAATTTGGCAGAGATATAGCCTGGGATACGGAGAAGGACATAGGCTACTTTTTTACGCGATATAACTGACATCCACAATATTTTTCACTCACAATCACTGAATGTGTGTTTATACACAGCTTATTTACTAAACACATCAAATAACCTCCCAACGTCTTCAATAAAACACGTTTTAAATACAATCATGTTTTTCATTAGCTTCACAGAGTACGTAGATCCCATCTTTTGTGAAAGGTGAAAAGTAATTTCATTCCTCTTCAAATAATGTGAAAAGATACCGACCTCATCGAGGTGTTTCTGTGAAATATTGCGTTGTAGGTAAGTAAGTCAATCCTCGTACATGATAATGAAAAATTATTTTCAAAGTAGACTGGAAAATATTGGGTACTAAAAAGAAAGAATTTTCTACGCACTGAAAAAAAAATGCATGCCAATCAAGTGACTTTTTAGCTTGACTGGCGATATCTTGTTTAGATTAATCAAAATCTTAGTTAAGTTGATCATCACGACATGATTGCAGCAATACTAGTTCAAATGATTGAACGCTCAAACAAGTTTCTACATCATTGTAGAAGAGTTAAAATAGAGACAATTTTTTTTTTTTAACTGTAACAAAGTAAGTTAGTTGTGTCAATCAAGCATTTTGATTACTTCAATAAAGATCATTGAAACTTTAATCTAATAATCTTGGTTGGAGCAACTATGTTTTGATTTGATTTGGTTTTGTGATAACTCCAATCAAGATCCCGTTTCAAATCTCAATCAAATAAAAGTAGTAGCTGTGATCATTATGCTTGATAGGCTCAGATTCAAAAAAGTTACTTAGTCAATCTAAACAAAATCTTGATTGTGCCAAAAATTTTTTTTTTTCAGTTCGGGCTCAGTTTTTTATCTGTGCCATATTATGTTCGTGGGAGGTAAAAATAACGCTCTTTAGAGCTTATTGTACATCCCTCTACACTTGCAGCCTGTGGGCAAAGTATACTCGTGCGGCATACAGCGCCCTCCGCGTCCAGTTCAATAACACGTTCAGGATGGTGTTGGGGCTGCCCCGCCACTGCAGCGCCTCGGGCATGTTTGCGGGGGCGCGCACCGATTGCTTTCACGCAACGATGCGCAAGCGGTGCTGTCGCTGGTGCGCAGTATAAAGGTATGAGGAACAGGGTGTAAAGTTCACTCATACCCTATGGAAAAGGGAGGATCCTCCGACCAGACGGGTGTTGTGTCTGGTGGGCAACTGCCCAATGGTTGATGTCGGGATGTTGTATATATGCTAGTCGCGCGGTAAACTCTGATTGCGCGATGCAGAATTTGTGACGTCAGGTCTTTGATGCGTAGTTCGCATGTGGCGTTTTAGATGCCGCAACACGCAGACTGCGGGGCAGCACCAACACCGTCCTGGCGATGATCGCTAACAGACTCGCTTCGCTGCCCTTATATCCAGCGTGCTGCAGCAGACATACTGTTACCTTGTGAGTGTTCGTTTTTGTCTGTGCTTGTTATCCGTTCTGTATCATTTTATGTATGTTTGATTATGAGTCTTGTTACTTGAAGTAAATTAATTTGATTAATTTGTTTATTTATTTATATTGTAGTTTGCAATAGGCAATTCTGGACGAAATGGGTTGCTATCGAGGGTATATCATGGACGAAGATTTAATGAAAATGTCAATAAAACACAGAGCTACGACACGCTATTGCTGGGTTATTCCAAAAGTTTTAATGCACGTACCTATCACCTGTATTTGCCGAAGGAACAAGTCATGCCATACTTTAGAACGGGCTTCGATAATTGAAAATTTTGTGTCTGTGCTGTTGAACGCTAAGGAATTCCCTCTTCTGGAGCCAATCCTGAGTGCAGCAGCCAGGTCATGGTGGACTTATTAATCTTCTACACCGCGAACCTCACTATGGTGTTATGCTGTTAGGAGCCATGATCTTTTAGGAAGCTTATTCTTATTACCCGAAGCTATCAAGGTCCGCCTGAAAGACAAATCACCTCGATCAACCCAAGTTCCGAGCCCAGAACCTTACATTTAGAAGCTGCGCTCACAACTAATGAGGAGGTGTATTTGTGTTTATAAAAATAATAGTCCTCCAGACCGAATTTCGGCCATGGCGACCAATCTCCGCGGAGGCCTTCGGCGAGAGAGATATTATTTATTTACTAGCTTCTGCCCGCGACTTCGTCCGCGTGAAATTTCGGGCTACCCATCGCGTCGCATCCCGTCGCTCGCCCACGCTATAACTTCGTTATCACTTAGCGTTCTTTCTGACTTTTGTTCTTTTCGCTTGGCTCGTAAGGATGTCATCATCATCATCATCATCATTTCAGCCGAAAGATGTCCACTGCTGGACATAGGCCTCCCCCAATTGGGGGGGTTTGCCATAATCGCCACGCTTGGCAGGCGGGTTGGCGATCGCAGTATGGTGTTAAAAATAAATAGAGAACGCTGCTGCCCATTCTCTAGTAAATCCCTTAGTCGCCTTTTAAGACACCCACGGTAGGAAATGGGATGGAACTATTCTTTACGTCCGGCACCACACGGAACTAAGGATCTAACGTGATGTTATATAGCCTTCCTCAATAAATAGGCTATCCAACACTAAAATAATTTTTCTATTCGAACCAGTATCTAGTTCCTGAGATTAGCGCGTTCAACCAAACAAACAAACTCTTCTTTATACTGTATTGTATAGCTTTATAATATAGCTGACCCGCGCAACTTCGTCTACGTCACCTAAGAGAGAGAGTGGTTTATGTAATGAATTTACTACTTATTTTGTTACGGAGTTATTTTAAAATTATGATATTTCCTAAGATGTTGATTGAAATCAAGTGATGTCAAGGTCAATTTTGTTTACATTTAAATACTTGTGATTAATAACATATTTGTTTGGATAAGGATTAATATTATGTTAATAAAACTCCATCGCAAATAATGCATTAATTTCGAAAAAAATTGATTACCATAAAAAAAGGTTTTAGTGAGTCAATCTTAAAAGATAGACATATGCTGTCGCGGACTTTTTTTTAGAACATTTAAAGAGGAACAATTCCATCATACATGATATTTGCGTAACTTAAACCGTTTACACAGCGCACGCAACGGAAACTCTCAAAAAGGAATAATTTTTCCCGTTTTTGTAACATTTTTCATTTATGCTCCGCTCCTATTGGTTGTAGCGTGATATTATATAGCCTATAATATTTCTCAATAAATGGACTATCCAACACAAAAAGAATTTTTCAATTCCAACCAGTAGTTCCTGAGATTAGTGCGTTCAAACAAACAAACAAACTCTTCAGCTTTATATATTAGTACGAGTATAGATATAGATTAGAACTTTATGCACAAGTAAAAAAATACTGTACAAGGGCGGACTTAATGCCTGAGGCATTTTCTACCAGTCAGCCTAAAGCTGCTTTCAGGCTACGCTATAATATAATAGTATATAGCTCATAGCACAACAATATCGCGCACAATATCGCGCACCATACATTCCAATAATATATAGTACAGTACAGTGTGAACGTGTCCATAACAATGTATGGTGCGCGATATTGTAGTGCTATGAGCTATTATATTATAGCGTAGTTTGAAAGCAGCTTTAGGGTGATGCAGAGACAAAACATGGCCGGTGCAACATAAGGGATAGATAACTCGAAAAAGGAAAAATAAATATTATATACTAACTAATACATACATACATAAATATAAGCAAAATAAACAGTTTCAGGAGAAATAACGATTGGTGGGGGAGAAAACCAATCAGCGCTGGGATGATTCAGCCAACTTCTTACGAATATGTTCTTGTGCATCCTGATATGCAGAGGGAACGCACTCCAAAGAAAGACCGCTTGGACAAAGAAAGGAGAGTGAATGAAACCAGAACGGTGAGAAGGACATCGTAGAAGACGATTGTTGGTAGAACGAAAATTTTGCCTCTAAAAAGGGTTATTTAAGCATTGAAAATAGTAGAGGACTGGTGCAATAGTCACCAACTCTCAGTGAACCCCTCCAAAACCGAATTGATTCTCTTTACAAAAAAGAGAAAACTGACGACACTACAACTTCCACGCTTCTTTGGAACTACCCTAGGCCTATCAGCTGAAACCAAATACCTGGGCATATATCTGGACAAACAGCTGAACTGGGCAAAACATACCAACTACATCACTACAAAGGCCAGCATATCCCTGTGGCAGTGTAAGCGACTGCTCGGCAGGAATTGGGGAATTAGCCCCAAAGTTACATACTGGTATATATATACTACTATACACCACAGTCATCCGACCAACGATCACATACGGCTCACTGGTCTGGTGGCCCAGAACAGACCTGAGCACAGCCCAAAAAGATCTCGAAAAGCTGCAGAGACTCGCTTGTGTAGCAATTACTAGCTGCATGCGAACCTCGCCTACTGCCGCCCTACAGGCAATGCTTGGGCTGCCGCCTCTACACCTCATCGTGCGAGAGGAGGCGGCCCTGGCCGCCTTTAGGCTCAACATAACTGGAACTCTGAGCAAAGACTTTAGAGTTAAGCACGTACGCATAAAAGAAGATGCAATCAAACGCCAGCCAATGATGGCATCACCCTGCGACAAAGCCCCAAAACTACACTACTTTCAAAAGCACTATAACACCATACTCACAGAAGAACGTTGTGACTACTCAGGACCGAAAGAGCTGAGAGTATACACTGACGGATCAAAGACCGACTCCGGGACCGGAGTCGGAGTCTTCTCACAGGACCTTAACATAAACATATCCAGCCCGCTGGGAAGGTTCAACACCGTTTACCAAGCGGAGTGTGTGGGCATCATAAGGCGGCGCACGCCATAGAAGCCAGGAGAGTCACGGACACCCAGATACGTATATTCTCCGACAGTGCTTCAGTCCTCCAATCCTTAAGGAAAAGATATATTACCTCGAAACTAATACTAGAATGTCACAACGCACTAGAACGAGCAACGGTGCCCAACCGCAACACAGTGACACTACAATGGATAAAGGGACACAGCGGATCTCTGGGTAACGACGCAGCTGACGAACTGGCTAGAAGGGCATCCAGCGCGTCGGCATGTGGACCCGAGCCTATCATACCCATCCCCTTCAACCAATTACGCAGGTGGCTACAGGATTTCACCCACACACAAGCGGAGAACTGGTGGACCTCGACAACGGGCTGCAGGCAGTCCAGAGAGGCCATGCCATCCTAGGACGGTAGGCTGACCAGGCGACTTTTACGCCTGGACAGGTACGGCCTGCGCCTGGTGACGGGGACCATCACGGGACACTGCTCGCTAAACAAACATTTTCACACAATAGGGATAACGGACAGCCCTCTGTGCAGAGCCTGCATGGAGGCGGATGAGACCGTTGCGCATGTGCTCTTCGAATGCACAGGCGTCACCCAGATCAGAACAGAAACCCTCGGGGAACCTAGATCCTTTGCCGATGTTATAAACAGACTAGGAGACGTGATTGGCTTCTGGAAGGAGGTGGGCTGGTTGGAATAACCACCGACGGCCGCTATGGCCCACGCACAATGGTCCATCTGAAGGACTAAGTGCGGAAACCAAACCCTCTAACATAGAACATAGGGTTATTTAAAATGAATGCTTTGAGTTTGAATCTACTAAAATCACCAAAAGGCATGATGAACACAGTAAGCTATTCTGTGATCAACTTGTCAAATGTATTCTTTATTCGCCTAGTCGTGTATCAAGCGGACTTATCTCTGGAGATCAGTAGGTAGCTATCGCTGACCATTATTTATATCTGTCATATTTCTAACACGCATCCATAAAAGGTACATATATGCAGTCTTTCAGTACTTAATCACCCAGTGCGTGTGGAAAATGATCAATGGATGTCATTTTTATCGAAGAGCGATAGCGGCCTTTGTGATTTATATAGATTACCGCACAACAGCGCAGTATTGAATATGATGGAACATAAGTATATTGAACTATTGTTTTAAATACATATAAAGGTCAGTGGTGAACTACTGATAGCTAGCTATCATCATATACCATCATTAGAGATAGGATAATCGGATGCATATTTACCTAAAGTTAATTATTAGCTATGAAAGTATGGAAACAGCTTCTTAAAATATATTTTTTGTAAGAAAATATCCCGTGATGCCATACCGGCAATGCATAACTAGTCGGGTGTATAGTATGGAAGCGACTTCTAAAATATTATTTATTAAAATAAAATTAAAATACCCGGGATTCTTGGATTGCATAACTATTCAGATGCATATTTAGTTAAAACTATTTTAACCCCCTATGCAAATATGTGTATGTAGGGTGGAAACCCTACATACACATATTTGCTTTGATATTTGCTTTGATTTGCTTTGATTTTTATACATGTAGTTAGATAAGTACCTATTGTTTGTAGTAAACTTGGTTTCTTTATGTGCTGGAGAAATAAACTATTGAACTACAAAAAAATCGTTTAACTACTATACTAAACACTGCCACGCTAACGAAGAATGCAATAACTCGATTTAGGACGATTTTGAGTTATATATTTGTTGAGTTATATATTTGGAGTCAGCGAATCGAAATCTATTAACTCTCTCTAAGCAACTTTTTATTGATCCTTCAGAACTCGGTTTTTCAGTAAGCAAGAATGCAATAACTAAAACTTCATAACAAATTCAATAATCCTAAATACAATTCTCGGAAGCGGCAAAATCGAGTTATTGCATTATTCGATAGTGCGGCAGTGCTACGCAAGGCACTGCTACGCTCGTAGCAAGCGTCTACGCGCGACGAAGCTCTGCTATGCTCGTAGCCGCGTGTTTCCGCACGTCATAGTTTACTTAAATATATTCGTGCGAAGACGTGCATTGATAAAAAAAACCAGCTGCATGAACCGTGTGTCCGTGTGATATAAGGTGTATCTATTCATACACGAAATATTTTAAGAGATACATCTTTGTGGTGATAAATAAGCCATAGCAGCGATTTTTTTTTTATCCAAGTGTTTTTACATTATTATAAATTTAAAATAGTTTGAGACATTTTACAAAAATATCTTTACTTACTTATTCTATAATGACCCGCCCGGACGCGGCGACGGCGGCGGCACGAGCGCGGTGCATTTTGATAATTCGCACCTTTAGAATTATAGAGACCTAATTTCTTCAGAAGTTGAAAAACATCACCAAATTAGGTCACTATAATAATATTATAGTGACCTATATTTGAAATTTTAAGATTTCGACCTTTCAAAAGAACATCACCAATGAGGTCACTATAATATTGTGAATTAATTGATGATGTCATTAACTGATGATGTGATTGATGATTTCAAATAAGGTCTCTATAATTCTAAAGGTGCGAATTAATCATCAAGTATTTTTTTTATCGTTTCCATGGCTTCTTTACCACCTATAAGGTGCATCTCTTAAAATATTTCGTGTCTGAATAGAAACATCCTATATACACCCTATATTAGGGTGTCCCTTAAATTTTAAGTTCTATATATTTTTACGCATACCTTCTTAAAACTTTCATAATAACCCAATATTGTCTAGAAAAAAATATTAGCCCGTTTTATAAACGATAACCCGTGCCGACTTGCGATTTAAACTTCTCCATATAAGTTGCGCGGGTAATGCGCTGCGCACTGTAACTACGTGTTTAATTTGTCATTTCATTCGCGATTTTTAACTATTAATGCGCTATTGTTAATTGTATAAAGATGTCGATGGAATTACGGAGTGATAAACAAAATGTTCTCTCCAAACATGATATTTCATGTTTGGAGAGAACTGCAAAAAATTGTAAGAAAACTCAGGGACACGTTCAAGACCCGTGAAAATAATTTTAAAATTAACCTTGATAACTTATTTGATATTGCACATGCTGATGCTTTTGAGAGAATGAAAATAGAGGAAGACAAAGTATTTTTAAGGAAACACAGAGAGCCAGGTCGACCGGAATACTTAGGTGGTGTGGACAAAAAATTGGCGGCGAAAGAAGAAAGAGTAATGCAAAGACGATTAGAAGAAAGGAATGTGAGACAAAGAGAGTTTTTGGCTGTTGCATCTACTTCTAGCTCCAATATCTTGAATGTCCAGAAGATTCGGACGAAGAACAGATTTTGAATACTGAACTCAGGTTGCCAGACGTTCCCTGGACTAAAAAAAGTTAAAAAAGAGGTAGAAAGGATATTATAACGCCTAAACTTGTCGCAATTTTAGATCGATGTCAGTTAAGCATAGAGACTCCATTTACTTTCTGCATGCTGTCTCGTAGAAGCGCTTGGTCTGAGTAGCGACGATTTCGCTATTGACAAATCCTCGATTCAGCGAATTTGTACTCAGACGAGAATAACAAGGGCAGAAGCAATAAAACTGACTTTCAAAACAAGGTACCTGACGTAGTTACAGTCCATTGGGATGGAAAACTATTACCCGGATTGGATGTACGAAGTTAAAAAGAAGAACGTTTGCCCCATTATTGCTTCATTTGACGATAGAGAACAGCTTCTTGCAGTGCCAAAACTAGAGAGTTCTTCTGGATAACATCAACCTAAAGCCGTCTCATCTGCTCTTTGACTGGAACCTTAATAATTAAGTTCAAATAATGTGCTGCGATACAAAAGCTTAAAATACTGGTCATTTTAATGGAGCTTATGCTGTTTTGGAGCAGACATTAGAGAGTGAATTTTTGGTTTTCGGTTGTCGTCATCATGTTTATAAATTCGTCCTAAAAACAGTCTAATGCATTCCTAACTCAAAACCTTACTTAACACGGCAGAAGAAGAGCAAAAACAATGCTTTTTGCGCTATGCCCAGGAACATAGAAATTTGTATCTGGACTGTTAAAAAACTACACTAAAGAGAAGTTACCCTGGCTGATTGTTATAATTTTATGTTTCGAAATAAAGATTAATGTTTACCTTATTTTATTTTACCTCATACTCACCAAATTTGTTGCATTTATATTAGTTTTATAGCAGATCAGAATAATAGGACAAAACACGATTTTAAATAAACTTTGAAGCTCAGTCGGCACGGGTTGCGATCATGCTAGAAAGCTGAAATTTCATATTTGAGTATATTTTAGCATTTATAAAAAAAATTGAGGCTATGCGTATGGATAAAAAAATAAATTAAAAAAAATGACATATAAGGGACACCCTACCCTATATATATACTAAGTTATTTAATTATACTGAAACCGGTGCATTTTTTAACCTATCTTTATTGATTCATATTGTCTGTCGAAAGAGACTGGATCCTGCGACACAGGGTATCCTAGTGTGGGATCCAGTGTCACACCTAAATATTGTAACACTAGTTTAGATATCAATAAAACTTTTTTATTATTATTTATTACATATCTATAGGCAATAAAATGCGATAGAAATATACCTACTATGAACAACGAGGATTTAAGGCACATCGTGCTCTTCTTTGGGTACAATATACGGATTTACTAAGCAGAATGCTTATCGGATTATTGACGTATTTACCTCACAAAATATTTACCAAGATTAAAGACTTAGAAGTTAAGATCCATAATAAATATTTACGAAAAAAAAAAAAAAAATTGCTTCGTTGATCATGCATTCTTGCTGCAGGATTTTCTCGAGCCGATAATCCTCATTATCAACATCACAACAGATTTGAAGCCGCACAATAAGCTTATTTTCCCTTTACACATATTTACGTCATGGCTAAATATTTAACAATAACAAAAACCATCAATCAGCCACCCTTGGTTTGACAGTTTGAGAGTAAATGCTCGAGTACTACTAAACAGAACAAAAAGTTGAGTTTACGCACCATTTGGTGAAGCTGAGTATCGTCACCGTGACCTGGGGCCTTACTCCCGAAACCGATTCGAGTTTATTTTGTTTCCGATTTGTTTCGATCCGAACTCGATTTAAAACCTTACTCCCGAACCAATTCGAATCGTAAACCAAGATCGACATAGGTTGAGTACAGCGTCGTTTTAAGCGTATCCGGCGTATTACGTCATCGCCAAGTACTCTATGTCGTTTAGGTAGTTATCTCACGGGATCTGAATAAAGTAGCTTTTTTGATATCGTGTAATTTGACGTTTAGTTTTCATCCAACAACTCGATATCTATCTGTCAGATGGCGTGCGGAGTACGAACTTTTCGATCATAACGAATCTTTCGATCGAAGTTAGTTTCGCTTCGAACCACCGCACGATCGTGCGCTAGTGTAGGATTCAAGAGTATGGATCGGCATTTAATTCGAATCCAATTCGATTGATTCAGAACTCGATGCTGTCGGGAGTAAGGCCCCTGTTTGTGTTCCAAGTGATGGAGTTACAGTCTAATCTCATACCACGACCAACAAAACTCGTTAAAGGGAACATTCCTGTGACGCTTCGGACGTGATTTATTGGTTGGAGCTAATTAACTGAATACACATTTATCATGGAATTGGTGGAATGATGTTAATACTATTTATACGGGCCTCTTTTATTTCTACTGCAGGGCATTGACTTTTTCTCATTCAGAAGAGGTGAATGGAATGTTGGCGATTTCTGACTATTTTATTAAAATCGCGATGCTTCAGCACCGTTATAGAGGTATGAGGGGTGTTAAGTTCCCCAGTGAGTCGGGGTGGCGCTGCGTTATGATCCAGTGAGTCGGATGTGGTACAGCGCCGGGTTGAGGCTGACTGCTGGCGTCGACCAGGAGAGAGTTCAATGGCACTGCTTGTAGACCGGCCGAAAGTGCAGTGTGCTGTGCCAAGGTTGCTGATGAGGCTGAGGGTGATGACCAGACATGCGCTTCCGCTGCATGCAGGTGGTCAGGATACCCGTTGAAGCCGTGGGTGCTAGCTGGCTGTGTGACTCGCCGCTTGAAAGCTTTAGGAAGTGATGATGATCACGTCATGCTGAGGTAGATGCACGAAGGCTGCGCGAACGTCCATGTTCGGGGTCACCAGTATTGAGGTATGAGGAACAGGGTGTAAAGTTCAGTAATATTCTATATTAAAGGGAGGATCCTCCGACCAGACGGGTGTTGTGTCTGGTGGGCAACTGCACGACGGTTGATGTCTGGATGTTATATATATACTAGACGCGCGGTAAACTCTGATCGCGCGATGCAGGATTTGTGACGTCAGGTCTTTGACGCGTAGTTGGCATGTGGCCTTGTAGATCGTCAGTCATTTGTTTTACTTTAATATAACAGTCAAAGGCATGACGCGTGTCCATGATTAACATAGAAAGTACGTTGTCTGTTTCAAACCTGTAATCTTAAAAAAACATCACGCCTGTGTCCCCCGAAGGGTTAAGCAGAGGTTCACCCACTCGTATAGTGGGTACGCCTACATTCAGCCAGTTATATTTATCTGTTATCTTATAACCTATCTTATTATATATGTCGGAGAACAGAAGGTTTCTCTCGTTATCATCAGCCATATTTTAACTACTGTGGGCGTACTGTGGGTAGTGTTGGTTATTGCACAATAGAAAAACCGAATTAAACTCAAAAGTCATTTACTCAACCTAGGCTGATATTCAGCAACAACTTCAAAATTACATAAGACAGTTTCCTCAAAACGCCCGGCCCTTTACCACTTCCTAGTGCTTTAGCTGGGAAGAAGAAGTAGTGGAACAAACTCCCCAGCAGCACATCTGTCTGTTCAGTTAGAAGAACTTGATTCTATACAGTAATGGGTATGCAAAGTAATTAATATAGGAACATGACACAACTTTACCGAACGCGCAACAGTTTCTAGACGTCTTCACTGCTTGACCGCTACTGATGAACTTCACTTGTCGAATGTGCGGCGGTCACTTGCCGCCAGTCGAACTTTATGCTTTAGACTCTGTCATGCGCCGCTAGGCAGCACTGGCGCCCCGATTAGTCAAGAATCGATGGCGCGAACTCCACGAACTCCATCGACCGCCACTAGATGGCGCTGGCGTACTGGATACAACTCGTCTCCGACATATATATCCTATCTTGTCTCAAGTAACGGTTCTCTAAACCTTTGCATAAATAGCCTATAATCTTGCCACTGCTGGGAAACAGGCCAGTGAGAGTGCAGTTTGGTAGATCTCACATGTCTTCGTATTTTTGGTTCTAGGACAAGGTTTTTTTTTTACATACAACGGGGTAGCTTTTGACCTTCATCTCACCTGATGGTAAGTGATGATAAGGCCGAAGATGGAAGCGAGCTTCACCCGGAATCCTCAACCATAGAGGAACTGGCTATCTTACCTCTAACTGCCGAAACACAATAAATGCTGTTAACATTGTTGTTTTGGCGACAGACTTAGATAAGATGGTGGTAGCTAGCCAGGCGAACTTAGAACAAGCCCTACCACCAACCAAACCGAGCAGAAATTTTTGCCCCCTGGGAATCGAACCCGGGACCTCTGGATCTGAGACAGGTGGTTTTACCACTAGACCACAGAGGCTGGTGTCCTCACGATGTTTTCCTTCACCATTTTGAGAGCAGTGGTAATGAAATAATTTACACAAAGTAAAACACCTGTCTGGGTTCGAACCTACGACCTATAATAAGTACGTCGCGGCTATTACCACTAGGCCATCACTGCTCTCACTAAACCTCTTTTCATCACCAAATTCTAGTTAAAAATAAATACCTGTCTGTGTATATAACCTATAAATAATATCAACTAGAAAGTAAATAATAGTAAGCAGAAGTGTAATGACCAGTCTGCGGAAAATTTGGAAGAACCGTGGCATCCGTCGGAATACCAAAATACGACTGATCCGTGCTCTAGTTTTTTCCATATTTTTATATGGTGCGGAAGCCTCGAGAGCAGTAAGATCTATGCTTTCGAGATGCGGTGTAGGCGGAGGCTAATTCATAGGCATAAACCATACTAGAGGAACTCAACATCACCAAGCGGCTGTTTTCTATATGCCAGGAGCATACCCTTAGCTTTTTCGGACATATTATGCGTTCACCTAAGCATGATCTGTAAAGGCTTATGATACTGGGCCGGGTAGATGGAAAACGCGCTCAAGGCAGAGTACAGGTAAGATGGGTAGACGCGATCAAGAGGGTTGTCGGAGGCAGCATTTACCGAGCGGTTCACACTGCAGAAGACCGCATAAGTTGGAGACGCGTCGTATGTGGTCGCGATCCTCAGCATTGAGGGAGGCGTCAGCAGCGACGAAGAAGAAGTAAGTAAATACAAAACTAACGAGTACGAAGTGGATTGCAATGGGATTGTGACTGCGGAGAGTCGACAGTGACTACAGCCGCTACAGTTTACTTTGAGTCTCGCCGCTCAGACCACAAGTACACAAAGTTAGATTACTCTACCCGAGCAAACTAAATCTGGTCGCATTTCTACACTATTGCTGGACTTCAATACAAACAGAGCTTTAATACTTATAAAAGCTGTCATTAATACGAGAAAAAATTAATTTCTCTTTTATTTTTGGGCTAATTTGGGACCTGAAAGCCTGAAGTTGTTATAAATTATGTAGTTTTTGCTTGAATTGACACTGTTATGGAAACTAAAGGTCTTTTATTTTTAGTTAAGTCAAGTAATACAATTGGTAAAATTTAGGAGTAATTGTGTTGTGTTAAAGGAAAGAAGTCACCCAAAGGGCAATGGAGAGGGCTATGCTTGGAGTTTCCTTACATGATCGAATCAGAAATGAAGAGATCCGCAGGAGAACCAAGGTAACCGACATAGCTCGAAGAATTTCCAAACTTAAGTGGCAATGGGCCGGGCACATTGCGCGCAGAACAGATGGCCGTTGGCGCCGAAAGGTTCTGGAGTGGCGACCGCGTACCGGAAGACGTAGCGTTGGAAGGCCTCCCACAAGGTGGACCGATGACCTTATGAAAGCCGCAGGAATCCGCTGGATGCGGGAAGCACAAAACCGGTCGAGGTGGCGGTGCTTGAGGGAGGCCTATGTCCAGCAGTGGACGTCTTTCGGTTGAAATGATGAAAGGAAAGAAAAGAAGTTGCCATGTTTAATTAAGTACAACCACGATGTATAAACGCCAGCAGTTCAAGCTACCCGAAACTGTCAAATTTCCGCAATCAACCTTGAACCTTATACTGTAGTGATAAAGTTGAAAATCTATTAAAGAAATTTGACAGATTTTAGTAGCTTGATGTGCTGGCGTCTGTACCTTGCAAAAACCCAGTCACCACGTGTGCTAAAATATTTAATAACATGTGGACAGATGGGCGTGATTCAAAACTGATGACGGAAGTGTCGCGTGACAGGCAAAAGTAATTTATAACAGCACTAAACGTTATGTAATATCACGCTTATGTATTTATGTGTCCAGTAGGCGTGTTTCCCACATTTATGTTGAAGCACATAATTTATGTTATTGCGCAAACATGCATAGATTCTACTTGCGATTACTTACATGACAGCATACTGAACAATACTGAACATTCATTTGCATATGAAATGATTTAATTGTAGTTAATTATGGTATATAATGTCGTACATTAACTACTGCTTGGCATGACAAAACCTAAACGAATAAGGTACGTTCAACGAAAAACAGTGTCATGGATCACTAAGTCTTCGTTACATCGACAACAAGTTATGTTTGTGTAACAGTTGCAACGAAACTGGCGGAGTGCCAATCCTGTATAACATAAAATAAAATTGAATTTCCGCAAACGAATAATGTTGAAAACGCAGAGATTTAAAAAGTAATTTACCGATGTGCAGTGGCATTTATGTTTTATTGTTTATCTTGGCTTTGTGCCGATGTTATAACGATACTTAGGGTGCCTTTCAATAATAAATAGTTGCGACAAAGGAATTGTATTTTCATTTTCACATGCATACATAAACCCATCACATTCACACTCACACTCATCACTTACACACTTACATTCATCACATACACACACACATACATTTGGTCACCTTTTAGTCCTAAGTTAATTAATTATACACTGAAACCGGTGCATTTGTTAACCTATCTTTATTGAATCATATTACGTGTCGAAAGAGACTGGATCCTGCGACACAGGGTATCCTAGTGTGGGATCCAGTGTCATACCTAAATATTGTAACACTAGTTTAGAAATCAATAAAACTTTTTATTATTATTGCATCGTAAATCTTTTAGCTGTTCCATCAAATAAATAAAAAGGCGATTGCCACTTAGGTTGGCGGTAATTGTTAGCTGTCAAGGAGACCCTCAAGAACACCTGCGCTCAAACAATTACTAACAAGATAACAATGATAGTTATTTAATAGTGCGAGGAACTGGCCGGCAACAGGTTAGCCGTGATTGATTGATCACTATCGTGCGAATAATGCAGGGTTCATTAATCACGCGCGCGCCGGACACGTCGACACGGCCCGCACCGTGTCACCGACACACTCGCCGCGCCGTGACAAGGTTACAACAGCTGCCCACTGACGGACAGGATTCATAGCAATAGGTAACACTTTCAATGATTTTTTTCAAAATTACTGGTCTTTCAGAAGTAACTTGGTGACACGCAGGGCTAGGCAAAATACATGCTTTGCTTTAATTACTCGTAAGTCGTCATTATAAAATTTAAGTCGTCAGTGTCATTCTTAAAGAAAATTTATTTCTAAAACAATCAAAATGTGTGTGAAGCATAATTAAATTGTATGTAATTCTGGGCTTTCTTAATTAATAATATGAATCCCGAATCTGAATTCAGAAAAGAATTCAGAATGTGTGTGTCCAGCCTTACACTAAAATCTCTGGTTATAATTGAATTAGCTTCATGTTCCCCTGACCCACCTCGTCAAATTGCATCGCCTGCCAGCACCGTTAGCGTTCTTTCTGACTTTTTTTCTTTTTGCTCGACTCCTAACGGTCTTAGCGTGATGTAAATAAAGTAAGTAGGTAATAATGAGTATTTTAATCATGTAGTAAATCATTTTTATGTATCATCAATAGTTTTCTCAGCGCACGCCAAATAATGAATTTAATAGGCTAAATTTTGCTACTTTGGGTTACATTATTGCAATTGTCTTAAGGATTTCTACTTTTTTTTTTAAATAAATTACTTCCTGATAATTCAGCTTTCTGCTGGTGAAAAAATGGTTAAAATCGGTCAAGTAGTTTCGGAGCTTTTTCGGTACAAACAAACAAAAAAAAATCCTCTTTGTAATATTTTAGTATACTAGCTTCCGCCAGCGGCTTCGCCCGCATGATATCTTTATAAATTATAGCCTATGTTACTCAGTGATAATATAGCATTCTACTGGTAAAAGAATTTTTTAAATCGGTCCAATCGTTTTTGTGTTTATTCATAACATACGAACATACAAAAATACAAATCTTTTCTCTTTATAATATTAGTGTAGATAGTATAGATTAGTTTTCCTGCTTAACTTAAATACAACATACAAACTAAAAATAAAATATTTATACTATATACCTACACGAAAAAAAAAGGGGAAGTTTTTTTTGGGCATCAAAAAATTCTTCCGTATCGCCGTCAGTGGGAAAAGTGCCCAAAAGGCTGGCAGCGTTGCTACGTTGGATGGCAACGCTGATTCTTTGGCCTAGAAATAGGCCAGCCCTCTGGTCACGTGAAGAGTCGATCAACCGCTTGGCGATGTCCCGATATACACGATGAGCACTCGGACCCCACGGACCTAATGTTTCAACCACAAACGGCTCAAAAATATAACTCCCTATAAGGTTTTCCTGCTTGTTTTACAATGTTATCTCTAAAATTTTGCCAAAAATCTATTTATCGTAAGCATAGTGTGCAGTGGCGCAGCGGATGTTTAGTGTATGTGGAGTATGTTCACTACATTAAGCTGTCAATCCTGCACAAAAAAAAGTACAAGAAATACTCTTTTTGCTTCGGAACTGGGGCATTTCAAGTAGTCCTTGGCGCGGAACTGAGCCAAGCCGACGACGACGCAGCAGACGCGAGGGAGGAGGCTCGGGGAGGGGGCAGCCCCTGCAAGGAACTACTCGTGAACAATTCATATCCATCGCACCCACTGAAAAGGTTTTAATTGCGAAACAGCTTGAGTTGTTTCGTTTGTTGCATTTTATCTTTTCTTTGCTCATTATATAACGTCCAAGACAATTTCTAAAATGTTTTCTCGCTATTAAAACTGCGCTAACAGTTTAAATGGTTTTACGAGTAAGTAAATGTTGAAGAACGTAATTAGTAGCGAAACAAAAGCGGTCTTCTGTTCGGTGCATGAAGGGAGTTCGTTTGGAAGAAGAATGTTTGAGTTGAATGGTGCTAATCCATGCGTCATGTTCGTGAACGGGCGCCGTCAGTTGGGACTGGTCATCTCTTATTTTTATTTATTTTTATTTTTGAATTGTTTGTTTTTACTCTGGACGCTTTTAACGTGTACCTACGTTTTTATTTTTACATCGTTCTCACATTTCGTTATAAATTCAACATTATGATGTAACTAATAATTATTTTTGTAACAATTTAATTTAAAAGAGTGTCCATGGAGTTTCTTGCCCGTTCTTCTCTATAGGTACCTACTACGCTTTGGAATGGGCATGTAGCTTCATTTTTCTTAGGTACTGACCGACTCCTTGATAATTCAAAAGTGCCTGTAAATGTATTAATTGAAATAAATGATTTGAGTTTAAGTTTGAGTTTGAGAAAGTTCGCTGTAAAATAAAGTTACATTCCAAAGTTATCCCTCATACCTTATTTCATTAACAACGAAGCAAGGGATATCTTAACTTACCATACAGTTTCATCATACTTTTATTCCGCAGAACGTTATAAGTTTCACTCAACTTATAAATAATATGCTGCACCACATGTCCCATTTACATACAGTCGTTGAATAAGAATGTACTCCACTTTATCTGTATGACAAAAGACGTAAGTTGAGACGACGGAGCTAAATGCATGTTAAGTTGAGCTAAGCCAAGACGGTGTTTGCAGAGCGCACCATTAGGGAGCCATTACTTAATGGATGCAAGTTAAGGGTCCGTGCACGAAAAAAACTCTTTTTTGTCAATTTCTTATCTAATCGTGAGAAAACTTGAAATAATCGAAACATTAAGTCTCTGTAACTATAAAAGTACAGTTTTCATGGTGCTAAACCATTCGTGTCAGTCACAGCAGCTTTTAATAGATTCATCATTTTTGTGCTCTCCAAAATATAGTTTATTTCGCCGTTGATTTACTTAATGAAGACATTGTATAATCATTAAATCAAATTTTGATTATATTTCAAGGATAGCTGAAGTCTAATTTGTGATTTTTAAATTTCTTGATATGATTTGCTAAATAATAGGAAAAAATATATTACTGACGGGGTATAAAACAAAAAAAAGTTTTTTCAATATTATTTTTCTACTATATTTTGTATGGAAGTTGAAAAAAGTGGTTCCGCCACATGCAAGTAAACCATATAATGCTGTTGATGATATTTTTAATGTTCAAAATCAAAAGTGATTGCTTGTAGAATGATGATCAAATGTCAGTCTCGCGTCATTTTTCGGAAAACTTGTTGCGAATATTAGTGATTTATCGTGAATACAATTTTTTTTTGAAAAATCCGTTTTCGCCACATGCAAAACAAAGAACACGACTTTTCAAATCACAAATAATTTTGTATAAATTATTTTTCCCTTTCTCACAAACAATGAACAAAATTGATCAAAATCAATCGATTTCGTGCACGGCCCCTTAATGGTGGCATAGGGCGGAACCTCGTGTGCCGCCGCTTCTCTCGCTGACTATCCGCCGAATATAATAAAACGATACTTTCGACCAGGCAACAGTGTGGTTTAAAAGAAGATGTAGTGGCAAAAATTTCAAAGATATATGAGTCAATTTCAACAACTTAATTTTGTACCTAATTTCCATGGACATTTTCATTTTCAGGTTTTATAACATGGTGCACTACCGTTCTCACTGTACGTAAGCGCACGATTGTCTCTTGCCGGGCAGGGATTATTTGTTCGTTTAAACTCATTGGTGGAAGCTCAGGACAGCGAAACAAAATGGAGCATAGAAATTAGTAACTTCGCTCGGACAAAACTATCGTTGACATGTACTCATTAACTATGAGTCTAAACATTCAAAACTAATTAGCTTTTTGTAGGTCAATTATTACTTAACGCAATCAAAATACTTTTTCCTATATTTTTTGGAGATTATCTTCTTGAGAGGTAAATGCTTTGTATGAAAGTGATTGTGGACAAAACACTGAAATTGATAATTCATCATTTACTGATGTTTTTCTTAAAAATTATTAGCCTTATGAACATAATTTAAGTGGCTTCATTTAGATTCACGTCTCTTTAATTCTGAGAATAAAAATCGTTGCATTATTTGTAAAGCAGCACTGCGTTTTCAGCCTAGACGCGTAAAGTTTTCGCTTGAGAAATTCACTCATATGATGTATGCTTAGATGATTTGGTCATGTTGAGAGGATGAATGAAAGGCGACTAACAAAAGGTACCAAGGCAGATGTGAGTGGAAACGCCAGAAGGGGACGTCCTAGGAGAACATTTAGTGACTTTAGGCCCAGATATATACCAGTGACCTTGAGTGGTTAGCTTGCGTGTGCTGTACTGAGCTCACGCAACGCGTCGTACGTCCAGCCAGTAATAGGACTCGCCCATCCAGGAGCGCTGTCCCAAATGAAACGCATTATTAATTTATTACATATAAAACAGAAGGTATTTTAATAAAACACGTATACTTACTAAAAGATCAATAATTAAATTATCTTTAAAAAGGTGGTTTCAGAAAAATACGCTTGATAGATTTTGCGTAATTCTCAGTTTTTTATCCGCGTTAGACATATTTTTACAAATTAATTTCACTATGTAATATAGACATAATCTAAAATATTTGTACATTAAGTTATTAAGAAAATGCTCTAATTTAACATATATTTTTTCCAAATCATTAACACTACTCGTTTAGACGTGATCTTCAGTATAAAATCATTAAAAATCGGTTATCGTCGTCTTAGTTGCTGATGTTCTTCAGAAAGTCAGGTGCGTAACACTCGCAACCGGCGGCGGCGTGCGTGTATGACCAGGGCCTCAAGTCTGCTATTACAATAGTTGTCAGAATGGTCTCGCCATTGTGAGTTTTTGACAGTGTTTGTATGGCAAATCTGTCAAAAACTCACAAAGAAGAGACCATTCTGACACTATTGTAATAGCAGACTTGAGGCCCTGATGTATGAATGTAAACGAAACAAAAGGAGTACCTATGTAAAGAGCGTAGCAGGTGGCGTTCTATAGTTTCTGCCTACCCCCATGGAAAGAAGGCGTGAGTATATGTATGTATGTAGACTTTCCAATATCATATACTTAAATCTACTACGGTACCTACTCTTTGGCTGAACAAAGTTTAAGCTTACGTGACTGAAGACGTCATCTAGTAACTGATTAATTGTAATGGAACGTCAAATAATATCATTGTTCACTGGTGTGTGGTTAGCAAATTAAAGTATGATGAATTTAACATTCATTTTGTAAGATGAAATTATGAAAAACTAAAGTAGGTATGTACTTATAAAGTACAATGACCTCTGAGGTTCTACGACTCTTTACCTTTCTAATAAAAATACTCAGAACTATTTTTCACTTTACTTGAATAAGAAAAACAATGTTTCAGCTTTATCCTTCAATCTCGGGTCGTAACAAAACGGGTTTTTTTTTTCTAAATAAGTACGTAATAAAAGAATAAACAATGGATGACAACCTGTCACTGCATAGTACAGTTTAATCAATATTGTACCTACTCCAGCTAGATTTTTGGTGCATTTACTTTTGTGGTTTTATAGGTACAGAATATGTTTGTAAATATAGTGCCTTTCGATACCCGAATTCCCAACAACGTTAATCTTGAACAAGCAAACAAAATCCCATGTCATATTCAAAGTAGGGACGTGTAACACACGCAATGTATGGAAACTATTTAAATGAAGTCCGCACTAATCCACGTCTGGGTGCGATGCGAAATGCCACCAAATGTAAATGTACGTTGACGTATGTTACTAGATTTGCAAATATACAAGTAGGGATTAGACGCCCAAGGCCCATATATAATTTCAACCTTTTGGACTCAGCATTCGTAGCGATAAAAAATCAAATGGGACTAAGATAAACATGGGACACTTTTACATGTAAAAGTGTCCCATGTTTATCTAAGTCCCATTTGCTGCTAGTACATACTGGGCACCAATTTGTCATGACGTCATGTCATTTGCAAAGAAGAATTCTTTGCATTGCATAATGACGCATTCAAAACAATACAATGAACAATGATAATATTATTTAACCCGTAAGGGTGATAAATTGGTAATGGTACCGATTCCCTTGTACACAAACTAAACTAAATTTAAGTTCAGTGTATTTTTTTCTTTCTATTTCATTAAGAAAAGGACAGAAGATAAATTTTAGTTCAGTCCTGTCAAATTAATCAGCGCCTGTCACTACTCCATACAAGTTTAGACGTGATTAAAAACTTGCCGACTAAAATTACGTCAATTTACGTCAAGCGCTGATTAATTTGACAGGACTATACTAAAATGTATCTTCTGTCCTTTTCTTAATGAAATAGAAAGAAAAAGATGCACTGAACTTAAATTTAGTTTAGTTTGTAAACAAGGGAATCGGCACCAATGTGAAGTGTTTGTGTGAGCAATTGAGCATGCACGGATCAAGTAATAATGAGTAAAAGTATTGCCTAGAAACAGAATACTTAATTTTATTACGTGTAATATGTTACTATCGAATACGAGTGTACTAAACAAGCTATAGAAGACAAATCTGACTACCTCGCTGCATGGAAACCTCATTGTATGATCAATCACCCACCAGCTTTGTGTTTCCGTATCGAAAGTCGATAATAATGAATGAAAACTGCGCTGTTCTGAAGTGTAGCGTTCATCTTACTCCGATTGCAGTCGGTCAGCTTACAGCCGAGACTGTGAGTAATGTCATTGTAACCTTGTAGAGAAATAACATTAATCTGGACTACTAGACACAAACGTGATCGTTATGAGTCGATACTTTACAGGAAATGTAAGACGATACCCGATTCATAAACACATGATCCTAAATCGGGCAGAAGTTTAACTTCGTTGGAGAGAGAGCAACAAAATGCCTCTGAGGCGTTCTACACATTTGTGCGAGTCGGCCGACATTCGATTCGGTAATATCGGTTGAACAACAAAGCCCACCTGAAACTGCAGGGTTTTTCAATAGGGACCGGGTATATTTGAATTGAAATAAAAACACTGATTTGATTATTTACATTTAGAATATATTTTCTTTTTTTGAAGGCTTATTATTTGGTATCATATATGGAACACCATATCATTTAATCACCACCTTGGCTTCGTATGGTAGCGTGAATACGAAAGGTCCAATTTCCCATCACTTTTTAACATAATGGCACCTCTATCTGATTGATGACGCGTGTTATGTCACTCTTTAGGTCTTCGACAGTGCTTGGCTTATTCGCATACACCATTGATTTCACATAACCCAACAAAAATAATCAAGGGGCACATTAGATCACATGATCTTGGAAGCCATTTCTTGTCCCCAAATCTTGAGACTGATCTCAAAAATATTATTATTACTATTTTATTGATAGAGAAATTCAAATAAATAAATTGACGACGCGTAACGTTTGTCGATTGAACTGTATGCCGCTTTGATACAATACACTTTAATCATTTGAACGCGTTGTTCAACTGTTTAGCGACTATCTTGTTAAATGCATATCTGTCAAAAATATACAACATCTGCCAATAGAAAATCTAATATGGCCGCCATCCTGTCAAAGATACCTTGTCCTTATTGAAAACCCCCGTACATTATAATCGATTTTGCCGCCCGGCTATGCCGATTAATTGATCCGAACAAAAGCGTGTAACGCCTTACACCCAGTGTTTAGGGTTCCGTAGTCAACAAGGAACCATTATAGTTTCACCATTATAGTTTCAACTTTTAGATTATTTTTTATTTTTTACTAAACTGTCCTAGTACTGTTCGCCTGAAACACAGGATTACCTAGTTCAGGCACGTAAGTCTTAGGAATATAATTTACATTTAAGCAAAACTGTACTCATTTTTATACCAAATTATTACCATGTCCGTCTGCATGTATGTCTGTCCGCGGTTTAGCTCAGAGACTCTTAGTATTAAAAAGCTGTAATTTGGTATGGGATATTAATCACGCCGACAGTGGTAAAATAAAATCTTCCTCTTCCCCTACACGTAAAGTGGGGATGAATTTTTTTTTCGTCTATCCAATGGTGTGGGATATCGTTGGATAGGACGTTCAAAAATATTACGGGTTTGTGAAAACCATTTTTCGATTCAGGGATCCATTTGCGTAATATTAAGCTTTAAAGTGAAAAATTTTGTTAGAGGCAAGTTTCCATAGTCCTGCCAGCTAAATGGTTTTATTTGGATATGTAAAAAAATTCACAGCAGTAGTATATATACTTATAACGAAGTTAAAAGAAAAACTATCTAAGTAGGCTTCACAAGTTACCGGGTAATAGTCAACCAATATATTTGCAGTTGAAAGTCATATTATCCAATACATTCTTTATGAGAGAACATGTTTTTCAACTACAATGTTAAGTTTGTTCTTGGGATAAATTCATCCCAACTACGGAACCCTTCATTGTGCGTGGTCCGACACGCACTTGGCAGGTTTTTACAAGCCTCATTACGTCTTACATCAGGAATAAATTCCACATTTATAAACTGTCATTAATTTGGTTGATCAAAATAACAAACAATTACTAAATATGAAAACAAATTAAATGGCTTTGCAAAAATCAGGGCAGCTATTATATATTTTCAACATATTTGAAACCATTTTAGGTTCCGGGAATAATTCTGCAGATAAATTGTGTACTTCGAATGGTACACACAATTTTGAGTTTCAATCTGTTTGTTAGTTCGACCATCAAGCGAATAATATAACAACATTGGGTTTAGCTGAATTCCCTCATTTTCCCAAACATTCTATTCGAGGTGGAGTCATAGCGATTTCCTACAAAAGCCTGTTAATAAATTCTGATCATGTGTTGAGTAAAAATGCTCACCATTTAGCGCCCGGGCCACGTTTCTACCACGGTGGCGATATTCCAAACTTTTGTCATGATGTCATTCGATCCGTCCAGTCGGTCCATTCTGTAAAAATCTCACCGTGAAAACTTAGTTGAAGTGAGCTGTCAATAGTCTCAATTCTTAGCGATCCCCAGTAGGTATCAGGGGGCCAAGTCTACTAATGTACAAACGTTGCAATGGTCTCTTCATTGTGAGTTTTTGACAGATTTGCCATACAAACACTGTCAAATACTCACAATGGCGAGGCCATTGCAACGTTTATAAATTAGTAGACTTAGGCCCCAGGTGGATTGACAGCTCACTTCAAGCTCACTTCAACTAAGTTTTCACGGTGAGATTTTTACAGAATAGACCAGCTGTCATGCTAGGGGTTGACACCATTGACAGCTCACTTCAAGCTCACTTCAACTAAGTTTTCACGGTGAAAATTTTATAGAATAGACCGGCTGTCATGCTAGGGGTCGACGCCATTGACAGCTCACATCAAGGCTCACATCAGCTAAGTTTTCAAGGTGAGATTTTTACAAAATAGACCGGCTGTCATGCTAGGGGTTGACACCATTGACAGCTCACTTCAATTAAGTTTTCACGGTGAGATTTTAACAGAATAGACCGGCTCTCATGCTAGGGATTGACAGGGTGACACCATTGACAGCTCACTTCAACTAAGTTTTTACGGTAAGGTGTTTACAGAATAAACCGGCTGTCATGCTAGGGGTCGAGACCATTGACAGCTCACTTCAAGGCTCACTTCAACTAAGTTTTCACGGTGAGATTTTTACAGGATAGACCGACTGTAACTGGGTTGTTGAGGTCAGATAGGCAATCGCTCCATGTTAAATACTGGTATTCAGCTGCATCCAGTGAGACTGGAAGCTGACCCCTACATAGTTGGGAAAAGGCTAGACAGATGGTGAGACCGACTGTTACCCACAAGGGATGAAGTGTACAAATATTTTAAGTGAGTTTAAACATAATGCTTCGCCTGAAAACCCCGAAGGAGTACGCAAAATTGTTTTACTTATTGAGTACCTATTTTAGTAGTTCAATGACATATTAAGTTTCAATGTACTTTCAATATTAGAGGGCGAATCTTACGGCCTTTATTCACCAGGATCATGATAGATTTTCATTCAAACGAAATTCTTCAATTAAACCGCAGGCTGCGGTTGCAGCTTTGTTCTGAAACCTTCTAACCTAAAATAAGTTTTTTCACTGCCTATTTAAGTGAGCATACTTAATTGTAATCCTACTACTATAATAATCCTACTATATATCCTATCATACTAATATTATAAATTTGAAAGTTTGGATGTTTATTTTTCGAGCAAAAACGGCAGAACAGATTTAGATGTTTGGCACACATACAGTGTTTAACCTAGATTAACACATATGGTACTTTTAATCCCGGTAATACGTTCCTGTCGGATAATTTTCGACTTCGAAACCGCGTGAAAAAGCTAGTATAATAAAAATAAAAACATTGGTCCTTACGGCTCTAGTCTAATATATATGTTGGAGACGGGTTGTTTCCTGTACGCCAGCGCCATCTAGTGGCGTCCGATGGAGTTGGTGGAGTTCACGCCATCGGTTCTTGACTAATCGGGACGCCAGCGCTGCCTAGTGGCGTATGACAGAGTCTACAAAATAAAAGCTCGACCGGCGGCAAGTGATCGCCGCACATTCGGCAAGTCAAGTTGGTCGGTGGCGGTCAAGCAGTGAAGACGTCTAGAAACTGTCGCACGTTCGGTATAGTTGTGTCATGTACCTACATTAATTACTTTGCATACCCACTACTGTATAGAATCAAGTTCTTCTAACTAAACAGACAGCTGTGCTGCTGGGGAGTTTGTTGCGCCACTTCTTCTACCCAGCTAAAGCACTAGGAAATGGTGAAGGGCGGGCGTTTTCGGGAACTGTCTTAGGTAATTTTTGAACTGCTGATTACAGTACATGGGCATTTGACATGACCTTTATCTTGTCCAATGTTCATTCTAAGACCCACTCTTTCGGAAGCTCTACTGAGGTCATCTAGCATTGTGCTGAGGTCTTTCATAGTCTCAGCCATTACAATTATATCGTCGGCAAACCGAAGGAGAGTGATAGACTCGCTATTGATGTTGATGCCAATCCCTTTCCAATCCAGAACCTTGAAGACATCCTCCTGTGGAGTTGTTAACAGTTTCGGAGAGATAACGTCTTCCTGTCTCACACCTCGCTGCAGAGGTTTCGAGATCTGGTCCTGGAGTCGGACTGACATAGTGGCGTTTTTGTACAGACACTTTAGCACCTCGATGTACTGATCGTCGATCTAGCACCGTTGAAGAGACTGCAGTACAGCCCATGTCACGATCGAATCAAAGACTTTCTCGTAGTCTACAAATGCTAAGCAGAGAGCAGGTTATACTCTTCGGTCTTCTGTACAACCTGCCGCAGCGTATGTATGTGTTCTACGCTGCTCAAGCCTTTACGGAATCCGACTTAATACCATCAATGCCAAATAACTCGGCAATTATCATAATGTTCAAACCATTAAGGTAGATAGAAAGTCCGTTTTGACAATCTGAAAGCTGAAACTATTCACGCCTATCGTGAATAGGCATCGGCAGTGACATCAACCGTGACCGACACAAAGCCATCGAGATCACATTACAAATGGAGCAATTAAGCTATCAATCGCGATAAACAATTTATCACGATACCTCGTGTCTGGACAAACAATGTGTCATCTTGGACCGTCAACGTCGCTGGTGAACATGAGTATGATGTTTTGCCTTTTAAAATCTTTGAAAAAATAAATACCGCCTTATTTTATAAAATAAGCTGATAGAAGTTTTTAAGCACAGATTAATTTACGAGATGAACAAGGCTGGTCGATGTGGCGACGCTTGGGAGAAAGGCTTATTTATTTATTTTATTTTAGCTTTATTGGGACATAAAACAGTTACACATTACAATTTAAGCGTGACAGAATAACTTAAAAACCAGGGTAACGTGTAACCCACACAAACCCAGAAATAAAACTTATATAAAAAATTAAAAAATATAAATAAAATGGCTTAAGTGCAGTGGACGTCTTACTGCACTTAAGCCATTTCTTCGCCGGTATTTGTGTGAGTTACACGTTTACCTACGGATGTAACAAATCCACAATTAAATAAATAGGCTCCCAGATTGGAGAACTAAGTCGCCTTTTACAAAATCTACAGTTATGAAACACCTTATTTATTTTCGGGATCGGCACTGAATATGGTAATCGGTACATAAAGTATGCTATGCCATTGTTCCAGTTAGTAACACGTCTGCAAGTTGTTCTTTAGTTAAAAACGACCAGATCTCGGGTGCTACAGACGACGTGCTAAAAACTCCGAACCCGTTTAGATCAGCTATAAAATGGGACAGTTACACCAATAAATTTCAAGATAGCACCTTTATTTCTACGAGAAACGGTCGCCAACTGTATTCGAAGAAAGTCTATAGATATATAGGATATATCTATTCAAACACGAAATATTTTAAGAGATATAGGAGAGACCTATAGGTGGTAAAGAAGCTGCGGAGGTATCAACAACGCCACATGCGAACTACGCATCAAAGACCTGACGTCACAAATCCTGCATCGCGCTATCAGAGTTTCCCGCGCGACTAGCATATATACAACATCCCGACATCAACCGTTGGGCAGTTGCTGCCCACCAGACACAATACCCGTCTGGTTGGAGGATCCTCCCTTTACTATAGAGTATGAGTGAACTTTACACCCTGTTCGTCATACCTCTAAAAAGCCATGGAAATTATGATTTTTTAAATCTGAGTATATTATAAAAATAAAAATAAAATTACTTGATATTATGATTAATTATCAAAATTCACCGTGCTCGTGCCGCCACCGTCGCGGCGTCGCAGCATCCGGACGGGTCATTCATAGAATAAGTAAATAAAGGATAACGTCTCAAGCAATTATAAAATTATAATAATTATGTAAAAATTAAAAACCTTAGATTAAAAAAAAATTCGTTGCTATGGCTTTTTACCTATAGATGTTTCCTCTTAAATATTTCGTGTATGAATAGATAAACCTTATATATACATATTATGCACTTAGTATTATAAAGCACACCATGCTTACCTACACTGCTGACAATACTAACAAGAGATGGAATGATATATGTTGAATGCACATCTAATGTAACCTCAAAACATGTCTGTGTAGAAAGATTTTTTACATTCCTAAGCCACAGCTTATATACAATAGATTCAATAGAAAACTAAGTATCTATAAAATAAACTAGCTGACCCGACAGACTTCGTTCTGTTAAAAGCTATAGCTATAACTCCACTACTCCACCCTACCCTACCCTACCTACCCTACCCTACCCTACCTACCTACCTACCTACCTACCCTACCCTACCCTACCTACCTATCTACCTACCTACCCTATCCTACCCTACCCTACCCTACCCTACACTACCCTACCTATCTACCTACCCTACCCTACCCTACCTACCCACCTAAAACTAAAAAATAAAAGATAGTAGCCGATTCTCAGACCTACTGAATATGCATATAAAAATCGGTCAAGCCGTTTCGGAGGAGTATGGTAACTAACATTACGTCACACCTGGCCATAATGTAAGTTTTACCACACACTACGCGTACGGTAAAACTCGCACTATGGCCAGGTGAAGACGTAAAATTGTGTACTCACCACGGGCAGTAAAAAAGAAAGCCCGAAATCGCAGGTATTTGTGACCCGAGCCGCAGGCGAGGGTTGTAAATATGCGATAGAGGGCTTTCTTTTTTACTGCCCGTGGTGAGTAATATACTAAGTAATATACTATTGTGACACGAGATTTTTTTTATAAGATTATCGTTGCTGTAAAAAAATTATACTTAAATATTTAATAACCATCGCTTACAACAAGAGAGACAACAAGTAGAACTGCTAACATGCAATTTTACTTTTATTAACCTAATTTAGATTTAGTTTTCACTTTATACTTACTCATTGTTAATTTATTACATTAAGTATTCATGCACTTCCTAGTCTGAAGCACAGGTTCAACCCAGTTGGCAAATAAGCAACTGTGGCCTATTTTAAATGTTCAGTAATTTATTGTAAATGTTCCCCTTTTTATAAATAAAAGATTATTATTATTATACTAGGTACATTTATTTAATAAAACATAGAAGATTGAAGAGTATTTTCCCTCAAAGATTTCAGATCAATCATGTGTCAATCTTCATGAAAATGACTGTCATGTCATTGCGAAGCTGTTTTGTGTCTTTAAGGCGCAGATATATATGCCAATGAGCTTGCGTTTTCTGTACTGAGCTCACGCAACGCGTCGTACCTACGTCCAGCCAGTAATATAGGACTAGCCCATCCAGGAGCGCTGTCCCAAATAAGACACATTATTTATGTATTATACATAAAACATAAAAATATTTTAATAAAACACGTATACTAAAAGATCAATAATTAAATTATCTTTAAAAAAGTGTAGGTTTCAGAAAAATACGCTTGATTGATTTTGCGTGATTCTCAGTTTTTTATCCGCGTTAGACATAACTTTACAAATTAATTTCACTATGTAATATAAACATAATCTAAAATATTCATATATTGAGTTTTTAAGAAAATGCTCTAATTTAACATATTTTTACCAAATCATTAACACTACGTTTAGACGTGACATCTGTATAAAATCATTAAAAGTCGGTTATCGTCAAGGAAAAAGCCTTTGAAGCAATGCTTGCCTAACCGAGTTGTAACAGCATGGAATAAGCTCCCGGAAAATGTTGTGACGGCTAAACTGCTTCAAGAACGATTGGTGAGATTAAATATCTCCAATTATTTGAAACACACGCATCAGCTAATTAGCTGCTAGTGTGTCTTAAACATGCTCGGAGGAAGGAAGTATTCCAGTAAGTGCTTGTAGGGATCTTGACCATCTTCCGGGCTCTGGGATTGTTCTGAGAGCTGTGCACTACCTCTCCACTCCTCGAGCACCTCAGGACATGTTGTCCCCTTGTCGCTACGTCACTATGTGCTAGCGACCGTTTTCGGGGGCCCATTATTGAGTGTGCAAGTCACCCCTGCCATTTTATCCGTGTAAAATAAAACATTGATCAGGCAGGGGCCATACTCCTTCCATAGTTTTAGCTAACCAGTCCATTTTTACCACCCAAACCCATAGTCCAATATTTTTGGTTCCATATCCTGCAATAGTCCTACACCAACCGGGGGTTGTCCTCGGGTGCACTTGCATAGTGCGTACAGGGATAATCGTCGGTTGGTGCATCATTAAATTAAAAAGCGTCTAACGGGCCTCTGCGAGTTGGCTTCGGCCCTTCGTACGCCTTCCAAAGGTCCGGGACCCCAAGGTCCCGAGATATCTAAATAATAATAATCGTCGCCTTAAGGGCAGTTGGGTAAAATTCCCGCGAGGCTGTATAGTGTATGTAGGTACCACATTTGTAATCTTTGGTATGACACCTATTATAATTAATTGCAGTGCTAATTGCAGATCTGTCAACATTTGTGCTTAGTTCATGACAATTAGGTTCGTTGATTGATTACCTACAGATTAATTAATATGTAGATACCTATACTGGGTTGGGATTTAGTAATCTCATTAACAGAATATTGTAGGTTGTAAGTCCGTAGGCATAAGGATGACATTAAAAGCAAAAAAGTGGTTACAATACCAAATATTTACTGCAGCTGCCATTTGTCATCCCACCAAGGCAATAGAAGTCAAAATCGGTTGAACGAACTGTAAAAAAGGTTTATTTAAATGTCTAATTTTATTTCAAATGAAGTATAGAACCCTAGAAATGCAGACCCCCGGATTAGTTGAATAAACGAATCGTTAATAGAATTTCAAAGTATAATGAAAGTTAAACACAAACGAGGTGAAAATCGATTTCGTTCGGAACAAGCATCCATCCCTATAAGATTTCCAATAACCAACGTGAAGAGGAAATGGCATATAATAAAGTGATCATATAAAAACTTCATTTAAAATCCATTAAATTTAAAAATATAGCTCATAAGATCAAGCTTAAATCAATCGTCGAGTAATAAAATCGAAACATTTTAAAATGGGTCAAAACATTTTTAGAAACTACTTCTCAAAATAAGATAACATCCTGTATCTGTGTACCTATGTTTAACTTTCTAAGAACACAACTAAACAACATAATTTTATACATTAAATAAAAGAACTGGCAACTGCATGACGTTGCATAAAACATAATAACTGAACTAGTTATGAAGACTGTCTACTAATGTATGGAAAAATTTGCTAACATAGGAGACACGAGGTATCTCAGCCGTATTCTGAACGTTTTTTGATGATGCAACCAGAAGTATTTATAATTTAAAAGCTTCATTCAACACTACTATTATCCACGCATCTAAAACAGCTTTTGTCCATAGAAAACAACGATTTTGTATGGAGTTCCGCGTCTATCATATTTGTACGAAACTCCATACAAAATCGCTGTTTTCTATGGACAAAAGCTTAACAGTGCTGAATAAGTGTGGTTAGTCCCTTATTCGGTGCCCAGCACCCGGCGTATGGGTGGAATAATAATTCGTTCGTGTACCCACCACCCGCGTCCGAGTTGCCGCTATACCTAGCTATAGATGACTTCTGTTCATGTCCAGGACCCGACTAGCGATACCAAATCTAATTATGTAAATTTGCCAAACAATGTCTGGTTTACAAGTAAAAATGTATTTTTGAACTGGGAAGCAAATGGGTTAAGAAGTTACTTTTCTTTTCTTAACTTGCTTTACCGCAACCCAATAAGGAAAACTAACCTTTAACTTGCTGCTCGGAAAAAGCCTTTTATTATAATCAAAACGAAGCTATAGGATCGTTGCACGTGGCGATCTAAAGCTTCAGAGGATAAAAGCACGAAATATCCTTACATAAACGCAAAATCTTATTGTCATTCTGTCACTTGGCACTTTTCTGTTTTGGTAAGTACCTGGTAATTGTTGAAAGGCCTACACTGTCCTCCTATACCTATTAACACTGTTATTTGAAAATATTGTAAAAGCAAATTATTTTTAAAAGAGTAACCGTGGAGTTTCTTGCCGGCTCTTCTCCATAGGAATCGACTAATTGGAACCGTGCACCTAGCTTCTGACGTTTCATAAGTGCCCATGTAGGTTTATGTGAAATAAAATATTTTAATTTTAATTTTGATTTTGGCCGCTGATGAGAACCACATCATATTTCTCAGGCTAGGTTTTAGTAATTAACAGACCACACGAACGGAGCCGGTGGCTCATCTAGTATTATACATGTGTATATGACAATGAGTTGGCTTTTAACTTGAAACGCGTCATCGAAAATTGAATTGTTAGCAACCCTCCGTCCCTCGCTGATTTATCCAACGTAGTTAATTAAATAACAAACGTGTTTCCTAAACGGTACCAACATTTTATGTAAATTGACGTCACGTCATCTGCAATTCAGCTACATGTTTACTTAGGTATAACGTAAACATACCTTTATCAGATTGGGTAGTAGAATTTGGTAGCACCGAACCGGTAAATTCAGCGAGTAAAGTTGATTAACGTTTTGATTTTTTTACTATTTTTTTTTTTTTTTTGGTATCTTAGTACTCCAAGGTGGTTAGGTGTCCAATATACTAAAAGAAAATGATTGTTTTTAAATATACATTGTGGCGATTTAGAAACCTGTATCCTGCATACCTTAAAACGAAGCTCCATTTTAGTGACCACAATTTCCCATTTAAAGATTACAATAAAACTTGTGGCGGAATCTACAACGTCACATGCGAACTACGCATCAAAGACCTGACGTCACAAATCCTGCATCGCGCAATCAGAGTTTGCCGCGCGACTAGCATATTTATATAAAACATCCCGACATCAACTGTCGGGCAGTTGCCCACCAGACAAAACACCCGTCTAGTCGGAGGATCCTCTCTACTATAGAGTATGAGTGAACTTTACACCCTGTTCCTTATACCTCTATAAACTTAACAGCGTAAAACTACTGTTTGTAATAATAATAACATATAGTCTTGTGGAGCACAACGTAACATGCTTATTTTCTGCATTTTAGATAGAAGATAGAATACTCTTTATTATGTAAACCATAAAAATTACAGATATAAATGTAGAACTGTAACATAGGGTGTCTTAGGTGGTCTTATCGCTAAAGCGATCTTTTACAGACAACCTATGGATGGATCAAAAAGTAGGAGAGACAATACTGTATTTTCATTCTAAAATAAAATAAATCACCAAACAAACGTTGAGGGCAACACTGCGTGATTTAGTCACCTGTATCCTTTAAGAAAGTGATTCTACTCGTCATACTAAACATTTTTCGCTATGAAAATCATATCCTATTCGTGAAAAATAGAAACAAATTGTTTAGTTCCCGTGGGTGTTGTAAAAGTCAACTAATGGACACCATACTGCGATCGCCAACCCGCCTGCCAAGCGTGGTGATTTTGGCAACCCCCTCCCCCCCTTTGGGGCAGGCCTATGTCCAGCAGTGGACGTCTTTCGGCTGAAATGATGATACAACAGTAGACGGACTATTTGGATGAATACGAGTATGATATGAATTTCAGAGCGAAAGTTGTTTAGTATGACGGGTAGAATCACTCTCTTAAAGGATGCAGCTGACTAAATCACCACCCTGTATGAAAATATTACAGTCCATTGATTTATTTATTTATATATACTTTATTCTACATCAGATTACATATTACAAAATAAACGAAAAACTTATACACTACAATGGGCGGCCTTATCGCATACTGTGATCTCTTCCAGGCAACCTTGGCATGGACAGTGAATTTCTGGACATAAAATGGGGTTTTCATTGGTGCAAATAAAAAGTATAACAGTACTCGTACAATATCCTATAATAGATACACAGATATATGCTTTATTATCTATAAGTATAAGCAAAAAAAAAAATGAAGACTATAGATGTACTAGCTTCTGCCCGCGGCTTCTCCCGCGTGGATGTCGGTTATATCGCGTAAAAAAGTAGCCTATATCCTTCTCCGTATCCCAGGCTATATCTCTGCCAAATTTCATGACGATCGGTTCAGCGGTTTAGGCGTGAAAACGTAACATACAGACAGACAGACAGACAGACAGACAGAGTTACTTTCACATTTATAATATTAGTATGGAAGTATGGATACAGCTAACAACGAGAACAAAGACAAGTAATGTTCCTTCACGAGTCTTTTAAACATAGGCAACGATTGCGCGGGTTTTATTGAATCTGGCAATGCATTCCACAAACGAGTGGCCTGGACAGTGAAGGATTCGTCAAGGAAAGTTGTGGAAATGTGTGAAATGCATGGGCATTTTAAGCTTCTTTATGTCCATTGATTTATAGCATTAGACAAATAACGGCAAAGTAACGACAATTATTGTATAATATTGTTTAAATTACTGTATTTAAGAGTTATTTTAGAAATATAAATAGTAAATTGATTACATTACTTTGTATTTATCGTGAAATAACGGAGTTTATTATTCGTTTATATCGAAATAACGAAACGGCGATAACCGTTATATTTCTAATATTATAATAAATGAGGTACAGTCTAAAAGACGTCCTCTAAATGACAGTTATACCAGCCAAGCTAAATTGTGAAAACCTATAAAATTTTGCAAGTTTTCATTCTGATATCACTTCTGAAACTTCAGATAGTAACCTACATTCATTGCTGACTGTAACAAACCACGAGATGATTGGAATCGGGAGGACAGGATCCCGTCAAAGTTGGCTCGGTATCTATCAGATTATCACGATGTGTATTGTTGGGGCATTCCGACAGCTATGGAACCTTTACGTCGATCTGACGAGTAAACACAAGCGTAACTGTTATTGTGATATCATTCCACCTAGTTATTACCCAGATAGCATTCAAGTTTGCTGCAAGTTTGTTTTTTATTTGATATTGAGTTGTTACGTCAAATTTGTCGTGGCAAATTTGTTTCAAATTTGCTGTATACTTCCAAATGTAAAAAAGATACGGCAAGTTTGTTTTAATACTGTTGCAATCTTATTAATGTAAGTATGATCTGTCAAGTTTGATTCATTATTACTATAAACTTGTCACGTTAAACGTTACAGTCATCAATATAACAACCATAAAATCCGGCCAAGTGATAGTTGGACTAGCTCATCAAGGGTTCGGCCTGTACCATAATCATCATCCATCAGTTCCGAGTCAGTGGGTCATCTTAGGGGCGGAGTTTTAGGAGTTGGAGTATACGGTTAGGGTCACTATGGGCAGCAAATAAATCCAGAAAAAATTTTTTTTTCGTTAAAATTTATTTTGGGACTTAGTAAAATTTCGTTTTTTTTTTTTAATGATAATTTGCAATCTTATGACAGTACCAGGTTGACCTTGACCATAAAATCCATTTCGGTTCTGAAAAGCAAGGCCCTACGACGCACCGTTTCCGAGTTACGAGCTTTTTTGTTTCTTGTTAAGAGGCCGTGCACGAAATCGACTGATTTTGATCAATTTTGTTCATTGTTTGTGAGAAAGGGAAACATAATTTAAACAAAATTATTTGAGATTTGAAAAGTCGTGTTCTTTGTTTTTCATGTGGCTGAAAGGGATTTTTCAAATAAGTTAAGTACTCACGGTAAATCACTAATATTTGCAACAAGTTTTCCGAAAAATGACGCGAGACTGACATTTGATCATCATTCTACAAGAAACTACTTTTGATTTTGAACATTAAAAATTATCATCAACATCATTATATGGTCTACTTGCATGTGGCGTAACCACTTTTTTCAACTTTCATACAAAATATAGCAGAAAAATTATATTGAAAAAACCTTTTTTTGTTTTAAACCTCGTCAGTAATATATATTTTTCCTATTATTTAGCAAATCATATCAAGAAATTTAAAAATCACAAATTAGTCTTCAGCTATCCTTGAAATATAATCAAAATTTTATTTAATGATTAAACAATATCTTCATTAAGTAAATCAATGGCGAAATAAACTATACTTTGGAGAGCACAAAAATGATGAAACTATTAAAAGCTGCTGTGACTGACACGAATGGTTTAGCACCATGAAAACTGTACTTTTATAGTTACACAGACTTAATGTTTCGATTATTTCAAGTTTTCTGACAATTAGATAAGAAATTGATAAAAACGAGTTTTTTTCGTGCACGGACCCTTAAGCCAACAACCACAGGGAGTCAGCTTTCGTATCTGCCAATGCCAACACTGGCATTATTTGCTAAAACGAAATACTGCTCTACAATAGAAAGTGATAACAAGATCAGTGATGTCACATGCCCGGTTGAACATACCCACCATTTCGGTAAATGCAGATTCGAGATAAAGAGCTGTGATAATTTTAATGTGCATTCGAATATTGTAAAGCAATTATTTAAAACAGTTAAAATCCTTATTTTGTGTTTCAATTTGTCGTACAATGCAGACTAAAAGAAAAAACTTAGAATCAAATAATGATTGTATGGCGATTTTTTTTTATGAAGTGGCCACACTCATTTCTAACATGGCGGATTTGTTTCTGATACTTTTTGTTGTAATTGTTCCCGTTTTTCCAAATCGTATTTTCTGCCGGTTTTACATTGTTTGTAAATAATTGTTGTCTTAACCACTCCGAGATATAGACTCTACAGTGCGAAATTGACCCTATAGTGTTGTGTTTTCAAACCTGTTGCCATAATCATTATGAGATAAACTCTACAGTGCGAAATTGACATGAAAACTTTAAATTAAATTCTTTAAAGCTTGTGAAAACATAAATACAGATTGGCTGAAGAGGTGTGAGGATCATTACAACCCTAATGATGAACAAAATTTTATCTAGCACAATTGCTTGAAACGGTTTTGTAAATTGAAAAACCAGGAGTTTGTTGAAGAAGCCTCCAAAAAGTGTATGAAAAGAAAATTGCATTTTGTTGGACTAAGTATCGTCTTGATAAAGCATCCCTACTGACTGATGGTAAGTTTGGTTTGGTTAGTAGTAGCCGGGTCCGCTGCGGCATGTTTTCGTATAATGCTAACAAAATAACACGACTTTCGATAATAACACTAATTATAATACCAGCCAACATACATCCCAATGTAGGGCACGGGCCTCTCAGAGAGAGGGAAATTACTGTATGCCCACAGCTGCCTGTATAAACACCTCAGGTACTCAGGTTTCCTAATGTTTCCTCAAAATTTTCTTCATTTTTAGCAAGCTGATGCTAACAATGTTGTTAACAATTCCCATGTAAAACTGCTCCAATTACCCCTAATTTGTATAAAATTCGTTTTTGGAATCATACAGCTCTTAATTTTGTAGGTTAGTACTCGGCAAAAATGTCTCAAAAACCGTTTGTACAAATGTCGAGACAAGGCCGGTTAAAGAGCATTAAAAGAGAAAATATGACATTTGCTTCAGCAACTAGAGGTGACAACCAATCAGAAGAAGAAATATCATACTCAGCTACAAAAATAACATGACAGCTACCTACAGTGTCAGCTACCTCCATACAAAATTGTATCAATATTGGTCCAGCTGTTTGAGTATGAAGCACATATGCAAATACCCTCTCACACACACACACACAAACTTTCGCCTTTATAATATTAGTGTGATGTATGCAGTATTCAGAGGATGTTAATGATATTTTAATTTTAATATTTTTGTTACAGACTGTGCTACAAGCAAACAATTGGCAATCCAGCAAAGTCATCTCATCCAGATGGTGACTGACCTGTCAAAACAAGTGTGAGAAACTAACAAAAAAAAAATGGACCTGATTTTAGGGCGGCCGGAAGAGCCATTAACTTCACGAAGGCATGATCCCTTTTCACTGCCACAGTTTTTAACAAACCTGCCAGTAAATGACGATGACAGTTTCTGTCATTTAAATGGACAATTAAAAAATAGTGACAATCAACAGGCAATGGTAAGGGCGACATTTTATTAAATACACTTATAATAATGTTTAATATTAAGGGTCAATTCAATTCCATGCCATTTTATCTGGCTTTTACTTGAGTAATTGCACAACTAACTATTGACTTTGTATGTATAAACCTAATTTAACAAAAAAAATATATATATATTTATATTTATGATGCACCCAACATGTATTTATAGGTACCATATATATGCCATTACCTAAATTTTTCAGGTACAATTCTTGACAGGTATTGGCAGTAAAAACCTCCGTCCTTTTACCACAAACATGCTGAGAAAAATACTGCTGGATGCAGTAGTTGAGCAATATTCTCTGATGGGAAAACAAATGAAGAACTCAAAAGAAATCATTTCTTGACACAGAAACTTGCAAATTAATATTTCGTAAGTACCTACCTATTTCGGTAGATCTGTTTATTTTTATTATTGTTTTAATTCCTACATAACCAACAGTCACATTACGAAACATGCTGCTTATTGTCAACTATCATTACTATACCTGTTTTATTTATATTTTCAGAAATGTGTAAGAAAGTGCATGGAACTGCTACTGACGATAAGCAGAAAGAGATAATCAGTGACTGGCTAAACCAAGGCAAAGTGAGATTGTCAAGAAGGTAAATTACTCTCTTCTTATAATAATACTCTGTAGAGCGGGTGTAGATAGTCTAGTGGGGCCTTTGGTACTGGGTTCGAACCCCGGCGCTGACACCAATGACTGAAAGTTGTATAGGTAGTTGCATACATTTATTTATTTCATAACAAGACAGCTCGTTCAGGGTGACTGTAATTGTGTTGTATTTCAATGGTACATTAATTTAAAAGTTAGTTTCGCAGGTGTTTATTGACTAACAGCCATTTTATTTCATTGTTTCAGGGCCGAGAGACAAAAACAAAATCAACTATGATGCGAGTTTAGTTTAGTCCTTTATAGTTCCTACTTTTTTTTTAATACAATAATATTTTTTTTAATAAACCCATTCAATTTTAATTTCAATGGATTTCATTTCATACTTTAAATGTCGTCAAGTTTTTTGTTTCTTCATGAGGCCTACTCGCAAACGACGACACAATTTTTAATTTTTGTCGTAGTGGTTTGCGTTCGCGAGTAAGCCTCCTGATAAACAAACATTATACAAGTTTGATGGGCGGAAACTAGACATTTGATACAAGTTTGATACAAACTTACCACAAGTTTGATAGAAACTTGCCACAAGTTTGATACAAAATTGCCACAAGTTTGTCAAGTTTGCATTGGCAAACATTATGCAAAGTTTGAAAGAGGGAAACTAGACATTTGATACAAGTTTGATACAAACTTGCCACAAGTTTGTCCCTTGCCTCGTCAAACTTGATGCAAGTTTGCACATTTGATATTTCTAACTTGCTGCAAGTCTGAAACAAGTTTACACTGCTATCTGGGCAGTGACTGGCTAAACCAAGGCAAAGTGAGATTGTCAAGAAGGTAAATTACTCTCTTCTTATAATAATTCTCTGTAGAGCGGGTGTAGATAGTCTAGTGGGGCCTTTGGTACTGGGTTCGAACCCCGGCGCTGACACCAATGACTGAAAGTTGTATAGGTAGTTGCATACATTTATTTATTTCATAACAAGACAGCTCGTTCAGGGTGACTGTAATTGTGTTGTATTTCAATGGTACATTAATTTAAAAGTTAGTTTCGCAGGTGTTTATTGACTAACAGCCATTTTATTTCATTGTTTCAGGGCCGAGAGACAAAAACAAAATCAACTATGATGCGAGTTTAGTTTAGTCCTTTATAGTTCCTACTTTTTTTTTAATACAATAATATTTTTTTTAATAAACCCATTCAATTTTAATTTCAATGGATTTCATTTCATACTTTAAATGTCGTCAAGTTTTTTGTTTCTTCATGAGGCCTACTCGCAAACGACGACACAATTTTTATTTTTTGTCGTAGTGGTTTGCGTTCGCGAGTAAGCCTCCTGATAAACAAACATTATACAAGTTTTATGGGCGGAAACTAGACATTTGATACAAGTTTGATACAAACTTGCCACAAGTTTGATAGAAACTTGCCACAAGTTTGATACAAAATTGCCACAAGTTTGTCAAGTTTGCATTGGCAAACATTATGCAAAGTTTGAAAGAGGGAAACTAGACATTTGATACAAGTTTGATACAAACTTGCCACAAGTTTGATAGAAACTTGCCACAAGTTTGATACAAAATTGCCACAAGTTTGTCACTTTTGCATTGGCAAACATTATGCAAAGTTTGAAAGAGGGAAACTAGACATTTGATACAAGTTTGATACAAACTTGCCACAAGTTTGTCCCTTGCCTCGTCAAACTTGATGCAAGTTTGCACATTTGATATTTCTAACTTGCTGCAAGTCTGAAACAAGTTTACACTGCTATCTGGGTAGCTCATTTATATCGTATCGAAACAATATAAATTCCATTTTGAACACTGAAAATACAGTTGGTATTTTTTATCAACTATTGGTGCTGCTACAAAAACATATTAAAAATGATACATTTTTGTTGTGTTTCAAAACCACACTGATAAAAATGCACTCCAATCAAGTGACAATCTAATCAAAATCTTAGTTAAGTTGATCATCACGACATGATTGCAGCAATAATTGTGATGATGTTAAGGGTAATCAATAAACAAGTTTCTCGATTACCCTTAACATGGCATCATTGTAGAAGAGTTAAAAAAGAGACAAGTTAAAAAAAAAATTGCTGTAACAAAGTAAGTACATTGTGTAAATCAAGCATTTTGATTACTTCAATAAAGATCATTGAAACTTTAATCTAATAATCTTGGTTGGAGCAACTATGTTTTGACTTGATTGCTGCAAATAGGTTTTGTGATAACTAAACCCCGATCCCGATCCGACCGAGATGCCGTTTCAAATCTCAATCAAATAAAACTAGTAGCTGTGATCATTGTGCTTGATAGGCTCAGATGCAAACAAGTTACTTAGTCAATCTAAACAAAATCTTGATTGTGGCAAAAACTTTTTTCTTTTTTTCAGTGTATTTATAAAAAACGTAACCATACACGTATAGCTTATACTGATATCTCCTCATCTTCTCTATACTGAGAACTCACCTTATAACTCAAACTCAAACTCAAAGCATTTATTTCAAATAAACCAATTACAGGCACTTTTGAATTGTCAAGGGGTCGGTCAGTCAGAAAGATGAAGCTAGTTGCCCATTCCAAAGCGTAGTAGGTTCCTATGGAGAAGAACGGACAAGAAACTCCATGGATAACAATTAAAATATTCAAACAAAGAGAATAATTATCATGAAAAGCTCTTGACAACAGCTTATATTTCGACATTGATTATCATACCTCTATATGCTAATGATCTTTTAATACGGTTGTAATTCCGTATAAGACGGATTTCGTGTCACATTGAACAATGAGCACGATTCAGTATACACAAGTACCCTTTGTTTGTCACCGACAACGTCAAGTTGCTGATAACAGGATTACAGTAATATGAGGATTTAATTAGACACGTATTATGACTTCCCCTCTTTTCATAATATGGCGCTTGTGTGGTTTTATAGGATTATGCACACATGAGCCCACCACAAATGACTGTTTTTCCATGAAAAATATTTTGTTTGCCGGTTTAGCACCAAAAATAAAGAAATAAAAAGAAACATTCGTATGTGAAGTAAACATGTTATGTGCTCCCAGACGGTTAAAACTGCTTGACAAGCACATGAATTTGTAATGCTTGTCAAGCAATTCTGACCGTCTAGAACGAAGCTTGATGTGCTTGACAGTAAGCTCATAAGGAAAACGATCCAAAATAAATACAAACAAAACGTTTACTACAGATGTTAATGCCAACAAATACAACAAAGACAATAAAATAAATTGCCGTATGCTCATAAGGAATATAGACAAAGTGAAATACAAAACATTCGACTCTTATATACGCGTACAACAAAGAGAGGCCAATCTCCATTTACGGTCACGACATAATAAGGTAAAAGAGTGGGATTTGTGAATTACACAAGCCCTGGGTAAATAGGTTAACCTTTCTTTGAGGTTAAATACTTATTTTTAGTTAGTGACCCTCGTCTGTAACCACAATCTTTGCCCTTACCGTTCTCAATGAGCGGCGAACTGATTGATCGACGCGATTCCTGCATTATGAGCAAATGTATTTCTTATATTAGGTTCAGCCTATTATAAACTAGCTTTTACCTGCGGCTTCGCCCTCGCGGTAGTCGGAAATTATCCCACGGGAACGAACTACGGATAAAAAGGTCTCAGACAAACCCTGTGTCTTAAAGCTATCTAGCTAGACCACAGCCTGGGGACTACCTATGTGCCAAATTTTATCAAAATCCGGTCAGCCGTTAAGGCGTGAAAAGGCAACAGACAGAAAGATTGTTACTACTGCATTTATAATCTATAAAATAAATAAAATTAAACTTTTAATTGTTTTAAATAGGTCTACTAACTGTAATTGTAATTTTAATAAATACTTTGATTCTAATACTATTGCTTTTTATTGTCTCGTTGATGGTGTGAAAAGTAGAGAATGCTCCTCGGGGATAAAGGTGCCTTCGTCTTGGGCGGCCTTGAATCCCACGCTGCACTCAGGATTCTTTTCTTAACTCCCTCCCTATGCTCGGGATTCAATATGGCGCCCGCTACATAAGACACTACTTTATCCCTTATTTATCAGAGAGTTATCTAATGTAATGAACATTCTTTTTAGGGTTCCAAATCAAAGAAGTATGTCCGAATTAAAAAACCGGTCAAGGAGCGAGTCGAACTCGCGCACCGAGGGTTCCGTACCAGGCCAGAAAAACTACAACTGTGCTTCGCCCAAAGCACACATAATATAATACTACGTACAGATACCCAATCCCATACAAAGAAATGACACCTCCCTAAGGCTGGCTATTGAGCTGGCTATATTTTTTCCTCGATTTTTTAACACATGGCAGCATCAGCGACTCACTAATTGCCAGAGACTAGTTTTACAACGCTATCTAGGAGTCGGCCTAGATACTAGGTGTCATTCTCGTGATTTATGAGTGTAAATAGGTAAATCAACATTAAATAAGGAAGTATTGATGTTTACTAATGTTACTTCAGCCAAAATCGGCCCTATAACGCTTTTTATTGATTGTTAATTTCATAATTGTTACCTATGCTGCCATCTGTGATTTTTTTTCAACACTAATTATAATTTGTTCGAGTTTAGACCAAAGCAACTTGCTACCTGCTAATATTTAGGAAGGAGGACATTTTGGTTGTGAAACGTGAAATGTTTTTAAATTTTCATCAGCGAGGAAAGGAGTGTCTAATTTTAAATATCTGGGTCACTGGGTCTCGGAGGATCTATGTGACAACATGGATTTGGAGAGGGAGCGCAGGGCGCTGTCTGTGCGCTGTAGCATGCTGGCCCACAGGTTTGCACGGTGTACTGAGCAGATCAAAGTGACATTATTTAAGGCCTTCTGTCAATCTTTTTACACCTGCAGCCTGTGGACTAAGTACACGCAGCGTACGTACAGTGCTCTGCGAGTACAATCACGCGTTCAGGGTACTGTTCGGGCTGCCGCGCCACTGCAGCGCATCAGCAATGTTTGCGGTGAAAAGCGTGGATGGGTTTCATGCCATCATGCGGAAGCGTTGGGCGGCTATTATGAAGCGCATGCGGGCCAGCTCGAACAGCTTTCTGAGCGTTTTCGTGGGCCACTGGGACTCTCCGATGTGGCGGCACTGGATGCGACTACACACGGTGGGTGGACGCGTCCAGGGCTTGGCTTAAACCGGCACTCCTGTGCCGCGACTTTGTGATTTTTATTTTATTGACGTGACAACGTCTAACGCCGCATCAATGTTTTGTTATGACGTTGTCACGTTAAACTATCGTCCGTAAACCAACTTTACAGACAACCAATTTTTTTTATTTCGTCCTGTGGCTTTGTTTTTGTATAGACTTTTTTGTGTTACTAACAGTATATGGACTACCTCTGAAATAACATGTTTTGAATTGAATTGAATTGAAAAGAAGAAGAAAAAATTGGTTATCTGTAAAGTTGGTTTACGGACGATAGTTTAACGTGACAACATCATAACAAAACATTGATGCGGCGCAAGCTACAATGAGCGTAACGGGACAATGAGCATAACGGAACAATGAGCGTAACGGGACAATGAGCCATCCTTTTTCGTGCATGCAGCCGGCGTTCATCGATTTATTAGACGTTGTCACGTCAAAAAAGAAAAGAGAATAAAAAGTGAGGAAAAAACACAGAACGAGAAAAAGAGAGAGAGAATTTTAACACTGCAGTGTAGAATATTGCAGTTTTAGGTCATCGCCATCTCTTGACAGATAAAGGAACTAATGTCATTTTTGTTGATTTCTGAAAAAGTGTGCTATTTAGAGACATAGTTTTATTTTTTCCTGTAATATTTACATAAGCTTCTATAACATAGAATAATTTCAGATTTTTCTCTATGCAAACTTCGGAGATAAGGGGAGAGGGGGGGGGTGGCATTTATTTTTTAATTTTCATCTGAAGTTGAAAACTATGCGGCTTAAAGAAAAAAATGTTTGAGAATGTGCAAACAGCGCTCTTTCATATGATACCCCACATGCCCTAGTAGCCGCATTTAAAATTTTTAAGACCACCTTTCAGTCCCAGATGCAAAAAGAAATAAAAACTTTTTTGTTTCTTTCTTATTTGCAAAATAGTTGGTCAAACGTCATCTAAAACTATTCTAAATTTCAAGTTAGCATCATTGATAGCATCAGTAGTTGTCGAGATATTCAGCTGTGACAGACAGACAGACAGACTGAGTCACACCATAAGGGTTCCCTTTTTACCATTTTGGTACGGAACCCTAAAAACGGTAACCTTATAGGATCAGTCTGTGTCTGTCTGTCTGCCGGTCTGTCACAGCCAATTTTCTCCGACTCGAATGGACCGATTAAGTTGAAATTTGGTTCACATTATGAATTTCTGTGACCCAAAACGGACGTGAAAATATTGTTGGAGCTGCTGAAGATTGTAAAAAGAATATTTGTATTGTATAAATTCAATCTCTTAGTATTTAGTAATTGCTTAGCACATGTATGAGCACTATGTCCTTTATAGCTACCATTTTTTTTATTTTTATTTTAGCTGAAAAAAAAAAGTAGTTGCCACAATCAAGATTTTGTTTAGATTGACTAAGTAACTTGTTTGCATCTGAGCCTATCAAGCACAGTGATCACAGCTACTACTTTTATTTGATTGAGATTTGAAACGGGATCTTGATTGGAGTTATCACAAAACCTATTTGCAGCAATCAAGTCAAAACATAGTTGCTCCAACCAAGATTATTAGATTAAAGTTTCAATGATATTTATTGAAGTAATCAAAATGCTTGATTGACACAACTAACTTACTTTGTTACAGTTAACATTTTTTTAACTTGTCTCTTTTTTAACTTTTCTACAATGATGTCATGTTAAGGTTAATCGAGAAACTTGTTTGAGCGTTCAATCATTTGAACCACGAGTAGTATTGCTGCAATCATGTCGTGATGATCAACTTAACTAAGGTTTTGATTAATCTAAACAAGATATCGTCAATCAAGCTAAAAAGTCACTTGATTGGAGTACATTTTTTTCAGTGTACGTCTTTCATAGACTTGAATGTGTTCTGGCGTCTGAGAGTAAGTATGTCATGCTCAATCAAATGTCTCGCTGGCGGTGGCGTGTGTGTTGGATCATTAAGCTCCCTTCAAAATGGTTGAATGCTGAATCGTGCTGATCCATGCTTCATGGTCGTGAACGGACGCCGTCATTAGGGACTGGTCATCTCTTAGCTGACACGGCTTATTTAAATTAAATTTTTGAATTGTTTTTTGTTTTATTCTTTTTATTACGGACGCTTCTACCGTACACGTCTTTCTACATTGTTATTATATTTACATGTATAATTTCAACATGAATGATTTAACCCATATTTTGTAACAATATTTTATTTTAAAAGAGTGTTCTTGAAGTTTCTTGTGCGTTCTACTCCATAGGTACCTATTACGAGTATGCTTTGGAATGGACAACTAACTTCATCTTTCTGAATGACCGACCCCTTGACGATTGTGCCTGTAATTGGTTTATTTGAAATAAATGCTTTGAGTTCGAGTTTGTAACGTAAATCAATGAATTTTGAACCAAAAGTGACCTCCATGGTCACTTTTGGGAGCCAAATAAGAATAGAAAAAAAATTGCATACTGTACCGTTTGACATATCAAATGAACAGGCTTAATTACTGTGAGGCTCTCATTTTTTTATTTTATTATAAATAGTTTTAAAGTTATTTAAGCAAAATTGACCATTGATCCCGTATCTCAGAAACTACTAAGCCTAAAAGTTGGAAAAACATACATTAAACAGTTCTATGCCAGATTACGGATAAACCTATTAGAAGTCTCTGGTTTTAAAATAACATGGTAAATCTCCCAATATTGTGCGTACAAACTTACATTTGAAGTTGAAATGTATGAGAGACCATGTTTTTGAACTACAATGTTCAGTTTGTTCTTGGGATGAATTCCCAACTACGGGACCCTTCATTGTGCGTGGTCTGACACGGACTTGGCCGGTTTTTGTCGGTTACCTACATACCTACCTACACATATACGCTAACACGTCTACCCTAAGTGTGTGCCTACTCAACATAACTTGTTTTTATTTATTATTAACGGTAGGTAAATAGGCCTCCTCTCGATCCGAGAGGCCTGTGCCTCAGCAGTGGGGATGTTACAGGCTGATTATACTTATGCTATACTAAATGAAAGAAAGAAAGAAAAAGAAAGAAAGGAAAAGAAAGAAAGAGAGAATAATATTTTATTTGAAAGTAACTCTGTATGTCTGTTTGTCTGTTACGTATTCACGCCTAAACCGCTGAACCGATCGTTATGAAATTTAGCAGAGATATGGGATATGGAGAAGGACATAGGCTACTTTTTTATGCGATAACGGAAATCTACGCGGGCGGAGCCGCTTGCAAAAGCTAGTAGAAAATAAAATAAAAGATAGGTTAAATAAAATGAAGTTACTTAATGTAAATTACTGTTGCCATACGATATCTTCCAAAAAAACATCACTGATAAAAATAAAAGAACCCATAAAATAAAATATAAAATTCATACCTTATCTTACTTTACAGAAAATTCTAAGTAAGTGGACTCGGAACGTCAATAAGACAAAAAATAAAGCGAAAATGTCTTTGAAATACTAGTCGTTTAGAAATGTTAGAAGCCTTTGAGTCAAGATCAGATCTCAGGATGCTCTACTAGCGAGTATGATTAAAATATAGAAATTCGTATAAGGTATGAACGGACTAAACTACACTCAATGGATATAACGACACGCCGCGCCCTATCAACAATATAGGATCTTCAAATACGCTACATTCCAGCAGAGCAGTTTAAGAATTGTCATCATAAGGGATAAGATTAACTCAAACTCAAACTCTTTATTGCATTCATGTGTACAATTAGTTGTTACATAATAATATAAGTAAGTTCCAACATGAAACCCGGTTAGGGCACGGCAACATAATAATGGTAATAAACTGAACAAAACAAGCATCCTGGGCCTTAAGTCTGCTATTACAATAGTGTCAGAATGGTCTCTTCATTGTGAGTTTTTGACAGATTTGCCATACAAACACTGTCAAATACGAGACCATTCTGACACTATTATAATAGCAGACTTGAGGCCCAGTGAGTAGGTATACTAGATTGCAAGTTTGATGAACAAATATAATTATTATCGATAATATACTAGTAAGTATTTGTTATATGTGGTTATTTTAATTAGGTAATATCATGAAGTTATTAAATTATTTTATTTATGTAGGGATATTAATTATTATATTTCATTAATTTGTATTAATTATCATATTCTTTTATTTTTTATTATTAGTATTATTTTATTTTTCTCTTGGATTGAGTGTTAAGTATCTTATTGTTCATTAAACTAATATACATAATGGATTCACAAAATTGATGATAATACTGGTAAAAAGTACACATGACCAGGGGGCCAAGTCTACTAATGTACAAACGTTGCAATGGTCTCTTCATTGTGAGATTTTGACAGATTTGCTATACAAACACTGTCAAATACTCACAATGGCGAGACCATTGCAACGTTTGTAAATTAGTAGACTTAGGCCCCTGTTTTACACGGAAATATTTTACTATTAAAGGATGTGGATAAAAATCTGTTTCATAAATCAACTATATTGACGTAATTATCCTTGCAAATTGGTTGAAATAAATTTTATTTTTAAATGGAGGATCGTTTATTTTTATTATTTCATTTGTTTTTAGGGTTCCGTACCCAAAGGGTAAAAGGGACCCTATTACTAAGACTCCGCTATCCGTCTGTCTGTTTGTCTGTCCGTCTGTCACCAGGCTATATCTCATGAACCGTGATAGACAGTTGAAATTTTTACAGATGATGTACTTCTAATGCCGCTATAACAACAAATAATAAAAAACAGAATAAAATAAATATTTAAGGGGCGAGCAAAAAATACGACAAACGTGATTTTTTGCTCGTTTTTGCTCGATATTGATAACGGCAACAAGTAGACTCTTGAAATATTCACAGAATGTTTAACTGTATATTCAGTTTAAAAATAAACAATTAAATTAAAATAAAACAAATATTTAAGGGGAATCCCATACAACAAACGTGATTTTTTTGCCGTTTTTATAGATAACTAGCTTTTGCCCGCGGCTCCGCCCGCATGGATGTTGGTTATCGCGTAAAAAAGTAGCCTATACCCCTGCCGAATTTCATGACGATCGATTCAGCGGTTTAGGTGTGAAAACGTAACATACAGACAGACAGACAGACAGAGTTACTTTCACATTTATAATACTAGCTTTTGCCCGCAGCTCCGCCCGCGTGGATGTCGATTATCGCGTAAAAAAGTAGCCTATGTCCTTCTCCGTATTCCAGGCTATATCTCTGCCAAATTTCATGACGATCGGTTCAGCGGTTTAGGTGTGAAAACGTAACATACAGACGGACAGACAGAGTTACTTTCACATTTATAATATTAGTATGGATGGTACGAAACCCTTCGTGCGCGAGTCTGACTCGCACTTGGCCGGTTTCTACTTTAAGTGAATTCATGGAATATAAAAAAAACTGTCAAAATTCTAATCCTACATTGTTGATAGGGCGTATCGATAAAAGCTCTAAATATTTGAGTTGTACAGTGGCTAGCACATCAAGCTACTCGAAACTGACAAATTTCTCCAAACGATTTTAAACTTTAAAACATTGTTGATTAAGTTCAAAACCGAACGAGAAACTTCGACAGTTTGTGGTAACTTGATGTGCTGGCCATATTTATCTACGTACTACAGGTACCACTATATTTTTATCAATTTATTGCTGATACGGTAAGATAAACGCTCTAATCTTGATTTATTGCACATTGATCTCGCAATTTATTACGCCACCAGCCAGGGATTATAATGCAAAGTCCGCTCATAAATTATACGAGAAAGAAGTTTGAGTGTTTATCTCTTTTGGTGCCGCTGAGAAAATAGTTCCCAAGACTGAACGTCGAACTTCATGAATACAGATTAACTGACACGAATCATAGACGCGGCTAAGTGAATAACCAAAAAGCTTAGTCTGTGGTAGTAATTAAAGCGAGCGAGGCGAGGACGTCTAACCCTAGTTAGAATTACAAATCCCTGATTAAACTGCGGCTTGTTAAGCCACGCGTTGTCAAGTTATTGTAACAGGCGATGGACAATTTGACACGCGCCAGAAATTACTTAAACTTTGAAAACTGCCATTTTGTAACAGCGGTTGATATTTTTTTGTTGGATAATTGATAATACACATGTTATTTACCTATATTTATTTATTGTAAACATACTTTAGCCAAATCGTTTATTTTATTCACACCTACGACTTATAGGGGTTTATTCATAAACCTTGCTTAAAGTTAAGTGACGTTCAAACGTCAAAAATGTATGGTTAAACAGTCGCTAATCATTACTTAACTTTAAGCAGCGTTTATAAATAAACCCCTAAATAGTTATTTATGCAACTGTTATTTATTAAGGGGTACCAAAACACGAATCGCCTCGTGTGATAATAGTATCACATGAGTGTTTTAATACCTAATTATGTACAGTTGCATACAAGACTTTATCTACACCCATGCTATGTACTCTTTGATATTTTCCAAATCATGAAATCTTGGTACGCCTTTTCATAATGTTTTCTCGACTTTTCTGGTAATCATTGGTTAGAAATGTCCTTTGCTGCATTAGAAATATCTGGTGGTGTGCTATCAAAGCTTGTATCACTCATTTTTGTAAACAAAATACATACATTTTTGCAATACTAATATCGAATATAAATGGCGGGATGCGACGTGAACTCGAATAACCTATAAGTTTTTTTTTTTAATTTCGGCGCTCTGGTAGTAAAACGCGCGTGCATGATGATGTTCTTTTTTCGAAATTCATAAATGTGGCTGTTTGATGAGTAAGGGATCGAAAATGCAAAGGAGTTGCATAATGAAATTTGGTACAACATTATAACACACTCCTTTGGATGATATTATGGTTACTATGACACCGGTTGTTTTAATGTTGGCAATAAGCTAACTGTTTCAGAAACTTTTATAGAGGATTTATAGCATGGGTGTAGATAAATATAATAAGATTATTCATTTATACATTAATACATATAACTATATAAATAATCAAGTACCTAATGTAAACACAACAACAGCAAGCAACACATCAACGAACACTAACTTTTCCTAATGCTAAACTTACTCTATAATATTACATAATTTATTTTGCACGTGTACTTACATAATACGCGCATCACTGTCACAATTATACAACACCGATTTATCTCGTCTACCCGACCTCCGTATACCACTGCAAGGATCCAGCAGAATACCACGGTCAGGTAGGTATATTTGCCTGACACATGCTGAGCTGTACTCCCATTTGGTGCAACCTTGAGACACACACCACACCATGTATATTTGTTATCTGATTGTATTATTATGTCATAGTGTCACTCTATTTCTTTATGAATGTTTTTCTTTTTGTATATTGGCACCTTGTTAGGGTTCCGTAGTCAACAAGGAACCCATATAGTTTCGCCATGTCCGTCCGTCTGTCCGTCCTCAGCTTAGCTCAGAGACTCTTAGTACTAGAAAGCTATAATTTGGCATGGATATACATATTAATCACGCCAATAATGTGGTAAAATAAAATCATGAAAAAAATAGTTATTTAGGGTACCTCCTGTACATGTAAAGTGGGGATGTTTTTTTTTTCGCCTACCCTATGATGTGGGGTATTGTTGGATGGGTCTTTGAAAAATATTGCAGGTTTGTGAAAACAATTTTTCGATTAAGGAATCCGTTTCTGAAATATTAGGCTGTAAGTGCTAATTTTTTTAGAGTTAAGTGTCCCCCCCCCTGCCAGCTAAATGGTTGTACTTGGATATGTAAAAAAAATCACAGTAGTAGTATATATAATGAAGTTAAAAGAAAAACTATCACAGCTAAGTAGGCATCGCAAGTTACCGAGTAATAGTCAACCAACTTACATTTACACTTGAAAAACATGTTCTCCCATACATTCCGTATGGAAGAACATGTTTTTCAATTACGATGTTAAGTTTGTTCTTGGAACAAATTCATACCAACTACGGAACCCTTCATTGTGCGTGGTCCGACACGCACTTGGCTGGTTTTTAGAATGTCTCGTTAATTTTTCCTCACGATCGATGCGCGACATGTCGCAACAATGTGCTCCTGCCTACCTACGCCTACCTACTTGATTGATGGTGTTTGGTGAGAATATATCTCATTATTTAGAAGAACTTGCTGTTTTCCTTTACCACAAGATCCACGCTCCATGGTAGGGAAAGGCAACATTTGTATAATCTATCTTACTATCTCATTTTGTTTGCCAAGCACTATACTCCATTTACTATAGCATTAGACAAATAACGGCTAAATAACGACAGCTATTGTGTAATATTGTTGAAATTACTGCACTTTAGAGTTATTTTTTTAATGTAACTGGTAAATAGATTACAGTGCTTTGTATTTATCGTAAAATAACGGAGTTTATTAAACGTTTACATCGAAATAACGAAAGGGTGAAAACAGTTATTTGTCTAATGTTATATTAAATGGAGTATAGTCTGGTTAGGTGTAATTAATAATCATGGAGTCATCAATTCGGCGCTAGCCTAGCCGCCTTTATAGGTGGTATAACATTAGCGTACAAGGCTCGCACGCAATTACTGGATATACAGGGCTATTGCTAAAACACTAAAAACCTTGCAGGACTGATACTCATCATAAACAACAATTTTTGTTCTATGACTTTTTACGAAACATATGTATGTTATCAATAGTATTTTATATTGCACTAGCTGACCCGACAGACTTCGTTCTGTCAAAAACTATTTGACTGTGGCAGTTTGTCTACGCGCAAAGGAAATATAGTATTAACTTCACTACTCTACTCTACCCTACCCTACCTACCTACCCTACCCTACCCTACCCTACCTACCTACCTATCTACCTACCCTACCCTACCCTACCTACCCTACCCTACCCTACCTACCCTACCTACCTACCTATCCTGCCCTACCCTACCTACCTACCTACCTACCTACCCTACCTACCCTACCTACCTACCCTACCTACCCTACCCTACCTACCCTACCCTACCTACCCTACATATCCTACCCTACCCTACCCTACCTACCGTCCAACCTTCTCCTGATAATAACAAACACAACAAAAAAATAATTAGCGAAATCGGTCCAGCTGTTCACTAATAGTTTTTTTTTTTCCATATTATTTAAACCTTCCCTGGTCTACGACAAACATTTCAAAACCAAAATCAGCTAAATCGGCCCAGCCGTTCTCGAGTTTTAGCGAGACTAACGAACAGCAATTGATTTGTATATAATATAGATTTAATGTGTGTCTATTATTTCTAAAACCATCTGTTCAAAAGCCATGAACCTGAATAACAGGTAATTTCCTTAATTAAACTATTACTAGACACTCCGTAAGAGTACAGAGTCTACGCATAATACATTTACCAAAAATAAACTTGCAAGATTTCCTGTTTCTATAAATAAATAAAAAACATTTATTTCAGGTCCTTGACCCATACTTATTAAATCCAAAAACAATAAACAATTTTATCAATTTTATAAGTAATACCTAATCGTTGTAAAAGTTCATTTTAAGACGCAAAAACATGAGTTAGAAAAAAAAATCTGATCAATTAAATTATGTAATGTCAAAAGTACAAAGCAAAATAAAAATTATAATAATTAAATAGGACAAAGAATTAAAATCAGTAAATGAAGTTAAGTCACAAGCAAATATTATAACAATGATGATCATGACAATGTAATTAGAGCGTTGAATTTAAATATTTTCATTTTTGTATGAAAGTCTGATGTATTAAAATCTGATGAATTTTTAAAAGTTATAGAACAAAAGTTGTTGTTTATGGTGTTAGTAATATAGTCCTGGGAGGTTGTGTTTTACCAATAACCATAACTAGAGAAGCAAACCTCATTAAAATGTGTCAAAAAAGTGTAACCAGTATTTAAACGCGACGACTAAGCTTTGAAACCACTAAACGTTTAAAAGTAATAAGATAATGGTGCCGATTCCCTTGTTCACAAACTAAACTAAATTTAAGTTCAGTGCATCTTTTTCTTTCTATTTCATTAAGAAAAGGACAGAAGACAAATTTTAGTTTAGTCCTGTCAAATTAATCAGCGCTTGACGTAAATTGACGTAATTTTAGTTGGCAAGTTTTTAATCACGTCTAAACTTGTATGGAGTAGTGACAGGCGCTGATTAATTTGACAGGACTAAACTAAAATTCATCTTCTGTCCTTTTCTTAATGAAATAGAAAGAAAAAGACGCACAGAACTTAAATTTAGTTTAGTTTGTGAACAAGGGAACCGGCACCACTTTAAGTAATATAGGTACATATTATATGTAGTAGGTACACTCATAAACGTAGCAAACATAATTGATTCTAATTTGTATGCAGATCACGTTATGAAAAATTTACTTTAATGAAAGCCAAAATTGTGCTTTGCTGAGTAATAGACTAATAACAAAGAAACGCTGTTTCAGTAAATTACAGGCCGAAATTAAAGTCAGGTACCTTCATCTTTTTGCGTGAAATTCGGATTGAAATTCTTTGTCAACGAGCGGTCTCAATTTTTATAGAATCAATACAAAATGGAGGCTGTGATTCTGTGATCTGAAGGCAGGTCGTTATTACCGCAAGGTGCACAATATTGTTCCGCCGCTGACAATACGCCGCGCCGCGCTCTCAATTGTGTTCTGTGTACACACAAGGGGAACCACATCCATTTGGCAGTTGTGTATTCCAGCACTAATGGAACCGTATTGTTATGCAGTCAACGGAAATACATATATATTTATTCCTGTCAACTCGGAAATGAAAGAGTTCTTTGGACGCCTTATGGACGAGTCCTTTTGCTCTCCGTTGTCGACTCTTGATTTGTTGCTTATTATTGCGACCCTTTTTTCAATTTTTCTGATCAAAACATACTTATAGGTTAATATAACAGTAATAAGAAAAGTTGAGACTTGGGATATTGTCATAAAAGGGAAAAGATGGAATCTCACATTAATAATTACAAGTTGCAATTAATTTCCAAAATGTATTGTTTTGGTTACAAAGTAGAAGCAACACAAAATAAAATCCATCGCAAAATAATTTTCTCGACACCACTTCTCCTACGACAACCATACGAAAAAGAACATGAAAATCAAATCAAATCAAAAATGTTTATTTGTTAGGTTATGGTACAATAGATGTTACAAATATTGGTTCCATAGTCCATACTGCCATAGTATGGCGTACAAATATTTCCAAAAACAAAACTTTTTATTACTAATCTTGGTATTAATAATTATGAATAATAATGAATTAGAGAATAAAATATGAATTTATGATAGTTAATTAATTGTATTGTAGTAATAATAATAATTAATAATGAAATTATGTCGTTTTTTCATGAAGTGGATTAAAGGTTATATTTACTTTATTATATTATCAATGATTTATCCTCTAAGTATTCTTGAACACTGTAATTTTTTTTTTTTCTAATAATAGTATGAACAGCAATGGCAAATCTTGAGTACAATTTGGCAAATGGTTATATTTTTTTGATTGCCATGCAATAAGCATTTCTTTTAAATAGCATGCGTTTTATTTGGGGTAAATTCAATTTGTCTAATCAAATCAAATCAATCAAAGTGAATAATCAAGTTCAAGGGAGTTATCCATCAAAATACATAACCATCAAAATGATCCCCTTTATCTTAAATCAATTTCTGAACAAAAACCCGCAAGCTCAGTAATAAATGTCCCCGCCGTCGATTCAAGAAAATCAGCATGTTGAAAAGTCTAAACACTTTATCGGAAAATGCTGTGGCACGATGTGCATACGTATGACGGCTGTAGTCTGTAGGTTTGTGATTGTACGCCGCGGCTGATATTCTATCCACGTCGGCAATCTCTTTTACGAGGCAGAGTCACGGCGACGGAATCTTAATGGCGTACCTATTCAATATGTAGTTGGTAAATATAGTTGAGGAATGTATTGCGAATCAATATACATATGAAAGGTAACGATGTCTGTAATGGAGAAGTTACAGGTGGGTTCCAGATGAAACAGTCTATGATATAAAAAAGTCTTAGATACGGTCAAAGAATGAAAGCAGGGTTTCAAACAGAGTCCTTTCCCACTGTTTCAAAAATGGTGGAAATATATAGTTGGAAACTAAAAACAAAAAACGAGCGAGGCTTAAAGTAGGCATATGATGTGTAACATCTGTCAATTAACATTATATCCTGAAAAAAATTACGAACGATTCATCTGATACAACAGGAAAACAACACCTATGATTAAAAAATCGAAATTTTTCGCAGCCGCCATCTTGGATTTCCATTTTGACCTCACTATCGGCTCTAGCACCCTCGAAAACCACGAGAACGACACCCATGATGAAATATTTGAACATTTTCGTAGCCGCCATCTTGGATTTTCATTATGACCTCACTATCGGCTCAAGCGCCCTCAAAAACCGTAAAAACGACAGCCATGATCAAAAAATTGAAAATTTTCGCAGCCGCCATCTTGGAGTTTAATTTAAAGGTGGTAAAACCACATTTTTGTTTTGACGGCATTTAAAATGGGTTTGGTACCATGTGACGGCTAACTCTACCACCGCGTGCACTCCTTGGTCAAATCAAAAAGCACGCGCTTCCCCGGCTTCCTGTTACACACTTCCGTCCCTTTTCATGAAATCACTCCCACAGATTGCAGGAAAACGAGAGGAAAGATGTTATACATCAAGAAGGTGCAAACAAAAACTTACCTTATGGTGCTTAACATTTTCATTCCTTTACTGTACACACGGCCACAAATCAAGCCATATGTTTCCAGTTTAGGCTGATCACGCATTGTATAGGATTTCCGTACAGTGAGAGGTCAGCTTATACTGGAAATGTATAGCTTGATTTGTGGCCGTGCATACGTTACTAGGCATCGGCTGAAACGCGTTTTATCGCAAATATACTTAGATCGTAAATTAGCAATTCATAAAATGTATGTATGATGGCACCCTAAAATTACACGTGTTCAGTTAAAACCAATGTTCATGGAAATCTGCACTCTGCACCTGTCAAAATAAAAGCCATTGTAAGTATGTTACCCAATTACTCCGCTGTACCAGCGCATATGCTAATCATAAGTACGGGTATAATAGTTTGCGCGAGGGATCGCCCTCTAACGTCGCCGGTTCAAAGACCCCATATCAAAATTAAAATGTCAAGTGAAATCGATGCCGGATACATGGCGGCTTCAGAATTGCGTCTCATATAACCAGTATTCGTTAGGCGGGTGATGGATGACGTTCGGTATGGTTCGTGCGTCATCGTATGGTCTGTCACGACCCTAAATTGGACAATCACTCAGTCAGTCTCAATCTCGTGATACATGTCGGTGTCTAATACACCCCTATCTTTTATCATTTTTATCTCGCCTCCATTTGTCCTAAGTGATAAATCTAGATATACGAACGGCCAATTCATTGGTCTCTAGTTCCACGCACAGTACGCACGCATTTGAAAAATGAAACCTATTGTTAGTTGAAAATAATCATCCATTTATATTCATCCGAACAAATGGTGACAGGTTATAAAGTTAATTCAAGTTAAAATGCTTTATACGCGGGTTAATAAAAAAAAATTGACAAAAAAAAAATGTGTCTTTGGATCTGTATTTTAGTTTTTTGCCACCGACTTCCGAAATTAAAGTTATTTTTCATTTTTTTGTGTTTTTTTTGGCAAATAGTTTTTATTTCTCGCTTTTTAGTGAGTCTGTTTTCCCGATGCAGGGACATTATTTGTTGAAGAGTTCTCCTGGTATTTCACCATTCGCATTGTGACGAGCATAAATTGCTTGGCAACCAAATTAAAGCAATCGAATCGCAACCCGTGAAATACTTCTTATTGAGTGGTTCCGGTGGCCATCTGTGGTCTTCATCATCAGTTTCACTTCACCAAATGGTGTTTTCCGAGAGCAAATGGACGAGTTACTATAAAAACTACCCAAATCGCTATAGGTATGCCTATAATATTTGAAGAGTTCCTTCGATTTCTCCAGGATCCCATAACCAGATCCTAACCTGATTACAATGGGACCACCTGGAAAGTATACCCATTCAAACACAAAAAAAATCAAATCGATCTAGCCGTCTTCAAATAAACTAAACAATAAAAAAAAGATACCGGCGTACTGGGAACCTTCTCCTTTTTTTGAAGTCGGTTAAAAATAGATGCCAGTCCACTCCTCACCCTTTTATAAATCCCACTATAACTTCACCAATGCGATATTTCATTCCATAAACTTTGTAAACTAGCAACGACAATGCCTAAAAGCACTTAGATATCGCTTCTGTTGGCTGTTGCCAGGGTTGCAACTTTACGACCCTCATTCCATTAGACACAGAGTTTAGATACAAAGTAGAACTGACTTTATGAACTAGGCGAGCTAAACCTTCGTTAAGCCGGCTGCTGTTTTAATGTGAGCATTAAGGTTACAAGATAGGATTTAATTTAACCGGTAACGTTGCCACTGTGTGTCAGGCGCGTGTATGGAGCGGAGTCGCGAATGTCGTGATTAACTTAATAGACGTCGCTGTACATGCCGCGGTGGGAATTACTGCGTGTAGACACATGAATAACTACCAACGCTTTGTTTTAATTAGACGGTACCTAGTAACGAAGTCGAGGTGTCACAAAGGTATTTTTCCGTTAAACTCAGATTATCACTGTTTAAGGGGGAAGCGTCGACACAGGGTAGCCCGCAAATTAAAATTTTCTTAGGTTTTTTGCAATTTGCAGGTCAGTATCAGGTTGTATGTTGATCTAAATATTTATTTATTTAAAAAATACATACAACTACATATCATCACAGGCGTACCTATTACAATAGTGTAGTTATAGTTATAATAGCTTAACATTTTTATTATATCATTATAAACACCAAGAGCAATTTTACAAAATTCGGCCGGTGTGAATTCACTCATAGTACAATTGAAGCAGTCAATCTGTTGTAAAACATTGAGTGCATTCAGGGCGTGCGTCAGCGGCGCATGCTGCAGCAGGATGGTGCGAGCGGGCGGCACCCACAGCAGCAGCGGCCGCCTCCATCGTCCCACGTGCCCATCAGGTACACACAACCCAACCGTGCGTAAGACCCCTGGGTTGTGTATTTTACCATCATCATCATTCATCATTTCAGCCGAAAGACGTCCACTGCTATCCAGCAGTGGACGTCTTTCAGCTGAAATGCCTCCCCCATTTGGGGGGGGTTTGCCATAATGGCCACGCTTGGCAGGTGGGTTGGCGATCGCAGTATAGTGTTAAAAATGCATAGAGAACGCTGCTGTCCATTCTCTATTAAGTCCCTTAGTCTTAGGCATATTTTACCATGCATAATCTTATGTAAATGGCGAGACCTACTTCCCTTCTTACTTCCAGTTTATTATAGCCTACCATGCCCAGCACAAATAGAGTAGGATACAAAAGTGGATACCCTGGATACACATCCTACTGCTTTAAGTACAGGAATCTCACAAAGTTCTGGATACGTTCTAGCATTCGTTTATACTTGGCTTCATGTGGCGACCAGACGACAGCATTGCATTCCATATGACTTTTTACAAGCGCATCGTACAATAAATATGATTCGCGGCTGTATCAAATATATTATTTATTTCTATAATTATAATCATAAAAATCATCAATACAACATCGATAACATCATAGTTCATATAATCTTGATTGGATGACAATTTTTTTTTTTTTTCGCAGGGTACCCTGACGCTTCCCCCTTAAGTACCTATAACATGTTTCTAAATCTCCCTTTCATATTTCAAATATCGTAACTTACTGTAATTAAAATAAATACCTTAATGCGCCCTTCTAAATGTAAAAGATAGTTAAGTCTTTTCAATAAAAGGGACAAGAAAAGCGTGGCTAATAAATTAAGATTTATTAGAGTAGAGACAAATATTGTACCTAAGAGCTGAAAGGATACTTTTACTTTTAAATTATGTGTTCTCACTTGTCTAAAATATGATATAGTCAACTAAAGGGAAGATTGATGTAGGTACTGATTTCAAAATTATTGAATAGGTTCATAACCCAAGAAATATACAAAATTTTATAAAAAGATTTCTATACAATAAAATAAACTTATTCATTTGCTTATTCATCATATTTAATCCTCTTAAAATATTCAGTTTTATTTATAACATAATATAGTTGCAATTGTACAAATGAGCTTTATTTTACGTAAAATATGAAAGCTCTTAGTCAATAGAAATAAGTTTATTACAAACATTATAATATTGCGACTGAGAAATGATAGACTTACTTGAATATAACAGCAAAGAAACTGCTTCTATTGATATTAACTACTAGTCATTAGCTTTAATTCAAACAGATAGTCTCTTGAATTTTCTTATTCAAAAGCACAAGTAAGCACTTATGACGAGCGGTGGAAAAATCAGCATGAATTTCAATATGAACTTTTTACAATGCCAATATTAGTTAATACTTTTTTGTATAATCTTGTTCAAGTAGTGTTTGCATATTGGAAAATGGCAAAAAAGAAAAAGGATGAAAACGTACTGTTTTACCTACTATTCTTTCTACGTCTAGACACACAAACGAAAAGTAAAGAGCTGTGCCATTCGATCAATAATAAAGAAAGTAATATAAAGAAAATTGTTATAAGCAATTTTCTTTATATTACTTTCTTTATATCATTGGTTTGTTAGTCCGTAAGCCTTCTTTAAAAAAAAAAAAAAAAAAAAAAAAAAAAATAATAATCCGACAATTATTTGTCGGATTATTATTGATCCTTATGGGCCTACTATCCTTATGATTCTATGGCCTACTGGCCCTTATGGGCCAGGGTTTATTTAAAATAGATACCTTATTATTGCTGAATTCGGATGCAACTTAACAGTACCAAATCAACTTCAAGATAATGTAAGCAGTAGATAGGAATGTACTTCTATTAATAAAGCGAACTTGCGATGAACTTAGTTTCATAACAAGCAGAATCAAAACATTGATTACATTTGCAAATTCAGCAGAGGGAGTTTCTGTGACGTCTGGACCAAACTCAACTCTTGAATAACTTACATCTATAACTGGCGCGCAGAATATTTTAAGAATCACGATTATATCTTCGACGATGCCCAAAGCCGAGGTTCGTACCCCACAGGGGGTGCCCTTAGCGTGCAGTCGCTTAGGCTTTAAGTTCACTTAAGGCAGCCACAGGAAAGTCCGGTTAAGGAGTCACAACCTCTCAAGGTCACCCAACGAAACGAAAAATTAAAAAAAATAATACATATAGGTATTACAATAAGTATTATAGTTATTCCTACTGGTTCAACTAAAGTCAGCTAAGTTGTCATCGCAGTCGGCAATGACCACATGGGCTAGATATTTTAAAGTTTAAGTTAAAACTGGGAATTCGCCGCGTAATCCTCTAGTTCCTTATATATCTTATTATAAGTTTCCGTTTTAGTATGTTTCACGTTGCAGTACGCTGTACGGGTAATTTTCTCTCATCTAAGCCACGGGAGCGAAATTATAATTAAAACTTTAATCACGTCGACCTAAGTTAGGTATATGCACTGATACTAAACTCATTGCAACTTTATTAAACTTATAATCACTGTACACATTCAGCTATTAACTTTATTAAAACTACTAGCTTTTGCCCGCGGCTCCGCCCGCATGTATATCGGTTATCGCGTAAAAAGTAGCCTATGTCCTTCTCCATATCCCAGGCTATATCTCTGCCAAATTTCATGACGATCGGTTCAGCGGTTTAGGCGTGAAAACGTAACATACAGACAGACAGACAGAGTTACTTTCACATTTATAATATTAGTATGGATATGGATAGTCGTACCATTTTCTTGGCTTTATTAAACCTCGTTAAAATCTTGTAGTTGTCCCTTCTAGCTTAAATAAAAAGTGAAAATGGACGCTTCCGCTCAAAAGTGGAATTACGCTTTAATTTTGATCTTGGAAGTAACAAAGGCAGGTCGCAAATGGCGCGTAACCGCCGTTAATTGCAGTTAATTGACGGGTGCAAATGAGCCGCCGCCGTCGACACAATAGAGCGTGCCCGCCTGTCGCCGCCCCCATAACTTTTCTACGAGGCCCGAGGCCCGACGGCGAGCCGGCCAGCTTCCTATTCAATCTCTACGATAAATATACAGATTTAAAAATCTAAATAGACGCCAATTTCTTTGAAATAACAATTAGTATTTGACGAGTATTATTTCCATCGCATTTTCTTTCAAAATAAATAACTTTTACACATAAAAATCTGAGAAACATACGCTACAAGATGTCTTGTCATTTAAAATGGTGTTGAAAAAATTATGTGGAGTCCTTTTATCTGTCACTCATGTTATTTTTACGCCTGTACTTTATAGTAGCTAATAACCTCTATGGGAAAGTCGATATCGTATGAATAGCAAGGTCGCGACCTCAAATTTACTCGTAAGTTTCTTTATCAACCTTCCCATATCAAGCAAGGTGAGGCTTCAGGCGGAAATAATAGCAGCTCACACGCAACCCTCACATTTGGGGAGGTACCTCATGTACCTCCATACCCTCTTGAAATCAGGAAGCGATGATGGAGTCCAGAAATCTTGTTAATATTTCGACGTCCTCCAACCATAATGGTTCAGCCTCGTGAACACGAACACGTAATGAAGGCTAATGACTTCCGATATTATTGTAATGTAATCACTTGAGGATTAACGAACCGTTTTTTGACTTACGACTACTCGTATTATACAAATATATTGTAAATAGGCTTGTGGAGGCTTCAGTTAAAAGCTCCCCCGCCTTCCAAACCCATTAATATTTTTCTGCTCGAATATTAATTACTTGCCTATGTATTAGCGCGCGTATTGGCTAAGATATTTAATACGCTCTACCAATATTTAATTAGGTTTTAGAGGTATGAGGAACAGGGTGTAAAGTTCACTCATACTCTATAGTAAAGGGAGGATCCTCCGACCAGACGGGTATTGTGTCTGGTGGGCAGCTGCCCGACGGTTGAAGTCGGGATGTTGTATATATGCTAGTCGCGCGGTAAACTCTGAGAGCGCGATGCAGGATTTGTGACGTCAGGTCTTTGATGCGTAGCTCGCATGTGACGTTGTTGATACCGCCACAAGGTATTACAAAAGGGCCTTTTAAAATGTGGTCCATAAAAAAACTACACTCTGAATTGGACAGGCATGCCTACAGTTAGATCTCCAAGCCTAATCAACGCAGGTATTGATAGTTTTTGTTTAAGATGCTGCCAAATGCTACCAAAATCCCGATGCTAAAGCCTACGAACGTACAAGAAAATTCGCTGAAGAAAACAATTAAACGAGAAACTAAACAACTAACGCAAGCTAATTGTTTAGTTTCGAAGTTTAGTGCTGTGAATTTTCACAACTTTTCAGCAAAGAAATAAAATTCTAGCTAATAAATTTATTGGAAATTCTCACCTTTCAGAATCAAGAACAATAAAAAGAAAAGTTTTACCGGTTACATGCACTGAGCGACTTGGCAACCGATACGTATGAGTATACGTATCGGTTGCCAAGTCGCACAGTGTGCTGAAACAACACAAAAGTAGCCAACAAACTAATCAAACTGTACCGCTGCCTAAAAGGAATAAATCTTATACGTTTATTTATTTGTTCTGTTGGGATTATTTTATATTGCTTGAGTCGAGGGAAAAAGAAACAGGTTTTGAACCAACATAATTTTCTGATCAGCTGAAATAGGCACTAAAGGCTTCGTTAAACTAAGTACCTGGGGCCTTACTTCCGAAAACGATTCGAGTTTGATTTTGATTCTGATTCGAACTCGCTTCTGGGGCTTTACTCCCAACAGCATCGAGTTCTGAATCAATCGAATTGGGTTCGAATTAAATGCCGATCCATACTCTTGAATCCAACACTAGCGCACGATCGTGCGGTGGTTCGAAGCGAAACTAACTTCGGTCAGTTTTAAGTTTTAAATCGAGTTCGGATCAGAAACGAAATCGAATCGCAATCAAAATCAAACTCGAATCGTTTTCGGGAGTAAGGCCCCTGTACCTGTAACTTACTACTTAGTTAGATATTGACAATAACCACAAGTTTGTACCCAAAAGGTTATAGTAAAATATTAGAGGGTGTCTACAAGTCTATTACGGAGACAGCTCTAATTAGGAGAACTAGGGTCGAGGAGCCCGCCGCGCCGGCGCCCCTCGTTGAGACCTCTTATATGACCCGTGTCACTTCGCCTTTCTACCGTCACCTTCCTGCTCCCATATCTTTTGTGTATGCTCACTGCGATAAGGGTAAATCAGACTGGACAATCGGAGAAATAAAAGATTGACGGTCTATACTTACTTAAATGTCTCGCACACTTTCCGAAATAAATATTTATGACTTTCCTATATCTCGAGCTTGATCGTTCTCTGTGCAACTTGCCTTGCACATTTAATTCGTTATGTGTTGCCGGTGTTGTGTTGTTGATTGTGTGTCTTGTGTTACTAACATTAATTATTAGTATATTATTGCAAAGGCCGGAAAATAGACAGTTGCAGGTCGAGTACTAGTATGAAGGCCGAGCCGTAGGCGAGGACTTCACTAATACGAGACAGGCAAACGGAAAGAATGCAGAGAAATAAAACATACTTCTTATATTAGACATTTAATTTAATTAATATTAAAAGTTACATTACTCATATTGGGGCAATTACTAAAAGAAAATGTTATTGATTTCCCGAATACATTTATATGTTTGTTTGTTGAACTTCTGATGAGGTTCGCAGATGGGCATTGGATGTAAGTGGTAGATGGCTGAAGTATGTAAACAACAAATCAAGACGAATTTTCAGCCTTGCCGCCAATTTTCTATATATCATCTGTGCCAAAAGGCAAACGCATTTATGGATATACAGCCACGTGAACGCAATTTGTGCTAAGCAAAGAGACTTACTTTGGTATGTCAAGAATGGTAAAAGAGATCCAATCAAAGCAACACGCCATTTCATACAACATTGCTGGAGCGTTGTAATGTTCCAAATTCAAAAAACGCTCTTGCAATGGATTTGATTTTCTTTGTCCGTAAATTCGATACTTCGCGTGTTCTCTTTTCGAAAATAATGACAACATTTCCATGCATGTTCGAGAAAAAGGTATTTATCACTAACAAGATGGACTATGTTGTTCGTAACTGAATGAATAAATAAGTAAAATATTCTTCTTATATTTTTTCGCAGCAACAGGGAACAGACATTTCGAGAAAATATACCATGAATAGACATAATTCTTCAACACGCCTTGTTACAAAACTGTAGGTATAGGTTAGGTTAGTACGGCTAAGGATAAATAGTCAATTTAAAAACCGCTTTGAAGAAACATGTGAGAGAAAAGGAAAGTGGTATTATATACAAATTTTAGCCATTGGCCACTCCCTCTGAAGTCATGGAATAAGTAAGGAGTTTTCACGTGGAAAATACGTATGCAAAAATACACAACCATTTTATTGCGAAACGCGATCGTCTGAAACTGCACTACAGGAACTAGTTTAATAGGAAAATGCGCAGCATCTTTCAGAAGTAACTTTTTATGCCATGCCATATTCTTGTATTCTATGTGGTCGTATTGACTTTAAAAGTGAATCTTGGTAAGTAGGGATATTTTGCGGAGACCATCAAACTATGTAACATCGACGCTGGTAAAGGACTTTTAATTTTGCTGTGAAAAATCGCTGTTTACGGTAGCGCGCAATGTAACACACGCAAAAGATTGTGCATTTCACGTTATGCATGTCATGACCTTCAAAACATTGTGCATTTCACGTTATGCATGTTATGACCTTCAAAACATTGTGCATTTAACGTTATGCATGTCATGAGCTTCAAAACTTTGTGCATTTCACGTTATGCATGTCATGACCTTCAAAACATTGTGCATTTCACGTTATGCATGTCATGACCTTCAAAACATTGTGCATTTCACGTTATGCATCTCATGACCTTCAAAACATTGTGCATTTCACGTTATGTATGTCATGAGCTTTAATATAACCAGATAATAACCATAATTATCATTTTATCATACCGGGGATGGTTCCCCAGTATAATCCAGTACAAATAAAATTACCACTTGTGCTCCCCGTAATTGACTCTCGGCTTCGTTAAGCATCTATTTAACCGGTTGATATTTCTATGTTTGTATGGGGAAAAGTCTTTTCGCATTATAGTATATATGAACTTGTAATAAAATCTCTTTGGCAATACTATTTGTATCTGGCTGGTTTTGGTATCATTGAAAGTTTAAATTTTAAAGAACATAATTCCAAATTCAAATTAGGAAAATGTGTGATTTTCATTTGTTTTTCGTACTGTCAAGATGAGTGAATCTAATGAAGAAATTCGATACATTTTAAAATTTTACTACAAAAAAGGTAAAAATGCAACGCAAGCAGCGAAAATAATTTGCGATGTTTATGGACCTAGTGCAGTGTCTGTGAGAGTAACACAAATTTGGTTTAAGCGTTTTCAATCCGGAAATTTTGATGTCAAAAATGCACGTCGCTCTGGTCGCCCTATTACGGATAAAATGGATGCCATTTTTGAAAAAGTGGAGCAAGATCGGCATATCAGTAGTTACGACGTAGCTGAAGAACTGGGAATTGACCACAAAACAGTTTTGACACATTTGAAAAAAACTGGGTACACAAAAAAGCTCGATATTTGGGTACCTCACGAGCTCACTGAAAGAAACCTAATGAACCGTGTACTCATTTGTGATTCTTTATTACGACGTAATGAAACCGAACCATTTTTGAAGAAGCTGATAACTGGTGATGAAAAGTGGATCACGTACGACAAGAACGTGTGAAAAAGGTCGTGGTCAAAGGCCGGTCAGGCTTCACAGACTGTGGCGAAACCCGGGTTAACTCGCAACAAGGTGATGCTGTGTGTGTGGTGGGATTGGAAGGGCATTATTCATTATGAGCTGTTACTACCAGGCAGGACCATTGATTCTGAACTCTACTGCGAACAACTGATGAGATTAAAGCAAGAAGTTGAGAGAACGCGGCCGGAATTAATCAACAGAAGGGGTGTGGTTTTTCATGATAACGCTAGACCTCACACATCTTTAGCCACTCAGCAAAAATTAAGAGAGTTTGGCTGGGAGGTGTTAATGCATCCGCCGTATAGTCCTGACCTTGCAACTTCAGATTTCCACCTGTTTCGGTCTCTTCAGAATTCTTTAGGCAGTGTCAGGTTAACATCACGAGAGGACTGCCAAAACCACTTGTCGCGGTATTTTGATCAGAAGTCCCAAAATTTCTATAGCAATGGGATCATGATACCTACAAGATGGTAAAAAGTTATCGAACAAAATGGTACCTACAAACTATAGTTAAATGTAAATAAACTATATTAAAAAATGTTTTGAATTTTCTTAAAAAATGCGAAGAAACTTTTTCTTTCAAACTTAAATAAAATATTTTTTAGGGTTCCGTACCAATATAGTAAAAAGGAACCCTTATGGTGTGACTCAGTCTGTCTGTCCGTCTGTCACAGCTGGATATCTCAAGAACTACTAATGCTATTCACTGTCCTTCAAGATAAAGGATTTTCCTAGTTTGAAGGGCAGGGGTCTTACTCATCTATAATAGCCATACCCATCCCTTATTTAAACAGCACTGATGTTACCTAGGCTAAGTTTTTTGGTAAATAAATGATTACTTACTTACTTACTATCAACTTGAAATTTGAATCGGTTTTAGATGACGTTTACCCAACTATTTTGCAAAAAAGTTTTTTTTTTTTTACAGGGTCTGAACGGTGGGGTCTTTATAATTCGAAGTGGGGCTACTAGTGCATGTAGGGTATCATATAAAAGAGCCCTATTTGACCGTATTGTTTTCGAAATATGACGAAAATTTAAAAAAAATATACCTTATCTCCGAAGTTTGCATAGAGAAAAATCAGATTATTCTATGTGATAGAAGTTTATGTAAAGAATACAGGAAAAATAAAACGATGTCTCTAAATAGCACACTTTTCTAATATTGCAGTTTTAGGTCAGTGCCATCTCTTGACCGATAGTGTAACTAATGTTTTATTTTTATTTATTTTTTTGAGGGTACGGAATCCTCGGTGCGCGAATCCGACTCGCTCTTGACCGGTTATTATGATTCCATCTCGTCCGAAAGAAACCCACTTCTGAATCATTATTTTTAATACTTAAGTAACACCAATTCAACAAGCACTTTTTGTCCCATTTAAAACTTAATGTCCCATAAAAAAGCTTTAACTCCCGATAAACAAAAAAAAAGAACAAGCTTGCTATAAAACAAGAAACGTCCTTACAAGTTAAAAACTGTTTTGTAACTCGCAACAAAATTAATCACAAGAAAAAAATTCTTCAAAAAGCTGGAAACAAACCTTTTGAGTTAAACGAAGCTTATATCCATGAAAACAGAATCAATTACAGTCGGAAGAAGAATGCTAAGAGATTGCGAAACGTCGGGATATACCACACGAGGTGTTAGTTCGAGAAACGAGTGTAATCATAGGCATGGCCGCCCCCGGAGCAGTCGTTCTGCCGAGAATATCGCTGCTGTGGATGCAAGTGGCCAAGTCGACCCAAAAACATCAACCAGGGCCTCAAGTCTGCTATTACAATAGTGTCAGAATGGTCTATCATTGATTTCATAATTGTTGATTTTGACAAGTTTGGTAATCTACTAATATAATGGCGTCATTATTGGATATGCCAGCATTGCCAGCAGTGGGAAACGTGGATTTTAAACCTATAGTTGCAACAATATAGGCAATAAACCACTCTAGATATTTCCTGTAAAGGCCCAGATATATGCCAGTGACCTTGAGTGTTTACCTTGCGTGTTCTGTTCTGAGCTCACGCAACGCGTCGTACGTCCAGCCAGTAATAGGACTCACCCACCCAGGAGCGCTGTCCCAAATAAGACGCATTATTAATTTATTGTACATAAAACAAAAGGTATTTTAATAAAACACGTATACTAAAAGAACAATAATTAAATTATCTTTAAAACGATGAAGGTTTCACAAAAATACGCTTGACAGATTTTGCGTGATTCTCAGTTTTTTATCCGCGTTAGACTTAATTTTACAAATTAATTTCACTATGTAATATAAACATAATCTAAAATATTCACATAGGTATTAAGTTATTAAGAAAATGCTCTAATTCAACATATATTTGTTCCAAATCATTATCACTACTCGTTTAGACGTGATCTTCAGTATAAAATCATTAAAACTCGGTTATCCTCGCCTTAACCCGTGACAGCAATATTCTCGATATGTTACGATGATACAAAAATATTTTATTCGATTTCGTTTTAATCATGTGTGCATGTTTTCATCACGTGTATAAAAAAACCGGACATGTGCGTGTCAAGGGTTCCCTCATCATTCATCATCATTTCAGCTGAAAGACGTCCACTGCTGATCATAGGCCTCCTCCAATTGCGGAGGGTTTTGCCATAATCGCCACGCTTGGCAGGCGGGTTGGCGATCGCAGTATGGTGTTAAAAATGCATAGAGAACGCTGCTGCCCATTCTCTAGTAAGTCCCTTACATAGTCGCCTTTTACGACACCCACGAGAGGAAATGGGGTGGTGCTATTCTTTACGTCCGGCATCACACGGTACAAGGGTTCCCTGGTTGGGATGAATTTATCTCAAGAATAAACATAACATTGTAGGTGAAAAAAATGGTTCCCCATACGTTCCAACTGCAAATTTAAGTTTGTACTCACAATATTGAACTATTCACCAGAACATAGACTGCTTATAGGTTTTCCTGAAATGTATTTATTTATTTAATAATTTATGTACACACATATAAACAGACAAGAAGAAAGGAACAGAAAAATACGTACAAAGGTGATGCTTATTTCTAATGAAATCTTTTCCAGCATACCTGCCTGTATATAATCTATAATCTATATGCATATATAAAAATCAATTGCTCTTCGTTAGTCTCGCTAAAACTCGCGAACGGCTGGGCCGATTTAGCTGATTTTGGTTTTAAAATGTTTGTCGTAGTCCAGAGAAGGTTTAAACGGTGAGAAAATATGGAAAAAAAAAACTATTTGTGAACGGCTGAACCGATTTCGCAAATTATTTTTTTGTTGTGTTTGTTATTATCAGGAGAAGGTTGGATGGTAGGTAGGGTAGGATAGGTAGGGTAGGGTAGGTAGGTAGGTAGGGTAGGTAGGGTAGGGTAGGGTAGGGTAGGTAGGTAGAGTAGGTAGGGTAGGGTAGGGTAGGTAGGTAGGTAGGTAGGTAGGTAGGGTAGGGTAGGTAGGTAGGGTAGGGTAGGTAGGTAGGTAGGGTAGGTAGGTAGGTAGGGTAGGTAGGGTAGGGTAGGGTAGGGTAGGGTAGGGTAGGTAGATAGGATAGGTAGGGTAGGGTAGGTAGGAGGTACGGAACCCAAAAAAGGAGGACGTATAATGCTAGCTAGATACAACTCATGGAAATTTACAATTGCAGTTGAACTGCAAAACTAACAATCCCTACGTATTTCGAAAATTGTATAGAGATTTACCCCAGTGTATTTTATCACAAACGTTATAATAAGTGCATTACATATGCTAACAACGCTTGTTAGCTATCGCAACTTTACAAGAAATGCATACCTACATAGTTAAGGAAAACTCAAGAATAACAAGACCCTCATAGAATATCGTATGACATAACAGGATGTACTTTTCTCGTTCCTCGTCCCTACGTCAACGGACGAACATAAACTATATTGTTTCGGTTAGTTAGTCATGAAACTTGCGTCGTATAAAAAGCGGAAAATGTAGTCTGTTTTTGTCAAGATTTTGGTGGCTCTAGATTGGTATTCATGATATAAAACTCTGTATACTTAATTTAATTGCTCTGATCGGAAAATGCTTTGCATCACTTTTCAGAAAAGGTTATTTGAAAGTGAACAGCGTGCATGAAACTTAACGAATTCATTAATATAGTTTCTTCATTAGGGTCAGGCTGTTATCATTTAAAATATGTTTAAATATTTTATATTTAATAATAATAATAAAGCTACAATAAAACACTTATCCTCGATTTTGTTGATGTTTAAGCAGTTGTCGTTATACGTCAAAGTCAAAGTCAAATCATTTATTTCAAATAGGCACGTAAGATGCACTTTTGAACGTCAAAAATTACATAAATAGTTAATTGACTCTAGTTGCTCCTTCCAAAAGGTAGTTATGTATGGAGAAGAATGGGCAAGAAACTCCATACTTACTCTTTTAAAATGTTAACAATAGTTTGTACAACATCAGCCCTTTTTTCTCGAAGGGCTGGGCAGAGATGGGAGATCAAAATGGGAGAGAGAAACTCCATACTTACTCTTTTAAAATGTTATTTTATTATATTAATTTTATTACAAACGTCGTATTATTCGTCCGCAGCAAAAATCGAATATACACATAGCCTCGAACGTGATTTAATTTTGTGCAACATTAACTTTAACCTTTTTTTTTTTTGGCTGGGAAATTATCAAATAACTTCTCCCGCTCTGGGCGGAGCGGGAGGGCGTGTCAGACTTTTACCACACCAATCGATCGATCGTCAATCGATGCCATCGATGGACGGTAGAATGGATTATTCACCAATTAACGGAGTAGACACCAATCGACCTACGTCGACCATGTCGATCGAAGGCATCAATCGACGATCGATCGATTGGTGCGGCACCCTGTGACACCCCATACTGACTAAAACCCACCCGTGTTCCATCAGTTGCCTGTGTGCCAAGGCCACGGTATCCCTTTCGGAATCAAATCATATCTTATGGGCCTTACAAATAAACACGGAATAAAGTTATAAAAAATGTATGGATAAGCCGAAGTTATTCCTAGCACAACGTTATTACATGTGTATCTGTTTTCTACTTGCTTCATCCAGTTTTTACCGGTTACATCATATTTTATAGATATGTGGCGGCATCTACAACGCCACATGCGAACTACGCATCAAAGACCTGACGTCTAAAATCCTGCATCGCGCAATCAGAGTTTACCGCGCGACTAGAATTAAATACAACATCCCGACGTCAACCGTCGGGCAGTTGCCCACCAGACACGACACCCGTCTCTCAGAATCCTCCTTTTTCCATAGAGTATCAGTGAACTTTACACCCTGTTCCTCTTATCTCTATAAATACTTACTACCCTTGAAATATTTATTTTTTAATCCTACAACCTCTATTGAGTGGTGCAATACTTATTTGATAAATTTCATTTGATAATAATGGATTGTACCGATAAAAGAGCCTGAATAGAACCTATCCAGTATTTTGAAATATTGGAGGACATCTCGATGGCCTCGTTGTGATATTCGTTCGATATCCTCTCGGCGCGAAGTTAGCAGCACATCAATCATCTCTCCCCTCGCCAATTGGTTGACTTCCTTTCTCCTAAATTGGATATGAGCTGCTCGTTTTAATGAAAGCTATATGTTTTCAGTTTAAACATATTAATATATCTAAATATACAGTAACGGATTAACCCTTAATCAAATTAAGCAATTGCCTAGGGCATCACGTCTGGGCACCAGAAGAAGCACAAAACTCACGCACAATTGTATAAAATAATACATGATGATAAAATTGAATCAGCTTTCCCTAATGTGGAAACAGCCCTGCGTATATTTTTATCGGTTATGATTACAAATTGTTGAGCAAAACATTCTTTTTCAAAATTAAAAATACAAAAAAAGGACAAAGATGATACAAAAAAGGCTCGATAATTTATTGATATTATACATAGAGTCCGATATGTTAAAAACGTTAGACCTTAATACTATCTTGCGTGAATTCAATGCCCGAAAAAGCCGCAAGGCGCATTTCAATAAATAAATAAATTATGCTTTGGTTTTTATTGTTGTCGTACCTACTCCACTTCTAAGGTACGTTACATCTCATCATCTTATTTTACAAAAAACTAATGTTTTTAGGCGGTAAAGGTTTAAAGACCGATTCTAGTTGACATACGGATGGGGGGCCCACAGGCGTGGATTGCTTAAGGCATCAAGTAGTCTTAATCCGTCACTGTAAATATATAAAACAAAGTCGGGATATTTACACCATTTATAACTCAAGAACGGCTAGACCGATTTGTATGATCTTTGATTTGTTGGATTTATCTCCGCCCCGAATAGCAGAAAACTATTGAGAGGGCGAATCACGGTCCACTAGCACCACTCATTAAAAAAAATATTATCTCGTGACTGAGAAGGAATTATGAAAAATGGCTCAATAAGGAACCTCGGTAAGTATGTCTAGAATTTTCTATTACCTTTTCAATCTGCCTAGCCTCTTCCCAACTATGTTGGGGTCGGCTTCCAGTTTAACCGGATGCAGCCGAATACCAGTTTTTTACATGGAGCGACTGCCTATCTGACCTCCACAACCCAGTAACTGGGTAACACGATACCCGTTGGTATGACTGGCTGTCAGACTTTTGGGCTTCTGACGACCCGTAACGACTGTCAAAGATCCACGAATGACAGCCGGGACCAACGGCTTAACGTGCTTTGCGAGGCACGGAGGAGGCTCGGTATGTAAAGATGGTCACCCATCCACGGACCAACCCCGGCAAGCGTAGCTTAACCTGGCGGATCGACCCGTGCGGCTGTTATTACTTAGCCACGAGCTCCTCAATAATAATAATCAACAAAATTCGATCTAAGGAAAAGCGGCCACATTCTTCTAGATCGTATTTTGTTGCTTCGTGTCTCAATATGAAACTTTATAAAAGGTATTAGAAAATTTTGGACACACTTACCGAGGTCCTTATTGAGCCGTTTTTCATAATTCCTTCTCAGTCACGAGATAATTTTTTTTTAGAGGAGTAGACCGTGATATGCCCTCTTAAAACATGCGCAAAATTCATTTCTCATACATTTTGTATAGAACGGCTTTTTTGATGATATCTCGAGAACGGATTGACTAATAAAATGAAGTAATAGTGGGGGTAGGCGATGCGATGCCACGGTGTGGATCGGGGGAACAAGAAATTTCACTCGGACGAAGGCGCAGGCAGAAGCTAGTTTTTAGGGTTCCGTACTCAAAGGGTAAAACGGGACCCTAATACTAAGGCTCCGCTGTCCATCCGTCGGTCATCAGGCTGTATCTCATGAACCGTGATAGTTAGACAGTTGAAATTTTCACAGATAATGTATTTCTGTTGCTGCTATAACAACAAATACTAAAAAACAGAAAAAAAAATTTTAAGGGGGCTCCCATACAACAAACGTGATTTTTTTTGCTCGTTTTTTAGGGTAATTACTAAGACTCCGCTGTCCGTCTGTCCATCTGTCTGTCTGTCTGTCTGTCCGTCTGTTACCAGGCTGTATCTCATGAACCGTGAAATAGTTAGAAAGTTGAAATTTTCACAGATGATGTATTTCTGTTGCCGTGACATGATTTTTTTGCCGTTTTTTTAGATAATGGTACGGAACCCTTCGTGCGCGAGTCCAACTCGCACTTAGCCGGCTTTTTTTATAAATCTTGAGGTGTTGTTGCTTTTATTTGCACAATCAGGTAAGCAGGTATCTCGTTGGTCAAATAGACACAAATGAATTTACTGCGCGATGACTGGGTTCGATTCCCATGTTGGGTAATGTGTTATTAGGATTTACATCGGGAATGTCATCAGGCTATAATCTGAATTTATTCTTGGTTCCCCCTATTTCTTGACACTTACAATTTATCTGGCAAAATTTCCATGTAGTGTAGGTATAATACATCTATGCCTATAAGGAAATACAGACAGACACAGATGTTATGACTTGTTCGTTGAGTAGGTAGGTAGACAGAGGTCCACTGATGCAATATCATAATTTCCATGAATGAGATGAATGTCCCATATCAATAGAAAAATTTAGATCAAGATAACATTTGTTTATATTCTTACAAGACATACTGACGTACATTTCAAATATAAATAACCGCTCCCTTAACAAATCTATATAAATATGATGATGAAATAAATAAAATTTAAGTGTCTGTTTGTAAATTCAAAACAGCTTTTTACGAGATGCATATGAAACTATACAAAAAAACTACTGGCACTTAAAAAAAAAGTTTTCTGTCTGTTTGTTCCGGCCAATCTCCGAAACGGCTTAACCGATTACGACGAGACTTTCACTGGCAAGTAGCTCATGTTATAAGGAGTAACTTAGGCTACTGTTCTAGTAATAATATAACATAAATATAATACAATAATATAACATAAATATAATATCACGGCACGGTTGGCGCAGTGGTTAAGCGATTGACTGCTGCGCTGCGTGTCGCGGGTTCGATTCCCGCACGGAACAAATATTTGTATGACCTACAATTAGTTGTTCCGGGTCTGGCTGTTTGTGTATGTGAGTTTAAATGTTTGTAAACGCACCCACAATACAGGAGAAATTCCTAGTGTGGGGCAACGTTTAAAAAAAAAAATATATATATATATAATACTCAGCTAGTAATAATATAACATAAATATAATACAATCAAAACAAAGTAAACTTGAATCGATAAACTCAGCTTTTAGAATTTGTCGTAGATATTTTTATCAAGTTGAGTAGGCACAATGTCTCAGACTTGTCTCGTAATTTTCTTATCGCTTCGTTCGCAAGTAATGCTTTCAGGTTGATTGTATACAGTACAGTCTATTGTGGAATGAAAATGTAAACGTAGAGTGATACTGTTATGTCTACTCGACTCGAATTCATACACAATTCAATCACAACACAATAATGATTGATTTGCAACATTAAATACACCTTAAAACTATTTTAACGCTTTTTTAATTTTAATTCAACACAATCTATATTATTTCACGAGAGAACGTTTGCCGCTGCATAATCGGATTGCCAGGGATTTGTCCACATAAATCGAAACGAGTAGAATGAAACTGGATGTGAGCGACCATTGAAATTGTTTTTAAATTCGGCAAAGCGTTATTTACTTGATAGTTCACGATTAAAATGTGGAAATGTGTTCGATTTATAGAATCTATTGGACAAGCACTTATAATATACTCAGGGGCGTAACTACTGCCGTATCAGCTGTATCAATGATACAGAGCCCCCTAGCTACAGGGGGTCCCCCCATGTATGTTAGCAAAAATAATATACTCAGTGGCGTAGCTATTGCCGTATCAGCCGTATCAATGATAAAGAGCCCCCTAGCTACAGGGGGTCCCCTAATGTATTATATGTTAGCAAAAAATCGTAAGGTAGATATATCTAAAGCTTGAGGTTTTCGCGTGAAAGATGTATAAAAAAGGAAGATAAGGTACTCGCTCCTCAACGAGGACCGCATAAATGATGCCAACCGGCACAATTGATCCTTAGTCACAATCGAACTGACGTTTGTGTAGCACATGTGTAGCACGTTAAGTAAAATTACCGTAATCGTCTAAATAATCAGCAACAATGCCTTCCTGTGTTTTCAAAACGTGCACAAATAATTCACAAACCAAAAACAAGTTCCACGGGATTATTTTCCACTCGTAAGTACATCATAACTTATTTCCTTTAAAATTCTCTTAAAATAATAATAATGGTTTCTAGGTCGCTATTTGTTTCCGAGTTGCTATGGTTTCGTAACAGTGACAATTATTGCTATCTCGTTCCCGCTACAGCATATCTCTCTATTTCGGTTGTTGATGCATGAAGCACGACATCGGGAAATGTATTTGGTGGGTGTGTTTACATGTAATTGTTTCTAGTCCAATAATGTTTACGTGACATTAGAGCGGTGCCATAACATCCTTTTTATATATCAATGGTTAACACTATCTAACTGTCACATAGACAAATAGACCTTGTACGATTATGATGTATATGACGTGCAAGTGACATTCTACCCAAGGGTAAAAAAGCAATTACTAGAAGAATACATAAATGAAATGGATACAGGCCTCTAGCGCTACATGATTGTTATCGAATGGTTCAGATTCATAACAGTTTTATTTGTTGAATACCATCCTGAATAACTAAAAACGTTGATCTATGATAATCTCAATATGTTTGTCTCAAAAATTAAATTTATAAATCATATTCTTACGAAGAAACGAGCATGTTTCATGAGGATGATAAAATCCTCCTTATAATGTAGTGTCGCGTGGATGCTTACCCAGAAATTGACTCCGTGACCCTTCTCCTGCCAGAATAATGGTAATAAACGACGCCATTTATTTCACTGATTATATCGCGAAGAACTCCCGCAAGGCTTGCCTTACTCTATGTACGCGGATTTATCCTTATTTTCTTAGCTTTCTAGGTTCTAGTTAGACAGCGGACAAATGTGCTGTTAGTTTAAACTGCGAACCAACAACATATTTTCATATTTATTTTTCACTAGCGGATACCCAGCGTGTTGATGTTAATAGTACATTACTTACCAAGGGCTGTAAAAGAAATAAAGCCCGAAATCACAGGTATTTGTGACCCGAGCCGCGGGCGAGGGTTGTAAATATGCGATAGAGGTCTTTCTTTTTTACTGCCCGTGGTGAGTACACAATTTTACGTCTTCACCTGGCTACAATGCGAGTTTTACTGTACGCGTAGCGTGCGGTAAAACTCACATTATGGCTAGGTGTGACGTAAAATAAATAATTACCTTCCTCAATACAAAAATAATTTCCAGAATCCGTGTTCTTGCTGACTTTTTTTCTTTTTGCCTGTGTCCTAAGAGCCTGGCCTTGACTTTTGGCGGCGCGGTAAGCGGCGCGGTGTTGGCAAGCGGAGCGTTGTCCATGCCACGTACTGCTCAGTAGCGTTAGCAACAGTTCCGAAATTACTTTGTATATAATCCAAACTACGTACATAATAATCTGTTGACAACTTTTTTATCGGCCTATATTAAGAAGGCGTACAAGGGTCCACTAGCGCCACTCCTTTAAAAAAGTATTGTCTCATGACTTAGAAGGAATTATGAAAAACGGCTCAAATAGGAACCTCGGTAAGTGTGTCTAGAATTTTCTAATACCTTTTAGAAAGTTTCATATTGAAACACGAAGCAACAAAATACGATCTTGAGGAATGTGGCCGCTTTTATTTAGATCGAATTTTGTTGCTTGGTGTCTCAATATCAAATGTTATAAAAGGTATTAGAAAATTCTAGACACCTAATTGAGCCGTTTTTCATAATTCATTCTCAGTCACGAGACAATATTTTTTTTAAACGCCTTTGTACGCCCTCTTAACATATTAGTAGGAACCTGGTAGATACATTTATAAATTATCCGTTTTGATTACCTCTTAATAACATTTTTATATTTATGCTGAGGATGTTTTGACATCCCTAAAGGCGGACGATTTAAAATATCTGTAATAAATGTTTCGGAGTTCATTTACCGCTACGAAATCGTCAAATCGTGAAGCCGCCGCTCGGTCCGCCGCTGTCCATGCAGCTCTGAGTGCATCTCAATCATTCGCCCGTACATTTGTTCAGGCCGCGCGCCGCGCCGCGCCACTCGGCTAAAACCGCTCGCGTTGCCGCTGCGAGCAGCGCCTCGTGGCATGGTTCATATCCATACTAATATTATATCCATACTAATATTATAAATGTGAAAGTAACTCTGTCTGTTTGTCTGTCTGTCTGTATGTTACGTTTTCACGCCTAAACCGCTAAACCGATCGTCATGAAATTTGGCAGAGATATAGCCTAGGATATGGAGACGGACATAGGCTACTTTTTTACGCGATAACCGACATCCACGCGGGCGGAGCCGCGGGCAAAGCTAATATTTTTATATTTTTGATATTACCGCTCGCCGCCCCGGGATTAGCTACCGCCAGTAGCGGCAAGGTCGTGACCATGCCGTAAGGGTCGTAGCGTGATATTAAATAACCTACAACCTTCTTCAAGAATTGGGCTATCAAATAAAATAAAAAAAAACAGAATCCGTTCAGTAGTTTCAAAGTCTATAACGGACATAGGTATATACGAGGCTGTCAGCGCAAAAGCGGCCTGACCCTCAATTAAAGTGGCCTAAGCGGTTTAGGCTACTTTTGCATTATTATCAAAGAAAAATAATAAATTGCAAGAAGAACTTTGGTAACGCCATCTGTTGACGATTGGTTAAACAAGTGATAGGCCGGTTTTGCATTAAATTCTATCATGTTTTAAATAATTATCCGTAGATAAGTCAGATTATCAAAAATTTAGGGTTAGGCCGCTTTTGCGCTGACAGCCTCTTTGTGTTTTATATACATAGATTAAATTATACTTTGTCGTTCACCGGATATTATTATAATCGAAAGTACCAAGCTAGTTTTAGTGTTTTGTTCAAAGTAATTTGTTTTGCATAAGTTTCCTCATTCAAATAAATCTTTTATGCAGAAACAAAACAAACATGTACCCACGACTACGCATATTGTGCGTAGTCGTGGGTACATGTTTGTTTTGTCCATCTGAAGGACTTAGTGCGGAAACCAAACCCTCTAACATAGAACATGTACAGTCGCCGTCAGGTATATTGTAGCAGATAAGGTGACCAAATACATCTGAACAATTTAAAATGTCAATTTGTTCCATACACTACAAGTTACCATTAATATCTGAACATTCATTACTTCATTAATATCTGAGCAGATGCTTGTCAATAATTTCTATACACACAACTAACCAAAAATATCTGAACACTTACAACATCAAGTGTATCTACGCAGAGAAACACTGAGCTTAGCTAATTCGTTACTGCGTGATATAAAGGACGACCAAAAACGACTATCGACTTGACAAAAATAAATTAAATTCCAGGTAACACCCTTTTTGAACACCAAATCGACGACTCCTAAGTATACTGAGTCAACTGTACTTCTAATAATATGAACGTTTTTAACACAGGTAGATAGTAAATGATTTAATTGATTGTAATATCCTAAAAAGTACAATTGACGAAATTTGTTAGTTGACTCAGTATACTTAGGAGCCGTCGAAATGACTGTTCTATATAGGTATAAATACGATGAAAAAGGAATAAAAATTGGATATAAAATCATTTGTTTAGATACAACTGATATTTTATGTTAATGTCAAACTATTGATAGAAATTAGATCTTGGTTTTGTAATGAAATTAAAAATTATTGTAAATATTTTATAAAATGTGACAACATAAGTAAATAAAATATTAGTATTTTGTGTCTGCATTTAATACGTCTAACCGTTTTCGTATGGAAGTGTTCAGATATTTTTGGTTAGTTGTGTGTATAGAAATTATTGACAAGCATCTGCTCAGATATTAATGAAGTAATGAATGTTCAGATATTAATGGTAACTTGTAGTGTATGGAACTTATTGACATTTTAAATTGTTCAGAAGTATTTGGGCACCTTGTCTGCTACAATATATCTGACGGCGACTGTACCCATCAAGAAACGTAATGCTCCTTTAAATAAATGTACTCTGTGACGTAATGTATCAGTTTCAGTAGCCGCAGAACAAAGTTGTAGACTTCCCGTCTCGTAGCCTCGTAGCCTCGTAGAGCTACGCCGCCGTAGCAGAAATGGCAGGTCGCTACAGCCATCAACGAGAGCGAACTTTTGTTCTCCTGTCAGTCATTACACCGAAGTTGAACCGGAGTTGAACTACTTCAGACAGCTGACAGTTTGGTAATGAGTTTGCTAGCTAACACAAAAACTTAAATCACCAAGAAAACGTTTGTATATAAAACAAAAATTCTGTACACGTCGAAATGTGTTGTAATTAACCACGACTACTAAACATTAAGACCTATTACGCACTATCGACTAGTCGCCGGCGACTGTGACTTACTATAGTTTCAATAGGTGTTTACGCACTTGGTCGCCGGTCGCCAGGGCGACTCGACGACTCGCCGCGTTGTAGCGACGTGTAAGCGACTGCCGGTCGCCGGCGACCAATAGGAACTCGGCTTTTTTTTTTTTTGCTTAAAGCTGAAGCAAACAGTTGCTCGCAGTGTAAATGGAAGCATTCACACTGCGAGCAGCTGTCGTAAGGACCGGACGTCGCTCAAAAAAATGGCTCAGGCTTTCGATACCGATAAAATATTGGAAATACAATCCCGAGAAGCTATTTGGCATTTATCGACGAATATTATTTTAAACATTCCTTTTATTTTTATTTATTTATTATCCATTTATTTCGGACAGAATCCATAAATAATCTCCGTTCTTGTAACAAAGGATGTACCCAACACTCTTTATTTTTATTCTTCGTTCTCCTAATTAGTAGCGCTACTACTGCAACTTCTTCGACGTCCATTCTGGGGGCCAAGTCTGCTAATGTACAAACGTTGCAATGGTCTCTTCATTGTGAGTTTTTGACAGATTTGCCATACAAACACTGTCAAATACAATGGTGAGACCATTGCAACGTTTGTAAATTAGTAGACTTAGGCCCCTGCACGAATGTACTTGGAATACTGTCGCTCGGCTTTGTCTCCTGGCCCTAGTTGCCTATGTTTTGGTCGCCGAGGGATCGAGTCGCCGGCGACAAGTCGACAGTGTGTAATGAGCCTAGGGCACACTTTACGCTCCGTTGTTTTGTGAATTATAAAATAGCTATAGCCCGCGGCTTCGCCCGCGTGGCTTTTTCTAAAATAAAAGCCTGAGTTACTGCGTATAACATTAACTATCTGCCAGTGAAAGTCCTGTCAAAATTGGTCCACCGGCACCGGCACCGGCCACTGGTGTACAGACAGACAGACGGGCAGAGAGACAGACAGACAGACAAAACTGTTAATAATTGTTTACTTATAATATACATAATTTATATCCATTTAGTAAAAAGCTGTTACTTTGATATTACGAACAGATACTTCAGCTTTATTTATTTGTATAGATGTACTAGCTTTTGCCCGCGGCTCGGCCCGCGTGAATGTCGGTTATCGCGTAAAAAAGTAGTCTATGTCCTTCTCCATATCCCAGGCTATATCTCTGCTAAATTTCATGACGATCGGTTCAGCGGTTTAGGCGTGAAAACGTAACATTCAAACAGACAGACAGAGTTACTTTCATATTATAATATTAGTATGGATAGATTAAAGTTGCTTTAATAAATCACTGAAAATTATTCTGAGGTACCTAGTCTAATATTGGTTCTATCGAAGCCCTATTAGGTATATCATTGCAAAAGTCTATAATAAAATATTTGAGTAGAATAATTAAGTGGCAGTGTTACCTAATGGCAAAGTAATTTGGGCGCTACGTGCTGTAGAATAATGTGCTCGTCTTGATTTTTAATTAACGGTTCGTTCTGCACGACGGTTTTGTTCTATAACTCGTGTAGACATTAGGGTTTTAACATAATTATATAAATTATGTTATGTCAGTGTCGATGTTTAATAAAGGGATGGTATTTAAAAGTACTTAAATTTTATTTAAAAGTACTCCCATTTCATTTACCTAATTTTGCCTGTGTGCCACCAAATATACTGAATGTGCACCAAAATATAACCTAACCTAACCTAACCTTTAATATTTGGTGCACGATCAGTATTTTTCGGGGAAGAATAAAATTTTAGAAATGCATACATAGATGTACCTTAAGATTTTTGGTGAACACAAAAATATTATCCTTAATAAAGTAGTGAATGGGGAACTCAATTACCTGTTACAATTTTCGGAAAACTTCATCTTTGCTTTTGTCTATTGTGTCAATATTATCTAGCCCCTTATTACCACACTTCATAAATAAAATGTATTAGTACTCCGAACAACCTAAAAAAAACGGTGAAGAGTGAGTCGGACTCGCGCACTGAGGGTTCCGTATCATCAAAAAAAAAAACATTTGTTCCACTATCGGTCAAGAGATGGCTGACCTAAAACTGCTATATTATACTCCATTTATTATAACATTAGACAAATAACTGTTCTCACCCTTTCGTTATTCCAATGTAAACGTTTAATTAACTCCGTTATTTCACGATAAATACAAAGCACTGTAATCTATTTACCATTTACATTAAAAAAATTACTCTAAAGTGCAGTAATTTCAACAATATTACACAATAACTGTCGTTATTTCGCCGGTATTTGTCTAATGCTATAAATGGAGTATAGAAAAAGTATGCTATTTAGAGACATCATTTTATTTTTTCCTGTAATCTTAACATGAACTTCTATCCCATAGAATAATTTCAGATTTTTCTCTATGCAAACTTCGGAGATGAGGGGGAAACGATTTTTTTTTTTTTCGTCAAATGTAGTTAACTAAGCGGTCTAAAAAAAATTAAAACTGTTGGAGAATGTGCAAATAGCACTCTTTCATATGATACCCCACATGGTAGTAGCCCTAAGACACCCGTTCAGACCAAATTGCAAAAAAAATACTTTCTTATTTGCAAAATAGTTGGGCAAACATCATCTAAAACTATTCCAAATTTCAAGTTGATAGCATTTGTAGTTCTTGAGATATCCAGCTGAGACAGACAGACGGTCGGACTGAGTTAAACCATAAGGCGCCTGTTACACGTAAAGTATTTATTGTGTTCCGCCAATAAATACTAATGTATCGTGGTATTTATTGAACGTGTAACTAGCGTACTGATGAATGTCAATATTTAATAATGGATTTCTAGATTTCTTGATTCCGTATTGACGATCTTTCGTAATCTACATCTACACTAATTCTACATCTACACTTCTACACTAATATTATAAAGAGGAAAGATTTGTACCTATTTTTGTATGTTTGTAATGAATAGGCTCAAAAAGTACTGGGCCGATTTAAAAAATTCTTTCACCAATAGAATGCTACATTCTTCCAATTTGACATAGGCTACATTTCATTTTGAAAAATATTAGGGATCCTTGGTAAAATTTGAACAATGTAACCGAAGGTGTAGAAAAATGAGTCTTAAAATGTCTTTCGTCGAATGCGCTGCCGAAACTATTAGCGATAGAACAAAATAATGTACAACAATATTGAAGAACATCATAATGTCTAATAATATTTTTTTAATAAATAAAAATATTTGTGAAAAAAAGTGTTTTATATCCAAATTTCCAAAAATAAATAATTGTCTACCCCGTGCGAAGCCGGGACGGGCTGCTAGTGTGATATATATTGAACGACTAATCTCGCATCAGTATTTATCACGTTTTTTTTTATTTATCAAGTTCTTCAAAGCAAATATCGGGCATTCGAAAATAATTCTCGTAATCATCCATTTCGCCATGTAGTTTCATTTCGGCCATTAACTTCAAATGGGTGTACCTTTCTCTTTGTAGGTTCCAATTTTTTGACCACCGTGTTCTTTTAACTTTTTTTTTAAACCAATTGCGAAAATAATAGCCACACAAGCTTTAATTTTTAGCTGTATGTCCATTTTAACGTTTGTTCAGCAAGAAACCGGACTAAATACTGACGTAATAAATATTGGACGTGTGTCTGGTGTATTAACCCATCAATAAATACAGACGTTTATCAATAAATACTGAAATGACGAATCGCAGTAAATACTTTACGTGTAACAGGCGCCTAAGGGTTCCTTTTTTCCATTTTGGTACGGAACCCTAAAACCAACTTCTTTTCAAATCCAATCTGAAACTTTTATTATTCACACCGAGGAAAAAAATAGTAAAAGCATTTTAATGTCATGTGAATGTGACGCATCTCACCTTTCATTTAAATACGTTAGCTATTCCCGGGATGGAGCGGTGCTTTTACGCGGCAACGTGGAGGATTCATCTGCATTGCAAATGATACCGACATCGATGCATCCCGCGCCGCAACGGTGAAATGTCATAAGTAACTTTACGTAGACTTTTTTGCACTCGTGTTATGAATTATTTATTTAATAATGAAGAGCTCGTGGCTAAGTAATAACAGCCGCACGGGTCGATCCGTCAGGTTAAGCTACGCTTACCGGGGTTGGTCCGTGGATGGGTGACCATCTTTACATACCGAGCCTCCTCCGTGCCTCGGAAAGCACGCTAAGCCGTTGGTCCCGGCTGTCATTCGTGGATCTTTGACAGTCGTTACGGCTCGTCAGAAGCCCAAAAGTCTGACAGCCAGTCTTACCAAGGGGTATCGTGTTACCCAGTTACTGGGTTGTGGAAGTCAGATAGGCAGTCGCTCTATGTAAAATACTGGTATTCAGCTGCATCCGGTTAGACTGGAAGCCGACCCCAACGTATTTGGGAAAAGGCTAGACAGCTACGTTATGAATTATTTATTTCTGTTGATATGAAACCACGTTTTCTTGATTACGCCTACAGTTCATTTTGAAATTAGTTATCATTTAATTGTTCAGGCATACCTACTCTGTTCAGGATTTCAGGATAAAAATATTACTTGAATGCAAGTTGTTTGGCAACTAACACAGAGGCAATTAATTTGGTTTTCAATGTGTTATTTATTGTAACGAACGCAATGAAGGACTTTTCTTTTATTATAATAATATATCTTTATTTCCCAAAAATACAGATAACAGATAATAATAGTACTGTGGCGGCATCAACAACGCCACATGCGAACTACGCATCAAAGACCCGACGTCACAATGCCTGCATCGCGCAATCAGAGTTTACCATGCGACTAGCATAATATCCAACGTCCCGACATCAACCGTCGAGCAGTTGCCCACCAGATACGACACCCGTCTGGTCGGAGGATCCTCCCTTTTCCATAGAGTATGAGTGATCTTTACACCCTGTTCCTCACACCTCTAAATTGGTGACCTCGAACATGGACATGAGCGCAGCCTTCGTGCAACTACTCCAGCGTGACGTCATCCATCACTTCCTCAAGCTTTCGAGCGGCGAGTCAAACAGCCAGCCAACATCCACGGCTTCAACGGGTATCCTGACCACCATCATGCAGCGAACACGCATACCTGGTCATCACCCTCATAGCCTCATCAGCAACCTTGGCACAGCACACTGCACTTTTGGCCGGTCCACAAGCAGAGCCCTGCAACGCTGTCCTGGTCGACGCCAGCAGTCAGCCTCAACCCGGCGCTGTACGACGTCCGACTCAATGGATCAAAAAACGCAGCGCCACCCAATTTAGAGGTATGAGGAACAGGGTGTAAAGTTCACTCATACTCTATAGTAAAGGGGCGATCCTCCGACCAGACGGGTGTTGTGTCTGGTGGGCAACTGCCCAACGGTTGATGTCGGGATGTTGTATATATGCTAGTCGCGCGATAAACTCTGATAGCGCGATGCAGGATTTGTGACGTCAGGTCTTTGATGCGTAGTTCGCATGTGGCGTTGTTGATACCGCCACATTACTCCCCTCCGGAGACCGGAGGTCGATAGTGGGATGTCCTAGTCTACTACAAGTTTACAATTTTTGAATTTAAATTAGAGAACATTTACATAAAACATGTGGATGCTGCAGAAATCTGTACACTATAGATTAAAATCTGTCTCTTAAACTAGGGTATCCTGTACCTTAAGAGACATTATTAAAAACCAAGTTATTAAAACATTATTAGGCACATTGCAATGACAGTAGATTTAGGCTGACCCCACATTTGGCGTGCGCGATCTACGGGCGTGCGAGTAGCGCGAGCGCCGCGCACGCGTTGCGCGCGCGCTGCGTGAGCGTCGGGTGTTGCCGCCGTGTGACGTGTGTGAGGCGTGCGCGCGGCGCGCGCGCGGCGCTCGCCTTGGCGTTTAACCCCCTTCAGACAAGTCAGTCACAATTTGGCCAGTGCCGTGTTAGCACACGTCGTTGCGTTACTGTTCTACAATTACTAACAAAATGGACTCAGACGAGGAAACACTACTGTTAGCTTTGTTACTAAAAAGAAATAAGACACGTAATAAAAAGACTAAACGCCTCTCATTATGGTCTTCTTGTTCACAAGAAAGTGATTACTATATTTTGTATTACTTTTTTTTGCGGCGGGGATAGCGGGCGAAGGGGTAAGAACGCGACTCGAGCGTCGCGAGCGCGCCGTGCGCACGCTGCACGCACGTCACAGGGCGGTAACATCCGACGCTCACGCAGCGCGCGGCGCTCGCGCTACTCGCACGCCCGTGGATCGCGCACGCCAAATGTGGGGTCAGCCTTAGTCTACAAGAAAGTTATTTTCATACACACTTTTATATATATCAATCAAACACTGATTACTTTTATAAAGAATTTTATTAGCAATTTTACATGCTCAAAGAAAAACCTAAAAGACATGTTTTTAACTATCATTATCAATATCTAATCTCAATCACTTTAAACTAAGTTTTGATGGACGATAAAAAAGTTACTTCAAAAACGACTCAAAGATAAAACCAAAATTGTTATAATCTTAAGGACGTGTAGTAAAAGTTTGGATGGCAATATCGATTTACTCTATAAGCTAATTTTAAGTGAAGTTATATCAGTTTATTCAAGTTATCTGGCGGTTCGTTATAATATTATTTTTCACACGTGTTTAGTTCGGTAAATCTGAACGCGTGGTCGCGCCGACAGAGGGCGTTTTGCGGTTTTTCGAACAAAAAGTGACATTGCACGCGACGATCGCGTATTCGCGCGGCGATCGCTTTTAAATAGGACGCGAGGTATAGCTGAAAGAGCGTAATAGGTACCAATATAATGATGCTCTGAAGCAACCCGCGAAATTCAAATTTTCTTACGTTTTATGCAATTTGCTGTTCAGTGTTGTATGTTGATAAAAATATTATTCGCGACCATAAGGAATATGGCTTTACAGAATTTGAGACTGATTTTACAGTCAGCGTGAACAGTCATGACGAATTTCGCATCTTTGTGCGTCTGTACTCCGTAGTGATCAGCGCGATACTGAAACGTCTCGCGCTGAACTTCAGCGCTGACAAGCTACGCGCTGAGCTGTCACCGCCGATGGACAGCGTGCGGTCAGCGTGACTCTACTAAAACCAGCCATAATCATTAGAATCAGCAATACAACTCCTCAAGTTAGAATTGGCCTCAAATGTCATGATTTCATGAAATAGTCATACAATAGGGTAATATGAAGTTACAGAGCTAAATTGATGATTTTTATTATTAGATATTCTATAAATCAATATTTGATACGGCCGAGAATCATATTATATTTAGATCAACATATAACCTGATATTGGTGCCGATTCCCTTGTTCACGAACTAAACTAAATTTAAGTTCATTGCAAATTAATCAGCGCTTTTCACTACTCCATACAAGTTTAGACGTGACTAAAAACTTGTCAACTAAAATTACGTCAAGCGCTGATTAATTTGACAGGATTAAACTAAAATTTATCTTCTGTCCTTTTCTTAATAAAATAGAAAGACAAAGATGCACTGAACTTAAATTTAGTTTAGTTTGTGAACAAGGGAATCGGCACCATTGACCTGCAAATTGCAAAAGTTTCAGCTGGGATCAGGTGGTGGCGTTCTGACGCGCGTTTCCTCTGTTGTTATAAATTGCGTCTGTCGTATTACCGAGTTAGAAACACACGTAGCGGTGCAATAGGGATGATGACCAAAAAGTTTTTTTTTTTTTTGTCATCTAGATTATTAAAAAATATTGGACACGTATTTTTTCTTTTTTTACGTAATCAAAACATTACGGCGATACATTGAGTTCAAATGTGGCATGACGTCACTTCTCACTAGATTTTATACGTAGCTGTGACGTAACGAGCCCCTAATCCCCAAGTTTAGTGTGTTTTATCTAAGTCATTATTTATTAATATGATAAAGCAAAAAATACGTGTCTAATATTTTTTTATTATCTGATTGAGGGACTAAACAGATATTTATACTAAGAGATTTTTTTTTATTACCCAGTACACATCCCTATTAAGTTTGTAGTGATAATACTCGCGTGTGAACTACTCGCGAAAATCGTAGTTTAAACTTTAAAAGCAACAAACGAAAAAAAAAATATGTGCAAAAATCCAATACAATGCTTGTATAGCATTTTGATTACTTAAGTAAGTGTGAGCATCTGTGAGTGCTGCGTGATGTGCATGCGACCCTGTCGCGTGGCCGGCTCACTGCGCGCACGCATCTTACAGCGCAACAGCTGAATAGTGTTCTCCCACAACTTCGTCTGCTCCTCCACCGCCCCTTGACGGGAACTGATGGCTTGTTGCTCCTGAAATTAGATGTCTACCTCAAACATTCATTCATGGAAAAACCAAAAGGATTTAAAAAAAAGAATCACGCTACTAATTTTATCAGATACAAACCGATAAAGATTTTTGTGAACGAATAAACACATTTATAAATCAGATATTTTATCTTTCATTAATCAATCAATGATAAAACTGTTGCGTATGACGTAAATCCCGTTTCATTGAGAAAAAATCCCACCACCTACATTTCGTGACATAAAAACATTGTACTCGTATGCCTACCGCTTCTAAACGCTTTACAATTTGTTCCGTGTCAGCAACTTTTTTCTTCAAAGCCTCCATTTTGGAGGGTTTCCTAGGGGACTGCATTGAATTTTTCATTTCAAACATCACGACTTCTTGCAAACTTTCCGACTTTGTGATTCTTTGTAGTAAGTTTTTCCATTCATCCTCTTTGCTATTCAGCCGGTCAGTCAACTCCTTTACTTGATTCTTGAGGGGCTCCATTTGCGAGGTTATGTTGATGGATGTGGCTTCGTAAACCCTTTTCTTCTGCTCGTACTGTTGTTGGACGGTTTGAAACTCTTCCTTCACAGGCTTTATATTGTCAGCTAGTGGCTGGATTTCTTGACGTACTTGCGATAACTTTTGAGCAGTTTGAGCGACGAGCTATAAAAAAAAGTTATGGTTTTACATTGATATATTAAAAACCCTTTTTAGTATATCAATGGTTTTAAGGAATGAATTTGTAGTTGCTACTTACGTGCGACTACACTATGTAAAACGACTTTATGTATAATTTACGGTATCCTACCTTTTCGCCGAAAATTGTTCGGCAGATTATCACTTGCCAACCAACGTTTCGCCGATGTTTCACTTTGACAACTAACGATTAGCAAATTTTTGTATGACAACGTTTCATTTGGTAGAATTATTGTTAAGCTGATTATTATAATGATACAAAGCGTTTGGGACATTTATCATTTGTCAAACATTTCACTAGGCCACACAACTACTAGACGAATGACGTTTTGTCAGTGTAACTTTTACATAATTTTTTTATTTAAGAATCTCAAAAATAACGTTAAACCTTTAAATTGGCAGCAATGCAGAGCCATATTACGATAGGTTAGGTTAGATTAGAGTATGACAAACAACGCACGAGCCGAGCGAGCGAAGCGAGCGTGCCGCGGTAGCGGCCGGCGATGTGCCAGAAGCGAATCGCTTTCTGCTACTTGAAAGTTGGCATTTTAAAAAGTGTAATTATGAAAAGCAGACCAAACGTACAGTTGGTAACTGTGAGGTTGGGAAATAAAACAAAATTATATGATAAGTTGGCAAATGATTATTCGACGAAATAAAATTCTGCGAAACGTTAGTTGGCATGTGAAAATCTGGCAAACAATTTTCGGCGAAAAGGCAGAGAACCATAATTTACCCATTGAACACCTAATAATGAAAATATCTAACCTGAGACAAATCATGCAAAGACTTTTTAGTTAGATCTGCAGATTTATCTAGATTCTTTTCTATTGTTTCTTCGTCTTCTATTTTTAGTTTCTTGTGATTTAGGAGCGCCATTTCGACAGTTGGGTCAGCAGCGCTAATAATATGTATCGTTCTAGCCAAGATACCCGCCTCAACCTGTGAGCCAAACCAGCGCAATAACAACATTATAGATGGCAACAGTAAAAAATAAACAAGATTTTGTATCAAATAAAATACGTATTTACCTTAAACGTAGAGAGATTGGCTCTTTGCCTTTTGTACACAGTACTCTTTGTGCGTAGAGAATTAACGTATTTCTTTAATTCTTCTCCTCTAAGGACTGTATCTCCCAAGAGTTGTCTGACCTGAACGATAAATTAAATGTTTATTTAATCTTCGTCGCGAATTGTTTTATTGATTGTTTTAAAATATACATTACGATAAATGATAAATAAGACAACAGCAATTTCTGCTATATCAATCTCAAAGGAAATAACGCATTATCTCAATGGAAACTCCCGCTTCTCGACATAATGACCGATTATTTGAAATGGGGGGAAATGTTTTATCTGATTGCCATGTCGCACTCGAAACATTCCGACGACAGGCTTCGATTTCGATTAAATCCTGATCAACGTTCACCGTCGCCCTATCAAAAACTGAGAAATACTATCCAATTTTTGCGCAACTGCCACGGATAACGTTAGAGGGAAAATGTATTGAGAAAATACATGTAGGTAATTCAGACAGCGAAATGATATTTCTTTTCGGATTTGTCACATAAGGTAATGTTACTACTGTTGGACTCTTACTTTTCCAAGCTCACCATAATATTGAAAGACCTTTAATATTTATAACGAAAATTACCTGTAGGGCAGCCCTACAATAACTACCCTATAAAAATTAAATTTTCGCATAAGTTGAGTCAAGATCGTCAAAAAATTATAATGCAACTAGCAATAGTCAGTTTTTCGTTGATGATTGCATTATATAGCTTCTGTCCACTCCCTTGGGAAAAACTTAGGATTTTATGGGTTTGTCTGTAGTTACCTGTGACTGTAGATCAGCCAGTGTGGCCTCATAGTCTTTGAGGGTCGCAGCAAGGTCATGGACGCGCGTTGCACTAGCCTCTTTGTTACGACGAATGACCGCAGCCTGTTGTCTGAAAGGGGCCAATTTGTCTTCTTGAGGACCTGCTGAGGCTAACTTGCGCTGGACTAGATGCTCCATTTCACCATTTACTACTGCTATCTAAAAACACACATATTTTTTTTTTACAATAATTGTGCTTTTGCTCCATGATAAGTAACTATATAACTACTCAAGTGTCCGTAACTGATTAATTTATAATGACATAAATCAAGGTAGAATACTAAACAACTACATTTAATTATGACAATGCCTCATTTTGCCTTTTTTCCCATCGGTTTTGAAGTTCGATTCGGCCTCCAAAATTAATGTTATTGAACTTTTATATACTGAAAAAAAATGCACTCCAATCAAGTGACTTTTTAGCTTGATTGACGATATCTTGTTTAGATTAATCAAAATCTTAGTTAAGTTGATTATCACGACATGATTGCAGCAATACTAGTTCAAATGATTGAACGCTCAAACAAGTTTCTCGATTACCCTTAACATGACATCATTGTAGAAGAGTTAAAAAAGAGACAAGTTAAAAAAAAAATTAACTGTAACAAAGTAAGTTAGTTGTGTCAATCATGCATTTTGATTACTTCATTAAAGATCATTGAAACTTTAATCTAATAATCTTGGTAGGAGTAACTATGTTTTGATTTGATTGCTGCAAATAGGTTTTGTGATAACTCCTATCAAGATCCCGTTTCAAATCTCAATCAAATAAAATGGAGCTGTGATCATTGTGCTTGATAGGCTCAGATGCAAACAAGTTACTTAGTCAATCTAAATAAAATCTTGATAGTGACAACTACTTTTTTTCTTTTTTTTTTTTGTGTAATTATTATCAGATTGTCAATTATTAATACCTTGTCCTGTACTGCTACTAAGTCGGAGCGAGTGGGATGTTGTTCTGCGACAATAGTCTGCATAATGTTCAACTCTTTCTGCAGATTACCAGTCTCTTGTGGCAATTTCTCTTTTACCAGATAACTATTTAGCTAGAATTATAAACATTTTTGAGTTCATTATTAGGCTGTTTACGATAACAAAGGCGAGAAAACGGAGTGTCATTCTGAATTTCGACAACAAATTATTTCGACACGGTCTTAATTTCGAAAAACAATAGTTCGACTACTCATTGCTTCGACAGAACATAGGTATATTCAACAAGCATTAGTCCGACAGAACATACTTCGACAACACACACCTTCGAAGAACACTACTTCGACAGAAGCCTTCTTCGATATGCACCTATTCGGCGGATCTCTATTTCGACGGAACATAACTTCGACATAATACTGATCTGAAATGTGGCAATAATAATTGAATTTCGCTTTATGGTTTTAGGTACAAAATAAAAACATAAATAATAATCAATATTATGTTTTTAATTATAACCAGTAACAAATCTTTGTACAATTATATTTTTGAACGGTCTATACAACGATACTCCACACTGGGATAGCTGCGGACAGCTTAGCTCAGAGACCATTAGTAAGGCGCTATCTACACGGGCGAGAAAATCGCGGCGATAGTCTCGTCGTGCCATTACATTCAATAGAAACTCTATTAATCAATCTCCACACGCCGATATCATCGTAGCGATTATTTGAAGGCACAGCGTCAATATCGCCGCGATTCTCTCGTCCGTGGAGATGGCGCCTTATAGAAAGCTGGAATTTGGCATGAGTATACTATACATATTAATCACGCCGACAAAGTGGAAAACTAAAATTTTGAAATACATTTTTTTAGGGTACTCCTGTACGTTGCACGTAAAGCAGGAATGATTTTCTTTTTCTCGTCTATCCCAGTCGTTTATAAGTTCTGTCGAAGCAATGAGTAGTCAGTCGAACTATTGTTTTTCGAAATTAAGACCGTGTCGAAATTCAGAATGACACTCCAGAAAACGATAATTAGTTACATAGAAAAATACCTGAACTTCTTCTTGCAAACGTTTCATGACGTCATTTACCGTTTTCGGAGTAGCACTTTGCCCATGAATGACATTGAGATATCTCTTTAATTGATCAGACGCCATTTTTAATTGTGATTGCTGAGTATCAAACTGAAATAATATTCGTATGACAAATGAACACACATTTAACTACATTAAGTTGCTCAAAATACCAAGTATTTTTTTTTCTTTTACCTGGTTTTCCAGTTCTTTAGCCTTTTCTTGCTGAACTCTCAGCGCTCTACTGATATTTAAAAGCTCTTCTTTGTCATTTACGTCCACTAAATTAACTTGCACATTTTCTAATCTTTTTATCACTGCAATGACAGTTAGGTACAATTGAGACTTTAAAGTTCATCGGTGGCATTTAAATCGTATAAAGTCACATCAACATAAAGTTACTTTAAGTGTCAAACTTCACTAAAATAAGTGGAATTGCGAAGCTTTTATTTCGAATATCTTAGTTCTTCGTTCTAAAATGAGTTGTGTCCTAAATACCAAACCTAAGAAAAATCTAAGAACTTACCGATGTCTCTCTCAAGTGCCATTTCCTTGATGTCGTTAATTATTTCCGAAGCATTCTCCTTCTGAAGCAATCTGGTCCGTTTGTGGACTTCCTTAAACTCGTCTATTAAGTTTTGGTACAGGTCAAGCAGATCCTGGACGGTGTTGTTTCGTGCCACGTCTGGTGGTATGTCAGGCAACTTTAAATATCTGAAAATGTATTGTTTTTAGGAACCAAATCAATTTAAAAAATCCGGCCAAGTGAGTGTCGGACCACGCACAATGAAGGTTTCCGTAGTCGGGATGACTGCAAATATAAATTTGTACCCACAGTATTGAGTGGTTTACTATGCTATTTAAAGACTAGACTTCTTATAGGTTTTTCTGTAATCTAATATATCACACTAATATGATAAAGGTGAAAGTTTGTAAGTGTGTGTATATGTTTGTCTCGTCTTCACGCTCAAACGGCTGGACCAATTTTGATAAATTTGGTATGGACGTAGCTGACACCCTGTATTTACACATAGGCTACTTTTTATTCGAAAGAATGTAGTGTTCGCGGGCAACACCGCGGGACGCAGCTAGTAAGTATATAACTATTATCTGTTTTTTTTACAGTTTGCTCCGAATCCGGTCAAATTTCGCAAAATGGCCGCCACAATCAAGTGGTTAAACGGTACAATTTATCTAGAAATATGTTTTTTTTATTTTCCACTGTGGCGCGCACACCTTATCAGGAACCATTCGACCAACGACTTTTATGAGAAAGTTTATTTTATAATGGATAGGTTATCGTTTGACTATATCCCTACACTTCCTTTATAGTAAATTGGTAGGTACTGGTAAGTAATGGTACTTAGGTACTGGTAGGTAGGTATGTGGGAAATGTAAGAGCGGGCGTTGTGGTAGACTTTCTCATGCAATTTTGAGGTTCAAAAAGAGCTGATTCTAGCCTAGACTAGTTTGAATAAATTACTTTTGATTTTAATCTTTGATTTTGGTACACAATAATAAAATCTTTTATTTCGGACCCATATGTATAGTCCACTTGGTTAGTATACACACGACTTATGTTAGTTACATCGGTCTATGATCAGAGTGTCTAACTTTAAATTCGTCTACGAAGCAAAATGCCTAAAATTAATGTCTACACAGCAATTTGCCTAAGCTGTAAATCGCCTAGAGATCAAAATGTTTAACAAGCAACATGCCTAAAATGCAGTAATTTCTAAGTAGTCGAGATGGTTAAAATATACTCACACTAGAGCCTCTGAACTGTAGGTTAGGTTAGGTATGTGACCAGAAACGGTACTCCCTTCCTTCTCCTAAAATAATAGACATATTGCAAGGTAGGCATTTTGGTTCATAGTCAAAATAAGGTTTAGTTCAAATACCGTATAGACATATTACAAGGTAGGCATTGTGCTTCCTAGTCAATATAAGGTTTAGGCAATACTTGGCATAGACGTTTTTTCCGTACTGAAAAAGCACACCAAGGTCCTCCCACCTGACCCAACACGCCGTAAGAAAAAGCTTTTTTGTCTCACGGAACCCCACAGGACCGCTTTTGCTAGACGCCAGCATTATGTTCCAAGCTCACACTTATATACTAAGATTAATAATAAAATAAATATCATTGAGTTAGATATTTACAGGATAAAAGCTAGAATTGAGGAGTGGATAATTGAACAGGAGTATGACGCTGTTGAAAATTTACTTACCTGGATCTGTTGATTCTATTACAATGTTTTTCCATCCTCCCGACGGCAGCTCAACCCTCTCATCTCCACGTACATGAACACTCAACACTTCCCACATAATATGCACACATAACACTCATTACACGCCACGTCACCCGACCCATATACTCAACATACATAAACACGTACATCACATACACTATTTTTCTTTTCTTTTCTTCTTCTCACTAGTACATAACCTTATCTTTTTCTCTACAATTCTCTAATTTAAAATCAACTTGTACGCTCACAAAAATCGCTCGACCGTAATATTGTAATGCGAAGACACTGCCTCCCAAGATACAGGATTTTCCTAGTTTGGGGAGCAGGGTACATATTTTATTTGGACTTTCGACCACACTACCCACCTTTTGTATCCAATTTTGTTTACCTAAACTTGCTCACCTTTCTGTGTTATTTATTGTCAAAGTTTATTGTTTTTTTTAAATAAAGAATTATTATTATTTTTATGTTTTTGACATATCTCGGGACCATGTGGTCCCGGGCCTTTGGAAGGCGTACGAGGGGCCGAAGCCAACTCGCAGAGGCCCGTTACACGCTTGTAAAGAAATGAGGCACCAACCGACGATTATCCCTGTACGCACTATGCAAGTGCACCCAAGGACAACCCCGGTTGGTGTAGGACTATAGCAGGATATGGAAACAAAGATATTGGACTATGGGTTTGGGTGGTTAAAATGGACTGGTTACCTAAAACTATGGAAGGACTATGGCCCCTGCCTGATCAATGTTTTTTTTTACACACGGATAAAATGGCAGAGGGTGACTTGCACACTCAATAATGGGCCCCCGAAAACGCTCGCTAGCACAAAGTGACGTAGCGACAAGGGGGCAACATGTCCTGAGGTGCTCGAGGAGTGGAGAGGTATTCCAAGGCTCTCAGAACAATCCCAGAGCCCGGAAGATGGTCAAGATCCCTACAAGCACTTACTGGAATACTTCCTTCCTCCGAACACGTTTGCTCTTGCGAATCTCCACTCAAGCCGGCCAATAAAGGCAAGAATGAGGTGGGAGCTCAGTTCCTCGTCAGTGTTCACTCCAGCCGGCCAATAAAGGCAAGCCAAAGATAAGGAACATGACTTCTCCCGGGAGATAGGGTCCGTGGGGTCGCAACTGCCCAACAGCTCGCCACATGCTGCCCTGCGGGTTTCTGTATCTCTCTTGGTCTGGCTCCTCACCCTAGACATGTTACGGTAAAGTAAACTCTACCGGCACAGACCCAGAGTTCAGAGCGCGCAAGCCCCACCACGACGTCAACGTAGAGATACAACGGAGGGGGAATTATTATTATTATTATTATTCCTAGTCAGCATGATCATAAAGGCTTACATCTACCAGAAAAACAACACAAACTACTAATTACTACGCCAAAGTGGCATGTAGGCGTATCGAATGTCCCGGTATGGGGCTGTCCCACCTATCAGCTATGGTTTTCAGGATGCTGTTGGGGCTGGCGCGTACCAAACTTACAAATCAAATAATCCGCGAAGAAAAGAGGGAAATCGTTAGTTTGTAAACATATACCTACTAGGTAAGGAAAGTCAGTTCATTCTATGTTCTGGTCACGTAATACCTAAGTCGGTCGTACCGATTCCAGTTAATCCATAACTGGGCCTAATTCGTTTTCCCGAATAAACCCGAACAGGTTTCGGTAAATAATAGCCCGTGATATAGGTAATTGGTACAGCCAGCAACAAAAGTAGGAAGGTAGTAGGTACCTATACAGTATCAAAAACTTCTGGAGAGTTTATGAATGAAAACATGCATATTGTACTTTGGACATCAATCTTATAAAATAGTACCTATATGGTATCTATAAAGGTCACAATAATTTCCTAAGTTCACGTTAATAAATAATCACAAAACTTGAAATAATCATTATTGACTTTTGTTACTAACTGAACAAAGTATGTATAATAGAATGATGTTCGTAGATTAAGCTCATACAAGTTTTATAATTTACTATCTACTTAATCTCGTTGAACGGAAAATCATTCAACTTATCGATTTACTTATTAACTTAACCGTTCACACATAATATTTATCCAGACAAGAAGAAAGGAACATAAAAATACGTACAGTGATGTTGATTTCTAAAGAAACCATATACCAGTTCAAGTTCATATACCAATTCATATACCAGTTAGGTATTTGAGATTTCTATACAAATAAATAAAATTAAAGTGTTTGTTTGTAATGTCAAAATAACAGCTTTTAACTTTATGCATATGAAAGTAAATACGGTAAGTATGTACATAAAACTGAAAATAAACAAGTACTTACAAAAAAAAAAATTATTTTTGCTGACCGTTGGTCTGTCTAGGCCAATTTGACGAAACTTTCACTGTCATATAGCTGATATTATAAGGAGTAACTTAGGCTATATTTATTTTAAAAAAAAGCAACGTGGATGAAGCCGCGAGCAGCAGCTAATTGGCAATAAAATGCAATCCTGGATTAAAATACCTACTTAGCCAGATACGCCGTGTTCTTGACCTGGTCCTTGTTAGTCAAGAGCCAGTGCAGCACATGATGAATGGTCCTCGCATCGCCAGCTAACAGCTGCGCTCGGAACCGCGTCGGCTCCACACCTCCCGGAGGCCGATACTTCACACTGCCCAACATCTCTAGCAAACGTAGCGATACAGTCTCGGTGTCATCTTCGTTTACGTCTAACTGTGAAGATGAAACTAGCAGGTAAAAATAAGTAGGTAATATCGTTGAAAACCATAAAGCCCGGGGCTTATGGTTTACTAGCTTTTGCCCGAAGCTCCGCCCGCGTGGATGTCGGTTATCGCGTAAAAAAGTAGCCTATAATGTCCTTCTCCATATCCCAGGCTTATATCTCTGCCAAATTTTATGACGATCGGTTCAGCGGTTTAGGCGTGAAAACTTAACATACAGACAGACAGATAGCCAGAGTTACTTTCACATTCATAATATTAGTATGGAAATATGGATTATGATTTTATAATTATGATTATGATATTATGATTATGATATTATGATTATGATAATGATATTATGATATTATGATTATGATATTATGATGGATTGTTGCGTTACACACTATCAGTAGGAATGGGTTTCATTTTGACAGTTCAACAACATTCATTGCGTTATTTACGTTATTGAGGAGACAAACCTTTCGAACATAATATGAAGCAATGGATTAGCAATATGCTTCAAAATTATTCAGATTGCGATTGATGCGTTACGCAATTAGAGTAAGGTGTCGGACTCGGAGGCGATACGGGTGCTATGCAGTCACTCGGCTCCAATAAGTATAGGATTGAAAAATGTGCTAGAAGGGCGAAAACAACCGTGGCATCTGTTTGGCACCAATTCTAGTCACAGTATCTATCACGCTGCTCATCGTAGCTGTAGCAATAGATATTGCCGAAGCAGCTTCCTCGCGTGAAGGTAGTTACCAACTCGCGGCGCCTTCTATGGAGCAGGGGCCTTACACTCCTCTTTTTACAACAGAATCTATTTTTGGCGAAATTGTTTTCTTAAGAAGGAAGCGTCAGGGCAATTTGCAGTATCAGGTTGCGTGTTAAATATGATTCGCGGCCTTATAAATTTGTATTTACATAATTATAATCATTAGAATCAGAAACACAACTCCTTAAGTTCGTATAATCTCATAGAATAACTATTTCATGAAATCATGACTTTTAGGATTGTACTAACTTACTAACTACTACTATTAACCCTCTGTCGTGAAAAGTGGAGCATCATTATGTACCGAACCACACTCCAGCTCCAAGTTTGCTAGCTTAGTTAGCCTCTAGGATATTTGTACCAACAGGTGTGATAATCTACGGTACCTATGTTTAATTATTATATTACCTTCTCCCCAGCATTGAAATTCACTAGCAGATCCACAAGCAACTGCAAAAGTTGTTTCTCGTTCAAGCCGTCGAATTTTATCAGGTCATAGTTTCTTCCTAAAGACGCATTCACTTCTTTCACAATATACTTCATTTGCTCCGACATTTCGTGAAATATTTGCGAAGTCTTCACTTAGTAACACAATAATTACCACAGAAATAAATAAGAATTCAACGGAATAACTACAAAGAGCACAAAAGTTTCGTTGACATCAAGCGTTGCCATGGCAACTTTCAAGTGGCTTTGATAAAAAACCTTTTTAGCTATTTCCATCGATAATGTCAATGGGTAAACAAAACTCCTTCATATTTCCACTCATACTTTAGCGAGCAGCCGGAGATGGAGATAGAGATTGGTTTTATAAATCCGGTCCAACTACCTTCTGTAGCCAGCCGATATATAGACATGTTAAAGAAACTGTCGAAATGTGTGTGTACACACGGCATTATAAACTACAAATTTCCAGTATTAGCTGATCCCGCATTGTATAGGATTTCCGTTCAATGAGAGGTCAGCTTATACTGGAAATATTTAGCTTGATATGTAGCCGTGCGTACCTAGCAGGGGCGTAGTTACCGCCGTGTAAGCCGTATCAATAATACGGGGCCCCCGAACGAAAATCACAAAAACTAAATGTTATCTACAACCTCAAATTCTTTTTTTTTTAAGAGATCCGTAATTAATGAAAAATTCAAAACATATGAAAATTATATTTAAGAATTTAAAATCCTTAGTCTGCTGTGAAACTCCCTCGTCCCTCTACTTTTAAAGCCTTATAAAACACGGAATAAAGTTATGAAGACCTCAAAAAATGTATGGTTATACCGAAGTTATTTCTAGCATAACTTTATTCCGTATTTATTTGTAAGGCCCGTTACTTTTACCAATAGGTACCTACTTGTTTTGTTTAAGCAAGTGAGTTTGCTTATTTTGTAAAAAAAAAAACATTGCCCTCCTTTTGGCGGCTTCGTCGCAGACGGCGAAAATTCCTACTAAAGGTTTCTTGGCAGACGTCTTACCCTTTCGGTTTACAGGCATGTTATGTTGTTTAACACTCAGAATATTATAATAATAGCGAAAACGTGGTTATTTAGATAAGTAAGCAACTCCAGACACCCCGAATACCGAACACTCGCATTACAATCTCACCAAATAGGCACAAGCACAGAAAACTAATACCCTTGGGGCACAAGAACCAAAATAGCCGCTTAAGGCGACGATAACCGACTTTCAATGATTTTATACTGAATATCACGTATAAACGAGTAGCGTTAATGATTTGGAAAAAATATAAATGTATACATAGTGAAATTAATTTGTAAAGCTATGTCTAACGCGGATAAAAAACTGAGAATCTCGCAAAATCTATTAAGCGTATTTTACTGAAACCTTCACTTTTTTTAAAGATAATTTAATTATTGATTTTTTTGTATACGTGTTTTATTAAAATTCGTTTTGTTTTATGTATAACAAATTAATAATGCGTCTTATTTGGCACAGCGCTGCTGGGTGGGCGAGTCCTATTAGGTACTGGCTGGACGTACGACGCGTTGCGTGAGCTCAGTACAGAACACGCAAGCCAACCACTCAAGGTCACTGGCATACATCTGCGTCTTAAGCCTAAATATAGGAACAGTTTCAAATAAACAAATGGGAATAATTTAATATCCATTTTCAAAGAGATCTAAATATTCTCTATTTCTATAATTATTCCTATGTACCTATATGAAGAAGGGGCTCATAAATTCACTCTCATGCTTGTCTCAGCATTTTCATAAGAGTTGGTGTTGTTTTATGTAGGCTAATTTGTTTTCGTAAATACCTTCATGAGGTATCTTTTACCAGGGAAATGACATGAAATTGTTTATTCTATAAATAGGATATTGGAATCACTTTTACCTAAAAGTAATATTAAAAAGGATAATATTTTTGTGTTCACCAAAAATCTTAAGGTACATCTATGTATGCATTTCTAAAATTTTATTCTTCCCCGAAAAATACTGATCGTGCACCAAATATGTTAGGTTAGGTTAGGTTAGGTTATATTTTGGTGCACATTCAGTATATTTGGTGGAACACAGGCAAAATTAGGTAAATGAAATGGGAGTACTTTTAAATAAAATTGAATTACTTTTAAATACCATCCTATTAAAAATATATATAGCTAGATGGAGTTGACAATTCCTATCTGTCTACCCCTGAAAAGAAATGGCGAAACAAACTTAGGGGTCAGTCTCTTTTAAAGTCCAGACATAATCTCGGTCAGATCATGTGAGGACCATGACAGAAATTATTTTTGATGATAAGTAAACTTGAGGGGCTCGTGGCTAAATGATAACAGCCGCAAGGGCCGGACCGAAGGTTAAGCTACGCTTGCAGAGGTCGGTTCGTGGATGGGTGCATAAGAGAGCCCCGTGTATTCAAACCTCCGCCTCAACGTAATTTTTTGAGTGAAACATAAAAGGACGTGGTATATTGAATTAACATGAAGTCACAAAAACGGGAAACGTAACACCGTTTCCGAATAAGACAATCCACACCAGACAATCGGTAACCGATTATTTCGTTGGCGAAAATTGTTATAGAGAGAATCTGGCCCATAGATTCTCTCCCATAACCATACTGCGATTAAAATTCGCGTGAAATTTTTATCGCAATTCTGAAACACATCACATGGTATCTTATATTATGTATCTACACGCACTGGCAACTTAAAATTTCGCGTCGAAACGTACTAAGTCACTGAATTAAGTAGGTAAAAACCGCGCGAATAAGAATCGCTCGGTGAGATTTCGCAGTGCGGGCTAGACCTAAAATAATCATACCGGTGTTTGAATACTTTTATTTCCAACAACTTCTGTTTATTCGAAATAATTCCCAAAGTAGTCTGAAACACAAAACTTGAAGTCAACAAGTGCGCCATCTGTCGCGTTGTCTATACACTACAGCGTATTGGTGATCCGTACCATAATAGTGTTGAGCGTTTTTATAATACAAATACACAAAGGGCCTGATAGATGGCATTTAAAAATAAGTTATCTTGTAGAAAACGATACGATCATCATTCAGCCGAAAGTCGTCCACTGCTTTGGAAAAGTTTTTTTTTTTTTTTTTAATAACATAGTCCTGCGTTTTCCAAATGCAGAATATCCCCGCAACCTTCACCAGGTCGTGGTCGTCGGTCCTCACCAGGCCTCACATAATACTTATAGTTATTATGACGGTAGATTTCAGTTTTGTTTTACCCTTTTTTTTTATTCGGTATTGGTGCCGATTCCCGTGTTCACAAACTAAACTAAATTTAAGTTCAGTGCATCTTTTTCTTTCTATTATTAAGAAAAGGGCAGAAGATAGGTACATTTTAGTTTAGTCCTGTCAAATTAATCAGCCCTTGACGTAAATTGACGTAATTTTAGTCGGCAAGTTTTTAATCACGTCTAAACTTGTATGGAGTAGTGACAGGCGCTGATTAATTTGGCTTATTCCACTAATCCCCCCTGAAAATCCGGCTTATTCCACAAATCCCCCCTGAAAATCCCCCTTAGGAGAAAAAGTGGAATCTGAAAACAGTCCACAATTCACCCCTGATAATCCCGCTAAGGGAAGAAAACTAGAATTGAAAAAACAAAAAATTACTTATTCCAAGATCCCCTGAAAGTGATTTACATTAGGGTTCAGTTTTTTTCACTGAAGGGGATTCTCTTAGGGGGGATTAGTGGAATAAGCCATTAATTTGAAAGGACTAAACTAAAATTTATCTTCTGTCCTTTTCTTAACGAAATAGAAAGAAAAAAATGCACTGAACTCTTTAGTTTAGTTTGTGAACAAGGGAATCGGCACCATTGATGACGGAGATCGCCTTATTTTAAGGCGCTCCTTCACCAGAAGCATTCGCCTGTAATGTTCCACAAGATTCGATTTGGAGCATTTATTACCATTACCTCGGTTCGTCTCACTCACTGATGTAGGTAATACTCGAATCTGAACTGTTACATTACATTACAGGCGAATGCTCCTGGAGCGCCTTAGGGATAATATGCAACAACACAACAACAACGAGGACCAACAATGTATTGTGAACATTATGTGTAAGTTTCTGGGGTTTTTCAGTGATCAAGAAGACATGACTTATTAAGAGGCCTGTTACATTTTGTTTCCTCTCTCGTTCACACGAGACGTAATTTTGGAGAATGTTAAATGAAAAAATGCTTTATTCAAAAATGTAATCTGTAGTTCGCGTAATAAATAATATTAGTTTAATAGGTAATTATTAAAAAACACATTTCTATTTTGTAATTTAGTACATTCAGCTCGATAAGTCTGCGAATCTGTTTTTGAGATGAATTTATTAAATTACACAATTGAAATGTGTTTTTAATAATATTATTTATTACGGGTGTAGTTACCGTAACAAAATTTATTTTCTTTCTTTCTTCAATAAATATAATATTAGTTTAATAGGTAATTAAAAGTCTGCGAAACTCTCGATAAGTCTGAGAATCTGTTTTTGAGATGAATTTATTAAATTGCATAGAAATGTGTTTTCAATAATTACCTATTAAACTAATATTATTTATTACGCGAACTACAGATTACATTTTTGAATAAAGCATTTTTTCATTCAACATTCTCCAAAATTACGTCTTGTGTGAGCGAGAGAGGGAACAACCCTAGTAGCATTTTTGTTGGCGTTTGGTTGGGCCACATACCTCTGAAGTTGGCCCAACTAAATGCCAACGGAAAATGCTACTAGGGAAAATGTAACAGGCCTCTTAAGAGGGCGCTCACCGGTCCACTAGCGCCACTCCTTTAAAAAAATATTATCTCGTGATTGAGAAGGAATGATGAAAAACGGCTCAATCCTAATACCTTTTATAAAGTTTCATATTGAGACACGAAGCAACAAAATACGATCTAAAGGAATGTGTCCGCTTTTCTTTAGATCGAATTTAGTTGCTTCGTTTCAATATATTTTATAAAAGGTATTAAAAAATTCTAGACACACCGAGGTTGCTCATTGAGCCGTTTTTCAAAACTCCTCAGTCACCATGTGGACATCTTTCAGAAAACATGAAAATACTCTTTTACTAATTTGAAATTAAACACATTTTCATTCAATAAATTATATTATATCTCTTTACATTTCAATCATTTTCCTTTTTTCATAATCGTCAAAATATCAACAAATTCTCCTTAGACTACACAGTTTGTGCCTACCACACTGTAGTAATATTGTAATCTCAGATATTGACCACACACTCGACTTGTAACCATCGCGCATTCAATCACCTCACAGCCCTTTCACATTTTACTGCGTCTTTACAATGATTATTGTAATATTGATGAACACAAAAGTGAAACCCTGGCCCAGAACATGAATGATACAACTCACAACAAACAAAGAGAATGTATACGTACGAACAGTTTAATATAATCGCAACTAACACAACTTCACTGGCTGAAAACATAATTATCTAGCACCAATTTCAATAACCTAAGAGAACTGGGAAATTAAAGTACCGACTGGCTGCTATTACGAAAAAAAATATTAACATCAATTATTAAGTCAATACTAACATGTATTAATTGAACTAATCAATTAAAAATGAATTCAGTTCTACTTATCCTATGGCATGCACCATTATTTTACTCAGACCCTATGTTAATAACAATTTTAACACAAAATAATTGCCGATTACACTTCAATTTAAACGGTATAATGCCAATACATACCGATACAATGGTAAGGAACTCCGACAAACGTTTCGCAATAATAATAAAAAAAACAATGATGAATTTCTGCTATTCATTATGAATTACACTAGATCGGATTCATTAACATAAATACTTTGTACTCTTCTAAGTTAATGGAAATTCAATTATTTACAATACCACATACAAAATTTATAACTAGAGAAATAGTAATAATCATAAGCTTGAAAATACTACGCAATGAGATGAGATTTGGGAATATGGAAATTATTACTCATAAAGCACCTACAAAACCTAGTGTTAAGTCTCACTATTTACCTATCCTAAGAAATATTACAACCCTTAAATAATTATATAATACTACAGACTTCTGTTTCAGGATTGTTTGGTTCGTATAACTACAAAAAAATCTACAAAATTAATAGCATCAATTAAGTATTTCAAAAATTAAAGTATTTTTTTTTTTTTTAATAATTCGTGTGATGAGTCGTTAATTTACTCTGGATGTTCAATCAAATCTAATTTCCTCCTCTCTCCAATATCAAATGCAAGTCCACCCCCGGATATACGAGGAAAAAGTGCGAAAAATGTATCATAATTTACGTCTAATGTGTTGTACGGACGCCTGCATTAATTAGTTTTTCTTAATATATTTAAGTGTTTCCAATTAATGCAGGGGTCTATACACTAGATGGTGACGTAGACCGGGAGCGGGACGCACCTACATATTTATAAATGCACTCGAGCTAACCTCGACTCAACAAAATCATTCCAAAATACACACGTCAAAACGTAAAAAAAATCCTAAATAATTTAAGATCCCAGGGGACAAAACCAAATCTAGGGACGGTGACGGACGCAGTCGACTACTGATGTCAGCGCACCGTCGCTCGTAGATTTACGAAGAGTCGTCTATAGGAGACCACCTTTCCGACCAAAGAGTAGGCTGAGAGTGCCCAGCGCCGACGAATGGGATGAGTGTGCCGGCACCGTCGGCGCGGGCGCCGGCACACTCGACCCCACCGTGCCCAGGTCCGAACGTGGGCGCGGCGCGCGGGCTCGCGGAGCTCGGCGCAGGCAGCCCGGCGCGCTCAGCGTGCCGGCCGTGTCCAGCGCGCCCGAGCCGGGAGGCGCCGGCACGCCCAGCGGCGGCTCCACCGGCTCGCCCAGGCGCCGCTCGGGCGCGGCCGGCGAGCGCAGCGTGCGCTTGAGGCACGTGAGCTGCTCCATGGGGCTGCGGTGCATGAGGCCGGTGTACAGCGAGCCGGGCGTCTGCAGCGCGATGGGCGCGGGCGAGCCCTCGCCGCCGGGCGAGGCCAGGTGGCGGCGGCGCAGGATGGACGTGCCGGACGCGATGAGCGCGTGCAGCGAGGGCGGCGCGTCGCCGGGGCGCGGGCTGGCGGGCGGCGATTCGTCGGGCGAGCCCAGCAGCGGGCTGTTGGCGGGCGTGGCCGTGGGCGTGAAGCGCACGGCGTGCGGCAGGCACACGGAGTCGCGGCGCGAGTGCACGGGCGAGCCGCCGGCCGAGGAGCGGCGCGACGTGCGGCGCGACGACCAGGCGCTGCCCAGCACGGACGGCGCCAGCGACGACATGCCGCTGCTGCACACGCTGCTCGCACTGCTGCTCATCATACTGCCATCGTTTGGATGAAGCACCGTGCTGAACATGAGAAACTGAATTTAGTACAAGTTGTGTAGTGTCTGGAGTATTGTAAGATGTGCGTATTACCGTCGAGTAGTAATAGACTATGTTATAGTATTCTTTGTCTTTAACTAATATAATTGGCTTTGCTGTTATACAGGGTGTAAGGGACAGCCCTCCGCAAACTAACAAGCTGCATTCGGCTCCTTATGTTGAATCATATCGCACCGGAAATTTCTACTCAGGAAACTTTCAATTTTTGTATCGTTTTTCAGTTACTATTCCTTCATTTCAATGTAATTTCAATGTAAAATTACGTTCTCTGTACGCAGCACTCAGTTTATGTAAATAAAACAATTAAATTAAAAAAATCAGCAATGTATGTTGAAATACTCTAACGAACGACGCGCGAAATCAATTGTTCATTTTTTGCCTAGCTACAGAGTTCATCGAACTCACTCGCTGCGCTGCCGTTCGCTTCGTGCGTTTTGCCACGGTAACGATACATTGCGTGTGAGGTAATAAAATAAATCCGATTTATTGGATTCCCGTAACGTCCCTTAAATAATTTCCAGTACAGTAGGATATACTGAATTCACCCCATCAGTCTGCGGAGGGCTGCCCTTACACCCTGTATGTTAAATAAATAACTTCTTGCCTATCCACCACTATAAACCAGTCTCCAATCGGTTATGCAACTATTATCTAATTATTACAATATCAAACATACCTATTAACGAACGTATAAACGTGACTAGAGTGCGGAAGGCGCGGCATATCATCGTCTTCCTCGACGTCGGACAAGCGGTACAGTCGCAGGCCGAGCCCGGACGAGCGCGAGCCGCGGACGCCGACGCCCTCTTGATCTTCTAGCAGACCTGTAAGCAGAATATTGATCAGAAAATTAAAAACATTAAAATGCCGGTGATTTAATAACAACTCGCAGCTATAATTTATTACTTAATAAAGTAAAAAAAAATAACTTTGAAGCGCCTAATTAAAAAAGCCGTATAATAATACAGCTTTTTTAATTAGGTGCTTCATTTTGTTAAGTATTCGCGACCCGAGAGCGTTAGTGTCCGTGAAGATTCACAAACTTAAAAACGCCGTTTAGAAAAGGTATTAATATCAACTAGATTTTAGAAAAGATAGTAAAAAAAAAAACTAATGTATTTTCGAAAGTTACTAAAAATAGTAATACAAAACATACCAAGAGATAAAATAGGCGTGTACCTGACATAGAAGGCTTGGCGAGTTGAGCCCAGGTGTGCAAGGTAAGCGAGCCTTCCATAGGTTTGACGATTTGCAGCTTGTGTGGCGGTCGAAACCGAGCCATGCCCCCCGCGCCCGCTCCCCACACTGCACTCTCCTCGCTCGAATCTCGCTCTAAAACAACAAAAGATAATACTAAATAAATACTTCAAACACAATGAAATCGCACTGAACACATAAATACATCGATAAAGCGCAAATGCATTTATCGAGGAACATAACAATAAAATCACATATTGAGAAATCATTTATATCTTTGTAAGCACTTTCGTAATAGCTAGTCAAACAATTAAGTAACGTGTTATGTCTGATTAAAGTGGCGTATTATACTTGTGTGTTATGTTATAAGACTCGGATATTGGTAGCTGCGCCACAGTTTTAACTTATCATCGTTTAACATTGTTTTCTTGATTGTATTTGTTCTTTGTTCCAAATAAAGGATTATTATTACAGTATTATCGATATAGCTTGGTGCGGGTGACATAAGACGAATCGTTCCTTTTCACTTTTGAACGTCACTGCGATTTACAATCATGACTGAATATTTTACCTACACCCTAAATATCGTAATATCGGTTGTCTGTAAAAGATCGCTTTTAGCGATAAGACCGCCCATTGTGACACCCTATGTAACAGTTCTACATTTATATCTGTAATTTTTATGGTGTACATAATAAAGAGTATTCTATTCTATTCTATTCTATATCATAGTCGTAAAATACGGAATCAGTATTAACTGTAGTAAATTAAATAAATTTACCCTGCCAAAATGTTATCGTCTAAAATTATAAATCTAATTGAAAGAAGAATGAAGCAAAGTGCGATGCGTGTATCGGAACGCCATAGGCATGTTTAGTGATGGGATGTATTGCTATGATGGATAGTCGATATTTTTTATAGAAAAAGAAGTTTACTGTATTTTTTTTTTTTTCTGTTTCAATGTAGGCCCGGAGGCGAACGACAAACTCCCTTGCCTCTCCAAAACAGTTTAGTTTTGTGCGCCTAGGCATTTTAATTACCATAAAATTACTTTCTTTACTTTAATTATTAATTACCAAGTAAAACAACAAACTTAACAAATAACAATTTTAACACAAAAGAAAATAAACAACGGAATGGCGAATTGCAATACGTGTCGCATAAAAGGCGCTAGCACTCGTACTGATGCACAATGGCCGCCGAAGCCCTCAGACTTATCTCCGAAACTACTGAGACTAACATTTTTTTAAAAATACAGAAAATAGTTAATTACCTATAGATTACAGGAAAACCTATAAGAAGTCTATGGTCTTAAAATAACATGGTAAATCTCTCAACATTGTGCGTAGAAAGTAGTAAGCCACACCTGTGTACCGCCGGTGCCGCAGCACGTGCGAGGCGGTGAGCGAGGCGCGGCGCGAGTTGATCTCGTGCGGCGTGAGGCGCCGCAGCGCCGCCGCCAGCTCTGCCGCGCCCGGCGCTCCCGGGACTCCCACGCCTGTGCCGCCACTGTGGATAATAAACACACGGTTATTAATAGAGATCGGATAATCGGATGCATATTTACCTAAAGTTAATTATTAGCTATGAAAGTATGGAAGCAGCTTCTTAAAAAAATTTGTTTGTAAGCAAATATCCCGTGATGCCAGGAATACCGGCAATGCATAACTAGTCGGGTGGTATGGAAGCGACTTCTAAGATATTATTTATTTTAAAAAAAAAAAAAAAAAAATACTCGAGATTCTTGAATTGCATAACTATTCAGATGCATATTTATTTAAAATTATTTTAACCCCCTATGCAAATATGTGTATGTAGGGTGTAAGAATAGGGGCGGTGTGTATTAGTTAAAATAAAAATAAAACACCGGAACCGCGGGATTTATTCGACACAAAAGCGCTTTCCATAATAGCAAACATCTCAACTTTAGGTGAATATGCATCCGAATATCCGATCTCTAGTTATTAACCATACAAAAAAATTTTTTTTAAAGTGTTAAGAGCGTGCATTTTAAAAGTTGGCAACGTCTCAAATAGCTGTCAAATATATACCTGTTTTTTATTAATTTGTTAGTATTATTGTATGAAAATATGAAATATCGACGTTGGCAAATTTCAGAAGGTCACAAGCTTAAGAAACAGTCAACTAAAAAAAACTGGTACGAGATAGAGAAAATCAATGAGTTAATAATGAAGCTGATGAGAGTCGAATGTTATTATTACGTTAGTCAATAATGCTACAAACCCCGATTGTTCAAACAGTTCCTTGGTCCCCTAACACAGGTCCACAGGTTATTGGTTTACATGGACCCATTAAATGTCTCAAATACATCATTAGGGAAATATTCACCAATTCCAAAATGTTCTTACAGTAAACTTGCACACAATGCTTACGGGTAAAGATCATCGGAGTCGGTATCCGATGAATCATCGAGGAAGGAATCGCTGGAAGGTTTATTGACCGGCGGGCGCAGGTAGGCCGCGCTGACCGACGGCCCGTCCGCCACGTCTGAGCCGGGCAGCGACGGGCCGGATTGGCCCGACCAACGCGATGCACACTGCACGGTCTCAAACACTTTGTGCATGCTTGATCTGTAATATTAAAACTGTAAGTCTTACAACGAGTTCAGACTGTAAACGACTCGTATTGAAAGCATGCGAAATTAAGATAAGATAAACTAAGGGGAGTGGGTTATCTCACGGTGATCAGTAATCAAATCAGAGTAGCTGTCACTGTTTGTAAATACTGGTTACAGTTTGGTCTCATTTTGATAGTATGCAGAACTATTTGTTAAATGTATGGTGTAGCCAGTAAATGTGTGGCAATAGAAAGAAAATAAAAGATGAAAACAAATCATATTATGATTTACGAATGGAATTTTATGACCCACTTTGTTTTAGTTAGTTAGCCTGGTGCATTAAATGAAAATGTTCTCTATGAGTGACGATGCTTACATCCATGTCCTGGGCAGTCAAACTCGCTAGGGCTTTGCTAATTGGCCAACATTTTACCATTGCATGCAATCATTTATTTTTATATTATCTTTTACTTCTTATGTAAAAAAAAAAAACTTATGATTTACATTTTTAAATATTTTTTTATAAAAACTTAAAAAATATATATATATTATTACCCGCTTGGCAGGCGGGTTGACGATCGCAGTATGGTGTACCGTGTGGTGTCGGACGTAAAGAATAGCACCACCCCAATTCCTCCCGTGGGTGTCGTAAAAGGCGACTAAGGGACTTACTAGAGAATGGGCAGCAGCGTCCTCTATGCATCTTTAATTATTATTGTATTATAATTATTAGCCCTTATTAGCCTAGTAGGGCAAACAAAGTATAGTCGTCAGTCTCGGGTTCGGCGTTTGTTTGTTTTGTAGACCCAACTAAATGGACCGAAGACCTTGAAAAAGTGGCTTGGACTGAATGCGGCAGCCAGAGCACTGAGTGTCGTGCATGGCTCAACTGGGAAGAGGCCTATGTACAGCAGTGGACTGCGATAGACTGACTTGATTTGATACTTAATTTTATAGTTCGTGCCGGTACGAGAATAGAAGTATGTACTGACTGTGCGAGCGGATCGCCGATGCCGGAGTCGAGGCTGAGCTCGGAGTAGATGGAGGAGTGCATCTCGCGGTGCAGGCTGGGTGGCAGCAGGCCGGCCGCGGCCGCCACGCTGGGCATGAGGCCGCGCGCCGGCTCGCCGCGCTTACGCAGCGCTCGCAGCTGTTCCTGGGCCTCTGCCAAGTGAGCCGCCACCTCCGAGTACCGCTCCTGGGACACAAACACACCATAATAACTACATTACATACCATCACGCACGTATGGCCTTCAACAGGTAGAAACAGTAGCGGCTGCTATTGAGAAATTCCTCATAGAAAAGACTAAAGAACATTGCCCGATCTAGGAAGCGAACCCTGGCACGCGGCGATCAGCAGTCGCAGAAGCGAGCACTAGACAAACGACGCACTTAGGCCCGTATTACAGAACGTTCCTCAAGTCCAGTTTGATCTTCAATCAGTCGATCACTGTTTAAGTATAGAATCAGTACTTGAGCATCGTTCTTATTCCGGAACGGTAATCAATCTATACTCAGCTGAATCGAGACTCAAATCGAGCCTCAAGCAGAGATGTGTATTGTCTATGCATCAGCCTGTTTTCGTTTACGATTTATTTTATTTACCAACTTTGTTCTGATCTTCACTGGGTTCGAAATATTAAAATATACCTTAGATTGCGCTCCTAAGGCTTAGGAGCGCAATTATTTAGGAAATCTGCGTTATTATTTTGGTTCTGAATAGTACAATCCCCAATATTTATTGAAACTAAAGCTCTTCGAAGTATATTAATTTTGTGATCAAAATTGTCAAGCTTAAAAGACTTGTAGGTACTTGAAATGTCAGCATGTCAAATATGTGAAAATAAATACATTAGTTTGTATACAACGTTGTTTACTTTGATGATTAATAAAAAAACATAAAACGGAAACATACAAGAATTTGCAATTCTGAGGCTATAGGATGCCCACGGTTGTGTCATTTTCTGAAATCATGGTATATTATACCTTGGTAGAATTTAATATTTTACCACATCTGTACCTCTTTTTGAAGTTTTCACAATTAAATGGGTCCTGGTCATGAGTATCTCTTAAATATCTGAGAGGAACGCTAAAGTTCAAACTTCTATTTAAATCCATAATCCAAATATACGTAGCAATAATTAAAAAAACAACAATTATATATGAAAACTCGACAACGCAGATAGACTTGAACAGAACAAAACATAACAATCTATGCTCAAGCGCGGTCTCGACCACACTTGGGTGATTACAGATCCAATCTCTGCTTGGGCTCGATTCACGAATTGAGTAACGATCTAAAATAAAGTCAAACTCAGCTGAACTATGATCAATGAATCCATGCTTGAGGAACGTTCTAAAATTAAAACTAGCCTCAAAACTAGTTTTAAACAGAGACCAACGCTTGAGTTTCCTTCTGTAATACGGACCTTAGTGTCGTAGGTGCTTGAGATTACTGAATAAATCTCCAAGTAGGTATACAAGATTTTTGAAGTGAAAACTTCTTTAGGCGCGTTGAGTGATTTTTGGTAGGGGAAAAACTTATGGGTTCGTGATCGTCACCGAACGCTTTCCATGAGCTACATATATGTATACTGTGTATATAATGTGTACTTATTGGGTGAACAAAAATCAATGAACTCGCGTCATCGTCACCGAACGCTTTCCATGAGATTTATGTATAAAAAAACAGTTATTACAAAGTTTTGTGTTTTCACTTCTGTCGGCAGTCCTTATGTATGACTGCCAATTTTTTTGATAAAAAATATCGTCTTATGTGCATAATTTTGATATTATTATATTTGCCAAGATTCAAGCAAACTAAGTCTTGGTTATACATCAAAACAATGATTCGTGTAGTGTAGAGCAACTGAAACAATCAGAAGTCGAAATAATTACCTTCGTGTCGGCAAGCTCTGCTGCGAGAGCATTTTGATTTTCTTTTGTTATTTCTAATATCCGTAACGTGTGCTCATGCTCTGCAGTTAACTGTGAACAATTGAACATGAACGTTAAACATTGCATTTTGAAATTAAGGATGCATCCGATACCATACCGATGCCGATATATAGGCGATACTCGAAGTTTGCCGATACGAGTATAACGGCATCGGCCATATTTTTATGGCCGATTCAACGATACTTTTCTCATCAATATTAATTTTAATTACTAAAACTATTAACTAATCTCAACCTGTCTATAGTTTTAAACGATTTTATTTAGTTTGTCATGTTATTTGTTCTTTTATATTAGTTAAAAAAATAACCTGACTTGTGTTTTATTTATTTTAGCTTCATTTTTGAATTGAATAAGCGTATCGGTATCGCCGATATTTTTATAAGAGCATAAGTATCGTATCGGCAAAAAGGCGTATCGAGGCATCCCTAATTGAAATATATCAAGAAACATCTTCTATTGAATAAAACCGGCCAAGTGAGTGTCGGAACACGCCCAACACCCCATATCTCCGAAACTATGCGCCAAAAATATTGAAAAAAAATCAGTAAATAGTTCTTTACTTACATAATACAGGAAAACCTATAAGAGGTCTATGGTCTTAATATAACAAGGTACATCTCTGAATATTGTGCGTACAAACTTACATTTGCAGTTGGAATGTATGGGAGAACTTTTTTTTCAACTACAATGTTAATTTTGTTTTTGGAATAAATTCATCACAACTACGGAACCCAGCATAGTGTGTGTTTTCCGACACGCAATCAGCCGGTTTTTGTTTTCAATAATTTTAAAACTAAGTATATAAAAATTAAAAAGATTTTTTTTTTGAATCCTCATAACAAGACGTCCTTTCATTTGATATGTCACACGGTTGCAAAACTTTTTTTTAATTTTTTCTTTTTTCCCCCAAAAGTGAACCCCATATTCAAAACTCAATTATTTACGATACACGTTCGTGTTTGGGTCACAGAAATTCATGTGTACCAAATTTCAAAAAATCGGTCCAGTAAATTCGGAGCAAATGGGTTGTGACAGACGGACAGACAGACAGACACGAGTGAACCTGTAAGGGTTCAGTTTTTTTCCTATTCAGGTATGGAACCCTAAAAATGAAAGGCATTCTTAAATAAATACTGTATTAAGAAGCCAAAGTTGATTCAAGACTAGGTAATCGGATTATCTCCCTAAGGCTCGTAGCTGCGCCTTTGACGTAATCCGTTTTACTGGTTTTAGCCAATTCCGTCTGTATTATCGACACGTGTGTAGTATTATCGACAATTAAGCCAAAATTATATAACGAAATCTACACAAATAAAATTTAAGTGTCTGTTTGTATTGTCAAAATACCAGCTTTTTACTAAATGCATAATAATATGAAAGTATATACGGTAATAATAACAAAAAAAAAATAACAAAAAAAAAACTTGTCTGTCCGTTTGTGTCTGCTTGTCGGTCTGTCTGTCTGTCTGTTTGTTCCTGCTAATCTCCGAAACGGCTGAACTGATTTTGACGGGACTTTAGCTGGCAAATAGGTGATGTTATAAGAAGTAACTTAGGCTACTTTCATTTTCGACTAGCTACTGCCCGCGGGTTTGCCCGCGTGGATAAAAAAAAATATTACGTTACAAACAAACAGCTAGTTAATTACATAAACTTATAGGGCGACTTTTTCGTACGTGTGCAGGCAGAACCGCCAGGCGGGAGCGTGAGTCGCTCGCCCGCGTGAACTGTCACCAACGAAAAAGTCGCCATATGTGCCTATGTGTGTGTGTGTGTATTTGCTGTGTGTGTTGTTGTGTTTCGTTTGTTGTGTTGTGTGTTATGTTGTGTTGTGTTGTTGTTTATGTAGTCGGCTCTGTTTCATATCCAATTGTTATCCATCTGTTATAGCTGTTGGTTCTCCTATAAATAAATAATAATTTTAAGTAATTTCATGTCACTCATTTCGTAATGTAATTTTGACTTTAGATTTATATCAAATAGGCTTTTGTAAAAGATTATTATGATAATTTATAATTCTTAATGATTTTGGCATTTACGTGCGTAATAATTATGATAATTTTTCGCAGACATGAGTTGTACGGGGACTTTTTTACGGTTCCGTACCCAAAGGGTGAAACGGAACCCTATTACTTATAAGGCTCCGCTGTCCGTCCGTCTGTAACCAGGCTGTATCTCATGAACCGTGATAGACAGTTGAAATTTTCACAGATGATTTATTTCTGTGGCCGCTATAACAACAAATACTAAATAACAGAATAAAATTAATATCTAAGGGGGCTCCCATACAACACACGTGATTTTCTTGCTCGTTTTCATTGATAATGGTACGGAACCCTTCGTGCGCGAGTCCAACTCGCACTTGGCCGGTTTTTTCACATTCTTCTGTTTGTTTTATTTTAATGAATTAAACAAATAATATCCTTTGTTCATTAAACGTGATTCATGTCATTTATTCAAGCAAATGTTATAAATATTGATTTGAAATTACCCAGAGAAAACGCGTCCAGCGTCATATTACAGTTATGTTACGCGCATGTGGGCGCACACGCTATGCATTTGTGTTTGGTTACGCGAGAGCAGATTAACATGGTCGTTTGCCAAAAAAAAAATATTTATGTCACGATGCGCCGGCCACACGCCTACATTTATACAAGATGATGCTAGTTAAAATAACTCAAAACTTGAACAACTTTTACTATGGGAACAATAACAAACTTAAATCGCGGAAAAATCGCGCTTTTTTTCTTTTCTTCTTTAACAGTTCCATACATTTTATCGATTGATGACAACACAAGTTGTGTCGTCGTTATGTTATTGTAGGTTTAATTATATGTTTAAACTAGCTTTTGCCCGCGGCTCCGCCCGCGTGGATGTCGGTTATCGCGAACCAATTGTCATGAAATTTGGCAGAGATATAGCCTGGGATATGGAGAAGGACATAGGCTACTTTATACGCGATAACCGACATCCACGCGGGTGGAGCCGCGGGCAAAAGCTATTACGAATTTCATAATTATTGTGTTGTTGTTTTAAAAACAAACCCATTATTAACCTTAAGGAAAAAATAAAAAAGACAAATTAAATTATGTTCAAGTTCATCATGCATCGTGAATCTGACGAAATCTGTTGTGAATCACAAGAGGAAAAAATAAAAAATTTACCTGTTGATAATTTCTTTCAGTAACAGCGAGTCTCGAGTTGATGTTCTCGAGTTGTTGCTGAAGGTCCACCGAACGTTGCCGCTCTTCCACCAGCTCGGAGCCCAAAACACTCGCTTCGGAATTGGCACTGGCTGGAAATATTAAATCAAATTGCTTTATACTGCAAGGTCGAATCTAGGTTTCAAGAGAGGTTTAAAATTATACTTTTGATTCAAATGCATTTTGCTAATAACGATAAACACGTCAAATAAAACATGAGTAATAGTTACAATTTCACATGATTTGTTACATTTTGTAACCAAATTGAAAACACGACGAAACAATTAAAAGTAATACTGTGGTGATTATTAAAATATACAAATAAACAGTAAGTATTATAAGTACCTGGTGCTAATCACTTAGGGGTTTATTCATAAACGTTGCTTAAAGTTAGGTGACGTTCAAACGTCACAAATGTATGGTTAAACAGTCGCTAATCATTACTGAACTTTAAGCAGCGTTTATAAATAAACCCCGTAATGTTGCCGATTCCCTTGTTCACAAACTAAACTAAATTTAAGTTCAGTGCATCTTTATCTTTCTATTTCATTAAGAAAAGGACAGAAGATAAATTTTAGTTTAGTCCTGTCAAATTAATCAGCCCCTGTCACTACTCCATACAAGTTTAGACGTCATTAAAAACTTGCCGACTAAAATTACGTCAATTTACGTCAAGCGCTGATTAATTTGACAGGACTAAACCAAAATTTATCTTCTGTCCTTTTCTTAATGGAATAGAAAGAAAAAGATGCACTGAACTTAAATTTAGTTTAGTTTGTGAACAAGGGAATCGGCACCAATGTAAAATAAGAGAACTAAATAGTTACCTACGCTAAGTGTTTGTACACCATTCGTTTAATTGTTTATTGAGGAATCATCACATCAATCATTTATAGTTTGAACAGTGTGTAATATAAATAGCAGTAAGTTTATTTTCTCTACGTTTCGTCATTAATGAACTAGCACTACGTAGAGATTTATAATACCTACAAATAGAATAAAATCTATACAAATACATAAAATTGAATTGTCTACTTGGGTCATTCTCAGGACACTCATTATTTGGTTGACTTCGGTGGCAATTTTTTTTTTTACATTTAGGCATAACCACAGATATATAAATACAGGGCATAACTATCATGAAATATCAAATCTAGAGTTAATTTAAAACATATTAGTAGTACTATAGATTTGATATTTCATGTTAGTTATGCCTAAATGTAAAAAAAAAAATTGCCACCGAAGTCAACCAAATAATGAGTGTCCTGAGAATGACCCACTTGTAATGTCAATATAACAGATTTTTATTTATTTATTTATAGGAGAACCAACAGCTATAACTAGAGATCGGATAATCGGATGCATATTTACCTAAAGTTAATTATTAGCTATGAAAGTATGGAAGCAGCTTCTTAAAATATATTTTTGTAAGAAAATATCCCGTGATGCCAGGAATACCGGCAATGCATAACTAGTCGGGTGTATAGTATGGAAGCGACTTCTAAAACATTATTTATTACAAAAAAAAAATACCCGGGATTCTTGGATTGCATAAACTATTCAGATGCATATTTATTTCAAATTATTTTATCCCCCTATGCAAATATGTGTATGTAGGGTGTAAGAGTAGGGGTGATGTGTGTTAGTTAAAATAAAAATAAAACACCGGAACCGCGGCATTTATTCGATACAAAAGCGCTTTCCATAATAGCAAACATCTCAACTTTAGGCGAATATGCATCCGAATATCCGATCTCTAGATATAACAGATGGATAACAATTGAATATGAAACATAGAGCCAATTACAGGTTCTCATGGGTAAAAACAGAAATAGCAGTAGAAATCTTAGGATCACTAACAAGCACGATAGAAAAACTAAATGCATTACTAAATGCATATGAAAGTATATACGGTTCTTATAACAAACAAAAAAAAAACGATTTTTTTTAATGTCTGGCTAATCTCCGAAACGGCTGGACCGATTTTGACGAAGGACTTTCACTGGCAAATAGATAGATAGAAAGAATACTCTTTTGAACACACTTGCTCGTAAAGTGGCTCTTAATGAACCGCTTTTACGTCCATAATGCAGTGTATTAAAAACGCGTGCTTTTTACTTTACGTTACCGCGCTATTGCTGTAACGCCACAGATAATTATTTACTATTCCGATAATTGTGCTGTTTTTAATCTCATCAAAGAGACTTCCATAATGCTGGAGCCTTAGTGCTAAATTTCACATTTTTTTTATAGTCTGCATTGTCCTTGGTCCCAAAATGAACTAAAAATTTACCTTAAATTGTCTGTGGAACATAACAACACAACATTGTCCCGGAACCAAACGAAAGACCCTGACTGGCGTTCTATTATTGCGGATTCTCACTGAACTAATGTATATTTCTCTATGCCAATAGTACTTTCTAATTCCATACTCACTAAACTACAATTTGACATACGACAACACTATGATCAATCTAAACATTTTTTTTTTTAACGCTCTAGCGGTTTTACCGGTGCCTTTATTTACACCTGCGCGCGCATCGCTACCGCGGCGCGCGGTAAAACAAAACCAGCACCATTTTCCATAAAGTTAATAACAATATAAGTCTGTTTTTTTCCTCGCAAGTGTGTTGAAAAACGTCGTATGAAACGCGTGTGCATTGATCATAATGTACTATTATTGCACACCATAAAATTTACAGATTTATATGTAGAAAATTTGACAAGAAGTGACACAATGGGCGGTCTTATCGCTAAAAGCGATCTTTCAAAGACAACCTTTATACCAGATAGCTGATTTTATAAGGAGTAGCTCAGGCTACTTTTATTTTAGAAAAAGCCAGGGCTAAGCAGCGGGCACCAGCTATTATCTTCTATCCTCGACTTGTATTCTTTGCTTCTTTCTAACGATGATTAGAGACATGTTGAAACAAGTATGGTCTGACAGGGTGCAAACCTTAAGAGAAAACACGCTGCTAGGCCACCTTGAGTCACCAAGCTCAAACTCTTGAAGACTGCAGGCTTTCTTCGTTCTTCTCAAAATTTCTTCCATTTTCGAAGTAATGTGTGCTGAATGAATCTTCGTCGACACTATGAAGGGTGTCTATCAAGTACCAAGTAAAGCATAAAGTGCCTCCACCTTGATACAGTTAAAAGAAATTCAAGATAAAAAAATCTCAAGTTATTTATTCAAATTAGGTTGAGAATCAGCACTTTTCGAACGTCAAAATTACATAAGACATTCCCCCAAAACGCCCGCCCTTCAACACTTCCTAGTGCTTTAGCTGGGAAGAAGAAGTGGCGCAACAAACTCCCCAGCAGCACAGCTGTCTGTTCAGTAAGAAAAACTTTATTCTATACAATAGTAAGTAGGAATGCAAAGTAATAAACGAGACACAGAACATTAATAGTAGATTGTTATACAAGGGGCTAAAATGATCCATTTATACGAGGTAGTTTTACTCCCGAGCTTTAGCGACGGAGTAAATAGAAACCGAGTTATAATGAGTTTTTAGCGCCGTGTGTTACACTCTACTTTTCACTACGGTTGCGAGAAATTATAATAATCCAATACAATATTAAAAATAAATTACGGCCACTAATTCAATTTGCAAATTAGAGAAAAATTCTAAAGAATTCGCGCCAATGTCTTATTTTTTATTTCTTCTGCAGCCGCAACGCATTTCATGCATTCTACCAAAGAGATCGCCGAATTTAGTTCCATTTTCAAAAATGAAATGTTGTTCTTTTTTTTATGAAACAGTAATAAGTCGAGTATTGATTCATGATTATTCTACTTATGACTAGACTTTTTCGTTTTTGTAGGCTCATAGACATTTGACAGAAAAAAAAAAACTTTTTCCCCTAGAGAAAGAAATGCTATTTTTTCTTCGCTCTGGTACATACGCCACAATGACGGTCTTTTTGAGCAAGAGGAGTGAAAATTAAATTATTTGCCATAATGTCCACTAGCACACGCCAATATACCAACACATACTATAAACAAAACTTAATACCTAAATAGAAGTTTTGTTTACATTTTTAGTATATTTTTTTTTTTTGTTTCTTTTTAGTATTTTATTAATCTACAGCCTGTAGTAATTAGCTAGCTAGGATGATCGAGTTGCTTAACATTTGTTGACTGCTCTAGCCGCTTCAACTCTAATTAGTATCTCAAACACGAAGCGCTCTAACTTAGATAAACTGCATGCCCATCGTAATTTCAATAAACACATACACATCGTAATTTCAATAAGCACATAAACAGATATACAGCGTGTTACGGAAAGGGTATATACATATCAAAGGCTTCTTGTGGTGATAACAAACTACAGGGCAATATTTTTTAATACCTATACCTACATAAATAAAAAGTTAAGAAACATTTAACTAAAAATCAAATGTTTCCAATTGAATTCTATACATCACTAGACCAAGTCAGCTGATCGGTGTCAATAAACTACACACAAAGAAACGGCGGTAACACGTTTGTTATGATTTAAATTTAATAAACTATTGAAATAAAAAAAATATTAAGCATTTTCTAGTTAGTGCTTGTGAGCTGATATTTTGTACAGAGATTCTGAACCAGATACACTCTTCACCCCGTTTGTATGGATATACCCTTTCCGTAACACGCTGTACAAACTTAATTTCATAATTACTTCCGCGTCCAAAAATAAACGTTATTATGTTGTATTGTTGGTCTGTCAATGTCAACAGGCGTAAAAAAAGGCTAAGAACAATCAAATGAGCATAAACTTTAAAAAGCGAGTTATAAAACAAGATAGACATCTTATTTTTATTTGTTTTGTACTTGAACTTGTGGTCACGCAGCATCAGTGACGTTGTGTGAATAATTGAGTTTACATGCGGAGTAAATCAACATTACATGTGAATCAACATTTGATGTTTAAAATGATCATGTGAACGGATTGGGTCAACAGACTGACCGCATTCACACCGCGCAGTGCGTGAACCTTACTTAACGCAACAAAATTCATTCTAATGAAAAACGGCCACATTCCTCTAGATCGTATTTTGATGCTTCGTGTCTCAATATGAAACTTTATAAAAGGTATTAGAACATTTAGAACATTCTAGACACACTTACCGAGGTCGCTGTTGAGCCGTTTTACATAATTCCCTTCTCAGTCACGAGATAATATTTATTTTAAAGTAGTGGCGCTAATGGACCCTTGTACGCTCTCTTAAACAATGGTTTACAAGACATTGGTGCCGATTCCCAAACTACACTTAATTTAAGTTCAGTGCATCTTTTTCTTTCTATTTCATTAAGAAAAGGACAGAAGATAAATTTTAGTTTAGTCCTGTCAAATTAATCAGCGCTTGACGTAAATTGACGTAATTTTAGTCGGCAAGTTTTTAATAACGTCTAAACTTTTAAGGAGTAGTGACAGGCGCTGGTTAATTTGACAGGAGTAAACTAAAATTTATCTTCTGTCCTTTTCTTAATGAAATTGAAAGAAAAAGATGCACTGAACTTAAATTTAATTTAGTTTGTGAACAAGCCATTGACTACATAATAATTACTTGTAATTTGAAATCAGCTGCATCTTGTTAACAACATTGCTGACCTCATTACTGTCTGCGATATGAATATTTTTATCTTAGATAAGCTATAATTGTCACACTATCGTCCTTTATCACAAACAATACTCGTGCCAATGCGACGAAATTCCTCACCCTAGTAAATGTCTTACAAGTACATAACTACAAAACATTGTTTTATTTTTAGTGACCGACAGAAGCTTCGTTTTCGGCCAAAAAATCATGATTCGGCCAACTTTTCTTTTTCGACCACAATCAAAATTTAGTTGATTTTAATGGTGGCTAATTAAAATATAAATTATATTGATTGTACTATATTGTATTGATTGATTTTATTATATACTTAATCAATATATAAAACAAAAATTACAAGAAATGTTAAATCCTCTAATGGAATTATCGTGTTTTACTATTTGCTGTTTTTCTCCCTAGGTGTAAAAAACAAACAAAATTTCAATGTACAGCGGAAATATTAATATTTTTTAATGCCTAAATCAATTTAGTTTTCGGCCGAAAATAAGACTAAAGCAGAAGCTTCTTTTTCGTTTTCGGCTGAAAATCCATTTCCGTTGGACTCTATTAATTATTATATTAGGTACCTACCCTACATAGTTCGGCAAAGAAGGCTTAAGTTGAATGCTCAATCGATCATAAAGATAGTCTAATTTATTGCTAAGTAGGCTGCAAAGCCGCTTGTAGGTCGCTCGTTTGACTGATAACGATAACCAACGACCTTCTATCAACTAGACGCATCAAACATCGGATACAATTGTTTTGTACCGCCAACACTGCCGGCTACACAGATGCGGTGTAAAAAACATTACATAAAGTTATATCATCACGCTCATATTACTTGAGACATAATCACATATAAAGGCAATCTATTGACTTGAGTGACAGTTTATATTGCAAGGGTCGTTATGAAAACTTGTTGACGTTCATTGTACTCAGGTTTGCCGGGATTTCATGCCTAACGTGACCATACGTCCCGTTTTGAACGGGACCGTCCCTTTTTCGGTTCTTCGTCCCGGTGTCCCCGAAAAAAACCTAGGGACGAAAAATTTTCCGTTTTTCAGAAACCGCCCGATAATTGGCGGACCGGATAGAAAAAAATATATATGTTAAAAAAACGTGTAGACTTTTATTTTACCTAAAGTCATTAATAAATAATAATAATAGCATTTATTTCAGGCTACGCCCATAGTGTTAGTAACAATGGTCTTAAAAACTAGTGTTAGTAGACATAATTATACAAGTTAGTCATTACCAGCTATGTTCAAACTTTGTTCTGCTGACAAATATAAAAATGACTGAAAATTATTGTGCTTAACAATTTTTTTTTTTTAAATAAATTTAATATAAAATATATTTCAAAAAAGTTTTTTTTTTTTTTTTATTGTGATTCTAGGCTGGTATTCTCAAAATTGAGTTTCCTATATGAATCGACCCTACTAATTGAGATAAATAAATCGATGTCCCATTTTGAGTAAAAAAAATAATGGTCACGTTATTCCTGCCCCACATGACGCAACCTAATAATCCTCAGCAGGATGTTTCACATTACTCAGACAAGTAGTACGAGTGTCTTTACGATAATAATTTACCGTAGAAATCTTGTAAACGTACGGAGATCTGCATTAATTGGATACCCTCTTGTCTAACGTTTTTTGTGTCTAATTACAGCAGGCACGGAGATACTAGTGAGAGTTTCTAAGAAAAACCCGTAAAGGCCAATTTCGCTGAATGTTGACATTTTACAAAGCTATTATGTATTTCCGAAAGGTAAACGGTAACACAACGTGAGAAAAATCTTAAGGCGGAGACTGACTGCAACGTTTGATTATAATGTATCATTGATTATTATATAATATAATATCTTTGTTACAAAACGGCGATACACTAAACGTGGTGAACGCTCGCTTCGAGCACTTGCCTCAAGCATCGTGTTTTTAAAATTGTTATATAGAATCGGATGCGTAGGTTCCAATAAAATCGGCCTTTCTGTGTATTTGTCAATACTTTTTTTTTTTTTTTTATAAATAAATAAAAGTGTTTTTTCCATTATCCCATTGCATTTTTACTTTATATTTTTATTTTGGAAATGAAAGTAAAACGAGATACATTGTGTTTGCGACGACGCGTCAACCTTCACTGACTTGTTTGCAAACATGCGCTCGCAATGCTCGCTTCGAACGGCTCGGCTTGCTGTACTGACTTACTGTAAAGGCTCTTATAAACAGGCGCGACACAAAGGCACCGCGTGTCGCGCGACGAGCGGTGCCTTTGTGTCGCGTCGCGTGTCGCGCCTGTTTGCAAGAGCCTTAACGTGTTTCAAAGGAATTTACGAAAAAGCCGACACTAGTGGAGGATCCGGCGCTCGCATCGCCTTGGATCGCACGCCTGTAACGCGTTCCAAAAACTAGATACATTACAAACAAACGTTGCAAGTCAGTCTCCGCCTTCACATACGAAATCGTAGTCTAGAGAAGCGTAATGGGAAGCGAAGAATCCCATTAATTTATTACGAAGAAAGTTATACCTTAGCAATAAACTTTTCCTTGACATTTTTAGAATACACCTAATTGAAATGTCTTAAAAAATACACGTCACATACAAATTAGAAGCATCTAGAATAATAGCATATTTCGCGAAATGATAAAAAAACATAAACCAATTGAAATTCAACACGGCTAAGTATCAATACTTAAGTCTAGATAAAAAACATTCCAATACACAATAAAAAGTTCCGAGTTGTTTCTGTAGATAAACTTTGTACATCCTACAAGTCACAGCTTGCTGATAATTAACGATTGACTGATAGCGGAAACGTCATCCATTATTGTGAGGTTGCAGCGAACCACCTGTTTTATTTCTGCGCGTATTCACGGTGAACAAATGTTGCGCAATGTTATTTCAGCAATATTTCTGTATTGAGGGAAACATTGGAAAATCTCATAATGCTACACATAAATATTTCCATGAATAAATGAAATGCACCGACCCCAGCATGGTTAAACCAGACTAGATTACTCGAATGAACCCAAATATTCGCACCAGCACCTGGAGCCTCATGTTTCATGGTGCTACAGTGACCATTACATATCCAAGAGTAGACCGGGGGGCACGATAATGGTAGGGAAGACGTGCCCATAGGATATGGAAGGATTATTAGAGCCGTACCGGATATGCATCCTTGAGTAGGCAAAAGAATAGTGGAGAGACGGGTGATATTTAATAGGGATGGTGTCTAGGTAAAAAAAAAAGAAAAACTGTTTAGTCCGTCAATCAGATAATAAAAAAATATTAGACACGTATTTTTTGCTTTATCATATTAATAAAAAAAATACTTAGATAAAACAAATTAAACTTGGGGAATGGGAGCTCGTTACGTCACAGCTCAGTATAAAATCTAATGAGATTCATGCCACATTTGAATGCAATGTATCGCTGTAATGTTTTGATTACGTAAGAAAAGAAAAAATACGTGTCCAATATTTTTTAATAATCTACATGACGGACAAAAAATCTTTTCACGTCGTGCACACAAATTCTAATGCTGCAACAATGTTCCCTAACTTTTGCGTACCATGGAACTCCATCTCCATTTTCATTTCCAGAAACACATTTGCCCAACCGTTCTGGACACGGCACTTTTCCTACCGGCGATTAACGAGAAGCGAGTAGAGCTAGCAACCTAAAAACGAGCCGCGAGTGCTCGACGAGCGACTACTCATTGGTATGTCGTATGTACCAAGTGCGAGTCTCGCAGAGACTGTTCTGCCCACCAAGCGAGCAAGTTCTCTCTTTGAAAGCTCTTGTCGCCGTGACGAATGAGTACTCGCTGGTGGTGTGAGCAGACAGCGATCAACTACTTACACGGGGCATCTTTAGTTTCTAATGTTTCTTGAGTGAGAAAATCGTTGCTAGCTAGTCGCTTCCTCGTGGAGAAAGGCTTCCTTTCAGGGCTGGGGCAGGTGTCTAGGAGGTAGGGAAAGAGTTGTAAGTAGAAGTTGTCATACCCAGCTGGTGTGCAATGTCCCTAAGCAGCTCTCTTTCAGCCAGCTCTGCGCTGTCGGCGCCGGCGGCGAGGCGCGTGGCCTCTTCGCGCAGCGCTCGGTTCTCGCGCTCGAGCGCTCCGGTGCGCCTACGCAGCAACGCCGCGCTAGCAGCCTCCTGCTCCTCCGGGGATGAACACTCCTCTGTGTCATTTGTTAACACCTGCATAATTTTTTGTACCGTGTTAAAATCTGGTTTGAAGAATGCTCGGAACGTTGATAAGTTCAATTTAATACCGGTTTTTAAAATCTTACAATATTATGACCTATAATGGCCGTGGGTTTGTTTTGGGCATACATGTTTGCCAAAATCTTGGCACTTACAAGAACTTTCCTCAAATTAAGAGGGTTGTCACCGGTCCACTAGCGCCACTCCTTTAAAAACATTATCTCGTGACTGAGAAGGAATTATGAAAAACGGCTTAATCAACTATATCGGTAAGTGTGTCCAGAATTTTCTAATACCTTTTTTAAAGTTTCATATTGAGACACGAACCAACAAAATTCGATCTAAATAAAAACGGCCACATTCTTCTAGATCGTATTTTGTTGCTTCGTGTCTCAATAGGAAAAATACAATCTAGAAGAATGTGGCCGTTTTTATTTAGATCGAATTTTGTTGCTTCGTGTCTCAATATGAAACTTTATAAAAAGGTATTAGAAAATTCTAGACACACTTACCGATATAGTTGATTGAGCCGTTTTTTCATAATTCCTTCTCAGTCACGAGATACATAATATGTTTTTAAAGGAATGGCGCTAGTGGACCGGTGACAACGCTCTTAAGCGGATTATGATTTCCCACAAGATAAAATTAAGTTTTGCATAAGCAAAAAGATTGATTTTCCTTGTAAGATGAACAGTGATGATGATATCATTCAGTCAGGATAATAAAAGATTATTCATTCTTCACATGCGCGACAGCGGCGAGAATAATTCAATGGATACAAAGGTCAGAAACTGAAAGAGCAAATAAAATCTTATTGTTACTGCTATACAAAACCTTAACAAATCGGTCATTCTTCAACTCTCACACACTCGCTTAACTGTTTGAAAGGTAATGTCGCTTCAATTTGGCGGATCTTGATTTAGGGGGAAATACAAAACAAGATATTTTTGTGTTTACCTGTAGTAGATCCGCTTTGGCGTTGAGGTCGTGCCTCAGCTGCGTGATATGGTCCCGAGCACTTCGCAACTCGGTCTCGAGTGCGGTGACTCGCGCCTCCAAACGACCATTGGCAGTCAGCAATTCCTTACCGATGCGAGCCGTTAGCTCCAAATCTTTTTCTTTCTGCAAAGAGTTGCAATATATCAGTAAAAATTGATGACGATCCTCCCACATATTCCCTATAATCTAATAAGTTGTACCTGCAAAACGATCACTACATAACCAAAATCATATTAAAAAGCGCCAAATATTACAGCGAAAACTTAGAAGGTTCATATAAGACAAAAGTATAAAACCTGTACACACAAATGCACTGAAGTTGTGACATAAACCAGTCGACAACATAGGGTGGTGTTCGCCTTGAAGTCCTCGGACTCCCATTTACGTAATAAAACTCTCTAGACGGATTACATTAGCAAAATAAATAGCATAACTTACTTCTTCTAAGAGCCGTGTTACCGCTTCGATGTCATTGTAGGTTTTTGTCATTTGGCTCACCCTGTTGCTGCATAGAACTGTAAAAAGAACACCACTATGTAGCAAACGGCAACAACGACTTCTAAAAGCAAGCGCAAATTATATACAACATCCTAAAGGAATGTGTCCAGATAATTATGTGTTTTAAGTATAAGATACAAGTAATCATACTTTATATTATCTCTGTCGATGAAGAGATTAATCCTAAGTGTTTTCATTGATAGTATAGGTGCTGACTGTTGATACTTAGATATTTAATTAGAGAGTGTCTACAGTAATTTTCTACACCTTTGTTTATAAAGATAATAATAATATTAATATTGCTTAAGGGCCTATACTACCTCAAATGGCTTAGCATGATCCTCCGTTATGTCGAAAATACTGCAGCATTAATTTTGAAATAAATATATGGTAAAGTTGAGGATTAATGTTAAGTACTATGTTAGCCGAAAACACGATTCCATAAAATTTTCTCTATAGAATAAAAATCCAAAGTTACCTCCAAACCGAACAATAAACCGCTGGTATTCAAAAATACTTCAAATTAGCTAATGAAACTTTGCATATTAACTGAACTAACTATAAAGCAGGTCTTATGTTATTTACTTTTTTTTAATTATTTTCACCGTAAAACAAAATTACCTAAACTATCGGCGCCTTGGAGTCTTTTCCCTGCCGCCCTGTCTCGCTTGCTCGCGTGACCGGTAGCAATAGTATGCGAGCGAGATACAGAGTGAGGTGGCGCTGAGGTAGTATAGACTCTTAACCAATAATAGTAATAAGATAATTAAATATTTTACTCCACAATATTAATTATCACACATCATCAAAAGTAATCTTATAGGCCTAGCTTAGAGATAACCCAAAAAATAGTACATCTGGTCTTACATTAACATTTCGCGACGCGTATGGAATAAAATAGTTAATTGGTTTTGAAGGATGACTAATAATATCGTTGTCGTACAATATGTTACAAAACATGCTTGGTAAATTAATTACATTGCTATGATACTCAAATCTTAACTACAGGAGAGTAAAAGCACCTCGGATCAAAATTATACACATATAACCGGATCTGGGACTGGGTTAGATAAGTACATTCTTGGGCAAAGTAGGTACTTATTATATTGATATCCATCACGATCAGATAGAGGTATCCAGATAAACTACTTTCATTGGTTTAATTAAAGTCAAGATATCGGGACTTGTTTTCTTCTGACTAATGCTGGGTAAAATTGGATGCTAAGTTTTAATGAGATTTATTTATGTGTGTAAGCTTACAATGGATGAATGTGTAGTTAACTTGGAGTCGAAGTTCAAGAGAAAATCTTATTTAGAAATGAATTTTCTAATATAGTAATATGCGTGCTTGAAAAACAGATTTACCTATATTTTAGAAAAAGTTGTGTAGGTATGACTGAATTATCTAAATGTTTTCTCCACGGTACTGTTTCTGGCACTTCTTCCAGACGCTATTAGACTGAGCGTGCGTCTGCGCAGCATCATTCTGATAATTTTGTCTTTACTTAGGTTCTCGGTAAATAAAACTCGTGATACGTTAAAACGTGTCACTACCACTTTACATAAATTATGTCAACCTTCAACATGACCACAGACTGCGGTTACATTATCGATCGCTTCATATTATTTTATAATACATAAGATCACTGATTAAATAATATTGAGTTCTACTGGATTAATTATAATTATACTCCACATTTTTGCTTTTGTGTTTTTTAAATTCTAACTGTATTTCGTTTGAATTAAGTCTATTTATGTCAGTATACTTAGTACGCTTCGATTTAGGTATTTGAACTAGTTTACAAATAGTTAATGGTAACCTTGCAAAAAAAAACAATATTTATAGCCCACTATCTATTCTTGGGCACTCCCAACTCTTTCGTAACCTACAGAGTATTCCCAAAGAGGCCACAGTGGATCATCCATACTAATATTATAAATGTGAAAGTAACTCTGTCTATCTGTCTGTCTGTCTGTCTGTCTGTATGTCTGTATGTTACGTTTTCACGCCTAAACCGCTGAACCGATCTTCATGAAATTTGGCAGAGATAGGTATAGCCTGGGATATGGACAAGGACATAGGCTACTTTTTTACGCGATAACCGACATCCACGCGGGCAGAGCCGCGGGCAAAAGCTAGTATTTTATATTTAAAAGCACTAAAATAGCGTCAAGACTAACTTCCATCTCAAAGCTGTCCTATTAATAAAGCAATCGATTGGATCGGTGACCTAGATGTGGTTCGTAGACATACAGGTTTAGGCTGTATAGCACGCTTGGATTATAACAATGAGAAAAATTGGTACCTAAAGTAAAGAATGAAGCCAATTACAGGTGTGATAATCTGCATTAATTGGTGTGATTCATAGAAATGCAAAAAAAATTATACGAAACTACATTGACTAGGTATGTAGAATTTTTAAACAAATTCCCTAATTAGCTTTGAATATTGAAAAAAAAAAAAACGAAATATTTTTTTTTAAATTCGTATCAGCAATCATATTAAAGTGAGGCTTTAAAGAGAAATTGAAAGGGATTTGTGAATCAAAATTCTAATCTAATAAAAAAAATACAAACAATATCAAACCGGTATTAGTTGAATAATGATTCGGTGTATTTATAGAACTGGTTAGTCCACTCGTAGAATTTATGTAGAAACTTTTACACACTGAAAACATTGTAACTATAATTTCGACTTCCCGTGCATAATATTGCCCCTTTATTCGTGCAAACAATCACTGTAATACATAGGCACAATGGGCGGATAATTCGATACCATGCACGGTACTTAGCGAACTCGAATCACTTAGTATCGTAGAACATCGTGTAAGCACGCACTATAAACACCGAATAACGTTTAGTTGCGCCGCTTGCCCGTTTCAATCACATTGATAAGATATCGCAGAATTTTAAATTTTGCACTCTAATATTTACAATTCACCTACCTACTGTGATTACAATTACTTGTTCTACTTATAAATCGTCGCCTTAGTAGTGAAGGGAGCTATTCCACATTAAACTAGTTCCAAGATAAAGATAAATAAAAATTCACCACTTGATTTTTTGTCCCTAGTTTCATTTAACTCCTTTCACGACTGAATGAAAAACCAAACCTCTAGGTGAGCTATCACTTAGATCTCTTCACCACTAAAATCTCCGTCTAACGACGAGTATGGTGGTGTTCATAACTCAATTCGGTCAAAAGTGTGGCTTAGCACTCTTCACAACTAAAGTGACGAAATTATCTACAAACCCGGGAGTACATCACGTGTGTTTGGCCTCTGGGTGTTCATCGAACCCCTATTGTTCGATTACTAAATGCAACATTACACATGAACTGAGCGATTCGAGGAATGGCACTGGTTGGATGTTACATCGATGAACCGCACTGGCTTGTAACGTTAGTGACAAATTATACGAGCGTGAAGTTCCCGATCAAGTAAGTGACTGTGGAGCGCGAGTACTACGCAATGGCGTGTGGACTCCATGGCGCTCTTGCGGAGGGCACACAAAACATACTTTTCTATTGTATCCAATCTGTGGGAACAATGAATTACAAAACAAATACACATGGGCATTTTTTTACACAGTTAACTTGGTAATTTTTAACGTTTCATTAAACGCATTGTTTCAATTAAATCGCTTTCAATTCTCACATGAGTTTGATTTTTATTGTTTTAAGATTTAAGTGCTTTGTGTCAGTAATTCTATAAAACACAAATGTATATATCCAAAGAAAATGACTAGTCTAGTTTATTACGCTTTACACTCATAAGTGTCAAACGTTGTGTATTACATTGAATAATTTATGATGATGAGTGTTTTTAACTGTATACCAACATAAACCTTAACGAGGTACAAAATGCTTTAACGGCGAAGCTGCTTTCAAGAATAAAAACTTATGGGAACTGACTGATATAATGGCTCCATTGAATGCGACGCGGGCGCAGGTATGCGAGTGTTTCCCACTCTTACCTAACTCTTAAGATTACAACGGATATCGATTGTGTTCGTGCTTACATCTCTCACACGATACTGAAAGACTTTCACAGTTTTTGTTGCACTCACAAGACTTCCAAACAGTAGTGTTGCCATATTCAGGAAGTCAAAAATAACTTCAATATTTTTTGTTATATGATTGCACCTATTAATTATTATTGTTATGTTAAAGCATATTTAGAGACACTAGAAGTGGTAGTTTTACCAAATTAACGCTAAACGTAAACAGTTATATAGGTTGTTTTTTTTTTTTTTTGTAATTGAATTGGTGACCATACAATAAAGAATATATTATATCCTTAAAATCAGAAAATAAATATTAAAATCAATGTTATTCTAATAAGATTCCTAAACAGGCATCAATACATTGAAATTGAACCCCTAATTAGTGTTACATTTAGAAGCTAGATTACTCAAAGATGCAAGACCAAAATATTAATAGTTATTTTATCTACTTATCTATTCATGAAATATTTTACTTTTAGTTCAAATTCAATGAATAAGGAATAACTAATGAAATCTGCCTGGCAACACTGAGCAAGTCTTACTCATGGAACTCATAATTGTTAGCTCATACATAGAACGCGACAGGAATGATTTTAATGATGGAGTTTTTGCTACTAAATTTCATAAATTTTTTTTACCTGTACTTTATTCAAATCATTAATTAAACGTATCCATGTAGGAAGAAGAGCCCATTTAGCGACATCAATTATTAGGAAGCAATGAAAAGAGGTTAGTTTAGTTAGTTGCTAAACTAAAGTCTTCTAGATTTCTTTATTGATTGGGTAATTGACAGGACCTTCGTTACATTGTTACAGTGTTTAGCAAAAAGCACAACTAAAGGAAATGGTATGCAAATCACCACTTTGCAGGAAAGAAGGAAAGCGAGAAGATGGTCAGACGACATTGGAAGTGGCAGCTAGCGATGAGGTGACAATGACAACCGTACCCATCTACATGATGCTATACCTCTATCAAGGAGCAAGGTCCTGATCACGCGAAAGTATAGTCGTCCGAATTTGTCCCTCGCGACGTGGTACAGGAAGTCGGGATACTCTCCGAGACACTCTTGGAGTTCCGCGTCGGGCAGGTAGCTTAACTCCTGGAAGAGCTCGGGATCGAAGCCCGGTGGCGGCGAGGCGCGCGAGCCGCCCGCGCACCCCGCGCCCGAGCTCGCGCAGCCCTCCGCCGTGACGCGCGCGACCCGCGACCATCTGCTCCGCCCGCTGCACGCCGGCGATCACTCCCGAGCGTCGATCGACTTCCTTCTATATGTCCACTTTTTGTATTGTATCACGATTCCTATGCACAATGTCTCCGACGTAAAGTCACAAATGAACTGAACTGACAAACCATTTTACACTCTGCTAAAACCAATATTTATAGTGACGTAATACCTGTAAAATCACGAGAATCGTGTCGACCACTCACATGAGGATGTAATGGAACACGTCTGACGGGATAGTGTAAGTAGCTGGTGGATATCTGCATCACGCTCGGGTGCCCAAGCGAATTAACTCTCTTATGAAATTCATAATACGTGAAGCCCGATTATAGCACGCCATGTAAATGTCTCGAATCAAGTGTTAGTTAAGTGAATGAGGTTCTACTCTGATGTTGGAGTTATCGATTTATACACCGAAATGAGGGCAGAGTCGGGCGCAACCACGCGTTCGTTTAGGTCATGTTAGATGTAATGAAAAAGGTGTGTTTTATATATAGTTTAGTTAAGGAAAACAAAGGAAGGCCTAACGCCAGTATTTCCCGAAGGGTTGGGCAGAGGTGTATGTAAGTGTAGTGCACCCACATTTCGCCAGATATGTTTAAGTAAATAGGGGGCGAAACTATGAAAATAACCCCATAACTATTTTAAAATTGAAGAAGACGAATGCGTTATTGACACAAAAATGAATAAAACAGTTTACAGCCGTTTTCATCCAAAATGTGGCTAGTTATGCTACTTATAATATGAATCCATGAATGAGAGTTGTAATATTAGTGTCGTTGAAGACGTAAAAAGTATTTGGATCTCCTACATTGTTACCAGTATCATAAAATAATACCAGAAAATCTCCTTTTTTTAAAACTTTGTTTAAAACCGAAAATTTATAAAAATTATTACGGTAAGATTATTTTTTAATTATTATTTCTTAAAATCAGTACTTCAAAGAAAATGGAACCTCTTTTTTCACCGTTTTCTGTGAATTACCATGACGAAGATATTTTTTTGATATGTTATCCCCTTTGTTTACATAAATTATCAGAATTTGAGACTTTGGGTAGCTGATGCGAAGTACTTTTACTTCAGTATTCAACTATTGGAGTCGCGCATTGATTGATAAAATCGACGAATGCAAAACATTCAACGATTTTTGTAGACCCAATAGTCTGTACTGAAATCACCAGTTAAGTTTTTCACTTGGTCGCGTTTTCACGGTCATGTCAAAAAAACAAACGCATTAACGGTTAATTGCTCAGTTGCCTCTAATTTCCTAAATAACCTTAAGAAGATGAGCTTGAAGTGCGCTACTAACATTGTTCAATGAATAACCAACAAGTATAGCCAACATTACCTGCGTTTAAGAAAATGGCGCTACTTAAGAACCTAATACAATTTTCCCATGAGTGTTATTTGACCTGGGGGCCAAGTCTACTAATGTACAAACGTTGCAATGGTCTCTTCATTGTGAGTTTTTGACAGATTTGCCATACAAACACTGTCAAATACTCACAATGGCGAGACCATTCTGACACTATTGTAATAGCAGACTTGAGGCCCTGAATATTTTTGTCGACTGTGTAAATGTATTTTATATTTCTAAGTTGATATCATGTATTTGTCATTTTGTAAAGTAGTTTATCGAGTTGGTAGAGAAGTGAAGGCTGCACGTGATTAAACATTGACGTCGAGCAACCTCTCTGAAAGGCTTTACACCACAACCGGTAATGCACAGAAGTGTACAAACGACCAATAGACTGCACAGTGCACGACTGTTGAGAGTATTCTAGACAAAGACATTAATTGTGATTTAATTTAGAAAAATAGTCTATCGATTCCAAAATTAACGCATACAATGATCTCACATCGTTTGTCAGTTTGTTTTTTATATCAATTTAAACGACATACCAACTTTTTATACTCTATGTAAGTATATATTTTCATCTCATGGTCACGGTCATTTTTATGGTCGTTTACCTTCGTCTCATGGCCTTCCAAACTTCAACTCTTTTAATCAACTCAAGATATTTTCCTTTTGTTACTTTACGATCCAGGTGATTTATTAGACGGCAATACATTTTTTATTTAATTTAAAGCAATTAGTCCAACATTACTTAAACATGATATACATAATGTTACGCATGAGCAACCTGCACGATTAACCGAAATAATCGCACATACCTAATCGACCGAGTCTTACTGGTTTAAGTTACCAGACCGAATGATTTATCGGTCTGTGTAATTTATGAAATTTTACCCGACTCAATTACTTACTTTAAGTGTAATAGTTACTTATCATATTTAATTCAACGCGATCAAGAAAATGTGGTAATTATAAATGTGAGTTTATTTTCATTGTACCAATTCACCGATCAAAGACCGTAAAATCATCAAATTAATTTGAATCTATTACGTGGTTATTTATCAATGACATTGATCTTACATTTTGCTATAACAATTACCTTATAAACTTTATAGTAAAATGAAAGTAGGTTAACAGAATCTGACGTAATTTTGGCCCTGTACGCACACCCGCGAATACACTCATACCAATGAGCAGACAATGTCAGACGGCTTGTAACTAACCATTAACAATGTCGGGGTCCGGTCAAGTTTGGTGATGGTGTATAATCAGGGGACGCGTCACGTGACGACTAATAGTTCCAACTCTATGCTAAACAAGCATATCGCAAGTGAAAGGTATTATGACCGGTATTATTCGTAAACATAGATTTCAACATAAGAAGTAGGTACGCCACTATACATACTGCATGCATACACAACACATGATTCACATAAAATACGTAAATTAGGTATTACAAAATTCTAGAACATTAATTGAATTATCGATAAGCTTTTGAATTAAGCCACACAATGACAATATAAATTCCAATCTAACCACTGAAATTACACACAAAACAACCTTTATCTCAAAACAAGGCGATTTCTTTTAGTAACGGTTCTAGTGTTTGAGGCCAGTGGTAATATACTTTCACGATCAAGTGCAGGCGTCTGCAGTACGGAGGCAGCACGCTATTTGCGCGAACACGACACATATGAACGGTATCGAGACAGATTCGCGCACCGAACGGCCGGCCACGTCCACTTCCGTCGATACCATACCAATAACTAAAACTAAATTAGTATTCTACACTTACGTTCAAGTCATACTAAAATTACTCACGACGTGCACACTATGTATATGATTAAACGGCGCTACTCATACACTCCTCACTGGACGAATTTAATAAGATAAGCTGTCTGTGATAACGAGCACGCATGTGATATGACAAAAATATTAAAATACAAAGTGCGATTATTATTAAATTATCTATCTCTATAATAAGTATGTAATGAAGACATTTCAGCTACCTACATAAAATAAATTTACTAAAAGCAAAGCTACTATCGTAAGCATCATCATTTAAATTCACAGACATTGGTGCCGATTCCCTTGTTCACAAACTAAACTAAATTTAAGTCCAGTGCATCCTTTTCTTTCTATTTCATTAAGAAAAGGACAGAAGATATATTTTAGTTTAGTCCTGTCAAATTAATCAGCGCTTGACGTAAATTGACGTAATTTTAGTCGGCAAGTTTTTAATTACGTCTAAACTTATAAGGAGTAGTGACAGGCGCTGATTAATTTGACAGGACTAAACTAAAATTTATCTTCTGTCCTTTTCTTAATGAAATAGAAAGAAAAGGATGCACTGGACTTTAGTTTAGTTTGTGAACAAGGGAATCGGCACCATTATTTAAAACATGGTGTTCATTTAATATAAATAATAAATAGCATAAATATTTTTGTGAAGTGTTATAATATTTTTTTGTTGAATATTAACGTTCTTAAACACATTATACTAACGAAGGTCGTAGGTTAAATAAGCAAGTTTCCTAACGAATATCTACGTCATATGGTCCACATTACAAATAATAATAATTAATCTTAATTAAAAAATAGATATAATGAGCAGAATAAATTAAATAGATATGTACTGTGTACCTACAGTCGCGTCACTTTACTTGGGCTAATCTGAATTACAGGAAGCACCTAGAACTTAGATTTCTTATCAGAGTTTTTTTTTTTTTATTACAGAAACGTAAAACGATCAATTTAATTCCCATCAAATATGAATGTCATTCTGTATTCCTTGGCAACATTAGAATTTTTGTTGTTTGGGAATTCAAAAAACCGACCTGTAGTTACAGTTGAAATTTGTGGGCTTGGGAGGATTCAGTAAACCTAAATTTGGTTAAAGTTTGATTTTTTGGCGTTGGGGGAGTTAGAAAACCTGACTTTGGTTACAGTTTGAATTTTTGGAGATGGGGGATTCAGAAAACCTGACTGGTGAAGGTCTGACCGGTTAGGAAAGGGGTTTAATTAACTCTTATAATTTTAGCCATTCTCTTACTCGTGGTTATAGAAATGTATTTGCAACTAGGTAATGACTTTTTACCTAGTTGTATTGCATGTTTTAGTTGAAAAAAACCACTTACACCCAATGAACATTCAATCGCAAACCGTTACGCATAATGATTCAGGTTACTATACTATATTTCCTAGTCCGCGGTTAAGTGCGCACAGCTTAATAAAATTCTTTTTAACTGTATTGTGGCAAAAGTAACGTTTTTATATAAAAACTTAGTGAATTAAATTGCAGTAACGTGACACAAAGGTTGAAAAAAAACCGGCCAAGTGCGAGTCGGACTCGCGCACGAAGGGTTCCGTACCATTTTTTAAAAAAACGGCAAAAAAAATATGTCTGTTGTATGAGAGCCCCACTTAAATATTTATTTTATTTTAAATTAATTGTTTATTTTTAAAGTGAATATTTATAGCGTCTACCTGTTGCCGTTATCAATATCGAGCAAAAACGATCAAAAATATCACGTTTGTTGTATGGGAGCCCCCTTAAATATTTATTTTATTCTGATAATTAGTATTTTTTGTCATAGGGGCAATAGAAATACATCATCTGTGAAAATTTCAATTGTCTAACTATCACGGCTCATGAAATACAGCCTGGTGACAGACGAACGGACAGCGGAGTCTTAGTAATAAGGGTCCCGTTTTACCCTTTGAGTACAGAACCCTAAAAAAGGGTTTAAAAATAAAATATTGTGTGTTTGAATTAAGTATCCGGTTATCTATCCGGAGATTAATTATATACTGAACGTGAATGATGTTGATATCGACAGAAGAAAGATATTATGAATCAATATCCGACAGGTCCCATTATTCACAGAATCCATATTGTATAAAAGACGAAGTTCGTCAATAAGAAGCTTTTAGGATTATTTCAGAGTGAAACGTTTGTATTTCCCATTAATTATGTGCAATCAAGCAGTTTCTATTACAAGTGAAGATATTATATTTAAGTATAGGGATTAATTGGACTACTTCCTATTTATAACTGAGTGATTGCGTTGAAAACAATAGCTTCGAAGACTATTATACGCATGCCCATAACTTTATGCTTGGGACTTGCGAAATGGCTGAAGGGTGACCAACAATATGGTAACATTGTGAAATTCTGCAGTGTAGACACTAAAACTTATGACATAAAATAGATATTATTAATAATACAATATCACTGGTATGACTGTGCATATACATAAATAGGTAACTAGACCTATATAAATAATAATAAAACTAAATGAAACAATATACTAACTCAACCGCAAAGTTATTTTTTAATTGACTTCTTTACGATAAAGTTAATAGAAAACATTGCGCTGAAATTGCAATTTTTTGAAAGCCTATATACGCATAAATACGGGAACAAATTGTTGCTATTATATTTAAATTTTGTAAATTACTACACAACAAAACAATGAACATAATAATTATGCTCTCACGGTCAAGATAACAGATCTGGCTCACAGCTGTTGCGCGTTGCGACGCCGCTTCGCCGTCGCGTCTCGAGTCCCCCGACTCCCAAACCACCCCCAATCGATGACGCAGAGCTAATTAACCTTCTACAGCATGCCGAATATTATATTGGTATTACCAGAATGCTGATTAAAATTAGAAACATGTAAAACACTAATAAGGCTACAAGCAGAATGTTTCACCCTCTTACATAAGATGTATTATCACAAAATACAGTCTATAATGAATGACACAAACGTAAAGAACTTGGGTTTCCTATTGTTATACCGCTTCTTTTGTCGGCAGGATGAAGCACGTGTGATAAAAAACGCTTTGGTACACGGTAGGTGCAACGTTGCACCTCTACTCTCTAAGTTTAGCACGGGTCGGGGCGTAAGATGCGCGATGCGTGCGGCGCACGTCGTTTTTCGGCGTCGCGGTATCGATCGAGCCGTTGCGGCGGGCGATGAGGGAGCACGCGTGCCGCGTGGCTACCGGCGCGACCGGCACTGGTGGTCGCGCGTCTCTATGCTCGCGCAGGCGCAGTGCTGCCACAGATATGACTAGCATACCGACCACCCGGCGGACAAATACGTCACCCATATAAACAATGCGGTCGCGTCTATAATATACGATAGAAAATCAAGGCTTAAGAATTTGCGGGTAGTATAATAAATAACAACAACACAACATCAGGGAAGAATGTATGATGCATTTCATTAAAGTATTTAGTTACTTCTAACAAAATTCTTCAAATTATTCTGCGGCAGAATAAAAAAAATATTGAATTCCTATTAGAAAATTGAAAAGTCGTAATATTATATTATTAACAACGTACACACGGCTACACATCAAGCTATACATTTCCAGTATAAGCTGATCTCGCATAGTATAGGATTTCCGTATAATGAGAGGTCAGCTTATTCTGGAAATGTATAGCTTGATGTGTAGCCGTGTGTACATAGGTTGGTAAGTATAATAACATTATTTTTCAGGAGATTGTCTATAAAGGTTTTTCGGTTATTCATGTTATTATTCATATTTTAGTTTTAACCTAGTGATAAGTAGATCTCCTAGCAATTGGTGAATTACATTTTAATAATTGTTACATTTTTTCCTTTATAATATGACGAAGTAGATACTAACGTACCATTCTAAGATAGGACACCTATCTTACAACTAGTAATAATAAAAAAGTAGCCGTAACGTACTCTGTGCAAGTCTGCACCAAGCTTGTTTTTGATATTTCTACCTTTTTATACCTTTTGTCTATGTTTTCACTACCTTTTGGTTTTTACCCTTTGACAAATATATATTTTTCACTCCTCTTGCTCAAAAAGGCCGTCATTGTATCGTACCAGACTGAGGAAACAATACCATATTTACTTCTAGGGGAAAAAATGTTTTTTGTTAATTTTAATATTTGTCTGTTTTTTGAAAATGGAACTAGAAGCGGCGATCTCTTCGGTAGAATGCGTACATTGCGTTGTTGCGGCTACAGAAGAAATTAAAAAAAAACAGACTTTGTCGCGCCAACGTCTGTTTTTTTCTTTAGAATTTTTCTCTAATTTGCAAATTGAATTAGTGGCCGTAATTTATTTTTAAAATGGAATTCGATTTTTTATTTTCTCACAATCGTAGTGAAAAGTAGAGAAGAAATTAAAAAAAACAGACTTTGTCGCGCCAACGTCTGTTTTTTTCTTTAGAATTTTTCTCTAATTTGCAAATTGAATTAGTGGCCGTAATTTATTTTTAAAATGGTATTGGATTTTTTATTTTCTCACAATCGTAGTGAAAAGTAGAGTGTAACACACGGCGCTAAAAATCTATTATAACTCGGTTTCTATTTACTCCCTCGCTAAAACTCGGGAGTAAAACTACCTTGTATAGATGGGTCATTTTAGCCCCTTGTAATAACAATCTACTATTGTTTCTCACTACCACGAACCAGCGTCTTTTCTTTTGGTAGTTAATATACTCCTTATAACATCAGCTAGCTGCCAGTGAAAGTCGCGTCAAAATCGGTCCAGCTGTTTTTGAGATTAGCCGGAACAAACACACACAGAATAAAAAAAAAGTTTTTTGCTAAAAATAGGTACCGTATATACTTTCATGTGTATTATTTAAAAAATATATATTTTGACAATACAAACAGACGCTTCATTTTATTTGTATAGATATAGTATAGATTAAATATTTTTTATTTCCCACTGTTTTATTATGTTGTGAAAATATATTTTTTTTCTATTTCATTTTTGTACGTTTTGAGTAAGTACAAAGAAAATATTCAACCCTTTTTTCATTTGCGTATTAATTGCTCGTTTAATCATAGATGCATACAGTGTCAACACTGTACCTATACAATGTGTAACTGAATGAATGTACATTGTTCAGAATCGATTTCTGTCATTTTTAGGATTTCGTACCTCAAAAGGAAAAAACAGAACCCTTATATCGGAACGGATCACTCATGTGTCTGTCTGTCTATCCGTCTGTCTGTCCGTCTGACACAGCCATTTTGCTCCGAATCTACTGGGCCGATTAAGGTAAAATTTGGTACACATGAACTTCTGTGACTGTATAAATGAATTTTGAATATGGTGTTCACTTTTGGGGGAATAACAAGAAAAAAAAAAAAAAAACGCAAACTGTACCGTGTGATATATCAAATAAAAGGACTTGTTATGAGGATTTCATAACAAGTCCTTTATTTATTTTTGTTACACGTCCGTGACGTGTAACAAAATAAATGAATTTTGATTAAGGGGTCACTTTAGGGGGGTAAATTAGAAAATAAAAAGTTTTGCAAACTGTACCGTGTACATAACATCAAATGAAAGGGCTTGTTGTAAGGATTTCAGATATTCTTTTTTTATAATTTTAATATATAAATACTTTTAAAGTTTAAGAAAATAGATGAAAATTAACCGTCATCTCAGAAACTACTGAGCTTAAAATGTTGAAAACTAAAATACAGAAAATAGTTCTTTACTTATAGATTACTTACAGGAAAACCTATAAGAAGTCTATGGTCTTAATATAACATGGTAAATCTCTCAATATTGCGCTTACAAACTTACATTTTCAGTTGAAATGTATGGGAGAACTTGTTTTTCAACTACAATGTTGTTTGTTCTTGGGATAAATTCATCCCAATTACGGAACACACAACAACACGCACTGGGCCGGTTTTTAATACAGGATAAGTTTAAAAGGAGTGCGCATATTTTAGGAGGTAATGCACCTGCATAAAACTTGACAACTTTCCCCTAAGGAACATAGGTCGAAATCTTAAAATTGAATGTCGACTTTTCATACAAAGTGACTGGTCACGTGACTTATGTTTGTATGAGAAATTGAATTTTATTTTTTAGATTTCGACCTACTTATGTTCCTTGGGGAAAGTTGTTCAGTTGTATGCACCTGATTACCAACAAAAATATACGCACTCCTTTTAAACTTACCCTGTATATGTAATTTTGTGTCCCAAAAATAATTAAATATTAAAACTACGTAAATTACAGTCGCACTTCCGCTGTACAGTCAAAACAAACTAAAAATGAACGCAGTACCTACTACGCTAGATCCTTATACGCGTGATATTGTGTGAATGTGTAGATTTGTACTGTGACCACAATTGCCTCCCACAATCAGAGTAACTAATTTAATAAATAAACAATATTTTATGCATAATAGTAAAAATCTGTGTAAGTATTATGATTATAACATAATTTTCTAATTAGGGTGTTTGGTGATGTACGTTAATTCCGGGGCATTTTGTGTAAGGACATAAAAATAATATTTTTTGAACTCAACCTGTATAATAAAATATTTGGTTGTAAAATAATGATTAGGCCGAAAACCGCCTACATATAATTACCAGCAAAGACTAATGTACCTAATTCAGTATCCATACTAATATTATAAATGTGAAAGTAACATTGTCTGTCTGTATGTTACGTTTTCACGCCTAAACCGCTGACCCGATCGTCATGAAATTTCAGAGATATAGCCTGGGATATGGAGAAGGACATAGGCTACTTTTTTACGCGATAACCGACATCTACGCGGGCGGAGCCGCGGGCAGAAGCTAGTTTATAATAAATCTTCCTTAACAAATTAGAAAAATTAATTAATAGTAAAAACTCATTTTTTAAAACAAGCTTTTATTTAAATGCTCTAAAAAGAAGAAAATAAACTTTAAATTAAATCAAACCCATCAATTTTTATGTGCATTGTGTGTGTACAGGTGTACTGGAATGTGTAGTCCGAAATAAATAAATAATAATAATAATAAAGCTTGAGGACTTCATGTTAGTACTCTATATGAGTATTTTAGTATTAACCTACCTATACATATAGCCTAGTTATGTGATAAACATTCCAAAACAATAAATTCTTCTACATTAAAATTAAACCCCAATAAATAATATTTAAAATAATAACATTAATTGTTAATAATTTATATTTTAACCACCTAATTTATAAACGCGGAATAAAATAATACTAATTGTAAGCATAAACGTCATTAAAATGTATGGATATGTCGAAGTTATTCCTAGTATAACTTTATTCCGCGTTCATAAGTAAGGCGGTTACCTATGGCGGTTACTGTGTTAAATAAACTGTATGTACTGTATTAATAGAAGCAATTGCACCGCTCGTCGCGCGACACGCGGTGCCTTTGTGTCGCGTCTGTTTGAAGGAGCCTTTTAACTAAGGGTGGGCAGACTTACGCCATGAGCGATCTACAACAATAAAATTGGACGAAAAGAAATCGACTCGCAAGCAGAAAAAAAAAATATGTAAAGGCGTTTAACATTAGACATAAAAAAAAACTCTTTTTACAGTCCGTTCAACCGATTTTGACTTCTATTCCGTAGGCATAAGGATGGCATTAAAAGCAAAAAAGTGGTTACCATACCAACTGTTACTGCAGCTGCCATTTGTCATGCCACCAACGCAATAGAAGTCAAAATCGGTTGAACGGACTGTAAAAAAGGTTTACTTAAATGTCTAATCTTATTTCAAATGGAGTATAGCTATATAGGCATATTACTTAGTGGTCAATGGATGGCACTGCGTGTTTCGTGTTTTCCGCTAATTTATCGTAGGAAGGTACGTATTTCATCATCATCATTTCAGCCGGAAGACGTCCACTGCTGGACATAGGCCTCCGCCAGCACCGCCACCTCGACCGGTTCCGTGCTTCCCGCATCTAGCGGATTCCTGCGGCTTTCACAAGGTCATCAGTCCACCTAGTGGGAGGCCTTCCTACGCTACGTCTGCCGGTACGCGGTCGCCACTCCAGAACCTTTCGGCCCCAACGGCCATCTGTTCTGCGAGCAATGTGCCCTGCCCATTGCAACTTAAGTTTGGCAATTCTTCGAGCTATGTCGGTTACCTTGGTTCTCCTGCGGATCTCTTCATTTCTGATTCGATCACGCACGTAGGGAAAGTCCAAGCATTGCCCTCTTCATTGCCCGTACGTACGTACGGTACGTATTTACTTAGTGCCAAACGTAAGCACCACGAATACAGATGTTAGTCAGTAAGCCAATTGCGGTATTTTGACTTAATTATTGTCGTTTCAGAAAAAGCAGATTCGCACAAATATGTTGATCTAAACAAAGCAGTTAATTGCTGGGCGATTTGTTTTAGATTTGGGTATTTTTCTTGGGTTAAAAGAGACCAAAATTTGTTATTTGTTGCTATGGCTTTGAGGTGTATGTCTGGTAAGATCTGCATCATCTCGTTTTCAAGAGAAGTCAAGTCCATGTCAAAGGTATTCGATATTTCAGAAGCAATTATTATTTTAACATCCTCTTATGAAAATGGATAAATCATGAAAGTAACATCGTCAATTTCGTCAATTTTCTTCAGTCAGAAAAAACTTTCAAACTCGCTGAGAATATTTGCAATTTCTATTTCGTTTTTGTTATAATTTGATACAGTGCTTGCGCTATTATTGAGCCTTTTGACAGGGCTTTGAAAACTTTTAGCTACTTTAGTACGTTTTTGTACAGTCGCGGAATGAAAAGGTTGACCAGTTTTCAAATAAATTCATTTACGCGTTGCAAGCACATGTTACCTTTTTAAACTGTGTAACAGACGAGAGTGTTGTATTGAAAATTATGTTAAACTGTTTGACAACAAAGTTCAAATTTACTTAGGCGAATGTTCCTTGACTATTCATAGTTGAACAAGAACCTTTTTATTAGTTTGTTCTTGCCATTACGTTGTGTCAAGTTTGATAAATCTTATTACATCCTCTTCGCTTTTAATGATTAAAACTATAAATGTGAATAACAGTTCCTGTCAATGTCAAATGTCATTGCCATTTTTTTCATTCATGCAGTGAAATTACATTCATTATGACGGAATTTGTCATACTCGGTCGATAAAGCAGATACTGATAACCTAAACTGCGCAAGCAAAAACAGATCTTAAGGTGGTCAACCTTTTCATTCTGCGACTGTACGTATGCGCGCGATGGACTCTAAAACCGCTTGCTATCATCGAACGGTCAACCGTAATCGACTGTTTGCCCACCCCTGCCCTAAACCATAATATAGAAATGATGAAACATCATCCACACTTACGGAAATAATTGAGAGTCTCCCTGATCTGGTCAGGAGTAAGGGCGAGGTCTTTGTCGCTCACCGGCAGCGCCGGGGATGGTATGAACCAATCTTGATTCTCGTATCCTGGAAAACATCAAAATATTTTAGAACAAACATAATACCATTAAAATTATGTGTGGAAGGGAAAAACTTTGTACTTTGCATGGTACGTGCTCGTACATAGTTCAATTTGTAGCAATTGCTGTATAATACGCTCATTGAAATAATTACTGATACCCAGTACTCACGAGCCCAAACACGACAACGTCACAGGGCCTCTGAATCACATGAAACATCAACCGCCGTCAACCGCTTTATCCCACCACCAATTCAAATCTATTCAGATCGCGTCCTATTACAATGACTTTTAGCTAAATGTCGAGAACTTCTCATGAACTAAGAATACATTGTTTTAATTTTACACCTGTGAGTACACCCACTTACTACGGGCCCGGCGTAATTATATCATTACAGTTTTAAAACAGCATATGAGTGCACATTAACTAGCTGTTCGACTTAGAAGCCACTAAAGGTCTTCCCTGTGACACAGTTACAGGGGAACAAATCGTGAGTAGGCAGTATGATTAAAATTTCATTATGCAGTTGATTACTAGAGCATTGCGTCGTTGCAAATTTAAAATCTCGTGACATTTTTGTCGAAAATGAGTTTTGCAGATATTTGAAAAGCGATTTTGAATAGCCATACGTAAAAATAGCAAAAAAATTCATGTGAACATCTTATTATTTCGATAAACCACGAATCGTTAAAAAAAATCTCATGTGTCAGCCTACATTTAACTGTAAATCAAAATGTCCTATGTGTCTGATGTACAAATGAGAGTTTATAGAGACAGATTTATTAAAAAAAAAAAATGTAATTACGTTCAGTACATAATGCACAAGATTTTGGCACACTGTGAAAATAGTATGGATATTTTTTTATTATTTTTTATTAATTGATTTAATAAACACAAAAGCATTATAATAGTACAGTACAGTTTTTTACTTGTTTATAAAGTTTTAATAAATAAATAAATAGTAGTATCATATTCATTACCTATTATTATGAAAATATTCTTTAAAAACCACTTAGGTATGTGATAAAAAGTTGCAATTTTTTATGTCCTATGTGTAAAAAAATAATTAAAATTATATAATTAAGTATTGTATTATACTTATTGACAAAAAACTATTCTTATTCCAATACATTTTAACCACTTAGTTTTGTCTACAACCAACGGAATATTAAATATTTTCTAAGATTTTTTCAGGAGGAAGTATTTTTATTTTTTCTCGAAAAGTTACTTTATACACAAAGGAGTTTTTAAATTTGCAACGACGAATTGGCTTGAACGGTATTTCCATTAAAATATCTAGCATCGAACAGTGATGGTGTTATGTGCAGCGAACGCAGCAAGTTGACAGATGGCACGCATCAGACCGGTCGGGGACGCATACTCGCCAGCGGGCGATGACTCGACCGATGAGACACCATTATTTATAGCGTTTAGAACGGCGCCGGCGCCGGAAACCACGACTCAAACACTTACTAAGGCGGAACACCACATATAGCCCACTTCTACTTTGTAAAATTCTTACCATTTCTTAACACATTTCTTTTAAACAACAATAAACATCTCTTACTAACATGCTTAGACAAATGAGTCATAATGTTTAACGATAGTCAGATATGAACGAGTATCGTTACTATTGATTAAATATGAAATGAAGCAGTAAAGAGTAGAAAGTTCGGCTTCAATTAACTTACGAGAAATATGGTGGTTCATTTTATTTATTACTCGTACACTTCCTTATGAATATGGCTAACGACTCTTCCAGCGAAATGATTGTCAGTCGGCTTAATAGGAACATACTACAATTAACGTTCAAAAAGTGAATAAGCTTAGATATACGTCTGAACCACAGGTAGACATTTTAGATTTTCCTAAATTACCGTTTTACTTTCACAGAGTAGGTACATCTCAGTATTCCATTTCGTTGTGCAGTCTGACATTTAGAGAAACTATTGTGCCCCTGTCTCGCAAGAGACCTTGCCATTCCAAGAGAGTCGTTACACAGCGTCGTTCATTAGGCCTGGAAACTAAACGTTCTAGTTCATTGGAATGTATTGAGACTGATGTTATAAATAAATATACGAACACAAAGCATCAGAGGCGCAGCCTCCATATAACTCAATTCCTATCGGCTTCCCTTCAGAACAACCGCTCTTCAGCTGTGTGTGTGTTACATTACAGATATTTAATACCAGTTTAAAACATCATAAGATTCAATTTTTTTTTTACTTAAAAGCCTAAATTTTTTGACTACCAAAGAATTCCGACCAAATGTGGCGTTCAATTTAAAAAAGTAAAGAAAGACTGACTAAGAATTAACTTAATTGACTTTAGTTAATTTTGATGTTGTCTAGAGTTTCTGAGAACAACTTTTTTTGCGGCTTCCGTATAATAAAGATTATAGCTTCGCCGCTGCAAAGCATACAATCATAGGCATTATCATGTTACAATGGTGTACGGCAAATCGAATAACTCTAATACTAGGATGTAGTACAACCAACAACATAACGATTCTCCCGGCTCAAACGTCTTGAGCCTATCAACAATGTCGAGCAAAAATGCTCACAAGTAGGCTACGCCCTAGTTACTGAAAACTGAAATTTACGCAGAAATACTCGTACTGAAACAAAACTGGGACGACTGTAAAGACGAATATTCTGCCGTCCTTTAACTAGAAAGCCGTTAACCCTCAAATGGTAAATTTTTACTTTTTGATAGAAAGTGATAAGGTTTAAAATTCTTTAGCTTTCTGTCTAAGAAACATTTTTACAACATAAATAGTTCCAGAGATATGAAAACTTTGTAGGCCGTTAAGTAGCATAATTTATGATGATTTCATTACTTGAAAGCGTCCCATTAGATATTTACCATTTGAGGGTTAACGGCTTTCTAGTTAAAGGACGGCAGTATTTGCATAAGGCTTTTCTCTTGTTTTTTTAGAGATCGTTCAAAATGTCAACTCATGAAATATTCGTTATTAAGTATAAACCCAAGGAGACCGTATTTGTAACAATATGACATACTTACATCACATTTACAACATGTGAAATAATACTTTTGGGAGTGAAAGCATGAAGCTTCAGTTTTTGGTGAAGGTATAATTCGCAACACCAAAAAACGTCGCCTTGGAGGGTAATGGAGCTATTCCACACAACTACACTTCTGAGTTATAGACATTCAAAAAATAAATGATGCGCGTAAAACAGTCATCAACATCATCATTTCAGCCGAAAGACGTCCACTACTGGACATAGGCCTCCCCCAAGCACCGCCACCTTGACCGATTCCGTGCTTCCCGCACCCAGCGGATTCCTGCGGCTTTCACAAGGTCATCAGTCCACCTTGTGGGAGGCCTTCCTACGCTACGTCTTCCGGTACGCGGTTGCCACTCCAGAACCTTTCGGCCCCAACGGCCATCTGTTTTGCGAGCAATGTGCCCTGCCCATTGCCACTTAAGTTTGGCAATTCTTCGAGCTATGTCGGTTACATTGGTTCTCCTGCGGATCTCTTCATTTACGTAAAACAGTAATTTTGACATAAATCAGCGTCTTTAGCGTTTAACAAAAACCTGCTTACAGTCAGTTAACTATGGTTCTTTCTCAACACGTTAATGCACTTAACTCCATTTCGCAAAAATTGTGTCTTGCGACGAAACATTAGGAATCCTGAATTTTTCTTTCACAACGCAGATATTCTGCTATGCTATCTATCCATGGGCTTCCTAATATAATATTAGGCAAAGTTTCACTTCATGATGAAAAATCATTTGTTTTTGTCAAAGGTCTGTGGCGGCATCTACAGCGCCACATGTGAACTACGCATCAAAGACCTGACGTCACGAATCCTGCAAAATCAGATTTTACAGCGCGACTTGCATACATATATACATCATCCCGACTTCAACCGTCGGACAGTTGCCCACAAGACACAACACCCGTCTGGTTGGAGGATCCTCCCTTTTCAATAGAGGATGAGTGAACTTTACACACTGTTCCTCATACCTCTATAGGTCTGCCATAAGCTGCTGCGGAAACTTAGTACCAGCTCGTGCCTGTCGCTTATATTTGAACAAGGTAGCAATCAAGGCCCTGCCCTAACGAGACCTGCGTAGTTTAGAAGTTTGTTAAAGAAAATACATCAAAGTAATAAAGATCATCATTCACCGGTTTATGAAAAGTATTTTTTCCGCAACTTCCACCAAAGAATATTTCAATAATCGCTTCAAACCTAATGCCAAGTAATGCGTTAGTGGAAGAGATGCTTAACGCTATTGAAATATAAACCAAAACTGTATTTTTGGTAAACACTATTCCTCAAAACTTAAATAAGAATGATGAAAAGTCCCTCCTCTTTAAACTGAATAAAAAAACTTGTAATGAAAACATTTAGATGTTTCAAAATCTAGCCATTAATTAAAATAAAATGAGTGATTCAAGTTCACCGAAAATACTCGGGAAGTAACCAGAATTTTATGATCAAGCAAAAAAGGCCTTAAGCTATGAAACGATTCCAAAATAATGCTACAGAGCTTTAAAAAATATGTGACTCGTCGAAAAACTTCTCAACATCGTTTAGTCACAGGATACGCTCAATTATTAATTTTAAAACGACTCTAGAAATAGAAAACATAAGAACATTGTTCCAGGCGCTACTCAGTGTACTCAACTCTTACCAATGCTTGAACAATCCCCTTCGAGAGGTAATGATCCCCATAAAGCTAAATTTAGACGTAAATGATAAATGTGACCATGAAAACACAAGTATTGATTTTTGGGTGAATCCGGCCGTAAATGGCGATATTACCCCACCTGCCATTTTGACGATACGACTTGCTATAGCTGTAGTCGTAGACTAAATATTTTCATGTGTTTTCATTACAAGCTTTCTATATTTTGAGAGATCCGTCAATATTTTTGCGAAAAAAAGCTTTTAAGCGTGGATACAAAACTAGATTAAATTGAAAATAACAATTGCGACTATGAATAAACAATGATTTTGGGTGATAATGATAACGTAAACAACTCTGTGAATGATTTGCTAAAAGCTCATTAAAAGAAAGCTTTGCCAGTTTGAAATAATTGAACAAACAGTGACAATCTATAAGCAAAGCTCATAAAAGTATCTGTACCTCCAAATTGTGTGAGACTGTCGGCTCTCAAGCGATATTTTGGTATATGTTCTTGTAGAAGACTGACTATCTCTACCTCGGGCACCTCCTCGCTATTGCACACCTCTGTTGACAAAAGAAACATTAAATGTGCTAGCTTCAACAATTATAGTAGCAGATTTATTTACAATTTTCTAAGCAGTAAGTAGGCAGTAGAACAGGTATGGATCAAGATAATGAATAGTTGGAAAGCTGCAAGTTTCAACGCGATGTCGTGACTAGAAAAGTTGAGCGCATTGCAGTATTTAACTGTATACTCGCTTTGTATGTTGCAAGGAGTGTCTACGTTCCGTATTTAGTATGGGTACGGCGCTTGCAGACGGAATCGATATCTGCCTCCCGGCGCGTCGGCGACTGACCGATCTGCGGGGGCATGCACTTCTGTAATGTCCTTGCACCACCCTCCGTACAACGCAGACACTCCGTACTACGACGCAGACACTCCGTACATTTCATATACAGTTAATGCTAATAATATGAAGTGGGAATGCTCACACACACGCATTTTAGACTGTGATAATTATGTATTGCGTTTAATTAGCCACACAATGAACTTGAGTTAAATATGTACAAATTAAACCAACACACTTGAACGAAAAAGTTATGTTTAGTTATTACCAACAACGTAATGAGATTAATTTTTTCTCGAGAGTAATTACTCTCAACAAAATGTATGTTACACTAATAGCACATCGACCTAAGTAATTACAAATTACATTACAATATCAGCGTTAGGGTAAATATTTATTTATGTGATAGTATAACTGTCTATTTTTACCCGTTAATTACATATTACCATGGTGCATATTGATTATTTTTATTCAGTAGCAGACTAAAATCAAATGCATTTAGGTACTGAGATTTACAAAATAACTTCTGTTGGGGAAGCAGTGAATTGAAAACGACTTGCCATAATCAAGCTTATGTTAGAATAGAAAAGTATTATGTATTTAGGTCTCGGAGCTGACCTAATAGAATAGGTACTTGAAAGTGCCCTAGGTCAAGCAAAACTAGTTTGCCCTCGATGTAACTTTCTTGACCTAATAATCTTTAGCTGTATTTACACAAAAATAATCTTCCATACTAATATTATAAATTTGTAAGTAACTCTGTCTGTCTGTCTGTCTGTATGTTACGTTTTCACACCTAAACCGCTGAACCGATCGTCATGAAATTTGGCAGAGATATAGTCTGGGATATGGAGAAGGACATAGGCTACTTTTTTACGCGATAACCGACATCCACGCGGGCGGAGCCGCGGGCTAAAGCTAATAGTTTATAGGTCGGTTAACTAAAATATTATTCAGGCATGCAAAGATAATAATTACTAAAAGCCGAAGATTATTAGGGTTCCGTATCTCCGAATGATAAAACGGAACCGTCTGTCTGTCCGTCTGTCACAGCCAATTTGCTCCGAATCTAATGGACCGATTAATTTGAAAGGTAAACATGTCAATTTCTTTCACCCAAACACGGACGTGTTACAAAGAATTTTGGATAGAGGTTCACTTTTGGGAGACAAAAAAAAATGCATACTTTACCGTGTGACATATCAAATGAAAGGGCTCACTGTGAGGGTTTCAAGTGTTTATTTTTATTATTTTAAAATAAATAATATAAAGTTACATAAGAAAATAGATAAAATATACCACTCCCTCCCCCAAAAATTGAGATGAAAAAGAAATACAGAAAATAGTTCTATATTTATTGATAACAGGAAAACCTATAAGACGTCTTAAAATAACATGGTAAAACTCCTATTGTGCGTACAAACTTACATTTGCAGTTGGAATGTATGGGAGAACATGTTTTTCAACTACAATGTTAAGTTTTTTCTTGGAATAAATTCATCTCAACTACGGGACCCTTCATTGCGTGTTCAAGTTTTTTTTTCGTCTTGTCTCAATACTTTTGATAAACATTTTCTATTGCTAACATTGATTGATTGATTGATTTTTAAAGGTCTTTATTAACAGAAAGGTTTATACAAGTGAACAAAAAGATCTTATTCTAAATGTAAACTAACATAATTCGAGCAATGTTAAATAGGCTAAATCACCTCTTTTAACATACAACATGTATGATTGTTAGTGTGACTACTAATTTAAAAGATATTTTATAACTGTACTGTTATGTAGGGTTTGCAGACCCACATTTTTATGTTTAAGTTACCCAAGCCCCCATTTTTAATTATTTAGAAATTATGAAATTGTTACAATAAAAAAAAGTATTAAGAATAATTGGTTAAATATATGTTTAGGAATTTATACATAATTGAATATACAAATTAGTGAGTTAGGTGACAGCAATAATGCTGGACAGGTGGTAAGTGAGCTAACGTTAATCCACCAGGAAATGGTGATGAGGTAGTTTGTACTTATTATAAGTCCTGGAATAAGGTAATCGGTTTAATCTACTCTTGCCAATGAGTGAGACCAGAGAATTACGATGACGTGGATTATTGAAGAGGTAGAATTTTCGGGATACTTTCAGAATGAAATCCTTTAGAGGTGGAAACTTGATGTCATTATGTAGTTGTATAAGGTTTGTGTAGAGAGGTGTGTTGAATGCTATTTTGAGTGCTTTGTTCTGAACGACCTGCAGTTTTTTGTAATTAGTATCACTAATACTACTCCAGACAGGGGAAGCGTATGTCATACAAGGACGAACCAGTGTGGCATAAATGCGTAATTTAGTTTGAGGGCTCAAGTTAGATTTACGATTAAGGATTGGTTTTAAGCTGTTAAGGGACTTGACTCCTTTGAAACGAAGTTCTTCTATATTTTTTAACCAGCTAACTTTATCATCTAAAGTTGTTCCCAAATACTTAATTGATTTCTTCCACGGAACGTCATAGCCTTCAATTTTAACAAAGCGGTAGGGAAGTGAGCGTTTTCTAGAGAACATAATAATCTCCGTTTTAGTGGAATTCACTTTAAGCTTCCATTTAGAGAAGTAGTCTAGGAGAAGATCAAGCGAAAGTTGCAGTCGTTGAATGATTAGGTCCTGGTCGTCAGAAGAGGTGTATGTTGCAGTGTCATCAGCGTAAACAGCGAGATGCGTTAGCCTTTGCTTCGGAATATCATTGAGATATAAAATAAAGAGGTACGGTCCCAATATAGATCCTTGTGGTACTCCGGCGAAGAGTTGTCTCTGTTTGGATGTTTGATTTCCAATAGCCACAGAAAAGGTTCTTTCAGTCAAATATGACTGGAGAAGCTTAACAAGGGCTAAAGGGACGTGGTTGATTATTAATTTGTGGATTAAGCCCGCGTGCCAAACTGTATCGAAAGCCTTTTCGATGTCTAACAGCACCATACCTGTGGATTTGTTATGGTTGAGGTTGTCAACAATGTGCTCGGTAACTCTAGCTAGCTGTTGAACTGTGGAGTGGGATTTGCGGAATCCGAATTGTTCCGGGATAAGGAGATGCTCAGTTAGTTTGGAGAGGCGGCTCAAAATCAGGGACTCAAAAAGTTTAGCCAAGCTTGGGAGGAGGCTTATGGGACGATAACTAGAAGGAATTGTTTCATCTTTACCAGGTTTCCTAATAGCAATAACTTTAGCTAGTTTCCAAGAGGAAGGAAAGTAGCCCAGTTGAAAACAGCCATTAAACAATTTGGTGAGGAGGACTACACATTTTTGTGACAAATTTTTAAGCAACGAGTTGTCTATCTCGTCCATACCTGGAGCCTTGCGAGTTTTCAAGGCATTCAAAAGTTTGTGAATTTCTCTGGGTCTTACTGGAAATCTTAAATCATTTATTTTGTACCTGTTTAGTTTTTCAGTCGATTCTCTTACAGCAGCATTCGATTCTGGGTCACTAACCCAATCTCTAGTCAACATAGCGTTTTCCAGAAAAGCATCTGCTAATACTTCGCATTGCTCCTGAACGGATGACGTTACAGCGTCATTTGACGTCTTAAGTGGAGGAATAACAGTAGGTTTATAGTTGAGTGATTTGACTATACGCCATAAATCCGAGGCGGGGTTATCTACTTTGGATAGTTTCTTATTCCAGACCTCATTATTGTGATTAATTAATAAATCTTTGATGTTTTTATTAATTAAATTGACTTTCCCAGAGATAATCTTTTTCTTCATAGGGTTTTTTTCTTTAAGAGCAAGCCTACGCCACATGTTTTTAGTTTTTATGATGGATTTAATGCGTCTGGGAAGTTTAGTTCTACTTTCACTCTTTAATGTGGGGACACTTACTATGCGAGCTTCAATGATAGTCATAGTTAGATTTTGAATAGCGTAATCTATTTCAGATATTCCTTTAAAAGTGGCTGAACTTAAGGTAATGTGCTGATCTATATAGGATCTATACTTCGCCCAGTCCGCGACTTTATAGTTATAAAAGATATCGCTCACACGCAAAAATTCACCACCAATGGTAAATATTACAGGAAGATGATTAGAAGACAAACAGGTTAGCGCCTCGAGTTCACTAGATACTTTGATATTGTTGACTAAGACTACATCAGGTGTAGAAGGTATGTGGGAGGATTGCTAACATTGATGTTTTTAAAAACCTTACAGTTTGAAATACATGATTATATTCCCTGTAGCCTCTAATTTTGCTCCGGCGAAAAAAGAACTAACGTAACATCACGCCTGTTTCCCAAAGGGTTACGCAAAGGTGTACCTGAGGCGCCATCTCCACGGGCGAGAGAATCGCGGCGATATTCACGTTGGGCCTTCAAAAAATCGCCGCGATGATAACGCCGTGTGGAGACTGATTCATAGAGCTTCTATTGAATTTGATGGCACGGCGAGACTATCGCCGCGATTTTCTCGCCCGTGGAGATGGCGCCTAATAGTATAGTACACCCGCATTCCGATGATTAAAGCCCATGTAACAGGAGGCTAGGGGGGGAGTAACAACAGCCAATAGAAAACGTTTATTTAAAGACGTAAATAATATTGTATTGGTGCTGAAACAAACAAAACTTTCCTCTTTAGGATATATTTAGAACGATGATATCAGTGTTGTGTCGTGTAGTTTCTACTGAATAATAATAACCCATCTTTGCTCGTGGGTAAGAAGTGTGGAAACTGTTACGATGGTAGATCAAACAAATTCTCTTCTCAACTGATAACCTCTTAGTAGATTCCCTGAAGATGATAGAAAATGCAACACTGAAAATACGTCATATCATGTGTAAAGAATGGGTTTTTTCAGCAAAATCTAATGAATATGTGGCAGGGGTATAATTCTTCATTTTACAAACGGCGCGTTTATAAACGCGTTATGCAAAATACCAAAGGCAAATAAATTAGCAACTCGTTCAATTTTTATAATTTCTACATCCAGGCACCCCGACCAAAGGTTAGAACTGTGAACAACCGCGCGCGAGCTGAGCGAGCAAAGCGAACGGTGCCGCGGTAGCGGCCGGCGAGCGGCATTTTGCATAACGCCGCGCATTTGTTCGAAGTCGCCGAAGATTTATATTTATTTGGCTTGAGCAAATATGATCACATTTCTGAATTTCGTACAAAGCTCAAGTGGCTTCCCATACGCCTTTTCGCCAGAATTCTCACATCTTGTTTCAGCTCTACAGTATTCTGTTCAATCCTACAACCCCCTCTTTTCTTAAAGAACGTTTCAAGTTCCTTCATGAGTATTCATGACATACATGTCATAATAGATATCTGAGGTCATCAGAAAACTTGAGACTAGAGATGGCCGATGCATTCCACCAGTTTCTATGATAAATCTTTTACAGTTCAAGCAGTACGGTTATGGAATGCCTTGCCCGTGCCCAACTTTGTCAATTTTTAAAATTATAATTAAAAAATAACACTATCTCTCTCCTTAACCATAATTTCTTTTTTTGCTTTGTTATTTGCACTTGCTTCATAATTATTATTGTATACATATATTTATATGTATAGATAAGTATAACATATTTTATCTATACACATTACACATGTTGTATATAATAAGTAAATGGTACACCACAAACTACCTGCAGTAATGTTTCTCCTTCCCCTTTAATCCATCCAAAGGTTGTCTTTAAAAGATCGCTTTTAGCGATAAGACCATCCATGTCCCCCCTTGTCAAATTATCTACATAATAAATCTGTAATTTTTATGGTGTGTAATAAAGAGTATTCTATCTATTGTAAACGTACAGCGGCCGTTTGTAAAAAAAATGACGAATCATACAATCTGCCTGCGACAGATATACAACGTATCAACACTGCACATAGCTGAGATTGCATCTTTTATGACATTTTTCCTACAAAAAAAAGTATGCAATGCACTAAGATAATAATAAAGAAAGCTTCATAATAGGAACATCGAAGTTGGTAAGGGGGATTTAGGTAGATACTATTATTTGTTATTTTAGCACCCCAAAACGGAAATTCAAGCGAAGATAAGCGTTTCAATGCTATCAGCCGAATTATAAGCAAGTTTGTGACATTCAAATAAAATGATAAAGTCCCGACTACTTTATTGATATGATAACTGATAAGGATATTACCCTGTGGGTACATTATACTCTACCTATGCACGTTATACTGACGCCTTTTTCATGTGTATAGCAATATCATCAAGCAGCAATCGATTGACATCATCGATTCTAATTAATTAGAACTACAAGACGTATTAAAATTGTGCTTGTTTCGTATTTCAACAAAATTATTACAAGAATATTACAATACTTTAAGCAAAGGCACTTTTGAAATGTCCCTACATGTGCCCATTCCCTGAACAATTCTTATTTTGGTGTATCCGTTGGAAGCTATCCAAAAAAGTATGGTTTACGCACTTCTTAAAGGTGCTCGATGATTTGTAAACAAACAAAAACAAAACTATTTGAGTGAATTATTTTGTGGATAAGCCCATTAAGCCCTGATTACATGTTTGTGAATACGATGTTCCAATATTTCCAACGCAAAAACATGCCCTTTCGCTTTCGTTATTACATAATGCAGTTGATTGTGCATCCGTTCGAACTTGCACCATTGAAATAAAACGAAACAGGTGCAACGACGCTTCGACGACTTTTCGTGTAAGAAAGTTGTAAAACGCCTGCGCCACTTGCACCCGCAATCGATATCTAGGAACAATCAGAACAGACCTCTCCGCTATTCTCATAAGATGAAATAGCAGTCGGTATATTCATAACAGGTAATAGAGAAAGTGTAAGCAGTAAAGTTCTTACAGAGGTTATTGTTTCTGTTTAACAGCTGCTTTTAAATGGCTATCTCTGACTGTGAGTTAGTTACATTTGAATGGTGCATAAAGATACTGCTTTAGCGAGACCGGAGATTTTTTCTTAATTTTTTTTTATTACTGATTGAGTGATTGTGCCTACTCTTGACCTCGATCTCGCCTTGAAGGAAAGCCATGGATGAGAACTACGATGGAACGAGCGTGCCCAGAAGATGCCTGCTCACTTGCTTTAAAGGCAGTGGAAGGGAACACAGACGCTGGCAGAGAGTTCCTGACTTTGGCTGTGCTCATAATAAATGTGGAGGAGAAGCACTGTTCGTATGAATAGTCTAAAACTACAGTTATGTTATAAGCGGTTACGCAATGCTCCTTCTTAAATCTATGCTTAGGCAATCGCTCACCATGACTCCAAGCTAGCAGCAAATCCTGTTGCCTCTCGTGCAACTCATCTCGCCGCCGCGGCCGAGGCCGATGTCTTTTTTCAGTCATAATCCGAACACATATGTATAATGCACTAACTTATACGATTTTCACATCACATTGCACATCTTTCAGGTATCTAAGAGTAACATCACTTTCACCATACATCTGCGGACGTGCACCATGTAGCCGCCTACCAAACAATCAACGATGTAATTAGCTACAGATAGGAGATAATATACGCAACGTCATACATCCGATAACGAACAGCGCTGAACTGATCGCCAACAACTAGCAACAATGATTGAAGAAAAATAAAAGAGTGAACGTGACTTATCGCCGATCAGAACTATAGCAATGTTATTTCAATAAAATTATAACAATCTCTTTGTATTCTAGCCTACTATAAAATCTCGCGCCGTAAGGTAACTGGATAGTGTTCTACAGTACAGGCCTGTTGGTTGACGAGAAATTGTTTGCTCAGGCACCGGTTCTCCGCACTACAGCAATGTCGGATCACATGCAAATTTAACATTGCATCACGTTTCAACAGGCTGTTTAACAATACACATCTGTCTAACGAATATGAGCCTCACGACTCCCGATCTTTAACAACTGTGTCAACACATGCACACAATTCATATGGCACAGATCGAAAATGGCAATATAGATAGATTTCATTTGCACCAAATTATGGCTAACGAGGTTATTATAACAACGTAACGTCCACTGTCGTCTACGTACTGTCTGCAACTTCGAATGAAGAATTTATCAAAAATAAAATGATGCTAGGATATATGTAGATAGCAAATACCAACCGTTACACATTTATCTTTACCGCTTATTAACCTGCATGCAGTTCTATGTGCGAACTCGTCCTAATTCCGAGTACGGAGAAATTCTACGGGCTTTCTATTTTTGTACCGATAGTGGGATAATACATTTAGTTACTATTGACATGGAAAGGCCTGTAAATAGACACATTGCGAGGCCACACGCACAGTTCAGCGGCGGAGGCGGTGCGGTCGACGTACTCATTCGAATAACCAATAAAAATAAGGATGTCGTCAATATGTTGGCATCGCTGCCATAGCGGGGTCACCTCCGCCACGGGTTGCCCCGCTAACTCGGTGACGCAATTTTGTGACCTTGTCACTTACAGCTTGAATAAAGGGCCTTACATTATAACATAGTTATCCCATACATTGAACAAGCCATAATAAAGAGAATGATTATTACATAACGGATAAAGGTGCTCCAATTTAACTGCCAGTTTCATTCCGAAAAATCTGATAGTACAATCGCAATGTATGACTAATACAAAACAAATCAGTGTTAAAATTCCATGTGATTATATTCTGACTTCAGATGAACTGTGCATAGAATTGATTACATAAGGCTGTCAGTTCATAGCGCCGCCCCAATGTATAGACTCAATACAATAGATTAATTGACTCGTTTCCTTAGACGCTGTAAAATCACTTTCGATTTTTAGATTTCTCATATCAGATAAAATGAAAGTCAACACGATTAATTGGTTTGATACCGTCATAGAGACCTTATTCAATAAAAATTAAACTGACCATCGACAGTCTATGAAACAAGATGTTCAAGTACTTATGACTTTTAAGGGAAAAATTAACATGAGTAATGAACAAATAAGAATGGTTAGTGATCAAGAATGTCTCTAAATTCCATGGTGTTAATTACCTATAAAAGTTACTGTGATAACAACATTTTCTTTTTATTAGACGTGTTAATCAATTTAAATTAAAAGTTCACAATTACAAGCATGCCATTCAAGACAAACTTTATTTGTAATACCTTTCATTCTTGTAATAAGTCGAGTTCAGGTTGTCAACTTGTCATCAGTAGACCTTGGTGGTAAATAAATAAAAAACACTATAATTACATCATCGACACAACTGATTGTTATAAAAACTATGAACAATACGAGTTTGGTAGTTCTTAATATCGCAATAAGTCAGCACAGTGTTGGTAATTTAAGGGCAAACCTACTCCTACCTACCTACAATCGTTTTAACTGCTATAATCTTAATGTAAAACACAATATTGATTCTAAAAACACCGAAAAGTACGTCTCCAATTTTACCGTTTTCTTTATTCATGAAAACTTTTTTTTTTAAATTTAATTCTAACTTAATTAAAAACAAATAATGAACGAACGGTAAGTCTCCTATGTTATGTATCGTGCGAGCGTGTTCCTCGCAACGGTTGGGAGGTAGAAACGCGGCGACCGACTGGATGCGCGCGCGCCGCCCGCCCGCCCAGAATAGCCACCATCTGGCACCTAGCCAATCACATGCCTTCATTATAATTTTACCCCATTCATAATCTTAACTTAAAACCTAAGGTAGCCCGCGAAATTCAAATTTCCTTACGATTTTTGCAATTTACAGTTCATTCTCTGGGTGTATGTTGATTAAAGTATGAGTCGCGACCGAAACAAATATGTATTTACCGAATTATAATCATCAAAATCAGTAATACAGCTCCTTAAGTTAGTATAATCCTAAAAGTCATGATTTCATGAAATAGGCATTCAATAGGATTATATGAACTTAGAGAGTTATATGTATCTCTTTCGGACAAACCCGCAACTCTGACAGGCATTGGTCTTAATGGGCACCTCGTCCGTTCAGTGCGTGCTGACATCTCTTTGAGGCGCGCGTGGAACACAACGCGCCGTCGACCCGGGCCAGCACCTTAAAGGTGTCTGCACACAGCGGGCGCGACGCGGCGGGGCGGGACGCCGACGCGACGCTGAGCAGTTGTAATGTACTAGATATTACGGACGACGCCACACAGAGCCGTCCGGCTCGACGCGACGTGACGCGACGCTCTGTGTGGCGTCCTCCGTAATATCTAGTACATTACAACTGCTCAGCGTCGCGCCGGCGTCCCGTCCCGCCGCGCCGCGCCCGCTGTGTGCAGAGGCCTTAATTGCGTAACGCACTTTTAATCACAATTTGAAGGATTTTCTAATTCATTGCTTCATATATTCGAAAAATGTATCTGCTCAACAACGTAAATAACGCAATGAATGTTGTAGAACTGTCAAAATGAAACCCATTGTTACTGTGTGTTACGCAATAACCCCGCTGGTCCTTACCGGACGGCGAGCTGCCCATAGCTCGCCGTCCGCAAGCCCGCGCCTACGGTGGCTGGGAATCGGTTACCGATTCCCGCCGCCCAGGACATCCACTGCGGCGACTAGGGGCGTGAGGGCGCACAGACTGCCGCTTCCTCACGCGTTCCGCCTCCTCCTTCGCAAGCATTACTGCTTCGCAGAAGGTGGTGACTGCCTCCCATGCACTCTCGCTCCGAACCATGGCCTGGACCAGGGCCGGACGCGAGAGATCGCCGCCGCCGATCGCCTCCGTGAGGACACGGCAGTGCTCTGCCCAAGCCGGGCAGAGAATTTCGCGAGCAACTCTTTAAGGAAAAATAAAACGCAGACTACCTCAAAACGACTTATTTCATGTTTCACCATTGTGAAAACCAAATACCCAATTAGTCATAACAATTTACAACATTTGAATAAGCGAGTATTTTTAGACATGAAGTTTTGCTAAAAGAATAGAACAAATTTTGTAACATAAATCCTTTATTCCTTTGTTAAACTTGATTGTAAAGAATTATATTGTGCAGATTTTTATTTCATAGTGCAATGTTTTTAATATTAATTTAGTCACTTCCTAATCACGCTCATAGTTAATTTCATTTTTAGATTAAACAAGTTATATTTTGGTTATTCATTATGCTTTTTTTGCGTTTACAACAACATTACAAAAGCCGCGCGGAACCTTCGAGCAGCCCTTGCTGTAGCCAGTCTGCAGATGAGTGAACATACAATCCGAGGCCTCCGTACCTTGAAGCCGTCAGTTCCGCCCGGTTGTCATTCAAAAACCCGACATAGTTGGGACAAGGCTGGGCGGATAATTGGTTTATTGCTAACTGCTAGACGTATCCATAATAGCCGCATCTAAATCTTCAATTCCGAATCATAGTTATTTACACTTCTTGGCTAACTCAACTATCTACTTTAGCATTATGGGCTTTAAGTTAATTTTTGAGTGATGATTTGTTATATAACGTCTTCAATTAATTTTGGTTGCAATGGAATTTAAACTTTGTCATGTACAGAATTGAGTTTGTGATTGCAAAACCTGATTATGATCTAAGATTCTAAATTCAAGTTTAGCACACTGTGTTTACAGTAGAAATGCTGGGCATAATACCTGTGATTGTGGCGACGTGGCGAACGCGCGGTGCTAGCGAGGGCGCACGAGCCGCATCCTGAAGGGCCGCCAGCTTGACGATCTGCCCTACAAACACACATGACAATTAACATATTATAGAAAAATCACTACTAAGATTGATAAAAGTTGAAAAAATAGAGGTTGTATAAAATTCCACAATAAATGAGCCTGCGTGAAAACTCTGACTGTTTACCTAATCCTCAGCACACTTGGAAAACTAAACAGTGTCAATGTTATTACACATGATCACTTGTAGGACACTGCAGCCACTTTCACTCAGATAAGTTTTATGTAGATTGCAAGACTATCTTTCGTAGTCCTTTACTTCAATAGACTTGCTAGAAATGATAAGCGACAAATCAAATATGTACATAGTATAGTAGTCCTACATGCTAGGTGGCACATAGTCTGGCTGTTAGTGCATGTGATAATTGTGGCAGTAAATACAGCCTCGACATTATTACAGGTGATGATACTCTAGTGCTGCTTATAGTTTTATTCAAAGTCGTGCATGCTTTATACCAAGGGCGCCGCGCGCCGGGAGGAGGGTGCACTTGCACCCCTGGTTTTAAAATAAAATATTGGTACAAAAACATTAAGAAATAAAAAAATATCCGAAAACACCTAATCATCATCATCATCATCATCATCATCATCATCATCATCATCATCATCATCATCATCATCATCATCAAATCAAATCGTTTATTGCAATCCATAATGTACAATTAGGTACAGGTGGTAATTGTACATTATGGATTGCAATAAACGAATTAATAATATAGATATGATTAGTAATTGTACATAATTTCAGCCGAAACACGTCCACTGCTGGACATAAGCCTCCCCCTTGGGGAGGTTTGCCATAATCGCCACGCTTGGCAGGCGGGTTGGCGATCGCAGTATGGTGTTAAAAATACATATAAGAGAACGTTGCTGCCCATTCTCTAGTAAGTCCCTTAGTCGCCTTTTACGACACCCACGGGAGGAAATGGGGTGGTGCTATTCTTTACGTCCGAAAACACCTAATATACCTACTGAATCTACATAATATACCCGGTGGCGAGTCACCTGCATACTTTAAGGGGGTGATTCTACTCGTCATACTAAACAATTTTCGCAATTTAAAACAAATAAAATTCAAAAAAAAAAAACTTATACAACAGTAGATAGACTATTTCGATGAATGTCTGATGTGTTATTTTTATTATATGGTTAAGATTTCTCCTTGTATGATTTTTGCACTTCGCCTCGGATATGTTAGGTTTTCTATCTGAAGTGAAGTGCAAAAATCACTAAGCTTCGTGGAGCTGAAAATGCACCCCCCTGAAAATAAACATGCCGGCGCCGGCGCCCATGCTTTATAACAAAAGCATTAATCGGAAATGGATAAACTATTTCATCCACTTGTGAATCTAGCCAGATTTTGTTTCATTATTCACTACAAGTGCGGAGTCAAACTAGAATCATTCATACAAAACTTAGCCAATCTTGCTTTTACGTTATCTAATAACTAAAAAGATAAAACTAATCAATAAGCCAAGGATAAACATTATTATTATTACTCACAGAATCAATTTAGATGACCGCAGCAGGTGTGTATCAATTTTAATTTCTGGAAACAAAAAAGGTTTAATGAATAAAAAAAAACATACCAAGATTTTTATAATAAGTGAACAATTAGTATTATAAAGACAACAGGTCCCCAGTGGCAGAAATTAAACAGTAATGTTTTAGTGTTTGACACAAATAACAACATTCCGTACCGTATGGTGCCAGACGTAAAGAATAGCACCATCCTATTTCCTCCCATGGGTGTCGTAAAAGGCGACTAAGGGACTTACTAGAGAATGGGCAGCAGCGTTCTCTATGCATTTTTAACACCATACTGCGATCGCCAACCCGTCTGCCAAGCGTGGCGATAATGGCAAAACCCCCCAATTGGGGGAGGCTTATGTCCAGCAGTGGACGTCTTTCGGCTGGAATGATGATGATGAACAACATTCCCACCCAGGGACCTGCTTCTTTCATGCAGCATAATCAGCCAATAACAGTTCCACTGCTAAGACACAGGCCTCCTCTCGGTGAGTCGGCAATAATATACAAGGTCCCAGTGCAGGTTGGTAGATGTCACATGTATTCGAATTTTTGGTTCTAGGACATGCCGGTTTCCTCATGATGCTTTCCTTCACTTTTTTAAGAGCAGTGGTGATTAAATAATTTACATAAAGTAAAGCGCTTTTCTGGGTTCGAACCTACGGCCTACAGCTTGTAAGTCGCAGCCATTATCACTGGGCCACCACTGCTCTCATCTTTCATGCAGTGACCATGTTCTATGTTAGAGGGGTTTGGTTTCCGCACTTAGTCCTTCAGATGGACCATTGTGCTTGGGCTATGGCGGCCGTCGGTGGTTATTCCAATCAGCCCACCTCCTTCCACATGCTAATCATGTCTCCTGGTCTGTTCAGAACATCGGTGAAGGATCTGGCTGCCCCGAGGGTTTCTGTTCTAATCTGGGTGACGCCTGTGCATTTGAAGAGCACATGCGCAACAGTTTCCTCTGCCTCCATGCAGGCCCTGCACAGAGGGCTCTCTCTTATGCCTATTTTGTGGAAATGTGAAAGCGAGCAGTGTCCCATGAAGGTCCCCGTCACCAGGCGCAGTCCATTCCAGTCCAGGCGTAATAAACGCCTGGTCTTCATGCAGTGACATTGCATCCTACATATCTTCATAAATCATTTAATTTTCATAGCTTTTTTTCAGAGCACAAGTCATTCTCTGTATTTGGATCATAAAGAGCAATTACTCAGTTTATATTCCAGTAAAACGCAGGGTTGGGACAAGTTGGAATGTTACAAATGATCATTCAATTTATGTTTGAGCAAGAATATTTGAATTGATACTGAAAACTAATGGAAGCTTTAACTTAATGGTAATGATAGTATTGTAGAATAGGAAATTCAATTGCTTTGTTTATTACATGAGCACTCACTGGAGTTATGAAACTATAGGGAGTTTAGGGAGATAGATACAATTCATTTTAAACAGTACTTCTTTGTTTTAAGGTTGAAAAACACCTACTTCTATCTACTGAATTGAACAAATTATGACAAAATTGCTTGGATTTTCAACAATACGTAACTAACACTGTAGGTATGCAATTATGAGGATAACTGGAGTTTTGCGAACTGTATACAATGTGCAAAACAATATTATTTTGAAAGAAAAGTGTGAATGACCTAACTTTAGTGATAAGACAACAATTATTTATTATTTCCCTTGACATTTAACATAAATAAAAGGCAAAATCTGTTAACGTGTGAACTGTTCATTCGTCACACTTCAACACTTAAGTATTAACTAGAATAAATGAGTAACAATTCCAGTAAGGTACAAGAAGTAGAAAGCAATAACGATATTGTTTTAAAACTCCAATATTCATTCACCTCTTGAATGATGTGCAGTTTGAAGACTTCAAAAGTTTACAGGTTTGCTTTGCAGCGATTCATTTGTTGCAGCCAAATGAATTGCTGCAAAGCGATCTGCAAAGTGCAAATTCTAGTTGCATTTTGAAACCTGTGGATGAAGTGACGTAATTTTTTTCGGCAGATGTTCTACAGATACCGATAACAAAAACCAGTTAAAACTTACTGTCATAATTTACATCATTGCTGCAACTGTGACCTTGCTGCCAAAAACCCCAAAGATCCCATCCATCAGTCTTGTAACAGTTCTTTTGTACACACGTTCACGTATTGAGTTCAGTTTTCTCGCGCATAATATAGACACACAACTATTACTTTATTCCACCAAATAACACTGTTTGCAATCGTTTGTGTTGGTTTAATTTTACTACAAATCTTAATCTTATTTTCTGTCCCCGCGTTCCCCGATCGGCACTATCATTCGGTTCGTTTCGTTCCGTTTTTTTTACTCTTCATTCATCACATTCACACCAGTCTAAAACAGTGTTGCAAGCTTTTTAATACAAATTACCCCTGGCCACGAGCAGTATTTCTGGATGGCAAAAACAACATGGCATGAACATCTAATCTTCCTTCTTAGGCAATAATATTCCACTTGTCTAATTCTTTATCTGAACGTATGTCTCTCATCCTGAACACTAAGCATAACTACATTTTGGCAAACACCAAGATAAAAGAACTTACAAGTTGTACACTACACCAAGAGTAGTGTACTCATTATTTTTTTGGCCTGTAGCCAAACGTTCCATGATCAATAGGCGTCCTTAGGACTCTTGGAATGTTTTTCCCAGGTCAATTGTTTCAAATATCGTGATCAGTAACTAAACAGAATTATAGAATTCTTATCTTTTAATAAAAAGGCAGCGCAAATAAAGGTGATAGATACTAAGGGTTGATTTTCCAATAAATCAATAATAGCAGTAATAGTCAGTTAAGTACGTATGGCCAGCCCATCAAGCTACACGAAACTGACAAATTTCTCCAAATGATTATAAACTTCAAAATGTTAATGATTAAATTCAGAATCGAACCAGAAAATTTGACAGTTTGTGGTAACTTGATGTGCTGGCCACTGTACAAAATATGTCAGAAAGTATGTCAAACTGTCATTTTATTCCTCAGATTAACGTAATCTGCTTTAGGAGATAAAAACTGCCACTTGCTCATGCACTAGATTTCGATAATATCACTATTCACTAGTCCAGGATTTTGACAGCTAGCTGTCACTATCCATTTTTTTTTTGTTGTAAACAAGTGACTTGTTATAAGCATATTCAGTTAATATGCCCCGTTGCAGCTGTTGACCGCAAAATACGGGGACTCATGTTTTTGCCAAAGAATGTAAAGACGACAACTGTTGGAGAAGCTCTACGAAAAAAAAAATGGAAACTCGATATTTCGTTGAGACTATGTGCTATCCTTTTTGAACCTGAAGACATTTATGGGAGAAATTCGTATCCAGGTGATGCTCCCAAGAGAACTAAGTCTGTACAAGTACTTGTGATGTGATGTAAGTTATAGTAAAGGTGTGTTTATTTGATCAGTGCTAGAAATAACATCTCTGAAGTTTTTCAGTCAGGAAGATCATTTTCGAGTTGATTTTCAACTCCTATCAATTATTCCTGTCGTACGACTTTAGTCTTCAACAAAACATAATTTTAAGTCAACAAACACAAAATAACTTTCACATCATAAATCTTTCATAATTTTCTGACCATTCCACTAAAGCTTTCCCCCTTAGCTCGTCTTTTAATTGTGCTAGTCACACACATTTTTTATATAGTCTTCGTTTAATTTATGATCGACTTTAACTGTGAACACATAAACAACAATCGCGGTTTATGGACGAACAACAGTGCTGTCACCTATGACGAGCTTTCTGTTTTTAACCCCACTTTTTTGGTTCCTTGGTTTTTATTATATAAACATAAAAGAAAAAAATACAATAGGTACGGTGCAAGTGTTGTAAATATTTTTATTGATTTTGATAAAATTCTATGGGTTAGCCCGTGCAATTCAAACTTTACGTTTTTTGCAAATTGTGGTTATACAATCAAACCTAATATATAACATAATTCACCAACATGATTACAATTATTTATTTTGTAAAGAGATGAATTTTACAATTATTTTCCTATTTTTATAATAACTTGATCGTTAGGTATGTACGGTGGCCAGCACATCAAGTTACCGCAAACTGTCAAATTTTCTCGTCCGATTTTGAACTTAATCGTTAACATTTTAAGGTTTTTAACCGTTTGGAGAAATTTGACAGTTTCGCGTAGGTTGATGTGCTGGCCACTGTACCGATATTCCAAAAAACAATATAAGAGTAGAAAGAAATAGCTGCATATAATTAGAAACCTAAACACATTAGCAAGTCTCTAAATATCATGCACAAAACGCCAAAAAATGATTTGCGAGGAATTCATTATCAAAACTAAATTAATTTCATTTTTTTAAATGACTGAAAAGAACAGACATTTCGTCCGAAAAAGAACGCTGTCTGTAAACATAATATTCTACCTAAATAGTTCAATTTCTAGCATTTTTTACAAAACTGTACAACAGTTTTGTAAAAAATGCTAGAAATTACTGTACAACACTGTTACTGTACAACAGTTTTGTAAAAGATGCTAGAAGTTTAAACTTAACGTACGTAAACACGGCTACATATCAAGCTAAATTTCCAGTATAAGCTGACCTCTCACTGTACGGAAATCCTATACAATTCGAGATCCGCTTATGCTGGAAATTATAGCTTGATATGTAGCCGTGTGAACAAACCTATTACCTAATATAATAGTAACATTTCAATAATTCTACTTATAAACTTGGTTGAAAAATAAATTACAGAATGATAACAAACAATCCTAATCTAAATTATGTATTATTGATACTTTGTACTTTACTCCAACTACTACCATGACAATTAGGGTGACTGTCGCAATAATCATACTAATAACTACTACGAGTACGATGAAAATGAAACCTGAAACAAAAAAAATATCTATTATCTGAAAAAATTGCTTGCAAATAAAAGCTTAAAATGGCCGCTCCAATTCGCAAAATAATTATCTTACCTTCAAAAAGCAAAATAACTATAGCAATTATGAGTACTCCTACTAGTGTAATAAACGCAGCTGACAAAATAATAATGAACAAAATTATAAACACAGAAAAAGATGCGGTAGTTAGAAAAGGTCTCTTCAAGAAAAAACTAATAATTTGGAGACATAGTTTTTGATTTATTTCCGTTATTTCATGATATTTCTCAACGAAAGGTCCTGAAAAAAAAAAACCATCAAAATACAACTGAACAACAAATTTAAAGCGCTATATTCAGCATTTTTTACCTTAAAAGATAAAAATTGAGTCAAATCAACTCGGTGTACTTACCACATGATAATTTTATTGCTTCTTTAAATGCGTTCTGAATATTAATTTCCATTTTTCCCGGGAAACCAAAACAGAAATATGAAAGAATACAGGTATAGTGTATAGGTACGTCCTATCACCGATAGATCATTTGGTGAAATGAGGCTTATCGATTGGATTCGTGGGTTCGTGCGCTTGCGGTGAAAAAAAAAAAAAAAAAAATACAGTACATCTTAAATTAAATATTCAATGGACATTATATTATTATAGCCACTGCACATCCTCAGAATATTGTTAATCTGAGGTAACGTGACAGCAGTGCACACAGCATGAAAACTGAAATTAAATTTCTGGTAGCATCGCTGATAATCATTAAGTTTTCATTAATTTTACCTGACTTCAAAAAAAAGGAAGAGGTTATGCGTTCGGTGAACACGGGTGTCTCCGTGATTGCTGGGTTGATTGACGTTTTTCTTTTTTTGTTAACTTTGCTCTAGTAGTTTAGCAAGTAGAAGAAACAAAATACCTTTTTCAGTTTCTATTTTCGTTTGCCAGACTATAGTGACACACCACAAATAAAAAACATTTTTCATAAAAACAACCGACTTTAAAACACTACAAAGTAAAAAAAAATACTTTAGTCGGTTGTTTTTTTGTATTACTAGGTTTTTTTCACAGAATGTGGTAACCAAAGGAATGGCGTCGGGTTTCTTAATGTATCTGGATTGTGGGAGACGTGGTTTTGAATTTGGCAACACATTTTTAGGCTGAATAGTTTGAGACCTCTGCTTGGCTATTGTTCAAAAGTATTAAAAAAATACCTTTCGCGCCAAAATTTTACATCTGACAATGACATGACATTACGAATGGAAAGTGCATCGTGCTGTTATCATTTAGAAATACTTTAATTATTATACCAAAACACCATTGTTTATTGAATAAACATTCAGCTGAAAGACATCTACAACATTTTAAACCATGGTAATGATTACTCTGCTCTACGATTTTGATAAGTTTTTTATTTCAGGGCCAGTTTCGCTAAACAAACAATCAAACAATGTAAACAATCTTCTTGCTTTTCCAGGTCGGGCACTATGATGAGAACATGTTACCCGAGATGTTGCCTATCTATTATACTAGGCTTTTTCCTCAAAACATATTTTGTAGGTGGCTAACCTGTGGGAGTTCACCACAGCCACTTTCGAACAGAGAGTTATCGTTCACACTAGCTGATGATGTGTATTTGCGATATTTATCAATTTGTAACCAAAAAGAACTACAAACTCTGCTTCAGAAGAAGTGTCCACACAAGTTGGATATTGGAGCTGTTTACAATACTAAGTAAGAAAAGTTGTTCTAAATTACTTTCTATTATGTGTAAGTTTTCTGCTTGCTTTATTTAGTTGTTATTGTAAGTGATTGCACTGAGTTCAGGCACTGAAGTGAAAAATTATGGATATGGGCATTCTTCCCATTTTGACCTATGGATCCCAGACTTGGTCTTTGACAAACATTCAAAAGTCCAAACTCAAGGCTTGCCAACGTGCAATGGAGCGCAGTATCCTAGGCGTCAAATGACCAGAACTTCAATCCACACTGCTCCAAAACACAGATTGCTGACGTTGCTCAAAAAGCTGCAAAGTTAAAGTGGGACTGGGCTGGCCACATCTGCCGCATGTCCAATGATGTGGGCCAATATAGTCACTATGTTGAACCCTTAGACAGCTAGGTGTCATGGTAGACCCCATAGAAGATGGCAGGACGAGCTGGACAACCAGTGGCCTACATTAGCTCTGGATCGCAAACACTGGAATTCATGGGGAGAGGCCTTTGCCCAGCAGTGGGATGATACAGGCTAACAGTACAGTGTGGTGTAGGCGTTATTCTTTCTTTCTTACTAACAGGCATTTTTATATAATACTAGCTTTTGTCCGCGGCTCTGCCCGCGTGGATGTCGGTTATCGCGTAAAAACGTAGCCTGTGTCCTCCATATCCCAGGCTATTATTATCTCTGCTAAGTAACACCAAGGCGTTGCTGGCCTTCTTTGAGGAGCTGTGATGGATCGAATAATCGAATTACCATCCGTATGCAAAATACGCGCATTGTTGTGGAGTTGCAAACATCAGCCAGTATTACCTATTACCTATCTCTGCAAAATTTTATGACAATCGGTTAAGCAGTTTAGGAGTGAAAACTTAACAGACAGACAGAGTTACTTTCACATTTATAATATTAGTATGGATGTTTTTAATTTTTACAAGCTTTTATCCATTCACAGACCTTCAATAGGCCGTCATGATGCAGTGGTGCTATCTAGAGAACTGGTGTTCGATATTGATCTCACAGACTATGATGAAATCAGAACTTGCTGTCAAGAAGCTAAGGTTTGTGAGAAATGTTGGAAATTCATGGTGATTGCCTGCGAAATCATTGATAAGACATTAAAAGGTATTTTTTTTTGAGAACATTTTTATTTTTTTTTTTGACGGCACGGTTGGCGCAATGGTTAAGCGATGGACTGCTGCGCTGCGTGTCGCGGGTTCGATTCTCGCACGGATCAAATATTTGTATGACCTACAAGTAATTGTTCCGGGTCTGGCTGTTTGTGTATGTGAGTTTAAATGTTTGTAAACGCACCCACGATACAGGAGAAATTCCTAGTGGGGCAACGTTTAAAAAAAAAAAAAGAAAAAGAAAGAATTTATGTCAATCCATGATGCTAACGTTTTACAAAAAACTTCAGACCTCTGCAATGCTTTTTCAGCGAGATAATGACGATAACGCGTTTTTTAGTTTCAATTGCGTGGACATGGGGTTTTAGTCTTACAGCTCCTGAAATATAAACCTAGGATTTTTTTCTATATTTTTTTTTTACAAATTCAATCTGTTTTTTTTTACCTAAGTTTCACACTTAGTTTTAAAAATCTGCGTGGCCGCGCGGTTTTCCGCATTTCAATGGCCCGGCCAATGCACTATTGACCTCGTTAAATGCGAGCGAGCTATTTTGGAGATTTGTCCAGCCGTCCTGAGTCACATACAAATCCAGACTCCGGCTGCTACTGAGAAATTTCGAATGGAAAAACCCAATAACACTTTTCCCGATCTAGGAATCGAACCCAGGACCTCATGCCCAGCAGTAGCGCTTGCGACAACTAAACCAATGATGCAGTCAAAATTATATTATTAATTTTCCATTTTCAAACATTTTTATTATGTTTATTTTATCATGTTTCAGAGGACTTCGGTTTCCAAAGCATCCTATGGGTGTTCTCTGGTAGGAGAGGTATCCATTGCTGGGTATCTGACTATGAAGCGAGGACACTGGACAGTCCTGGTAGAGGAGCAGTGGCTGATTACCTATGCTTGATAATGGGAGGTGATAATCAAAACAAGAAGGTGCATTTAGGCAATGATAGCCTTCATTCGAGTATTAGGTAAATAATCTTCATCATCTTGTTCAACACTGTGTTGAGTGTTGCTGGAGACCCAATAGGCAACTTAGGCTACTTATCTATTGCAAATACATAAAATTACACCTATTATTAGGTATTCGTTCATAGGATTTTTATCCAAGTGACAAGAAAAGTAATTCTGCATGTACTTTTGCTTTTATTATTATGGCCTACATTGTTTTCTACATGACTGAGCAAAGGCTTCCCCTTTCTCCCTGTCAAATCTCTCTCTTGTTTGTTTATTTGTTTGAGATGCTAGCGGATACCCGGCGTGTGCTACTACGCTAAAAAAAGAATGATATTTATGTTTGATAGCCTATAAATTTTCAGAATCCATGTTCATTATGACAATATTTTTTTTTGCCTGGGTCCTTAGGATCCTAGCATGATATTAAATAGCCTATAACCTTCCTTAAGAATTCGGCTATCAAATGAAAAATAATTTTCAGAATCTGTTCAGTAGTTTCAAAGTCTATAACAGACATAGGTTTATATAAATAATAGGTAGATACATACTTTGTGTTTTATACAGGATAAGTTTAAAAGGAGTGCGTATATTTAGGAGATAATCAGTTGCATAAAACTGGACAACTTTCCCCAAGGAACATAGGTCGAAATCTTAAAATTGAAAATCGTCTTTTCATACAAAGTGACTGGTCATGTGTCTTATGAGAAGTTGAATTTTATTTTTTAGATTTCGACGTTTGTTCCTTGGGGAAAGTTGTTCAGTTTAATGCACCTGATTACCAACAAAAACATACGCACTCCTTTTAAACTTATCCTGTATACATGTATACAGATCTTGTATCAAAAATATTGTATGTACGATGGCCAGCACATCAAGCTACACGTAACTGTCCAATTTCTCCAAACGATTTTAAACTTTAAATGCTTATGGTTAAGTTCAAAATCGAATGAGAAAATCTGACACTTTGTGGTAAATTGATGCGCAGGCGACTGTACTTTATTTCCACTCTCTTTTTTATTTCAGGAGAGCACTGACTATCATTGATAAATACTTTGAGCAGCTACTCCAGGATCAAGAGTTCTTTAGCACTTCAGAACGCATAGATAAGCTGTTGAAAATGATTCCAGATGAAACATTGAGATCACAAGTTCAAAAGAGCTTGGAAAGCATGTCAGATTCGTCTTTAGAGAGATGGCAATCATTTATAAGTGTGTATGAAAATTATTGTAGAGAAGTAAGTTGATTTCTGTTGTTGCAATGACTGCATAATTTTGTTTTAAAAAGAGTATTAATTTAAAAATCTTATTTTTCAGTCAGCAAATCATGGCAGAAAAATAAGGTACTTAGTTGAAGAAATCAAAATACAGTACTGCTACCCCAGATTAGATGTTAATGTTACTAAAGGGTTCAACCATTTACTAAAGTCACCATTCAGTATTCACCCAAAGACAGGCAAAGTTTCTGTAGTATTCAAACCAAGTAATGCAAAGAATATGAAACTGGATGAAATACCTTCAATCTACAGTTTGCTAGATGACAGTGCCCCAGATAATGCTCAGCATGAAACCAATATGAGGGCAGCTGTGAAAAACTTTCAAGAAGTAGTATTTTCTTTGGAAAAAGCTGAGGCAATCAGAAGAAAGAATGATGCTAGTAAGTACCTACATAATTTCAAAAGCTTCTATTCTGCTTTGTCATATACACTCAACTCTTGGATACAGGCTTATCCCTGGTTGAGTTTTACGACACTGTTTTAAAATCTTCTTTGCTTACTTTGATCTCGTCTGGTTGTGATCTAACCTACTGCCTGAGTGTTGATGACTTTAGGAAAACTTCCTTAGTTCAATGTTACATTGGTGCCGATTTCCTTGTTCACAAACTAAACTAAATTTAAGTTCAGTGCATCTATTTCTTTCCATTTTATTAAGAAAAGGACAGAAGATAAATTTTTAGTTTAGTCCTGTCAAATTAATCAGCGCCTGTCACTACTCTATAAAAGTTTAGACGTGATTAAAACTTGCCGACTAAAATTACGTTAAGCGCTGATTAATTTGACAGGACTAAACTAAAATTTATCTTCTGTCCTTTTCTTATTGAAATAGAAAAAAAAAGATGCACTGAACTTTAGTTTAGTTTGTGAACAAGGGAATCGGCACCACTGTCTCTTCATTATCCCTATTTTTTTTATTTCATGAGTGTGTAATGCATTATCTTTTATTTTCTGTTTTATTGTTTCAGATATATCACTTGAATTTTGAATATCAACATGGCCAACGAATTTGTTGTTTGCAGTCCATTGTTGAGGAGCATGTGCCTTCAAATTGTATTGATAACATCTAGTTAAAAAGAACCATGTACAGACGCCAGCACATCAAGCTACTACAATCTGTCAAATTTCTTTATTCGATTTTCAACTTTATCACAACAGTATAAGGTTCAAGGTTGATTGCGAAAATTTGACAGTTTCGGGTAGCTTGACTTGCTGGCGTCTGTACCTAAAGGCCAGGGTAAGGTCCATTGGAAATGTAAAGAAATGCCTCAATTATTATTTTTTTGGAAAATATTCAAATAAAACAAACTGAATTACAAAACATCTATTTATTTACCTTTACCAAGCAATAGCTAGCATCGTCAATAACACTCATACAGTCATAATACTCTTAAAAGTCGATGTATAAAATCTTTAATGTTATAACAAAAATGAGGATAATTTCATTATGAGTGGGAGCATAAAATATTGCTTAATAATTTGTCAAATATTAAATTAAATTGAAGTGGCGAATCTGCGGTACCCGTACCGTATATTATTGCATTTCTTTATAGCATCTCGAAAGCATATTTCAGCAGGCTAAGTGGCAAATCTGGAGTTGTTTATTATATACTAAACTACAGGTAAGATAGGCAAGCATCTCTTTTTTGTTAAGTGCTTATGCTAGGAAAGAACTAAAGAAGAAGAAGACTCGTCTTAGCCCGTAACCATCGATTATTCAGTCGATGCAAGTCGACACCTCCTAAGTACAACTAAGTAACTGACAAATGCAAAAGGAGAGCGAATTGAAGATTTCAATTTCTTTAAATCGCCGTAGCTAAGCCCCTATATACGTTTGAGAAAAAACTGTTGGGTTAATTGAAAAAATAAAATAAACTTCTATGTGGTAAAAATAGGTATATAGATGCCAAAAATGCAATAAAAACCGTTTCGTGCATCTGGCAGATACATACGTATACTTAGCGGGTGTCGAAGTAACTAAGATAAAGAGATGAACCGCTATATCCATCATTCGTGATTTGTGATAATGTCTAAGTATATTATTTAAAACTTTTACTTAAAGCTGGTTGAAAGGCATCTGGTATCATAGACATTTTGTTGTTTTATCATCCTATCATGCTTATAAAGTGATATGTTAAAAAATAATTGGAATACGAAACTTAAATAAGATTATTATAATCACTGCTTTACTAAGTGTGAAAGCAGAGCGTAAAAATAATTGGTTCAACTCCATTAGGCGTCTTGTTTTTTCTCTCATACAGAGCAACTTAGAGCCACGTTAAGGAAATCTTCAAATCCGATGGTAACGGTTCCATTCTGTTGTGTGTCACGTGCTCTAAATGCTTCAGTAAAACGTTGGATCTGCACACAGAGAACAATGAAATGATCCACTGAGACTTTCCCTTCCTTGGCATCGCATCTCTTTACTAGGAAGCTCACGAACTCCGGTGTGAACCGGAAACCCATCTGCGTCAATGCTGAAAGAAAAATACAAAGAAACTAGATAATGATACAAGAGATAATAACAACACGCCTGTTTTGAACGAATAGACAGGCAGAGTTGTTGTAGTACTCATTTAGTACAATTCTCCAGGTAGGTATGTTTAAATTCCATGTTTCAGGAGGTGACCCTCTAGCGTTGAACGGGTACAAATTCAGGCCTCGAGTTGTCTGCCGACTGAGAAATTCCTTACGGGAAAATGCAAAAAACTCACGTTCGCACGGGTGCTTTTAAACGCGGCGTTTTTTACCACGCACTTAAGTACTGGATTTTCAGCGCTCACTGAAAATCCAGTAGGAAATTTGAAAGTCCATCATGCTCTGTTGGATTCTCAACCCTCCGCTCATAATTTTTTTTATTCGGTCCTACTTATTAGGGAACTTCAATACATACCATTGGAAAGTTCTTTTTCCTCAATACTCCCCGATTGATCCGTATCGTAAGTCTTGAACACTGCCAGCCACTGGTTAATGTAGGTGTAAAGTTTCTCAAACTCTTCAACATTTATGTGCCCTGTACGATCTTTGTCGAACATACCTGTAAAATGAATGATAAAACCACAACATTAGAATATAATAGGTAGGTAAATGATGCTGCCATCCTAAGCAGGTACCTCTGTCTCTAAAAAAGTAAAGGTGTGTCACAGTATTGAAAGTGTAAACTTACCGATCATTAAATTACAGGCAGTTTCAGAAAAAGTTTTGCCTTGAGCATTCACTAATGCTGCCTTCAGCTCTGAAGACGTAATGAATCCAGATCGATCTTTGTCGACTGCTTGAAACCAATTCTGGACTTGAGGATTAACTCCACCCCCAGCTCCTATTGAGGGATATGGGCCATGTCCCATTTCCAGTTGCCCCGGCGGCGGGCCTCCGTAGCCAGCGGGAGGCTGTCCATATCCTTGCGGCGCACCGTTACCACCATAGCCAGGCTGAAAATGAGCAAGATCTTTTAAATTATTACGTTACAGAGACGTGTGGTCGTAATGGCCCCGTGGTTAAAGGCCTCGCACGTCATGCATGAGGTTGTGTGTTCAAATCCAGGCAAGTACGTACCAATGTGACTTTCAATTTATATGTACCTATACGGTCAAATTTTCTCGTTCGATTTTGAACTTAATTATCAACTCTTTCAAGTTGTGTAGCTTGATGTGTTATCCACTGTATTTTCCGAGTTCATCTTGGACACTGACGTCAGTGAAGGACAAACATAGGGCATCTGTGTTAACCTTGAGAGATTGAGACTCTTTAACCGGACTTTCCTGTGGTTGCCTTAAGCTCCTAACGAAACTAAATGCCTCCAGCCAGGGCGTAATTCTAAACTAAACGACTGTGCGCTAAGGGCAGCCCCTGTGGGGGTACGAACCTCGGCTTAGGGCAGAGTCGGATGGAGGATGGCAAGGGACCGACGGTGGCTGGATAAAATCAGGGTTATGATTATTATCGGGGGAATTTAAAGCTACAGGCTCAGTTATAGGTATGCGTAACCCCAGCAAAATATTGCGCCTTAGAGAAAATTGAGTATTACAGCTGATAATTAGTTCATAATTAGTTGCAATTTGTTCAAGTAGTATTTTCGAAGTTATTCGAGAAAAACTAATTTTGCTGGAGTAACGTTACCCCAGCAAAATGTTTTTCAAAAAAGGCATTTAGCCTGGAACCAAGTACATGAAAAGATAGCTTTTAATGATTGTAAATGTATACCAATAGCAAAATTTTTTCATCTTATAGTTTTTGTTCAAGATTTTGCTGGGGTGACGTTTTGGGATTTTCAAAATTCGAAAACTGTTCGTCGCAGAAGTTTGAAAAAAATACCAGTCATAGGCCTTAATTTGTTCAAACATAAGTATTTCGATCCATCAACAAATGTCGATGTAATTAATTATTTTTAAGAATCAGAAAAAAATCGATTTACTCGTAAATTTATACATCTGCAAACAAATAAAAAGTAGTTAAATATACCCACTATATACCCTTTTAAGGTGTACAAATCTGGATTAAAAAACTTTACGTGATATGAAGATATAAAGAGATTTCATCAAATTTCAAGCGGTGTTTCTTTGACAATCGAATACACAGCTCCCTCTGAATACAAAACGATGGACTATAGAGAAAAAATTTGTTCAATTTGTTATAAAACATCCCTGAAAGTTTCAGGTTTAAATCCTGAATGGAATAAAAGTTATTCAGAAAACAAGAAAGTGTCAGCAATTCTCTTATAAACCGACTTAATTACGGAGGCTACGAAAATGCGACGATTTCATACTTGCGGGTGTCCTACCCAAATTAGCAGCCTAATAGCCGATATTGGATACAGTCGAGCAGAAAAATATTCATGTACTTAACCGAAATCTCAAATGTTTTAAGTATAAGTTATTAAATTTTGCTATAGATTTGTTAAGTATTTTTAAATGTTAAGGTGGGGTGGTAATTATTTAAAATCATAGACATAGTCACAAAAATATGCCAAAAAAGTCATCATTTTTGACGTCTCAACTAAAATAGCGTTTTCAAACTCCAACGAACAAATAAAAATCGACCACAATAATCCTTTTGTATGCGACTGTACCACCTACAAATCACTATTATACCGTTTTTTCAGATGGTTACGCTCAAGTATGAAATCCTCGCATTTTCGTAGCCTCCGTAGTTAATCGGTTTATATGAGAATTGCTGACACTTTGTTTTTTGAATAACTTTTATTCCATTCAGGATTTAAAGCTGAAACTTTCAGGGATGTTTTATAACAAAATGAACAAATTTGTTCTCTATAGTCCATCGTTTTGTGTTCAGAGGGAGCTGTGTTTTCGATCGCCAAAGAAACGCCACTTGAAATTTGATGAAATCTCTTTATATCTTGATATCGCGTAAAGTTATGTAATTCAGATTTGTACACCTTAAAAGGGTATATGATAGGTACATGTAACAGATTTTGATTTGTTTGTAAATGTACAAATTTACGAATAAATCGATTTTTTCTGATTCTGAAAAACAATTAATTACATCGACATTTGTTGACGAATCGAAATACTTATGTTTGAACAAATTAAGGCCTATAACTGGTATTTTTTTCAAACTTCTGCGACGAACTGTTTTCGAGATTTTGAAAATCCCAAAACGTTACCCCAGCAAAATCTTGAATATCTCAAAAACTATAAGATGAACAAATTTTGCTATTGGTATACATTTACAACTAATCAAAAGCTATCTTTTCATGTACTTGGTTTCAGCCTAAGTGCCTTTTTTGAAAAACATTTTGCTGGGGTAACGTTACTCCAGCAAAATCAGTTTTTCTCGAATATCTTCGAAAATACTACTTGAACAAATTTTGCTATACTTGAACAAATTGCAACTAACTATGAACTAATTATCTATCTGTAAAACTCAATTTTCTCTAAGGCGCAATATTTTGCTGGGGTTACCTACCAGTTATAGCGCGTGCTGGCGCTTCGCTTACGAACAAGGGTCGCGGAGGACTATTTTGTCGGGGATTTCGCGATGGGCCTCGGCGGCGAGGTCGGAATGACGGTCGTGTATTGTATATTCTCTTTCGAACTTTACTCGTTTCCCTACCTCTCCTGGAGAAGAGTCGTGGGGTCGTCTGGGTCGGTCAGTACAAACATCGTGAGGAAATCTTGACTTGTAGTAAATACCTAAAGTCTGAAATCGCCAACCCGGCCTGAGCAAGCGTGGTGATCAATGCTCGTGCCTTCTTTTAGTTATTATTTTTACTAGGAGACGTGTAATCGCAGCCGACTTTACTTGTGACTGGCTTCGCCCTGAGAAGTATTAACACAATTATCTGGTTTTCTGACAACCAGCTTTGCTCCGGCTCGGCCCAAAGGAGTTACCTATTGTGTGCCCGTTGAACGTTATGCGCATAAAACCTTTTCATTCATTTAATATTTTTTTTAAGCTCGACAATACAGAGCGCAACCCCTTGGTGAAGCAGGTGGCCAGACGACATTTTTTTTAGAGGATTCATTGTTCAGTTGAGACAGGTATAAATTATATTCTTCATATTCTGTATCCATTCCTTAGCGATATGTTCGGTTCTGTTACGGCGGATGTTACGAGAAATCAGGCCTCAAAGCCGTTCCATTATTCAATTGAATCTACCAATCCCTATCGTATATTATAATGTAATGAAGTCGAAACCGTATATTGTTTGCCTAATCGCAAATAGTAGGCCGTAATAATGCGGTCCCCTCGTGCTCTCGAAAATTCGTGCCATGAGAATATTGAGAACTACGGTTCAGTAGGTTAGAGATGTTGAGACAAGAGTGGGGTGCTGAAATTCAGATTACCCGATGTTCTGTATTTTACAGATACGAACAAACCCAGACAAGCAGTTGCATGAATGGATACAGCGCTGCAAGGTCCACGGATTTGTAAATTAATTGTAAACATACATTTTTGCACCTAAAAGATTTAAAAACTAAAACAATCAACACTCGGAAATCGAACCCGTCTTTAGCGTAGGTAGGTAGGTACAGTATTATTGTTCTGAGCACTAACTGATAGTCGGTTCGGTTCCCGCTTGTGTTTATTAGTTTTAAATCTTATCTTGTGGGAAGATTTGTGCCCTAGCAGTGGGAACATTATGGGCAGATTATGCGGAAGAGAAGGATCCACACACTTGACACACTGCAGAGCTAATAGATAAATAAAAGGTTTGGTTTTTCTTAGATTATTTTATTCTGTAAAGTATATAAATAGTTACCGTATTTACACAGTATGAACAATAAAAAACTGTATTATTTCTATTTACGTTTTTACACTTATCAATAGGTATTAATTAAGAAACGCAGCAATGTAAATTCAACTGTTATTAGACGAAAAAAACTGAAGTTTTTCACTCTCGAGGTAGAAAAATAAATCATAGACGTTGTGCTCTGTTGAAAAACCTAACAAGGTACCCAGCCGCAACCCAGGTCTTTGAAATACTTGACGTGCAACTACGGACGGGACGTAAAAATGATTTACGTAATTTTTTTTAATCAGCTTTTTTTATTCAATTCAATTTAATCAATGTCTAAACTTTTCGGTTTTCCAGCTCAGTCATAGGTACATCCTCAGTAGATGGCCGCTAATCACTTTTCACCCTTAGTACCTAATATCTTTACTTATTACTTCTTACTAATAAAAATGCTGAAGAGTTTGTTGGACGCGCTAATCTCTGGAACTACCAACTGGATTTGAAAAAATATTTTTTGCCATTGATAGCCCAATTCTTGAAAAAGATTATAGACTATTTAACATAACGCTACGACCCTTAGGAGCAGAGTAAAAAGAAAGAACGCTAAGGGTCAGCTCACACCGAGACGCGACGTGTTGCCAACGATTTTACTATGCGCCTCGCGACGTTGGGATGCGTCTCGCGGCGGCGCACAGTGGAACGAATGTATGGGAGCGGTTGGACGTAGACATGTCCGAAAAAAAAGAGTAAAATTATGCCAAACTAATGATGCCATCTTATTCGATTACTTAATGCCTTCATAACTTGTGGTGATGAATTTCTTCATAACTCCCATATTTCGGGAGTAATTTGAGAAAATGTGAAATTTTACTATGAAAATGAGTGTATCGAGCTCTCTCCCTCCTGATTCCGGGCTTGTTTCAAGTAGCGGTCTCTAATATCATAATGCTAATACTAAGAGCTATATTTAATACTAAGACACATAGTGCGCCAAATGTGCACTTTCTGGGATAAAGAGTGATGTTTATTTTATAACACAATTTTTTTATTTTTTGTTTATTTTGTTGATTAAAACCGTTTTTCTAAAGGTTTACCTTATTACAATAACATTTCTGAGCAGCCAATTAGAGAAGATATAAGCTAATTAGGATATATAATTAGGGACTTAAGGTTTACATATAAAACTGATGCACTAATGATTACTGATAAGAACATTGCTATTATTTAATTACTAAATGGCTCTTAATACACTAATTTAGCATGCATCATTTACTAATTATCACAATAACTAATTACCTTGCAATATTTAACAAAGGATACCTGGGATACCTGGATTTTATATAAATAGGTCACTATTAGTAACTTTAAAATCAGTGTTGATTTACACCTCGTTGTATCCAAGCTAATCTCGCAATGTATTTTCCAAATTTTAATACAAATCTTGATATTCACGTTGCTTTATGCGCACGCGCACATAAAGATTTACGCGACTTTAACTATTTGTTCAGTGTTTTAAAAGATAACAGTTGTGTTCAGTTATGTGAAAGTGCTGAAACAAGTTTAAAAGACTGGTGTCGTCGATTTTGCTACCGCATTTATGCAAAATGGACACAGTCTGGAAGAAGCACAGATAAGTTTCGGAAGAAACATGAGATTTGGCTACAGGCTGCAATTCAATGGCCGGAATTACAGAATGAAAATATGGAACCTTCTACAGAAAATATAAGTGACGTCATCGAGCCCATAATTTCTCCTGCTAAATCTGATGCTTCAACTTGTACACATCCTAGTCCTCGTAAATCTTTTGAGGACCTTAGTAACCGGCAAAAAAGAAGACGCACTGAAGATAGTCTTTCATGCAGCAGTAGCAGCGCTGAAATTATTTTTTCGGCCGAAAGGGCGCTTCAAAAGGCAGGACAAAGCGATACAGCTTATGTTATGAAATACTTGACGGAGAATCCAGAAGAGGCCTCAAAAATCAAAGCCTTCATTGAAGGTAAATCAATTCAGGTACGGGAAATATCCCCTTTGAAGGCATTGGCTCTTTATGTATCGATGAACTTATCGAAATGGCGCTATAACACTCTTCGGGATTTCAACACTCAAGAAGGAGCTCTTCAATACCCGAGTTACTACATGTTGGTTAAAGAAAAAATTAAGTGCTATCCGGCCAAAGAAGATCTCACAGTTACAGAGAGCTCTGCAAAAATCAAATTACAAGCCTTGATGGATTTAACCTCAAGAAGACTTATTAGGTCGTTAGAAACCCCTGTTGATCCCAATCAACAGCTCGTATTGACCAGCAAATGGGGTTTTGACGGATCATCTAGCCAAAGCATTTATCATCAAAGGACGAGTGAAGATGAGCAAATCGATCTTGCTAGTAATTTTATGATTAGTCTTGTACCACTGCGGCTCGTCTCAAAAGGTGTAACAATTTGGGAAAACGAGCGACCATCTTCCACTTCATTTTGCCGGCCAATATTGTTTAAGTTTATAAAGGAAACCAAAGAAAATGTGCAGAGAGAGATGGCTGAAATCGAAGCAGAGATTGAAGCCTTAACTCCATCCACCATCACTGATGGAATTAGTGTCAAACACCAACTGCTGTTGACAATGATTGATGGTAAAATTCATTCCATTATATCTAATACAGCAGCTTCAGTGTGTGACATATGCAAGGCTTGTCCTAAAGAAATGAATAATTTAGAGTTAATCAAAGATAAACACGCAAACGAGGACATGTATAAATATAGCTTAAGCACCCTTCACGCTTGGATTCGCTCAATGGAATGCTTATTACACATTTCCTACAAATTAGACATAAAATCATGGCAAGTAAGGGGTGATATAGCAAAAAGGCAAGTTGATGACAGGAAGAAAAGAGTTCAAGAGGCTGTAAGAAGAGAAACGGGCTTACTTCTCGATGTTGTGAAACAAGGCAGTGGATCCACCAACAATGGCAACTCGGCAAGGAGATTTTTTGAAAACTACACTAAATCTGCTGAACTGACCGGAATAGATGCTATGCTTTTAAGAAAAATCTGTGTGATCTTGCAGTGTATTTCATCAGGAGAGAAGATCAACGTAACTAAATTCCGAGAGTTCTGCTTTGATACTGCTAAGCTTTACGTGGAGTTATACCCATGGTATTATATGCCTTCTTCACTTCATAAAATTTTAATGCATGGGCCAGACATAGTTCAGAACATGTCAATTGTGCCCATTGGTTTTCTATCCGAAGAGGCATCTGAGGCTAGAAATAAAGATTTTAGAAAATATAGAGAGGGGCATTCTCGAAAGCATAGCAGTATCTCATGCAATGAAGATATTATGCACAATCTTTTACTGTCTTCTGATCCACTTGTTACAAGTATCCGTCCAAAAGGAAATAAGTTTGTAAAAAAATCTTCTTTTAAGGAATTTTATGAGCTTACGGATTCTGAGAAAAGTGATATCGAATTTGTTAACATAAATGATTTAGCGGACATCGATTCTGAATTTGAATTAATTGATGATGATGATGATGACGAAGATAATTAAATGATGTTATTGTTTTAAAATGTGTAACTTAGTAAATTAGAGCTTACATCTTAATTATTTATTGTACTTTTAATGAAACTAGGTAATTTATTATCAACTTACTTAAAAGTCATACTCTCATCAGTTCTTGTGAATATTTTTGTTAATATATATTTCTGTATATATATAATATATTTATAGACCTCTTAATAAGTCTGTCTGCGGTTTAAAGTAAATACAAATGGGGAAAAAACGTTTTTTTTTTTAAATTTTCATTTCCTTTTATCCCAGAAAGTGCACATTTGGCGCACTATGTGTCTTAGTATTAAATATAGCTCTTAGTAATAGCATTACGATATTAGAGACCGCTACTTGAAACAAGCCCGGAATCAGGAGGGAGAGAGCTCGATACACTCATTTTCATAGTAAAATTTCACATTTTCTCAAATTACTCCCGAAATATGGGAGTTATGAAGAAATTCATCACCACAATTTATGAAGGCATTAAGTAATCGAATAAGATGGCATCATTAGTTTGTCATAATTTTACTCTTATTTTTCGGACATGTCTACGTCCAACCGCTCCCATACATTCGTTCCACTGTGCGGCGGCGCGCGCTCACTGGCCTCATCCAATATCGTCGCGTCGCGTCTCGGTGTGAGCTGACCCTAAGCGAAAACGAAGTGAGAGTGCGGGCGGGCGATGCGATAAGAGACGCGGTGGGTCGGAGAACAAGAAATTCCACGTTTACGGGCAGAAACTAGTTAGTAATAAGGGTGACAAGTGGTCAACCGCCATTGTCCCCGGTTGTACATTACTCAGCTCTCTTTTTAAGAGAGACGGACATAGCTACTGAAACTGAACTTCTAAACTAAACTTCGCACATAGCTAGTCTTGTCTTATTATAAATCGTCCATAGAATTTCTGTTACTATATACTACCATAAAACTAGACAATAGACCAGGGGCCTAAGTCTACTAATTTACAAATGTTGCAATGGTCTCGCCATTGTATTTGACAGTGTTTGTATGGCAAATCTGTCAAAAACTCACAATGAAGAGACTATTTCAACTTTTGTACATTAGTAGACTTGGCCCCCAGATCTGGTGGTCAGTCGTCTAGCATCATGCGTGTGGAACTTCTCGAAATTTAAATTTCGAGAAGGTTGGCGAGGGTTTTAGTGTGCACGATCATTAGTTTTATAACTAAGCTGAATTCGGATCATAATTGTGTTATACAATTGCTGCATTTCCTAGGTACGTAACATGTGTCTTTATAAATGAGCTATCGATCTTTGATCTTGTCATATAATGTAAAGGTTGAATTAATTTAGCTTCTTTCGATCAAGAAATTCAATAAATATTATCGCTTTACCTGCATTTCTTAATGACAATAGTATTGTGTGCCCCAAATCATAAATATTCAATAATCTCACTCCCATCACACATAACGCTACACCTATAAACTTACACATTTTAGTAGCTAATTACATTATCTGCATTATACATAATATAACATTACTAAGGTTTTTATTGTTATTCATCTTTAAATTAACAACATTTTATTTTATATTTTACTTCCTAGATTCAAATCAGTAGAGGTGGATTACTATGGTAATATAATTTAAGGTAGTGTGCCTAAAAGCACACACAAATCACTGCACTTAAAGGCGCGAAACATGGGCGGGGCGGGGCAGTCTTTTTGACCGCGAAGCAATAAAGACCGCGTCTGACCGTCAATGCCCGCGGCTGTCCTCACCGCGAACACAAAGGGATATGCCGCGCCGCCAGTGCCTCTTCTCGGTCTTTTTGCCCTCCATGTACGTTGGTAGTATAGGATTAGGAGTATATGCGCTATCGTTCATGGTCAAATTGACCGCCCCGGCCCGCCCCGCCGTGATTCGCGCCTAACAGTCAATAATACACAAAACAATTACGAAATACATGTTCTGCCTGGTTAATGGCGATAGGCTCGCCCCCTATCCTATTACATGAAACTTAACTGACGAAATGTGGGTGTACTAATAGGTACACCTCTGCCTAACCCTTTACGAGATTACAGGCGTGATGTTAGGTAAGTATGTTCTGAGCCTGACTTTAGTTTCATTATCTTTAAGTGCACTTTTAAGTATTTCTCCAAAATGCAGATGAATTTCTAAAATTATAATGTCACATATACATTATACTTAAGTCCATATCAAGTCTCACCTAATATTTAATAAAAAGCTGCTAGATAAATCACATGACATAGCATCTAGAAAACTGTTATGAAATAACAAATTAAAAATATTTATTGCCTATTTAATATTACAAAATAACAGTAATCATACACTTATTACTTAAACGACATTCAGTCTTTTATATCAAAACCAATACTGGCAAGTTTGTTACATTTGTACTAAGCAATCAAGTTACATAGATGCCTAACTTTATTGCCATTTCACTAACTACACTATCATTATGAATAACTTTTATAAATATTATTTGTATAACTGGGATAATAGTGACTAAATCAGAATAATACTTAGATAAGTTTATGAAAATGTATGCAAACACATAGCTGCCGAATATAATATACAAATATAAGTATTGTTGAAATACCTACTATGCTACAGGTCTTATAATTATTAAAGTGTTTAGAATTTTAATACCAGGGCTTTATTAATGCTTCCTTATTATTTCACATAATTAAACATTACAGGTATATTTTATTGAATAAGAATAGCGTTATTAATCATTATCTTTACATGTTATTAAAGAAATATTTTTTTTCAATGAATGGACCTCTTTTCTATTCATTGGTGATTTTGTAAAACTCTTAGGACTTTCCATGTCTGCAATAACAATGGCTCCACTAAATAAACTATTAGATATTAAATGCTTAAAAAAGTATTCTGAACATAAATTCCAAACTAAAAAAAAAAAACTTTTTGTAAACCATTATTTTTACAATTGCTCTCTATAAAATGCTCTAGATCTGATATACTATATTAATGTATTTTGATACCTAGAAGATTATAAATGTAATTAGTGAAACTGCAGGAAACATAGGTATTATTGTACCTATCACTTATTATAAACTATAGAAATATACATTACAAACTTAAACATTACCACTGTGACTAGAAAAACTATATGTAGCTGGTGTAACTGATGTATTTACACACACTTGAATTGAGGGTTTAAAAGATGATGGAAGAAGTTTATGTGCCTCAGGCACTGGAGAATAACTCTGGCATACAGTCTCAAAATGCACTTGTTCACTTCTATCGGTTGGCACTCCATCAAAGCTTGTTTGTTTAGCAGAATCACCAGTCCCACTATCTTTGCATGATGAGTGCTCCGATATATTGTCTGAAAACATTTGTGGTGAATCACTGTCACTATGCACTACATGTGTCATTTTTATACTTTCGGCGGGAAAAGTATGCACGGCGCGGGCCATGCGTCTACGAGTGTGATAAATGATTACCACCCAAATAATAGAAGTTCCTACAGCACAGCACACAACTGTTATAATTATAATACCAGCCATATTTTCTTCATTCACCATAATGGCCACTGGAGGCAACACACGTAACTCAGTCATATCTTTTTTAGTACCCAACTCGTTAGTAATCTCACATTCGTAACGTCCAGCATCACTCGCCTCTGATCCAATTATGATCAGCAGCTGATCATCAGCTGTAAGGAAATGGCGTTCTGTGGCAGCAATGGGAGTTCCATCTTTAAGCCACTTTATAACAGGCTTAGGAGATCCTGATATCATACATTGTAATACCACAGAGTCACCACTAGTCACTTCTTTGTTTTCCATAACTCTGACAAATGATGGTTCTTGCAATACTGTAAGTGTAGCATTTGCTATAATAGTTCCAGCTGGATTTTTTGCTGCACAGCTGTATATTCCCATATCTGTGGTTTTTGCATTTACTATAAAAAATAAGTGGTCAGTTGGCATTACATTCATTCTTCGTTCCCTTGCAGCAGGAAAATCATTACCACCATCTTTTTTCCAAGATATCTCAGGTGGTGGATCCCCTGTAGCAGCACAATTAAGAGTTACAGTCTCTCCTGTCTTCACAGTAACATTAGTTGGAGTTTTTGTAAACCGTGGAAAAGTCACTATATTTACTTTAGCCTTTGTAGAGTATGTTGTTCCAAAAGTATTACCAACAACACATTGATACTTTCCAGAATCAGCATGTGTAACATTAGGAATCACCAAAACTGATGTTGCTCGTGGTTGACCGTTAGGTCCGATAGTGATATTTTCATATACTGTAGGGTTGCTAACATTACCATTGTTCTTTCTCCACAAGAAAGTCATATTGTTAAAAGGAATGGATGTTGCAGAACAAACCAAATTAGCTGACCGTCCCTTTATGGCAAGATGAGTTTTAGGATGTTCCACAACTTTAGGCTTGGGTGAGTCACCACAGTTGTCTTCCTTCAGTTTAGTGACTGATACCCCTCTGACTTCAGATGGGTAGGCACAGTTAGCTGTAACATATTTTTGTTCAGCCTTGTCTTTTATCCATTTTACTATCCATAACAAATTGCAATCACACAGCAGTGATGAAGAGTTCAAATGTAACTTTCTTAATTTTGCCATGGAATCAAAAGCATGTTGTTGTATGGAAGTTATATTATTTCCTTTTAAATCTAATTCAACTAGATTTGACAACCCATCAAAAGCTCTTGAATTAATAGATTTTATATGGTTAGCAGCCAGGCTAAAGGAATTCAAATTCTGCAATTTTGAAAATGGTCCAGACATATCTTCAACAGTCCAGGATATTTTGTTATTATTTAACTGTAGTGTTTGCAGCTGGGTCATATAGCCAAAAGCATCCTGAGCAATTGATGAAATTTTGTTATATCCAAGGCTCAGAGTTCTAAGGTGGACCAAGTGTTGAAATGATCGCCCTTCTACTTCTAACAAATGGTTATGAGATAAATCCAAGACTTCCAGGTTCGTGCATAGTTCCCAGCTTCCAGAATCAATTTCTGATATCAAATTATTTGACAAGGATAAAGTTATCAATGACTCCAATCCATACATCCAACCTTTAGAAATATTCCTTATTCTATTATGGTCCAATTGTAACAAATTCATTGACTTGAATCCAAAAAAGGCACCATCCATTATATTGTCAATATTATTAAACCTCAGCTTTAATGTTGTCAAATTAGACAACCCTTGGAATAGCAGGGGACTGATCACATGTAACTTGTTATGGTTCAATTCTAGAGTTCTTAGATTTGTCTGATACATAAACAAGTGATTAGGAAGTGATTTTATTTCATTCCTATTCAGTTTCAAAACTTCCAAATTTGACAAATTAGTTAGAGCTCCTTCCTGTATGAATTTTATATGGTTACTGTTTACATTCAGTATTCTGATGGAACTATTAGCAGGAAAGGTACCTGTGTCTATTGATCCAATGTTATTCCTGTTCAAACTCAGTTCTTGCATTTGTTCATGATGCAGCAGGCTTGGTATGAAATGAAAAGAATTTTTGTCCAGCTTCAATTCTTGCAAATTCAGAAGTTTGTCAAAGGCCTCCGTAACGTTTTCATTCAACCTATTATAACTGAGATCCAATCGTTCCACCCACTTAGGAATTTTTGGCACAGATACGAAATTCTTCTTTGAACAATCGACGTACTGTTCCAGGCAATCACATTTGTGTGGGCACTCAATGTTTTCTGCTTTTATAGAAAAACATATCAAACTGATTATCGCTATAAACAACAACAAATGAGAGAGTCCCATTTTCATGCATTTGTATAGCTGCCCGATTGATACAACAAACGACGAAAACTCTTTGTTCTTACATAATTCAGGACACCAATGAGACACACACAAAGTCTATAGTAATACACACTTTTTCAATACTCATTTCTGACAATATTTGCATTGTAATTGCGCTTTAAACGAACGATTTGAAAAATAACTCAACATATTTACGGCGACCCACTCGACGGCCATTTTATTTTCTTCAATGTTTGTAGTGATGTCCATTACGCACTTGGGTTGATTTGTCGGTTACCGGTTTTTTCATAACACTATTTTTATTCTGTGAATAAAAACCACAACACTAATAATAATGATTTGTTTCAGGTGGATGCGCTGTGGTAGCCCGCGAAATTCAATTTTTCTAGGGTTTTTTGCAATTTGCAGGTCCGTGTCAGGTTGTATCTTGATCAAAATATGATACGCAACAATAACACATGTTTTTATATTTTGATCAAGATACAACCTGACACGGACCTGAAAATTGCAAAAAACCCAAGAAAAATTGAATTTCGCGGGCTACCACAGCGCATCCCAACCAAATCTGCGTTGTGCGTATACCCAGTCTCTAATTCAGATAATTTATGTAAACAAAGTAATGTCAAGAAATGTCACTGTCAAAATGACAGGTGCAAAACATTTTATCATATTTTTTTTTGTAAATAATCATCGCTAAAATTAAAGTGAATTAATTATAGGAACTATGCAAGCACAATACTGTTATCAAACAATGTTTTGTGTAGTATGTCGGAGATACGACATATGATCGTCATAATCAGTCCTTTTCAGTCCAGTGCTAGACGTAGGCCTCCCAAAATTGATTTCCACTCGAAAAAGTTTACGGCCGTTTTCATCCAAAATGTGGATAGGTAAGCTACTTAAAATATGATTCTATGAATGAGAGTTGTAATATTAGTGTTGTTGAAGATGTAAAAATTTGAAAATGTTTGGATCTCCTGCATTGTTACCAGTATCATAAAATATTTTATACCAGAAAATCTCCTTTTTTTAATAACTTTGTTTAAAACCGAAAATTTATAAAAATAATTACGGTATGATTATTTTTTTTATTATTATTTCTTAAAACCAGCACTTAAAAGAAAATGAAACCTCTTTTTTCGCCATTTTATGTGAATTACCATTACGAAGATAATTTTTGTTATGGTATCCCCTTTGTTTACATAAATTATCTGAATTTGAGACTTTGGGTATAGTACTTTGTATAGTATTGTCTATGGTTGTGCGTGTCGGACCACACAGTGAAGGTTTCCGTTATTCCGTAGACATTAATGCGGGGGTCACATTGTCGCTGAGAAACAGAGAGCGCGCGAGCCGCGAAGTATAGTTCGTTTTACCACGACAGTGTACCCGTAGCATAAGAAGTTTCTTTTGTTTAGTGATTTATAGTTCAGACAGAGGCGATGGCGGTGGCAGACAATTTGACAGTAATGGGGATTTTACTACTTCGACTTGCTTATTTCCGATGTCACCTCCGTCGATAAGTCAGGGAAATTATGCAAATTGACTACCAACTGTCCGTACAACCGTCCGTGTATTCAAATCCAGTGTTGCCAGTACCTGCATCGATTTTCGGACGATTCACTATCTGAAATGGGACGATTTTTGGACAAAAAGGACGGCTAGAGAAATATTAATTAGTGTGAGTTATATTATTTTTATGACAAATAAAAAGTGAAAAAAAAAAAAAAACAAGAAATTCAAGATCTTAATTTTGTTTTTTGCATGTCTTTGGTCAGCTCAATCTTCACAACATCCTTAATTCCTCAACTCGGGAACTCGCAAAATGAAAACTCAATTTCAAATTAAACACCAACGAGCATCGTAGTAACTCTCGTACGTAATGAATTCAGCTGAATAACTGAATGATTGTGGTTGTTTGTGTGCATGGAAGGTACAGGCAAGCGATACGGATCACTGCGCGTGAAAAAAGGATGGCTGGTGATATTTGCCAGCACCTGCACCAGCAGTGGTCTGAAATTGTATTCACACGCCGCGCGTTTCGTTAACTTAAAGTTTTACGCATTTTTGTAATTTTTAAAACTGTGTTTTATTATTTGCATTTTAAACGCATTTTTGTAATAAGAAAGTAAATGATTGTAGTTGGCTATTTGAAAAGGGACGGAAAAGGGACTGAATATATGAACGGACATCGAAGGGACGTAAAGATGTCTAAACGGACAAAAATCGTCCCTTTTGGGACGTTCTGGCATCACTGTTCAAATCACAATTGTCATTATTTGTCAGTTGCATGAAATGTATAAACCACGGCAAATTGAGGTAAGGTGTTAATTTTATTCATGAACAGTCAGAGAAATTAGTTGTAATTTCTCTGACTGTTCATGAATAAAATACAAAACAACTAAAATAGAGTTGTCGTTATTCATATTGTCTTGTAAAAACCAGCGACTACGTACTTTTAGCACTAAATAATTACGGTAACCAGAGGGTTACTGTAATCGTTATTTTTTGACGAACGTTGGGCATAATTTTGTGAAACAAACCTTTTTTTGGTTTGACGATAGTTCGCGCCATTTGACGTAAGTATGCGCGTGCGTCAAGTGGACATGAAACAACCCGCCCTTAAATACGCTTCGTGAATCCTATTGGTCAAAACACATGCATTGTCCGATCAAGTCGTGAGCCGTGCTATGCGATTATTGCCTTTAAGGTGAGCATGCGGAACTTTGGTCCATTGTACTTGATGTGCTGGTCACCATTATGTTGTTTTTTCTGTGATTTCAAACTTTAGTTCTACTACTTTTTTTATTTCTGAGTTTTCAACTGCGTATTTGAAGAGTGACGGGGGGAGGGAAGACACTTTTGCGACTTAAGCACAGACTAAGGAAACGAATTAAAAAGTAAATAAACATAACTGTTGAAATTGCCAGTATACACCTCTATAGATACACCTCTGCCTAACCCCTGTTCCATCAGTGTAGTTTGTCATATAGAATTGATGTTCTTTGAATTGGATATTTGTGTTGCAGGTGCCATGAGCTTCAGCTACGATAAGAATATCAATCTTGTATTCAGAGATTAGTAGCTCAACCACTTGTTTGTTGGGGGCTAGGCCGTTCAGGTTCCCAGGTAGCTATTCTTAGTGTGTTCATTTTGTAAGTCGATCGACGAGCTTGGTGATGAGATAAAAGTACTCATTAGTTGGAAGATGTACTCAAACTTTTCAGTTTGTTTAAGGAATAGCTGATCTAGGGTTGGGCTAGGCCCGGTCTTTATCTCAATTGTATCTTCTGCTGCAGAACTTCAGCGAAGGTAGTTTTAATGGTTTGGGTTCTCTCCTTGGTAGTGTTGCCAAGAATATTTCCATCATCACTGTTAAGGACTTTCTGGGTCATATCTACTTTGTGTGAGAGCATTTTGGTTCTTCAGGCCAGTATTTCTTTATAAACTTCACATTCTTTGTAATTTGTGTGGCGACATCTACAATGCCACACGAACTACGATCAAAGATCTGACGTCACAAATCCTTCATCCCGCAATCAAAGTTTACCGCGCGACTAGCATATATACAACATCCCGACATCAACCGTCGGGCAGTTGCCCACCAGATACAACACCCGTCTGGTCGGAGGACTTTACACCCTGTTTCTCATACCTCTATACTGGTGAGTTGGTGACCCCGAACATGAACATTAGCGCAGCCTTCGAGCAACTACTTCATCGTGACGTCAACATCATCACTTCCTCAAGCTTTCGAGCGGCGAGTCACACAGCCAGCCAGCACCCACGGCTTCAATGGGTATCCTGACCGTCGACACCAGCAGTCAGCCTCAACTTGGCACTGTATCACATTCGACTCACTGGAGCATAACGCAGCGCCACTCCAACTCACTGGGAAATCTCCGCAGACAGTTCCGACTCACCGTGAACTATGCGGCATCTGGTTCCGACTAGGGCTTTCAATACCGGTACTCCGGGATCCCGTAATACCGTGATCACGGATTTTATTTTGGCCTTTTACAATACCGTAATACCGTGATCACGGATTTTATTTTGGCCTTTTACAATACCGGTACTGACGCCCCAATACCGTGATTACGGTATTACAAACATTAGATCTGAAAATTATGTGATCTTATTCTCACACTTGTTTTCACCAGCGCAAGCGTCGCGCTGTAATCTTAAGCTCAGCCTCCCGCGCCCCGCCTGAGACAATGCCCGAAATTGAGCTGTACTTATGTCGTTTTTGTTATTGTCAGTCAGTTTCGCAAAGGCGACGGTATAACCGTATCTATTCAAACACGAAATATTTTAAGGGATACACCTATAGGTGTTAAAGAAGCCATGGAAACGATTTTTGTTTTAATCTGAGTAAATTATTTAAGAAATTATATATTTTAAAATTACTTTTTATGATGATTACTTATCAAAAGGCACCGCGCTCGTGCCGCCACCGTTGCCGCTACCGGGCGGGTCATTTATAAAATAAAATAAAGTAAGTCTCAAGCAATTTTAAAATTATAATAATTATGTAAAAATATAAAAAAAAAATGATAAAAAAAATTCGCTGCTAAGGCTTTTCTTTTAAAATATTTTGTGTATGAATAGATACACCTTATATAGACTAAAAATAAGATAAAATACTAGCGCGTATTTTTGGTAGTTTAATTAGATTACCGTAGTTGCTGCCTCTTTGTGTCTTACCCAAAAAGTTTTTAATATGTTCCTAATTCCTAGTCCTGCCTAAATAATCAACCAATACCAAATTGTTATATAAGAGAGCTATATATAAAACGTGTTTATTTTATTATTTTCAATAAATAAGAACAGTAAAGATTGATTTGAAAATAAAAAAAACACGTATTTTATTGGTTTTATTAATGTCCTAATTGAACTTGCGTTCAATACCGAATTACCGGTATTGATACCGGGATCACGGTATTGACTTTTCCAATACCGGTATTGAAAAAATCCGGTATTTGAAAGCCCTAGTTCCGACTCACTGGAACCACAATTAGCTCGATGCTTGCCAGCATCACAATATGCACTGACTCAGCTCACTATCGACCTCCGGTTTCCGGAGGGGAGTGATGTGGCGGCATCTACAACGCCACATGCGAACTACGATCAAAGACCTGACATCACAAATCCTGCATCGCGCAATAAGTGTTTACCGCGCGACTAGCTGTCGGGCAGTTGCGCACCAGACACAACACCTGTCTGGTCGGAGGATCTTCCCTTTTCAATAGAGGATGAGTGAACTTTACACCCTATTCCTCATAGCTCTATATTTGTTCTATTGCAAAGAGCACACATAGCGAGGGGTAAGACGATCGCGTTTTTGGCACTCCGAGGCCTTATGAGATAATCCACATTTTACACAATGGTATGGACGCATTCAATTATTCTTGGAATGTCCGTACTGCTGGCATTGAACAATAGATTTCGTCTTTTTTGGATCCTCAATAACAATCGACTGGTGATAATTATATATACCCGAGGTATTTTACCGAATTGTTATTTGGCCCTGCAGCTAGGTTAACAAAGAAAAGAATGAATTTGGTGTTGATTATTTCCCCAAACACTGTATTCTCCATTGCCTCTATTTCTTCCTTGATTATACAGTGGGTTTTGATGGATGGAGGTTTCGTATTACCATTCTGAAAGGTCTCATGTCCCTTGTGTTGTAAGACTTGTAAGTATATATGAGTCCATATTCTCGAACAGCTTCTTGTAGACCACATCTGCGATACTTACTCGAAGTTGATTTCTGTTTACACATTATAGGGCAGAGTAGAGAAGTGAAGATAAACTATGTACAGATGCCAGCAGGTCAAGCTACCCGAAACTGTCAAATTTTCGCAATCAACCTTGAACCTAATACTGTAGTGATAAAGTTGAAAATCTAGTAAAGAAATTTGACAGATTGTAGTAGCTTGATGTGCTGGCATCTGTACATTGTATACCAATGAAGATATTTACTGAGCACTGTTCTCATTTTAAAATTTAAATGATAGCCACTGTGGCCAGGATGTAGCTGGCTGTCGTTTTAAGTTGGGCTTTATAGAACTTTAAAATATTACATACTTAAAATGATTTCTGAAGGCAATCCCCAGATAAACAACTTTTAAGTCTAGGGAAACAAATCAAATACGGTATTAAAAAATTATCATAAGTTCTTGTTAATTTAATTCTTGGCTAAATTGGCATTTCGTTTTATATTATATTTAAAAAAAAAAACTAAATTTTATTTACCTCTGGTCCTAAATGGCTAAATTCTCTGTTTTTCGCTTTTGAAAATCAATATACATATTTAATAACAAAAGGTTTCCGAGCAGCTTTTTTATTTCTATGTAATTAGAAATAAATGAGACTTTTCAAGTCAATTGACAAACTTCTTATTTAATCGCTTCTTGAAACTAAGAATGTTTATTATGTTGTTGATACTTACATTATAAGCCATCACTTTTCTTCAAACCTGAAATAAATAGAGCTGTAATATAATTGCTAATTGTACAGAAATAAATTCCCATTTATTAGAAAATCACATTGAACAAACTGGTAAATAATATTGTATTTTGATTGCTGGTTTTTATAGAACCAATACTTACTGCTGGTGCAAGTTGATTAATATTTATCTTATAAGTTTTACTTTGGCTATGAGAAGTCTATTTCACAGAACTTGCCGATAAACTTTTAAGAAGGAAGAGAAATACTGATTCGGGCCCCGCCAGCAGATCAACAGCATTAGACAGTAAACTGGACTGACAGACAGTGACAGAAGTGACAATGACAGTTTATCTCACAGAACACAACTAAACTCTTTGGTTTTTTTTGGTTTTTAGCGTTCCAGAGAATAAAGATGAAATGTTACTACCCCTGACACTAAAGTGTAAAACGTTTTGAAAAGCCCTTCTCTTTAGATTTTGTACACACGGCTACATATCAAGCTATAAATTTCCAGTATACGCTGACCTCTCATTGTACGGAAATCCTAGACAATGCGAGATCAGCTTATACTGGAAATGTATAGCTTGTTATGTAGCCGTGTGTACAATTTTTTTTATTATTATTATATATTGTGTATTAACTTTATTGTAGCTGCACTTTGGACATTAGTTTTTTTTTTTTTAGATGTATTGATATGAATGCATTTACTCTTTGGGATTAATGTGAATGCGATAGTGATGCGACTGCTATTTGTTCATATTTTTTTTCTAACACCTGCATTTCAAAGCCACGCGCAATTCATGGCATAAATATTAAAAGTCTCTTTTCTCTTTTAATCCTGCAATTTTTACTCAGTCACCTATCTTTATCTAATAAAAAGGAGAATTTATTTAAAATGATGCTGAATATGTAGCCCGTCCCGTGCATTTACTTAGTTTGTGCACGTCACGTCACGTCATTAATGTCAGTCCTGTCGTCAATAGCTGCTATCAAAATACATATCCCAAATTTTTTATTGTTTTTCATGAGAAATTGAATTGCAGTGGAAAATGGAATCATACGAAAGTGTTATTCTTGTTAAGAATGAAGTGTTTGTGTTTAAAATACCTCCTAAAACTTCAAATAGAGGCTATAGGTAGGTGTAATAATTTTTTGTATAGCGGGTAATTGTTTTGTAGGAAAACGATAAAACGGTGGGTGTTTTTAGGGCAGCCGATTGGAACTTACAAGAGCCGCAATGGACGGGGCGCATGAGACTTGTTGCAAAATCAGAGGAACTGATAATGAAACTGGAAGACAAATCTTCTGGAGAGCTGTTTGCCAAGTGCCCTATCGACAAATATCCGGGATTGGCTCTCGAGTCCGTCACTGATAGTTCACGTTACTTCGTTGTCAGGATTCAAGATGATAATGGCAAGAGAATTTTCAATTTTATTCATTTCACAAAACTTATTGTAGTTAAATCTATTTTTTTTTAATATTGTTTAATTATTTCAGGTCGAACTGCTTACATAGGTCTAGGATTTGGAGACCGATCTGACTCATTTGACCTAAATGTTGCTTTACAAGACCATTTCAAATGGTTGAGAAAAGAACAAGAAGGGGAGCAAGCCCCTCAGCAGAATCTTGATCTGGGTTTTAAAGAAGGAGAAACAATAAAAATTAACATGAAGATCACTGTAAGTACTTTGAATGTGATTAGATTTGTATGTACTGTAGAAATCATGTTAGAACAATACAGGGCAACTGAGTCAACCCTGCTATTGTAATTGTATAGTGAGTCACCTAATTAGATAAAAAACTGTTTGTTGCTGGAATTGTATTATTCTATAGTAGGTTTTTAATGAAATGTTATTGTCTCTTTGCAGAAGAAGGATGGTAGTGAAGGCAGCAGGCCACGCCGCGGTGTTGGGGCAGGTGGTGGTGGGGGCTTGTTACCACCCCCACCAGGTGGCTCGCGGCTTCCACCCCCTCCTTCACCACAACACGCCCCAACTCCTGCCGCTGCTGCACCTGCTCCTGCTAGTTCAGAATGGGGTGACTTCAATTCTGCCAGGTAATTATGTGTGTCACAATTGATGATCATTTCTAAAACATTATTTAGAGTGAACTTGCAGAATACTGCTCACACCTATTCCAATGTGTCTGCCAGGTTTGGTAGATGTTTATGGTTTAAAATTATTATGATGGTTTCTATACAACATGTTTTATTTATATCCCATGACTCTAGGATATAAATGAGACCATATCAAAGAATCAACTGGCATATGAATTATTATTTTTTGTTTTGTTATTTCATTCATACTAATATTATAAATGTGAAAGTAACTCTGTCTATCTGTCTGTCTGTCGGTCTGTCTGTCTGTATGTTACGTTTTCACGCCTAAGCCGCTGAACCGATCGTCATGAAATTTGGCAGAGATATAGCCTGGGATATTGAGAAGGACATAGGCAAATTTTTCGCGATAACCGACATCACGCGGGCAGAGCCGCGGGCAAAAGCTAGTACAAAATAATTCGACAATGTCACGGTTATGAATGTACGCACGGCTACAAATCAAGCTATAAATGTCCAGTATAAGCAGACCTCTCATTGTACTGAAATCCTATACAATGCAAGATTAGCTTATACTGGAAATGCATAGCTTGATTAGTGGCCGTGTGTGTGTCTTACGTGAATACAATTATGTGAAACCCATGAATTAGTTTCCTTACCTGCTATCAAAATCACTTATATTAGTGTAGATTTCACAGTAAATGCAAACGTGGTATAAACATAGGCGTATATGGGGGAAATTCTAGGCTGATCACTTAAGTAGCTTCACACAAAAACAAGTTCAATCAAATAAATAATCTGAAACCGAGAAATAAACTATACCCAAAGTCTCTAATTCAGATAATTTATGTAAACAAAGTAATGTCAAGAAATGTCACTGTCAAAATGACAGGACAGTAGTGCAAAACATTTTATCATTTTGCAAATAATCATCTATGAAATTAAAGTGAATTAATTATAAGAACTATGCAAACAAAATACCGTTGCCTAACAATGAGTTATGTAGTGTGTCGGAGACACGGCCTATGATCGTCATAATCAGCCCTTTTAAGTCCACTGCTCGACGTAGGCTCCCAAAATCGATTTCCACTCGAAACAGTTTACAGCCGTTTTCATCCAAAATGTAGCTAGATATGTTACATACAATATTAATCTATGAATGAGAGTTTTCATATTAGTGTTGTTGAAGATGTAAAAAAATGTGAAAATGTTTGGCTCTCCTGCATTGTTACCAGTATCATCAAATATTTTATACCAGAAAACCTCCTTTTTTAATAACTTTGTTTAAATCCGAAAATTTATAAAAATAATTACGGTATGATTATTTTTAAATTATTATTTCTTAAATACAGGACTTTAAAAAAAATGGAACCGTTTTTTTTCGCCATTTATGTGAATTACCATTACGAAGATATTTTTTTGATATGTTATCCTCTTTGTTTACATAAATTATCTGAATTTGAGACTTTGGGTATAGTAGTAAAAAATTATAAACATCATAATGTATCTGGTACACCTAGGATTGCTTTTAAGAGGCCACCGTCCAAATGCTGAATAAAAAAATAGAGGTAACTTTTTGAAATGATCAACTGTTAGCTAAATACGATTAACATTTTCCAAACATTTTGAAAAACATGTAACATAGGGTATGTGTTTTCGAAATTATATTGGGCGTCAACTGGCTACATCGGCCATCGCATCTCAGGGGCCAGCCCCCCCCCCCCCCCCTCTCCTGGAAAATACCGCTAGATACGTCAATATATTATTATTAATACGAACGGGATATTTACCATGTTTATTATTTGTTGTGAGTTCCCGATATTTCGGCGCTGTTGCAAGCACCATGATCACGGATAAACTAAAGTCATTGCGGGTGGGTGTTTATGAGCAGACAAAACGGTCTTCCCTCTTTCTTGTTCGTTTTTTGCACGCAGTACCGCTACCACTGTCACTCGCAACTCTATTCTGTTCTCGACACACGAAACTCACTGTGTCCGCTCGCGAACTTTTTTCGGCACTTCTTCGGTTTTTACACAGCTGAACCACACACAGCGAGACACAGTGAGTTTCGTGTGTCGGGAACAGAATCGAGTTGCGAGTGACAGTGGTAGCGGTACTGAGTGCAAAAAACGAACAAGAAAGAGGGTAGACCGTTTTGTCTGCTCATAAACACCCATCCGCAACGACTTCAGTTTATCCGTGATCATGGTGCTTGCAACAGCGCCGAAATATCGGGAACTCACAACAAATAATAAACATGGTAAATATCCCGTTCGTATTAATAATAATATTAGTGACCATGACAGTTTAACAACCTATAACGTCAATATATAATCGGTATAAATGTGATTTTTGTGTTGTTTCCAGTGCTCCAAGTCAACAGCCAGTGACACCTGCCACCCAACAGAACTGGGTCCAGTTCTGAGCTCACACCACTATGTTATTGTGATTTGGTGTCTGTCGTAGGATGGCACTCACGTGTGTTGCACAATACTTAAAATTACTTAATTACGTAGGCATACTATATCAATAGCTCTCGTATTCATTCTGTAGTAAGTTAAAATAAAATGTCATCATTGTAGGGTAATATATGTTATTGATACATTACTATTAGATGCCAGATCACAATATAAGTTTATGCAATAAATACTATTAATAATTGATGTACTTTACTATCTGTATATGTTGTAACACTAACTTGTATAATTACTTAGATGTGTGGTAGAATATTTTCGGCTCTATATAAATAATGTTGTTATCGTATGTTGTTGAACAATGTCATAGACAGTATCTATGTAAATAGTTGAAAAATTTAAATGAATACCACATAATGCTAGTTGCTATAATATTATGAAAACATTTAAACTATAATAATCATACAAATAAACACATGATCTGTATCTTTGGCATTTGCGACAGATGTACAAATATATAACGAAGGTATAAAAGTAAAATATTATCCATAACTTATGTTTTCGTTTTCTTTCAAAGAATAAAAGTATTAAATCTAGGATCAGTTCTTTAAGAAATAGCTAGTTTCTCAAGGATATTAATTTTTAATTTATGCTTAACAATCATGGATAACTGTATTATTAAGTACATGGTAGCTACTTATAAAATCTATGATAGAAGAAAATATTGATGTAACCAGTGAGTTATTGAATGAGAGCTTTGAACTCAAATCCTAGACAACTATTTGCTTTGATTTATTTTTACAACAAACAGCAAATTCTCGAATAAGATATTTTATCAACTACTTATATCTTATTGTTTTAGGTTCAGAGTTACAGAATGAAATATAAATTACACCGTTCATGTTTGTTTGAATTGAAATGTAAACCTCTAATGATGGTCACTGACCAGGGCCTCAAGTCTGCTATTACAATAGTGTCAGAATGGTCTCGCCATTGTGAGTATTTGACAGTGTTTGTATGGCAAATCAGTCAAAAACTCACAATGAAGAGACCATTCTGACACTATTGTAACAGCAGACTTGAGGCCCAGGATCGTTTACGTGACCTTTTGATATATAGATAATATTACATTGGTAATGGTGCCGATTCCCTTGTTCAAAAACTAAACTAAATTTAAGTTCAGTGCATCCTTTTCTTTCTATTTCATTAAGAAAAGGACAGAAGATAAATTTTAGTTTAGTCCTGTCAAATTAATCAGCGTTTGACGTAATTTTAGTCGGCAAGCTTTTAATCACGTCTGAACTTGTATGGAGTAGTGACAGGCGCTGAATAATTTGACAGGACTAAACTAAAATTTATCTTCCTGCACTGAACGTAAATTTTGTTTAGTTTGTGAACAAGGGAATCGGCACCAGTAAGTATGGACACGATGTCAGTATCTGCCTTGTTGCGCGGAGTCAATATATGGTGTGTTCGTCAATCCAGTGTCAATGAACGTTCTTTGGCCTTTGCTGAATCGGTTATCAGTAAGTACCTAATATGCTACATTGATCAACGAGCTCTGGTGTACTTTCTACGTTAGGTTAGTTGGATTGGTTAGGACTTCAGAACTCTCCATGCTTTTTCACTAGACGAAGCGATTTGCAAAGTGGCTAAGTTGGCTACAGTTTTTGCGGAAAAGGTGAGTTCAATGCCCGCGCAGTACAAATATCAATCTTCACGTGGCCCGGTACTAAAGACTGCCGATTGTGCAACCTTTGGATAGACGCCAACATGTTAGGCGCTAATTGCATTGTAATGGGTTTTTTCGCTACGTAGTTTCTGCTTCGCGAATTCATTGCTAAACCGACGAGAGTGCGAAATCCTCCGGCGCTCGGGCCACAAGAATAAAAAACCCGAAAAAGAAAGATTTTAAAGATTTTTTTTTTAAATTCTGTTTTTTAATCATGTGCTGGAGCCGACTGAAGTAGGTTCGCGAAGTGGTGAATGGTTTCCTCGCGCATTTGGTAGGTATTTAAACATATCAATTATTTTAATAATTTTATCAAGACAAACTCAGTGAAACAACAACAAAGCAGCAAAATACGATCTAGGGGAATGTGACCGCTTTACTTTAGATCATCCATGTGCAATATTTACGGCCGGTTACTGCCATGTACATCTTTAATGTTGAATTTATTACTTTATGTGAGAACGATGTTAAAAAAAAGTACACTTTAAAAGCGTCCAGAGTAGGTGCAAATAGAAACAAAAATAAAATAATTTAAGTATGCCGTGTCAGCTAAGAAATGACCAGTCCCAACTGACAGCGCCCGCTCACGAACATGACGCATGGATCATCACTATTCAGCTCAATCGTTTTGAAAGGAGCTAAATGATCCAACACAAGCGCTACCATCAGCGAGACTGGGACCGAGGGCCGGACTGGGATTCAACGAATAATGTACGTCCATGGGTCCATTACGGAGACCATGGATTCAGGTCTGCTGGAGAGTCGTAAACACAGTCTTTGCAGTAGTCTGGCACAGTAGGTAGGTACCTCGCAAGCCCTATCATCGTCGGACTTATCTTTCTCGTTTTCTCATAAAAACGTGGCTGTGTGGGAAGTCTTTTCGATTGCTTCACTAACAACGTATCGTCACGCTTGTATTCACCGAATGGGTAGGCTGGGCAGACCGCAGAAGTGTACCTTTTACCTACTAAGTATCTACATAGGCACACTATACTAGTTCAGGTACTGTGGCACTACACCTTCGCCGTTATGCGTCATAAACAAGTCAATATAACTATCTTATAATAGGTACCTTATTTAGGGGAGACCGAGGACAGTTGTGACAGAGGAAAGTTGTTACAAAGTCCATTTTTCGGGTTCAATAATCATTGGCGAGCTGGCAACCTCGCGTTATGTCTTTTGACGCTCTAGCCCAGTGCTTTTCAACCTTTTTCATGGCGCGGCCCCCTTAGTATAGAAAAATATTTGGCGACCCCCTACCTTGAAATTCAAGTCTGTCACAGGTACCTTTTGGTTAAACAGAAAAACAGAATACCTACAATTAACCACAGAAGCTTTGAAGTATTTGATTCCATTTGGAACCTTCTACTTGTGCGATTTAACATTTTCGTCGATGGCTCAAATAAAAGGCAAACAGAAAAATCGCCAAAATTTTGAAAGCGATTTAGTTCTAATCAAAAAATTGGTTAACGATAAACAGGCGTAACAATCACATTAATTTGAATGGGTATGCTTGGTCCTCGTCACATTAATGATTTATGTGATTTGTAGGTATTTGTTGATTCGTGTTAAGACTGCACCGAGCGCACAGTGGCGACCTCATCGTTATTTCGGTCATTTATTTTAGAATGAAAATGCAGAAAATAAGCTCGTCAAGTTGTGCTTCACAAGACTATACGTTATTATTACTACAAACAGTAGTTTTAAATTGTTATGTTTTATTGTAATCGTTAAAACGGAAAATAGTGGCCACTAAGCTCCTTTTTAATCACCGAAATAACGATGAGGGCGCCACTGTGCGCTCGGTAGCCCCTTAACCTAACCCTTTAATTAACTTTTTCGTAATACATATATAACATTTTGAACTGGTACGGTTCTATATTTATGAGCTTTAAATTTTAAAGTAACGGCGACCCCCTTTAATAGGCTTGGCGACCCCCTAGGGGGTCGCGACCCTCACGTTGAAAAACACTGCTCTAGCCGATGCAGTTTGTTGCGGCGCGGCGCGGCGGCTAAGTTACATGCTCTGTGCGGCGCGGCGGCTTAGTGGATGTGACTGTGCGACGTCGATGTCGAAAAAAATCACGAAAATACGTTTAACTGAAATTTTAATAATTTACAATTTTTTTTAGTAACCAATAATAATAATATGTATTAAATATCTAGTTTCAATTCATGATTAACTTTTTAGCTTTACTGCCTATGTATCTCGAGGTTATGTGAAATTACTCTGAACCAAGCATGATTTATTGCGCCAAGGTGGGTTGTGGCAAGCTGTAACAACTCTCCTATTTTAATAATAACTACCTATGTAAGGTTTCTAAATGCGTTTTAGTGTTTTTGCATGGGTTGTTGTTTTATTGTTTTAGAATGCTTTAAATAAATGTTCGCAAGACAGATGGAGGCATGCCTTCGAAGGAAACACACAAACTTAAAACTTAATTTCGTACAAGTGTGATAGGTAAAAGTTGTTAAAATATTGAAATAATGTGATTTTTTTTGTAAGTAGATATTTTTATAAAAAGTCTCGCGAGAGAAAGAAAAGAAAAAGTTTATTTTATTTTAATGTTACTTATTAAAAAAAAAAAAAAAAACATTTAATTCGGAAAACATCCATAATGTGTTAGTATTACAACTTAGAAAAATATGTTAGTAGCATCAAAAAATAAAAACAATATTACAATGAAAACCACAAATTAAATTAAAATCAATATTAAATAAGAATAAAATAAAAAATAAAATACATACTTGTCCGTGACATTACGACTCACTCGTTTTTTTATCAGATCTAGATAAATTTTACTATTTGTTCTATCAAAATCCTTTATAGGATAGAATTAGCTATTTGTATCTAAAACGTTCTAAGAGGTGAGCTGTTTTCGGCTGAGATATGTCCCTTGGCGTGAAAATTGTTACAACCTTCCTCAGTCTCCCCTTCTTATTCAAATTCCGAGAAAACTCCCATAACCTACTTATCAATAGCTACCTACACTTTTTTTCACGGACTTATGAAATCCTGTGATTTTCGCGCGTGAAATTGAAATTGTCTCGAAGGGCGGGCGTGTCGGGTAAATATTATCCAAGGATTTACCCTATATCACCCCGACATAGTTATCTTCGGCACTTTTTCTTTTCCTTGTGATCTTACATATAAGCCGACCTTTAGTTAGGTACCGTATTATTTGTGTTATTGTTATTTTTGTGTGGTGGGTAATTAATCGATATCGGAGAGTTCCAGCATGCCGATGAATGCTAAGCAGTCGCCTAATCAATACTAGCACTTCCTCCGCGACTTCGTTTGCGTGAATTTCGTATTTTTTCCTACAAATTCCAACATCACTTCCAACTATAAAATGAAAATTTATGATCATAGGTAGTCTTAACTACGTTTTAGTTCTACCCAAGACAAGAACGAAGCTCGGCAAAAAAATGATTACCTATGCAGGCGCAGATAGGTATCTACAATAAACTGCCGTCGACCATTAAAAATGTAAGCTTCTATAATGTATTCAAAGTAGGTACAACTTGCTCGACATGTAGTCGAAAAATATTGATAATACTCGTACTACAATAGCAGCGAAGTACTACTGGATGCATTATAGAAGTACCGGCTTATAAAAAATTAAAAATTAACGAACGACGAAAATCCTAGTAATAAGCACTATTTTATATTGTATTTTTCATGTAAGTGACTGTAGTCTTCTATGAGCATAACATTTCTTTAAACAACTAGCTTCTGCCCGCGACTACGTTCGCTTGGAAGTCAGACACCACAATAGGTATACTAAAATAACAGCCACATTTTTATAAAACTTCCCCGTATACCTACTACGTTTGTAGTTTTGGTCTCAGCAGCCAAAATATGAAGAGAGTCAGGACTGATGACGCGGGAGCAAGCGATGTAGGTACAGTTGTCTGTGTGAGAAGCAACTCGTCTTGAGGTCGACACCCGCAGCCTTCAGTAGCTTGCGTTGTTTTTTTGTGAATTACCTAATGAACGCCTGCGTTTAAACATTTACTACCTATCTTAATGGTAAAACACTGATACCTACACACTGATGCATTCTTACAGATCCTGACGAACAGCTATCCCTAAAATGATATAACAGTAGATTGTAAACTCACGGGATTTTTCAATAACAATCACCTAACCATAGGTATTTTTGTATTACTTATTTTTTTTTTATTGAATTGAAAACTTCTTTACGCGCGTTGAGCACTTTTTGGGTGAACAAAAATCATGGAACTCGCGTCATCGTCACCGAACACATTCCATGAGTTTATGTGTATACTGTGTATGTATGTGTACTTTTTGGGTGAACAAAAATCATGGAACTCGCGTCATCGTCACTGAACGCTTTTCATGAGCTGTAATGTATAAAAGAACAGTTATTCCAAAGTTTTGTGTTTTCACTTCTGTCGGCAGTCCTTATGACTGCAACTTTTTTTATCTTATTACTGATTGGGCCTGCTCTTGACCTCGATCTCGTCTAATGGAAAGCGATATATGAGGTCTATGATGGAACGAGCGTGGCTAGAAGATGCCTGTATTTTAATGCCTTTATTTTTATTATAACCAAAGATGACAGAAGAGGCCTAAACATTATGTTTTTCTGCGTACGTTCTACGAACTCATCATTACCCATTCTTGTGCCCTTATACCAATAATTTGTGGTCGGCAGAACATGTCTTTTTCTTCCATATTTCTCTTTTAGGCTCATCGTCATCTTGGTAGTCACCAGTTCCAGCTATCATTTGTCACACAGTCTATCAATCGTCTCATTGATCTCCCCCAACTCTAATAATAACAATAATAACCCCACCGCCGTATCTCTAAGTTGACGTCGTGGTGGGGCTTGCGCGTTCCGAACTCTAGGTCTGTGTTGGTAGAGTTTACTTTGCCAAAATAGGTCTAGGGTGAGGAGCCAGACCAAGTGAGATACATAAACCCGCAGGCGAGCAGTTGGGCAGTAGTGACCCCATGGGTATCTCCCAGGAGAAGTCATGTTCCTCATCTCTGACTTGCCCTTAGAGGCCAGCTGGAGTAAACACTGACGAGCAACTGAGCTCCCACCTCATTCTTGCCTTTTTTGGCCGGCTTGAGTGGAGATTCGCAAGAACAAACGTGCTCGGAGGAAGGAATTATTCCAGTAAGTGCTGTTAGGGATCTTGACTATCTTCCGGGCACTGGGATTGTTCTGATAACCGTGGAATACCATCCAGTCCTCAAGCACCTCAGGATATGTTGCCCCTTTGTTGCTACGACACTAAGTGCTAGCGACCGTTCCGGGGGCCCATTATTGAGTGTGCAATTTCTCCGTGTAGGTACAATAAACATGGATCAGCCAGAGGCCAAAGTCCTTCCATATTTTTACGTAACCAGTCCATTTTAACCACCCAAACCCAAAGTCCAATATCTTTGTTTCCATATACTGCAATTGTCCTTTTTTTTTTTTTTGACGCTGAGAAATGCATTACGCATGCCCGCTCGTCAGGGGCCGAGACGGGGTATGTGGGACTCCCTGCCAAAATGGCAAAATACCCACTAAAACTCAGCGGAGTTCCCTCATCGCCTTGATGGGAGGGTCATGGGAAACCGGCACAGCCTTTACGTCCACAACCCTCCCGGCGCATGCCCGCCTAGCTGGCGGGCACCGCATGCTCCTCCGCCTGGGGGCGATATGGGAATGACCGGGAACTCCTGGCCATTCCCGTCCGACACTGGTGGAGGCCTGTGCAATACAGGCAAGGGTGCCCCCGCACCCATTGCCTGCTGGCCTCCACCTGGGACCCCGTGCCAGACGACCCCGCGTCCAGGCGCCTCTGGTCCCCCCGGGTCCTGACGGGTCAAGTCAGTGGCCCCGCCGCCTACCACTTTTCGGCCGCAGAGGACAGGGAGCGCGGCCAACGCAATACCGACACTCCTCTTCCTCTGCGGCCCCACCGCGTCCGCCATTCAACGGTGGCGAGGCCGCGGAAGGTAGGGAGAACGGCTCACCGCAATACCGGCACTCCTCTCCCGCCGCGGCCTCCCACACTCAGCCGCGATGCCGCCCATTCGACATCGCGGCCCGCCTCAGTTGCGATGTCGCCGAAGCGGCACCGCAACCTACGGCCGCTACGTCGGTGGCTTTAGCCGCAAAAGCCCTGACGAGCGGCCCCCTCCTCGGGTTCCTCTTAGCTTCACTGTGGCCCTCCAAGCCACGGCTACTGAGCCCCCCCGCCTCGACAATGCGGGAACCCACCGGGGGGATACTGCAATTGTCCTACACCAACCGGGGGTTGTCCTTGGGTGCACTTGCATAGTGCGTACAGGGGTAATCGTCGGGTGGTGCCACATTGAATTAAAAGCGTGTAACGGGCCTTTTCGAGTTGGCTTCGGCCCGTTGTATGCCTTGCAAAGGTTAGGGACCCCAGGGTCCCGAGATATCTCAAACAATAATAATAATTAACATTTATTTCAGAATCACTTCCATATTTGTTAGTACCTAACAGTTTAAACTTATAAACTAGTAATAGTAACATTTATTCTGATTCTGGGGAATGTCAACTTGACTGCAGTCGTATCCACCGCCCCAAGATCGGAGGGTCCCACCTATCAGCCAACGCTCTAAGAATGGTGTTGTGGTGTTGGGGCTGGCGCGAACACGGCGTAGCAGAGATGCGCATCTCTTGCGCATGATGGCCGAAAAACTATCAACGTCCGCGTCGGGAAACATGCCGGACGCCATAGCCATCTACATTCATACTTACTCAAAACTTTCTTGACGACATTTCCCTCATTCCTCCGCATCACATGCTCATATACCATGACAACCGATTTCCACACAACTTTTCAGTTAGGTAGGTACCGGTGCCACTTTCAGGCTTCCTCTTATGTACCTACTCATTTCTTATTCTATCCATTCTACGAACTATCACATTATAATAATAATAACAATAACAAAATGTAAAAAAGAAGCACAATAAAAATATCAATTGTTGGGAATTGAAATTAGGTTTGCAAAGCAGTCGTCGAACCTTTAAGCTAGGTATTTGCCACAGATAATAAAAACATTGCTTTGTTGAAGGTTGACTAAAATAGCCGTTTTTATACTATGTCATGATTTACTGCTTAGCTCCTTAAAGGTATAGCGGGATGATAATCATTTAAAAGGTTAAATCTGTAATCTGTACCTATCTGATATTCGTTTCCTATTCATCCCAGTGACTTACCTAATGAAATAATTCGACTGTTGTCATACACTGGTAGGTATATCGTGTTCTCTCTCATCTGGGGGGGCATCTCAAAAATCCACCCCGTATTTATACAGTTCACTCTTGGATAAACAAGTCACTTTTGGATAAACAAGTTGCTTTTACTTTTGAATCAACTTACAGCCCAAGTAGCACAAAAGTGCTGTATGACAGCATTTTCACAGTGCACTGTGGAAACAGCTGTATAACAGCGTAGACAGCGCATCCTCTGCTGATATAACTCTAATTTGGGCAGTCAATTATTCAGCACATAGCTGTATAATAATTCCAATTGATAAATAATTGAATTATATCAACATTATAGCATTTATGTGTGCAACAGTCATCTCAAGAGCTGTTTGCTTGATTAACAACTGGCTCGTGTTACCTGTACAGCAAGAAAGGCAAATGTGTACATTTTATATGCTTTTACATAGTTGAAAGTATAGTCTGAGCTCAATGTGGAATGCAATAACTTTTTTATTAATTTTTCTTTAATATGAACTGTCAATTTGTTAAACATGAAGTGTAAGTGTTTTAAACAAGATCTCAGGTGCCATTTGTGAGAAAATAAATATAATTTAAGGTAACTAAAACTTCGATTTCTTCCTATTAGGCCCCTCGCCCACGGTGAGTTTTTGTAGCGATGCTGTCGCGCGCTTCGTAAACCCGCAACAGCATCGCTACTAACGCGTTTTAGTCGCATTTGCAACGCGCTACAGAAACGATGCCAACGCGCTACTAACGCGCTAAAGCATCGCGACTGTATCGATGCAAACGCGCGACCGTGTTGGACCACATCGGGGAGAGAACGGAGGGAGGGTGGCGCGTGAGTGGAGAACCGAGCATCAGTGCAACTGTGGCATTTTTGTGCCGTTACCGAATCGCGTTTGCATCGCGACTGAATCTGGGCCCGTGGGCGAGGGCACGCAGCTAGCGACTGCTTCGCGACTGTATCGATACGTACGCACTACAGCATCGCTACTGCATCGCTACAAAAAGTTGCCGTGGGCGAGGGGCCTTATGTTTGATATCTTATTGAGGAGCTGTGAAATACCATACATATTTAGTTCAAAATTGCGCTGTCATAATGCCACTAAATACAAAAAAAAAAAACTAACATAACTAGACTGTAAATAAAATAAATATTTTTGGTTTTACAAAGAAATTGATTAAAAGCTGTTTACGTGTTAATATAGTTAATAGATAAAGATGTATAGAGAGGTCAAACAAAGTTAATTTCTAAGGCGCGTATTACAGGACGTCTCTCAATACTCAAGCATTACTTAAAACTAGATTCAAGCCATTCGATTGGTTGAAACTAGTTTTAAGTAATGCTTGAGTATTGAGTGACGTTCTGTAATACGGGACTAATGCCCAAATACTCAAACGTTACTTAACTTTAAGACGTTCTTATAAGTGTTTCTGTCGCTACAAAACAGTTTAAAGTGACAGAGACAGCATTAGACTTAACGGCGACTTAAAATTGAGTTGCGTTTGAGTATTCGGCAGTAAGTGTCGCCTACAACTGTAGAAGAGCGCTGATGTTTGAAATACAGATATTTTTATCTATTTCAGACACAGATGTTCAATTTCTGATCATAGAATAAAGTGTATTATTAGTGTAGATATCACCACATTATTTAAATAGGTATCTATAATTTTTTTAACAAATAAATTATTCTTATTTTTACTTATCTATACATACCTAATTTAGGGAAGTACAGGTGGGTAGTTATGCAGGCCGGCAGCAGGGAGGTATACATGTACCTACCTAAAGTATGTGTATAGATTGGGTAGGTACCTACCTAGGAATCTATACTTAACAAATTTATAAGTAAAGGTTAAACTCGCTAATATTGCACAAGTGTGTTTACGTCAATGGAACACTCGTAGAAAATTGAGATGCGACATTGAATTTCCATTACCGAAGAATAAGTTATGGAAGGCGAAAGTGCGCTCCGAATTTTAATAGCTCCTTATCATGTCTACGGTTTGTGTAGGTGTTGAGAATAAGCTGTGTACCGGCTTAACACATTTAGCTTCTGAATAATAAAGGTAGGCAGGTAACAAACACCTATCTACCTACCTATGTTTTGTTGATATTATAGCTCATACGTGTAGCATGTGGAGCGTCACTTATCACGGCTTGACGGTGCTGTGGCAGACCACGTAGAAGATAGTGAAACCAGCTGGAAAGCAATGAGGAGGTAGGTAGGTACTGTAGAGGCTTTAATCTGACATGGTATTTGCATGTAAACTCCGCGAATCTTTTATGAATACGTGAATACGAAACAAATATTTAATTTGTAATTAGAATAGAAGAAAAGATGAGAGAGTCCGCTCCCAGAGCTGTCAGGCTGTGGCGTAAATAATGGTCCAACGTTTAGGGGTCGATACACCATATATTCAGCTATCACATACCACAATTTAAACAACTCATTTACTATCTGTAATTTCTAGAAATTACATTATTTTGTTAATTATTTTTTTGTTCATTCTACTTTAATGTCATGTGTAGAAATTACAGCCAAATTAGTAAAGCAAGCTGTAAATTTTTCGGGAAAAAAAAATCCGAGAACTAAGATAGATAGTTCACATTGTGGTATGTGATCTACTGGTAGAAAAAAATCCTAGTAGTTCCATAATGGAACTAGAGAATGGAACTACTGGGATACGGCGGATTTGTAATAGCGAGAACGAGCAAAAACGCGGCGTCGCCGCGCCGGAAGAACGCACGTAGGAGGAGTAGCAAAGCGAGCGAACGATCTGCCTTTCTCTGGTTCGAGACGGAAGCTGAAGAACTAAAAGAACGACTTTTTTTTTTACATAAAATAACATTTGATCGGAATAGGTTTCATTTTGACAGTTCACCCACATTCATTACGTTAATTACCTTGTTGAATAGACGAATTTTTCAAACATATGAAGCAATGGATTAGCAATGTCCTTCATAACTCTCTTTTTGTGATTGAAAGTGTGTTACGCAATTAGGGTGCTGTCTATCTATGTCCGTCTGTCTATGTCCTCAACGGCCATCTGTTCTGCGAGCAATGTGCCCTGCCCATTGCCACTTAAGTTTGGCAGTTCTTCGATCTATGTCGGTTACCTTGGTTCTCCTGCGGATCCATTCATTTCTGATTCGATCACGTAGGGAAACTCCAATCATAGTCCTCTCCATTGCCCTATGGGTGATTTTTAGCCTTTTAATAAGGCCCTTTGTGAGCGACCACGTTTCAGTGCCATAGGTCATCACTGGCAACACGAACTGGTCAATGACTTTCGTCTTGAGACACTGCGGTATGTGGGACGAGAAGATATTGCGTAGCTTCCCGAACGCTGCCAAGCCGAATCGGATTCGACCATTGACCTCTTTCTTGAAGTTGGACCTACCCAACTGGACAGTTCCGAAGGTTCGAGGTTCCGAGTTCAGTTGGAAGCACAGAACCGGTCGAAGTGGCGGTGCTTGGGGGAGGCCTATGTCCAGTGGACGTCTTTCGGCTGAAATGATGATGATGATGATGTCGGTTACCTTGGTTCTCCTGCAGATCTCTTCATTTCTGATTCGATCGCGTAAGGAAACTCCAATCATAGTCCTCTCTATTGCCATTTGGGTGACTTTTAGCCTTCTTATAAGGCCGTTTGTGAACGACCATGTTTCAGTGCCATACGTCATCACTGGCAACACGAACTGGTCAATGACTTTCGTCTTGAGACACTGCGGTATGTGGAACAAGAAGATATTGCGTAGCTGCGTGTATCCCGAACGGTGCCACGCCGAGTCAGATTCGACGATTGACCTCTTTCTCGAAGTTGGATCTACCTAACTGGACAGTTAGAAGGTTCGAGGTTCCGAGTTCAGTTGGAAGCACAGAATCGGTCGAAGTGGCGGTGCTTGGGGAGGCCTATGTCCAACAGTGGACGTCTTTCGGCTGAAATGATGATGATGATGATGTCGGTTACTTTGGTTCTCCTGCGGATCTCTTCATTTCTGATTCGATCACGAACTATATCACTGTAGGTAAACTACTTAATTTTGTAGACTTTGTCTACGATTTTATAATCTGCGTATAATGTTCCCACTGCTGGGACGCAGGCCTCCTCTCTGTGAGAGAGAGTGGGTCATAATCCACCACGTGGGTCCAGCGCTGGTTGGTGGTTGTCACATGTCTTCGAATTTTTGGTTCTAGGACATACCAGTTTCCTCACAATGTTTTTTCTTCACCGTTTTGAGACAGTTGACACACAAAGTGCCTGCCTGGGTTCGAACTCACGACCTACAACTCGTAAGTTGGGCTGAGACCACTGGGCCACCACTGCTCTCCGATCTCGAGTTTTTTTTTTAGAAAATGTTATATATTAGTAAAATTTTCTAAACAGCTAAAGCTCCTGGGAATATAGAATCGAATCCATTTCGATTTCAATAATACATTTAAGACGATTGGTTGCGGTTCAAAAGTACTTAAGATTGAACGCCCAGGACCTTTATTTCCATTAAACCAATTTTGAATTTAATCGATTCTGAAACGATACTGATTTTGGTAGCCAATTATAAATTAATAACCCGTTTAGCAGCGGAGAAGCTTATGTTTGGTCTTAACTTTAGTAGGTCGTGTTAACTTCTGATTGTAGGTACAGTCGCCAGTACATCAGGCTACACGAAACTGTGAATTTCTCAAAACGATTTTAAACTTTAAAATGTTGATGGTTAAGTTCAAAATCGAATGAGAAAATCTGACAGTTTGTGGTGACTTGATGTGCTTGGTGTGAACTGTACATCCATACTAATATTATAAATGTGAAAGTAACTATGTCTGTCTGTCTGTCTGTCTGTATGTTACGTTTTCACGCCTAAACCGCTGAACCGATGGTCATGAAATTTGGCAGAGATATAGTCTGGGATATGGAGACGGACATAGGCTACTTTTTTTTGCACGATAACCGACATCCACGCGGGCGGAGCCGCGGGCAAAAGCTAGTAGGCCTATAAATCAGTTAAGTCCATTAGTACCAAATCGACCAGTAAGTGCTCAGTGCGTTACTTAGTTTAGATATCTTAGTATTAGTTAGGTATGTAAGGTATGTGGTACCTATTTTCATATAAATAGGTACGTTATGTATTTACACCAAACCCACTACTAAGTAGGTACCTATGAAGTACTGAATGTTGATCAGGATACTGTTAGTCAAAGTCAAAGTCAACGTCAAAGTCAAATAATTTATTTCAAATAGGCACGAAGATGCACTTTTGAACGTCAAAAATTACATGAATAGTTAATTGATTCTAGTTGCGCCTTCCAAAATGTAGTTATGTATGGAGAAGAATGGGCAAGAAACTCCATACTTACTCTTTTAAAATGTTAACAATAGTTTGTATACATTAATTAATATTTATAGGTGAAGACCATGTACCTAGAATAAAAAAATAAAAAATATAAAAAAAAATCATCAAAATTACTTACCACAATTGGTAAAAATAATGAAAAGTGAAGTAATAACAGAAAAATTAATAAATGCGATAGGTACATGGTGCTCACATATTTACAAACATTGTATATGATTTCCCAAAAAAATAAAAAATAAAATCAACATATAATAAGTCAGTGTGTGAGTTAAAATATTAATCACAGAAAATAAAATTAATATCATAAAAATTATAAATTATACAGTTAAATAGTGAGTAGGTAATATTTAGATCAGATGTCGCAGGAGGGATTGTTGCAAATATCCCCATTTCTCTTGAATCATATAGCCAAGTGTCAGCAGCAGCAATTCAGCAATCTTGGAATATCTACGCAGTGCAGAAATTAGAGGCATAATTTAAGGGTTCTCTTAATGGCAGGTCTACCTTTTAATACGATTAAGAGATAAGTTAAAAGTGCTACCTACTGAAGTTATATTTAAACTTACAATAGAATAGAAAATAATAGTCCTTTATTAACACAGAAAGTAAGTAAAAGTTACAGATGTTAAGTTTAAAATGATCCTTATACTAAGTACCTTAACTATGGCATACAAACAGTTTTAGCTATAATAATAAAGATGTAATTATAATATAATAATATATGAATGAGTCATATATAGGTATTATTAAAACATTCAACATAGATACATTAAATGAGAATGAGATACCCTATTAGTTTCAGCTTGTTCAATTACTTAAATCTTAAATCAATACTCAGATGTTTTTTATCTTTATATGCTTCAATATGAGATTTTTGGCTGTTTTGTACGTGTTTTTTAGGTAAATTTTTTGTAATTTGCGTTTTATTTGTGCGGAGTAAACAACTTTTCTTTCTTTCTTTTTATAAAATACCTACACAGTCATATGAGCGAAGTCGCGGATACAGCTAGTACTTAATATAAATAGTTGAGTGGGATCCTAGCTACCTACTTAGAAAGTTTTAAAACGCTAATGGAATTTCATATTATAAATATGTAGTACTTACGAAAGAAAACCTGTGTTTGTGCCGACATTTTTCTACGAAAATATCTACGGAGGTAGGTACTATCCTACTTATTGTTAGTAAGCTACCAATTTTGTTTTGTGACCTTCGGGACTTGGTAGAATTGATGTTGTTACCTATTTCAATTCTTGCCAGACATAACTTGGCGAAATAAATATTGTTTCGCTTCGGTCAGTCAGTCTTAATAAAACCAGTCTTAAGGGGGATGCGCTAAGGTAGGCCGCGAATTTCAATTTTTTTTTAAGGTCGTATGTCGATTAAAATATGATTCGCGACCGTAACAAATAACGCTTTACAGAATATAATCATTAGAATCAGCAATACAACTCCTTAAGTTAGAATTGTCCTCGAATGTCATGATTTCATGAAATAGTCATTAAATAGGATTATATGAACTTAGAGAGTTGTATTGATGCTTTTTATGATAATAATTCTATAAATGAAATCCGCTAGATGCGAGAAGCACGGAACCGGTCGAGGTGGCCGTGCTTGGGGGAGGCCTATGTCCAATAGTGGACGTTTGTCAGCTGAAATGATGATGATGATGATGAAATGCCTGCCTTAATTGTTGGTCTAGTGGTCTAGCACCTCGGAGTCTGGATTTGTGCCCGTTTGATGGCAATAGGCTCGCTCCCATTACATGGAACTTGAACATAACTGGCGAAATGTGGGTGTACTAACTATAGGTACACCTCTGCCTAACTCTTTGGGGAAACAAGGCATGATGTTATGTTATGTAATTCTATAAATAAATATTTGATACGGCCGCGAATCATATTTACATCAACATGCTACTGACCTGCAAATAGCAAAAAACGTAAGAAAATTTGAATTTCGCGGGCTAATCAGACCCTTTCGCCTTAGATAAAATAGAACCTATTAGGTTATAGGTACCGGAAGAACGGGGCTATTTGGATTTTCGGGGGTTATTTGGAATCTATTGTATTCCAAATAACCCCTAGTAATACCTAGAGATGATGACTAAAAATTTTTTTTGTCCGTCATGTACTTTATTAAAAAATATTGGACACGTATTTTTTCTTTTTTTACGTAATCAAAACATTACGGCGATACATTGAATTCAAATGTGACATGACGTCACTTCTAAAACAAAAAAGAAAAGAAAAATTGTTTATTCTGCACAAACAAAACGCACTAAACAAAAATAAAATTATAAAATGTACACATGTTCAAGTAGCCAAAAGCCTCTTATTCAAGCAATAAAAGTTTGACAATTTCTCATTAGATTTTATACTGAGCTGTGACGTAACGAGCTCCCACTCTCCCCAAGTTTAATGTGTTTTATCTAAGTAATTTTTTATTAATATGATAAAGCAAAAAATACGGGTCTAAAACACCATAGACAGCTTTTATTTTATTTCTGGTCTTGTTTACTTTTACAATTTTTCGTACGAAGACCACAATTCGAATTTATGTCAACTCAAATCTTACAATTGCTTTGTTCCAAATAACCCCCGAAAATCCAAATAGCCCCGTTCTACGGTACCTATTTAATTACTTTTTTATTAATGGAATATCTACTAAAGTAGGCCCTTTAGTAGATATGCCATTAATACTTTCCTTGTTATATTTTCATGACTTGGAACAGTAGGAGGTAAGAGCAATTTCTTGAAGTGCCTATCAGAATAGCCTTTTAGTTATTCATAGATTCGCCATTTCTCGTAGGTAGGTACTGTTGTGGCACTGCGATATGTGTAGGTAAAGCTTACAGAGCAAATCCACAACGCACTTGTCGATGTACAGACGCCAGCACATCAGGTTATACGAAACTGTCAAATTTCTCCAAACAATTTTAAACCTTAAAAAGTTGATGCCTAAGTTCAAAATCGAATGAGAAAATTTTACAGTTTGTGGTAATTTGATGTGCTGGCGACTGTACCTATGAAGCAGAAGCCTAGAAGGAGACAATGTTATATCTAGGTAGGTACACACGGCTACATATCAAGCTATACACTTCCAGTATAAGCTGATCTCGCATTGTACAGGATTTTAGTAGAATATATATAGCAGGGTTCGAAAAAATCCGATTTTTATAATAAATCATCAAAAATCCAATTTTTTAATATATATCGGATATATATCCAGGCCAAGAAAAAGAAGCGAATTTCATATTGTAAGGGGATTAAACACTTAGAAATGTGAAAGGAATTTGTAAAATAATATAAGTGTTAAATTACCACATTTTTTATTTTAAAAAAGTAACAAAACAATTAGTGTTTATTTGAGAAAGATTTTTTTTATGAACACTTAAAAAAACAAGTACCTATTATTATAATAATCTTCATTTGTTTGTGAGATAAATCAACAAATTTTAATAATAATTTGTAATCACAAAAAAGTAAAAAGTAAATTATTCTGATTTTTAGTTTTTCGCTACGTGTTTCCAGGATAAACATTCATCTCCAAAATTTTTTGTTCAGAAGACAGGAAAAACATCAATTGATATATATCGTGATATATATCATGATATATATCCGCTGATATATATCGGCGAACCCTGATATACATATAGGTATGTATGATATGTAGCCGTGTGTACTACCTAACTACCTCTGATGTCCAATGCCGTACAGAAAAGGTAAAAAAAAAATCTAATCTACTAGTTTTCGTAGTTAACAACAGAACAAAAATAATGAGCCGTATTAGGTAATACGGCTCATTATTTTTGTTCTAACAACAATTTGTGTGACAAAAAAAAAGAAGAAATTATACCTATTTTCCTTTTGTTATAAAAGTAATTCTAACTTGATCTCGCCTGTTTTATTTTTTATAAGAACTTATTGTTGACACTGTTATTCAATTAGTTATCTAAACAACGCTCATAAATCTTTGTCTTATCCTTCAGATGTAGTCTAATGAAAATTTATGTCGGCATTATTTAGTCCGAAACTCCAACAAATTATAATCAACGTTATGAAAAAAAAAAAAACTGTGCAAACATAAATATCTATGACTGGCAATGTCATGCATGTGATTATTGCTGTAATAATAACATTGTGTGCACAGATGCAGACGAAATCTGCACATTTGCATACAAATATCAGGGATAATAAAATATTGATATTGTCACTATGTAGGTCAACTGGTTTTACGAGCACTTTAATCGAGTGGAAAATAGAGCAAGTATTTTTTGGACGCTTTTTAACGTTACCTGTTAAAGGCAAACTGAATTTGTGCATTCTTTCGGTGAGGCATGAATTTTAAGCACGGTATACTGTTTAATATCTAATGAGTTTAATTCTCAGTAAAGAATGGTTACTAATTAAATCCAGCGTGTAGAAAAACACAAGTTTTTAGTTACCTACCTACTGTCATTTTAAAACGGAGACAAAGAATTTTGATAGTTACAAGATTGTACATACCTATAGTCGGGTCATAAGTTCGGTCACATATCAAGTGTGAAATAAATGACACATTTTTAATTTTATTATAATAATTTATATATGGAAAGATAGGTAAAAATACACAGTTTCACATGGATATTAGTTTATTCGAAATGACTTCCTTGATTTTCGATACAAGCTCGTAATCTGCGAGGCCAGTCATCGATTGAATCACGCACGACATTGATGTCCATTGCGGCCACTGCTTTGATGAGGGTTAGCTTCAGCGACTCCAAATTTTTATGGGCTTTTGCGCAGGCTTTATCCTCTAAATACTGCCATATTTAAGATTATTAAATAATATTTATTTATTTTATTTTATTGAATCCGGAACGAGGTGATCCGGCAGAGAACCAAAGTTGTCGACATAGCTCACAGAATAAGCAAGCTGAAGTGGCAATGGGCCGGCCATATTAGCCGTAGAACCGATGATCGTTGGGGTAGACGTGTTCTTGAGTGGAGACCGCGAATCGGCAAACGTAAGGTATGACGTCCTCAGGCTAGGTGGAGCGACGATCTTCGCAGGGTGGCTGGTAGCAGCTGGATGAGAGTTGCCGAGAATCGAGCTGAATGGCGTGCAATTGGAGAGGCCTATGTCCAGCAGTGGACTGCTATAGGCTGATGATGATGACTGCCATATTTAAGAATTCGCGCCTTGGTACCTTTGATCACTGCTGGATTGCGAACCGTACGTGGTCGACCACTCCTCTCTCTATCTTCTATTCTTGAATCATCCTCGTATCGTTTAATAGTGCGATAAACGAAACTTTGTGTAATTTTCAAGTTCAAAAGTTTGAAAATTGGCCTTGTGGCGTATCCACAACGATGCAACGCAATTACAGCGACTCTTCTTTTTGTGTCCACCCCATTTTGAAAACTAAAGAAAATTCTACAAAACCTATGTTTTTTAAATCGTGATCAAAACATTCAAAAATCGAACATAATTTATTTATTTTTTCGACTGCATTCCAAATTCAAAATTCGGAATCTTTAACACTATTTTATGACCCGACTACGTAAATATTATAGATACGTCATTTTGAGAAGCAGTAAGCAGTAGGTACATACATTAAGTAATAATCATAATGGATTACTAGGTAATACTCATCCATTATGATTAAAATAATTATGTGTATAGCGTGAAAGTACGTACTGAATCAAACTTTCACGAAAGCCAGCGAAGTACATTTTATTGCATAGTCAGGCTTCCCCTATGTCACTCTACGAGTATCACAAAAGATCATGGCAATATCTGAGATATTACTGTTTACTATCGACAAGTGTATTGGCGATAACGTTAGACGATAGATCCCGGACGCTTCAGCATCGGTACCTATTTCTAAATAGTATAAAACGAGGTCATTTTTTGGGTCTGTCTGTTTGTCCACATATTTCTTCTAAGCGACACAGTGGATTTTGATGCGGTTGTCCCATCATTTAGAATATTTATTCTGGTCTATGTAGGGTCTATGTGATTTATATATTAATACATACACATACATACTACATTAACTAATTTCTGCCCGCAGCTCCCGTCTGTGCGTAGATAAAATGCAGATACATTTTTGCTAGCTAATCCTACGACTAGTCTCGAGGATGTAGTGATACGTACTTAGGTAAATTAAGATGTCACATAGAAATTACAAAATGTTTTGACAAGTCGTCACATAATAATATTATTATTATTATGAAGATCGCACCTTTACACCCGTGTCATTTAAGGGGCTGGTCACCAGTATGTGTTTATTGATTCGACGCGTCGACGATTGCAGTCTGTCGATTTTGGCACGAAACTTGGGTCGGCTGGCCGATTTTGATAGTGTTTATGTGAGCTAATCTCCTAAGTTGGCTAATAATTTAGGTGCTAATAGAGTAAGCTTTCTTATCCTACTATGTCTTAAGTAGGTATAGCCTCCATTGGCACCTCCACCTAAATTATCACAGACCAAAGTTCAAAGTCAAAGGTCAAATAATCACCTCTCGAAGAGTGGGCTCTAGAGAGGAGATTAATAAACTTTGACTGAATTTTTTAATAATAATCTAATGGAAGCTACGCAATATCTTCTCGTCCCACATACCGCAGTGTCTCAAGACGCAAGTATTTGACCAGTACTAGTTGCCAGTGATGACCTATGGCACTGAAACGTGGTCGCTCATAATGGGCCTTATTAGAAGGCTAAAAGTCACCCAAAGGGCAATGGAGAGGACTGTGCTTGGAGTTTCCCTACGGGATCGAATCAGAATTGAGGAGATCCACAGCTCGAAGAATGGCCAAACTTAAGTGGCACATTGCTCGCAGAACAGATGGCCGATGGGGCTGAAAGGTTCTGGAGTGGCGAACGCGTACTGGAAGACGTAGTGCTGGAAGGAACCTTCAATGTGGACCGATGACCTTGTGAAGGCTGCAGGAATCCGCTGGATGCTGGAAGCACAGAACCGGTCGGAGTGGCGGTGCTTGGGGGAGGCCTATGTCCAGCAGTGGACGTCTTTCGGCTGAAATGATGATGATGATGAATAAACTGTATATTTACTGGTACCTAAACAGTTCTGCCCAGCCCATCGGGGAATACAGGCGTATTGTTATGTTATAAGGTAAACAGGAATCACAATATTGGCAATTTTATTATTTTACATCGAAAAATGTTGTGACACAATATTTTTTTATTTAAAACTTGCATTGTTCTCTTACACGTTCTACGTCAATTAAAAATGAATAACTTTTTTTGACAAGTTTTATTTGTATGAAAACTTTAAATGGAGTAGGTATTCAAAACACATTAGAATATGCATATTAGGATAATCTAAAGCTGCTTTCAGACTACGCTATAATATAATAGCATATAGTATATAGCTCATAGCACAACAATATCGCGCAGCATACATTCCAATAATATATAGTACAGTACAGTGTGAACGTGTCCATAACAATGTATGGTGCGCGATATTGTTATGCTATGAGCTATATAGTATATGCTATTATATTATAGCGTAGTCTGAAAGCAACTTTAGACGGGTGGATTTTTGAGACGCAGCAGTAAGAGTAGGTACTGTAACCGTTGTAGTTACATAAAAACGACCTTAGGAGACTGTCCTTATTTTTTTTAACACGTTCAGCGCCATGTCGGACAATGCTGGGCGACACATAAATTTGCCTATAACCACACCCCGGAAATCTTTATAAATGTGAAGATAACTCATGTCGCCCAACATTGTCCCCCACGGCCTGCTGCGTATGATTATTTGAACATTCTTCCGTCGAAGCCGCGCGCGTCATTCTGCGTACAATATTATCTTGTATTTTTTTTAAATTGTTTACCGACAGCTTTCAAAAGACGTTTAAACATAGCTCTGACTGTCGGACACCACTGTCCCCCACGGCCCGAACAAAACAAGCTGGTGTCGCCCAACATTGTCCGACATGGCCTGAATGGAAATTTATCATTTTATTCCGTGGTGTTGAACGTGGTAAGAAATTTTGATCCCCATTCACAGACTTTGAAAAAAATGCACAGTTAGCAAGAAAATTGGCCATTTTCGCAAAAACTATTTTTGATACCAATCGATCCCGTTTCGTATACGTAACATACATATTATGTCTATATCATGATCATCATTTCAGCCGAAAGACGTCCATTGCTGGACATAAGCCTCCCAATTAGGGGGGTTTGCCATAATCGCCACGCTTGGCAGGCGGGTTGGCGATCGCAGTATGGTGTTAAAATGCATAGAGAACGCTGCTGCCCATTCTCTAGTAAGTCCCTTAGTCGCCTTTTACGACACCCACGGGAGGAAATGGGGTGATTCTATTCTTTACGTCCGGCACCACACGGTACTATGTATGTCTATATCTATATATATAAAAATCAATTGCTGTTCGTTAGTCTTGCTAAAACTCGAGAACGGCTGGGCTAATTTAGCTGATTTTGGTTTTGAAATGTTTGTCGTAGTTCAGGGAAGGTTTATACGGTGAGAAAATATGGAAAAAAAAACTATTAGTGAACGGCTGGACCGATTTCGCTAATATTTTTTTGTTGTGTTTGTTATTATCAGGAGAAGGTTGGACGGTAGGCAGGGTAGGGTAGGGTAGGGTAGGTAGGTAGGTAGGGTAGGGTAGGGTAGGTAGGTAGGATAGGATAGGTAGGTAGGTAGGTAGGGTCCCTACCCTACCTACCTACCTAAACAGACAGGTGTCAAAAAAGCATTCTCTCGGTGCACGGAAAGTTGACATCACAATCAAACTTCACTACTCTACCCTTAGAGTAGTGAAGTTTATACTATATTTCCTTTGCGCGTAGACAAACTGCCACAGTCAAATAGTTTTTGACAGAACGAAGTCTGTCGGGTCTAGCTGACCCGACAGACTTCATTCGTAAATAAATAAAATTGAAGTGTCTGATTGTGATGTCTCACTAAAACTCACGTCCACCGAGAGAATGCTTTTTTGACACCTGTCTGTTGTCAAAAAAGCATTCTTTATTAGTTACAAGAATTGGAACTAATAAAGTTTAAATTCGTAGTCGAAATTCGTAGTAGTATGAAACTGACAGACCGTGTCAGAAAAGCATTCCCTAAAAAGGATATTCGCTCCGGGGCAGCTCAACTGCTCAACCATATGGAAAGGCGATTAACTTAAAGGGTTTATGACGCCCATATAACTAGAAGTGCTGACTGCTGCGACGAGATGTCTCTGAAACTCATGGACTGGCCATAATAGTGATAACCGGTAAGAAGGTCAAGTGCGTATAGCTTCGTAGCACGTTTTGTAGAACCTAGCTACCTACGCCCTTGCACACGCTACGAGTACGTAGGCACTACGAGACTCCTAGCTGCCTATGTATTTGGTAATCCGTAGCATGAACATAATATAAATATATATTATGTATATGTGTGTGTGTGTATATGTATATAATATACAGTGTGAGTCTTTATAATGTGCACATATCGAAATGAAAGAATCTATGCTTAATTTTATCTACGGCAAAAATATAAAAAAAAATCTAAATATAATATTTTATTTTATTTTTTATAAATTTAAAAAAAATTGTTCCCAGTGTAAACAAAACTAAACTAAATGAGCTTTTAAACTAAATGATCTATCACGATGTAACAAACTCCATAATGATTAGAAGTAATTAGGCGTCCAAAAATTGGGAAAAAAATTCCCCCAATTGAAAAGAAACATGTTTTTTTAGCAAAAATTTGTTTATTTTTCATAATTGTTTACAATAATTGTATAATTTCTCAATAAGGGGGCGTCTTATTGAGAAATTTTGAAAAAAAAAAAAAAAAAATTTTTTTTTTTTGTATTTTTTCCGTAGATAAAATTAAGCATAGATTCCCTCATTTCCATATGTGCACATTATAAAGACTCACACTATATATGTATGTCGGAGAACGGAAGGTCTCTCGTTATCATCAGCCATATTTTAACTACTGTGGGCGTACTGTGGGTAGTATCGGTTATTGCGCAATAGGAAAAACCGAATTAAACTCAAAAGGCATTTACTCAACCTGAGATAGAACTTTAAAGATTACATAAGACAGTCCCCCAAAACGCCCATCCCTTCACCACTTCCTAGTGTTTTAGCTGGGAAGAAGAAGTAGCAGAACAAACTCCCCAGCAGCACATCCGTCTGTTCAGTTAGAAGAACTTGATTCTATACAGTAATGGGTATGCAAAGTAATTAATGTAGGAACACGATACAACTATACCGAACGCGCAACAGTTTCTAGACGTCTTCACTGCTTGACCGCCATCGATGAACTCCACTTGTCGAATGTGCGGCGATCATGTGTCGCCGGTCGAACGTTATGTTGTGACTCCGTCATGCGCTGCTAGGCAGCACTTGCGTCCCGAGTAGTCAATAATCGTTGGCGCGAACTCTAATAACTCCATCGAACGTAACTAGATGGCGCTGGCGTACCGGATACAACTCGTCTCCGATATGTATGATTTTCGTGGTTTGCTGAATAATCCGCAAATACTGGAATCTTTGGGATTGCTCGTTACAAACAGTAGGCTGTGACAAAGGCCGAGAGAGAGGCTGTTTAAAGTACCGGAGGCTCGTACAAACTTGTTAAAATTTGCACCGGTGGGGCGTGCAATAAAGATACTCAACAGTGTCTCTCTGCGATTGGATATCTTTACTTGCTCTTTGGCGGAATTCCAGAGGGTGACTCTTAACTTATTGTCCTCTGTATGAATGGTGCCGGTACTTAGAACTTGTTAATTGGTATACGACAGGTATAACCCAGGTAGGCACAGGCAGGTAATAGGTAGAACCCTGTCAGTCAAAATAGGACAGTTTATGAACACTAAATTTTTGTTGGTGGTATCTATTAATGGGTTTTTGTGTGAAGTCCCCGAGTGTGGAAATTGTGACTACATTGTTGTATTGGGTTCTCACCTGTAAAAACAAATGTAAATGGTAATAGTAAATAAATAAATAAATGAATTAATAAATAAACTGATCTTGAAGAGCGAGCTTTCTGAAGTGTCTGTATACATACTTAAGGCGACGATAACCGACTTTTAATTATTTTATACTGAAGATCACGTCTAAACGAGTTCTGTTAATGATTTAAAAAAAATATATGTTAAATTAGAGCACTTTCTTAATAACTTGATATATGAATATTTTAGATTATGTTTATATTACATAGGGAAATTAATTTGTAAAGTTGTATCTAACGCTGATCAAAAACTGAGAATTACGCAAAATCTATCAAGCGTATTTTTCAGAAACCTTCACCTTTTTAAAGATAATTTAATTATTGATCTTTTAGTATACGTGTTTTACTAAAATGCCTTTTGTTTTATGTATAATAAATAAATAATGCGTCTTATTTGGGACAGCGCTCCTGAATGGGCGAGTCCTATTACTGGACGTACGATGCGTTGCGTGAGCTCAGTATAGAAAACGCAAGCTAACCTCTTAAGGTCACTGGCATTATATCTGCGTCTTAAGAGTAATAAATTAGTATATGATTACTCGTATTGTAAAATATTTTTGTAGATTAGTTGAATTTCGCATATTTCTGGTAAAGGCTAATCTTTAAAAAAAAAATTGCACTATATTTAATCATTTATAAATTTTTTCATTTAATATTTTCGAGAGTTACTTTTTTTTTAAATTGCTTAATAATGTAACATATAAAACGTTTTTATTCCAACCTTTGTTTTATGAGATAATATGAATAAAAGATGAATTGTTTGTCAAATAATAGGTACGTTATTAAAAAATGTTTATGGGGGAATTATTTTCTTTAGTGAATTATTTGGCATAGTGATGAAATGACAAATCATGTTTTTACCAATCGTTAATCGTTGAAAATTTGTAAATTAATTTTCGGTGAAATGACAGGACATCGTTAGAATCATATCGTCATATTTTACCCAGTATTGTTCTAGTTGTTAAATCTGGGTACGCGAACATCAATAATGCATTGGTTGCAAATCACAATTGTGCATAAGGTATAAATCGCTGTCGGTGCGCGGTGTATCAATCAGGCATGTCGTGTCCAAGAACAATAGAAACCCATTCCGCTGTTCGCTTAGTTGATTTTACAGCTAGCGCGTGATGAGAACTGCTATGCAGTTGATTGTCCTTTGAAAGAAAGACCTGAAGCCTTGGTTTAATAATTAAATACTTTAGTGCTTACATTATAATTCCAAACGATATTGATATTAGTAAAGCACAAGTTCGAACACTGATCCGTATTCACATATTCATCAGGTGACTTCAAGTACGTAAATATACATAAATATTGATTGACATTTCCCTCACAGTTCACTTCAGTATCAATCGTGATAAATGATGACGAAGCGTGGAGCGGTAACATCGCTAATGTTGCCACTTACCGGCGTGAGTATCCAATATTTTCGCAGCTCGTTCAGGTATAATGATCGAGACTTATACCTGCACTCCTGACAGAGTTTCAAAGGAGCTTTAGATAAGTATCATAACACAACACGAACCTCTTCAGTATTCTTTTCGCCAGTTCGAGTCGGCGACACGAGTAGTTGTTAGTTTTACTTTGGTCATAGATTAATATAGATGGGACACAGTTTAGGTATGAAGCTAGAAGGCAAGTACGCGGCGGGCCCATCTCACTAGGCCAATTCAGTAGGAGTGACGCGGGCCGCCGGTATAAGTGTACGGCCTGAGTGAAAAGGCGTGCGGCGGGGTGTTTTGCGTCGCGTGCAAGCAGCGAAAGATTGTTCGGCGCAAGATTGTGCACTCAGCTCGAACACTAAGTTTTCGAACTGAGTGAACGCTTGACTCAAGCGGCGGGGCGGCGCGTGCGGTGTTCATGTTAAACACATACAATCCAACGCGAGTGTCCTGAGTGGCGGCGCGGCGCGTGAAGCGTGCTTGTTTGCGGTGAGCCCGCGTTGCGTGCAGTCCAAACCAGTTTGTGTTTCCATAGAAAACTCCCCAGACAACCTTTTTTGTTTAATTATCGAGTTATAAAAATCTTTTAACCACACATTTACTTCTAAATACATATCAATAATATTGTACTACCCCGACGCCATGATGGAAAATGTGACCGACTCACTAACGCTAAGCTTGCACTAAGACCACTCGGCGAACACTCTTTCGTCGCTTGCACGCAACGCTGAACGCGCCGCCGCACGACTTTTCCCTCAGGCCCTACACTAAGAGTTACGCGATAGAAAGAGAGGCAACTTGTAGATGAATATAACTGTAGGTAATAAGCGTTGTGCGACTCGAATTGCACTTTATTGTATCGTAGCAAGAGTTGCTTTTTATTTAAGTGATTTTGCAGAGTGTCCCATCTGTATTTATCTGTGCTTTGGTTTAAAAGTTTTGAGGGTTTTTCATCATATTTTCTGACTTATGTCGTCAAGGTTAAGTATTTATAAGTTTCATCTTGTGCCATTCCTTTAAATTAGTTTATATTCGAGGAAAACTAAACTTTTATAAACTAGCGTTCGTTCACGTCGTATTATGTCGACATCGTGTAATATGTGTACAAATGTGTTCTTTTCTGTCTATAAGGGTACGAACTGAGTGCACGCTCGACTCGAGCGTCCGCAGGGGCGGCGCGTGCGGCGTTCATGTTAAACACATACAATCCTTCGCGAGTGTCCTGAGTGGCGGCGAGCGGCGCGCCGAACAATCTTTCGCCGATTGCACGCGACGCAAAACGCCCCGCCGCACGCCTTTTCACTCTGGCCGTACACTAACACCACTACACCTGATATAGTCTTGAATGGTACGCCTTTAAAAAGGGTTACTAAATTTAAGTATTTAGGTCATTGGGTCAATGAGGATTTAAAGGACATTGAGAGAGAGCGCAGGTCGCTGGCTGTTCGATGTAATATGCTGGCTCGCAGGTTTGCACGCTGTACAACACAAGTAAAGGTAACGCTTTTTAAGGCATACTGTCAATCCTTTTATACGCACTGAAAGAAATGTTTAGCAAAAACTTGGTTACTGTTTACACAAAAATTGTGACTTGCGAACTAGATGTTATCTGTTACAAAACCCTGTTTTGCACACTACAAAATCTGTTTTGCACACTACAAAATCGTTTTGTTAAATTTAATCAAAGTTTATTTCCTTCTAACTAAAGTTGAGTTATTTTTGAAGTAACTTAATTAGTTCGGCTAATTATTTTTTTCAGTGCGTGCAGCCTGTGGGTTGGCTATTTGCAGAGGGTATACAGTGACCTGCGAGTGCAGTATAACAATGCGTTCAGAATGCTGATGGGGCTGCCGCGGTTTTGCAGTGCCTCCGGCATGTTTGCCGAGGCCAACGTCGACAGTTTTGCGACAATCATGCGTAAACGTTGCACCTCGACCCTAACTCGCATGCGAGCTAGTTCCAACAGCATCTTGAGCGTATTGACGGACCGGTGGGATTCTCAGATGCTTGAGCGCTGGATGCGGCTGCACGTAGTGAAGTAGCATGCATGCGTTCCGGTGTCGGATTGTCCTAAAATCTATCTTTTATTATATTTGTTTTGTTTACTAACATTAGCTCTTAAGTATTTTCGTTTTACTAATAATTTATGGAGAAATCTGAAGTAAATGATTATTATAACTATAATAAGTCGTTTATGAAGTCCCCTCGAACGCCTTACTCCATTGTTTCTTATCTGCTTTGAGAACGAAAGTTTCTAACTCATTGATCTATGTTCTAAACTTTACATTCAATGGTTCGACGTTGGTTCATTCGACGGCACGGTTGGTGCAGTGGTTAAGCGATTGACTGCTGCGCTGCGTGTCGCGGATTAAAATTCCCGCACGGAACAAATATTTGTATGATCTAAAAGTAGTTGTTCCGGGTCTGGCTGTTTGTGTATGTGAGTTTAAATGTTTGTAAACGCACCCACGATACAGGAGAAATCCTAGTGTGGGGCAAGGTTTAAAAAAAAAAAAAAAATGGTTTCACGAAACTTTGGATTTCCGGAAAAAAACCTTTTAACTTTCGTATTAATTAATTTGCTTGTTGATCTAAAAATATTCCAGTCTCACGAAACGAATACTAAACAAGCTCGTTACTTGAGCTCATAACCTAGAATTACGCTGTAAAGCGCCGAGTGATGGGAGAATCGCAAAATTCTTAGTGCCTGGTACTTACTTATACTTTGTAGGGTGTAACAGGTATTCCAGGTATTAGATTAAACGCTGCCTTGTTTTGTGATTTGGGTGAACTTTACGACCAAGATGAGATAAGTTGAAACTGTATTGCGGATTCCAGATATAGCACTTTCTCCAAATCGTTTATGGTTAACTGGCTGCTACCCGCGGCTTCGCCCGCGTGGCTTTTTCATTACAAATAAATAAAATTGAAGTGTCTGTTTGTTATGTAACAATTTTTTTTTAATCCACGCGTCAAACCATCGGGCAGCAGCTGTTCAGCCGTTCAGCCGTTTCGGGGATTCGCCGGAACAAACACACAGACAGACAGGCCGACAGACAGATTAAAAAAAAAACGTTTAAACTCGCTTATCGTCGCCTTAAGGCTTCTACGAACAGGCGCGGCACGCGACGCGACTCAAAGACCGCGTGCCGCGCGACGAGTAGTCTCTTTGTGTCGCGTCGCGTGTCGCGCCTGCTTGTTTTAAGAGTGAAAACCTCGTATATGCGTTAAGGCAACTTTACAGAAGGTAGAAAAAACTGTGCCCTGTAAAATTTTATTACCACAGCTTTTTTAAATATGTGTCTTTTAGTGTGCAATATTCAAACTCGACAACCTGTAACGCCATCTATGGCCATCTATGGCGTTACAGGTTGTGAAACTTTTTTGTGTGAAACTAGGCCGTGCGTTGCGAGGTTTTCTGTCCAAAAGAGTAATAAAATAAAAATGACCAAAATTGCATTCGCGAGGTTTTCACTCTAAAGCGACGTTATGCATTGAGTTAAAAGTTGTTATTTTGACATTACAAAACAGACACTTCAATTTTATTTATATGTATATAATACATTAAGTTCAGTATTAGAAGTTGTTGGTCCCGGCTGTCATTCGAGGATCTTTGATAGTATGACTACGGCAAGTAGCGGTTCTAGCGGCCAACTATTTTTGATGATAGCGTCTTAGTTTTTTTTGCAACAAATTTAGGAAAAGAGGTGTGTATAGTAACAAATTACTACTAATTCCTGGCAAAATTTCATCAAATTTTATGAGTTAGCCGCGTGGTTGAAATGGACATGTAACAACTGTCAAAGATCCTCGAATGACAGCCGGGACCAACAACTTCTAATACTGAACATAATGTATACATATAAATAAAATTGAAGTGTCTGTTTTGTAATGTCAAAATAACAACTTGGCCGCGTGGTTGAAATGGACATGTTGTTACGGGTCGTCAGAAGCCCGAAAGTTTGACAACCAGTCTTACCAAGGGGTATCGTATTACCCAGTTACGGGGTTGTGGAGGTCAGATAGCCAGTTGCTCAATATAAAATACTGGTATATTCGGTAAGACTGGAAGCCGACACCAACATAGTTGGGAAAAGGCTGGGCAGATGCTGATAATGACTAGAATCTGGATTTCTGGAGTTTCTATTTACTTTTTTACTTCAATGTCTTCCAGAGATCATCATCATCATCATTTCAGCCGAAAGGCGTCCACTGCTGGACATAGGTATCCCCCAAAGGGGGGGATTTTCCATAATCGCCACGCTTGGCAGGCGGGTTGGCGATCGCAGTAAGTTGTTAAAAATGCATAGATAACGCTGCTGCCCATTCTCTAGTAAGATTTTTTTAATTTTAATTTTACTATGGGTTTGCTCTTAACTCTAGTCTAGGTCTGGGTGACAGAGACAAAGTCTACGATGGAGTGAGCTTACCCAGAAGAAGCCTGTTCACTCTCACTTCGAATAGATTAGGGTTGTATGCGTTCGGAAACACAGACGCAGGCAGAGAGTTCCACTCCTTTGCTGTGCGCATTATAAAGTTCCCTATAGTCGCCTTTTACGACACCCACGGGAGGAAATGGGTGGTGCTATTCTTTACGTCCGGCACCACACGGAACACCACACCACACGCCCAGGGCCTCAAGTCTGCTATTGCAATAGTGTCAGAATGGTCTCGCCATTGTGAGTATTTGACAGTGTTTGTATGGCAAATCTGTCAAAAACTCACAATGAAGCGACCATTCTGACACTATTGTAATAGCAGACTTGAGGCCCAGATATCAGTTAGATTTAATGCACATTTATCTCTATTCCTTTTCCCTCTTCTAACTACAGGCAAAACTCATACAGTGCAAGCGAGTAAGGACTTTAATAATCTTTGTAAATAGTCTCATTTGACACATTTACCACCAAAACCTATTCTGCACGCACCCAGCTGAACGCTGACTTCTTAAGAAGTGCATAGTGCTTATTTTACCACGGTGACAACCTCTACTATCCGTACTAATATTATAAATGTGAAATTAACTCTGTCTGTCTGTCTGTCTGTCTGTATGTTACGTTTTCACGCCTAAACCGCTGAACCGATCGTCATGAAATTTGGCAGAGATATAGCCTGGGATATGGAGAAGGACATATGCTACATTTTTACGCGGTAACCGAAATCCACGCGGGCAGAGCCGCGGGCAAAAGCTAGTGAGATATAAATGGGTGTACTCGAGTTTTAAAATACAGGCTTAGGCTTAATTTAGACTCCAGATATTGAGATATTGTCTAAATACCTGTCAACTTAATATGTATAACTAGTATAAGAATGTAATTTGTGGAGATAAATAAACACAATTTTGATTTTAATTGTACCTTAAATATATATAATCTTTTCTATCGTGCTTGTTAAGATCACCTGCCTGCCTGCCTGTGTGTGCCTAAGATTTCTACTGCTTTTTAGGGTTCCGTAGCCAAATGGCAAAAAACGGAACCCTTATGGATTCGTCATGTCTGTCTGTCTGTCTGTCTGTCCGTTCTATATCACAGACACTTTTTTCCGAAACTATAAGAACTATACTGTTGAAACTTGGTAAGTAGATGTATTCTGTGAACCGCATTAAGATTTTCACACAAAAATAGAAAAAAAACAATAAATTTTGGGGGTTCCCCATACTTAGAACTGAAACACAAAATTTTGTTTTTCTTCAAACCCATACGTGTGGGGTATCTATGGACAGGTCATCAAAAATGATATTGAAGTTTCTAATATCATTTTTTTCTAAACTGAATAGTTTGCGCGAGAGACACTTCCAAAGTGGTAAAATTTGTGTAATAAAACTAAAAAAATATATGTACATTACCATGTAAACTTCCACCGGAAATTGGTTTGAACGAGATCTAGTAAATCTTAAACCGCAATTTACCTTTCATTCAATCAACTCAAATGGTTTTTTTTCTGTTTTTACCCGTGAGACGGTGAGACCTGTAAACGGTGGAGTTTCTTGCCCATTCTTCTCCATACGAAACTACCTTTTGGAAGGGGCAACTAGAATCAATTTTATTTCCGTCTAAATTTTGACGTTCAAAAGTGCCATTTATGTGCCTATTTGAAATAAATGCTTTGACTTTGATTGGTTCTATGTTTCATATACAATTATTATCTATCTGTTATAACTGTTGGTTAAACAATAAATAAATCCATACTAATATTATAAATGTGAAAGTAACTCTGTCTGTCTGTCTGCCTTTTCACGCCTAAACCGTTGAACCGATCGTCATGAAATTTGGCAGGGATATAGCCTGGGATATGGAGAAGGACATAGGCTACTTTTTTACGCGATAACCGACATCCACGCGGGCGGAGCCACAGGCAAAAGCTAGTAAATAAATAAATTTACAGAATCAAATTACAGAATCTAGAAATAGAAATAGTGTAATGATTGATCTGTTTTCCCAGTCGAGATTTAATTTAAATAAATAAATGTGATTGAAGGTAATTTGTGGACGTTGGTGTTGAAAACGTTTTCCGGAACTGTCGGTTGGTGAGATTGTATTAATCACCAAATTGTCATTGATTGCTTGTTGGTCATTAAAGGAAACGCAATATATAAGGTGTATCTTTTCATACATGAAATATTTTAAGAGAAACAGCTATAGGTTGTAAAAAAGCCATATGTTAGCAAGTACCAAATATATACTCGACGGTTATGACGTAGTAGTTGCTTGGTTAGAATCCTAAATTACTTTCAAATATTGTCATTAATATCTAAATAATATTCTTTGTATTTATTTTCCCATAATAAGTCATTTATTTGATTTTTATAACAATAATTTAGTATTTCATAACTTATTGAGTAAATAACTGATTTTTGATTTAAAAGATGGCTGTCAAGTGTCTATAAAGACAGGCAAATCATTTTTAAACATTCATTATTTTTATTGTGAACTAGTGATAAGGACGTTACTCCGCCCAAATACAGACTGAATGTGAATTATAGTTCGTGTTTAATTGTATAAATCCTGCTACTGAGCATCACATAGCAAATAAATCATTTTTTTGTCCAAGTGTTTTTATTTTTACGTAATAATTATAATTTTAAAATTGCTGGAGACATTTTGCAAAGAACCTTTACTTACTTATTCTAGTATCATTACTAGAATAAGTAAGGCGATTATCACACGGCACCGCGCACCGCCGCGGAGGGCGGTGGCGGTAAAGCGGATTTTGTAGCGGTGCCCCGCGCGGTAAGGTGGTTTACGCGCCTGTCCGCGCGGATGGATTTAACACGGTTTTGACCAGTTTGATCACAGACATCCATTTTTAAATTGCAACACGTCCTGCACACACGATGATCCGCGCGGTTAAGCGGCGCCCCGTGTGTGAGGCGCCGCCCCATCGCGCGGACGGCAGCGCGGAGGGGCAGTGGCAGTGAGAGCAGCGCTCGACCGCGCGGTCGTGCGGTGTACGTGTGTTAGGCATCTACGGATTTATTAGAGGCCAATGCGACATGAGATCCGCTTAACCGCCTACCGCGGCGGCGCGCGGTGCCGTGTGTTAATCGCCTAAGTAAGGTTTCCGCGTCCGGGCAGGTCATCCTGCCCGGACGCGGCGACGGTGGAGGCGTGAGCGTGGTGCCTTTCGATTATTATACATCGCATCAAGGAATTTTAAATTATATACTTAGATTAAATAATTAAAATTTTATTTCTCTTCCACAAAGGTGCCTTAAATATAATATTAATAATAAGAAGATTATAATATAACATCCGATAAATCCTTTGTGGGAGACTGGTACCTATCTGCTTCTGTTTCCTTGACTTCTTCTCTTAAAATATTTCGTGTCTTAATGGATACACCTTATACATATTATATTTAAATTTTACATTATTTTGTGTCGTTAATCATAAAGGTAAGCTTAGCAATTTAAAAGGTGTTTGTAAAATGGAATTATTCCGATCTGTCACCTTGCTTTGTCACGGGGGACAGATCGGAAAAAAAGTTTGATTTGTCCCCCTGTTAGCAACGACAGTTCGAACTTTATTCACCACACTCTGTGATTTATGGGTCTTTTATTTAATGTAATGTTGCTTATAATGTGTGGCATTAATTTTAAGAATTAATATATTATATTCTATGGGGGACAAATAGGCATAACAAGTTTCATCTGTCCCCCTATCACTGATAGGAGTAAATAATTATAATTATAACTTTCAAACGAATTTTATAAACACAATCAACTTTTAGCTTTCCCAATTTGAAATCAGTGTTAAGTAGGTTCAACTCACACTGATTCCTGATTTATCCTGTCCTAAAAATTACGTTAAATTTCTTACATTTCATTAGATTTAATCCATACGCGTGTCCTCAATGCGAGTCAATGAAGCTAAGCGACGGATTTTGATTCAATCATCCGGCATTATGTTCGTACATATGGAACAAATGAGCTCTTGCTTGCAGGTGTAGATCGATAAATAGTGGGCACGGCTGCAGCATTTACGTAGACAACTAGACAGTATTTAGCTGTGATTTTCACTACAGCCTAGTTTTATTACATTCTAACTATATGTAGGTACGTATGTAATGGTTTTTTTGTTGACGATACCGACACACTCAAGCACCTACGGCTTAAAAGATGCAACTATATTTTTGGTTTTTCTCCATTTCGCGATCGGCTCAAACTTTACATTAACCTGAGTCGAAATAGGTAGGTAACTCTGGATAAAAAGCTTACCCAATACAATATAATTTTTGGAAGGCGCTTTCAACTGAGACCGCTGTCCTGGCGCTTAAGCAGACGGTCAAGTATTACACAGTTATGGAAACGCCAGTTAAGCTGCTTTTCTCGACCTCTCCAAGGCTTTTGACTTGGTTTGTTACGACAAGCTTTGGTCGAAGCTTAGACTTCTAGAGGTACCGGTGGAGCTTGTTAATGTACTGAAGTTTTGGTATAGCTCGCAGACTAACAGTGTTCGGTGGGTGGGTGCTCACTCTGATACGTACGTCCTGGGGGCTAAGTCTACTAATGTACAAACGTTGCAATGGTCTCTTCATTGTGAGTTTTTGACAGATTTGCCATACAAACAATGTCAAATACTCACAATGGCGAGACCATTGCAACGTTTGTAAATTAGTAGACTTAGGCCCCTGGAGTGTGGACTTACATCCCGGCGCTGTTTAATGTTTATATGAACCATTTGAATGGTGAGCTCAGAGCAACGTCGGTTGCTCGATTGATGGCACTATGGTCAATCAATCAGCGCGCTCAGGAAGTTGTTGGCTGTTTGTGAGTCCTATGCTTTGCACATGGATTCACATATAATGTTAAGAAGAGTGAGCTTTTGATTTTTAAATCTAAGTCAAGCTCGTTGGATAATGTTCCTTCAGTGATTTTAAACGGAAAGCCACTACAGAGAGTCACACAATTCAAATACTTAGGGCATATAGTCACCCTGCCAGGGTTGCGGGTTTGTCCGAAAGGGATACCGTGGCCCTGGCACACAGGCAACTGAAGGGACACGAGTGGGTTTTTAGTCAGTAAAAGTCTGACACGCCCTCCCGCTCCGCCCAGAGCGGGAGAAGTTATTTGATAATTTTCTCGACCAAAAAAAAAGAGCATATAGTCACTGAAGACTTATCTGACGATGCTGATATTGAGAGGAAACGGAGGACGTTGGCGGTTCTATGTAAAATGGTAGCCCGCAGGTTTGCGCATTGTAAGGATGTTAAAGTATTGCTTTTCAAGGCATACTGTCAAACCTTCTCCACGTGCAGTGTGTGGGTGAAATATACGCAAAGAGCCTACAACGTCCTGCGCGTATAATATAATAATGGATTTAGGATATTGATGGGGCTTCCGCGCTTCTGCAGCGCTTCGCAGATGTTCGCGGAAGCCCATGTTGACGATTTTCATTCCATTATGAGGAAGAGAACAGCGTCAATAATGGGAAGGTTGCGCGAAAGCTCCAACAGCATCCTAAAAACATTATTGAACAAGGTGGACAGTCCCTTTATAAGGCACTGGATACGGAGGCACGTGTCAACGTGTGTTGGGGCACGTCATTTTCAGTTGTTTGTAAGTGTTCACTAACATAGATTTTAAGTCATTGTTACTAATACCATTTATGGATTGTGTGTACTTGTACGTGTAGTCCGAAATAAATAAGTCGAATGAGTGCGAATGTTTGTGTGTGTGTGTGTATTTGAATAAATAGGAAATAGGGTAACTTTCATGTTAGTAAGAATAAGTACTTTTCAGTCTAGTCGTAGGTTTTATTCAGGAGGAATGCACGGAGGGCGAGTTTGCATTTGCAGTGTGGTAAATTATAGATATAAAAGGACGTGTTCATTTTCTTGTACGAGTAAGGCCCAAGATACTAGAAAAAATTCTAACTGTATTTAAACAGAGTTTGTGGAACATCTATATCTATATAACCATATCTTCGACTTCATTCCAAAATATTCCTTGTATCGAGAATATTAAAAACGCAAATTCCTAGAGCTTCCATCGGATCAGGCCTCCCCCAGCCATCAGCTACAGCGTCACGTAAGAGGATACAAGTGAAACAATAGCAGTTAATACAGATCTGCATACTCACTTGCAAATTGCTTACGGCAATGTTGTTTTTATTGGCAATAGGAAACGTGATGCGACTTTGAATATCCTTGTGTTTGCTCTGTAACGAGAGATGCTTACCTACACACGTTACTATGTTCATGAGGGCTTGTTCTGTGGATCAACGCCCGTTGATAGCTGAAAATGGCTTTAATAAAATCCACCTTTTATTTTTGAAGTATCGTAGCACTTACAATAATAATGTTAAATATTTGTTACTTTTTATCTTAAATACGGTAAGTCTTAAAAAATAGAGACGTTTTTAATTTAATAATAATAAAATAATGTAATAAATTAAATTTAATGATAATAAAATAATGTAATAAATTTTATTTAATGATAATAAAATAATGTAATAAATTAAATTTAATAATAATAAAATAATGTAATAAATTTAATTTAATAATCATAATTTAATTTATAAGGTATCAACATGTCACTAGGTTTTGACCTAGTTTTATGTTGATACTTATTTCAACCAAAGACTGCATGCTTCATTACTCACAGCTTGTATGAACTCACCGCCATAAGCCGCCTTTTGTATAGGTCCAAACCTGAAAAATCACAACTTTTCATGTTGACTTGTAGTCAGCTATACAATAAGCACACACATACATATTACATGTGTGTGTGTATGACACGTACATATATACAAGATTACAGTTCCACAAGCGTGTCAGGCAATCAATCACGCTCTCGTGCCGCGTGTGTCCCGCCCGATAGTAATCATACAGCAAATAAAACTATTTGTGTATTTTACAATCCCGTATTTGTTCAGTGTTAGCGGTCCGATCCGATACCGAGTATGTTCATAGATGTATGTAGGTATGTAGTTTTGAACGGTTGGGGATTAGTAATTGAACGACCAGTTCTACGCGTACAGGGTCAACAGAAAATCAGCGTTTCCCGCTGATAATAAACCAACCATATTTCGCTATCTAGCACAGTTTCGTCAGCAGTTCGTTTAAATGAGTGTGAAATGATATCGCACCCCCAGTGCGACAATGGCGTAAGAAGAATAATTATAATAACTTTACAGGAGAGCAAAAAAACTGTTTGGTCTGGTATATCTATTTAGCATTTGATCTTATGACCTTTTGTTATATACCATTAAACGGTAAAAAAATCAAGCTTTTTTTCAAAAATATTTCAGATATCTCAAATTGTCGTGTCTAAAGAATAATTAATATTTTAAGTTTTACATACGTTTATGGACCTTTTTATCTGAAAAAATGTAAATCTTATGTAACGTGACAAATGTCTTTTTTGGTATAATGGCTTAATTTTTGCATACAAACAAATTGAGCATTGTGTATATTTATCTGCGCTATACGAAACTGCAATAAAAAAAAGGTGACGTATTCTTACTAACGCCTTTATTTTATTTTATTTATTTGGCTCACCAACAATTGAATAGACCGATACAAAGTTAAGAAATACATCCAATAGACTTATAGACTAGTGAACCAATTTCTTACAGGTAAGCACATCATGCATAAATTATTTGTTGATTGAAATTGTGCACCTACTTAAAATTAGATGAGTTCTTATACTCACCGAACATTAGAATGTTTTCCAAAATAAAATCCAAATTAAAATCAAAAATCAAAATTAAAATCATAATTAAAATCACATAAAATCAAATTAAAATCAAAATTAAAAATACAATTAAAATCCAAACTAAAAACAAAATTGAAATCATAATATAATTAGAATCAAAATCAATACTGCAATTAAAATCATAATCAACACGGCAATTAAAATCAAAATCAGCGCTAAAATTAAAATCAAAATTAAATTTACACTAAAATTATTAAATTATTTATCGCACTGGGGGTGTGATATCATCCTAAGTCAGCGGGAAATAATGCTCTATTTGAAGTTAATAATTAATTGAGCATTGTGTATCTTTATCTACGCTATACGAAACTGCAATGAAAAAAAGGTGACGTATTCTTACTTACGCCTTTATCGCACTGGGGGTGTGATATAATCCCAAGTCAGCGGGAAATAATGCTCTATTTGAAGTTAACTTCAAATAAGCAAAAGCGGCAAATTTTATTTAAACACCTATACGAAATCTACATAAAAGGGACCCCTTTTTTTTCAAATAGTTTAGGTTTTTTAACTAAATTATCGTATGATTTTCATATTTTTCTAGTTTTGGGTAGATTTCGTGTATAGATATTTAAATAAAATTAAGAAATATAAAATTCTATCGATTCGTATTCTAAAAAATCTGTGTGTCGTCGTACATCAGTAACTGCAATTAGCTGACTCCAGCTAATTGCACGGACACGTTCAACCTTCGGGTTAAAAATTTACATTAACTATTGCAATAAAATAAATAGAGGGTTGTTAATGCTTAGGAGGCAATTAAGTGGCCAACTTCCACGTGCCTGGAATAAAATGGAGCAGGAATTAAGATTAATTCTACCATTACCGTCGTCGTACTTATCGTATTTCCGAACACAAAATAAAAGTAAAACGACGGCGATCTTGTTTTCCTCAAACTCAAATCATTTATTTCAATTAAACCATTTACAGGCACTTTTGAATTGTCAAGGAGTCGGTCAGTAAGAAAAATGAAGCTACATTCCCATTCCAAAGCGTAGGTACCTATGGAGAAGAACGGGCAAAAAACTCTATGGACACTCTTTTAAATTATATTGTTACAAAAGTATTCGTTACATCTATAATGTTGAATTTATAACTAAATGTGAGAACGATGTAAAAATAAAAATAATAAAAACTTACACGTCAAAAGCGTCCAGAGTAGGTACAACAAATAGAAACAAAATAAAATAAAATAACCCGTGGCAGCTAAGAGAGCCTACTTACTTCGCGCTTTTCCCGATACTTTCTCATAGCTACAATTTCATTTCAGAGGAAATAGATGCAACGGAGTTAAATGAGATTCTTTATGAGGACAAAAATTATATTAAATGTATCAGTGAAAGGCGACGCAACTGTAACGAGACTGGACCACTACCTACTGTTGTTTTTCGATCAACTTAAAGTTTGGGGTTTTCAGTTCATATTTGCATTTCCAGACGAACGGAGCTGGTGTTTACGGAGTGGAAATAAATTATGTATTCCGAAAGTTTAGAGATTAAAGTTTGTGTCAAAATATCGACTAGTTGAACATGGTTATAGCACCAGTTTCTAAGTGACGTTGTTAGCTCGTTGCTCCGTCGGCAAATTGCATTTCACGGCTCGCGAGCCCCGAGCGCACGCTCCGACTGACGACACGGCTCGCACCAAAACTGGAGAATTTTAATTAGATACACTGTCAGCTTGTTATCTATTAAAATTATATGCATGAGACTAGCCTGTTTGGTTTGGAAGTCAGTGAGAATGATATGTTCATACACTTATTTGATTAATTATTAGGCTGGTCACACCCTCAGAGGTAAAAAAGACAAATGGAACTCCTTTTTATGTTTTAGATAAAAAAATCGTATATATACCCATGCCAAATTACAGCTTTCTAGTACTAATAAATAAATAAATAATAATAAATTCATTTATTTCAGGTAAATAACACCCATCGCCAAACATTTAAAATCATATAAAATAAATCAAATCAAATAAAAACAAATAAATTTAAATAAAACATAAATCAAATCACATTAAATCAAAATAAATTAAATCAAAATAAATTTTGATGGTTTGGAGACGTCTCTAAGCTAATCTGTGGACAGACAGACAGACGGACGCACAGTGGAACGAATGTATGGGAGCGGTTGGACGTAGACATGTCCGAAAAATAAGAGTAAAATTATGACAAACTAATGATGCCATCTTATTCGATTACTTAATGCCTTCATAAATTGTGGTGATGAATTTCTTCATAACTCCCATATTTCGGGAGTAATTTGAGAAAATGTGAAATTTTACTATGAAAATGAGTGTATCGAGCTCTCTCCCTCCTGATTCCGGGCTTGTTTCAAGTAGCGGTCTCTAATATCGTAATGCTATTACTAAGAGCTATATTTAATACTAAGACACATAGTGCGCCAAATGTGCACTTTCTGGGATAAAAGGAAATGAAAATTTAAAAAAAAAAACGTTTTTTCCCCATTTGTATTTACTTTAAACCGCAGACAGACTTATTAAGAGGTCTATAAATATATTATATATATACAGAAATATATATTAACAAAAATATTCACAAGAACTGATGAGAGTATGACTTTTAAGTAAGTTGATAATAAATTACCTAGTTTCATTAAAAGTACAATAAATAATTAAGATGTAAGCTCTAATTTACTAAGTTACACATTTTAAAACAATAACATCATTTAATTATCTTCGTCATCATCATCATCATCAATTAATTCAAATTCAGAATCGATGTCCGCTAAATCATTTATGTTAACAAATTCGATATCACTTTTCTCAGAATCCGTAAGCTCATAAAATTCCTTAAAAGAAGATTTTTTTACAAACTTATTTCCTTTTGGACGGATACTTGTAACAAGTGGATCAGAAGACAGTAAAAGATTGTGCATAATATCTTCATTGCATGAGATACTGCTATGCTTTCGAGAATGCCCCTCTCTATATTTTCTAAAATCTTTATTTCTAGCCTCAGATGCCTCTTCGGATAGAAAACCAATGGGCACAATTGACATGTTCTGAACTATGTCTGGCCCATGCATTAAAATTTTATGAAGTGAAGAAGGCATATAATACCATGGGTATAACTCCACGTAAAGCTTAGCAGTATCAAAGCAGAACTCTCGGAATTTAGTTACGTTGATCTTCTCTCCTGATGAAATACACTGCAAGATCACACAGATTTTTCTTAAAAGCATAGCATCTATTCCGGTCAGTTCAGCAGATTTAGTGTAGTTTTCAAAAAATCTCCTTGCCGAGTTGCCATTGTTGGTGGATCCACTGCCTTGTTTCACAACATCGAGAAGTAAGCCCGTTTCTCTTCTTACAGCCTCTTGAACTCTTTTCTTCCTGTCATCAACTTGCCTTTTTGCTATATCACCCCTTACTTGCCATGATTTTATGTCTAATTTGTAGGAAATGTGTAATAAGCATTCCATTGAGCGAATCCAAGCGTGAAGGGTGCTTAAGCTATATTTATACATGTCCTCGTTTGCGTGTTTATCTTTGATTAACTCTAAATTATTCATTTCTTTAGGACAAGCCTTGCATATGTCACACACTGAAGCTGCTGTATTGGATATAATGGAATGAATTTTACCATCAATCATTGTCAACAGCAGTTGGTGTTTGACACTAATTCCATCAGTGATGGTGGATGGAGTTAAGGCTTCAATCTCTGCTTCGATTTCAGCCATCTCTCTCTGCACATTTTCTTTGGTTTCCTTTATAAACTTAAACAATATTGGCCGGCAAAATGAAGTGGAAGATGGTCGCTCGTTTTCCCAAATTGTTACACCTTTTGAGACGAGCCGCAGTGGTACAAGACTAATCATAAAATTACTAGCAAGATCGATTTGCTCATCTTCACTCGTCCTTTGATGATAAATGCTTTGGCTAGATGATCCGTCAAAACCCCATTTGCTGGTCAATACGAGCTGTTGATTGGGATCAACAGGGGTTTCTAACGACCTAATAAGTCTTCTTGAGGTTAAATCCATCAAGGCTTGTAATTTGATTTTTGCAGAGCTCTCTGTAACTGTGAGATCTTCTTTGGCCGGATAGCACTTAATTTTTTCTTTAACCAACATGTAGTAACTCGGGTATTGAAGAGCTCCTTCTTGAGTGTTGAAATCCCGAAGAGTGTTATAGCGCCATTTCGATAAGTTCATCGATACATAAAGAGCCAATGCCTTCAAAGGGGATATTTCCCGTACCTGAATTGATTTACCTTCAATGAAGGCTTTGATTTTTGAGGCCTCTTCTGGATTCTCCGTCAAGTATTTCATAACATAAGCTGTATCGCTTTGTCCTGCCTTTTGAAGCGCCCTTTCGGCCGAAAACATAATTTCAGCGCTGCTACTGCTGCATGAAAGACTATCTTCAGTGCGTCTTCTTTTTTGCCGGTTACTAAGGTCCTCAAAAGATTTACGAGGACTAGGATGTGTACAAGTTGAAGCATCAGATTTAGCAGGAGAAATTATGGGCTCGATGACGTCACTTATATTTTCTGTAGAAGGTTCCATATTTTCATTCTGTAATTCCGGCCATTGAATTGCAGCCTGTAGCCAAATCTCATGTTTCTTCCGAAACTTATCTGTGCTTCTTCCAGACTGTGTCCATTTTGCATAAATGCGGTAGCAAAATCGACGACACCAGTCTTTTAAACTTGTTTCAGCACTTTCACATAACTGAACACAACTGTTATCTTTTAAAACACTGAACAAATAGTTAAAGTCGCGTAAATCTTTATGTGCGCGTGCGCATAAAGCAACGTGAATATCAAGATTTGTATTAAAATTTGGAAAATACATTGCGAGATTAGCTTGGATACAACGAGGTGTAAATCAACACTGATTTTAAAGTTACTAATAGTGACCTATTTATATAAAATCCAGGTATCCCAGGTATCCTTTGTTAAATATTGCAAGGTAATTAGTTATTGTGATAATTAGTAAATGATGCATGCTAAATTAGTGTATTAAGAGCCATTTAGTAATTAAATAATAGCAATGTTCTTATCAGTAATCATTAGTGCATCAGTTTTATATGTAAACCTTAAGTCCCTAATTATATATCCTAATTAGCTTATATCTTCTCTAATTGGCTGCTCAGAAATGTTATTGTAATAAGGTAAACCTTTAGAAAAACGGTTTTAATCAACAAAATAAACAAAAAATAAAAAAATTGTGTTATAAAATAAACATCACTCTTTATCCCAGAAAGTGCACATTTGGCGCACTATGTGTCTTAGTATTAAATATAGCTCTTAGTATTAGCATTATGATATTAGAGACCGCTACTTGAAACAAGCCCGGAATCAGGAGGGAGAGAGCTCGATACACTCATTTTCATAGTAAAATTTCACATTTTCTCAAATTACTCCCGAAATATGGGAGTTATGAAGAAATTCATCACCACAAGTTATGAAGGCATTAAGTAATCGAATAAGATGGCATCATTAGTTTGGCATAATTTTACTCTTTTTTTTCGGACATGTCTACGTCCAACCGCTCCCATACATTCGTTCCACTGTGGGACGTGGCGAAACTATAAGGGTTCCTTGTTGACTACAGAACCCTAAAAATGGAAGGAAATGGAGGAGATCCTTGCTAATGGGCACACAGACTAAAATAGCCGGCGTCAGCAATAGTAGAATATACACCGTGGCATTTTAACCGTCTTTTTTTTTTTTTTGTTTTGGCTTCGCGCGGTTAGTGCATTAGCCAATGTCATGTTTTTTAGTTTGAAGAGACAAAGTTAGGGAAACAAAAATATTATTACTATTAATCGTCTTACAAAGACAGCCCACTTCATGTATCCAATGACTACTAATCATTCTTTTTTTTTTCTTTTTTAAATTTGTTTTTTTTAAATTAATTATGACGCATGACATACCTAGTTTAAAACACCCTGTTACTAGTGCAGTCCGAGCCTTGTGTTACAAGGGCGCCGCGGAACGGAGTGGCGTCATCTTTATCACAGTTAATTCACCCTAACGCAAAAATGTGTTTCTTACTATTGCAACTTAAACTTAATCTAAATCTATTCTGCGGCGCCCTTGTATCACAAGGCTCGAACTGCACTCGTAACAGGGTGTTTTAAACTGGGTGATATATCAACACACAGCCCAAACCACTGGTCCTAGAGACGTGAAACTTGGAGGGTGTGTTCTTTATGAAGAGTAAGTATCTACTAAGACAGGATTTTTGGGAATTCCACCCCTAAAGGCGTAAAATAGGGGATGGAAGTTTATATGAAAGTCCGTCAGTTTAGAAATTAGGATCTTCAAATTTTGTGTTTAGGTTAACGATTGAAAATTAATTTATGCATGTCTCAGCGTTTGTAATAATTCCACCCCCGAAGGGTTAAAAAGGGGGATGAAGTTGAAAAGTTCTTAATTTTCGAAGAAAAATCACTACTATCTAGGCTTATGGTTGGAAGCTAACGAAACGGTGTTGTTAGAATTTCAACCCTTAAGGGGGTGAAAAAGGGGATCAAATTTTATTTTTAATTAAAGTTCTTTATTTTTTAAGTTAAAATTACTAATATTTCGGCGTATGTTTGGAAACTAAGACAACGTAAATCGTTGTTTTTTTTTTTAATTTCAACCCACAAGTGTCTGAAAAGGGGGATGAAGTTTTTTATAGAAGTTTTTCATTCGCTAAATTTTGTATTCAAGTAAAAATAATATAAGTACACGTGTACTGTTTCTAACTTTACAGTATTTTACATGAAGCGACTACCTATCTGACCTCCACAAGGCAGTTAGGTACCGGGTAATACGATACCCCTTGGTAAGAATGGTTATCAGAATTTTGGGCTTCTGACTTCCCGTAACGATTGTCAAAGATCCACGAATGACAGCCGGGACCAACAGCTTAACGTGTTTTCCTAGGCACGGACGGGTCTCTGTATGTAAAGATGGTCACCCATCCACAGACAAACCGTGGCAAGTGTAGCTTAACCTGATCGATCGACCTGTGCGGCTGTTATTATTTAGCCACGGGCCCCTCCCCCGGAAAACACATAATTATGCTACGAAATATGTAAACACATAAAAATAAATAATAATAAAGCCATTTATTCAGACCATTATGATAACATAATTATGCTACTAAAATAAAATTATTTAAAAGTCATAAATAAAAAGTTAAAAATAATATATAAAACTAGCTTTTGCCCGCGGCTCCGACTGCGTGGATGTCGGTTATCGCGTAAAAAAGTAGCCTATGACCTCCATATCCCAGGCTATATCTCTGCCAAATTTCATGACGATCGGTTCAGCGGTTTAGGCGGTTTAGGTGAAAAAGTAACAGACAGACAGACAGATAGACAGATAGATAGAGTTACTTTCACATTTATAATATTAGTAGGTATGGATAAAAGGATATTCGCTCTGGGGCAGCTCAACTGCTCAACCATGTGGAAAGGATGTGCGAAAGGCGATTAACTTAGATGGATTAGTAATATACTTCAAAATCATTCAGATTGCGACTGATAGTGTTTTACGCAATTAGGATGCTGAATGCTATCGGAGGATCCTCTTTCTATGGAGGATGAGTGAACTTCACACCCTGTTGAGATCGCTTCTCTTAACATCGCCGCGCACTCGCGGCAGGGAACGAGGGCATTTGGGTTTGCATTTTATTTTCTATCCGGCTCGAAGGACCAATGATCGCGACGATAGGCCGTAATGGAGCAAAATGAAATGTGAGTGGACTGTATAACATGTATATTAAAATAAGAGAAATGGATATCAACGGTGTCCGACGGTTAAAATGCAAACAATATAAAATGAACGTTAAGAAAACGCGTATGCGCAGTTGTGCGTGGAGTGTCACAATACATTTATAAGTTTCAAAACTAATTAACAATCCAACAAAATGCTGAACACCTGTAGTATTTACATTAACTAATGGAAACAAAGAGACATTTGGAGCGAAAAACTAACTGAACAGAAACTGCTCACAATAGATTTTCATTAATTCAATATTGAAAACAAAAGAGGGATGATGAATAGCAAAAACATGTAGTTGTCGTCGGTAGTCAGAAACGGTAAACATAGATTTATTATGATACATACCTACCTACATGAAGGTTGACAATAGGCAACCTGTAGGTGTTTAATACCTATACCTACACTTCGTAGGTAGAATGACTACGAACCGGATACCTTTGTATAGTCGATAAGTAGGTATTACACCGTATATCGTATTTAAGGTACCTTCATGGGCTTCCTGTTCCCAGAATTCATAAATGTATAGTACCTACCTATATAAAACAGTTTTAATACATAGAAACAGCCGCTGAACCGGCAATGACAAATTATAGAGAATATCCGTATTGTTTCAGGATATTATAGGAAATAATAAGTTACAGAAAGCGTTCGAAAATGGGAAGAGATATTATCTTCACATTCCTCACAGTTGTTCAATATGTGTTCGGAGCATGGTGTTTATTGCTTAAATTACAAATTATGAGACATTTCGCTTAACGTTGACTGCGAAGTAAAAACACATGAAGACTCGAACAGAATATGAGACATTAAAAAATATAGGAACGCATCAAATGCGATAGAGATAGATAGATAAATCGATTATTTGGGTTACACAAGAAAAAAGGCAACACATACCTAAATGCACAACACTTAAAATATATATTTAAAAATACATGCAACATTTACAAACAATTTACCGAGGTGGCCATTGAACAAGTTATTAAAAAAAAAAAAATACTATGACATACCTACCTGCTCGGTAGAAAAAAATACAAATTGTAATTCAAATAAAGAACAGAGTGCTGTGTGCGTCTCAAGGTTGCTTAGAATGGGAGTCCAGGTCAGCTTATCAGGCAAATATACCTGACACTGATATTCTGCTGGATTCCTGCAGTGCAGTGACATACGGCCGTCGAGCAGAGACGCTAATTACACTAGTTAAAAAGGTTTTTGTCCTTAACATTAAAAGTGTTTTTTCTTGACAATGGAGATGTACAAGTTTAAAATATATATATATTAAAAAAAGAAACCAACACCGTGGTTTCCAAAATATTTATTGCTATTGATTTACAAAAAAAAAAATGGCTCCAAAAATATTTAAATAAATTAAAATGCTAAAAAAAACCTTGCTTATTTCTTGTTTTTTTTTGTATCTGTCTCTTATAATACACCAGCAATAGTCACCTAACATGGCCGATCCCAGTCCTTGATAACATTGCTCATTAAATTTCAAATCCTGGTGAAAACACTCCGCGCTCGGCGCTGACTCGTCCGAGGTTTTCAGGGAAGGAAAGGGGGGAGGGGGTTTCGCACTGAAATCGAGGTGCGAATGAAGGAAATGAACATTGAGAGACTTGTTGTACCCATTCGTTGAAAGTTATTTAATTAGTTTTTAATAGATTAACAACAATATTCCGTCCACCGAGAGAATGCTTTTCTGACACCTGTCAGTTGTACAAGATTTGTAACTAATAAAGTTTAAATTCGTAAAACACGTATTTGATTGTATGAAACTGACAGGTGTCAAAAAAGTATTCTCTCGGTGGACGGAATATAACTGCCGCAAATTATTTTTTTGTTGTCTTGAAACTTCTTCCGATTCCGTGTTGGTCATCTATGTTTAGCTGGAACAATCGGCAGGTTCTGGAACTTGCTGCTTATCCTGAACTGTAGATAGGTTTATTAACCGAAGGAACATCTGCACATATAATTTTATCTGTGTTCTAGTGATTAAAACCAAATGTCTTAGAGACAGAAGTCACCGGTCGAAGTGGCGGTGCTTGGTGAGGTCTGAGTCCAGCAGTGGACGTCTTTCGGCTGAAATCCAGAACCTTTCGGCCCCAACGCCCATTTGTTCTGCGAGCAATGTGCTCTGCCCATTGCCACTTACGACGACACTTAACGAATATAGTGATATTAATATTGCTGTTGGCAATTTTTTCAATAATTTGTTATTTAGACCATCCCATTGACATTATACCTTCGTTATTTGGGACATCCGCCGCCAGAGGCAGAGGTTAGTGGCCTAATTGTTTACATCTTCAGGTTACTTCGTGTTTTTGGGAAAATCGCGGATGGCTAAGTTATTTTTACGTTGTCATTTTGTAGTTGCGTAAACAACAAACTGCGTAGTAGCAGGTACAAAAATTCTTAAATAAAAGTATTAACTCCAGTGAAATGAAAACAAAGCAACAAAAAGCTGCCGCGGACCGCAGGCTGTGCCAATTTTCGTGAAAGCATTTAAAGTGCCTTTATCGGCATTTGGAATGGAAACACATTATTATGTGTCCGATTTTTTTTCATTAGTATGCACTTATGTTTGCAGAGATTCTGATCTGCTTGACTGAATGTATCGAAAACTTATTGTGTTAATCAATTTTTTTTTTTCTTTCTGGTTACGAAGGTAAGTGCTTACAACAGGCGATTTTAACTGAAAATGTCTTTTTTCTACAGTCGGATCTATTAATACAAATAAATAAAATTGAAGTGTCTGTTTGTAATGTCAAAATGACAGTTTTTTACTAAATGCGTTTATAAAAACGGTAAATAAAATAAATTAAAAAAAGTTTTTTTTTAAGCTTAGTTCCAAAATGGCTGGACCGATTTTGACGGGACTTTCATTGGCAGATAGCTGATGTTATAAGGAGTAACTAAAATTGTTACTTTTGTTTTAGAAAAAGCCACGTGGGCGAAGCCGCGGGTAGCAGTTAGTTCGATGTAAGTTTATAAACAAACTGCTCACGCATTTTCATGTTAGCCCATGACCAAAGCAATGGGCTAGCCATTTTTGTCGAAGGACCGATGGCCGGTGGAGCAGACGAGTCCTGGAGTGGAGACCGCGTATCGGCAAGCGTAGGGTGGGACGCCCCCCAGCTAGATGAACCGACGACCTCAAAAACGTGGCTGGGATAGACTGGATGCGGAAGGCGGCGGACAGGGTGTTGTGGCGCAGCATGGGAGAGGCCTATGTTCAGCAGTGGACTGTGATAGGCTGAGTTGATTGATTGACATACCCAGATGGCCCAGCACATCATGCTACACGAAACTGTAAAATTTCTCCAATCGATTGTAAACTTTAAAATGTTGACGATTAAGTTCAAAATCGAACTATAAAATTTGACAGTATGTGGCAACTTGATGTGCTGGCTCTACCGTACCTAAATTTTCTAACAGAATTTATGACTGTTATTACGTATCTAATCGAACCTAAATATAATTCTTGTGTTAAAAATGCACGAAAGTTTGTTTATAAATCCCCATCGAGGTTAGCGCACCTATAGGCATTCCATACACTATTTATTCAGTCCAGAGAACAAATTCACAAATAGTTTGATAGAGCTGTATAACTCCGGGAATGCTCCAAGCTGGGCTGTGGCAAATTAAAGCGAGCCAGCTCGTCACAATCCCACGACCTACATTTACATCATTACTTACTTTATTACGCGGCGCGGCGAAGGCTACAACTTGCACAGCTTTGCAAGATTTTATGGACAAGTTATTTTCTATGTACGTTTTAATGGAGCATATGACTTTCTTCCTTGACCTTTTAAATACCTACAAATAGCATTGATGAATGGCGATACTGAAATGTATGTCCGGCACAAGATGTGCTGTCAGCTCCGCTGCGGCTACCACCTTATTTATTTATATAACTATTAATTATTATTATTATTCTCATTTATTGCGGATCACACATAAAAATACACACAATCCATATAGTATTAGTAACAACAACTTAAGAAACTATGTTATTAAAACTTACAAACTAATAGCATCGTGGCTCAACACATGTTGGCACGTGCCTCCGCAACCAGTGCCTAATAAAGGGGCTATCCACCTTATCGTATAATGTTCTTAGGATACTGTTGGAACTTCCGCGCAAACTACCCATAATTGCCGCTGCCCTCTTTAATTAATTAATGTACTCATAAAAAACAGGCAAGATTTAAAATAAAAAAATACAATAATACGTACAAAGATGTTGCTTATTTCTAAAGAAATCTTTTCCAGCATACCTGCGAAAGGACAGAGGATAAAAAGAGATGTAGACACCGTGTGTAGGAGTAGACTCTTATCTAAGTCTGACGCCAAAACAACAATGTTAACAGCATTTGTTGTGTTTCGGCAGTTAGAGGTAAGATAGCCAGTTCCTCTGTGATTGAGGATTCCGGGTGAAGCTCGCTTCCATCTTCGGCCTTATCATCACTTACCATGAGGTGAGATGAAGGCAAAGAGCTTCCCCGTTGTATGTAAAAAACTTATTAAATATAATAAGTATATACCTACATTTGTAATACATACTTCTTAAATAACTAACAACTATGACGAAGTGGAAAGACTGTTCTCACTTTTCTTTTAAATACTGCAACAGTTTGGCAGTAAGTTGAGGTCTAATCTCAACATCGGCTCAACCATCGAGTCAAAAGCACAGACTGCAGCCAAGAAGCTGGATATCGTAAATAAGGTGAGGCGATATTTCACACCTGGACAGCTTTTAAGTTTGTATAAAGCACAGATCCGTTCCTGTATGGAGTATTGCAGCCACTTGCTGAGCCATCCCATAAGTGCAGCAATTGCTGCACTTGACTCGGTGGAACGCAGAGCGAAAAGGCTTATAGGCGACGAAACGTTGGTGTCTAGGCTTCACAGCTTGGCTCATTGGCGTAATGTTGCTTGCCTGTCGGTCTTCTACAGACTGAACTTCGGAGAGTTTGCGCAGAAGCTCCACGACCTGATCCCACCATCACCCTTTTGTTACCGGATTACCAGACGTTGCAGTACGTCTGGTAATCCGGTAATAAAAGGGCCAGGGTACCATGCCTACTTGGTTGATATCTCGTTCAGTCGTATTCTGCGCTTCTCCTCCACATTTATTATACGTACAGCCAAAGTGTGTAACTCTCAGCGTCTGTGTTCCCTTCCACATATAACCCGTCTACCTTTAAAGCAAAAGTGAACAGGCATCTTCTAGGCACGCTTGTTCCATCATAGACCTCATCCATTGTTTTCCATCAGGCGAGATCGATGTCAAGAGCAGGCCTAATCAGTAATAAAAATATATAAATAAAAGTCCCAAATGTCAGGTGGAAATGAGTTCCACAACCGAACCGCTTGCACAGTGAAGGAGTAGGAGTAGAAGTTGGTAGAATGAGAAGGAATATTAAGGCTTTGACTGCCAGACAACAGACACAATAGAAAAGCTATTGTTAGCGGTCACCGGTGACCGCGGTGGCAGTCAATGTGTTAAGGAGATTTCTAAGATGAGACATGCAAGGCGCATCAAAAAGACGAGCGTAGGAAAAGCGTTCCCGCTGATAGGAAGGCGTTTTAGGGTTGTGCAGGAAGTTCCCGCAGATAGGAAGGCGTTTTAGGGTTGTGCAGGAAGTTAAATAGCAGGCACAATATCCGAGAGTTCCTGCGAGGTAGAATAGGGAGCCACTTGCTGATTAGCTAAGATTTTTACCACCGCATGAGCTATTCCATCATAGTTTGTGCCTATTCTAAAGATGAAGATATAAGTAGTTCTTCATTCAAGCGTGTTGATGTACTAGCGTGCTACGTGTTGTATCACACGGAAATCTTAATATATGACGATGCATGACGGTAAGAGACATCAGTTAAGGGGCTTAAAGTTTTGCACTGTCCGACACGACGAGGTGACGATGGCATCGCAAAGACGTGACGGCACTACATGGGAACAAACCATTTTAAGTACAAACAATTCATCTTTATAGTAGTATATTCGTAGTATTCTACAATTGTGCGAAGGCGGATATATCGTGGGAGGTGGCTGCCAAGGTAATAGTATCGGCAGAGAAATAAATGGTCTTGTAGTAATAAGATTGTCTATCTCGCGACTAGTTTTCTCGTGAAAATAATGGTCTAGCATTGTCGTGAACTATCTTTATCGTATGGTGTAAAATTTTAAAAGCACTCATTCATTACGACTACGTGTCGTTAGTGTGGAGTGGACATGCTGTGATGAAAATATCCCACGATTCCGTGTGATTGAAAAATTAACCATTTTTCCTTTCTCTTTGCGGTCTTGAAAAATGATTTCCTGTCAGATGTTTATAAACATTTCATCGAAAAAGAACACTTAATCCAATGCGGAGAACCAACGGACGAGATCGAGGTGCGATTTCAATTTGATTGGCCTCAGAACACATATTCGTTTACTTAAATTTAGTTTTTGGTTTAATTATCAACAGATACCGACAGATTGCTGGCAAGTTTTCACGAGTTCTAGAAAAAATAAAAAAAAGTTTTCAGAACAAATGCAATTAATTAACTACGATTTCTCGAAATATATAGAGTGTATCTATTCAAACACGAAATATTTTAAGAGATACACCTATAGGTGGTGAAGAAGCCATGGAAACGATTTTTTTTAAAATCTTATAATATTATTATTATTATTATTATTTTTTAATATTTTTATAAAAATCAAATAATTGAAAATTACTTGATATGAAGATTAATTATCAAAATTCACCGCGCTCGTGCCGGCACCGTCGCCGTGTCCGGGCGGGTCATTCATAGAATAAGTAAAATTTTGGAAAATACAACTCCTGTGCAAAATGTCTCAAGCAATTTTGAAATTATAATAATTATGTAAAAATATAAAACACTTAGATAAATTTTTTTTTCGCTTTTATGGCTTTTTCACCACCTATGGTAAAAAAGATGGTTCTCTTAAAATATTTCGTGTATGAATAGATACACCTTATATACAACAATATACCAGACTTCAGCTGAAAGTCGTCTATTGTTGTTGGCTGTCCTCTAACATTGTTTTCATAAGACTATGGCGCTCAGGCTAAAGTTCCTTGGCATGAATTGTTTGTAAACATTTTCTCTCCTGAATAAAAGCTGCTTTAATGGAGTTCGGAGCGATGAAAGTGTTTGGTGCAGTCATTATGGCCGATCCGTTAATATAATAGACTCTCCTGGAGATTGTCGGATTCAGAAAATTTATTTAATTTATTTTTATAACCCGACTTTGTTTTATATATTAAGATTATTAATATATAAAACAAAGTCGTTATTCTGCTATTCAGTTAGTTATTCTGCTATTCTGCTATTTATAGTTATTCTGCTATTCAGGGCAGAAACAAATCCAGCAACCCCAAGATCATAAAAATCGGTCCAGCCATTCTTGAGTTCTAAATGGTGTAAATAACCCGACTTTGTTTTATATATTAAGATTATTAATTTAAATTAAGATTATTAAGATTATTAATATATAAAACAAAGTCGGGTTATTTACACCATTTAGAACTCAAGAATGGCTGGATCGATTTTTATGATCTTGGGTTTGTTGGATTTGTTTCTGCCCTGAATAGCAGTATAACTATTAAAACATGCGAAAAATTCACAAAAAAAAAATATATGTAGAGAATTTTATTTTCTCATACATTTTGTACAAAACGGCTTTTTTGATGATATCTCGAGAACGGATTGGGGAACGGGGGAACAAGAAATTTCACGCGGACGAAGTCGTGGGTAGAAGTTAGTGTATATTTAAACTACCTTAGGTAGGTATAGCTAAGAAAAATGATTGAAAGAAGCTCGCAGAAATAACCGAAATAAGTAGCGTTCGGTACAAACGCGTCAAAACATTATAATGAGGTCAGTTTTTCAATGTTTCGTACGTGCCTCAGATCGGCAAAGATTATTTTGTTATTGACGTTTTCAATCTTTCCGAGAATATTCAATGCCAGACAATTTTATTTATTTACATTATAGTATATTGAATGTCGAGATCAGGCTGGTGCGAAAGTAAACTTACGTTGTGTAAGTATAGCTATACTAGCTTTTGCCCGCGGCTCCGCCCGCGTAGTTGTCGGTTATCGCGTAAAAAAGTAGCCTATATGTCCTTCTCCGTATCCCAGGCTATCTCTGCCAAATTTCATGACGATCGGTTCAGCGGTTTAGGCGTGAAAACGTAACATACAGACAGACAGACAGATAGACAGACAGACAGAGTTACTTTCACATTTATAATATTAGTAAGGATTATACTATTTACAACTTCCGCTTGAATTCATTTAGCCGCAAGATCACATTAGTGTTTTTATTATCACGAACCCACAATCTGATTACCCACGATGTAAAATTAATCATCTTGGGGTTTATTCATAAACGTTGCTTAAAGTTAAATGACGTTCAAACGTCAAAAATGTGTGGTTAAACAGTCGCTAATCATTACTTTAAGGCTCGTACAGACTCGCGCGATATCGCGGCCGCAACAGGCACCGACAAAGAAATTGTGCTACTAGTGTCGCGTCGCGCCAGCGATATCGCACTAGTCTGTACGAGCCTTTAAGCAGCGTTTATAAATAAACCCCTTACACATAAAATTCTCGTGTCACAATGTTAGTTACCATACTCCTCCGAAACGGCTTGACAGATTTTTATGAAATTTTATATGCATATTCAGTAGGTCTGAGAATCGGCTACTATCTGTTTTTTTTTTTTAGTTTTAGGTAGGTAGGTAGGGTAGGGTAAGGTAGGTAGGTAGGGTAGGGTAGGGTAGGGTAGCTAGGTAGGTAGGTAGGTAAGTAGGTAGTTTTTTTAATATTTGTTTGTTTCGCTGGTTTTTGTTATTTGTTTTGTTTTTTTACATTTAGGTTGTTTTCATTTTCGACAGTCTGCGATTTGATACAGGTTCTATCTTGTTCTATTTGTTTGTGGCTCGCGCTGGGGTTATTATATATATATTTTTTATTTTGTGATAAGTATAAACTATAAAATATTTGTAATAATAAAAATAATACAAAATAAATATGGTAAGTAGGTAGGTAGGAAGATAGGTAGGTAGGTAGGTAGGTAGGTAGGGTAGGGTAGGGTAGGGTAGGGTAGGGTAGGGTAGAGTAGTGGAGTTTATACTATAGCTTTTGACAGAACGAAGTCTGTCGGGTCAGCTAGTCTTGTCCTACTTATGCAATGCCTGAAATAAAAATGATTAGTTTTTATTATTATTATTTTTTATTATAAAAGAATGAAAGACTGGTTTCAACATCAATTTGTCTTTATTAAACTTTATGGTAACTAATACTTTGTACTACAAGATTAAGTTTCAATATGTACAAAATATGTTCAAAACGTATGCGTAATCATACCGTTTAGTAAAATAGTTTAGATTTTAATAAAAGATACAGAATAATTAAGTAATTAAATCAATAAATGAGATTTTAGGCACTGCACGTGTTTAACATCATATCACATTCACGGGTTCTATACAACGTACACCACACTTATAATTCTAGTAAGCGTTTCCGTTCTTATAACAATTTATTATCAAAGATAATTTTTGAATTTCATTTCTACTAGAATTTACATTTAATTAATAATACAATTTATAGTGTTTTGTCCCTACTCTTGTGGGACCATAAATAACTTGGTTACTTCACACTCGAATACCCTCGAAGTCAAAACGAATGCCTAATGGTTCCAAATGTTGTAGAGTTAATCAAAGTATATATCAATCGTGAATGAGTCAAAAACATTTATCTAACAAATATGTATAGAAATATTATTGAAACGTAAATTAAGACTGCGCCGAGCGCACAGTGGCGCCCTCATCGTTATTTCGGTGATTTCTTTTATTATAGAATGAAAATGCAGAAAATAAGCTCGTCAAGTTGTGCTTCACATTTCATTTCATTTCATTTATTGTTAATTAAATTAAATTGTTAATGAATAATCATTAACAATTAACATTGTGTTGAACATTACATATTAAATAAAATTATCACATGCAGAGACAAAACATTCAAAAGCCTAATTAAAATTGAAGTGAAAAGTTAGTTCGAGAGTCAGATTAATTTAAAATATGTCAACAAATAAATACAATGTCACAAGATTATACGTTAGTATTACTACAAACAGTAGTTTTAAATTGTTGTTTTATTGTAATCATTAAAACGGAGCTTAGTGGCCACTATTTTCCGTTTTAATGATTACAATAAAACATAAAAATTTAAAACTACTGTTTGTAATAATAATAACGTATAGTCTTGTGAAGCACAACTTGACGAGCTTATTTTCTGCATTTTCATTCTAAAATAAATCACCGAAATAACGATGAGGGCGCCACTGTGCGCTCGGCGCAGTCTTAACAATTCATCTAGAACTACTAAGTATTGCTTACAAACAGTTTCAGATAGGTTATATTTATACAACATTAACTGTTATTAAATTTCAGTTAATTAGCTGTTATCTTCGTAATATCATATTTCTTTATTATTTTTACTGCTGTTTATTTAGCTTAATGAAAGACGAATAAACTATAATTATAGTAATAAACTATACTGTTATAATGATAAAACTATATTATTATTATAATAATAATAAACTATATTATTGGTTCTTGGAATATCGTTCGACAAGCTGAACAATAAAGTTCTTGAGGAAGATTCTCCTTAAGGACTTGTGATTTCTCATATTATGTGTTTTCTCGCATGTTACTAACGCAGCTTGAGCTAGCAGTGATACCCAAGTGGTGACCGTCGGACTGCTAAGTCATAGGTCTTGACTTCGAATCCAAAGCACGCACCTCTGACTTTTCGGATTCATGTGCGTATTGTATAATTATCACTTGCTTAAAAAAACCGGCCAAGTGTGTGTCGGACCACGCACAATGAAGGGTTCCGTACTTGGAAAGAAGTTATCCTAAGAACAAACTTAACATTGTAGTTGGTAAACATAATCTCCCATACATTCCAACTGCAAATGTAAGTTTGTACGCACAATATCGAGGGATTTACCATGTTATTTTAAGACCATAGACTTCTTATAGATTTTCCTGTAATCTATAAGTATAGAACTATTTTCTGTATTTTCTTTCAAAATTTTAGGTTCAGTAGTTTCGGAGATAAGGGGGGAATGGTCAATTTTCGTCTATTTTCACTTATAACTTTAAAACAATTTATTTTAAAATTATAAAAAAAATTATATATTTGAGACCCTCACAGTAAGCCCTTTGATTGATAAGTCACAAGGTACAGTTTGAAAAACTTTTTTTTTTTAATTTTCTTGTTTGCCCCTCAAAACTGACCCCAATATTCTAAATTCATTTATTTACGGTTCACGTCCGTGTTTGGGTCACTCAAATTGATATGTATACCAAATTTCAACTTAATCGGCCAATAAAATTCGGAGCAAATTGGTTGTGACAGACGGACAGACAGACAGACACACGAGTGATCCTATAAGGGTTCCGTTTCTTCCTTTTGAGGTACGGAACCCTAAAAATGGTAAAGGAAAACATTGTGAGGAAACCGGCATACCTGAGAGCTGAGAGATACTCTTTGATGGCATGTGTAGCCAAGTCAGAGGGCTATGGGTGGCATAGAAACTCTGACACCAGGTCACTAACCACACGAAAAATAAAGAAAGAACGCAGCTTTCTTTCAGCGTACATACGTGAGATGAACAGTTGAACACTATGCGTTGCTGAGCCAATACTCCACAACGAGAGTGTCACTGTACTCATCTATAAAATATGCGTTAAAAACTTTAAGAGACAGTGCCTATGGAAAATATCTCACAGTTGTAGTTTGACAAGATTGCTTTAGGTAACCCTTAATTTAAAAAATAATTTAATTATTATTCTCTTCATTATACATGTATATTATCTACTAATTTGGTCACAAAACGGAGAGGGCTCGAAATGTTCTAAGTATGTACATAATAATTGTTCTAGTAAAAAACTAAATACATAGCAATAATTTGCTGTATGTAATATACGAGAATAGACATTGTTAATTAATTTTGTAACATTGTCCGAACATTGCAGGTTTTGGCACAAAGTTATAGTTGACCAGGCAGAGACAAGGCAGTTGTCTAACTCTTCATGTGAGTTAGTTTACTGGTTACAAATAATTTCAAAGGAAGACCACATCGTGTTTCTATAAATAGGTATAAAACGTATTTTGAGATCAGAGGGAGATTTGGTACGTAGATGAATTATGTTTAGTATTGTCTTACATAAACATACCGAATTATCGGCATCTTTTAAAATAGTATTAAAAATAGAGAACAGTTTTATGAACATATGTTTTATAACATGTCTGACATAAACGTCTTCACATTTTTACAAAGGAGTTGTTTCAGGGCCAGTTTTTGAAACACACGTTTGTTTTTTTATGTAAACGTTTCTATATTCTATTCCGATAGGTGGTGGCCACTGAAACGAGAGTTTGGGCTCATAATACCTGTCTTTATTTGAAGAAAACTGGCGGAATCCATGGATTTGTCAGAATATCACGCCGCGCAGACGGAGTTACAACTTTACAAGTTTCACAACTAAATTTTCCCGCGGGACTCCCACAATAAGAACACAAGAGTCTGTTGGTATTTCAATATCAGTTTCTAATGAATCGGATTCAAGACAGAATTTATTCCCAACGTCTCTCTCTTTCATTAATCCTAAACAGTGACTAGATAAAGTAGTTTCATAGCTAAGCTAACAATTAAAACTTCTCATAAACTTGATATGTACAATCGTTCAGTATGTACTTTACATATACATACTAAATAGAAAATATTCGTAATGATATAGATAGATTTCGTTGATTGAGAAGTAATGATAAAAATTACAGCAGAAGTTACATTAATCTATAAATTAATAAACTAAATACACTTACAAGATAGAAAACCAAATGTACAATTAAACTAATGGCATTTATTATTTGAAGTCTAAAGACTAATGAGCATATTTAAGACGAAATGGAATTATAAACTTAGCTGTTGATGTTAAACTTGAGGGAGCGCGTGCTGGGGTGTGTGGAGCGCGTGGCGAGCAGTCGCTCGGACGCCTCGCACAGGTCGCTGGCAGAGTACCGGCTGCGCCTCAGGGTCGCTGGTACAGTTTCTTTCTCAGGTGGCTTCTTCAATTCGTTTTCTATTTGAACTTCTAGATCTCTGACACTGCCGCTGGGGCTTCTAAACTGTTCGAATTTCTCGCTGGTGGTGCTGGAAGGCGTTTGACTTCCAGTCTCGGACTCTATGATCTGCTCGAGCGTGCTGGGGCGACGGCCGCGCGTGTCGGCGTAGTAGTCCACGGCGCTGGGCATGACCGGCGTCAGGTTCGCCATCGGGTCGATGCCTAGTAGCAACATTACGGTCGCCGGGTGCTCCATTATGTACTGCGTGATGAGGTGAAGGAATGGCTCAGTTTGGGTACCCTTGTGCGCTTTTGGACGCTCCGGGGTAAGCGGCCGCTCTTGCTGTTGGATATTAAATTTTCATTGTAGATAAAGAAATGTATATAAATAAATAATTAAGGAAGTTTCAGTATTCTTTGCTAATCACAATTGTTCTACTAACCTGATCCCAACAGAAAACGTCTGGCGGATGGCTACAGCTTCGAGCGAGCTGGTTCGGTGGAGTGCTCCACTGGAGATTAGGATTGGAATGTGCTGCGTGCCACCCGGTAGGAGCCGCCGTCATCTCTTGCAGGGCTTGGATGGCGTGGCGAACCTAAACGAAAAACATGGGACCTCTTAATCGCAGTTTTGTGTTCAAGTGTTAAAGTTCAGCTGTGCCCCAAAGTTTGAAGTGCAGTATACTCGGAATTTTACAAGAATGTTTAAGGATCTAATTTCCAAATGCTTTGAAGAACCGGTTCAAAATATTTCAAATACAAAATGTATTAGGTCATCTCAAAATGTAGGTGAATAAAGAACGCCATGAGGTCATGAATACTTATCTGAAGACTGAATGATATCATTGTATTATTAAGGATCTATGTCACGTGGGTTTTGACAAGTGGGTCAACGTGGGATTACTCGAGATGTTACGTCATTGTAGACTTGCCTCCATGCTGAGCGCGGCCACGTCGTGGTGCAAGCTCGACACCTGAGTGTCAAGTCTGTCCACCGACGATCTCGTATTATGCACTTCTAGATTAAGCCCTTCCAAAGAATCAGCTCTTGAAACTTTGGGCGTCGCTATAGAACGCTGTCTTTCTATTCTTTCACGTAATTCTCTATGAGATAGCCGCGGTTGTCCATCCGTTCTGAAAAGAAAAAAAAACAAAATTTTCATATTACCACATAAAAAAATAAAAAAGTATTTGTTTACATTCGCAAAATACGTGTACCATTATCCAATATTATTCCAGGTAAAGAATTCCATTTATTTTTACAATATAAAACCAATTCTAATCAAAAACATGCAGGTACTAATGCATTGATATTTTAAACCAAACACTTTTTTGTAATCCTATTGAAATTATTTTCTTAAGTGTAGATTGCAATTTGGCATTAAATGAAATGGAACCTGAATTTCTGATGCCGGGGGCTGTTTGCATTTGATCCTGGAAGCTTTTTGGGCGTGAGAGCCGAGTCCTCTGCGGCGTTTTCATCATCTTCTGATATTGAAGGTAACGTAAGTGATGGGTGACCGTTCCCATCAGACTCTGCTTCAGCTTCATATCCCTCTCGCAAGTTGTAAGTCAGGTCATGTTGGATATCGTGCATGAACTCTTGCTGGTATTCAGGGTAAAGTCGTAAAGCTTCGCCTAAGCCACCCATGTGTATGCATTTTAAATCACAGTAGGTTAGAGCCTGTGGGTGTAAAAGCAAAAAGCCATTGTTTGAAAGAAGAAATACTTAAGTGCCTTTATATCAGCAGCGATGCTTCTAAAGTAGGAAATTAATCATTCAATTTACCTTAACATCACTGCTCGATTTCACCACAACATCAGGATTATTCCCCTGTTGGTGCGACGACCCTGAACCGTTGTAAGCTTGCAAATGGGTATTCATGTCGCATCCCACCAAATCTCCTTTGCCTATTAAGATTTATGAATATTTTTACATATGCCATGTAGGAGGTAGGTAGATAAAAATGCTACGTGGTACGAACAATGGGTTCATTAGTGTGGGACTCACCCAGTATAGCGACGACCATGTCGTTTTGCATCACTTCCATAGAACCGTTGCATATGTAGTAAATGTACGTCAGCGCGTCCCCTTTGTGCACGAGGTACTCGCCGGGGGCACAGAAGTTGTTCCGAATGTGCAGAGACAGCAGCTTGAGGCAGCCCTGCGATGCTGATTCGAAGATCGGAAGGGATAATATCTCACGGTGTAAATGTAGCGACACGTCACCCCGCAGCTCCTCGGGAAATTCTTTGAGAGTCTAAAAATAAACAGATCCTTCAAATACACCTACCTACCACGAAATATTTTCTCATATGACTTCAAAGTGGCCACCTATATTTGCGTTGACGTAAAGTCAGTTCTTTACACGTAAATGAGATTTTATAAAAATATACGGGCTTAGTAAAAATGTATTTAAAAATGTAGCAGAGTTAAGGAGATTAAGTTTATCGCATTATATTTCGTTTCCAACCCATTTAGCTCGGTTGGGGTTCGGACGAACTTCAAAGCTATGTTATCTTATCCCCGTATCTCCATTTGATACTTCCTCACCGGTGCGTATTAAAAATTATGTATTTATAAAAGTTCTGTATTTTATCTTAATGAACAGCAAAGCGTTGACCTTTCGGTGTTTCGTGGAGATTTCGTAGCAGATAATAAAAAAAATCAAATTCAGTTCAATGATTGTCAAAGAGAAGATAATATGCATGATGAATTATTTATAATTAGCGCTAATTATTCTCAATTAACCGCACTAACCGCAACAGATACATCACATAAACACATAATACGTAGAACATACAATATCATCATCATCATTTCAGCCGAAAGACGTCCACTGCTGGATTTAGGCCTCCCCCAAAAGGGGGGAATTTGCCATAATCGCCACGCTTGGCAGGCGGGTTGGTGATCGCAGTATGTTGTAAAAATGCATAGAGAAGGCTGGTGCCCATTCTCTAGTAAGCCCCTTAGTCGACTTTTACGATACCTACGGGAGGAAATGGGGTGATGCTATTCTTTGCGAACGAACATACAATATACACACAGATTATTTGACACGTCAATATTAGGAGTCCTAGTGACGAGAGGACGAACTTTCACCTATAAGTAATTTACCTCATGAATATCGATGCCGTGGTTTAACGACCACATGGTCTGGAAGTAGTCTTGCATCCGCTGCTTCAGCTCCTTGGGCACTTGGTTAATGCTAAGAAAGTCTTTAAGATCGCGCCACTTGCTTTGATACATGGACCGTCGCGAGTACATGCGCTGTATGATAGCTGTCACGTTTCCGAACACTACGGCGTGCATCAGTGCTAAAACAGTGAAAATGTGCCATTATATACTCTGAATAACGCGTTTCATCGTCGTATGAAGTGGCGATGAGGTTGACGCTGTGGTTTCAAGCTCGTTATTTGCACACCGCAAAAAGTTACCCATGCTATTAACTACGTGCAATTTCATAATTAATCATCATGTGCCATTGTGATCGAGAACGCCTGAATAAGTACCTGATATTAATTTACGTAACATTCCACTTAAATGGATTGAGCCGTTCCCAAATTAGAATTTGACAGTTTTATATTAACCTGCCTGGATATTATCGACGATCGATCAAAGAAACAGCTTATTCTGTGATGCTGTGTAATTTGAGACTGTAAAGCATGATTTGCTAGTAAGCATCTTGATTTATGTAAACTGATTTTTGTGTTTACCTTTGCTTAGAATTCAACACAGGAACATAATATTACAAAAACTCAAGATGAACAAGATAGAATGAAATGTAAATGTGGGTTGAAAAGTTGACTCGATAAGGGAGTAACAAATGGGAAAATAGATTGGAATGTTGTAGGAAGTTGACGTACCTCCGATAAGCATGGTGATGATGCTGAAGATCTTCTCCGCGAGGGTGTTAGCAGACACGTTGCCGAAGCCCACGCTGGTGAGCGATGAGCACGTGAAGTACAGCGCCGTCACGTAACTCTCGCTGTGCGATATATTCGGGATCGGCACTTTCAACCTCTCCGCCAGATTGTTTATCCATCCTAGAATTAAACAACTCGACTTTACCCAAACGAAGCAATAAAAAAGTTTTATCTCCGAGAATCTTATTGATGTAGCTCACAGCTGAAGTTTGCATAAGTTGAAAATCGGATTACTGATTTTATATCGATTAGATTTATTTGGGTATGTTTTATAGTGAACGTTTTACCTTGAATGAGAACCCTCATTCAAGGTAAAACGTTCACTATAAAACATACTGTTAAGGACATATTCTAATTTTTTTCAATATTAAGTTTTAAATCAGTCTCGTATAAAATTACCTAGGTCCCAACTTTCGTTTTTGTGAATTTCAATCTCTTTGTCGGCTATGATGAACCAAATGCAGGCGAGCCAGTGAGCCAGCAAAGTGAAAGAGAGCATTAGCAACGTCAGTATCAAAGCCGAGTACTGTGAGTATCGATCCATCTTCTGTAGCAGTCTGGCGAGTCGCAGTAGTCTTGTTAATTTGACTAAATGCACGTTCCCGTGTGCCGACTCCTGTTCCAACAAAGTAGCAGATTAATTACTCACTTCAAAGAAAAATGGATTAGAATGTAGGTTAGCAGGCAACAAAATACAAAGTTAGTATACGAGGAATGCATTGGCAAGACTCGGCACGCTTAGTTCAAACAATATACATTAATAATAACGTTGTTACATTAATTGGTTGGTAGTGTTAACTCACCGCGCCGCTGTACACGTCGGACGCATAAAGTAGGTCAAACGGCAGCGCCGCCAGGAGATCCACCACAAACCAGCTCCGGATGTAATTAAGGGCTATCGCCTTAGAATCGGAGACTACTTCTCCTTTCTTACTTACGAATGTCGTCCGGAAATTAAGCACTATATCTGCAAAACGCATATATGATGTGTAAAACTTTCCGATATAGGATATTAAAAAGTTACTGAAGTGATTTACCGATAATGAAGAGCGCTTCTACCACGACATCACTCGTCACACTTATCCTGGGGTGTCCTTCGTCTACGAAACTGGCATTATACGGAACCACCACGGCCACATAAAACGTCGCTATGAGGATCAGCCAATCCCAGAATGTTTTAAACACCCCGTAGTGTGGTATTATTAATCTAGACCTTTTTAGTGCCGACGTTTTATATTCAGGCAACGGAGGGTCCGATGAGTGTAATAGATTCTGAAATAATTTACATAATTTTATTACAGCTCTCAACAGTCAACTGTTTCATTAAAATTATTTTATATTATTCATGAAAAGTTTTCACAAGTACTCAGGAACTGTCCGGAACCGGAAGGATCGGATGCGGGTGCCCGAGTACCTACTGTAACGGAAAACTAAAATGCCTCTCGGATGAAAATAAAGTTTACCTTACTAACATTGTTGAGTTTTAGTTTCGACTTCATTTTGTCCGGTTTATAGTGTCCTGAAAGCTGGTATAGTACCGCCCTAGAGCGTCGCCGGCCCATGTTCGCGGGCGACGGCGCTTCGGGGTCAAGATTGCCATTCGGGTCTGGAAGTAGGCAACTAGATTCAGCGCGGAACCGGGCGCCCAAGAGTGCCGCTGCGGGTACAAATGGGGATAACGCTAGAGTGACCACGCCAGCCGAAGGCCGCACCGCGGCTCCTGCATGCATAAACCACCCTGTTACACACTGGACGACTGGCTCAGTACCAGCTACGAGTAATGTCTACTTATTATAAGGAAACTTTGCCCCTTGAAGGATTTTCTTATACAGTCGTATAAAAGATATGTCTCGATTTTTCATGATTTAAATTAAACTAATTAGCTGTAAATAACTGAAGTGAAATATCTCAGTAAAAATGAGTTTCAAGGAAAATACAAGAATTATCTTTCCACATTTTATATAAGAAAATCTTATTAGATGGCAGTGATGCTACTTTGATACCACGAAAGTTCAAAATACCGAAGTATAAAATTATCGGCATTTCCGTAATGCTAAAACTTTGATTGGATTATTATTACGCCGTTTCCATTAATTTACCGACAAACAGAGCGGCCATGATAAACTTTATTAATATATTGATAAGTAGATAGGTACAGTCAGTTAAGTGTTATTTTGCTGACCCCTTGCATAAATGGTTGAGATCTTTTAGAATACGAATCGATAGAATTTTATAATTCTTAATTTTATTTAAATACCTACACAAAATCTACCAAAAACTAGAAAAATATGAAAATCATACGATTAGTTAGTGAAAAAAAAAAAAACCTAAACCATTTGAGCCAAGGGGGGTTAGCTAATTGCAGTAACCAACTGTATTAATCTTATTGAAGCGGATATTGTGATTTAGAACTTTCGTGAGTTTGTATTAAAAACAGGATGTCGCCAGAAATGAAAGTAAGCAAGTACCAAGCAGCCTACGGTGCGACAATTGAAATATTGGAACATTTTAGTAATTAAAATTAAAAATAATCATTACATAATGTAAATTAAAACATGACGAAATTTTTTAAGAATAATGTAGAGGATGAATAAAAGACAGAGATTTCAAAAGCACGAGGAAGCGAGGGTAAATATCTAAATAATTGGATCTAAATCCAAATTTTTATGTTGAGCTACAGACTCTAAAAGCAACTTCCTAACTCAAAATTTTAGTTTATATTACTATGAAATATATCTAACTGCTAGAGGGTGGAGACCTGGTGACCTGAAACACAGGCCCTTAAAGCCTAGCTTAGGCACCAGTCTCCCACAGTAAACTAAACCATAACTATCATGTCAGTTACCACAATTAGCTGACCCCTGCATACATGGTTGAGATTTTTTAGAATACGGATCGATAGAATTTTATAATTCTAAATTTAATTTAAATACCTATACGAAATCTACCCAAAACTAGAAAAAAAATAATTAAAATAGTAAAACAAACCTCAACCATTTGAGCAAAGGGGGCCATCTAATTGTGGTAACTGACTGTACCGTAAGATTTCTGTAATATTTTTTGTGTGACAAATAAATATCTATACTTAAAATAAAATAAACACTAATAAGAAGATTTTACTGTTGTTTTGTTGATCTTATTGTCATCAAAATGTGTCGCAGGTAATAACTTTATCCGACTTCCAAAAAAGGAAAAGATTATTTTTATTGATTTATTATTGTTTTGTATTTATTGCGTAGTGAAAGAAATGCGTAGAGAACGATTTTCTACAATGCGTTCTTAAATGTAGGTAGGTACACATAATTCATTAAAAAAAATCATGTTAATAGGCTACCCAAACTATGTTAGGTTCGAGTACGACAATGAAATTAGCAATAACTAACTACACATTACCTAAATTTTCGGCAGGTCAATGACCGCTACAACTACTACCTACCTGTAATTAAAAATAGATATAGATTTTGATGTAAATATTTGATTAATTAGTCGAAGTTTTACCTAAAATTTTCCTTACTGAAGGTATTTAGGAGCAAACTTAGCGGGGTACGGATCACTTAATCCACAATTTGTAGACAAGCACTTTTCCGACGAGAAAATTTTATGTAATTACAGAAAATTACCACATTTTGTAGTCATTATAAAGCTGTTTGGTTTAGTTTCTAAATTGTGTTCATTAATGGGGAAGTTCTAAAGTAGCCCGTGATAATTATATACATATTATATGAAGAGTAAAGACTTACAATATTCTTTGAATGTAAAACTTACAAACTTACCGTCTAAGTTTTTTTGTAGTAAGTAACTATATTAGATATATTTTTGTTTCGAACTCACTAGCCATGTATAAGCCACCAAAGGCTTCTGTGGTTATTAGTATATTATTTTAAACTCTGCGATCTACTTTATGAACATTAATTAAAAAAAAAATATATATATATCTTACGATTTTTTCAATTTGTAGCTCATTGTCTGGATGTATGTTGATTAAAGTATGATTCGCGACAAGTTAAACTGGTCGCAGCTTCCCCAGGTTAAATTTAACGGAACTGCTATTCCGGTAAGCGAGAAAGTCAAGAACCTTGGAGTTTGGATCGACAAACATCTTTCTTGGGGTCCCCAGCTGGAGGACGTAAGTCGCAAAATTTTTCTATCTGCCAAGTCCCTGAGAAGATTGCGGAACTATCTTCCAACTGCCACTAAAACTGCACTTGCAAAATCTCTTTTACTTTCCATCCTTGACTACGCTGATGTCAGTTATCTCGATCTCACTGAAGCACAACTATTATAGATAAACTTGAGCGACTTCAAAACTTTTGTATAAGATTTATATTTGCCTTGCGCAAATATGAACACATTTCTGAATTTCGTACAAAGCTCAAGAGGCTTCCCATACGCCTCCGCCGGAATTCTCACATCTTGTTTCAGCTCCACAGTATTCTGTTCAATCCTACAACCCCATCTTAAAGAGCGTTTCAAGTTCCTTCTTGATATGACACATAATAGATATGCTAGGTCATCGGAAAACTTGAGACTAGAGATGCCGATGCATTCCACCAGTTTCTTTGATAAATCTTTTACAGTTCAAGCAGTGCGGTTATGGAATGCCTTGCCCGTGTCAATAAGGCATGTCTTATCTTTGTAATTTTTTTAAATTATGCCAAAAAAAAAGACACTGTCTCCCTCCTTAACCATAATTTCTTTTTTGTTTTGTTCTTTGCACTTGCTTCATGATTATTATTGTATATATTTATGTAGCTAAGTATAACATGTTATTTGTATGTATTGTATATATGTAAATGGCACACCACAAACTACCTGCAATAATGTTTCTCCTTCCCCTTTAATCCATCCAAAGGTTGTCTTTAAAAGATCGCTTTTAGCGATAAGACCGCCCATTGTGTTGCCCCTTGAAAATTTTCTTCATATAAATCTGTAACTTTTATGGTGTGCAATACAGAGTATTTTATCTATCTATTTATTCGCGACCGTAACAAATATGTTTTTACAGAATTATAATCATTAGAATCAGTAATACAACTCCTTAAGTTAGTCAAAATCAATCTGCCTAGCCTTTTCCCAACTATGTTGGGGTCGGCTTCCAGTCTAACCGGATGCAGCTGCATACCAGTATTTTACATGGAGCGACTGCCTATCTGACCTCCACAACCCAGTAACTGGGTTACACGATACCCCTTGGTAAGACTGGCTGTCAGACTTTTGGGCTTTTGACGACCCGTAACGACTGTCAAAGATCCACGAATGACAGCCGGGTCCAACGGCTTAACGTGCTTTCCGAGGCACGGAGGAGTCTCGTTATGTAAAGATGGTCACCCATCCACGGACCAACTCCGGCAAGCGTAGCTGACGGATCGACCCGTGCGGCTGTTATTACTTAGCCACGAGGTCCTGTCCTCTCTCCTTAAGTTAGTATGATCCTTAAATGTCAAGGTTTCATGAAATAGTCATTCAATGATTATAATTCATAATGAAAAAATCTGTTACGGTCGCGAATCATATTCAGATCAACATACAACCTGATAAAGACCTGAAATTTGAATTTCGCGGGTCATCCGGGCACTTTCGCCATAAATGAAAGTTTTCAAGTCAGTGGTAACAAAACTTGTATAAGCTGGCCTTGTGTTCTATTGAAGCTCGGCCAGGTCAAGGTCAAAGTGTTACCACCGACGTACAGTCGACTGTACAAGCGGCTAAATAGAAAAATGTTTGCTCCAGTTGACAGTTTTCATAGAATTAAAATCTGGTAATGGTTTCCAAAAACTACTCTTACTTATCAAATGAAAGTTTGCGTTTATATTATACGTTTCGTTTTTCCCTTTCGACATCATTGGAGGGATCCAAAAAATATTCGTTGGAATTAATTCCCTAGATGGACGCAGACAACACATTTAGCTGATTGAAACCAGACAGAGTGCTGCCTTGTGTTGAGATTCATTCAACAAACGTAGAAACTGATATGAGTACCTACTCAACAGTTTCGTTTTGGTATTACATATTTTCCTTTCATAAATATTGTTATTTAAGGTGTTCACGCGAAATTTACCTATTTATTTAATCAACCGAATTATTCAGTAGGTATTTAAAAAGTAACTTGAAAGATTTAATTGATAAACAAATCTTCCTAATTTTTACGCTCTCCAAATTTGCTGGGCTTGCAAACGGAAAATCTTTTCCAATATTCAGCGAGTTTGGTTTGCATAACAATAAAACCTTCGTGGTAAGGATAAATAAAAAAAAAAAACATTTTACTGGCTATTTTGCTGAAAAATTATGCAGATAATTTTACTTAACAAAAAAAAAAATTGTTTGGTTTTCCAGCCGAGTTTATTCTTTAACCTTTGATTTATATGAAATTTTGTTCAGTTAGGTTCTAATCACGCTTTCAATTTCTATTAATTAACTTAATGTTTGAGAGTCATTAAAATTAGATAGATAGATAGATAGAAAACTGTGTAGAAAATTTTACAAGGGGTGACACAATGGGCGATCTTATCGCTAAAAGCGATCTTTTAAAGACAGCCTTTGGATGGAAAAATTAAAAGCTACAATTCTTATAGTTTGATTTGTAATAAAAATAAAAACTTTGGAATTTAGGTACTTACAAAATAATGACAGAATGCCATTCGTTTTTTTTTCTTCTTTATACTCTTATTTTTATATGGTTTAATTTTTTTTTACTTCATAATCAGCCAGGTTTATTCTTTAGATATTTTATAAACTTTTTGGAAGGATTCGAATCTTTTGAAATTTAATCAGCTCCAGCATTGATCTAGCTCCAACCACGCCTCTTTCTATTGATACGTTTTGAAGAGTGCTAAATAACTATTAATTTTATAAATATTTTTTTTTTTAAACGTTGCCCCACACTTGGAATTTCTCCTGTATCGTGGGTGCGTTTACAAACATTTAAAGTCACATACACAAACAGCCAAACCCGGAACAACTACTTGTAGATCATACAAATATTTGTTCCGTGCGGGATCGAACCCAAATTATTTCTAAGAAGGATACGTGTTTCCGATATGAACGAAAAAGAGAGTACCTACCTACTTGTTTTTATTTTAAGTTGCGTATTATTTAATTCAAATTATTTAAATACTATCTACATTACTAAACGAACGACTGAGTCTCATAAAATAAATCAAAATTAACATTGATCCTAAGATACGAAACGAAGTTTACTCAACTTATAGAGCATGCTCGGCTTAACGAAGCATTTCCTTGGCATTTACACTATACATATTAAAATTTGTTTGTTCGTACCTACTAAAAACCGCTACAAAGCAGAAGCTGACGGATTAAGCATAATTTGACTAAAGCCTAACCAAAACTGACTCTTGAAGCCTCATGCCATATTTTAAAGGTTTAACAGAAAATACAGCGTTAAACTCAATTAAGTAAATTCTTCTAAAAATAACGTTAAAGTTTATAAGTTAACATGTAAAAGTGCATGCAGTCTGCAAAGTAAGAGAGTATTTATCTGTCTAGGCTAGGTTAGGTTTAGCATGGATTTAGCTGAAAATACAGGCGGTTAGTTCACTTGTGATGTTATAAAAGTTGGCGATTAAACGTCAAAAATGTATGGTTGAACAAACGCGAATCATTACATAACTTTAAGACGTTTTCAAATAAGGGGGTAAGATGCTAAGAAATTTGTTCCCGATACACAGCATGTTTAAAAACCTAAACGAATCCTTAATCCATGCGTCATGTTCGTGAACGGGCGCCATCAGTTGGGACTGGTCATCTCTTAGCTGCCACGGGTTATTTTATTTTATTTTGTTTCTATTTGTTGTACCTACGCTTGACGCTTTTAACGTGTAAGTTTTAATTATTTTTATTTTTACATCGTTCTCACTTTTAGTTATAAATGCAACATTATAGATGTAACGAATACTTTTGTAACAATTTAATTTAAAAGAGTTTCCATGGAGTTTCTTGCCCGTTCTTCTCCATAGGTACCTACGCTTTGGAATGGGAATGTAGCTTAATTTTTCTTACTGACCGACTGCTTGACAATTCAAAAGTGCCTGTAAATGGTTTAATTGAAATAAATGATTTGAGTTTGAGTTTGAGTTTAATAATAATAACCCCACCGCCGTATCTCTACGTTGACGTCGTGGTGGGGCTTGCGCGCTCCGAACTCTAAGTCTGTGCCGGTAGAGTTTACTTTGCCGGAAAATGTCTAGGGTGAGGAGCCAGACCAAGAGAGATACAGAAACCCGTAGGACAGCATGTAGCGAGCTGTTGGGCAGTAAGCGACCCCACGGACCCTATCTCCCGGGAGAAGTCATGTTCCTCATCTCTAGCTTGCCTTTAATGACCGGCTGAAGTGAACATTGACGAGGAACTAAGCTCCCACCTCATTCTTGCCTTTATTGGCTGGCTTGAGTGAAGATTCGCAAGAGCAAACGTGCTCGGAGGAAGGAAATATTTCAGTAAGTGCTAGTAGGGATCTTGACCATCTTCCGGGCTCTGGGATTGTTCTGATAGCCCTGAACAACCTCTCCACTCCTCAAGCACCTCAGGATGTGTTGCCCTCTTATCGCTACGTCACTATGTGCTAGCGACCGTTTTCGGGGGCCCATTATTGAGTGTGCAAGTCACATAGGCCATAGTCCTTCCATAGTTTTATGTAACCAGTCCACTATAGCCACCCAAATCCAGAGTCCAATATCTTTGTTTCCATATCCTGCAATAATCCTACATCAACCGGAGGTTGTCATTGAGTGCACTTGAATAGTGCGTACAGGAATAATCGTCGGTTCGTGGTGCATCATTCCATTTAAAATTGTCTAAGGGGCCTCTGCGAGTTGGCTTCGGCCCCTTGTACGCCTAGGCCTACCGGGACCCCATGGGCCCGAGATATGTAAATACATGAAAATAATAATAATGAAGCCTTCCATTTCCATATCCTTAAATTACCTTGCAAATCATTAAAACAAAAAAATATATATACAACATTTCAAATCGCTCCTTGTGTTGTTCTGATCTTTTGTTTAGCTCTTGTCGCACATACCCATGTTTGATAACCATACAACAAACTAGGCAATATACAAGTATTAAAAATTCCTTCAGTGCCCAAAATTTCTTCTTTCAACTTCATCTTCGTTATTTACTAAATGATACCTGTTAGCATTCATTCCTAATCCTACCTTAGAGCTTTCTTGGTTAAGTGAGCATAAAATTTCTTGTAGATCTTTTTATGTTTCAAACTACTACTTTGTATGACAATGTCGTCAGCGAATCTGAGATGATGATTTAAATATCAGTTGTTTATTTTTATACCTCTGGTTTTCCTGTTGTGGAATATTTTTTTTTGCAATAAACAGATTAGGCGTCAGGGGGTCACCCTGTCTGACTCCTCTTTCAATACTTATTGCTTTGCCTCTAGATTCCAGTCTGACATTACTTGTACTGTTGTTGTATATATATTTTATAATATTTATATATTTTAAATTGATGTTGAGACTACTTAGTAACTTCCATTTAGTGGCTTATGCTGTCAAATGCTTTGCTATAATCTAAAAAACCAAAATATAGAGGTTTGTTAAATTCTTCATATTTTTCCATAACATGTTCTAATGCATGTATGTGGTCAGTTGTACTAAAGCCAGAGCGGAAGCCTGTTTGTTCCATTGGTTGTGTATTGTCAATTTCATATTATATAATAGACGTTTAGGTATTTATTATTGATGCAAAAAGTTTATTAAATACTTGCCAGTAAGCTGATTGGTCTGTAATTGCTTATGTCAAGTGGGTTTCCTTTTTTAAATATCCGATGTAAACCATTGGTTTGGGCCAGTTTCAGCTTCAAGTATCAAATTAAAGAGATCTGTGAGTTGGCTAAGTAACCACCAAATTGGTTGGATGGTTATCCCATCGAGACCTTTCATCCGATTTTTATTGTTTCAACTGTTCGTATTCCATTTGTATTCCATCTATAGGTCTAAATGTTTTTTATGCTAAAAGCCTGATATATTTCTTTAACTTCTTAAATTTTCTCTTCCTTTCTTTTGTAGAGTTCTTGATAAAAAGTAGTTGGCTGATTTATAATATCTTGTCTTGTTTTGGTTCCTTTAGATTGGTCTTCTAGTTTCTGTATCCATGTTTTACGGAGGTTCAATTCCTTAAATGCTCTTTTGGTGTTTTCAAATTTGATTAAGTGTTTTTTATTGTCCCTTGCCTGTGTTTGCTATAATCTCTTTCCATAGCTTTGCTAGTTTCTTTATATAATTTACTTAATTCTTTATTTGTTCTTTGTTCATGTCTTTATTCTTTTTCATTGCTGCTTCGTCTATTTATTAGTGCTACCGCTAAATAATTTGTGTCGTTTTTTCTTTTCAGGGTTGTTTCTGTTGGTTAATAGGCAAAGTGGTTTTTAAATTAAATTATATTTTTGGAATGAATAGGTACTTATTTTGATCAGTGTGGTCATAACCGCCTGTATTCACAGTCACGTATGTTTGTACTCGTATAAGTAAATGTGCATTGATAAATTGTATGTAAAAATAAAACTAGAAAATGAAACATGTAGGTATTGCGCAGCGTATGGACCATGAAACAATTCATAAAACGCAAACTGGCGACATATTCGTTCTATTCAGATATATTAAACAAGGGGTTAGTAAATGCTGTAAGTTATTATTGTTACTCAAAGTTAAATCGAAATACAGGGTGGTTTCAAATAATTTGATATACTAGTTTGTGGTATTCAAAGGGTATTTGAATTCTTGAGTAAATAGCCCATGCTTCAAGATTTATTAAACATTGCTGGAACCGATATAGCGGGAGTAACAAAATAATCTCAAACCTTTTCAGAATTCAAATAAGGAACTCCGAATGTGTACCCGGTTTTAATAAACATTTTGACAATAATATGTTATGTAAATATTACAATGCCACTGTTTCTTTATTTAGGTACTTGAAGCATCAGCTATCCTTTAAAAAAGATTATTTATAAAAAACAAGCAAAAGTATTAAATTACCATTAAAACTAGATAAAGTGTTGCTGTTAAGCTTACACCTACATACAGTTATTGAATGAGGTCCTTTGCTAACAGATCGGCGCTAAGTTCATCCTCATTTACTTAGAACGTGTTGAGTCAAGTGCATTGTTGATACAAAGAAAAACAATTGAGTTATATTCACTACGAAGTATTTACTCGCTAAATCTATTTCTATCTACTCAGACTTATTGCCTGTCTAGCTACAGATTAGTTTATAAAGGCTACACAGTGGGTACGATACAATACTCGTAAAGGAACTTTACCGTGCGGTGATGCTCGCAACTCGCTATGGACACGGGGAGCTACGGGAGCTCAATCTAATGCTATCAATCTTATAGATGTACCTAGAGCACTAGAACAACGTGCTGAGTGATGAGTTAATACAAATGCACAACTGTCAGCATCCTCGAAAAACATCTCATTAAGTATTCAGAAGGCTTCGGAACAAGGTCACTATTTGGAAAGTACTTATTATAATTTTTTGAGGGTTGCATTTTGTTAAGAAGTTTCGAGTATCATCATTACAAAGGCACTCACCGCTGTCGAAGTTCTCATTAGTGTTCATGGCGGCCATCTTGGTGTTGGTGATATCCTTGAAGGAGGCGAGAAATAAAACCACTTCTCGTTTCTCATTCTTAATTGGGACGATGTCGAGCAGGCACCAAAAGGGAGATCCTGTAAAGTTTAATGAATTTTAATTTCGGTTGAAATTCAAAGGGAGAAATGAGTGCCTTAAGAAACATTGATTATGTATGAATGAAGCTTGAATTTTTGTAGACTGGTATTCGAGACTTTAATGTTCCGTAAAGCGTTTGTCCGACGTTATTTGATGTTGGTCTTCAATAAGGTGCCGGTGCTCTCAGGAGCGCTGTTCTAAAGGCAGTTAATGCTGCTGACAAGGAACAGCTGGCTGCTTGTAAAAGTTTAATTTTGTCGAATGGAATCGTAAACCTCTTATTGGTTTTTGTTTACGATTGTGGCATGGACGACGTTTGGCAAAGCCATTATGCAAAGGATCAAGGGTCGAATTAAAAGTTTTTCTTTTAATATGTATCTCGGGGTTTTATGGCTCTGCTTTTTAATTTATTACGTAAATATTAAATAACCTTATACTATGTCTTTGACTATTTTGTCACTGGAGCGTGTGACGTTAATTGTGCATGCCACTGCGCAATTAATATTAATAGATAAGTGAATCATTTATGCACATGTGGCTTAGAAGCTGCGACATCAGAGGAAAAATGTCACAATATTATTTCATAAGTCGATCCATCCCTCAGCCAAATCAAATAAAGGAAAAAGTTTGAAAAAAAAAAAAAAAATCTTTGTTGCGGACGCAGGTGTATTCTGATTACAAAAAAACTTGCACGTAGGAAACTCCGATAGCACGTCGCGCGCGCGACTCAAAGTGCAAAGCTCATAAACGTTTTCGTTGCTTTTTCACGAATGCAATTCAACGGAAAAGCTTCTCGCCGATATTGAGTTTGGCGCTTTTAAAAGGCAATTCACTTAATGGTTATTACAGCGTACATATTATATTTTATTTTGCTGGTTTCCAGAAAGTGTTCGTTCAGCTTTTTACCAAGTTACATTGTAATATTTTGTGGATGTTAAAATTAATTTAAAATTATTTTATGCAACTTCTAGTAAACTGAGAAAAGGTTAATTAAGACAAGACATAAACGAGTTGTTCTTCAAGTTTGTGATTAGGAAACGGCTGTTATTGACACTCTGAAGTGTGTCATGGAAACTAACCTTAGGTTTGTAAAGGAACTAGAGCCAGCCTGAGGATGGTAGCCTATTATTAGTCATAGGCCGAGATTAATAAACATAACTCAAGTACGGGCCTTGGCTTAGATATGTTCCCGCCTTTATCTTGCACTTGTAGTTTGACAGTCGTGATAGTGACAGGAATAATGGCCCAGCCAGTGCACGTCGTGCTAAATAATCTTGATTTATCTTATCTTAGAATTTTAAAATAACTCACCATTTTTCTTATAAAATATAAGTTCTAGTTTGAGTTCATGCTTGGCCTCCAGCGCGGTGTCGATCTCGTGCCGGTGCTCGTCCTTAGTGTCAGGCCCATGCAGGAATTTGCACGCACAGCCCTTCTGCATGATGTGCGCGCGCGCCCAGCCTGTCAGCTCGCAGAACCCGTCCGAACAGTACACGATGGGGTAGCACGGCACTTGAGCGTTACCCAGCACGAAGTTGCTGTCTGTTGAGAGAAACGGTGGAGATAAAAAATGGGTTAGCTGTCATAATGTAACAGTAGGTGTAGGTTGTAGGTACACACTGTTACTTGTACACGTCATCTAAATTGAAAGAAAATTACACGATTTTAACCAAATATTTATTTCATTAAGATTTCAGGAGCTAAATTGTAGATCGACTTTTGTAGCTGACTGTAGGTATGTGCATATACTCATCTGTTTGTTTCAAAAAGAGATCAGTATTATAAGGGGCCCTGGGCAGTTAGCTTGCAATTAGGTATTTTAAATATTTTTTCTAAGTGCGCTTAATAGTCAAGCCTACTAGATACAAGGAACCAAGAGCAGCCAATAAAAATAAATATGTACAGTCATTGTGAAGGAAAGACGAATATTTTTGCCTGTATTTTTAACTGTGCTTAAGTAGTAGCAGTCAGCTTTACTTCTGGCCACTATAAGTTAATTGGTAATGACATTGCTGACCCAAAGAAAATTGAGTCGGCAGCAGTCAGCAGTGTCCTACAGTATCGGCTGTGCTATTCCATAATAGTAGATTATTCACTAAGGGGATAAAGCAGTGTCTTATGTCACGAGCGCTATATTGAATCCCGAAATTAACGAAGGATTGCCGTCAAGTAGTTTCGTACCGCTAAGTTTCTTTTATGTGGTATTTAAGTTTTACTATGAATGTTTTAGTTGAGGTTCCAAATTCAAATCACATTATGAAATGAAATGAAATCGTTTATTCTGTAAATAGGATATCGGAATCACTTTTACACGCCATATAAAAAATATAAAAACAAGCTATAGACTAGTGGGTCATAATTAAATTCGATACAATATTATTCATGTATTCAAACTTTATTTACAAGTAAAAATATACCGTACAAAGGCGGACTTAATGCCTGAGGCATTTTCTACCTGAGGGTGATGCAAAGACAAAATATGGCAGGTGCACATAAGGGATGAAAAAAAAAGTACTAACACACAGATACGTACATACATAGAGACAAAATAGCTTGTCAGCGTATACACTCAAATAAAATTATACAAGCAGTAACAAACAGAAACTTTCAAACATTAATTGGACATAATTAAAAGTGTCACTTTGAAAATATCCAATGTCCATTTATTTTTTGACGAGTACTATAACTGTTATTAAATTAAAACTAAATGTTAACGGATATTTCGAAACGATAAATCATTTCCTCTCCTAACATAATTTGGATGTGCATCGAAATAAAATCAAATTAGTCGTGCATCGCTTTGTTGATAGTTACACGAGCCGTAGTGTTTCACACTTGATTAGAATTAACACAATTGCCTTTCTAATATTCGCTTTGAGCTAACACTAAAACAACGTGGCTGCTAATGTAATTATACTCTGAAAGTGCTTTGTTGTCCCAACTGCTGGGTTGCCCTCCAATTACTTACCTGATTGTAATGGATTCCACATGGCTATTCATACATACAGATTGTTTTGTATTATGTATCCGATCATACAGCAGTATCTGAATTCGGATTATATAGGAGTATGTATGTATTACTAGAGAATGGGCAGCAGCGTTTTCTATGCATTTTTAACACCATACTGCGATCGCCAACCCGCCTGCCAAGCGTGGCGATTATGGCAAACCCCCAAAATGACAAGCACAAATAAAAAATGTCCTTGTGAAAGCCGCAAGAATCCGATGGATGCGGGAAGCACAGAACCATTCGAAGTGGCTGTGCTTGGGGGAGACCTCTGTCCAGCAGTGGACGTCTTTCGGCTGAAATGATGATGATGATGATGAGGAGTATGCCCTACGAGGAGCTCGTGGCTAAGTAATAACAGCCGCATGGGTCGATTTAGCTACGCTTGCCGGGGTTGGGTGACCATCTTTACATACCGAGACTCCTCCGTGCCTCGTGAAACACGGTACGCTGTTGGTCCCAGCCGTCATTCGTGGGTCTTTGACAGTCGTTACGGGTCGTCAGAAGCCCGAAAGTCTGACAAACAGTCTTACCAAAGGGTATCGTATTACTCAGTTACTGGGTTGTGGAGATCAGATAGGCAGTCGCTTCTGCATCCGGTTATATTGGAATCCGACCCCAACATAGTTGGGAAAGGCTAGGCAGATGATGATGACGCTCTACGCATAGATAATGCTGTTACGGCTCCGCCAGGCGCCGCCGCCAGATGGCGCACGGTAGTACTTTCTACCGCCGTGCCTGCAGAGCCATACCGCAAGCCCGGCTGCGCCTGCGCTTCCACTTCGCGCCGCGTGGGCGTGGTCGTCATCTCCAATCGTCGTCCCGCCATCGCATTGCGGACGTCGCTCATTTCTCTCAGACAATCAGATCAGACTAAAATTTTACTGTATATTTAACATTACATTACTCGATTATATAGATTCATACACCAGTACCTACCGTCCATTATTTATATCGAAGCCTCACAGCGGCGACGGCCGATACAAATGCCTTACTTGATTCGACAGAATATCAGTATCAGAATTTCAGTATTTACGACGGAGCTATTTCTCTTCACCATCCGTCATCACCTACAGCCTGACTTCACGCATTGCTGAAAATAGGCCTCTCTTTTCTTGTGCCAATCCCCATGCTCCTATGCCAGCCTCATCCAGGTTCCACCCGCGCTGGCAACAATGTCATCCACCCATCTCGCCGTTGGATGACCGACACTTTGTCTTCCAGTCCTTGGACGCCACTCGGTCACTGCTTTACTCCACATGTCATCACTTCGCCTTGCCAGGTGTCCTGCCCAACTCCATTAGGGTTCCATAACTCGTTTTCCGATATCGAAACGTAGGCACGTCTTCGTATCTGCGAATCTCGACGTTTGGGACTTGGTCTATAAGCCTTATGCCAAACATGGAACGCTCCATGGCTCTCTGTGCAACTCTCACCCTGTACACAGCCTCCTGCGTGAGCGTCCACGTCTCAGCACCGTACGTCTCGATGGGCAGAATACGCTGGGTATACAGGCGGAACTTCAGACATTGTGGCATTTCGGCTGACTTCAGAATGTCGAATGTCGTCCAATTTGCTGAATGCACCCCACCCAAGCTGTATTCTTCTCGATATCTCCGTTTATTGACACTCTTTGCCAAATGAGAATTGGGCCAAGATAGTCATACTGATCAACCATCTCCAAGAATTCATTTCCTACTTTAACAGAAGGATTTATTTCTCTCAAACCTACTCAACCCGAAAACCAATTTTATCAGAAATATCAACTTAAATGCCACCAACTGCAGCCCACGCAGAGGATGTCTACGTGGAATTGGCATTGCTTTGCATAGCGTCACCCACTCTTATGACATACGGCGTGACTTTAATGACATCAGAGATACATACATAGGCCTCAGTAGGCGCCCACGACCACGTGTCTTTCTGTGACGTCATACAACCTTGCATAACTGTTTACGATTCCTATCCGACAGCCTATCTGTGCTCAAAACTTTAGGGAACAAACAAACCAACAACAAGCTAATTTTTGAGTGCCATCTAGCTCTGGAGAGTTTATCGACGTTCAATCGAATTACCCTTCAGTGGATCAAAGGGCATAGTGGATCCTTGGGCAATGACGCTACAGATGAACTTGCGAAGAGAGGCTCCGATATGAAGGTGCTAGGCCCGTAGTACCCACTTCTCCCTCTGCTTTTCTCTCAATTTCGTGCGTGGATTCGCCAAAGATCGACCGAACTCCATAACAACAGATGGTCACGGGTAACAGACTGTAGACAGTCAAAATTGGCTTTACCAATGGTACACCCGCGATTAACCAAAAAACTTCTCAGCCTAAGTAGAAATAACCTTAGAATAATAATAGGTACAATTACGGGCCATAATCTCATTAACAAACATCTTTTTAACATAGGCGCTACAGACAGTCCCCTTTGCAGGGGCTGCCTTGACGTCGAGGAATCAGCCGCCCACGTCATCCTGGAATGCGAGGCCGTGGCTCCACAACGTGAAGAAATCCTCGGAACAGTGAAGCCTGCGAAGCTCCCAGGAAGCTTCTGTGCTTTTGGGCGGAGCTAGGTTGGCTTTGTTAGCCAGAATCCCCACGCACAATGGACCAAATGAGAGTCTAAGTGCGGAGAAGAGAGCCCCATCATCATCATCAACTGTTAACGAATTTTTATGACCAATTAATTTTAATAATAATAATAATACCAGCCTATAACTGTCCCACTGCTGGGCAAAGGCCTCTTCTCATACAGAGAAGGCACGAGCATTGATCACCACGCTTGCTCAAGACGGGTTGGCGATTTCAGACTTATATTAACTATAAGTCCAGGTTTCCTCACGATGTTTTTCCTTCACCGATGTCAGTAATGTCCAAGATAAACTCAGAAAGTAGATATGAATTGAAAAAGTCACATTGGTACTTGCCCAGATTTGAACCCACAACCTCATGCATGAGAGGCGAGGCCTTAACCAACGGGCCATTATGACACATTAATTTTAATAATTATTATTTATTTATTTTTATTTGTATGATTTTTTTTTTACTCTTTTAATACCTTCAGATGTAATCTCCGTAATCTGCAGGTATTAAAAGAGTGACGGTTTAAAGTACTCTTAAAGGCAAGTAGGGGGTACCGATATGTAAATAGCTGTCCCCCTTCTAGCACTTGACCTCGTAGATCAAACGACCTGCGTGATAGTCATTTTGTCGTGACTCGTGAGCTTCAAGTCAATCAAATCATTCTAAATAGTGCGTTAACAAGCTACTGGTTCACGTCCTATGATAAGAAGTTATTGAGAGCTTTATTTTGGTTGAAAACTTAGGAAAGGAACGAACCAATACACATTAGACATAGACATTATTATTATTTAGACATTATTTTTGTACCCTATCACTATGTTTTTATATTTAACCAATTTAAATTGACTGGTAGAGAATGCCTTGTGGCATTAAGTCCGCCTATGTATCACTATTGTACATGAAGTTTAAATAAATAAATAAATGAACCAATCTTATTGTGTGCGGAAGCTAAATGAAAATTCGACCTAACATTAAATATTTTTCAGATTTTCGTCCGTAGCTTTCATAAAAGCTTTGGATTTATTCGGCTGTATTCACAGGTATTTTATGAAAAAACCGGGACTTTTATTCGTTTTTGGAATAAAATAAAAGAACTATGAAGTCGTATACCTATTGACTATCATAAAAGCGTGCCTAGGTACAGTACAGGTTACGTTCAAGTTTTGATTGCTCTCCGGTGAGCGCTCCCTCCCCACATTTAAGCGGCGAGTGGACGATGAGCGTTTAATCCCGGAACTTTGTTCATGCATTTGACGTAAGTGTTTGCACCCATGAGACGTTTACATTTTTTATGAAGCCCCAGTTGTCGCGAGGGGTTGAAATTTAAACGCAGGAAAATTGTAAGGAAAAACTGGAGCTAATTCGTAGTTATTGTAGTACGAGACAGCATAATGTCAATTCTACCGGTATCGTCCTGAATAATAAAGAAAAGAAATCGAAAAATAAATGCATATCTTTATTTGAGTTGTCTATATATAGAGAGAATGCTTGTGGCCAATCAAATGAAAAGCTAACCCAATTCAAACATACAAAGTTACGGAAAAGCTCCCAAAACTAATATATGAATAGGGAAAATAGTTGGTATTCATGGGTGGAATATTTCGGGTCGAAATTCCTCATTTCGGGTTTTAAATACATCTCTAGCTGAATCCGATATAAATGTGTGACAGTACGTATTAAGATTTAGCACGTTCAACGGGTGATGTTACGAGCCAACCGGAAGGGAATTGTATTGCTTTTCCAGTTGCTTCAATATTCAAGTAATTTTCCCAACATAGACGCAATTGCATTCCCACAAACTTGCTCTAGCACGGTTGGCTAACTATTAGAGCAGGGGCGTCAGTGCCGGATTAACCACGTAGCAAGAGTAGCAATTGCTACGGGCCCCGCACAAAAGGGGGCCCCGCGTATCCAAACCCGGCCACCACCGCCTGAGCGTGATTTCTTTTGTGAAACTTATTAAGACGTGGAATATTGTATGTCATAAAAACGTGAAACTTAATACCCTTTTCGATTAAGACAATCCACGACAGACAATTGGTAACCGATTTTTTCGTTGGCGAAAAATACATATTTTTTCTCATGTTATTTAAATGGAACCTGGGAAATTTCGATTCGTGACTTCTAAATATCAATATTAAGGGCTGATATTTTTACAGGGTCTTTATTTTGGCATTATCTTGTTTTTTTTTTACTCGTTTATACTTGAGAACCCATAGCAGATCAAGGGCCCCTCGATAGAATTTGCTACGGGCCCCGCGCTTGCTGAATCCGGCACTGAGCTACCGCGGTATTAACCGTATCAATGATACGGGGCCCCCAAGCTACATGGCCCAGCCCAGGCGCGGCCCAATTTTGAAGCTCTTGCATTCACTTAGTAAAATCACACAGAAATTCTAACCTATCGACATCAGGGTGCTCCAATTTTCGAGCTTATTTCGGTCATGCTCATTTCATTTTCAATACTCAATATCTTTATTGCTTTACCATAATGTGTGTTTAAGTGGTAACTATATAATTTAGATCATTATGGACCCTGTAGGGCACAGCAAAAGGGTAGGAGAGAGGAAGCCTTGTTTTAGGATATCATTAAGTTGTTATTATGGGAATAAGTTTTAACTTACTTAGGGCCGAGTTCACTAACTACAACATAATTATTGATTACGTAACCGTTCTGTTAGCGTTTATCAGCTATTTAACCAAACCACGTTTTTTTCGAATTCAGCATTTATTTATAACCAACGCGATGGTTAAATAACCAAACGTTTTTGAATGAGTAAGTCGAAAATGACCGAACACCAATAAAGGACAAAAAAAAAATTTTTTTGTTAGTCTGAGCCTGTCGCTTGGATGTTTCTTAGTACAATCGTAATGAAAATTACCTATTGCTTTGGAGCTTCGCAGTCGAGTAAAGAGGCCCGCAAAGTTTTGATACAGGGCCCCTTATGGATTAGCTACGCCTCTGTATCAGAGTTAGGTACTACGTGTGGAACCGTAGATATAAGAAAGAACCCTTCAAAATAAATAAAAATAACGATATTTTTAATCATGAGTCATGTTTTCTCTGAAGGTTAAAGCCCTGTCAGATTAAAGCCCTGTTAGATTAAAGCTCTGTAAAGGTCCTGTCAGATTAACAGGCCATACCTAGGTTTTTTTTTTGGGAACCACTAGAATTGATCAGTAGGCGGCAAATACACACAGAAAGTTCATTGTCTTCCTTCAAAGTAATCTATTCTATCCATACTAATATTATAAATGTGAAAGTTACTATGTCTGTTTGTCTGTCTGTTACGTCTCACGTCTAAACCGCTGAACCGATTATCATGAAATTTGACAGAAATATAGCCTGGGATATGGAGAAGGACATAGGCTACTTTTTTATGCGATAACCGACATCCACGTGGGCGGAGCTGCGGGCAAAGGCAAAACTTGCATATTCATCAAAATTCTAGGAAATACTCGTAATGTTCCTACGCTAACGAACTCTGTAATAAAACTCTCAAACTCACTCAAACAATTTGAGAATCGCAAACTATTTCGAAATTGAGATTTGAGAGGAAATCATATTGGATTCCATTTTGCTCCAACGGTAAAGCAATTTCGAAAATGTAGGTAGAAGTGCATTCCTATAAAATTGGTCTGCGTGACAACCCTGCTGGCGCTTCCTTAACGCCCTTCTCGACCTATAGACACACAGGTATCTATCTATATTTCATATTTTCAAGTCACAAAGCTCACTCTGGTGTTAACGTGGGTAAAGTGCCGTGTATACCTCGTGAGAGAGCTCCGCACTACGGAATTTATTTGTCGATTCTCTTCAGTCAAATATAACGTATCGATGAAAAATGTTATGTGCTACGTGTTTATTTTCATTTTAGTGGGCTGCGATAGTAGCTTAGTTGTTATGAATGAGACAGATGCGATAACTGCAATGAGTGTGTTTATTTTCGGTAGAATCCAAAACACACCCGTTGTGTTGATTAAATTTCAATGGTAATTGAAGGTGATTTTTTTTTTCAGCCAAAATGTCAAACTCAGACTCAAACTCAAAGCATTTATTTCAATTAAACAATTTACAGGCACTTTTCAATTTTCAAAGAAACGGTCAGTTAGAACGGGTTGTTTCACGTCCACTTGACGCACGCGTATTCGTCATAAATGGCGCTAACTATCGTTAAACCAAAAAACGCGTTGTTTCACACTTAACGTTCGTTCGATTACAGTGATCGGCTGGTTAACGTCATTTTATTATTTTCACCACCTTAAAAACCTTTTTTTTTAACCACCTGTCTCAGATCCAGAGGTCCCGGGTTCGATTCCCAGCGGGAGCAAAAATTTCTGCTCGGTTTGGTTGGTGGCAGGGCTTGTTCTAAGTCCGCCTGGCTAGCTACCACTATCTTATCTAAGTCAAAACAACAATGTTAACAGCATTTGTTGTGTTTCGGCAGTTAGAGGTAAGATAGCCAGTTCCTCTTTGGTTGAGGATTCCGGGTGAAGCTCGCTTCTATCTTCGGCCTTATCATCACTTACCATCAGGTGAGATGAAGGCCAAGAGCTTCCCCGTTGTATGTAAAAAAAAAAAAAACATTTGAACTTTGACGATTGGATTTTTATGCAGTGAAACAACGCTTTGTACTTAACGAACGTTAACCATCATAAATGTAATCATTATTATTTGACGTACGTATGTTACGTTAACCAACCGTTTGAAACAACCGGCCCTTAGTCAGAAAGTTGAAGCTGTGTATGTGTGTTGTGTGTGTGTAAAACTCTCTGCCAGCGTCTGTGTTCCCTTCCACATATAACTCGTCAGCCGTTAAAGCAGGAGTGAACGGGCATCTTCTGGGCACGCTCGTTCCATCATAGACCTCATACATCGCTATTATTTGACGTACGTATGTTACGTTAACCAACCGTTTGAAACAACCGGCCCTTAGTCAGAAAGTTGAAGCTGTGTATGTGTGTTGTGTGTGTGTGTGAAACTCTCTGCCAGCGTCTGTGTTCCCTTCCACATATAACCCGTCTGCCGTTAAAGCAGGAGTGAACAGGCATCTTCTGGGCACGCTCGTTCCATCATAGACCTCATACATCGCTTTTCATCAGTCGAGATCGAGGGCAAGAGCAAGCCCAATCAGTAATAAAAAATAATAATATAGGGTTCATATTGCCTTAATTAGAAATAACAATTATTATTTTCATCATCTGTCCAGCCTTTTCTTAACTATGTTGGGGTCAGCTTCCAGTCTAACCGAATGTGGCTGAATACCAGGCATAAAGGCAGTGCTTTACATGGAGCGACTGCCTCTCTGACCTCCACAACCCAGTTGAGTACTGCGTAACACGATACTTCTTTGTAAGACTGGTTGTCAGACATTCGGGGTTCTGACCACCCGTAACAGATCAAACCGTTAAAGATCCACGAATGACAGCCGGGACCAAAGGCTTAGCGTGATTTCCGAGGTACGGAGGGGCCTCGGTATATGGATGGTCACCGATCCATGGAACAACCTCGTCAAGTTTTGCTTGAAGATGATTGACCCGTGCGTCGGTTTAGCCCTTCACGATAATGAGTATTTTATAGGTAGATATACAAAATATTATTTAATGTTGTAATTCGTAAAACAATAAATCAATCAGATTTGAACGTTGACTGATCCATTAAATATAGAGTATAGACTAGTGGTGGGTCGTTGTCGAATTTTTGACGGACGAAACACAACCGTATTCCCGACGACGAATACGGTTGCAAAAAACGGTCGTCGTTGCAACTGGTTTGAAGACGGACGACGGACGACGAAATTTATCCAACATGAAATAGAATTACGTTTTCGTGGAGTGAAATAGTTGCAGTTTCTTACAACTATCAACGGGTTTGATCGTCGCATCACGAACGATAGCATTGACAACTGGTAGGTAAGGTAAGGTAATACATTATCGACTGTATTTCATTGACATAAAGTTCTATTGTAAGGACTGTTTTGTAAACGAACGCGGAACGACGACGCGACGGACGAGACAGTTGACTCATTGCCTTCTCGACTGTATTTTCATAGACATAAAATAAAAAATCGCACTCAATACTGGTTTGAGCAAAGAAGACTGTTTGAACCCAGGACGTAAAACGGTTTCGACGTTGCAGAATTCAAAACGGTCTTTGAAAACGGTTCGTCGTCGCAACGCCCACTCCTAGTATAGACTAAATAAGTTGACCAAGACGAAGGTGTAGCTAAATTCATGAAAAATTATGTTTAATACCTACAGATTATAATCTAAAATAAATCTCTTACTGCCGTAAAATACTTTAGGAATACATAAACAATCTGGTGTTAACGCTAATTTTTGCAGTTGTTACGGTTTTAGATGAAATATTTAAGTGAAAGGCAGCTTGTGGAGACGTTGCTGTGGCTACAATGTTCTAACTCTCCACAAACAAGTTTTTACCACTGATAAATTGTTTCTACGGTCTAAAAACCCACGTCAAAGTCAAAATTAAGTCCCTTACAACAGTTTGTTTTAATTAAAATGACGAAAACATAAATGAATTGCATAATTAAGGTAGTTTATTTCGGCTCGAGAGAAGCCTGACTGGATAATTGGTGAAGGAGACCGACTTCTTACGGGGTCCGTGTTGTCCTGAGGGTAGTCATTCGACATTGTTTAAAAGAAAATCAATATTAAATACAAATAATTTAATAACAAACGTAACTTTACAACTAATAAAAATGAATTTATTTCTAAATTAATTAAATAATCAAATTAACTTACTTACAAACAAAAATCAAATCATTTAATACAAATTAATTCTTAATCTAGATTTAATACATTTTAAAAGAATATTTACACTATAATAATAAAATAGTAACAATAAAGATAACTAATAATATTTCAAGTCAGGCGTGATCCGTGTCACAATTAGAGTTATGGACGGGGCACTCGCTAGAATCGGAATGACCGTATCTTTTTTTTTTTTTTTTTTTTTTTGTGTATTGCATCTCGGAGGTATAACCACTGGGGGTTCCTGCTCCTTAACCGGGCTTTCCTGTGGTGCCGCAAGCTCCTAACGAAGTTTACGCCTCCAGCCAGGGGAGTTTTTACTAAAATCTACTTAAGCTAGACGAGTGCTCGCTAAGGGCACCCCAGGTGGGGCTCGAACCTCGGCTTAGGGCAGTGTCGGAGGGAGGCAGTGTCGGAGGGATTGTTGACCGTATCACTCGGCGCTCCGTCTTATAAAGGCCGACCCCTTCCACAACTCGCCTGATTGGTTGAGTGGTACGATGATGTCACAGAGCGTTCCGTTTCGTTTTACGTCCTAATAATTTGCTCACGCCGACATTTATGTTTTAAAAATGATAATTGAAGTATCGTGTCTGTTGTGTAAAGCTCAGAAGTCTCTATAATGGGGAAAAGTTTTTAATGAACAAACAGTTAGAAATATAAGTTCGTTAATATCGGTGTGGGCAAATATTAGAACTTCGAAAAGGAGTGAGCTTCTGTCTACATAAATATGAAAATGTGATAACTAAGTTACTAGCTGAAACCAAAAGAGTTCATTATAATACTAGCTTTTTCCCGCGGCTCCGCCCGCGTGGATGTCGGTTATCGCGTAAAAAAGTAGCCTATGTCCTTCTTCATATCCCAGGCTATATCTCTGCCAAATTTCATGACGATCGGTTCAGCGGTTTAAGCGTGAAAACGTAACATACAGACAGACAGACAGACAGACAGAGTTACTTTCACATTTATAATATTAGTAAGGATAAGGATAATAAATAGTCCTACACCAACCGGGGGTTGTCCTTGGGTGCACCTGCATAGTGCATACAGGGATAATCGTCGGTTGGTGCCTCATTCCATTTAAAATTGTCTAAGGGGCCTCTGCGAGTTGGCTTCGGCCCCTCGTACGCCTTCCAAAGGTCCGGGACCCCAGGGTCCCGAGATATATAAATGTATATAAAATAATAATAATAAATAATAAAAAAGCTTCGTTCATTCCACACAATTAAATAAAAACAAAAATTATACTAAATATAAGGAACAAAAATAATATTATTTGATTTAAAATTACTTAAAATTATTGTATTCAATTTAAATCATGCTCACAAATAAATACATTGATTAATTTCGATTAATATAAATAACTATGATTAAAATAAGACAACATTAGTGTGTGGACCCATTTCGGGTAAAAGCCTCCTCCAAAGAATTCCACTTTTCTCTATCTGACGCGGTGACTAGCCAGTCTGGTCCCACGTTCGCAATATTACCATTATTATTTATTATTTATTTGCCATTATTATATACTAATAGTAAATTCGAAGACATGTGACATTCGGCAACCCGCATTGGGCCTGCGTGGCGGATTATGGCCCAATCTCTCTCACAGAGACGTGTACTGTGTCCCATCAGTGGGAACATTATTATATAAATCTAAACTAATATTATAAAGCTGAAGAGTTTGTTTGTTTGTTTGAACGGGCTAATCTCAGGAACTACTGGTTGGAATTGAAAAAATATTTTTACTGTTGAATAGCCCATTTATCGAGGAAGTCTATAGGCTATATATCTACGCTACGATCCTTAGAAGCCAAGCGAAAAGAACGGAAGTCAGAAAGAACGCTAAGCGATAACGAAGTTTTAGCGGAGGGGAGCGACGGGATGCGAATGCGACGCGATGGGTGGGCCGAAATTTCACGCGGACGAAGTCGCGGGCAGAAGCTAGTAGTAAATATTTAGATAGACTTGTATACTTTATACTTGTATGATTTTGTCGCTTTAGATAAAATAAAATATTAAAAAATTATTTTGCGTTAGCCCTGCTTTTTAACTGACTTCAAAAAAGGAGGAAGTTCCATGTTCGACTGTATAATTATATATTGTTTTTAATGTATGTTCACCGATTTCTCCATCAATTGTGGACCGATTTAGAAAATTCTTTTTTTGTTTGAAAGGGTATGCTTTCGAGGTGCTTCCATTGTCACCAATTCAGACTCTGATATGGGGATCCCATAGAAATCGAGGGAAATCTTAAATTTTTATAGTAATTTCACCGTTTTCTCCGTCAATTGTGTACCTATTTTGAAAATTCTTCTTTTCTTTGATAGAAGAAACTTGCGCGTTGCTCTGATGTAAATTTTATAAACTTTGAATGGGCAGTTTTTAAGTTAACTTCGATAGTACGTATTTATTCCACTTTGTCTATCTTGATGATTTTATAATACTTCCTGTCACTGTTGTTTACATAGTAAGTAGTGGAAGATGAATTGGTGTGGGGTAGGTACAATAACTAAAAAGTGAAAAATAAAAACTTTTTCACAAAAAAAAGAAAACCGACTTCAAAAAAAAAAAAAAATACACTGCAAAGTGAAAAACAACTTTAATTTCGGAAGTCGGTGTCTTTTGATGTGTATTTTAGTTTTTTGCCACCGACTTCCGAAATTTAAGTTGTTGTTTAAGTAGCTGGTTTTTTTTAAGTCGGTTTACTTTTTTTTTGGGAAAAAGTTTTTCTACAAAGCATTATTCCTAAGGAATGATAATTATAACTATCTAATTTATTATTTTGTAGTCCCTATAATGCTTGTCGTATTTAACGTTCATCGTAGTTTTATACAATTTAGATTGAGTGAAAATCGCAGAGGGAAGTATTTTGCCAACTTCAGGGACGGACAGCACGCCAGAATGCCAAATAAAATCAGGATAAGAATCGATCGTGGGTAAGAGTTAAAGGTAATTCTTATATATATTTTCTCAACTAAGAGTTTGTTTTAAAATAGAATAACAATAGTATAATAATAATAGTAGTAATTATTATTACTCAAAATAAATTAATAAATGGGTAGTAATAAAAGCACCGAAAAAAAAAATTTTGCATACTCAAAATATGACTGCTTTAAATATTAACTCTCCGACAAGCGAATACAAATAAAGAAACAACCGAATAAAATACTGAAAATTCCGAAAAATTAATACAGTATTTGCTGACGTAATATTTTTCCACCAGCTTAGCTGGTTGGTTGTTAGTTGCTAATTGCTAGTTGGTCACAGTTCTAACCTAACCTAACCTATTTCACCCAGTTCAAAATGACGTATCATACCTACAATCTGCCGCAGAAACGTGAGCCGAGCTAGTGAAGCGAGCGGTGAACATATGTTTCCGGAAACTTGGTATTTTTTTCGGAAGTTTAGTATTTTTACACAGCTTAGTTAGTATTACAGTCAACCACAGATCGCCGGAAGTTAAATTGTTCTTCGGAAGCTTTATTATTATCCTTAATAAATAAATTATTATTATTATTTTTATTTTTATTGTGTTGTAGTAGCAATTTGGTGTTCGCTTCACTTTACTTATACCCAAAGTCTCTAATTCAGATAATTTATGTAAACAAAGTAATGTGTGTAATGTGTGTCAAGAAATGTCACTGTCAAAATGACAGGATAGTGGTACAAAACATTTTATATATATTTTTTTTTTGTAAATAATCATCTATGAAATTAAAGTGAATTAATTTTAAAAACTATGCAAACAAAATACCGTTTCCAAACAATGTTTTATGTAGTGTGTCGGTCTATGATCGTCATAATCAGCTCTTTTATGTCCACTGCTAGACGTAGCCCGTAGGCCTCCCACAATCGATTTCCACTCGAAACAGTTTACAGCCGTTTTCATCCAAAATGTGGCTAGATATGCTACATACAATATGAATCTATGAATGAGAGTTGTAATATTAGTGTTGTTGAAGATGTAAAAAATGTAAAAATGTTTGGATCTCCTGTATTTACCAGTATCATAAAATATTTTATACTAGAAAATCTCCTTTTTTTAATAACTTTGTTTAAAACCGAAAATTTATAGAAATAATTACGGTATGATTATTTTTTAATTATTATTTCTTAAATTCAGTACTTAAAAGAAAATGGAACCTTTTTTTTCGCCATTTTATGTGAATTACCATTACAAAGATATTTTTTTGATATGTTCCCCTTTGTTTACATAAATGATCTGAATTTGAGACTTTGGGTATAGTTTATTTTACTTTCCTGTCTCCAAAAACAAGATATTTCGTATCCCACGTTTTATTTATATTTCCCATCCGCAACACGGTCTGATAACGACTGGATATAAATATTATTATAATTATGAATTGTTTGTTGGACATCCTCCCTGAGGCAATGAGAACGTATTAGACGCGTGTCGTCCTTCGCGGCAAATTATATTGTTATATAAAAAAATATAGGCCGGTAGGGACATTTATATCTGTAAGGTGAAAGGAAATGCTTGGGGCGATGTCATGTATTAACTTTTTCCTTTAGTGCTGTTGGCCTAGCACGAACGAGCGCAATAACAGTAACAAAAAAACGAACAATGTTGAAATTGAATAACCGTGTTGCACATATTTTTTTATTTAACAGTCTATGTACAGGTACACACATATAAATTGACAAAAATCAAAATCAAAATCAAAATATTTTATTTCACATAAACCTACATGGGCACTTATGAAACGTCAGAGGCTAGGTGCACGGTTCGAGTTAGTCGTTTCCTATGGAGAAGAGCCGGCAAGAAACTCCACGGTTACTCTTTTAAAAATAATTGGCTTTACAATATTATTAAATAACAGTGATCATAGGTATGGGAGGACAGTGTAGGCCTTTCAACAATTACCAGGTACTTAACAAAATAGAAAACCGCCAACAAATCTACACTCTACTAGGCCTACAACGTTCTCACATTCACAAAATATAAAATAATCTAAGTATATAAAATATTAATGACATGATTGCAATTACAACTACAGTAACATATCTGAATAAATATCATGTCCACAAAAGCCACTAATAAAGAATTGGAATTCGATTTGTAGGTAAATAATGTCAAATAATGAAAAGATTATGTCAAGGAAGTATGTAAAATAAAAAAAATAAAAAAATTCTAAATAAACATCGTTACTTGGGAGCAGAATGACAAGACAAGAACAAGGATGACTGGATGAGGGGACAAGAATGACTACTTAGTTTTAAGAATTTATTCTTAACTATGAAACTTACTTCGAAACTCACCTATTAAACGATTTAAAAGCTGTATTAAAAACCAATTAAAAAAGGAGTTTTATGAAATTTCTGATTATTTAGAAGACAAAAAAGCTTGGGATTGTGCTTCTCGCTCTGCAAAGCCTTGTGATAAAACCGTAAAACTTGACATTTTAATCATTAATACCATTTTATATATGTACAGACGCCAGCAGGTTAAGCTACCCGAAACTGTCAAATTTTCGCAATCAACCTTGAACCTTATACTGTAGTGATTAAGTTGAAAATCTATTAAAGAATTTTGACAGATTGTAGTAGCTTGATGTGCTGGCGTCTGTACGTATTGAAATTTTTAAATATAATATACAAAAAAAAATGACATTAATGTTTACTTTGAAAAGTATTACTTATACTTATTACTTTAATTATTGTGAATGTGAGCACGATGTGGGTCATTTGTTTCTTTTTAGTTTTTTTTTTCTTACTCAGTTTTAATGAAGGTCTGGCATGTTGAGTACTTTATGAGGCCTACCCAAATGTCCTTTCTTTGGTATTGTTTGTCGAGTTGTTGAGCTCCTTAAATCCTTAGTTGAGTTACACGATTACCTACTGACAAATACTTGCACTGCCTGGACAGGTCAACTCAAATTTGTCTAGTTCTTTCTTCAAAAGACCATTTCAGACACGGATCTACGTGGTCCTCACATGATCTGACCAAGATTATGTCTGGACATTAAAAGAGACTTTGACCCCTGAGTTTGTTTCGCCATATCTTCTGAGGGATAGTCAGATAGGGTTATGTCTACTCCAACTATACACCGTGGCATTTTAGTCGTCTTACAAAGACCGCCCACTTCATGTATCCAATGACGTATTTATTTATTTATATATATTTACAATCATTGATGTAAAAGATTTTTTTTTTGAACATTTGATAATTTTATTTTTTTATTAATTATGACGCATGACACAGTTTAAAACACCCTGTTACGAGTGCAGTCCGAGCCTTGTGTAACAAGAGCGCCGCGGAATGGAGCGGCGACATCTTTATCAGAGTTCATTCACCCTAACGCAAAAATGTGTTTCTTACTGTTGCAACTTAAACTTAATCTAAATCCATTCCGCGACGCCCTTGTATCACAAGGCTCGGACTGCACTCGTAACAGGGTGTTTTAAACTATGTCATGCGTCATAAATAATAAAAATAAAAAATTCTCATGATCAAAAAAAAAATTTTTTTTATTTACATGAATTATTAGTAGGTAGTCATTGGATACACGAAGTGGGCTGTCTTTGTAAGACGACTAAAATGCCACGGTGTATATATATATATATATTTTTTTATATATCACGTATAAAAGTGATTCCGATATCCTACACATTGACTGCCACCGCGGTCACCGGTGACCGCTAACAATAGTTTTTCTATTGTGTCTGTTGTCTGGCAGTCAAAGCCTTAAAGAATAAACGATTTCATTTAATTTAATTATGGGTGATACTAATTGTGCTCGTCGCAAAAATATATACCAAAAAGCTAAAGGATAGTTGTATCCGTTCTTTACGTTATGTTTACGTCGCGCGTTTGTGTTAGGGCCACCGGTCTATACGGGTGATGTAAACAGTTTTCGTTGCTGGTGGCAATTTCTTTGCGGTCGGCGCAGACTAGATTCCCACAGTCGCGATTCTATTCATTTCACATCACGCGGACGGCTAAAAATAGGACACACTTAAACCTTCTTTTTTAAGATTTTCAGAACACCATTTTGTTTGCCAACTGTGATTATCGCGAAATAAGTATCTCAGTGTTTGTAATAAAGGCTTTTCGTACATTAAGTGAGTATTCAGGGCAGTGTTAAATATTTAACAATCGGAAGACTGTTAAGCTTAAGAGTTTAGAGCCTTCTCCAAATTGTTTATCAAGGTTGCGTAAACAGCCTCCAAAACAATTTAATCCATTGATTACCAATAATGTTTTAATTGCTATAAAATAAAAACACTTTTTCATGTGCTTCTTGATAACAATAACAATCCATTCATGTAATGCGCATTCTCTTATGGCAATACCTCCCAAAGACTCCACGAGACAGGCTCGACCTAGTATGGAGTTCATAAGTAAAGTACTTCCTTTGTGTCTTATAAAAAAAAATAACTAGCTTTTGATGTAGATTATAGATAAGGAAATGTAAAGCACTGTTTTTCGCACATAAACATATTATTATTACTATTATAATGAAATCTATCTGCTAATTACAGAGAGTGTTCCATTGATATAAATGGAATTAATAATAATCGGCTTTCCCTTTCTAATTAATTAATGGGATCAACGCGAACATTACTTCATAATAAGACACCGGATGTGCACCATTGATGAAGGTTTGACAAGAGATTAGATTTGAAAGGACTTTTAATACTCAATATTCAATATCTTTATTGCTTTACCATAATGTGTACTTAGGTGGTAACTATGTAATTTAGATCATTATGGATTCTGTAGAGCACAACAAAAGGGTAGGAGAGAGGAAGCCCTACCTTTCATTGATTATAGAAGAATATTGTAACCATTTGAGTTGATACTGAATGGTATCGCAAAATGGTAACGTGGATAATGATTTTCTATTATTGAAAATAATAAAGAGAACCTTTTTCCTGCAGGTGTTTGAGATATGAACGAACCAATGACACTATCAAGTCACCAGGGGAGGTGTGACCTCAACGTGGCGGACGTGACGCAATCTCGCACTCCTCCCGACAAACGTTTGGGATCTGAGTCAAACAAACGGTATTCAGTTACTTCCCTCCGCCGAGCGTTGTTTGATGTATCGATTGAGCTATTTGTCCCTTCAAGATATCAGCTTTTGATAAACATTTATATTCAAATAACTCATGCAAATAAATAGCTATATCGTAGACCAATGTTTGTGTCACATCGTAATGTTAAAGTGGTCGTACACCATTTACAATTACTAGAAATAACTTTATCGCGGTCATGACTGCAGTATAGTATACGTTTGCGAATCTGTGGCTAATTTTACTGAATCGGTTCGGTCAATGCGCCGACGATTCAGGGAGCGAAACAGAAATAACAGGCAGTTAATTGAAACGGGCGCCAATTCAACCCGATATAATGTGCAATCAAACTACTTCAATAAGACGATGTGCATCACATACTTATGATCGTTATATTACGAAATAATGTATTACCTACGAGCTCGTACAATTATTCATTTGTAATTCGCACATGTGTAAGCTGTTCGACAATCTGTTGATGTTGAATGAACACAATACATCACGAATGTTTATCCCGAATCAACAAATCGCTGTAATAATGAACCCGTATCTGAAATATACTGTGTTCGATTTAAGCTCTATTCTATGCCGAAATTGCAAGTCAAGTTGACCTTGTATGAAATAAATTGAGTTTGTTCAACTCTAATACAAATATTATTACATTTTTCTTGTAGGTAGGTAGGCTTTGAACGTGTCTTCTGGCGGAGTTAATCCCCTGCATTCATCAGAATTCCTATAAAGGCGCACAGGGAGTGAGATTATGGCTGGCCGATGAATAGCAGCTGATCCGCGGTCCTGTTTCATGCCTCCTTTTACCTCCTTTCATAGCTTTTTTTTTTCTCTTTCAGCTTTAAGACTATAAAAGGATCCGATCGTTAATTAAGGCGACTGTAACCGACTTTTAATGATTTTATACTGAGATCATGTCTAAACGAGTAGTGTTATTGATGTGGAAAATATATTTACAAAATATTTAGAAAATATTTTTTTTAATAACTTAATATATGAATATTTTAGATTATCTTTATATTACATAGTGAAATTAATTTGTAAAGTTATGTCTAACGCGGATAAAAAACTGAGAATCATGCAAAATCTATCAAACGTATTTTTCTGAAACCTTCACCTTTTAAAAATAAATTTATTATTGATCTTTTAGTACACGTGTTTTATTAAAATACCTTTTGTTTTACGCATAATAAATTAATAATGCGTCTTATTTGGGTACACCGCTCCTGGATAGGCGATTCCTATTACTGGCTGGACGTACGACGCGTTGCGTGAGCTCAGTACAGAACACGCAAGCTAATCACTCAAGATCACTGGCAGATATCTGCGTCTTAAAACACCGTTTCTTTCTTCATATTTATAAAAAGTTAGTTTAAAAAAAGGTTCAGTGCTTATGTCTCAGTGAGTTTTCTAACAATAAACAAGATTCCTAAATCTCATTATCCTTACCTTAGAAGATATGTAGAGTTAGATATTAAATTACATTATTTTTGTGCAGTTCATCTCATCACTTTTATACTGAAATGAGAAAAGCAGACTAGCTTCGTATTAAAGTGACTCATTAAATTAACTTGACAAAAGGTTAATAATAAAGTTATTTCAGTGGTTTCTTAAGTTAACAAGATGAGAAAATCTTTTGTATAATCAGCAGATGCGTAGTCATCATATTCCAAAGTAAGATACATAAGTAGGTACTTAATTAGAATTGAACGTAGCACTAGAAGGATTCTCTTCATAAATTGGGCTTGTCTTTTTAATCTCTCAATTTGCTCGTTTATCTCTACTGTTGTTGTTTTCGTATTTACTTAGTTAATGTTGTTATACTAAATGGGACTCAAAGAAGCTTATCCCAGAGAAAAATAATGCGAATATCTTGGAGCTTGTATTTTCATTTTATTTTTCATGTACTCTATAAATATTTACATCCCTAATTATTGGAAAATAACTACGAATGCCATACTAATTAGTTTCTGAATAGCTGTTAAAAATAATAGGCTTGCATGGCGAATGATGCAATGTATTGCCTAATTAATGAGAAACACTGAAGTGAGGTCAGGTTTGTTAGTAGGTACATAGGGTTATGATAATAATTAGCGTTGTGGGCTGCAATATTGTCTCTAAGTTTTGTGTATTTTCCTGTTTCTGTATTTATATTGTAGCTGTTTGTTGTTCCTCTTGAATAAAAATATAATAAAATAAAACAGTATTATGTATTTATTGTATATGTAAATGGTACGCCACTGACTACCTGGAGTATTACTCGTATCTCTCCATATTACAAGAAACAGATGAACAAGACAACAACTAACAGATGGATTACAAATAGAACTTTTAATCCATCCAAAGGTTGTCTGTAAAATGTCGCTCTCAGCGATAAGACCGCTCATTGTGTCACCTTGTGGAACTTCTTTTTTTTTAAATACTTTTCCCCACAATAGGAATTTCTCCTGTATTGTGGTTGCGTTTATAAACATTTAAACTCACATACACAAACAGCACGAATCCGTTCCGAACGTTCGAATCCGGAACGAGGTGATCCGGCAGAGAACCAAAGTTGTCGACATAGCTCACAGAATAAGCGAGCTGAAGTGGCAATGGGCTGGCCATATTAGCCGTAGAACCGATGACCGTTGGGGTAGACGTGTTCTTGAGTGGAGACCGCGAATCGGCAAACGTAAGGTAGGACATTGTCAGGCTAGGTGGAGCGACGATCTTCGCAGAGTTGCTGGTAGCAGCTGAATGAGAGTTGCCGAGAATCGAGCTGAATGGCGTGCAATTGGAGAGGCCTATGTCCAGCAGTTGACTGCTATAGGCTGATGATGATGATGATGATGACACAAACAGCTAGAACAGCTACTTGTAGGTCATACAAATCTTTGTTCCATGCGGGAATCGAACCCGCCATACGCAGCGCAGCAGTCAATTGTTTAACCACTGCGGCAACCGCGCCGTCAATTTCAATTTCTACATTCAAATCTTTAATTTTTTTGGTGTACACTACTAATAAAGAGTATTCTTATCTATCTAAAACAAAATGTTTCAAATGTCATGATCGGTAAAAAAAAAAAAAAAAAAGATAGCCTTTTGCAATGCGGCGTATTAATCCCTGCCAAGTAAAACCTTATTTTTGCTTGAGCGTAAATCCCTACTAAAAGATTAGATACCTAAGTAAAATGTATCTACTAAAAAAGCATTGTACAAGAGTACTCATTCAATGTTTCAGTAATCATTACATAAAGGCGACCCATTCATCCCTTTACGAAGGACTTCTGTTTCCACTCCAAGTAACATGAAAAGATAATATTCACGTTCATACAAAATGAAAAAACTTCTTTGGTTGTACACTGTACTAATACATGTACTATATATAGCTTTAATTTATAAGACAGTCCCCCAAAACGCCCACCCTTCACCACTTCCTAGTGCTTTAGCTGGGAAGAAGACGTACAGCTGTCTGTTCAGATAGAAAAACTTGATTCTATACAATATTTGGTATCCAAAGTAATTAACATTATGAGAGACAGAACAGTGTTTTTATTTGCTCTATGTCAGCTAACACACGCCAATGGTTTTGTGGGGCTAAGTTTATAAGCAGCTCTATAAGAGACGAAAGCATCCCACGTTGTTTGCAGCGCAAAGTCACTGCTTGCGGTAGCGTCGGGAGTCGGGTTGCTTTCTTCCCTCAAATATGGCGAGGGGGGTAATGGCTGATCTCTGCGTTACGCTCGTGAACGGGTGCTGCTTGTGGTGACTGGTCATGTTGCTGTCCATGGTTTCATTATTGTTATTAGTAATTTAGTGTTTATTTATTTTAGAGACTTTTATTTAGGTTTTAAGTTTAGTTTACTTTTAGTTTTTTTAAAGGGATTTTGCGTGAGTAGTTTACATTGTATTATCTGGTTTAATTTTTTTAAGTAATAGTTACCATGTTAAATAAATAAATAAAATAATTAAACCAGAAAATACAATGTAAACTACTCACGCAAAATCCTTTAAAAAAAATTAAAAGTAAACAAAACTTAAAACTTAAATAAAAGTCTCTAATATAAATAAACAGTAAATTACTAACAACAATAATTAAACCATGGACAGCAAAACGACCAGTCACCACAAGCAGCACCCATTCACGAGCATAACGCAGAGATCAGCCATTACCCCCTCGTCATATTTGAGGGGAGGAAGCAACCCGACTCCCGACGCTACCGCAAGCAGTGACTTTGCGCTGCATACAACGTGGGTCGCTTTCGTCTCTAATAGAGCAACGATCTGATGAAGTGAAAGAGTTCGAGGACATACCTACGACATCATACTTTATTGACAACATTCATCTGTAGGTAAATTTCTCATCTATTTGAATGGTCTAAAATTTGAAGCATCTTTTATTTCACTCTGCTCAATTTCGATGTAAACATATGTTCGAGCCAATTAAACTGCAAAAAGTGATAAAATGTGATTAATTAAAGAGTTTTGTATGCTGAATAAATAGCACTATTAGATGACTGGTACTTGAAATGTTAATTTAGTCAATATGATTCAGATTCCAGACAATCACTGGTGTATTCTGTTCCTAATACCATCTGATCTCGACTGATTATAGGTACAGGATAAAAGAGTGAATTTGTGAGTGAATTACAAATAATGCAACGATTTTTTTTTCTCAGAATTAAAGAGACGTGAATCTAAAAGAAGCCACTTAAATTATGTTTAAAAGACTAATACTTTTTAAGAAAAACATCAGTAAATGATGAATTATCAGTTTCTGTGTTTTGTCCACAATCACTTTCATACACAGCATTTACCTCTCAGGAAGATAATCTCCAACAAATATAGGAAAAAGTATTTAGATTGCGTTAAGTAATAACTGACCTACAAGAAGCTAATTATTTTTGAATGTTTAGACTCATAGTTAATGAGTACATGTCAACGGTAGTTTTGTCCGAGCGAAATTACTAATTTCTATGGTCATTTTGTTTCGCCGTCCTGAGCTTCCACCAATGAGTTTAAACGAACAATTAATCCCTGCCCGGCAAGAAACAATCGTGCACCATGTTATAAAATCTGAAAATGAAAATGTCCATGGAAATTAGGTAAAATATCGAGTTGTTGAAATTGACTCAAAACATTACACTGATTTTCGAATACAAACAACCTCTATTATTACACTAACAGTACTCAACGAGATACTTCAGTAAATGGAGAACCACCTCAGTATAAGAGTATTAGCTTATTTGCTTCATTAACAGCAGGTAGCTAATTTGCGGGACGCGTTGAAATCTCAGACGGAGCAATTTCCCATCGCTTTCATCAGACGCTGCCGCTTCATGCCAGACATTCCGATAATTGTTGTGTTCTTTACACACAGGTAAAATCAATACCATTACACCTTACTGTACGTATGTAGGTACCTCTATAAACAAACCTATCGTGTAGGAGTGCACTGTGGAGCAAATGTTTGGATAGAGTGGTTACGTAATTCGAGACTATTGGCAAGAGTTGCTCCTCAAACTGGGTATATTTACATATTATGTGGAGATATTGATTTATTGGGAGCTGATGTCTCAACTCTCAGAGTTCAGAGGCCCTAGTGTGAGTTTTTTTTTAACCATCTCGATTTTACGCGTCGAGCGCGTTCGGCGTTCCGATTGGCCTCCGATTAGCCCTTCACCAATCGGAGTGCTGAACGCGCTCGATGCGTAAATTCGAGATGGTTAAAATAAACTCACACTAGGGCATCTGGTACTTTATTAGATCTATGTTTAATAATACATCCCTGGCTGACACAAATGTCTCTTAATTTAGTTGTTTGTTTCCATAATTGTTTTGTACATGTTTTGTTTTTTCACCTCAAAATATTTATTTATTTGATAATTTAACTTTGCGTTTTCACAATATTCGGCTTTAAAGTTTTCTCCCAGAGTTTTCAAATCCGGGATGAAAAATAAAAGTAAAAAAATTGGCTTCTTAAAGATAATCCTTTTCCATTGGATTTCCGACTTAAAATAAGAGATTTTAGATTTTATTAAAACAACGCCGGAACAAGTTAAAGTTGATAACTGAAACGGTTAGCTAAAGATAAATCTTTAGAAGCATAAGATTCATTCCGTACTTTTACGGTTTTTCTGTCAATTTTTTTTTTAAGTATTTGAAGACCAATATTAAGGATTACCCTGAAAATATAAAAAGTCTTCTTATTTTCTTACTTTCGACAATTATTATTATTATTTTTAAATCTTTACATATCTCGGGACCTTGGGGTCCCGGACCTTTGGAAGGCGTACGAGGGGCCGAAGCCAACTCGCAGAGGCCCGTTAGACGCTTTTTAATTAAATGAGGCACCAACCGACGATTATCCCTGTACGCACTATGCAAGTGCACCCAAGAACAACCCGCGGTTGGTGTAGGACTATTGCAAGATATGGAAACAAAGATATTGGACTATGGGTTTGGGTGGTTAAAATGGACTGGTTACCTAAAACTGTGGAAGGACTATGGCCCCTGCCTGATCAATGTTTTTTTACATACGGATAAAATGGCAGGGGGTGACTTGCACACTCAATAATGGGCCCCCGAAAACGGTCGCTAGCACATAGTGACGTAGCGACAAGGGGGCAACATGTCCTGAGGTGCTCGAGGAGTGGAGAGGTATTCCACGGCTCTCAGAACAATCCCAGAGCCCGGAAGATGGTCAAGATCCCTACAAGCACTTACTGGAATACTTCCTTCCTCCGAGCACGTTTGCTCTTGCGAATATTATTATTGCATCCAGGTTTACGAGTTCTCGTATGTTTCTGTAGGTATAAATTATATTATATGTCCACACTACAGTTCTAATCAGAACTTAGAACATTATGAACTTAAAGTGCGTTTGTCAGCTAGGAGCAATGTGCAGTAACTTGTTATATTAGTACCTACATCTTGGAGTAACTAATATAACGGTACTGTAGTTCAAAGTTCGGACTATAACATTGATTGTGTCGTGCCAGTCAACTGAAAGTTACGGCAAGTATGTTTAACTATTGTTTCTGCAGGTTTGGAATACCGTAACTATTATGTACTCCGATGGACGTGCCTACGATGAAAAGCTAGCATGTCTGTGGAGCTAGGTAACCTAGGCTTCTAGATATTGTAGAGACTGTAGACCGTGGATTATGGTCCGTGTAATGCTGGGGCTACATTAGCGCGCGAATATTCATATCGCGGTGCCGCAATAAAACATCGTGTACGGATACGCGATGTTCTTGTCTACATTTAAGCAGTCAACTTGTTTGCCTGTTGTGCGTCCAACGTAGGTCAAAGTCTGGACTTCAACTGAAGTGGCGAAGTGTAGCCACGCAAGCGAATATTGTCGTGAAAAAATCCTTTGATGCGCGCCAGTTGACCGACAATGCCGCGGTAAGTATTCGTCATCGCCCGAATACTACGCGATACGACGTGCTGCTCGGCCACACTAGTCGCGATAGCGCGAATATTCGCCGTACCTAGTAAAGCTAGGGTGTGTTGTTTGTTGTTCAATGTTAGACATGTATTCTGTTGTATGAAAAATGCTATACTAAACCAAAAAAATAATTGCTGCATGAAATAATTCAGGTTTCGACAAAAAATGTGATATGTACTTTAGTAATAAAAATACCAGCCTATGTTTGTTCTACAGCGAATCCTTTTCTCATGCTATGGCCAACATTGTCGCGCAAAGATTCGTGTCTCGTTGTTGTGATAAATCTTTGTGTTCGATTAAATGATAAATGATTTTATTTCTGTAAGTAGGTTTTTACAAACACTTTTACACGTCAATCATATTTTAAAACTAGATGAGGTCGGCATTTCGTATCTGACTACTCTGAGAAGAAAGACCGAAACAAACTCAGAGGTCACAGTCTCTTTTAAAGTCCAGACATAATCTTGGTCAAATCATGTGAAGACCATGTAGACTGGTGTCTGAAATGGTCTTTTGAAGAAAGAACCACACAGATTGAGTGGACCTGTCCATTCAGTGCACGCATTTGTCAGTAATCGTGCAGCTCAACTCAGAACATAAGGAGCTCAACAATTCGACGAACAATACCAAAGAAAGGACATTTGGGCAGGCCGCATAAATTACTCAAACTGCCATACCATTATACGACGAACTATATTGGCCACAATGTTAAAAAGCTTCGGAGTTTCGCATTCGAGTTCGCTTGAATGATTCGCGATGTGACGAATTGTTTCTCAAGACGTGTCACGACAACGCAAATCTCCGCTTTAGCACTGAAAACCGAACTATAATAGCGCATGCAAGCTAAATCTGTTTCTCTAATTGAAGGTCTTTTTGGAGGAATTTTTGGTTGGTGGTAGGGCTTGTTCTAAGTCCGCCTGGCTAGCTACCACCATCTTATCTAAGTCTGTCGCCAAACAACAATAGTAACAACATGTGTTGTGTTTCGGCAGTTAGAGGTAAGATAGCCAGTTCCTCTGTGGTTGAGGATTCCGGGTGAAGCTCGCTTCCATCTTCGACCTTATCATCACTTACCATCAGGTGAGATGAAGGCCAAGAGCTTCCCCGTTGTGTGTAAAAAAAAAAAAAAAAAGTCTCCCTAGTTTTAAAACTAAAAACAGAAAACAGAGCAATATTTTCGTACTTCCGTTGTAGACAGCCTTGAGTTTTTATATAAAATATGTCTGATGCAGTGTTTATGAATTTATAGATTAATTTCCGGAGTTGCGCTAAACGTGGCTGCGTTTAAATTCGTTATGCCACATTAGTGTGGCGTCGAGAATGAAAATGGTAATTAGATTATTACGTAGTTCGCGCTCACGTCGGCTTCGTAAGATAACGTAGATTTAGATGCAGGCAGCGTCTGCATGTGTTATAATAATTATGTATATTGTTGTGCTGGAACTGTCGGCTGTCCGAGTTGAATTAGGGATGTTATATGTTTATACACGCCATGCCTCCATTCTCTAAGGGGTAAGTCGAAGTAAACTTACTATTATATTCCAGTAAATAGTACAGTAGTCATTTAGTCAATTACGGAGTTTATTCTGGTAACAAAACACTTCCTTTCTCCTTAAACATCATTACGTACAGTTTCTTGCTCTGTTTCATGTTTATTATTGTAAATTGTAAAATATTTCGTGTATGAATAAATACACCTTATATATACCATATAAGGTGTATGGTATATATAAGGTTTATTATAATTATTTGACAGCGGTTGACATTTTTTCAACTAAAATCTGAATTTCAATATATATATTGACAAAGTAAATTTGTATGCGTCAATTTTGATACTCTGAACAGTCTGAACTCTGCCTTGATTAATATATACATTATTATAATTTTAAAATTGCTTGAGACATTTTGCAAAGGAGTTGCACTTTCCAAAATTTTACTTATTCTATGAATGATCCGCCCGGACGCGGCGACGGTGGTGGTACGAGCGCGGTGAATTTTGATAATTAATCATCATATCAAGTAATTTTTTTTTTTTTGATAATATACTGACTAAGATTTAAAAAAAAAAATCGTTTCCATGACTTCTTTACCACCTATAGGTGTATCTCTTAAAATATTTCGTGTTTGAATAGATACACCCTATATAATGTATATTTATATAGATAAGTACCTATATGATTTATGTATGTATCATGTGTTTATTGTGTATGTAAATGGTACATCACTATCTGCAGTATCGTATCTTCTTCTACTTTTAATCCATCCAAAGGTTGTCTGTAAAATATCGCTTTTATCGATAAGACCGCCCATTGTGTCTTCCTATGTAGCATTTCTACATTTATATCTGTAATTTTTATAGTGTACATAATAAAGAGTATTCTATCTATATATCTTAGTCTCAACAGCTTGCAACTTAATTAACACATTGACTGCCACCGCGGTCACCGGTAACCGCTAACAATAGTTTTTCTATTGTGTCTGTTGTCTGGCAGTCAAAGCCTTAACCTAACAAAAAATACCAAAATAATACTTTGCATTCCATGGGAATCATAGTAAAAACCTCTCGTTTCCATATGCTAACACTAGATCAATAAGACAGAAATAGTGTTTGAGACACAATAAACAATTTTTTTTTTTAAATTCCATATACATATTAAAAAAAAAAATAGTGTCTTTTTGTAATGTCAAAATATCAGGTTTTTGCTAAATGTATAATGATAGTATATAAGTTTTTTTTTTAATGTTTGTTTGTCTGTCTGTTTTTAGCGGCTAATCTCCGAACCTGCCGGACCGATTTTGACGGGACTTTCACTGGCAGATAGCTGATGTTATAAGTAACTTACTATATTTTAGACAAAGCCACGCGGGCGAAGCCTCGGGCAGCAGCTAGTAAATTAATAAATTGTTCGCTCTGTAGCTTTAAGATATTTTTCTACAGTACCTACTAAAATGCTAAAGTTTAAACAGGAAATCTCTTTTCATAAAAACTTTGTGTGTGTGAGGTGTGAGTGGAAGGAGAAGAGGAAAGTTTTGTTGAATTATAAAGGTGTTAGGTGATTAATTTCCGGCGGTATTTTGTGTTTGAAACCGCTGGTTGATTTCGTTAATAGCCTTATCAGTGTTTCATGATCTGTTTTACCAAATAAATGAAAGGTTAATTATCCTATCTTTCTCTAAAACTTTATTTGTTTATCTTTCATAATCGGTCGAATACGGGTAAATAGATCATGGAGCACACTGCATTTTCAATATTTTAATAACACTAAACTTGTCATATGCGTAGCGCAGTGATGTCGTAGCAGTTTCGTAGCAGTGGCGTAGCATCGGCGTAGCAGTTGCGTAGCCTTGAAATGGACCGTAGGTACTATTGTATCGATACGACAATGTTGCTACGGTCAAATCCTACAAACTAATATAGGACTGCGAAGATTGTCTGATAAAAAGATTTTCAGTACTAAAATATTGTAGCTCTAACACAAAACCAAAGCATGAGGTACTTACGCGTGCCATCGAAGCGAGTGGCGATGGTATCGAGGAAGGTGTTCTGGGGCGCGAGCAGCCCCTTGCGCACGGGCATCCCCCCGCGCCGCGCACCCCGCGCTCACCCCCCTCCACCTGGAACAACCAATACGTCAGACATTAATATATCATTCATAAAAAATAAAATAAAAATTGTGAAGTTTAAAATTTATTCATGACTCTCTTTAAAACTTATAATATAATTTCGACGCTTGAAAGGCAATATTGACTAAACGACATGTTACAACTTTAAACTAGACACTTTTTTCCAACAAAAAAAAAGAAAACTTTAAAATTGAGTATTTTATATTTTTTTGTGTGTATACTAAAATAAGCATTTAAAGGATTTTTTATTGGAAAAAAAAATCTTTAAAATACTTTAGTGTAAAGTTGCAAACATGTCGTTTGGTCAATATTGCCATTTCAAGCGTCGATATGCTTCGTTTTAAAGGCTTGCGTAAGAAAATAACACACATTTATTCCAATTTATCGACTCAATCCGACACAGATATTTAAAATTAGAATCGCCGAAATGTCAGACCTTGTAAACTTTCTAACTGTATCGAACATCAAGTATGAAAAAAAATTCGATAGGAGGTTTAATAAACTTTTGTATAAAATTGTTTTAATTAACCATAGTAGGTACCTTCGACCAATTAATATGTTCAGTGTTAAAAACAACTTGGCGATTGCTCCTCCGTGACTAATCGAACCAATTTTTCGTAAGTCCAGCGACATGATTTTTATTTTCTATTCAGTCAATAGGAGTTATTGATTTCGACGGCACCCTACTAAATCTGTGGACCAACACGTAGGTGCTCTGGGGGTTTTTATAAAGCGTGCCACTATATAAAAGCTATTTGTATCCAGTCGACCAATAGCGAAGAGATTTTTCACGTCTCATATTTTACGCACACCATTTTCCACAGTTGCTGCTCAGTAGATTGATGATTCGGAGGTTTTTGGCCATTTGCTATTCACAAAGAGTAGTCCGTTAATGTTGTGGGCTTACATTAAAGGTATACCTATAAAAGGTATTTAGGCTTATTTTTCTTCTAGCGGTTGTGCGTGTTATATATAATATTATATAAAGATGATGGTCCTGATAAATTAAGATGCAAATAAAGTGGTACTGGGTATATTAATATATATTTTTTTTTTTTTTTGCTGTTGACTCTAGTCTAGGTCTGGGTGACAGAGACAAAGTCTACGATGGAGTTAGCTTACCCAAAAGAAGCCTGTTCACTCTCACTTTGAATAGATTAGGTTAGTATGCGTTCGGAAACACAGACGCAGGCAGAGAGTTCCACTCCGTTGCTGTGCGTATTATAAAAGACGTTTGAAAACGCTTAGTGCGCTTGATTCACAATTTCTCGATTACTTAATACAATATAATATGACATGGCAAGGCGGAGGTATTTAAGGCCCTTCCCCTAGCGTGAGCGTTCGGTCCTTCTCTATCCCGTCACAGCGGGGACGCTCTGTCCCGCTCCGTGCGTACGCCGAATTCACACAATTTTTGGAATTATTTTAATAAAACAAGAAGAGTGATCTTTTGAAATTAAATAAAACGTGAGTTATTAAGATTTTTAAATTATCTATCCATTAGTGTATCTCTCAAATTAATGGAACGTCAACTTTAGCAAAAGATGCATGCAATTAATAATTTTAGTACTGTTTTTACACGGAGATTTCAAATGTACTTAAAACATATAAAATAAATAAGAACGTACAATGTGATGATAGGATGACGTACATTAATAATGTATTTTTAGATGTATTTTATTTCTCTTAATTAATGAGTTAATAGCCTCTGAAAAATGCGTTTTGCTCGGGGTATCGCTTTATGCGACTGGAGAGCCGCACGCTCTGCGCTCCGTTAGAAATATCAAAAATATAATTCAGCATATCGCGTCACTAGGATCGCTTCATAGGTAAATAATACAAAAACTGGGTTTATTTACCAAGGACTTTTGTAATTTTAGGTGATTCAAAGGTAGGTTCAAACAAACCTTCGCCTAATTACGAGGTACAAGTTTCCTCGATCGCCTGAATGACTGTAATTACGAGAGTTAGCTTTTGTTAAAAATGCACAATTGTGCCTTTTTCATTCGTACTTAGCTCGATTCAAAGTATTCATTAAAGGCGAATTTCAAAAAGCGGCAGAACAAAAGCTTAATGAGAACAATCACCCTCTCTCGGATAGAAATCCGGCGAAATTTCAATGTGTATAAAGCGATTTTGTCATATACCAGCGATCGTAGACGTGTATTATGTAAATTAGGGTCAAATTAATGTTGCCATTTACTCACTGGGAGGCATTAATTAAAGGATAATAGGAGCGTTGCAAATAATGGCTATGTGTATCTTGGATCGACTTATGCGATACTACGACTTATCTGCGAATATCGAAGAAGGCAATCAAGGTTCGATAGTAAGTAGTAGTAAGGTAGTTTAAGTACTGGAAATAAATATAAAATTTCGAAGTTTCTATGTAAGCAAGCAGACATAGAACACAGAAACTCGAGTAAAATCAATAACACACCATGTCGCTACTGCAGCAGGACATTGTGGGGTTTATTTATAAACGGTGCTTAAAGTTAAGTGACGTTCAAACGTCAAAAATGTATGGTAAAACAGTCGCTAATCATTACTTAACTTTAAGCAGCGTTTATAAATAAACCCATGGATGTTGAACTGTGGATGTTGCAAAGAAAAATACTATCAAAAATAGAACGATTGCAATTCTGCGTAACGCGAGTCTGACACATCAACAATATTCAATATTTATTATGATAGTAAAAGTTTTCCGTTGTAGTACTGCACCGTCCATTTGTTTTCACTCGAAGTACCCTAAGATCTCTATTATAATAAGTTAGTAACATCGACTGTAAATAAGACTTTATTAGCAAGCGAATTTTAAGGTGTCGCGCGACATGTGCGACAAAATGAGAAGCAAGGATAAGTGCTCACTAGATAAATATGAATCTGAAATGATAAAAACGATATGAAACCTTTATGTAGAAGAAACAAATGAGGAATAAACATTTTTTAATAAATAATGTGATACGGCAATTTTGTATTTTTTTCCCTTAAATACGGCTAACCTGACTGTGACATACGGCAGCTCAGATTTTTACGATAACAACACTGCCACACTAAAATATTCTCGAATCTTTGTTAGAGTAAGAGTAAAGAGTAAGTATGGAGTTTCTTGCCCATTCTTCTCCATACGTAACTACCTTTTGGAAGGGGCAACTAGAATCAATTAATTATTTTTGTACATTTTGACGTTCATAAGTGCCTTTTATGTGCCTATTTGAAATAAATGATTTGACTTTGACTTAGATGTGTCAATAAACGGCGCGTAACAACTAGTAACTATACCCAAAGTCTCTAATTCAGATCATTTATGTAAACAAAGGGGATAACATATCAAAAAAAATATCTTCGTAATGGTAATTCACATAAAATGGCGAAAAAAAATGTTCCATTTTCTTTTAAGTACTGAATTTCAGAAATAATAATTCAAAAATAATCATACCGTAATTATTTTTATAAATTTTTAGTTTTAAACAAAGTTATTAAAAAAAGGAGATTTTCTGGTATAAAATATTTTATGATACTGGTAACAATGCAGGAGATCCAAACATTTTCACATTTCTTACATCTTTAACAATACTAATATTACAACTCTCATTCATAGATTCATATTGTATGTAGCATATCTAGCCACATTTTGGATGAAAACGGCTGTAAACGGTTTCGAGTGGAAATCTATTTTGGGAGGCCTACGTCTAGCAGTGGACTTAAAAGGGCTGATTATGATGATCATAGGCCGTGTCTCAGACACACTACATAAAACATTGTTTGGCAACGGTATTTTGCATAGTTCTTATAATTAATTCACTTTAATTTCATAGATGATTATTTACAAAAAAAAATATATATATACATATAAAAGGTATTGTATCACTGTCCTGTCATTTTGACAGTGACATTTGTTGACATTACTTTGTTTACATAAATTATCTGAATTAGAGACTTTGGGTATATACGTTAACCAAATAAATTATGTCAATCTACATAGTCATGTCTAGTTAGTGATGTACTGACTTAATAGCTAACATTGGCAAAGGCTTGCGCGGTGACCCTTGAAGTGTTAATCGGTTAACATCCGACAGGCTCATAAATTAGTTTAAAACGGTCTTCGTTTATGGAGCGTGAATATTGCTATTTATTTTTGGAGGGATGTGAGTATTTTCGTCGTCCAAAGGATAACTCTAATACACTTGTAGATAACTTTGTTATGTAGTTATATTTCTTTATTCTACTTTGAGTGTAGATATGGGCTAGATAGATTACCCCCATTTTTTGGGTTTCTTAGTAAACAAGAAACCCTTATAGTTGCGCCATGTCCGTCTGTCTGGCTCAGAGGCTCTTAGTACTAGAGAGCTGTAATTTGGTATGGGTATACATATTAATCACGCCGACAAAGTGGAAAAATAAAATCTTGAAAAAAAAAAATCTTTTGGGGTACCCGTACACTTAAAGCGGGGATGATATTTTTTTCTCGTCTATCCCATGATGTGGGGTATAGTCGGATAGGTCGTTTGCGGGTTTGAGGAAACAATTTTTAGATTTAGGGATCCATTTGCGTAATATTAAGCTAAAAAGTCCTAATTTTTGTTAGAGTCAAGGGCCCCAGCTAAATGATTGTATTTGGATACTTGAAAAAAACACAGCAGCAGTAGTATATATAACGAAGTTAAAAGGAAAGCTATCACAGCTAAGTAGGCTTTACAAGTTACCGAGTAATAGTCGACCAACTTACATTTACAATGAATCAATTTACTTACAAAATGTTAAGTTTTTTCTTGGGATAAATTCATCCCAACTACGGAACCCTTCATTGTGCGTGGTCCGACACGCACTTGGCCGGTTTTTATATTACGCTAAGGACCCCTAACCGAAGAATTGGTTCCTTCTCAAAGCTGAGTAAGCATAAATTGGAATGGGGTTCATTCAATATAAAAATAGTCATGTCCGCATTTCTTACCAGAGGAAAATGTGTCGAACATAAAGATGAGTTCTGAATGTTCTTTTTCTTACTACTTCTGTTCGAAAGAAAAATGAAGCTTTAAAAATAAAATAGCTGTTGGTGAAATCGTTGCCCACCGGTAACGAAGGCCTATTGTTAGCAATTAAGTATATAGATTAAATTTCCGATAATGATGCCTTCATTTACGAACACTTCTTTTTCTTTGTCTAAAATTGTCAATTTTAATCGCTGGTGTTTGACTAATAGGACTTTGTCTCAGCCGCTTGTTCCGATTTTACATAATTCTTGTTCATAATTTATTTATATTCTTGTTTCTTAAGAGCTTCCTGATACGCGGACGACGGAACATTAATAAACGATAAAGTAATATAGCCGCCTAAACATTCATCTTATATAAAACGAAGTAATTGCTCTGATTCAAGGATTTATACAGTCAAATTCATTTTCCTTGGCACGGATATTTTCATGAATATCTCCGTAATTGCTCGTGCAAATTCATAGCTTGATTTTCTATAATTCTATTGACAAAAAAGGTAAGTCTAATTGAAATCAGATACGGATACTTTTATTTGTAGACTCAATGATTAAGATTGAGACATGGCTTTTGTTGACGTAATTTTAATATGATATCTATGATTTATGAAGATTATTAGAATGTTTTAACGCTCTAAACTTCAGTTCACACATAAATCCTTTTGTGGCTTTTATCGCCCTTAAACTTCACTTTGAAACGAACAAGAAGGAAACACGACATATGCTGACATGAATAACATCTGTTTACGAAACTGTCAAACATGCAACGCGCGAAGAAAGCTAAATTTTCCTTAATGCCGCACTTAAATCCCATTTATGTCATTAGTTTAAATTAGCTGCCTGGTTCGCAATAAAGGGATCTGTTGCATGACTTTCATTGTGAACGATGAGACATTAACCAGTTTCCCACACATTACACATAGAAAACAGAACTTTGTAATAGACTTGATTATCAGTAAGTTTTGATTTTGATTGATGAATTTCAGCATTATTTCTCGAACAAACTGACCGTAAGTGGTAAGTTTTACGTCCCGATTCTCATTAACCATCCGTAAATCTTATATGTCTAATTAAAGCACCATTTAAGGTGACCCATAAAACGTAGTGAGCGCGTTAGAATACTGCTGCAGCCTTCCTACTTCATCATAAACTTTTTATGTTTCATAAATACTGGGACAGTAAATATGAATTAATGGTTTTCTGAGGTTGCGTTATGCCCTTTTGTTATCCATATTCTTTCGGTCCACGTAAACAAGATATGTTGCTTTGTAGGTCGAAAGATATTAGTCTGCTCATAAATCTATTATAATGTTTTCTGAAATTAATAATCTTTACTCAGGTGACGGTTAATTTTACAAGAATTAATGTGAGAAAGCTCAATTTTTCTATAATAAAACTGCTGATTGCTTCAACACCAATGTATTTTATTTGCCGTCTTTGAACACAACGTCTTACGCCTTTTTCTTCCTAATACCGTCTCCTTTCTACTAATTCTACCTTTTTAAACATTCATTCGCTATCTCTTTCACTCCTTGACTATTTCGTTCATTCATCTCTGTCAATCTTTTATGCTTCACATCTGTCATCCATCTTCACGTCTCGTTTCACTGTCCTATCATAACGTTCCATTCATATTGTCAATATCATCATCATCATCATTTCAGCCGAAAGACGTCCACTGCAGGGGGTTGGGGGGGGGGGGGGGGTTGCCATAATCGCCACGCTTGGCGATCTACATAGTTATCGCATCGCCTGCAAAAACTCTTGACTCAATAATATCAGATGTCGTGTTGTGTTTTAAAACATGCGTCAGTGAATACTTCATAATTATCGTAACGTAATTAAATCAAGTCCCTACTTACGGTATCGCAGATATTATTTACATTAATTAAATGATACCGTAAATTTTTGAGCGAAAATTAACGTAAATGTAGAGCGATAATTATTATGGTTGCTGGAAACAAGCAGTGGTGTATTTTATTCTGCTTCATTAAAAGTATAAAATTGCGGGTTCTTCCGATAATTATCGGAAATGGACAGGTATTTCTTTCCGCTTTCGATGTTTGCGAACCAATGGATGAGGGTCGAGAGGCTATTAAAATATATGAATAAAAAATCAAAGTCCCATTCAAACCGGAATGAATTTGTATTACTGAATGTTTGTACAGAACCGCTTCTTTTACATAATTGCTTGCGAATGGGGTTCAACGCTTGCGAACAAAAATCTTTCAGTTCAATCAATAATTTTTCTTCCATGTATATTGCTGTTCGATCTATTGAACGTTACTTAAAAACTTACCTATTAGGTATTGTAGAACGTAGTCGACCAATTTCAAACATAAGGCTTTTTAGGGTTCCTTACCACAAAAGGAAAAAAACGGAGCCCTATCACTCGTGTGTTTGTCTGTCTGTCTGTCACAGCGAATTTGCTCCGAATTTTTACTGGGCCGATTAAGTTGAAATTTGGTACACATACGAGTATGAACTTATGTGACCCAAAAATTTTGAATATGGGGGTCACTTTTGGTGGGAAAAACAGTTTATATAATGTTTTACAAACTGTACCATGTGACATGATTTTAAATATTTTTTTGTTATTATTTTAAAATGTATATTTATAATGTTATATAAGAAAATTTATGAAAATTTATCATTGTATCTCCGAAAAGAAAGAGCCAAATTAAAAAATAAATAAAAAATAAAACAGAATATAGTTCTATGCTTACAGATTAGAGGAAAACACAAACTATAAGAAGTCTATGATCTTAATATGGTAAATCTCCCGATATTATGCGTACAAACATACCTACATTTGTAGTAGGATGGGAGAACATGTTTTTCAACTACAATGTTAAGTTTGTTCTTGAGATAAATTCATTCCAACTACGGAACTCTTCATTGTGCGTGGTCTGACACGCACTTGACATACGTCTTATCATAAAGTTTGTAAAAACTACAAAATTAAAACTACCGAAATCCAAATTTAATTTTACATGTAATAATTTTTCTTATCGCAAACACCAGTGAAGTGTCATTGTGTAAACTCAGTAGGACCTTAAGGCACAAAATATAGCGAGCGGAAAAGGGGAAGTAATCCTATCAGATCAACTGTCAACACATAAGTCGACGCGCTAAACTGGGGTTTGGCGGAAAATTGATACCAACAACTGGAAAAGTTGTATAACACATAATTCTTTTTTAATTGTTTTATGCATACAGTCTTAATACAGGTTCATGTTTTTTTTGTAACCTTAAACCAGAAATGGTTTGTATTGGTACACACATTCGCTATAAGAAAGGAGTGTTCTTATAGCGAATGTGTTAATGGGAAAAAAACGAAGTGCATAAAATTTTCTTTACCAAATGTCAAAAGTAGTGATTGTGAGATAGTATTGAATCAAGAGAAACTAGAATTCGTCGATAAAACTGTTTTCCTGGGGATCACGCTGGATTCAAGACTACAATGGGGTCCTCATTTAACATCTCTTGCAGGACGGCTAAGTTCAGCAGCATATGCTGTCAGAAAAATCCGTCAATTTACTGATGTAGATACCGCGAGGCTAGTCTATTTCAGTTACTTCCATAGTATAATGTCTTACGGTATTTTACTTTGGGGACGGGCTGCAGACATCGAGTCTATTTTTATTCTGCAGAAAAGAGCCATCAGAGCCATATATAATCTCCGCAGGCGCGATTCTCTAAGGGAACTGTTTAAGGATATTAACATCATGACGGTACCTTGTCAATATATCTACGAAAACATCATGTACGTAAGGAAAAATTTACATCTTTTTAGAAAAAGAGGTGAAAGACATAATTATAGTACTAGAAATAGGGACCTATTAGCTCAACCAGGTTTCAGACTGGCTAAAGTAGACTCATCTTTCATGGGGTACTGTTTAAAATGTTACAATAAAATTCCTCCCCACATACTTCAACTGAATGAGACTAAATTTAAATCTTGTATAAAACGCACACTATGCAGGCAGGCATATTATAAGTTGGGGGATTACATCGCTGATAAAAATGCTTGGCTGAATGCTGGTCCTGCTCCACAACCTCAGCTAGTTAATTAACATTTGACAATCATGTTGGAGCTGCTGAAGATTGTAAACTATTTTTGCATTGTATAAACTCAATGTCCTTGAATTATATAATTGCATAGCACAGGTGTGAGTACTATGTACTATAGAGCTACCATTTACCGGGTAATATGTCTTTTATTGACTTGAATGTGCCCTGGCGGCTGAGAGTATGTCATGCTCACTCAAATGTCTCGCTGGTGGTGGCGTGTGTGTTGGATCATTAAGTTCCCTTCAAAATGGTTGAGCTAAATGGTGCTGATCCATGCGTCATGTTCGTGAACGGGCGCCGTCAGTTGGGACTGGTCATCTCTTAGCTGCCACGGCTTATTTTAATTTTTGAATTGTTTCTATTACGGACGCTTCTAACGTGCACGTCTTTCTACATTGTTCTCACATGTATAACTTCAACATGAATGATGTAAACCATATTTTGTAACAATATTTTGTTTTAAAAGAGTGTCCATGGAGTTTCTTGTCCGTTCTTCTCCATAGGAACCTACTACGCTTTGGAATGGGCAACTAGCTTCATCTTTCTGACTGACCGACCCCTTGACAATTCAAAAGTGCCTGTATTTGGTTTATTTGAAATAAATGCTTTGAGTTGAGTTGAGTTGAGTTATCAAAGTCAAAGTCAAATAATTTATTTCAAATAGGCACATAACGCTTTTGAACGTCAAAATTTACAAAAATAATTCATTGATTCTATTTGCCCCTTCCAAAAGGTAGTTAAGTATGGAGAAAAATGGGCAAGAAACTTCATACTTACTCTTTTAAAATGTTAACAATATTTGCATACATTAATTATTAATTATATGTGAAGACAATGCACTTACCTAGAATAAAATTACTATACCACAATAGGTAAAAATAATGAAAAGTGAAGCAATGACAGACAAATTAATTATGCGTTATATACATGGTGCTCACATATTTACAAACATTGTAAAAGTAGATGATTTCCCTAAAATTTTAACCTTAAATATAACTTGTATTTACTTATTATACATATATTATTCATATAAATTATCCATGTAGGTACACTATTTGCCTATATTATATAAATAAGCAAACAATGTGGGTACACGAAGAACGTGAGTCACACACATAGGGGTTTATTCATAAACGTTGCTTAAAGTTAAGTGACGTTCAAACGTCAAAAATGTACGGTTAAACAGTCGCTAATCAATACTTAACTTTAAGCAGCGTTTATAAATAAACCCCATAATGTTTTGAATCTGAGCTGCTCGCTACTAGGCCGCTCATAAAGTACATACATAGTATATAATATGTATGAAACTTTTTCGCAAATCTACTAAAAGCGTATCTGTAGCGCTATTCTGTAAAAATCTCACCGTGAATTCGTAGGTGAAGTGAGTTCAAAGTGAGCTGTCAATCTCTAGACTCTCTAGCGACAGGTAGGATGACAGTTCACTTCAAGCTCACTTCACCTATATTTTCACGGTGAAATTTTGACAAAATTGACCGGCTGATCCTTTTAATCCTATTAAAAAGTTTGTGCTCACGTTTTTGAAGTTATGCTAGCTCACGCATAGAAAGTACATAGGTATTATCGCGGACAGCCGAATCGGACCACCACCGTCTCACAGTGGAACGAATGTATGGGAGCGGTTGGACGTAGACATGTCCGAAAAATAAGAGTAAAATTATGACAAACTAATGATGCCATCTTATTCGATTACTTAATGCCTTCATAAATTGTGGTGATGAATTTCTTCATAACTCCCATATTTCGGGAGTAATTTGAGAAAATGTGAAATTTTACTATGAAAATGAGTGTATCGAGCTCTCTCCCTCCTGATTCCGGGCTTGTTTCAAGTAGCGGTCTCTAATATCGTAATGCTATTACTAAGAGCTATATTTAATACTAAGACACATAGTGCGCCAAATGTGCACTTTCTGGGATAAAAGGAAATGAAAATTTAAAAAAAAAAACGTTTTTTCCCCATTTGTATTTACTTTAAACCGCAGACAGACTTATTAAGAGGTCTATAAATATATTATATATATACAGAAATATATATTAACAAAAATATTCACAAGAACTGATGAGAGTATGACTTTTAAGTAAGTTGATAATAAATTACCTAGTTTCATTAAAAGTACAATAAATAATTAAGATGTAAGCTCTAATTTACTAAGTTACACATTTTAAAACAATAACATCATTTAATTATCTTCGTCATCATCATCATCATCAATTAATTCAAATTCAGAATCGATGTCCGCTAAATCATTTATGTTAACAAATTCGATATCACTTTTCTCAGAATCCGTAAGCTCATAAAATTCCTTAAAAGAAGATTTTTTTACAAACTTATTTCCTTTTGGACGGATACTTGTAACAAGTGGATCAGAAGACAGTAAAAGATTGTGCATAATATCTTCATTGCATGAGATACTGCTATGCTTTCGAGAATGCCCCTCTCTATATTTTCTAAAATCTTTATTTCTAGCCTCAGATGCCTCTTCGGATAGAAAACCAATGGGCACAATTGACATGTTCTGAACTATGTCTGGCCCATGCATTAAAATTTTATGAAGTGAAGAAGGCATATAATACCATGGGTATAACTCCACGTAAAGCTTAGCAGTATCAAAGCAGAACTCTCGGAATTTAGTTACGTTGATCTTCTCTCCTGATGAAATACACTGCAAGATCACACAGATTTTTCTTAAAAGCATAGCATCTATTCCGGTCAGTTCAGCAGATTTAGTGTAGTTTTCAAAAAATCTCCTTGCCGAGTTGCCATTGTTGGTGGATCCACTGCCTTGTTTCACAACATCGAGAAGTAAGCCCGTTTCTCTTCTTACAGCCTCTTGAACTCTTTTCTTCCTGTCATCAACTTGCCTTTTTGCTATATCACCCCTTACTTGCCATGATTTTATGTCTAATTTGTAGGAAATGTGTAATAAGCATTCCATTGAGCGAATCCAAGCGTGAAGGGTGCTTAAGCTATATTTATACATGTCCTCGTTTGCGTGTTTATCTTTGATTAACTCTAAATTATTCATTTCTTTAGGACAAGCCTTGCATATGTCACACACTGAAGCTGCTGTATTGGATATAATGGAATGAATTTTACCATCAATCATTGTCAACAGCAGTTGGTGTTTGACACTAATTCCATCAGTGATGGTGGATGGAGTTAAGGCTTCAATCTCTGCTTCGATTTCAGCCATCTCTCTCTGCACATTTTCTTTGGTTTCCTTTATAAACTTAAACAATATTGGCCGGCAAAATGAAGTGGAAGATGGTCGCTCGTTTTCCCAAATTGTTACACCTTTTGAGACGAGCCGCAGTAGTACAAGACTAATCATAAAATTACTAGCAAGATCGATTTGCTCATCTTCACTCGTCCTTTGATGATAAATGCTTTGGCTAGATGATCCGTCAAAACCCCATTTGCTGGTCAATACGAGCTGTTGATTGGGATCAACAGGGGTTTCTAACGACCTAATAAGTCTTCTTGAGGTTAAATCCATCAAGGCTTGTAATTTGATTTTTGCAGAGCTCTCTGTAACTGTGAGATCTTCTTTGGCCGGATAGCACTTAATTTTTTCTTTAACCAACATGTAGTAACTCGGGTATTGAAGAGCTTCTTCTTGAGTGTTGAAATCCCGAAGAGTGTTATAGCGCCATTTCGATAAGTTCATCGATACATAAAGAGCCAATGCCTTCAAAGGGGATATTTCCCGTACCTGAATTGATTTACCTTCAATGAAGGCTTTGATTTTTGAGGCCTCTTCTGGATTCTCCGTCAAGTATTTCATAACATAAGCTGTATCGCTTTGTCCTGCCTTTTGAAGCGCCCTTTCGGCCGAAAACATAATTTCAGCGCTGCTACTGCTGCATGAAAGACTATCTTCAGTGCGTCTTCTTTTTTGCCGGTTACTAAGGTCCTCAAAAGATTTACGAGGACTAGGATGTGTACAAGTTGAAGCATCAGATTTAGCAGGAGAAATTATGGGCTCGATGACGTCACTTATATTTTCTGTAGAAGGTTCCATATTTTCATTCTGTAATTCCGGCCATTGAATTGCAGCCTGTAGCCAAATCTCATGTTTCTTCCGAAACTTATCTGTGCTTCTTCCAGACTGTGTCCATTTTGCATAAATGCGGTAGCAAAATCGACGACACCAGTCTTTTAAACTTGTTTCAGCACTTTCACATAACTGAACACAACTGTTATCTTTTAAAACACTGAACAAATAGTTAAAGTCGCGTAAATCTTTATGTGCGCGTGCGCATAAAGCAACGTGAATATCAAGATTTGTATTAAAATTTGGAAAATACATTGCGAGATTAGCTTGGATACAACGAGGTGTAAATCAACACTGATTTTAAAGTTACTAATAGTGACCTATTTATATAAAATCCAGGTATCCCAGGTATCCTTTGTTAAATATTGCAAGGTAATTAGTTATTGTGATAATTAGTAAATGATGCATGCTAAATTAGTGTATTAAGAGCCATTTAGTAATTAAATAATAGCAATGTTCTTATCAGTAATCATTAGTGCATCAGTTTTATATGTAAACCTTAAGTCCCTAATTATATATCCTAATTAGCTTATATCTTCTCTAATTGGCTGCTCAGAAATGTTATTGTAATAAGGTAAACCTTTAGAAAAACGGTTTTAATCAACAAAATAAAAAAAAATAAAAAAAATTGTGTTATAAAATAAACATCACTCTTTATCCCAGAAAGTGCACATTTGGCGCACTATGTGTCTTAGTATTAAATATAGCTCTTAGTATTAGCATTATGATATTAGAGACCGCTACTTGAAACAAGCCCGGAATCAGGAGGGAGAGAGCTCGATACACTCATTTTCATAGTAAAATTTCACATTTTCTCAAATTACTCCCGAAATATGGGAGTTATGAAGAAATTCACCACCACAAGTTATGAAGGCATTAAGTAATCGAATAAGATGGCATCATTAGTTTGGCATAATTTTACTCTTTTTTTTCGGACATGTCTACGTCCAACCGCTCCCATACATTCGTTCCACTGTGCGTCTGAACAATTTCTGCTTGCAGCGCTCGGTCTTCGGTCGGTTTCTCGACCTTGGGTGTTTTATTGTTCTATTCCTATTGGTCAAAAAAGGTTTTTTTTATTATCTTTATTTGTTTGAAAGGGTTTTATCACTTAGTGATAATGTCACCTCCGTAACAGAAAACAATCAACAACTTAAAACCATACAATGGGTAACAATATATTTATATTATTATAATTACGACCTACTTAATAGTGTTGTCCCTATTCGTTTTGGTAGATAACCAACGAAAGTCGACACAACATCCCAGCCTCCTCCGACAAAGGGGATGCTAAGATGCTGTTACATGTCCCCACTTCAAATCCCACACCAAACGAATATTCGTTTGGTGTGGGTTTAGAGTGGGGGTCTATGGTGTATGTTCCGGTCATATTCCATCAGCTAGTGGTAAATATCCTCAATCACCCCACAAACTTCGCAGTTTGGTGAGGTACCCATTCAATATTTAAACTTATTCGATGGTATGTGGCCAGAACGCATCCTCAACAGAGCCACTATATATTTCCTATTTACCTCTCTTCCTTCAAACCATAGGCAACGAAGCGATTCAGACTGGATGGTTTTATAATATATTCCCTTTATCTTCGATCGTTCATCCAAATATTCGTGCCATTAATTAAAAGGATGGTCAGACATCTGTGATCATTGTACCAGAGGCTGACAAATTTATTTAAATAAAATATTTTTGTTTTATTGGTCGATGCAAAAACGGGATGTGAGCACCGAGCACGGGATTTTGTTTTGATAGTGAGCCGATTCGGCTGTCCGGGATTGTACCTATTTTATAAAAGCAGCCACAGAATTTCGGAATGTACTTTTAAAATGTACTGGGTATTGATTTTAAACTTCACAGACTTAGTAAAGTCTGATACTCGTAATATTATTATTATTAGGTATATTGGAATGAGTACTGACAAAACTTGTCGTTGATATTTTGAAAATTGGTTCTTTATTGGGGAATCATATAACTATAGTCGAAATTGACAGCACTTAGTCAATTAGTTTGACGGCACGTTGGCGCAGTGGTTAAACGATTGACTGCTACGCTGCGTGTCGCGGGTTCGATTTCCGCACGGAATAAATATTTGTATAACCTACAATTAGTTGTTCCGGGTCTGGCTGTTTGTGTATGTGAGATTAAATGTTTGTAAACGCACAATACAGGAGAAATTCTTATTCATATTCTATTATTTTTTTCATACCCCTAAATATTATGTTCATAAGTATAACAATGTCCTCCAGCTTTTATCTAGGATCAGTAAAAACAGGGTACTTTTGAGGTTGCGTGGGTTAATCGCTTGTGAGCAGACCCATCGATCCATCTCCAGATCAGCCACGTCTAACAACGTTGTCATGTTCAAGTTTACAAGGGGCAATCATTCTTTCTGAAAATTGGAATCGTCATCTAAGGTTAATCTTTATAAGTTATTTTTCCTTGTCATTGGGTTTTTTCATAAAAAAATACTCCGTCTGGAGTTGTTCTCGGTTGCTGGCAGTAAGTTCGCCCACTACTACTTGGGACTCAAACATAGCTAGCGGAATATGGCGTTTTGCATCTCTGCCTAACTTTTCAGGGAATAAAAGCGTCTTGTTATGCAATGTTACAATAGCAATAGTATACCAATGTTAGCGCGGGGAGCGAAAGGAAAGAGTGGACTGTATAAAAGGCAATGGTTTAATGCCGTGATAATTACAAATAGTAAACTTACTCGGACAAACAGAAAATAATACGATTTAGTTTGAGAGGTATCGTCCGTCGCGGTAGGCTCCGTGGAAGCGAAACGTAGATCCCTGTTATCATAATCAGCCTATAATATTTCTACTGCTTGGACACAGGGATCCTTTCTGTGAGAGGGAATGGGCCGTAATCTACCACGCGGGCTCAGTGCGGGTTGGTAGATATCACAATAATGAAATAATTTACACTAAGTAAAACTCCTGTCAGGGTTCGAACCTATAGGCACGCCACAATTGTGGCGATAAGTCCCCTCTTTGAGGAATGGCTAGAGAGGCGCCACGGCGTCCTCACCTTCCGCCTGACACAAATCCTCACCGGACACGGTTGTTTCGGGAGGTTACTGTTTCGGATTAGGCGGGAGGAAACGCCCGGGTGTTACCAGTGTTACCACTGTGTGGATCGCCCGGAGGACACGGTGGAGTATACGGTGGAGGTCTGCCCGGCTTGAGCAGAGCACCACCGTGTCCTCACGGAGGCCATCGGCGGCGGCGATCTCACGCGTCCGGCCCTGGTCCAGGCCATGGTCCGCACAATTGTGGCGATAAGTCCCCTCTTTGAGGAGTGGCTAGAGAGGCGCCATAGCGTCCTCATCTTCCGCCTGACACAAGTCCTCACCGGACACGGTTGTTTCGGGAGGTTCCTGTTTCGGATTAGGCGGGAGGAAACGCCCGGGTGTTAATAGTGTTACCACTTTGTGGATCGCCCGGAGAACACGGTGGAGCATACGGTGGAGGTCTGCCCGGCTTCAGCAGAGCACCACCGTGTCCTCACGGAGGCGATCGGTGGCGGCGATCTCTCGCGTCCGGCCCTGTTCCAGGCTATGGTCTGAAGCGAGAGTGCATGGGAGGCAGTCACCTCCTCCTACGAAGCAGTAATGCGAAGGAGGAGGCGGAACGCGTGAGGGAGCGGCAGTCGGTGCGACCTCAAGCCCCTAGTCGCCGCAGGAGACACCCTGGGCGGCGGGAGTCAGTAGCCGATTCCCGAACATCGTAGGCGCGGGCTTGCGGACGGTGAGCTTATGGGCAGCTCGCCGTCCGGTAAGGACCAGGCCCGGGTCGATGACGCGTTGTGTTCCACGCGCGCCGCAAAGAGATGTCAGCACGCACTGACGGGGTTTGCTAGAACCGGTGCCTGCCAGGGTTGCGGGTTTGTCCGAAAGGGATACTGTGGCCCTGGCACACAGGCAACTGAAGGAACACGGGTAGGTTTTGGTCAGTAAAAGTCTGACACGCCCTCCCGCTCCGCCCAGGGCGGGAGAAGATATTCGATGATTTCCGACACAAAAAGAAAGGTTCGAACCTACGACCTAAATTCTACATTCGTCAGTCGCAGCCGTTACCATCGAAGCACCATTGCTCACCACTATATCCCTTATGTACTTAGTTGTAATAACGTGGGGTGGGCGATGTGGTAAAACGTAATTATTGTTTGAACCCTAAGAGGTGTACTTAACTGTTGGTGGAGGGTTTTATCATTAAAGATGAGTTTGCTTTAATTAGGTCACTCGGCAGTGGAATCCTCGCTGCTACGCTACGTTGTTATTAGAGCGGATAATAGTGACTCTAAAGTGGATGTGGATCCCAACACAGACCCTTGTACACACACTTGTGTGGAAGATGTAATAGTTTTTTTAAGGAATCTAAAACTTAGCGTAATACTTTAGTATCTTTATTGGTTTTGGTTCTGAGTACCTTTCAATCGTTTCATGTCGAAAGCTAAGCTCATGGGGCCTGAGTGTACGTCTTCATTTCACAGAAAATATTCAGAGGTTTGACAAAGTTTCGCGTCTTGGAGGAAGGACTCTTTTTTTGAAGTGATAACTTTTTTAGCCGCTTTGAGTGATTTTTGGTAGAGGAAAAACTTCTGGGTTCGCGTCACCGAAATGAGCGACATGCTCGTGACGTGTTGCGCCTGACTGTCAGTTATTCCAAAAGTTTTGAGTTTTCAATTCTGTCGGCAGTCCTTATATGTCCAGCATATTTTTTTTTTAATCAAAATCAGCATAGCCATTTAACGTCGTAATGCTGCTAATCTTCTGGGCATGTGTTCAGAAATAAATATATTTACTCATTTTACACGTCGCCGTCAATCTTGTGACTATTTGCGGCGCACAGTACACCGACACAACGGGTTCAGTACCTCAGCTATTTTTATATCGAAACCAGGAAAGTTAACGTAAATACAGCGCGTAATGTCTTGTATGTTAGTATTTTTGTCTTTATGATCTAATAATTTAAGCATTCCAATTCGAAGAATCTTGGGAAACCACACGCTGCACGCTAAACATGTGCGTTACATCAGAAATATTTCATACAAATAAAGTAATTTATATCCGACATTGAGTTGAAAAAAATGTGACTGATATGAAAAGGTAGTTTATTCAGTCCATCGTATCGTAATGTAATCCACAGCGTCCTAAACTTGATGTTGCTACGCATTTTAGTTCACATTTTTTACGGATACCTAATAGAGTAAGAGCCCGCGACGATCAGACCTTCGTTATTTTATAAAAGCTGAAAGGTTCTCCTTGTATGTCCCCAATACAGATAAGAACGATCCCCGACTCTGACGTTTGGATCATGGTGGCTTTGGCAGGTAACAGGTAGCAAAGGTGTATAAAATTGCACCTCAAATTCTTGAAAGCATAAAGCTCAGCTTTTATTTAATTTATTTGGAATATTATTAGAAATTACGTCGTCCTTTGTCAGACACTTAGTACGGTTGTAACACCCTGTCAGAAACCCGTTAAACTATAATAAAATGTAATTATACTTACGTTATAGTATAAAAGCTGAGTTTTATATATGTTACTTGGGGAACTATCAAAAGATGTTTCCTCCGTAGTCAGACAGTTTCGATAGTTCTTAAATCTGTCAGGGTTGCAACCGTACCAACGCCAACTTCAAAGGTATGTGGCCCAACCAAACGCCAACAAAAATGCTACTAGGGTACTAAGTGTCTCACAATGGACGACGTGATTTCTAATATTATTACAAATAAAATATATAAAAACACAGCTTTATACTTGGTGCAATTTTATACACCTTTGCTACCTACCTGTTACCTGCCAAAGCCACCTTGATCCAAATTTCATAGTCGGGGATACAATATAACAATATAAGTAAGAATGATCTGAATGAGCTGAAAGACTTTGGGCTTTTTTTTTTTTTTTGGGCTTTTATAAAATAGCGAAGGTCTGATCTCTGCGGGCTTTTGCCTAATCTATCCAGTGGGTACCTACGGAAGTTAAACGGACTGGAAGCGACCTATTTGGCGTTTGCCAGATTTCTTCACTTCACTTACCGAATGTCTTTTGACAAACATAGTTCACTTAGTCCAGTACCACTATGGTACCACTCCAGCTGGCCAGTATGCTCGTATATGTGAATTCATTTCTTTGTCGCGCAACTTTGTTCCGACTTATAACGAGTCCGTACATACCTACCCGAGAAACTTCTGTGACGTAACCCGATAGTTCCCGAACGGCTTTTGTGAACTAAATGTCACTTTCCACTTTATCGTAAGCCAGTACAGTTAGTTAAAAATGTTTCACGTTAATATATTTTGATGCATCAGATTAAATGTATTCACCGTTTGACGTAATAAAACGGAGTGCTTTCAGATAAAAATAACATCAAGTTATCATAATATTATGGCACATTTATGATATGAGAGAAACTTCTGAATGTGAGTGTATTTATGTATATCATTATATTTCAATATATCCACAGAGTAGGTAGAACCACGATAAGTAATATTGCGCGTCAGACTGACATGACTGTTTGACGCGAATGTGATAGCTCCAAGTATTAGAAAATGTTAACGGATAGTGAAATTCTACCTACATTTCTTTTTTCTTGATAAAAATATTAAAATAACGAACTAGGTAAGAAGATTTCGAATAAAGCCTAGGACTTAAACAGTTCTTTATAGTTAAGACATGATTGATTATCCAAAGCAAAATATACCTACTTAATTACCCTAATTTTATTTTGCTATGGGCTCTAAAAATATAAGCCCAGCTGATACTGACAATTTCAGTAACTACAAACTTTGTGGCTAATACAAAAAGAATTCTGGAAATATGCATATAAAAATGCGTAATCGTTCGACTCACCTGAATAAATCAGCGCAGCTTTTGTTACACTGGGGAAGCCCTAAAGCCGTGGGATATTGCCAAAGCTAAACATACTTACATAGAACATCAATTTAATTAACGTTATCCGATATTATACTCAAAACAAACAAATTCACAACCGTTTCTAATCTAAATAATCGTATAAAGGTAATAAATTGTGAGAGTCGCGTGCCGCGAGTGCCAATTTGCATGTTTAGACTACTAGAGGTATTGTGGAATGCGACATTTATTGTAGCTGTATCATCTCATGCGCTCTTTATATACCTGAAGCGCTTTATAAACGCTCGGCGAAACACTTTTTATCTTTTCGTTCCATTTATCTTAATTAGTGTTCTTTACAAAAATGCTGCGAGCCTCTACTTAATTCAGAAACTTGAAAATATTTTTTTACCTAAAATTGATGGTGCAAAATGCAAACGTTATTTAATTTCTTCGTTCCTTTGTGTACAAATTTGGTTATATATTTAAGTAAATTAACTGTGGATGGTTAATTACTCTTTTGTTAAGAGAATCAGTAACATTATTTAACAGGCGTTCGACAGACTGGGTTTTGTTGTGTTGACTGCCATCTTTTTTTTCATATTTTCGAGAAAAATACCTATAGGTTTATAAACTATAAAACTGAAGTAAACTACATTTCGAATGTAGTTGAGTATAATTTCTTAAAGTTACGTATTCCTGTGTTTATCTTCTAAGGTACAAACTGTTAATTAATATTTTAATTGGCGGCAATTCACGTAGATATTAGCAAGAAGCCCTAGAGGATAAATTATTTTAATAGTACGTGAGGTGAACTAATGTTGTAGCCACTATATTTTGGTGGAAGACAAATAAATGGCTTAAGCGAAGATTTTCCTTATTACAAGCTTACTTAGCTTATCGTGAAAAAATGTTTTTTCATGTTTATGAAGCAAATTGCATTCATTATGTTATTTACCGTTGTCGGCTATTGTTTAGTCCTTATTTACAGAGAATAAGGGGCCAACAGGGGGGTCAACGAAATGTGACATTGTGTGACAAAGGGCAGGAGGGAGGGGAGAGGGGTCAAGAGCATTGTGACGTCACATAGCAAAATCTAAAATATTATAACGCGAAATTTATATGTAAACAAAAATCTTCAAAATATTAATATCTCGATCTGTATTTATAAGGTTTATGTCGATTTAAGTCGTTAATAAATGATGACGATGCTTTATGGTTGGAAGAAAAAGATGTTCACACAACGGATATTCCTGACATTAACATCCAAAACGAAAACGAAGTGCCTGTTATGCCACTGATAAACAATATAATTTTGTATCTTTTACTAACATAATTAATCGATTATCGTTTTTTTTTTTGTCAATTATCTAAAATATTTGACTTTGTGTTGATTTTATTAAAGATTATTTTTAATAATAATAAAAAATTATAAAATTGGAAAATATGTGACGTCACCCAAGGGCGGGAGGAGGTTCCATAAATGTGACCACCTGTGACAAGGACGTGGGGGTTAAAAGTCCTAAAATTTGTGTCACGTAATTTATGTATGGTCCCTTAGCTTTAACTGTATAATTTATAATTTTTATGATATAAATTTTATTTTCTGTGATTAATATAAATTTAACTCACACACTGACTTATAATATGTTTTTTTATTTTTTGGAAAATCATATACAATATTTGTAAATATGTGAGCACCATGTAATACCTATCGCATTTATTAATTTTTCTGTCATTACTTCACTTTTCATTCTTTTTACCAATTGTGGTAAGTAATTTTTATTCTAGGTACATCGTCTTCACCTATAATTATTAATTAATGTATACAAACTATTGTTAACATTTTAAAAGAGTAAGTATGGAGTTTCTTGCCCATTCTTCTCCATACAAACCTACCTTTTGGAAGGCGCAACTAGAATCAATTAACTATTCATGTAAATTTTGACGTTCAAAAGTGCATCTTCGTGCCTATTTGAAATAAATGATTTGACTTTGACTTTGACTTTAAAAAGAAAAGTTTTATTTTCTTCTCAAACGTAGCTTTTCCGACTGATTCAATACGGACGAAAGCAATATAGTTAGAGCACTGCACTGCTTGGTGGAAAGTTCGCTGGAAAATCTATGATGACAGCTCAAATACAAATAGTACTCCGGTTATTTCTGGATTTGTTTTATCGGATTTAGATTCGGAAAAGTTCAACTTTACGTAGCAAATTTTTTCGTTTGTCGAAGATTTTTTTATCGTTTTGCAAAAATGTAGATAGGTATTTCAATATGAAAATATCTACAAGTATTTATACTCGTAGCATTCTCAAATTGTAATTGTAAATAATTAGCCGTAAAATAAAGTTTATTTAAACCCTTTTTCTTTAACTGCTATCATTAATTCTCACCTGAAATCTTTCAACTATTCAAGGTCAACTATCCCTAACCTAAACGGATTAGCCTAATCTCCGGTTTTAACTAATTAAAGATTTTATCAGAAATACCTAATTATGGATTCACAGTGAGATGTTGTAAAAATACCCATTTTAATGGAAAATACCTATCTGTGCCTGACAATTCATATCAGACTGGATGTTTATTTGATAGTAGGTAAGAAACAGCATTATTTTAGATTTAGCCTTTGTAACCGTTTTGTTATGAAAATACAAACTCTACCCACGAAATATTAAGGCGCTGCGCTGCCCAAACAGGGTCACCGTAAAACGTTCTCTTTTCGTCGCACAGCGCTATTGCTACATAATACAAGCCCAAAAAATACAGAGTATATTCGAAAACAAAAAAAAAAAAAAAATAGTTATTCAAAAATATTTTATAGAAATGATCTAGCATCTTGAAAAAATAAATCACAAGAAAGGACAAGAAAATACTTGCGTCTCAAAATACTCAATATTTTGAGCGACTACTATTAATTTTTTTGTAACTATAAAAAAGGATATTATTTAATTTTAATCAACTAAAGAAATATGTCAAAAAAAAAATAACTTATTGGTATAGTATTTAATTTTTAACCGACTTTCCAAAAAAGAGGAAATTCTCAATTGGGTTGTATTTTTTTTTTTTTTTTGTTTGTTACCTCAGAACTCCGTCATTTATGAACCGATTTGGATTTTTTTTTTATTTGAAAGGATATACTTCCAGACTGGTCCCATTTTTTTTCAAAATCCAGTTCTGATGATGGGATCCATGAGGAATTGAGGGAACTCCTAAAATTTTACAGGCAGACATATGTATAGCGATTTTTATATTTTCATCAACAACTCAAGCATTTGCATTCAGTTAGTATCATTTGATGAAGTGGAACTGATGAAGAAGACCACAAATGGCCAACGGAACTCTTCAATGATAAGTATTTCACGGGTGGCGATAAGATATTTCGATTAAGATAGTTAAGCGACTATAAAGCAAATTTAAATAAATAATTCTGATGAAAATGGTACCATCGAACTGATCTGAAGATGAAGCCGGAAGGTGTGCACCGGAACTCCGTGATAAAACAATGTATCCTAGCCGTGTTTGGGCTTATTGGAATTATCATGAGATGCATTTTGGGCTATAAATGGTTATTAATCGATTTTTATTAACTTTGCTTGGATAGTTTTTGAGTTAGCTTCGATAATACCTACGTATTTAATCCACTTCGTAAAGGTATCTTGTTTCACTGTTGTTTGTGCGGTATAGCCAGTAGTGGTAATCGAATTGTTGCGGGATAGGTATCATAACTAAAAAGTGAAAAATAAAAAACTTTTTAACAAAAAAAAAACAACCGACTTTCAAAAAAATATACACTAAAAAGTGAAAAATAATTTTAATTTCGGAAGTCGGTGTCATTGGTTCTGTATTTTCGTTTTATGCCACCGACTTCCGAAGTTAAAATTATTTTTCACTTTTAGTCTTTTTTTTTTTTAAAGTCGGTTGTTTTTTTTTGTTAAAAAGTTTTTTATTATTAAAACTGCGTAATAACTTTCACATTGGCTACGAGATTTAACGCACCGCCATTTTCAACCATATTTGTTTCCGTTATAAAATACCCAAAAATATGCTTCTTAACGCGCCTTAAACGGTATTTTAGAAACTAATTAACAATAATCTTTTCAGTGTGCTAAATACTCGGCACTAGGCGAACAGAGTACAACATACTACTTCTGAAAATACACAAGTGGGTACGAAAACATCGCAAATATTATTTCTCACATCATAAATGTTCCTATTTCTATTTAAACGTGTACGATATATTATAATGAGCGAAATTAAACTGGATATAAGCGTGAGTGTCGCGGGAATTTTGTGATTTAGGAGAAAGCACTTCATTAAACACTTCGTTTCGCCCACAACCTTGCTTGCTTTATATTTCTCTCTTGTGGTATTCTGTTCTTTAGATTGAGGTGTCCCTAGTGTTTTGTAAATCGGAGGATTGTGGTAGGTTCGTTTGAATCTGAGAAAGTAAAATTCAAATCTGTATCAGATTTCTGAAAATTTTAATATTCTGAGAAATCCAAACCGAAGATTCTGCCTACTTCCAAGAAATAATGGCGTAAGTTTATATATGCAGGTATCTACACGACAATTTGAAGGGAATACGCATAGGAAAGAACAATGACAGTTCCCCATACATTGTTTTATTTAAAACTAAATTACTACGTCTTTAAATGAAAGATATCTTATTCAACTCAGCGTCATTTTCTGAGCTAGTTTGTGCAACTTATTTTTGTTAGAGAAGGCGGTGATTAATTGATATTCAGTGTAGAACTTTTGACCAACACAGGTAAGAGCGCAAGCTTCTGGTTAAGAGTTGTAAACTGTGTTGTTATCAAAATGTATGTCAACAACTAAGCTATATTGTTTAAGACTTTGAATACTAATCTTTTTAGTTCCGAATTACCTACTTCACTGCAATATTTTTATCTAAAGAAGAACACAGAATAAACTTAAATATACAATAAAATAAATGTTATTCATTCATTTACTCCACGTAAATATAATAACAAAGGAAAAATGATGACAACACCACGACAATTATGCTGTACAGTCAGCAACAAAAGTCGATTAACATTTCACTTTCCTAAATCTTAATTATTGAACCAAATATTTAATTAAAATCGGAACAGAAGTAAAAGGTAAAGAAAAATAACTCTATGCTACATACCAAATATTTAATTAAAATTTTAATTAAATATTTGGTTCAATAATTAAGATTTAGGAAAGTGAAATGTTAATCGACTTTTGTTGCTGACTGTACCTACTATTTAAGAAAATAAATATAAAATGGCAATACTAAACCTGGATTGGTTTAGTATTGCCATTTTATATATTATTTATAACCATATAAACCAAAAAAAAATCTAATCTTTTACAACGAAGTAGTCAAATAACTTTTCATTATACATAATTTCTTTGCTCGGCCTTAACTAGATAATTTATGATAGTTTAAAAAAAAACGTAGATAATTAATTTAAAAGTTTTCGTATAAGTGTCACTTTTACGTTCAAATTTCTTTTAAATAAGATTTCGCCATTGTTCTTTCACGATTTCAAGGATTTCAAGTAGGTACTTAAAGGCAGAAAGTTTCGAGAAAGAGGTCAATCATCGAATCCGACTCGTCTGGGCAGCGTTTGGGAGGCTACGCAATATCTTCTCATCCCACATCATTTCATCATTTCTCATGCCACAGTGTCTCAAGACGAAAATCTTTGACCGGTGCGTGTTGCCAGTGATGACCTATGGCACTGAAATGTGGTTGCTCACAACGGGCTTTATTAAAAGGCTAAAAGTCACCCAAAGTGCAATGGAGAGGGCTATGCTTGGAGTTTCCGTACGTTATCGAATCAGAAATTAAGAGATCCGCGGGAGATCCAAGGTAACCCACATAGCCCATAGAATTGCCAAACTTAAGTGCCAGTGGACAGGGCACATTGCTCGCAGAACAGATGGCCGATGGAGCCGAAAGGTTCTGGAGTGGCGACCGCGTACCGGAAGATGTAGCGTTGGAAGGCCTCCCACAATGTGGACCGATGACCCTGTGAAGGCCACAGGAATCCGCTGGATGCGGGAAGCACAGAACCAGTCGAAGTGGCGGTGCTTGGGGGAGGCCTTTGTCCAGCACTGGACGTCTTTCGGCTGAAATGATGATAATGATGACTTAAAGCTAGTAAATAGGAGAGGCTTATGGCCAGCAGTGGACTGATAGTCAAATATTTTTTTATGACTTATTGAAGTCAAATGAGGTTAGAAGTAAATAACCAAGTGTTCATAAATTGTCAAACTTTTATTGCTTGAATAAGAGGCTTTTGGCTACTTGAATGTGTGTACATCTTATAATTTTACTAGCTTTTGCCCGCGGCTTCGCCCGCGTGGAGGTCGCAAATTATCCCACGGGAACGTACTGTCGGGATAAAAAGTATCCTATGTCCCATAACAATATGCAAAGTAATTTTAATAAAATAGGTATATATCGACACCTCCCGCGCATAAGGTCGTATGTTTTTTGTGATTTTTCAAGAGAGAGATTTTTAACGTCATCTTTGTGTTGATTAGCCGCAAAACATAATATGATAAGACTACGAGTATTAACGGGTTACAAACTCGGTTTTTTGTGAAAATATAAAAATATAGTTTTTAGGAATTTCTAGTATTTATAGGTATAATATTACATTATAGTAATAAAATATCATTTAACAAAAAAAAAAAAATGTTACGACTTTTTACGTGGGAGGTATCGATATCTTGTGTAAACACATTTTTGTAAACAGCACACTAAGTGCAAAACAAATTATTTTTGAAACCTAACGAAGTAAATAAAAATAAGTCTTATTGAATACAGTACTTATAAAACAACATTTAAACCTACGAATTACTAAAGTCAACGTCAACGGAGACAACGTTTGAGATCGTGAAGGCAATTTACACTCGTCAACTGCGATCAACGGAAGTTAGATTAAATTGATTAAAAACTCGATAGAGTAGATTTAGAAAACACTCGACCGAGAAGCGAGACCTCCTGACCTCAAAGCGCCTCGTACTAAAAAAAAACCGATCGGTCGAACCAGAACAGAACTTCGACCAGTTCGATCGATTTTCTTTCCGAGAAATAAAACAAAAATAAAAAAAGACAAATACATAAATAAAAAACTAAAAAAAAAATACACACGGAAGCGAAGAGAAGAACCAATTAATAAAATCCAATTTTTCAAAAATCAACTATCTACGAACGAACAATGATTATTTTTAGTAACGAATGACCAACTAAACACTAATACGTTGCATGAATGAGCGTTACTATCCTATGGAAAGTCTTAACACCGCGATTCAGAAAATCGCGTCATTTGTACAGCGCCATCTATCGAGCAAAACCTAAACTCTCTGTTCCAACCTGTTGCAAGTAGTGATAACTTTTGACGGAGAGGACCGATTTTAATGAAATAAAGACTAAATGTCACCTCCAGATACGGACTATGACTATATTTCCAATCCTTTAATCTCTTGAAAATAGTTACACAAAAATGTCAACATTACGTGTGAATTTTAAAATCATCCCCTATTTTACCCGCTTGAGGGATCATTTCAGAAAAACTATGAAATACGTAATTCATTATTTGTTACTCAAAGCATTAATTTGAATTTTCATATTCCTAACTTAAGAAATAACAGGTTTCCCATACAAACTTTCATCCCCTATATCCCCCCCTTAAGGGATATTTATGAGACAAAAAGGAGCCTATGTCCTTCCCTGGGATGCAATCTGTCGCTCTGCTAAATTTTATCGAAATCCGTTCAGTGGTTTAAGCGTGACAAGGTAACATACAGACAGACAGACAGACAGACAGAGTTACTTTCGAATTTATAATATTATAGTATATAGTAAGTATAGTAAGTAAGTAAGTATGGAGTATGGATATGGATTATTGTTAAGTGCGTTTTGTTTGTGCAGAATAAACAATTTTTCTTTCTTTTTTCTTTTTTTCATTGCTGCCCTATATAATCCGGTCCGCTCAAAGCCTCTCTAATGTATGTATGTATGCAAATTGACAATGTTCACAGAGTGCGGAAAATGTAAACAATAATGTTATGTTACCTACTGTTAGCCTGTAACTTGTCACTTCCGGGAAAATTGCGAATATTGCGGATTTACAGCATAATCAGCTTATAAAATCTTTTTATTTGAATTTTGCACAAGGGCAGACACAAAGACAAGCTGCGCACCGTGGCCAGTAAAACAAAGCTTTTGCACCAAAGCATCTTTTATATTGGTCCACGTATCTTTAATAATCTTTCACCTTTTCTCAGAACTATGAGCGATATAATAGGTTGGGGAAAAAGTTTCTTCGCATTTTTTAAGAAAATTCAAAACATTTTTTAATATAGTTTATTTACATTTAACTATAGTATGTAGGTACCATTTTGTTCGATAACTTTTTGCCATCTTGTAGGTAGGGACATGATCCCATTGCTATAGAAATTTTGGGACTTCTGATCAAAATATCGCGACAAGTGGTTTTGGCAGTCCTCTCGTGATGTTAACCTGACACTGCCTAAATAATTCTGAAGAGACCGAAACAGGTGGAAATCTGAAGGTGCAAGGTCAGGACTATACGGTGGATGCATTAACACCTCCCAGCCAAACTCTCTTAATTTTTGCTGAGTGGCTAAAGATGTGTGAGGTCTAGCGTTATCATGATGAAAAACCACACCCCTTCTGTTGATTAATTCCGGCCGCTTTCTCTCAACTTCTTGCTTTAATCTCATCAGTTGTTCGCAGTAGAGTTCAGAATCGATGGTCCTGCCTGGTGGTAACAGCTCATAATGAATAATGCCCTTCCAATCCCACCACAGACACAGCATCACCTTGTTGCGAGTTAACCCGGGTTTCGCCACAGTCTGTGAAGCCTGACCGGCCTTTGACCACGACCTTTTTCGCACGTTCTTGTCGTACGTGATCCACTTTTCATCACCAGTTATCAGCCTCTTCAAAAATGGTTCGGTTTCATTACGTCGTAATAAGGAATCACAAATGAGTACACGGTTCATTAGGTTTCTTTCAGTGAGCTCGTGAGTTACCCAAATATCGAGCTTTTTTGTGTACCCAGCTTTTTTTCACACATATGGGAAGTGAGCTTGAAGTGACGTGTAATTCCACGTTAGAGATTGACACAATTGACGACTCACTTCATGCTCATTTCACCTAAGTTATCACGGTGAGTCTTTTACAGAATAGCATTACTGGCCCTAGGGTAAGAGCAACGATACTTATACATACTAATACATATTCGATACGAAGTTATTCCTGCTAGGTATATCAAGGGACGGTCGTACGGTATGGACGTGAATCGCAAAAGCTCGATAAGGTTTTTGGTGTAGAATTTATTCCCGTTTGTCAAACGTCCGCGTCCTTTTTTAGACATATTTAAGGTCTCTGCACACAGCGGGCGCGGTGCGGCGGGACGGGACGCCGACGCGACGCTGAGTAGTTGTAATGTACTAGATATTACGGACGACGCCACACAGAGCCGTCCGGCTCGACGCGACGCGACGTGACGCTCTGTGTGGCGTCGTCCATAATATCTAGTACATTACAACTGCTCAGCATCGCGTCGGCGTCCCGTCCCGCCGCGCCGCGCCTGCTGTGTGCAGAGACCTTTACTTCTGGCTTACCGTCACAGTCGCTAGAAATCGATCAACTAAAACCTAAAAAAATACTGGCATACTTTTACTGTGATAGTTGGCTGACTGGCATAAAATTCTGACTATTATTTAAGTATATGGTATTAGGTATAGGTAAAACATCCCTTTAGTAACGAGAATTCATATTTTGACCGATATTAACAGTATCAACACGTTTTATGTTAATCCATACCATAATATTATAAATGCGAAAGTAACTCTGTCTGTCTGTCTGTCTATCTGTCTGTTTGTCTGTATGTTACGTTTTCACGCCTAAACCGCTGAACCGATCGTCATAAAATTAGGCAGAGGTATAGCCTGGGATATGGAGAAGGACATAAGCTACTTTTTTACGCGATAACCGACATCTACGCGGGCGGAGCCGCGGGCAAAAGCTAGTACCACATAAAACCCTTTTACTCACAATATTCTTATAAAACCATGAGGAGGAGCTCGTGGCTAAGTAATAACAGCCGCACGGGTCGAACCGTCAGTTTAAGCTACGCTTGCCGGGGTTGGTCCGTGGATGGGTGACTATCTTTACATACCGAGACTCCTCCGTGCCTCGGAAAGCACGTTAAGCCGTTGGTCCCGGCTGTCATTCGCGGATCTTTGACAGTCGTTACGGGTCGTCAGAAGCCCAAAAAGTCTGACAGCCAGTCTTACCAAGGGGTATCGTGTTACCCAGTTACTGGGTTGTGGAGGTCAGATAGGCAGTCGCTCCATGTAAAATACTGGTATTCAGCTGCATCCGGTTAGACTGGAAGCCGACCCCAACATAGTTAGGAAAAGGCTAGGCAGATTCCTATAAAACCATGAGTGCTACGTTAGGAGTTATTCAAACCCATACAAAATTAAAAGCTTTAGCGCTTTATTCAGACAAACCCATAACCCATAAATCTAACTCGTTTGCGAACAAAAAAGTTTTTGGGACAGGCAAGGTCGTTAGCTCTTTTCAGGATTGGTTCGCGTTTGGCCAAATTGCATGCATTTGTGAGTGCACCCTAGACATCTGTGAGCGTTCCGATAAAACAAGACTCGTCAATCAGCTTGTAACAATTCATTTGACACAATTCATTTTGTTCCGTGTGGTGCCGGACGTAAAGAATAGCACCATCCTGTTTCTTCCCGTGGGTGTCGTAAAAGGCGACTAAGGGACTTCCTAGAGAAGGGGCAGCAGTGTTCTCTATTCATTTTTAACACCATACTGCGATCGCCAACCCGCCTGCCAAGCGTGGCGATTATGGCAAAACCCCCCAATTGGGGGAGGCCTATGTCCAGTAGTGGAAGTCTTTCTGCTGAAATGATGATGATGATGATGAATTCATTTGACATTATTTCGAAAAATATAAACATGCATAAGAAATACGAGTTAATATTATAGAATATAATATGATTATTACAGATACGGCATCGTTGATACGCAGTAAGGTCAAGGACATTAATATCGTTGCTATTGGCTTGGGAGTTCTATTTCACAAGCACACTCAACTCCGCCTTATCCTCGTATATACTTGATTACGTACTTTTTTTACTCCTCTGAAGGGATCTGGACACGTCAGAGGGTCTCATTTCATAGAAACTTTTTTATTTAAGTTATATTATAAGGCCAGTGATGACGTCTGCGATAGACGGACGATTTTATTTTTTACTCGCATGTGATGAATGAGCCGATGACCTTGAAGAAATATTTTATTAAAAAAACCGGCCAAGTGCGTGTCGGACCACGCACAATGAAGGGTTCCGTAGTTGGGATGAATTTATCCCAAGAACAAACTTAACATTGTAGTTGACAAACATGCTCTCCTATACAGATTGTATGGGAGAACATGTTTTTCAACTGCAAATTTAAGTTGGTCGACTATTACTCGTAAACTTGTAAAGCCCACTTAAGTGTGATAGTTTTCCTTTAAACTTCGTTATATATAGGTACTACTTCCATGACGTTTGAATTTCTAACTACAACCGTTTAGTTGGTAGAGAACCGTTTGGTTGGGTGGACACTTGACTCTAACGAAAATTGGTACTTTAAAGCTTGATAAGTCACGAACGGTTTACTTAATCAAAAAACGGTCTGCCAAACCCCTAATATTTTTGAAAGACCTATCCAACGATATTCCATACTATGGGAAGTACGAATAAAAAAATTATCATCCCCACTTTACATGTAGCGGAGGTACCCTAAATAATTGTTTTTTTTTTAATTTATTTTACCACTTTTTCGGCGTCATTAACGTGAATACTCATGCCAAATGACAACTTTCTAGTACTAAAAGTTTTTGAGCTAAACCGCGGACAGAAAGACAGACAGACGGACATGGTGAAACTATAAGGGTTCCTTGTTGACTACGGAACCCTAAAAAACTTCAAAGCTGCGAAATACAATATGGTACAGATGTAGATTAAATCAGCTGTCAAATCTCCGGAGATGACGATAAAACTGCTCAATTAACAGTTGCAAACATACTGAAATTCTACACTTGTCTGAAAAATACACATTATATTCTGAATTATTTCACATAAAACTGAAATATTTTCCATAAAATGTGTTCTGCTGAACAATAACATAGCGGATTCAAAGGCAGACCGATATTGAAAAATTCCACTCATACATTTGAATAGAGGTCGTGCACGAGAACGAAAACAATTGAATATCTTGGGACATATCTTTATTTGGTGGGAATCCTTTTTTGACTATATTGCTTCGATCAAGAATATTGATCGAAGCTTTATTGAAACGCGGTGTAAGTTGTTAAGGCACGTGAGCCACGAAAGTATATCAATAGGTCATGTTTACTAATAACGAAACGGTATGTGTAGGTTGCGTTGTGAGCTATTGCCTTGCCAAGTTGCCATCATTCTCTTTTTACTAGTTCTAAAGCACATATCCGTAGTCCGTCAGTCCGTCCGTTCGTCCATGCTCATTGCCAAATCGCGACTCGCACTTGCCCGGTTTTTAGGGTTCCGTAGTCAACAAGGAACCCTTATAGTTTCGCCATGTCCGTCTGTCTGTCTGTTTGTCGGTCCTCGGTTTAGCTCAAAAACTATTGGTACTAGAAAGTTGTAATTTGGTATGAATATACACGTTAATGACGCCAAAAAAGTGGTAAAAAAAAACATGTAAAGTGGGGATGATAATTTTATTTTCGTTCTTCCCATAGTGTGGGATATTGTTGGATGGGTCTTTCAAAAATATTGCGGGTTTGTCAAAACAATTTTTCGATTAAGGGATCCGTTTCTGAAATAGTAGGCTTTAAAATGCTAATTTTTGTTAGAGTCAAGTGTCCCCCCCCCCCTGCCAGCTAAACGGTTAGTTTTGTATAGGTGAAAAAGTTCACGATAGTAGTATATATAACGAAGTTAAAAGAAAAACTATCACAGCTAAGTAGGCTTTTCAAGTTTACGAGTAATAGTCGACCAACTTAAATTTGCCGTTGAAAAACATGTTACCCCATACAATCAGTATAGGAGAGCATGTTTTTCAACTACAATGTTAAGTTTGTTCTTGGGGTAAATTCATCCCAACTACGGAACCCTTCATTGTGCGTGGTCTGACACGCACTTGGCCGGTTTTTTTTATTTTCGATAACCGAGTGACAGCCCTATGAAAGTAGGTATGAATTTTGAACTCTCATAAGAAGCTTCCCTTCTACTTGGATTTTTATTGTGCTATAAGGTTCCCTTCCTTGTTTTAATATTTCACGACTAGAAAAGGTCAAACGGAATCTTACTAAGACGGCCTACAAACCCATTTTAGTACACACGGCTATACGTTTCCAGTTTATAAGTTGGCTACTCAATATAAGGAAATCCTATACAATGCGAGATCAGCTTATATTGGAAAGTATAGCTTGATATTTAGCCGTGTGTACAAACCTACTAAAACAAACTTTTTCACAAGAAAAAGTAAACCGACTTAAAAAAAAAAAATACACTCCAAAGTGAAAAAGAACTTTAATTTCAGAAGTCGGTGTCTTTGGATGTGTATTTTAGTTTCCGAAATTATAGTTATTTTTCACTTTGTAGTGTTTTTAGGGTTCCGTAGTCAACAATGAACCCTTATAGTTTCGCCATGTCCGTCTGTCTGTCTGTTTGTCGGTCCTCGGTTTAGCTCAAAAACTATTGGTACTAGAAAGTTGTAATTTGGTATGAATATACACGTTAATGACGCCGAAAAAGTGGTAAAATAAAAAAAAAATAAAAAAAAAAACATGTAAAGTGGGGATGATAATTTTATTTGCGTCCTTCCCATAGTGTGGGATATTGTTGGATAGGTCTTTTAAAAATATTAGGGGTTTGGGAAGACCGTTTTTTGATTAAGTAAACCGTTCGTGGCTTCAAGCTTTAAAGTACCAATTTTCGTTAGAGTCAAGTGTCCCCATCTCTACCAACTAAACGGTTGTAGTTAGAAATTCAAATGTCACGGCAGTAGTACCTATATATAACGAAGTTAAAAGGAAAACTAGCACAGCTAAGTAGGCTTTACAATTTACCGAGTAATTGGCGACCAACTTACATTTACAGTTGAAAAAAATGTTCTCCCATAAATTCTGTATAGGAAAACATGTTTTTCAACTACATGATAAGTTTGTTCTTGGGATAAATTCATCCCAACTGCGGAACCCTTCATTGTGCGTGGTCCGACACGCACTTGGCCGGTTTTTTTTTCGAAGTTGTTTTTTTTTTTTGTGAAATAGTTTTTATGTTTCACTTTTTAGTTATTGTACCTACCCCACACCAATTCATCTTCCACTACTTGCCATGTAAACAACAGTGACAGGAAGTATTATAAAATCATCAAGATAGACAAAGTGGAATAAATACGTATTATCGAAGTTAACTTAAAAACTGCCTATTCAAAGTTTATAAAATTTATATCGGACCAACGCGCAAGCTTCTTCTATCAAAGGAAAGAAGAATTTTCAAAATAGATACACATTTGATGGAGAAATCGGTGAACATACATTAAAAAAAATATATATATACAGTCGAACATAGAACCTTTTTACCTACCTTTTTTGAAGTCGGTTAAAAAATACGAAACAAATAGAAAACGAACAATAATACTCCAATAGAGGCGGTAAACCATAAGAATAACAAATAATAATAATTATTATGGGAAAATCTTATCGCCATCTTAGTTATTTTGGATAAATTACGTGACTAGTAACTAAATATGTACTTCTGTAATAAGCATTAAAAATGTGTAGGTAATAGATATATATTACCCGACAAGATCCTTTGGATATACAAAAAAAGAAATCTCCTTGGTTTTCCTACCATTATTTTTACACACAGTTTGGCATCTTTAAAAACAAAATAAGAATAGCTAAACGTCCGCGTCGTCGTATCGCTGCTGCCGCTGGCACCCCTTAACTTTGCCCGCACACTGAGCTAGTGATGTGAACCGGTTTTATAAAAACAAACAAAAAAAACGGTTTTTGACAAAACCGATAATCACCGGTTCTCATTGAAAAACCGATTACAATAACAATTTACATCCAGCATTTCGTCATTCGGAGAACATGCTGTCGGCGAAAGAGTTAGTAAGAAATTATATTTTTTTTTCCTTGTTTTTAAATTTGCCCCACACTAGGAATTTGTCCTGTAATTATCCCATAACTAAAAAGATTCCGCCGATAGCTCTGTGCCATCGACTTCGGAGCAGCCAGGTAGTAGCACAGAACAGAAAAAACCTGGACTGCTGGACTTTTTAAAACTAAGAAGACCCAACACTAATTAAACTGCTTACTGCAGTTCATATTTTGCGAATGTATATGGAGACAGATCCACAAAGCTAAGAAGCCGACATTACAATAGCAGCTAAAACTTCGGGAGCTTTTTGGTCCAGCAATAAACACTTGGCACCATTAAATACGTTAAAGTATTTAGCCATACCAGCGACATCGGTACCTTCGGAGAGGATGTTCTCTAAATCAAGATATGTGTTGTCCTCTAGAAGGAGCAGGTTACAAGCAGATGCTGTGGACCAAATTTGTTTCATAAATCAGAACTAATTTTTTTTAGAAACAGGCAAAGTATAAAATTTAAATTTCCTGGTTATTTGTTATCTGTTTGATGACCACTTTCTTTTTGTGATTGTAATTTTACCTAATAATTTTAAGAAGAGTCGGTAAAAATAAATACTAGGTATTTTTTTAGAGTAAACCTAAAAAAAGTCTTAAAAAACTGGTTTTAATAAATAACTAATCGGTATAAACCGGTGTTAAAAATTGTAATCGGTTCACATCAATACACTGAGCTGGCTCAAACCGGTTTTCACGAGAGCAGGCGCCGGCGCTCGCCCCCCGTGCGCCTTGTCGGTGACAGGTCACGCACACATAGCTGTGCGTGACTTGACTTGACTTCGTACTTCCGCGCACGGCGTTAGTATGAAGCTTTCTATCTGCACGGTTTTTTAATTATTTGCCTTTAGGCCGCTTGTACGGTCGACTGCAAAAATCCATGGACAGTACAGTAACAAAATCGTGTGAAGCGAAAAGCGAAAGATAGTTCTATTTTCGAAAATTTGAACTCAAACGTTCACTGGAAAATAGACACTAAGGTATCCATGTAATTTTGCAGGTGAGTGTACACGCTAAGAAAAGTCACCGGGCCTACGCAAGAATTCGCATCGATTTGACACACGAACTGTGTACACTGTTACGGTGTGACGGCGCTGAACAAGAAAAAATCGTGGCTGCGCTAGACACAATGCGCTCTGTGTTGCTGCGGTATAGGGAGGGACGGGGTAGGTAAGGTAGTTCAGGTTGTTAGTGTATGTTTAACGAATGGACGGGTTCTTCACTCACAAACAATCGCAAATTAATAACAGATTTGACTAGAGCAGCCTACCATACCCTACACACGACTGTCCGAAAACAATTCTATCGTGTACACGTTCATATTTGTCTTATCTGTAGCAGACACGACAAGTTCTCGTACCTAGGTCCGACCAAATTCTTGTCGTGTACAAGATGAATTGGTCCTGTCTGCAGCAGACACGGTGAATTTTCTTAGCGTGTACAAGCGGCTTTACAGTGTCAATCACTACCTACTGGAACAAAATTATACTGAACCGTGATTAGAGACGAGATTATTAGTAATCAATACATTAATTTATTTACGAGTAATATCCATTACAGCATCAAGTGAAAGCTTTGTTATTTAATTATGCATTGATTAAAGGCGATGATTACGATTCAGCGAGACATGAATTTCAGCATTTCGCAACCAATTAAAGTGATCGGTGCAGCCTTACACATACACACTCATTTTCAGGCATTTCTAACAAACTAATGCAGGGAATTTCAGCAGCAACTCTGAACTGCTACTGAAATGCTACACGGATAATTTAACACAGACATTCGTAAGTTTTCAGAGCCGGTCATAGTTTTGCTTCGCTTTGGATATGTCGGAAACAATTCGTAACCCCCAATTGGATTCAATTCATCCGGATAATGACTGTTTTCGTAATTTCAGTAAAATGATTTACAATAGGGATGATGCCTGGGTAAAAATAAAAAAATAAACTGTTCAGTCCGTCAATCAGATAATAAAAAAATATTAGACACGTATTTTTTTGCTTTATCATATTAATAAAAAATGACAGATAAAACACATTAAACTTGGGGAGTGGGGGCTCGTTACATCATAGCTACGTTGAAAATCTACTGAGAAGTGACGTCATGCCACATTTGAACTCAATATCGCCGTAATGTTTTGATTACATAAAAAAAGAAAAAAATACGTGTCCAATATTTTTTTATAATCTACATGACGGACAAAAAAAAAATTTTTTTTTTGTCATCATCCCTATTATCGTGCGATTTTCCAATTTTACTCAACGAATGTCAATTTTAAGAGCTTGCGATACTTCAGCCAGTGGCTAGGTATATTTTTTTAGATTAAAATTAGAACCACTGATGTTTTTTTGTTAAACAGCATTACATTTGTCAATGAAAGGTCATGTCGTAGTGAAAAAGTAGCTTGATAAATTTTTCTGAAACCATACATAAATCACTTTCGTTATTAATCAATCATCGACCGGAATCTCAGCGAGTGTAAGTAAGATGAAAGGAAACAAATCAAAATGTGTCTAGATATAGGATCAAGGGATCCTTGAATAATTCCCAGCTGGATAATACGACTAATGTATTGTCTTTGTTTCTTTATTTCCATTCAAACTTGTACGTCAGCGGTACGTACGCGCTACGTCCCGAATCTCTCTTAATCCCTCAATGCAAGCTTTGTGAGTTTTCCATCACATAACGTTTGTAGATAACACACAGTTACTTTTATTATCCACCTGCCTCGTTCTCGGAACAGGTATTTCATGTCATAAAAACGGAGCATAACGGGTAATTCAGGTAAACGATCGACTTGTTTCAGATGCCAAAGCGAGTAAACATAAGATAACATCGTTACAGCTTCAGGAATGGTTGCCTACATTCGCAAATTATATAAGACCTTATCATGTAAGAAAATTGTACCGAACTTCATAATACGTGTAATACGTGTAGTCTTCTTCTTAAGGCCCAGATATATGCCAGTGACCTTGAGTGGTTAGCTTGCGTGTTCTGTACTCAGCTTACGCAACGCATCGTACGTCCAGCCAGTAATACGACTCGTCCATCCAGGGCCTCAAGTCTGCTATTACAATAGTGTCAGAATGGTCTCGCCATTGTGAGTATTTGACAGTGTTTGTATGGCAAATCTGTCAAAAACTCACAATGAAGAGACCATTCTGACACTATTGTAATAGCAGACTTGAGGCCCAGGAGTGCTGTCCCAAATAAGACGCATTATTAATTTATTATGCATAAAACAAAAGGTATTTTAATAAAACACGTATACTAAGAGATTAATAATTACATTATTTTTAAAAAAGGTGAAGGTTTCAGAAAAATACGCTTGATAGATTTTGCGTGACTCTCAGTTTTTTATCCGCGTTAGACATAACTTTACAAATTAATTTCACTATGTAATATAAACATAATCTAAAATGTTCATATAATAAGTTATTAAGAAAATGCTCTAATTTAACATATATTTTTTTTCCAAATCATTAACACTATTCTTTTAGACGAGATCTTTCAAAGAAACATAAGGCGACCATAACCGACTTTGAATGATTTTATTCATTAAAAGTCGATTATCGTCGCCTTAACTTTACGCAGAATATTTTGATCAATATTGATTAAGGTCTACCGGTCTACCCATTTTGAAGACAAGACTTTACCATCTCAATGAAACTTTGAAATAATAACTGACAGCCTTAAATTGAATTAAGGGACGCCTAACTAAAAAGGAATAACAACACAAGGAAAAACAATAAATTTGAGGTACGAGTTAAATACACAAATCCTATGTGAGTAGCAAAAAAATCCGGGTCCCGTTACTAAAACAAAAATATATTGAGAGATTAGAAAGGTCATACGAAACAATTGTAATATCGACTGTCATTCTACAGAATCAATTTTACTATTTTTAGTCATGTTTAGAGAAGACTTTTTGTAACGATGCATTGTAATTTGACAGAATCCGATTATATTACGAACATGAATCAAACTCAAACTCAAAACTCAAACTCAAACTCAAGGACGGAACTAAAACGTAACTTCTCCCCGGTTTCCCTGGCCTCTTATTATACTTCAGTTAGGACCCTCCAATACCCATTCGATAGGGCCTATTAAACCATCTAAATTGTATTTTGTTTATTAAATTGTTTACTCTTTAATTTGTTTATTTTCTTCTTAAGCTAGGACTCTTCCAGTTCTGATAATAGGTAGGTGGTAGTTTTATCTCTGACCTTACATTTTCCCCTCCCGGAAAAATGTAACGTTACAATCTGATCTAATGTAACTCAAATAATTTATTTCAATTAAACCATTTACAAGCACTTTTGAATTGTCAAGGAGTCGGTTAGTAAGAAAAATGAAGCTACATGCCCATTCCAAAGTGTAGTAGGTACCTATGGAGAAGAACGGGCATGAAACTCCATGGCCACTCTTTTAAATTAAATTGTTACAAACATATTAGTTACATCTAAATCAATCTGCCTAGCCTTTTCCAGACTATTTTGGGGTCAGGTTCCAGTCTAACCGGGTGCAGCTGAATACCAGTATTTTACATGGAGCGACTGCCTATCTGACCTCCACAACCCAGTAACTGGGTAACACGATACCCCTTGGTAAGACTGGCTGTCAGACTTTTGGGCTTCTGACGACCCGTAACGACTGTCAAAGATCCACGAATGACAGCCGGGACCAACGGCTTAACGTGCTTCCCGAGGAACGGGGGAGTCTCGATATGTAAAGATGGTCACACATCCACGGACCAACCCCGGCAAGCGTAGCTTAACCTGGCGGATCGACCCGTGCGGCTGTTATTACTTAGCCACGAGCTCCTCATTAGTTACATCTATAATTTTGAATTTATAACTAAATGTGAGAACGATGTAAAAATGTTACACGTTAAAAGCGTCCAGAGTAAAAACAAACAATAAAAAATAAAAAAACTAAGCCTGTCCTAAGAGATGACCAGTCCCAACTGACGGCACCCGTTCACGAACATGACGCATGGATTAGCACTATTCAGCTCAACCATTTTGAAGGGAGCTAAATGATCCAACACACGCCACCATCAGCGAGACATCTGAGTGAGCATGACATATGTTCTCTCAGCTGCCAGGGCACATAAGTAAATGAAAGACATTACCCGGTCAATGGTAGCTCTATAGTACATAGTACTCACACCTGTGTTATGCAATTATGTAATACAAAGGAGATTGAGTTTATACAATGCAAAGACCAATACATAAACCGTCAAAGCCGTCGTTACATTGTTTTTGTTACATATTTTAGAACATAAGTCTCTCGTTCCGCCTCGTCTCCTGACCCATATATCTTTAGGCAGATCATACATAGATATAGGAATTGGATAGTAAATTTACGACCCGTGTTTTGTAACCACATAACATCCGTTATTTATGATCAGAAAAGATACGAAACGAAAATGTCAGCGGTATTCATCTTCATGACTTGGAAATATGTGATGTTTAGGAAATTGCACCTACACTATTTTACGAGTATTGAAGTGCCTTTACATTTAACATCAATTTCTACATTAAACTAGATACCTATTTATTAATTATAACTTTCTTCGTGACGCGACTTCGTTCGCGTGGAAGTCGTAAGACACCACAATATTGTACGGATGAGTGATATTATGAGTAAATAACACAACGAATGCTGATACAATACTGAGCTTTATTACAAAAGAACACAAGTTTATATGGTTACATCTCCCTCTCAATATACTTAAATAACAGCCACACTTTTATAAAACTTCCGTGTATACTACGTTTGTAGTTTTGGTTCCAGCAGCCAAAGTATAAAGTGAGTCAGGACTGGTGACGCGAGAGCAAGCGACGTACAGTTAGTTTTCTGTGTGAGAAGCAGCTCGTCCTGAGATCAACTCCGGCTTCAGTAGTAATATCCGATTGCTTGCGAAGTTTTTCGTGTTTAGTGAATTATAGAACGCCTGCGTTTCTGCATACACTATCTAATGGCACAACACTGATATTCCTGACAAAAAGCTATCACTAAAATAATATAACAGTAGATTGTAATTTTTGTAAGCACCGTGTGTTTACAAGAATTACAATCTCCTCGTTAATAGTCACCTAACCATAGATAACAGAAGAGGCCTCTACTTAATGTTTTTCTGTGTACGTTATACGAACTATCACATAATAGCATTCAAATCAAATCAAATAATTTTTATTTCAGGAATACACCCATATAAAATTTTACATCAGATTACAAAATTATTATTATTATTATTCACTAATTACAAGAAAAAATAGACATATAAATTATTATTAAATCATTCCAATATACAGTTTCCGTTATTTTAGCTGGAATATTAATTACCATATACGAAGAAGTGGTTTACCTCGAATATGGCCCTCAATATTCCATTGTCAGATTTATGTATTCGGTTCATGAAGGAGGCCTGTGACTTTCTCATGACTGCGTAAAAGTCATCCACCCTGTTTTCGGCAAACATGCCGGACGCACTACACCGCCAAGGCAGCCCTAGTATGCATCAGAATGCGTTACAAAATGTGTAAAAAAGAAGCACTAAATGTATCAACTGTTAGAAATGGAACTTAGGTTTGCAAAGCAGTCACGATTGACTGCTTAACTCCATAGGTATCGCATGATGATAACCATTTAAAAAGTTAAATCTGTAACTATCTGCAATATTCCAATCTTTTAGCTCGTCTTTCTACAATTTGAGGTAAATTATAGAAGAGTACGAACATAAAGCAATATTGCTCATCCCGCATAACAAAAACGTGAACATTTGTAGCCTGACCACTAGACTGATCATACTTATAGGGAATACCTTTGCTAAATTTTAACAAAATCTATCCGGTAGTATTTGCGTGATGCTGGAACATATAAACAGACAAAAATCCTAAAAACTATGTTTTCCGCATAAGGATCGTTCCCAGACCTCGTAGCAATTCATTTTCTTTTTCAAAAATATTCAATGCATAGTTTTGATTCGCTACGATTTTATTATATGTATATATTAAAACTTTATGCACAAGTAAAATAATACTGTACAGCGGCGGACTTAATGCCTGAGGCATGAGGGATATTAAAGAAACACGATGATCAAACTCGTACTCGTGCATTAGCGCTAGACAGAAAAGAATCTAGGATGAAATATAATGCTCAGTGTTCGAAGGTCATAACTATATTATACAGACACAGGTCTACCTAATCCTCGCATAGTAGAGCGCCTGCCAGCTTCGTGATGACCTATTTCTTCAAGTTTAAAACTGACTACTTATGCAGGATTACAAAAGTTAATCATTCATAGTTTTCTTCTCGTTTTACAGCAACTAGCATATTATGAAAAAAGTGACTAAGGGCGGGTTGTTTCACCTACACTTGACGCACGCGTATCCGTCATAAATGGCGCTAACTATCGTCAAACCGTTGTTTCACAAAATTATGCTCTTGACGTTCGTTAAAAAATAACGATTACAGTGACCCACTGGTTAACGTCATTTTATTCTTCGACATTTGAAGTTTGACGATCGGTTTTTTATTCAGTGAAACAACGCTTTGTATTTGACGTACGTTAAACATCATAATGTAATCGTTAATATTTGACGTACGTATGTTACGTTACCGAACTGTTTGAAACAACCGGCCCTAAGTGCTTGTCGGACCACGCAAAATGAAGGGTTCCGTAATTGGGACGAATTTATCCCATGAACAAACTTAACACTGTAGTGGAAATACATGTTCTCTCATACATTCCAATTGCAAATATAAGTTGGTTGATTGGAAAAGTAGGCTAAGTAGGTAGAGCCTACTTTTCTGTGACAGTTTTCCCTTTAACTTCGTTATATACACCGTGGCATTTTAGTCGTCTTACAAAGACAGCCCACTTCATTTATCCAATGACTACTAATCATTCATTAAAAAAATATATAAATGTATATTAATGAACATTCGTTTTTTTTTTATTAATTATTACTCATGACATAGTTTAAAATACCCTGTTACGAGTGCAATCCGAGCCTTGTGTTACAAGGATGCCGAAGAATGGATTTAGATTAAGTTTAAGTTGCAAAAGTAAGAAACACATTTTTGCGTTAGGGTGAATGAACTCTGATAAAGATGTCGCCGCTCCATTCCGCGGCGCCCTTGTAACACAAGGCTCGGTCTGCATTCATAACAGGGAGTTTTAAACGATGTCATGCGATATAATTAATAAAAATTAAAATTTTTTTTTTTTTTTTTTTTATGAATGTTTTGTAATCATTGGATACATGAAGTGGGCTATCTTTGTAAGACGACTATACACATATCCAAGAACAACCATATAGCTGACAGGGGGCCCCCACACTGGACTCTAACCAAAATTTGCACTTTAAAGCTTAATATTACGCAAACCAATTTTGATAACTTGTATAATAATTATTTTTTTTAATTTTTTTTAAAAATTATAATAATTATTGTGTTTGCATGCCAACAAGGCAGAATGTACACGGTTCTTTATTATGTTATTTACGATCCTATTTGTATGTACCTGCATTCAAAGCAAATAAAGTATATTCTATTCTATTCTATTCTATTCTATTCTAACGAATCCATTAATCGAAGAATGGTTATCACAGACCCACAATATCTTTGAACGGCCTATCCAACGATACCCCACACCATGGGATAGACGAGAAAAAAAAATACTATTCCCATTATACGTGTAGCGGAGATACGCTAAAAAAATCCATGCCAAATTACAGCTTTCTAGTACTTAGAGTCTCTGAGCTAAGTCGCGGACAGATAGACAGACAGACAGATGTATATGGCGAAACTATAAGGGTTCCTTGTTGAGTACGGAATCCTAAAAATTGTAGAAGAGAACCACTTTTCCAATTATGTATGTACATGTGTATGGAATATTTCTCATGTGCCTAGCCTTTCCCTAACTATTATATATTGAGGTCGGCTTCCAGTCTTACCGGATGTAGCTGAATACCAGTACTTTACATGGAACGACTGCCTCTCTGACCTCCACAACCCAGTTACTGGGTAACACGATACCTCTTTGTAAAACTGGTTGTCAGACATTTGGGCTTCTGACCACCCGTAACAACTGTCAAAGATTTATGAATGACAGCCGGGACCAACGGCTTAACGTGCTTTCCGAGGCACGGAGGAGTCTCGGTATGTAATGGATGGTGACCCATCCACGGACTGACCTCGGCAAGCGTAGCTTAACATTGATCGACCGGTGCGGCTGTTATTATATATTTATTTATTTAACAATTTATGTACACACATATAAACAAACAAGAAGAAAGGAACAGAAAAATACGTACAAAGGTGATGCTTATTTCTAATGAAATCTCTTTCAGCATACCTGCGATAGGAAAGTAGATATAGAGATGTAGACAACGTGTGTAAGAGTAGAAGAGAAAAAGAAACATAAAATCAAAATAGCTATACACTAATATAAATACTTATAAACATACAATAAGAGAATATACTTACATACATACTTCTAAAATAAATATCACTCAAATATGAATATACTTAGAACTACAATGTAGTGTAAAATAATAAATACATAATAATATGCAACTATGCGACTACTAAATATGATACTTAGCCACGAGCTCCAAAAGGAATATCTGTATTAGCAGAATATAGATCTGTATACGTACGGGGAACAATAAAATGCAGATCAGTCTCCGTATTGTTTGTACGTACATAATTTACGGTACAGGAGCGTCCCGACGCCCGCCGCCGCCTGCCGCCATTGCTGCTATTATTTTATTTGATCTCAATCCACCGCTGCTAGCCGCACATAGAAACAATTTAAATCTTCATTCTCGATTGAATAGAGCTGGACGTTAAGCTGGAAATCCGCGCCCTTTATTAAGAATAACTTTTTATTGCAAATAATAAGCTCTCAAGTTATTTCTTTGTCCGTTGCGCGGATTCATTCTTTTTTATTTTGTTCGAGTATTTTATTTTTTCAAGTACCTTTTGTGCTGAGCTGGGCGGACATCGAACATAAAATCTGTTGCGCAGAACTTGCACACAGACTCTTTTGTACAAGTTTAGGTACCTAACCGATTCATTTGAATTTCTAGTTTTATTCTTGTATCATTATTTCAAGTTGCCATTTTACTACGAGTACCTACACATTTACGAGTAGATATTCATTATAAAATTAGAATGAAACCTTATAATTTTAGGAAAGTAAGAGAGGAGTCGTTGTCTTAAGGGGATTACATCGCTCAAATCCCAAAAACACCGTATGTTTAAAGAAGTTTCTAGATGAATCCTTTTGTGCGATTGCCATATAAAAAATATATGTTATACTTAAGGTCATCACAAATAAATGATATTATTTAAAATTGTAATAATTTTTCCCTTATCATGGAAAAAAATCGTAGTAAATAGGTCCTTTCTCAACCTAAATTGTAAATTGTCTCTGTAACGGCAGTATAGTTTGGCATGAGTTTTTGCCACAGAATATGAAATGAACTCAAACTCAGACTCAAATCATTTATTTCAATTAAACCATTTACAGGCACTTTTGAAGTGTCAAGGAGTCGGTCAGTAAGACAAATGAAGCTACATTCCCATTCCAAAGCGTAGGTACCTATGGAGAAGAACGGGCAAGAAACTCCATGGACACTCTTTTAAATTAAATTGTTACAAAAGTATTCGTTACATCTATAATGTTGAATTTATAACGAAATGTGAGAACGATGTAAAAATAAAAATAATATAAACTTACACGTTAAAAGCGTCAAGAGTAGGTACAACAAATAGAAACAAAATAAAGTAAAATAACCCGTGGCAGCTAAGAGATGACCAGTCCCGACGTATTTAACAATTGATATAGACTGATTATGTAACCGTTTTAAACTTTATTTGGTCACAGTGAGATAGCATATCTTAAACATGACTATAAAACTAACATAAAATAAAAAAATATCTGTAATAATAACATACCTACCAACTAAATAACAATATATAATAAACTAAAAATAAATAATAATACAATTGATATTGTTTTTTTTTCTTATTTAAATCTTCAAAGTCATCGGGCGATGTAATACCCTTAAATATCTACCTACTTACAATTCATTTAAACTTAGCCTGTAAAATATCACGTTCATTTCATAATTAGAGTAGATTCCAGTATTTCAGGAGCAAGTACTTTGCTGTAAGTAGCACGGTTGATGCTAAACAGAAATAACAAGTGACTGCGCGCTATTTTTAATAACCTGCACAGAATGCACAAGTTCTCATTTGATATTCCTTCTACGTACGGTGGTGAATAATTGTGAGACATTTCTTTCTGATCCTGACTGCTCTACTTGATAATAAATCATTTCGCACTTTGGAAATGATATATTATGCTGTTAAAATATGGGTCCTTTTGAAATACAGCTGTATTACCTTCAAGTTTGTGAAAGTTTTCTATTCTCAGTGGTGTCGGGAACCCATACGACTTTTTATGAGTAACGAGCTCAAAGTTGTATACTTGTTTGTTTTCTCATTCTTCGTTTAGGAACTTATTTCTTTACCTTGGCTCGTAGCATTGCACCCAGTATTCTGATATTTCTTTGTGTAAACTTGCCGAAGAATCACTCAGTTATGTTTGAGGAATGGAATAGGGGAACACTTTCCTTTTGAAAGGTATAAGTACGAGTATATACAAGTTGTTATTGACGGAACATCAGGGCCTCAAGTCTGCTATTGCAATAGTGTCAGAATGGTCTCGCCATTGTGAGTATTTGACAGTTTTTGTATGGCAAATATGTCAAAAACTCACAATGAAGAGACCATTCTGACACTATTGTAATAGCAGACTTGAGGCCCTGGTTGGAAGTAATAGATTGTTTGACTTGCGCCATGTGTACATGAGCTGTATCTTAGTTACAGAGTATCTTAATTAAGCGATTACGGCAAAGCGCTCCCTAGGGCTTCAGAATCTACTGTTCGGTATAATATTGGTTTAATTTTGATAGGTAGGATAAGTCAATATTAATAACGGTGTAAAGTTGGTTAGTGTACCTACTCGTAGATCATTATAATATTAATACTTGTGATGAAAAAAACCGGCCAAGTTCATGTCGGACCACACACAATGAAGGGTTCCGTAGTAGGAAAAGAATTTATCCCAAGAATTAACATTGTAGTCGAAAAACAAGTTCTCCCATACATTCCAACTGCAAATGTTTGTACTTAAGACCAAAGACTTCTTATAGGTTTTTCTGTAATCTATAAGTAAATAACTATTTCCTGTATTTTTGTCAAAACTTTAGGCTCAGTAGTTTCGGAATGGGGGAATGATCAATTTTCATCAACTTTCTTAAATAACTTTAAAGCTATATATTCAAAGATTATTGAAAAAAAAAAAAAAAAAAAAAAAACCGCAATCCTTACAATAATCCCTTTCATTTGATACTAGCTTTTGCCCGCAGCTCCGCCCGCTTGAAGCTCGGTTATCGCGTAAAAAAAGTAGCCTATGTCCTTCTCCATATCCCAGGCTATATCTCTGCCAAATTTCATGACGATCGGTTCAGCGGTTTAGGCGTGAAAACGTAACATACAGACAGACAGACAGACAGATAGACAGACAGACAGAGTTACTTTCACATTTTTAATATTAGTATGGATGTCACACGGTACAGTTAGCAAAACTATTTAAATTTTATAATTTTCCCCCAAAAGTGACCCCCATATTCAAAATTAATTTATTTACGTTACACGTGCGTGTTTGGGTCACAGAAGTTCATGTGTGTACCAAATTTCAATATAATCGGCTCAGTAGATTCGGAGCAAATTGGCTGTGACAGACGGACAGACAGATACACGAGTGATCCTATCCTATAAGGGTTCCGTTATTTACTTTTGAGGTACCCTGAGGAAACCTTAAAAAGGAGAGGAACAAAAAATTTTTATGAAAGCAGAAAAGTTCATGAAGCAAACACGGGGCAAATTACTTCAAACAATGGCAATTAAGACGCAGATATATGCCAGTGACCTTGAGTGGTTAGCTTGCGTGTTCTGTACTGAGCACACGTAACGCATCGTATGGATAGCCAGTAAAGTAGGACTCGCCCATCCAGAAGCGCTGCCACAAATAAGACACATTATTAATTTATCCATACTAATATTATAAATCCGAAAGTAACTCTGTCTGTCTGTCTGTCTGTATGTTACGTTTTCACGCCTAAACCGCTGAACCGATTGTCATGAAATTTGGCAGAGATATAGCCTGGGATATGGAGAAGGACTTAGGCTATTTTTTTACGCGATAACCGACATCCACGCGGGCGGAGCCGCGAAAAAGCTAGTATATACATAAAACAAAAGGTATTTTAATAAAACACGTATATTAAAAGATCAATCGTTAAATTATCTTTAAAAAGGTGAAGGTTTCAGAAAAATACGCTTGATAGATTTTGCGTGATTCTCAGTTTTTTATCCGCGTTAGACGTAACTTTACAAATTAATTTCACTATGTAATATAAACATAATCTGAAATATTCATATATAATATTAAGTTATTAAAAAAAATCTCTAATTTATGAAAAAAAAATCCAAATCATTAACACTACTCATTCAAACTCAAACTCAAACTCAAAGCATTTATTTCAAATAAACCAATTACAGGCACTTTTGAATTGTCAAGGGGTCGGTCAGTCAGAAAGATGAAGCTAGTTGCCCATTCCAAAGCGTAGTAGGTTCCTATGGAGAAGAACGGACAAGAAACTCCATGGACACTCTTTTAAAACAAAATATTGTTACAAAATATGGGTTACATCATTCATGTTGAAGTTATACATGTGAGAACAATGTAGAAAGACGTGCACGTTAGAAGCGTCCGTAATAGAAACAATTCAAAAATTAAAATAAGCCGTGGCAGCTAAGAGATGACCAGTCCCAACTGACGGCGACCGTTCACGAACATGACGCATGGATCAGCACCATTTAGCTCAACCATTTTGAAGGGAACTTAATGATCCAACACACACGCCACCACCAGCGAGACATTTGAGTGAGCATGACATACTCTCAGCCGCCAGGGCACATTCAAGTCAATAAAAGACATATTACCCGGTAAATGGTAGCTCTATAGTACATAGTACTCACACCTGTGCTATGCAATTATATAATTCAAGGACATTGAGTTTACACAATGCAAAAATAGTTTACAATCTTCAGCAGCTCCAACATGATTGTCAAATGTTAATTAACTAGCTGAGGTTGTGGAGCAGGACCAGCATTCAGCCAAGCATTTTTATCAGCGATGTAATCCCCCAACTTATAATATGCCTGCCTGCATAGTGTGCGTTTTATACAAGATTTAAATTTAGTCTCATTCAGTTGAAGTATGTGGGGAGGAATTTTATTGTAACATTTTAAACAGTACCCCATGAAAGATGAGTCTACTTTAGCCAGTCTGAAACCTGGTTGAGCTGAAACATTTAGACGTTATCTTTAGTACAAGATCATTAAAAGTCAGCTGTTGTACACAAAGTCCAACAACTACATAATAACTACAGTGTGTCCCACTGCCCCTTTCTACTCAACCGCACTCACAAAAACAATACACCGTGAAACATAAATAAACCCAGAAATAAATAAAAGTGCCAATCACAAGCTATGAAATATCGGTCGGTTGATCGCGGAGAAATTAATTTAAACAGTGTTAGACGAACAGAAACATTTATTTTCTTTTCAAGCTATAATGTTTATATTAACGTAATTGCCCACATTTATTTTCGGAGCTTGAGCAAATTGTACAGACCACTTGTCTCGGTTGCTTTAGATTTTCACACATTTTCTGGCAGATTTTGCCATTTGTTTTAAATACTAAGAAAAGGTGGTTATAAATTTCTGTGTTTATTTTCAAATATCATAAATTTAATACCATTGGCACAGATTCGTCTTATTCCATTCAATCTTAGTAGGAAGTTAGATGAATCGTACAAAACTTTAGTGTTTTTATTAGTAGATATCGTTCGCAAGTTGTCTTTGTGTAGCGACTTAAGAGAGGCATTAAATAATGTAGCAACAATGTTTACGTCATACCTGGCCATAATGTGAGTTTTACCGCACGCTACGCGTACAGTAAAACTCGCATCGTGGCCAGGTGAAGACGTAAAATTGTGTACTCACCACGGGCAGTACAAAAGAAAGCCCTCTATCGCATATTTACAACCCTCGCCTGTGGCTCGGGTCACTAATACCGACGATTTCGGGCTTTCTTTCTTTTACAGCCCTCAGTAAGTAATGCACTATTATAGAACTTATGTAGGTATACGTAAATATATAAAGAAAAATACTAGTGAGGTCTAACGGGGCTAGATAAGTATATGAGTTACTGCCAGATTTTCCCTAGAAAAGCTTTCAATACTTCAAAATGATCCTTCTGAATACTGAAAAGGTTTAATGGCTACTGAGAAATCAATCCTAAGATTTGGCATTTAACAATAATCCAATTTATTCAAACTTTTAATTGCCTCCAATTATATTTTCAATTCAAAACATAGGTAAGTGTACACCTGTTCAATTTCAAGGTAAACGCAAAGTATAAATATTTTCTTATTTATAAGCGGAGTAATCGTGGATATATCTAATGAATTTTCAGGGCGTCCCACGACTGTGCCACATGGAGGGAAAGTGCCTTAATTACTGTAGATAGAATATATCTAATGAATTTCCAGGGCGTCCCACGACTTTGCCACATGGAGGGAAACTGCCTTAAATACAGTAGATAGAAAAAATTACTGAATGAAGACATAATTTTTATTTAAAAAACAATACGAACTGCATTCATAGAATTGTAAATAATCGCCTGTCTGAACCAGGAATCGAACCCGCAAAATATGAACAAAAAAAAAACCTGTATTTTCACAATACCGATCGAAAGGCTCAATCATATACATTTATTTCTTCTAAATAACAAAGCATCTAAAATCAAAGAAAAGCCATGAAATTCAATATTTATTTAAAATAATAAGGTACGTTTAACTGCAGCTTGCAATCAATTTAATTTATCAAATGTTCAAAATGTCTCCCTTCATGTCGTATACAAATTGTAACACTTTTAATTAACTCAAACTCAAACTCAAATCATTTATTTCAATTAAACCATTTACAGGCACTTTTGAATTGTCAAGGAGTCGGTCAGTAAGAAAAATGAAGCTACATTAATATCGCTTCCTGATGATTTATTTATATTTTCATGCTGAATGTTTAAAATAATATTATTATTTTAAACATTCAGTTTAAAATAATATTTCTAAGTTCTGTTTGTAACTTCTGCATACTCATACTGGTTCCTGTAAACTAAATCTTTACACAAAGCCATAATATTTTTTAATTAAACGTTAAATTTCATGGTCTTCCTTTTATTTTAGATACTATGTTATTTCATCATCATCATCCTAATTTCAGCCGAAAGACGTCCACTGCTGGACATAGGCCTTCCCCAAGCACCGCCACCTCGACCGGTTCTGTGCTTCCCGCATCCAGCGGACTCCTGCGGCATTCATAAGGTCATCTGTCCACCTTGTGGGAGGCCTTCCAACGCTACGTCTTCCGGTACGCGGTCGCCACTCCAGAACCTTTCGGCCCCAACGGCCATCTGTCTATTGTGATTTAGAAGAAATAAATGTATATTCGATCGGTACAGTAAGGGTCAAATTTATACTAGCGCAGAGTCGAAGCGCAGCGAAGCGTCAATCTAAAGGATAACACAGCAAATTCACCCTTATCTCTACAACTTAACGCGCGCGCACCAATCAGCGTTGGTTGCGCTCCGACGCGCGAATTCTGTCGAATGCGCGCGAATTCGCGCGTCTTTTTTCTATCTTAGAAGAAATATGTGTATTATTTATTAATTTAGTTTAATTTAATTCAATATAATATAATATAATTTAATTTAATATCTATTTCATTTTTAATTCAATTAATTTTTCTAATACTATGGGTGTATGTGTAAAAAACTTGCCTGAAATAAATGAATTTTATTTTTTATTTTTTTATTTTGTTATGTTGTGGAGGTAAGGGTGAATTTGCTATGTTAAGTTCCAGATTGACGCTTCGATGCGCTTCGACTCTGCTCTAGTATAAATTGACCCTAAAATTACCGTTTTTTTTTTACATTTAGCGGTTTCGATTCCCGTTTCAGAGAGGCGATTATTTTATTTATTAGATCGTATTATTTAAAAAAACAAAAATGAAGTCTTCATTCAGTCAATGTTTCTATCTACAGTATTAAAGTACTTTCCCTCCATGTGCCAAAGTCGTAGGACGCCCTGGATATTTGTGATATTGTTTTAATAACATTTCATGAAACTAACCTTGCTCCCGCATTCTTTACAGCCGACATAATTGTTATACCTACTCACTGAACATTACGTCTGTGTTCACAAAGAGATAATGCAAGTTCTTCCCATTAAGATAATCTTACCTTTTTCTTGATTCGTAAGTTATTTACAAAAGAGACGACGTAATATAGCTCGTGGCCTTGTCGATAAATCCTATTGACGGAATAATTAGTTACCTCCAAATAAGCATTAGTCAGCTAGACTCAATTCTGTTAACAAAGAGGATATTAGTGAGCAGTTTCGCGCGACGAGTTCTTTGTCTTAAAGAAATAGAACGTCATCTGTCTGTACATATTAGAGACGCTTATTGTATCCTAATTTTGATGGAGCAATGAATAGGGATGATGACTAAAAATTTTTTTTTGCCCGTCATGTGGATTATTAAAAAAAAATTTACAGGTATTTTTTCTTTTTTTACGTAATCAAAAAATTACGTCGATACATTGAGTTCAAATGTGGCATGACGTCACTTCTCAGTAGATTTTATACGTAACTGTGACGTAACGAGCCTGCAGTCCCCAAGTTTAATGTGTTTTATCTAAGTCATTTTTTATTAATATGATAAAGCAGAAAATACGTGTCTAATATTTTTTTGTTATCTGATTGACGGACTAAACAGTTTTTCTTTTTTACCCAGGACACATCCCTATTCAATGAATGATGACAAACTGTTTTAGTTGGTTCCTCCCAGAGTAACCATCACCAATATTTAGTTTACGTTTTGTGTGTAGGAGAGACATAAATAATACTCGTACAAGTAAATATTTTGTATATTTTCTCTCATAGTCCAGACATAAATCACAAGAGGGCCTTAGAGAAACGTGTGAAGTTAACTTACATTAGTCGACAGCTTTACTGACATGAAATTCCAAAAATAACAAGTAAAATATGTATCCGAATGTTATTATATCTATGAACAAGTAGCTCCATACGACCATACCTAACAGTTATCCTGCCGTCAAATAACAATGCTCTTCAAATATCTAAAATATCAGTTTCCTAGAATCGTTCATGCTGACATACGAGCCTGTCCCAATTTATTCAAGTCTCGTACATACTGTCTGAGCTAACAAGGATTATCATATCATGTAATATTTCACCAATATTTGTGAAATTGCTTATCATGTGGGTCTTACTGATTTATATTCCTCTTATGACTACGAAGTAGGTCTATTTTTTATCATAAACTACACAAATATGATATGTGAGCGGTGATGGTGGTGGTGGTCGAAACTAGGGCATGCAATATTGGAAGGTTCTCAATTCCGGAACTGAGTTCCAATACTGTAGATCTGATTCCGGAATTCCGGAACTGGTTCCAGAACTGGTAACTTAAAAAGTTTGTTTCAAATCAAACAAGATTTATGATTATATCAGTCTTTTAATAATTTTTAGTAACAAATTAAACATCTTTCACCCTTATTACTCTAATTAAACATTGGCCGTCTAGCGGCTTGTGGACAGTTCCACAGTCTAGTTTGGTTGCGTTTAGATAAAATAATAATCAAAATATCAAAAAATTATGAATATCGGAATTCCATTCCTCTAAATTCCGGAATAAAAAAAAATAAAAAAAATAATATATATATATTTTTTTATTTAATTTTTTTATCTACCTACTTGTACATATTAGTATCTATTTTCTTAAATAATTTTAAAACTATTTAGTGTAAAGTAAATAATTATATTGTGTTTATTCCGGAATTGAAATAGAAAAATTGTTACGGAATTCCGGAATTCCGGAATTACGAAATTCCGAAATTCCGGAATGGATGCCCTAGTCGAAACCAGGCAGGCGCTTTACTTTGTGTAAATAATTTCATCACCGTTGCTCTCAAAACGGTGGAAAATATCGTGAGGAAACCGGGATGTGCTAGATCCAAAAATGCCTCAAAAAGCAACTACCAACTGCACCGGGCCCCCGTGGTGGATTATGGCCCACTGCCTCTCGAAGAGAGGGGGCCTGTGTCCCAGCAGTGGGAACAATATAGGCTGATTATGATTATGTTGACACAAATATTTAGTTCTAAACTGAATTTTGCCCGCAACTTCGACCGTCTGGGTTTTGGATACTATATAGTTGGGAAAATGGAAAACTCTCTTAGGGACGAAATTTCAACGATAATTTAGAAAAAATCATTAGGTACCCTATTGCAGGCCCTTAAATAGGACTTAATTAGGATTTTAAATCACTTTACATCATAGGTGGCCAACACGCGGCCCGCGATGTTGGCTCAGACTCGTCATCATCATTCATCATTTCAGCCGAAAGACGTCCACTGCTGGACATAGGCCTCACCCAAGCACCGCCACTTCGATCGGTTCTGTGCTTCCCGCATCCAGCAGATTCCTGCGGCTTTCATAAGGTCATCGGTCCACCTTGTGGGAGGCCTTCCAACGCTACGTCTTCCGGTACGCGCTCCGATTGGCTCAGACTATTTATTATTTATTTAACAATTTATGTACACACATATAAACAAATAAGAAGAAAGGAACACAAAAATACTTACAAAGGGGATGCTTATTTCTAATGAAATCTCTTCCAGCATACCTGCGATAGGAAAGTAGATATAGACTACTAACAAAACAACACAAAAGTAAACTACACTGTGTACAATTTTTATTTTTTTATGGCATCTCAGAGTGTAACCACGAGGGGTTCAGACTCTTTAACCGGGCTATCCTGTGGTGCCTTAAGCTCCTAATAGAAATTTAAGGCCTCCAGCCAGGGCATATTATAAGCTATCCGACTGCGCGCTAAGGGCACCCCCCTTGGAGGATGGCAAGGGACCGTCAGTGGCAGGATAAAATCAGGGTTTTGATTATTATCAGGGGAATTTAAAGCTACATGCTGCTCAGCTAAAGCACGTGCTGGCGCTTCATTTGAAAGCAAGAGTCAGGGAGGACTGATTAGTCCGGGATTTCACGCGGGGCCTCGGCGGCGAGGTCGGAATGACGATCGTGTAGTGTGTACTCTTTTGCGAACTGCGCTAGTAGACCTATAACTCTCCTGGAGGAGAGTGATGGGGTCGTCAGGGTCGGTCAGTGCATGCCGTGGACGGCGGGTCCTGCTAATATTAGAGGGAATATAATTGACGGCCTTTACAACAAGAGTGTTGCGGTGGGTGGCGGCAGAGTCAAAGTAGCGTTTTGAAGCGCGTTTCATAAATTGGGCTATGGTAGGGATTTTAAGCTCCAAGTGGAGGTTAGTGTTCCGAACGAACCAGGGGGCTCCCGTGATCTTACGAAGGAATCGATTTTGGAGGGTCTGCATCTTATGGATGATATAGGGTTTGGCGTGGGCAAAGACTGGACTCGCATAGGTCATGATAGGGCAGATGCACGCGGTGTAAATGCGCAATTTGCACCTAAGTGACAATTTGCTTTTTGCATTTAGGACGGAATGGAGCCTATAGAGAGCGAAAGCGGCGCGCGAGCGCACCGTCTTTACATACTCAGAAAAGGAGAGATGATGGTCCAGGGGCACACCTAGATATTTGGCTCGCTTCTCCCAAGGGATAGGCTTGCCTAACATGGTGATCGGTCGGTATTGAGGGGGGCGTTGACGCGGCTTGGAGAAGAGAACCGCTTAGCTTTTATCGGGATGGACCTCGATACGCCACTTTCTGAACCACTCACCAAGCTTGTTGGCAGCAGTTTTGAGGATTTTAGTGATTTGATTTTTCCCTTTGTAATAGATGGCCGTATCGTCTGCGAACAGAGCCAACTTGGCCAATCTATTCTTGGGGATGTCGCTGGTGTACAACGTGAAAGCAAGGGGAGATATCACAGAGCCCTGAGGGACTCCTGCGCGTATGGGATGGGGGGACGAGAGAGCTCCTTCAATGCAATAGCGAAAGGTGCGATTCGACAAAAAGTCTCGTAAGATGAGCATGAGACGATCCGGCACACCGAGTTGGTACAGCTTGTATAATAAACCGTTGTACCAGACTTTGTCGAACGCCTTCGCTATATCAAAGAAGATCGCTCCTGTCATGAAACCGTTTTGGAAACCGAGAGTGATGTCCTCTACTATGCGGTGGACCTGATGGGTCGAGGCATGTTGGGTTTGAAAACCAAACTGTTAGTTTGGAAGAATTCTACAAAACATATAACAAAAGAGAAATACCCTGTTTATTACAAACATGCTCTGCTAATGATTTCGCTATTTGGCAACACATATGTGTGTGAACAGCTATTTAGTAGGATGAAGCACATCAAATCATAAGTGAGAACACGAATTACAGATGTTCATTTGGAAAACTGTTTGCGTGTACCAACAACCTCAGTCAAGATTAACATCGATGAGCTGAGTTCTGACAAACAAAGTCAGACGTCCCACTTATTTTTTTTAAAATGTTATTATCGAATAAATCTGTTTGATCATCAATTTATTTCTCAATTATTGTCTTGCTGAAAGACAAATTGATAAGTAGTGCGGGCCGGCGCGGTGTGAAATTTTCTTTTCAAAATTTGGCCCTGTTGCCGATAAGCTTAGCCACCCCTGCTTTACATCCAAAAAAACCGGCCAAGTGCGTGTCGGACCACGCACAATGAAGGGTTCCGTACTTGGAAAGAAGTAAAGAATTTATCCTAAGAACAAACTTAACATTGTAGTTGGTAAACATAATCTCCCATACATTTCAACTGCAAATGTAAGTTTGTACGCATATCGAGAGATTTACCATATTATTTTAACACCATAGACTTCTTATAGATTTTCCTGTAATCTATAAGTATAGAACTATTTTCTGTATGTTTTTCAAAATTTTAGGTTCAGTAGTTTCGGAGATAAGGGGGGGGATTGTAAATTTTCGTCTATTTTCACTTATAACTTTAAAACAATTTATTTTAAAATTATAAATAATATATATAATTATAAATATATTTGAGACCCTCACAGTAAGCCCTTTCATTTGATATATCACACGGTACAGTCAGCAAAACTTTTTTTTTTAATTTTCTTGTTTGCCCCCCAAAACTGACCCCAATATTCTAAATTCATTTATTTACGGTTCACATCCGTATTTGGGTCACTCAAATTGATATGTACACCAAATTTCAACTTAATCAGTTCATTACATTCGGAGCAAATTGGCTGTGAATGAGGGACAGACAGACAGACAGACAGACACACGAGTGATCCTATAAGGGTTCCGTTTTTCCTTTTGAGGTACGGAACCCTAAAAACGTGTTTAGCTGTTTAGATTGCGGGTGGTGTGTCTTTGAACCTAACGGCCTGTTCAAAAAGTATGCGATAAATGTATTATTCATTGCGTCATTTCTGCGGCTTTATTTGAAATTGTATCGAAAGGAAATGTTTGACAACCTTTGTAGAAAATTTATAATCAACAAACTTTTTCGATAACCGTCAGCTTTCTCGACTACATTTGTTTGAATTGCTCCAAGTGGACTTGACAACTGGTCCTCAATATTGAAATAAGGAATTGAGAAATGTCCTTTTTTTTATTGTTACATTTAAGATTTTGAATACGAGGCTTTTAGTTACTTTGTATTAGTATGTGTATTTTGTCTATTTTTTATGTAAAGTGCGTTTTGTTTGTGCAGAATAAACAATTTTTCTTTCTTTTTTTCTTTCTTTCTTTTTTTCTTTCTTTCTTTTGTGTCTTCACTTTGGCAGTCAATCTTATTGAAATTGAAATGCAAACTAAAGGCTACCAAGAAATCTACAACAGCCAATTGCGCAAATGGTGATACAAACTCAACTCTAATAAATTCACTAGACAACACTCAAAATTTCTCGGGAAAAATTCTTAGCGTATTTCGTACACAATCACGCATCTAATAACAGAAAATTAATCATTTATTTAAATCACGTATAGAAAAGGAGATTTCATTTTTTTTTTAACAAATCCCTTTTTTTGGCGATTTAGGAAGCTCTAAATTTTTCTTAGAAAAACGATCACAATAATATTTTCTAGTGTCATTAGACATTTAGTTTCATTTTACATTCCTTTTTACCAAGATATTGCTTCAATAGAAAAGTATTATCAAGAGAAATGGACCCCTGCAATGCTTGCAGACTGCCGTTGGTTTTTGATTAGAGAGACACCAACATCTTCTTACAACAGGCAGGCCAAAAGAACAAAATCAAGTCAATTTTCTATGCCTAAATAATAAAATTAAAAATTAATTTCTCTTAAAAGCTATGCGTGACTGAGATGTTTTATTGACTGTTCTAAGTTCTATGTAGCATGGTGATCACGAATCACACAATCAGGGCCTCAAGTCTGCTATTACAATAGTGTCAGAATGGTCTCGCCATTGTGAGTATTTGACAGTGTTTGTATGGCAAATCTGTCAAAAACTCACAATGAAGAGACCATTCTGAGACTATTGTAATAGCAGACTTGAGGCACTGATATCTGGGGAAAAAAAAAATATATTTTGTGTTGCCTAGTAAATTATCCAAGTTGAGTGAATACATTAATTTCATGTTGCGCACTTCCGCTTCTTTTGCTCGTTTTAACTTCAAAACGAAAAAAAAAAGCAATAAATAATATGGCAACTGACGCCTTTTTTTGCTGACAACTCATCAGGTGCCACCACCCCCTGCCGCCGTGGACCTCAGTTGACCTCCCCCGGCTCCCGTTTCAATTTACTTGTAAAATATTTATGTCCATTTAGACGCACGCCACTTTCAGACCTTTCGTTAAGCAGTTTCTCATAAATCATTTAACGAAATGACGAATTTAGAGTGTGAATAAATGAGTTTACTTTTTATCCACTAAAAAAGGTACTGAAGTAGACCGGCAGCGACGAGAAGTTTGAGAACGATAAAATGTAGACTGATATTACAATAGTAGATATTATTCCAGTTCATCGAATACGCTTCATAGACTTGCTAATAAAGCTTTGCAGGACAGTTGCTTGTTAAACATCGATCGCCTTGAAAATCAATGACTTTGTCGGAATGAACTGAAATTTGATCTCGAAATGGACGGAAAAAGTATTCGAATTACAAGAGCTGAGAGCGAGATGAGAATAATTTATTTGAAATTGGCACCTTTAACTTATTTAAGTTTCTACTTAATTTTAATCACTTCTCTTATTTACGTGGATTATAGATACGAGGTTGCTTTTATTTTAGTACTAGCTGCTGACAGAGGTTTCGCCAACGTAGGTTTAAAAAAAAAAAAAATATTTACCCTTTAAAAATTTATTTCATTTGTTTTATCAGAATAGCATTTTTAAACCACTAAGGTTTGTACTTAATGTTACATCGTAGTAAAAACAAAATCAAGGTAAACAATAAATACAACATAATTCCTTATTTCGAAATTTGGTAAATAAAAGCCTAAATATTTTTTTATAACATCAGCTATCTGCCAGTGAAGATCGGTCCAGCCGTTTCGGACAAAAGCCGGTACAAATAGACAGACAACAATATTAAAAAAAAATGTTTTTTTGTTAATTAAAAGTACCTTTTATACTTTCATATGCATCATTATAGTAGAAAATTGTATAGATAAAAATTAAGAGATATTGCTAATATCGCCTCTTTACAAGAACAACGTGATATTTAAAAAAAATACGTTTTTATGAGATGACACTTGCTCTTGTAAAGAGGCGAATTATCATAATGTATTGTCATTATATTTGTAAACTATCAATCCGTGTTGTTTTTCCTGCCAGTAGCAGCAGGTCATTTCGCCTCTTTACAAGCTCAACGTGTCATCTCATAAAAACGTTTTTTTTTTAAATATCACGTTATTCTTGTAAAGAGGCGATATGTACAAGTACATAGGTAATTGTACCTATAATGATATGAGGGCACTCCATATATTAGGTGCTTAGTTAATTAGGCTAATTGCTACTATACCAAATAAAGTCATATCCGAGGACAATAATATAATAAAACTTTGACATCCATTAGATAGTAGAAAAATGTAACAAAAAATATCAGATAGGTAGGATCTGATATTTTTTTTTTCCTAAAAGATCACTCCACCTGGAATAAATTAACATTTTACCGTCGAAAAGAGGAAGAATCTCAATAAAAAATATTTTCTAGCTGAAAGTTTATCTTTAGAGACATCACAAACAACAGTTCCCATAAGTTATCTGTTTGTTCCAGATTCACGGAACAACTGATAGACGGGTTTTAATTGGATTTCATTGAAAACTAATTTAACGCTCGGATATAAGCACAATCAGTCCGTCTGTGTCTTTTTCTAAATTAATTATTCGCCTCGGAGGAATAATTAATGAATTAGGACAGGCGGCTTGCTTGCTTATCGGGCATGGCACTCATTTCGAAATTTCAACGATTGCTGTTTATCGTCAGACATTCCGTCGTTGATTAAGGTTGTCTGCGCCGTACTTACTCCTCATCATTTTTTCGGCTTATTCCACTAATCCCCCCTGAGAGAATCCCCGTCAGTGGAAAAAACTGAACCCTAATGTAAAAATGTCACTTTCAGGGGATCTTGGAATAAGTAATTTTTTGATTTTTCAATTCTAGTTTTCGCCCCTTAGCGGGATTATCAGGAGTGAATTCTAGACTGTTTTCAGATTCCACTTTTCCTCCTAAAGGGGATTTGCAGGGGGGATTTGTGGAATAAGCCGGTTTTTTCATATCAACAAGTTGTACATTCCAAGTAGTGCTATAGTTCGTTTGTTTTGTAAATTATTTTACATCACACCTGGCCATAATGTGAGTTTTACCGCACGCTACGCGTACAGCAAAACTCGCATTGTGGCCAGGTGAAGACGTAAATTTGTGTACTCACCACGGGCAGTAAAAAAGAAAGCCCTCTATCGCAAATTTACAACCCTCGCCTGCGGCTCGGGTCACAAATACCTGCGATTTCGGGCTTTCTTTCTTTTACAGCCCTTGTTAAGTAATGCACTATTACTTTCACCCGCACTTCTGTCACTTCCCTTCTATTAAGTACACAACTGCGTCGTGATATAATTTTCAATGTATTAACTACCAAAAATCAATATTAAAGACGAACGTGAAGAAACTGAGGTTTTTCACTACAAAACTTCCAAATGTCCACTACTAGACAAGGTTAATATCGAAAAAACCGGTCAAGTGCGTGTGAACCACACACACTGAAGGGTTCCGTAGTTGGGATGAATTTATCCCAAGAACAAACTTAACATTGTAGTTGAAAAATAAGTTCTCCCATACATTCCAACTGCAAATGTAAGTTTGTACGCACAATATTGAGAGATTTACTATGTTATTTTAAGACTATAGACTTCTTATAGGTTTTTCTGTAATCTATTATAAGTAAATAACTTTTTTCTGTAACTTTTTCTGTTAATATGGTCAGTAGCTTCGAAGACAAGGGGGGAATGGTCAATTTTCATCTATTTTCTTCAATAAATTTAAAAGTATTTATTATAAAAAATATAAAAACACAAATTCATACAATAAGCCCTTTCATTTGATTTGTCACACGTTTGCAAATCTTTTTTTAATTTTCCATTCCCCCCCCCTCCCCCCAAGTGACTCCATATTCAAAATTCATTTACTTACGTTAAACGTTCGTGTTTGGGTCACAAAAGTTCATATGTGTACCAAATTTCAACTTAATCGGCCCAGTTGATTCGGAGTAAACTGGCTGTGACAGACGGACAGAGAGACACACGAGTGATTCTATAAGGGTTCCGTTTTTTCCTTTTTAGATACGGAACCTTAAAAAAACAGTAAACTTTTCGAGGATATTTTGCAAACCAGTGCCTGCAGATCAGCACTTGAATAACTTAAAATAAGGATTTCATAATTTATTTCAACGCAAAACAATAGCCAATCCTTTGCCAATCCAAGACAATAGGGCTGCAAACCAACCAATTATAAACGACCGCTAATCGGTAACTTCCAAATGGATGAATATTCTTAGCGAATAATACCGAAGATGGCCAATTTGATGACTCAATTAACCACACAGTAATTACTCTTTGAAGTTCTAACAAACGGATAACGACTGTCCCTTCCTTAGCGAATCAACCACTCGGCTACAGTTCCTAACGCTGTAGGTTAAAGGGTTATACGTTAAGGGTTATCTCTAGTAACCTTTGACCGCAGAAGGCAGTCGGTGGCCTTTACCTTACCAAAAGATAAGCGAGGGACCCTCTTAAGTAAGAATATGATGGAGGGAAAACCTAGACAAATAAAACGGAATTTCATAAAGAACAATCTCAGTCTTTATCAGCTTTTATACTAAAATCAAAATTCATGTCCAAGTTTTTGAATATCGATTTTGTTTGGAACTTGATGATACACAAAGTTTTAATTATTGAAATTATAATTGATAAAGTTTGTTTCTGTGCGTTTTCTGTGTTTGTTTTGAGATTGGGTGAACAATTTATGGGTAGACTATATTGACCTAATTTGAATCGTTCTTCGAAAAGTTTGTATGGAATAAATTCAAAACAGTTTTTCTTTTTTTTTTACCCAGGCACCATCCCTATTAAATATCACCCGTCTCTCCACTATTCCTTTGCCTACTCAAGGATGCATATCCGGTACGGCTCTAATAATCCTTCCATATCCTATGGGCACGTCTTCCCTACCATTATCGTGCCCCCCGGTCTACTCTTGGATATGTAATGGTCACTGTAGCACCATGAAACATGAGGCTCCAGGTGCTAGTGCGAATCTTTGGGTTCATTCGAGTAATCGAGTCTGGTTTAACCACGCTGGGGTCGGTGCATTTCATTCATTCATTCGTTGAAGAAACCTAGTCTATCTCATGTATTGTTCACATTCACAATCCTATTGGATTGAACTCGAAATCAGCCAAATATAAACAATATCAAAAGGGATAAAGCTTGGCTTAGAATTACAATTTTGTATATGTTTGAGATTCCTTAAATTACAGTCAACACGGAAATGGTTTTCTCATAAGCCATCTTCTATAAATCCGATCCTAGTACATAATGTGTAATTTTTTTTAAGGCTATTTTGTTACTGTTATTATATTAAAATATTTTATTTTATGCAAATTAAGATCAGATGATTGCCTTATCAAAGGACTTCCAAACGGGATAAGATCCTATCAGCTACGGTCTTCAGGATTTCGTTGCGGCTGCCACGTATTCTGCAGATAGTACGAAACAACGCAAACATCCCCGATGCACTACAGAAACGTGGCAGCCCCAACTTCATCCTCAACATATTATTATATTGGATGACCAGGGCATCCTGCGATCTTTTGGTGTGAGAGACCCACAGACTTCCAGTGTAAAAGCTCTGACAATTAGGGCATGCAATATCGAAAAGTCCTCAATTCCGGAACTCAGTTCCAATACTGGAGATCTGATTCCGGAATTCCGGAACTGGTAACTTATAAAGTTTGTTTCAAATCAAACCAGATTTATAATTTATATCAGTCTTTTAATCATTTTTTGTAACAAATTAAACGTCTTTTTCCCTTATTATTCTAATTAAACATTTTAAACCGTAAAATCAATAAGGCTTATTTATCACACAATAGAAGTCTTTTAATCATTTTAAGTAACAAATAAAAAAAATCTTTCTCCCTTATTACTCTAATTAAATATTGGCCGTCTAGCGGCTTGTGGAAAGTTCCACAGACTAGTTTGGTTGCGTTAAGATAAAATAATAATCAAAATATCAAAAAAATATCAATATCGGAATCCCGATATTACTCCTCTCAATTCCGGAACTGAAATATCGAAAAAAATTACGGAATTCCGGAATTACGAAATTCCGGATTTCCGAAATGTATGCCCTAACGACAATATGCCTTAAAAAGCGTAATCTTAACTTGTTCATAGCAATATTGTATTGTATTTTCCCTTTTATCTGAATTTATAAACAATACTATGTTGGAAACAGGGTTCGCTAATAGCTGTTGTAACCTACTTACGTCTCACACGCATGGTTCACAGCTTGGGCTATGTTTATTAAATGTAACAAGGCTTTGCTCTCACAATATCGGTGTCTACAACCCTTAATTGGCTTTTGCTCTGAGCGGATTTTAATCTTATCAAACCCTTTCAGGTATGTATTGTAGTCAGAAAATTTCCTCGTTCAATCAAAGAGCAAGAGGCGGAACGTTAATAATCTGAAGCCTTACACGTACTGAAGGTTGAACAAGGGGATATAGGGATACGGATCATGTCTCAGATTATATTCCTCGGTAAAATAGCCAAAGAAATACAGGGTATGCAAATGCTGATAAATAGATAAAGGAGTTTGAAGTTAAGAGAAAATTCAACTATTTTTCTTAACAGACACATTCGACTATCATGCCAAGAGCAAAGAAGAGATTGAATACGTCTGTCAATACTTGCAGTTATTTACTAGAACATACAACAGAATATCTTTCATAGCAACGTCTAGTATTTGCTAATACTGGCATGTGATGCTTGTTCGATATTCGAGAACTTTGCTCTAAATAGTATTCCCGCACAATTTCAGATAGCGTAGTGGTCGTATGCAGACGGTTATTTAGCCGTTCTAGAATGGTGCATGTGTCAACACAGTCGTTCTATTGTCTGCTTATGGGCTGAAACACATGCATCCAAAAATAAAGTACAGTTTACTGTTAAGCCCCACATCTGTGTCTCACAATAGATTACAGATTTAAATAACATTTCAAACTGCGTTGCATTTGTTTTACCCATGATTTAACCAATCAGAATGCTGAATAGAATATTAAAATATACGTAGGCACTGGGTAGTTTATTTCATATACATGACATATATTGCTATCGAGTGTGTAATGATCAAAGCTAGAGAATTCATTGCTCGCTATAAAATGGTCGTACATATATATTTATAAAAAGAGTTGATCTTGATATTACCGCCCCAGATAATAGTTCATTAATTATATTGATACTAAGACTGAAGGAATATCTTGCGTAAATTACTTACGCAAGATATTCCATATAGCAAAATAGAGTAGTTATTAACTAAATAATATATTTTTCTTCTACTTTTGAAATATGAATAGACGCTACGTTATTATCATTTCTAAACTATGATGTGTTACTTGAAATAATAGTTCCAAATGTTCTGACTTTGATTTGGGTCCATATATGTGGGAAATAGATAAACAATACTAACGATAACTATACATATAACCTATTTCCTATTGATAGAAACTTGGACCCATGGTCGTCTATAACAAGTAGATCTATATTTGTGTAATTGAATCACCCCTACCTTCAGCGGGTTTGAATCAGAGGTAATTTATGACTGCCAATATATCTCGACCGGAGAAAGGTCATAATAACTTGAGCCCAAGCTCGTTAAGAGGTAGTCGCTGTCATTCGATAATCTAATAAGTTTTAGAAAAATATTCATTGCGTATAATATTTTATAGGTAAAATGGATCATAATTTTTTCAACCGTATTACAAAATTCTTCGATGCAATAACAAGTAGGTAACTACCGAATAAAATTAAGTTAAAGGCAGTACTTTTTCATAACCAAATAGCTTTTGCCCGCTGTCATGTCTTAACTGCCAGGGCTTATTTTTAATTAGTAATTTTATATTTTGAATTGTTTTATTAGTTTTTACATTGTCTCACATATAGAAGCAACAAGGATAATGTACCCAAGATTATGTAATATCTTGATTTAAAAGAGTGTCCTTGGAGTTTCTTGTCCGTTCTTCTCCATAGTGATCTACGTATTGGAATGGGCATCTAGCTTCAACTTTCTGACTAACTGACCGTCTCTTTGACAATTCAAAAGTGCCTGTAAATGGTTTAATTGAAATAAATGCTTTGAGTTTGAGTTTGAGTTTGGTGTCGCTCGAGTGGATGTCGGTTATCGCGTACAAAAGTAGCCTATGTCTTTCTCCATATCCCAGGCTACAATCTCTGCCAAATTTCATGACGATCGGCTCAGCGGTTTAAGCGTGAAAACGTAACAGACAGACAGACATACAGAGTTACTTTCACATTTATAATATTAGTATGGATGGATTTAAAAACAATGTTATACTATAGAGCTTTTGATGATAAGCGCCCTAATAAGGAAGTATGTGATAATAATAATAATAATTCTTTATTCAAAAAACAATAAACTTTGACAATAAATAACACAGAAAAGTGAGCAAGTTTAGGTATACAAAATTGGATACAAAAGGTGGGTAGTGTGGTCGAAAGTCCAAATAAAATATGTACCCTGCTCCCCAAACTAGGAAAGTCCTGCATCTTGGGAGGCAGTGTCGATATTAAATAACATGAACCTAAAGAATATAATTATTATGAAGGATCTTCAAAAACCGTATCATGTAACGACATGTCTATAGGTAACGTAATGGTATCTGTTCTATGTACCTAATACGTACTTTGTTGCTCATTTTAAAGAATTTAATTACAAACGCTGTCGGATACCCACGGTTCTGATTAATTATAATTTCCTTCTCGTTAAGAGATGAGTTTGTTAAATCCTCTTAAAGACTGCTTTAGATGTCCTACGTAATAGCGTAGTTTTGAATTTTCACAGAGTACTAATTTTAATTATAATCATGGATTGAAAAGAACTTGTGGATGATACAAAGGGGGTATTTACTTTATAAATATATACTAGCTTATGCCCGCGGCTCCGCCCGCGTGGATGTCGGTTATCACGTAAAAAAGTAGCCTATGTCCTTCTCCATATCCCAGGCTATATCCCTGCCAAATTTCATGACGATCGGTTCAGCGGTTTAGGCGTCAAAACGTAACAGACAGACAGACAGACAGACAGACAGACCGACAGACAGACAGAGTTACTTTCAGATTTATAATATTAGTATGGATACTTTATTTTATGGGGTACTGTGTTAAATGTTACAACAAAATACCTTGTAATGTATTGCAATTAAATGAAAGAAAATTTAAAACACATATTAAAACTACACATTGTAAACAAGCTTATTACAAATTAGAGGATTATATCCAAGATAAGAATGCTTGGAAACATGCTGGTCTTGCTCCATAGGACAATGTAGAGTCTAGAAAAAATCAAACAGGTTGCTAATTTATGTATAATGTATTATTTTTAAGACATTAATTTTATGATAAGTTTAACTCGCACACTGACTTTTTATTTGTAAAAAATTATACAATATTTGTAAATATGTGAGCACCTTGTATCTAAAACATGGTTAATTTATCCGTCAATGCTTAATTTTTTATTGTTATTACCAGTTGTGGTTGTGGAGACTAAATAACTCTCTACGACTAAATAGTCTTAAATAATAGTCTAGTCATACTAATTATTATTAGGTGGTATTTGTTAAAATATGTATTAGTTTATTTTATTTGTATATGTGTATTAGTATCATAAAACTATATAGATTCTCGTAATCTAGAAGTTAGTATTTTAGACATTATTTTTGTATCCTATCACTATGATTTTATATTTAACCCAAAGGTTGACTGGTAGAGAATGCCTTGTGGCATTAAGTCCGCCTATGTATCACTATTGTACATAAAGTTTAAATAAATAAATAAATAATTTTTTTCTAGGTACATCGTTTTCACAATGTAATGATATAATTGATGTATACAAACTATTGTAAAACAGTTTAAAAGAGTAACGGTAGAGTTTCTTGCCCATTCTTCTCCATGCGAAAAACTACCTTTTGGAAGGGGCAACTAGAATCAATTTTATTTCCGTGTAAATTTTGACGTTCAAAAGTGCCATTTATGTGCCTATTTGAAATAAATGCTTTGACTTTGACTATAAGGATCGTAGTACATGGTGTTCTGAAGCTTCTACCTACTTCCATGGGAAAATATGTTATTACCTGTGTATTTGAATCCAATGCGATGCAACGCAGTGTCCTCCTGCCTGCAAACTGCGATTATCGCTCACCAAGCGTGTTAAATGTGATTATTATCGCAATTTCCTCTTCCTCGCAGTGTCCAGCAGTGCGGACGTTTAAGGCTGAATTATGAGTATGATATGAATATGTATGTATGTCTTTCTATGTAGTTTCCATATAATACTCAATATAATAATCGCAGATTTATTTTTCACCAGCATTTATTTTGCAGACATTATGTTATTGATTTCCACTTATATCTGGAAGTTTTCAATGTACTCGTAAATGTTTTAAATTTTGATTCGCATAATATGGTTTTCTAGCATTTTCCGTCTTGTATAGTTTCCAAATGTAATTTTAGATATCAACTTGTAAATATCCACAGCCACAGCTAACCATCTTTTTATATTATGGGCAGTTTCAGCAAGCGGTCGTGTGGGAAAATGGCGAGGGCATGAAACTATCGTGTAATAAATTGCGTTTTCATGTAACACATGTGTCTTCGCATAAGTGTTCACTTGTTGCATTTCAACAAATGGAAACAACTCTGTGAATAGCAGAACAAAGAGATACAACAATATTTTAATCAAGAAGTTTCAGAAACAGACGTAACTGGATGGTATGTTTCAAAATGTAACTGCGAACAGGTACTACGTCATAAAACAGGTACCTAATGCAATCTTACTAATTTACAATATTTAGATTTTTTTTTTGTATTTATTTATTTAAAATGGTAAGTACCTAACTTATAAACTTAGCCCCACAAAACCATTGCAATGGTTTGTCAGTGAGTCTGTAGACAATAATACTTAATCACACTTACATATCCAAATAATATTTTCTTAATATACTTTTATATCTATTTTTATTTGTTTCACGCCTTATGTCTGAATAAAAATATATTATATCTTATAAATCTATAGAATTCAAACAATGCCGGACATTGAGGGGGAGTGGACGTGCCTACATACGTGCAGAGGGAAATTACCGATTCTTACGCTTGCTAGGCAATAACGAGGACATTTAGGACCATTTACAATGTTTATGGTCACTGAAGATGTGGCATCACCGAAGAACTATGTCCTGTATTCTATATTCATTAAATAAATAATGATGAATGAGGAAAATTTCGAGAGGTAAGTTTTGAGTATGAATGTTAGGCAATAAGAGTAGAGCAAGAGTCTTCCCGGAAGACAAAAGGAACGATGGATGGCGTCCATCGTGAAAGATGATATGGCTAGTAGAAAGGGAGTGACTACTGAAATGACGACTGAGATAGAATTTTTAAATGCATCATCATCATCATCATTTCAGCCGAAAGACGTCCACTGCTGGACATAGGTCTCTCCCAATTGGGGGGGGGGGGTTTGCCATAATCGCCACATTTGGCAGGAGGGTTGGCGATCGCAGTATGGTATTAAAAATGCAGAAAGAACGCTGCTGCCCATTCTCTAGTAAATCCCTTAGTCACCTTTTACGACACCCACGGGAGGAAATGGGGTGGTGCTATTCTTTACGTCCGGCACCACGTCCGCATACGTACGTAGCAAATGCATACGTAGCTCGTATTTACGATAGGGATGATGACTAAAATTTGAAATAATCGAAAAAAATATGTAATATCAAAGAAGGCATAGTAAATGAGATAGGTAAACAAAAAAAAAAAAAAAATAGGCAAAACTCAAACTCAAAGCATTTATTTCAAATAAACCAATTACAGGCAATTTTGAATTGTCAAGTGGTCGGTCAGTCAGAAAGATGAAGCTTGCTGCCCATTCCAAAGCGTAGTAGGTTCCTATGAAGAAGAACGGGCAAGAAACTCCATGTACACTCTTTTCAAACAAAATATTGTTGCAAAATGTGGGTTACATCATTCATGTTGAAATTATACATGTGAGAACAATGTAGAAAGACGTGCACATTAGAGAGTCCATAATAAAATCAATTCAAAAATTAAAATAAGCCGTGGCAGCTAAGAGATGACCAGTCCCAACTGACGGCTCCCGTTCACGAACATGATGCATGGATCAGCACCATTTAGCTCAACCATTTTGAAGGGAACACACGACACCACCAGCGAGACATTTGAGTGAGCATGCTCTCAGCCGCCGCAGGGCACATTCAAATCAATGTTAGACAATATTGCCCGGTAAATGGTAGCTCTATCGTCGGCAGACATAAGGATTGCCGACAGAAGTGGAAACTCAAAACTTTGGAATAACTGTGTTTTTTTTTTTTTTGAATTTTTAAATCGCTTCGCGCTACACGCCCGTCTGGCGTAACGCGTCACACGAGCATGTCGCGCATTTCAGTGAGGCGAACCCATAAGTTTTTCCCTTACTATAAATCGCTCAACGCGGCTAAAGAAGTTTTCACTTCAAAAATCTGTAAAATCGATGGAAATATGGAGAAGCTATATACGGTTTAAAAGTTCAGGGTTTAAAAAAAACCTTTTAACAAAAAAAAAAAAAAAAAAAACAACCGATTTTCAAAAAAAGAAAAACACTAAGAAGTGAAAAATAATTTTGATTTCGGAAGTCGGTGTCCTTGTTTCTGTATTTTCGTTTTTTGCCACCGACTTCCGAAATTGAAGTTATTTTTCACTTTGTAGTGTTTTTTTGTAAAAAAGTTTTATATTTTTCACTTTTTAGTTATGGTACCTACCCCACAATAATTCGATTACCACTACTTGCTACACCGCACTAATAACAGTGACACAAGATATACGAAGTGGATTAAATACGTATTATCGAAGCTAACTCAAAAACTACCCAAGCAAAGTTAGTAAAAATCGGTTTATAATCATTTATAGCCCGAGTGCATCTCATGACAATTCCAATAAGCCCAAACACGGCTAGGATACATTGTTTTATTACGGAGTTCCGGTGCATACCTTCCGGCTTCATCTTCAGATCAGTTCGATGGTACCATTTTCATCAGAATTATTTATTTAAATTTGCTTCATAGTCGCTTAACTATCTTAATCGTAATATCTTATCGCCACCCGTGAAATACTTATCATTGAGAAGTTCCGGTGGCCATTTGTGGTCTTTTTGATCAGTTCCACTTCATCAAATGATACTTACTGAATGCAAATGCTTGAGTTGTTGATGAAAACACAAAAATTGCTATATGTTTGCCTTTAAAATTTGAGGAGTTCCCTCAATTCCTCATGGATCCCAACATCAGTACTGGATTTTGAAAAAAATGGGACCTATTTGAAAGTATATCTTTTCAGATAAAAAAAGAATTTTCCAAATCGGTTCATAAACAATGGAGTTCTGTGGTAACAAATATTAAAAAAACCTATTTTTGGAAAGTCGGTTAAAAAGGCGATTTGAGATTGCGATTTTTGCAATTTGCAGGTCAGTATCAGGTTGTATATTGATCTAAATATGATATTTTTTATTCAGAAAAATCGTCAATACAATTCTCTAAGTTCGTCGATCATCATAGAGAAGTACCTAAAAATAATGTTTAATTTTTGACTGGGCTCGGCGCAGTTTTCTGCTCCGACCACAGTCAAAAATTAAACATTATTTAAAGACCGTATTCCAAATTCAAAAATTCAAATTCAAATTCAACCGTATTCCAAAGTCTGCTAACAAATAAGTCACTCGAAGGTCCTTGGACCCTTCCACCAAAATTAGTGACGGTAGTTTGTTTAAAGGTACAATTTAAATATTCCCACTAGGGAATATTGTACCAAATATTATTAAACGGAAAGTTTTGCTCTCTAATAACTTTGCAGTAAATCATTTGCTCCAACATACGTTTAATCCGTGTTAGGGATCAACACATTTGGGGAACATTAGATAACCCTGTTTCTTAGCTCATCGTAAAATATTAATACAGTAACGATGTTATGGGAAACAACGAGACTTTATACAGGTACCTCTAAAGATTATATATATACTATATACTATACTATATCTGATGACGATGTATCTGAATCATTTATTAATTTGAATTTATTTTTCCATACATGCCACGCGGTTTAAAATTCCTTTCATAACTATTTATTTTGAAAATAAAAATAAAATGTCAGACCTTTTTATGGTTCCTTAGTCAACAAAGAACTCTTATAGTTTCGCCATGTCCGTCCGTCCGTCTGTCCGTCTGTCCGTCCCCAGCTTAGCTCAGAGACTCTTAGTACTAGAAATCTATAATTTGGCATGGATATACATATTAATCATGCCGACAAAGTGGTAAAATAAAATCATGAATGAAAAAAATAGTTATTTAGGGTACCTTCTGTACATGTAAAGTGGGGATGTTTTTTTTTTCGCCTACCCTATTGTGTGGGGTATTGTTGGATGGGTCTTTCAAAAATGTTGCGGGTTTGTGGAAACAATTTTTCGATTAAGGGAGATTTTTCTGAAATATTAGGCTTTAAAGTGCTAATTTATGTTAGAGTTAAGTGTCGCCCCCCCCCCGCCAACTAAATGGTTGTACTTGGATATGTACAAAAAATCACAGCAGTAGTATATATAACGAAGTTAAAAGGAAAACTATCACAGCCAAGTAGGCGTCACAAGTTACCGAGTAATAGTCAACCAACTTACATTTACAGTTCAAAAACATGTTCTTCCATACATTCCGTATGGAAGAACATGATTTTCAACTGCGATGTTACGTTTTTTCTTGGGATAAATTCATACCAACTACGGAACCCATCATTGTGCGTGGTCCGACACGCACTTGGCCGGTTTTTTTTTTTGTATTATATCTGTCATGTGTCATGTTTTTGTTGCACTTATCTACGTCTACGAATGACAAACTCATTTATCTCAAATTTTTTAGGTAGGTACCTACCTCAGTTACGATCCGATATTCGAGTACCTGTAGGTACCACCAATATACATACATAGGTAGGGACTGTCGTACTATGGACAAGCCAGAACAAAAGCCTTCTGTTATCCTGATTATGGAATAGGCGTTACAGGTACAATACGCTCACAATCGACTCCAAGGCAAGACGGAGGGCAATAGATCTTGGGATCGCTCACGACAAGCCCAGCGCTCAAGGATAATCGAATATTCTCGGAACTTGCAACACTTCCGTTAGAATCGAATGGGCTGGTTTTATAGTCTGAGGACCAACTTTACGCAGCAGGCATACAGCGCACTGCGCATGTTACAACAATGTTTTCTGAGGCCTCGACTATGTTTCCTGAGGTGTGAGGTGCGGACTGATGATTTTTTCGCAATCATAAGGAAACGGACTGAAATTTTGTTTATGACAATTTAAGCGCTTCGCTACTAAGTCGTCTACAAAACAGCTCGAACAGTGTCCTAAAGGTATTGTCCAAGCGGTGGGATCTGCTCCTATTGCAGAGGTGGATGCAGCTTCATACACTGAAAAAAGTGCACTCCAATCAAGTGACTTTTTAGCGTGGTTGACGATATCTGGTTTAGATTAATCAAAATCTTAGTTAAGTTGATCATCACGACATGATTGCAGCAATACTACTTCAAATGATTGAACGCTCAAACAAGTTTCTCGATTATCATTGTAGAAGAGTTAAAAAAGAGACAAGTTAAAAAAAAAAAAACTGTAACAAAGTAAGTTAGTTGTGTCAATCAAGCATTTTGATTACATCAATAAAGATCATTGACACTTTAATCTAATAAGTAATCTTGGTTGGAGCAACTATGTTTTGACTTGATTGCTGCAAATAGGTTTTGTGATAACTCCAATCAAGATCCCGTTTCAAATCTCAATCAAATAAAAGTACTCGTACGAGTAGTAGCTGTAATCATTGTTCTTGATAGGCTCAGATGCAAACAAGTTATTTAGTCAATCTAAACAAAATCTTAATTGTGGCAACTACTTTTTTTTTTTCAGTGTAGTAGCTCCCCTCGTGTTATGTAATATTTTTATTTGATTTGTTTTGAATGAAATTTGTATGTATTTTTTATTGGATTTGATTTGAATGACATGTGTATGTATTTTAATTTTATTTGATTTGAATGTGTGAGTATTATTTTATTGTGTATGTGTGATTTTAATACCAAATTTTTTGTGCAATCAGTAAATTATAACTAAATAATTTGCATAATTGTCATCATGTGCCCATGATTATTGTGTGTGAAGTGTATGTTGTAAACAGCTAAAACAACATATCTGAAATAAGCTTTGAAAGGTGAATCACTAGCCTCATAAAGTGCCTAAATTATAATGAGTTAAAGTAACTTAGGGTAAGTACATTTTGTTTATTGTTCCATTGGTAAATAAAGATATTTGAAAATGAATGAATGATACCAAATTTTATGAAATGGATTTTTTCTTAAATGAATTATTAGTAGGTTATGGAACATAATTTTATTGTTATAAAATTTATACGTTTTGAACACTTCATTGGAAATGGTGAATAGGAGCCAAACTGGACCATCCGCGTATTTTTATGAACGTTGGCATTCTAATGTCAGTCTCAATTTGTCAAAAGAACCTATAATTTACCTACATTTTTGACATTGATTGTCACTGAGATTGCGACTTGAATTTAAACGATTTTGAAGTACAAAACTATGCTAAACATACCTGAGCTTCCTTTATTCCGTTCATTTTAAAGTAAGTACCATCGGATACATGTTCCCGTCGCATTAGCAACATCAATATTTCAGAGGTTCAGAAGTTTAAAGTAAATCTTAATTGAGCCATGGTCAGATTAAATTCCTGTTACAAAGTTGGAAACATTTCCAAAGCTGCTCGGACAATACCACTGCGCAAAGTTGGTCTGACGAAACATTTTAAGTAAACCGACTAACTATAGTACCTAACTATATATATTAGTAGATAGATACAGCCTACTTCTGAACGAGAAACTACTAACAGGGCACTCACCGGTCCACTAGCGCACTCTTTTTTTTAAATATTATCTTGTGACTGAGAAGGAATTATGAAAAACGGCTCAATCAGCAACCTCGGTAAGTGTGTCTAGAATTTTCTAATACCTTTTATTAAGTTTCATATTGAGACACGAAGCAACAAAATACGATCTAGTCCTCTAGATCGTATCATCGTATTATTAGATCGTATTCGATCTAAAGAAAAACGGCCACATTCCTATGTGGCCGTTTTTCTTTAGATCGAATGTTGTTGCTTCGTGTCTCAATATTAGTGCAATATTAGATAAAATGTGCTATTTAGAGACATCGTTTTATTTTTCCTGTAATCTTTACATAAACTTCTATCACATAGAATAATTTCTGATTTTTCTCAATGCAAACTTCAAAAGGGGCGAAACGGTATTTTTTTTTTTAATTTTCTACAAAAGTCGAAACCTATCCCACCTAAAAAAGTTCAGTGAAAATAACGATTTTACTTAGATTAATATTTTGATTTTGTTAAAAAGAACAAAACAATGACTGTTTTCCGGGTAGTTTCACGTTTCAAGAATTCCCAGATTCCAGTAAACCGACAAGATTGCTTGAATTTCACGGAAAGGACTCAAATGACCCTTATACCCTATCTCCAGAGATTAAACTAAGTCTAACTTCGGAGAGTGCCGTTTATTCAAAGGTTCAGGATTCGGAAGGAGGGAGGTATAGAGGAGGAAGGAGGTATATAGGAAGGAAAAGAATTTAGCATAAATTTAATGTGCTTTTGCCCGTAGCTCCGCCCGCGTGGATGTCGGTTATCGCGTAAAAAAGTAGCCTATGTCCTTCTCCATATCTCAGGCTATATCTCTGCCTTTCATGACGATCGGTTTAGCGGTTTAGGCGTGAAAACATAACATACAGATAGACAGAGTTACTTTCACATTTATAATATTAAGTATGGATTACCCTACACTTTGGAGTATTTTTGTGTTGTTTTTTATTTATTTTTTATTTTTGCCTATACTGTACGCTAATCAATATTATTTTTAAATTAGGTAAATATTTCTCATGTAAGTGAAATTTCAGAGATTCGGTCGTGGTCCACCTGCTTAGATCACCTGGGTGCATCACGGGCACTTTTTCTTAAAAAAAAAAAAAAACTAATGTTAAAAAAAAAAATACATGAATGATTAGTAGTCATTAGATACATGAAGTGGGCTGTCTTTGTAAGACGACTAAAATGCCACGGTGTATATTAAAATGAAAACCTATTTAAACCAAATTACATGATTGCAATTACAACTACAGTAACAAATCTGAATAAATATCATGTCCACAAAAGCCACTAATAAAGAATTGGAATTCGATTTATAGGTAAATAATGTTAAATAATGAAAAGATTATATCAAGGAAGTAATCCAAATAAACATCGTTATTTGGAAGCATTTAATAGACATTTACATAGTTATGTCGTTTATGAGGTACCAGGGAAGCCACCGGGGAGCCACCAGCCATTGGAGAACACAACCACAGTTTAGCAAACCACAAATAAAACATTCGCTAAAACTGAAATGGCTGGTGTAAAAATAACCGAATATAAGTAGGAGCATAAATCCTTTATCGTGTTCAGTGGCGTGTAGGATGCTCGAGCGAATGCACCACTTGATAACGGCTAGGCGCACACTGACTCACCTCATTATAAAATAATATCTATGCAGTAGCGGTGAAGTTGCTTCTACCCACATGCACTTAAAATAGAACATCGTACAACTGATACCAGCTCTATTAATGCCAGACCTATTAAATTAAGTACGAGCACATAAATCTTGTAAAGTTATCGGCTCAGAACGGCTACATTCACCTGCTGATAAAGTACTTTCATAAAACTCTCGCTAAAATACGAGATAAGTATGGAGTACTGTGCGGTCTGTCTGCGTAACAGATTAGAGTGGGTACGTTGTTATACACAGCCAGACATTCTATAGGTGTCTCTATCCGGAGCCTTCCATATATATCTCTGTATTTAGACGGTAATTAAGCTAAATTTACCGAGTGGCCTACATCAGACGTCCAGCGGGGACGGCCGGAGACAAAGTGAAAAATTTAACGCTTCAACACGTCAGCGTCGACATCAGAAAGATAACGTGACTCACTAAAGTGACAATTGTGTATTCTCTGCACGAACTTTGATATTTTAATACACAAATTGTTTTGTTTTCTACGCAGTCCTCGTACCGTCGTATATACGACTCGAATGAATCCGAAAGAGGGTATTTCTCGCGGGAATTTCTAACAGTAGTAGGAGTGCAAGCTTATACAAATATGTTTTGTCCTGTTTGTTTTTATTTCTCACACTATTTTGGTTTCAATTTATGCCAGTCGATGTTGATTTTACATTGGTTAGCTTGCCAACTAACCACTGTGGATATTTACGTGTTTAATTATCAACTTTGGTGAATATTACCTATTTTTAAAGAATCTGGAGCGAAATTCATCTGTTTTAAAGCAAACGCAGTAGACATATAATGGTTTACCTACACACACGCAAGAACACATTTATTACGTTCGGAAATCATTCAAACTCGTTTCTAAACAGACAGCTATGCGCGAGCGGCTGTACTTAACGTTACGTCTTACATACTATGTTTACAATTTAATACTTCTATAGATGTATACCGCAATGTCTCTTTGAGGTACATTTATGCAACACAGGTGAATAAACTAATAAAATTAAGAACGATGATAGATATACGATAAACTATTAACAACAAAGTGTGGTCTCATTGTTGGCGCCGTGCCAAATGTTCCATACAATGCAATAGTCCGGATCCAGATCGGAGCGAAAGGTACACTTGTTCAGATCTGGAGTAAACTGACCTAATATACCTAACGAAACATTAGGCACAACTTTTACCATCAAACACGTACCTAACGTAAACAACTATAAATAAGACATTTAGTTTTCTCTTACAAAGACACAATAATAAACTAAGTTGTTGACGGTCTTAAAGTAAAGAATATATGTAGGTATACAAATTCCTCCTACTCCCTGTTAGATCAAAACAAGAAAGTACATATACCAACATCTGATCAGCTTGTTAAAACTGAAATAGATCTAGACTTATTTACGAAGATGTATCCGTCAGAGATCTTCTCTTAGACTCTTAATGTCAAAGCCGAGGTCAGGCCAACTGTGACGAGTGGATTAGGTAAAGAGAAATTGCAAAACATAGCAGCTCCTAGAAAATCATAGAGATATCTTCCCGAAACAGGGCCACGGATATTTTATTATTTTATAGACGTGTTTACTGTGAATATACTAGTTTTATTGAGCTCATAAATATAGACAGTGGGTTTAGAAGAATAGATACCTTTATTTATTTCGTATATTTGTTTGATATTGATTAGACCGCAAGAGTTATGTAGGTTCCAGTTAATTGCCCGTCCAATGTTCAAGGTTAGATTCCGACATCGATTATTTTCGAATTAACACTCCGAGTAGAGAGGAGTTACGATAGTCTGATTAAAAAATAGCACGTTCATTATCGTTGGGATCATTTCCGATTGGCTGATTTGCAGCTACCTCGCTTTTACATGATTCAATCGTTAATCAACAGCTCAAAGTTACCAGGCCAGTAAAATCTATTTCAGGTATCACGAATTTCTGATAAGCACGTGGTCTTATCTTTCTACTTTTGTCTGGAATTTTAATTCTGAACTCTAAATTATTTTTTTAGGTCAACTTTATTATCAAGTGCTTTGATAGACGATTTTATAAAAGTGTTATCTATACTAATATTATATAGCTGAAGAGTTTGTTTGTTTGTTTGTTTGAACGCGCTAATCTCAGGAACTGCTGGTTGGAATTGAAAATTTACGCTACGACCAATAGGAGTGAAGCATAAATGAAAAATGTTGCAAAAATGGGAAAAAATATTCCTTTTTGAGAGCTTCCGTTGCGTCCGTTGCGTAAACGGTTTAAGTTACGCAAATATCATGTATGATGGAATTATTCCACTTTAAAAATTCTAAAAAAAAAATCCACGACAGCATATGTCTAGCTTTTAAGATTGACTTACTATAACCTTTTTTTATGGTAATCAAATTTGTTCGAAATTAATGCATTATTTGCGAAGGAGTTTTATCAACATAATATTAATCCTTATCCAAATAATAATAATAATGTAATTAAACTGAAGTTTGTTTCTTTATTTGTTTGTATGAACGCGCTAATCTTAAGAAATACCAGTCGGATAAAAATAAAAATAAAGCATTTGATAGTCCAATTCTCGAGAAAGGCTTTAGGCTATTTAACATGACGCTAGGACTCTTAGGAGCCAGGCAAAAAGTAAGAAAGAACACTAAGCGAAAACGAAGTAATAGCGCGGGCAGGCGATACGATGCGACGGGGTGGGGGAGGGGTACAAAAAATTTCACGCGGCCTAAGTCGCGGGCAGAAGCTAGTAAACTCATAAGCATTATAATAACTAATTGTCTCCAAGTAGGAGGCTACTAAAGTCAAACTCCTGATAAGCTCTACGATCATTGAAAAGTGCGCTAACAATTTTCCATTACCATGTATGAAAAGTTCAATAGCAAGAAACATTTAACTTAGAAAAAGTTAAGCTCAAGAAAATAACTTCATAGACTGCTGCTAAAGGCTTTTAAAGGAAATGAAGTGCATCTTAGGAGGAGAAGGATTCTACTAGGAATTAATAAATTGACCTATATATTGAGGAGAGTTTTCTATTAATTAGTATCGATGGTAGCGAGAGCTGGCTCGATGCCAGGATCTGGAAAACAATGCAAGCCTTGACTCATTCGCTGTTAATTGGCTTACTTTTTGGGAGGCAATAAAAATTGGTTTAAATTTGTACAATAGTGTTTATAAACTATTCTGGAACAGCTGCTGTGGTAATCGTGTTCGGAAAATATTCGAATCGTTTCGTGTAAAGTAATCTGTTCTCGTGCGTTCGTTGCAGAATAGTCCTAACTGTGCTTGTGGGTTAAAAATAGAGTGTAAATTGCCTTTGCCTAACACAGCTCTTACACATTACCAAGTTAACCAACGTAAACATAAACAAGAAAGGTGAGTGTAATAGCGGCATATCGTCGCACCTGGCCATTGAAGCATGTACTAGAAGAGGACGCTCCTGGACAAGATCGTTATAACTTCAATGTTATCCTTTCTAGTTTCTAACAAGAAATAAGATATAAGTAATTGTCTTGCATAGATTGAACCAATATGATCTTTAGGGTTCCGTACCTAAAATGGAAAACGGAACCTTTAGTATCACTCGTGTCTGTCTGTCCGTCTGTCACAGTCAATCTAATGGACCGATTAAGATAAAAAATTGATATGTGTACCAAACAACACATATTAACATCAATTTTCTGTGATCCTAACACGTTTTATATAAATATTTTTTTTTTTTTCAAACATACATGGAAATATTGTCATTATTTTCGAAAAAAGAACACGCGAAGTATCGAATTTACGGACAAAGAAAATCAAATCCATTGCAGGAGCGTTTTTTTAATTTGGATCATTACAATGGTCCAGCAATGTTACAACGCTCCAGCAATGTTTTATTTCACTGCATTCTTTTGAGAAAAGCCCTGTACTCGTATATACATATATGCCTCGGCGGAAATGACAATTGCCTGTCTGGTATTAGTGAAGTCCTCGCCTATGGCTCGGCCCTCATACTCATACTCGACCTGCAATTGCCTATTTCCCGGCCTTTGCAATAATGTACTATTGAATATGGGGGTCACTTTTCAGAGAGAAATAAGAAAACAAATAAACGGTGATTTGAAAAAAAGAGTGATTTCGTGAAAAAGGTCGGAAGTGTGTAACAGAAAGCCGGGGAAAACGCGCTATTAGATTTGACCAATGAGTACGCTCGGTGGTAGAGTTTGGCCGTCAGATGGTACTAAACCAATTTAATTATTTTTATTTCACCTTTTTTTTAATTCTCATCTAATAAAAATGTGGTTTTACCACCTATATTATAAATTAAAATCCAGGATGGCGGCTGCGAAAATTTTAAAATTTTCCATCATGGGTGTCGTTTTCATGGTTTTCGAGGGTGCTAAAGCCGATAGTGAGGTCAAAATGAAAATCCAAGATGGCGGCAGCGAATATTTTAAATTTTTCATCATGTGTGTCGTTTTCATGATTAATCATACATATTAATCAGTACGAAAAATCCTTTACGGTCCAGGCCGCTCGTTTGTGGAATGCATTGTCAGATCAAATAAAACGCGCGCAATCGTTGCCTGTGTTTAAAAAACTCGTGAAGGAACATTACTTGTCGTTGTGATTTTGTTCTCGTAGTTAGCTGTGATAATCTATACACTTCATTTATTTTCTTTACTTATATAGTAAGTATGTTTGTATCTATTGTATAGCATATATATGTGTATCTTTTATAGGATATTGTACTGTTACACTTTTTATTTGCACCAATGACAACCCCATTTTATGTCCAGAAATTCACTATCCATGCCAAGGTTGCCTGGAAGAGATCGCAGTATGCGATAAGGCCGCTCATTGTATATTTTATAGTGTATAAGTTTTCCTTTATAAACAAATAAATAAAAATCATTTCAAATAATACCTGAATAATTTTTTGGTAATGTTGCTTATTACCAAGAAGAGATGTCAGATGTTACACATCATATGCGACTACTGTAAGGACGAGTCTTATTTTCTTTTCTTTTCTTAAATAACTTTAAAAATATTTATTTTAAAATTTTATTTTAAGCTTAGTAGTTTCGGAGATAAGGGTATCTCCGAAACTACTAAGCTTAAAATAAAATAAAAATAGTTCTACATATACTTATGGATTACAGGAATGCTTATAAAAAGTCTATGGTCTCAAAATAACATGGTAAATCTCCCAATATTGTGCGTAAAAAAATACATTTGCATTTGGAATGTATCGGAGAACATATTTTTCAAGTACACTGTTAAGTTTGTTATTGGTATAAATTCATGCCAACTACGGAACCCTTCATTATGCATGATCCGATACACACTTGGCCGGTTTTTACATCTATGTGGACCACTTCATATAAAGAATAAAGTATATACGGCTACAAATCAGTTGTATTTTCCAGTATAAGCTGATCTCGCATTTTATAGGATTTCCGTACAATCCTTATACTGGAAATGTATAGCTTGATTTGTAGCCGTGAGTTCAACAAACTGTGGCACAGCGATTGCCAATAAATAATAGACTGTCTCGTATTGCGCTAATTTAATATTTCTCATTAATGGAGAAATAAGAGCTCCTATTACTAACGATTACGTAGAAGACTTTACAAAACAAAAGACATCTAATTTGTGACAATAAGTTGTATTGCTACCACTTGATTGCGTAGAATTAAAGACAGTCACAGCTAAATGGTTTAAATACATTGATTTCGATGTAGAAATTGCTATTTCATACAGAACGTTCATTTGACTTACCCAAAGCTATTCCTTTCTTTTAAGTTGTAATTATTTGTTGTTGCTATACAAAAACCTTGATTTCTGTGTCATTTAATTTTTATACAATTCAGATTATTTTGAACAAATTTTTTACAGCATTTGGAGTAAGTAGACAGTTTTTTTTTAAATAAGTCAAACTTTATTAAAAACTCTCCTCCACTCTACTCCAAATGCTATAAAAAAATATCAAAACAAAGTACTAAGGGATATAATCAACGCGCCCTGGTACATTAGAAACAGAGACCTCCACCGGGACCTAAAGATGGATGTCGTGAGCCAGTAATACAAAAATATGCAGAAGCTTATGAATACAGACTTCATCATCACGTGAATATCGAGACGATCCAGCTCCTTGACAACACTGATCTAGTAGAAAGACTAAAAAGGGTAAAACCTTTTGAGTTAGTTTAGTGCAGTGTGAGTGAACATAAACTGCAGTGCAAATGATGACTACATTAATACATTAATCAAGTGTGTTTCCCTTAACATAGTGAATAAGAAAAACGTTATTGGACGATAACTTAATTTTATAGTTTTTTAGCAGTTTTTAGAAGTTATATTTAAATTACTTATTAGTAGGCTAGCTGTGAATAAATTATCACCGACTGTGATACTTTATATATTGTCGCCTTAGTAGTGAAGGGAGCTATTTCACACTAATTCCATAATAAAGATAAATTAAAAATTCACCTCTTGTTCCTAGTTTCATTTAACTCCTTTCACGTCTGATTGAAAAACCAAACCTCTACTCGTAGTTGAGCTATCACATAAATCTCTTCACCACTAGAATCTCCGTTTAACGACGAGTATGGTGGTGTTCATAACTCAATTCGGTCAAAAGTGTGGCTTAGCTCTCTTCACCACTAATGCGACGATATATATTTAAAAAAAAAAAAAACGCAATCTGAATGATTTTGAAGCATATTGCCAATCAATGGCTACATATGTTCGAAAAATTTGTGTGCTCGACAACGTAACGCAATGAATGTTGTTGAATTGTCAAAATGAAACCGATTCCCATTGATAGTGTGACGCAATTACCCCGCTGAATAGTTATCCACAAATCTGATTACCAGAATGTAAGTAGGTACTATGAACATTTGCACAATGGTGACATCATACCTACATATTTAGTTCAGCAGTTCGTATAGTTAACGAGGTGATGTGTCATATTTTATATTTTCAAGTTAATTTATTCCAACAGCCTTTGGGTCTTTCTGACTCACAGTCTAGGCAATGGCCATGAAGAATATGCTTTCATACATTGGCGTAGCTAGACCTAAAGAGGCCCTATATCAACATTTGTTGGGGACGCAGCTGCGGCGAAGCTCGAAGATTTTCTGTGTGATTTTACTAAATGAATGCCAAGAGCTTGAGACCGCGCCTGTTTTCGCTTGAAGCATTTGTAGGTCATAAACAAATTACGTTAATTTTCATATTTTCATTACGTATTCATTCATTCCTCTTATGAATGTAAGGTTTTGGATAATATTTTGCGGAGTTTTGTTCACACAGGTCGGGGAGCCCCTGTAGCTTGGCTATCATTAATATAGATGATACGGCGGTAGCTACGGCCCTGCTTTCATACCATAATATTCTGCCTGCCTCAATGAAACTACGATGGTGGTACAAACAACGTGCACAATGTTTTAAAACCAAGATCAACTTTTGTTTAGATATTTCGCTTTTCAAAGAGCAAATCTGAAGTTAACACAATAGCCTTAAAATACCTACACCGTTGTATCTAAACGAGGTTTCGCTTTCAACGGCCTAAATATCAATAACAAATGACTTCACATACACAACCCGGACACAAAAGCGTGGTGTCAAGTGCTCTGATGATACAAAGGGAGAATATTGTACAAAGCAAGATTAACTAGTGTGGACCCGGCTTTACATTACCAATTCAGGGTTGCCAGGTTCATTAAAACCCCGGGCGGTGCATCTGAATTTGAAAGGTTATTTAATTTGCAATTGTTCACGTTGTTTCATTTGTAACCAGGATTTAACGTGGAAAATTCATTTTCGATTTTGCGATGCGCAAATGTTTGGACTTGCTGGATTATCCTATACGAGTATAAGGTGTATCTATTCATACACGAAATATTTTTTTTTGCTAAAAAAGCAATAGCAGCGATTTTTTTTTTAAATCTAAGTGTTTTACATTTTTACATCAGTATTGTAATACGTCGAGCTGCCCATAGCTCGCCGTCCACAAGCCCGCGTCTACGGTGGCCGAGAATCGGCTACCAATTCCCACCGCCCACAGCGTCTCCTGCGGCGACTAGGGGCATGAGGGCGCACAGACTGCCGCTCCCTCACGCGTTCCGCCTCCTTCTTCGCGAGCATTACTGCTTCGCAGAAGGAGGTAACTGCCTCCCATGCACTCTCGCTCCGGACCATGGCCGGGACCAGGACTGGACGTGAGAGATCGCCGCCGTCGATGCCGCCGGGCAGACTTCCACCGTGTCCTCCGGGCGATCCACACAGTGGTTATACCCGGGCGTTTCCTCCAGCCTAATCCAAAACAGGAACCTCCCGAAACAACCGTGTCCGGTGAGGACCTGTGTCAGGCGGAAGGTGAGGACGCCGTAGTAATATGGTCCTTTTAGTTTTTTACCAATAGCCCTGTATATCTATCACCTACATCCAAATAGTACATTATTTACCAAGGGTTGTAAAATAAGGAAAGCCAGAAATCTCAGATATTTGTGACCCGAGCCGCAGACGAGGGTTGTAAATATGCGATAGAGGGCTTTTTTTTTTACTGCCCGTGGTGAGTGCACAATTTTACGTCTTTACCTGGCCATAATGCGAGTTTTACCGTACGCGTAGCGTGTTGTATTATTGTAGCAGACAAGTGTAATAGCTAAGTAATGCTAAACTTACCAAAAATATTTACAAATAATTATTTTTTTGTGTTTAATAACCAAAGCAATTTAAGTAAAAGCTTGTAAAAAAGAAAGTTCCTTTTACTTCTCCGGTTAGCTTGTGTGTGCAAGTGTTTGTACAAACCTACTTACAGAAACAAAATCATTTAACATTTATTATTTATAGCTATTGGCAACTACATGATAAGTACCATGTTATTATGTATTTTTAAAAGTCTGCAAAAGCAAAACCATGCTATTCATACAAACGCCATTTCTATGTATGTAGGTATGTCGCAATTTCCCTATCTCTGCGTGTATAAATTTTCCGGCTAATCGTGCCGTAAAATGACACGTAGGTAGCTACGTTATGAAAATTCCTAGATCCCTTTATCCTTCTGATATTTATGTTACGCCTCTTACATCTCTGTTCTAGTCAGAATTTAATGGGAAATAGTACTTAGGTATGTAGGGTGTGGTAGTCCCCACAGAGGGTTTCTTGGCAAGCATAATATGCAGGGCAAAAAGATGATAGCTGAGTAGATCATGATGACAGAACACCTATGTTTGAATGTTTCAAATACGAGCCCCGATGGTCAAGAGTCCATTTTCAGTTTATTTAGAGCCTTTGATTTTGGTACGATCGTGTGCGGCCTGACTTGAATGACTTAAATAGGCTAATCTGATGAAGAAATTGTGGGCTTTCCCTAATTGACGACTTTGAAAATACAGATTTGAACAATAAAAAAAAAGTTATTCTGTGTAATAATGTAACCTATCCTGATAGTGAATAAGCGTATATAAAAATCTGACGGATTGATTGGAGCCTTTTAGCAAACATGGCAAACTTCATTAATTTAGAAAAAATACCCAAAAGTGGTCAACATTTTGCATTGATGTCTAAATCAACGAATCGAATAGCTAGGTATATAGATATTACGGTGTAGAGTAGGCCATACCTACAGTACTCAGCTATCAACTTTTCGCCCTGCATATGTTTGCTCAAAAACCCTAAAGCTCGTACCATTACATGTGCGTGTAGGGCAATAGGCTAGTTGATAGTTTTCGAGAAACCAATTAGTAATGTTCCTTGTGGTTTGTTTACTTTAAAATATGAATAATTCAGCGAAACATCATCAGGATATCATCAACAATTTTTTTTAATTTTATGACCTATTTTTATTTCGACTGTCAAAACGAGGCATTCTGTTAAGGCAGCTTGAGTGACTTCAATACTTTCATTCTGTTAAATCTGCGATTTTTTTTCACAGTGGTGCTCGCACACTTTATTTATTACTTCTGTCGGAATATTATAATATTCAGCAGTCTTAACTAACAATGTTTTTAAATATTCAAAAATAATATTCAAAGCAGATAAATAATTATTTGATTTAATGTTTACTTTGGCAGTCGTGAGTAGACGATTTCCATTTCTTAATTTTTTGTGTTCCTACGAAAAATATGAATAAACATTTCTAATTTAGTAGATGAATAATGAACACTGCCAAATTGTGCGAGAGGGACACACTATTCATTCGTGTTCTTCCTTTCAACAGCATTCCTTGCGTACGCCTATTGGTAATGCAAAATAAACTTTATGTCTGACGTTTAGAGTTTGTTTCTATTTACAATTTGAAACTGCCGTCTGGAAGTTGTGACGTAACGTCCTCTGATTCGCGTTGAATTTCACATGACCAATGGCTTTATTTTTACGCAATTATTTCTCAATTTAATTTATTTAAAATCATTAAGTTAATTTTTGATATTTTTAGCTACCAGCCTTCCATATTACAATAATGCTTTTTGGGTGTTGCTGGGGCATCCGCGGTTCTGTAGCGCGTCGGGTATGTTTTCCGGGGCAGGCATAGATAGTTTTGAGGCTATCATGCGCTAAAGAACGGCATCCCTAGTGCGTAGGATACGTGGAAGCTCCAATAGAATAGCATCTTGAAGGTTATTGTGGAGAGGACAGACTGCCCTTTTCTGATAGCCCGTAGACATAGCTTAGCCTATATTTAGAAATTGATGTAGAAGTTAAGTTATGGTCATGTTTTTTTTTTTAATTTAATTTTGACATAATTTTGATTTAATTTTAACATAACTTTGAGTTAATTTGAATTTCATCTTGATTTAATTTAATGTTGATTTATTTCTGATTTAATTTTGTTTTGATTGTAATTTAATTTAATTTTGATTTACTTCTAATTTAATATTGATTTTAATTTAATTTATGGTTTTGATTGTAATATTGTTTTTTTTTATTTTAATGCTACTAACATATTTTTCTAAGTTGTAATACTCGTACTATGGATGTTTTCCGAAACAAATTATTGATTGATTGAATACAAAATTCATAAGGTATTTTTCTTTTAACTTGCTTATTGTGGAAAATTTGAGTAACTTTGCATTTACAGCAAAACTTGATTATATGCTTCGCCGAGGCGTGATTGAAGGACAAACAGACAAATTCAATTCCGTTCAGTTTACGTGATTTACTGCGGTTATGATACTCGATTCAGTTTGACGAATGCTGATAAGATAAATAAATGGTTTTGTTAAAATAATACCGAATATTTCAGTGTTCATACTAAAATATTTGCCCATGGCTGACCTTAAATTTTAATGTAAGTAATTTAGGTCGCCTGGTCAGCCAACTCGTGTAAGGTATTATTATTATAAATGAGTTGAATTGTTTTTAGGGTTCCGTACCTCAAAAGGAAAAACAGAACCCTTATACGATCACTCGTGTAGACAGATACACGAGTGATCGTATAAGGGTTCTGTTTTTTCCTGTCCATCTGTCACAGCCAATTTGCTCCGAATCTACTGGGCCGATTATTTTGAAATTTGGTTCACGAATGAACTAATGTGAACCAAACACGTGGACGTGTAACATAATGCAAATAAATGAATTTTGAATATGGGGTTCCCTTTTGGGGGACAAATTAGAAAATTTAAAAAAAAAAGTGCAAACTGTACCGTGTGAAAAAATTATGATGATGATGATTTTAAATGTAATAATTTAAATTTGTTTTTTATGTTGATGATTAAGTTCAAAACTGAACAAGAAAATTTTACAGATTGTGGTAACTTGGATGTTCTGACCACCGTACAATTTATCTCTAAAATGAACACTCTCGACCGGCAATAAGATCGTATTCTTAATATTTTCTTCTTCTACCAGGCAGTCCACAAAGAAATCATTCACACGATGTCGGCTCCTACATAATAAAAAGTTTTCAAATATTTTCGAGCTTGTTCGAAAGCCCGACAATTTGTTACAAAGCGCTCAGCAGATATGGATAATGTACTTTATATTACTTACCTACAACAGTATGAAAGTTTTCCTTTCATGAAGTTATTTATTTTATTTAAACATTTATGTACACATATAAAGAGACAAGAAGAAAATAACAAAATACGTACAAAGGTGATGCTTACATATATCTAAAGAAATATCTTCCAGCGTACTTTTTTAGGGTTCCGTAGCCAAATGGCAAAAAACGGAACCCTTATGGATTCGTCATATCTGTCTGTCTGTCCGTCCGTATATCACAGCCACTTTTTTCCGAAACTATAAGAACCAAAATCTTAATGCAGTTCACAGAATACCAAGTTTCAACAGTACCTATATACTGTTGAAACCTGGTAAGTAGATGTATTCTGTGAACCACCTTAAGATTTTCACACAAAAATAGAAAAAAATAATAATTGGTTTGGGTTTTCCCATACTTAGAATTGACACTCAATTTTTTTTTTCATCATTCCCATACGTGTGGTGTATCTATGGATAGGTCTTCAAAAATGATATTGAGGTTTCTAATATCATTTTTTTCTAAACGGAATAGTTTGCGCGAGAGACACTTCCAAAGTGGTAAAATGTGCCCCCCCCCCCTGTAACTTCTAAAATAAGAGAATGATAAAACTAAAAAAAAATATATGATGTACATTGCCATGTAAACTTTCACCGAAAGTTGGTTTGAACGAGATCTAGTAAGTAGTTTTTTTTAATACGTCATAAATCGTAAACCGCGCTTGCTGCTACGGAACCCTTCATGGGCGAGTCCGACTTGCACTTGGCCGCTTTTTTTTTGGTCGGAAATTATCAAATAACTTCTCCTGTTCTGGGCGAAGCGGGACTTCAGACTTTTGCTGACTAAAACCCACCCGTGTTCCGTCAGTTGCCTGCCAGTGCCAGTATCCCTTTCGGACAAACTCGCAACCCTGGCAGGCACCGGTCCAGTGCGTGCCGACATCTCTTTGAGGCGCGCTTGGACCACACAAATCCCCACCGGCACCGAAAAGTTGCTTATTTCTGAAGAAATGTCTTCCAGCATACCTGCGATAGGAAAGTAGATAAAAAGAGATGGGTCTACATCTCTTTTTGTGTGCATGTGTAAGAGTAGAAGACAACATTATGTTTAGTTATGTGTAATCCTCGTCTTTGCTTCTGCTGCTGAGTTTTCCAAAAAACCTGGCTTTGTACCAGCTGCATCTGCCAGAAACGATATAGACGCAAAGTAAATTCACTCATATTATTGTAAAAGTGTTAAACAAATAAACAATGTACAATACATTTCATCGGAACGGTTTACCATCACATTAATATGTAAGTATGCGCATTAATATTTAAATTAAATATTTGTGTGTAAAACGTCGGTTTTTTCAGCATTGTTTACCTTAGTGTCGGTCACTATAACACTGTACATTACATTTTAATGATCTCGTCTTAATACATTAGTAAATAATCTCGTCCACATGATCACAATAGCAACGATTTTTTTTTTTTTAATCTAAGGCATCTCAGAGTGTAACCACTAAGGTTCCGACTCTTTAACCGGACTTTCCTGTGGCTGCCTTAAGCTCCTAACGAAACTTAATGCCTCCAGCCAGGGCGTAAAAACTTATAAACTAAACGACAGCTGCTCGCTAAGGGCACCCCCTGTGGGGTACGAACCTCGGCTTAGGGCAGCTGCGTCGGAGGGAGGGTGGCAAGGGACCGTCGGTGGCTGGATAAAATCTGTGTTTTGATTATTATCATGGGGAGTTTGGATTACTTGCTGCTCAGCTAAAGCGCGTGCTGGCGGCGCTTCACTTACAGTCAAGGGTCGGGGAGGAAGTAACGATTGAAGTGTTTTTATCTTATACGAGTATATAAACTTCTCGTGTCACAATGTTAGTTATCATACTCCTCCGAAACGGCTTGACCGATTTTTATGAAATTTTATATGCATATTCAGTAGGTCTGAGAATCGGCTACTATCTATTTTTTTTATAAGTTTTAGGTAGGTAGGTAGGGTAGAGTAGGCTAGGGTAGGTAGGTAGGGTAGTGTAGAGTGGGGTAGCGTAGGGTTGGGTAGGTAGGTAGGTAGGGTAGGGTAGGTAGGGTAGGGTATATACTATAGCTTTTGACAGAACAAAGTCTGTCGGGTCAGCTAGTATACCTATAATTTTATTTTAAGGAATTTTTGCATGCTGAAATAAATAAGCAAAATATTTGAAACTACTTACATATTTACGGCTTTTTTTTGTGTACCATATTTTATGCAAAATAAAGATTTTACTTTATTTAATTTACGTGATAATTTCCAGGCCGCGCGAATGAAACGAACCGGGAATTTTTCCTGCGTCTGTCAGAACGTTGACACAAATTCCATTCAGAACACTTGTGGCATGTAACGTATCTTTGCTTAATTACTTCCTTTGTGTATTCGCGTTTTTAATTCCTACGGGCAGTAAATCACTGTCTCTATATTATTTTGATGTCAAAATCTCTCAAATATTTCAGGTGCAAAATCAACACAATATCTGCTTCCTATAGGAAATGCTTCTGTTATGTTTGCTATGTCTAACTCCACCTTGTTTTCTTCCTCAGTTTATTGTTCAACATAGTTATTTCTCTAATTGCGAGACATACTGTCAATCACAATCTGAATGATTTTGTTGGATATTTTTTCATCCATTGCTTCATATGTGCAAACAATTTGTCTGTTCTAGAACTTTTAGAGGTTTGAGGAACAGGGTGTACACTGTTCACTCATCGTCCATAGAAAAGGGAGGATCCTCCGACCAGACGGGTGTCGTGTCAGATGGGCAACTACCCGACGCTTGTTGTCGGGATGTCCAGTCCAGTTGTACTGTGTACAGTCCTGCAAGGTTGTAAGTGTTTTACCAATAAACCTATATATGAGAGTCGCGCGGTAAACTCTGATTGCGCGATGCAGGATTTGTGTGACGTCAGGTCTTTGATGCGTAGTTCGCATGTGGCGTTGTAGATGCCGCCACAAATGTAAATAACGCAATGAATGTTGTTGAACTTCAAAATGAAACCCATTGCTACTGTAAGTGTATCAAAGTCAAAGTCAAAGCCAAAGCATTTATTTCAAACTAACTGTTGCCCGCGACTTCATCTGCGATCCAGGATGAAATGTAGCCTATATCCAACTAATATAATTCAATCATGATTCGAAAGACACGTGACGCCATCTATTATCGTAAGAGCGTTATTGTTATTTTCCTAGGGAATAGTACTTTTTTCGGGATGTAAGATACCTTATGTCCGTTGCTGTACAGCTGACAACTATAAGTAAAATTTCAGGATGATCGGTTCAATGATTTAGGCGTGAAAAGGTAAGTAAGGTAACAAACAAACAAACAAACTTACTTTCGCATTTTTTAGTTAGGATAGGCACATAAATGGCACTTTTGAACGTCAAAATTTACTCGGAAATAAAATAGATTCTAGTTGCCCCTTCCAAAAGGTAGTTTCGCATGGAGAAGAATGGGCAAGAAACTCCACCGTTACTCTTTTAAACTGTTTTACAATACTTTGTATACATCATATCATTACATATGAAGACGATGTACCCAGAATAAAATTAATATACCACAACAGGTAAAATATGTACCTATTAAGGAAATACTGATGAGCTTACCCCAGGTATTATCAACTTTTGGGAAAGCAAAATAAATGTTGGAGCCAAACATTATAATCATTGTTACATTCAACGAAATGTAGGTACCTACCTACATCAGCAAACTTAATAATTAATTTTCCACACAGAATTAGATTAGAGTGGCAACCTAACTGGCAACAAAGGGGCTAATTAGCAATAACCCGAAATAGGTATGTAGGTAGGTATCTAAAATTGGTCTCAAATGTATTCAGGTGGTAAACAGCGACCTACCTATATTATCGCCCCCTAATACATATTCGTTAATGTACGTAAAATCGGTTATCTGCTGATCGTGCGGAACAATCTGGATTTGTCAACATAGTGATATCGTGATTAATATTTGAAATGATTGCTTCCGCACTTTTCCTGCTAACAAAAATCTGACCGGAGCTAACCGGAGGCAAATGAATACCGGTACAAGGAGCGAATGCCTATCTGACCTCCACAACCCAGTTACTGGGTAATTCGATACCCCTTGGTGAGACTGGTTGTCAGATTGTCAGGCTTCTGACGACCGTAACGGCTATCATAGATCATTCACGAATTTCAGCCGGGACCAACGGCTTAACGTGCTTTCCGAGGCACGGAGGAGTCTCGGTATGTAAAGCTGGTCACCCATCCATGGACCAACCCCGGCAAGCGTAGCTTAGCCTAATGGATCGACCCGTACGGCTGTTATTACTTAGATATATAGATAGAAAGAATACTCTTTATTGCAAACCATAAAAATTACAGATGTATATGTAGAAAATTTGACAAGGGGTGACACAATGGGCGGTCTTATCGCTAAAAGCGATCTTTTAAAGACAACCTTTGGATGGATTAAGGGGAAAGGAGAAACATTACTGCAGGGGGCCAAGTCTACTAATGTACAAACGTTGCAATGGTTTCTTCATTGTGAGTTTTTGACAGATTTGCCATAAAAACACTGTCAAATACTCACAATGGCGAGACCAATGCAACGTTTGTAAATTAGTAGACTTAGGCCCCATGTAGTTTGTGGTGTACCATTTACTTAAATAATATACTAGCTGACCCGACAGACTTCGTTCTGTCAAAAACTATTTGACTGTGGCAGTTTGTCTATGCGCATAGGAAATATAGTATAAACTTCACTACTCTATCCTACCCTACCTACCTACCTACCTACCTACCCTACTCTACCCTACCCTACCGTATGGTAGGGTAGGGTAGAGTAGGGTAGGTAGGTTAGGTAGGTATCTACCTACCTAACCTACCCATCCTACCCTACCTACCTACCCTACCCTACCCTACCTACCTACCTACCTACCTACCCTACCCTACCTACCCAATCTACCTACCATACCCTACCTACCCTACTCTACCCTACCCTACCTACCCTACCTGCCATCCAACCTTCTCCTGATAATAACAAACACAACAAAAACATTATTAGCGAAATCGGTCCAGCCGTTCACTAATAGTTTTTTTTTTCCATATTTTCTCACCGTTTAAACCTTCCCTGGACTATGACAAACATTTCAAAACCAAAATCAGCTAAATCGGCCCAGCCGTTCTCGAGTTTTAGCGAGACTAACGAACAGCAATTGATTTTTATATATATAGATTATACAATAAACTAGCGACCCGCCCCGGCTTCGCACGGGTGCAATGATGATACTAAATATACTACAGAATGTCTTTATATACGACGTTAACAGCTTTTTTGTCATTAGACAATACCAACAAACATGTTTTCTTTAGAGGTTACTCTTGAAAGAGCGACATATCCCCGGCCGGTACCGCCGCAACCGCTATGTCCCTGCATTTTAAATCTGTACCTAATATCTTCGAAAATATTCATTTAAATTACATGCTTTAAAGAGCCATATTGGTCTATATTAAATGCACAATATATTTAAGGTACTTAATTGGGTAAGGATTCATGCTGTATTGCTTAAAATCGCTACATAAATAAGCCATTATTTCTCATATAAAGTAAAGGATAAAAAATGGTTATTGTGGGTTATCCCTAAGAGATAGACATATGCCATTGCGAACTTTTTTTTTTAACCTTTTTAAGGTTTACAATACTATAGTACATTATTTTGATCTATCTCGTAGGATTCAGCCAGCGTTTGCAATATAAGCGCAAAAAAATGTGTTTACGACATCGCATTAGAAAACTCTAAAATTATCAGTGTTTCTCTACTATAATTATTATGCATGTATTATATATTTAAACCTTCCTCTTTAATCACTCTATCTATTAAAAAAAACCGCATCAAAATCCGTTGCGTAGTTTTAATGATCTAAGCATACATAGGTACAGACAGCGGGAAGCGACTTTGTTTTATACTATGTAGTGATAGTGAAGTGATACATACATACATAAAACATGTCATACTTATCTATATAAACATATACAATAATAATTATGAAGCAAGTGCAAATAACAAATCAAAAAAGAAATTATGGTAAAGGAGAGAGATAGTGTATTTTTTATCAAAATTGTATAAAATTGACAAAGATTGGGCACGCCTTATCAACTCGGGCAAGGCATTCCATAATCGCATTGCTTGAACTGTAAAAGATTTAGGCTTATTCCACAAATCCCCCCTGAAAATCTCCCTCAGGAGGAAAAGTGGAATCTATAAAAAACAGTCTAGAATTCACTCCTGGTAATCCCGCTAAGGGGGAAAACTAGAATTGAAAAAAAAAAAAAAAACTTATTGCAAGACCCCCTGAAAGTGATTTTTTTTACATTAGGGTTCAGTTTTCCCCACTGAGGGGGATTCTCTGGGGGATTAGTGAAATAAGCAGAGGTGAATTCAAGACTGGTTTTTATATATTCCACTTTTCCTCCTAAGGGGGATTTTTCAGGGGGGATTTGTGGAATAAGCCAAAGATTTATCATGAAAACTGGTGGAATGCATCGGCATCTCTAGTCTCAAGTTTTCTGATGACCTCAGATATCTATTATGTGTGTCATGAAGGAACTTGAAACGTTATTTAAGATAAGAGGGGGTTGTAGGATTGAACAGAATACTGTAGAGCTGAAACAAGATGTGAGAATTCCGGCGAAGGCTTATGGGAAGCCACTTGAGCCACGAGCTTCTCGTCTTTCATATCCTTGATGTTAGCACTGAAACCTGCTAACATCAATATGAAATAACGCCCCTAAAAATCAACACAACAGATATCAAATATTCGATTAACTAACCGTAGCTTTTGGGTTCGTAAAGATTTTCAATATTTACGGGAAATACGGTAGCTTTTCCTAAAATATTGAAGTTGAAAATAAAAGTGGTCCAAAAAATAGACCTTTTCATTTATTTCTCATTATCATGCTATAATCTTTTAGCCAAACCCATCTGAGTCGGATAAATCTGTTAAGGCTTTCATTTTCCGAAAATGTGTGGATAGCCGACAAATTATTGTGTAAATAGGTTTGAATCCATTTTATACCCTTGGGGTTGAGTTTAGTATAATTCTAAAAGCTTTCAGATTTTTTTTTTGAGTGGGTATTTAAGAGAAAGTATAGGTAATGCATGTTTATATTATGTTCTCGATAAGCTGAACGAATCGTTTTGACAGTATTAGGTAGGTCGAAAAATATATTTTAGTAAAAGGTTGATAAATTACGCTTAAGGTTACTTAGGTGTATCAAAATAAGGAAATCGATACTGTAACAACCATTCATATTTTATTGTGGCTTAAAATACGCATCTGCCGACGTAACTGAGGGACGAATTATGTTTTTACCGAAAGGGTGTAGATTTTCGGGTGTGTTATAAATAAACACAGCAATGATATCTTTTCAAGCATGAATCTAAAGTAACGGGAGTAATTCTCATTTAACCAGCTTCTCGTATTCTTCCCGTAAATAAATATTTCCACGGAACGAGTAAGTATTCCCTAGAATAAATAAATATCCGCCCAGGCCATGCCGGCTTATGATTGCGATATTTCAATGAACGTATTTTTGTGTCGGTAACCGCTGCTTTGTTCTAACAAACAAACACTGGTTTAATTTATAGATTTACGCTTTTGATTCTAAAGAAACAGAAGACAAAAGTTTTGGCGTCGTGCCATGTTGTACCTGTGCGTCTACCTTGCAATAGTACCGATTGTTGAACAGAACATTAGAAACGGCATCGTATTATCAGCAAAACAGGAGCAGCAATTCAATTGTACGTAAACTGTCCAAATAAGATTTCTAGAACAAATTCGTATTGTTCAATAGTTCAATATCCTTTGAATAAATGTTGTTTTCTAAACTGCGCCCTTACTGCCGACGACACGATCAAAATTAGACATTTCATAACTGTAAAGTTTGCGCACGTGCTTTATGTTACCGTTCTTCACGATAAATGATCGTATTTTTTATTTATTTATAGAAGAGCCAACAGCTATAACAGATGGATAACAATTGTATATGAAACATAGAGCCAAGAACAGGTTTTCACGGGTCAATCAATCTGCCTAGCCTTTTCCCAACTATGTTGGGGTCGGCTTCCAGTCTAACCGGATGCAGCTGAATACCAGCATTTTACATGGAGCGACTGCCTATCTGACCTCCACAACCCAGTAACTGGGTAACACGATACCCCTTGGTAAGACTGGTTGTCAGACTTTTTGGGCTTCTGACGACCCTTAACGACTGTCAAAGATCCACGAATGACAGCCGGGACCAACGGCTTAACGTGCTTTCCGAGGCACGGAGGAGTCTCGGTATGTAAAGATGGTCACACATCCACTGACCAACCCCGGCAAGCGTAGCTTAACCTGACGGATCGACCCGTGCGGCTGTTATTACTTAGCCACGAGCTCCTCAGGTAACAGGTTTTCACGGGTAAAAACAGGAAAAGCAGTAGGAATCTTAGGATCACTAACAAGCACGATAGAAATGATTACAAATATATTTAAGGTACAATAAAAACTATGCACTTCTAAAGAAGCGTTCAGCTGAGTGCGTGCGGAATAGGTTTTGGTGGTAAATGGGTCAAATGAGAACTCTTTACAGAAGCAGCAGAACAGAAGTTTTAATAAACTAATTGGTGAACATGATATGAACATTTTCAATACCAGTGTTTCTCGGCTTAAGCAGTTGTTGGTGAAAAGCTTTTTTACGGAAAAGTATTTGTTTGCGTCTGAATGATTTTTAGTTTGTGTAAATCGATCGTGTTATTTTGTTCCCTATTTTATGTTATAGGTATTTTGTACGGACCTTATTTGTTGTCTTTTTTGTTTCAAGTGTTTATCAGTGGAAACTTGTAAATGGCCTTCAAATGCATATATTTTTTTTAATATTATTTATGTACACACAGTTAAATACATAGAGATACGACATAATTATAATTTCAGTACAAAGGTACTGCTTATTTCTTAAGAAATTTCTTCCAGCAGACCTGCGAAAGGAGAAATGAAAAATAAATGTAGACAATAGTGTGTGAGAACATGAAGAGAATGATATGAATATGCGAAGTCTTAAACTAAAATATTAAATATAACATATACTTAAATAAAGCTACAAAAATATAAATACATATATCTATAAATATATACATAAAATACTCACAGTTGAGAGGAAAGGTAATGCTCTTTTAGATATAGTTTTTAAATCGCGAATGCTAGGCGGAAGCGAGTTCCATAATCTTACAGCATGGACAGAGAAGGAATAAGAATAGTAGCTAGTTTTATGAGGATGATTGTTTAAGAACACTGTTTATGTTTGCTGTAAGTTTCCCGAATAGAATAAAATAAATAAAATAAAATAAATAAAATAAATAAAATATATAAAATAAATAAAATAAATAAAATAAATAAAATAAATAAAATAAATAAAATAAATAAAATAAATAAAATAAATAAAATAAATAAAATAAAATATTTAGTCCTTACTCACTCGCACCATGTATGAGTTTTGCCTGTAGTTAGAAGAGGAAAAAGGAATAGAGATAGGTGGATTAAATCTAACTGATCTCTGGGGGACATTGAAGCGCAGTTTATGCAGGAGATCAGGACAGTCAGTTTCGTTGGAAATCATTTTTAAAAGAAAAGTGCAATCTGCTAGTCGACGATGATTAATAAGTGGCTGTAAATGAAATTTCTTGCAAAGATTAATGTAATTATCAGAATGGTATGGTATACGCAGCCGAAAACAGAGAAAACGAGAAACAAAAAGAAACAAATAAAAAACAGAAAGAAACAAGAAAGAAACAAAAACAGAGAAAACGAGTATCAAAAAACAAAACAGAGAAAACTTTTTTGTATTTATTCAATACGATCAATGTATTTGCCACAACACTGATTCCGGGACGCAAATCAATTTTATCGGATTGTATTGAAGTAGGTGTGTGTTCTATAGATCTGCAGCAGAGTGATTGCACATAGTATATAATAGGTGGGATGCACTGACCGACGTTAGCCGCGCCGCTGTGGCGGGATCGATCTAGCGCGGCCGGGCCGAGCCGGCCATCGGGACCCGCACACAATACTTCTCGAACGCACTACACTGCACTTTATTCTTCCAATTGTCAATCACTGAACTTTCACACATTTACAACTAACGTCCGTATTTCTTGACTGGTCCTGTTAGGTAGACAAGAAAAAGAAAAATTAATAGACTACACTAGAAATGATCGCATATCAAATTGTTCATTAAATTAACTCTTGATTTGTCAAACTAGAATTGACGAACGATTGTATCAGAGTGTGGTATAGAAACCCGAATTACAAATGTGTACATGTATCGATCTAGATATCAGGCAGAGATAATGGTTCTTATCTACGATAAGTTCAGGGCCTAATGACCGAGGATAGAGTAGATTGCTGTTGCTACAGATTGGAACTAGTAATCCCAGGAGGTCTTGTAGTAAGCCCTTAAATCTGTTGTACTGAATATTTAAGCTAACTGTAATTAAGTAAAGATATAAATAAACATAGGTAGTATAAATTATAATCACTGCTTCTGATTTCTAATGAGTGTAAATCAATGGTAGATATGTATGCGCATGGCACGAATATTTATCACTGAGAAATAAATTTTCAAGTACCTAATACGTACTTATACAAGATTGCGCATGCAACAATAACGTTTGCACTGTTATATTATGCAACAGATAGTGGAGAACTACTTAATTGTGATGGATTGCAGGTTCGTCTTTAACAGAGTAATCTACAAGTATCAGCGTGCATCAATAGGACTCGTATCTTTGCAATCCCACACGTGGAAGAAAATGTAGCTCTTCAGCAACTAGCGTCGGCAAATAAAGAAAATATTCAATGTAGTTTAATTTAATATCACATTACGAGACTAGGCACTACTTTCTTACTGATAAGAGATTTGCGATCAAGTATTATCACAAATAGTTCGCTATACATAAAAAAAAACAATTTTCCATTTATTGAAAGTGACATAAAACGAGACAGAACTCTCCAATCAAAAGAATTATCTTTTGATTTGAGTGTTCTGTCCCGTTTCGTCCTTGGGTTTCGTTTGTGGGGTTCCATTGTGTAAATGTAAATACTGAGTGGCAAGAGCCCCAAATCGGTGTCCGGAACCCTGAGGGACATAATGATTTCCTTGCAAATTGAACCGTGGGCAAAATATTCAAATAGCACCATCCCTAATGTTCCACTTTTGTACAAAACTTTTTAAGACAGACAAGGCAATAGCTACAAGGGTCTTTACTTAAGAGTTTTTATGCTTATTACAACTTCGAGAAAAATGAAACTCTACGTGCGTAAGTCAAATTCAAAGTACGGAGAACAATTCGAATAAAAGTTTAATATTCAACTTCAATCAAATATTAAGAGAAAAGTATGCCCGAAATAGGCATGAGTTTATGTATGATTCATTGATATAAAACAAAAGTATTAAAAACCACAACGGGAATCGAAGAAAAACAGGAATCTAACTAAAAAATCTAAGTGATAGACTGAAGTACCTAATCAGTGTGTTAAGCATATATCTCATTTACCTGGCAGCAAAGTGTTTCAGTAAAAGGTAAGTTATAGCTTGAAATTTTCAATTAAAATAATGAGGGTTCTGTGTAATTAATTATCAAGGAGAGAGTACTTAAATGTTTTTATTTATGCAGATTCAATCAATCAATCAATCATTTATTTTGTTAAACAAGTATGGTTACAGATAATATATTGTCTAAAATATGTGCACTATGTTTTGCCAATACAGTGTGAGTCTTTATAATGTGCACATATCGAAATGAGGGAATCTATGCTTAACTTTATCTACGGAAAAAATACAAAAAAAAAAACGAAATTTATGTTTTATGGAATTTTTATTTTTATTTCTAAATTTCTCAATAAAACAAGTTTGTAAGTATTGAGACATTTTACAATTATTGTAAAAATTATGAAAAAAAAAAAAAAGAGATTTTTGCTAAAATACATGTTTCTTTTCAATTGAGGGTAGTTTTTTGTCCAATTTTTATTTTATGAGGACGCCTAATTACTTCCAATCATTATGGAGTTTGTTTCATCGTGATAGATCATTTAGTTTAAAAGTTACAAGTTTTAATTCCAAAAAATAAATAAAAAATATTTAGATTTTTTTTATATTTTTGCCATAGATAAAATTAAGCATACATTCCCTCATTTCGATATGTGCACATTATAAAGACTCACACTGTATATGGCGTACAAAATTAACTGTTTCGTATCCATTTAAAATGGATAGTTAGATATCATTTTACTTTATTTAATCAAGTGTTGGTCGTGACCTTCTTGGAATACATCGCAATATATCAAACACTCAAGAAATAACATAAAGTAAAAATACCGCTTTTTGAGTTAAAATCACCTAAAAGATTATGTAGGCGTCCTTAATAGACAAATATATACATAAATATGAAGGGAGGTTTAACTTAGGAATAATTATATAAGATAATAAACAAGAGATTGATACAAAAGAAAATACTATGTCGATTAAATATATTATTTCGATTTACACTCATATAAATCAGAGCACATTAATAAAGAAAAGTTATTGAGAAAATGGAAAAGTCTGCCTTTAAAATAATGTTTTAATAAATCAATATTATACCTACCGGTCCTATATCTGAACTATTTTCAAACTTAACGATAAAACAGGTTCTAAAAAGCTTTGTAAACCTAACCATTTTTTTCACCAAGTTAACTTTAAATTAATACTTACACTAACGGAGACCAGTTTAGAACATAAATGATTTTTCTAGGAATAAAAGATCCGATGAAAACCAACTTAAAAACACTTTTAAAAAAATTTGATCGGAAAAGAACTAAGAACTTTAGAAATAAAATAATATTTTGAAGTATTTTTTGTTAAGTAATAGAAAATTATGTTTAATTAAACAGCGCGAAGATTTATCTGATAGATTGATAAAATACACGTGTTTTGAACCGGAAAAGTGTATACAATGTTCGGGTGTGTGTCGCGCGGTCGGCGGCGGCGGCGGCGTCGGCGGCGCGGTGACACAGACTGCGTTCGGCCGGGCCGGAGCGGGACGGGGCGCCGGGCGCGCGGTCGACGGCGCGCAACAGATACGCCACAGGTTGGGCGGCCCGGGCCACCCGCGCCCACTCCACCCTGCTCGCGCCACACGCCAATTTACATCCTCATTATCGTCTCCGGAGTCAGCACCTCACGCTGGCGTTCGTCACCACATCAGTCGCCGGCTTTTCCCAGTAAGTAACTCTCCTCGTACCTTAATCAGAAAAATCTAATAAGCGTTTATTTGGAAGCTTACAATTTTTCTTTGTACTTTCTGAGAGTTTTATCGGATTTGTTTTGTTTCGTTACTTCGAATTATTCTGATATCATTTTGTTTGTTTAGGAAATCCCTTTGAGGATAAAACAGTAGTAGGTATGGTACCTACCTAGATGGGCTTCTTTACGGTCGTCGGTCACGGAAACCTAACCATTTATTGTAATTCCCTCTAGCATAAGATACTCTCATCAATTCGTAATAAATCCTTTCAGAAGTTACTATTCAATATGAATATCCGATAATTCTCTGTTCATGCGCGACATCAATAATAATAAATTGACCGTTGGATAATTTTATTACGCCCATAATACATTAAGATAATTCATTCTGATAGTTGTATGTGTCGTAAAACACATTTAGTGTCGCAACTCTTTCCATTAAGTGTGTTTAACACTTTGTAAAAGAATTTTCGTAATAAAAATCTGAAAAGAAATGTGGTAAGTGATGCCTGGAAGTACTTGTGTTAACGATTGCATAATTGTATAATGGAACAATCGTTGTTTTGTATTCAGGGGAGCGTTGCTGACGCTGTGTCTACTTAAAAACTTCTAATTAATTTGGTGGCCGACTTGTTTGCGAATTAATTTGTACTTTTAAGTAAGAAACAGGAACTGCGTGTGAATAATTGATAGGTATTGGTGCCGATTCTCTTGTTCACAAACTAAACTAAATTTAAGTTCAGTGCATCTTTTTCTTTCTATTTCATTAAGAAAAGGACTGAAGATAAATTTTAGTTTAGTCCTGTCAAATTAATCAGCGCCTGTCACTACTCCCTCTAAGTTTAGACGTGATTAAAAACTTGCCGACTAAAATTACGTCAATTTACGTCAAGCGCTGATTAATTTGACAGGACTAAACTAAAATTTATCTTTTGTCCTTTTCTTAATGAAATAGAAAGAAAGAGATGCACTGAACTTAAATTTAGTTAATTTGTGAACAAGGGAATCGGCACCAATGGCCGACATTGTGTCTTTTTTTCTTTGAAGAACAACTGAAACTTTTAAACCAGCGAACTTTAACAGGATTAGAGAAGATTGACAAGAGAGACAGGACAATAAATGTTGAATTATCTTCAAAATGGTGACACCTTTACTGAATTCACTAAACTGACAGATACGAGTACAAGTGAGATGAAGGCGATAAGTACTTTTACGTTAATCAGCGAAATAATAAAACTTCTTATTTGGTACGAATGTATTTCGATTGGGTATATTTCCGTATTCCCCATTCTATTCTGAAAAGCTTTTGAACAAAATTAAATTTACATAAAATTATTTTAATACCTCAATCGGGACAGTACTTAACTAACGTTGGTCTATATTCATCATCTGCCATAAATAATGTATTCTGGCTTCAAACTATTTGCTATGATAGAGTAGAGACCATGGATCATTGCTATTTGCATTGATCATCTCATTCGTCACTTAAGGGTTAATAAGTATACCTATGTGTATTTGATCGACATTATGCTTTGTTTTCGTAATTCATTCCAACTGTTAAGTTTATATTTGATTTTAGTAGGTATTAACGATAGAGGATTTAACTGTTATTAAATATGTTACCAACAAAATAATTCTATGTTCATGAGCTACCCACCTATCCTCGAGGTCGAAAGTGTTAATGGCGTTGTAAAAAGGAAACTCGAGTTAAGCCTTCGTCTAAGAACAAATTAAGTAATAAGAAAATTATCTTATTTCGACATCTAGCTGTTGGTCATCAGCTGAGCATCGCCAATGCTCAGTAAACAAAAAACATCAAAAAACATAGGTAACATTTTAGAATTGATCAATTGTTCGGTAAATACGATTTAACATTTTCCATAAATTTCTAAAAACTTGTAACATTATGTTAATTTTATTTCGAAATTATATTGGGCGTTTCTCGGCTTCATTGGCCATCGCATCTCAGGGGCTAGGCCCCCCCTGGAAAGTAGTGCTAGATCGTATCTAATATAATTTCGAAAAATAAATTAACTTAATTATTAAAAAAAAAAAATTAATTATAATGATGCACGTTATTCAAAATTTTTGGAAAATGTTAAATCGTATTTAGCGAACAGTTGATCAATTCTAAAATGTTACCTATGTTTTTTGATTCAGCATTTTCACGGTGTCCTCTTAATCCTTAGCGTACCAGATACAGTATGATGTCTATAATTTTCTACTACAACTAGTTTATTTCTCGGCTGCAGATTATTATTTGATTGAACTTGTTTTTGTATGAAGTTATTTAATAAAGTTATAATAATTGTCGAATCAGTAATGTCCTGGGGTGGGCACCAGACTATTTTGCGCTGGGCTGCCCCCCCCCCCCCCCCACGCATATGCAGCTGAATTTATTTCCAAAAGTAAACTTACAGATGCTTAAATTGCTCATCAGAATAAGAATATGTCCTCTAGAACCTGAGGCTCCCAAAAGACCTCCATGTTGGCATCGTAGGTAAGTGCGCGATGCCTTAGTCATCAACTGAAAAGATAAACTTTAAGACTGGCTCCACATTAGGAATTTCTCCTGTATTGTAGGTACATTTAAAAACGTTTAAACTCACATACACAAACAGCCAGACCCGGAACAAATACTTACTTGTGGGTCATATAAATATTTGTTCCGTGCGGGAAACGAACCCACGACACGCAGCGCAGCAGTCAATCGCATAACCACTGCACCAACCGTGCCACATACATGTGGCGGCATCTTCAACGCCACATGCGAACTACGCGTCAAAGACCTGACGTCACAAATCCTGCATCGCGAAATCAGAGTTTACTGCGCGACTAGCATATATACAATATCCCAACATCAACCGTCGGGCAGTTACCCATCAGACACAATACCTGTCTGGTCGGAGGATCCTCCCTTTACTATAGAGTATGAGCGAACTTAACACCCTGCTCCTCATACCTCTGAATTGGTGACCCCGAAGATGGACACTAGCGCAGCCCTCGTGCAGCGACTTCAGCGTGACGTCATCCATCACTTCCTCAAGCTTTCGAGCGGCGAGTCACACAGCCAGCCAGCACCCACGGCTTCAACGGGTAGCCTGACCACTAGCATGCAGCGAACGTGCATACCTGGTCATCACCCTCAGCCTCATCAGCAACCTTGGCACAGCCCACTGCACTTTCGGTCGGTCCACAAGCAAAGCCCTTCAACGCTCTCCTGGTCGACGCCAGCAGTCAGCCTCAACCCGGCGCTGTACGACGTCCGACTCATTGGATCAAAAAACGCAGCGCCACCACGACTCACTGGGGAATCACCGCAGACAGTTCCGACTCACCGTGAACTATGCGGCACCCGGTTCCGACTCACTGGAATCACAACTGGCCCTGGCAAGCATCATATGCACTGACTCAGCACACTATCGACCTCCGGTCTCCGGAGGGGAGCAATGTGGCGGTATCAACAAGGCCACATGTGAACTACGCATCAAAAGACCTGACGTCACAAATCCTGCACGCGCAGTCAGAGTTTACTGCGCGACTAGCATATATACATCATCTCAACATCAACCGTCGGGCAGTTGCCCACCAGACACGACACCCGTCTGGTCGGAGGGTCCTCCCTATAGAGTATGAGTGAACTTTACACCCTATTCCTCATACCTCTTTAAACATTTATTTCATTCCATTTTACTAGTCCTCGTGAAGTTCTTCACTTTTCTAACATAAAATCCGGCCCCAATTAAAAATAACTAGAATTTTATTTGGTCGTTTCGTTCGTCTACGTAACTAAAAATGTTCGTTATCTCTAACTGAGGCTGAGCTGAGTGTTCCGTGCAGCTGTTGGATACGTGCACTAGTTCAGCACTTTGTTGTGTTTGGCTTTAATATAAACGTGCCTACCTCGGTTACATGGGATACCCTTTTGTCCTTAGGCCTGCGGCGGCTTAATGTGTAGCCATCCATATTATGGCAAAATTTTCATATGTTTGCACAGGTATAGCAGTCGTTTACTAGCCGGAAAAGCTCTCGAGATTAATGTTTTTTAGGGTTCCCTATCAGAATACCAGCGCTGCGGCACTTATTTTAAATGTCGGAGCATCATGCTGAGATAGGAGCCTTTTGGCCACGTACAGGACTCTGTTTTTATTTTTTTATACTTTTGTGATTGTGTTGGTGTCGAGTCACAAGTGTGCGAGTCACAATAAATACTTTTTCTTTCTTTTCTTTCTTTAAAGTTTCGCCATGTCCGTCTGTCTGTCTGTCTGTCTGTCCACGGTTTACCTCAGAGACTCTTAGTACTAGAAAGCTGTAATTTGGTATGGGTATACATATTAATCACGGCGACAAAATGGTAATAAAATCATGAAATTTATTGTTTTTAGGGTACCTCCCCTACATGTAAAATGAGGATGATTTTTTTTTTTGTCTTCTATCCCATGGTGTAGGATATCGTTCGATAGGCTGTTCAAAAATATTGCGGATTTGTGAAAACCATTTTTCGATTCAGGGATCCCTAATATCTATACTTATATATATATATATATATATATAAAATAATATTATAAAGCTGAAGAGTTTGTTTGAACGCGCTAATCTCAGGAACTACTGGTTGTAATTGAAAACTTATTTTTGTGTTGGATAGTCCATTTATCGATAAATATTATAGGCTATATAATATCACGCTACGACTAATAGGAGCGGAGCATAAATGAAAAAAGTTGCAAAAACAGGAACAATTATTCTTTTTTCAGAAAATTACCATTTGCGTGCGCTGCGTAAACGGTTTAAGTTACGCAAATATCATGCATGATGGAATTGTTTTAAATTGGAAAATTTTCACAGCAGTGGTATATATAACTAAGTTAAAAGGAAAACTAATACAGCTAAGTAGGCTTTACAAGTTACCGAGTAATAGTTGAACCACTTACTTTTGCTGTTGAAAAACATGATTATGTTATTCAACTTTAATTTTAAGTTTGTTCTTGGGATAAATTCATACCACCTACGGAACCCTTCATTGTGCGTGGTCTGGCACGCACATGGCTTTTTTATATGGATTTTTAAAGCTTAAAGGGTAAAAGGACCGGAATTAATCTTACGGGATTTACAGTAGACAAGGAAGAATTACCATTAAGGGCAGTTAAACTTTACGTAATTTATAGCTTGTTTTAATATCGACCAAGTTCTGCATCGATAAAACTGTCAAAGTCAAAGTCAAATAATTTATTTCAAATAGAAGAAGAAAAAGAAAAGAAAGAAAAATTGTTTATTCTGCACAAACAAGACGCACATTACATGAAAAATAGACAAAATACACATACTAATACAAAGTAACTAAAAGCCTCGTATTCAAAACCTTAAATGTAACAAAAAAATAAAAAAATTGACTGTTGTCCATTGCTTGATGACAGGCCAAGACCACAGACAATAGATGTTGCATAATAGGCACATAACTTAGTTAGGGCACTTTTGAGGGTCAAAAATTACAAAATTAGTTAATTGATTCTACTTAGTTATTCCCTTCCAAAAGTTAGTTATGTATGGAAGAATAGGCAATAAACTCCATATTTACTCTTTTAAAATGTTAACAATAGTGTGTATACATTAATTAATAATTATAGGTGAAGACGATGTACCTAGTATAAAAGTACTATACCACAATAGGTAAAAATAATGAAAAGTGAAGTAATGACAGAAAAATTAATAAATGCGATATATACATGGTGCTCACATATTGACAAACATTGTATATGATTTTCCTAAAAATTTAACATAATAATAAGTCAGTGTGTGAGTATATTTAATAAAACAGAAAATAAAATTAATAATATATCATAAAAATTTATTGATTTTGTCTAGACTCTAAATTGTCCTATGGAGCAGGACCAGCATGTTTCCAAGCATTCTTATCTTGGATATAATCCTCTTATTTGTAATATTCTTGTTTACAAAGTGTGCTTTTAATATGAGTTTTAAATTTTCTTTCATTTAATTGTAATATATTAGAAGGTATTTTATTGTAACATTTAACACAGTACCCCATAAATGATGTATGTACTTTAGATAATCTGAAAAATTGTTGATCTTTTTTATCTTTATTTCTAGTATTAAAATTATGTCTATCACTGATTTTATTGAAAAGATGTCGATTTTTTCTTACATACATAATATTTTCATAGATAAATTGGCACACTGAAAAAAATATTTAGCCTAACTACTTCGGCTATTTCAGGAATAATCAAAGTTTGACAAGACTTTATAAAAGTTAACTTGATTTAATAAAAGTGATACACAACAGCCAGCACAGGTTTTGGTTACATGTTGCATAAAATTATGTGGTCACTTTTTTGTGTTACATGTTGACGAAAGTTTGGTTATGTATAAGTAAACATATTTTTCAGTGCAATGTACCGTCATACGAGTAATATTAATCTTTTTAAATAGATCCCTAGAAGATTCGCGGCGATGTAGATTATAAATGTGACCTAGAACGTACCTCTTGTGTAAACTATATCGTTCACGGGCATATGCGTCCTGTCAACTTGTGTATCTTTTCTTGGCGTTATGCAGATAAAAATAGAGCTCAAAAAAGCATGCGCGGCATGATTGATAGTATAACAAGCGTTGTTACAGTTTCTACGCTCACTGAAGCTTCCCTTTATGCAACGTAATAAATGTTTGTAAATATGAGAGTGAGACGTGTCTGTGTATACGTACGTATATAAACGTGATTGCGTTCGATTTTCGAGAAGCTTTTATTAGGGAAAAAAATACATTGAATTATAGAATAGAACTAGGGTATCGAATTGTAGAGGTAAGTAGGGGCGGCAAATTTTGAACAGCCTACTGGCGGCAAAAGTGTAAATCCGCCACTGCGCAGGGCCAACGGCTTAATGTGCTTTCCGAGGTACGGAGGACTCACACCGCCAAATTCCAAACCCCGGGCTGTTACTAAGAAATTCTTAACAAACCCAATAACACTTTGCCCAACCCGGGAATCGAACTCAGGACGCGCAGTATCTAAAGGTATCGTTTTAAAACTGTTACATTTAGATACTCAGCTACAACCCGAGGAAGGAATTAGCCTTCCCCGGCGTATCTTACCAAGTAAATTACGAAAATTATGCTAACGCTGATATGATTTCGCCGCCCGCGGTATCAAATCCGAGTAAACCCGAGGTTATAACATGTGCTTGCACTGGACTCTCGTGTCGGTAAAACTCTCCTCAAGTTTGTAGGCGTATCGACTTCCATTATGAAAACACAGTAATGGACCCAATGCGCGGACGATAAGAGTATTATTACGGGATTTTTCACAGAGAGTTACAGAGAACATGTCAAACTGGGTAACGGGCCGTTTGAATGGATCCACTCGATAAAATGAATTGAACAGAACTTTGGTCAACGCGAGCGTAATGTGAGGGAGTCATACTTCTAGAGAAATGCTGATGTTAAGTGCGCAATCTATTTAGGTAGGTAGATAACTCATTTATGTATACATTTCATGAACAGTAATAAATCCAACTTACAAACTTACCATGACGTCATGATCACACCGTAACTCCTTATTTTGAAAGAATATAATTCAGACGTCATGTACCTAATAACGTCCTGTCCATAACTTTTATTACGTCACACCTAGCCATAATGTGAGTTTTACCGCACGCTACGCGTACAATAAAACTCGCATTGTGGCCAGGTGAAGACGTAAAATTGTGTACTCACCACGGGCAGTAAAAAAGCAAGCCCTCCATCCCATATTTACAACCCTCGCCTGCGGCTCCGGTCACAAATACCTGCGATTTCGGGCTTTCTTTTTTTTACAGCCCTTGGTAAGTAATGTACTATTATGAAATACTTGACAAAAGCGACACTCATCATATTTGCGATTTTATTGTTGAAACCATCGCAAACTTTGCTCTAAAGGAATAAGACCGACAATAGCGTGTACACACAATTCCGTGTGTTCTGTGTATGAAGCCTTCAGTGGCCCTTCATATCATTAATCACAGCATTGTTACAACGTCCACAATAGCATTCAGCTCTGGGATTACTTCCTCTACCATTCTTTCTGTATTTTATAGCGTCGTTTTGCCGTTAAAAATAACAGCCATCACACTTTATCTGACGTCAAGAACGGTGGCCCTTTGTTCTCGGTCATCTGAAACAGCTGAACGAATTGGGTCAAAAGTATTCACGTACCTGTAATGTATTGAACGTCCCAAAATGTACATCGTTTATGTTTAGAGTGTATACAATGTAAATTACAACTTCCAGAATCAGCTTACGCTATACTACTAAAGGAAAGTGCACCTAGATAGATACAGATCGATAGAGATAATATTCTATTTATATAGAAATTTAAAAATGACATTCTCTAAAATCAATCATTTCGACTCTTGAAAGGCAATATTGACCAAACGACATGTTTGCAACTTTACACTAGAGCATTAAAAAAAAAAAATCCTTTAAAAAAACCTTTAAAATACTTTTTTAGTGTATACTCTATTAGAGTAGCGTCGGAGCTGACAAACACACACTTTTTTTTAAATATGTTGACATATATTAAAAATAACAAAGGTTACAACTACTAAGACAACCCCTATTAAGGGTTTACTAAGGTTTAACTATTTAGTAAGAAAACTGATTTAAAAAAAAAAAACAGGGTTCAGCGCCATTACCCCTGACTATGGGTAATGCCGCTCAAGCAAAGGAGTAATGATAAAAAGGTAATAGTAAAGCTATTTTATTTTCTTGCTGTTAACTAAAAACCGGCTTACGACCTAGTCTTGAGCTGCTCATTCTTTAGTCGGTCTCGTAACGTAGACAATAGGATGGTATGTGTTTTTCCGCTCGTCTTTTGAACACTCCCCTTTCAATCGTAAGGGTAACGTGCAGTAGGTCTTGTTCGCTCCAAGCCGGTTTGACGGTGGTCCTTTGACGATTTCAGGGCACGAAAATAAGAAAAAAGAAAGCCACCAAGGTTTGAAACTTGAGCGATGTAACCCTAAACGATCGTTTTGTGTTCAAGTTGAAATTTAAAAACATTCAGGTACAAAGGTTAAAAGTAAAATAGCATTAAATATACACACAAACAAAAACAAAAAAAAAACAAGAACAACAACACAAACAAACAACAAACAAATATACACTTCATTGTTCAAAATTGTTTACGTTATCGCTAAATATGATGTTTTCGTACCTAGAAAAGTAACAACAACAATAAATAAGTACTACAATTTTGGACTTACCGACAAAAAACCCAGCCGAAAGTCAGATCGGTTCGGCCGCAAACAAAGAAACGCACTTCACTGTGTCGTGTTGCGAGCTGACGTGAGTTTACTTGTCACTGCCGGCTAATTGCGTCCCGCATCCCGCGCTTAAGGTCACGTGACATGTTATTATGCATAGTTTTTATCAAGTTACAGAGGCGAGCGCTATAACCCGGTGAACGCCATTCCCCCTGCTTACCCTACTCCTTAGCTAGTTAATCACACAATGAGCGCCAAGAGAGAGAGCCATCTAAGAAACAAGAAATTGATTTCTAAGAGTCGCCGTTATCGAAATCGATAAGGAGGAGGAGGATATATATGTCACCGGAAAATAACAACAACCGCAAATTTATAAATTTTCTAGGAAATGTATAAACTTGCGGATCTTGTTATCTTCCGGTGACATATACATTATATATAATCATACTGTAGCGACCAAAACCTCCGACCAGACGGGTGCTTATGTCTGGTGGGCAACTGCCCCACGGTTGATGTCGGGATGTTGTATATATGCTAGTCGCGCGGTAAACTCTGATAGCGCGATGCAGGATTTGTGACGTCAGGTCTTTGATGCGTAGTTCGCATGTGGCGTTGTTGATACCGCCACATTACTCCCCTCCGGAGACCGGAGGTCGATAATGGGCTGAGTCAGTGCATATGGTGCTTGCCAGGGCCAGTTGTGATTCCAGTGAGTCGGAACCGGGTGCCGCATAGTTCACGGTGAGTCGGAACTGTCTGCGGTGATACCCAGTGAGTCGGGGTGCGCTGTGTTTTTTGATCCAGTGAGTCGGACGTCGTACAGCGCCGGGTTGAGGCTGACTGCTGGCGTCGACCAGGAGAGCGTTGAAGGGCTCTGCTTGTGGACCGGCCGAAAGTGCAGTGTGCTGTGTCAAGGTTGCTGATGAGGCTGATGACCAGGTATGCGCGTTCGCTGCATGCTGGTGGTCAGGATACCCGTTGAAGCCGTGAGTGCTGGCTGGCTGTGCGACTCGCCGCTCGAAAGCTTGAGGAAGTGATGGATGACGTCACGCCGTTAGTTGCACGAAGGCTGCGCTAATGTCCATGTTCGGGGTCACCAATTTAGATGTATGAGGAACAGGGTGTAAAGTTCACTCATACTCTAGTAAAGGGAGGATCCTCCGACCAGACGGGTATTGTGTCTGGTGGATGTTGATGTCGGGATGTTGTATATATGCTAGTCGCGCGGTAAACTCTGATAGCGCGATGCAGGATTTGTGACGTCAGGTCTTTGATGCGTAGTTCGCATGTGGCGTTGTTGATACCGCCACACATACTATATACATCTTAGAATACACTTTATATAAGAGAAGTGGGAAATAGAACAAAGCTTACAAAATACCGTCGTTCCGCTCGTATTTCTTTAATTAATAAACATATAAGTGTATGGTTTCATCATCGGCACACGGTGCATTCGCCTGGTTCATTAGTTTCACAACTCAACGTGAGCAGTTGCATAATTACGAACGAAACTTGCTACTCTCCGAGCTTTGTAATTATTAAATTTACATTCGTTTTCCTTATTCCAAGGAAATGTTTTACTACCATTTTATTTTTACTTTTTGTTTATTGACGTAAGTAATGAAAACGGAAAAACATTTTTATTCAACAGAGTTTAAAATCAATGTCCAATTCCAACTACATAATACCGAACGCCTCCACTCTACCAGCAAATATTTGTTATATTTTGAAAATATTCTAAGACCTCCATCACCAAACTTTGGTGTTTACTCTTCAAAACATTTCAGTAAACAAAAAATATCTCTTTAATTCCGAGAATTTGTTTTCGGGAAAATTAAATAAAAACATTTGCGAGGCTTTTTCGTCTTTCAGTAATTTCATTGCCTTAATTTACACAATGAAAAATAGGTTTGGTTGTTATGAAGACGTGTTCTGAATTATATGTGATTTTTTGTAAATTTATATTAACCAAAACAGTAGTTTGCAAAACAATGAGTAATAATAGACAATGTGTGTTGTATGGCTTTTACATATATTTTGTGAGGCTCGTAGGCGGGGTTTTCCTCAATATTATGTTTGAGCAGCACTTATGTTTGGCAGAACTCAAATATACGAGAAAAGCAAATGCAAAGTAAGCACACTTACTTTGCATTTTCTTTTTACACTTTAACAAATAGTAATATTTTATATCGAGGGACTAAACGAAGCCATAATATACCAGAGGTGGTTTGACTCCCGAGAGTGCCGAGGGAGTCAATGAAACCGAGGGTATAATAAGTTGGCGTTTAGTCTCGAGGTGCAAACTGTACTTTTTATTTTGAATGCGAAAACAATAGTCAATTTAGTACAAAAATATTTAATAAATATTATTCCTCCAGTCCATAAAACTTTCGTAAGTTTTTAGGTAAATCTTCCGCGATTTTGGCGGCAAAAGATTATCTATTATGTCTTTTGCTCTTTGCTCGACGTCAAACTATTCACTGTCACTGGACATTCTTAATAAAATTATTTAAAACCAAACAAACACTCGACAAAAACTCTGAAATTTTCACGGCCAGTTTTTTCTTTTAAACCAGACACAGATTAACAATTTAAAACACATAGCGCCACCTTCTTTGCGGAAAAACCATGGAACTCAAACTCTCAACATTTTCGCAATGAAGCTAGTAGATGGTCCACACCCCACAGATAATAGTATATTTACTGGCTGTTTGAGTTTGTCTATGTCACATGAAGAAAATTAAAAACTAATTACTTTTCACTCTAAGTGGTCACTTTAGTCCCGCTTTGTAGGGCTATATTGGCGTACCTTTAGAGCATGAGAAGTGAAAACTACATATATTAAAAGCAGGCGCGATAATGTGCGTAGCTGCCTTGCGGCGGCGTAGCAATGCAAGCAGTAGGAAATATTGGCAAATACAACAAAGATTGCCTTAGTAAAAAGTGTCACAAAACCAATAATTTGTTTTATAAACAAAAAAGAGATACGGAAAAGAAAGCGCATCGAGCTTTACAACGGCAAAAGCTAAGCAAGGTTTTATCTGCTGGTAGAAAAATAACAAGAGGCATAAATAAATAAATTCTTATCAGCGTCCCATAAATGAAAAATAGGAGAATTTTAACGTGCATACGAGAAAAGGAGAACGTTAAGTTAACTGCTTATCTCCATGAATAAAATCGTAAAACTTGACGAAGGAAAACGCTTTTCAGTGCAGAGTCTAAAGGAAGATAAAGATATGTGCTACTATGACCTGAATGCAGATCTCCTCAATAAACTTGACCGACTTCTTAATAACTGCATTCGATTTGTTTTCAATCTCCGTAAGTATGATCATGTATCCGCACATCGGTCGCTTTTAAAGTGGTTGCCTATCCGGCAGCGCAGAGCGTTGAGGGCTTTGACAACCCTGTTTTCTCTCCTTCACAAACCCACTTCTCCTTCTTATCTGACTTCCCTTTGTCAATATTTATGCGCTGCACACAGCAAGAATCTTCGGTCCGAGAATAATCGTCTTCTTCGTTGTCCTTCTCATCGCTCTGGTTTCATAAAATCCTCTTTCTTTGTCCAGGCGGTTTTCCTTTGGAATGCGCTCCCTCAGAATATCAGGACGGTAACCAATCAGTTTACATTTAAAGTGAAAGCTCGAGAACACATACACAAGAAGTTGGCAGATTCGTCTCAGAATTAAGTTTTTATAGGTTTTCTTGTTAAACTCTCATAACTTTTTATTTTTAGTTGTATGTATGTATTTATGTATTTATTCTTATATCTTAGCTATAAATATCTTCTAAATTGTTTTTCTGTTATTGCACCTACTGTGTATTATCTCTGCATCACCCTAAGGTAGACTGGTAGATAATGCCCAAGGCATTAAGTCCGCCTTTGTACAGTTTTTACTTGTGCATAAAGTTTTAATAAATAAATAAATAAATAAATAAATTACTTTGTTGTTTACACTTAGCAAAACGGTAAAACTTAATAACAAAAGGGTAAAACCCTTTTGTTATCCATTGCAACATGATTACACTCATAACTTGCTCTGCCCGCGACTAAATAGCTCTTCCTTTTTTTTTAAATTCTTCCGTGTTACAATGTTTTAATAGTTTATCCTTGAAAACATGTAAAAAAGTAGAAAAATATTTGTTATCAAAGCTTTGTCAAATAACCTCCTTGAACATTAGGGTCCGTAATAGTCCTCTGATAAGAATGATAAGTGACAAGCCCTGTTAATGGCGATAGTCAACCATTTCCTCATAGATTAGGAATATCAACGTAAAAAAACTACACAAACATACGCATACAATGGGGGTCGGCAGAGACTACGGAACGCTACATGCTACGATTCTTACATACTACCAAAAAACGTAAAACTTAAAACTATACTTAAATTAAACTAAACATATAATAAAACTATACTATACATACCTACATTGCATAATTCAGCTATACAAACAAAACATAGGTCTACGTTAACCAAAATTACTTTAGCGAAATAATATCAATAATTCTCGACAGACTGTCCTCTGTTCTCATCTTATGTTCTACTCGACACAGACCCCGGCGAAGTTCGAGCAACTCTAATGAGTTTGAAAGCAGATAGTGATTCAGGTTGGGACAAAATACAAGTAAACTTTCTAAAAGCGACACACAAACAAATTATAACAATCATATCCCATTTAATAAATCTATGCTTCGAGCAGGGTCTTTTCCCGGATGCTTTGAAAGTAGCCCTAATAAATCCTTTGTACAAGTCTGGTATCGAGACTGACCCGTCAAACTATAGTCCAATTTCAGTCCTACCGTCCATTTCACAAATCCTTGAAAGACTTATAAACTCACGAGTAATTAAATTCCTCACTAAATGTAAAATACTGTCTCCATCTCAGTCTGGGTTTAGGCATGGAGAGTCTACTGAGGATGCAGTTTTGTCACTAACGTCTGCTCTGTTAGATAATGTGGATAGTGGTGGCAAATGTCTGGCTGATTTCCTTGACCTGGAAAGGACCTTTGATACAGTGTCTGTCCCCATACTTTTACATAGGCTCGAAAGCCGGCTCTTGAAATCTTACCTGCACAAACGCGCGATACACTAGCTCTGAAATTCCGAATCAACTGTTACTTACGGAGTCGGTCAGGGCAGTGTCCTCGGACCGCCTTTGTTCCTTATTATTATTATTTATATTAATAACCTATGCTACATTAAGATTGATGGTGAGCTCATATTCTCACACGCAGACGATACCGCCATGGTCTTTGCTGCTGAGACTTGGTCTAATTTTAGAAGGTCGGCCAAGGGTGATTCGGCGAGGATAGCAGCTTGGCTAAATCATAATCTACTCATACTAAATGCCTTTAAATCTAACTACATCTGCTATACAAAGTATAATAACTCACAACCGTCACTAGAATTCCAAATAAACATCCGCAACTGTCACCCCCAACTGCTCATATGTAAAAATTAACAGGTTACAGCATACTAAATATCTAGGTGTTATGATTGACGAGCGTCTATCCTGGCCCATGCACACTGAACTGGTTATGAAAACGGTTAGGAAAATGATATCACTTTTAAAACACTGCGACATGTGGCTTCAAAGATATAACTTCTGAAGCAAGTATGTACATATCATTTTCCTCACGTACTGTTTGCCATGCTGGGGAGTAACCAAAAATTTTGATTTTTTAGAACTTAAGAGGGTGCAGAGAACTTTGCATAAGGTCATGTCCTATAAGGCCCAGATATATGCCAGTGACCTTAAGTGGTTAGCATGCGCGTTTTGTACTGAGCTCACGCAACGCGTCGTACGTCCAGCCAGTAATAGGACTCACCCATTCAGGAGCGCTGTCCCAAATAAGACGCATTATTAATTAATTATACATAAAACAAAAGGTATTTTAATAACACACGTATATTAAAAGATTAATACTTAAATTATCTTTAAAAAGATGAAGATTTCAGAAATATACGCTTGATGGATTTTGCATGATTCTCAGTTTTTTATCCGCGTTAGACATACCTTTATAAATTAATTTCACTATGTAATATAAACATATTTAAAGATATTCATATATTAAGTTATTAAGAAAATGTTTTAATTTAACATATATTTTTTCCAAATCATTAACACTCGTTTAGACGTGATGTTCAGTATAAAATCATTAAAAGTCGGTTATCGTCGCCTTTTAACCCTATAGATTCCCTACGCAAAGCCTTTACCTATTAGCTGACCTGTCTGTAAGGAAACTTTATTTGCTTCAACTCAGTCTAAGAAAACACACATCCCTCCCGTATGATTCCTCTAAACCAAGTAGCAGAAGGAGCTATAACTTACTCTTAAAAGGTAATCTCCAAATCATGTATGTAAATGCACTATGTAATTGAAGTAGTTTTTTTGTTTTGTTTAACAATCTCTTTATTTGGTAACGTCGAGTTTTAGCGATCATACGCCAATGTATATATTCCTGTAGTTCTTAAGATGTTATGAAAAATGAATGAAGAGGTGAATAAATTACTGTTATAGCTCATCCACTCCGGAGATATGCAATATGCATCAATTGTGTGTATACCTTACAACAAGATTAATACAAAGATGCACAAAATCACTATTGAAATGCACAATCAACTTTTGTACTTTAAATGTCCATTTTGCTTTCGTGGACACAAGTGGCGGAATATTGAAAGCTAGTTGAAAGCTGTTTCATGTATTATTAAAAAGCAGCCATTTTTATCTGCCTTGGCGTTAACTGTCGCGTGTGGGGCGTTGGACAGTTAGATGCACCGCTACAACTACATTTTTTTTCAAAAGCTTCGACTACAATACACTTTTGTGTCCAATGTCTTTTCACAAAAATGCACTAACTTTTCATAATATTTGCTCCATTTTTATATCAAAATGTTTTGTTATTAAACTTGAAATGTGGTCATTTTCTGTCTTTTGTTTTCAATACAAAGAATTAATTTGATGCTTCTCCGTCTAGACGATCTTATTGCTTTTGATACGTTCGAACCGTTAATGAACATTTTCTACGATGACCAGATTCAACCGTCTTCTAGAGGCAATGGACCAAACTTTATTAGAAAAGTCTCTTCATCCATTCTTATATTTCAAAAGGCATTAACCCCAGACTCAGCTTTAAAGTTTCTATTAAGTTAGGATTTAACTCTGAAAAGTTCAGATAGAAATAGGTAGTGTGGAGGTAACATCGAAAGTTCAACGGAGCCCTAAGTTCGGAAATTACATTTTTGAGAGCGTTATACAACCTTTCGAGCGAGTTATGTAGACAGCAATATTTTTGAGTAAAATCTCCGCGAACCTTTGATCTTCAAAGTAAGTCGAACATCTCTTTCAAGTTGATAGGTACTTTTACTCACCAGACAGGTACAATTAGTCAATATTTGAAAATTGGTAAACTGTCTGACCTGAGTTACTTATAATAATAATCATTTATTTCAGATTTCTCCATATAAATTGTTAGTAACACGAAAATACTTAAGAGCTAATGTTAGTAAACAAAACAAATATAATAAAAGATAGATTTTAGGACAATTCGACAACAGAACGCATGCATGCTACTTCACTACGTGCAGCCGCATCCAGCGCTCAAGCATCGGAAAATCCCACCGGTCCGTCAATACGCTCAAGATGCTGTTGGAACTAGCTCGCATGCGAGTTAGGGTCGAGGTGCAACGTTTACGCATGCATGCATGTGTTGGTGCATGTTTACTTATGAAATAAGCATCTTTAATGGAAACTTTCGACTTTCATCAACTTCAACTGGCTTTAAAGTGTAAACAATTTACACAGGTCCCTAGGTTTTTTTGTGTATGTAGGACAAAAACAGTTTTTGAATAAAGCCTGATTTATTTTCGTTTCCTGTTTGAAATATAGGTAGATAGATAGAATACTCTTTATTATGTAGGTACACCATAAAAATTACAGATATAAATGTAGAACTGTTACATAGGGTGTCACAATGGGCGGTCTTATCGCTAAAAGCGATCTTTTACAGATAACCTTTGCATGGATCAAAAAGTAGAAGGAGAGACAATACTGCAGGTAGTCAGTGGTGTACCATTTACATAAACAATAAATACATACATACATAAAGCATATAAATACTTATACATATAATTATATATACATAAATATATATATGCATACAATAACAAACATGATACAAGAGGAACTTAGATAATGATTATATTTAAGGAGAGAGGAAAATATACCTCTCTATTCTCGACAAACCCACTTCTCCTTCTTACCTGACTTCCCAAATTCAATACTTATGCTCTGCTCATACCTAGTAAAAATCTTCGTTCCATCAACAATACTCGTAGTCTTCTACGATGCCCTTCTCACCGTTCTGGCTTCATTAATAATTCTTTATACTTTGTCCAGGCGGTCTTTCTTTGGAATGCGCTCCCTCTGAACATCAGAACGGCAACCACCCGGTTATCTTTTAAGGTGAAGGCACGTGAACATATGAGTAAGAAGTTGGCAAAACATCTCAGCCCTGATTTGCTGGATTCGTTTTCTCTTCTACCTATCGTTATTTCTCCTGACAACGTGTATTCTGTATATATTATGTATTAGTATTTATTATTTTTCGAGTTATCTATCCCCTATGTTGGACCTGTCATGTTTTGTTTCTGTATCACCTTAAGGTTGACTGGTAGAAAATGCCTCAAGCATTAAGTCCGCCTTTGTACAGTATTTTTTTACTTGTGCATAAAGTGTTAATAAATAAATACCTACCTAGATGTAGTTTTGGATTTCATCTCGATTGGTCTCGCTGTATGAATATGTAAAGGCTTTTAGTGAAACAGTCGTCCAGGGGAGTAAACAAAATTTGGTGTTTCCATTTTAAGAGTACCTGCTAGGTGCGAATACCATCGAAACTTACCTATTAACATTGATGTACCTATACAAAAGGAAGATAAGGCACAGCTCTAAATCTCTAATGTCCCGTAAACATTATTGGACGAGAAACAATTACATGTTAACACACCACCATAACTACATTTCCCGATGTCGTTCGACATATAACACAACCGAAATAGAGAGATATGACGCGGAATGTAGCGGGAACGAGATAGCAATAATTGTCACTGTTACCCATAACAACTCAGAAACAAATGGCGATCTAGAAAGCAATATTATTCAGGAGAATTGTAAAGAAAATAAGTTTTGATGTACTTATGTATATACGAGTGGAAAGTAATCCCGTGGAACTTGTTTTAGGTTTGTGAATTATTTTTACACATTTTGAAAACACAGGAAGGTTGCTGCTTATTTAGACGTTACAGTAATTTTACCTTACGTGCTACACATGTGCTACACAAACGTTAGTTCGATTCTGACAAAGGTCAATAGGGATAATGACTAAAAAAATATTGTTTGTCCGTCATGTAGATTAGTAATAGTATATTATTTATTATGCAATTAGTGAATAAAGGACGGATTTGAAGCGAGAGCCATAGATGAATCCCGAGCAAGTGAAGGATTCTAACGACTGAATCACGACCGTAGGGAGTGATTCATGATGATTGAATCACGAGCGTAGCGAGTGGTTCAAGTGTTAGAATCCCGAGCGACGCGAGTGCTTCGTGGCCCTCGATATAAATCCGTTTTATTCAAGTGTTGCATACTATACTTTATACCATGACTACGAGAAAAAGAAAGATTTAAGCGAAAATAGACATTTAATGAAGAAAAAAGGAAGGTTAAATTAATTAAAATGCACATTAAAATTCGAACAATTTTGGAGTAATTTTCTTATTATTATTATTAGAGTGGTCAACCTGTAAAGCGATATTTATTTCCTGTCGATGGTCAGAACTTTCTGCTGGAGGAAACTCTGGGGCACCTTTGGACGTTGAAGGGCGTGGAGTGCACAAGGAGTTTTTTTTTTAAACGTTGCCCTCACTACGAATTTCTCCTGTATTGTGGGTGCGTTTACAAACATTTAAAGTCACACACACAAACAGCCAGACCGGGAACAACTACTTGTAGGTCATACAAATCTTGGTTCCGTGCGGGAATCGAACCCGCGACACGTAGCGCAGCAGTCAATCGCTTCAACCGTGCCGTCGAGTACTGTTTGTATCGAGTACCTATTTTTCGCAAGGAGGTTGTATAGAGATGGAGGCCGAATATATTGGTGTGTTCTAAATTCAAACACCAAAATAGTGATAAAAAGTGCTTTTTATTCTCTGTTTTCCACTGAAACCAGTGAATAAAAAGCACCTATAATCACTATTTTGGTGTTAAAAAAATACGTGTCTAATATTTTTTATACCATTACCATGTACATGGCAGGCAGGACGCGGCTGGGCGAGCGCCCAAGGGCGCCAGGCATGAAGGGCGCCGAAGGCCCTTTATGTCTGGTTTCCCGTCTCGTCCTTCCATTGAGAATATTGGTCACTATACCTGTAACGATAGCAAGTGGGGAAAGGAGTTTTTCTAAGCTTAAACTGATAAAAACCTATCTACGATCGATAATATCTCAATCGAGATTGGCAACTTTGTCAATCGATATTAGAAAATGAAATTGCGCCGATAGAAAGTATAGAAAAGAATTTTTTAAATTGAAAAGTTTTTTTTTTTTTTGTTAATTAGGGAGTAGAAAGGGAGTGCCATAGAAACCTCGACCAGGGGCCCAAGTTTGCTATTTCTATAAATTTTTCACTCCAACACGATCACATTGTCATTTTGCTAAAAGTTCGTAATCTGCTAAATTAATAATGGTCGATCATTAGTCGGTCAATGGTCTCGTAATAGAATTGTATTACAATGGCATTTTGAACATTTATTCATGCCAGATTTCATTTATATATATTTTTACATGTTATTTATTAGCGTTATAAGCAATCTGAAGTAGTAGGAAGTTGGAAGTTTAGTAGGAAGTTTAATTTGTCATTATGTACGAGATTACCAATTCTTTCAATGGAGTGTCAATGGCTGACCATTGGAAAGTCATAATGACGCCATTATATTAGTAGATTACCTAACTTGTCAAAATCAACAATTATGGAAACAATGATAGACCATTCTGACACTATTGTAATAGCAGACTTGAGGTCCTGGGCGCTGGTAATGCTAAAACCGGCAAAACATGTTAGTCTTGAATTTGATTTTATTTCAAGAATAGTTTACCTTTTAACTTTGTCTGTCACGGCACTGACGCTTGGTTCATAATCAGCTTATAATATTCCCACTGCTAGGTCACACACAGGCCTCTTCTCGGTGAGAGGGAATGGGCCGTACCTAATTTACCTCGCAGGCCCAGTGCGGGTTGGTAGATATCACATGTCTTCGATATTATATTGACGGCACGGTTGGCGCAGAATAAACGATTGACTGCTGCGCTCGATTCCCGCACGGAACAAATATTTGTATGACCTACAAGTAGTTGTTCCGGGTTTGTTTAAGCTAATGTCAAACCATTTGAATCATCTCAATCGCTCGAGCCTTCGTCGAGTAATCGGTGTACCTACATACATAAAAAAACGTTCCTTCTTTTTTTGAAGCCGGTTAAAATTTGCGCATTTTCTGTAATAGGTAATTTCACATCTAGGTAATAAGAACGATCTACAACGCTGTTGAAGGTAACACTCACACACGATCCAATCTCGCTATAATGAACAAAGAGACGTAATAAACTTCTATTTCTTCATCAAAGCGACTACCTTGCTGGTATATGTATTGTTCACAAGATCTTGGATTTGCACCTGGTTAAGCAGTGTTATTGGGTTTTCATTTGGGAATTTCTCAGCTGCCAGGAGTGAGATTTGTGCCCGATGGCAATAGGTTTACCCGTACCTATTACCTTCTTGGCATTTTAACTTAAGGAGACGATAACCGACTTTTAATGATTTTAAATTGAAGATCACGTCTAAACGAGTAGTGTTAATGATTTGGAAAAAAATATAATATACCAGCTTTTGCCCGCGGCTCCGCCCGCGTGGATGTCGGTTATCGCGTAAAAAAGTAGCCTATGTCCTTCTCCATATCCCAGGCTATATCTTTGCCGAATTTCATGACGATCGGTTCAGCGGTTTAGGTGTGAAAACGTAACATACAGACAGACAGACAGACAGACAGACAGACAGATAGACAGACAGACAGACAGACAGAGTTACTTTCACATTTATAATATTAGTATGGATGTTAAATTAGAGCATGTTCTTAATAAATTAATATATGAATATTTTAGATTATATGTTTATATTACACTAGCTTTTGCCCGCGGCTCCGCCCGCGTTGATGTCGGTTATCGCGTAAAAAAGTAGCCTATGTCCTTCTCCATATCCCAGGCTATATCTTTGCCGAATTTCATGACGATCGGTTCAGCGGTTTAGGTGTGAAAACGTAACATACAGACAGACAGACAGACAGACAGATAGACAGACAGACAGACAGACAGAGTTACTTTCACATTTATAATATTAGTATGGATGTTAAATTAGAGCATGTTCTTAATAAATTAATATATGAATATTTTAGATTATATGTTTATATTACACTAGCTTTTGCCCGCGGCTCCGCCCGCGTGGATGTCGGTTATCGCGTAAAAAAGTAGCCTATGTCCTTCTCCATATCCCAGGCTATATCTCTGCCAAATTTCATGACGATCGGTTCAGCGGTTTAGGCGTGAAAACGTAACATACAGACAGACAGACAGAGTTACTTTCACATTTATAATATGAGTATGGATAGTGAAATTAATTTGTAAAGGTACGAGTAACTCGTATGTCTAACACGGATAAAAAACTGAGAATCACGCAAAATCTATCAAGCGTATTTTTCTGAAACCTCATAAACATAAACATAAACTCACGCCTTTTTCCCACGGGGGTAGGCAGAAACTATAGAGCGCCACCTGCTACGCTCCTTACGTACTCCTTTTGCTTCGTTTACATTCATACATCTGGTCATACACGCACGCCGGTTGCGAGTGCTACGCACCTGACCTTTCTGAAGAACATCACCAATTAGGTCACTATATGTTCTCCTAGGGCGTCCTCTCCCGGCGTTTTCACTCACATCTGCTTTGTAAATACCTTTTGTAAGTCGCCTTTCATTCATCCTCTCAACATGATCAAACCATCTAAGCATACTCTTTTCAATTTTTGTCACTACATCCGCTTTTAAACCACACCGTTGCCTGAAAACAAAACGAATACATATATTAAAGTTTCCTTACAGACAGAGAGTCAGCTTTTAGGTAAAGGCTTTACGTAGGGAATCTATAGGGTTTAAGGCAACGATAACCCACTTTTAATGATTTTATACTGAAGATCACGTCTAAACGAGTGTTAATGATTTGGAAAAAATAGGTATATGTTAAATTAGAACATTTTCTTAATAACTTAATATATGAATATCTTTGAATATGTTTATATTACATAGTGAAATAAATTTGTAAAGTTATGTCTAACGCGGATAAAAAACTGAGAATCATGCAAAATATATCAAGCATATTTTTCTGAAACCTTCACCTTTTTAAAGGTAATTTAATTATTAATCTTTTCGTATACATGTTTCATTAAAATACCTTTTGTTTTATCTATCTATATCTATCTATACATATTATAAAACAAAGTCCTCCGCCGCGTCTGTCTGTCTGTCTGTCTGTCTGTCTGTCTGTCTGTTCGCGATAAACTCAAATACTACTGCACCGATTCTCATGCTGTTTTCACCAATGGATAGCTTGGTTCTCTAGGAAGGTTTTAGTATATAATTTGTTATGTTTTTGTATGCATTTTTGTATGAATTAACGATATTTGTTGGAGGTGTCGGAAAAAAATAAGCTGTCTGGGAGCTTTCAACGAAAACGCTGTCTAAACCCTTTGAGATATAACAAAATAATGTATGGTGGAATTGTGTATCATAAAAAGGTCTTCAAAAAAGTCCGCGATGGCATATGTCTATCTCTTAAGGATAACATACTATATCCATTTTATTGACTTTTTGTAGGTATTTGTTTGCCGAATTTTACTCTTACGATAACAATACGCTATAATATCAGTAGCTATTAGCCAAATTATGTTCGTAGATAAATAAGCTAGCTACTTATGTGTATTTCAAAGAGTATACAAGAATATTTATCATAAAAACATTACTAAACACGGCGGCCTTATGATCAAAATTTGTGCATTCCATAACTTTCGTTACTTTTTCACTGACATATTTATCACTTTTCGATAAACTAGCACTCAATACGAAATCTACACTTATTTCTCAGTAATTCTGTCTAAGATTCTTCTAAGATTAAACCGTTTTCTCATTGAATCCATTAGTTTACGCACGTATAACCTTGATGAATGTTTACATTAAGCATCGCGTCACACCGCCACACGACCACAGAGTATAGACGTATTTTGTTTTCTTTTTTCGTTCGTTTAGTGGTGTTCCCGCTAAAATGTCAACCGGTCAATTATTAGTCGATTAATCGAATTCTACATCCAGATCGTGTTGCAAGTACAAAATAAATGTCTAATATTTCGTCCAATTGCGAACGTGACCCTGAGAAAAGTTAGTACTTACGTGAATTATTCTAAAATTATTATTTGTGTCGCAATTTTATTTCGTGTTGTATTTGGTACAATTGATTGCTTTAAGAATTTGAGTGAAATTTCGTATTTTGATTTTGTGTTTGTTATCTTTAGGTAAAGACTCATTCACGTTCAGAACATAAGTACTTTTACTATATTAAATCATTTGTTTCGGTTTCTATTCACATAGTGTTCATGAAGAAACCATAAAACCATAGTTATTATTGTGAAATGTTAAAAGTTTGATGTCAAGCTCGATAGATGGCGTTGACGTCGAAATAGATCTCGCTATGGTTTCGTTACCGCGATTTGGTTGGGGTCTCGCAATTTTAATTAAATATACCAGCTTAGATCAGTACACAATTGTGGTTTTATTTTCAACCCTATTAGTGTGCATATTAGTTCGATAGTTCAACTCATTACCAGCTCGGTAATAAACACATAGTGAGTCACATTAAAATTAATATTAAGTTAGAATTTTGAGATATAGCCTGGGATATGGAGAGGGTAGTACATAGGGTACTTTTTTATGCGATAACCGACATCCACGCGGGCGAAGCCGCGGGCAAAAGCTAGTGTATAATAAATTAATAATGAGTCTTATTTGGGACGCTCCTGGATGGGCGAGTCCTATTACTGGCTGGACGATGCGTTGCGTGAGCTCAGTACAGAACACGCAAGCTAATCAAGGTCACTGGCATATATTTGCGTCTTAACTAGTAAAATTGGGGTACACACATCTGGCTAACCTTTCCGGGGATATACAGGCGTGATGCTATTTTACAGTTTGTTAACTACCAATACTGGAGACGAGAGACGAGCAGCAGAAAACAAATGACCAGTGGTTCATATTAGACCTGGATCAAAAGACCTGGAAGTCATGGGGAGAGGCCTTTGCCCAGCAGTGGGATATGCAGGCTAACAGTAACATAAGGCGATTAACACACGGCACCGCGCGCCGCCGCGGTAGGCGGTGAAGCGGATCTCATGTCGCATTGGCCTCTAATAAATCCGTAGATGCCTAACACACGTACACCGCACGACCGCGCGGTCGAGCGGTGCTCTCACTGCCACCGCCCCTCCGCGCTGCCGTCCGCGCGGTGGGGCGGCGCCTCACACACGGGGCGCCGTTTAACCGCGCGAATCATCGTGTGTGCAGGACGTGTTGCAATTTAAAAATGGATGTCTGTGATCAAACTGGTCAAAACCGTGTTAAATCCATCCGCGCGGACAGGCGCGTAAACCGCCTTACCGCGCGGGGCACCGCTACAAAATCCGCTTTACCGCCACCGCCCTCCGCGGCGGTGCGCGGTGCCGTGTGATAATCGCCTAATGGCAGCAGTTCGTGCAATAATCACGGGTTTCTATTAAAACAACAAGGAAAACTCGAAAATCAACAACCCGGGCTTCTCAACACAGAGTTCCACCCGCGCACGTAATTAGACTCTCTTAATTGGTTTCACTGACAAATTAGTCAATATTAAACGGTATATTTAGTTAATTAAATTTTTCACCATGACTTGACTGCATACAAATTGCCGGTAGATTAATTAGCTGTTTATTTTACGTGTTTTACTTTATTAGATGTCCGCCATATTTTTTTATTAAAACGTTTTTATGATGCTATAAATTTAATTATTGCTGCGGAACGCATGGTGAATAATAATAAGTTATCACATTCGTTTCTGCCTCTCTTTTGTTTTTGATGTGTTACATCTTTTCTCTCGCTTTCTGTGGGAGTAATTTCGTGAAAAGGGATGCAAGTGTGTAACAAGAAGCCGGGGAAGCCCGCGCTATTTGATTTGACCACTTAGCGCGCACGGTGATAGACTTGGCCGTCAGATTGTACTAACTTATTTATTTAATTTTTATTTGCCTTTTTTTATTTTTAAATGCGCGTCAAACAAATATTTGGTTTTACTACCTATAAGTTAAAATACAAGATGTCGGGTGAGTAAATTTTCAAATTTTCCATCATGGTTGTCGTTTTCATAGTTTTCGAGGGTGCTTACCCTAGTAGCATTTTTGTTGGCGTTTGGTTGGGCCACATACCTCTGAAGTTGGCCCAACTAAATGCCAACGGAAAATGCTACTAGGGTAAGCTGATAGTGAGGTCAAAATGAAAATCCAAGATGGTGCCTGCAATTTTTTTTTTTTTAAATCGTCACGGGTGTCGTTTTCATGGTTTTCGAGGGTGCTAGAGCCGATAGTGAGGTCAAAATGAAAATCCAAGATGGTGGCTGCGTATATTTTCAAATGTTTCATCATGGGTATCTTTCATGGTTTATCAGATCAATCGTTACGAAAAATCATTCCAAATAAAACCTGTTTTTTTTTCCCAAGATATAATGTTAATGTTGCTTATTACCAAAGTGAGATGTCAGATGTTACTCATATGCGACTAACTGTATGGGTCGCCCGTTTTTATATAAATGTGCGTTCAAACCACAAGTAGGTATTTGTAAGTAAATATTCGAGAGCAAATGCTGCGACCACCGGCCGACCTACTTCGTTTGATCGGCGACAAGCGCTCAGATTGCTCGAAAATTAAAATGCCAAGGGATAAAATCACGAGCGGAACAGACAGGTAATCGTCATCCTCACCGCGAACGAATAGTTCGACCGTAGCAATTAACATTGTCGGATCTACATTTTTGCGATTTTCATTTTATTGCATTAAAGGTCTTAGAATAAGTTTATAAAAATGCCCCCGCCAATTATTAAATTCCTAAAATAAAAATAAAAAATACATGGGTGGTTGATTTTAGGAATTTAATCATTTGCGGGGGCATTTTTATAAACTTATTCTAAGACCTTTAATGCAATAAAATGAAAATCGCAAAAATGTAGATCCGACAATGTTAATTGCTACGATCGAGGTTTCGAAAGAAAGCCTGGAGTATTTTGTACTTGCACCCATATTTCGTCATAATATTATGAGTCCCTTGGAATCGGATGACTATTATATTATTAGTATAACACTAAGGCTATAAATTCTGTAAGGCAGCTGATCATACAGGAAAAGTTTTTAATCAATGCGCAAATTTTGACAAATTAAACTTAAACGTGTTTTATTATACACCTATTTTTTATTTTGATATGTCTTAGTACAAAAACATAAAGTTATCGTTAACGAAAGCTGTTAATTTTGAAACTGGTATAATGGATACTCGTCGCGCAACGCGCCGGCGGTCAGTGAAGCGGAACGCAATATTAGGTACCTATCAGCTGTGCGCTCGCCCATTGATATTATTACGAATAATAGATACCTATGAAATTGCCCTTCTGCCGTACTGGCTATTTCAAGTCCAATTTTTTTCTTTTTTCGCTAAATGTTCTAAGATCAAATTATTTTCAATTTTGAATTATGGAATTGCCCCTACAGACTCCTAGTTTTTCCAGAATTTGGATAACTTATGGCGGGGAAAAAATTCAATAACCGAGAGGCAGTTCAAAATGGCTTGGAAGAATGTGTTGCCTTCCGTCCAGCAGACTTTTGAAAAAAGGGCATCAATAAGCTACCAATACGTTGGAAAAAATGCATTGATTGTATGGGTAATTAGTTTGATTAATAAAAATAAAAAATATAGAGAAACAAGGGCGTTAACTTATTTCATGAAAAACGGCAATTTCATAGGTAAAGACCTAATATTTTGTATCCATAATTATATTGCTGATTACAACCCTAGTAGCATTTTTGTTGGCGTTTGGTTGGGCCACAAACCTCTGAAGTTGGCCCAACTAAATGCCAGTGGAAAATGCTACTAGGGAAGTGGACCAAAAAAAAGTATTGAACTAATAATGGATATGTGTTCTATACTGAACCACCAATAAAAATTAGCGCAATGGTTAAAAACTTAACCTGCATAAACAATTATTTATTTTCCTAATTGCACCTGTGTACGATCTACGTACACGGTTTTAACATATGTATTTTTGATGCAATAAGTTAGTTAGTAGGCTCGCGTATTTGCACTTTGATCGCGACCTACATTTGGCAGTGCACTCTCATACGGCGGAACCTAGATGGTGCATTTTTGTACATAGTTTAACCTTTTGACCGCCACAGTCATGTATAGATGACAAACCAAAATGTGGCCAGCACGCCACGACTACATGACAGACTTTTATACGTAAATCCATAATATTATAAATGTGAAAGTAACTCTGTCTGTCTGTCTGTCTGTCTGTATGTTCCGTTTTCACGCCTAAACCGCTGAACCGATCGTCATGAAATTTGGCAGAGATATAGCCTGGGATATGGAGACGGACATAGGCTACTTTTTTACGCGATGACATCGACATCCACGCGGGCGGAGCCGCGGGCAAAAGCTAGTCTGTAAATAAAGGTCATAAAACAACTTTGTTTTTTTTATTTCCTTTGCTAATTATGTTCCTTGACTCATCCTAATTTATACTAGTTGAACTTCTTTCTTTATATTTTATCTATATTAACATAAGATGACAAAAACTCGAAAGGATGAATTCGTATCTTGGCGCCGAGGGCATGTTTTTGCTTTTTTGACGTGGTGGTCCAAAGGTTAATTAGTGTTAAATTGGACGTGATTTGAGTCGGACATCTAGATTTTTTTTTTTAGATTCATCTCCATTGAGCATTCATTGACATTCTTTGCATTTCCATGACATTTTCAGCATACTTGCATTTTGCATTTGCATTGACATTAATGTTCGGTTAACACACCGTACAACCTGTACATAATAAAATACCTACATTAAATCTATGTGGAAGCAGTAACGTACTACGAAGCGAACTCTCTCTTATATTAGATTTGATCCAAAGTAATTGGGTAGATCCATTTAATCCGCTGATGTCGAAGTTGGACGAAAAGAAAGAATGTTCGGTATTAGAAAGATAGAAATATCTACTTGTGTTAATTACATTAAATCTAATGTTGATTAAAAGTTGAACCATTTCTTATGGGATGAACAAACATTAACTAAGTACAACTGTGGCGGTCGGAGTGCGCTACGAATCGGCCATTTGCTACGACCCCATAGGTTCTTGTCTACACCGCGTCAGCTACGCCGTAGGCCCGTAGCAATCCTTTTTTACCTAAACCTTAAAGGAGAAAAAACTATAAAAAGGTTGGCTTCGTTATCTAGGTAACCCTGGCTGGAGGCCTTAAAATCCGTTAGGAGCTTAAGGCACCACAGGATAGACCGGTCCGAGTCCGAGCCCCTCGTGGTTACACTCTGAGTTGCCATTTCAAAAAAAAAAAAAACTAGGTAGGTACCGTTCGCAGTATTTATTTTTAATACCCCTTTGTCTAAGGTGCTCAATGCAGTTGCGGAGCCTGCATTTATTTAGACCTCCACATCCGCATTACTCAATGCGGAGCTCATGCGAATGCAGATGTAGGTGGAAAAGGGTGAATATAAGTAAAATAATCAACAAAATGGAAATTATAATCCGCAAGACTATTTCGTGAAAATGTGATGATTTAGATCTATATCTAAATCATCACATTTTCACGAAATAGTCTTGCGGTTTGCGGTTTTGCAGGGCATAGTTTTTATTTTAAGATTTCTGTATGTTTGTTAATAAATACTTAAATAATAATAATCCATCAAACACATACAATTTCGAGAGCTATATTGATTTTTAAATGATTATAATGTAGTTATTATTTTATTATAATTGCCGCGAATTGAATAACAACGATCAACTACAACGACACAACGCTGCATTTTGCAAAAAAACGTAAGAAATTTTGAATTTCGGCTTGCCGCCTTGACGGATCCCTTAAAAAAACTTGAGGTCCGCACCCGCATCCGCGGATGGGGGCCACCAAAAATTCGCATCCGTGGATGAGAGCCACCAAAAATTCACATCCGCGGATGAGACCCACCAAAAATTCGCATCTGCGGATGAGAGCCACCAAAAATTCGCAACCGTGGATGAGAGCCACCAAAAATTCGCATCCGCGGATGAGAGCCACCAAAAATTCGCATCCGCGGATGTAAAAAATCTGCATCCGCAACATCCCTAATGCGTATCTATAGATACTACACAAGATTTGCCTTGTAGTATTGATAAGTTTGCACTGTAAATAATTATAATATACCTAATAATCATTTTATTTCAGAACATCCATAAATTTATTAGTAAACATTGTTAGTAAACATGCAGGTTGGACAGATTACGGACGAGCGGGCAATCAAATTTCCCCGCAATGACATTGGAGACTGTAGCGACGCGGCACGCTTACGTCTGATCGCTGTGAAGCCATCAGTGTGCACATCAACAAACATTCCCGATGCACTATCGAGGCGTGGCAGCCCCAACAGCATCGTAATTGCATTGTTGTATTGAACTCGAAGAACATTGATGACTTTCTGCGTATAACTTGTCCAGAGGCTGCACGTGTAAAATGTCTGACAACAATATTTCAGACATAGTTCAAATAGCACATAAAGTAGTAAGTACCTACTTTAATTAAATACGAGAGAGCTACGATAAAATATCTAATGCTAAAGCCTAAGTTAAGATGAAGTTCTTAGAAGCCCGTCGTCGTTAATATCTGAAAGTTTGGAGTCGTATCGTTATGAGAACTGTGTTTAGATTCTCGACTTTATGTTTACCTACTTCAAGTCTATTTAAATTAAATTGATGAAGGCAAGATAGATATCTGAATTGAATTTAGATATCTACGTGTTTGGTATTTATGATCCAGTAAGACAGCTCTTTGTACCTACCAGCTACCTATCTAGTAGTGGAGCTAAAGAGATCTTTGTAAAATGTAAAGCAGCGAGGTAATCGCGTAACACACTTAAGGCTCCTACAAACAGGCGCGACACGCGACGCGACACAAAGAGACCGCTCGTCACGTGGCACGCGGTGTCTTTGTGTCGCGTCGCGTGTCGCTCCTGTTAGGAGCCTTTACAGTAGCTAGGGTTTCATTAGGACAGTTTAATACATTGATCTATAAAAAAGTAAGATAAAGCACCGCTCTAATGTCACGTAAACATTATTGGACTAGAAACAATTACATACATGTAAACACACCCACACAACTAAATTTCCCGATGTCGTGTGTCATGCATCAATAACCGAAAAAGCGAGAGATATGACGCAGGCTGTATCGGGAACGAGATAACAATAATTGTCATTGTTAAGTACCCCTAACACCTCAGAAACAAATAGCGACCTAGAAAGCAATATTATTCAGGAGAATTTTAAAGAAAATAAGTTTTGACGTACTTACGAGTGGAAAGTAATCCCGTAGAACTTGTTTTTGGTTTGTGAATGATTTGTGCACATTTTGAAAACACAGGAAGGCATGGTTGCTGTTTATTTAGACGATTACGGTTATTTTACTAAACGCTTGCTACACATGTCCTACACAAACGCCAGTTCGATTGTGACTAAGGTCAGTTGTGCCAGTCGGCATAGTTTATGTGGTCCATGTCGACAATCGCTTACCTAATCTTCCTTTTTATACATTAATGGTTTAACAACATTAATTGCGTTACCTATTTACAGGAGGATTAGCAATAGGTGATTGATAGTGTATTATGCGATTAGGTTGCAGCTCTTCCGGGAAATCTACCTATTTCTGCCGCCAAACAGCGGTGCTGTGTTCCGGTTTGATGGGTATGCCGTTAGGATACAGGTAGGTATAATTATATGCAGTTGAGACATTACAGCTTTCTCTGAAATGGCTACGCGTACCTAAATTACGGTTAAAAATATCTGATTCTCAAAACAATTACAAATTTACCTTTAAAGAAAACATGAATAGGTTTGAACAATATTATATTATGCGCCATCAAGCGTAGCTTAAAATAAAATATTTCGCATAATATTTTTGTGTTCACCAAAAATCTTAAGGTACATCTATGTATGCATTTCTAAAATTTTATTCTTCCCCGAAAAATACTGATCGTGCACCAAATATTAAGGGTTAGGTTAGGTTAGGTTATATTTTGGTGCACATTCAGTATATTTGGTGGAACACAGGCAAAATTAGGTAAATGAAATGGGAGTACTTTTAAATACCATCCAAATATTTCTACACAAAGGTAGTAAAATACTTAAATATCTTAAAACTAACATTATAACAACTCATTCACAATAGTTTTATCATATAAAAAAAAAAAACAAAAAAGTAGGTAGTTCAATGCAAAGAACAGTAGAATTTTAAGCGATGTGGGCTGGGTGTATTTCAACGGTTGTAGCGTGTTTACTAAGGCACAGTGCAGTACAAAAAAGAGTAAAGGAAAAAGATTCCTTTTTTTTTTACTAACTTGATCAAAGATTTTACTATAAGGATTTTTATATATAAGTAAGTATACATATTTTGATTAGTACTAGTAAACTGAAAAACGTTCACAATTCTTATTAAAAAAAATCTTAGCGCCGGTACTATCGGGTACTTCCGAATCGGACCACCATAAGGACTATTCTTGCTTGCAGCGCTCGGCCGCTATAGCAACTCTTACCTACGCTCATCAACCAATACCATCGCAGCATCAGACTTTTACTGAGCCCCTTGTTTTTGTAAATGAAAAAAAAAAAAGACCGTAAAAAACCAGCCGAGGTGGTCAGACATCTGTGATTATTGTAACAGAGCCTGAGAAATATATTTAAACAAAAGTTTTTTTTTATTGGTCGTTGCATACATGGGGGGGTAGACAGATGTGGACATCCGTGAGCACGGGATTTTGTTTTGAAAGTGTGCCGATTCGGATGTCCTCGATAGTACCTTACTGAAAATGCCTGTTTTAGTTCACTTTTGCAGGGGAAGGGGAAGTTAGCGTTTAGTGGCTATTGTATCCTCAAACTGCCTCGTTGGTTTCGTGGTCGTAAGCGCGACTGCTGAGCGTGGAGTCCTAGGTTCGATTCCCAGGTCGGGCAAAGTGATATTGGGGTTTTCCATTAGGAATTTCTCAATAACAGCCCGGAGTTTGTAAATTGGCGGCGTGACCCCCGTTCCTCGAAAAGCACGTTAAAGTGTTGATCCTTGTTGTGTTTCGCGCGAGTCGAGATATTAGAGACTCCTTGTTACGTCCAGGTTACGCGCGAACTTCAGAGCGAGTGCACGTATCAGGGAAAATGGAGAAAAATTTTGATAGGGAATACGCACGTTGGTACGCGCCTTCTGGACCCAACATACGCGCGTAATACGCGCGAGAGATTCGCGGCGAATTCGCCAAGGTGGACAACGTCTAACTCACTTCAAATAGGTACGCGTAGGCTGAAAGCTCTTTGAGAATTACGCCCGGGTTACACACCCACACACACATACACACTAGAAAACAGGTAAGAATTGAAATTTTCTCAAGAGTCCACATATGTATATTCACATCCTTGCTCTAACTTTTACTGACATGACGTAGGTACCTAATTTACTCGGTAGGTGTGTTTGCGAATACACCTACGTATGTACTTAAGTAGGTATCTAACTCCTCGCACCTAGGTACCTATGTATGCGAATCTGATAAAATTGTAATGCTACCTAAACCCACACCGCCTTTTTGGTAAACGCGGGGTAAAGTTATGCCAAACTTAAAAGTCGTAAAGTCTATGGTTAATGTGGAGGTAACTCATATTCAATGTATTTATTTCAAACTAGCTTCTGCCCGCGACTTCGTCAGCATCAAATTTCGACCCCCGACTTACCACGTCGCATCGCATCGCCCGCCCGCGCTGTCTTCGTTTTCGCTTAACGTTCTATCGTGCCTTTTCTTTTTTCTTTTTACTCGGCTCCTACGGGTCGTAGCGAGGTGTTAAATAGCCTAAAACCTTTCTCAAGAATTGGGCTATCAAGTACTAAAATATTTTTTCCAAATGAAACTGGTATCTACCTAGTTCCAGAGATTAGCGCGTTCAAACAAACAAACGCAGTTTTTAACCGCCTCTGTGGTCTAGACCTACTGTCGCAGAACCAGAGGTCCCGATTCCCAGAGGCGGCAAAATTTTGTAGGGCTAGGTAGGGCTAGTTCTAAGTCCGCCTGGCTAGGTACACACGGCCACAAATCAAGCTATACAATTCCAGTTTAGGCTGATCTCGCATTGTATAGGATTTCCGTACAATGAGAGGTCAGCTAATACTGGAAACGTATAGCTTGATTTGTGGCCGTATGTACCACCATCTTATCTAAGTCCATAACAACAATGTTAACACCATTTGTTGCGTTTAGCGGCAGTTGAGTTAAGATAGCTATAGTTAGGTACTCTGTGGTTGGAATTCTAGGTGAGACTCGCTTCTATCTTCGGCCTTATCATCAGGTGAGAAAAAAGGCCAGGTGTTTCGCAGTTGAGGGTAAAAAAAAACTCTAGCTTTGTTTTATTAAGTAGATACTAGCTTTTGCCTGCGGCTCCGCCCGCGTGGATGTCGGTTATCGCGTAAAAAAGTAGCCTATGTCCTTCTCCATATCCCAGGCTATATCTCTGCCAAATTTCATGGCTATCGGTTCAGCGGTTTAGGCGTGAAAACGTTACTTACAGACAGACAGACAGACAGACGGACATACAGACAGTTACTTTCACATCACTATCACTACATATTATAAAACAAAGTCCTCCGCCGCGTCTGTCTGTCTGTTCGCGATAAACTCAAAAACTACTGCACCTATTCTCATGCTGTTTTCACCAATGGATAGCTTGGTTCTCGAGGAAGGTTTAAGTATATAATTTGTTAAGTTTTTGTATACATTTTTGTATTAATAAACGATATTTGTTGGAGGTGTCGGAAAAAAATAAGCCGTCTGGGAGCTTTCAACGAAAACGCTGTCTAAACCCTTTGAGATATAACAAAATAATGTATGGAGGAATTGTGTATCTTATAAAGGTCTTCAAAAAAGTCCGCGATGGCATATGTCTATCTCTTAAGGATAACATATTAAATCCATTTTATTGTCTTTTTGTAGGTATTTGTTTGCCGAATTTTACTCTTGGAAATACGATTACGATAACAATACGCTATAATATCAGTAGATATTAGCCAAATTATGTTCGTAGATAAATAAGCTGGCTACTTACGTGTATTTCAAGCAGTATACAAGAATATTTATCATAAAAACATTACTAAACACGGCGGCCATAAGATCAAAATTTGTGCATTCCAAAACTTTCCGTTACTTTTTCACTGACATATTTATCACTTTTCGATAAACTAACACTCAATACGAAATCTACATTTATTTCTCAGTAATCTACTATATAAAAATAAGTCGGGTTTTCCTTCCTGACGCTATAACTCCAGAACGCACGAACCGATTTCCACGGTTTTGCATTCGTTGGAAAGGTCCCGGGCTCCGTGAGGTTTATAGCAGCACTTTTTTTTTTTTTTTATGGGATTTACGAAAAATTAGGGTAGGGTAGAGTAGGGTAGGGTAGGTAGGTAGGTAGATAGGGTAGGGTAGGGTAGGGTAGGTAGGTAGGTAGGGTAGGGTAGGGTAGGGTAGGGTAAGTAGGGTAGGGTAAGTAGGGTAGGGTAGGTAGGTAGGGTAGGGTAGAGTAGTGGAGTTTATACTATAGCTTTTGACAGAACGAAGTCTGTCGGGTCAGCTAGTTCTGTATAAGATTCTTTGATTAAACCGTTTTCTCATTGAATCCATTACTTTACGCACGTATAACCTTGAAGAATGAGTATTTCTAAGTAGTCTGTGGAAGAATGTTTACCCGCTAGGAGTATAAGTATTCTGTGATGTTTACATCGCGCCACACCGCCACACGACCACAGAGTACAGACGTACATGATTTTTTTTTTCGTTCGTTTAGTGGTGTTTTCCGCTAAAATGTATTAATACCGGTCAAGTATTGCTATAAACCTCACGGAGCCCGGGACCTTTGTCCCGGGCTCCGTGAGGTTTATAGCAGCACTTTTTTTTTTTTTATGGGATTTACGAAAAATTAGGGTAGGGTAGAGTAGGGTAGGGTAGGTAGGTAGGTAGATAGGGTAGGGTAGGGTAGGGTAGGGTAGGTAGGTAGGGTAGGGTAGGGTAGGGTAAGTAGGGTAGGGTAAGTAGGGTAGGGTAGGGTAGGTAGGTAGGGTAGGGTAGAGTAGTGGAGTTTATACTATAGCTTTTGACAGAACGAAGTCTGTCGGGTCAGCTAGTTCTGTATAAGATTCTTTGATTAAACCGTTTTCTCATTGAATCCATTACTTTACGCACGTATAACCTTGAAGAATGAGTATCTCTAAGTAGTCTGTGGAAGAATGTTTACCCGCTAGGAGTATAAGTATTCTGTGATGTTTACATCGCGCCACACCGCCACACGACCACAGAGTACAGACGTACATGATTTTTTTTTTCGTTCGTTTAGTGGTGTTTTCCGCTAAAATGTATTAATACCGGTCAAGTATTAGTCGATTAATCGAATTCTACAGCCAGATCGTGTTGCAAGTACAAAATAAATGTCAAATATTTCGTTCAATTGCGAACGTGACCCTGAGAAAAGTTATGCACCAATGGTGTTCATTAGATTTCGAGTGTTTTCTTAGCACAAACGGTGTATCGTGCGACATTAACGGAGGATTTCGTTTTGTTTTCACATTGTTGGTACTTACGTGAATTATTTTAAAATTATTAATTGTGTCGCATTTTTATTTCGTGTTGTAATTTGGTACAGTTGATTGCTTTAAGAATTTGAGTGAAATTTCGTATTTTGATTTTGTGTTTGTTATCTTTAGGTAAATACTCATTAGACGTTCAGATCATAAGTATTTTTATTATATTAAATCATTTGTTTCGGTTTCTATTCACATAGTGAATCACATTAAAATTAATATTAAGTTAGAAATTTGAGATATAGCTTGGGATATAGAGAAGGACATAGGGTACTTTTTTATGCGATAACCGACATCCACGCGGGCGAAGCCGCGGGCAAAAGCTAGTTTATAATATTAGTATGGATAGTTAAACCAATTACAGGCACTTTTTGAATTGTCAAGACTTCAAGAGGTCAGTCAGTCAGAAAGATGAAGCTTGCCCATTCCGAAGCGCAGTAAGTACCTATGAAGAAGAATGGGCAAGAAACTCCACTGGTTGTAACTTTACAACGCGTTTAATAATAAAAGGGATAGTGTTTAAAAGAAAACACAGAAGTTCGACCCACAGATATGGGGTTATTTATGCTCTTGCCCTTTGATGCATAGCTGCGCTCCACTGATCGCTGGCTAACCTTCAGTTTATCCTACCTGGATACTACCATACTACCTTAAAAAAATTAATTTAAGTCAACTGCTGGACATAGGCCTTTTTTTTTCGTGGAGAAATGCCCATACATACTAAACTACCACGGGGAGGCAGTGCAGTTATGTGGGACTTCAACCCACTAAAACTCCACGGTGTCCTCCTCTGCCGCTTATGGCGGGAACACGGGAACTTGAAATCATCCGCTAACACGCCGCGGCCGTCCGTCACCGGACCCTCCTCTGGGGGGTAACCCCCATCACCGGCGCACCAGAACACACTGCGCGCCGTGACCACCCCAGGGAACAAACCAGCACAGGGGCGCCAGACGACCCCGTGTCTAGGCGCCCTTGGTCCCCCTGCGACGGGTCAGATCAGTGGCCCCGCCGCCTACCACTTTTCGGCCGCAGATGATAGGGAGAGTGGCCAACGCAATACCGACACTCCTCTTCCTCTGCGGCCCCACCGCGTCCGCCATCAACCGGTGGCGACCCCGTCAAGGCCGCGGAAGGTAGGGAGAACGGCGCACTGCCACCGCGCCCCCTCCCGCCGCGGCCTCCAACCCTCAGCCGCGATGCCTCCCATACTACATCGCGGCCCGCCTCAGTTGCGATGTCGCCAAAGCGGCACCGCAACCTACTTGTGGCCGCTACGTCGTCGGCTTATCTTCAAAAACCCTGACGAGCGGCCCCTCCTCGGGTTCCTCTTAGTTTCACCGTGGTTGTCCAAGTCACGGCTACTGAGCCCCCCCGCCTCGACAATGTGGGAACCCATCGGGGGGGCTGGACATAGGCCTCTTCCAAGTTGCGCCAAAGTATGGTCGTCCGTCTCTGGCCTCGTCTGCGTGCCACAGCCGCCTTTTTGTTGACGTCGGCCCATCTACTTATCTAAACCGCGTCCCACGCTATGATGCTTGCAAGTTCGAGTTGTTCACTCATTCGAATCGATCGGATTTTTTTTTCGTCCTTCACTGCTGGAGTGTAACGTCCGCGTCGTGCCACATTGTTTTTTATGAAGAATGGGAAAAAAACCTATTCTTAAAGTGACTCTTGCCCACAACGTGGCTTTGAGAGTGGACTGACAATGACTCAGTGACCGCAGGCGACTGTTGTTGTTGAGTTTTGGTGATAGATGAATTCAGATAGATGGGGGTCGTAATTGCTGATCTTTGCGTTAAGCTCGTGAACGGGTGCTGCTTGTGGTGACTGGTCGTCTTGCTGACCATGGTTTTGTTATTGTTATTACTTAACTGTTGCACGCCTCATAATGCGGAGCGTTTGAGGTAGTGCTTTACTCCCAACGTGTCAAGGTCAAGCAATTCTCTCGACTTAAATTGCTTCTATCATATAAAACACAAAATTGCACTTTCAGGGTAGGTAATTGAGTTCACGTATATCAACAGGAACACTTTTTTTGTACTATTAGATATTCCTTAAAACATAAACTTGACATAATAAGTATACCTAAAGAACAAGCTAATGAAAAAAAAAAATATATATAATAAACCGTGGACGTTGGTCTGTCTGTATGTATAAATCCATGCAAACAGACAAACCGACGTGACGTGGTCACGATAACGCCCGAAAACTTTCGCGTCCATTTTTTTTTTTGTCATACTCTTCAGTACCCTCATAAATTAATGCCTATTCATAATCACAGTCTAATTCATGTAGTTTAATTATAGCTACGACAAATAGGCGTGGTCGAGTAACTGACTAAACCAAGACTAAACTATACTCACTAAGTTATTTTTTTTTAATATAAATTAAACGTGCGTTATGAGGCGTGCACTTTTGGATTTTCCAAATTTTTGTTTATTTTACTTCGATGGTCCTAATTTATCATTTATGTTACAGCTGTATGAACAAAATCCAGGATTGCATATGTAAGCGGGCACTCCCTTTACACTAGGAGACTTTTATTTAGGTATTTTTTAGTTTGTTTTTTGCTTGAGTATCAGTTTTCAGTTTTCATTGTATTTGCTGGTATATTGGTATGTGCTAGCTGACATAAGGCAAATAATTTAATTTACTGTTCTGTCTGGTTATGTTAATTACTTTACGTACATTATTATTATTGTATAGAACCAAGTTTATCTAACTGAACAGACAGCTCAGCTGTGCTGCTGGGGAGTTTGTTGCGCGACTTCTTCCCAGCTAAAGCACTAGGATGTGGTGAAGGGCGGGCGTTTTGGGAGACTGTCTTATGTAATTTTGACGTTCGAAAAATTCTCAGCCTAAACTGAATAGATGACTATTGATTTTGATGGAGTGTCTTGCGAGCTTGGTGAAACGAGGGAAGATACTCTTCTTCAGTTCTTTTATGTCACGAGCGCGTGTCATCATTTTAATTTAAACTGTATGTCAATGTTTATAAAAGTCACATGAAGCGTGCTCATTATTTTCAACGACTATTTTAACCGAATGGTAGGGCTGTTTTCTAACTTTCACCTAGTCAGTTTCTAATAAAATTAATTCTAGATAATATAAAACTATTAGATAGTAAAGCAAACATCGATTTCGAAATCATTCGTGTATTAAACTAAGTCACTAAATCACAATTCATTCATCATTAAATAATTTGTAAACTTTACATCAAACATAACTTGCATAATTGCTCGTTCAATACATACAAGATTCTTAGTGAATAAGTAAAACAAAATGCATGGTTTATGACAACAGTCGACGGAAATATTTTCACTGGTGGCTTCGTTTACTTACAGATGAAAGGCACTGATTTGTGTGAAGCATCAAGTATAACTATGTTATGAATTGACTAATAAACCAAGTGTATAATTTCCGTGGACACTTACTCAGTCCATTATTAAACTCACGCATATCATGTGTTCAAAATATTTTGCCGTGTGTAAAACTAGCAAACTACTTTTATCTTCGCTGTGCAATAAAGTGTCATTATTCTAACTTAGGTTAGAGGTAGGCCTTATTCTCATTATAAAATCAATTCCTATCTCTTAACCAATAGTGACGTAAATCTAATTTGTACCATGAAATGCAGGTTGACTACTAAATATATTGTCTAAATGAGCAGAGTTACAATTACCAAATATGTCCGTATTTTAAGATAATGCTACACAAGTAATTTCATATTTTCTAAATTTACTAAGTTCTGCATTATAACTTTAAAAATGTTGGTGTACCAATTACAATTTTGAATTAAACAACATAATTTTACCCAAATTGACAGTGTTTGAAACTTTGCACACACTAGAATGAATACAATAGAATACAAACTATTGTCATAACCTTAGCAAATTTAAAAATACACCATGGAAGGAACATCAATAATAATCTAAGTCATAATCATAAGGAATATGTAATACTAAACTAAGTGTGTCTACACAAACAAAATCACTGGATTTCTAATAAATTACATCTATATGTGTAAGGTTAAAACATTCCAAACAAGCCCTTGTCTGAAGGAACTGTCATAGAGATTGTCAATCTCACATGTCTAAATCGAATATGAGATCGTTTTTGAACATTACTTCTAAATATTGGCCTTTGTTTAATTTATCGGGATCGTATAGGTTAGTGTTATGCTGAATATTATCGCACGTAACAGATTCTCGCTTTCCTTGTGAAGGTTTTGATGGTTCCGATTCCCAAATTTCGGCCTCAGATTTATCGTCTTCATTCTCCTCCTTACCAACTATGTTAAAGACTGACTTATCGAATGATGCTTTTCCATTGTTATCGTTTTCGCTAAAGCCATCTTCGTTAGCAGAATTGCAGGATCCTTCATCCGCAGTGTTTTTACATTCGGATTCAGCGTCGGATGTATCCGCCAGACCACTGTCACGTCGATGCTTCAGAACTGATTTCAACCGTGGCTTCAGGGTCTGAAATAAGAAAAGAGATTTATGTTACAGTTATCATTTTATTATAAGGACGTAAAATTGCTCAGAAAGTTTTTTAAAGGGACTTTAATTTTATTTGTTGCAACTAATGACATTTTGCAACTTAGACGTTCGCAAACATCGCATCATGGTTTACCAGCGGGGTTATTTTAACCACGGAGGTACGTAAAATTGCTCAGAAAGTTGTTTTATGGACCTTAATTTTATTTACGTCACGCCTGGCCATAATTTGAGTTTATACTCGCATTATGGCCAGGTGAAGATGTAAAATTGTGTACTCACCACGGTCAGTAAAAAAGAAAGCCCTCTATCGCATATTTACAATCCTCACCTACGGCTCGGGTCACAAATACCTGCGATTTCGGGCTTTCTTTATTTTACAGCCCTTGGTAAGTAATGTATTATTGTTGCAACTTATCGCGGTTCACCAGCGTGGTTATTTCAGCCACGGCTCCCTTATAGCAAATGAATGAATCGTGTAGTCTAATACCGACCGAAACGATATCTGATGCCGGTATTGTATGACGTGTACAGCATACATAATTAAAGATACAATTTTATGGTCACATCCGCCGCCTGTAGCGTTGTCATGCGCGCATATCAATAACATTTGTTAACAAATTCAAAGAGTAACAATAGTAGCACTCTTTTCAATAATAAAAGGGTTTAATTAGAGCCTTTAAACACTCGAACATTCTTTGAAAATATTATCAGGCTCAAGTAAAATTTCCATGCAATAGCATCAGCTAATAATTACCTACCGATAAAGTGATAATTTTAATCATCTTGCGTAATCAAGAGGTATGAAACATTGTTTATAACTTTTTTATTGCTTACACTTTTTTCATCATTTTTGCAAACAAACATTGTATGTGTAGTAGCAACTTTATGTAAGCATGTATAATTGGACGTTCTTATGCAAAAGGGAACCAACCTATACAATTAAATTTTCAAGAAAAAACTATTTCTAATAAAGTAGGTCGAAATTTTCATTATTTTTGCGATAGGACACACCATTCTCGGGATATAGGTACACAAAAGAAAGGACCAAAGAAAAAATACAGTACTGTTTTTGCACTTGAAGTGCAGTTTACTCTTTATACTTTGCCGCCGTCGTAGTGTCTACGCGGAAAGTCATTTTTGTCTACTCTTCCGTCGACAAAACGGTGCTCGTGCTAAGCCAGATGGAGTGTGATGCGCGCACGACGACACTTGGAATACCAAACACCCTGCTACCCCACAACCATTTTGTCAGTGTTTACCAGTGACAAACAAAAGATAGAAAGAGATAGCAAGTTTTGGCTATTCTGGGAAACGAAAACATGAGGCAGACCCAGTTCTTTACCTGAATTAATAACAATAGAAAACGTATCTACTGGTTTTTTTAGAACGTTCTCCTTGTTTTTGAAGTCGGTTAAAAAGGAAAATAATTCAATTAGTTTACTCTATTAATAACATTAATATTAAATGTATTTAAGTGATGTCCCGAAACCCCGACATTAGTCCAGAAAAAATATTTTAGTCGTAAGGAAGTCTCCACTTTTTTTGTCTATGTTCTTTGAACTTTAGGTATATTAGCTCACCTATTTCCGATCACTGGTCATCAGACAACCTAGTGAACCCTACCTAACTTATAGAACCTATGGATCTTTATAGGACCGATAGAGGGTGCATTTTAAACTGCTTCTGCATACTTAATTATCACCTATTTGTAGATTGGTTCCAGTTTGCATAAGTATTTCCAATTTATTGTACAGTCACTGCCTTATTAAAATATTGTTTGCTGTTATTATTATGAAATACCTTCCTACCACTCCTTATATTAAGGGCTTGTGATTAAAATGCTCCTGCACGACCGACATCGGCAGCGCAACGTGGTTACAGTAGGTAACTGTGTGTTAAATTAGCACCAAAATACTGCATCTATAAACTGTTTATAGATCCAGCATTTTGGTGCTAATTTGAGTAGTAGGAATTGTTGAATGGATACTTCAGATTGATTAATAAGTACCTGAGAGCTGCTACTAAAATCATCTTCAGCTTCACTTTCGCTCTTTCGCCGATCCTGAGTCCGCTTTTTACTCTTTTTGCGTTGATTTTTCTTTTTCTGGCCTTCTATAGATGAATTGTATCTGGAATACACATAAACATTTACATTCATAGCTTCAGCTATGATGGAAAATTACGAGTTGTTTGTTTTTTGTAATATACGTAATATCTTATCTTGAATTATAAGGACATACAAAACATGACATTGCTTAGATAAGGCTTCACCATTCAGTTCAAGATAAGCCATTTTACCATAAATTTTATAAAGTGCATAATAGATAGGATACACATTGAAAAAACTATAGTAAAACCATATAATACAAAAAAATATTTGTAGTAGGTAGATATGATATTATTATAATAACAAATGAATATAAATAAATACTATCAGTGAGTTTCTTATCCGCATTCAAACAGGCACAACTTTAGCCTGATAACCTACATTGATAAATTAATAAGCCATGATGGATTGTTCATTTTTATGTAGGTATCTACTACTACCTAATTGATGTTTCCGTTTCTCTACTTACCTGTAAAACTGCTTGGCTATGACATCACTAAACCTAACAGTCTTTTTCAAACTTGATTCTTCTGGGATACAGTCAGAACTGATATAGTCCATAGAAGAGGCAATATCACCAGCACTGGACTCTGAGTAGCTGCGCATCATATTTGGCTTGCGGAGTATGCTTTTGGCACCATTCTCACAACTGCCAGATTCTGTGAACACTATGTCTCTATCCATTGACGTTGGGGACTCAAAATCATCATCTTCATCATACTCTATATGATTAGATGACACTACTATGTTTGTCTCTGTTCCCAAGTTGGTTACCTCAACAACAGGTGTAACATCTTCAGTCTCAGGTCTCACAGACTTTTCTTCAAGCTTTGTCTTCTTTACCTGAGATACATCAAAGCATTCACAAGTCATAGAATCCTTGTTTAAACCAATGTGGAATTTCTGGGGTAGAGTTCCAGCCAGTTCCAACTGTAAAATGACATTATTGTCCCATGCCTCTCCTGTTACATTATCAAACTTAACTTCTGCATCAAATGTTATGATAGCTGCATAGTGCACAGGGACAAAGCCAGCACCAACTGATGTGAACTTGATGTAAATTTCATTACCATTGTTTTTCACCTTGACAGAGTCTGGCTCTGTATTTTTAACGTGGAATGTTAAAGCTACAATGTCATCCAAAACATTGTGTGTGTAGGGAGGCAGTATATAACCAAATGAGGAGTCTAAAAATTCTTCAGAGTTACTGCTAGCAGTGTTACATGGCTCAGGTGGTGCTAGAATGTCAGCAGAGGAAGAGGACAACTCCTCAATCAAGTTAGAGTTATAATTATCTTCATCACTTTGTGAACCTGAATTTTCTTCACTTTCCACTCCACTATCTACCTTTAAAGAGTTTTCATTATCATTGTTCAAGTTCCTCTTGATCACTGGTAAAGTCACTAATAACATGTGTTTGCTTTTATCAAATTTGGCCGTACCACATTCATCATTAACTAAATAAGGCAGTGTAATATCCAGTTTATATTTTGCTGGTTTCTCAGATACCAGCTTGAGATATTTCTCTTGAACATCCAGAGTGCAGTCTATTGTAGATGATAGAAGTGGAAGGTGTACTTCAACCACTATGTGGCTTGGTATAGCACTATACTGTTTACAATCTTTACGATAAGTAAAGTCTTGAAGGTCTAAATTTTTTCGCTGTTTGATGACATACTTTGGAATGGTGTACCCATTTTCAGATGAATGAGCAAAATCAGCATTATTTCTTCTTACTTTTCTAGCTGGTTTAGATGTTTCTTTAGGAGTCTCTGGTTTGGGTTTATTTTCTGAATAATTGCGCTGGGGATAAAGCTTCTCAATCATCTCAGGAGTCAAGCTGTCCATTTCTTCCTCTCCTGGAGGTTGATAATTGGGGTCTTCTGTTCTGATAACAGCAGGTGTACACATTCCTTTATACTGAGATTTGGGAAACCGAAAGTTGTTACTGTCTAGGTGAATGTTATAAGTATTTTTCAATGCATCAAAGGCGGTTTTGTTTACTAATTCACGGAACTCTTTATTAACCTCCGCCATGCGGAGAGTGTCCGGATGGAAAATTACGTCGTAAATGACGCAACTCTTTCGGTTGTGGTCATAGTCCTCCCGTGGTGGTATTATTGAGTATGGTACTTGCCAGTTCATGCCTCTCTTTCCATCAACCACTTCTACCTTATACGTCGGTTTGCCGACGTTATCGTTGCTACAGATGTTAATAAATGCTTTTCTATCGCCGGCGACACTTGTTTTGATAACATAACCTCCCTTCGGATTAAGGAATGTTACGTCGTAGCCTCGTTCTTTCTCAAGTTGGGTCATTTCTTTCTGATAAAGTTGTTGGTTTGCCGGGTCACGTATCTCCTCACAGTAGTCCGCTAAAAGATCTCGAAATTTCTTCGTCTTCATAGCGTCTTGTATTGTCTCTAGGTCTTCTCTTGTGAGACGACTTTCATCATCACGAGGTTTTACTCCCGTTGCCATTTTGTTTAGCGTTTCTTGACCTGATTTATAAATAAACACAAAATACGCATCCACAAAATTATTTTCAGCTGACGATTAACGAGTGTGATAAGAAAATGCAATGTTGTACGGGCAAAAAAACGGAAGGAGGCCACAGAGACACCACAGACTACACAAAATAGTACTTCACACGTAAGCCGGTTTTTTTTCTGTCTGTGTGATTTTTATAAACAAAATTACCAAAAATCATTAAAGTGTCCAATGTGGTTTTGTGAATCCCGTTAGAAAACTGATAATATTAGCACGTCTCAATCTACTGCTGCAGAATTAACATTAAAAATGTATATTTGTAAATTAAAAAGAGAAAGATTAGGGTTCTTTCTTTTAAGCATTTACTAAGTAAAAATACATTTATTATAAATATAGCCTCTGTGGTATTAATTTAAGAGTGGCAACACTTTTTAAACGTATAATAAAATATTGCCCATGTTTTAGTCATTTCGCAATAAAAGAAGTGATTAATTATTTACTTTGCAAAATAGATATCCTAAAAGCAAAATTATAAACAAATGCATGATTATGAACGCAGAGATATAGCCTGGGATATGAAGAGGGACATAGGCTACTTTTTTACGCGATAACCGACAACCACGCCTGCGGAGCCGCAGGCAAATGCTAATATATTATAAAACAAATTATAACCCTATTTTTTTATCTAGGGCATCTCAGAGTGTAACCACTAAGGTTCCGACTCTTTAACCGGACTTTCCTGTGGCTGCCTTAAAAGCCCCTAACGTAACTTAATGCCTCCAGCCAGGGCGTAAAAACTTAAAAACTAAACGACTGCTACTCGCTAAGGGCACCCCCTGTGGGATACGAACCTCGGCTTAGGGCAGCGTCGGAGGGAGGGTGGCAAGGGACCGACGGTGGCTGGATAAAATCAGTGTTTTGATTATTATCATGGGGAGTTTGGATTACTTGCTGCTCAGCTAAAGCGCGTGCGCGCGCTAAAGTCAAGGGTCGGGGAGGACTATTCGTTAGTCGGGGATTTCGCGCGGGGCCTCGGCGGCGAGGTCGGAATGACGATCGTGTATTGTGTATTCTCATTTTGCGAACTGTACTAGTTTCCCTACGACTTTCCTGGAGGAGAGTAGTGGGGTCGTCTGGGTCGGTCAGTGCATGTCTTGGACGGCGGGTCGAACTAATATTAGAGGGGACATAACTTGCGGCCTTCACAACTAGAGCGTTGCGATGAGTGGCTGCTGAATCAAAGAAGCGCTTTGAAGTGCGCTTCATGAATTGGGCTATCGTGGGGATTTTGAGTTCAACGTGGAGGTTAGTGTTACGAACGAACCAGGGGGCTCCCGTAATCTTACGGAGGAATCGATTTTGATTGAAACTTTACGTGTTACAATTATTTTATATCAGACAGAGCTTAGCTGGATCAACTGTGTTACCAATCTAATAAAGAGTTTGTCAGTGCCACGATCTGATCAAGCGACACTGACAATGACAACTCTGTCAATCTGACGTCAAATTATTGTAAAAAACCACAACCGGTGTAAAATTATTTGTTTAGTGAATTTAGTACTTTTTAGTATTATTTTCTAAAAAGAAAAAGAAAAGAGCTGATACCGTAATAAAGTTTAAAGTACAAATATGGCAAGTAGTATCAATAGATTGATCACACAAATCTTAATTCATCAGCCACCTGGGCCGTTAAATGGTTCAGTGAGGTTATACGGGAGGTGGACACACAGGTCTCCTGCTAAGGTTTTATTACCTTTCGATGAAAAATCGAATCTTAAAAAAGAAAAAGTCATAAGCCTAGATCCGTCCATTCTTAACAAAACTCAAGCCAAAGAAAATAGTGTAATTGAAAAAAATGAAATTGAAGAACATACAGGATCATCTCTGCCGCCAGAAAAAGCAAAACAAATCAAACAAAAAAGGGACGAAAAGTTGAAAAAGCGCAATTTTTATCTCAGCCAACAGAAAGTTTTTGATGACACAGGTGATATTCTTTTTGAAAAATTGAAAGAGAATGATGGGCGTTTAAGGTATGTTTATCTAACCTAACCTGTAATATTCATATTTACAAAAAAAAAAAAACTTTTCTATTGATTCTACCATTTTTCAATTTCAGTTCTCTATTAGTGAAATTAAAATCAAAGAAAGAAAGATTGCGATCAGGTCACACACTGGTGGAAGGTTGGAGGTTGATAATTGATGGGTTAGAAGCTAAATGTATGTTGAAGTACGTCATCTTTAGCAGATCTGAAGAGCTAAACAATTTAAGACCATTCTTGCCTAGAACTGGCGTAAAATTTTACAAAATATCTTACAAAGAGATGCAATTGTGGTCAGATGTTGAAACTAGCCCTGGTATTTTTGGTGAGTTTGTTATTTATCATTTAGTTAATCCATACTAATATTATAATTGTGATAGTAACTGTCTGTATGTTACGTTTTTACGCCTAAACTGCTGAACCAATTGTCATGAAATTTGGCAGTGATATAGCCGGGATATGGAGAAGGAAATAGGCAACTTTTTTACGTGATAACCGATATCCACGCAGGTGGAGCTGTGGACAAAAGCTAGTTATTTATATAATTAATTATTTTTTCTGTGTTCCCTTCCACATATAACCTGTCTGCCTTCAAGTAAGAGTGAACAGGCTTCTTCTGGGCACACTCAGTCCATCATATATGACATGAATATTTACTTTGAAATATTAATAATATTAATATTATATTAAATATTTATAATATTTACTTATATTAATTTAATTATTATGAATGTGAGCACTATGTGTGTTATTTGCATTTATTTCTTTTTAGATTTTATTTTCTTTTTTTTCTCACTTAGTTTTAATGATGGTCTGGCATTTTGAGTGCTATATGCGGACTAGGCAAATGTCCTTTCTTTGGTATTTTTTTTTCAAATCCTGAGTTAAGCTATATGATTACTGACAAATGCTTGCACTGACTGGACAGGTCCACTTAAATTTGTGAGGTCTTTTCCTCAAAAGACCATTTCAGACATGGATCTTTATGGTCCACACATGCTCTGACCAAGATTACGTCTGGACTTTAAATGAGACTTTAGCCCCTTGAGTTTGTTTCGCCATGTCTTCTCACCCCTGAGAAGGGGCAGTCAGATATAAAATGTTGACTCCATCTATAATACTCCATTTAAATAACGGCTAAATAACGACAGTTATTGTGTAATATTGTTGAAATTACTTATTACAGAGTTTATTAAACGTTTACATCGAAATAACGAAAGGGTGAGAACAGGTATTTGTCTAATGTTATAGTATAGCTTATTTTTTTATATGATATGAAATAGTAATTCCAATATCTTATTTACAGAATAAACGAATTGATTTCATTTCATAGACTTTCGATTTCCTTCAGACGAGATTGAGGTCAAGAGCAGGCCAAATAAGCAATAAAAAAATAAAAATAAAAGCCAAGCCAAGTGCGAGTCGGACTCGCGCACGAATGGTCTAATCATAATGGTCATGTTTGTTGTATGGTCCTTAAATATTTGTTTTATATTAATTTAATTATTTATTTTTAAAGTGAATATATAACTAAATATTCTGTGAATATTCCAAGCGTCTACCTGTTGCTGTTATCAATATTGAGCAAAAATTAACAACAAAAAAAAAACACGTTTTATTCCATTTTTTTTGTATTTGTTGTCATATCGGCAACAGAAATACATCATCTGTGAAAATTTCAACTGTCTTAACTATCACGGTTCATGAGATACAGCCTGGTGATAGACGGACAGACAGACAGACGGACAGCGGAGTCTTAGTAATAGGGTCCCGTTTTACTATTTGGTTATGGAACCCTAAAAAAACATCTTTCCAGAAGTCTCTATACCTAAAGGCAGTTGGATACTGTAAGCCTTCAGTTGTGCCTTTGTAGTGTTGTTATGTTTTATGTACTTTAAATTCTGTTCAGACAATTTTTTATTTAGACTAGCAATTTTTAGGCAGTGGAAGTAATAAGCTACCACAAAGATATTATAGTACTCATGACTCATGAGAGTTACAGACTGAGTAGATAGATGCCAATACTATCACATTTATTCTATTAATCCTGTATTTATTTTATTTCAGGTGTATTTGAAACGCCTAACGCAGACAATGTACACAGCTTATCAAGACCTCTGCCTCTTCAGTTTATATGTGATAACATCAGAGTTCCTGGCAACTTGGGGGCCATACTGCGTGTGGCTGTTGGTGCTGGCTGCGAGAAAGTGCTACTGTCAAAAGGTAATTAAAAAAAAAAGTATTTTGGCACCTGACATTACAAACTTTAGCATTGAATTGTAATAGTAGTTTATGAAACTGTTGCATTATTAGGGGTATTAAAACACGAGTGTTTTAATACCTAGTTATGTGCAGTTTCATACACTACTTAATCTACTCATACATTGGGATTGAACCTACTAAATAAGAGAGATCAAAGTTAAAAGCGTATGAAATTCCTACAGCAAAACGTATGGCGTCAAAAGCCAGCAAATCACCGCGCATGCGCTAACGCGAGGACTACCAAAGACAAGTAAAAATTGTAATCAAAACTTTTATAATGTTATAAAAATGGCGCGCCCAGCATATTCGTTCCATAAAGCTGGATCCACACACAGCCGGCGGCCTGCCGGCATTTGCCACGCATATAGAAGCCGGACTGTGTGATCCATGGCATTCCACTAGAAAAAAAAAAAAATGATAGAAACTTCTTGGTTAACTTCTTTGATTTGGCAAATTGACATAATTATGCATAATCAGCCTTTAATTTATATTTATTTATACTTTATTGTACACCAGATTATACATTACAAAAAAGAAAAACATACACTACAAAATATACAATGGGCGGCCTTATAGCTTACTTCGATCTCTTCCAGGCAACCTTGGGATGGACAGTTATTTTCTAGTCATAAAATGGAGTTTTCATTGGTGCAAATAAAAAATTTATAAGTACAATAATATAATAGATACACAGATATACTAACTAATGTTCCCACTGCTGGGACATGGGACTCCTCTCTTCAAGGGAGTACGCTGTACTACCACACGGTCCCAGTGCATGTTGGTTTCTGTTGGACCTATACTAACAGTTATATTTTTTCAGGATGTGTGGATGTTTGGGACCCAAAGGTGATTAGAAGTGCAGCAGGGGCTCATTTCAGACTCCCTGTTTACCACTCAATAGATTGGAGTGAAATGCCAAGCCACCTGGAACCGAACACATCACTATTTATTGCTGATAGCAACACCACAACTTCAGATGATAAAGATGAAACAAAGGCTAATGATGAAAGAAATCAAATGCCAGTGTTGCCATATTATGGTGTTGAATTCTCATCTTTAAAACACACAACTTTAATAATAGGTGGAGAAACTGAAGGGATAAGCCATGATAGCTACAAGTAAGACAATGCCAAGTTGTTTTTTTTTACTTAAAAATTGTTTTTCCTATAATGTAACAGCCAATGTAACTGACCCTAAAATGTTTTTCAGGCTAGCATCAAATATGAACGGCGTAAGATTAAATATTCCTCTACAAAGAGGAGTAGATAGCTTAAACACTGGAATGGCTACAGCTGTAATTGCATTTGAAATAAGGAAACAACTCATCAAAATGTGGACCCAGGAAAAACTTGCAAGGCAAACGTTACAAACTACTTAGTTATACATTATTTAGCATGTAGATATTAGTTGGTAATAATGTAGTATAGTTTGAATCAATTGTATATAAATATATAACAATTTAAAAAATACCTGTTTTTGATTCTAAAATTGTTGTAGATAATGGTGGTTGGTCTGTAGTTTAGTAATACTTTACTTGAGAACTTGTTTGATAAGTAAATTGACTATCAACTTAAATTATTATTTATTTATGTACTTATACTTTATTGTACACCACAGAAATATATATTAAAAAAAAACTAAAATATACAAGTCATAACTTTATTCTTTGTCAGTCCTAGGAAATGGCACAAAGCAAATGCATGTAGCTCAATCTGCTCAACAATTAAGTTAATAACTATACTAATATTATAAAGAGAGAGAGAGAGCGAATTTTGCGAGTTTGTGTATATGTGCAGGGTAATCTCTGGAATCACAGCGCCTATTTGAAAAATTTATTCACCATTTGGAAGGTACAATATTCCACATGGACATAGGCTATATTATTATGTAAATATAAACAAAAATAAATCCATATTAACCTCTCGTATGCCGTAATTACACACACAATTAAAAAATTGTGTGCGTGGATCCACGTTCTTATAATATGAAAGTTAATACTAATGAATTGAATCCATGCCAGCCTAGTACTTTTTGTTAGGTTACGGCTCAGAACTTGTGCACAGCGTGTCGTGAACAGCTCCCTAATTGCGTAACACTATTAATCGCAATCTGAATTATTTTGAAGCATATTGCTAATCCATTCCTTCATTAGTTCGAAAAATTTGTCTGCTCAACAACGTAAATAACTAGGGATTCTACGATACGCCTTTTTATCGATACGATAACGATACCGATACGCTTATTGAATTCAATAATGAAGGTAAAATAAATAAAACACAAGTCAGGTTATTTTTTTAATTACCTAATATAAAAAGAACAAATAACAGGGCAAACGAAATAAAACCGACAGGTTGAGATTAGTTAATAGTTTTAGTAATTAAAATTAACATTGATGAGATTTTTGTTTAAAAAACAAAGTATTCTTAAGTTTTGCGGAGAAAGGCGATTTCGCGAATCTGCTTGAATAAGACCTGCGGTGGAAAATTGTCTCTCAGATGCGACAGAACTCATTTGGAAACCAAAGTAGGTACTTCTGCGCCTTTTTTTCAAGTTTGGGTATAAGACGTCATTGCGCCAGAAAACGAACGGATCTGCGCCTCCCGATATATTAGGAGACCTTAGGTATCTCTCGACTTCTTTGAGAGAATTACAGCTCAGAGTAGACAGGGGCTCATCTTCCTCGGACTCTCTAATAATATTTTCACAAACGCTCCAAAGCCCGCCCGCCACTCGTAGGCATCTCAAAACTTACAGTTATAGTACTAGAATGTAAGATACATTACATTTTTAAAGCGCGAAATTTGAAAAGTATCGTTGAATCGGCCATAAAAATATCGCCGATGCCGATATATCGGTATCGGTATCGGATGCATCCCTATAAATACAGCAATGAATGTTGATCTGATTAAATGAAACACATACCGACTGAAAGTGTGTTACACAATTAACCCGCAGAATACCGTATTCACTTGTAAATTTGCACCCTGCTAAGCCGGGGCGGGCGGGTCGCTAGCAATGGGATAAAGAAATAAGCAGGCTGATTGCAATCTATTAGAACAAGACGTTTCAAACAAATCAAATAAAAAATGTCGAAATCAAAGTTTTTATTCTAAGAATAGCATTTATAACAATTTTTTACTTGAAAGTCATATTTTGAGCTTGATTTTACTTTTATAATGATCTCGTTTTCTTTTTTAATATAATCATCAGTTCGGGCCATTTCCGAATTTTGTCGAAATTATTAAAATACGGGACACGATGGTCAAATACGTTGACAGTCCTGTATATACGGGACCTATGGCCTAATTATAATGACACTTGCATTTGGTTCGAGGATTTCACCCAAGGACGCATTGCATACTTAGTAACCATCTGTTGGCAGACTATCAGTTAAAGCAATAGGTAATACAAGGTTTTTTTTTTTTTTCGATAAGCGATCTGGATTCGGGTTCAAAGCACGGTTAATCAAGGAGCCTTTACAAAAAAATGAAATTCGGCTTTAAGTCCCTTTAAAAAAAAAGGCATCTCGCAGGTCAACTTAGGAGGCTGTCGTCTGCTTAATCTGACTTTCCTGTGGGTGCCTCAATAAATTAAGGCCTCCAGCCAGGGCAAAAAGCGTATAAACTAAGCGACTACTGCATGCTAAAGGCACCCCCTTTGGGGTACGGACCTCGGCTTAGTGTCGTTGGGGGAGAACAGCAAGGGACAGGCTAGATCGCTATTAGGAAATATCCAAAATTATTTTTAGGCATGTTGATGACGCAATATTTTGTCACTAATGAGTCTGACACCACAAAATCCTGTATTCGTCAAAAATTTGGTTCTGACCCATAAACTAAGTGACTACATGCTAAAGGCACCCCCTGTGGGGTACAGACCTAGGCTTAGGATGTCGCTGGGGGAGGACAGCAAGGGACAGGCTAGATCTGATTATCCTTAAGTCCCTTTTAAAAGATGCAACCTCTATATGAAGGACAACAAATTCTTAGATTTCCAGTATATATTTTGGTTACTTAAAGCTTTGACACTCAAAAGTGCCTTTTATTGATAGCCTACCTACTTGTAATAAATAATTTGACTTATACTCCATTTACTATAGCATTAGACAAATAACGGCTAAATAACGACAGTTATTGTGTAATATTGTTGAAATTACTGCACTTTAGAGTTATTCTTTTAATGTAAATGGTAAATAGATTACAGTGCTTTCTATTTATCGTGAAATAACGGAGTTTATTAAACCTTTACATCGAAATAATGAAGGGGTGAGAACAGTTATTTGTCTAATGTTATAATAAATGGAGGATAGGCTTTGTAAAATTAAAATTGTATATAGGTATTTAAGATACACATACAGAGTTTGCAAAGTAACTTACGCCAGCGTCACCTACCGATGCCATCCGGAACTATTTAATAACTTGCTTGGCGAGAAGCCTTCAGATTGAAAGCTCTTACCCATTCAGGGACAGGGGGAACTATTTGAAAATGTTTTAGAAATATCAATCAAAACATTCCTACAGGTTCTACTAACATAATTTGCCAGCTTATATTAGTTTATTTATTTTTATACAATTAAACACCGAGAGCAAGGTAACTAGGCAGTGGAATGTTGCTTTTCAACATGATAAAATTACAATTAAATGTCGTAAAATCTAGTTTACTTCTAAAATGGTTTCCCGTTTTTCATTTCACGCAAATAGCAGAGTCAACCTAAATAAGTATACACGGGTACATATCAAGCTATAAATTTCCAGTATAAGCTAACCTCTCATTCTACAGAAATCCTAAACAATGCAAGACCAGCGTATACTGGAATTATATATTGATATGTAGCCGTGTGTACATATGGTTACTGCTATTGCTCTGTCCAAAGGGGATGAAATCGCAAATACTGATTTGAAATTTGCACGGTCTGCTATTATCAACCCCTCTTCAATAAAACTGAATCTAGATTTATGTAAGTAACTTCAGCGTAAAATAACTTCTATTTCAGAACCTATAAATTCTAGAGACGATGATAATGTTCATGAAAATCAGGTTGCAGTATTATTTTCTTATTTTGAATCCTTGAAGCGATTTAAAATAAGTAAATTTTCCGTCCTTCAGCAGTTAGGTACACGGAACTTTTCTCGATCGGAATAAAATCCTTGGAAAGAGGTCGTGCGTAGTTTCCAAGACCTCTTTATAAAATAACAGTGTAGATATAATATAAATATCTATGATAATCATTTTTAAAGTCGACGGTAAGCAATCAGGTTAATCTTCTAGAAAATAAATATGAAATCATAATTTAGTAGACAGTCCAAATAACCCCGTCTGAATAGTAAATAGTGGAGCAGTTATCACGATAGACTTAGTCCGCTATAAAGGACATAGCTTATGTCATCCTTGAGTGCCACTACATCCCAAGTTAATTCGCTTTGCGGGCGTCTACTCGTTGCCAACTTACTTTGACGTCATCAACTGTGTATATAGGCTGCAGGCCAACTAGGCTGTCGCCTGGACTAGATCTACCACGACTTCACGATCTTTTTACTATGCATTCGTTAGGAATGGAGACGGGATATCTCTTCTTACTTACATTGTCTATTCTATTTCTGAATTTTGTTTTATGGATTGGAGAGGGATGGTTTTGAATAACACCATGTATTTGTATATAGAATCAATTTTCCCAATGTCCATAAATATTTAATAGGTTATTTCATTCGTATGTGGTGGTGTAAGCGTATGCAACTTGAGCCTAAATAGGACCTAAACATTCCATTATTTTTAAACTTAGAATTGTATATTCTTAAGAAAGGTTGAATTGTTTGCCATCACGCTAACTGTGCGGTATGGTTTATAAGTTTCATCGCTCTTCACAGCGCCCGGGATTTAAATCCTCTCAGCACTAGGCAACATTAATGTAGGCAACAGGGTTACTGTAGCAAGTAATCTAGTCTTTGTAATTCAAAACTTTATTGCTTGTAAATATCAGGTGGGCTTATTTCATGGACCATAGACGTGGCCTATCTCAATCGGAGGGATGGAATTAGGGGATTTTTCAAAGGCGAATTCGTAGTACCTAGTTAAGGATGTGAAATGTAGGAAGGAGGCGTCGTCGGTCAATACTGGAGGTGGTGCGGTGCGGGCGCGGTGCGCAGGCGTGGAAGACCCCCTCCCCCCTGCCCCCGCCCCCCGGCCGCTGCCGGCCCACTCACGCAACTCGCGACTCAGCCGCCGTGCGCTGCGATCGCGCGCGAGAGAGCTTTCGTCGCCGCTCTAGCCATGTGTGATGTTTTCATCACAGAAAGGACTGTCGTCTAGTTTCCGCACTTGGCATTTCGCAAGATGAATGAGTAAGTTACTGGAAGATAGCGGCAAATGAGGGACAGTTCTGGTTGATTCCCAGAAGGACAGCTTTCGCCAAGTGTCTAGTTTTTCTCGTAAGCTCGTGGCCGTTGACACTGCAGCGTGCGGATCCCGCAGTGCGCGAGTGTGTGGTTAATTGGCGAACATAATAGACGAAGACATCAGCTGAGTCGCGTAAACATTGGCTACATAGTTGACTGACGGGACTGTTGACGATGGCTCCGGTAAACACACGCGCGTAAACGTTCCACGCTGCTCCTGAAAGCATTCCGTCATGCGGCGTTTAATTCTGCTGTTCCTACTAACAGGTAAGGTTGCATGCTTCTTGTTTAATTCAAAGTGAAATATACTTTATTTTTTTGTTTCGCATTGTGTTAAATGTTCTTATAATTGTTGCTTAACTTATGTAGACATTAAATGTTTTGTAGAGTCTGTGTTAACTTTTATATACCAATTTCACCAATTAGAAGTAATTAGAATAGCCGTCCGCAGTTTTATAGCTAGTGCTTCGTTTTCTTATGTATCCATCTTTTCAGATTACATTATACCTACAATGTTAATGGGCTTATCGAAGTACGTACCTACTTAGGTACCTATATCATGAACTGCATACATACTGTTTTTTTTAAGATTACCGTTATTTAAAGAAACTGAGTCTCACAATACGACTATATGTACTCACTGTATGTGCCATAATATGGCTTGAAAAATAAGTTGTAATTCATCCGAGGGACCCTCATTCCGGGTAATTCAGGGAACAAATGGGACCGTTTGAGAAAGAGCACTTTTTGCGGGGCGCCAATCTCATTTCTGGGAACAATAAAATTATGGTTGTTTTATGCCAATAGACTCTTGTTAATAACCTTTATTCTTATTTTAATTTAATTTTATAATTATCTCAAAAATGTTACCGCACATTAGAAATCTATCCTTCCCACTTTAATAAAAGAATACCATCACATCACGATTCGATGAGATTGTATTATTATTGAAAGCGCACCTATTTAGGCTTGTGTAGTACATGTACTAAGTACTATTAAGAATTCATTCAGGACACTGTACTAGAACGAACTATTCCGTAAGCTTATAGTACTTCGGTCATTTAGTACTTCGGTTCGATCACGTTCCGTCCGATCATTCGCTCGCACTTGGATCCACAGACTAAATACAATAAGATGTCGGTCACGCATACTCTGGATCCTTGGATCTAGCGGGAAATTAATGGCAGTCCTAACCCTGCAAAGTATGAAGGAAAATGAAAATAGTTATAAATGCCATTCGCTTACTATAATATTAAAATGTTATTATTTACATTAGCTTTTGCCAGCAACTTCGTGGAAATTGTAAATCAATAAGAAAACTAGCATAAATATTATTAACATAATTATATGTGCCTGTGATACCATCAAAGTACTTGTTGTAAACTTCTTTTAACTCTTCACTCAGTCAGTGTACTAATCACAGACCATATAGTATTGTACTAATAGTACTAGAAGACCGAACTAGTACATTTCACAGATTGTACTAGATCGGAGCGCTCCGTTCTATGACCGAGCAAGAACAAGTCTACACCTATTGTTAAATGGACATCTGCCGGTACCATCAATGAGAATTGCCTTTTATGCGTCATATTAATCGTGATGAAGCATAATAAGCATCTTCTTATTATCAAATACCATCGCCATTTTACAATGTAGGTACCTAGGTACACCTACTAAGTTCAGTACCTTCCTTAGCCCTTGTTGAGAAGCATAAAATGTACCTTACCTCGTTACCAAGTCCAGCTCAGGTATACATGAGCAAGAAGAGAATTCGGCTTGGACGAAAATTTTGCGTTCCCAAGTCATTCTGTTATTCTAAACAGCTGGCATTTCAGTTTTTTCTGTATAATACAAGTTATAGGCAAGAGCCTGCGACAGGTGTTCAACGCAGGTAGACTTCGGAGCTTGCCGACCGACGGGTTTGCCTTTGTTAAAATAAAATCGCTCAATCAATGGACTAAAAGTATCAGCTCTAATAATAAAAAAATGAAATAGCACTACACTGATCTTCCATTAGTCGTTACTTGGATTGCATCTCCACCTATAAAAGATAGGACTGGTACGGATTTGTAACAGAATGCTTACGATAAGAGCAGTCTTGTTAGTACAAAACATTAACGAAAATTAGCGAGCCCAAACTGGAACTATTCATGAATGAACCTTGAAATATGCAATGGCAAATAAGACCAAAAAGAGACGGAAGAAGAAATACAGAACTAGATCGAAGAAGACAATAAAATACCTAACAATCGAACACGATCATTCTTCGCTATAGAAAATTGATAGGTTTTTAAACCCATTGTTGTCTACATCTTGAAGGAAGCTATCATGGAAAACTTTAGCTCTCGAATAATTTGTTCCGAACCCCATTTCAAATAGAATATGATAAATCGAAAAATTTCTTGCGAGGAAAAATAAGAAAAGTTGGAAAAAGTGGGGTCTCTCCCTCATCAATCTACTGTTAGGTGTATTGAATCCACTATGGGTTGACTTCGCCGCAATGTCACTGACAATCTACAAAGTACGTTCGGAAACTTTTTCATCAGACCTTTGACTTTTTTATTGTGAAGACATTAAACTTGCTTACTTTGGCAAAAGTTTTGCTAATCATAAGAGCGCGTTAAGTCTTTAAACATTTTTCGAAAGCAACTTTGTCATCCCAGGTTCGAGACGCCAGGCTACAAAAATCATCCGTGTTACCGTTAGATAGAGCGATAATAATGATTAAATAATTAATGTACCTAATTAATCTGGAGCATCTTCAAAAGTATCTAAAGATAAAATAGATTATGGGAAATTATGGGAAATCATGGGATCTACATCGTATCCTCTGCTCCCATAATAGTTTTTCTGTAGAGTTCATCTACAGAAAAACTAGCCAACCTAAACATTATACACTCTTTAGCCATATTATATCTCACTAGCACAGAAAAAAAACGAATTTAATGTAGTACTCTGCCTCTCAAAGAGCACCCAATTTTTTTCTTTCTGTTCGAGCGGATATGGACTGCACCTGGCCTCTGCTCATTTTTTCAACGCATTTTAAGTTAAGAATTTGTTTTCGTACACCCTGCAGCTCCACATAAAATGTTTTAAGATACGTTCTTATCCATTTTAAAAGGCCAGTAATTCGTTAAGAGCTAGTTTAGGATTCATCCGGACTTAATTATCAATTTGATAGATTCGAATCGATAATTATTAGGATTATGTGGGTACTATAGGTAAGTATATTATGCAGATTATATATTAGCTAAAACGGCTCAGAGCACCATAGGCGAACGATCAATGTCATTTATTATTATAACGTCATATTAATATCAATATAATGTAGTCGTTTCTTTAAAGCTTTCCCAGAGCGGTCTATCTTAAACTTGAGACTTTAATCTGCTTTTGCTGGGATTAATTCATTTATCATTTTCACATTAGGTATTTTACAAATCTGGTGAACAGTAATTGCCTAACAAAGGTATTATATGGATAAAATAGGTATTCGTTTCGAGTTAGTGACTAATTTAAACCATTGGGCATAAGAGGGAAACGTCAGGGTAGCCCTTTCGTTTTTTGCATTTTGCAGGTCAGTATCCGGTTGTATGTTGATCTACATATGATACGCGACCGTAACATATATGTATTTACAGAATTATAATCATTAGAATCAGTAATATAACTCCTTAAGTTAGTATAATCCTAAAAGTCATGATTTCATGAAATAGTCATTCAATTAGATTATAATGAGGCTTGCAACATTTGGACTGTTAATACAAAATTTTTCTCAATTCGGTGTAGAAATGCGGCGCTCTGTGTGTATCTATTTTGGGGTGTTGACAGAGCAGGCATAATCTAAACGGGTGCAGGAGTCGATAAGTGGCCAGTGCCGGCTTCCATCGTTTCATCTCAGTGGTGTGTGTGTTTACACTCGTCGGGTTGCGCCGTCTGTGGCCTGCGCCTGCGCACTTTAATCGAGGGTCGGTCGTCCACTCGTGTGAATTTTATTTATGTGCATGTTAAATGTTAATTTTCACTTTCTTATTATGAACATTCACTCAAGAGTTCAAGAATAGTCTTTAAGTTGTTCGATGATCCAAAGGACGACCTACTTTGCCATATAAGTTTCAGCCCCTGCGCTAAAAATATTTTTGGCAATTGTCCCTTAGAGTGTGATCCAAAACGCGTAGAGTAAGAACAACCTACATATATTATTAAAATTTGTGTTTAGCCACACATGGTGTAATTTTCAGTTGCTATAAATTGGGGACATTAACAGCGGTTGGAATTTTTTCCGGCGTTGAATTTGAGCAGAAATTCTAGAAAATGAAGTTTTTCTCCAACGAGACGCTACAACGCATAAGGTGTTTCAAAGTGCGAAAAGAAAATGATAAACTACTATTGTTTTAATCCAGTAGTTTTATCATTCCAACCGAAGTTACTATTCTAGTCCAGGACCCTTTGTTACTTTTTTAGAACATGTTGTTGAGAATGTGATTTCCCAGGTGCAATTTGGGCAGCTTTAAATTTCCCTGAAGAGCCCGGAGCGACCCGCAATGCCTAATCTCTAGTATAAATAAACTTATTACCAAAGTTTCCTCATTTATCGCATATGTTAAGACGGAGTACAACGGTATGTTTGTATAAACTTGAGAATGAATTTGCTGTCCCTAAAACTCAAAATATGTGGGATAACGAGCGTTGCGGTAGTTAGCCATAATTCTTAATCCGCTCATAAAGTAGTTATAACATTTGGAATTTATATTAGTGCTTTATGGCTTATTTATTCTCACTAGGAAACACTGGTGCATTATTAACTCTGAGATTCTTTTGCTTTCAAAGGATGAAAGGCAGTGCGCGACTTATTTCCCCAGCGGCATGACCGATGGGTCTCCAAACTGCTTCGAGTTATAACATCTAACTGTTCACAACAGAGTTTGCAATTAATCTACTATCAATCGAATCAACCGCTCTTTTGGGATTTGAATCTTGCTACAATAATATTGTTTGCCTCACAGAAGAGTACCTACAATGCAGTTGATAAAACCTTTGGTAATCCGAACTTTGACAAAAAACAAAATGAGGATCAAGTCCAATTTTTGGCAAGTTTGACAAGTGTTTTTCGTGGTCTATGCCGCAAAGCCGCAGTCGCATCTAGTGTGGTTCAGCGAGATCTGCTTGTTTGATTACTCCGTTTTCCGAGTAGCTGAATATGCAATGTAACGAACCGCACTCTAATATTTTTGGAAGAAATAGTCCGCTCATCACTAATGACCAAGAAGAGCAGAGCTAAGTCGTTCAAAGAAAACGCAGCGGTTTTGGTGTGGCTGGACACCCGTGAGACAGGTGTATTAAGAATGCATCTGGGGAAGCAAAACCTTGAAAACGAAGCTTTGTAAAGAATTGGGTACCTGTTACTCGTGTGAGAAACAGTGGTCATGCATTCGACTGCAAAGTGATGAGTTGATTGATAAGAAATGGATTTTTTTAACCCACTAGTTTTTATTCAATCCGAATGGATTTAATTCAGACTGTTAACATTTACGATAACCAGAATTTTAACAGACAACCTATGACTTCTGTACAGAACTTTGGAAGCAGCTACTTAAATAACATACGAAGACAAAATAATATTTACTCTTAAAGAGAGGGTAGCTTGCGTGGAACAAAAGACTGCAGGCTATAATTATCGACCTTGAAGAGCACAAGGGTGCCTGCGCAAGTCGGCACGTGCGTGAAGTAAAACGATAATGATAGAGTGGCCAGAGGGGAGGCATAATCAACTGAATAACTAATTCAAGTCATTGCGCTTTACTGTATATAATAGACCTTTTTGTGGCACCCTTTGCTCTCATTACTCAAGTTGAGGGTCATTTCAAACATGTTTTTGTAGAAATATTTTGAAAGGTTTTAAAGAGTATTGTCCATTTTAAAATTTGAACATATTCATAGCAATTTACTACTCTTAACAATACTGAAGTTCTATTAAAAACCCATTAAATTGCGCAGGGGAGAGACGCTAGCAAAGAAATATTAATTTCAGCTCCTGAGAATAGTTGCAAAAAACGGGCGGAAGATTGCCTTCCGCTGTAGAAAACGTAAATTGAATGGACAATGAATGAAAGTGGAGACATAACAATAATGCAGATGCTCTTGATGACCTCTCAACCAGTAATATGAACTTATAATCAGACAATTCTAGAACTGGGCCACAATATCAGCTTATAAAGAAGGAATGAGTGTGGCGCTGTTTCGTTTCACGTTTAATGATAAAATTATATCTTTGTTATTTATCTACAATGGAATTTGAACGTGGCTTATTTTATGATACAATTACTTATATGCTGAACTTCAAAGCACTTGTATTATGCCGTTGGGTTACAAACCGGTTTCTTTACAAAACGTGATGTAGGGATTAACCCTTCTTGAATTTTGCGACATTCAAGTTCATGGTCATTTTAGTATATCATTATTAGCCATTTGCGAGTGCAGAGGTGTAACTGGTGTAAGTAAGGGCTAAAAATGTAATATGTTTCGCATAATTGGGTCAGAGGTGAAGGACGGGATCATGGTGGTAGGGGGAGGTGCGAGCGTTATTCCACGTTGCGTACGAATGGCTATATTATTGCCCGCTATATTACAACACCACATTCCGTGCTGGAAACTTTATGGTCATGTTACTCACGACCCCTTTGGCTAAGGAAAATTGGCTTCGTTTTGATTTTTCATCTGCTTTGTGTTTAGGTGATAATATTGGAGCAATTTCAAGTTTCATAGTCGGCTCTCTAAAAGACAAAATAATCTCTAGAATCTATCTAGAGATTTTTAGAGTGCATTAAATTTTCTGCTTCTACCGACGGCGCGCGGCGGTCGCTTTGAAAGATGACATAGTGAACTACAAATCGATAATGAAAACGCAGTACGCAAGGATAATAACGTGAAGGGTCGTAGACGGTAATAAAATTTGATTAGAGTTTGATCATAAATCTTCTTTTTTTTTCATTATCTCGGCTGGCGTCGCGCGACGGTTGGCCGTCCCCGTAGGGAGAGCTCGCCCAAATCCCCCATGTTTTGACATACATACTCGCTGTATTTATGACATAAAACGCGCTTCTACCGATCTGACATAAGATTTATGAAGTCCGCATGTGTGCTTAGGAGATTGAATTGCTTTTACGCAATGGGAATCCATGTTTTGCGTTTTGAAATCCAGCTTTCATTTGTGTGATCCTTGTGGTGACATGGATATCTTTGCGACAAACTGTTATTTATGATTTTCAGATCTTATCGGTGTTCCAATTTCATAATAATGTTTATGTATTTCAGTGGAATCTCTCTCACGTGGTAGCCGATGATGTTCTTGTAAATCGTGATTGAGACTACCTTCTGTTCTAGAAAGCAGAACAAATTAATCAATTAGAACAGGCGTGTTATTTGCAGTCACTTCATAACCAGACGCAGACGGACATTCATCTCATTGTTTAATTCAGATCAATTAGTATTTCTGAGTATAATGTGAGCTGTCGTCATTGCTTCATTTTAAAGATCGTTGTTCAAGTAATTTTATCTACATAGCTGCTACTGTATCCTAAATGTAGAAGCCACATATACGTACCTAATCTTCTTTGTCAGTGAATTCGTAAGGGTACGTTTTTGTAGGTATGCATACATAAACTGGCCCCATTCCCCATCGTTCCAAAAATAACGGACCCCGACCCGCGTCTCTATAAAATCAGTCTGTGACTTACTTAGAGTGACATGTGGGACTCATGAGTCATCTTCTGGGAGATCCATTAGTTACAATTTGCCGACTCACGCTCGCTTTTTGAGGGCGCCTCTTATGCCAAATGCTGAATGACATAACAGTATTTTTTTGCTAGAGATGTTTTTATTACAATCGATTTACAATCTCCGTTAAATAGATACGACTGGGGTCATTAAGAAAAAAATATTTATGCAGTTATTAATATGAAGGAACTCGTTAACAAAGCAGCGTCATACATTGACGTGCGTGACCTATAAGCACGGAGTTTTGACTTTAGCACAGCTATTATCGGTTCTTACCGACGCTATTAAACCATTATGAATGCTTATGAATTCAAACTACGATAACCTTATCGTAAAACAATCTGGCACTTTCGCGTCACAAGTCACAACTAACATCCTGGTTACAAGTCAAATTAATGACTTTCTGACATGGCGATTATTTATTTTCATGAAAGTTAAAATATTTGGAGGCAGATAAGATCGAGTAAGTGATTAGATTCCCATGCCTTACTTCCGGGCCGACACGCGAGTGCGGGCACTGCGAGCGGTCACCGCCGGATGACTCCGAACATGGAAAGCATTTTAAGCGGTTATCCTATAATGCGGCACGGGCTATTGTTACATTTTATTTTAGGCATAAGGTATTGATTCTTTGTTACCGGTGAGTAGCTTGGTGTGATATTCGTTGCCTTAACTTTAAATGTTTCTCTCTTTAATAGCCATAAATTATAGACGTGGAAAATGCAACTGGAGTTTACAAATTAACGTATAAAGCCATAAGAAATCGATGCCAGCAGCTGTGTTACATTTATCCTTGAATATTTCAAGAGGAGCGTGTTTCCCGAGTGAGGTGTACCGTGAGTGGTTTGCGGCTCGCGAAGCCACATAATACGGCACCTACGTAACGGACCGGCTATCCGATACACCTCAAATCAAATGAAACTTGAAGCTCGCTAACGTCCAGTCCCCTTACAAATGGATTTTCAATACCTAGGTAATACCTATGTATGTAGGTGGACACGGTATTTGCGGTAGATCCGATGTTGCCTGAATGAATACGTATCGATGCCTAACAGCCAAAAAGGGATAAGCGACATTTTTTTTTTTTGCGAAATCGACTTTTGTTTTATGGTTAGAAACAGCTTTTTTTTCTGCGTCTATTGTTTGTCGATTTCGCAAAATAATGTCGCTTATCCCTTTTTGGCTGTTAGGCATCGGTATACTTAGAGGAAAATATTTTCCTCTGCGTGTTTAAATATTTTAAAGTAACCTATATTCCAAGTCCATATGTTTGTTTCTAAACTTTGTCACTGGAAACCAAATCTTTTAAATATTCACAAGCCTCATCTAAGGTTTTAATGCCATTTTAGTGTCGAAATTAACCGGGTCGCGAACTGTGCAAGTATCGCGAAGTGTCAGGGACTTGGGAGTCGTTTGCTCCACATTGTCACAGAATGTCACAGGCGGTGGCGCCATTCGGGGGATTAGACGTGTGGCTCCCCCTTAGACGTGTGTGTTTTGGGATTATTTTTTTGGGAATCAGATTCCTAATGTGTATGGGGTTCTTATCGCAGACATGAGATCCATTAGCTTAAAGTCATGAAGTTTGATATACGAGCATGGCCAACGAGAAATATTCATATTTTTTTGCATTTTTGATTTAGAATAAAACACGCGAACAAAAGGTTTCATTTTCAGGTTCTAAAGCTTTGACTTTTGTCACTAGAGTTATGCGTGTGCCTACGCATATCGGATATTGTGTGATCGCACCTCTACCGCATAGTTCAGATTGTTTAGTAGCGAAACGCCTTTGGTTACTTCGATGTCTTCATTTATTAATCCGGCATGTGTATCTTTAGTATTATTATGTGTTAGTAAAGCACACATAGGTAGTTAATCTTCCGTTTATCGCTTCGAATTCTATCCATTAAAACTAAGCTCCGTTATCACTTCTGAGAAAAGTTGTAGAGCCACTTAATAAGGGACAGAGCATACCCACATTTAAGTTCAATATTATAGTAGATACGAATAAGGGTCGAAAGCCCGCAGCTCCCAAGTAGCACATAATAGCTTATTTCCCCTCAGTTAAATTACAATTTGTGCGGAATCAGCAAACTAGTCATTGCAAAGAGTGTCCCACAAGTGTATCTATATGAGTCCACCCCAGTTTGCCGCGACAAGACCAGATTAAATCGTCTAACTGTCGTAATGTTGCCGTCCCATGTGTGGGCATCTGCGTCCTCAAGAGTACAGGGGTCGCTGCCCCACCCCAACTTGTTTATCTGGTTATCGATCCACCGAACGTCATCGCGAATTGGTTTAATTTGTGAATCGAGTAACTTTACTGCTGGATTTGTTATTGGTTCGCCCGAGAATGTTTGTCCCATTTCTTGGTTTACTACAGTACCTACTCCATACATCATTTCATACAATATAGTGTGAGCTGAAATATTGTACTTGATTAAAGAATGCAGTTCGGTTCCTTAGAACTGTATAACTGAGACGGTTTTATGGATTATCGCGTTATCTACATTTGGAGCGACCCCACGACCTCTGAATTCTGATCTTGTTTTGTTTAGTCGATACCGTGAACTCCCCGCAGAGCTCCCTTTTCCTGTGAAGCTTTCCCTAAGGATCATTCTTACATACTTTGGAATGGTGACTTTCGTTTATTTTGTAGTTTAGTTTCCATTTCTAGTTTCGTAGTCTATCCAAATATGTACGTAGATGTAATAACATCTAATTGTGTTTGGTGAGTTTGTTTTTCTTTTCTAGCTTAACATTTAGCTTTCACACTGTAGGTCTATGAGATTCTAGTAAGAGGCTGTAATTTGTTTTCAGTAGGAAATAAGCTTTGTAGGTAAAACTGGCCGTAGCTTGAATAAAACAAAAGCAAATGTTTAAGCTCTACAAGTTCGAAGAACGTAGATACTTCGATAGTTTGAACGCTCACATTCTTATACGCTGACGTCAGTAGTGTCATGTGGCGCATACATAAACCCAAGTGCATGCAGTCCCAATACTCCGATATACGTTAATTGATGTCACTTAGCAACATCCATTCATACTGAATAAATTAACTGATTGCTTATACTGAGTGACAAAATAAATGACTAGTAAAATTGTTCCAGTGAATTTGCAAGGGTCCGCGATAATATAATTAGTTGTTTGTTGCAATTATTTCGATAAGAACTGAGTGATGTATGTAGGTGACTGAATGATGTTTATTTCTTATTATAACACAGGCGCCTAGGTTTATCAAAATTTTATTATGTACTTCATGTCAACCTAGTTTTCTTGCGTTTGATAGCTAGACAATCTTTTGTGGTTTACCTTATTAACACAATTTACGTGTTTCTTGACAAACCACATTATTAAGAAACACAAGTCCACGTTAATCTTTCTTCCCATGGAATACATTCTGTTGTATCGTTTGATCTCAAGATTTTCTTGTGGTCCTGTATATTTTTCTGTCCAAAAGTTATTTGCCCTCTACAACAAAGGAAAACTCCGTGGTGGACTTTTCCGTTTCTGAAACTTTATTTAGCTGGGAAAATTAATGGCGCGCGACATTACTATCCCAGTTTTGTTGCGAAGAATAAAAATGTTAACCTTTAAGGCTATAATAATAAGGTTTCTCCGTAATAAAAACTTAGTCGATACCGTGAACTCCCCGATGTTCACTGAAATAATACTATCTCCAAAATAGAGTCCATGTTTCGTATGTCAAAGGAACCTGTAGTTTTATAATTGCTAAGAAGATTACTAACTTATCTTATGGATCGTTTTCTATGTTTCTCGTTAGTGCTTCTCTATTCAGTCGGGTCTAGTGTTTATAACTGTCGAAGTGGAAGGTGTCCTCATTGTTCGTATTGTGCGGCATGTCCTCCTACGTATTTAGAACGTTCTTCAGACAAGATCGGTCAAACGCAATCTGGATTTTGCTCCAGCGACGCGAAAATATGGAACGTTCGGAGAATCCTGATTTATAATTCATTGGTCAGTAAGATTTATTCGATATCAATATCGCATAAATCTTTTTAATGCCTTTTATTATGTTAAAGAAAATAATAAATGTATGAGGTCCTAGATGTGACTATGTTTCTTTCACGGACCTGTCGGTAAAGACGACATAGTAACTATCCTTTCGGCAAGTCTGTTTAATGCTGACTAAGTAGGTATGTTTGCCTGAACTTTACTGTGATAAAGCTTAGCACGATAATAGGAGACGTAGAAATACCATTAAAAATAATATAGTCGGGAGAGAGCTCCATTAATTTAAATCGCAGAAATTCTTCATAATATCATTTAGGCGGAAGTTAAATGCATACTGCTTTATCTCTACTCGGGTGGGTCAACGCGGCAATCTTTAAAATTCATTTCGTTTTAATTCCAGTGAAATAGTCGGGATGCACTCACACGTCGTAAATGATATACACTGCATTTCGGTGCCTGCTGCTGATTCCACCGGCTTGCTTTTATTGCACAGCTGCGATGCAATTTTAAGCCCATTAATCTTTTCCAAGCTGTTTAGGTGCTGCTTCACCTACGTTAGAGCTGCCATGCCTCTGCAATTTCGTTATTTCAGCAATTTTAGGCAGCGACATTACTTAAAGTTCACCTCTTCATTTTCAATTTGGTGTTGCTACAACTGAATTATTAACTGTATTTAGCTTCAGTGTATTTAAAGGACGACAAACTGTTGTAATATTCCAAGATACATTACATTAATCACCAAATTTATTACCTTACTAGCTTTTGCCCGCGGCTTCGCCCGCGTGGATGTCGGTTATCGCGTAAAAAAGTAGCCTATGTCCTTCTCCATATCCCAGGCTATATGTCTGCCAAATTTCATGACGATCGGTTCAGCGGTTTAGGCATGAAAACGTAACATACAGTCAGACAGACAGACAGACCGACAGACAGACAGAGTTACTTTCTTATTTCTAATATTAGTATATTAGTATGGATTATCTATACGGACAAAAGTTCCTTTATTTTTGTGTTTGTTTACTGCAAAACATTGCCCGTTTCTGTTCAGAGATGCCGCGGCGCCAGCGAGTGATAAAAATGATGTTACTTGTAAGTTGTAAGCAGTAAAACTTTAGGTTCGGTATACTTAACATTTTAATTCTTTGAGGAACTCCCTATTAGCCTTTAGTTTGTAATTATCATCATCATCATCATAGGGATTATCTGCAGATTGTTATTAGAGTAATAATGTCGGTAAGTGTCGGTCGACTGGCAATTAAAATCCCTTTGATATTGCTTTGAAGCGTCAGTTTGTGGGAGTCTAACGGACGCCGATAAAGCTGGCCATTCACGAGATTTATAACCACGCCAAAGTTAACGACTCACCCGCCATTCAAGACACGCACTCTTGCTAACTTGTTTTTAGACGAAAAATGAAGTTTTAAAGCTTCCGAGAACAGCTGACTGAAGTGCTTTCAAAAACGTGATGCCTCTAGGTGTTGTTTGGAAAAATTTCTACTTTGTGCTCGTAGTAGATAAATAAAATTATAACATAACAAATAAGAACATTTTCATTCATATTCCGTACACTCTTCCAACTTTTAATTCATGGCCGCTTTTATGTTGTCAAAATGCAGGTCGTACCTCTATGAGCTCACATTTAAACTTCGCGTATAATGTTACCAACACTAGATCATCATTAATATGCAACATTACCTTGCAAATGATTCATTATCTTTTATGTTTCATATACGGTAAATGCTGAAAGTTTCGCTTTGACTATTACTTACGCTTTGTGTTCCCAACATCTAACTTTGAAGTTACGGCTCTCTATTAGCTAAGTAACTGCAGTAATGACTGTTCCTTATGAACAGGTAACAAATGTCTGCATGCAACGAAAATTACATACGGAGTTTGCTTCGTAGCTCTGAAAAACTATACAGTGGGTAGGATACCTATTTTTTTTTAAATGTATGAATGGGAAAAGGTATTTTTTTTTTTTAGAGTACATTTCACAATTAACCTTTTGAGGTCGTGACTCTTTAACCGGTCTTTCCTGTGGTTGCCTTAAGCTCCTGAAAACTTAGAAGCCTCCAGCCAGGGCGCGCTAAGGGCACCCCCTGTGGGGTATGAACGTCGGCTTAGGGCAGAGTCGGAGGGAGGATGGCAAGGGACCGACGGTGGCTGGATAAAATCAGGGTTATGATTATTATCAGGGGAATTTAAAGCTACAGGCTCAGCTATGGCGCTGGGATGAAGTAGAGGGGTTTGTATTTGTCAGGTTAAGCTACGCTTGCCACGGTTGGTCCGTGGATGGGTGACTATTTTTACATACCAAGACACCTCCCTACCTCGGTCGGAAAGCACGTTAAGCCGTTGGTCCCGGCATTTGTAGATCTTTGACAGTTAAAACGGGTCGTCAGAATCCCGAAAGTCTGAAAACCAGTCTTACCAAGGGGTATCGCGCCACCCAGTAATTGGGTTGTGGAGGTCAGGTAGACAGTCGCTCCATGTAAAATGCTGGTACTCAGCTGCATTCGGTTAGACTTGAAGCTGACCCTAACATAGTTTGGAAAAGGCTAGACAGAGGATGATGAATTGGATGAAGTATTTACCAATATTTAGTAAAGGAAGCAAGCTGAAGTGGCAATGGGCCGGCCATATTAGCCGTAGGACCTATGACCGTTGGGGTAGACGTGTTCTTGAGTGGAGACCGTGAATCGGCAAACGTAAGGTACGACGTGCTCAGGCTAGGTGGAGCGACATCTTCGCAGGGTGGCTGGTAGCAGCTGGATGAGAGTTGCCGAGAATAGAGCTGAATGGCGTGCAATTGGAGAGGCCTATGTCCAGCAGTGGACTGCTATAGGCTGAAGATGATGATGGTGATGAGTCAAGGAAGAAATTCGCGTCACAAATTTTTAATAGATAGTGTTCTTAAATGTGTGAAATTAATGAATTAAAGCACACAAAATTAAATGAATCGCTCAATCGTTTAAGCAAACCTGCTCAACAATTTGCAGTGTAGTTCGATTAAGCGAAACCTGTCTTGAATATCTGCGGCATTCGTAGATTCGTACTACGTGTGTTGATTATTTCATATATTTCCTAGCAGCTCAATACTTCCTTTGAAATAAGAGCTCTTCGCTTATTATGGCACACTACCGGTTATGTTACCTCAATAGTTTCATAGGTCTCAAGTTTGAACCCAGGGCACGCACCTCTGACTTTTCAGGTTCATGTGCGTATTGTATAATTATCACTTGCTTAAAAAACGATGAAGGAAAACATCGTAAGGAAACCGGTATCCCTGAGAGATATTTCTCGACGGCATGTATTATAGTCAAGTCAGAGGCCCATGGGCGGCATAAAAACTACACCAGGTTAGTTATAACCAAACGAGGAGAAGAAGAAGAAGACCTCAATAGTTCTTATACACGCAAGTGCCAACTTGCTGCGCTTGACTAGGTGGAACGCAGAGTTAAGAGGCTCACTGGCGACGTAAAACTGGTGGATGCCAAGCTTCACAGCTTTACTCATCGCCGCAAGGTTGCCTGCTTGTCGGTCTTCTACAGATTGTACTTCGGCGAGTGTGCCTATGAACTCCACGACCTTATTCCACCGGCCCCCTTCTACCATCGGACATCTAGACGCATTGCAAGTAACCACCCCTACCTAGTTGATATTCCACCAACTCGTACTAAGCGTTTTCAAACGTCTTTTATAATGCGCACAGCAAAGGAGTGGAACTCTCTGCCTGCGTCTGTGTTTCCGAACGCATAAAACCCTAATCTATTCAAAGTGAGAGTGAACAGGCTTCTTCTGGATAAGCTCACTCCATCCTCAACTTTGTCTGTCACCCAGACCTAGAGTCAAGAGGAAACCCATAGTAAAAAAAAAAAAAATACACAAGTATTTCAGGGAAATAAAATCTTTGATCTAGTGACAGCCTGTTTGGAGGTCCGAGAAACGTCGACAGGATGTTCGATAGGAGATTTCATCTTTCATTTGATGAGAATGTGCAATTCTGAGAAGTGGATGTATTTGGATGGATGGTGGATGTGTTTATGTATTTTTTATTTAGTGTCTAGTAGACTCACTATTTTGCCATTTCAACGTAGTTAATGTTGTTGTGCCGTGTGGTGCCGGACGTAAAGAATAGCATCACCCTTCGATCAATATATTTCTTCCCGTGGGTGTTCGTAAAAGGCGACTAAGGGACTTACTAGAGAATGGGCAGCAGCGTTCTCTATGCATTTTTAACACCATACTGTGATCGCCAAACCGCCTGCCAAGCATGGCGATTATGACAAACCCCCCCCAATCGGAGGAGGATTATGTCCAGCAGTGGACGTCTTTCGGCTGAAATGATGATGATGATGAATTACTTAGGTAAGATTTTATGGTTTTCTGTTAAATTAATTTATCACATTTGTTAATGAGATTTGATCCTTATGATTGAACCTATCGATTGATGGCATAAAAGTACCTAATTGTAATTTTTTCGGATTTTAGCTGGTTATTATTATTCCCGAGTGCGGCAAGCGAATTTTCGAAAATCTTTAAATGCAGGTTTGTTTCTTTTCAAAAATAAAGGAATGTTTCCTTTGAGTAAAATTTGCTATCTCCAGTATTTAGAGTACTTTCCCTCCAGGTGAGGTTAAAAAATTCTACCCTGTATATAATATAAGCTAAAAGGAAAACTATCACAGCTAAGTAGGCTTCACAAATTAACGAGTTCTAGTCGGCTAACGTATATTTGCAGTTAGAATGTATGGGATGGGAATATAATATATTCCCATTGTTAAAAACATATTATGTTTTTAACAATGTTAAGTTTGTTCTTGGGATAAATTCATCCCAACTACGGAACACTTCATTGTGCGTGGTCCGACACGCACTTGACTGGTTTCGAGGGTTCCGTAACTCAAAAGGAAAAAAACGGAACCCTTATAGGATCACTCATGTGTCATCTGTCATCTGTCTGTCCGTCTGTCACAGCCAATTTGCTCCGAATGTAATGTAATGGACCGATTAAGTAGAAATTTGGTATACATATAAATTTGAGTGACCCAAACACGGACGTGAACCGTAAATAAATGAATTAAGAATATTGGGGTCAGTTTTGGGGGCAAATAAGAAAATTAAAAAATAGTTTTGCAAACTATACCGAGTGACATATCAAATGAAAGGGGGCTTACTGTGAGGGTCTTAAATATATATTTTTAAATAATTTTAAAATAGATTGTTTTAAAGTTATAAGTGAAAATAGACGAAAATTGACCATTCCCCCCTTATCTCCGATTTTTTTTGAAAAAAATACATAAAATAGTTCTATAATTATAGATTACAAGAAAATCTATAAGAAGTCTATGGTCTTAAAATAACATGGTAAATCTCTCGATATTGTACATACAAACTTACATTTGCAGTTGGAATTTATGGTAGACTATGTTTACCAACTACAATGTTAAGTTTTTTCTTAGGATAAATTCTTTCCAAGTACGGAACCCTTCATTGTGCGTGGTCCGACACGCACTTGACCGGTTTTTTATTTGTAAGATTTATTCTGTGTGTCCACAACATTAATCTCGACGTCATTCCAGATTGTTGGACTACAGATTTATATAGGTAATCGAATTACACGCTTTTCAATGACACGTACCTATGCGCGACGCTAATACCGAGGATAACTATGGCCGTGAAATAAAGCCACTATTAAACCGTATCGAATGCTAGCGGTGCGTGCCGTAACATTAAACAGTTCCTTTTGTTGGTAAAGCGTTTAGCAATCAAGTTGAACGCCGCAACCATTGTGGTCGCAACTTTATGTACTTACTTTTATATGTTCCTGCGAACCCGGGAATGGTCGAAGTCTCCCGCTGTGTGCACGGACCCCAATATAAAATCTATCTATTCTTCATATTGAACTTGCTCCTTTTATTCTTTGTATTTGCTTTGTATGTATCCTTGGTCTGTTACCTTAGGAAACTTGCCTAGGAAAGCGATAGGGCCAGCATTTTCTGTAACTTGGTCACAGGTTAAATATTGTAACTAGATTTTAGGGCTTATTCCACTAAACCCCCCTGAGAGAATCCCCCTCAGTGGAAAAAACTGAACCCTAATGTAAAAAAACCACTTTCAAGGGGATCTTGGAATAAGCAATTTTTTTTTTCAATTCTAGTTTTCCCCCCATAGCGGGATTATCAAGGCTGAATTCTAGACTGTTTTCAGATTCCACTTTTCCTTCTAAGGGGGATTTGTGGAATAAGCCGATTTTAGGGCTTTGATCTCTCACGTATAAGACCACCAAGTTGATCGGTTGTTATTAACGACTTGAGATTCATGATCTATACAAAACTAAATAAAATCGAAATGTTTGGTTGTAATGTCAAAATAACAGCTTATTACTATTAATGCATATGAAAGTATATGGTACATTACACCATTTTTTTTTTCTTAAAAAACCATTTTAGGAAAAATTGTCTGTCTGTCTATCTGTTTTTTCCAGCTAATCTCCGAAACGGCTGAACCAATTTTGACGGGTTTGATTTGATTTGGATGGCGTGTTATAAGGAGTAACGTAGGTTACTTTTATTTTCGACTAGACCGCATGTTCGCCGCATTGATTAAAAAAAAAAAAAGTGGCAGTCTTTGGGGACTGCCAATAGAAGTGAAAACTAAGTAACTTGTGAATTGTATCGTCTAGCTATGGAAAGCGATCGGTGACGATGACGCGAGTTCCATGATTTTTGTTCACCCAAAAAGTACACATATACCTACACAGTTTACATATAGCTCATGGAAAGCGTTCGGTGACGATGACGCGGGTTCCATGATTTTTGTTCACCCAAAAAGTACACACATATATACCTACACAGTATACATATAGCTCATAGAAAGCGTTCGGTGACGATGACGCGAGTTCCATGATTTTTGTTCACCCAAAAAGTGCTCAACGCGCCTAAAGAAGTTTTTACTTTAAAAATTGTTACATTAGAAACAGACACTTCAATTATATTTATTTGTATAGAAATAGCTAGGTGAGCAAAGCCGCGTGCAGCAGCTAGTTAGAAATATAAAATTACATTAATGGTTTTTGAACTACAGTTAAAAATTGAAAAAGGTTTTTTCCTACATCTGTTATAATGAGTGTATAAAAATGTTTCAAAAAAAAAAAAACCTAAACACTTAGTAGCGTTTACTTTGCTAATAACCGATTCATGTGTTCCACGAAGTCAATCAATCTGCCTAGCCTTTTCCCAACTATGTTGGGGTCGGCTTCCAGTCTAACCGGATGCAGGTGAATACCAGTATTTTACATGGAGCGACTGCCTATTTGACCTCCACAACCCAGTAATTGGGTAACACGATACCGCTTGGTAAGACTGGCTGTCAGACTTTTGGGCTTCTGACGTCCCGTAACGACTGTCAAAGATCCACGAATGACAGCCAACGGCTTAACGTGCTTTCCGAGGCACGGAGGAGTCTCGGTATGTAAAGATGGTCACCCATCCACGGACACCCCGGTAAGCGTAGCTTAACCTGACAGATCGACCCGTGCGGCTGTTATTACTTAGCCACGATCTTCTCCACGAAGTAATGTACATAATTCCAGTTCCAATGAATAAGGAATGAAAGAACTCTTTGCCCGAATAAAGTGCTGTAACTTTGAAATTCAAGCTTAATGCCCTTTAATGAGGGTTGTTTTCGCCACACCCTGATTAAATGTGTATTCTTGTGAATATTGCCTATCCTGAGAATTCAAAGCGAATTTAGAGAGTGCTTTCACAGTACAATTGCTTTTAAGGTATTTCTCAACGGAGCCTCGAAATAATATTGACTACAAAAAGTCATATTGAGTCAAAAAGCTTTTCAAAGTTTCAATTTACTACTCGTAGGTAACCAGCTTTTTGACTCCAAATAACATATATAGAAAATGCCGAAGTAGCTTTGGTAAAGGATTCGTTGATACGTATCACATTAGACTTTTAGCGCAATTCACGACGACATTTATATCTTTATTTGAAGAATTATATTATTCGATTTTTGAGACATGCAAAGTCAAAGTCAAATCATTTATTTCAAATAGGCACGTAAAATGCACTTATGAACGTCAAAAATTACAAAAATAGTTAATTGATTCCACATAGTTGCCCCTTCCAAAAGGTAGTTATGTATGGAGAAGAATGGGCAAGAAACTCCATACTTTTTTTTAAATATTAACAAAGTTTTGTATACATTAATTAATAATTATAGGTGAAGACGATGTACCTAGAATAAAAATTACTTACCACAATTGGTAAAAAGAATGAAAAGTGAAGTAATGACAGAAAAATGAATAAATGCGATATATACATGGTGCTCACATATTTACAAACATAGTATATGATTTTCCTAAAAATTTAACATATAATAAGTCAGTGTGTGAGTTAAATTATTATTATTGACCTCCACAACCCAGTAATTGGGTAACACGATACCGCTTGGTAAGACTGGCTGTCAGACTTTTGGGCTTCTGACGTCCCGTAACGAAAATCACAGAAAATAAAATTAATATCATAAAAATTATAAATTATACAGTTAAATTAGCAACCAGTTTGATTTTGTCTAGACTCTAAATTGTCCTATGGACAATTGTCCTATGACCAGCATGTTTCCAAGCATTCTTATCTTGGATATAATTCTCTAATTTGTAATATGCTTGTTTACAAAGTGTGCTTTTAATATGAGTTTTAAATTTTCTTTCATCTAATTCTATATCTTAGAGTTAGAACGTAAGAAGAACTTAGAAACAGAGTGTGCCAGCTGGTGAATGTCTTATGCAAGTTGTAAAAGTCAATTGAGCGAAGCCGGCTTGTTTTAATCTTCATCAGGAAAGCTACCAACCTGTGTGCAGCCAAAACTGTAATAAACTTCACCGTGTTGTTCGCTCTGCGAAATGTCAACACTGTAAACAGCCTGAAATTCTCAACACTTTGAAAGGAAAAATAAACGTGAATTTCACACAAAACGCTTCTCGGGAAATATTTAAAGTTATAGTGAAAACCACTAACAACCTTTCTTTTTCAAGATTAGCTCAACAACTGACAAATGCGGGTGCTAGCTTTATTTTCAAATGTCTGTTTTGCACTTTGGCTTTGAACTGTGCTAATGCGTTTCTATCCTAAACAACGCAAGAGCTACAACCGTTTGCAGAAAATTACACGCAAGTAATAATATGTGTATTCCCTAGACGCAAGTTAATGCGGTTTCATTGTGTGTGCGGTGCACTCTGGAACATAGATAATGGTTGCAACGTGTCAGCCGCTGAACAAAACGTTCGTTGCTGACCCTGCAATTTGCATTTTGTAGCGCTCACCGACAGCAAAAACACTGATTGTGGTTTGAGAATTGTTTGCATTGCCAGTAATCACACAGGCACGCGAAATCGTAATGGGAACATGAAGAGGATTATTAGGGGCACTGAAGTTTGCAAACTATAGGGCTGTGTGCAGTGTTCGTTTGTGTTTTACCAAGCGTGCCAACATAAGTACCTTCGTATGAGAACTGCCAAATAGTCCACCTCATTTCGAAAGATCAAAATGTCCTCAAAAGCTCAAACTATTCAGAGAAATATAAAATTAATCTTTCTACGAGTTCGTCTAAATTAAAAATAACTGTTGCGCAGTTTTGTTTCTTCGTATTTAGTGACAGCCTCCTAGTCCCAAATTAGTGACATACTTAAGTAATGATGGTCGCACTTGCATCATTTCATATGGCCACATGAATCAAAACTTTGTCGTAAAAAAGTTTTAAAAGCGTCCTTTGAAGACATGGATAATTTGATATTGATAAAGTAAAAAAAATATATATATATAGGTATATATATACATTTCATTAGCTTTACAATTACTCCCTAACTGGTAAAATTATATTTATTGTAACAAACTGTACAAAGACCTTAGAAAAAAATAAAAATATTAAATAGTAGCTTATCTATAGTGGCCGCCACTTAAATCTGAAATAAAGTTCATTGCTCTTTTCTTAATTTCTGTGCGTAGTTTAATGAATCGATTATGAATTATTATTATGAATCGTTTTTTATTACTAGAAAAAATCAAGGCTCACGATAAAGGTCGTTTCGGGACAAGTTTATGTCATTATTTCTGTTTTCGGAATTACGTTTTTGAATAAATGTATGCGAGTCAATGACCTTTAATTCAGATTTATTTGACGTTAGGTATAGTAGGGATCCCTAGAATCCATTAAAAGCTTTCAGGTACAACTGCCACAAAAATCTTTATAAAGGACTTAGTTTTACCAAACCGAAACCGTTGGATTTATATTTAGTCGTAACTAGCTGATGCCCGAGGCTTCGCCCGCGTGGCTTTTTCTATACAAATGAATAAAATTGAAGTGTGGTTGTAATGTTTTTTTTTTTAAACCACGCTGGCGAACCCGCGGTCTGCAGCTAGTCGACAATAAAAGCATAAGTTACTCGTTATAACATCAGCAATCTGTCAGTGAAAGTCCCGTTTGCAGCCGTTTCGGAAATTTGCCGGAAGAAACAGACAGACAGACCGACAGACAGACAATTTGTTTAAAATACATGAATGTAAATTAGGGCGAAGATCAAGAAACCTTAACCTACCTAAAGCCAATAATTTCCAAAAGGGCAAAGGTGTTCTATCGTACACCTACAGTTCGCTGGGGAGATTTTAAAGTGTCAGGGGTTAAGCCGGTCACCATTCGTTGACACGATTCTAAACCTGAGTTGGCTTGTAAAGTTGTAACTGATTTTGGGTACCTTTTTTTTGGGTGGGAAATTATCTAATAACTTCTCCCGCTGTGGGCGGAGCGGGAGGGCGTGTCAGACTTTTACTGACTAAAACCCACCCGTGTTACTTCAGTTGCCTGTGTGCCAGAGCCGCGGTATCCCTTTCGGACAAAACCGCAACCCTGGCAGGCACCGGTCCTGGCGGACCCCGTCAGTGCGTGCTGATATATCTCTTTGAGGCGCGCGTGGAACACAACGCACTGTCGACCCGGGCCTGGTCCTTACCGGACGGTGAGCTGCCCATAGCTTCCATACCATACCAAGGGGTACCCAAAGAGTAAATTAAGCCGTGGCAATTAAAAAAAAAAAGGTTTTTTTTTGTATTGAGCTTGTGGAATTTTTCTTACCACGACTCGCTGTAATAATTAGGTACCCAACTTTTAAGTTGGGTTCTTCATGCGGTGTACCGCATGAAGAAGACCAGCTTACAGAATGTGAGGTCCATAGAGTCTATGGAACAAGTGTTGGTTCCGTAAAGTCCGGGTTATTAAAATTCCTAGTCTAATTACTTTTATTTTTATTTGTAAATAAATCATTCTTTCTTTAGCAACAAAATTATGCGCAAGAATTACTTTGCCAAAGTTTTGACTCCAAGTTGTGCCTTGCTTCATGCCAATTGGGTCATATTTTACGTAGCTTACATTTTTACGATTAAATAAACTCCTGGCAGCATCAGTACTGCTTGGAAGTCACGCAAGGCATGTATTATTATTTATATTTCCTTGTAAATGAGAATCATCACGTTCAATATACACTCACTATACTCCATTTATTCTGCCCGTGACTTCGTCCGCGTGAAATTTCGGCCCACCCATCGCGTCGCATTCGCATCCCGTAGCTCGCCCGCGCTAAAACTTCGTTATCGCTTAGCGTTCTTTCTGACTTCCGTTCTTTTCGCTTGGCTTCTAAGGATCGTAGCGTAGATATATAGCCTATAGCCTTCCTCGATAGATGGGCTATCCAACACTAAAATATTTTTTCAATTCGAACCAGTAGTTCCTGAGATTGGCGCGTTCAACCAAACAAACAAACTCTTCAGCTTTATCCATACTAATATTATAAATGTGAAAGTAACTCTGTCTGTCTGTATGTCTGTCTGTCTGTTTGTCTGTCTGTCTGTTTTCACGCCTAAACCGCTAAACCGATCGTCATGAAATTTGACAGAGATATAACCTGGGATATGGAGAAGGACATAGGCTACTTTTTTACGCGATAACCGACATCCACGCGGGCAGAGCCGCGGGCAAAAGCTAGCAAATTATATAGCTGACCCGCGCAACTTCGTCTGCGTCACCTACTCGTAAGCGAGAGAGTGGTTTAAGTAATGAATTTTCTACTTATTTTCTTGCGGAGTTATTTTAAAATTATGATATCTCCTAAGATGTTGATTGAAATCAAGTGATGTCAAGGACAATTTTGTTTACATTTAAATACTTGTGATTAATAACATATTTATTTGGATAAGGATTTATATTATTATGTTGATAAAACTCCTTCGCAAATAGTGAATTAATTTCGAAACAATTTGATTACCATAAAAAAAGGTTATAGTGAGTCAATCTTAAAAGATGATGATGCTGTCGCGGACTTTTTTTAGAACTTTTTAAGAGGAATAATTCCATAATACATGATATTTGTGTAACTTAAACCGTTTATGCAGCGCACGCAACGGAAGCTCTCAAAAACGAATATTTTTTCCCGTTTTTGCAACATTTTTCATTTATGCTCCACTCCTATTGGTCGTAGCGTGATGTTATGTAGCCTATAATATTCGTCAATAAATGGACTATCCAACACAAAAAGAATTTTTCAATTTCAACCAGCAGTTCCTGAGATTAGCGCGTTCAAACAAACAAACAAACAAACAAATATAGAAACAAAGTACAGATTAGACAAATAACTGTTCTCACCCTTTTCTGTATTTCGATGTAAACGTTTAATAAACTCCGTTATTTCACGCTAAATACAAAGCACTGTAATCTATTTACCATTAAAAAAATAACTCTAAAGTGCAGTAATTTCAACAATATTACACAATAACTGTCGTTATTAAGCCGTTATTTGTCTAATGCTATAGTAAATGGAGTATAGATGTTTTTATTCCAGAATCGTGGAGTACGAAAGCGTTCAGCAGCTAAAAATAACCTGCACAATAAGTTTATTTTTAGATTCATCGGAAAATTTCGTAAATTGAATATGGGAATGTGGGATATATTGATTTTATCTTTTGTTGCTATGGCGTAGGCATTAAATCATGAAGAGTATACGAATTACGTTTGAGTACAAGTTACGATCTCTATTTTCACTACAAAGGTGACCCTTCATTCGTTTTCAAGAGTTTCTTTTGACCGGAATCCTATTTGGAATGGAATGTTTTTCAAGGATATCGGTATCTTTTTTGGTGCGGAAGAAAGCTCCGCTATTCGATAATACTTAGTTACTCTGTAGCCTCAGTTCAGTATACTTCCAGTAGTTACGTCATCTGTCATGTTTGGTATGATGGCGCAACGTGGACACATCAAACGCCAACGTTCATCACTGTGATTGACACTGTGATAGTCTTGGTTTATGGCACTACGCGTCGTATTTTTATGACTGTTTCCTCATCCACGTAGATTAGCGTGTCTCTTCCTCACCTGTAAAACAAAAGAACATCAAGGAGACTTGAGTAGTGTATGTGAGCTCGTTTGTTTAACGAGGTTGCATTGTGGCAATATGGAGACGTTCCGTCTAGCCACTCGCCGACGCCGGCGCGGCTAGGACGAGGACAGGGGTCGTAACATCTACGCAATCCTTGTTTCACTCTACGGATTTTGTTAGAATATTTTCCCCCAAATTTTCGTTTACGTTTTCAGACGTCATCGATCAGGGGCACACAAACTGTAGATTTACACAAAATGGAAAGCCCCGATTATCTATGCTATTTGTTTTTGTAAAGGCTCCTACAAACAGACCAAAGAGACCGCTCGTAGCGCGGCACGCTGTGTCTTTGTGTCGCGTCGCGTGTCGCGCCTGTTTGTAGGAGCTTTAACGCACCATTTCTCAGAAGCCAAGTAGAACTTACGTTGCTCACAGTACCTATACTCCATTAGACAAATATATATATATTAGACAAATAACGGCTAAATAATGACAGTTATTGTGTAATATTGTTGAAATGACTGCACTTTGAGTTATTTTTTTAATGTAAATGGTAAATAGATTACAGTGCTTTCTATTTATCGTGAAATAAAGGAGTTTATTAAACGTTTACATGGAAATAACGACAGGGTGAGAACAGTTATTTGTCTAATATAATGTATAATAAATAGAATAATCTATAAATGGAGTATAGGCTGTAGGCTTGGGTATATGGTTAGGCTTGGGTATATGGTTGTAGGTAAGCTTTAAGTCCTGAAGAATACTTTCCCATAAGATTCTTAAACTGCTGAGCATCTAAAGCTATGGGGACTTGAATACCTACCCACGTTTTTATTGTAGCTGCTAAATACAATTTCTAGATACGGATGTAAAATTTTAACAGTTCGTTTTATATCGTCACATTGTCGATAAAATTCGTGAAGTACCGGCCGATGTGGGTGTTTTATTGATGTTCTATAATAAAACGTCGGATTCACTTAGCCGCCGTTTAATTACGTCTTCGCTTTTAAGTGTTATATGAGTCGTTTGTTTCCAAGATCTAATCTGACAAAATATCCATATAAAAAATGGGTCGACGACATTTCCCTCATTTCTCCGCATCACATGCCCATAGCATGACAACCTCAACCTCACATCTATAGAATTGAAAATTCAAGACATCTCGAAAGTACTTATCCATATACATCCAATAAAACGATAACAAAAATTATATTGCCAAATATTTTATGGATAATTTAGGCGTATGGCTGTGCGCCATAATTTTACTACGGCATTAATCTATAAACTAGAACTCGTGACTTAAGAACACCGGATTTCCTTATGATGCTTGAATTTCTCTTCCTGAGTATTAAAACTAGTCTTGTGCAGTTAAGAATTACTTAGCTCGGGACGTCTCCGGGGAACATTTCGTTGCAGAGGCGGGCGTCAAGTTTGAACTAGCTCTGGTGTTGTAGTCAAACTTTTGACGCTATTTTCTGCAAACTTCTCGTTTGATTAGGTAGGAAAACTTGAGACAAGTTTCTACAGGTCTAGTCAAAAGTAAGATAAATAGGTACAACAACTTACAAAATGTAAGTACATTTGAAGCAGAAATTGTTTATTTTGTATTTACCTTCTTTATTTTCTTAAAACTTTGTAGACTGCTTTGGACGTGGATTTCTATAAAACAGACACAGCAATAAAAAGTAAGAGTACATTCACTTACAATAAGAAACTACAAGTACTAGCTTTTTTTGATTGCCTATTCGACCCTTAAAAAGACCTTTCTCAAAGTTAGGACTTCGGACTCAACTTATATTGCTTTCATTTTGCCTAGCGACGCGACGCGACACAAAGGCACCACGTGTTGTTCGACGAGTGGTCTGCGTCGCGTCGCGTGTCGCGCCTCTTTGTAGGAGCCTTTATTTTTAAATCAGCTGCTTCATGTGGCTTTTTCTTAAGTTAAAGTAAGCCTAAGTTATTCCTTATAACATCAGCTTTCTGACAGTGAAAATCGGTCTAGCTGTTTCGTAGATTAGCCAGAACAAACAGGCAGACAGGTAAACATTAAAATGTATATACAAGTACCGGATCTATACTTCAATTTTATCTCATTGTATATACCCAAAGTCTCAAATTCAGATAATTTATGTAAACAAACGGGATAACATAGCAAAAAATATCTTCGTAATAGTAATTCACATAAAATGGCGAAAAAAGAGGTTAAAGGACATTGACCAAATGACTAAGGAACCTAGTATCGGTATGAAACATGCGGTGACTCAAAGATTTATGGTTTAATTTAAAGAATGATTTTAGGGCTTTCAAATGTTATTTACTATTTTATCATAATTCTCAGCATTACACAGTAATTAGCTGTATAAAAATCTAAGTTTCGAATCGAATCTCTTAGTGACTTGTCACAATGTATGCTGGTAAATTCAAAATAAGAATTATTCAAAATGACGATTGAGCATTTTCAATACTCGTTAATTAATCTAGTCTTGTCAAATGAAATAAGATGCATACCAAAGTGAGGAGATATCCAACTAAGAATCGTGTTCCTTTCTTCACCATTTGGAGGCACTCTTATTACACGTACGCGTAACTACCTAGTATAGATTTGCCACACGCAAAGCATACACTTCGATGGCTAAATGTAGGAGCTGATGCTGACCCAGCTTGGAGAGCATCATTTAGACAAACAAAGCAGTCAATGCGGACTATGTCATCACGTAAAATCTATTAAACCAAATAATTAAATTAGATGAATCGAATTGTGTCCTGGTAGATACCTTAACGTTAACCCAACTTCTCCAACTAAATAACAGTAATTACGCTCAACGCTATTGTTTTGTTGATCTCGTGGGTATAGTGGTCGCAAGCGCGACTGCTGAGCGTGGGGCCTTAGGTTCAAATCCCAGGTCAGACAGTGCTATTGGGCTATTCCAATAGGATTTTATTCAGTAGCAACCCGGAGTCCTGGATTCGTGCCCGCTTGATGGCAATAGGCTCACCCCCTATTATATGAGACTAAAAGTAACTGCCGAAATGTGGGAGTAGGTGTATCTAACACACCTCTGACTAACCCTTTGGAGAATAATACAGACGTGATTATGTTATTTCCCAATCATATTCCAATCGACTTTATAGTAATATTGCGATGAGAAAATACGGCGTCCGTACCTACGCAGTGGCAATATCAACGTTAATAAACATACATGTAGAAAGAATAGATAAGAAGTTATTAAACATAATTATGATCATAATAATAATTACCTATGTAGCTGCCGCCCGCTTTATTGCCGTTCAACCTAGTGCGGTGGCCCGCTACTTTTAATTATTTGACTTACCGGTGTTGGAAAAATTCAAGAAGCCAGAGTATCATACACATTTTCACTAACTTCTCAACGACTGCCACCGTAAATACCGCAGTAGAATCGAACAGTTAATACACCGACGAACTGAGTCGTCCATATTAAACAACTTACTAATGTAACGCAAATAAAATGTTATTATTACATAAATCAAAACGACTAATATTCAAAAAATTAAAATATTCTCAAAAAAAAAAAAAACAAGCGGAAGAAAGAATACAAGAAATCACAGTAGCAACCCGTGCATTAAAAATTGGCGCCGAAAATGGGCGCATGTACAGTCGCTTAAAAAACGCAATCGATGTTTTTTCTACCACATATTCGTTTCTGTCCGCGGAATCACCTGCACCCAATTTATTTTAATTGGTATATGTACTTGCTTGCGGTTATGTACCTACATATACAGGTACTAATCCAGACCAGACCTTATCATTATGCAAAATGTCATCACGTCAGTTATATCTTTATGTGGTTATTTAAACCCAAATGGTTTTACAACATTTAATTATTTGTTTTTATAAGCACAAAGTTAAAGCGAATCAGAATATAGGTACTTTTTTTTTGCCGTAAATGTTGTCATAATTTCAGTCTTCACTTAAATTAATTTATGTGACTTAAGACATAGATATAGTTAATCAAACTAACTCCAAATTGCAAAATAATAATGGCCTAGTAAGATTTATTTACATTAAAACAAAAAATATGAATGAAATCATTCAATTAATTGCACAATAATAATAAACTTATAATAAAAGTAAATACCTACCGTTCGAGACTGTACTTAAAACAAAACGAATGGGACGTGCTTATAAGCTAGAAAGAGAACGCCAGCTGTTCGGTCGCCAGCATATTCTGCTCGGGATGCGCGCGCATTGAATGTTTTCAAAGAGTTTTTAATGATGAATGAAACAGGCAAAGGTCTCGAAAACATTATGCCTTTCGATTAACCAAAAGTTTTGCTTAGCTACTTTTAACACCTTATCAGATTGTTATTACAATGTAATTAATAAATAATTAGTTAGTTGTTATTAATATCTGTTGTTACTAATTATTCAACTAGGTATAACTTCAATAATCGGATGCGTAATTTAATTATTTTGCGTAAGGTTTTATGGTTTACATACTCTTTGAATGCCATGCCAATGACAGGTGAAAATAATTGCGTGAAAAAAAAAAAAGTATGTAGGTATGGGTAAAATAGGAAATCGACATAAGAACTAATACGTTTATGAAGTTTTTTATGCGGAGAATTTAAGGATTCGCGTAACTAGATAAAATCATTATATTTAAAAACAAGAATTATCAACATTATAAACTTAAGTCACCGCAGAACAAATAACGATACTACATACGGTCAATCTCCTTTTCTTTTAAGTACTGATTTTAAGAAATAATAATTAAAAAATAATCATACCGTAATTATTTTTATAAATTTTCGGTTTTAAACAAAGTTATTAAAAAAAGGAGATTTTCTGGTATAAAATATTTTATGTTACTGGTAACAACGCAGGAGGTACAAACGTTTTCTAATTTTTTACATCTTCAACAACACTAATATTACAACTCTCATTCATAGATTCATATTGTAAGTAGCATATCTAGCCACATTTTGGATGAAAACGGCTGGAAAATGTTTCGAGTGGAAATCGATTTTGGGAGGCCTACGTCTAGCAAAGGGCTGATTAAGACGATCATATGCAGTGCCTCCGACATACTTCACAAAACATTGTTTGGCAACGGTATTTTGTTTGCATAGTTCTTATAATTAATTCACTTTATTTTAGCGATGACTATTTACAAAAAAAAACAAAAATATGATAAAATGTTTTGTACCACTGTCCTGTCATTTTGACAGTGAAATTTCTTGACATTGTTTACATAAATGACCTGAATTAGAGACTTTGGGTATAGGTAGATATCTTTGAAGCGAAGTCCAGCATTTTCTTTATTATTGAGGATTTGAAATTGAGAACTATATTTCTGATATTGAAACTTTCATATACCTACCTTTCCTTACAAAAGTATACTGGTGTCTTCATTTCAATAAGTCAGATTGAAATCTGAATTTAGTGCTCCATTCAACAGACTAATACAAAAGTTCTCTTAAGTAAAACGTCTAAAATGTTGAGTCAGTGTTGCAGCAACACATCTCTGTAATGAGGTAACACACCGTGTAACCGTGATTAAGCGGCTCAGTTCAGTGGGTGTTCAATCAAACGGAACCGATACTCGCAGGAGTTAACAGAAGCTAGCTGCACGAATCACAGCTTCCATTAATACTTGTTAATTGACATTAATGCTCACTTGAAGCTCATGTGGTTTATCTACTTTCAATTAATTAAACAGCTCCTTAATTAAATAACTATCTGAGTATCTTTACCGTTTACTCATTTGGCACGAAAAAATAACTTGTGATCAAAAAACAAGCAAAAATACGCAGTTACTTAGGTAGAAACGTGTTTAACATGGAATTTGTTAAGAAAATCTTGTAGAAACTTAGAAACTTGTTCGTACTAATATTTAAACTTGCTCAGGAAATGCATTGCCCGCGAACAGGAACGTAAGATCCGGGGAAGTTGTAACGTTAGACTCATTTAAAAGATTAAATTCATCTTACATTTGTACTTACGTAACTACTTAAGTTAATTTTTGTTGCAAGAGCTGAAACCCATTAAGTTTTCCTGTAACTTCTAACGAAACGTATTCGATTTTGTTTAGGCCAGAGGTCCTAGTGTGAGTTTCTTTTAACCATCTCGATTTTACGCATCGAGCGCGTTCGGAGTTCCGATTGGCCCTTCACCAATCGGAGTGCTGAATGCGCTCGATGCGTAAATTCGAGATGATTAAAATAAACTCACACTAGGGCCTCTGGTGGGCTCAGACCGCTGAAAACGTGACATTTACCTATGTATATTTTGGCATGTTTTAGATGAAACAGTAGCGCTTTATCTTCAGGAGCGATTGCCGGTGACCATCGATAATTGAGACAACCACCTAGCATATCCATACGCCAAGCACATATACATATACCTAGTTGGTAACTTAAGCTAAGCTTAGAAAATCCGTTAGACGCATTACTTGAAAGTTTGAAATTACTATCTAATTACTGTTTTTGTTTGCGGTTTCTTACTACCTACTTTGTTTATAAAGATTTATTCACTGCAAGTTACAGACTACTGAGTGCACCCCTGACGGCTCTGACCCGAGCCTCTGCTCTGAAAAGTTGGAAACTTGTTAGGCGAGGATTATTATTTTCAAGATTTCTGTGCTCCAACTCAGCTCGGACTTCGTATATTCTTTTGCCTCTACAATTCTACATCCTTCAAAACGGGTTCTTAAAAACCTACTTATCAATGTCTGGGATATAAAGTTAAAAATAGCAACAAGGCCCGTCTTTTTATTTTCTCTCTAAGTGGAATCCTGACTCGAGGATCCACAAGAGGTTAGGTCGGTTGGAATGTTTATTAGCGGTTTGCGGGAATCCAGCGCTGTGATTGCGGTAGAAAAATATACCCACAATATGTACGAAGTAGAAAATTCACAATTTCTTACTAATTCTTGGACCTCAATAATATAAACGAGTAATGTGTAAATTAATTAAGAGCCCTAACAGTATTAAATCCTGACGCCATTAGTCCGGGGAGCGGCTCGTAACATAAGGTGCTTCCATTATGAGACCTGTCCGTAATGGGCGCCGCGACCTAATGACTTCGAGAGCTCTTCAGGTAAAGCGCTCTTTAACTCGATATTAATAATGGAACCCCTTCATTGTGATTATTACCCACATGAAGCCATTTAAAGCTCTGTTTTGTTTTAAAACGGCCTCGTTTTCAAAATGGTAGGCTTGCTTTATTTTTACATCCAGAAAAGTAGGTACAATAGAGCGTGTATGTAAAACAAATAAAAAGCTTTTATACATATTTGCAGATACCAGCTAGGTGCTGATAACAATTTTATACACTTTGTTACAAAACGAATTCCGGGAATACTGGCACAGTGTATGTTGAATCGATCGTTCGTATGTGCCGCTGCGCCGTTTAGAGAAATATGAATTCAAATGTCAAAGCCAAAGTGTAGTCCGTGAGTGTAGTCGACTTTGACTTTGCATGTAATAGGCTGCGCACATAAGCCTTCAATAAAATGGAATATGGAACCCATTGAGTGGATGTGTATGACTATGAGCGGTTGCCTATCTGAGTGAATATTGATATTAATCCCTGCATTCGACGCTTTCGGAGTATTGGCCGCGTTGACATTTAATTAAATTGACTCGTGTCTGCACGAACCAGTGACCCGTATCGTTCGTTAACTAACTACATAATATTAAAACATATTTCAGCTTCCATCATGTTATTACGTTAGCTTAAGGGATGCAAAAGCCGCACCACGTCGATGTTTTATTTTTGGATCATCATCATCAGCCTATAGCAGTCCACTGCTGGACATAGGCCTCTCCAATTGCACGCCATTCAGCTCGATTCTCGGCAACTCTCATCCAGCTGCTACCAGCCACCCTGCGAAGATCGCCGCTCCACCTAGCCTGAGGACGTCCTACCTTACGTTTGCCGATTCGCGGTCTCCACTCAAGAACACGTCTACCCCAACGGTCATCGGTTCTACGGCTATTTTTGGATGGCACTAATCAACTACATATCTTGCTGCTTGTGCACGGATGATTAATTTCTAGCAATTTGCTATGAAGATGACTTACGACTTCCGAGTCTCAGCACATAATTTAGGTTAACGTTAGGGTTATCCAAACAGGACGCACACGAGTAATTACACTCGAGTTGACATGCAACGCCTGTGCTCTATAATACCAAAAGTCAGATGTCTGACTGCGTAAGTCACTGGCGTGTTTGGTCATTAATTTTGCGGCGTATTACTTACGTGTTTCATCATTGCACTCGGTGTCGCGTTCACATTTTGACGTGATTCTACTGACTTTCCATTAATTTCATAAAAACGACATACAAACCAGTTATTAAATACAATTAACCTTTTCATTACGGTAATTACTTACCTACTTGTAGTTTGCAAGTGTTATGGTTTAACGTTCCATGCTTGATTTGTAGAGATAATAAAACATTTTCGTATTCCCCTTGTCGACTTGGCAAATAAATTAAAATCAATATAATTGGGGCTTAATGAACAGCATTCACCAGATCTGTTCGGTACGGTATAATATTTTTTCGTTTGGCTCCAGTAATTGCTTTTATCGACTTGTTATTTCGGCTGTTTATATGTTATCGTCGAATACATATTTCTTCGATAACATGGGGTAATATTCTTTCCGTAACACATACTTCCAGTTTCCGTTCATCCGTTCTATATGGGTTAACATGATTATTCAGAGAAAACAAAATGTTTTGTAGACACTATAACTCATTGCGTGCAGTAAATGTTCAGCTGGGTATTGTGTGTTATTTAAATGTTTATAGTAGTACGGTGGATGGCTTCCTCTGGTGCCGTAAGTGAGAGCCAAACGGTCGCTTGCGTAACAGCTGACAGATCGATATTGTTATTGTTAGAGAATTAGGTGCTATAGACATTTGGAGCGTACTTCAGTGACTCCGACAGTTCAGCGTTCCAAATTGTATAGCCATTGTATGAGTAGACAAATACATTCTACTGGGAATTAATTATCCTATTCATTGATTAAATGGGCCAATTTTACAATTCAATTAGTTCGATGTTGAAAGCTATACTGCATGTTGACCCTTCTTCGAAGAAGTTAAAGTACGCAAATAGACAAATATATAATACGCAAACGTCTGTGTCGTAGTTCGATGTTTGTGTCGTCACTTCATATTCACGTTGCAGTATTGAGAACTTGTAGTTGTTTGTCATGTCCCGATCCGGGTGCTCAGGCGCAGCGTACAGAAAGCAGACGCATTCTCGGCGATCGGGCGCGCGGGCGCAGGGTCAACGGTCGGCCAGCGCATGCGCCTGGGAACCGACGATAAATATTTGAATTTCAACACTTGATACATATGCTTAGCAAATTGATTATGGCATGCCCCGAACCAAGTGGCGGTAGTTGTTTAAGGTGGAGCTTCTGGGTCGATCGGTAGCAACAGCACCCGCTGATCGGTCCTCTACTAGAAATATTACGGTAGCTCATAAGGTTATTATAATAGAATGAACTACAAAAGCAACAGCGTATTGGTATATTGGCATGCAGGCACGCGACGAAAATATCGTGCGGCGAAAATTTGGACTGCTGAAAATGCCTCCTGCATGCTTCCTTGTTAAATAAAAGCTCAACTGGAATATCACAAAAATGTACCCTCAGCATGTCATTGTGTTATCAAAAAGAATATCTTGGTCAACGTAGTACATTGTAAATGTTAGCAATATTTTACTTTCCCGCATTAAATCTGCGCTGAGTTATTAATGGTTAGCGGTCAACTAAAAGCAATTTAATGGCAGCCACTAACAGCGAGACATTAAAAGAAAGTAGAAATGGGCAGTAAACTTATAATAAATGTAGGATCTATTAATCTTCACACTTGTTATACCCTGCAAGATAAGTACATTAGATAGATAAGTAGTTAATGCCATAAATATCTTTCTGTATATCCGTTAAGCCTACATCTGAACTTCTAAACCTCATTTTTAGGGTTCCGTAGTCAACAAGGAGCCCTTATAGTTTCGCCATGTCTGTCTGTCTCTCTGTCCGCAGCTCAGAGACTATTGTAAAGTTAAATTTCCTTAAGAGTGAGAGGTCCAGGGGTGTCTTGGAGGGAAACCTCGAGTCAGGCTTCCTAGTCGCCAACTTAGGAGGAGCAGGTTGTATCAAGAGGTCTGAGAGTCACCAGCCGTCGGAGTGCTTTCAGGGCTTGTTGAAGATAATGATGTTTTCTGTAACACGAAGGAAATATTATCCACTGGCTTGTGTCCTCTTGCGTCAGGGGTTAGCACTGACGCCAAGGTTAAGCATCACCAGCTTAGCGACCCTCTCCGACATAGGGCAAGTTCCCTCCTCTTCGAAGATTACAAGTTATGCTGGAGTAACATTGAAGCTACGCGATTTCCCAATCCTTGACGTCTCCATTTAGTAGGGCCTGATAAATCTAATATGATAGTTATCTAATTGTTTTTATTTATTAAAATTATTGTTTACTCTTAACTTGTTTATTTACTTCATAAGCTAGGACTCCTCCAGTTCTGATGATAGGTAGGTGGTAGTTCTTTCTTTGAACTTACTTCTTTCTCCTCCCGGAAAAATGTAATGTTACAATCTGTTGACCCCGAGAGGTTTTAAGAACACTAACAAGCGAAGAATGGGTGCCAATTACCAGTGGGTAAAGGAATGTGTGTGGGGTTTGGCTTACACTACAATGTGCTATAGGACAATATCCTAAGACGTTATCACATAATAACTAACACTCTTACAATACCTCACTACCCTGCACTATATAAATACGCCCAGAGACTATATTAATCACGCCGATAGAGTTGTAGAATAAAAACTTGTATTTTTTTCGCCTACACGCAAATTGGGGAGGATTAGGGGTTAGAGTCAAGTGGCCCCCCCTGCCAGGTAAATGGTTGATTTTGTCTATGTGAAAAAATTCACGGCAGTAGTATATATAACAAAATTAAAAGGAAAACCATCACAGAAAAGTAGGTTTTACAAGATAACGAGTAATAGTCAACCAACCAAATAAGAACGTTATTGTTGTTTTCCTCGGGACCAGTACTTTCTTTCCGGATAAAAAGTACTCTATGTCCGTTTACGTACACCTGACAACGTATATGCAAAATTTCAGGATGATCGGTTCAGTGGTTTAAGCGTGAAAAGGTAACATACTTTCGCATTTATAAAATTACCAGCCTTTGCCCGCGGCTTTGCCCGCGTGGATGTCGGTTATCGCGTAAAAAAGTAGCCTATGTCCTTCTCCATATCCCAGGCTATATCTCTGCCAAATTCCATGACGATCGGTTCAGCGGTTTAGGCGTGAAAACGTAACATACAGACAGACAGACAGAGTTACTTTCACATTTATAATATTAGTATGGATAGTATGGACTAGCTTTTGCCCGCGGCTCCGCCCGCGTGGATGTCGGTTATCGCGTAAAAAAGTAGCTTATGTCCTTCTCCATAGTTAAGGCTATATCTCTGGCAAATTTCATGACGATCGGTTCAGTGGTTTAGGCGTGAAAACGTAACATACAGACAGACAGAGTTACTTTCACATTTATAATATTAGTATGGATTATAATATTAGTATGGATAGTATGGACTAGCTTTTGCCCGCGGCTCCGCCCGCGTGGATGTCGGTTATCGCGTAAAAAAGTAGCCTATGTCCTTCTCCATAGTTAAGGCTATATCTCTGGCAAATTTCATGACGATCGGTTCAGCGGTTTAGGCGTGAAAACGTAACATACAGACAGACAGACAGACAGAGTTACTTTCACATTTATAATATTAGTATGGAAGTATGGATAAGTTAGGATTATCTTTCCCACAATCCGTCCATATTTTGATATAATATATATTATATATATACACTTATAGATACAATTTAATCTAAACGCGCCATAGAAGGCACTAGCACGACATAATTATTCCCTCAAGCTAATCAGTATTAGACAGTAAGTCAGGGAAACGCTAGGAGATAGAAGATACCTATATGCATAATGCATTACCAGTGACACGCTTGCTAGCCCGTTATCTACAAGCACTGCTTTAACCTATTTCTCTATCGATTCTTAAACTTGCACACGACTGGCAATTGAATGTTAAATTAAGTTTTTTAATAGTTTCCCAGAAAAATAAGAAAATGATTAAGACCCTGTTTCTAGATAAAAAAGCGGCCAAGTGCGAGTCGGACTCGCCCATGAAGGGTTCCGTAGCAGCAAGCGCGGTTTACGATTTAAGACGTATTAAAAAAAACTACTTACTAGATCTCGTTCAAACCAATTTTGGGTGGAAGTTTACATAGTAATGTACATCATATATTTTTTTTAGTTTTATTATTCTCTAATTTTGGAAGTTACAGGGGGGGACACAAATTTTACCCCTTTGGAAGTGTCTCTCGCGCAAACTAATCAGTTTAGAAAAAAATGATATTAGAAACCTCAATATCTTTTTTCAAGACCTATCCATAGATACCCCACAAGTAAGGGTATGATAAAAAAAAATGAGTTACAGTTCTAAATATGGGGACCCCCAAAGTTTTTTTCTATTTTTGTGTGAAAACCTTAATGCGGTTCACAGAAGACATCTACTTACCAAGTTTCAACAGTATAGTTCTTATAGTTTCGGAAAAAAGTGGCTGTGACATACGGACGGACAGACAGACATGACGAATCCATAAGGGTTCCGTTTTTTGCCATTTGGCTACGGAACCCTAAAAACATATTTTATATTCAGATTTCGTAATTATAAACTCTAATAAGCGTAGCGGTTTTAAAAGGATATTGAATGGGGCGTATCGGTGATACCGGGCCAGTCAAAATATATTTTTAATGATAATGTTCCAGTCATAAATATTAATGAAACATGCCTCGAAGACCGACTCGATTTACGGGACAACATGTCGGGTCATCACAGGGCCTTGTAAGGCGTTCAACGGATTATAAAAAAAAAGTATACGTTTTTGAGGATAAAAGGGAATTTATTAAATTGCGTGCACCGTAGGGTTGAGCGCCGAGCTCGCGTGTTTCCAGAAACGACTCGAGAGTTAACATTAATCAAAGTAACAGTTTATCACGATTAACTGTTTATATTGACAGAAATAGGTATCGTGAGCTGCTGCTTTTTAACATTTTCATAATAATTAAAAAGAGTAAATTACCGTTATTGTACGGTAAAATATGGTTTTGTTGTGACTTGGGAAGTGATGCCTATACAAGAGTACTATCTTAGTGCTTAGTTTATGTAAGCGTGCTATAGCGGTATCGTTTGCAACGATTCAATTTCCGTTATGATATAATCAGATGTAGTCGGCGCCAGGCTAATGAAATAGAGCCAAGAGCTTGGAGCTGCCCTGCGTCGTCGAACGGGAACGGGACGTCAAACACCAAGTTTAAGTATTTAGCGCCAAGATGGTCTGGCAATTGTTTAACTTTAAATATATTGTTTCAGTAAGTTTAATATCGTTCATTATAGAACTGGTGAAATTTCGCCTAATTGAGTAAAAATGTGGCATCTTTCCTTGGGAATTTCTTGAATGCTTTATATTTTTCTCATGTTCGTCTACGCGTATCAAGAACGTATTTCCTTCAGTTCGGTCCCATTTTGATAAAACATTGAATAGTGCCTGTAAGTGCAGACGTGAAGGGAATTTGAAGAAAACTGGGTTTATTTTCTTGCCTTACAGTATTTTTCGGTGACTTTTTTGCGTTTGTGAAACACCTTCAATTGTCCGTTTGTTTTGACTGGTTGGAGGATGTTTAATTGTAAGCAGGCTAACACAGGTAACATTATACATACACGATAATTGACCTAATGTTATTTCAAATTCAATTGCTTCTCCATTTTCTCTCTCAAAAAGAAGGGCTCTTTCATAGCATACCTAAACAAGTTGGATTGTTACATTTCTAGAATGTAACAATTCCGACTTAAAGCGAAACAATATCAAAGAATCTCAAGTAATAAATGTTCACAAAAGGCACTTCCGAGCAATAATGCAGTACTTTGTCATTTAATATCTAGTCGGAAGCGCAAAGAGAGGCAACGTTGACATCAATAACAAAGGCTTACGTCGAAATCGAGATCCTCGCGGAAATATTGATGAGGACAGAAAGATGAAAACCCCTTTTGTATTTCTTCTTTTTCGCTAGAAAAAAGCAAGGCTTGCATTGCAAAGAACACGAACGTTACAATAGCCGATAATGAGAGTTCTCAAGCCCCAAGCGTATATTGGAATGAGCCACCCGAAATTACATCTCTACTCCAGAATGGAGCTTTACATTCGAGACGAGCGTCTTTAACTGGGTAATATTAGGGATCGTGTATGTACATTGTAACATTGTATCCTTAATAGGGCATTGTCATGAATGAACAAGGGAGGTAATTTTACCGCGTATGTTCGCCCGTAATGTCATGCCGTGTGTCAGAAATGTAATAAAACATAGGCATCCTTGTGGAACGGATGTGACTTGCGTCTTTTCTATGCCTAAGTAGTGTTCAACAGCATTTTTTGGATATAGTGTAGAATAGTCTGGGCTTATGTCTATACCTAGCCCTCGGTATGCCTGGTAGGGTCTGACAGACCTACTTAGGCACATAAACCGTTGTATTTCTTTCAAATTTTAATTTTATGCTCCAAAACTCTCAGTAGCTGTGCGTTATGAACCACTCGAAGCATTTCATAAAATAATGTAGTTGTTCTGTAAGAATGTTTTTGGATTATGGAATTGACGCCTGACATAACATCAGGCCTATAGGTATTTGCGGAAGGTGTATTGTTTGGTATTTGTGGAGGGTAGGGAGAGGAGTATACTATACGCCTCTGCCTATGCCCTGAGGCTTCATTATTTTATTATTAATCACTTTCAAGGATCATTTCCGGAATCTCTTTTGTTTTGGTAAGAAGAGAAAAATATGCCTATTTATTTGTTAAAAACGTCAGCTCAGGTTAATTAGAGAAATAATTATTAATTTAAAATATTTCTTTATTTCCACTCCTATACCCCTATTATATACCCCTAGTAACTACTAGAGCTATGGTAAGTTATGGTAACTACCATAACTTACCATAGCTAGTTACCATAACTAGTACAACATGCATAAATAGTCATGTAAAAATCCGGGTCTGACAGACCCACCAGGCATACCGTGTAACATTTTACCACCAGGCATACCGTGTAACATTTTACCACCAGGCATGCCGAAGGCTAGTAGCTTAGAGTATATAATTACTACTGGAATTATATACTCTAAGCCAGGGATCACCAATTAGTTTCTTTGGGAGTCCATTTAAAACAATAATATGACTTTCACGGTCCGTTTGGTAGGCCAAAACTAGAAATATAGATTTAAAAAAAAAAAAAAACGATAAGAAACCTGAAAGTAATCAACAAATGTAATGGATAAAAATAACAAAAGTAATTAATATTAATGTGTCATTTTTTACTTTGAAAGTATCTGTCTGAAGTTTGAGTAAAGTTGGTGGAAGATAAAACTCAAAATTTTATTTTCATCGTTTTAGATTAAGTTTTAGTTATAGGTCCACACAAAATAGGTCGGCGGTCCGGATCCGGACCGCCTGCTCTAAGCCTTGTAGATATTCGCACTGGTTAGTCAATAATTGTTCAAGGCGTAATTTATACAAGTGTGAACTACATATGTAGTGGAATACCATTGACAGCTGGAACCAACCTCGGGCGACCAGCGCCATTGAACCGTTTCATGCGGATATGTAATGAAAATCACTCTCGCACCAATAGCATTGACATCTTCTCCAACACCCTGGCTCAATTTCGCAATAATCTTTTCCGGCAACTTGTAGATTGCTAATTGCTGACAATTGATTCTTGTTAAATTCCATCATTCATTCATTGATATTATTCTTGTTCCATTGTTACATTTCAAACTTTTTAATTACTTTCAATCATTATTTAACTTAATTTGATTCATGATTGTATTTTTATTGATTTATTTGATTTTATTGTTATTAATTTATTTGATATTAGTATTATTAACTTGTTCATTTTATTTTATTATTATTTTTATGACTTTAATCAAGAATAGCAAACTATGTAAGTGCTGTGCACACCTTTAAGTGACAAGTTAGCTGGCAGTATCATAACAAAGGAATGTTATCCTATTGTTTGTTTAATTAGTTTTAGTATATTCGTGTATTTATATGTATTTATTTGTTCTTATATTTATATATAATTAGGTATATATATCTTATTTATAGTTAAGGTATAGGTATATCCTTAGATAGATACATAGATGTATACAATTATTCCCCCAATTTTCATAATTGCACCTACCACTGTTTGTCTCTGCTCCACCCAAAGGTTGACTGGTAGAAAATGCCTATGGCATTAAGTCCGCCTAAGTACATTTTTTTTTTTGAGCTAATGTATTAAATAAATAAATAAATAAGTATGTAAGTTATATAATATGATATGCTCTCTGTTAATGTTTTTTGTTAACTAGTTGTTGGAGTGCCATAATAAATAAATAAATACTTGTTTATTTTAATAAATATCTCATAATCAGCCCCATGTTCCCATTGCTGGGACACAGGCCTTCTCTCTGTGAGAGGGAGTGGGCCGTATTGCACCAAGCAAGCCAAGTGCGAGTTGGTGGATGTCACATGTCTTCGAATTTTTGGTTCTAGGACATGCCGGTTTCCTCACGATGATTTCCTTCACCGTTTTGAGAGCAGTGGTGATGAAATTCAATACAAGTAAAGTGCCCGCCTGGGTTCGAACTCACGACCTAAAACTCTTAAGTATGGGCAGATACCACTGGGCCACCACAACTCTCAATAAATATCTAATCTTTGTAATTTACGAGGTGTTAAACTGAACACAGTCCAATAAAATAATATGAAGCGATTCGAGCAAAAAACGAAATATAAACGTGATAGATGATAAAATACATCTGAAAGTGCCAGCTTACGAGATACATATAGACAGATTGATGGATGTAGAAATTATAATGATTCGTAGCTACACTTCCACAATATGTGCGGTAAAATTTATTTCTCCAAATAAAAGAGGGAAAATGATTGACATACAATCTGTGTCTCTATGTATTATGTGAGAAAGGATGTTGACCAAAATATACAGTGTATCTGTTTAAAGATAGCTATTTTGATTTTATGTATATTTTTGATTTTATTTTTTCTCTTCTACACTTACGTTGTCTACATCTCATTTCCTATCGCAGGTATGCTGGAAGAGATTTCATTAGAAATAAGCATCACCTTTGTACGTATTTTTCTGTTCCTTTCTTCTTGTCTGTTTATATGTGTGTACATAAATTGTTAAATAAATAAATAAATAAAGATTGATAGACGGCGAAGTATGTCTTGTGGAAGGAAGCACACTAGCTTAAGTAAGAACATTATGCATGCAAAACCGACCATTCCCGAAAGGCTATGAGTTGCCCTCGCCTCATAAGGGATAAAAGCGTAATCTTCACGCGTACACAGATTTTTGTAAAGAAACTCGTAAAAGGGTGTACATTCTGTACGATTTTCATACTCATTGTTTGTAAAGTGTCGCTATCGGAGTATCGCCAGGGTGCTGTTAGACTAAGCTTTTGTTGAAGAATATGTTTGTTCAATGCAGTGTTCAAATATTGTCAGGAGTTGTAAGCGCCTCTGGTACCACCGTGCTCGCTCCGCTTAGCACTGACACTATAAAAATTGAAGCTGTATCAACACTGTACCGTTTAAATTCAAGTTGTTTGAATTGTTCCCCAGAAATAAGGACACTGGAAGAAGTTAAGGAAAAGTTTGCTTCGATATAACTTGAATAATCTTCTTCATCATCTTTATCTTAGAGAAAATATTATGATTCGGTCGGTAGTCGGAATTCTAAACTTTAAAAATAGACGTAATATCTTTTCCAAAAATATAAGAATATTTTTTTGAAATAAGAAAAAGAGAAATGCTACAAAATGACTCTACAAGACTTGGGTCTCAAGTCATGACTCTCAAGTCATGGCTCTCAAGTCATGGCTCTCAAGTCATGGCTCTCAAGTCGTGGCTCTCAAGTCGTGGCTCTCAAGTCGTGGCTCTCAAGTCGTGGCTCTCAAGTCGTGGCTCTCAAGTCGTGGCTCTCAAGTCGTGGCTCTCAAGTCGTAGCGCTCAAGTCGTGGCTCTCAAGTCGTGGCTCTCAAGTCATGGCTCTCAAGTCATGGCTCTCAAGTCATGGCTCTCAAGTCGTGGCTTTCAAGTCGTGGCTTTCAAGTCATGGCTCTCAAGTCGTGGCTTTCAAGTCATGGCTCTCAAGTCATGGCTCTCAAGTCATGGCTCTCAAGTCATGGCTCTCAAGTCATGGCTCTCAAGTCATAGCTCTCAAGTCATGGCTCTCAAGTCATGGCTCTCAAGTCATGGCTCTCAAGTCATGGCTCTCATGACATGGCTCTCAAATCATGGCTCTCAAGTCATGGCTCTCATGACATGGCTCTCAAATCATGGCATGGTTCATTTGTATTATCAACTGAAGTCATGGTCCTCAAGTCATGTTTTGTTATCAACTAAAGTCATAGTCCTCAAATCATAGTTCTCAATCATGGCTCCCAAGTCATGGTTCTCATCATAGAAATATAAATAACAGGTTCTCATGGTTAATTTATATTATCAACTGAAGTCATGGTCCTCAAGTCGCAACTTGCTAACCAATAAAATTAATAGAGTCGTATTAATAATGTTGTGACGATACCAGGGGCCCAAGTCTGCTATTTTTATAAATTCGTCACTCCAACACGATCCCATTGTCATTTTGATAAAAGTTCGTAATCTGCTAAATTCATAATGGTCGATCATTGGTCGGTCAATGGTCTCGTAATAGAGTTGTATTACAATGGCATTTTGAACATTTATTCATGCCAGACTTCATTTATATATATTTTTACATATTATTTATTAGTGTTATAAGCAATCTGAAGTAGTAGTAAGTGGGAAGTTTAGTAGGAAGTTTTATTTGTCATTATGTACGAGATTACCAATTCTTTCAATGGTGTGTCAGTGGCTGACCATTGGAAAGTCATAATGACGCCATTATATTAGTAGATTACCAAACTTGTCAAAATCAACAATTATGAAATCAATGATAGACCATTCGGACACTATAATGTAATAGCATACTTGAGGCCCAGGAAGGAACTCTGCACTAAAGATTTATTTGTAAAGCTAAGCTTTGAAAACAACAAACTTATCGTTTATGGGTATTGGATGTGGAATTGATTTTAATTTCATGATCAATTAAATACATTATTTATTATAGCCAAACGCAGTATTTTGACTTTTGTGAGCACCCGTGCTATTAGTTTGCAATTTAACGTTTATGGCACTAAACGGAATTTGTGAAAGATTTGAATATATAGTGAATAATTAAACCTACCATGTACCGTTTCGATTTGTACAAACTTAAATGGGTATGACTTATTGCTGATAAGTATTAGAGTGAGCCTTCCAGTTGGATGGTCGAGTTTGGCTTGGTTGTTAAGTACTTGCGCTTTGGGGTAAGTGCAGGCGCAATACGAAACTCCAGTCTAACCGGATGCAGCTGAATATCAGTATTTTACATGGAGCGACTGCCTATCTGACCTCCACAACCCAGTAACTGGGTAACACGATACCCCTTGATAAGACTGGCTGTCAGACTTTTTGGGCTTTTGACGACCCGTAACGACTGTCAAAGATCCACGAATGACAGCCGGGACCAACGGCTTAACGTGCTTTCCGAGGCACGGAGGAGTCTCGGTATGTAAAGATGGTCACCCATCCACAGACCAACCCCGGCAAGCGTAGCTTAACCTGACGGATCGACCCGTGCGGCTGTTATTACTTAACCACGAGCTCCTCAAGAGTCCATAGCATAGTCCTGAAACAATTTAATTCTACTTTGACTGCATTATTTAAGGCGAGGTTCTTCAAGTCAACCTCTAGGAAATGTAATTTTAATGTCATTTTATTTAGAAACGGTAATGATTAAAAACGTGAAAAAATTATATATTGCTTTTGAGACCTTTTTGTAGGTACGTCGGTTACTGGTTACATAATTGGATAAAGTTCGCTCTATAGAAAAAAAATCCAAGCATACCCTTATTTTGTAGATTACAATCATTTTATTTCAATATTATACCACATTATGTACTGAAAATCATATCAAAATAAACGTCTATGATTATGTAATGTCCGTCGGGTTTAAAATTGTTAATAACGGAAATCATATAATTTTCAACCCAAAATTAACGAAATTCACGGCAAAATTTACTCGCGCCCAGCTGCCACCTCAAGAACAAAAATGCACGCTCGAAGAACCTCGCTTTAATCTATAAGTCGAGAGTGGGTTTCCTGATGGTATTATTTATTTGTTTACAATTTTTCAACAAGAGACACATACATGATAATTTGAGCAAAAGGAAAAGTCACTTTCTAAGTGGCTTACCAATGTATCAAAAGAAAACCGGGTAAGTGCGTGTCGGACCACGCACAATGAAGGGTTCCGTAGTTGGTATGAATTTATACTACGAACAAACTTAACACTGTAGTTTAGAAACTACAGTGTTAAGTTTGTTCGTAGTATAAATAATAATAGATAATAATATAAAATAATAATAGAAAATCATGATTTTCAACTGCAAATGTAAGTTGGTCGACTATTACTCGGTAACTTGTAAAGACTACTTAGCTGTGCGCTATTTTACATATCGAAACACAACCATTTAGCTTGCAGAGGCGGATACTTGACTCTTACAAAAATTAGCACGTCGCAAACGGATCCCTGAATCGAAAAACGGGTTTTATAAACCCCCAATATTTTTGAACGGCCTATCAAATGACGAGAAAAAAATATCATTCCCATTTGACGTGTAGGGGAGAACCCAAAAAAAAAAAAACAATTAAAAAAACTTATTATACCACTTTGTCGGCGTGATAAATATGTATTACATACCCATATTACCCACACCAAATTACAGCGTTCAATTCAATTCAATTTTATTCATGAACAATTCACATTGTGTTTGAAATCATAAAAATTATAACTAACACATACATAATACGATACAATAAATCACAGAAAATAACAAATAAAACATAGAAAATAACAATCCTTTTTTTTTGTAAATACAACACAAACAAAAAATAAAAATCCAATAACATTACAAGCTACACATACTAATATTTCCCAGTCTCTCATTAATTAATGTCAAATTTTTATATCGTGGCTATGTTATCGTCTATCGAATACAGACATTTCTCCAATGGAACGCCTTAAGTCTTGACTTAAATGAGCTTTTATAAATTATGGTTTTTAAGTCCACTGGCTACCTGTTAAAAATCCGCACTGCTTGATATTGAGGACTGTGTTGGACAATATTAAGATGGGGTATTATTTTGTTTTTAAAATCTTTCCTGCGCGTACTTTCCCTCAACTGTTCTAAAGAGTCTCTGAGCAAAGCCGCGGACAGATAAAGCAATAAGGGTTCCTCGTTGACCACGGAACCCTAAAAAGGACGATACCACACGTAGCAATCAAACAAAATGAAATTTAAATTACATCATCTAAATTATTTGATTAGTGTACCAGTGAAGTGTAGAGCTAATATTGACAGAAGCCGGATCTTCGCCGTCGAGCTCGAGGCCTGCCGAAGGCACTTAGGTTCTATAACTCTGTCTCCCTCTAGCCTTAGTTTAAATAAGTTGACGTACAATATGCATAAGTTTCATCAGGCGAGCAATGCTAATGCGTTTTGAAGCACCACTCCTCTACGCCGTTGCACTTGGTTGCCCAGCCGATGGAGCGTGCTTCAATAACTTACTATAATATATGTGTGGTTCGGAACTTACTATAATTTTAAACAGAATAAAGTTGCGGCTTTCTTTCTTTATATGAGCATGAAAAGTTTCTTGTGAAATGCATGAATATTCGAATGCTCAAAAATATTGAATGTCTTTGTAGTTTTTAGGGTTCTGTACCTCAAACGTAAAAAATTGGTTGTCTGTAAAGTTGGCTTACGGACGGTAGTTTAACGTGACAACGTCATAACAAAACATTGATGCGGCGCAAGCGTACAATGAGCGTAACGGGATAATGAGCGTAACGGGACAATGAGCGTAACGGGACAATGCGCGTAACGGGACAACGGGTCATCCTTTTTCGTGCATGCAGCCGGCATTCATCGATTTATTAGACGTTGTCACATCAAAAACGGATCACTCGTGTGTCTGTCTGTCTGTCTGTGCGTCTGTCACAGCTAGGAAGCCAGATTTTAATCAACTAATGAGGTTGAAATTTTTTCTGTGACCCATACATGGACGTGTTACGTAAATAAATGAATTTTGAATATGGGTGTCACTTTTAGGAGACGAAAAAGAAAACTTAAAATAAAAAGTTTTTCACACTATACCTTGTGATTTTCACATATCAAATGAAAGGGCTTACTGTGAGGATCTTAAGTATATATTTTTTATGTTTCTAAAATAAAAAGTTTCAAAGTTATTTAAGAAAATATATGAAAATTGTTCATTCCCCCCCATAACTCCGAAACTATAGAACCTATATTTTTGAAAAATACAGAAAATGGTTCTATACTTTTATAGATTACAGGAAAACCTATAAGAAGTGTTTACCATGTCTTAAAGTAACATGGTAAATCTCCCAATATTGTGCGTACAAACCTACATTTCCAGTTGGAATGTATGGGAGAACATGTTTTTCAAATATACAATCTTAAGTTTGTTCTTGGGATAAATTCATCCCAACTACGGCGCCCTTCATTGTGCGTGGTCGCGCACTTGGCCGGTTTTCTTTAATATTGTTTCTATTCAGAAGCTACCTTTATATCGACATCATGCGTCTATTGAAACGTGAAAAAGTCACCCTTTTTTTATTTGAAACTGGATTTGATAATTGATAACATCTTTTATGTTCTCAATTTTTTGTAGTTTTTTGTAATAGCTGAAGCGTAGGAAAAATAAGTAAATGTTTTTAGAAGCGCGTTTTTAGTTTTTATCTGTACTTCCATAATATCCTATGGGCACGCCTTCCCTACCATATCGCGCCCCCTAGTCTACTCCTCGATAAGCAATGGTCTATGTATCCCCATGAAACATGAGGCTCTAGGGGCTAGTTTGAATGAAATGAAATGAAATCGTTTATTCTGTAAATAGGATATCGTAATCACTTTTACACATCATATATAAAAAAAAAGCTAGATGGAGTCGACATTTCCTATCTGACTAACCCTGAGAAGAAATGTCGAAACAAACTCGGGGTCAAAGTCTAAAGTCCAGACATAATTTTGGTCAGGTCATGTGAGGGCCATGTAGATCCGTGTCTGAAATGGTCTTTTGAGGAAAGACCACACAATTTTGAGAGGACCTGTCCAGTCAGTGCAATCTTTGGGTTCATTCGAGTAATCGAGTCTGGTCAAACCACGCTGGGGCCAGTGTATTCCATTCATTCATTCATTCATTCATGAAAGTAGGTTTACCTACAATACGTTTTGAACATAACCTTTTTAAATACATAAAATTCTTGATTTTATATCCCCTACACGCCATGAAAACGTTGTTCATATAATTCGTTTTGTTTGAAGACAGTATTCGCTCAAATTTGAATTACTGAGCGCGGAGATCGAGGAAATGGAATCCGAAGTCGTTCTCAAATTCCCGAAGCAAATTGGCTAAACTTCTTAAAGCGCTACCTATCAATTTCAGAAGACATTTCCAATTAAACTTCGTTGTGCTCTTTACTTCGCATCTTTGACTCTTTTACCAATTTAGTATTAATTTATTTACTGTTAAGAATCTGCCTATTAACATATTGGCTGTAGAATAATACTCTGTAATAAATAATCACCAGCACAGTTTATTTTTCAAAATTGAATATTGCTGTGAAATTCCATTATGTAACGAGAATTTGAGCCTTTGTCCAGCCCGGAATCCCTCGAGTCCATGTGCCTCGGGCTTTGAATAAATTGTACGTCCATGCGGCTCTTTATACACGTCATATAGGTAGACCTACATGCAAGAATCACAGCAAAAATAAATTGTAATTTATGCCATGTTTTAAGCACAAAAGTAGCCGCATAAATATTCAACCACAAGAAATATGTATATAAGCGTTGTTTATCTTAAAACGGCTGCTTCGAATCAACTAATAGAGGGATACAACGGGAAATAGTCGATCGACGATCGATTACAAACCGCAGGACAGTAATTATCTGCCCACAATGTACGATTATTCGATTTTGCACACTTAAGCAAACTTACAATCAATCTGTCTAGCCTTTTCTCAACTATGTCGGGGTCGGCTTCCAGTCTAACCAGTCAAACTAGTAACTGGGTAATACGATACCCCTTCATAAGACTAGACTTTCGGGCTTCTGACGACCCGTAACGACTGTCAAAGATCCACAAATGACAGCGGGGACCAACGACTTAACGTGCTTTCCGAGGCACGGAGGAATCTCGGTATGTAAAGATGGTCACCCATCCACGAACTAACCCCGGCAAGCGTAGCTTAACCTGATGAATCGACCCGTGCGGCTGTTATAACTTAGCCACGAGCTCCTAGTCCTTAAGGCTCCGTGCACGAAATAATCTCTCTTTTGTCAATTTCTTATCTGATTGTGAGAAAACTTGAAATAATCGAAACATTAAGTCTGTATAACTATAAAAATACAGTTTTCATGGTGCTAAACCATTCGTGTCAGTCACAGCAGCTGTTAATAATTTCATCATTTTTGTGCTCTCCAAAATATAGTTTATTTCGCCGTTGATTAACTTAATGAAGATACTGGTGCCGATTCTCTTGTACACCGAACTAAACTAACTAAACTATCACTAAAATTCCTTACTTTTGGCTATGAGAATCTTAAAGCTATTCTGCAAACAAAATTCTCTAAATTTAAAAATAAGTTTGACACAACTAAATCGAATTTGACAATCGTGACTCCACGTGGTATTTTTTTTTTTGGTTTCGCAACGTTGTACTTGTTTGCCTATGATTTATTTTAGAGCCGGAGGCGCACATGGGGGGCAGCCGCGACGTGTTTTTTTATGGAATTTTTCACTTTTTGTGTGGAAAATAAAAAAAAAGATTACTTACATGTAGCGTAATAGTGGTTTAAGGTTTTCTAAAAGGGGGTCGAAATTTTCATTATTTTTGCGATAGGACGCACCATTTTGGAGATATAAGCAAAAGAAAAGAAAAAAATATATAGGGATAAACACGAAATATTTTAAGTGATACACCTATAAGTGGTAAAGAAGCCATGGAAATGATTTTCTTTTTTATTCCGAGTATATTATTTAAAAAATTAAATAATTTAAAATTACTTGATATGATGATTAATTATCAAAATTCACCGCGCTCGTGCCGCCACCCCACCGCACCGTTCGGCGTCACCGCGTCGAGGCGGGTCATTCATAGAATATGTAAATAAAGGATTTTTTCGCTTTTTTACGACATAAAGATGTTTCTCTTAAAATATTTCGTGTATGAATAGATACACCTTCTAAACAGTACTGGTTTTGCACCAGAAGTCGAGGTGATTGGTGTGAATTTTAGTTTATGAAAACTAATTTTATTCCACACCTTTTTAATCGCGATTAAAAATAGTCAGATTTAGTTAGAAAATCTAAATTTTAGTTTAAAAACGTCAAATTCAGAATAACAAAATTGCCATTTTCACTAAATTTAAAAACTCAGTACTATCTTAGAGCTGTCAAACTAAAATATAGTTAAGTTGTGTCACTTTAGTCAATTTCAGAATAGGAAATGGTCGTTTGACAGGAATAAACTAAATTTTGGTGATTTTTAGTCTAGTTTAGAGAATTTTGTGACAAGAGAATCGGCACCATTGTATGATAATTAAATAAAATTTTGATTATATTTCAAGGATAGCTAAATACTAATTTGTGATTTTTAAATTTCTTGATATGATTTGCTAAATAATAGGAAAAAATATATTACTGACGGGGTTTAAAACAAAAAAAAAAGGTATTTTCAATATTATTTTACTGCTATATTTTGTATGGAAGTTGAAAAAAGTGGTTCAGCCACATGCAAGAAGACCTTATGATGATGTTGATAATATTTTTAATGTTCGAAATCAAAAGTAGTTTCTTGTAGAAGGATGATCAGTCGTTGGTTGCCGTTGTTGTTGTGTTGTTGTTTCAGTCTCGCTTCATTTTTCGGAAAACTTGTTGCGAATTGATTACCGTGTGATGAGTGATTTACCGTGAATAATTAATTAATTTGAAAAATCCCTTTCAGCCACATGCAAAACAAAGAACACGACTTTTCAAATCATAAATAATTTTGTTTAAATTATCTTTCCCTTTCTCACAAACAATAAACAAAATTGATCAAAATCAGTCGATTTCGTGCACGGCCCCTTAAGCAAACTTACAATAACGTTATATTCCGGTTCAAATGGATAATCTACATAGCTTTGGCATAAAGATCGGTTGTTAAATTCGCGTGGAATTAGTCATACAGTGCCTAGAGAAATAGCTTTTAATTGATATGTTCGGTATTGTAGATAGAGCACGCTCTTGTTAGTGTTCGTTAACTCAACAATGTACCTACTATAAGGTTTGTCGTGCGGCCGCTCTCAATAGCGAGGAATCGAGACGTCTCACAGTGGAACGAATGTATGGGAGCGGTTGGACGTAGACATGTCCGAAAAAAAAGAGTAAAATTATGCCAAACTAATGATGCCATCTTATTCGATTACTTAATGCCTTCATAACTTGTGGTGATGAATTTCTTCATAACTCCCATATTTCGGGAGTAATTTGAGAAAATGTGAAATTTTACTATGAAAATGAGTGTATCGAGCTCTCTCCCTCCTGATTCCGGGCTTGTTTCAAGTAGCGGTCTCTAATATCATAATGCTAATACTAAGAGCTATATTTAATACTAAGACACATAGTGCGCCAAATGTGCACTTTCTGGGATAAAGAGTGATGTTTATTTTATAACACAATTTTTTTATTTTTTGTTTATTTTGTTGATTAAAACCGTTTTTCTAAAGGTTTACCTTATTACAATAACATTTCTGAGCAGCCAATTAGAGAAGATATAAGCTAATTAGGATATATAATTAGGGACTTAAGGTTTACATATAAAACTGATGCACTAATGATTACTGATAAGAACATTGCTATTATTTAATTACTAAATGGCTCTTAATACACTAATTTAGCATGCATCATTTACTAATTATCACAATAACTAATTACCTTGCAATATTTAACAAAGGATACCTGGGATACCTGGATTTTATATAAATAGGTCACTATTAGTAACTTTAAAATCAGTGTTGATTTACACCTCGTTGTATCCAAGCTAATCTCGCAATGTATTTTCCAAATTTTAATACAAATCTTGATATTCACGTTGCTTTATGCGCACGCGCACATAAAGATTTACGCGACTTTAACTATTTGTTCAGTGTTTTAAAAGATAACAGTTGTGTTCAGTTATGTGAAAGTGCTGAAACAAGTTTAAAAGACTGGTGTCGTCGATTTTGCTACCGCATTTATGCAAAATGGACACAGTCTGGAAGAAGCACAGATAAGTTTCGGAAGAAACATGAGATTTGGCTACAGGCTGCAATTCAATGGCCGGAATTACAGAATGAAAATATGGAACCTTCTACAGAAAATATAAGTGACGTCATCGAGCCCATAATTTCTCCTGCTAAATCTGATGCTTCAACTTGTACACATCCTAGTCCTCGTAAATCTTTTGAGGACCTTAGTAACCGGCAAAAAAGAAGACGCACTGAAGATAGTCTTTCATGCAGCAGTAGCAGCGCTGAAATTATGTTTTCGGCCGAAAGGGCGCTTCAAAAGGCAGGACAAAGCGATACAGCTTATGTTATGAAATACTTGACGGAGAATCCAGAAGAGGCCTCAAAAATCAAAGCCTTCATTGAAGGTAAATCAATTCAGGTACGGGAAATATCCCCTTTGAAGGCATTGGCTCTTTATGTATCGATGAACTTATCGAAATGGCGCTATAACACTCTTCGGGATTTCAACACTCAAGAAGGAGCTCTTCAATACCCGAGTTACTACATGTTGGTTAAAGAAAAAATTAAGTGCTATCCGGCCAAAGAAGATCTCACAGTTACAGAGAGCTCTGCAAAAATCAAATTACAAGCCTTGATGGATTTAACCTCAAGAAGACTTATTAGGTCGTTAGAAACCCCTGTTGATCCCAATCAACAGCTCGTATTGACCAGCAAATGGGGTTTTGACGGATCATCTAGCCAAAGCATTTATCATCAAAGGACGAGTGAAGATGAGCAAATCGATCTTGCTAGTAATTTTATGATTAGTCTTGTACCACTGCGGCTCGTCTCAAAAGGTGTAACAATTTGGGAAAACGAGCGACCATCTTCCACTTCATTTTGCCGGCCAATATTGTTTAAGTTTATAAAGGAAACCAAAGAAAATGTGCAGAGAGAGATGGCTGAAATCGAAGCAGAGATTGAAGCCTTAACTCCATCCACCATCACTGATGGAATTAGTGTCAAACACCAACTGCTGTTGACAATGATTGATGGTAAAATTCATTCCATTATATCCAATACAGCAGCTTCAGTGTGTGACATATGCAAGGCTTGTCCTAAAGAAATGAATAATTTAGAGTTAATCAAAGATAAACACGCAAACGAGGACATGTATAAATATAGCTTAAGCACCCTTCACGCTTGGATTCGCTCAATGGAATGCTTATTACACATTTCCTACAAATTAGACATAAAATCATGGCAAGTAAGGGGTGATATAGCAAAAAGGCAAGTTGATGACAGGAAGAAAAGAGTTCAAGAGGCTGTAAGAAGAGAAACGGGCTTACTTCTCGATGTTGTGAAACAAGGCAGTGGATCCACCAACAATGGCAACTCGGCAAGGAGATTTTTTGAAAACTACACTAAATCTGCTGAACTGACCGGAATAGATGCTATGCTTTTAAGAAAAATCTGTGTGATCTTGCAGTGTATTTCATCAGGAGAGAAGATCAACGTAACTAAATTCCGAGAGTTCTGCTTTGATACTGCTAAGCTTTACGTGGAGTTATACCCATGGTATTATATGCCTTCTTCACTTCATAAAATTTTAATGCATGGGCCAGACATAGTTCAGAACATGTCAATTGTGCCCATTGGTTTTCTATCCGAAGAGGCATCTGAGGCTAGAAATAAAGATTTTAGAAAATATAGAGAGGGGCATTCTCGAAAGCATAGCAGTATCTCATGCAATGAAGATATTATGCACAATCTTTTACTGTCTTCTGATCCACTTGTTACAAGTATCTGTCCAAAAGGAAATAAGTTTGTAAAAAAATCTTCTTTTAAGGAATTTTATGAGCTTACGGATTCTGAGAAAAGTGATATCGAATTTGTTAACATAAATGATTTAGCGGACATCGATTCTGAATTTGAATTAATTGATGATGATGATGATGACGAAGATAATTAAATGATGTTATTGTTTTAAAATGTGTAACTTAGTAAATTAGAGCTTACATCTTAATTATTTATTGTACTTTTAATGAAACTAGGTAATTTATTATCAACTTACTTAAAAGTCATACTCTCATCAGTTCTTGTGAATATTTTTGTTAATATATATTTCTGTATATATATAATATATTTATAGACCTCTTAATAAGTCTGTCTGCGGTTTAAAGTAAATACAAATGGGGAAAAAACGTTTTTTTTTTTTAAATTTTCATTTCCTTTTATCCCAGAAAGTGCACATTTGGCGCACTATGTGTCTTAGTATTAAATATAGCTCTTAGTAATAGCATTACGATATTAGAGACCGCTACTTGAAACAAGCCCGGAATCAGGAGGGAGAGAGCTCGATACACTCATTTTCATAGTAAAATTTCACATTTTCTCAAATTACTCCCGAAATATGGGAGTTATGAAGAAATTCATCACCACAATTTATGAAGGCATTAAGTAATCGAATAAGATGGCATCATTAGTTTGTCATAATTTTACTCTTATTTTTCGGACATGTCTACGTCCAACCGCTCCCATACATTCGTTCCACTGTGCGTCTTTGACTACTAATCCACTAATTGAAGATGATGATGATAAGTATCTACAAGTTGTACCAAGTTTATTGATTAAATGTTAATCAGCTACACTTTAATTAATACCGAAAGTAGGAGTCGATGTCTAAGACGATTAGATGATTTGAGAGGAGGTGTGGTAGAAGTTGCGAGGTTGTATAATAGTATCTCTTTCGTATAAATAAACACTGTATACTGGTTCGATCAAAAGGATAAAGACTGAAAACTCGAATATTTTCGTATTCTCTCCACGACACACGAACACAACTGTATCTTTCATATTACTTTATATTCACATCAATTGACTTTTAGGTAGCATTCGAACTCTGAAGTCTGAAAGTAACAGTGTATTGTTCGGTGCTGGTAAATACTATTTCCGACAAAATGTAGAGAGAAAAGTTAAAAAAATCTCCTTATTTGCCGCGTTTCGCCTGGTAATGTGATTTGGGTGCCGGGAGTGCAATAGTGACAAGCCCATTATTGAGTTTGTACCCAACTTTGTAAACAGAGTGCGTGCAAACGGAAAAAAAGTTTCATAACAGCATTTTGATTAGTTTAATGTTTTATTTTCTTGTAAATTAGTCTTAATGTGACAAATACATAGAACATAATGTAGCATACAATAATAATGCCTAAATGAAAAGAATTCTTTGTTATCTCTTCGGAAGCAATTTTCCATAACATGAATATAAAGTACAAAGAATACGTACATAACGGTGAAAAGTTTTAATGTATTACAAAACTTATTATAATAAACTTGCCATTATTCTGTCTAGAAATCTTATGCAAAGAAAATCTTTTCATTAGGTGATAAAGATACGCAAATTAGATGAGAAGAGAATGGCGCGGCGCGCGAAAAACTTCATTAGCGCTGCGAGCGAGCGTGTGAATACTTTACATGCGAGCACATGCAGATGTGTATGAATGGCCTCACATGAATACCCACGTTTTTAGTTTTCATAACTTTTTGTTGCTCGTATCATGTTGACAACGTTAATTAGTGGCGGAGAGAAATATACTACGGTGTCGTAGCGCTCTCGAATCAAATTACTCCTACTTAAAGAGGTTGTAAACCCAAATTCTGAGTTACAAGCTTCTTTATAGCAATAGTACTATGCCATTAAGCAGTCGAATTAAAACTTTCTGCTTCCGGTTCCTAATAAAATTACAATCATGACAAAAATGCGGTTGTCATGGTACGCGCTGGCACCATCAATAAAAAGTTCCTAACTCTAACTAGGAGCTGCTTCATTATGTATACGTTGCAAAGCCACTATTTTTTCCACGGATTTCTAATTAGGCAGGTTGGTACGTGTTGGCAGCTTATCCGACCAATTAGCATAGCAAACGAAGGAGCTTACAGCGTGTGGTAGTCAGCGCGGCCTCATTATAAGGGGGTCGCATGATGCGCGGGGCACAGCTGGTTCCCGAGCGTCGAGCGCTCGCTGCTGTTATAATATGCAACATCTATCTCATCAGCTAGAACTAGAATACAATCGGCTGCAAGCTGCAACATGGCAGTCGATTTATGTCTTTCATTGTTAAAATTGTTTATCGTAGTTTTGGAATCTATTGTTATGCGAGAACATAAAAGCTAGCTCAAGTTTGAATGTAGGTAAACAGTAATACTTTCTAAACTTGGTAAAATGTGCCCAAAATCTAATAAGTAGGAGTAACTTTTATTGTAACCCAGAGTTTCCAAGAAATTCAATTCAATTGTAAACGCAACTTTATTACATGGCTACACAAGACTGATAGGCGAAATTAATTGAATTTATTTCGAATTACTCTTTTCCAGTTCCAAGCTAATATGTATACTGGGTGATATTGCCTTTCGCATAATCGGTGGCTCATGTATCATTCGTAGCGTCTGACATAGCTCTATTATTAAGTCCCAATCGATAGCAGTCATGTTTCGGCGGTGGGCGGTTAAATACTCGCTCGAATTCCTATCTAGACTTTATTTTTCGATTGGGGGACACAATGTCTGGATGCCTACATTGTGTGATGCTTGATTGTGAAGTATGATTGCAAAAAATGATTTGAATATTGATGTGAATGCTTATTTTCATGAATGTTCATGTGATCAGTGATAAACTTCCATAGGCTATCTGTTACCTACTAATAGGATGTTCTCGGATATCGTACATAAGAGATGACCAGGGATCTTATCAGAAATGCGCAGCTGCAGTATCATTTCACGTGCATACTAATAGAATAATTTTCAGATCACGAATTCGTAGTTGGTCGGCAGCGTAATAATTTTAGCAATATCCACCCGAAATAGTTTCGATTACCAATCTGCTAAGCAAAACCAATATGGCACTTATATTATGGTGCCTACTTGTTAACCTATAACAAAACCTAATTTAAAACAAAATCTAGTATAACAAAAAAGCTCTAATCTAAGCTTAAAATAACATTGAATCGTAGAATAATCAATAGTTTTAGGTGCCCAGCTAATAGCTGATAGCGTTGAAAACACCTATTCTGATTAAACTAGGAGTATTTTCCAATTAAAGTTTTCTCATGAAGTTCGTTCGCGAACGAATTGGTGTCGTAGATGTCGATAGATAATGTGCCGACTAGGCATTTTCTGACACAGTTCTAAACTTAACGAAATGTTAAATTGTTTTTTTTTTTTATGGAAATGTTTTATCCATTCTTTTATGTGAGGGGTAGCTGTTTGGCTTTTTAGCGTTCCGTACCAAAATGGTAAAAAGGAACCCTTATGGTGTGACTCAGTCTGTTTGTCCGTCTGTCACAGCTGGAAATCTCAAGAACTACTCATGCTATCAACTTGACATTTGGAATAGTTTTAGATGACGTTTGCCCAACAATTTTGCAAATAAGAAAGATTTTTTTTGTAACACGTATTGAACGGGGGTCTCAAAAATGTTAAGTGGGCATATGGGGTATCATATAAAAGAGCGCTATTTGCACATTCTTTAGGCCGCATAGTTTTCGGCTTTTGACGAAAAATTAAAAAAAAATACCGTCCCCTTATCTCCGAAGTCTGCATAGTGAAAAATCTAAAATTATTATAAGTTTATGTAAAGATTACAGGAAAAATAAAACGATGTCTCGAAATAGCACACTTTCTCTAATATTGCAGTTTTAGGTCAGCGCCATCTCTTGACCGATAGTGGAATTATAATATTTTTTTGATGATTTTTGGTGGTACGGAACCCTCGGTGTGCGAGTCCGACTCGCTCTTGACCGGTTTTTTTTATCCTGAAAGTAAACGAAGGGGTGTAATACAAAAACCGTCATTATTAAAAAAAAATCTGCGTTTGGTGGTGAAATAAAATTCACCAAACAAAAGCTCGATGTTTCACTTTTTGCCTTATCGTTGTTATTTTTGGGGCCTTATACGAGGTCTGTTAATTAACTTGCTGGACGCGCAGGCATTTTTCCTTTTCTGTTTTAAAATTGGCTCTTTCTCATTTCCTCGATCAATAGAGCTGTTACGTCACAACGTTGGCAATATTAGTGCGGAGTCGGTGCAATATCTTTAAATGAAACCTACAGCTAGAGGCGGCTGTTCCGTGCTACTACCGCAACAACAAATTACTAGCGCCGAGTATCCGGAACTCAATATCATATTTTAACGGAATTTAAAATGAAACTTGAGTTTTCATGGAAGCGGATCCAGAGTGTAATGAGTTTATCTATTTTAGGGTTCCGTAGTCAACAAGGAACCCTTATAGTTTCGCTATATCTGTCTGTCTGTCTTTTTTTCCGCGGCTTAGCTCGGAGACTCTTAGTATTAGGAAGCTTTTATTTAGCAGGGCATAGGCATAATAATATATTTAATAACACAAAGTGATAAAAAAACCTTTTTTTTTTAGGGTACTTCCCCTACTTGTAAAGTGGGGGTGATTGTTTTTCTCGTCTATCTCATGGTGTGGGGTAACGTTGGATAGGCCGTTCAAAAAATATTGCGGGTTTGTGAAAACCATTTTTCGAGCTTTAAAGTGCAAATTTTTGTTAGAATCAAGTGTCCCCCACTGCCAGATAAATGGTTGTATTTGGATATGTGAAAAATTTCGCAGCAGTATATATAACGAAGTTAAAAGAAAAACTATCACAGCTAAGTAGGCTTTAAAGTCACCGAGTTCGTTACGTTTGTTCTTGGGATAAATTCATCCTAACTACGGAACCCTTCATTGTGCGTGGTCCGACACGCACTTGGCCGGTTTTAATAGAGCAGAGCGAGTATTTTCGCAAGTGTTAAAACGAGTTGGGTTTGATGACTGCGCTTTCGCAACTACCTAATAACGTTGTCTATTAGGTGACTTTCATCAGTGTTCTAGTGAGCCTGTATACCTACATGTTGTGTACTATGTCATGTGCTGTTCATACATTTCGAGTGACGCAACAGTTACACAAGCTAAATTGTCGTGAAGCCACTCCCCTAGTGCTAGTCGCACGTAAGCAAACATCATTTAGTGTATCGTCATTCTGAATACACAAGACTCCCCCTGCCACATAAACTTATAATTTATTATATTGTTTATCACGAAGTTTTCAGCTTCAGTAAAAGTATTACAGAACCGAATTTCAGCCAAATAAAGTTAACAAGGGTGTGGTGTCCTGTGGGAAAAACCCTTGTAAACTATAATATTTTATTTAGTTTTCGCCGAACTGGAACTATGAAGGAAAGTCGGAAAATAGTAGAGGTGCTCTACTTACGTAAGCACATACTTTTCATACATAAATGGGTTTGAGAAAGCTCTTGAATAGCCTTTACTTTGACATCAGTGTATCTAAGAAGCAACTTTATAACTTGAGCCAGTACATGTGTCCCCTTTGTAAACATCCGGGGAAGGGTAATGTATCATGTCGTGGGAAGCACTTTCTGGACATTACGAGATTACTAAAGAGATTACTAATTAAGCTAATACCCATTCGGTTTCCATTAACGACAAGGGTACAAAGGAAAGGATGTGAGCTGGTTATTAAATTATTATTTATTTATTTAGTACATGGAGGACTTACAGCTAATAAAAACAAAAAGAAAAGGAAACCATAGTCACCAGAGAGTCAATTACAAATCCTCACTTATAGACATAGAATAATAATTTATGGTGTGAGCACAAAAACAAAAAACAATTCGCCTAAATTAAAATAAGAATAAATATAAATATTAGGTCTGCAATTTATGTAACTAAATTAACAGAGAAAATAATAAAAACAAAAACAAATAATATAACCTTCCGCTACTTGAAAAATTTGAGGCTTAAACACCTTCTGGCCGAGTTCACACTAATTGTGAATGGATCAAAATCGTATTTCTTGCATATATCATTAAAATTCCTGCTTGCGCGCACAATATAACTGTTCTGCCTGTAATTCGAAGATGTATGAGGCACACGTATTGGTGGATTAAAATGAAGTACTTTACATTTTTTTTTTTTTTTAGCAATAGAAATTATTATTACCTGGAATATATTTGCAAAGATACAACATACAAACTAAAAATAAAATATTTATACTATAAACCTACACGAAAAAAAAGTACTTTACATGGCACATTAAAATAAAATTTTGACAATAACTCGGGGTTATCAATATTGTTATTGAGGACTTTCAACAAGAATAAAAAGTCTGCAATTTTACGTCGATCTATCAGTGGTAGCAGATGATACTTCTTACAGAGTCCAAGATAATCGGTTGACCGATATGGAATCTTTTGATGAAAGCAAAGATATTTGTGAACCGTCTTTTGATTATCTGCTTGACTCCCACGCTGTTGTTGATAGGTCTTCCAGGATCCAACCGTCTGCAAGCAAAAGTAGGAAAATAATGTCTATGATATCTATTTGTACTAACATTCGCCAGCTTTTAACGACGTAGTAAAAAAAAACTTTTGTTGACTAAGGTAATATCTTCTCTTACATTAACCGCATGCCAAGTCAACGGCCTCATGAAACTGTTCAATACCACATTATATGGAGTGATAAAAATTCCGCTTTCGTGTGTCGGTATCGATTATAGCAGAACACATTAGCGCGATAGTATCAAAACACTTGTCGGCTCGTGTCGCCACTCTCCGGAATGGAGCAGCGACAGCCGCGCCCCCGGGACCAACACACACATGATACACCCTGATGATGATTATACAACCATTACTTGTATCAACATTTTGTGCACACAACATTAAATGAGCTTTTTAACAATATTTAGTACGTTCATATAAAATACCAGCAGCCGCAGGAAATGAGAAAATGTAAAGCCGACAATGAAACATAAATTGTTTTTTAATTCCAAAATACAATAGTAGTTAAGTGAAAAATACAAAGCGATACACACAACAGAAATACCTGCCGCTGAATTCCAAACGTTATTTGAATAAAGGCTGTATTTTAACAAAACTTTAGCCGCGCTTGCAATTCAAACGAGAAAAGTGTTTTTGTATTGTTTGCGTTTCAGCATTAGCGTGGAAACTAGCCGGCATTTATTCTATTTACGAGCTACCCGTTGCCACGATCACAGTTGTAGTTGAATCCTGCCGTCTGTCGGGAGGGTCTGTGAATAGATCGGCCAAATACGTTCACCGCGGCCCGCGGAGCCTCCATTTGCATAATGGACGCAGACAACGCCCTTCGAACGAAACTTGCAAAGCAACCGACAAATCGAACGGTTTCGCGTGAAACGGAGAGGCAGCTTTGTGAAACTATTCCACGTTTTACAAACACAACGTGAAAATGTTACTTTTATACAGAGGGCAACTGAAAGACACGAACGCTGGGCGACCGTTTGCCGAGTCACGCAACGGATTGAGCGATTTTGAATTAACCCAGTTTCAAAAGTTCATAAAGCCCTGTGTAGGTACCTGTACAATATGCTAGTGTACACACTATTTATTTATAATATCAGCTAAACCATAATAAGTAGTTCAGCATGTGCGTGAAATATTTCGAAACGCATTGTTTAGTTTAGTGGGCGCTAAGTGTTGACATAAACTGGATTAGTGAAATAATAAACAAGGCCCCCAGCCTACTGAATATACTATGTAGGTGGTTCAAAATAAAAACGTACATTTACCGTTACGAGTATATCGTTAACTTCGCGCTGTTTTCTTTTAGCCGGAAGCCATTTTCATAGACATACCTACCTTATATTGGAAATTTCTTTGACCGAAGAATTTCTTAATGAAACGATAAATTCCGTTGCTGATCAAAGTATCTAATGTTGCTCAGAGAGAGATTTATAGAATCCAATTATTTATCTAAGAACAAGTTTTAATGAAATTAGTATTTGTAGCTACTAAGCAGGGCCTGGTTTACCTAATCTTAATTACATTAAGTCGACGCTATGTTATTCATTAATTCATAGTTAATTCAGCGTTTGTCTAATAAACATAGATAAAGTGTTGTTTGGTTGTTTGCAATTTTGCTTATTGCGTAGCTTCAAATAATATAATTACAGTTTATTTAATAAGACATTTGTTTGCTTCAGGTAATGAACCCTTCGTTATCGAGGACGTTTCTCTTCGCCAGCGTGTACCAGCCGAGGTTTGGGTACACCTACGCGACGGACCCTTTGCTCAATGTTTTCTTTGTAGATGCCAATCAAATTTCACGCTTGTCGAGGTCTCACCCAAACATAGCATTTCTTTGTCGTTCGACGGCATGTAGTCGGTCGTCCTCAGTTTTTATCGCATTTCCTCGTGCTCCTCCCGTCATTTGCGAACCCTTAAGCGGGCCGGTGTCGACAATGGACTTTTTATCGACGTACCGTCTTTACTGTCGTGCACATACGCATCGTTTGCCGGTCATAAAGTTCCAAGCGACGCGGCTTGTCTACCGAGCCGTGGAATTTTGCTGCTTTCGTGATGTTCCTACGGTCGTTTGCTCACAGCATATGACTTGAATTTTAACCAGTTTTTACATAAAATCATATCGCATGAGGTGCGAAATGGAGTCGCGGTTTTGATTGAAAAGAAAGCTTTCAATTTTCGAACGAAGGATTAATTCAATTTGTAACAACTAAAGGATGTCTCACAATTTTGTAAAGGGTATCTTTCGACTTGATTCCACTTAACGATTCTTTCGACTTCTGATACGCTTCCTCTAACTTCAGATAAGTGTGAAGACTTGTGCAAGAGTTGAAGATAAAACATAATTTAAAAGCCTCATCCTGGAGGACGTTATCTGTATTGGGTGCGCGTGGCGCGGTGGCGGCGGCGGCGGCGGCGTTCGGGTTGCGTGTGTTTACCCGCTCGCCCTTACAAAGCAACCCAATATATCAAGTTGTCGGCTCGACTTTACCGTGAGCCGCAAGATGTTGCTACACGAGCCGCTGTTTGTCAAGTTGCGCTATGCGACGCCCTAGCCATTATACACAGCATTGTTCACCTGAAAACCGTACAATACTAGCAAACATTATTCATAGTTTGTCTATACTAACGTACTTTATATTTTATTCGATACGTTCCCATTGTAGAAAAAGAAGCGAAAATTAACATATACTCGTAAATAAAAGACAATTTTTGTTACATAAAAGCTCGATAAACGAATATCTAAGTGACAGACAAGTCATTTCTTAAGTTCGTACTCGGGACTTTAAATTTTATTTGATTTATTAATTTTATTTTTATTACATCTCTCAATAGATACCTGTTTATATTTTATATTTTATATCAAAGCTATTAGCTGACCTATCTCAGAAAATATCATCATGATAATATCTCATCATTATATCTTATCATCACATAGTAGTTTTGCTTAGTAATGTTATTTAATTAACAAATGCTTCCTAACTCACTTATTTTGCTATGCCCGACACGGGTTTTTTTTAAGATTCTTTTAATTTTTTTTTCTTTTGAAAAAATAATAATAACTCAAATTCATTTATTTCGGACAACAAGGATCCATATTTTAGTATTACAAAACAACTTATATTCTAGTATTAGTAGTACAGATATAAAATATTTCAAATAATGGGCACTCCACGCAGAGTACGACCTGGGCCTCAAGTCTGCTATTACAATAGTGTCAGAATGGTCTCGCCATTGTGAGTATTTGACAGTGTTTGTATGGCAAATCTGTCAAAAACTCACAATGAAGAGACCATTCTGACACTATTGTAATAGCAGACTTGAGGCCCTGATCAACCTCCGCATGAAGTGTCTGATGTCAGGAGTATAGCTCTCCGCCACAGCTCTCAGTAGCACAGCAGTAATGTAGGTATACTCTAATAGAGTATAATACTCCACTAGAGCACTAAGTTTTTATTATATAAAAAATAATAAAGAAAGAAAACTTTAAAATGCAAATAATTGTAAAGTTGCCAACATGTCGTTTGGTAAATATTGCCTTTCAAGCGTCGATATGATCTAATTATAAGTTTACCACCTAAGGATATCTTCATGTGGAATGCAATAAAAGTATTGATTAAACAGGGATAATTTTTTGACAAAATTTTACTTTTTCTATTCAAAGTGAATAATAGTAGGCATTATAGAACCCACCACATGGTTCTATAATGCCTGCTCTATCGGCATTTCAGTTGTGAGTTGAGTGGAAATGAAATAAAAGTGTACAAATCACGCGTGAAATTGAGTTCGACCCGATGCTGAAGTCATTGTTCGCTTGGGAAGCTGGCTGCCACTCCGACGACCGACGTATCGGCACAGGAACACCAGCGGCCCACGCTATATACAACTTTTTTCCAACCGTAACATGTTATGGTTGGAAAAAAGTACCCATTTAGATTTCAAACGGGGCGTCTAGATGCCCTTCAAATAATTCACATAATATACGGAAATTAGGTAAACGGTGTCAACAAAATATTTAAAAATCTTCGAAAGGTTTGGGAGTCTCGTGTTTCCTTGACATTCGGGTTGTAAAAAAGCTTGGGAGGATACATAATTCAAAAGTTAGGATTCTGGAGCAGTCGGTGGGCGGGCTGGATGTGTACAAAGTTTCATGTTTTCAGCCCGGACGGGGCCCTCGGGACTCATTTATCTGCCAGCACAAGGGAAAGAGATAATTAATTGAAATTATGCTGTCAAGCTCACGTAGTTTGCACACGTCTGCAAGTCTAAATTATTTTCAAGATTCAATATAGTTTTAAAGTTTCAAAGCTCGCGCACATGGACTTCTCGTAGCTGTTTGTGCTACGGCTACGAATAACGAGAGAGATCGATTGAAATGCAGAATGTTTTAGTTGCATGCATTAAATCTTTTGTGACAAAAGTTGGGAAGAGCGCTGGGAGGCGCTAGCGTCACGCTTGAATGTACGCACATACATTACATTAGCATCAACGAGATTGCATTCCCGTTGTAAATGGAGGCAATATCGAAGTGACGGGAGGTCGTAGTGCACCGCTCTTCCTCGCAGAGCGCCGGGTCATTTCCATATTATTCGTGACACGTCCGGTTATGTAAATGGGTCCCGTGCCGAGTGCCGACGCCGATGCCGGCCCGCTGCCAGTTCGCACGCTGCGCTATCCGCACCCGAGCCTGAACACGTTCAATCCACCTATCACTTCATTTACCCTGTCAAGTCTTGTAAAGATGTCTTTTCGTCAGCACTGTTTATTAATGAAATAATACCCGACCGCGCATTTCTATTCAGCACGGATACTTGCAAAATAGATGGACAAAACCTCCAAATACAATAACGTTTAGCTACTGTCAATTTATCATAGACTTCAATTTATACATTTGTTTGGCTTTCGTCCATGCTCTTTGAAATATCCGTATTACCAGATCGAAATACTGTTTGGTGAAATGGTCTGAATTGAAACTGAGAACAGTTTCATCACTACAATTCCAATAATGTTGCTATTGAGCCGTCTGCGGTTTTGGAGTTCTGTCCATAAAAACTTCAATTAAAGCTATTACAGTGTTAAATTAAAACACAATTACACAGCCAAAGCTGCATATCAATCTTGGAGTCCATAAAGATTATAATGATATAAAAGGCCAGTATAAACACGTATTAATAATGGAGTCATCAATGAAGTTTTAATAATGTAATTAGTCGGGAGCATGGTTTCGTCGCCACTGAGCAGGGGACACCGCGTCGTGTCCATTCATCGTGTCTATTATTATTTAGATAATTATACGACGTGGACACGCACTACTCATTACTTCACTACGTAGTAAGTAGTACTCATACATTGAATTTTAATTACATAGTAAGCGACTTACCTAGTTAACTTGACTTATGAAAACATGACCGACATAGTAAGCATTATTTTACAACAACAAAAAAGCTCTCCATACAATTTTATGGTCTTACAGTCAATAAGCCCTAAAGAAACATTTTGCTGCTACTCGGTATCTGCTACTGCAAGCCTGCACATCTTCCGAGCGATAAAGCACCCCAATGTTTTATTGCAGCAGGGAAAGTATGTTATGTTAGCAGAGATTTAAGGCAGACAATAGGGATTTGGTATCTACAAAAGCATTTTGCAGAACATTAGGCAGCTATTGTACTAATACTAAACTATTGTAGGTACACTGTACTTATTTGCTTTTATTCATTAGTCGAACACGAACGAGTACCCGAACGTTAATTAACTTAAAGCTCGGCTTTCAGTGGTGACAAAACCATGCGATAATACCCTTTACTTCCAGGTACGCTCACCAGATAATACCTTTATCCTGATTCCACGTCCGTCTAATCAACTCGAATTGCCATTACAAAAGAAATGAAAGAAAAATTGCTGCCTTTTGAAGCGAAACCCTGTAATTCTGGCTACTTTAGTATTGCTTTCACGTTTAGATTTGTATTATTATGGGTTTATTTATAAAGTGCTTTATTTTTGGAGTTCGTGTTATGCCTAATGGTTATTTCAGTCACCATCCGATTAACTCTGATAATAATATACTGAAATACGTTGTTAATATTTTACAATAAACAAATTAAGTGGGTTAAAATGTTTCGCATTTAAACACTAATTGACATTTTTATGGGAAATTATGCCCAGAGTTTTGATTGTGCGTACAATCATAACAGTATATAATTGGCTTATCACGATGTTAAATAAGTGGACGTAGTATAAAACGTTTAAAAAACTAACATCCATATTGCACTGACCGACCCAGACGACCCCATCACTCTCCTCCAGGAGAGTCATAGGTCTACTAGTACAGTTCGCAAAAGAGTACACACTACACGATCGTCATTCCGACCTCGCCGCCGAGGCCCCGCGCGAAATCCCCGACTAACGAATAGTCCTCCCCGACCCTTGACTGTAAGTGAAGCGCCAGCACGCGCTTTAGCTGAGCAGCATTTAGTCCAAACTCCCCATGATAATAATCAAAACACGGATTTTATCCAGCCACCGACGTTCCCTTGCCACCCTCCCCCCTCCTCCGACTCTGCCCTAAGCCGAAGTTCGTACCCCGCAGGGGGTGCCCTTAGCGAGCAGACGGAATCTATTTAGCTTATAAGTATGCCCCTGGCTGGAGGCCTTAAAATCCGTTAGGAGCTTAAGGCACCACAGGATAGTCCGGTTAAAGAGTCCGAGCCCCTCGTGGTTACACTCTGAGTTGCAATTTAAAAAAAAAAAAAAAAAAACATCCATATTAACGTTCCAGTGAATTTATTCCTTTGAAGCATGATAGCACGCTTCTTTTAACAATTAGAGCATTTTCTCAAGTGTGTACAAAAGATGCCTGAAATTTGCCGTAGTTCAAATAAAACTTACTCCCAGTAGACGCCGCCGGGCCCAGCAAAGCGAAGCTCCCGTTTACCTCTCGGCATCTCTAATGCGCACTCACTTTAATTAAATTACTGATCGAGCAATCGAGAAGTGCACCGGAACCCTCAAAGAGCTGCTGCGGCACTGGAGCCGTGTTCACGAACATCGATTTACACGAGTTCTTTAAAAAAAATCATGCTTTACGTTCAAACGGAGCTCAGAGCTTATCGGATGGATAGAAGGACCTTTTCCGATGTAGTTTTAAAACAGGCAATTTTGTGTTTTGCGCTGTTATGTCAACTCAGCAAAGGAAGTCGGTACTAAGGTACCTACCTAAGTAGTATGAAAGAGGGTTTGATATGGAATGGTGATAACAAATCCCTGACATTATCGCATCTATAAACCCGCCGTCTATAAAGTCGTGTGTTACATAAATGGGTTTAAATAAATCGTTCAAAATCGCAGAGCTTACTCTTCGTCCCAACGAGCGAACAAATTAATTGAATGTAATCGTGTGTGTTACTCGTGAACACTGCGTGCCTTACAACGTAATGTAAATGATCTTCTAAAGCGTTTTGAATGTTTTCATTGAGTATTCTTGCTCGTTTGTAGCTTGATTTACTCATTAACTTTCTTGTTATACACGGATGAAAGGTTGTGTGTGGCAGCATAGAACGTAGATACACAAAAAGGTAAATCTAAAGAAAATCCATTATTTCCTAATGATAAGAATTGCACGTGAGACGAATAATTTAAATCAAATTAAAAGCTTTGAAAGACTGCAATATCAGTTATAATATTCAAGTAGCAGAGGGGTGCCTTGTCTGGGCCTCAAGTCTGCTATTACAATAGTGTCAGAATGGTCTCGCCATTGTGAGTATTTGACAGTGTTTGTATGGCAAATCTGTCAAAAACTCACAATGAAGAGATCATTCTGACACTATTGTAATAGCAGACTTGAGGCCCAGGTCTAGAGTCTGGAAACATTCGTTTATACAGCGATATGATCGCGATACGTGACATTACACGGTTTTGGAATCATGGGATTCCCAGGCACAGGGGTGCAGTCGTTCGTGTATGTGGCACCCAGACACACCTCACCCTTGTTACAATGAACTCGGGTGCATTTCATTATGCAAACAATTACCGAAACCAAAATGTATCACCATTGAATTAACCAACCGGTGATTACTCAACTTTTAATAATAACGAGGTCTTATCTTAACAAATGACACCCGTCACAATTCTTAAACAATTGGTTGATTGTAATGCGTCCACATTTAAATTGAGAATCAATGGATCGTCGAACAAAATGGTCATTACTTCCAATTGAACTGTGGTGTAATCAATCAATAAGTACGATGTATTTCTACATGTTTCACAATTCGTAAGTCTGCTGCTCCACATATAGGTGAATAAAGCGAGTATTTTGCCGTCTTATGACGTGAAATATAAAACGATGTATAAAGGTAGTACACGTTTCGGCCCGCAACAGTCAACAAAAATTGGGAACGTAGGAACAAGTTTTCCGCGGTGAAAATACGGTCGTGTAACAAAGAAGTTACCTCAGGAAACAAAACAGAGAGTATGAAGAGACTCATGCAGTGACAATAACTGTGAGAGCAAAGAGAGTGCATCAGCATCTTGCTTTGTGTCGCACAATCTCATGCACTTAGCTCCGCTGCTAATGTATCAATCTTGCTGATGGACAACTTTCAGCATTTCTCTCACGAGTTGCAACCTCAAAGTAATCCTACCTAAGCCCACCTTGTGAACTTTGATTCCCGTTGCTTCAATTTTAAACAACTTTATTGTTCGGAACTGTTTGTCTGAAAATAAAATGTTATTACTTGTCTGTTATCAAAGTTTTGCGAAATCAATTGCTTTTATTTGATACAATAAAGGCGTGTTGGTTGCTTCCGATCACAATCGAATCTATCAGGTATTTTATTCTGGGTGTTTTCAGGATTTCTGCGGCATTCTCTTTACACAAATATTTCAAATAAATAGAGTCTCGTAACGAGGCGAAAGGGATTCTCTAAGGATTTCCTCTCTGTTGTTAAATCCGTAGAGTTTACACAAATCTCACGTTTGGTGTTGGCGCGGCTGTTAGCGCTTGTTACAATATTTCGCTTTATTTCAGTAATGCTATTTCTATTCCTTTATTCGTGTCCTGCATTCATTTTACAGAACGTGTATTTATTTTATGAATAAATACATTTCAGAACTAAGAGTCAATAAGTTACATTACACAACTGTTCCCAAGCTTTCAAAAATGCTAATCACTGTCGATAGTCAATAGATATGTAATAAAATAATCATGAATAATCGGGTTCTTCATAAGCCACTTGTCTCATTGTAGTTCATAGGTACGCATGCATGTGAGTGACGCTTCCCTGCTGCGTCGGCGGCGCACGCACAGCGGGAGGGCGCGTTACTTACTGCAATTGGTCACGATTACAATTTCACTGACCGTATAAACCCTAATTTAAAATAATATAGATGATTTTTTTTATGGAACGCGCGAGTCGTTTCTGTCAAATGAAACGACAGTAAAACGCCTGTTCATTTCATCTACTCACTGCACAACGATGTTTCTCAACAATAATATCAAAAGAATGTGTCCCATAAATTTATCGGTTCTGAACGGAACAGTTATTCCATGGGTCGGAGTAGTTTATCACAGTTCATGGTAATTTTGTAAGCTGATATCGTATCTGGCAACAAAATTGTCGCTACTTATGCTGAACACAGCTATGACCCCATTCCTGATACATAGAGTTGCTTTACTCTATATAGGTTACCTGTTGTTGGCGCCATCATGTTTTCAAATGTTTACGACAAATTCCCGGTAAAATAATTTCTAGAGCTTTGTGGATATGTACTCGTAATATGTATGTTATAATAACAATAGTTCGACTACCCCTATGATATGTTGTCTTATCGATGTTAAGACCACTTTTCTCTTTATATGATTTTCTTTTTTAATTCTTTGATGATAAAATGCAATAAACACTCTTTAAAAACAAATTGCAATCGCGAATTTTGCATGTTTCAAAAAAGTATTTTTATAAACCTATACTTAGATGACTACAACCAAGATATCACCAAGAATTATCCAAAAAACCTACACAAGCTTACGTCTACGTAACAACAGCGTAATACCAATCGTTTCCTTTACAAATCCTTAAACCTATTAGTATTTTGCAACAAACTATTAATTGGTGCCCTAAACAAAAGCCTGAGTTAAACGATTGCCATACTGTCGGAATACCTCGGTCAGCGATGGCCGAAGTTAAATTGGTTTGCCAGGACACAGAATTAAGTTATATACCTGTGCCTGTGCGGTGCCCAACCTGGCACACAGTGCACGCCAGCTTGTTGGCAAATTGGCAATTTTAAGCCATTGCATGTTCCTAAATAGGATTAATTTTCTCCTTAATTGAAAGCAGCTTTTGCGCTAAATCACTTAACCTACATACGATGAGACACACTGAGGCTTATAGCTACATTATGTTCCTTAGTTTTCCTCTGTTATCTAATAATCCTGTTTGAAAAATAATGTATGCGTCTATTATACAACAACAACCAACCTCCTTTGGACCGCCATCATCGCTTTGAGTGACCATTTGTAATTCCAACCAGCGATAAATATTCAAATATTTTTAATATCACCTTTTTCAACAAAATGTTGACAAATGAGAGATGCGCATACAAAGATCAAGGGTAGGTACCCTCCCTTTATTTGCATTTAGATGGGCGCGACAAGTTATTGTGGAGTGCGGGGAGGCAGTCGAGCGACCTCGGCGAGTGAGCCGAGTCACCGCCTGCTACCCCACGACTAATTACCGACACTAACAGTAAACCTATATAATTGCCAATTAAAGTCAAAGGAGTAAACCACCTTATGCAGATAGGTAACGCGTAACGACATAGCATCTAGGTACCTGTGTAAGAGCATTTGCGCAATCCCAGTCTAATCCCTTTGAATGTTTTATGAGACTAATCTTATCGATAATTGAATAAATAAACATGTAAATATCTTGTAGAATGCGACTATGTAGCCAACTTTACAAGCTATTAAGCCCATTTGCCTAATGCCTGTTCAATATATTCGGTAGAATAAATAGTAATGCGGTGATAATGTCGTAATGGCACGCAATGAAGAGAAAACTTTCCCGAGTGTTTATCAAACAAAACAGCTGATGTAGCACATCATATCCAAACAGGTGGCCAGTAGTAAATCTCTGTCATCAAACATCGGATAAGGGTCTACCGTTAGGCGGCAGTGACAAGTGTCTTCACAGGCACCGCTCGGCCAAACGAGCCCTAGGAAAATATGGAAAATTTCTTAGTGCTTACATAGTTGTTTCTTAGTGTGTTGTCCTTCACGCTCTGCTGCAAACTATGCTTTAATATGGTTATGACTAAACTGTCACTAACATTGAGTGTCCACAAGTTTCTACGCGTTAAATCATTCACAATGAATGGAGACACCTTATACGACAAAGTTTGCCGGATTCTACAGTTATTCATATAAATCATTCTTAATTTGAGCGTACAAAAGTCCGTCCATTCTACGCAGGCCTACGCAAGTTGTTCACAATGATTAGGAAAAGCGCATACAGCCGTCCGGTCCCACGGCACGCCACTAAAAGACGGATCGTAAACAAGACAAGAATGTGCGGGGGCGATCCATCTCCGGCCAGGGATTCACGACGATTAGTTGTTCCTTAAAGCAATAACCTGTGAAGTGGTTCCTGTTACTAATTGTACTTAATCCATTCTTCGGCAAGCACCCGACTATCCGCGAGGGATAATCCTGTCTTAGGTGTAGGTTGCTTGATGAATACATTTGGTTAGATTGAATTATGAACGGCAATATCTATGAATAAAACTGAAAGATAATTTGACTGGATATATTGACTCAGTTTGAATACATATCATAAATCAATATCTTGAAATGTAACAGGAAAGATTAAGAACAGATATTTTAGTAAACGCAAATTTGGTTAATTTTGTACGGAAACCATTGTGTAATTTTGGAATAAAAAATGCTGAACTCAAACTCAAATCATTTATTTCAATTAAACCATTTACAGGCACTTTTGAACTGTCAAGGAGTCGGTCAGTAAGAAAAATGAAGCTACATTCCCATTCCAAAGCGTAGGTACCTATGGAGAAGAACGGGCAAGAAATTCCATGGACACTCTTTTAAATTAAATTGTTACAAAATTTTATATATACATATATTGTTACAAAATTTTATTGTATTCGTTACATAATTATATATATTGTTACAAAATTTTATTGTATTCGTTACATCTATAATGTTGAATTTATAACTAAACTAGCTTTTGCCTGCAGCTCCGCCCGCGTGGATGTCGGTTATCGCGTAAAAAAGTAGCCTATGTTCTTCTCCATACCCCAGACTATATCTCTGCCAAATTTCATGACGATCGGTTCAGCGGTTTAGGCGTGAAAACGTAACATACAGACAGACAGACAGAGTTACTTTCACATTTATAATATTAGTATAGTATGGATGTGAGAACGATGTAAAAATAAAAATAATAAAAACTTACACGTTAAAAGCGTCAAGAGTAGGTACAACAAATAGAAACAAAATAAAATAACCCGTGGCAGCTAAGAGATAACCAGTCCCAGATTTACAGAAATAACGAGCTGTTTTCATCCCCCGGCTATGTCGTCTTTCTTTTCCACCATTTATTTACAATAATCTCGAGCTAATGAGTTGTTACAAAATATGCTAGGGGTGAGAAACTAATACATTAAAAAAAATGGGGTACGTACGAAATGTTTATCAAACATAATTTCCCTAGGTGCCTAGATGTTGCACAACAAACGTACGTTTTTAGGCAAGCTACAGCCGCTCTTGAATTATGTAGTGAAGCGTAAATTATCTCGAAGGAACATATTGCGCGTAGGAGCTTTTCATAGAAGCACACTTGAGGTCGAGTGCTCAAGAGGTTGACGTCCCTAGAACGTCTCGTCGAGTGGCATGACGTGTATCGTGGTTACATTTATACATGCGGAAGGGGTTATTAAGAATAAATAACAATACCACTTACAATCGCGAGTGGTTCAACTCGACAAGGACGAATGTTCGAGTGGATGACGTCATTGAGGACGGAAGAGTTGACAGCCTAAATAATATGTTTTGCCATCGATATTCGAGGATGGATGGATGATCCACCATTATTGGTTTGCTCATAGAATAACATTCGCGCAAACTGTTTAGATATTCCAAATAAGAGTGTTTCCGAACTAGGTGATATAATTTATGTGGTAGGTAATAATGTTTATAGCACAACCAATGTGTAAAATATAATAGATTTTGAAGTACCTGTTCATCATAATTCATAATATGGTTCCTGAATTGCAAGGACATCATTCTTTATCCATGCCATGATGCCTTTTGCCAAAGTGTAATAACTTCACGAACAGATGCATTATAACTTTTTGTTCGTATAACTAATTTAGATAGTGTAACATATCCAAAACTGAAATTTTTGTTTCACCACAGCTACAAATAAAACATCCATTCGAATTGAGCAACCTTCAAATTCAAATACGTATCCGAGAAAGCTCTCGAACAAGAATAATGTCATGCGTAACTGTGCAGCTATTTGTTGACCACAGATATTAGTATTATGGCTGTAGTTGATGTACTCGCATTCCACAAGGAAGTCTATTTTAAACATTGTTAAATCACCATTCGTCCCGTTTCGTGAGTCAGGCGTAACATGTTCTGAGAAACTGTCGCCAGTAATACGTTATGTACGGTGTCGTCGGCAGGACGCGCATTCTTGTTAACATTGCGCGTCTCTGATGCACATTTTTCCTATATGCGACAGTACGTCATGAAATGTAGGTCCTTAGGAATATTCCTTTTTGCTATGTTATGAAAATGGAAAATTGTGTTCGAAAAAGCTTGTGCTTGCATGAGAAGTGGTATTTGACCTACAGTTACACAATTATCCGGCTATTACTTATGCTTAAGAGGCCGTGCACGAAATCGACTGATTTTGATCAATTTTGTTCATTGTTTGTGAGAAAGGGAAACATAATTTAAACAAAATTATTTGTGATTTGCATAGTCGTGTTCTTTGTTTTGCATGTGGCTGAAAAGGATTTCTCAAATAAATTAAGTATTCACGGTAAATCACTAATATTGGCAACAAGTTTTCCGAAAAATGACGCGAGACTGGCATTTGATCATCATTCTACAAGAAACTACTTTTGATTTTGAACATTAAAAAATATCATCGACATCATTATATGGTCTACTTGCATGTGGTGGAACCACTTTTTTCAACTTCCATACAAAATATAGAAGAAAAATAATATTGAAAAAACCTTTTTTTGTTTTAAACCTCGTCAGTAATATATATTTTTCCTATTATTTAGCAAATCAAATCAAGAAATTTAAAAATCACAAATTAGTCTTCAGCTTTCCTTGAAATATAATCAAAATTTTATTTAATGATTATACAATATCTTCATTAAGTAAATCAATGGCGAAATAAACTATATTTTGGAGAGCACAAAAATGATGAAACTATTAAAAGCTGCTGTGACTGACACAAATGGTTTAGCACCATGAAAACTGTATTTTTATAGTTACACAGACTGAATGTTTCGATTATTTCAAGTTTTCTCACAATTAGATAAGAAATTGCCAAAAGAGAGTTTTTTTCGTGCACGGACCCTTAAATACTCTTTAATAGTTTGTGGTAACAAAAACGTAGCAGTGTAGTAATTATGTAGGCACAGTACAGTGTCTTTGATCTCAGCATCGACTTAATTTGAGAAGAAACTTACCTAACTTCGAGAATGCCAGCAAAAGTTTTGTTTCAAACTAGTGTACGCGAAAAAAGTTTGCTCTCCTTCCATGAAGCTACAGTGTCAATTCATCAAACTCACGAACGCGAATCAATACTCTTTCGTACGGGTATGTTATATAAAAAGGAACACAATGTAGTTATACTACGTGACAAGTCTGTTGTCATAAAACCACAGATATAAGGGCCCGTGCTCATGAATACACACCGTTGTCGCAAGCCTTTCAAATCCAATGTCGAGTTATTGATGGCACGTAATGATGCTCGTTTTGAATACATCCGTTACCGAATCGGGAATATACCTGCTCATATCGAACGAGAGAAAATGTCTTTGTTTTCAATATCTATAAAGTTCACTTCCTTATTGTTATGGGGTAAAGCAGTGTTTTTCAATCTTTTTCATAGTGTGGCCCCCTTAGTATGCAAACATATTTCGCGACCCCCTAACCTCCGCGGTTTCTAACTTAGAATTCAAGTCTGTCACTTTGGTTTTTGGGTAAGCAGAAAAACAGAATACCCACAATTAACCACAGAAGCTTCGAAGTGTTTGATTCCATTTGGAACCTCCTACTTATGCAAGATAAAGTTTTTATTGATGGTTCAAATAAAAGGCAAACAGAGAAATCGCCGAAATTTAGAGAACGAGTTAATCGTATGTGTAAAAAAAAAAAAATTGTTTAACGAGTAACAGGCGCAACCATCACAATAATGTGAATTAGTGCGTATGTTCAACTTCACATAAATAATTCATGTGACTACTAGGTATTTGTTGATTTGTGTTAACCTAAACCCTTAATTATTATTTTTTTGTTAACTAATATAACATTTTAAACTACTATGATTTTATATTTATGAGCTTTAAATTTTAAAGTAACGGCGACCCCCTTAAAGAGGCTTGGCGACCTCCTAATTTTTCAATTCCAACCAGTAGTTCCTGAGATTAGCGCGTTCAAACAAACAAACATACAAACTCTTCAGCTTTGTATATTAGTATATATAGATATAGATTTGTTCTTTACCTACAGTATTTTCGTTGTAGCTTGGTGCGGTTGGCAGATGTCAGTATTGCATGACTAGGTCAGTGACACTATGCAATTCAATTTAATCGATAACGATTCTCACAATTTTAAAATATGTATTTGATACAAAACATTAAAACAAAATACATTCAAAGCACAACCCAGATTTAGAAAAAAAAATAATAATCGTAGTAATATTTTTGCCACGTGGCGCCGTGCGTCGACAGCTATTTTGCGTTGCGTCATTTTATTTTCTTTCGCTCTAACTCGTTTATTTATACGAGTTAGAGCGCCTTGTATGCGAATGCGTTATTTTGTTTTTTTGTTAAAATTTTGTTATTCGTTATTGTTTGTTAAGTTTGTTGTTTTACATGGTTGTGGTAAGTAACATGCCTAAGTGCACAAAAAATAACTGTTTTGGGGAGTCAGGCAAGGGAGTTTGTCATTTGCCTCCGAGATTACTTTGAAAGGAAACATCAAAAATTAAAAAATACATGCAGTAAACTTCTTTTTCTATAAAAAATTACGATTATCCATCATAGCAATACATCCTATCACTAAACATGCATATGGCGTTAGGATACACGCATAGCACTTTGCTTAATTTTTCTTTCAATTTCATTTTATTTTTATACAACATTTTCAGGGTAAATTTATTTCATTTACTATAGTTATTACTGATTTCGTATTTTACGACTATGATATTTAGGGTGCAACTAAAATATTCATTCATGATTGTAAATCGCAGTAACGTTCAAGAGTGAAAAGGAACGATTCGTCTAATGTCACCCGCACCAAGCTACAATGAAAATACTGTAGTGTTTAGTGTTGTTTTTAACTTTCGAATATAAAGATAGTTTAGGAACATGTCTTTAAAGTACATTTTGTATGCTTGGTCAATAGGGACTTGAAATATGAAAGAAAATATACATATATAACAAAAGACCGCTACAAGTCTCCAAGTCTCCAACCACAACATGTCGTTGAATTGATTGTATTTGATACCCGTACAACAGATTGAATTCAGTGCCATACATATGTATGCACGTTGAGGCTGTAACAGTGATACGTACTGCGGATTCGCTGTGAAATTGAAAAAGGCAAACAATTTATTTAGCAGGCCACCCTTGCCCGTCCGCTGAGGGTACGCCATTATTTTTTACGCCGCCTCCTTTCACCTCAATTTTTCCCAGTTTATTGTCTTTTTATACAAATTTTAGGAGCTATTCGATTCGGCTTTGCTTAACGAATATTTATGTTATGATGAGATCTAACCAAAATATATCCGCGGATCGCTGTTAATTTTTTATGACTTGCAGAAAACAAACATTAGGCCCATGTTTTTAAACGACATCGTGCCTCATTGCACGCCTTCCTACATTTTGAAATGAGTTTTCCTTAAATGAAACCATGTTTTTCTCTTTTAATGTTTATATTCCTTCTACATATTTTTGTCCTTAACTGAGGAGAAAGGAGAACAAGTAAGTAAATCAACAGTAACGATCCCTCGGAGCCAAGACCGTCGTATCCAATAATGTATAGGATCGGAAGATTGCAGTGGTGACAAGGTGGTAATCCATCGCCGAGCACCATTAACCAACCCATTTCGTTCGGTTCTTTTTTACGACTTTAACTGAAGATAAGCAGTTGATACGTTTTACGTACGTAAGTTTCTCCTTTATTTCTCAGTCAACATGGAACATTAATGAGAATCGAAATTGCTATACTGAAATGGCGTACATAATATTTCATCATCATCATTACAGCCGAAAGACGTCCACTGCTGGACATATGCCTCCCCCAATTGGGGGGGTTTGCCATAATCGCCACGCTTGGCAGGCGGGTTGGCGATCGCAGTATGGTGTTAAAAATGCACAAAGAACGCTGCTGCCCATTCTCTAGTAAGTCCCTTAGTCGCCTTTTACGACACCCACGGGAGGAATTGAGGTGGTGCTATTCTTTACGTCCGGCGCCACACGGAACACATAATATTTGAACGTCGAAAATTAAAATACCTACTGGTAAAATATCAATGTTTAAAACATCGAAAATTGTTATACCTAAGCATAAAATGTCTAAGAAGCTTAAAATGACCAAGATGTCATGTCAAGTGATTAAACTATAGAATGATTAATAATGTCGATAGTCATTATACCTAAGTTCAAAATGTCAACATTTAATACAAGTTCACGATATTTTTATAACCTATGAGAACTTATGATGCAAGATTCGTTCGAAGGGGATGGCGGGGTCTAGTGAGCGAGCGAGGCGAGCGAACAAAAATCCCGCCATTCCTTTCGTGGTTATTTTTTTTTATCCACCCAGCAATACACACCCGTGAAGCGGGGCCCGTCGACTACCCATTATAATTGCTTGGAAACAAATTTAGACCCGCTTCGATATTTATGTCTTTCGATGTCACTTTTGTAGATAATTAGATTTTAGATATATTGGAGAGTAAGAGTATGCTTAGATGGTTTGCTCATGTAGACAGGATGAATGAAAGGCGACTTACAAAAGGTATTTACAAGGCAGATGTGAGTGGAAACGCCGGGGGACACCCTAGGAGAACATATAGTGACCTAATTGGTGATGTTCTTCAGAAAGGTCAGGTGCGTAGCACTCTCAACCGGCGTGCATGTATGACCAGATGTATGAATGTAAACAAAGCAAAAGGAGTATGTAAGGAGCGTAGCAGGTGGCGCTCTATGACCCCATAGCCCCATGGGAAAAAGGCTTGAATTTATGTATGTAGATATATTGGACGTAGGTTCAATAGGTGAATCTAACCATTCGACCAAATAAACTTACGTTATTTAAATTTTCGGTTTTATTAAATGATGAGACCATCACTAAATGTAATTTATTTAGTAGTCATAATAAGTTAAAAAATATATTAAAATTAATAGATTAATAAGGAAAATTCAGAAATCATTAAAACCGCCAAAAAGTTAACCAATTAAATACAAAACTTACGGGTGGGTTTTAGTCAGTAAAAGTCTGACAAGCCCCCCCGCTCTGCCCAGAACGGGAGAAGTTATTTGATGATTTCCGTACCAAAAAAAAAAACTTAATTGAATTCAAGAATTAAAAAAGTGTAATAGTGAATTACAATTATGTAATACTATGTATGATACCGACACTCAGAACCTTCAGGATGAATTGTTTGTTAGGGAAAATGCTCTAAACTGTCCTTCAATAACGAGCTGTTCGCGCAATTTACCAGCTATACCCAAAGTCTCAAATTCAGATAATTTATGTAAACAAAGGGGATAACATAACAAAAAAATATCTTCGTAATGGTAATTCACATAAAATTGCGAAAAAACAGGTTCTACTTTCTTTTAAGTACTGATTTTAAGAAATAATAATAAAAAAATAATCATACCGTAATTATTTTTATAAATTTTCGGTTTTAAACAAAGTTATTAATAAAAGGAGACTTTCTGGTATAAAATATTTTATGATACTGGTAACAATGCAGGAGATCCAAACATTTTCAAATTTTTTACATCTTTAACAACACTAACATTACAACTCTCATAAATAGATTCATATTGTAAGTAGATCTAGCCACATTTTGGATGAAAACGGCTGTAAACGGTTTCGATTGGAAATCTATTTTGGGACGCCTACGTCTAGCACTGGGCTTAAAAGGGCTGATTATGATGACTATCGTATACCGTGTCTCCGACACACTACGAAAAACATTGTTTGGCAACGGTTTTTTGTTTGCATAATTCTTATACTTAATTAATTCACTTTAATTTTATCGATGATTATTTACAAAATCATTTAAGGATAAAATGTTTTGCACCACTGTGTTGTCATTTTGACAGTGACATTTCTTGACATTACTTTGTTTATATAAATTATCTGACTTTGGGTATAGGTGCCAGTTTCTATGAGAGATTTTTTTTTAAAGATATTGGTATTCTCACGGTGGCATCTCAATTCATCTTCGCCAACATCTTACATATTAGACAAAATATACACTTATACACAAAAAACAGCGATATTCACAATTTTACTAGAAATAAGGACAAACTACGTGCTCCCTTTCACCGGCTTCATAAGGTTCATAACTCATTTGCTGGGCTTTGTATAACCTTTTATAATAAGCTACACTCTTCTTTGCTAGATTTGCCTTTTAATTCGTTTAAAGCTAAAATAAAATCCAACCTTTGTTCAAAGGCATCTATGTTCAAAGGTTCAAATAAGTCTGTTGTTCAAAAATGAATTATAGGACTGTTTTGTGATAGCTCTTGTTCGAACAACTAAACGAGAGTTATATATTGTAATTTTTAAATTACTCGACACGCAACCTCAAATTTTTTCAAAAGAATCAATAAAAACACACGTTAGTAAACACGAAGCGTGCTAGCTAATCAACTTCCAATCTATGCGTCAACAAACAATGTTTGGACATACCTACACAGTCACACATGTCCCTGTATCGGTTCTATCCCATGTTTTATGGATCTCTGTACCCAAAATAATAACTCGATAAAAACTCAAATCAAAAAGCATTCACATCTTCATACTGACAGGTACTCATGGATACTTTACTCTACTCGCGTAGGGAGAATAATTCAACACATTTTGTTGAGCAAAAATACTTTATTATGCAGAAAGAGTCACGTTACCTTATTGTGTTCATCGAAGCAACGGATAGAAAACTATAATGCTATTATCAGCTACTCCTACATTGACACGTAATCTTATATATCAGACTATCATCTACACGCTATTATTTTATACATGAATAAAATAAGAGCGAGGATTTATTTATTATTATCGGCCATTTGTGTCCCATAGCACGGCAAAGGCCTCTCTTCCCTCCTTCCACTTATTCCTAATACTATGTATAATATTTTTGTTAGTATATGAAAAACAGTCTTTATTTATATGGTGTACAAAAACCGCTATCGATAGCGGTAAAAGCCTCCTCTAGCCGGTTCCAAGCTGTTCTGTCTCTGGCGATTCTGCTCCATGTTCTGCCAATATCGTCGCTCTGTCTTTGATGTGGTCTACCTGGTCTGCGTTTTATGTTTATTTGGTACCAGTTCGTGGTGATCTTTGTCCATCTGTCGTCTGTAACTTGTTGGACGTGCCTTGCCTACTTCCATTTTAAGCCCAGTATTTTCTTGGCCGCTTTCTTTGCCTTGGTCTTTCTGCTGATTGTACTGTTTTTCAGCGTCTTTTAGCGTGTGGTTCATGTAGCTCCGCTCCATTCCTCTCTGGCATATTTTAATTATTTATATATTTCGTTTTGTAAGGGTCCATGTCTGATAAGCGTGTATGAGTGTGGGGAGTAAGCATGTTTCCATAGTTTATAATATAATAATACTATGTATAGCAAATCTTATTTCCTTATTCATTTTGGTGCAGTGTAATAGTTCTTCTATCTATTGCATTTTGAATGATCAACTAATTGTAATTGTTCCTTAATAATTAATCCTGCTTGGCTAAGCTTGTATACGAATGGATCGATGATCATCGATTTGTGGCTAATGCGCTCTATTGTGTAGACTGCAATGTTAGCTATGCTAAGTGCTTAATTACATATTATTACAACATAATGATACTTAATGAACTGGACAGTCACAGCAGCCCACAGTTACCTACATTTCATGGAATGTTTGCGATGATGAGAATTGTTCAGCACGGATGCCATGGATAACCTAAATTTTTGGTTACGTTTAGGGTCCATTGTTAAGGAATCGATGGCACTATATAGATATACTACCTTATAATCAAGTCCTAAGACTACATACGCAAACTCTATGTGGTTTAGATGCATCCTAAAAACGTAATGTGTATCTGAGTCAATGGAAGAGACCGTACTGAAATATATCACTGATTATTTAATTAATTACTCAGTTAAAACATCATTTCATAAAATAATATGCATTGCAACAAAAATCTTAAATAAAACTACGTTAAAATGTTAATTTAAAAACTCACCCAGTGTTTTTAACAGAGACCTTTTAGATTGTTTGGTTAGGATTCCTATTTGAGTTACGAAAGCAATGTTGGGTTATTAGCTATTCGTACATTTGTACCTTGCTTGCACCCTTTTTAATTTAATTAAGAAGTTCAAATAAACGTATATCCTATACTTACTCTCGCAAAAATGTTAATGTCATAATTGCTTAGATATTGCAATCATTACACATCGCACATAAATATGTAGGTAGGTACATAACAGCCTGACGCCTGAACACAATCGATGTTTTTGCAACGATCCCCGCTCGTTCGCGCTAAGCTAAGCAGCTCGCTTAAAATATGTCGGAACCACGAAAAACCTATGACGTCAAGTACCCTTTATCCCAAAGGCTTAGCAGGATAAGAGCTACGAGGGTACAACCCAGTTGACTTTTTAACGAGACAAACGTGAGTTTAATAAATTATTTAACTGAAAATGGAGATACGCGGCGTTTATGTAAAAGCAGCGGTTTGCGGTCACGTCAAAGAGCTGTCCATTGGTAACACAGCATGACAAATGAACAAATATTTACCGTTAATGGAGTCTGACACATAGCTGCGTCCACGTCCGCTTTATTACCCTTCAATGAGGCTTTATCTAGCATACATTCACATGGCTATCGTAACGTATCAGGCTGCGCCGCGGTTGTGTGTTAATTTTGAAAATGTACGGGGTAATGAATTCGCGGAGCGTATATTAATAACACAACACAAAGGTGCTTTTCGAGGGCTATATAGTGTTTCATTAACGGGATGTCCGGATTTTCCAACGCAATATTATATTATTAATATAATGAGGTTGCTCCGGGATACACATTTAGCGTGGATATCGCGGAGCTTTCCGTGAAGTCCTATGTGGATAATAAATAATAATTAACCATGTAGTATTAGTAGAAAGATAGGTACATACTGTTCTAAGGAACCCTAGCGTGGGTGCTGAAACAAGCTACCAGTAATCAAATAGGATCATAATCAATAATGTGGAATGTTAAAACACAGAGTGTGAAAAGCTAGTTTCCTCACACAAATATTTTTGACAAACAGCATAGTTCAAAAAAGTTGTTTAGTCTTTTGAAACAAGAAACTTATCATATCTCACCGGAAAGAAAGTGCAAATATAGCGTCAGCAGAGGAAGGTATAGCCGGTAAAACTTCGGAAAAGCTCTAAAATAAATAAAAAAACCATACGAAAATGTCATATAGTAACTGAATTATCTTATAGTCTTGTAAGCTCTATAGAAAACAGTTACTTTAGTCAAAGTCAAAGCCAAAGTATTTATTAGTGCGATTTTTGGTGATATAACAGGTCTTACAGATATTTTATGGATACACAAAAATCTACCCTTTAGGTAGACATTATACACTATTAATTTAACAATATTAGAAATTACATAAGACATACACGATACAATTCTAGCAAATTCACATTCTAATAAATCTATAGGAATATTACATTATAAATCATAAATACAGGATTATTCACAAGAAATTTTGTCAACAAGAAATTCATCAATGGTATAGTATCATTTGTCTATTAAAATATTATTTAGTTTGCGTTTAAATTGAGTCAAGTTTAAATCTTTTATGTCATATGGTAGCCTATTAAAAAATTTCGGAGCCATACAAAGTATGCTCTTGTACATTAGGGCGGTTTTTGATCTTCTTAGGCATAATTCATGTCGGTATGTTGGTCTTATAGATCGATAACTTTGCTCTGAAGCTTTTTTAAATATGTCACCGTTTTTTTTTTACGAACAATGCGGTCTCGTAGATGACTATACCATATAATACCGAGTTCGGCGAATGATAAGGAGAAATCCCCTATTGGTAGGTATGCCACACGAAAAGCTAGACGAAATGGGTCTAAAAGCCTGCCCAACCTCTTTTTTGGCAACTTTATCAAAGCATAGTCTACATTTAGTCGATTGAATGTGGTATAGAAAATGATAAAAAGAAACATTAAGGTATTCGTGCCCAGTCGGGTTTTTTTTCCCTATCTACATCTACGGTCCGGGTAGTAGTAAAAATAAAAATAAGAGCTGGATATTTTGTGGAAATTATGTATATCGTATGAATATGTATTTATAATAGGAGTTATTGGAAGGTCAGTGTAATATAGACGGTGGGTAGTGGGCACGGGTAGGCCATATCTAAGGATTTAGTTCTGTGGCAGTTATTACACCCGCTATGTGTCCTCTTGCCCCCATATGTCTCTTGTCCCCCTGTCTCCCGCCAACGCTGCCCACAATCGAGGGTGCGATCGGAAAACGTGATATCAATTCGCGAAACTTCTCTTTTTGTTGCGACCGCGTCCGGGGGAAAATTAATATGTATGGAAACGCGTACATACGAACAATAACGTTTATTAAAAATATTGATTGCCATTGTTAAGCAAATGAGTTGTCAGCAATCTTATTGTTACACGATAGGGACTGATTGAATCAAACGCGTATCATAGCGAGACAATCGGTGAGAATTTTACGGTTTCCACTGTTGCCAAATGGATTTAAAACACACCATACAAAAGGTTTCTCTTAACACTTAAACATACTCCGATGATGTGCTTGAAAAAGATTAGCATTTCAGATTTTTAGGGTTCCGTAGTCAACAATGAACCCTTTATAGTTTTGCCATGTCCGTCTGTCTGTCTGTCCGCGGCTTAGCTCAGAGACTGTTAGTACTAGAAAGCTGTAATTTGGCATGGGTATAAATATTAATCACGCCGACAAAGTGGTAATAAAATCTTTTTTTTTTGCGTGCCTCCCCTACATATAAAGTGGGATGATATTTTTTTTCTCCTCTTTCCCATGTTCTGGGGTATCGGTGGACAGGCCGTTCAAAAATATTGTGGGTTCGTGAAAACCATTTTTAGATTCAGGGATCCGTTTGCGTAATATTAAACTTTGAAGTGCTAGTTTTTGTTAGAGTCAAGTTCCCCCCTACCAGCTACGAGTACATGGTTGTACTTCGATTTGTTCACAGCAGTAGTATATTACAACGAACTTAAAACGATAACTATCACAGCTAAGTAGGCTTCATAAGTTACCGAATAGTAGTCGACCAACTTACATTTACAGTTGAAAACATGTTCTCCGATACATTCCGTATGGAAGAACATGTTTCAACTACAGTATTGAGTTTGTTTTTGGAATAAATTCATACCAACTACGGAACTCTTCAGTGTGCGTGGTCACACACGCACTTGGCCGGTTTTTTTTTTTAAAGCCCTAGCCATAGCCTATTGCATATTCATTAGGTAGCCGGTAGGTACCCAGATCAACAACATATGCTCAGGAATGTAAAAATCAATATGGCTTTGCATAATTGCCGCTCATTACGTTCCTAGCACCCAGCCTTGGGTAATTAGCCCTTATTTAAGTTAAAAAATTACGTTGCACGCTATCAAAGGTGATACGGTCAGCAAAGAAGGTCGCTAACTACTGACGTTTAAGTACCAAGTGCTACCAAAAAAATAGACCTGAAATTTTCAATGCTTTTCAGCTTTTTTTTTATCCACAACGGGGGAGCTCTTGACCTTAATCTCACCTGATGGTAAGTGATGATAAGGCCGGAGATGGAAGCGAGCTTCACCCGGAATCCTCAACCACAGAAGAACTGGCTATCTTACCTCTAACTGCCGAAACACAACAATGCTGTGAGCATTGTTATGGCGACAGACTTAGAAAAGATGGTGGTAGCTAGCCAGGCGGACATAGAACAAGCCCTATCACCAACAAAACCGAGCAGAAAATGTTGCCCCCACTGGGAATCGAACCCTGGACCTCTGGGTCTGAGACAGGTGGCAACTACACCACAGAGGCGGTTAAATTTTTCATGTTATTATTTACTTGTGCTCAATAATTATGATCAAAAAGCGTAATGATAATCGTCTGTCGTAGCTGACTGTACGCACGGCTACAAATCAAGCTAAACTTTCCAGTATAAGCTGATCTCGCATTGTATAGGATTTCCGTACAATGAGAGGTCAGCATAAACTGGATTTTTATAGCTTGATATGTAGCCGTGTGTACCTAAGTACCTAATGTAACATTTCTGAACGAGGTTGAAACTTGAAAGCTGTTTGAATTTTTCTTTGTTCTAAGAGCGTCACGTGCTAAAGCTTTTTATTATTCTTACTCCCCCTGGATGGAGGGATATGGCGTATTCGTGAAATTGCCTGCCGTTTCCTTGCAAATGAAGCAATAGCTTCCGCTCACAGGAAATTTCATGCCAACCAATTAATACATCTGCTGTTGTATCTAACTGTTTTGTGATCAGCGCAAGTGCTGGTTTCGGCGAAGATCGTTTCAATTTCAATTTAACGCTTGCTTTCATTCTACGTTTTGATGGTTGAATTAATAATTCAAGCTAAGCTCTTATTGAACAAATAATTGGGAAGCTGACTGTGAGGTATTCGTTCGTCATCTTAATTAATCTGGTACCTACACTAATATGCGAATCTATACAAATAAATCTAATTGAAGTGTCTGCACGTTTGTAATGTCTAAACAACAGCTTTTTACTAAATTCATATGAAAGTATATACGGTACCTACTTACAATTTTTTTTTTTGTCTTACTGTCGGTCTGTCTGCCTGTCTGTCTATCTGTTTGTTCCGGCTAATCTCCGAAACAGCTGGACCTATTTTGACGGGACTTTCACTGGATAGCTGATGTTATAAGGAATAACTTAGACTACTTTTATTTTTGAAAAAGCCATCGAAGCCGAGGGCATCAGCTAGTAACAGATATAAATATCAGGTCAAAACAAACTTTACCAATATTCTATTACATTGTACCTACCTATCCCAAAGAAAAACATAAAAGTTTGAAACACAATCTAAACCAAATAAGAACTCAATTATAAACGTAACAAAATATTTTATAAGAGACCAACCACTGAGAATCATAAATAGGCCGCGTAATGAATTCCGTGAAGAGCTCCGTAAGAGGAACGTGACACAAATCCTGGCTCAATAAACGAGACGAGTGACGAGGCCGTGCCGCAGCCTGCGAGACGCGTGACGCGGGCCACGCACGAGCAAACCCATCCCTCATAGAAACAAGACGAACCACTCTCGCGTCCTTATACCTAATCTCCTTTATATTCCTCGCTTACATATAAAATATTTCTGTTATTACCGCCATATAACATTTTACGTACCCTCGCTTAACCATCTCGCAGGTACGGAGCAGACATAAACCATGACCTGCTTCAATACCAAAGATCTCTTTAAAATACCGTTACACAAACAGTGCGATTAGGGCATCGTTACACTAATACCAAATTCGACGTAAGAATATCGATGTGTTTGTAAACATAAAACTAACGTAAATGACGTCTCGCTGCAGGACTAAATGCGGTTGGCACGGTGCCAATGTTGTGCTTCAACGCCCTTTTATCTCTCGTCAAAATACCAAAAATAAAACATTTATTTAACATTTTACACGTGTTACGCATTCCTAAATCGATGACAAATGTTTTATTACGTTTTAAAAATAGTTTTCTGTCTTTTCAGGGACGGTGCTTGGCGTCGAAGTGCATTTCGAAAATAAGGATAGTGGGTTTTTTCTAAAACACACGGCGAGATGGAGCGGTTCGGGTCCACCGCCGGAGCCTATGGGCACGGCTCTGCCCGGCGCCCTGTTATCACTAGATCGGTTCACAGTACTACAAGGCTCAGCGCCAGCATCAGTGCGCGCTACATACGGACCCTTCTCTACTAAACAGACGGTGCCAGCGCGATATGCGGTTCCTGATCCTTTGGAACCACCAAGGAGAAATGCGTCTTTGATAGAATTGCAAGATGCCACTGCGCACAGACTCGATGTGTCTGCACACCTAGTGTTCCGGGAGCTTCCTCGCGATGCTCCAGTGCTACGAGTGCTGTTCCACACTGGTGGTGAGGGCGGTGCAAGGCGTGCCGCGACGCGACCCCGTCGAGTGTGTATAACATTACATGCGAGTTACGGAGCGCGAACATTAACTGCTACGTGTGGCCCTGAAGGCGAGGAAGGTGCTTGCCTCGCTGAATTAACGGTACCGGCTGCATGGTGGCCTGCGGATGGAAAGGGAAAGAGACCACCACGGACAGTGCGATTAGCATACAGTGCAGCTGAAGCCGGCAGTGGAGAAACAGCCGAAGGTGCGTGTGGGCGAGTGTCGGTGCAGCCTGCATGGCCCCTGGGTTCCGTCACGTTGGCTGGAGCTCGTGCTGGGTATAGAGAAGCTCGAGCCGGCGATGCTGCTCTTCTCCTACCCCGAGCACCACTGTATCCTCACTCTCGACTGCATCTACCCTTCGTAGTGCGACGTGACACGAGCCATACAATTTCACATGTTGTCATTAGGTGAGTTCATATTTACTTTCTTTCCTTATACATGTAACGCGTATAAGTCTTGTAATTTATTACCTTCGAAAGTGCTCGTATCTTAGCAAAAACTTGACAATGTTTATTAAAATTGTGATTAAACGGCAGTGCTTAACTGTAGCCTCGATGCCACCCAAGTAGCGTCAGACTTTCTGTAGGCCTGACATAGCGGTTTGTAAATCCACACCAGGAGAAAATCTGTCACCGCGCATGAACCACTTCAAGTTAACGACGAACAACTTATGCATCTCTGTGTTATGTCACGCTGACTAATATTTATTGGTATTCCGCCCAACTGAGACTGGTTTATTGCTTGTCAACCGCGATCTTCTATTTTGCGTGGGCAACGAACATGAAATAATTCATTAGATTTTGACAGTAATGTATATATTCTCATCAAGAATGTAAACAAAAATTTGAAGTTGCCACAAACAAAACCTATTGTTCTGTCGTACTCGTAACTTTTGGCAAGTTGTGAGTGGCACGCGCAGCGGTTTGAGGACGGACGAGGTGCCAACTGCTAACAAAACAAGTTCACATGTACGCTGAAGTACCGAACAGGCGGTCGCATCTCACGGCTTAACTGCAAACTGTCGACCTCAATGCGCCAATTAAAACTTTTTCAGTTATTCTAGTTTTTAACTGAATAACGACTCCTCCAAAATCACCTCGTTTATTTGACACAATTTATTGCTCTTTGGGATAAAGAAGTTTATTCTTCAAATAATTCTTGGTCGCGTTCTAGACGACCGCAAAAATATACGAGTAGTTAGAATAAGAGATGACATTTTTATCGTGAAAATACGTGTTAAATTGAAGAAGCTTTTCTCAACTTTCTTTGATTTATTTTATAGTTTTATGATTACTTTGTTTTATGTTTATATAAATTGCGTCTAAGGTCGTTTACGTAGATTAATTCTAGCTCGTTGTTAAAATTCAAAAGTCGTTATGAAAAGAAATATTAACATCGTACATAGTTATTTCGTTGTTACTTACATTTAAAAAGTTTAACTTCATAGATCACAACATGAGTTGTTATATTGGTTTAGTAAGAACCGGTCCTTTTTCTAAAAGCGCCGTGCACGAAATCGATAGATTTTGTTTCGATCAATTTTGTTCATTGTTTGTTTGTGAGAAATGGAAAAAGATTTATACAAAATTATTTGTGATTTGAAAAGTCGTGTTCTTTGTTTTGCATGTGGCTGAAAGGGATTTTTCAAATAAATTAAGTATTCACGGAAAATCACTAAGTAATATTCGCAACAAGTTTTCCGAATAATTATGCAAGACTGACGTTTGACCATCTTTCTACAAGAAACTACTTTTGATTTTGAACATTAAAAAATATCATCAACATCATTATATGATTTGCATGTGACTGAACCACATTTTTCTACAAACTTCTTTTTTTTTATCCAGTCGGTAATATATTTTTCCTATTATTTAGCTAATCAGATTAAGAAATTTAAAAATCACACAGTCTTCATCTATGCTTGAAATACAATCAACATTTTATTTAATGTTTATATAATATCATCATTAAGTAAATCAACGGCGAATAAACTACATTTTCAATAGCGCAAAAATTATGAAACTATTACCAGGGCCTCAAGTCTGCTATTACAATAGTGTCAGAATGGTCTCTTCATTGTGAGTTTTTGACAGATTTGCCAAACACTGTCAAATATTCACAATGGCGAGACCATTCTGACACTATTGTAATAGCAGAGTTGAGGCCCAGGTGCTGTGACTGACACGAATGGTTTATTTCCACGAAAACTGTACTTTTATAGTCACACAGACTAAGCCTTGTAAAATTTAAACCAACATTTAAATCAACTGACTAAATATTTATTCAGTTCTATATTTAAAATTTCGTTAGGCAATTTGACATAAAACAAATTTTTAAGTACCTAACCTGTGCTGTGAATGTTGGTGAACACAGGCCTTAAATGTTTCGATTATTTGGAGCTTTCTCACAATTAGATAAGAAATTGGCAAAAGAGAGTTTTTTTTTCGTGCAAGGAGCCTTAACGTTTTATATTGTACGGACTAGGTATTGCCTAGAGCCTTTCTCCAAGTAGGTACCAAACGAACATAATTCTTTCTTTAAGCAGAAAAGATCTCCGTACAATTTTCCAAGCTCTGCTCTAATATTGAGTTACGGCATTTTACTAGCTTGCTTTTCTATTCCTCCTAACTGTAATATACCACCACTGCACTAAACATTGATATTGATATATGATCAGATAGTTATAACAAATGTAGCTAAAGTCAGCCATGAATATTACAATCCTTTTCAACATCGCCAATACAATTTTGTAAGTAGAATTATGATATCCGATTCCACGATGATATTTATAACCTGCAATTTTGGGAAGCAATAGTAGGGGGAGTCGTATTGTTGTTGAATTCAAAATAGTGGAATTCTATAATTCTAATCTATAACAAAACAGATCCTAAAATATATCTACATATAGAATATTATAGCGAACTAGACAACATAGACATTAACTACAACTTATCGATAATAATTAATAGGTGCTTGGCTTACCTATAGGCTTAGAAGGTCTATCATAAATACATCGTACGTAAATTCAATTCATCCAACACTTATAACGATGTCCTTATAAGCTCCAGTGCTCCACATTATACGAACAATAAAAACGTAAATGAAAAATACAGCGTGTTCAATTTCTGTTCGCGTATAAAGGCCGTGATTGCGCGATTGTGGAGCTCGCAGTGATTGTGTCCCGGCGTGCACTATTGCAATCTTTACCCCCGAAGCTTCAAGTGCTACACGAGAATCTAATGGAATCAATATCCTGTCGATATCGCTAAAAGGTGCCAGTCTATTTCAAAAGAAATGAGCGGATATGTTCGTAGGAAACGCAGCGGAAGAAGTTTTATTTTTACACTTTGGAGTGTAATACGGAAGTACCTGTGATGTAGTTATATTGGGTACTTACAATCGTTCGTATATTATGCGCCACCTGCTCCAAAACTTCATCGCGGATACGAGTATCTGTTTCTCGTTTTGAGTTACAGTTCGGATCGCACCCGCCGCACTGGAATACTCGACTGCAACCAACTAAATGGAAATTTATGTCTCCTTCGCTTAGCTATTAAAATAAATTTTACTCTGTTTAGCTAACTGCGGCTTTTTGTGATCCTGATCCTCCGTAACCAATAGGGCTGTATCCTGGGAAAAAAAAAAGGAAAAACTGTTTAGTCCGTCAATCAGATAATAAAAAAATATTAGACAAGTATTTTTAGCTTTATCATATTAATAAAAAATGACATATATAAAACATAAAACTTGGGGAGTGGGGGCTCGTTACGTCACAGATACGTATAAAATCTACTGAGAAGTGACGTTATGCCACATTTGAACTCAATGTATCGCCGTAATTTTTTGATTACGTGAAAAAGAAAAAATACGTGTCCAATATTTTTTAATAATCTACATGACGGACAAAAAATTTTTTTTTGTGGTCATCCCTGTTGTGCCTAAATTCTTACGTAAGTTTGTTTGTAGGAAAATCTAAATTTTGGTTAAATGTTTAAGCGAAAACTAGCCAAGAAGTTCAAAGCATGAAATAAATTATCCTCAATGCAGGGAAACCTGCATTCCGTTAAACATAGCTTTGATCTCTTCTCTTTTACGATTGGTATTCTAAGAGGCGCATATGTGTCAGTGTACTTTAGAAACGGAAGAAGTGCAAAGCGCATTATGCGGTCAAACACAAATGAGGGAATGGGGACAAAAGATAATATGCAAACAATGATTATTTAATTATTAATTTATGCTGGTTATTCCTATTTTTATACTGGCATAGTGGCAGTTTCCATTGCCAACAATCAACAATGGATTATCAATATTCAGGACTTAATTTCATAATAATAAAGGCTCGCGCAGACTGGTGCCATATCGCGGGCGCGACAAGCAGCGCGACCCTTGTCGCGCCCGCGATATCGCGCCAGCCTAAACAGTATCATCATTTCAGCCGAAAGACGTCCACTGCTGGACATAGGCCTCCCCCAAAAGGGGGGGAATTTGCCATAATCGCCACGCTTGGCAGGCGGGTTGGCGATCGCAGTATGGTGTTAAAAATGTATAAAGAACGCTGCTGCCCATTCTCTAGTAAGCCCCTTAGTCGCCTTTTACGAAAACCACGGGAAGAAATGGGGTGGTGCTATTCTTTACGTCCGGCACCACACGGTACACGGTATGCAGTTGATTGATTTTTGTTAGATTACAATATTTACACTGATGGACTTCTTAAAGTCATTTAGAGTCCGTTTCACTAATTATTATTAGGTATTAGCAAAATTCCTACAATAACCTTTCTAACTCAAACTCCTTTCTCTATTCAAGATTATGCATTTTATTACTTTATTAACCAGTGCCTGTAATATGATGTTTAGATTAATAAATAAATGAAGATTTATGATTTCGTTGCAAGCCCGTGGTGTCTGCGAGACATCTTTCGTGAGACGGACTTTACCCTACTTTAATTAAGTTCATACGATTATATATTAAGAATTGTTATGGTTGAACTTTTAAAGAGATTTAGGGTCAGCTCACACCGAGACGCGACTCGACGATATTGGAAGAGGCCAGTGAGCGCGCGCCGCCGCGAGACGCATCGCAACGTCGCGAGGCGCATAGTAAAATCGTTGGCAACACGTCGCATCGCGTCGCGTCGCGTCTCGGTGTGAGCTGACCCTTATTTGTACAAAAACCTGGGGATACAATGTCGAAGTATCTTAAAATTACAGGCTAGTTATAGGTAGACAGATAGAGTGACGAAGCACGGTGTGAATCATACGTTGATTGCGGTTATTCTAAATAATGCATGTGTATATTGTTCTGTAGAATGAAGGTGAAGTCAGGACTACGGCTGGTGAGCGTGACAGCTGCGAACTCCCGCTGGGCAGTGACTGCCGAAGTGAAGCCCCGTGCCGCCACTGTCACGGCGACAAGACTCGAACAACCATTGCGAGAAGACGAAACTCCTGACACGTATGTACCCCACCTAATGTGACATAGTTAATGTTAGTTTATGGTTCGATTGAAAGCTTCATTTGTTGATCAAAAGAGTTATTGAGGTGAATCTAATCGATAAACTAATCACTTGATTAGTTATCTCGTAAGTAATGAACATAATCTCTGATCCAAAAGCTTCTCCAAACTAGCCTACACACAAGTGTGCCAGGGTGTGTTAATCAATGTAATTAACAGCAGCAGGATCCTAACGTCGCTCTAAGGGATGGGTTTGACCCCAAGTTGAACTAGCAAATGTAAAAATTACTTCCAAATTAGTCCAAGTGTTGCATCATATTCTAAATGAACAAAGAACCCCTTTCTTAGCTTATTAGTGGAAACTACATTAGACCAGGTGAAGTTATTAAACTAAATTAGAAGCATGAGAACAAAGCTCCTTTTCACATCCACTTTCAGAGCACTTTATTCCAGTTTCCTGAGCGACAACATTAATAATAACTATTATTTCCGTTATAAAAGTATCCGGATGCAACGTAATAGTCTCTCCAACGATATTGTAAAATTAAACAATAAGATCGTTGAACAAGAGCAATTTCAGCTTCACACCGAAATAACGGCAGAAATTGCAATAAAATTGAAAAGAGACATTCATTTTCAAAAATAAATCCGATAAAATGAAAATGCCATCTGCAATTCTACGTTTTCCCACTTTAGCGATAAAATGCTCTTACAATCGGAGTGGTCGTAGATAAAGTGGGTGCCTTCTAGCTAGCTGCCTAGGTCATCTGAGCGAGAGAGTTTCAAGAATTCATTTTATTTCTAAGTATTTCTTAAGTTCGTCTTTGAGCTGTTTACTTCAGTTTTCTGTTAAGGTCATAATAAGGCTAACGAAACAACAACCTTAAGAGTGCGTACAAAGGTCCACTTGCGCAACTCCTTAAAAAAAAAAAATATCTCGTGACTGAGAAGGAGTTATGAAAAAACGGCTCAATAAGGAAAACTCGGTAAGTGTGTCTAGAATTTTCTAATACCTTTTAAAAAGATTCATATTGAGACACGAAGCAACAAAATTCGATATATAGAAAAGCAGCAAGCCACATTCCTCTAGATCGCATTTTGTTGCTTCGTGTCTCAATATGAAACGTCACGAGATAATATTTTTTTAAAGGAGTGGCGCTAGTGGACCGTTGTACGCTCTCTTAAGGTCGTAGCACACATATCAACTCGGAAAGGGATCGTCACCGTATCGCCTTTCGCCTCGCCGTCAAACAGGCGTCCACCTAACGTAAGCACGTAACCAAAGCGGACCAGCAGCTCCGATACGTCGACTCGGCTACAGCTAGGCGTCCCCGCGCTTACGGCTCGCTGACCGCTGCTGGTTGACCTGGCTGGCACCAGATCAGTTTGAATCCGAACGCGGGAGGGGTGAAAGAGACAAGGGTGGACGAAGAGACGTAAGCGCGGCGACGGAGAGGCGTAAGCGCGGGGACGACGAGCCGTAAGTACGGGGACCGCTGGTTGACCACGCGCCACACCGCGGTTCGTGAGCTTGTCCCGAGGCGAATCGTTTACGTTACGATTCCGATTAGTGTGCTTTTCAGTAGGGAGTTTCATGCAAAGAATACTAAACGGCTCGAGTTGATACGGTTACGATCCGTTTCCGAGTTGATATGTGTACCTTTAATGTTCTAGCCATAATATTTTGTTGTACAACTAGTATTTCGATGCGCATAAGGACCTTTCATGTAATTTATGCAACAGTCGTAGCTATATGGCTCATAAACGCCCATGGCGTTCATTTGTTCTATGTACCCGTACATAAATATACATCTAGTTAAACAAGTTTCGCACCAAAATGAAAATTTATTTTTATTCTTCACGTTTTATAACAGAATGTTTCCATTTCTCATTTCTTTGGCGGGATTTGTTCACAATTTCGCCCACGACTACTTTGCATTTGCACAGCCATAAATTTTGTCAGCGCTTTTCCGCTTAATGAAACTCGATGTCACGGCTAACTTTTTATTGTTTAGATAATTTCGTTTTTCCACTGCGCAACGTAAAGCTACAACACCCAAATATAACGTGAACTTTGAGAGAATAAAGACTACATAATACGACTATTGATTTATTATGACCCGGGTTATAGGTAGGTATTCACCTTCAAGATTTTCGACCTCAATATCAACCTTTTAGGTAATAAAAGCTTTTAGGCTCAGTAAGTTTATGAACTGAATATTGTAACTTCATTTAACGATATAGGAATTCTGAGGAGAGCAGCGGCGTCGGCGAGCCTGGATGGGAGGAGATCCTCACGTGGCTCGTGGAGGTCGGTGCTGAGGGGGAGGGTGACGGGGAGGGGTCGGAGGGAGAGTCAGGGCGAGGAACAGCCCGCATTAGCTGGTCAGCCAAAGTATCTTCAGCGCCTACCATGACCTCTACCACGGAAGAACCACCCCACGAACACAGAGTCAACACCAGACTTGACATTGAAAAGGATGACATACAAGCTGTCCTGCCAATTTCTAAGGTAATTTAACGACTCGCTAGCCGTAGTCATAATATCATCTTCCGCAATTTACATAAAATTAATTCAAACAGGATTTATAGCATGTTGAAAGCATTTATAAGGATATTCACGGCCTGCTCTTGATTAAAACTTTGAGATACTTCCAGTGAAAGCATAGCACTTTAAAAGATGTATGTTCTTATGAACGGTCTCCTACCTAGCAATTTACTACGATTAACGGGTGTTAACACCTATACGTTTTTATCTTACTTCCCATTTAAAACGTACCTTTGTAATAAACGCGAATAGTGATTACAATCACGGACACCCACTCGATTATTCGACTATTATCACACAGACAGGTGCTCGAAATCAACAATTTATTAAGACATCGATTGTAAGCGATAAATTACCCGACAGGTATTTTCTTAGTAATTAATGGCACAAAGGGAGCCCCTTTTATTACTATAACGATATCTTTATTGGGTTCCAAAGGTTTTTTATGAGAGTGACTCGTTGCGATCGACCCTATGTAAATTAAACCGTCTAGTCAAATAAATGCGGTAATTATTGTTGGGTTCCTAAATGGCACATCGAGCCTTCATAATGTTATTTTCATTTGAATTATATTTAATTTCTGAAGTATTATTATGTCTGCTACGAGCGTGATTGTACGAAATAGCTGAGATTAACTTTTAATGGTACACTCTTAGTATGAATGAAGTGGTGTAATGGGAGCTTTATCGCGAGCTAATGGAGGCTATGGTGGGTCGAAGCCGCCCACCGCGCCCACAGTGTGGCTGCTCACGCTCGAGCGCTCGGCTTGTTCGCCTCCGTCACATTGTGAATAACTGCTTGATCATAATTATTCATCAATAGCAAATGTCTGTTATCAAAGTCAATGAACATAACTTCAAATTTTGCGGTATCATAAAATACTATCTTTATTTTAAAGATAGTTCGGAAACATAAACTTTCTCTATTTTAAAAGAGGTAACTTACATTTGATGTTAATCGCCCTATTCTTTGCGAAAATATTTTACTGCCATTAGTCTATCACAATAACCAATTAGGGATCTCCAAAATAATCTTTTTACATTAAATAACATCAAACTTTATTATCAAAATTATAATTTCAAGCAATTTGGCTTTTTTCCATTTCTTGTAACACGGATTCGTCGTTAATTTAATTTGAACGTTCTATTAAATCGGGGAATCGGGTTGTGGGACTTTGGGAACTCGTGTGGCAGACAAATACATTGTTTCGGGCGCCCGTATAATTTTCATACGTCAGCAGCAACGTGTGCGGTCCCGACGAAGTTACAGAATAATATTTATAAAGCAATTAGTTTATCTCAATATTAGCGTGGAGTCATTAAGTCGGGCCGCAGGCGCTCTAGCTGGAGTGGGCTCTTCATATCTGCTCACTGACGGATGAGCGCTCGCTCCTTGTCTATAACCGCCCAACTAGATGATTAAAGCAATTAAATTACGACGTGAGTGATGGAGTGTTTGTTTGTACGACTTCACCATTGTAGCCGTAGATTAATAGACGGTGGCCATTATTTCAGGATGGAATTACTTGTGATGTTCTTCAGAAAGGTCAGGTGCGTTGCATTCGCAACCGGCGTGCGTGTATGACCTGATGTATGAATGGAAACGAAGCAAAAGGAGTATGTAATGAGCGTAGCAGGTGGCGTTCTAAAGTTTCTGCCTATCCCCATGGTAAGAAGGCGTGAGGTTATGTATGTATTACTTGTTTGTGTCCATCGTTAACTATAAAACCTTTTTGCTCAGGCACTAGGCTAGTTAGGACATAGAGTTCAGTATCTTTACTTGGGTAGGTAAGTATCTCTCTAGGTCACAAGAATTTATTACCTAAAGCAATTTTAGAGAAAGTAATATAATAGTACTTAATCTGTCCTCAAATTAATACCATTTAACATCGACGGGTTTCGAATCGTTCTTTTTAACGATCTCCTGGGTTACATTTACAAGTGTTAATCAACTGATTACTTCTGACTAATGGATTTTTTTGTAACTATCTACTGCATAGGTGCCTTTTTAGGATTCCGTAGTCAACAAGCAACCCCTATAGTTTCGCCATACCAGTCTATCTGTCTGTCCGCAGCTTAGCTCAGAGAATCTTAGTACTAGAAAACTGTAATTTGGTATGGGTATACATATTAATAACGCCGACAAAGTGATATAGTGGGTTGCAGCTGAAAATCAGCGTCAGGTGGTACACCTTGTGTGTCATCTTACATTATGCTGAGCTGAGGCCCTTTTGACATTATAATCATTGTTTCCTGTTTTTTATAGTTTTAAGGTGTATTTTTTGCTGTAATGCCAATGAACGCATTTTTCTTTCTTTCTTTCTTTCTTTCTGATATAATAAAATCTAGAAATATAATTTTTTTAGGGTATCTCGCCTACACGTAGGTAGGTACCTAGCGGGGTTGATTTTCTCGTCTATGCCATGGTGTGGGGTATCGTTGCGTAGGCCGTTCAAAAATATTGCGGGTTTGTGTAAACCATTTTTCGATTTAGGGATCCGTTTGCGGAATATTAAACTTTAAATTGCTAATTTTTGTTAGAGTCAAGTGTCTTCCTCCTGCCACCTAAATGGTTGTACTTGGATATGTGAAAAAAATCACAGCAGTAGTATATACATATAACGAAGTTAAAAGGAAAACTATCACAGCTAAGTAGGCTGTACAAGTTACCGAGTAATAGTCCACCAACTTACATTTACAGTTGAATAACATTGTTCTAGGATACATTCCGTATGGGTGAACATGTTTTTCAACTACCTACAATGTAATAAGTTTGTTCTCGGGATAAATTCATCCCAACTACGGAACCCTTAATTGTGCGTGGTCCGTCACGCACTTGGCCGGTTTTTCACCTGTCTTAACGACTATGAATAGCCCGTCTTATTCAATTTCGTTGCTGAAATTGCTATATAAGCTACAAAGATATTGACGATAATCACGGTATATTTTGGAAGGTCCCTTCTGATAGGTCAGGCTTAAGAATATGCTTTCATTGTGTATCGTAAAAGCGAGTAGAAAAGAGAGACGCATATCAAGGTATCTATGGTAAGGCTAAGGAATCGTCACTAAGCTTGGTGATATTGCAGACCAAATTCTCAAGAGTAGTAGGACCTAGATTGTCTACAATTACATGAATATTTTGATTGAATTATCAAAATATTCATGTAATTGATTGACATGAATTATTTGATACAATTACATGAAAGATAATATTTAAATACAAGCTAATACTAAAATATTTATATTATGTACAGACACCAGCAGGTCAAGCTACCCGAAACTGTCATATTTTCGCAATCAACCTTGAACCTTATACTGTAGTGATAAAGTTGAAAATCTATTAAAGAAATTTGACAGATTGTAGTAGCTTGATGTGCTGGCGTCTGTACACAAAAAAGGGGGAGTGCTCATTGGGAATCAAAAAATTCGTCCGCATCGCTGTCAGTGGGAAAAGTCCCCAAAAGGCTGGCAATGCTGATTCTTTGGCCTAGAAATAGGCCAGCTCTCTGGTCGCGTGCAGAGTCGACTAACAGCTTGGCGATGTCCTGAAATAATATAAATAATAATAATTTAATAATTTAATGGTTTTCCACCAGAACTGGGAAGTCCTAAACACAGCCGTGCTAACGGGTCGTCAGGTGTCTCAGGCTATGAAGGTGCTGATTGTGTCACAAGCGGGCCAGGTTGCTGACGTCACGCTTCAGAGCTCCTGCCATTCTGAGGATGAGAGCGTTCTAAAGGTAAGGATGAGAAGAATAATTATGAGGTTAATGAATGACCAGTCTGCGCGAGCTTTAACTTAACAGAGAACTGTTAAGTTAAAGCTCGCGCAGACTGGTTCGAGTTGCGGGCGCGTCAGACAGCGCGACAGTTGTCGTGCCCGTGATATCGCGCTAGTCTACGCGAGCCTTTATAAGAAACTTGGCGCATCAGGAGGTATAGATAGAAGCTAGTAATACCTACAAAGAAGGAACTATTCGAAAGTACTAACCTAGTAACCAAATTGATATTACGTCAATTTGCCGTGTTATAGCCATTTCATATGAGCAGTGGTTGCTGGTATAATATTTGCTACCGAACAGCGCAGCACTTTTGCCTGCGTGCATTTCCATAAATGCATGTATCACATCTATTACCATTTAGTACGTATTTGACTACCAATCGCGTAACTCAAACCAAACCAAATCAAACCATCTTAGTGCTAATTTAGTTTAGATTTACCTACCATTTTATAATTATAACCAGTACATTCAATATAGCATTTAAACTATATAAATATTTCGTATTATTAAACCAGTTGAAATAAGCCAATAACCAAACTATAACCAGTCTAGTATTACACCAAAGCAACCAGATCAACTAAACATATCAACCAACCCAGAAGTTAGTGCTAAACCAGGCAGGCACTAAATTCTACAGTGGTGGCCCTGTGATATCGGTCTTGAGTTCGAACCCAGGCAGGTGCTTTACTTTGAGTGTTTAATTTCATCACCAGTGCTCTCAAAACGGTGAAGGAAATCATTGTGAGAAAACCGGGATGTCCTAGAATCAAAAATTCGAAGACGTGACATCCACCCATTTCATGATTATGGCCTACCTACTCCCTCGCACAGAAACGAGGCCTGTGTCCTTCAGTGGGAATGATATAGGCTGATAATATAGCCATTTCATACAACTATCAAGAATGACAGTTATGATTTTAATATATGGACAATTTAAGTTGTTAGTCAATTTGATTAACAATTAAGTTCTACCAGCAACTTTTAGGTAAAGTCAGGCTTTGCCTACAAGTTGCTGGTAGACTTTCATTCATTTATCATTTCTGCCGAAAGACGTCCACTGCTGGACATAAGCCTCCCCTAATTGGGAGGGTTTGCCATAATCGCCACGCTTGGCAGGCGGGTTGGCGATCGCAGTATGGTGTTAAAAATGCATAGAGAACGCTACTGCCCATTCTCTAGTAAGTTCCTTATAGTCGCCTTTTACGACACCCATGGGAGGAAATGGAGTAGTGCTATTCTTTACGTCCGGCACCACACGGTACTCCGGCTGGTAGACTTTATGTAGAGTTATTTTTAGATTATTTTACTTATCTATTGATCTTTCATCCGATACCTTTGCTATCATCTTACAAAAGATAGATCGTTAGATAATGCCTCTACAGACCTACTGAAAACGCTGAGTTATAAAGAAGTTTTTTTTTAGATCAGAGCTTTTAATTTTCAAAATTTAAGTAGATTATTTCACATAAACATTCATGGGCACTTAAGAAACACAGAGGCTAAGTCGCACGGTTCCAGTGAGGACTATCACGCTTGAATTCGCCGCTGGAGGCGCTAGTATAGCGTGAGGTCTCTAGAAATGTCAAATGTGAAACTGAACGTTCACTGTTTGCGGAATTTTCTATCGCAAATTGTTATTAATTATTCATAATTGTAAAGATTGTGCCATTTCTGATTAATTATAGCTCAAGATTTTAAGTAACAATAATTTAGGATCTAATTTCGTAGCATTTGGAGGAAGAATAATATTTGTCTGCTTAATGCCTGCCAATTTTAGGAACATTATAATGTAAATGTTTATTTGATATTTTAAAATGTAATAACTTAAACATTTTATGAAGTAATGAGTGCTTAAACATATCCAAAACTTATAAAATAAAAGTACTGACAGGACCTTACTCAACAGTGCCGCCAACTGGTGAGCACAAAAACGATATCCCCCATTGGTCGTTTCCTATGGAGAAGAGCCGGCAAGAAACTCCACGATTACTCTTTTGTCGAGTTTTGACTATGCAGCTAACTCCACACGAGGACGTGTGGAGTTAGCTGCATAGTCAAAACTTAGATAAAGATACGAGTATCTACCAGGTCCCGGGTTTTTAACGGCACGGTTGGCGCAGTGGTTAAGCGATTGACTGCTGCGCTGCGTGTCGCGGGTTCGATTCCCGCACGGAACAAATATTTGTGACCTACAAGTAGTTGTTCCGGGTCTGGCTGTTTGTGTGAGTTTAAATGTTTGTAAACGCACCCAAAATACAGGAGAAATTCCTAGTGGTAAAAAAAAACTTCTAAATGTTTATGATTAAGTTCAAAATCGAACGATAAAATTTGATAGAATGTTGTAACTTGATGTGCTGGCCACCGTACCTATGCGACTTGATTGATCGCGCGCGTATGTTGCCTTAACGAGCGCGGCGATCGCATACTCGCGCGACATTCGATTTCGGCTAGGACGCGACCTAATACAAAATCGCTTGATACTTCGCCTAATAAGACCAATATAAAAAAAATATTAAAAAAAATATTTTCAGGCATTGTATAAGTACACACAAATACATTTCACCCATAGTGAATAGACATAAATAAGTAAACATTAGCTGAAATACCTAATGTTTACTTATTTAAGACATGTTTATATTAAGTAGGTATTTTAGGTATTACGAATTATAAATTAAATTAAATTAATACGTTCATACATTATTCCGCGCTACTGCAGCGCTTCCCAGATGTTCACGGAAGCCCGTGTTGACGATTTTCATGCCCTTTTGAGGAAGAGAACAGCGTCAATAATGGGTAGGTTGCGCGGAAGCTCCAACAACATCCTAAAAACATTATTAGACAAGGTGGACAGTCCCTTCATATGGCTCTGGGTACGGAGGCACGTGCCAACGTGTTGGTGCGTTGGGCCGCGTAATTTTTTGTTGTTTGTTAGTGTTACTAACATAGTTTTTGACGTGACAACGTCTAATAAATCGATGAACGCCGGCTGCATGCACGAAAAAGGATGACTCATTGTCCCGTTACGCTCATTGTCCCGTTACGCTTATTGTCCCGTTACGCTCATTGTACGCTTGCGCCGCATCAATGTTATGTTATGACGTTGTCACGTTAAACTATCGTCCGTAAACCAACTTTACAGACAACCAATTTTTTTAAGTCATTGTTACTAATACCATATGGATTGTGTATACTTGTATGTGTATATAGTCTGAAATAAATAAATAATAAAATGATTAGAAATTACTATAAGATAATACTAATTACTATTTAATTGTGTTTGTCTTCGCCCAGGTATCATCATCATGCAGTTCAGTATACGTTGACGGCTCAGAGATCCGTGGTTCTTCGAACGCGTCCGTTATCGTCAAATACGGCACTTACACCGGTCTGGCTCGATTCACCGTTTGGATGCCCGAATACCCTCTAGAGATTGATGTCGATGACAACAGACTGTCGCAAATCAAAGGTAAACATCGTTTGTGATCGATCAAAGCGTCAGTTTGTCTTGTTGCTCATTATTTCGCACTTTTCTTGTAGTGTCTCGAATGATTGAACGTTTATGTGCAAGTTGTAATTAATTGGCTTTGAAGTTTTTGGAACAGCTGCCTACTTAACTTATAACGTTGTTTAGATTCTTTGAAAACAACTTTAGAATTTTAAAGTCTTGTCTTAGGATCTAATTAAGTGAGTAGACGATCGCCATTTACCTGGTACGAGAAGCTATATGAATCAACTAATTAAATACTTTAGACTACTTAAAAAGTTACTTTTCATTACCTAAAGTAGGTTTCAAGACATAAACATTTATGAGAGTTTAACCACAGATTACTGTTTAACCCTATACAGCGTGTTACGGAAAGGGTATATACATATCAAAGGCACGGATTCTTTTCGTGATAACAAACTACAGGGCAATATTTTTTAATACCTATACCTACATAAATAAAAAGTTAAGAAACATTTAACTAAAAATCAAATGTTTCCAATTGAATTCTACACATCACTAGACCAAGTCAGCTGATCGGTGTCAATAAACTACACACAAAGAAACGGCGATAACACGTTTGTTATGATTTAAATTTAATAAACTATCGAAATAAAACAAATATTAAGCATTTTCTAGTTAGTGCTTTTGAGCTGAAATTTTGTACAGAGATTCTGTACCAGATACACTCTTCACCCCGTTTGTATGGATATACCCTTTCTGTAACACGCTGTTTAAGGTGTATACCTATCTATTCATACACGAATCTTTTTAAGAGAAACTTTTATAGGTGGTAAAAAAGCCATAGCAGCGAAAAAAAAATATCTTTACATAATTGTTATAATTTTAAAATTGCTTGAGACATTTTGCAAAAAAACCTTTACTTATTCTATGAATGACCCGCCCGGACGCGGCGACGGTTTCGGCACGAGCGCGGTGCCTTTTGATAATTAATCATCATAATTATCAAGTAGTTTTAAATTATAATTTTTTTAAATAATATACTCAGATAAAAAAAAATCGTTTCCATGGCTTCTTTACCACCTCTGTTGGTGTATCTCTTAAAATATTTCGTGTATACGTGATACACCTTATTTCATTTTATTTTTTGGTAGGAAATTCTTATTTTCGTAATATTTAACGGAATAATTTAATTTTAATTTTATTTATTTCACACCAATACGTACAACATCTCACAGTAAATTCCAAGACGACGTTATTCCTAGTAGCATTTTTGTTGGCATTTAGTTGGGCCACAAAATGCCAACAAAAAATGCTACTAGGGATACTAGGAGTACTTATAAAATATACTTAGTCATTCAAATTCACCATAAAATTAAAATTATAAAGATTACGATATTTTCTATATTGTATATTTTTAATGTATGACATAGGTTGGAAAGTCCCTGATGACGCGAACACGAAGGAGCGTGCGAAGCGTTCTCTGTCTGCGCGGGGTTGGGGCGGCACCAGACCCGATAACACCAACTCGCTGTCCGAACAGCGCTCGTGCCGCCTGCGGTACCAGCAGAGCAATGTTGAGGTAAGGGTTCCATTTAATTACAAATCATCGACCTAGCATTTTCCCAACTATGTTTTTTTTTTTTAAACTAGGGCATCTCAGAGTTAACCTTGAGAAGTTGAGACTCTTTAACCGGACTTTCCTGTGGTTGCCTTAAGCTCCTAACGAAACTTAATTCCTCCAGCCGCAGGGCGTAAAACTTATAAACTAAACGACTGCGCGCTAAGGGCACCCCCTGTGGGGTACGAACCTCGGCTTAGGGTGGCTGGATAAAATCAGGGTTATGATTATTATCGGGGGAACTTAAAGCTATAGCGCGTGCTGGCGCTCCGCTTACGGGCAAGGGTCGGGGAGGACTATTTAGTCGGGGATTTCGCGATGGGCCTCAGCGGCAAGGTCAGAATGACGGTCGTGTATTATGTATTCTCTTTCGAACTGTACTCGTTTCCCTACTGCTCTCCTGGAGGACAGTCTTATCTAAGTCTGTCGCCAAAACAACAATGTTAACAGCATTTGTTGTATTTCGGCAGTTAGAAGTAAGATAGCCAGTTCCTCTGTGATTGAGGATTCCGAGTGAAGCTCGCTTCCATCTTCGGCCTTATCATCACTTACCATCAGGTGAGATGAAGGCCAAGAGCTTCCCTGTTGTATGTAAAAAAAAAAGATTCGGGGAGTCATCTGGGTCGATCAGTGACTGCCTATCTGAACACCAGAACTCAGTTATAGTGATACGATACCTCTTGGTAAGACTGGTTGTCAGACTTTCGGGCTTCTGACGACCCGTAACGACCGTCAAAGATCCACGAATGACAGCCGGGACCAACAGCTTAACTTGCTAAGCTTCGCTTCGGCTTCTTTCTTACAAAAGTTGACACCTCGCCTCGCCTGCGTATCACCCTCTTATCCTCAACAATTAAAGTAATTTCAACAGAGTGGTTACTTGACGGTTTGAGTACCTAATAGCCAGGTACTAAACAACGCCAACGCTTGAGCGAAGTGTAGGAGCATAATTAGCTTTTTCTGTTATGAAAAAACCTCAAAATTGCCTGCGATAAATGGCAGTGGGCTCGCCCCCCAATCACGGTAATTGGCGTAAGTACTTACGTAGGTAGCTGTGAGTGTACCTTTGTATTCCAAAGGTCACAAAGTTTGCGTGACATTTTAAAAGTTTAATTTAAGGGGGATACGCTAAGGTAATAAGGTAGCCCGTGATATTCCAATTGTCTTATATTTTTTGTCATTTGCAGGTCAGTGTCAGGTCGTATGCTTACCAAGACGGTTAGGGCCTTACAAATAAACATGGAATAAAGTTATCGTAGGAACAACTTCGGTATAACCGTACATTTTTAGACGTTTATACCCAGCATAACTTTATTCCGTGTTTATTTGTATTAGGGTTAGTCTATAAATTTTATACTTACAATTAGCCCTATGTTGACAAAATATGATTCGCGACTGTAACAAATATGTTTTTATCACACTAATATTATAAAGGCGTGTGAGTGTGTGTGTTTGTATGTTTGTCACTTCTTCACGCTCAAACGGCTGGACCAATTTAGATAACATTTGGTATGGATGTAGCTGACACCCTGGATTAACACATAGGCTACTTTTTTATCCCGAAAGAATGTAGTGTTCGCGGGTAACACCGCGGGGCGCAGCTAGTAGAATCATAATAATTAGAATCATCAATACCTACATGTATCTAAGCTGGAATTGGCCTCAAATGTCATGATTTCATGAAATAGTCATTCAAGAGGGTAATTTTAACCTTTGAACCGTGACAGTTGTACTGATGATTTTAATAATAATTATAATTTTGTAGGTCGCGACACTGATAGTCAATTTCAAAAAACATAAGACAATTTGTGTTTCGTGGGCTAACCTTGGCTCCTACGCCTTAAACGTTTTTCCTTCTTGTGTAGGTGTACGCCCGTTTCCTGGCGAAGGACCACGACTCGGGTCGCGTGTCGTACTTCGTGTCGCGTCGGACGTGGCTGAAGGTCACGGAACTCGTGTTGACACGAGTCTCGGACCCTCGGATTGCGTCACTGCGAGGTCGCGTGCTGCAAGGGCGCAGCACTGGACGGACTGAAGTGCAAGTGCTGTCGCCTATTACAGGTAATTTATGGTGCTATGTATTTCCGTGTGTAGACTAATTTATTACTCATTTACTTATAAAAGTTGTTAAAGAAAAGAGACGTTTAAACGTCATCAAACAAGTTTAAGCAGACGTTGGCAGCAATACTTAACTTTAAGCAACATGATTATGAAAATTGTTAGTTTATAAACTATCTAGAGAGATTATAAACGAAAAATTGTGAACTGCAACAAACCATTTACAATACGGATGATGACAATTTTTTTTTTTTTTCACTTCTCATGCTCTAAAACTACGCCAATAGAGCACTACGAAGCGGGACTAAAGTGACCATTTTAGTCTCTAGGGAGTGAAAAGTAATTAGATTTTTAATTTCCTTTATGTGACATAGACAAACTTAAACAGCCAGTAAATATACTATTAGCTGTGGAGTGTGGACCATCTTCATTGTGAAAATGTTGCGAGTTTTAGTTCCATAGTTTTTCCGCAAAGGTGGCGCCATGTGTTTTAAATTGTTAGGTAATCTGTGACAGGTTTAGAAGAAAAAACTGACCGCGAAAATTTCAGAATATTTGGAGAGTATAAATTTGTTCGGTTTTAAATAAATTTATTAAGTATTTCCAGTGACAGTGAAGAGTTTGACGTCGAGCAAAGAGCGAAAGACATAATAGATAACCTTTTGCCGCCAAAATCGCGGAAGATTTACCTAAAAACTTACGAAAGTTTTATGGACTGAAGGAATAATATTTATTAAATGTTTTTGCCTATTTTTCTCGCACTCAAAGTGAAAAGTACAGTTTGCACCTCGAGACTAAACGCTAACTTAATATACCCTCGGTTTCATTGACTCCCTCGCACGCTCGGGAGTCAAACCACCTCTGGTATATTATGGCTTCGTTTAGTCCCTCGATGTAAAATATACTATTTTGTCCGTCGTTTTATTAAAAAATATTGGACACGAATTTTTTTCTTTTTTACGTAATCAAAACATTACGGCGATACATGTTCAAATGTGGCATGACGTCACTACTCGCTAGATTTTATACGTAGCTGTGACGTAATGAACTCCCACTCCCCAAGTTTAATGTGTTTTTTCAATGTTTTTAATCAGCAGCATCTGATAACTAAAGCAGACAGTAGATTGGAAGCTATGGAATTATTATGGCATAAGTTTAGGCAGCAGGCAGGAACACCGGAACACCCTACGTATTACGCGCTAATTACAACTTAATACGCACACTAATCCGTTCGCCTATGAGCTGATCCTGAGGGAATATAAGCTTGGTATTAAGATAATAGACATATTCTGTCGTAACCTTATTAGAGGTATATGTGGAGAAGTTGCAATTATGTGTCAGATAGATACATAAGGTTGGAACAACTAACTGCGGACCAATCGCAACATTTGCATCCAGGAACGCACGATACAGGAGAAAATCCTAGTGTGGGGCAAAGTTTAAAAAAAAAAATGGTTAAAGTATAAAAAATAAAATAACATAAAAATAATAAAAACAGAAGGTCATGTACGATGCCTAAAGGCTCATAACTTAGCATGATGCCGCGACATTTAAAAATAAGTGTCGCAGCGCTGGTATTCTGACCAGTCCGATCACTAAGAACGACAAGCCGATCCCATGGGAAAAGCGAGCCAAATACCTAGGTGTTATGCTTGACCAGAACCTCACTTTCAGCGAGCACATAAAGACGGCTCGTTCGCGGGCCCCTTCGCTCTCGGTAGACTCGCAGCAAATTGTCACTTAAGTGCAAATCGCGCACCTACACCAAGGTTATCCGTCCTATCATGACCTACGCTTGCGTCGTCTTCGCAAGCGCTAAACCCCGTTATATCCACAGGATGCAGACTCTACAGAAACGATTTCTTAGAAAACTAACAGGTGCCCCCTTTTACGTACGCAATTTGGATCTTCACATAGATCTCAAAATGCCCAACATTCAACAGTTCATGAAACGCGTCTCCACGCCTTTCTTTGACTCTTCTATAAAGCACTGCAATCCCCTGATTGCGGCCGCTGTCCGATACAATCCCTCTCGCATTAGTAGGATTCGCCGACCGAGGCATACTCTCACCATTTCCGATGACGCTATCACTCTCCTCCAAGAGAGTAGTCCGTCCACTAGCACTCTTAGAAAGCACTTCTTCCGACATCCGTCCTATTGTCCTCGCCGACGAGGCCCATCGCGACGTCCCTGTCTATCCCCGCCCTGACCCTTGCTCAAGCCAGCCCATGCCGCTGAGCCTGTAGCTTTAAATTCGTCTCCAAGTAATGACAATCCGATCCAGCCCGTCCTTTGCTGTCCTCCCCCAGCGACGCCCTAAGCCAAGGTCCGTACCCCCACAGGGGGGTGCCCTTAGCGTGTAATCGCTTAGTTTTAGTTTTATGCTCTGGCTGGAGGCTTTAATTAATTGAGGCACCCACAGAAAGTCCGGTTAAGCAGACGACAACCTCCTTGGTTGATCTGGCATTATATAAAAAAAAAAATGGTATTCCGATAGGCTTCCTGTTACCTGTTCCTACTTACAAGTAACTCGGGAAGGCTCGAACTTCATCGTATCGTGTCTATCTCCAATTGGCGTTCCCGAATGCTTTCGTGACTCGACTGAATCTTAGAAGTTAGTCGATTGACTATTCGCCAGAACTATCAGATTTTAAACTTGTGTCTGGATACGATAAAGAATCCGTTGAGTTACAACTTGATTTTGAATATCTAATAATAATATCTCTCTCATATATCTATATAATCTATCTCAACGGTTTTTCTTATGCAGGTAGGTACCTACGGTAAAACAGGTTTTAGATAGTCTGAACCCGGATTAAAGATATTTATGTAGGTACTTAGGAGGACACCTAAGTATCCCTAAAAATCAATTATACTATTAAGTAGATTGCCCACTTCTTATCCCTACCTTAGATTTTAAGTAATCTAAGATAGATATAAGATTGTAAGTAGGTATATACATACCTGCTTAACCTACCGACCTATTCGTAAAGTCTGCAGTAGTGTTTTGTCAAAATCACAAATATTATTTATTTCGGTACCTATTTCTTTTTTCTTATGTCGCCCGTAGTTACTTAATTCAAAATATGATTTTATATATATATATTTTTTTTTTCGTTTTATTCCTTTTGGATACCGATAACCATCTCGTCTGTAATGTTTCACCATAGTTTATTTAATAAAAACACCTTGTAAATGTACAGTATTCTTTCTCCAGGCCGTGTGATTGGTCTGCGCGAAGTCCGTGTGGGTAACGACAAGGTGTCGATCTCGCGGCTCCTGGTGCGCGTCATATCCGGCCTGCAGCTGAACATATCACCCGACACTGCCATCGAGAACGGATACGTTTCCGAAACTACAGTCACCAGGCGACTTACAGCGCAATATCAGGTTTGTGGAATCAAAGTTATAATGAACTAGCTGCGGCTTTTTCTAAAATAAAAGTAGGCTAAGTTACTCCATAAAACATAAACTACCTGCCAGTAAAGTCCCGTCAAAATCGGTCCAGCCGTTTCACAGACGTTTAACAAACAAACAGACAGAAAGGAAAGACAGCACACAAAATAAAAAAATTATATGTTTTTTGTTGTTTTTACCGTAATATACTTTCATAGGCATTTAGTAAAGAAATTACAAACAGACACTTCAATTTTATTTATTTTTATAGATCAGTTCTTTAACTCGTCGATTTTTTTATTCTGAAAGAGCCCTGAGACTACCTCAAAGTCTCTTTAGAATCCAGAAATAAAGAGAAGGGATCATTAGACCACTATTTAGGACCAATAGAAACGGTCAGGACTTCCTTTAATAATAGTAATATCTAGTTGTCTGGCATTTATGCTGAACTGGGCCTTTTTGGCGCAGCCGTGAGGCACACTTGCCTGCTAATTTCGCACTTTACGCTTTTTATTTGTTTGTTTTTTATTGTGTCATGTGTGCCTTTTAGTCTGTGCTAAATAAATGTATTTACTTTCTTTTCTTTTACATTAGGTACGGTATTGGTATTGTTAAGTATACGAGGGAGTACTTACGTAGGTACCTACCTACCAAATTAGTGAAGGAATCTGTATATTTGGAAGGTATCCATGCAATTAATTTTGATTTGAAAGCCCAACAGTAGGTAACTAATGTTTTTCAATTAGGTAGATACCAATCATCACAGCTAAAACTTTTAAGGTAGGTACGCAAATCACGGCTTATTCCACAAATCCCCCTTAGGAGGAAAAGTGGAATATATAGAAACCAGTCTAGAATTTACCCCTGATAATCCGGCTTATTTTACTAATCCCCCCAGAGAATCCCCCTCAGTAGGGAAAACTGAACCCTAATGTAAAAAAAACACTTTCAGGGTCTAAGGGAATATATATATATTTTTTTTTCAATTCTAGTTTTCCCCCCTAAGCGGGATTATCAGGGGTGAATTCTAGGCTGTTTTTTATAGATTCCACTTTTCCTCCTAAGGGGGATTTTCAGGGGATTTGTGGAATAACCCGCAAATCACCAGTATAGAAAATAATGAAAAACCTTATAGGCAACATTTCCAACTTTGTCTTTTGTACAGCTAAAACGAATTCAAAAATTAATATTCCAGGAAGGCCTACTGGACATAGACTTGGAGTTCTCCGATGGCAGTCACACGGCGCTGCGTGACGTGGCGGTGTCGGACTACTTTCTTGTTGTGGAGAGCCTCGACCCTGAGGTTGTCGCCTTCGCACCTATGTATGCGTCTCGACATCCGAGGGTCATCGCTGTTGGAGAAGGTATGTTCATGATGTCTTTGAACTTATCCAAAAAAAAAGAGGTTCTAAATCGCAGGTTGCTAAGTAGTTTGTTGGCTGAGAGATAAGCACAGTAAAGTATTGTGTTAGGCAAATTTCGTGTGTAAAATGTGTAAAAGAGGAGCCTGAAGAGCCCTTTCAATCAAAATCAAAAGTTATTTATTCAAATTAGGCTGACAATCAGCACTTTTCGAACGTCAATATTACATAAGACAGTCCCCCAAAACGCCCGCCCTTCACCACTTCCTAGTGCTATAGCTGGGAAGAAGAAGTCGCGCAACAAACTCCCCAGCAGCACAGCTGTCTGTTCAGTTAGATAAACTTGATTCTATACAATAGTAGTTATGCAAATAATTAACATAACGAGACACAGAACAGTCAATTAAATTATTTACCATAAGTCATCTAGCACACGCCAATATACCAGCAAATACAATGAAAACTATACTTAAGCAAAAAACTAAAAATACAAACAACAAAATACTTAAATAAAAGTCTCATGCCCCCGCTTACAAGCAATGCTGGATTATGTAACACAAATGATAAACTAGGACCTAGGAAGTAAAATAAATAAACAGTTAATTACTAATAACAATAACGAAAACATGGTCAGCAAGACGACCAGTCACCACAAGCAGCACCCGTTCACGAGCATAAAGCAAAGATCAGCCATTACTCCCCTCGCCATATTTGAGGGAAGGAGGCAACCCGACCCCCGACGCTACCGCAAGCAGTGACATCCAAGGGAGAATGATGAACTTGCTGCCGGTTGCTCAGGCAAGAATAAATATGGTCTATTTGTTGAGGTCGTTAGCTAATCACATATTTCAATATTTTCTTTGTTGCGCACTGCGTAGGTAACTCAATTATTGTATACGATTCGGGAACACGATCGTTTTTATACCTAGTTTAGGGACTTAATCTCCAGTAATCAATAGTTAACAATCCATGTGCACGACCACAATATAATATTCTTACCTTTTTAGATTTTCCTTATTATCGGTTCTCATCCGTTCACCGATGTCAATGAACATCATCATCAGTAGTCATCCCCCCTCAGTCCATTCATTGTTCTTTGATCTTCCCCTACTATTAGATACTTATAGTAACAGGTGACAAACTCCTCAAATCTCAACCACACATTACAGGAAGTGGCGAACTACTCCGAGTAACACTACTAACTCCCGAACAATGCCGAACGGGACCGTTACGCCGCGTGGCTCTCCCAGGCAAGGGCGACACGAAGACGCCGGCGAACATTAAGAATATTCCTGGTGCGATCGCGACTGCGGCTGCTAGTGTAGACGTCGACTTCAGCGGAGGAGACGCGCCGCAAAGGCCTGATACGCCGCAGAATGATGATATCATGGCCAGGGGCGGCATGAGAAGTGGCATGGCTGAGCTTGGAGATATTCTTAAAGGTATGTGTACTTTAACTACATAGATAAATGGTTTTTGTTTGAAAACCAAAACTTGGTTCCCCTCGAAAGCCGCTTATCGGGATAGAAAAATAAATAAGTAATTCGTAAGTAATATATTACAAACGGATCCTTGAATTGAAAAATGGTTATTACAAACCGCAATATTTTTATACGGTCCTATCTAACGATACCCCACACAAAGGGATAGACAAAAAAAATAAAAAATATCATCACCACTTTACGTGTAGAGGTTCTTTGTATCCAATCATAGATTTAAGTTTATTTTGTGTATAGTGTGAGATCATATCAAATAAAGTGATTTCTTTATAATTCACTTCCATAATATTATTTATGTTTTCGCTACGAACAGAGGTACCTAACCTAAAAAAAAAATTTTACCACTTTGTGGGCGTGATTAATATGTATACCCATGCCAAATTACAGCTTTCTAGTACTAAGAGTCTCTGAGATAAGTCGCGGACAGACGGATAGACAGACGGACATGGCGAAACTATAAGTGTTCCTTACTGGCTACGGAAACATAAAAAACACGCGATATTTCTATAAATTACTAGATTATTTCTGGTTTTCAGGTTCACGCTTTATGCAAAACATGTGGTACTGAGTATAAAACCAAAACACAATTCAAACTAACAAACAAACTTGCCAAACTTGTCAAACTTTTACAATACACAGTTTATGTCGTCTTCACTTTCACCTGTATCGAACGTGAACGTTGTATATGCCTCATAACCAGCTGATCCAATGAGGTTAACCAACAAACTAGCCTGGACTTCTTTAGGCTCTTTGCTCACTCCAGAAAAACATCGAACAGCTTCCGCCATTTGTGCCACGCGTCGGTCCGCGCAGCCGGACCGCCGTCGAGCGATAATTCCGCTGGAGGACGTGCGTGCTCCATTATTATTTTTCCGTTTTACAAACACGATGTGCCACGGCACTAAGATACCGTTTTAACTCGCAAAAGTGTTAAAAAGGCACACCGCTGTCACCATGTAATGAAACACACGCAAGTTGGTTAAACACTGATTTATTTCCACACACCCTCACATACAATAAGCATGTTATTATGTGGACATACCGTCAGACTACTAAATATACTACACCTCTATGTTCTAGGTTACCCATCATTCAAGGACGAGAACAACCACGAGCCAACGATAGCGCAGGCGCAGCAGTACAACTCCATCTACCGGAACAACCCCGCACCGCACTCACAGCACCAGACTGCACAAACTTCTGTTGTCATCGGTTAGTGTTGCCACATTTATTTGTTTATTTAAAATCTCCAAAAAAAGATATTGTTACTAAAATGCCTATAACTACCTGCATAATGTAGAGGACGAATCTAAAGTTTATGTTTGATTTTACAGGAATATACGTGGTGCTCGGTGCATTCTGCTTTGCAATTGTGGTGAGTTCACAAGTTCTTCGCCTTTTTCCTTATACCTTTATTAATTGGCCAGCACTAGGCATTACATCGGCGAAATATTGTCACATCTGCTAATTTTTCACATGCTCACAGTAAAATATTAATTAGTTATATGTACTCACGCTAATGCTAACTCTCTAACCACCTGCTAAATATTTGTTAATCGCTTCCAACGAGACTGCGGACATAATGCGACACACTGACCTCTCATACCACTTTGTCGGCGTGATTAAAATGTATACCCATGCCAAATTACAGCTTCCTAGTACTAGGGGTCTCTGAGCTAAGCCGCGGACAGACAGACAGACATAAAGACAGATGGACATGGCGAAACTGTAAGGATTCATGTTGACTACGGAACCCTAAAAAACGAAGGGAAAACCCTTGACAACAGATTAAACTGAATGGTATTCAGAACGTAGAATGAATGACAAACGATGTTACTAAAAAAAAAAAAACAAACAAATACCCCCTAATACTCCCTCTGAACATCAGGACGGCAACCATCCGCTTATCTTTTAAGGTGAAGGCACGTGAACATTAAGAAGTTGACAGAATCATCCCAGCCCGATCTGCTGGATTCGTTTTCTCCTTTGCAGACCTATTGTTATTTCTCCCGGCAAAGTTTATTCTGTTTTGTATGTAGGTAATGTACCTATTAGTATTGATTCTTATTCGAGTTATCTATCCCTCATTTTGCATCTGCCATGTTTTGTCTCTGCATCAACTAAGGTTGACCGGTAGAAAATGCCTCAGGCATTAAATCCACCTTTGTACAGTATTTCTTTAACTTGTGCATAAAATATTAATAAGTAAAAAAATAAAAAATTGGCGGTCGTAAGGACTGCCGGAATAAGAGAAAACTGAAAACTTTGGAATAACTGACAATCTGACGTAACGCGTCACGAGCATGTCGCCCATTTCGGAATATTCCCAGTCGCCCCCAAATGGATTGCCCCAAGGTGGCAATCGGGAATAAAATTCCCAGTTGCCACCAGGTAGCGACTGGGAAGTTATTGCCCCCCTTCAAATCACTGTACCTACACTGCGGCGTGGATCACCAACGCGGTGGCAAATGGTGCTTTGGCACTCCTACTAAGATTACCCTGTATCACGAATGCCATCAATAATTTCGGTGACGCGAACCCATAAGTTTTTCCCCTACCAAAAATCGCTCAACGCTGCTAAAAAATTTCCCACTTCAATCGATAAATATTTTAAGTAACAAAATGTTCCCTCCCCAGGTATTCGTAGTATCATGTGTAGTGTACGCGACCCGCGTGAAGCCTGCGAACGCAGAGCGCGGCGGCGGCGCGCGTGGGCCGGCCGGCGTGGCCGAGGGCGGGCGGCTGCAGGTGGCCGGCCTGGTCGGGACCACGCTAGGCCTGGCGCGGGACAAGCCCAACAGGGAGTCCACTACTAACGCACATGACTGGGTGTGGCTGGGTAAGATTTACTCTGTATAACTTTTTGCAGTGTGGTGTTACGCGAATGGATAGAATAAGAAATGAGTATACAGGGTTATTGGTAAAACCCTAAAAACCTTGCAGGACTGTATTACTAACATCATAAACAACAACTTTTATTTCTATGACTTTTTACGTGCATTGTCACATAGACACGGCAGTTTGTTTTGCTACACGTTAGAGTTCGTAACATTTAGAGCGTTGAATTTAAATATTTTTATTTTTGTATGATAATCTCTGGGCGGAGCGGGAGGGGTGTCAGCCGTGAATCCACCCGTGTTCCTTCAGTTGTCTGTGTGCCAGGGTTACGGTATCCCTTTCGGACAAACCCGGAACCCTGGCATCTGTCCTAGCGGACCCCATCATTTGGTGCTGACATTTCTTTGAAGCGCACGTGGAACACAACGCGCCGTCGACCCGGGCCTGGTCCTTACCAAACGGCGAGCTGCCCATTGCTCGCCATCCGCAAGCCCGCGCCTACGGTGGCCGGGAATCGGCTATCGATTCTGGCCGCCCAGGGCGTCTCCTGCGGCGACTAGGGGCGTGAGGGTGCACAGACTGCCTCTTCCTCACACGTTCCGCCCACGTGCACGTTGCACGAGCATTACTGCTTCGCAGGAGGTGACTGCCTCCCATGCACTCTCGCTCCGGACCATAGGCTAGATCAGGACCGAACGCGAGAGATCGTCACCACCGATCGCCTCCGTGAGGACACGGCGGTGCTCGCCCACGCCCGGCAGACCTCCACCGCCGTGTCCTCCGGGCGATCCACACAGTGGTAACACCCGGGCGTTTCCTCCTAGTAATACTGAGAAGTTGTTAGTGTCCAATGACCCTGTATAAAAGTCTGATAGTGACACCGGTGACTGAAAATGTGTGTGGAAATAGGTTGTCATGGTATGGGTATGTGTTGCGGAGAGATGAGAGCACTGACCTCTATTATTACCAAAAACAAAAAATTGCTGTCAAACGCTTCGAACAGCCGGTCCAGTGGTAATAATAATAGAGGTCAGTGGATGAGAGAAATGTCATCAGGAAAGTTCTGAGTATGATGGGCTATACGATTAGGGGAGGACCAAAGAAACGATGGTTGGACTGTATGAAAGATGATACGTCTAGTAATAGAGAAACATGGAAGAAAAAGACATGTTGCGCCGACCACAAATAAATTAGGATAAGGGCAGGAGAATGATGGTCTTTTTGCAAGACGTGATTCTTTCTATAGAAAACTGCCGTTGGTTAGATAAAAACCTACAAAAGAGTACCCATCTTCCATAGTCCCTAAATATGCTATGTAGGTACTATGGGGGACATCCGAATCGACACACTTTCAAAAAAAAAAAACCCGTGCTCATGGATGTCCACATCTGTTTACCGCCCCTTTTTAAGTCGACAACCTGACAGACAAAAATTTATTATAGGGTTTTTTTTTGTTATTAGTACTGTATATACTTACATATGCATTTAATAAAAAGCTGCTATTGTGACATTACAAACAGACACTTCTATTTTATTGATTTGTAGGTATAGATTAAGTTGGTAATACTTCTAAAATAACTTAATTTACAAAAATACTTAATATAAAAATAAAATTAATCATGATAATTATAATGCTTGTAATCCTAAATACACTCAATAATTGAGTCAAAAATGAAGCTTTCAACTTTCCAGGACGCGCCACTATCGAGCGGAACGGCAACCGTCACCCTGCGAACAGAAACTCGGCACAACAGACTGACAATGGCAACACTGAGATGAGGATCACGGCCAACCCTTTGAACTACAACTATGTGGACCCTGAGGACGCGATACGAGAGAATGGAAACGTGATGGTGACCAGCTTCGATAACCCCAACTCCATCGAACTGCCGTCGCAGAATGATAAGAAGGTCATTGACACCACCACGTATTGTAAGAAACCAGCGCGACACACACGGCATCACTCCGGGGATGGACACTGGCAGTAAGTGATTTTTGCAAGTTTTTAAGCTGTTTGCACTAACTAGTTCTTGTTGCAATGTGGTGTATTCTGTGTTTTTATCAAAATTCATTTCTGGCACAGATTAATACAGATGGGACGCTCCGCAAAATCATTTAAATAAAAAGCGACTCTTGCTACGACGCAATAAAGAGCAATTCAGATCGCACAACGCTTATTACCTACAGTTATATTCACCTACAAGTCGCCTCTCTTTCTATCGCTTAACTCTTATACCGGCGGCGCGCGGCAGTCCTACTGAATTGGTCCAGTGAGTTGAGCCCGCCGCGTACTTGTAGCTTCATACTTAAACTGCGAAGTGTCCCATCTGTTTTAATCTATGCTTCTGGGGCCCAAGTCTGCTATTTTTATAAATTCGTCACTCCAACACGATCCCATTGTCATTTTGATAAAAGTTCGTAATCTGCTAAATTCATAATGGTCGATCATTGGTCGGTCAATGGTCTCGTAATAGAATTGTATTACAATGGCATTTTGGACATTTATTCATGCCGGATTTCATTTATATATATTTATACTTATTATTTATTAGTGTTATTTATAAGCAATCTGAAGTAGTTGGAAGTTTAGTAGAAAGTTTCATTTGTCATTATGTACGAGATTACCAATTCTTTCAATGGAGTGTCAGTGGCTGACTATTGTAAAGTCATAATGACGCCATTATATTAGTAGATTACCAAACTTTTCAAAATCAACAATTATGAAATCAATTATAGACCATTCTGACACTATTTTAATAGCAGACTTGGGGCCCACAGCCTCAAGTCTGCTATTATATGCTGTTCAAAATGCCATTTGTAATACAATTCTATTACGAGAATGGTCTCGTAATAGAATTGTATTACAATGGCATTTCATTTTTTAAATTCATAATGGTCGAACATTGGTCGGTCAATGGTGACCGACCAATGTTCGACCATTATGAATTTAGCAGATTACGAACTTTTAGCAAAATGACAATGGGATCGTGTTGGAGTAACGAATTTATTAAAATAGCAGACTTGGGCCCCTGGATTAATGTTTTAACATTCTTTGCGCACAAAACTTTCTATGATTGTTTCTGATCTAACTATAATAGCACAACATAGGTAAATGGATTTCTGTGGGTAGCACGCTCTGTCTTGCCTTTGTCAATTTTATTGTTCTAGTCTAACATCTAAGTGTCTGTATCAAGCTTTGCGCTTAGTAGTTTTTCTGTGCATTATTGTAATAATTATGGTATAATTTACTCCATTTGGTCTACAGGACGGACGCCAATAACTCAGACGACTACCGACCTCCAGTTCCACCCCACAGGAACACGTCAACACCACAGCCACAATTACCAGTGCCGCCACGAAACCCCAGCAAAGTAAGAAGTAATAGACAATCCGAAAATTCTTTTCGAAATATACGAGATATCTTTATTAAAATGTCATTATGTTATTCCAGATTTTGCCCGACACAGTCATGCCACCCACAAGACGAAATCATTCCCGAAATCATCAAAAGAAACACGACCGCGATTACGACTCCCGACGATCTCCAGAAAATGGCCGCCGCTCAGACCGGTAAGTTCAACTACTTTTTTTACAGCAGTTTGGCATCATTCTTAGGTCGTCGCTGACCAAATTTTTTTTTTCTCTTTTCAGAATTATTGATTTAAACAAACTGGACTCCCCCTACTTATTGAACCGAGACATGAAAGATTACAAACGCGATTCGAACCCGGCCCCCCTTAGAAACGACCTAGAAGATAACCCAGTGGAAAAACTGACTGACAAGGACGACTGCGCACGACTATTTGAATTCGACAACGACGCTCCTCTCGTGATGGAGAACAAGGACTACAGAGAGATCATCGGTCTCAACAGAGGCACCGACGACTCACGACGAACGTTCGCCAAACCCGAAAGCCCCGACTATATGCACGACTCTGGAATTGGTAATTATCTCATCGCATCAAGTACAATTTTAGTTCGATAGAAATATTGGGTACTAATGAGCTAAATATTTACAGGCCTACCTGAAGTACAAATGAGGCACAAGAATAGATCCAAAGAGTCAAAAGGAGATTTCGTGGAGGCCGCCAACAAGAACAAAGGTGAGTTTACACTTACTACATTTTTGCAAAGTCTGCAGGCCGAGTATGAGTATGAAGGCCGAGCCGTAGGCGAGGACTTCACTAATATGAGACAGACAATTGCCATTTCCGCCGAGGCATAAATAGTGCTTTTCTCAAAAGAATGCAGGGAAATAAAACATTGCTGGAGCGTTGTAATGTTCCAAATTCAAAAAAACGCTCCTGCAATGGATTTGATTTTCTGTCCGTAAATTCGATACTACGCGTGTTCTTTTATCGAAAATAATGACAATATGCATCCATGCATGTTTGAGAAAAAGAACTTTTCTCGTTTGATGAAGACTAAGGGCCTAAACAGTTGAAGAGACGCAGACGCACAGCCCGGCCGCGAAAAACAAGACATTAGTGAACTTGCGAACGGCCGAGCCGCTATTGAAATAATTCGATACGTATGGTCTCGTGTATCTCGCAGTACAGCGGCCGCGCCGCTTAACTATGCGGACGCATATAATAGGGATGTTTCCTAGGTAAAAAAAAAAAAAAAAAACTAGTCCGTCAATCAGATAATAAAAAAATATTAGACACGTATTTTTTGCTTTATCATATTAATAAAAAATTACTTAGATAAAACGCATTAAACTTGGGGAGTGGGGGCTCGCTACGTATAAAATCTAGCAAGCAGTGACGTCATGCCACATTTGAACTCAATGTATCACCGTAATGTTATGATTACGTAAAAAAGAAAAAAATACGTGTCCAATATTTTTTATAATCTACATGACGGACAATTTTTTTTTTTTTGTCATAGTTCCTATTAGGCCCATACAGATACTTTGAAACTAAGTATGAATGAATAATGTTACGTTGCGGTGCAGGGAGCAACTCTCCGGAGGTGAAGCGCGCCACGATAGTGGGCAACCCGATGTACTCGCGCGGCGCGGACACGCGCGAGCCCGCGGTCGAGGCGCTCGGGCTGGACGAGCTGCACATGGACTACGATCAGATCATGCATTATTTCCACAACCTCAAGGTATAAACCGTCACACACCGTCCCACCTGCTTCTAGTGTAGTGTTGCTGTGTGCTTGCATCGATACCGCGATACCGCTCGCCACGACACGCGCCGCCGGCACGATGCGGTTCTATCATGTATTGTCTCGATGTTCGATGTACCTTCTTATGAATGATAGAGCCTCAATTTTGATGCATTTAATATGAAATTTAGGATAGTATTTTATATGAGTACTTACATTTTATATGACTATACATACGAATGCCGTGCAGTATTATAACACTTAATTATATCTGTTAAGATTCATTTTAAGTACCTATTCATTACTTCACCTGCAGCAAATTCAATATTTCGGGTGATCGCCTAGACAACACATTCCACTTCTCACCTCTGTTGAACCATTATTTATTTTGTCATCAATGTAGAATGCTAGAAAGCAGCTAACTCTTACCACTAGCATAGCAAGTAGTCTCTAACTTCACGATTCTATTTAGAAATTCTATACACTATAGATTTTGCTGCAGAATTCTGACTTATGTATTTTTAAAATTTTTCGCAGGAATCAAACGCCTGAGTAGAGCAGATCATTGCAAAGATCCGGCAGATATTGTCTACGTTTAAATATCAGCATATCGTCAAAGCTCCGCCAATCGACGTATACAATGCACCCACTGATACGTCCGGGGCAGCCGGGCTGGAGGCTAGTACCATTGACTCGCACAACAACAACGCGTTCCCAGACGCGCACATTTACGAGAACGTTAGCAACGGCAACGCAGTCGCACCCACGCAAGTGTTGTGCGACTCCATCGCTCACAAAAACAATTTCATGAAAACTCAATTGAAATTCTTGTTAGAGCACCTGAGCGAAGCTTACGAGTAAAGTTGTTGACAGTCAATGTACTATCCTCGATACAATATGTGTCTCAAAGTGGATCCTTGCAGTGATCGAAATCGAAACTATACAAATTGTAACTGTTTTATACATAATACTATCGTTAAACGTATTTACTCTAGTCATCTACAAAGCTGCACATATTTAAAGTACCTAATAATGATAATTGTGTGCAAGTAGTTAATACTCATAATATGTCAATGAATATAATAAATTATAAATATTACTCACGCGAGGTTTGTCTGTATATTGATATTACTATCTCCTTATATGGTAACGGGCTAATTTATTGCTGTACACTAAGCGCCGTATATCCTTGCCTACGATTCGCGAACCTTAGAATATGTCGCTATTGTAATATTCCCATACCAAAAAAAAAAACGTTGCATTCGTTCTAGATCTGTATATATTTTTCCACTAGAAGGTAAAAACGCTACCTCACTTTTGTCTTAACTTAGAGCTTAGCTAATGTACGCAAGTTAAACGTAAAAATGCATTTATTTTATAAATCTCTCGATGCAAAATCATTTTCATTTTCCCGCCTAACGTGTATTGGATAATGAAACACAATAGTTGTTATAATTAAGACTGCAAATCGCCAGTTTCTAGGGAATATAGTATTTAAGTATAGTTTAAGAGATACAGAACTAGTCAAATATATTATTCTTATAATTAATCTGAGCTAATTTATTTGCTCAATTCTCTACTGTTCCACTCCCTCAGAAATGGCTTAACTGTCTACTAAAATCTTTTAAAATATTTGACGTGATCTTGTTCGATTTATTTATTGCCACTTAAAGACAGCCTAATTACCTAATTAAATTTAAATACGGAAATTAGTTTCGTTTCGTCAGAAAGCACTGAATTACTCATTTACCCTAGTAGCATTTTCCGTTGGCATTTAGTTGGGCCAACTACAAAAGTATGTGGCCCAACCAAACGCCAACAAAAATGCTACTAGGGTATAGACTTATTTAAATTAAATATTAATAATTATTATTATAGAAACAAAAACTGTTTACTATAAGATATTAATGGAATAATCACAATGTACCAATAACATTTCACAAGTCAGTACTAACAATGGTTTAAAGTTGTGATAAAATGACTGCTAGGGATTGATTTTATATGCAGTCTATTTTATAAATAAAAAGCCATATCATATATAAATGTAACGCTTGTATGATATTGTAAACACATAATTAATTTATTGAAAATGTAAATTGCATTTACTTGTAAGTTAGTAAATAGGCTTTGTAAATATTGTTATGACGTTATATAATTTATAGGTACATATGGTGGAGATGACAATGCAGAATAGAAAATATATGTCGTAGAAATCGCTTAACATAGTAAGAACAGAGTAGAGTTGCACACAATATGATGAGATGTTTCATGTCTGTTACAATTGTACACTAAATAGTAAATGTTTTATCTTGTATTGTGTATTAATGTGACCCTAAAATAATGTAATAATAGGAGCAGTGGACTACAAACTTGTACTGTTTACTTTTAGCAACAGATGGCTGGCTAGTGTTCTGTGGAACACGTATCAGCTTGCACTATCTTTATTCGTGAACCATAATACTCTCTAAAATACTAATAGCGTGTTGTTTGGCTTTTGTCGTTAGGTTAGGGACGAGTCATAAGATACTAAGTACTCTACGCTGTAGTATTTGTTACTGTAATACATTTGTTTTTGTTGAGTTTTTGCCATAATTGTAAGAAAGGAGTTTAAAAAGTAATTATTGCTACAAGGTTTAATACATGTATGCAAACTGAGGCTTGTCACGAAAATCCTTTCATGAAAATGTCAAATTTAATAAACCATTATTAATTACATGTTGTTTCATTTATGGGAGTGTGAATAATTGTCACTAAAAGCCTAGCACAGACAGCTGTGGCTTACAACCATTATGGGCCTATACTACCTCAAATGGCTTAGCATGATCCTCCGTTATGTCGAAAATACTGCAGCATTAATTTTGAAATAAATATATGGTAAGGTGAGGATTAATGTTAAGTACTATGTTAGCCGAAAACACGATTCCATAAAATTTTCTCGATAGAAAAAAAATCCAAAGTTACCATAAAAAAATACTTCAAATTAGTTAATGAAACTTTGCATATTAACTGAAGTAACTATAAAGCAGGTCTTATGTTATTTACTTTTTTTAAATGAGCATTATTTTCACCGTAAAACGAAATTACCTAAACTATCGGCGCCTTGGAGCCTTTTCCGTGCCGCCCTGTCTCGCTTGCTCGCGTGACCGGTAGCAATAGTGTGCGAGCGAGATACAGAGTGAGGTGGCGCTGAGGTTGTATAGACTCTTAATGGGGTTGAAGTTCCCATTTTGAATAAAGAAAACGTTACCATAATTAATTTGCGCTTTTATCATTTCTAACCTGACAATAACATCGTAGACGTCCACGTCCACTTCATAGCATCAGGATAATACAGGAAAGTAAAATGTATGGAAATACACTCCCGGACTCCTAAATCGAGCCACCGTGATTTATTTTTGATGTTTAAAGGCCAAAAACATCAAACTAATGTTAAGAGGGTGTACAAGGGTCTACTAGCGCCACTTCTTTAAATACGAGTAAATATTATCTTGCGACTGAGAAGGAAATATGAAAAACGGCTCAATAAGGAAGCACGGAAAGTGTGTCTAGAATTTTCTAATACCTTTTAGAACGTTTCATATTGCGACACGTAGCAACAAAATTCGATCTAAAAAAAAAAACTCTAAATTTTATAATTTGGTTGCTTCGTGTAAGGAAAAACTGGTCTTGAGGTTGTGACGGAACCACGGTTGCCACAACTAAATAGCGACCGACATTCGTCAATGCCTAGAGGCTCATGTGATGCCATATATTGAGTTTGTGGGCCAGGATTTCGTTTTTTTGCCCAAGAAGCCCTGATATGAATCCAATAGAGCTATTATGGGATGAGCTAAAGAGGCGTGTTCCAGCTAACCAACCAGCTCCAGAAACTTTGCAGAAGCTGAAAACAGCCTTCTTGGAAGCATGGGAAAACATTCCACAGCACGTCATAACGGCATTAATTAATTCCATGCCGAACCGCATGACGGCCGTCGTAAATGCTCTTGAAGGTATCACACGTTACTAAATAAACGTTTTCTCTAAGTAAACCATTGTTTTCTTCATAAATACCACGCCAATTTTGCCCCTGAGAAACGCAACAATTAAATTAAAATTTTTTAAAAAGCCCCAACGCAAAAAAGAAAAGCGAACATTTAATGATTTAAAAATAATAACTACCCTTGATAATAGACAGAATAGTGCATATATGTTAATAATAAAAAAACAATAAAATTGAAATTTTTGAATAAACCCACTCCGCTTGAAAGAAGTGTAGGTTATACGAAAAGGAATAAATAAAATCTTAAAATCCACCAACTTAAAAGAAGTAATCAAAAACAAAAACCGTCGGGGGCTGCCGCTTGCTGTCCTGCAATTACAAAATATAATGGTTTGTCACATAATCAGTAGAATTGCAATCATTTATTCCATTTCAGGGCAAGGAATGGCAGCCCCGACGGTTTTTGTTTTTGCTTACTTACCTTCTTTTAAGTAGGTGGATTTTAAGGATTTTATATATTCCTTTTCGGATAACCTACACTTCTTTCAAGCGCAGTGGGTTAATTCAAAAATTTCAATATTTTTTTATTATTAACATTTTTGCACTATTCTGTCTATTATCAAGAGTAGTTATTATTTTTAAATTATTAAATGTTCACTTTTCTTTTTTGCGTTGGGGTTTTTTTTTTAATTTTTAATTGTTATTTTAATTTTTTTAAATTTAGTTATAAAAACCTGCCAAGTGCGAGTTAGACTCCCACACAAAGGGTTCCGTACCCTTAACGATACAGAACAAAAGAATTAGAAATCGAAACGAAAACTAAATATTATTGTTGAGAATAAAAGCTTTGTCTCAATAATATTTAGTATTGTTTTGATTTCTAATTCGTTACAGATAAAAGCTTTATCTCCACGTCTGCTGAATGCAAGTGACGAGTGGGTTATGCAGCACATTGTAGGTCATGTGACAGCATCAGTTCAAGGTTACTAATCTTCCTATAATTTGTTCACAAAAACCATTCCAATATAACATGATGCCTCTGCTGTAACTAAGCGAGGAGTTCGGTTTCTGCAGACCTCAGGTCATGCTGCAGCATCAGGTTAAGGTTACCATATTCTTGCAATACGACTGAAGTAATAGCATACCAAATTTCGTAACGATCAGACCCGTGGAAGTTGCCCACATCCCTTCATCAACGAGAAAAGAGCTGAAGATTTTCGAACGGCTGAACCGATTTTGATAAAACTTACCTAAGAACACTCACCATTAAATTACCTTTCAATTAAAAACAAACCGCATCCAGATCGGTCCAGTTGTTTAAGAGCTACGATTCCACAGACAGACACACATAGCGGTCAAACTTATAACACCCCTCTTTTTGCGTCGGGGGTTAAAAAGACGACTTATTGCAATTGAAACTGGTGTTTTTAATATTCTGATTTCAAATTTGGAAAAATGACAAATGGAAATGATAGTGAGTGAACCTCAAAACCATTTTTTTTTCCTTTGTACTCCCATTATTTAAAAAGATAGAGAACTCTAAACAAAAATATGCAGGGTGGCTCGATTCAGGTGTCCGGGAGTGTATATGAAGACGCTTTTGAATGCCCGTCCACGATAACGTAATAACGTGCACGTATTTCGATACATTTATGGACGTAGACATGGACGTCCACGGTAATATCGTCATGTCAGAAATTATCAAAACCAAGACGTGAATAAAATCGAAAACAATAATAAACATGAAGTACTTGTATTTTTACGAATGTTTTTAAGTTCAGGTCTGTGAAATCCAAGGTAGTAAAATAAAATCCGCAAGTATTAAATCAATTTATGTATTTTCACTACTTATACTAATTAAATAAGAATATTTACAAATATTTTCCATACCAGCGGTGGTCAAACGGCGACAACATCCTGTGACATCCTCCCATATTGTTTTGTATGATGTACTTCATCGTATAATAATTCTGGTTGTTCTCTTCCAACCATTTCTCATCCTCGGCCTTCTTTTTCAAGATATCTATGGAAACGGCCTCAGCTTTGAATGGTAATCGCTCAGCCACTATTTTCAGCATTGGGTAAACCTGAAATGCAGAAAATGGGTCTATGAAAATTTGTTTGTTTTTTTTTATTAATTTAAGAAGAAACTTTTGTGTGGCTCCCACACACTGGCGCGATATCGCGGGCGCGACAAGGGTCGCGCTGCCTGTCGCGCCCGGGATATCGCGCCAGTGTATGGGAGCCTTTAAAAACGCTTCCGTAGAAGGCGACGTTACCGTCTGACGCTGCGGTCGAGCTTCGAGCTTCGACCGCAGACTGCAAACAAGTGGTGCCATCACTGGCTGTCACTAAAACTTTGTTTTTTTTTTAAACAGTAGCCACTATCGCGTATCGAAGTTGATGCCAAGTTGTGACGCCACTTTCGGAATGGCTTTATAACAAAAAAACATCTTTTTAATTTTTTGTCTGTGATTGTTTCGGCTAATCTCCGAAACGGCTGGACCGATTTTGGTGACGATTTTTTCATTGTTAGATAGCTAATGTTATAAGGAGTAACTTAGTCTAATTTTATTTTAGAAAAAGACACGCGGGCGAAGCCACAGGCAGCAGCTAGTGTTAAATATAAACAGTCTAAATAGGAACAAAAGCCCTTGGTTTAACAAGGAATTGAACCTTACCTTTTGTTAGTTACAAAAAATAGCAAGAAATTTCATTATGTAATTAACGATATACTGGCCCTGACATTATTATACACTAATAAACTATAACAAAAGTTACCAACTACTAACACAATACAACAGCAATGACACTTAGCTGCTCATCTACATCATAGATAACCTGGCTAATTTTGAAGTTTTACATGTGAACTAGTTTGGAAGCTCTGAACAGTAGAAAGGCACCACTAACTATTGTTGAAGTTTTGCATGTGAACTAGTTTGGCAGCTCTGAAAAGCAGGAAGGCACCATTGACCAAAACAAAAAAAAAAAAAAAACACATACCTCAGCATAATCGCACTTGCCGCCGACTTCAAGGATAATTCTGCCAGCTTTGATGGGAGTGACGTAGTGGTCGATGGCCCCTTTGCCTCCGCCCATACGTTGACCTTGACCTTTCTTTGTGACAGGCTGCCATGGGGGGTCTACTCGCCAAATGGCAAACATTCTCTTCTGATCTAACTTCCTTGCAACCACTAGACGGGCCATTTCAAAATGTTCAGAACGCATTCTACCACCACCAGTAGCCTGAAAAGTTTAGATATTCAATCAGTTAAAGCTTAGGTCAGGGATAACCAATTAGTTACCTTAGAGGTCCATTTAAAAAAAAAATATATATTTGTTGTGGTCCATTTGGTAGATGATTACCAGCAACCAAGATGACAATTATCAATTAGGGAATAAAACAAAAAGAAACCTGAACATTTTAAAATTATTAAGTAATAAAAAATATTATGTAATGAACAAAAATAGCAATGTAAGTAAATAATATTAAGGTGGATTTTTTTTTTTTTACTTTGAATTGTCGGTCTGAAATGTAGGTGGTGCAAGCTAAAACTCAAAAAAATATTTTAGTATTTTTATATTAAGTTTCAGTTATACTGTTGACTTATGATCCGCACCAAATAGGCCGGTGGTCCGGATGCAGACCGCTGTCTGCTATATGGTGACTCCTAGCTTAGGTGTTCTAAAGTTATAGATTCTGGGGTTTATTCATAAACGTTGCTTAAACTTAAGTAATGATTAGTGACTGCTTACCAATACATTTTAAGACCTTTAAATGTCTCTATACTTTAAGCACTTTTATAAATAAGGTTTGTCTCTTAACTTTAAGCATTGTTTATCCTTTGCCTGTCATTTGTTTTATTATTTATGATTACGCAACTTTGTTAGTACAATGCAGCATTCAATGTGAAAGAACACATTAATGAAGAAAGTTATATGATTAAATGCCAATATACTTTTAACATGACAAAAGAAGCATAATCAACTTACAACAACACCATATTGCTGCAACTGTAGGCTTGTGTGTAGTGGTTCTGGTCCACGCATGTAGCGAAGACGTTTTTGCATCTTAGGTGGCTTCAAGTTTGAGGGATATATCGGCACCTTGTCATAAATACGAAGCCTCTGACGCTCAGGTATATCAATATCTGTATGCATATTTTTGTTTATATTTATTTACCGTTAATGTTAGCCTGTATCATCCTATTGCTGGGCAAAGGCCTCTCCCAATGAATTCCAGTGTTTGCAACCAAGATCTAATGCTGTAGCGACGCCTTCTAACTGTCTCAGGCTTCCACATAGTGACTATGTTGGCCCACAGATCATATGGCATCCTGCAGACGTGGGCAGCCCAGTCCCATTTCAACTTTGCGGCTTTTGAGCAATGCTTATATTTATTTATAGATACCTTTAATGTTATTCGCCCAGCAGTGGGACAGTAGGTATAGGCTAATAAAGAAAATATAATTATATAACTTAAATTATATAAATATTTTCGTAAGGGTTTACCAATGATTTTAATCGGGAAAAACACAAATAATTTCTCCCTGCCAGAATATTGTCTCTCTCAGCATCAGCTGTATTTAAAAATAACAAACACTAAAATACAAAATGTTCAATGTTTATTCCTGAGATTGTGGTGTTCCATATAACCTGTTATTATTAGTAGGAACTGACGTATTATGTTAAATTTGAACATGTAAAACTATAAAAAAGGACTTACGGTCATAATTTTTTGGTGGTGGAAAATATTTAATACCAGCTGCAAGCACCAGTTGCGAGCTTTCTGGCCGCAAGAGACCTAAACAAGTTTAAAAAGGCCCATTATTAATTAAGTTTTTTCATCATTTACCTAAACCCTAGTCTTATTTAAATGTTCTGAAAACAACTTACCAAGGCTCACACGAAGGGACTGGGTTAACATGATCATATAGTTTTAATAACAAAATGAGTAACTGTAATTAATATTACATGTATAATTATAATTTTTAGTAGATTGCCCTCACAATTTTTCTATTTTAAGTTTTCATCAAATCAACATTTAGTGCAAATCAACAGGAAAAAGCTAGGTTATGTATGGTTCAGTCAGTGTCAAAGAGAATTGACAGTGACACTGACGGGACCAATTTGAATTTTGATCCTGACAGAATTGTGTTGCAATACTAAACTGTTATGGGTTTATTTATAAACGTTGCTTTAAAGTTAAGTAATGATTAGCGAATGTTTAATTCATTTTTGACATTTGAACGTCACTTAACTTTAAGCAACGCTTATGAATAAACCTCTTATTTTCTATCAATTCTAGAGTTTGGCCAGAGAGTCATAGCTATAGATGCAAAACGGATTATAAACGTTTTAAACTATTTAGCTTTAAACCGTCTTTTTGGTTTAAACGTTTAAACGATTTAAAACCACACAGCGGTATAGTATTATAGTAGTAAAACATGTTCACCCATACATTTCAACTGCAAATATAAGTTGGTCGACTATTACTCGATAAGGTGGATGCCCTGTGGTAGCCCGCGAAATTCAATTTTTCTTGGGTTTTTTTGCAATTTGCAGGTCCGTGTCAGGTTGTATCTTGATCAAAACATGATAAGCGACAATTAAACATAATATATATATTTAAATAATTAAACATAAAAATCATTAATACTTACATCTCTCTAAGATAAATTTCGTGCAGATTCGTCGAACGAACGAAATCTAAAGACAGATTCTTTAGATCACGAAATCTAATTTAGAAAGATGTATTTATGATTTGTAAGGTTAAAAATATGTGAATACATATGTTTTATTGTCGCGTATCATATTTTGATCAAGATACAACCTGACACGGACCAGCAAATTGCATCAAATGCAAGAAAATTTGAATTTCGCGGGCTACCACAGCGTATCCCCCTTAAGTTGTAGAGCCTACTTATTGTAGCTGTTTTCCTTTTCACTTCGTTATGTATATTACTGCCATGAATTTTTTCACGTATCCAAAAACAACTATGTAGCCGGGACACTTGACTCAAACGGATCTCGGAATCAAAAAATGGTTTTCTCTGATCCGTAACATTTTTGAACGGCCTATCCCACACCAAGGGAAAGACGAGAAAAAAAAAATTATCATCCCCACATTCCCCACTTTACGTGCAAGGAATGAACCCTAGAAATTTTTTGTTCAAGAATTCATTTTACCACTGTATCGACGTGAATATTCTGTAATTTGTGCGTGCGTTGTGGCTGCGACGTCATCGCCTTGATGTGGTCACTATCATCTACACGGTTGATTTTGACGGCCAAATATGATCCGGGTGAATATTCATTTTTATACAAATCAGCGCCCGTCCTCGTGATATCGTTTTGGTGTGGTTGTGGTTATGATACATGTGATCGGGCCCATCATAGCGATAGTCTTTAACACAGTCACTTTTAAATTGAGAGTTCTAGACCAAGGAGATTAAATAAGTACATACTAATTCCATGCGTACCATGTATGATACCACAGTAGGTATAAAATGGCGATACTGTTACTGACTGACAGGAAGACAGTAGCTTTACTTTTTTTTACTCTGTTAGGTTTGTGTTTGTTTGCTTCACTGACGTTTATTCGGCTTGCATTGCATTGTTGTTTCGACCACTAGACTACTTACTAACTATCTTCGCTACTAAGTAGGGGTGCCAACTTTTGATTTCAAAAATAAATAAAGAGTAGCACCATCATACATTTACATTTACTATGGGGTTTATTTATAAACGCTGCCTAAAGCTAAGTAATGATTAGCGACTGTTTAACCACACATTTTTGACGTTTGAACGTCACTTAACTTTAAACAACGTTTATGAATAAACCCCTAGAAGTGCACATAAGAAAAAATAAATCGATACCTCCCATGCAAAAAGTCGTAACATATTTTTTAGTAAAATGAGATTTTAGTACAGTTTAATGTAATCTATTCTATCTTCTATCTATATATATAAAAATCAATTGCTGTTCGTTAGTCTTGCTAAAACTCGAGAACGGCTGGGCCGATTTAGCTGATTTTGGTTTTGAAATGTTTGTCGTAGTCCAGGGAAGGTTAAAAAATAAATCGATACCTCCCACGCAAAAAGTCGTAACATATTTTTTAGTAAAATGAGATTTTAGTACAGTTTAATGTAATCTATTTTAGCTTCTATCTATATATATAAAAATCAATTGCTGTTCGTTAGTCTTGCTAAAACTCGAGAACGGCTGGGCCGATTTAGCTGATTTTGGTTTTGAAATGTTTGTCGTAGTCCAGGGAAGGTTTAAACGGTGAGAAAATATACTTAAAAAAAATAATTGTGAACGGCTGTACCGATTTCGCTAATAATTGTTTTAGGTAGGCAGGTAGGGTAAGTAGGGTAGGGTAGGGTAGGGTAGGGTAGATAGGGTAGGTAGGGTAGAGTAGATAGGGAGGGTAGGGAAGGGTAGGGTAGGGTAGGGTAGGGTAGGTGGAGTTTATATTATATTTCCTTTGCGCGTATACAAACTGCCACAGTCAAATAGCTTTTGACAGAACGAAGTCTGTTGGGTCAGCTAGTATTATATAAATACTACATATTCTTAAAAACGATGTTTTCGAATTTTCACAAAAAACCGAGTTTCTGACCCGCTAATAGTCTTATCATTGCATTATGTTTTGCAGCTGATCAACACAAAGATGACGTTAAAAATCTCTCTCCTGAAAAATCACTTAAACATGCGACCTTATGCGCGGGAGGTGTTGAAATAATAAATAATTTGATAATGTAAATGATTGAATATAAGAAATTTGTTTAACTGCGACTGATATTTAAATGTATAAGTGTAAAAAAATCATTGATTGAATGAATTATCAACACTTTAAAGTTTAAAATCGTTTGGAGAAATTTGACAGTTTTGTGTAGTTTGATGTGCTGGCCACTGTACGGCGGCCAGCTCATCAAGTTACCACAGTCAAAATTTTCTCGTTCAATTTTGAACCTAATTTCTAACATTTTAAAGTTTAAAATCGTTTAGAGAAATGTGACAGTTTCGTGTAGCTTGATCTGCTGGCCACTGTACACACGGCCACAAATCAAGCTATAACTTTCCAATTTAGGCTGATCTTGTATTGTATAGGATTTCCGTACAATGAGAGGTCAGCTTATACTGGATCTGTATAGCTTGATTTGTGGCCGTGTGTACCTAACATATTTGCACGCCATGAGAAATGGCAGAAATGTCGTGAGCCAGTTTTATTTATGATCTTGCATGCATGAGTTATTTTAATTCTGTATGTAAACACATGTTTGAGCAATTAAAACTCATTCTTATTCATACGTTCATATTTTTTGAGTTGCCATAATTATGGTTGCGCGTTAAGCCTGTGAGTACAGTGGCTAGCACATCAAGCTACACGAAACTGTCAAATTTCTCCAAACGATTTTAAACTTTATAATGTTAGAGGTGAAGTTCAAAATCGAACGAGAAAATCTGACAGTTTGTGGTAACTTCATGTGCTGCCCATCGTACCTACCATAAAAAATTAAAACTAACGTAGGTAAGTTCACGTGATTAATCATTACTGTATAAGTTTAAATAAAATTAGGCACTGTTTGTATCCTGACATTCTATTTTGTTTATTGTCAGAAACAATATTGCCGATTATTTTAAAAAATATCTACCGACAGGCCCTGTTGTTGTGTCCATGTCAATATGTCAATTGTCAAGTCAACACAGTATCAGTATTGCCAGAACGTCCCAAAAGGGACGATTTTTGTCCGTTTAGACATCTTTACGTCCCTTCGATGTCCGTTCATATATTCAGTCCCTTTTCCGTCCCTTTTGAAATAGCCAACTACAACCATTTACTTTCTTATTACAAAACTAATGCGTCTAAAATGCAAATAACAAAACACAGTTTTAAAAATTACAAAAATCGTAACACTTTAAGTAAAAACGAAACGCGCTTTTTCCACGCGCAGTGATCCGTATACATCCGTATAGCTCGAGTTACTACGATGCTCGTCGGTGTTTAATTAATTTGAAATTGAGTTTTCGTTTTGCGAGTTTCCGAGTTCAGGAATTAAGGATGTCGTGAAGTTTGAGCCGACCAAAGACATGCAAAAAACAAAATTAAAATATTGAACATCTTATTTTTTTTTTTTTCGTTTTTTGTTTGCCCTTAAAATACAATAGTACTCACGCCTTTTTAGGTACCTATACTTTTTTCTCATTCAATCGTAACAAATTAATATTTCTCTAGCCGTCCTTTTTGTCCAAAAATCGTCCCATTTCATGTAGTGAATCGTCCGAAAGTCGACGCAGGTACTGGCAACACTGCACAGTATCAACAGACAACAACCACAATCATTGGGTCTGTGCATTGGGTTTTTATTTTATGTAAAGAAAAATTTGCAAATAGGTTTTTATTTATCTTTCATCTGGAGTTAGTAAGAAATTAGTGTTATTATGAATTATATTATCAAGTATTGACTGAACCAATTTTGAAAGAGCATAAAACGTTAAATGCTATGTTATCATTAGGGATAAGAACAATATTATCCCCCTAAGCTAAGCTCACCTGATAGATAACACAAGATAATGATAAATATTTTCTTTTTTATCATTATCTTGTGTTATCTATCAGGTTAGTAACATAAATTGATAAAGATCTGCATACCAACCTCGTAACTTTGGTGACTCATAATGGAATACAGGACGATGCTACATTTACAAAAATGTCTCTATTTCAATTACTACCTATACATAACTTGGGTTTTTGTCATTGGCTTTTTTCTATATTCAAAGGTAAATTAACGATTTTAACACAATAGGTATATTTGCAGTTATTGACCATTTCAAGTATCCTAGTACAGTGGCCAGCACATCAGGAGCTACATGAAACTGTCAAATTTCTCCAAACGATTTCAAACTTTAAAATGTTAATGATTAAGTTCAAAATCAAACGAGAAAATTTGATAGTTTGTGTACTGTACCCATTTCATAATACTTACGCCATGATAATCAAGTGTCTATTTATTTCAGTTGAATATTCTTGGACACCTAACAAAATACCTTTCACTGACTGTGTTTACTCTACTGGTTGTCATTGAGTCAGCAAGAATATATCTTGGTCACTATGGAAACCTATCTCGCAGGGTCAGTACTTACCTATTTTATTTCAACATAGGATTTTGAATATTATACAGAATATGTAACAAAAATATTAATTAAAATTGAATGGCTTTCAGGTCCCAGAACTGGCAGGCTTCCTCATGCTAACCATACTTATGCAAATGCCTCTGGTCAGCTTTTTTCTGTTCGACCCATACCTCATGAACACTCCAATGGAGACAACACTACATACAATGTTGTGGCTGCTCACACTTGCTGAAGTTGTCTTCAGTTTTTTGGCTCTGAAACAAGCATCCAACTTCGCCAAAAGTATTTATTTGTCACAACCAAAGGACAGGTGATATTATATATTCATGAAATCTGAATAATTTTGATTTTATTGTAAAACTGGATACCCAGCTAGACCCAGTCATGATTGAATCATAGCCACTATGATAATTTTTGTTATGATTGTGAAGGAGGAAATAATTACTCACACAAATTACATGAAAAGGATTTATTATGTTGTTACACAACATTACATGCTCTTTTTATTCATTAAGGACTTGATTATAAGAGTGAAAGTGTATGAAAGCAAAGCTTTGGTATTTTATTTAAATTAGTATAACACATTTATAATAATTAAACATTAATTGATACACGTTTGTAAACATAATTTTAACCTAGATTAAGAATAATAATTCCAAGATTAAATATATTGTACACTCTTAATGATTTTTAAATTAACTTATTAGTTTATATGGATATCACACGAAATGCTATCTGTAAATCATAGAATGAGCACCTCTATTATACCATATTTTGGGTATTATACAATACAACTGAACTATGACCTATATTTCTTAATTGTATCAAATATAACTTCTTGGTAAAATGTTTGGATAGTCTTTTATAAAATTGTTACTTTGCCTTCAAATATTTCACAAGGCACTGGACATTCAATATCTTTTTTTTCTAATGATAAAATTAAATAGGTATAAACAAAATGTCACTGAACTACCATACATTAAAATGCATTGCTTAGGTGCCATTTTATTATGGAATATAAAACAAACAATATATCCTTATTCCTTCAACCATGAACTAGCCTGTGGCGCATACTCTAAACTTACTAACACAGCACTATGGTACACTCTTAGGCATTATCATAAAATACATTATTTATCTATTTAATACTATTTACAATTTCACATTCAAAACATTCATTATATTTACTACTACTAAATATAATTGTCATATCTAAACCTTTTTTTTACTGGTCAGCCAGACAAGTATCTGTCATAATATTAACTAAATTATGCTTATAATAAACAAATATACTCCAGATTTAACGCATTTGCTGCCCAGTTCAAATTTTTTTTTTTCTTGTAAGCCATAAATTGTTTGGCAAATTTACATACTTATATTTGGTGTCGCTAGTTGGGTCCTGGGCATGAACAGAAGTCATCTATAGCGACTGCTCGAATACGGGTTGTAGGCACACGAACGAATTATTTTTTGACATATATATGCTGGGTGCTGGGCAGCAAATGGGGTAATACTTTAATACTTCCTTCCAATGGTTTTATGTTTCTGGTATTGGTCCAACAGGCTCATCAAATAGTTTGTTATCTTTGAAGAAGTCATCAATTGTACATCTCACTAAATGTAAAGTTTTTAGGAAACTTTCTACTTTCGTTCCAAATCCTTTCATATTGCCTTCCATTTCAAAAGATTTTATTATTTCAGGAAGATTTGGAGACATTTTACAGATAAACTGGAAACAAAAAGTAAATTATGTTAATAAGAGTATAACAAAACGCAATATCTAGATTAATCAGATGAATTCTTAGATAACATAAAATATGATAGATAAAATGAATAGTAGGTTTGGGATTAGAATTATATAATAAACTAGCTTCTGCCCGCGACTTCGTTCGCGTGGAAGTCGTAAGAAACCACAATATACTAAAATACCAGCCACAATTTTTTTTTTCTGACATCTCCAACATATATCCTTAATGTATACAAAAACTTCAACAAATTATATACTAAAACCTTCATCGAGAACCAAGCTATCCATTAGTGAATACAGTATGAAAATCGGTGCAGAAGTTTTTGAGTTTATTGCGAACAGACAGACAGACACGGCAGAGGACTTTGTTTTATAATATGTAGTGATAGTAATACCAGTACAAAATAATACTCACAGTAAATAGTTGGTATATGATCCAGTTGTGATACTTTCTGATAGACCCTTCATATGCTATCGTAAATATCTTTTTCATATCTACATCAATATCATTGGCTTGAACATGGAATAGGATTTGCGTAAACGCAATCTCGAAAAATAGCAGGGCCCTGTAAATATAAAAAAGGAGTAATTAATACCATAGTAACAAGTATAAAAATACAGTCAAAACCGTTTATAATGACTTCGCTTAACACGATGTATTATAACAGCAATATTTTGAGGTCCCAGTATTTCTGTTTATTTAACATAGTGTTTGGTTATAACGTCTATCGGCTATAACAACCGTAGTCCAATGGTCCTTTCAAAGTCGTTATAAACGGTTTTGACTGTACAGCGTCTGGTTGCAAAAAAACTCATTAGTTGCATGAGCTTGACGCACCTGTTAAGCCACAGCACACTTTCTGCTCCAGGTTTGCCAGTAGCAGCCTCAGCAAGCATTAACTCAAGTAAGCAAGAGTTTTTGTCATAGATGAAAAGCTTTTTTATTTTCTGAAACAGTTTTAATCACAATTTAATAAAATTATTATTAGGAGTGGTTTAAAAGTAAAACAACAAAGCAGTAGCTTGTCAATATTATTATCACACTTATTGAGATGACTAAGAAATTATTATTCATTACCTACTAGACGCGAAATGATTCATAATACTTACATCAACATTTCCTTGCATGTCATACTTTACGGGAGCAAATAATGTGCCAAGGCGTTCTGTAATAATGATACACAAATATTGTAAACTATTATTTGGTAATAACATATTATAAAATGATGTGTTCATACATACCTACTAATGCCACCAAGTCTGTTGAGGCATCTATAAACTCAATTATATTAATTCTTCCATTAATAACAGGTGGAAAGTGTCTTACAGCGAGAAAAAAAGATTTTTCACTTTCACTGCTTGTGGAGGTGCTAGCCATTTTCAGTACAAAAATATTACCGTAAATTATTTTGAACAAAGTTACAGATATATCACACACAATCACAAAACTGCTTTAGATAATGACTCGTTCAATTATTGAAATAAACTTAAGAAACAAACAATGCTATTTTGACTAATCTGAATGAAGCACATTTCACACAATCACAAAAATGTCATAATATTTATTTTCCGGTTGCCCACTGTCGTTTGGGGTTACCACTTAATAAAATTTTCACACACTATAATAGGAATATTCCATTGCTTTTTTCTTCACTTTTTAGTTATAGTACACTTGTTAATTAAAAGTATTCCTACTCTAGGAGACATAAACTTTTCTTTTTTATTTAATTATAATACTTCATTCTTGTTTCTTGTTTTCTTCACTTTATTGTCAACTTTCCTAATACTGTTACGCCAATTAATATGAAAATGTCTGTTTCAGCACGTTTCCCAAATCATCTTCTACTACTATTGTTAACACTTTGGTTTTTGGTGAAAAAGTAAATGGAACCAAGAATCTTTTTTCTGGCACAAGATTTGTAAATTCATATGAATCTAACACCATTCCATTTGATTCATCTCTTACTTCAACTATTCTAATGCCGGCAGTAGAAATGATCATCATTTTGTTTTTATCAAATTTCAGATATCTCGTAATCGCTTGTCTTTCTCTTCCATATTCATTGTTGAACCACCGGTGATAAGACAATAACACAGCACAATTTCTGGTCCAATAAATTGAATCGTTTCCGTTAGATCGATTGAAGTTTTTCTTTGAATCCGTAAGTCTATTTGTTATATTTGAATAAACACTTGATGGCCTGGTTATAGGTGTTACGTTTGGACTTCTTCTTAATATGTCAGATTTCGACATAGCAGCAAAATTCCCCAATGTGGTTTTACTTCTTGGGCCTAAAACTCGTAATGGTTCCGCCACATTCATTGTAACACTTATATTGCGTTGTAGTGAAACAGTAGAATGTTGTACTGGTTTTCCACTGAAGTTGTTCATGTTATCTTTAACTAAAGCTGATCGTTTTTCTCCAATAACAAAAACTCTGTCTAAATTGTCAAAACCTCTTCCCATTATACCATCTTTCGTGTGTCCGAGATCAAACGTGTGACCAAGTTCGTGGAAAACTGATCCCAGTGTAGTTGCAAAACATCCTCCCAATGTGCCACGGTATCCACTATCATCCATAAATCGTCTTACGTTTACTGGTGTTGCATCTAAGAATTTTGGAACTATTTCTTCTACAGTCGTTGGCCAGGTGTAAAGGCAAGCTGTCCCGAAAAGCGCCAAACCGCCTCCTCCTAATGCAGCATATGCTTCAGTAAGGGATATAATTTCTTCATGTGTCATAGGCTTATCGATGTCTGTACCTTTATATCGAGTGCAGGATATAAAGCCCAGGAATTTTCTTTCATTACTTCCTAAGTCGGAAAGCATCAATTCTCTTCCAAAATGTGACCATAATTCCGTTTGTTTCATTTTTCTTGCCTTGTTGACGTTCAGACTACTTTTAAATATAATGCATTCTGGTTTTTTAGGATTTACTTCATGCTCAAGTTGAAATGTTTTTCTCCCGATTCCACTTTCGAAAAGTTTTTCGGCTGTTAAACTTTGAATTAACTTTGAACCAAGTGCTATCCGGGAACAGGCACTTTCTATCGAGTTTTCAATATCTAGTGGACTTTGAAAACATCCATCGTGGCCTTGACATATGATGTAAACTGGAGTGACCCGAAGATTTGTTTTTCTTGGAGTATAGTCCAGGAGCAATATTTTCCGTTGCTGTTCTGTATATTCCAAATCAATAACATTTTCACCTCTTTTCAGTTCTATTATCACTTTGAATTCTCCATTATAAACGTCCCATTGCGATTTACTTTGAAAGTTTTCACTTTTTAATGTACATAATAGTTTTTCATGGTTATTAGAATTGCCTCTTGTGATAATTCCCTTGATCAAAACAAGTGAATAGTTCACGACGTCTCCATTTTGAAAATTCGTTATAAAAATTGAAGAGTTGTGTTCTGTTTCGTTATCTTCGTTCACACGGTTGTCCATTACCTGAAATTATGTTTACATTACGTTAGTTCGTGAGAATAAGTGGTTTTAACGGTTGACCTTCATTAGGATCGGTACGCAGTTTCCTCGATTTCTACAAGTGTGATCAAACACCACATAATTAGGTTAATGCTATTTTGTGATGGGGATTACTCGAATCAGCTAGGTACTTCAAGAGGTTTTACGCACTAACATTTGGTTTTATTAAATGGAGCGTATCGTTTTATTTATATCTGTATCTAAACTTTAAAGGTCGTCGTAAATGAATAGATTCGCACTGTAGCAATGACTCACCATGATGCGGTCGGCGAGGAGCGCGCAGAGCCGGCGCGGCGGGAGGACTGCGGGTGCGGGCGGCGCGGCACGGCGGAGACTCGACCACTCGCAGCCAGCGTGCAGTGCCGTTCCTCCTCACTTCTCACTAAACTTGGTCGAACGCTCGCGCGGTTGGTGTGCGCATGCCCGCCGATGCAGACCGACGCGCCTCGGTAACGATTGCGCCCACCAGACAGGTACGCGACTAGCTGTCTCCACTGGCAAGAGGGAAATTTGAACAATGCAGTAAACATAGATGAGAATGCGCCAGTATCATCCATCAAATCCTTGTTGTTTGTTTTGCGAATGATTGTTTTCATTACAGCATTCGCGATGAGGCGATGACATCGATATTTCATCCTGTCTACTAGCAAATTATACTTTATAATGTGATATTACTAGTGGAGCGCTGACTAGGTAAACTGTACTGAATTCTGATGGACGTCAAGGAGTAACAGGTAGATACCAACCTTTCAGATGTATTTTTATTGTACACGGAAATAATCAACCATGAGGTACCTACCTATGGGTAGGATTTGGTTGTTCAGGTTAGGGGTATCTAAATAGGGAAATGAAAACAAAAAAAAAAAAGGAATTCAAAAGAACGAAATAGGAATAGAAATAGGAACGACGCGGCGCGACCATGTAGTAGCGAAACGAAATCAAGGCAACGGAAAATTTGGAAAAATCACTTAGGTGACTTTGGGAAAATCACATCTAGTGCCCCAGCACTATTTCTATTAGGTAAAGGAGTTCCAAAGTAACTTTTTGCAACCAGCAATAAGCTAGGTATTCTAGTCCGATTAACCTCAGTTTTGAACTGTTTGTTTTTGGTGGATACGCTTACGCCCTCTATTATGATTCATAATTATCAATGTTCTAGCAAGCAAGGGCGCTGCTCTACATTCACTCATAAAATGTAAGTTAATAATTACAATGTCTAGAGGCATAGCCTTCGTTATTTTGATTCATGTTATCATGTGGCGATACTAATCTTTAATTTTTGGGAAATAATAACTAGGAACTTCGGAAAGGCAAGGTAATTTTTTTTTTTAACCTTGTCACTTAAATTGGCTATATTTTGTGGGTTCATTTCTTTGCCAGTTTTAGTGAAAACTTGCAGACGATAACAGGCTATAATTTTAAAACATTAAACGCAATTGAATCGATGCAATCTGCGGGGGTTCGAGCCAGACAACAAAGCGCCTGGTGGAGTTAAGTAGCTACATATTGCGCTGGCTACATTTTGTTATTCTGGCAGGCGGTGTCGCCTACAAAATTAATAGTTGACCCTACTCAGTTTGTTTCCTCTATTTGTACGAAATTGTGACAAATATACTGTTTTTTTTTTTTTCAAACCTTTGTTTTGAAATTTATCTTAGTTGGAGCAGTAAATAGTAATGCGTAACGTGCAACCCGCTGTGCACCATTTACCTACAAAAATGTTTATTACAGTCTCATAGCGAAAGACTTCCCTACCTACAAGATATAATAATATCCATACTAATATTATAAATGTGAAAGTAACTCTGTCTGTCTATCTGTCTGTCTGTCTGTATGTTACGTTTTCACGCCTAAACCGCTGAACCGATCGTCATGAAATTTGGCAGATATATAGCCTGGGCTATGGAGAAGGACATAGGCTACATTTTTACGCGATAACCGACATCCACGCGGGCGGAGCCGCGGGCAAAAGCTAGTACTTATATATACTTCTATGTTCTATGTTAGAGGGTTTGGTTTCCGCATTTGGTCCTTCAGATGGACCATTGTGCGTGGGGGGCATGGCGGCCGTTGGTGGTTATTCCAATCAGCCCATCTCCCTCCAGAAGTTGATCACGTATCCTGGTCTGTTCAGAACATCGGTGAAAGATCTGGGGGTACGAGGGTTTCTGTTCTAATCTGGGTGACGCCTGTGTATTCAAAGAATACATTCGCAACGGTTTCCTTTGCCTCCATGCAAGCCCCGAACAGATGGCTGTCCGTTATGCCTATTATGATGGAAGTGTTTGTTTATCGAGCAGTGTCCCGTGATAGGCCCCGTCACCAGGCGCAGGCCGTTCCTGTTCAGGCGTAATAAACGCCTGGTTAGCCTACCATCTAAGGATGGCATAGCCTCTCTGACTGCCTACAGCCCGGTGTCGAGGTCCACTCTGCTTGTGAATGGGTGAATTTCTGTAGCCACCTGCGTAACTGCAGGTAGAAGGGGATAGGTACGATAAGCTCGGGTCCACAGACTGATGTGCTCTCCTTGCTATTTCGTCAGCTGCAGTATTGCGTAGTTGGTTATTTGAATTACAAGATCCAAAAGCTGCCTAAGTTCCTACACGTAGCAATGACCCAGTAGGTAGTTATTGTGAAAAGTTAGACCCGGTAGGAAATTTCCTTTGAAACAAGAATTTAACTTGTTTTCAGAGTGGGAAAAGGCATGAATGTCGAAAAACGTTTCTGTCGCGAGTGCGGGCGCTAAAGATATTACTTGAAACCCGTTGTTTTCACAATTCCACCAGGCTACGGCGCCGGTGCCGGCGCTTTGAGCTAGAGGTATTTATACAACTTTAATACGCTGTTCATTTTTCAGCTCTTGCCGGACGGTATTCTACCTACATATGCGTGTATCTATATTGAAGCAATTTCTAATGTACTTGCATATAAACGAGCTATTGTAGCCACACATTGCCAAACTTTGCTTTTTGCAAAATTCATAGCTCGTAGCTCGTTGTCCATGTTAATTTAACGGGGGCTAATGGACGTCTCACGACTTGAATATTTATGGGAATGAAGCGTCGTGTTATGAGATGACGAGGAATGAAATATTCACGCGTCGACGGACGGACAGAATGTTTGTAATATTACTTGTACGGACAACGCACTGGGTCTGAGTGCCCGGCAGTTACTGTCAGCGTTGGTCAGCTGCTGAATAGTTGCGTAGTGCGTTATTTGCCTTTATTGGAAAAAAGCCTTGCTGTAAATGCCAAGTGGCTGATGTTTTGACAATGTGATAGGTATTTAAAAATGTTATGTAGAAATATATCGTTTTACATGTGCAATACCTAGATCCAGGCTTGGATGTAGAATGTAGCACCGCCCGGCGCCCCGCTAGTTATTGCTGTATTAAAACTAAACATTTTATATAATACTAGCTTTTGCCCGTGGCTCCGTCCGCGTGGTTGTCGGATATCGCGTAAAAAACCTATGTCCTCCATATCCCAAGCTAATATATCCAAATTATCTGCCAAATTTCATGACGATCGGTTCTGCGGTTTAGGCGTGAAACGTAACAGACAGACAGACAGAGTTACTTTCACATAAGTATGGATTTTACTGTCATGCATTTTTGCAAAGTAACGCCCGATTCCTTAACTTAGTGTGATATTTTACAATAGAGAAATGTATATGAACATCGCTCTTAGACTTATCTGGTAACGTCGTCATGTTTATGTACCTCTACCTAGACTCATACTTTACATACATAACAAGAAGTGAGAATATAGTGGCACTAGCTTTTGCCCGCGGCTACGCCCGCGTGGATGTCGGTTATCGCGTAAAAAAGTAAAAAAGTAGCCTATGTCCTTCTCCATACTCCAGGCTGTATCTCTGCCAAATTTCATGACGATCGGTTCAGCGGTTTAGGCGTGAAAACGTAACATACAGACAGACAGACGGACAGACAGACAGAGTTACTTTCACATTTTATAATATTAGTATGGATGTACTCGTATAATACTTTGGATAAAGCTCTACCGCTGAATAAAGCTTTGTTAACATAGGTAAAGTAGGTAGGTAGGTACCTAGTACCTGCCAACACAGTTCATTCAACTCACATAAAGCATGTTTCCAATTTCATCGGATATTAACAAATAGTAGTTGCTTATACACTACATTTATATAAATCACATGAAAGTTATGAATTCTTAGAATTATTCGCTTTTTGTATGTAAAATTATTCCGTACATTTGAACATAGCAAATATTGCGATGTCCAGAAATTGCTATGCGGACTTTGTAGTCATGAGGGAAATAAAAGTTAGTAAGTTCATCACAAAATTGCTTATTTCTCAAGTTAAACTTTAAATAAATGTAAATCTTATGTGGAGCTTGAACTTAAACACATAAGCCTACTATATTCCGTCCACCGAGAAAATGCTTTTTTGACAACTGTCAGTTGTACAAGATTTGGGACTAATACCATACAAACAAAAAACAGAATAAAACTATGCTAGGTATAAACGTCAAAAAATTTAGGTATGGTTAGAAGGTATTCCTAGGATATCTTTATTTCGCGTTTATTAGGAACGCCTATAAATTAAAAAAAAGTAAAATATATATATTCGTTTGTATGAAACTGACAGATGTCAAAAAAACATTCTCTCAGTGGTCGGAGTATACGTATCAAAATAAAACCTAATTACCTACCAACTAGCAAAACAAATGCCAGTTGAGCACTGTTCCTATGCGCGTGGGGACTGCGCTGACTAACAAGAGGTCGGTGACGCAGTCGCCAATGTTTGATGATGATGACCTGGATGCAGGAAACCGACAGGGCTGTCCGCAGGAGCCGGTCGTTGTCCCAGTGAACGCAGCACTTTCGCTTTTATCGGCGAACGAACCCGGTCCATTACTACCTCACTCACGCGGTTACACCATCACAGGCCATTCGATTTTGGCTGCGTTTGTCGCTTCGGTATGCATACTAATAGTAATTTATTTAGGGTTATGTTTAGATTTCTCCACGCTACGACCAACGTACCGTTCATTGTTTTTAAACTGTATTATTTATAAACTCGGTGCATAGGTAACATATTAATCATGTTGCGTGTACGCGGACTGGTGGGTGGCATGGCAACACAGACTTTTTTTGGTTGCGTTTGAAGGTAGCTACGCCTCGTAGGTCAGGCTTATAGGTGCGAGTTCATAGAGGAATGAATTAAGAACTTCCAATTGTTATTGAATAGGTACCTCTCTCTATATAGTGCTTTATTTTGACTAAGATCTAAACAATAACATATTAGATACAATACACACGTCTTTTTATTTAAATTAGGCACTATTAACAACGCCCAACGACTTCGTAGTCTTTACTCGACTAAATCGACAATTTGCTTCTTCAAAACACAACGTGATTGGGTCTTGGGATTGCGTTTATTTAATCAGAACTACCATGAATGGCAATTTTCAGAATGATCAACCTATTTTTCGTTAGATATTGGTGCTGATTCCCTTGTTTACAAACTAAACTAAATTTAAGTTCAGTGTATCTTTTTCTTTCTATTTCATTAAGAAAAGGACAGAAGATAAATTTTAGTTTAGTCCTGTCAAATTAATCAGCGCTTGACGTAAATTGACGTAATTTTAGTCGGCAAGTTTTTAATCACGTCTAAACTTTTATAGAGTAGTGACAGGCGCTAAGTAATTTAGGACTAAACTAATTAAATTTATCTTCTGTCCTTTTCATACTGAAATAGAAAGAAAAAGATGCACTGAACTTAAATTTAGTTTAGTTTGTGAACATGGGAATCGGCACCATTGTTATATTTTGGAAACGGGATAGCTTTTCAGCAGAATTTCGGCCATTTCAGCTGGAAAGTTCGAAAAGAGCACTTCTTCGAGAAGAAGTTGAACAAAACCTGCGAATAATTATTCGTAATTATCTTGATGTGAATAAAATAATTGAAAGCCGTTTTGGAAATATCGAAACAATAATATGTTTGGAGCTTAATTGTCGTCACGACTGTGATACGTGTTTCTTAGCACTCAATGCACTCAAGACTTAAAAATAGGTACCTTCCTAAGTATACTTTGAAAATGCCAAAATGGTTTACAGTTTGGGCCAGTTGCTATACATTTTTTATCGTGTGGAAACATCGCGTGCTTATCTTTATTGTGTTAGTAAGCCTAAGTACACGTCGTAGGTACCTACCTACCTAAAGCATGGTTTTTGTAGCAAAAAGCTTAACTTAAATGAGCAGAAAAAATGATGTCGAAACATTTCAACGTTTGAAATTCAAGAATGCAGAAGATCTGAAATATCAAGATGTGTCACACGACTGGATGACTCCTACAAATGACTATTAAAAGTTTTAAAGAGAAAAATGACACTTGCAAGGAATTTTCTATTTAAAATCAGTAAAGACACATTTTCCAATTTAGAAAGAAAGAAAGAAAGAATAACGTTTATTTGGTCACAGTTCGTGAAGCACAAAATACAAAAAAAAATAAAAAGTGAAATAAAAAATGTTATAAAATAATTGCTGTGTGCCTCACGGCTGGGCCAAAAAGGTTCATTTCAGCATTAATGCCATACAGATGCTGTCTGACGCTGGTTTTCTAATGAACCTGTAGGGACAAGTGACGGGGAGTACAAACAGTTTCAACATACCTAATACATAATTTTATACTTATAAATAAATAAATAGGTACATAACTAAACAAGTAATCAAATCTAATAACAAAAAAAATAAAATAGTGAAAGCAATAAAGTCTGTGTCTGTGTGTGTGTAGTCTGTGTTGTTTACTAACATGTAGTTGTAAGAACATTGTTACTAAACCTTTATGAGTCTTGGCTCGAAATAAAGTTATTATTCGATTCTTATTATTATTAAATATGGCAAAGATATAGTCTGGGATATGGAGAAAGACATAGGTTACTTTGTTACGCAATAGGCGACATTTACGCGGGTGGAGCCACGTGCAAGAGCTAGTAAGTATCATATAAGTGAAACATTTAGGGCGACCATATCGAGTCAATCAATTTCGCATTCTCATCTACATTTAATTCTGACCTATACAGTGTGAGTCTTTATAATGTGCACATATCGAAATGAGGGAATCTATGCTTAATTTTATCTACGGCAAAAATATGTTCCTCTTAAAATATTTCGTGTTTGAATAGATACACCCTATATACGGTACATATAAAAAAAAAAATCTGTGTGTCTGTTTATTCCAGCTAATCTCCGAAACTGCTGGATAGATTTTGACGTGACTTTCACTGGCAGATAGCCATTATATAGATGTTATAAGGAGTCACTTAGGCTACTTCTGTTTTCGACTAGCTGCCGCACTCGAATACCCCCGCGTGGATAAAAAAAAATGTTACTTTACAAACAGACGCTTCAATTTTATTTATTTGTAACCGCCTCTGTGGTCTAGTTGTAAAACCACCTGTCTCAGATCCAGAGGTCCCGGGATCGATTCCCAGCTGGGGCAAAAATTTCGGCTCGGTTTGGTTGGTGGTAGGGCTTGCTCTAAGTCCGCCTAGCTAGCTACCACCATCTTATCTAAGTCTGTCGCCAAAACAACAATGTTAACAGCATTTGTTGTGTTTCGGCAGTTAGAGGTAAGATAGCCAGTTCCTCGGTGGTTGAGGATTCCGGGTGAAGCTCGCTTCCATCTTCGGCCTTATCATCACTTACCATCAGGTGAGATGAAGGCCAAGCGGAACCGTTGTATGTAAAAAAAAAAAAAAAACCCACGCCGGCGACGGGTTGCAGCTAGACTTATATAAAACGCTATCTTTAAAACAGTAGCTTATATAAAAAGTTCTAACGTGTTATGCCGTCGGGATATCGGTACGAAATCAGAAGTTACACTGGACCAATATGGAGACTGGTCCAATAAGGCGACTGGTCCGAGGAAGCTAACGGGCTCGATTCCCGTCTCCATGAATTAGGTTTCCATGTTAGGATTTCTAAACGTGTCTCTAGTATGACGTAGGCGAATGAGGTGGGTACACCTCTACCCGATAGCTAATTGTGACACTACAGAAAACGGAATATTCCAATATTTGTTTTTAACATTTTCGCGTAGATTTTTTCGTCACACATTGAATTAAACTGAACACAGTTTAAAACCCTTTCCGGAAAATCTCTCGCGATTTTCGATAAAAAAGGGGTTTGTAATTTAGTTTTCATAGCAAAAAGCTTTAATTATATTGGGTCGGAAGAGAGTTGAAGAATTTTAATTAGAAACAATGGTAGGTAGTTAATTTTAAGGTTTGGAATCGTTTGGAGAGATTTGACGGTTTTGTATGGCCTGATGTGCTGGCCACCGTACCTACCTACCTATTTGTTCATTAATTTATAATAGGGATGATTCCTGGGTAAAAAGAAAAACTGTTTAGTCCGTTAATCAGATAATAAATAGTAGATTGTACATTAAGTGCATAAAACGCACCATTTTATGCGAGACTAAAGTAGAGAGTAAAATGGGTTTTATGGACGAGTTGTACACTCTACTTTTCACTTCAATTGCGAGGAAATGAAACAGCAACATTTAAATATTGAAATTGAATTAAAATTGAAAAAAAATTATGGTTCCCGCCAATTAACTTTTTTTTTATTTTCAGTTGGAACGTGACATAACACCTGACTTAGGTCGTTACATACTGCTTAGTTATAAAAACATTTTGTTTTTATATCTATGACTAGCTGACCCGACAGACTTCGTTCTGTCAAAAGCTATTTGACTGTGGCAGTTTGTCTACGCGCAAAGGAAACTACCTACCTACCCTACCCTACCCTACATTACCCTATCCTACCCTACCCTACCTACCTATCTACCCTACCCTACCCTACCTACCTACCCTACCCTATTCTACCCTACCCTACCCTACCCTACCCTACCCTAACCTAACCACCTACCTACCCTACCCTACCCTACCAACCCTACCCTACCTAACTAAAACCTTCAATTTTATTTATTTTTTATTTTTTGATAAAATCTATTCTCAGACCTACCAAATGATGACTGACACGTTATGTCAAACGCCATAAAGTTACATTAGAAGATAGAGTTACCTACTTATTATTACAATAAAAATGTAAACATGTTCGTTTTCTTACAATTTTTTTTTTTTTAACTTTCTTAATTTTTTCTTACATAAGAACCTTCTCCTGACAATAACAAACGCAACAAAAAAATAATTAGCGAAATCGGTCCAGCCGTTCACGCGTGATGCCGTGACCAAGGGAAATAGGGATTCATTTTTATATATATATATATATATAGATTACATAGTTATAGTTTAAATATATTGATTAACTAATATAAAATACTAATTAAAAAAAAAAGGACGAAATAAAAAAACATAAGTTTATTTCATGAAGTTTTATTGTGTACTTTGGCTGTTGGTATCCTTGCCTTGTTCTTAGAATACTAACGAAACGAATTAAAATGAAGAGGTTATTCTATGAAGTTGAAGTTGTTCGTGTGGCTGTTGGACCGATTGCCTTGGCCTTCGACGAAGATTTTACTTTATGCTCTAAAGACCGATCACAGTTTGTCGACGGTCTATAAACTTCTTACATCCATTTTGAGAACGAAAATTAATAAGCTCATTGACAGTAACTCAATTATGTCTATCTCTCAAAACAGATGTAGGAATGGGCCCCGCGGTACTAAGGAGCTAGTCCTCATCGACATGTCCATAAGCTAACAGGTTCGTCGATCCCGCAAGGATCTGTCGTCATGTTGGATATACTATAAGAAGGCCTACGACTTGGTGCTACATAAATGGCTAATGAGGGTGCTGGAGTTGTACAAGATAGATAAAACTCTGCGCACCATCCTGATGTCGTATATGGGGCAATGGAGGACAGTCATTCGCTATCCTGGATGTTGACAGATCCAGGGAACGAAGAGCCTGTATGGATTAAACGGGGAATATTTTTAGGCCACAATTTGAGTCCACTTTGGTTCTGCTTAGCCCTGAATCCTCTAAGTACACGGCTAGAGTATTCAGGTCTGGGCTATCGGGTGAGGATAGGTGGTCAGGTCATATCACCTCCTTTACATGGATGACTTGAAACTCTTTGCCCCCAACAAATTGCGACTGATGGAGCTACTGAAGGTAACAGAAACGTTCAGTATTGCCATCAGGATGGAATTTGGTGTGGATAAATGTGCAGACATGCATTTATAGCGAGGGGAGATAATGGAATCCGAGGGAGTTCAATTCTCGGATTCCATACACCTTAGATCCCTCTCCTCATCCGAAAGCTATAAATATTTGGGTATGTCGGAAGCGTTAGGTATCAACGTTGCTGACATAAAGCAATCGTTGAAGGAGCGCTTCTTTGGTCGCCTGAAGAAGGTATTTATTAGTCTTCCTTCAGGCAGGAACAAGGTGCGCGCCTTCAACGGTTGGCTCATGCCGATTTTGATGTACTCTTTCAGCATACTCAAATGGACTCAAACCGAACTTGACGCTCTGGATAGGAAGGTTCGTACACTGCATGCTGATCGCAAGAAGGTGTGGCAAAGCAAGAAGCTTCACGGACACTTTTATCGGGCTTTTTATGAGCCTGGTGTAGATTTCTTAGCGTCCGTATCCTGGCTTCGTTTTGGTGACTTTTTCGGGGAAACTGAAGGTTTCATCTGTGCAATTATGGACGAAGCTATCTGGACGAATAACTACCAGAGACATATTGTGAAGGACGGGACGGTTGACGTGTGTCGGGCATGCCACCGTCCGGAGTCCATCAGACATATTATCTCTGGTTGTTCTCGTCTGGCTAACGGCGAGTACTTGCACAGGCATAACCAAGTGGCCAGGATTATTCACCAGCAACTTGCTTTGAAATATAAATTTGTGGATTCTGAGGTACCGTATTACAAGTATTTACCCGACTCAGTTCTCGAAAATGACCATGTCACGATGTACTGGGATCGGTCTATCATTACTGATAGGACTATTGTCGCCAATTAGTCTGATATAGTGGTGATCAATCGATTAGCGCGCCGCGCAATGATAGTCGATGTTACCATTCCACATGACGAGAACCTCGTGAAAGCTGAGAAAGAGATACAAATAAAATATCTCGACTTGGCACACGACGTTGGTGCCATGTGGATTGTGAGCACGGCTATCATTGTGCCGATTGTAGTGACGGCCGAAGGCCATTGGCCTGATGGTCGGAAGCCTCGACCAACATCTATCGAGGCTCTCGTTAGGCGGTAGGATCAAGGGCCTGATTCAGAAGGCAGTACTCCTCGATACGGCTCGCATAGAGAGGAGGTTCCTGTCTCTGCAGCCCTAACCACCGGTAGCTTGGACCCTGCTCCCGACACCGGCGGACCACAATTTTTTATATTTTTAAATGTTTTTGACGTGACAACGTCTAATAAATCGATGAACGCCGGCTGCATGCACGAAAAAGGATGACTCATTGTCTCGTTACGCTCATTGTCCCGTTACGCTCATTGTCCCATTACGCTCATTGTCCCATTACGCTCATTGTCCCATTACGCTCATTGTCCCGTTACGCTCATGCTTGCGCCGCATCAATGTTTTGTTATGACGTTGTCACGTTAAACTATCGTCCGTAAACCAACTTTACAGACAACCAATTTTTTTAAGACATATTTAAAAATGTATTTTATGTAGAAAAAATAAATAAACCTCATAATAAATATTAAATAATATATATAAGTGTAGCTAGCCAATATCAAAATATCCCATAGAACGTTCAAAAGTTAACAGATTCAGTTTTAAACTTAATTTATTAGCGAAATTGTGAAATCTTCGCGCGAGGAACACGTTTAATGTAGCTATAACACTAAGTTGATGAAGTCATTTTATTGGAAGGAGCCATTTAATATTCATCTCCTGTTACAGATGGCACAACGAGAGACTGTTAAACGGGTATATTAACTATTAAAAGTAATATACGAGCAATCCGTTGAATTAGTAGCGTTCGATTTTCTTTCAGCGCAAGGTTTTATTTAATATATTAGTCACGTAGCATTTACATATATCTTTATTTTAAAATGAAAATGCATTTTCAAATGTATTCAAATAGAATAAATCTGTCGTAAGTAAATGCTTAGTTATCTGTTTCTATTCCAATAGTCCGCATTAGAGCTTTTTCAGGATTGCTTGACGTAGTTGGCAAGTTTACAGAGCTTTCAGCTTTGGCTTCTAAGTTAGCTTTGACTATGCAGATGCGAAAGTTAAATTAAGTTTGGTAAATATCGTTTCATGGAAAAACATATTGAATTGTAAACGCAAAACTTGCATGCAGTATTTTTCATAATTACGTAAACGTAATAACTTCTGCACGTATTCATTACAGCCTTGAAATTTCGTGTTTTACAGTTAACAAAATATTCGCTATAAATTGTCGTACATTAGTAGTTTAATGACATACCACGCGAATAACTTGTACTTGGCCGTAATTTACTGAAACTATGTTACAGCATGAAAAGAGCTTATAACAATAAATAATGTTACGTATTCAGTAAACAGCTTGCGTAGGTTCGTTCTCGTATGTCGGCGTGTCATATTTCGGGCCTGTTTTAGGGCCCTCTACGTGCCCTACGACATTGTACGTGCTCCAATATTTCGAAACGCTGTTCTTTGTTAGTAATAATGAAGATTTGCGTAGTTTCATCACAGTGCGCTCGTTGAATACCTAGTAACGTCCGGTTGAATGAACCATTGCAATGTGTCCTTGTTTTCTGTGTTTTTCCATGGCACGTGCGCGCTTGTTCTTGTGATACCACTCTCCACGTAAAGACGGATATCTCATTCCTCATGCAAGCTAATACAATAAATTAACAGTTGATTGCACACGGACAGATGGACAACTGCGCAGATGTATGTACTGAGGCTGATCGAGCTATGTTATCTGATGCAGTGCGGCCTGTCCAAAGTGATCACACGTGACCTGTTCATTATAATAATGCTAATTTATTTAGATGCACTCCATAATTGATTTATCCCTATTTATGTACTGAGGTCCGGTGTAATAGTTGAGCAATAATATGTAGATACGTATTTGAGATTAATATTTACGTTCTGATCAAGTAATTTTTTCGGTAAGTTATGGTTTAGCTTACTCCCCTAAAATATATAGAAGTCCGTATCGTTGTTTATGCGAATACGACGATACGTTTTCCGCTGAAAATCAGAAACCCTTAAAACGGCAAACGTTAAGCCTTAAATTCTAGTCTATAAATAACAGTCTCATACTTTACCTAATTGAGTTATACTGAAGTGGAAAACCGAAAATCGATGCAGGAAATGTGTCCGATGAGCATAAACATCTTCATTAAAATTTTATGAAGATTTATAGTCGGACCACAAATACTCCGTTACAATACCTGACCTACAGCATTTTATTTCATTTGGAGCTCAAGATGAATCGTTTTAGAAAGCCATTATAACTATAATTAGCGTTATTCTCTGCATGTATTTATAGCAACAATAATAGTAAAAAAATATGTTTCAATTCAGTTATGTTACCGAATCGTCGCAGCCTCGGGGCGCGTACACGTTGTCATGCGCTTAGTGGACCAGTGGAACACTATTCTGTTATATTTTTAATACGGTTACTTTTTCTGATGACCCTGATCATGCCCAGATTTAGGCCGTGCCCTTCGTTATCTTATCGGATAAGTATTTACTACGAGGGCAGCTCGTGAGTTTCTACCAGGCAAGTCACATCTTTGTAACATTATGTACCCACTTTTATTTGGTTGTAAAAGATACGTATCTTCACAGTAAACTTTTCCTTTATATAGCCCATTATTTCGGGAGAATTTTTATTATGTACCAAAGGTTGATGGTTTTTGCTTAACAGCACCTATCAAGATTTTGAATACGGTAGCTGTGTTACTTGGAATTAATTGAACGAGGAATAAAGAGCCGGGTACGTAGTGGCGCGGCGCTGACTACGTGGCCGCCCACGATGCGCGCTGCACAATATAGGCCACTTCGCCAGCCTGCCCTAATCGCATCGACCATTCAACATCCGTGCAAGAAACTGACCGCACATACTGAATATGAAATGCTCACTGTTAATGTGTCACTTTTGTCAGAAGTAAGCATTTTCGAGTACGGTCATTGACCCTAGCATTGCGTAGGCTAGCTACTTTCTCTCAGTGTTGGTGCGAGGAGGTGCGCGGCGAGAAGGGGGTCCTGCCAAATTAAGTGCGTGAAAGGCTGCGGACAGCCGTTCCGGTACCGCCGCACCGGCACCGGCGCTTACGCACCCTTCCTGTCAAAACACTGTTGGTACGAAGAATCTTTCAGCTGACCGTTTACGGTTACTCGGCTCCGTATTAACACAGAAGATCGCATCACTGTGTTTATTGTCGTGAAACGTTGGCGCCGGTTTGCAAAATTGTGAGCATCTTCGTAGAACGGGCCAACGAGGTCGGTGAACTCAGGCCAAAGTGGCAATCGCGAATCAGTAGAGACTTGGAAAATCGTACCCTGGTGTTGTCGCTCACGTGCGCTGTTAAAAGGTTGTATAAGCATTACGACGCTTTCTACGCCTTCTTGTAATCAGAATGAAGAAGTGAGCGGAGAAATTGTCAACGTTTAACGGTTCATTTGAAAAATGAAACAATGAGACGAGAAATGTTGGGCGCACTCACCTACATTGTAAATTTTTGAGTGTCGCGTAATGACTGATTAACAATTAAGTGCAGACTCAATGTAAACGTAGCGACTTACTTATTTCTTTCTTTGCGAAATAGTGTCGGTGCTTAGGTGAATTCATCGTGAGTTGAGTAGGCACTTTGTTGAGAGATGAACAACACACGTGACATTTGAATTATGTACATATAATTATGAATATTCGTGAAATAGTTTTGCATACCTAGATATTATAGCAATTTGGTCGTATTGTAGGAGTCCTAAAAGTATACTGGAACTGGTAAATTGCGACATTAGATAAACGCTGATTTAGATACATACGTCTATCGCGTATTTTGATGGATCGCTTTAATTCAGTGATATTGGATTAAAATTGAACCAATGTAAACACTTTTCAAACCAGTCCAGCATCCAATATCCAGCGCTGAGTTGGTCAGATGTTGATCCAGTGTTACTGGATTCAAACGCTGGATTGAAATAATATGACTAATATAGACACTTTAGAATCCAGAGCTGGATTTGAATAAAAGTAGCCACCTAAGGCTGAGTTTCATTGATCAAGTATTTCAATCCCTAGCACTGGGTTGGAAGAATAGAGGCTGCTCTATTTCAACCCAGCGCTGTATCAATCTAGTATCACTGGATTCATCTAATAATTCTAGCACTGGATCAATGTAAATTAGACATAAAGGTAAGTAAGTACACAATCAATAAGCAATTCCATAGTTTATATGGGTAGGCCTCGCATTTTAATATAACTTCCAGAGCTACGCTAATTACGAGTATGTTGCAGTTGGTAATGCGAATATTTATAATACATTTGTATAATGAATGAGTATTTTAGGAGTAGTTTGTACTCGATGTGTGTGGTTGGTGCTATTGTAATGACGATCACGTTGCGCCTGCGCGTTGCTGAACCACAAGTTACGAAAAGCACACGACGCCGCCCGCCGCAGGAATACCAATCGGGCTAAATTGGGCGGCTTACAAAGGTCGAAGGCAAAATTATTTATAAAAAAATTGCGAAACAACTACATAAAAAAAACAGTTGGCACATTGGACGTGCTTACGACGCCACGTTCTCTCTTTTGAAGGTTACCCCGCGAAGCTGTGCGTGTACCGTTAAAACAAAACTGTCATCGTTTAGAAGAACTAGTTTAACTACTGGACGGAATTACCGTGCTTGATGGACAGGTTGAAGAGGAGAGATAATAACAGAAAACTTAGATGACTAAGTCTAATTTAAAAGGATTGAAAGCCACCTTAATTAGCATTGTGACAGAGTTATTGAATAATGATCGTAACAGTAATTTTAATTATATTTTTTATTTTTTTTATTGATTATTTAGTGAGTTGCATGTTGGTGCGGCCCAGTGTACGCGCGGAGCGGGCGGCGCGCACGCAGGTTTGGTCCGCAGCATGCGGTTGCTCGGGGTCGGGTGTCGTATTTCTAGAGCATTGAACCTCGGCAACCTTGTGCGTTGAGCCCGACCGCTCTCCGCACGCTGCGCTGACGCAACCGCTCCAGCCCCTTCTCTACTTCGACCGCAACCATATCGCATAATTACTCCTTTAGGGCACACCTGTTCTTAACAACGGTTACAATGGACGATTTGATGTTAGCGCTAATCGATTCATGAAAGGTTGAACTTAATTGGAGGTTGTTTAGCATTACACAATGTACCGACCAAGCTAACCACCTTTCAAATAAATATATATATATAGCTACTTGAATCACCCATTGTAATTGAACGATGTTCAATTTTTTTATGATAATGTTTAGTATGATGAGCACGGCTGCGGCGCAGAGCCGCGGCACCGGCGGCACTAATGAAGTTAGCACGTCGCGGAGGGTGCAGAGGAACAATGCCGAGAGTCGGTCAAGAGGTGCGAGTGCGGAGCGCTAACGAACCGTAGCCGTCCGCAAATAGTCCGTGTGAAGTGCGAAACGATCGCGGGGCTACAATTGGCGCCTGCCCCAGAGCGTTGCGAGGTGACGCTTACGTAAACCGCTGACATAACCGAGTCGACGACCGCCGCTTGCGCAACCACCGCCGAACCCGCAACCCCACGCACCGCACCTCCCCCTCGCCACCGCCACTCCCCACTATCCGCCAAAATTACCTAATTGTACCCAAAATGCATCAAAAGGACACTGATCCAACGCCCGACTTACGACACTGGCAATCATTAGTGCAACAACCTTCTGCCTAGAGCCTAGGCAGGTGACGGACATAGCTTGAACGTTTGCTACGGTATGCGATCGTTTAATATTTTAATAACTTCATCTGTTATGTACTTGATACTATTTTAAGGCTTTATTGCGTTTGATTGGAACTGGGCGAATGCTGACCAGTCACGAGTTACAGTTATAAAAACCTAGGTCAATGTAAAACTCTACTGGTGATAACTTTTTAAATAGTTGGCCAATTTGAGTGCGAGTTAAAAATACACAATTCTTGATCAGAATTATTGCATTCCGATAAGATTCGAAGATAACCCGAGGTTCATTGGTGTAGGATGTCCGACTAAAAGCTAATTGCTATAGGTTATCGAATCCTTTAAAGTTTAAAGACCCGAGTTTTACGATTGCACATCTGGGAGGGGGTTCTCGGTCTTTTGGCGAGATACGAGCATACTGCACAAAATGTGTGACAGCGGAATTGCGTATTCCTCGCAGGTGTAAGGAACCGAATGGTCCGTCAACGGAATTGTGGGCATGTACGTGACGTATATGGTACAGTTATCCTTAGTGAACGAAAGTGAAAACTAAATGCGGGCCCAGTCAACGACCCCGGCGGGTCGTCGACCGCGCCGAACTGCAAAGGCCGTTTGTGAGTGCTGAGGCCGCGCGCGCGACATTTAGCCGTGCACTGGACGCGCCTGCGCACCTATTGCACACCCTAACTATAATAACATCATCATTTGATAATCAAGAAAGTATTTTTAAAAGTAAAAGTTATGGACGTCATGAAATCTCAGCGACGATCATTCACTCGAAGCTTGTTTTTTTTTAATTTATAACTTTTATTTCTTATATTTTTTGTACAAAGGTTCAATTAAATTTAGATGCACAATTTTACTTTTATTGGAAGATGTATCGATATATGTATATATCACATATCGCACTATGTCTTAAGATCGGGTCCTTCCCCGTAGTCAAACTATTTTGTCCAACTGATTTGACCTCAAGGAATAATTTTAGGTTTAGGTTTAAATACTTTATTCTCATAAAGACAAAAGAACCACTTACATGAGAACATAAAATTACATAATAAACTTATTCTATACCCAAAGTCTCAAATTCAGATAATTTATGTAAACAAAGGGGATAACATATCAAAAAAATATCTTCGTAATGGTAACTCACATAAAAAGGCGAAAAAAAAACGTTCCATTTTCTTTTAAGTACTGAATTTAAGAAATAATAATTAAAAAATAGTCATACCGTAATTATTTTTATAAATTTTTGGTTTAAAAGAAAGTTATTAAAAAAAGTAGATTTACTGGTATAAAATATTTTATAATACTGGTAACAATGCAGGAGATCCAAACATTTTCACATTTTTTACATCTTTAACAACACTTATAATACAACTCTCATTCATAGATTAATATTGTAAGTAGCATATCTAGCCACATTTTGGATGAAAATGGCTGTAAACTGTTTCGAGTGGAAATCGATTTTGGGAGGCCTACGTCTAGCAGTGGACTTAAAAGGGCTGATTATGACGATCATAGGCCGTATCTCCGACACACTACATAAAACATTGTTTGGCAACGGTATTTTGTTTGCATAGTTCTTATAATTAATTCACTTTAATTTCATAGATGATTATTTACAAAAAAAAAATATGATAAAATGTTTTGTACCACTGTCCTGTCATTTTGACAGTGACATTTTTTGACATTACTTTGTTTACATAAATTATCTGAATTAGAGACTGCGTATAGGTAACGGTCACCGATGCAATACAATAAGCTTAAAATTATTTTGTATTCAAATTGGTTGGGTTACACGTGAAATTGCTAATGAGTTGTTTCAATGATGTGATTCGATAGTTTTGATTTAAAACCGCTGAAAGAGCTTACATTTTTTATGTAGGATGGTAGATTATTGTAAAATTGTGCTCTTTATAATTTGTACGTGTCTTTGGTAGGACAAGCAAGCTGGGTCGACGAAGACTGCGTTTACATATTTGAGATTATTTGGTAAACGTTTTAATAAATTTTCCCCGTAGTCAAACTTGATTGATATTGCAACTTTTAGCACACTGTATGCATGCAGTTTAAATATGTACAGTCAAAAATCGTTCACAATTGTTTTCCTTTGTTGAATTTCAAATTATTCATAATCAAAAATGGATATGAAATGTGTGAAACGTAAACATGGTATAGTTTTACACCACGATGGGCGGCAGTATTACAGATGGCGTATCTACAAAAATGCCATGGGAACGTTTTGAGAATAGAGATTTTTTTAAGAATTTGTGAAATGATAGAAACTGATGATAAAAACCAACTTGGTTTCTGGAATTAATGTATTTTTTTTTTTTTTTTAAACAAAAAAAAAATACATTAATTCCCGACAAACAAAGTTACAAAGTCCAAATGAATTGAAAAATACATTAATTCCAGACAAACAAAGTTACAAAGTCCAAATGAATTTCTAAGGGAATCATTCTGGTAATTGTGATTTAATAATTTGGATCATTATTATGCACCTTCGAACAAATTATATTACGGTTTTAATTTTAATCGTAACTGTACACTATAGTAGTCAAACTTTATATACAGGGAGGATCATTTGAGTAGTTTGACCACAGGGAAAGATCCATGGTCAAATTTTCTTGTGGTCAAATCAGTTGGACAAAGTAGTTTGACTACAGGGAAGGACCGACTTTAGCTGCACTAAATAACACTATTATGTAGAAAACAACAGTTTGCTTATTTACTGATGCTAATTAGGTGCTTCATTTAAACATACCTTCAAATAGCTATTTACATTTTTTGTAGTGTTCGCAAGTAAGAGGAGCTCGTGGCTAAGTAATAACAGCCGCACGGGTCGATCCGTCAGGTTAAGCTACGCTTGCCGGGGTTGGGCGACCATCTTTACATACCGAGACTCCTCCGTGCCTCGGAAACTTGACTTGACTTGACTTGACTTTTGACTTTGACTTTGACTTTGACCTCGGAAAGCACGTTAAGCCGTTGGTCCCGGCTGTCATTCGTGGATCTTTGACAGTCGTTACGGGTCGACAGAAGCCCAAAAGTCTGATAGCCAGTCTTACCAAGGGGTATCGTGTTGCCCAGTTACTGGGTTGTGGAGGTCAGATAGGCAGTCGCTCCATGTAAAATACTGGTATTCAGCTGCATCCGGTTAGACTGAAAGCTGACCCCAACATAGTTGGGAAAAGGCTATACCTACTCCATTTATTATAACATTAGACAAATAACTGTTCTTACCCTTTCGTTATTTCCATGTAAAAGTTTAATAAACTCCGTTATTTCACGATAAATACAAAGCACTGTAATCTATTTATCATTTACATTAAAGAAATAACTTTAAAGTGCAGTAATTTCAACAATATTACACAATAACTGTCCTTATTTAGCCGTTATTTGTCTAATGCTATAAAATGGAGTATTATAGTATAATGGAGGAGCAGATTGATTGTAGTGTTCGCAAGTAAAAGTTTTTTTCTAATAGAAATTAAGTGAACATTCATGAATGAAAATGAGGAAACGTAGTAGCCTCGCTGAGATTAATACTACACTACCTACTTACGGCCTTTACTTACTAAGACATTATTACATATGTATTTATTCAGTACCTAACATGTAGGGGAATAACATTTTAAAACAACTATTCGTATGCTGACTAAATGAATATTCACGATAGAATTGCGAAGCTAAGTTCGTAGTTCTGTTACCGAGCTACGAATGTTATGTCATCGGGACATAACTTTCGAGTTTTTACCAGATATCGGGGAGCAACGTTTTGGACACATTTCGCATGTTTCGCATGTTCATTTGTCATGTCATAAGTCGATTGTGAAGTTAAATCTTTCTAACAATAGCGGTTACAGTTTGGCTACGGCTACGAGACTACGGCCTACGAAGATTTCGTAGCATGCGCAAAAATTTTGGGTCGCTAGTAGTAAGTAGTCCATCGATTCCCTTGTTCACAAACTTAACTAAATATAAGTTAAGTGCGTCTTTTTCTTTCTATTTCATTAAGAAAAGGACAGAAGATAAATTATAGTTTAGTCCTGTCAAATTAATCAGCGCTTGACGTAAATTGACGTAATTTTAGTAGGCAAGATTTTAATCACGTCTAAACTTGTATGGAGTAGTGACAGGCGCTGATTAATTTGTCAGGACTAAACTAAAATTTATCTTCTGTCCTTTTGTTAATGAAATAGAAAGAAAAATATGCACTGAACTTAAATTTAGTTTAGTTTGTGAACAAGGGAATCGGCACTATTATCTCGTGACTGAGAAGGAATTATGAAAAACGGCTCAATCAACTATATCGGCAAAGGCTCGTACAGACTCGCGCGATATCGCGGGCGCGACAGGCACCGACAAAGAAATTGTGCTACTAGTGTCGCGTCGCCCCCGCGATATCGCACTAGTCTGTTCGAGCCTTAAGTGTGTCTAGAATTTTCAAATTTTCAAATTTTGTGTTTAGAATTTTGTTGCTTCGTGTCTCAATATGAAACTTTATAAAAGGTATTTAAAAAATCTAGACACACCGATACGAGTATATGTAGTTGATTGAGCCGTTTTTCATAATTCCTTCTCAGTCACGGTTATCTTTCTAAGCTAGAAAAAGCATAATTATTTTGTAATGTGAACAGCGGTGCTACAATATTGTAGTCACATGGCGTAGCGGAGCAAAATGTTCAGTGTGCATAATGTATAAAATACAACAGTTTACCGCTATTGTAGATGTTTTTTAAATTCTACTTCCGCATGGTTATACTCGTATTGTTGGCACAAAATGGAATGAGTGCGTAGAAACAGCATTTTTGCAATCGGTGTCAAAATTCTTGACTATTACCTACTCGTAGGTGTAATATGTACGTAAACTAGGTAGATATAACCATATTTTTGGTGTTAAATGCTTTGCGTGGGGTACTTTTAGTAATAAATGATCAGTCCTTAAAAACATAACTTTGATAAAAATATTGAAACTTATTGATAACATTTTATTTTATTTTTTATCTAGGGCATCTCAGAGTGTAACCACTAAGGTTCCGACTCTTTAACCGGACTTTCCTGTGGCTGCCTTAAGCTCCTAACGAAACTTAATGCCTCCAGCCAGGGCGTAAAAACTATAAACTAAACGACTGCTGCTCGCTAAGGGCACCCCCTGTGGGGTACGAACCTCGGGTTAGGGCAGCTGAGTCGGAGGGAGGGTGGCAAGGGACCGACGGTGGCTGGATAAAATCAGTGTTTTGATTATTATCGTGGGGAGTTTGGATTACATGCTGCTCAGCTAAAACGCGTGCTGGCGCTTCACTTACAGTCAAGGGTCGGGGAGGACTATTCGTTAGTCGGAGATTTCGCGGGGGGCCTCGGCGGCGAGGTCGGAATGACGGAATTGATAACAAAATTATTGTTAACATTTATACAAGTCAGCGTTAAGATTTAAAGATCGCCATTTATTTTCCACATTAAACTTTTATAGTTATGACAAAACAAAAGTTATGGGCATGTGACAGACAATACGACTGTCAAGATCTAGTTAAGATATTGCAACTATGCTTAAAGGCCAGCCTCGGACACAACAAAGGACTGCGCACACGCAGAAAAAAAGTAAAAATTTTCAATGCGTAGGTACATTTGCTCTTGCGCAGTCATTGTGGGCACGTATGGACAGATAGACTTTTATACGTGACTTAAGCTTTATCGAACGGTGTTTTAGCTGGATTTAGTTATTTAGATACTGTATTTACAAATAACCTTTCATCTCAGATTAGTTACATTATCTGTTGATGTTATGATACCTATAGGTAATAACTTAATACATAAGGTTTATGTGTTTGATTGAAAATGTATCATCATTGATTCTAATTTTCTGAAACTTTAAGGGGGATTTTTTTTTTATAGTTTAAGGCGAAGATAAATAATTTAGTTAGAAGATAGTGAAGACATACAAAACCTGATATCATTGTTTATAGTTTTTTTTTTTTTTGTTGGCTTGGAAATTATCAAATAACTTCTCCTACAGTCCTACTCTGGGCGCAGCGGGAGGGCGTGTCAGACTTTTACTGACTAAAATCCACCCGTGTTCCTTCAGTTGCCTGTGTGCCAGGGCCAAGGTATCCCTTTTGGACAAACCCGCGAAGTTTATAGATACCGGTACGATTTTGCCATTATTAAAAAAATCTGCCAAATTCCAAAGTTCAGAATATACAAATAATCCATTATTGGATAGGCTAATAAATTAGGGTCTGTAAGAAGGTTCACCGCAGAGCTCAGTGAAGAGTTTGTCTAAGTTGTTATTGTCTTCAACACAGCTGGTACCTACTACTCTATTTTTAGTGTCCCGTCAAGTAAGTATAATTAGCACTTGGGCCGAGGCGAAAGTAGTTGCTTTTGGGTTTGTTGTAGAGCGGGCGGCGCTATGTGGCCAAGTGGTCGTCACAACTAGGCCGCGTTTCCACCGAACGGGTCTTGACTTTTTGTTCGTGATGATGCGGAACAGAAGAGAGAAATTCGGTGAGATAAAGCAGCACTCGCTAAGGAGGACACGGTCACGAGGAGTCATCGGCTCCAAACTCGACGAATGTAGAGCAAGCGATGTTTCTCCTTGGGCCACGCAACCTGTCCGCGGGCCGCCGAGCGCCACCAGCGCCCCGGGCATAGTGCGCCTGGTTACCACTAACATTTCGCGTGCAATTATTCTTAAAAAACCTACATTACATCATCACAACTCATTTTTAAGCCTTCTGAAGAAATATTTTTTAGACCTTGATTATTTTTTCATGTTTCAAGGTGTACTAAGTTGGATCTTATGTTCAGTAACAGAAAACTTTCTATAATAAATATTCGTCAGAATGTAAAGAATACAGTTACGTGGCAATGACAATTAAGACGTTTCGTATCTTTTTATAGGAGTGTTTCTAAAGAGAGGTCCGTTCGTTAACTTGGTAATTTTATGTAAGCATTAAGATTTTGATAGGCCTAAATGGTCTCAATTATGTGCGCAACGAGTAACTTTCTTTTGCAACGCGCATGTAGATGCGTGACAAAGGCATTGTTCGCAAAAAAAGGCAAAAAAATCCAATAATATTTTGGAAAGCACGCCGAGTCCTTATGTAAGAGTTCAACGTGACACTTATTGCGGAGGCAGTGTGCTGTGTGCGTCCGTTCAGCGCGCCACTTTCCTTCACAACAATATTTGGTTAGCTACAAAACTATGCCTAGTGAGTAGCTGTTCTCATCTAGCGCGAGTTTTACATCTTTACACACGTAATTTTGCTGTGATGACTGTGGGACGTTTAGTTTTTGCAATAAAATATTATTGAAGTAAAATTAAGGTGGGACGCCCTCAGGCTAGGTGGAGCGACGATCTCCGCAGGGTAGCTGGTAGCAGCTGGATGAGAGTTGTCAAGAATCGAACTGAATGGCGTGCAATTGGAGAGACATTTGTCCACCAGTGGACTGCTATAGGCTGATGATGAAGTAAAATTTCGTATTCGATATAGAGATGAATATTTTATCAATTATAGTTTTATATTACCTACGTGCCATTAACTTTTTACGTAATTCTATTTTTGCACGCTCGCCGCCCGTAGGTTATTTTCGTGCTTATCAGTATTTAGTTCTTTATCACCATATCAGACATCATTACGGTGTATAATTTGTTGGCATTTTACAACAGTTTATTTATAGTAATCATAATAATAATAACCCCACCGCCGTATCTCTACGTTGACGTCGTGGTGGGGCTTGCGCGCTCCGAACTCTGGGTCTGTGCCGGTACAGTTTACTTTACCGGAACATGTCTAGGGTGAGGAGCCAGACCAAGAGAGATACAGAGGATCGCATGTGGCAAGCTGTTGGGCAGTTGCGACCCCACGGACCCTATCTCCCGGGAGAAGTCATGTTCCTCATCTCTAGCTTGCCTTTATTGGCCGGCTGGAGTGAACACTGACGAGGAACTGAGCTCCCACTTCATTCTTGCCTTTATTGGCCGGCTTGATTGGAGATTCGCAAGAGCAAACGTGCTCGGAGGAAGGAAGTATTCCAGTAAGTGCTTGTAGGGATCTTGACCATCTTCTGGGCTCTGGGATTGTTCTGAGAGCCGTGGAATACCTCTCCACTCCTCAAGCACCTCAGGACATGTTGCCCCCTTGTCGCTACGTCACTATGTGCTAGCGGCCGTTTTCGGGGGCCCATTATTGAATGTGCAAGTCACCCCCTGCCATTTTATCCGTGTGTAAAAAAACATTGATCAGGCAGGGGCCATAGTCCTTCCATAGTTTTAGGTAACCAGTCCATTTTAATCACCCAAACCCATAGTCCAATATCTTTGTTTCCATAAATTGCAATAGTCGTAGGACTAGCCAACCGGGGGTTGTCCTTGGGTGCACTTGCATAGTGCGTACAGGGATAATCGTCGGTTGGTGCCTCATTTAATTAAAAAGCGTCTAACGGGCCTCTGCGAGTTGGCTTCGGCCCCTCGTACGCCTTCCAAACGTCCGGGACCACAGGGTCCCGAGATATGTAAACATAAAAAATATATATATATATACATATATATATTCAAAAATATAAGGTATAAAGTTAAATACAGTTTTTCTTAAATCTATCTCAAGCTCACCCATTATTTGTGCCTGAACTAGGTTATCCTGTGTTTCGGGCGATTGGAGGTAACATTAATTGATTAAATAATCACATCAAATTAATATTATTGGTACATATGTAAAAAGTTGTATAAAATTATAGAATCTTAACTTAGTTAACTAATTAAAAAACAAAATAACAATAATACAAACAATATTTACTTTAGCACTAGTAATAACTTCTCTGTATCTTCATGGGACATATTTTGAAGAGTTTCCTTAAGGATTTTCTTGCAGTTACTATGATTTAAGGAGTAGATGTTTCCCTTTTCATTTAGCCTGTTATAGAGTAGCGGTCCGAGGTACATATAAAATTTGGCTGTGAAAGCATGTTTTGTACTTTTTTGAGGGCAAACTATATCTTTCCGTCTCTTTTTAGTAAATTCAGTGCTGTATGGAAGTGTTGCGTGTTGTTTTAGTACAGTGCTCATTACAAGATTTATACAGGAGGTTAGTGGGGGATAGTGGAGTGGCCACTCGGCCACATGCTAATAAATTGATATCGCAGTTATGGATTGTGTGCAAGACTACCACGCAAACCAGAGTAACAAACGGTGGAGAGGGCGTAGTAAGCCAGAAAAAATCGCATATTATCTCATGAAGCACATGATCTTCAAATAGCATTGGAAATAAACTTCGGTAACAACAAAATAAAACAAATATGTAGGAATATTTATTTATATTTTTCAAAACTTCTGTTTTAAATGTTATAGAAAATACATACCTGTTATAAGTAAGCCAGATTTATCAACGCACAGCCGAAACCACTGACCTAAAACGCTTAATAATTTTCACGTGATAATTAGCGCCCAGCAGGTGAACATAGGGTGGGATAAATATATAATAAAGTAGTAGTAGTAATAAATATTTAAAAATTACATTAAGGTTATTATTTATTTAATAATTGTAAACCTTAAATAATTTTCTTAAAAACTGGTTTCACAAGTGACAATATTCGGGGTTTTGGTCGATAAATAGCTATATTTATCGACCTAAACCCCGAACATTACTTTAAGACGCGCCCGAGACGCCCAAACCTCGATATTAAAATCGTCATTACAACAATATATATATATATCTTCTTTTTTTTTTTTTAATTTCGTATAACATTCAGAGGTATAATAACCTTTCTGAACCTATATTTTATATACCTTCCGCTTTTTTACTTTGAGGTAATGAAACCAAGCCTTTTTAGAATGACGTCATAAAGGTAACATGATTGAACAAAAATATCAATAATGCTAGAAAATTTGTCGGATCGCAGTGATCAGTATCTAACACTATTATTCCTCGAAATGGTTTATCAATTACAATATTTAAACAAAATATGATCGGCAATATAATATAGTAAAAAATATGAATATTTCGTTTAAATATTTCCTTTATTTTGAATGAAATTGTTCATTATGTAAAAACATCTGTTTATTTTGCATAATATACTATACACTAAGCTTGAATTCATAGACCATATTCATGTTTTGGAACTAGAAACTCAATGTTTAGGTGAGAAAGTTCAAATTCCAATAAAAATACATTTTATTTAGGACCTTGTACAAGTTGGACCTCACGACGTCTTCGTAGAAAACAGTGTTAACCATGAAAAAAAAAATTGTATGTAGATTTTGCTCTGCAGGATCGTGCAAAATCAATTAGCAAGTGTTACCTACTCAAGTAAAAAATAATATTGGTATCGTGGATTTTGCACTGTATTGTGCAAAATCAAATCTAGGTGTGTGAAACCCTTATCTGCGCGAAGCGCGAGTAGAAAATATCCCAGCTGAAAACATTTGTGAAAAAAATGCCAATTTCGTACAAACGAAGTATAGGATTGTCAGCTTCACTGCTATGAGATTTGACATCTATGTAAATGGATGCCAAAGTAAGTCGAAAGTTTATTAGGTTCCTCGTTTGTAATTGTTGAAACTTTGAAAACTTGCCAAGTTGCATTATAAACTTTAGACTTTCTTTCAACTCGATTGAACTTACTGATTTAGATCTCAATTCTTTTATCGGCGAAGCCGACAATCTCAAACGTTGTGATCCATCATAACCTTTACTCATCCACCATAAAAATGGGGCTGGTCATAATAAAACTATCCGTACGAAACATTTCAAGTCCCGTGCACACGGTTTCGTACTTTTATTCACAGTAAACCCATTGCCTATTTCAGTTTTGCGGTTTATTTTAATTGTGTACACTCGAGTTTATACTTGATTTAAGGGATGGTCAAAAGTCGCTCAAAATGATTCGTGTAAGGGATGCCTTACACGGACTTCACCTTGCAAGTTGTTTAGTTCTACTAAAGTTATTGATTTCGGAATTATACTTTCAATCAGTATGGATAGACGTCGTGACTATTAATGGCTATCGAACAGCACATAACATAAAAATATTGTCACCACATCAAAATCGGAACTTATTTCAAATAGGTACGTAAACGCAGCGCCCAGCAAAGCTTCGCAATAAAGTGAATGCTATTAAAAACTTATCAAACTTTCTAATTATTTTGTTTACGTCGTAAATATTATAAATTGCAAAGACCACTTACTTTAAAATAAATTAAAAATATCATAATGATATTGTCAGCATGCGGAATGGCTACCACATTGTTTATGCTAGTAGATACACGATGAGGCTTGATAAGTATAATTTATAGCGGATGGGCAGAGGATGTTTGCGTTTGCATAGATGTCGGCGTGTCGAGTATCGTTCGAAGAAGACTGCTGACGGCTGACAGCAGCCGCACCAATGCGGGGTCGACGACCTCCAACAACGCTATACATTTGGCGAACAATGATTTGGAGTGCCGAGGTGAATGGCCGCGCTCGGAGGGCCTAAGCGTGGGTAGATATTGACCCATATTGGAGGTGAAATGTAGATCAGTGGGCGAGAGCGGCGAAATTCGCCGCGGAGTCTGCGCGCGCGCCTCGGTCACAGAGCTGCGCCCGCGCCCGCGGTACTAGTCGTGTGGGTACTATACGCACACAGCTGTGCTCTCAATGAAACCTTTTTTGAATAGAAAACATTGCTTAGTGATTAATATGGCATTATTATGTCAAAAATAAAAATTGTTGATTTTAAAGTTAAACGTCAATTTTTATAGTTTTTTGTTTTTACATATTATTGATCATCGATCTCTATCTAATCTTATTTTAAGCACTATTTAATGTTCAGTTACTGTTATAAATTACGTCTACATACACACATCAAAACAAGTTTGTGATCACTAGCATAAGCTGATATAATTTTTTAAATTGAACTTTATCAAGAAAAATTCTTTGTTGTGTGTTTTCTTTAAATAGAAATATCCTGTTTGAAATTAAATAATGAGACCACTGCGGTGTCGGTCTGCAAAATTACCCATCCCGTGGTACCTCTGCAACGTGGTTACGACACAAGATTGGGATATAGCAACTCTGCGTGCTATTTCTCTCGTGTTGTATCCTTCTTCCCTCAAAGTTACTATTCTCGTAAAACTTCTGATAATCCTCTTAGCATTTTTTCAATCACAACTTTCCGCGAAAATGTATTTTAAATCCGTTAAAATGAGCGTAAGCTAGGACTGAAAGCCTTTTTATATGGAAAAACAATTGAACTGTTTTTTAATATTCGAAATCTATATTTTTAAATAAAGAATCTAAAAAAAGAAGAAGAAATCATAATTATAATCTACCGTAACAAAAAAGATTTGGATTTTTCAAAGTGATCGCAAACTTTTTTCTATGTGTGTAAGTACATCATCCTAACTAAATAGTTGAAAGTGCCTCGGCATAAACTGGACGTCATTTAGGGTCAAGTTTTATAGCCGGGCTGTGTCGGGGAGGTATTACGGGAAGGGTCAACATCGCAAAACAAATTGATAGAGCAACTTGACCTAACGGCCTTATATTGGGCGTAGTCAATAGGTGGGGACCGCTAAGTAAGCAGATTCTGGTTGTAGCACAGAAATAAGCCGAGTAGTAGTGGGTCTGCCATTATGTGGCAGTTGTAGCTATCCAATCCATACTAATATTATAAATGTGAAAGTAACTCTGTCTGTCTGTCTGTTTGTCTGTCTGTATGTTGCGTTTTCACGCCTAAACCGCTGAACCGATCGGCATGAAATTTGGCAGAGATATGGTCTGGGATATGGAGAAGGACATAGGCTACTTTTTTTAGGTTACTTTTGCGCGGGCGGAGCCACGGGCAAAAGCTAGTATATAATAAACTAGCTTTTGCCCGCGGCTCCGCCCGCGTGGATGTCGGTTATCGCGTAAAAAAGTAGCTTATGTCCTTCTCCATATCCCAGACCATATCTCTGCCAAATTTCATGACGATCGGTTCAGCGGTTTAGGCGTGAAAACGTAACATACAGACAGACAGACAGACAGACAGACAGAGTTACTTTCACATTTATAATATTAGTATGGATAAAAAGTCCGTTGAAAGTATCACGATCAGATCGACGGCGTACTGACATAAATTAATTAGTGTTTGTGTCGTCCTAGTTGACATTTCATTCGTGGCAACGACATTTTCGGGGCAAAATAATGAGTAGTGTTGAGTAGAACGAATTAATGAATAAAATTCATGTTACATGAACCTTATTTACGCGAATACCGTTCATTAAAGTCAAATAAATCAGTCGAATGTGAGTTGAATTTCACGAGTTCCGAACTAATTTCATAAGCATCATCATCATTACTGCTGAACGAACGATGAAGCCGTCCACTGCTGGACATGGGCCTCCCCCAAGCACCTCCACTTCGACCTGTTCAGTGCTTCCCACATCCAGCGAATTCCTGTGGCCTGTGGCGACTGCGTATCGGAAGACGTAGCGTTGGAACTTGGAAGGCCTCCCACAAGGTGGACCGATGACCTTGTGAATGACAAACTAATTTACGCAATGGAAGTTACAGCGATTTGGTGGTAACACCACTGCAGTGTTACTTTGAGTAATTTGTTGATAGCAAGGGTTTCGTGAAATAATACTCATAATTCCAGTAAGATGCTGGTAGGGATCTTTATCCGTGTTCTGGGATTGTCCTGATAGCGGTGGAATACCTCTCCACTCCTCATAAGCACCTCAGGACATGATGCCCCCTTGTCACTGTGACACTATGTGCTAGCGACCGTTTTCGGGGGCCCATTATTAATTGTGCAAGTCACCCCCGTGCCATTTTATCTGTGTATTTTATATAAAACATTGGTCAGGCAGGAGCCATAGTCTTTCCATAATCCTAGATAACCAGTTCACTTTAGCCACTCAAACCCATAATAAAATATTTGTTTTCATATCCTGCAATAGTGCTACACCAACCGGGGGTTGTCCTTGGGTGCACTTGTATAGTGCAAACAGGGGTAATCATCAGTTGGTGCCTCATTTAATTAAAAAGCGTCTAACGGGCCTTTGCGAGTTGGCTTCTGCCCCTAGTACGCCTTCCAAAGGTCCGGGACCCCCGGGTTCCGAGATATGTCAAAACTATTTAAAAAAAATGAGTACATGCTACATTTAAGATCTTAATATTAAGAATAAGAATAATTTATTTGTGAAACATAAGTAAATTACATACAAAGATCTTTAAAAAAATTGGTAGTGCGCTATGTTTTGCCAATAGTGACATACAAATAATAGATATTATTAACAATTATAATGATAAAATTATAATTTAAATACTCAATAATATATGTACTTGAGTATCCAATTGTATTAACGCATGCATGAAAATTAAACTTTTTGAACAATTCAAAGTTAATTCATTTGATGTCAAAATTTCAATTCAATTCAAAAGATTGGTGTTAAATATTTATGTCAGGATTATTGCATGCAATTTTTTTATTACATTTCAGAGTCTATTTCATTTCATGTCAAAATTTTAAGTCAATTAAATTCAGAAGATTAGTATTAAATGTATATCGGGATTATGTCTTGTAATTACAGAGATTTGTCAATTGTCATTAACAAATAGTTTCACATATACTACGTTGCCGGTGTAGAAAATAAAAAATAGTGTACAATTAATTTTACCATTAATATAACTAATTATGAATTAGTATAAAATGAAACTATGTAGATTTTAAATACAATGTCAGGTTTTATTATTACATGTTATTTTTATTTTTTTATTATGAATTATAATTTATTTTATTATAAGTCAAAAATTATAATAAAAAATTTGTTAACTGAATAGAAAAAGTTGTCTTATAGCCAAGCAAATATTGTTTTCCTGAATTTATTAGATGGGTGGGTGGGTTTAATAGGTTCGTTTATGAATCGCACACGGTATCACTTTTATGAATAACTAGCTTCCGCCCGCGGCATTTCCCGCGTGGTATGGCGATAAAAACTATCCTATGTCCTTCCCCGGGATGCAATCTATCTCTCTGCAAAATTTTATCGAAATCCGTTCAGTGGTTTAGGCGTGAAAAGGTAACATACAGACGGACCGACAGAGTAACTTTCGAATTTAAAATATTACTAGCTTTTGCCCGCGGCTCCGCCCGCGTGGATGTCGGTTATCGCGTAAAAAGTATCCTATGTCCTTCTCCATATCCCAGTCTATATCTCTGCCAAATTTCATGACGATCGGTTCAGCGGTTAGGCGTGAAAACGTAACATACAGACAGACAGACAGACAGAGTTACTTTGACATTTATAATATTAGTATGGATGGATTATTAGTATGGATAAGCTTCACTTTTGGAAATACGGCTATGATAACTAGACATTTTCCAGTACCGTACCGTAATTATGTATCGCGTCAAAGCTTAATTAAAAAAATATGACAGAAAACACAAGTATAACTACTCAACATGAGGTCAAATCTGCAGCTTAGTCCCGATTCTGCGAATAAGTGTGAATTAAATGTAAGCAACTTTCGTCAATCACGTGTTCGTGATCCGTCAAGCGCGCATTCCGCCGAAGAGTGCGACCTTCTATCGTAGCTGTGGCTACATATGACCTAATCGCCGAATAACGCATAAAGTGGCACGCGAGCCACTCTTAATGAGACTTCAATTTAGTAGCTATTATTTTGTGATGTGGGTACCTACCTACTTACATTGTTGAGCGAAGTGGAAGTGTTCGATTGTTCGTTGCCGAATTTCGGATATTAGGAAAAGCTGAATTATGAATTATGAATATTATAGTAGAATTTTTACGTGTCCCTGAAAACTGGGGCTCTTCATCCAAGTTTCAAAATATTTTGAAGTTCGTATTTGTTTCAGTTTTCATCTGGAATGTTTACGCTGATAAAACAAACGTGATTGTAGGGAGGCTCATTGGTTCAAGTGAAGGAAAGCTTCTAATTCTGTCTAGACAACGAACAAGTCTTTACAGTACAGCATCATAGTGAAGCAGAAATCATCATCATCATCATTTCAGCCGAAAGACGTCCACTGCTGAACATAAGCCTCTCCCAATTGGGGGGGTTTGCCATAATCGCCACGCTTGGCAGGCGGGTTGGCGATCGCAGTATGGTGTTAAAAATGCATAGAGAACGCTGCTGCCCATTCTCTAGTAAGTTCCTTAGTCGCCTTTTACGACACCCACGGGAGGAAATGGGATGATACTATTCTTTACGTCCGGCACCACATAGTACTAATAAATATACTTATTTAAAAGAAACTAGCTTCTGTCCTGCGACTTCGACCGCGTGATATTTCGCCCTTCGACCCTTCGCGTCACATCCCGTTGCCCACCCGTGCTATTACTTAGTTTTCACATAGCGTTCTTTCTGACTTTTTTCTTTTTCCCCGGCACCTTTGGGTCGCTGCGTGATGTTAAATAGCCTATAACCTTCTCCAGGAATTGGGCTATCAAATACAAAAAGAATTTTCAGAATCTGTTCCGTAGTTTCAGAGATTACCCCTTAAATGGATACTTACAAACTTACAAACAAATTTTACCTCTTTTTAATATTAGTGTAGATGAAAAGCTCGAGGATGTAATTTTGGAAGTATGTAACCGAAAATACATTTTCAAAGAAAAATTACAGCACTATAAAACTGGATGTGCTCTGAATCTAAAGCTTGAGATTAATGAGTGCATAGTGTTAAAATGGTGGTAGGTTACAGATCAAGTTGGAAAACCGTAGGTATATATACGCGAGATTTTCTGTCGACCTGGTAAATCTAGTAAATCTAAATCAATATAGATAGGTACTTACCAAATGTTGGATGAGTTTTGGCTATCTAGCACTATAACTTAAACATTTATGTTCGGAGGAAGGAAATAAGTTGGAAAGGGGAAGCAGCTGCACCCCGCGTTGAACCAATTTCGAGCAAATGCCACTAAGAGGCATTAAAACGAAATTAGTCTTAAGATTTAAGAGCTTTCCAAAAACTAATCATGAAAATTGTTGGAAATTTCGCACTAGGCACTATCGGGTACACGATTTTGAATTCATATTGACGTAGCATGCATTATACCAGTCAAGGTAAGTTAGGTAAGCAGGCTTTCCTTCGAATAAAATCAATATTCGTGTGAGATTGGTTAGTTGTAATAGCGACGGTTTTCTGCCCTTTTTTCTCTCTCTCATAAATGTAATCACACATTTATATATTGATCTAGTATGCTAGGCAAAAATGCAGCAAGCTCACCTCCCAAAACAATTTTAGAAAAAAGGTCCAAATTCGGAATTTAAAGACCATTTGTTCGACAATATGTAGAAAAGAAATCCAGTTGCCTGAACCCCTTATCCGGTCGTCAACAAAATAAAGGCATTATTTGAAACCATACGTATGTTTCGGTCTTATCTTTATATCTTTCTTGCGGAGGTTATTTTACCAGATTATTACTCGGCGAATACTCGAAGGATTTAAAACAAAGGTCACCCGACTTCCCCGTATCTTTATTTAAATAATGCAGCTAAATTACTTCCAATATACTTGCTATTTTACTGTTAATAAATAACTACAGCTGAAGCAAAGAGTCTTGCATACGAGTATGTAAAACTCCTAGGATCGTATCTTCTTGTGTCACGGTAGTCCAAGGGTGAATAATGAAACCTTGTTCTCAAAGTCTCTAATAGCTACGGGTTAATGAATTTCCGCAAAGTAATTAAAAACCGTTTAAGTTTCATGACTGGTGAGGCAGAATGGCGGAAAATAATGTTATCTTGAATTATACTTGTTCGTGAGTTATTGGACAAGTTTCAAGAGACGTAGCTAAGTTTCTGATTGACAGTTAATTTCGCGTTCAATTTGTTATTTTCCGACGGATGAGAAATAGAAAATAGCTAGCTTTCTTCCGGATCAAGAAATAGGTTCAATATTAGTTCTATGTTTTACGTTATTTTTCTGTGTAAGGTCCGAGGGGGTTGAGTCAAGGAGTTGGCCAACAAACAATCTTATTAGCTGTCTGGAGCGGTGCCTCAGGAACGAATCTCGCTGACCTGATTCAACACGTGCGCGACGAAGGATCACATATTGCTCTCGGAAATAAAGAAAACTGCTTTACTGCCTTCGAAACAGTTAACGTCTCTTTGTCCAAGTCCAGACACATAAAAACTCCCAAATATCCGAGGCGCTTTATGGCATTTCGGATAACGGTTCTCTTAATAAATGTTTTGGGAGAGAGATCTTTATGTAGTAGACCTATGTATTAGCTCCATAAAAATGTACTTCCTCGGCAGATAAGATCGTATCAATTGTTGTACATTCACACGTCGCGTCAGTAAAATAATCCACAGCCATTTATAACGCTAATTGCCATCTGCAATAAAAGATAATAATATTTTATTGTTCCTTTTATAAGTCACGGTGGTGGCTATAACGGAAGTGACAATAATGAAAATATCGATTCCATTTCGACGTGCACTTACAAAAATTTAACAGAATTTGGGTTATTGGGCTAAAAGCAAAGAAAGTAGGCCTTCTGATTGGTTTTATACCAATTTTCGGACCAGCGTTAATCGGCACAACTTACGGTTTTATTTACCAAATTATATTGCAGTTATTACTTACACAAATAATTTGAAAGCTCTGATGAGCTTAAATTAAAGTAATAATCATAAGTAACTGAGTGTTATGTGTCTCTTTAATTCACCAGTCAATTTAATTTTGGAGGTCCATCACCTTGTCTTGCTCTAATGTCCCTTAATACTTATACAAGTGTCCTTTCATACTTACACCAAATGGTTTTTATTCATAAATACATTCTAACGTATAGTGTTTCTCATAGAAATTAAAATCTCTTATGACGACAATTGCCGAGAAGAGTTGATGAAGCTAAATTGTGAAATTACCGTGATCTCACTGAGAAAACTAGTTCACATATGTAAAAATTCGCTGCGCTATCATAAACTATGCGTTCAGATTGTACTGCCCCAGCAATGGCTGAACATTTGCATAGCAACCTCACGACTGAGCGCGAAGAATAAATACTGACTTAGGAATTTTAATAGCCGTAAAGAATTGCATTGTCTAACAAAATACTGTTATCTGTTCGATATAAGAGTTTTTTTTTTTTTCGACATTTTATTTTAGTCTCATTTGCATTTTTGCAAAGAGCAATCTATTACGTGATTAAGGTGAATTCCCGGTGGCTTCATTGGCTTGCAGTGCTGCAGGGAAAGGCAATTTAGTAAATGGCATTCAGTGGGGACCCACAGAGCATGCTGATGAAGCGACAACGTTCGATATTCTGATTATTCCGATAGTTTTTGTCCCAAAGCACTTTGTTAGGTAGGAAAATTTGCATGGAAATGCAATTTTAATTTTTTCGATGTTCCATGTATAAAATAAGGTTTAGACATGGAAAAATGTTACTTTAAAATACTTATTGAGAATATTGTCGTCCTTACGTTGCTGATAAGAATGTTGCACTTTAGTAAAATCATATTATCTAGCTATTTACTGATGAGTTTACTTATTCAATCAACAATCAAAAGGTGGCTGGGACAGACTGGATGCGGAAGGCGGAGGACAGGGTGTTGTTGCGCAGCATGGGAGAGGCCTATGTTCAGCAGTGGACTGCATAGGCTGAGTTGATTATCTACTTATTACCTAGAGAAATTATCTACTTTTTACAAGTAGGTATTTACTATTCAATGTACCTAAAAGCACTCAGATATTGAGAAAGAACCAAATCCTTTCATTTATAAATACTGACTCAATAAATCAAGACGAAAGTCTTTGACCAGTGCGTGTGGCCAGTGATGACATATGACACTGAATGAAACGTGGTCGCTCACAATGGGCCTTATTAGAAGGCTAAAAGTTACCCAAAGGGCAATGGAGTTTCCCTACGTGATCGAATCAGAAATGAAGAGATCCGCAGGAGAACCAAGGTAACCGACATATCTCGAAGAATTGCCAAACTTAAGTAGCAATGGGCAGGGCACATTGCGCGCAGAACAGATGGCCGTTGGGGCCGAAAGGTTCTGGAGTGGCGACCGCGTACCGGAAGACGTAGCGATGGAAGGCTGAAAGCCGCAGGAATCCGCTGGATGCGGGAAGCACAGAACTGGTCGAAGTGGCGGTGCTTGGGGGAGGCTTATGTCCAATAGTGGACTTCTTTCGACTGAAATGATGATGATGATGATGATGACTCAATAAATGGATTGCGAGGAAGTCATTTCATCAGGCTCACTCGGAAGCTTCTGTTTATTTGTACGCCTAAACGTCAGCTTATCAATAAAGTATTATCGGTACTTTGTTGGCGTCACGTAGGTAATATTATATTATCGTTTGATATCGTTGGCACCTGAAATTTGTTTATGTGCTTACGACTCGTCTTTATGATGCCTGTCGATAGTGCGTTTACTACCTACTTTCACTAATTTTGTGACTGAAATTGAAACTGTTCGGTCGATTTAATAAAATACTTATGTTATCTATCTTAACAAGAAAATTTAGGGTTCCGTAGTCAACAAGGAAGGAACCTTTATACTTTTGCCATGTCCGTCTGTCTGTCTATCTGTCCGCGGCTTAGCTCTGAGACTCTTAGTACTAAAAAGCTGTAATTTGGCATGAGTATACATATTAATCACGCTGACAGTGGTAATTTTTTTTTTTAGGTTGTTTCCTTTCCGTATATTGGAGATGATATATTTTTTTGTCGTCTATCCCATGGTGTGGGGTATCGTTGGATAGGTAGTTCAAAATATTGTGGGTTTGTGAAAACCATATTTCGATTCAGGCATTCGTTTACGTAATATTAAGCTTGAAACTGCTAATTTTTGTATGAGTCAAGTGTCCCCCTCCCATGCCAGCTAAATGGTTGTATCTGGATATCTGGAAAAAATCACAGCAGTAGTATATATAACAAAGTTAAAAGGAAAACTATCGCAGCTAAGTAGGCTTTATAAGTTGCCGAGTAATAGTCGACCAACTTACATTTGACCATAATTGCAATGTTAATTTTGTTCTTGGAATAAATTCATCCCAACTAGGGAACCCTTCATTGTGCGTGGTTCGACACGCACTTGTCCGGTTTTTTTATTTTAAAATGTTCGTTATATTCCGAATCAGGTACTTATGGGAGGAAAAGTTTGAAAAGTAGCCGAGAAAATTTGAAAATTCTGGAAAACTGAAAGTGTATTTTCAAAAGACAATGCCTGTCGGGTTAGCTAGTAAACAAAAAAAGTACTGTTATACTACGAATACGTATACTAGCAGTTAGTACAGAAGCTATTATCGTACGGCTTCATACAGTCTGCAGTTATCTGGCAGGCCTCCGCTATAGGCCGTTGGCACCACCTCAACGCCACGTGCAGTCAGCACGTGTTTCCACCGCTGCCAACAACATGCCGTGATAAAGATCACAACAGTGCACCAGAATAACCAATTTCCTTCAATAGAACAGTGTACCTTGCTCGCTTGATTGTATGCAATGAACTCTTTGCCTATTCTTAGGTAAGCTCTAAATAAAAATAAAAATCAAAATATTTTATTTCACATAAACCAACATGGGCATTTTTGAAACGTCAGAACCTAGGTGCATGGTTCCAATCGGTCGTTTCCTATAGAGAAGAGCCGGCAAGAAACTCCACGGTTACTCTTTTATAAAATAATTGGTTTTTACAATATTTTCAAATAACAGTGTTAATAGGAATGGGAGGACAGTGTAGACCATTCAACAAGTACCAGGTCCATAACAAAATAGAAAATTGTCAACAAATCTACAGTTTACTAGGCCTACAACGTGCACAAAATAGAAAATAATCTATAAAAAAGATAAAAAATAAAAAAATATATATACACCGTGGTATTTTAGTCGTCTTACAAAGACAGCCCACTTCATGTATCCAATGACAACTAATCATTCATGTAAAAAAAAAAGACGTGTGGCACTCGGGGACTGCCGCGGTAAAGCTATTGCATAGCATTTTGTATCAACTTATGCAGTTATAATTATTTATTTATTTTATTTATGCAGTATTTCTTTTTCTTTGATATAAATTTTTTTTTTTTTTCGTTACGGAATTTCTGGATTCGGGTCCCCGCGCTCAAGGCCCGCGATAGAAGCAATGCAATAGCTTAAAAACAAAATAAATAAGTGCTGAACGTCGTAAAAGTGTATAACTACGTAAACAAAGTCAAAAACTATTCAAATATAAGCATAATAACAACTTTAAAATAGACGAAAGTGTTGACACACATGAGTCATTTCCAACCGTCTAGTCAAGTTTAAAAATTGTTCAACTGGAATGGTATCAACTATTTGGCAAGCTTTAATTAAGTCATTGTAGCCTTGCGGTGCAACAGGGGAACTGAATGTACTAGTAATCGACTGGTCGTGAGTGAATCACTTTTTGTGAAGATCATAATTTTATAAACTAATATTTATAAGAATAATATACGCAGTACACAGAAAAAAGAACTGCCAGAAATTATTAGATCACTAGAGGGTACTGGTGTAGTAAAACCGTCGGAGTGGGGAGCGTGAGGTTTTTCGTTACGGAATTTCTGGATTCGGTCCCCGCGCTCAAGGCCCGCGATAGAAGCTATGCAATAGCTTAAAAAAAATCTTGAACATTTGATTTTTTTTAAATTAATTATGACGAATGACATAAGTTTAAAACACCCTGTTACGAGTGCAGACCGAGCCTTGTGATACAAGGGCGCCGCAGAATGGATTTAGATTAAGTTTAAGTTGCAACAGTAAGAAACACATTTTTGCGTTAGGGTGAATGAACTCTGATAAAGTAACACAGGGCTCGGACTGCACTACACAGGGTATTTTAAACTATGTTATGCGTCATAATTAATAAAAATAAAAAATTCAAATGTTCAAAAAACAATTTTTTTTTTACATGAATGAGTAGTAGTCATTGGATACATGAAGTGGGCTGTTGTTGTAAGACGACTAAAATGCCACGGTGTATATATATATATATACAGGGTGTAAAGGGACAGCCCTCCGCAAACTAACAGGGTGCATTCAGCTCCTTAATTTGAATCATATTCGACTGGAAATAAGCTCTGGAAAATTTTCATTTTCTTTACCTATCGTTTTTTCAGTTACGATTCCTTTATTTTAATGTAAAATTACATTTTCTGTACGAAGCACTCCATTTATGTAAATAAAACAGCTAAAATTCAAACAACCAGCAATGGATGTTGAAATACTCTAACAAACGACGCGCGAAATCAGCTGTTCACTTTCTGCCTAGCTATAGAGTTCATCGAACTCACTCGCTGCGCTGCCGTTCGCTACCTGCGTTTTGCCACGGTAACGATACACTGCGTGTGAGGTAATAAAACAAATTAGGTTTATTGGAGATTCCCGTAATGTTCCTGAAATAATTTCATGTACCGGTCTTCTTAGTATGATATACTGAATTCAACCTATCAGTCTGCCAAGGGCTGTCCCTTACACCCTGTATATATGTATATAAAAATGAAAACCTATTTAAACCAAATGACATGATTGCCATTACAACTACAGCCATAATCTGAATAAATATCAAATGTGTTCTAATGTGTTACATAAACCAATAATATTATTATACTGACAGAGAAGTAAAGGCTGTCGTATGAGGTTTGCTAAGAGCTAACTTTTTGCTCGAATAGCTCATGGTTAGACATTCCGTTTGAATTTGGAACTACCAAGGTGAGCTTTTTAGTGTTTACGTATCTTACACACTGGAAATCTCAAGGCTACTGAATGAAAAAGGCCATCAAAGAAAAAAAAAACATCCGTAAACGTATAAAGTTGGTTAAATGGGAAAACCCCCAATTCATAATCGTATTGTTACTGAAAAAATGGGACATTGTGGAAAATGTGAAATCAGCATCGTGGTAAATCTTAAACCGTTTAGGTTTCCCTAAGGGATATAACTTCTAGTATATCGATACAATACCATGTCTGTACTGATGTACGTCTGGTGGGACATGCCTCTCGACACGAGGACATTCGTGACATGTTTTGATTTCCTGTCGATACGAAGTCAACAGCTGCGAGCGAAAATCGCTCTCCTTTGATTAAACAGAGCACCGATACCTATTTGTATTGGTCTCGGAATTTTACGCAGTACTAGCTCGTGGTGTGACAGAAATAAGAAAGAACGATCTCAGAAGAATTTATATAGTGTGTTCGAGGGGGTCAGGAAAAGGCATTGCTTTAGTCTCAAGTTATCATCATCATCATCAGCCTATAGCAGTCCACTGCTGGACATAGGCCTCTCCAATTGCACGCCATTCAGCTCGATTCTCGGCAACTCTCATCCAGCTGCTACCAGCCACCCTGTGAAGATCGTCGCTCCACCTAGCCTGAGGGCGTCCTACCTCAAGTCCAGTCCAGTTCAGTTCAGTCCAGTCTCAAGTTATATGATTGGTTTATGGGACCTACTAGTGGCGCACGGGAATCCAAAAAAGGTACCCCATCGCATTATTCAGGCCAGGTGGTAAAATAGCCGACACGTAAATAAAAGAAACAAATGAAAGAGATAACTTTTTCTTAATTTGTTTTTATTTACCCCTCAATATATCTTATTATTAACATAAGCGGGATATTTACCATGTTTATTCATTGTTCTGAGTTCCCGATATTTCGGCGCTGTTGCAAGCACCATGATCACGGATAAACTGAAGTCACTGCGGGTGGGTGTTTATGAGCAGACAAAACGGTCTACCCTCTTTCTTGTTCGTTTTTTGCACTCAGTACCGCTACCACTGTCACTCGCAACTCGATTATGTTCCCGACACACGAAACTCACTGTGTCCGCTCGCGAACTTTTTTCGGCACTTCTTCGGTTTTTACACAGCTGAACCACTGGATTCCAGACTCTCGACAATTGAAACCCATCATCCCGGTTGAAGTTCCTATATTTGGTAATCTCAATAGCTTCTTTAACCAGTCTAGGAATATAGTGGCGTTCTGTCGAGATCCGCAGTGACTTCAGTTTATCCGTGATCATGGTGCTTGCAACAGCGCCGAAATATCGGGAACTCAGAACAATGAATAAACATGGTAAATATCCCGCTTATGTTAATAATAATATTAGTGACCATGACAGTTTAAAAATCAATATATCTTGTCCATTTCCTCCCGTGGGTGTCATAAAAGGCGACTGAGGGAGTTACTAGAGAATGGGCAGCAGCGTTCTCAATGCATTTTTAACACCATACTGCGATCGCCAACCCGCCTGCCAAGCGTGGCGAGTATGGCAAATCCATCCCCCTTCCTGGGGAGGCCTATGTCCAGCAGTGGACGTCTTTCGGCTGAAATGATGATAATGATGATGATATATCTTGTCAGAAAACGTGGATAGGACATCTTAGACCATTTATGTGAACGAAAGGCCTGTGGTTTTGGTTGACACCAGATAAATGCTGCGCCAGCGCCATGTAGACGTGAAAATAACGTCGCCTTGATGCGTGGTAAGCGTAGCGTTGGTACTAGCGTAACTTATATGAACAACGCTTACGCTAGATGGAAGGAAAGGTACCTTAAATGTTGAAACGAGCCATACCTTAAGTATAACTTTGCTCTTAATACACTCTGACAGAATATAAATGACGTATCTAAACAAACAGTCAATAAAAGTCACCAATTTAGAAAAATTATAGGTACCTAAGTACGCAGATATGTTATAGACAAGCAGTAGCTATAAAGTCCAAACATTACTTCAGTAAGACTATTAACAGCCACTTTTGAGTGCCGTGCACTTCAGATCAGAAATAAAATTGTCAGGTCATTTTATGTTAAGATAAAAAAATTAACGACACCTTTCCCGACATGGCAGTCATGCACAAGGGGTTTCCTTTCAGGCTTGTCAGTAACAAACCCCATTTATTTCTTTTTACTGAGGAACAAAGTACGCATACAAATTTATTTTCGTGAAACTGAAAATCTGTTTTTATTAGAATGATTTACATTCCTATTTTAAACGTGTTCTGCGTAGATAGCCACAAGGGCACTTAAAGCTTTTATTAAATGAAAGGTCAAAAAGATTAAGTTAAATTTAAATGAATGAGGCCATTAATTTCAATACAAATAAATCGAATGCAGACTGTAGAATAGATTCTGGCTGCCGTTCATGCTGACTAATAAAATTATGTTTATGCCTATCATAATGTAGGAATATTTTATTAAATGTGCGTACTGAATCATCGTAACATCCCATTGTTTCACGGATCAGGCTGTACAGCTTAATGTTACGACGTCAATATTTCTCACGATCATAGCCAGGCGGGGCACGGTTTGGTATCGATTGCGGGTTCTCAGTACGCTATAAACGACCGACAGTTCTAATTATAGTACACGCGCAGGCGAACGCCTTATGTCACATAGTACAAGGTTACTATAGCGAGGAAATTTGTTCTAGACGAGTTTCCGAAAGCGGCTTGAAGAAAGTACTTTTACTGAGAGAAGGCGCGACGTGGCACAGTTTCCACGCGAAACGTGGCGGGAGGTACATGCGCGCACGTCGGCGCCCGCGCAGGCTTTCCAACTCACACCACAAATTTAACGAGCCGAGAGGGGAAATATACGGGATTTAATGTAATATACGAGTAGAAGCCACCGGATGGACACGATGTTTCTCAGCCTCAAGTAGTCTGGTCGCTACTTTTCCGAGTTTTCCAATGCGTGGGTGAACGTACCGACGCGACGGGACCTCGTTCAGTGGTTTTCATAACGCGTGCTTTTGGTTTCCTGCCGCTAATTTTACGATTATCTATTTGTTGATAATGTTACTGTCTTGTTTTAGTCATAAGTAAGGCTTGCAATCCGGATATCCATATTATCTGGATATCCGCTGATTTTTAAATCCGGGTTTTACTTGCATCACCATCCGGATTTTTCAGATATTACGGATAGTTGTATTTCTCTTTTAAATATTAAATAAAAAGCGGTCATCTGTAAAGTACATAACGGTTATTACGTTATTTATTATTTTAATATAGATAATCACTCTTGAAATTAATTATTCACTTCACAAATCACAATAAGTCAATTTAGTGACAGAGATCATAACAACATTAACCACGTGTTAACTATGGGGTTTATTTATAAACGTTGCTTAAAGTTAAGTAATGATTAGCAACTGTTTAACCATACATTTTTGACGTTTAAACGTCACTTAATTTTAAGCAACGTTTATAAATAAACCCGTTTATGTTAAACTCACATCCATACTGCACGCATTTTCAAGATTGTATTGAATTGTATCGCAGCTTTTTAAGATCATATTACCAGAATTTGGGGTTTTTTTTTTAAAGAATTATGTGATAAAGAAGAAGAAGAAAGTAGAAGTAGAAGAAGTAGTAGTAGGAGAAGAAGGTAATATTATATTATAAAGGGTTAGTTGATTATTTTGAGATATGTCATTTTTGTTATAATATATTTGATTTATACTACTGTTGTTAAATAATTGAGCTGATTTGCCAGGGAAAGTGATTTTTTTATTTAATTATTATGTTTTAAATATGTTGATTTGATTGGGATGTTGTGATTTGTGATAAATGTAAGAACCCATTTTTTATTAGAATTGTTTTTAATATGAGAAGAATAGATACAAATTATTTGTGCGGTATCGGTGTATTATCGCTTAGTTTTTTATGTGATTGTTACTTGAAATTTTGGTATAGTTTCTAATATTTCTTTGTAATTTTGCTTGACAGACTGATTAAAACGGGTTACCAAAGCTTCTTAGACTTAATAATACAAAACTAAAAATATCCGTTTTATCCGCATTAATCGGATATTCCGGATAGTAATTTATTAATATCCGTATTATCTGGATAGTAAAAATGAACGGATATTGCACGCCCTAGTCATAAGTAATGAAACATTTATGACAATAAAGTTGATGATGACAAGTTGCTATTGTATTATACAATATGTCCAATTTCATACTGTACAAACTTAAAGGGGTCGTAGTTTGCTCTATTTTACCAATAAAATTATTCTGCATGTGGCGCCGAAATCCACCCCCACTGAATCGAAGCCGTTTTTTTTTTTGATACTAAAAGTACTGTAACTTTGGGATTTAAAAACCAATTAAGTGTGTAAATTTTCTACTTTTGTAAATACATACATACATAACTCACGCCTTTTTCCCATGGCGGTAGGCAGAAACTATACAGCGCCTCCCGCTACGCTCACTACATACTCCCTTTGCTTTATCCAAATGTTTTTTTTTTTGTAAATTATAAATAATAATAAATACTTGTTATTTTTTTAACAATAGTTGGGCTTTACATTCCAAAGTTACAGTACTTTTAGTATACACGCTTCATAAAAGTCGATAAAAAAATAAATTACCTGCCATTCAGGAGAGGGGGGGGTGGTGGGGGGTGCAGTGGACATATTGTATATACCTATATGCTGTTATTTTTAGATTTTTCCTGTTACACTTGTCATGTGCTATAAGTGAATACTTATTCGTTTATTTTTTGGATTCATAATCCTAAATCTTAATCCACTTTAACACCATATTATGATAACTATATAAATAGTACAAAACGTACACGAAATGATTATATTTTTAAAACTTACGACACATTGAACTGTTTGATAAGATTGTATGAATCAATCCGTACGAAGGTATGATTGATATTTCCAAAATTTACATGTCTTTTCCAGATTCACGAGAGCCGGTTTTGCGAAAATCGACGAAACGAGAGCCGGTTTTTCGAATATCGTCGAAAGATGTTATTTTTTGCTAAACTTCGTTCATGAGTGGACATTTGCGAGACTAGGAAAAACATAATGAAAATAAAAGTCGGTTAGAAAGATAGGCAAGTTATATTAGCAATGATCGACCCGAGTTTTATATGACAGTCAGTTCATATTACTCTATGATTGTTCGTAGATTTGGCACGAACAAATCACATCCTGCATCCTGCACGAACTGTGTCGTTTGTTCACCTCTTCTTATTTAGGTTATTTTGAAACTAAGCTACCGGTAAAGGTAAATATGAAAATGTTCTATGAAAGCTTTAGTTTCGAAATTACAGATGGGACGGATTAATTTAACATTCGTTAGCTTAAAAACGTATTAATTTAACTTGTGTTTTATTGTGGCAATAATGATTCTTGTTTGTTTAACAGGGTCTTAAATGATCTCCTGTCAACATTTAGTAAAGGTAATAAATGAAATGAAATCGTTTATTCTGTAAATAGGATATCGGAATCACTTTTACACGTCATATAAAAAATTTAAAACAAGCTAGGGGAAGTCGACATTTCCTATCTGACTATCCCTGAGAAGAAATGGCGAAACAAATAAAAAACAAAAACAAATAGAAAACCTGAGTCCATGTTAGTATGTAAAAAATGACCATTTATTTTTTTACTCAAAACGGGACATCGGTGATTCATAAAGGAAACGCAGAATACCAGCCTAGGTCCCCAATGGAAAAAAATAGAAACATTTATTTTTATTTTTATATTCATAAAAAAATAGGTATATTACAAAAAGCAACATAAATTTTCGGTAATTTTTATAGTTCTCAGCAGAGCAAATTTGTTTTAATACAGCTGGTAATCATTTTAGGTAACAATAAATCTTGGCACGTTTTTTTTTTCATTATTATAATGCACGATAATTGGCGGGCCGGATAATATCCGGCGCTCAACGCGGCTAAAGAAGTTTTCACTTCAAAAACTCAAAACTTTGCAATAACTGACAGTCTGGCGCAACGCGTCACGAGCATGTCGCTCATTTTGGTGATGACGCGAACCATAAGCTTGTCCCCTACCAAAAATCGCTCAACGCGGCTAAAGAAGTTTTCACTTCAAATAACTAAGAGTCTGGCGCAACACGCCACGAGCATGTCGCCGCTTTCGGTGACGCGGTGACGTGAACCGATAGGTTTGTCCCCTACCAAAAATCGCTCAACGCGGCTAAAGAAGTTTTCACTTCAAAAACTCAAAACTTTGCAATAACTGACAGTTTGGCGCAACACGTCACGAGCATGTCGCGCATTTTGGTGATGACGCGAACTCATAAGTTTGTCCCCTAACAAAAATCGCTCAACACGGCTATAGAAGTATTCACTTCAAAAAACAATTGTTTTTTTGTTATAAGTACCGTATTTATACTCTCAAATTATACATTTAGCAAAAAGCTGTTATTTTGACTTTACAAACAGACACTTCTATTTTATTTATTTGTATAGAAAAGGATTTCCCAAGAATTTATCGATTGTCGACTTGTCGCAATTACGCATCAAAAATATTTACCACCCAAGCTCTAAACATTAAGATTCCACATCCAGAGGTGCATACGTTTTATTTGATCGTGATAGGTCGGCGTTGCTTCCGACCTTTCGTTCCTCTACTTTCGTATTATTGCACATTGTTTCGACATTCTCCTTATGCCATTCTTTTGACATGTCCTGCGCATGCTGGTTCATCCAATTTCTTGGCGAGTTGCGGGTGAATATATAAGTTACGTTATATAGGGTTTTTCCAACATAAAAAGGCATAGGGTGTCATCATCATCTGCCTAGCCTTTTTCCAATTATGAGTTGGGGCCGGCTTCCAGTCTAACCTCTACAACCCAGTAACTGGGTAATACGATACCCATTGGTAAGACTGGTTGTCAGACGTTCGGGCTTCTGACGACCCGTAACGACTGTCAAAGATCCACGAATTACAGCCCACGGCATAAAGTGCTTTCTGAAGCAGGAAGGGATCTCGGCATGTAAAGATGGTCACCCATCGACAGACCAGCCGCGGCAAGCGTAGCTTAACCTGATTTATCGATCCGTGAGGCTGTTACTACCCAGCCACGAGCCAAATAGGTATAGGTTATGAAGGCTATGAATTAACATGTAAGTATTGTGTACATTACACATAGTTAAATGCTTAACATTTTGGACTTTTCTAACTAGGGGAAGCAGTAGACATTCAGGCCTCATTCGTTGGTCTAGTATTTCAAAGAAAAGTTATTTTGAGTAATATTTATCGAAGGTTTATCGATTGTTTTAGGCTATTTCGTGATTCTTACCCATTACAATTTGCGCTTTATTCGGTTTTTCTTGCTAAATGCTATCGCATTGGGAATAGTTAAATTAAAGTAGATTAAAACGTCATTATTTGATTTCTAAAGTAGCTTTACTATCTATATTCATAATAGGGGAAGGGGCTACTAAATATTTATTGGTAGCATTTGCAGCAGTTGATAAAAGTTAATTCCTAATTTTGGTAATCTGATAACACATCGATATACGTTTTTATGGCTTTAAATTTGTATAAAAACTGAGTATTTTTGCACAAACAATTATAGTTTTCATTGATCTTTGTGAAAGCAAGGTGAGTTTAAACAAAAGAATACAATTTTAACTAATTTGGAACATATTCAAGCTACTAGTACGGAATTTTTTTGAAAATTGTAAATTAAAAATTCTTGTTTTTTTGAATAATTTATTACCATGTTTTTTGCTAATCTTGAAACCTGAAAGTCTTTCGTTTCATTCATTACCTACTATTTTGCAGTAGATACCCGTGTAAAGTCACATATCCCTATAAAATTGATTATGTGTGTCGCATGTCTGTCGTATGGTATTCAGTTATTAATAATTCTTTGCTCACTTTTAATTTATTCTCCATCAGAATAATTTGAAAATTATTTTACTACTGTACTGTGCTTTTAACGATACAATACATTTTTCAAATGTCATTTTTAATACCATTCATTTCCCTTTTTTATGTCATTTTTATTTATACCCAAAGTCTCAAATTCAGATAATTTATATAAACAAAGGGGATAACATATCAATATTTTCGTAATGGTAATTCACATAAAATGGCGAAAACACGATTACATTTTCTTTTAAGTACTGAATTTAAGAAATAATAATGAAAAAATAATCATAGGTACCGTAATTATATTTATAAATTTTCGGTTTTAAACAGAGTTATAAAAAAAAGGAGATTTTCTGGTATAAAATATTTTATGATACTGGTAACAATGCAGGAGATCCAAACATTTTCACATTTTTTACATCTTTAACAACACTAATATTACAACTCTCATTCATACATTCATATTGTATGTAGCATATCTAGCCACATTTTTGATGAAAACGGCTGTAAACTGTTTCGAGTGGAAATTGATTTTGGGAGGCCTACGTCTAGCAGTGGACTTAAATGGGCTGATTATGACGATCATAGGCCGTGTCTCCGACACACTACATAAAACATTGTTTGGCAACGGTATTTTGTTTGCATAGTTCTTATAATTAATTCACTTTAATTTCATAGATGATTATTTACAAAAAATAATAATGATAAAATGTTTTGCACCACTGTCCTGTAATTTTGACAGTGACATTTCTTGACATTACTTTGTTAACATAAATTATCTGGATTAGAGACTTTGGGTATACTTGACTGCACAGTTGGCTGAATAAGATTCATCCGGCATTAGTCGTGATTTTAACAAATTTAAATGTGTTGTTTCAGTAATAAAACTTTAAACACACACAATGAAAACCTTCGTTGCTCTGTTCGCCCTGCTGGCTGTGGCCGCCGCCAACCCTCTGCCCCTCGTGCAGATCATCGTGAACGTCGATGCCCCCGTCGATGTCTCCCCCGTCGATGTCTCCCCCGTCGTCGTCCCCACCAAGCCCGAGATTACCCCTACCCCCGTCCAGATCGTCGAGGAGGCTGAGAACAACATCATCCCCGAACCCGTGGTTTTGCCCCAGCCCGTCCTCCCCGAGGTCATCATCCCCGAGCCCGTGGTTTTGCCCGAGCCTGTCCTCCCCGAGGTCATCATCCCCGAGCCCGTGGTTTTGCCCCAGCCCGTCCTCCCCGAGGTCATCATCCCCGAGCCCGTGGTTATGCCCCAGCCCGTCCTCCCCGAGGTTATCATCCCTATGCCCGTAGTTATGCCCGAGGCCGTCGTCCCTGAGGTCATCATCCCCCAGCCCATCGTCATGCCCTCCCCTGTCGACCCCATCGTCGCCCTCCCCGAGGAACTCAACTAAACAGCAATTGAAGAACTTCGCGTCTGCTAAGGTCCAACAATGAAGACTCAAGATGAAATGACGATTATTGAGAAACTTCGACCAGTGATATCTTGGAAAGAGACTATGACATCTATAGCAGTTAATGGCAGATGTTGATCGGTGATGTTTATTATTTACGAGCAATAAATTTATTTTTCTAACCTTTGTGGTTTTTACCTATTTTTACCCTTATGTTGTATCTGTGATACCCTTACTGTTCTCAAGTTGCTTTTTTTTGTCTAAAAACAACTGTGCCAATATTGAAGCATAACAAATGAAAGACTTAATTAAGCACGCTAAAATTTTTTCAAGTTCGAAATTCGTTTAGCTACGTACCTAATTGTAATGTCAAAAAGTTTACAAAATCATAATGATCAGATGCAAAGAGCCCATGACGCTACTTTAAAAAATCTAAATCGCTGTATTAAAATACACTTGACTCATTATTCCTGACGTCTAGTCGATGACGTAGCGGTCATTCCAAGGGTTGAATGAAAAGCAGGCGCCGCAAACATTTTGTTTCCATTTCAAGCGGATGACGCAGACTCCAACTTTGTTGAGATTCAAATCAGCTTCGAGAGCTGGCGAGGTGACGTCATTGTGCTTATATTAAAGGGCTTTACTTTTGTTAAAGTTACTGAGTATCTACTGAAAACGCCCGTTTAAATGTTGGAGTCATAACGGCTAGATTCATTTTGATAGATATGGTTTATTAAATAGCAAAAAACCGAACAGAATCTGTGGATAGAGATGCACTTTCCTTGCTAGACATTACTTAGCCTTTTATTTCTAGACGGTTTTGCATTCATGAAGTTATAATAGTCCTCTTTTAATATAAGAACGAATCCAATTTCTATTTCCGTTTATCCATTATACTTTTATACGTATATAATCCAATTACTTATGCATCCAAGAAACATGCATCCGATCCATACTCGTATCATGAAATATAACATTAATTATGGTTATAAAATTGAAACTAAAGCCGACGAAGACGAGCACATCGCTTGTTACTTTTGAATTAAAGAAACATGTCTCACACCCCAAGATGTACGTAGAATTGACACTGAATGCCGACTGTTATGAGCCCCGCACACTTCACCTGCATCCTTTCTAAAAAAAAATATGTTAGCTGCTTTATTGATATTATTATGCTGCCAGCTGATGTATGGATTTTTTTTAAGTAAAAGAAATGCTTGTAATTAGATAATTGAACACAAGTCCCAGAAGGCCTCCCACAAGGTGGACTGATGACCTTGTGAAAGCCGCAGGAATCCGCTGGATGTGAGAAGCACGGAACCGGTCGAGGTGGCGGTGCTTGGGGGACTATGTCCAGCAGTGGACGTCTTTCGGCTGAAATGATGATGATGATGAATTGAACACAAGAAATACATACGTGTTTCAGCGTTTAACAACTTCAAAAAAGCTCATAACAAAGTCTCTGTACTTTTGAATGGACAGACGTGACGAACGGAGTAGCAGTGATAGCCTAGTGGTGTGACCGTCAGACTGCCAAGTCATAGGTCTCAGGTCGAACCCAAGGCACGCACCTCTGAATTTTCAGATTCATGTGCGTATTGTATAAAATACGGTGAAGGAAAACAGCGTGAGGAAACCGGCTATGCCTGAGAGATATTCCTCGACTCGACGGCATGTGTAACCAAGTCAGAGGTCCATGAGCGACATAGAAACTCTGACACCAGAAGAACGGACACAGAAAACGCGATTTTTTCGTCAGAAACATAAATGCTTGTCTAAAATATTACATGCCGACCGTCGAGACACACAAGACTATGAATAACGTTCATTGGCCGGGAAAAGCACTCGTGTCACCTTGTGGGAGCGACTTTTATTTTATTTTCAAACAGCTTTATGTTTCGAATATCCTGGATGACATCATTCGACTATGTGCAAAATGCATTTAGTCGTCTCAAGTCGTGCAGGTACGGACACAACAGGTTCTTCGAACGCTCTCTCGCTTCCAAGAACTTTATTTTTTGTACACCTGCTCCATTTGAACCACCATTTAATTGTGACAGTGTAGCGAATGCTGCCATCAATTGCCATGACAGTCTACTTTTTGTTCCAATTTTACTTATTGGTGTGATTAATGGAGACCATGATGTGCCACCGAAAGCTTTTAGACAGTCCTGACTACTTTTTCAATAGCTCGAAATAGACAGTAATTATAAGAATGCTCTTTAAGCGTTTTTAGCTATAATTATGCCGTATATAGGCAAATGTAGGCTGCAAGTAATGCAGTCTTCTTTAATAAAGAAATATTGTAACGGGATACTTGATAAGGCTGAAGAACTTTTAGCTCAGCTTAAAGTTGATTGCAATAATATAAATTTCGTTTCATATTGTGACGTCTGCTGCGATTGATATTAAATTCATAGTCTTAATAAACTTTTTTGTTTTGTTTCTCTCTTGTACATGAAGTCGCAGCAAAACGTGCTTAAAATTAATTATATTCTGATATAGAAAATTACGCTTAACGTACTCGATTCACAACGCTCTAGTATGCGTACCACACATATAATAAAATAAATATTATTTTTCCATGTCAGCGCTCGTTCGGTAGAAATGTATGAGTGCAGCTGCCGCACGTTTGTGAGTCGATAATGAATGCAGAGGTCGCGCTATCACTCGAAGACTTCGTCCACATTGACCTTGCTCCACATCAGTCGACCTTGTTCTCTCCGACAGCTAACGAGCAACAAACGCCTATCGTGTAAACTATTATTCATTACTCGCATTAGTTGCCCCACTGCGCTTAATTGAGCTGCATTCCCATAAGGATCAATGTCAGTCGCATTGTTGTGGGTTATTAATATTTTATTATCAATGTTGTATATGAATTAAAACTTCTTTGTAAAGAAAGATGATGAACTTAACGCATTGATGTATAAAAAGGGGATTAGGTACGCGCTCTTCGACGTGGACCGCATAACATACGCCGACCGGCACAAGTTACTTTAGTCACTCGCGTTTGTGTAGCACATTTGCGGCACGTTAAGTTAAATTACCGTAATCGTCTAAATAAGCAGCAACAATGCCTTCCTGGGTTTTCAAAATGTGCACAAATAATTCACAAACCAAAAACAAGTTCCACGGGATTACTTTCCACTCGTAAGTACAACAAATTTTATTTTCTTTAAAATTCTCCTGTATAATATTGATTTATAAGTCGCCATTTGTTTCTGAGTTGTTATGGGTATCTCTTATTTCGCTTGTTTAACGACATCAGGTTATGTAGTTGTGTGGGTGTGTTTAAATGTAATTGTTTCTAGTCCAATGATGATTACGTGACATTAGAGCTGTGCCTTATCTTCCTCTTTTTCAACATCAATGACTAAACGTCCATATTCTTTCTTACGTCGCAATTATTGCAATCGAATGCGACGTGTCCTCTCGTGTGACAGAGCACAATATAAGAGATTTATTTTAGCAGACATTGCTCGGTAGCCGCATATTTGTCTATTATATAAAAGACAATGTCTCTCCTTGGATAGTTAAAGCTCCTTAAAATGTTTGGCTGCAAAGACACACATTTTTATTAAATGATCGTTGAAAATTAGAAATATTTACAGATTTTGCCATTCAGCATTTGATATGCATTGAGATGTTTAATTAACCTTGCATTTATTAAAACTAATCCTTTCTCATGATATATCGCTAGCTAGTACATACTCTTACTAAAGTAATAAGGTCATTCGTAGCAACATTATAATATGCATAAGTTAATAAGATTCAGGTTCAATATATTTTAAAGAATCTGCGAATGATGCGTATGCATGGATATCAGTCACCATTCAAATCTAACAATGTAAATAACTTAGCAGCCGTTGACAAATAAATTCATTTCACTTTGTGACGATGGCATTTACTAAATAAAAAAAATATGCACAGCGCTTCTATAGAACATACACAGGTATACAGTGAACAAAGCATTGCCCGCCCATATGGTAAGTTTTCTCAGCTTTCCGTACAGTGCCCCCACCCCGCGCGTGGGGCGTGAAAGCACCGCGGTCGTGCGCCCGCGCCGCTAAGTGTGTCACGCGGGTCGACGAACGCCGGCCTAGACCTACATACTGCAATTGGGGCACAATCAGCGACAGTATAGCGAGCGCGTTGACCCCGCGCGGTGAAATGCCCATCTCTCTCCTTCACACTCTTTCTCTCGACGTCGCTTGGCGACCGACGGCTTTCCCGGCTCGCCGCCGCCGCGCGCCGTACGGCCACACCGCACGTTACACGTGACAACTAATAACATATGCCATATTATCGTTCACAAACATAACACCACATTTAAACTAATCGAGATAATGCTTGCAAACACATAAAAATAATACAACACGTGACAATCACGGATCAAGAACGGTATGAGGCGTCCTAAGTACTGAATTTCAGATAGTTATTGTGCATACAAACTCGTCAATTGAATGTGAAGTGCACGTATGTCGTGTTGGATCGAGTTTGTATAATTTCTCTCGGACTTATCGCTCGCATGTGGCCATTCGAACGATTCATCGGAACTGACACAAGAAACTGTCATTAAAATATCAAGTAATAACAGAATATTCGATCTTCGTTCTCTTCTAATAGATACCTATATTCTCAACGGAGACAGGATCACGTAATAAAAAAACAGACAAATGCTTGTTAGATGCCGCAATGCATCGCCGCGGCTCGTGCCATGCGTGATCTGCGTCTGTGCACGTACTAAAAATGGATGTGTGTACAATGTTCGATTTTCACTTTCAGGTAAACACTGTTCAGGAAAATACTCTTGTTTCTTTCTCGTATTTTTATCACATTACTGACTTGTGTTGTGAAAAACTGACCATCACCATATCAGTCTCGTAAAGTATGTAACTTATTAAAATTTTTGAACAGTAAATAATGAATTGATACCGACTGTTATTAACAAAATCGGAACAATTGTAAAAAAAAAGCAATCATATTAATTGAGAAAGTCTATAAATGCTCTCAAATTTTCAAGAGACAACAAATATTATTGTTCTAACGTTCCATGGAATACGAAAGCGCCTGTTTTTATTTTCATTGAGAGTCGATCAATGTACCTAGATAGCTATGATAGTATGGAAGCGCGCGGAGAAACAAACGAACAAGAGCGAACGGAAAAGAAAGTAAAAATGAGTGCATTGATACAAGAACTAGGCAAACGTGTGGAGCGTCGAGAAATGTGTGCAAGCGAGTGCAGCGGTTTCATCTAGGGAGAAAAAGTGATGGCGATCGAACTGGAAACTGCGGGGTTCGGAGCGAGTGCGTATTGTCTGTACCTGCTCCACGTTCCCGCGCCTCCGTGCACTTGTATTGCACATTTTTTCCCCTACTTCTTCACTTTCTTCTTATGTACACTTTCTAGGCTTTATGGTGAAATGTCTACGCTTTCTAACGTAACAGTAGTGCAAGTTTTTCTTGCCATCAGCGATTTGTAATGAAAACGAGTTGATGCTGTCATTGATTGTGTGTACTATCAATTTTATTTTTAACCGGCGTTCATGCCGTTTGCACTCTCTCAACCTGACCTGAGAGCAGACGATATGATCACGCAGAGGAAGAAACATTTTGCCAGTGTGTAAAATAAACAACCTCTCTCCACGTGTTATACGCTTTGTAACGTTCGTATTTAGGTCACAGTCTCTGTGAAGGCTTGCTCTGGAAATCTGCATAGACGGATGTCGGTGCTATTAGATATTGTGAGTTTCTCTATCGGAGAAACTTTCGGAGTGAGCGAAGTGTGTCGATCCGCGGGCCAGGCGGTGGTCGTGGTCGTGCACCCACGGAAATGGGTCCGCGACAATAAACTATAAGACATGTCTATGTGGGCCATCGCGGAGCCTTGCGAGAGCGGGATCGCCTGCGCTTGTGGCTCGCCGCGCGCTATGCAAATCGCTAGGAACTTTCTTCCGGCGCTTGTGAGAGGCCATTGTAACGATTTCTCCTGCGGAAGCGCACGATTGTTGCCCTCCAGAAACTTTGGCCTAATTTGATTGTGTATCTTGATGTTTATTTTTAGTCATATCTACAAATAAACAATCAAAATTTTTATCATAACTTGGTGTGTCAATAACAAATTAAATGTCTCGAATAACAAATTAAAGAAAAAATAACCTGTCAGCCTGCGGCAAGGGCATCGTGTGTCTTGGAGGGCTTGTTTGGGCCGAATGATATTCAAATTAATAGCGATTAATGATGTTTATATGATGGTAGTGCGTCCGTTCCGTTTGAGAGGCGGTCGGTGTGCGGAGACCACGACCCGCGCAATACGGGCCGGCGGGCGCGCGGCTGCATACGACGCGGTGCTGCGCTAACCTACTTGGCGTGCATTGATCTCTTTGTTTGTAAACATGGCGTCGCCGTCGACGTCGCCGCCCTGTACATTGAGTTAAGAATAAGAAATCGATTTGTGGTTCTGTATATGCCAACAATTTGTTTCAGTTCAATGTCCACTTGTTACAGTGACCGCTGCTCCAAACAAGAGCTGTAGTAAAAATGTTTGGTCCTAAAACTACCTGGAGATTTTTACCATTCACAAATCAGTTGGGTAATGTTTTTGTGAGATTGGGATTGCTGTGCTCGGGGCATGGCATTTATTATTGTTTGTGCCCCTATGCAAAACAACTTGATGCTGTTTGTCCGGCACACGGCCAATGTGGATGTAAATCAGAAAGAGGCAGTTAGTGAGATTGTAGAGGCTGAACATTGTTCTGTATCAGATAAACATATGAGTTCTTGTGTTTGTAACCGCAGGTTCCTGAGAGAAGTCAAAGTCAAATCATTTATTTCAAATAGGCACGAAGATGCACTTTTGAACTTCAAAAATTACATGAATAGTTAATTGATTCTAGTTGCGCCTTCCAAAAGGTAGTTTTGTATGGAGAAGAATGTGCAAGAAACTCTATACTTACTCTTTTAAAATGTTAACAATAGTTTGTATACATTAATTAATAATTATAGGTGAAGACGATGTACCTAAAATAAAAATAAAAAATTACTTACCATAATTGGTAAAAAGAATGAAAAGTGAAGTAATGACAGAAAAATTTATAAATGCGATAGGTACGGAGAATGTTATATTGTGCAGATTCAGCCACTTTTACAAAGTGGTATTTCAGACAATACTTGGGGAGGGTTTATTTATATACCTCTTTCGGTTGAAATCGTGATGTGTTTGATGATTAAAAATACAAACAATATTATGTACGATACGGTTTTAGAAATTGGTAACTACATTAGCTATTATTTTATTTCATGACATAATAGCAAAAGTTGTTTGATATTAATTGCCTTTAATCTTATAATTATTCCCATGATCAATACCTACGCGAACAAAACAAAAACAACAAAAAATTCACAGAACTTAGTGAATATGAGCTCTGTGAAACGTTCAATCTCGTGAGCGCGACGAGACGAGGCTTTCATCTCACTAAGTAGTTTTCAGTGGAAAACTTGTAAGATGAGTTAAGTAGAAACCAAGTCTTGCGTATCCCCAACATTTTACGACTGTTTGCCTGTCACGTAAGCATCGTATTCTGAGATGAAATATTGACCGAAATGATTGCCTGTAGAATTTGCTTAAGTACAATTTGCTGCCCAAATATTACACCTCATCCTCTTAACATGACAACACATCGTGCATACCATAAACAGTGCATGATATCTGACCCCAATACTTGAATATTTATTCTCATCGCGATGCTGATATTCTTTAAACTTGTTGAATGAAGAGTATCGCGCTTGAATTCGCCGCTAGAGGCGCTAGTGTGGAGTGAGGTCTCTAGAAATGTCAAATTTGAAACTGAACGTTCACTGTTTGTGTGATTTTCTATCGGAAATTGTTACTAATCACACTAATTTTATAAAGGCGAAAGTTTGTGTGTGTGTGTGTGTATGTTTGTCTCTTCTTCACGCTCAAACGGCTGGACCAATTTAAATAAAATGTTGTACGGAGGTAGCTGACACCCTGGATTAACATATAGGCTACTTTTTATCCCGATGTTCCCACGGGATCGACACTTATGCGGGTGAAACCGCGGGGCGCAGCTAGTTATTTATAATTGTAAAGATTGTGCCATTGCTGATTAATTATGGCTTAAGATTTTAAGTACCAACTTACGATATAATTTCGTTGCACTTGGAAGAAGATTAATATTTGTCTGCTTAATGCTTGCCAATTTTAGGAAAATTGTAATGTAAATATTTATTTGATATTTTAAAATGAAAAATAAATAAAAATATGAAGTAATGAAGTACTTAAAAATATCCAAAACATATAAAATAAAAGTACTGACAGGACCTTACTCAACAGTGGCGCCAACTGGTGGCACAAAAACGATAACCCCTATTAAATTGAATATTTTTAGACGATGTACCTACCTACGTCGTGTGGACGGTTTTGAAAGGAAATAATTTCTTCTAAATGTTAAAAGGGCAGCTAGAACCTCATGACCGCCAAAAGTTCTCGACCCTCACGCCTGCTTCATTACGTAAGCTGCCGCGCCTCTTAGCCTAAGAGCTGATCCCTTCACATTGTCAAGGGTTATTGAACCGGTACCATTTTGCTCTACCTCCAAAGAATGCAAGGACATCGATGGCTCGTTGGGCGCGCGTAAGTGACTCGATTCGGACGAGCGAGCTTCACTTGTCTGCTATTGCACTGCCCATTTGTATATTTCTCCTTAAAGTAGGCAGAAAATGAGAACTTAATCAGCATTCGTTTCTTTGTTGAGCTGTACAATCTCTGTTTGCCACCAAAAACAAGCATTGTGAAATACCCTTTTAAACGCAACCCATAAACATGTATTGTAGTAAACTGTGAAATGAACAAACATATTTAACGCACACGACGTTATTTTTGCAGTTGTGTAGGTTCAACAAAATCCAGTCACATGAGTTTAACGGACTGGTTAATGGAAGAGACAGTACGATTAAAATTACAATAGTTGTTTATGGCCCTATTTCACTGACAATCGAGAATCAATTAAGAGAAGTCAAAGTCCTAGGAACGATAGTGGACTGATCATTGACACTAGTTTGGACATTACTCCGAGTACCCTACGACGCCACGTCACTATAGAAAGTACAGTGAGATTAAGGTTGCAAAATGTTGAATTAACCCGAGAAAGTTAATAAATAACAGTTATTTTCTGATGTTGATATGTAACTTTGGTATTTTATGATAAAATTAGTTTGTGTTTTTGATAATAAATGCCTTCCAATGTCGGTACTAGCTGATTAATAATAAATACGAAGTAGGTATTCGAAGTGATTATAATAGTATAATAAATGCATGTTCTAGTCTACATAAAAGACTTCCTTGTAGCATAGTTAATCTACAATAAAACATGACATGACTAAGCCTATCAGTATTCAATGAATACGGGAAGTTTTAATTGATTCGCAGCTATTTTTATCGTATGCAATGCATTTTCCTGTCTCAGTCAGATATAAATAGTTCGATCACCCATGTAGAAGATTCCAGGAATTTCTCTATTATTGTGCAACAGCTGCATCAGTCAGGGGTAAAAAGCCTCGAATACATTGACCCCCGCCGCTAGGACTGGTCGACTACCTTTTTCGCACTAACTAAAAATAAAAGAAGGAAGACGTTTATATGGGATGCAGGCATTCTAGACTGTGCTCGGGAGTAAAGGAGAAAAAAGAATGTAGTCTGTTGAGAGGCGCGCGCCGGAGTGGACGACCGGAGCCCGAGGGCTGAGCCCCACTGGATGCGTTCGAAAGTAAAAGAGAATAGAGACATGGCGCGATTGAGATCTGGCTCGCTGCGCTCATTGACAAGAGTGCCTCATTAGAGATGCCATTGAGCCGGTGCCGAATGAGCGCCGCACTCGCGATGAAGTTATTGACTTTATTCAACGTAGAGCATAATGAGACGAACATTCCAGTGACGCTGAGGGCCGACACGTCCGACTTGTTCTGATATCTGCACTTTTTATCGATTAACGCTCCACTTAAATGCAGACGTGAAATATTTACTCGTTCGAATAGATAATCTTGTACAACAGAACCTAAAATCGAGATAGATATTAATTGATACACAGCAAGTGTAGTTGCAAGGTATAAGGAAAAATACAGCTTTTACATAAGGTTGCAGGTGGGTAAACTGCTCAAATGCACTTTAATAATTATCTAGGAAATAACATTCAGCAGTAGGTATACAAAGAAAAAAATAATCGAGTATCAGCAAGTTACCTACTTGGAAACGGATTTCGGCTTTTGGCTTGTCCTGTTTGATCAGAACAGCTCGATAAAACGTAAATGTCCTTTTAAGTGCTATGCAGGCAGTTTGCGGGCGTCCACCTCATGTTAACCTTGCATTGTGTCAGTAGCACTGGCCGCGGGATAACTGTACGGTGGATGAATGAGAATGGCAACAAGGGCCTCGAATGCTCCGCACAGTTCTGGATCCGTCGCGGCTATTGTCTCGCGGGGCCCTCGCTCACGCTTAATCACTTGATTCATCGTTATTGTAGTGATAGATAATTGTCTCGCAATTTTTTAATTAATATATTGAACGCGTTGTAGGGGGTCTTGAATTTCTGTACCTCAGAGGTATACAACATTATGTGATGAAATGAAAATTTTACAGGAGAGGCAAAAATGCGCGGAGTGAAACTTCGAATGCTAATGTTATTTTAGTTTTTTTTTTTTGTGTTTGGCAAAACTAATACTGTTGAGTTCAACAGTATTTTTTATTATTATTAGATGAATCACATCGTTATTTGAGGTCCTATACCCATTAGACGTAAGTGGATTTAATGTCATATACGATTGGATATTTCTTTTCATAGATGTCATAGGACTTAATTTCGTATACCAATAAGTAGAACTGGTTTTTGCGATTTTAATGGTGCAAGAAATTAATTTTCGAAAAAAGTGGAGTTACTATTGTATACCTCTGAGGTACAGATTTTAAGTATTAATCTAAAATGTAAAAATATTTATGTGGGATATTATTAATGGGATGCCCAACCTTCATTTGACGCATTGTTTTTTAAAACGTAATGGCTTGCAGCTTTCCATACAACAGTGGGTAAAAAAATAGATAAGTTAAGTAACTAGTACCTACAATAGTGTTGAATTCTGTACCTAACAATAAAATTGCCTGTTGGTGTAAAAATAAAATAATTTAAAACCGTCGAAGGATTTTAAAACAACGACTTCTGCGATATCTCGAACTAAATTGTACCTTAAACGATTGGATAATTACATACATACCTATTTTAGTTGCAAAATAGGTATGTATGTAATTAAATGACACGATGATTCAGATAACCTTATTTTTTTTTTTTTTATTATAAATATAACACTTTGGAGATAGGTACGTTATTTAGCTCAACAAGTTTCTGCTGTTTTATTGAAATGAACAATCTCGTTGACTACTTTTTACGAATAAAAAAAAAAAAAACTTATAATTAAGACAACTTTTACGTGTGACCTAGACTACAAAGTAGCTTTTAATTTGTATAATGTCAGCAATCGTTCAATTAATCGTTCAGTTTACGTTCCCAAGTGCACGGTTCTACTTGACCACAGACTATAACGCTACACCGGCGCGCAATGTAATACGTGTGGGTGTGCGAGAATATCATTACTTATTCAATTAAAGCTGGCGCACGTGATTGCGTCTCGTAATAATTAATAAAATCAGTGGCACGTGGTAGAGCTAATACTTTACATTAGTGGATAACAACATAAGTGAGGTGATCGTTATGATTGGTCCGATGACACAGCTCGGCCGCTGACCGGCCTTCACACTTCGCGTCGCCTGCGCCTGCGACTGCGCGCGACCTCGCCCGGCCGTCTCGCGCTCCCCCCAACCGATCTCAAAACTACAGATCCGAGATCTTGATATCGCATTTTTTTTTTGGTAATTTATTGTTCTTTAGATTTGTTACTGTAGTTGTAATGGCAATCATGTCATTTGGTTTAAATAGGTTTTCATTTATAATATATATATGTATATCTTTTTTATTTTTTAACCTTTTATATAGATTATTTTCTATTTTGTGAATGTGAGAACGTTTTAGGCCTAGTAGAGTGTAGATTTGTTGACACTTTTCTATTTTGTTAAGTACCTGGTAATTGTTGAAAGGCCTACACTTATTTGATAATATTGTAAAGCCAATTATTTTTAAAAGAGTAACCGTGGAGTTTCTTGCCGGCTCTTCTCCATAGGAAACGACTAATTGGATCCGTGCACCTATAGCTTCTGACGTTTCATAAGTGCCCATGTAGGTTTATGTGAAATAAAAAAAATTGATTTGATTTTTTGATTTGATTTGTTTAATTAGAAGTAGAGGCGCTTGAGGCTAAGTAATAACAGCCACACGGGTCGATCGATCAGGTTAAGATACGTTTTCCGCGGTTGGTACGTGGATGGGTGACCATCCTTACATACCGAGACCCCTCCGTGCCTCGGAAAGCACGTTAAGCCGTTGGTCCCGGCTGTCATTCGTGGATCTTTGACAGTCGTTACGGGTTGTCAGAAGCCGGAAACTCTGAGAACCAGTCTTCACTTCTTGACAACCAAGGGGTATCGTATACTCAGTAACTGGGTTGACGAGGTCAGATACGCAGTCGTTCCATGTAAAATTCAGCTGCATCCGTTTAGACTGGAAGCCGACCCCAACAAAGGCTAGGCAGATGATGTTGTTTAATTTGCCATAATTAAATTATCAAAACAAAAAGTATTTGTAACTGTTGAAAAAAAAAAAAGGGTTAAGGCTCGTACAGACCAGTGCGATATCGCGGGCGCGACGCGACACTAGTAGCACAATTTCTTTCGGTGCCTGTCGCGCCCGCGATATATCGCGAGTCTGTACCTACGAGCCTTTAGTGTGAACGCGCGTTAATTACTAACAAATAAATCGATTTAGATACCGACACGTTTACAAAAAAAAAAAAAACTGTTTTTTTTTCCCTGACATTTAAACAATTAAGGTCCAATTGTACGCCAAGTAAATATCATTTGTATGTATACAATTACATATAATGTTTTCATATAGTTTCTCGAAGATTATAGATTTATCTAGATATTTATAATAAATAATAATAATATTATGATTAGATATTGTAATCCTGCTTGCACATTGCGTAGACGTTCAGCAGGTCATAATAATATTTAACCGACCTCAACATGTCAACATAACGAGAATATACTGGTAATTATTAGGAGATGCATGTCTTTGTAAAACTTATATCCTTTGCTCTTACCGAAAACCTTGCAAACGTTATACTCCATTTATTATAACATTAGACAAATAACTGTTCTCACCCTTTCGTTATTTCGATGTAAACGTTTAATAAACTCCGTTATTTCACGATAAATACAAAGCACTATAGTTTATTTACCATTTATATTAAAAAAATAACTCTAAAGTGCAGTATTTCAACAATATTACACAATAAATGTCGTTATTTGTCTAATGCTTTAGTAAATGGTATTGTCATATTGTAACAGATGATTATGACAGTTTTCAATATTAAACAGATTACTTTACATTGACGCAGACAAGTAAGTAGGAACTTACCATGCTATGTTAAAATCAAACTTAAATAGAGCTACGAGGACTTTTCTTCAAAATATTTTAGATTTGTAGAAATTTTGAGACATGCTTTTATTAATGAAAATCACAGCGGTCGTTGGCCCAACATTTACGTAGGCATCAGCGGTCCAACATTTACGTAGGAATCGGCGGTCCAACATTTACGTAGGCATCGGCGGCGTCGCGTTGACGCCTAGTAAACGCAACCATGTGGCCTCTATACGACTGCTACGCGGCTGCTACGTGCCTCTACGCGGCGTCTTAGTAACGTCTACGGCTCCGCCTAGACCAACGCCTGTTGTGTCGAAACTCTTAAGAGGATTGACACACTTACCGATATAGTTGATTGAGCCGTTTTTCATAATTCCTTCTCAGTCACGAGATAATACCGGGTACCGGGTAGAACTGATGGCACAAGCCTAAGCCAAGTGTCCATCAGTGTGGTTCAGTGTGGGAGTAATATTGGATACTGTTTGGTTTTCCGAAGTAGACTGTATGGTAGCTGAAACTGTATTTGAGTGGGAGTAATGGTGCAAGTTATCCGACTCACACTGAAGAAATTTTCTTACTAGCCTGCATGTATTAAGAAATAATTCTAACCTCATATTTAATTTTATTAGTTTCTTATTTCTTTGTATTTTTCATGAAGTGGTTTAAATGAACTAACCCAGAATCATTCGTTGAATCTGTGTATTGTAGGGCATGAATTATACGATTCTATTTTGACGGTAACAATAATTCAAATTATGTTTTAATTATTTTCCACTGTATGACCAGGTTACGGTTAATGCTTGAATCTTAACTGGTTAAACTAAATAAAACCGGCCAAGTGCATGTCGGACCACGCACAATAAAGGGTTCCGCAATTGGTATGAATTTATCCCAGGAACAAAATTAAGATTGTAGTTGATAAACTTGTCCTTTCATACGGAATGTATGGGAGAACATGTTTTTCAACTGTAAATGTTAGTTGGTCGACGATTATTGGGAAACTTGTAAAGCCTACTTAGCTGTGATAGTTTCCCTTTTAACATCGTTTATACTATTGCTGTGAATTTTTTCACATATCCATTTATAACCATTTAGCTGGCAGCCGGGGGGGCTGCCAGCTAAATGGTTATAAATGGATATATATAGACACTTGTCTCTTACAAAAAATAGAACTTTAAAGCTTAATATTATGCAAACGGATCCCTGAATCGAAAAATGGTTTTCACAAACCCACAATATTTTTGAACGGCCTATCCAATGATACCCCACATCATGGGACAAATGACAAAAAAAGAAGATAATCCCCGCTTTACGTGGTACCCTAAAAAATATATTATATCAAGATTTTATTTTACAACTTTGTCGGCGTGATTAATATGTATACTCATACTTAATTTCAGCTTTCTAGCACTAAGTCTTTGAGCTAAGCCACGGACGGACAGACAGACAGACAGACGGACAAGGCGAAACTATACACGTTCCTTGTTTACTACGGAACCCGAAAAACGAGTTACATACTTATAAAAAAAAGCTATATTTGGCTATAATATTCATTCCAATGACTCCTAAGTCAGGTCTCGAAATCAAAAGCAATCCGAACTTCATTGAACATTGAATTCTCTGGCGGAGTCTGTTTCCTGATGAGTATAACCTGGAGCTCAGGCCTCTTTTTTTTTAAACGTAATTGTTGCCCCACACTAGGAATTTCTCCTGTATTGTGGGTGCGTTTACAAACATTTAAACTCACATACACAAACAGCCTTAAAACCAACCTTTAAGTCCATAGGCCCTAGTGTGAGTTTCTTTTAACCATCTCGATTGTATGCATCGAGCGCGTTCGGCGTTCCGATTGGCCTCCGATTGGCCCTTCACCAATCGGAGTGCTGAACGCGCTCGATGCGTAAATTCGAGATGGTTAAAATAAACTGATACTAGGGCCTCAGAATGAATAGGCTACTTCTGGGCAAGCGTGCTCCATCGTCGACCACATCATCGCTTATCAACAAGCAGGATAGTGAGCAAACGAGCCCATCAAATTAATTTCCCTAGCCTTATCCCAACTACGTTGGGGTCAGCTTCTAGTCAGACTACCAGTATTTTACATTAAGCAACTGCCTATCTGACCCCCACAACCCAGTTACTGGGTAATACGATACCTCTTGGTAAGACTGGTTGTCAGACTTTCGGGTTTCTGACGACCCGTTAACAACTGTCAAAAATCCACGAATGACAGCCGGGACCAACGGCTTAACGTGCTTTCCGAGCCACGGAAGAGTCTCGGTATGTAAAAGATAGTCACCCATCCACGGACCAACCCCGGCAAGCGGCTGTTATTACTTAGCCACGAGCTCCTCAAACGTGCCGATCAATAATAATAAAAAAAACTGCCTTGCTAATCTGTTAATCTATACATATAATAAAATCGTAGCGAAGTCAAAACTGTACATTGAATATTTTTGAAAAATTTTAATTGCCACGAGGTCTGGGAACGATTCTGATGCCGAAAATTTAATTTTTAGAATTTTTGTCTGTCTTTCTGAATGTATGTTCCAGCATCACGCAAAAACTACCGGACAGATTTTGTTCAAACTTTACATAGATATTTCCTATAGGTTTGGTCAAATTACTAGGTATAAATTATCACGCTATTTGCTATGGGGGATGAGCAGTATTACATTATGTTTTGAGATGGATCAATAAGGGCAGGTACCTTAACCGTGGCCGCTACAAGAAAATGGTCTTAAGAGACTATCCTTAACTTTTAGGAAAAAATTGATCTACATTCACAGATTTTGAAAAAAATTTACAGTCAGCAATAAAATGGGCAATTTTCACAAAAAAAGTTTTTTGATGCCAATCGATCCTGTTTCTTACGAGGATCAAAAAACTTTAGGGATCAACTGAGGTTTGAGTACTAGAAAAGTCAGAAATCGAATAAAAGTTTTCTCATACAGTTCGTAGGAATGATACTGAGATGAGAATGAACACAATGTATCAGAGTATGACAACAGTCGAATTATACTATTACTACTTCGCTGGGTTGAATAGGAAACGGATATAGATAGTTACAGATTTAATATTTAGATGATTATCATAACATATGAATCTAAGCAGTCAAGTATGATAACATAATATTATTATGCTATTTCAGTCAACTTTCAACAAAGCAATGCAAATCTGATTTCGATTCCAAAGAATTGATATTTTTTGTGCTTTTTTTGAGGGTCCGTACCAAAATGGTAAAAAGGAAACCTTATGGTGCGAATTAGTGTCTGTCCGTCTGTTTGTCACAGCTGGATATCTCAAGAACTACTAATGCTATCAATATATTATCTGTAACCATACCTATGTTTAACAAAATAAATGATTGATTGATTGATATCAACTTGAAATTTGTAATAGTTTTAGATGAAGTTTGCCCAACCATTTTGCAAATAAGAGTTTTTTTTTTGCAACTGGTACTTAACGGGGTTCTTAAAAAGTCGAAGTGGGGCTACTAGGGCATGTGGAGTGTCGTATGAAAGAGCGCTATTTACACATTCTCAAACAATTTTTTTAGGCCACGTTGATTTCTACTTTCACAAAAAAAAAAAAAAAAAATAAGAGACCGTTCCCCCTTATCTCCGAAGTTTGCATAGATATAAATCTGAAATTATTCTATGTGATAGAAATTGATGTAAAGATTACAGGAAAATATTTTTTTTTTCGAAATAACACAATTTTTCAGAAATCATCAACAAAACTTACATTAGTTCCACTATCGGTCAAGAGATGGCGCTGACCTAAAACTGCAACATTCTACACCGCAGTGTTAAAATTCTCTGACGAAAAAAGGCCTCGCCAATGAAAATTTAAAAACATATCACGGTTCATAACCAAAATGTCCTCCTTCCTACCTACTCGCAGGTTGCTTTGAGTGAAGCACAGTTGTAGTTTTTTCTGGGCACAGAACTATTTAGGTACTTATACGAATGAAGCAGAATGAAGCTATATATATGATGGTACGGAACCCTCGGTGCGCGAGTCCCGCGAGATCACGGGACACTGCTCGCTAAATAAACACTTCCACATAATAGGCATATCGGACAATCCTCTGTGCAGGGCTTACATGGAGGCTGAGGAAACCGTCGGGTATGTGCTCTTTGAATGCACAGGCGTCACCCAGATTAGAACAGAAACCCTCGGGGCACCCAGATCTTTCACAGATGTTCTAAACAGTCCGGGAGACGTAATTGTCTTCTGGAGGGAGGTGGGCTGGTTGGAATAACCACTGATGGCCGCCATGGCCCATGTACAATCGTCCACCTGCAGGACTAAGTGCGGAATCCAAACCCTTTACCATATAACATGGAACTGTACGTCGCTGTATATTTTGACTGCTGTGACCAAAACTACAAAGATAGTATTCAGGGAAGTTTTATTAAAATGTGGCTGGTATTTTAGTATATTGTGTCGTCTTACGACTTCCACGCGAACGAAGTCGCGGGTAGAAGCTAGTAATTAATACAACGATATGCCGTAACTTAAATACACTACGATTTATTAGCACATAAAATGCTAAACTGCGTCATTAGAACAAAGTATGTGCATTTAATGCGCCTGTTTAAATTATGATATATTATTACATTGATGCGATAATGAAATGAATGCGCGCCCGTGGTGCGTAGTTTGTGATTATCTAACTAACGTTATCTGAGTAAATATTGCTAAATATCTAGTTATCGATACAAACGGCTTAAACTTATGTCAATATTATAATTAGCTGGTTTAGTCATCGTTGTCCTTAATTCTATAGGGTTCGATTAAGACTGCACCGAGTGCACAGTGGCGCCCTCATCGTTATTTCGGTGATTTCTTTTATTTTAGAATGAAAATGCAGAAAATAAGCGCGTCAAGTTGTGCTTCACAAGACTATACGTTATTATTACTACAAACAGTAGTTTTAAATTGTTATGTTTTATTGTAATCATTAAAACTGAGCTTAGTGGCCACTATTTTCCGTTTTAATGATGACAATAAAACATAACAATTTAAAACTACTGTTTGTAGTAATAATAACGTATAGTCTTGTGAAGCACAACTTGACGAGCTTATTTTCTGCATTTTCATTCTAAAATAAAAGAAATCACCGAAATAACGATGAGGGCGCCACTGTGCGCTCGGCGCAGTCTCAATTTCACACCAGTAAGATTTAAAACGTATTTTATGAAATGCGTTTCGTATAAAGGAACCATAAAAATTATAACAGTTTTATTCGCCTTTAAATGTAAAATTCATATGTAGTCGTATATTCCTGTGTATAAATAATCAGGCTTACCTGGACATGGCCCGCTGGGTGGGACTGAGAATAATCGCCTTTTAAAACGAAGTTAATTCAAATTCTTTTCCATTGAAATATACAACACGCACAATAAGCAAATAATACTGAATACCGGTCAATGTATGATGAATTTGGTATTACAATCGACACTGATCGAATCTTTGACAGATCAACGAATCGGAGTACCTATATCAAGAAAGGCCCAACATAAATATTAAATGCGATTTGAAAAACAAATGTCTTCTTGGAATATAAATTTAGAATTGTAATTTTTAATAGGACTTGGTGATGGCGGGATTGGGAGCAGTCGTTAAGTGTCTGGCCGAGTGACAAGAGGCCTGTGTTGATTGTCTGACAGCGCACGGACGCCCGCAACTCTCGGCTGCGACACTAATCAAAACATTACACCAACCTTTCTAACATGTAAGTGAGATATATTTACATACCAATTTCATGTTGTACTTACTGTTTTATTAGTATTATTATGGTGTAAGGTGTGTTTGCATACTTTGCGTAAATTGATAACAAAATACTAGGCGACGTGTCACGCTGTTTTATATTTTGACGTTTATGTTGGCAGCATTGGTTGTCAGGCTCACATGCCACAGACTCGCTAGAGATTGAATGAATGATATTTTTTGGGCGGTGTCTCGATTGATTGATTGATTGATATTTAGGTTTTATTTCTTTTTAGTGCAACTTGTTTATCTTTAAGATAATTAGTGCTTTTTATTTTAAATAAGGTAGATAGACATTATTCAGTTATAACTTATTGTGCCTCTTTGTGTATTCGTTCGTAGTGAGGAAATAATTTTGGTTATACATTCGCCAGTACATCAGGTTACCTATATAAACCTTTCAAATTTCTCCAAACGATTTTAAACCTTAAAATGTTAATGGTTAATATAAAAATCGAATGAGAAAAATTGAGTTTTTGGTAACTTGTTGTGCTGGCGACTATACAAAAATATAATGCTGGAACATGAAGAGAGGAAAATCTCAGTTATGGAACAATCTTATAATTATCGCTTTTGGGTTTTGTTGCAATTACAAACGAATTTTTCTAAACATGGGTAGTTGTTTTTTTACTATCAGAGTTTAGCTTCCTTGAGTACATAAGATACAAAATAAATAAATATATATATATATATAAATATAATAAATTATTAATATTAATCAATTTTTTGAGCGGTAAAATTTAAGTAAAATTAAAAATGGCATAGGTGTTAGATAAAGACAAGTAACTACCGCGTTGTAGCAGCGGTCTACGTGGACGCCTGTGTGCGCCAGTAGAATTATTGGGCTGATAAATATGATAAGTATGATAACATAAAGCATTTACATCATTATCATGAATATTACAGCATTCATATTATTTGGATAATATTATTAGGTTATCATCCATAACCGAAAGACTTTATGGGTGATCACGATCTGAATGCCTTGGTTTCTTTCTACTGTCGACTGAAATCGGAAACAGTATTGTTTTGTTTCCAATTTTTTTCGAATACTGCTTTGTATTGTCTCTTGCAAAAGTATATGAAAATATAAACATAGACTAGAAAATTTAGCTGTGGATGAAAAAGGTATAGTGACACTTCCAAAATTGCTTAGATTATTTGAATACTTAAACCCGAAATTCTAATTTCATTACCTTAAAGATGTTTTTTATCTGACAATTTTGAGGTTAATTTATAACCTAAACTTTCGTCGATGATTTTTAATTACAATTTATATAATTATGTTATACAAAAAATATATTTTGGAAAAAGTTGTGAGATATAAAACTGAAACCTTCTAAACACAGATGCATATATTATTAACCCCCTTTAGTGAGATTTCATATGATTTTAACCTGAACAGGATTTGATTTCATCAATCATCACATACTTACTTTTGGACAGAACTTAGTTGGTGCTGTTGAAACCTATAATGAGCACTAATAATTCATTGTTCAAATAAATTGTGTACCATTATTATTTTTTTTTTTTTTGTAAATTAGATGTAGGTAGTCATAAACACATTTATAATTAATTAATGATACAATTATTTATATTACTTCATTACTGCAATATACCAAGTATTTTCACCCGAGTAGGCGACTGCCGAAAAAAGGACCAGTTTTAACTGTCTACTAAGTCCAGACTGTTCACACAGGTCATAAATATGTATTTTGCAAAAATGCTCAGCATTTTTAGAATCTTTAGGCTGCAGCCACGAAACCAGCGGCGTGGAGCGGTGGCCGAGCAGGGCGACGCGACGGTACAAAATTGTTTCGCAGCACTGCACACAACGGGCGCGGCGTGGCGGGACGGGACGGCGACGCGACGCTGAGCGGTTGTAATGTACTATACCCAAAGTCTCTAAAAGTAATGTCAAGAAATGTCACTGTCAAAATGACAGGACGGTGGTGCAAAACATTTTATCATATTATTTTTTTTTTGGAAATAGTTATCGCTAAAATTAAATAAAAATAATTACGGTATGATTATTTTTTAATTATTATTTCTTAAAATCAGTACTTAAAAGAAAATGAAACCTCTTTTTTCGCCATTTTATGTGACATACCATTACGAAGATATTTTTTTGTTATGTTATCCCCTTTGTTTACATAAATTATCTGAATTTGAGACTTTGGGTATAGATATTACGGACGACGCCACACAGAGCCACGGTTACCGTCGCGCCGGGCGGGACAGCTCTGTGTGGCGTCGTCCGTAATATCTAGTACATGACAACTGCTCAGCGTCGCGTCGCCGTCCCGTCCCGCCGCGTCGCGCCCGCTATGTGCAGAGACCTTAACTTATCTTAGATGTCTCGAACACAACAAAGGCCAGACAAAGAGTCTGCTGCCTTCACAGCCAGACATTTTTTTACAAGCATTTTATTGAGAGTGCCTCATTTTAACGTTTTTTTGCAAAGGTCCTCGTCTACTGTATAATATAATAGTAATAAAATGCACAAAATATCTTCTTTGTTTCAGCTCGGCATGGATTTTTTCTTTTTGTGGCTAGTCACATTCGTCACGGGGTTTTGGGTCTTTAAAAAAATAAAACAATGGCAGAGTCTGCCTCCGGGGCCTTGGGGCCTGCCGGTAGTTGGCTACTTGCCGTTGCTGGATCGGCATCAACCTCACCTGACACTAACTAAACTCTCTAAGCAGTATGGATCAATTTATGGTATTGGCATGGGGAGCGTGTATGCCGTCGTGTTGTCGGATTACAAATTAGTGAGAGAAGCGTTTGCTAAAGAAAACTTTTCTGGTAGAGCTCCTTTGTTCTTAACGCACGGCATCATGAAAGGAAACGGTGAGTAAACAAATATCAGACGTGTACAAAAACTTTGACTGTGTTGTTAATGTTAAATATTGTTGAAGGTATTATTTGCGCGGAGGGCGGACTGTGGAAGGATCAGAGAAAGTTGATAACGACATGGCTCAAAAGCTTCGGCATGAGTAAGCACAGCGTGTCGCGGGAAAAGTTGGAAAAACGGATAGCGTCGGGCGTCTACGAACTTTTGGAAGTATGATTAGTATTCTGTACCTAATCCGTAGTTCCTACGAGTATATACTTATTCGATTTTGATCTATACAAATAAATAAAATTTAAGGGTCTGTGTGTAATTTAAAAATATCAGCTTTTTACTAAATGCATATTAAAGTATATACGGTACTTACTTTTCTTACTTACTTAACAAAAAAATAATGATTAAAATTGTTGTCGTCTGTCTGTCGGTCCGTCTGGCTGTTTGTTCCGGGTTATCTTCGAAACGGCTGGACGGATGCCTGGACTTTCACTAGTAGATAGCTGATGTTTTATGAAGTAACTTAGGCTACTTTTATTTTAGACTAGCTGCTACCAGCGGTTATGCCCGCGTGGCATTTTTCTGAAATAAAAGTAGTACAGACACTTCAATTTTGTTTATTGTATGTATGGGTGTAATCCTGCTGTCCCCAACGCCCGTGACCCAATGGTATGCATATTATATTTCACATAAAATGGCGAAAAATAATATTTCATTTTCTTTATATAAATAAAAAATAAAATAACATAATCTTTATTTCGGATAAGCAACATCCATATATATATATGGGTTAGTAAATAAAAAGATAACTTATACTTATGTTAGTAAACTTATTATCTATTTGGTAACAAGGCTGTTGTTCGAAATACACCTTCGAACAATATCACCTATTATAGGAGACTCGCACCTCCCCGCTATAGTCTTCAGGATGGAGTTGGAGCTGCCCCGCACTCTGCAGAGCAAAGAGGCAGATTACTGTCTAACGACGGCGTGGAAGCCATCGACGTGTGCTTGTACAAGCATACCTGATGCACTATAGAAAGTAAGTTTTAAGTACTGATGTTTAAATTATTATTTCTAAAATCAGTACTTAAAACAAAATGGAACCTTTAGTTTCGCCATTTTATGTGAATTACCATTAACACGGGCGGGGTGGGGACAGTGGGAATACACCTATGTATGTATGGAAAAAGCCACGCGAGTGTAGCCGCGGGCAGAAGTTAGTAGCAAATATAAAGATTGACCCCTAAGTAAAAAAATATGCAACCAAATCTACTACTCATTTGTTGCAAAATGGTTAAGGGTGAAGCCAGACGAGCGTAATTTTTTGAGTTGTCAGTCGCGTAATTTTTGCTACATTCGGTTTCATACAAAATTCCTGTTTCGTTCACACGGCGATGCAAAATGAGTTGTCTGCCGACTCACGCGCACAATTCCGGCTGAATTGAGTTCGCGGCGAGAGGGAGGCGACTCGAGGGAATAAAAACACTTTAAAAACTTACTTGAGTGTTACCTATTATTAGTCTTTCCTCTGCACTGGTGGCTAGTCTCATATTTGTGTCTCATTTAGTAATAAAAGGTTTTATGAGATGTAATAGTTTTTGAAAAACATATAATGGCATATGGAGTAATTTTGAAATATATCTGGATTTGCACATAAACTTTCATACAAGACATGAAACTGTCAAAGTCAAAGTATTTATTAGTGCAATTTTTGGTGATATAACAGGTCTTACAGATATTTTATCTTATTTAAATGTCCGCGCATCAGTCTTTCACTGTTGAGTGGATTCACCCAGTATTTTCTTCTATCATCATCTTCTGTGTCTTCGCTATATGCTTCGTAAATACACAACGTTTTTATTTTATCCATTGCACTACACAAACACCCAATACAAGCGTTGAAAAGCAACTGAATACATAACGCTCGTCTGGCATCCCAACAGAATTTCTGCCGAGCAGAAATTACGCGACTCACAACTCAAAAAATTACGCTCGTCTGGCTTCACCCTATGATGACGTTATTTTAATTTTAAGATAAATCAATATCATTTCAAATGTAACCTTTTAATGACAATGACAATAGCTCTGAGGTCACCACAATTAAAAATTGACCTTAACTTTTGAATCAAGAACAAACAATGGCTCATGCAATGTTAATTAATTAGCGTATAGTGTAATATAATAATTGTAAAAATAATAATAGCTGTTATTGTTGTATGTAAATAAGCAGTGCTTTAATATTATACTTATTTATTAATCTTTTAGAATGTAGAAAAGGCGGGAGGCTCTCCAATGGATCTGTCCCAAATGTTGTCGAATTCTCTAGGAAATGTCGTCAACGAAATTATATTTGGGTTCAAGTTCCCTCCCGAAGATAAAACATGGCACTGGTTTAGACAAATTCAAGAGGAGGGCTGTCACGAAATGGGAGTTGCCGGTGTTGTTAACTTTTTGCCTTTCGTCAGGTAAGGTTAAAGTCCTAAAGTACCTTGGTAACAAATGAATTGAGAAATAAGAGCTTGTGGCTAAGTAATAACTGCTCACGGGTCAATCGATCAGGTTAAGCTACGCTTGTCGCGGTTGATCCGTGGATGGGTGACCATATTTACATACCAAAACACCTCCGTGCCTCGGAAACCACGTTAAGTCGTTGGTCCCGTCTATCATTCGCAGATCTTTGACAGTCGTTACGGGTCGTCAGAAGCCCGAAGGTCTGACAACCAGTTTTACGATGGGGTATTACCCAGTAATTGGGTTGCGGAGGTCAGGTAGGCAGTCGCTCCATGTAAAATACTGGTATTCAGTTGCGGCCGTTTAGACTGGAAGCCGACCCCGGCAGATTGTGAACAAATGAATTGAGAAACGTTCATTTGTTTCAGATTCATCTCACCATCAACTCAAAAAACAATAGAAGTTTTAACACGCGGCCAGGCTCAAACACACAGATTATACGCAAGTATCATTGATCGACGACGAAAAATTATAAAGTTGCCACCGATAAAGGAAGCAGCGTATGCTCCACATGACAACCTCTTCAGCGAGCATCCTGAGGGTCATATGAAATGTATCAAGTACAGCAAGCACGCGTTAAATAATGAAGAACATTTCTTCGATCCAAATATCTTGATTCCTACCGATGGAGAGTGCATCCTTGATAATTTTCTCCTTGAACAAAAGTACAGGTTCGAGAGTGGTGACGAGGGCGCTAAATACGTGACTGATGAACAGATGTTGTATCTTTTAGCTGATATGTTCGGAGCTGGTCTAGATACTACGTCTGTTACTCTGGCTTGGTTCTTGTTGTACATGGCTCTTTATTCTGATGAACAGGTATGTAACTACTTGTAGGTATATAATATTTATAATACATATGTATTGACAATTTTAATATTATGTTTTATTGAGTTGTGAAATATTTAAACTTAATGAATAATGAATCATAATTTTATTTTGGGTTTTTATCTGTTTAGAATTTAAAATAGTTTATAATTTAAATGTATGAGTGTAAAACTATGGAATAGAATTATGTCTGAAAAAAATATAAATAATAAAAAAATATTTGACTTTACATACTAAACAGCTTCATCTTTTGTTAGTGAGTGTTCAGGGGCCTTCTCAAAAACGATTCGAGTTTGATTTTGTTTCCGATTCGAACTCGTTTCGATCCGAGCTCGATTTAAAACCTTACTCCCGAACCAATTCGAATCGTAAACCAAGATCAACATAGGTTCGAATATTATCAGCGTCGTTTTATGCGTATCCGGCGGATTACGTCATCGTCAAGTGCTCTATGTCTTTTAGGTAATTATCTCACCCGATCTGAATAAAGTAGCTTCTTTGATATCGTGTAATTTGACGTTTAGTTTTGGCGTGCGGAGTACGAACTTTTCGATCCTAACGAATCTTTCGATCGAAGTTAGCTAGTTTTCCTTCGAACCACCGCACGATCATGCGCTAGTGTCGGATTCAAGAGTATGGATCGGCATTTAATTCGAATCCAATTCGATTGATTCAGAACTCGATGCTGTCGGGAGTAAGGCCCCAGGCTTTAGCAAACATTCGTCTTGTGTCAAATCATTTGATGAATTCGCGACGTCTGAAGCAGGGTTGGCATAGAATTTTTAATCGAGTGTCAATCATCACTGTCAGCGCTCGGCGATGTATTCAAGTGGAGGCACTGCTGAAAGGCGCGTTCCTAAGCTTCATTTTAACCTACATTTTGTATGAATTATATGTAACGCAGAGAGGCACAAAGCTAATAATACTGAAGTCCTAATTTCCTAGTGGAGATTAGAGAGGTATGCATTGTAGTGTGTGAAGACGGGCAGCGGATGATGACAAAATGTTATGCTGAAGTTTTTACTTTTTCTTGATTTATTGAACAAAAACATTATTTTATATGCCCCGAGCCTATAAACTGGGCCAGTCCCAAATATGCCCAGTATATTCCAAAATAACCTATATGTTTCACAGGAATTAGTGCGTAAAGAGATTCTGTCAGTATACCCTGAGGATGGAGAGGTGGACGGTTCCAGACTGCCCCACCTGATGGCGGCTATCTGCGAGACTCAGCGTATTCGATCGATCGTGCCAGTCGGAATTCCCCACGGATGCGTCGAAGTTTGTATATTTTATATACATTTCAAAGACCAGATTGCTTGGATGCGTTGAAATATGAGGTTTTAATCGAAGATTATATTGCTTCCTAGTTATTTTTTTTCGGTTTCTGAAATGATAAAATTGATATGGAAATGTACTTAAGTGATTAGTGTGGTAGAGTTTGTGAAAATAACGAAAAAAAGGGGTGGCTAATTTTAGTTAAAATATTGCACATCCAAAATGTTTCAACTATTATCCATACTTAATATTACAAATGTGAAACTAACTCTGTCTGTCTGTCGATCTGTCTGTCTGTCTGTCTGTATGTTACGCTTTCACGCCTAAACCGCTGAACCGATCGTCATGTAATTTGGCAGAGATAAAGCCTGGGATATGGAGAAGGACATAGGCTACTTTTTTACGCGATAACCGACATCCACGCGGGCGGAGCCGCGGGCAAAAGCTAGTAAAGTATATATTACAGGAACTCTAAAAGCAAAGTTTTATTTGAATAGTATCTTATCGCATATGTTTTTCATCCACAGGACACTTATCTAGGAAACTATAGGATTCCTAAAGGAGCAATGGTCATACCACTTCAATGGGCTATGCATATGGATCCAGACGTTTGGGAAAATCCAGAAGAATTTAAACCGAGCAGATTCTTAGGTCCCGATGGAAGTCTGCTAAAACCTCAGGAGTTCATACCATTTCAGACAGGTAACAAATTTCTATACATAAAATAATTATTCTTACGATGTGCGAGTTTATGCAAGAGCCTCCACGCAAATGGTCGACTCAAATAATTAGTCAAAACAGAAAAAAACCGGCAAAATCCGTGTCGGACGACGCATAATGAAGGGTTCCGTAGTTGGGATGAATTTATCCCAAGAACAAACTTAACATTGCATACATAATATATGGGAGAACATGTTAGCAGCTAGTCTATCCATAGTAACAAAGTATGTTGGGAGACTCATACGAAACGTATGGTAAAAGTATTTTTTTTGCGATTTCTGACTTTTCTAGTAGTCAAACCTCAGTTGGTCCCATAAAGTTTTTTGATACTTATAAGAAACAGGATCATCGATTCAGGTTCGATGATCGAAAAAAGTTTTAGAGAACGTGTCCCATTTTCTTGCTGACTGTACCTACATTTTTTTTCTTCAAAATCTGTGAATCGAGATCAAAATTTCTCAAAAAAATAAGGACAGTCTCCCGAGACCGTTTTCATGTAGCTACAACGGTTAATGTACCTGTCCTTACTGTGAATTGTTTCACATATCCAAATACAACCATTAAGCTGACGGGGAGGGGGGGGGGGCACTTGTCTTGACTGTAACAAAATTAGCACTTTAAAGCTTAATATTATGCAAACGGATCCCTAAATTGATAAATGGTTTTTACAAACCCGTAATATTTTTAAACGGCCTATCCAACGATACTCCACACCATGGGATAGAAAAAAAATATATTTATATCAAGATTTTATTTTACAATTTTGTCGGCGTGATTAATATGTATACTAATACTAAATAACAGCTTTCTAGTACTAAGAGTCTCTGAGCTAAGCAGAGGACAGACGGACATAGCGAAACTATAAAGGTGTGTCCAAACACGGCGTGCAAGGTGCGCGGCAGCTACGCGCGGCAGCTACGCGCGGCAGCTACGCGCGGCATTCGCAAGGCACAAATTTGCCGCGCGACTAGTTTAGACCTTCTGCGTAGCAGTGCTGCGCGGCATGTCCGAGACCCGCCTCGCTATTTATTTCGTATTCAAACCACAATAAAAGCGGCCGCGTGTGTTGTAGCTCCCTAGTATCCCATAATGGACTATGGGAGCCATATATTTCAATAAGACGAATTGCTGTTTCGTTATCCATTTTACTTGATAGGTACAATACGTCCGTCCACACACAACCATTGGCGAACCAACACTAAACTGTTCGCGGCATTCGCCGTGCGCGGCAGTCGTCCAATCATAGCGCGGCCAGCCGCGCGCGGCAGCCGCGCACGATTTCCGCTTTATGTTTGGTCACACCTTTAGGGTTCCTTGTTTACTACAGAACTCTAAAAAGGGTTATTGGTGACAGTGGTAACTATAGAAGTTCTTTTTTTTTTTTTTTTTTTTGTCTAGGGCATCTCAGAGTGTAACCACTAAGGTTCCGACTCTTTAACCGGACTTTCCTGTGGCTGCCTTAAGCTCCTAACGAAACTTAATGCCTCCAGCCAGGGCGTAAAAACTATAAACTAAACGACTGCTGCTCGCTAAGGGCACCCCATGTGGGGTACGAACCTCGGCTTAGGGCAGCTGAGTCGGAGGGAAGGTGGCAAGGGACCCACGGTGGCTGGATAAAATCAGTGTTTTGATTATTATCGTGGGGAGTGTGGATTACATGCTGCTCAGCTAAAACGCGTGCTGGCGCTTCACTTACAGTCAAGGGTCGGGGAGGACTATTCGTTAGTCGGGGATTTCGCACGGGGCCTCGGCGGCGAGGTCGGAATGACGAAGTATAGAAGTTCTATAAAACCACTGTAGATATACGTTTCAACCCTACCCTTAAATGTTCTAGTTGACCCTAGATCCTGCGTAAGCCCGAGTAGTCACTGTATTCATACATTCTATGTTACCAACCTCGGTGACTGGCTTTTCTTCGAAGGCATAGCCCCTATACCTTGTGTCAGTTCGGGCTGACACAATATCAGAAGAACCGGTTTCTCTACTGACCTCTTCAACTTTACTGAGTAACGAATGGTTTTGTTATTATAACAGTAGGTTCGTTACAATGGTTCAATGGGGTTTGGCTTGTGACTTACAGCCTATTGAACTCAACCGTTAGGCTTTTGTCGCTTTAACTAATGTAAGTAATGTTTTAGATTGTTTTTTGAGATTATTTAATACTTGCTTTGATACTTAAGATAATTTTCTTTCCCTACCAATAACTCAAAAAACACAATATGACGTAGCATTGCCAAGGGACCTTACCCACTTAGATTTTTTTAAAGTTAATTAAAAAGGTTTAATGAAAGGTGTGCACGAACTATCATTAGTAGACCATTAGCAAGAGAAAATATATAATAACTAGCTTTTGCCCGCGGCTCCGCCCGCGTGGATGTCGGTTATCGCAAAAAAAGTTGCCTATGTCCTTCTCCATATCCCAGGCTATATCTCTGCCAAATTTCATGACGATCGGTTCAGCGGTTTAGGCGTGAAAACGTAACATACAGATAGACAGACAGACAGACAGATAGACAGACAGACAGAGTTACTTTCACATTTATAATATTAGTATGGATTGGTAGTCAACATAAGTTCTGTTTCCAAATATCGCTGAATCGAAATAATGGGAGCTTCCATATACTTAACTGTGCGTTAATTTAATGTCACATTATTTATTTATTAAAACTTTATGCACAAGTAAAAAAAATACTGTACAAAGGCGGACTTAATCCCTGAGGCATTTTCTACCAGTCAACCTTAGGGTGATGCAGAGACAAAACATGGCAGGTGCAACATAAAGGATAGATAACTCGAAAACGGAAAAATAAATATATACTAACACATAGATACATACATACATAAATATAAGCAAAATAAAGAGTGTCAGGTGAAATAACGATTGGTACCCCGAGAAAACGAATCAGCGCTGGGATGATTCAGCCAAATTCTTACGAATATGTTCACGTGCCTTCACTTTAAATGATAACCGGCTGGTTGCCATCCTGACATTACCTCGGATAACTCACATAACTCGCATTCTCAGACTGAAAAATAACAATTATTTAGGTAGGTTTAAAATACGTTTTCACTCTGATCAAGAAACCTACTTTAATTTCAGATTGCTTATTTTAGATTTTCTGTACCTACGTACAATTTTAGACTCTGATAATCGCGATACTTTATTGTTAGATACTTGTTAATAATTATTAATAAGTAGGTTTATTATGCCTACAGGGGAAGCCTGGTAATTGCGGGTCCCCGGGGTAAGACGGACACCCCCTCTCCTTCCCAGATAAACCGAGACGTTCGGACATAGTCGGATCGGGTTCCAGTTGAACTCGCACTGGCGAGACAAGTGGTTTTGTGTCCGTAACTGCATGTTGGTCGACGACGGAACGCAAATACGTAAGTTAGCGCATTTGTTTTATTTTCATATTTAAGTCTGTGTTGTAGTTTAATAATGGTTGTGTTAAATTCTTAAGTAAATTACTACGTTCAATTATGTGACTAAATAACTAGAAAAAGTTGTGAATGAATTACCAAAGATTCTTTCGATTTTGTTTAAATTTATTTTATATAACCTCGGGGGCATTTCGGGCGGGGAAAAATGTCCAGGGTGCCCACTTTACCTCGGGTAAATGTGTTCAGTTTTTCGTTTTTCTGCAGACGCAAATTTGGTTCGCCACTACCAGCGGAGGACAGAACGGGACAAACTTAGCTTGCGGGAGATGGAAACAGCCTTAAGCGCCTATAGATAGATATCATGGCGAAACCAAAGCACAAGTTTAATAATGAACCACTCGGAGTTCACCTTATAAGAAGAATCGGGAAGAAGCTCAGACACAGAAACCAGATTATGAGAAGAAAAGAAAGAAGGAAAAGTCGAAGTGAAATGAAAAAATAGGAAAAAAGAATCAGATAAGAAGATATGGAGTGTTTGTACTCTGGATAGTGATAATCGGAATCTAGAGAGGTTTTTGTCACTTGTGGTACATGTTACAGGTGGGCCCATTCCTGTGCCAGGAAAGAGGATAATGATGACGATTCCCTTCACATCTGCTGCTTTTTTGCTCGCTTTTAGATTTACATAAGACTGGGTATGCCTATTATGCCCCGCATATGACCATTGTGCCCCGTACCCGGGGCAAAACGAGCAGTTTTATTTTTAAGTTCGTCTATTCGAAAATTTAGTTCGTAAATTTACGTAAAATAATTATCCTAGTCTACGAAGATTACGATAATTATTTTACGTAAATTTTAAAGGACAATAATGAACCTTGTTTTTTTAAGGTTTTATTCAAGATCTTCCTTAAGTGGCCAGCATTGCCCCGGGTTCCCCAATTAACCTATAATTATATCAGGAGCTGAAAGATTGATAACTAAGTATATTAATGTTTAGTCGAAAGATTTCAATTACCGTTGTCAAGTGTTCAGTAGAGAATTGTATCTTTTGTGTAAGTATCTATCTATCTGCCATTTCTAGGGTCCCATACTCATTGGGTGTCAGCTGGACCTTTACTTAACCTACACCGAATGAATACATGTTATTGTGACTTCTTTTATGGCATAATGGAAATAATAAAAATTCAAAACCAAAAGGGAAGGGTCCTTTTGGTTTTTACCAGAAAACATGAGTTTAAACTAGTTTATTTTTCATCAAGTCTTCGTCTTGTACCTGCACTAAGTCCGTTTTGCTGCTGGCCAGTTTTTTCTCCTAACTATAAGAATACGAATGGTATACATCGACCGTAGCAATTAACATTGTCAGATCTACATTTTTGCAATTTTCATTTTATTGCATTAAAGGTCTTAGAATAAGTTTATAAAAATGCCCCCGCAAATAATAAAATTCCTAAAATAAAAAATAAAATACATAGATGGTTGATTTTAGGAATTTTATAATTTTCGGGGGCATTTTTATAAACTCTAGGAACTCTATAACTCTAATGAACCTGTAGGGACAAGTGACGGGGAGTACAAACAGTTTCAACATACCTAATACATATTTTTTATACTTATAAATAAATAAATAGGTACATAACTAAAGAAGTAATCAAATCTAATAACAAAAAAAATTGTGAAAGCAATAAAGTCTCTGTAAATATGGTAAAGATATAGTCTGGGATATGGAGGGAAGGAACTAACTCTGTAAATCGACGCTTGAAAGGCGATATTGACCAAACGACATGTTGGCAACTTTACAGTAGAGCATTTTAAATATTTTTTTTCCTTTAAAAAAACCTTTGAAATGCTTTTTTTAGTGTATACTCTACTAGAGTATACACAAAAAAATATAAAATATAAAATACTCCATTAAAAAGTTTAAAAAATAAAAAAATCTTTAAGACGCTCTAGTGTAAAGTTACCAACATGTCGTTTGGTCAATATTGCCTTTCAAGCGTCGAAATACATAATATTTACGGTTGCTACGCTACGCTAATCTTACATGCTACGGAATTAGGTACTTTTTTTTTCTTCTAAAAACCCTGTTTTACCTTGTCTCGTAAATACGAAGGAAGCTCTCCTTCGAAGGAAATTGAGGATTAATGAGTTCGACTGACATAACCTTTGAAAGGGGAATTTTATCTGGTTTTCCGTATCGTTACTTTGTTCGTAGTACTCGTACTAGTGCAATGTAAAGAACTACTTATATTGTTTCTTGGAAGTAATGAAGTAACTTTTGATTTTATTTTTACTACAAGCTTTTAGTAAAATGTAATTTTTCCGGTGTCGGTTTTTCTCATAATTAACACGACAAGATACCTACCAATTGGATTAACCAACTAGGTACATTAAAAATCATTTTTTAAACACAAATGAGCGGACATAATAATATTATAGTAATATCTGACCCGACAGGCGTTGTCCTATCCAAATTTCAATAATTCATACAAAATTACCATAGAAAATGCATTTTCAGTTTTCCCGAATTATCCAATTTTCAACTTAGAATTTTTTCCTTTCCGTAAGAACCTGATTCGGACTATTACTTAAATTTTAAAACATCCAGCCGTTCTCAAGTGATGCGCTTACAAAGAACAGCATTTCATTTGTATAGGGTTCCGTAGACAACAAGGAGCTCTTATAGTTTCGCCATGTCCATCTGTCTGTCTGTCTGTCCGCGGCTTAGCTCAAAGACTTTTAGTACTAGAAAGCTGTAATTTGGCATAGGTATACTTATTGATCACGCCGACAAAATGTTAAAATAAAATCTCAAAAAATATTTTTTAGGGTAACTCCCTTGCACGTAAAGTTGGGATGTTTTTTTTTTCGTCTTTCCCATGATTTGGGAAATCTGGTATCGTTGGATAGGCCGTTCAAAAATATTGCGTGTCTGCGAAAACCATGTTTCGATTCAGCGATCCGTTTGAGTAATATTAAGCTTTAGACTGCTAATTTTTGTTAGTCAAGTCCCCCCCCCCCTCTGCCAGCTAAATGGTTGTTTTGGATATGTGAAAAAATTCACGGCAGTAGTTTATAAGTTACGGCTAAAACCCGAAGTGCAGTTACACCTAGTTTTAACCGGCTACAATTAGATGTGGCCTTTAGCAGTTTGGTTAAACTTAGGTGTAGCCTATTAATTCACAGCTAGAACTAGGTTTAACCGATTGCATTCGGCTAAAACTTGGTGTAGCTTTCATCATAGCGGCTGGCACTAGATATAGCCAATACCTGGCGGTTCAAATTAAATACACGCTAGTTACGGGCTACAGAAGTTGGCGGGGAGCGCGGGACCAGTTTTTTCATTGTTTTTCTTAATAGGTTAAGTTGAATTTTTTTACTAAAATTTAGACTAGACTAATTTTTTTATGTTGATGCAGAAGATTTCTGGTTGTTTGCTTCTGAAGATAATAATATGATTCTTTGATTTTTATACTATTAAGTTTTCAGTAACGTTTAATTTACTACCAAAGACATGTAGTATCTATAGAACAATATAAATTGCAATTCAACGTCTTTACCTTTTAATATTTTGCTGATATAGATTCCACACCTAGTTTTAACCGCTAGTAATTGGCTGTACCTAGTTGTAGGCGGTAAGATGAAAACTACACCTAGTTTTAGCCGAATGCCACCGCGGTTACACCTAATCCTAGCCGTGAATTAATAGGCTAAATCTAAGTGTAACCAACTGCTACCGGCCGCACCTAGTTGTAGCCGGCTAAAACTATGTATGGCCGCACTTTGGGTTTTAGCCATAGCATATATGCATAACGAAGTTAAAAGGAAAACTATCACAGAAAAGTAGGCTTTCCAAGATAAGGAGTAATAAGTCAACCAACTTATATTTGCCGTTGGAATGTATGGAAGAACATGTCACAACTACGGAACCCTTCATTGTTCATCATGGTTCGTAGTCCAACACGGACTTCGCCGATTTTTATAAACAGATAAGATAATTTGTAAATAGATTAAAACCTCCGTTTCATCCATAGGTAAACGCATGTGTCCCGGCGACGAGCTCTCTCGGATGCTGGCATGCGGCTTAGTCGCGCGACTGTTTCGTCGCCAGCGAGTGCGACTGGCGTCAGACCGACCCTCAGAGGAGGAGATGCGAGGAACCATCGGATTAACCCTCTGCCCTCCACGGGTCTCCTTCTATTGTGACCCTGTGTGATTGCAGTAGGTATAATTATATCCATGCATTTAGTAGTTATATGATAGTCAGTAAATCTGAATAAAAAAATGCTTGAAAGTAATATGATTTTTCTTTTATTAAGATCTACATGAAAATACAGTGACTGGATGTTTCGAAACATTACGGCATGAATAACCTGAACAGCAGGTTTAACTAAAAATCTTAGGACGGAAATCAAAATTCATTACCTGGGGGCCATTCAAGTATTACGTAAGCAGATTTTTAGTAATTTTGAACCCCCACCTCCCCCTTGTCAGCAAAAGTAAACAAAGCTCATACCCCCCCTCCCTTTGCTTACATAAACATTGGTATTTTTTTAATCTGTTCAGGTTTCTTTACTGTTATTCATGAGTCTATAATAAGGAATTTATAGACTAAAAGTAATTGAATGACCATTTAAGTAAATTCCCTACTTCGGTTTTTTCTAACCTTAAAAAATCGCGTGAGAGCGAGAAAGCAATATCAATTATTTTGGGGAATCTCTGAACATTGGGTTGCTATCTTTGTTCAAATCAAATTCAATTAAATTTTTCTATTGAATCTGAAAAGTAAATTAATAAATATTTCTGACGTAATCCTACCATCCAGACCCCCATCCCCCATGTCATCAAAAATAATCAAAGCAAAGACCCCCGCCCACCCCCTTTGGTGCTTACGTAATAATTGAATGACCCCCTGCTGCTTTTGAAACATGAAGACAATTTAATACATGTTTAGAGTTGAGGTATTTCGATTTTTTTTACGTAGAAACAGATATAGAACTCGGGGAAAATGTAACGAGAGTTGCATAAAAAAAAAGTTGTTTTAAGCTTTCCGCAAAAGTTACGCATGAGGTGTGAACAAGAATTTCCGTGGTTGTAAAATACCACGTAAATACATATTTCATTGTATTAAAACATTTTATTATGCAATGCGTTTAATTTGCAAAGCTTTTGCTAATTACATGCAGAAACGTGTGTATTTAATTACTACAACAAAGGAAATAGGTATTATACGATAGGTGCCATATGAGTAATGGGAAAGACCGTGAGTAATGTCAGCTTGTCGATATCTCGTTAGTACAAATTGCACGGGTTCTACGTGCCTATCTGTGACGTAGACTGTCAATGGGTCATTCACCTCCAACATTACTTAATAGTTTTATGTTCACGCAACTGCACCTTTATAAACTAGCATACCAGTTTAATTCAGTTTAAATTATTTAAATGCTGTAGTTACGAAAGATCAAAAGTTCAATAAACTTTGTTTTGTAAGACAAACGAATTTTAAGTTATTGCAATTTAATCTGAATAGATTATGTACCTTGTGAGAAAAACGATTGATTAATTATGCCAAGAGGCTCCTTTGGTATTTCGTGTAAAAAATATTTAATGAGGTAGCCTACTAATGATGTTATCAGGCATGTATTTAACTCTGCGTTTAGTGGTTGCTATACTTACTTTTTGCTTTATCGTCGAACTCTGCGTAGGTAACTAGGTATTAATGAAACAGGGTGTTCAAATCAATGTTTTCACAATTTTAATTTATGACTTAAACGTACAATCTTATAATAAAATAGAGCATTATTTACAAAGCGTATAATAGTCCAACAGACAACGGTGAGCTGCGAGCTAACAGACTTATTCGACTGAAGTTCAGTACTGGGCAACTTGGTTGCAACACAATGAATTTAGTACATTACAAGAACATTAACGTTAGGCGTTATTCTATTATATAGCGACGATATCGCTCTAGACTAGTTGCTGGTTGTTACACTACCATACCTGATAGGTACATGTTACACTAAACATATAAATGAACACTTACAAACTTATATCTAAAGCCTATTGTAAAGCAACAAACATGAGATCACACACAACAGACCACATTCTCGCAAGTGACACTAATAAATAATGACCTAGAATTCTACATTTTATTTTGGTATAGGTACTAGAACTTAGAACGTAAACCTTAAATACAATGTGTATTGGTGTGATTTGCTGAAGTTCCTATCATTCTAGTCTACCAACACGCTAATACTGCAAACTCACACAAACGTCATTTTATAATCTCAACGATGGGAATATCAATATATCTAACGTTCGGTCTACTATTTAATTGAACACTTTATGCACAGCCTCGAGCATCGCGACGGCGATGTCGTCACTTATATAATAAACACTTAAATAAATGGTTGTCGATTCGCTCTAAAACGAGTGATCATTGAATACTGGTGGGTGTGTTCGCGCTGTGAGGCGCGATGTAGCGCGACGCAGCGCGGATTGGCGCGATGAGGCGCGGATTGGCGCGGTGCGGTGGCTAGTGCGCTCCGACGTGGCGTAGGTGCGGGTGGTCGGGCGCGGGCGCGGCCGCCGCAGGCGCCGAGCGCGGGCTGAACTTGACGCGGAACGCTTTGGGTGCAATCGTGGCGCCCACCGTGCCCTCCAACGAGGGCGGCGCGTAACCCGTCTCCATCTGCACGTCGAACTGGTGCATCATGCACGCGAAGAACATGAACATCTCCATGCGCGCCAACACGTCGCCCAGACACATCCTCCTACCGACGCCGAACGGCATGAAGAACTCGGGGCGCCTGATCTTGCCTGTTTCGTCGATGAACCGGCTAGGGTTGAACTTGTTGGGCTCGTCCCAAAGGTTTGGGTCCATGTGTACGCAGTTAATGAGTGGTACAACTTGAGAGCCAGCGGGTATTCTGTAGCCGTTTAGGTGGACATCCCTATGAAAAAAAGTACTGATAAGTATTTTGCTAATAGAATTTTTAAACAACTTTTTGAATTTAATATTATGAATACTTACTTTGTAGGAGAGTGTGTTGTTGCCAGGGGCACAATATTCGACATGCGTAGCGTCTCCAGGATCGTAGTTTCAGTGTAAGGAAGGTTTGGCATATCTTCGATTGTTGGTAATCGGTCGCGACCGATGACGGCATCGAGTTCTTCCTGTACGCGCCTTTTCGCCTCGGGATTTCTCAGCATGAATACAATCATCCATAAGAGGGATGACTTGATAGTTTCCATACCAGCCGAAAATAGATCCCCGAGAATTTGTTTCAGTTGAAGTTCTGTGAAAAATGATTCTGTATTAGTCAACCTTCAATGTAAAACTACTATTTACAAGATAATATTTTTTTTTTGCATTAGGTACAATAAAAACTAGTTGATTATTGTATTAAACTTACCGTGATCTCTGCCCTCGAACAGTTCTCCGGCACGGCCCTCAGTCTTGGCCTTCTCGATCTCGATCAGATAGACGTCGATGAGATCTCTCACGTTATCGACATCGAGAGTTTCGCGATGTTCGTCGATCAATGTTTGGTAGAAAGCGAACATCTCTTCACGATTCTTCGCTACTTTCTCCTGTGCTTGGGCTTTGCCGGGAAGGTACTGCATGTAAAAAACAGTATTTGTTAGTATTTTTTATGAAACTCTAGAAACATAGCATGGAATGTAATCTGTTATCAATTTACGCTGAATTATTATTATTACTTACGTTGTAGAGAGGGATATATTCGCCGTAGTGAACTTCGCCAAACAGCCTCATGCCTTCTTCAATGAGATTGTTGAGTCTTTCAAAGCGAGCGTCGCCGTTACTGAAGCGCACGGACATAGTGATGCCGCAGATGACGTTGGACACGCCCAAGGCGAGAAGAGGGTTCGCGTCAATGGGCGCTCCCTCCGATCGGTGTAGGTTAGCGATAAGCTCGTAAACTTCGGTCTAAAGAACAAATAACCCCATTAATAAAGTTGATGACCGATTATTTTACAAAAAAAAATAAATTGAACTTTATGAAAATGAGGATAAAATTAATATTACGAACCTTAATTCTTCCTTCCATGATTTTCTTGCCGTTTCCCATATAAGTCATGCCAAATTCGCGCAGTTTGTCGTGCAGGAAGCGGCGCTGGCTCTTCCAGAGACGGCCTTCGCTGTTGATGATGCCTGCACAGAGGGAGGCGTTTTAGTGAGGGCTCACGAGGTGGGCGGCGCATACGCACCGCCGCGGGAGGGACGGGCTAGTGACGCCCACATGCACATGTGCACTTTTCTTGCCGGAATATTATGGGTTACACTAACATTTACTAACATAGCAGTTACTATTTCTTTTTTTAGAAAATTTTCAGAAAATATAAAAAAAATGAGCCGTAAAAATTTTATTGTACGATGAACTTTGAAAAAACTTTATTATTGCAAATAATAACACAAAAAAATTAAATCAGAAAAATAAATTTTAAAACCCATAAAATCCAGCTTTGCAGAAGACTTATCAAAATTATTGTGTGATATTGCGAACTTACCGAGACCATCCAAAGTGTGCATTAGCGGGGTGCTGGGGCGTCCGGTAAATTCTTCTCTTCGGAAAGCTTCTCTGATGAGTTTGTAGTCGCTAAGAACGATCGTCAGCTGGTTTCCGAGTCGCGCGGAGAACAGAGCACCGTAGTTGCGAGCAAGCTCCAGGAAGGTCTTGTGGCGAACTCCGAGGAAGGGCAGGTAGCCGACGACGGGTGGGCCCCAGGGCCCCGGCGGCAGCTTGCGCACCTCGCGCATCAGCGCCGCTAGCCGCAGCGCCAGCAGCGCCGCGCCCGCCACCAGCAGCAGCGGCAGTGAAGTACGCGAAGCACAGTAGTTCACCACTTGCCATAGTCCCCACAAAAGTTTAGAATTTGACAGCATTGTTATCATTTTATCTGTTTATATTGTTCTTTAAAAATAAATAAAAACAACTGTTGTATTTTTTTTTAGTTAGTAAACGATACGTAGCATTAGTGCGCGGATCGTAAATCGCGATAGTGCGATGCCGAGAACTCAATGATTGTATATCGCGTGCGACCGACGTCTGCGCACTGGCGCGCTGCTGGTGTGGCCTTGCGAATAAATACGCGCGGGGTGGCGCGCGCGCAGGCTCGTCCCACCGGCGCGGGCGCTCCTCTCTCCACCGCTTTTCCGGCGGCCCGGTGCGCTACGAAACCCGTAGCACTCCACTCGTAGACCACTTTTATTCTTTTTATGTAGTCCGCGTTTCAATTTGGTTTTCGTGAGCTAATTTTTATTTAATTCACATCTAAAACAAATCAGTTGACCGAAGTTGTCTTCGGTTATAAAAATAATAACGCTACGCAAGTTCTACGAACTGAAATACACTGAAAAGAAGGGGAAAAAAGGGTTTAAGCATTAAGTCATTCGAATTCGATGTCGTAGTCGTGAATGGACTTACCCATTTCGAATTTTAAATATGAATTGACTTTGGGGATGACCTCACTTACTTTACCTATTGATGTTAATGTAGGCGCCGATTCGGCGAGGGGTGAGAGGGGAGATCGAGGTCGTGCGGGTGCGCATGCAGATGATAAGATTAACGAATTGCGTAAGTTGGCGCGAGGCAAGGTGACGGCGGGTCGACGACTCGCGATTGAGAGCCTTGGGCGAACTTCTACGCTGCTCGACCTCTAAGCGACACTTAAATATCACTCTTAAAATTATACAACGAGATCGCAGACCCCATTCATTAAAACGCGCTTTTAATAATAATCGTGTCTACGTTTTCTTCTCTATACGTATAAATTATGAAGTGTTAAATATAGTGATCCAAAACCTTTGCTTAGACATTTACATTTAAACGTTCACCAATATTACAGAATAATAACTACATATACCAAAGATCAGAGGGACATCGAATACGTTTTTAAAATAGGTAAGTACTGCACACCTATGCTTTATTTCATAACAGTTAACTTGAGATTTGAACCGCGTAGTGAATCACCTATTTTTAATGTTTACGAGGCGGCTCACAATACTTGGCAATAAAAGGCAATACGCTCATAAATAATCGATGTCCATTATTAGTTCAACGCACATACCTATATAGATTTCTATTTTTAGTGCTTACCTACTTAGGGGTGATTCAGAAGACCGACTAACAACTTAACAATATGAAAACTGCATTGCTATGCATTTGTAATAACAGGAAAACGGATAGATGTACGTATAAGGTAGGCGCACGGATTATGACATGGAGTAATGATTGTAAAGAACATAAGATTATGTTGTGAAAACATTAAGAGTTTTTTATTGTACAAGTCGCAAAGCATAGTGATTTCGCGACTTATGTATAAAACGATATTTTTTTATTCCTGATACTTACATAGGATCTGACCTAATGCGGACAAAGCTAAGTGCGTATGCACTCATACCTAGACGGAAAAGTGTCAGTAACCCAGTTGCTATCTATCTTAAAAATCGATAAAATTTAAGATTATAGTAATTTGATAAGAAAACCAGCCAGTATAAACAGCCTTCTAAGGTTTTACTCGACATATAACATACGGAAATGTATTATATCAATCGATTACATAATTAGACTGATACTTAGTTTGATAATAAAAAAAAAAATATCCAGATAAGCATCTTTCTTCTAAGATATTGTTTACTAAAATACTGTGTACAATAAAGACAACAATGATTTAATATTTCATTTCATTCACTGCGAATCATGATAACAGTGAATAGCTACTACAGCTGCAATCGTATTGTTTTAGTGACCTTATGAACTATTAAACGGTATGAAAATATAATACGCTCAATATTGTAGTGTTTTAAACTAAGATATCGATTACAAATAAAACAAATAGTATTTTTTTTTCTTTCACAACGGGGATTCTCTTGGCTTTCATCTAACCTGGGGGCCAAGTCTACTAATGTACAAACGTTGCAAAGGTCTCTCTTCATTGTGAGTTTTTGACAGATTTGCCATACAAACACTGTCAAATACTCACAATGGCGAGACCATTCTGATGGTAAGTGATGATAAGGCCGATGGTGGAAGCGAGCTTCAGCCGAAATCCTCAAGCACAGAGGCTCTGGTTATGCACTTGCTGCCGAAGCACTACAATCCTGTTAACATTGTTGTTATGGTGACAGACTTAGATAAGATGGTCGTAGCTAGCCAGGCGGAATTAGAACAAGCCCCACGAAAACCAAACCGAGCAGAAAATAAAAAAATAAAAAACTATCACGGAGGAATTTTGGTACGCTTCTAAAATTAACCATGAAAGCATGTCAGCATTGACATCCACATAAGGACATGAAAAATCTATTACGAAAATAGGTTTTCCAATGATCCTACATTTATCGATACAAAGCATTGTGTAAGGTTGATTAAAACCAGTACTTAGCATGGACCAACCAACCTTACTTACTCAGAGAACGTTTATAACTATCTCCCGGGAGAAGTCATGTTCCTCATCTCTGGCTTAACTTTATTGGCCGGCTGGAGTGAACACTGACGAGGAACTAAGCTCCCACCTCATTCTTGCCTTTATTGGCCGGCTTGAGTGGAGATTCGCAAGAGCAAACGTGCTCGGTGGAAGGAATTATTCCAGTTAGTGCTTGTAGGGATCTTGACCATCTTCCGGGTCTGGGATTGTTCTGAGAGCCGTGGAATGCCTCTCCACTCCTCGAGCACCTCAAGATATGTTGCCCCCTTGTCGCTACGTTACTATGCGCTAGCGACCGTTTTCGGCGGCCCATTATTGAGTGTGCAAGTCACCCCCTGCCATTTTATCCGTTTATAATAAAACATTGATCAGGCAGGGGCCATAGTCCTTCCATAGTTTTAGGTAACTAGTCCATTTTAACCACCCAAACCCATAGTCCAATATCTTTGTTTCCATATTCTGCAATAGTCCTACCCAACCGGGGGTTGTCCTTGGGTGCACTTGCATAGTGCGTACAGGGATAATCATCGGTTGGTGCCTCATTTAATTAAATAGCGTCTAACGGGCCTCTGCGAGTTAGCTTCGGCCCCTCGTACGCCTTCCAAAGGTCCGGGACCCCAGGGTCCCGAGATATGTAAAGATATAAAAATAATAATAATAATATAGTCTTTATTTTCAGACCAGAGATCCATAAATGTAAACAAGTTGATACTTAATAACTAAAACAAACCACCCTGCCGGCTTGTGTTTACCTCACATATCTGAATGACGGTCTGTGTGCCGCCATCCAGTGACATTATTTCGCCATTCACCCTGCAAGCTACAGTAGCTACGAGGCTGTTGGGGCTGCCGCGCAACCGACGTATTAGTAATGCAATTCGCACATGCAGCAGCGAGCCAAAATCCGGAACGCATGCGTCCGCGAACATCCCCGACGCGCTACAGAAGCGCGGCAGCCCCTCATCACCCGGAACGCGTTATTATAATGGACTCGTAGAGTATTGTACGAGCCCTGTGTATAACTGACGCACAGGGCGCACATGTACAGCCACTGGCAATAGGCTCTGAACAGTGTTATTTTAACCTCTCGCGTGCACTGTGCGAACCTGCGGGCCAGCATGTTACACCTGACAGAAAACGCTCTACGTTTCCTCTCTAAATCAGCGTCATCCGATAGCCTATCGGTGACCCAGTGACCCAGGTATTTAAAACGAGTGACTCTTTTCAGCGTAACTCCGCCTAAGGTAACCGGTGGGACAACGTCATACACTTTATTTTGCGCCCTAAACACTAAGAGCTCGCTTTTGGTTGAGTTGTACCATGAGTCACCGCATTGTCTTCACAGATTCGGAGGAGCCTTCTTAACGCACTGATCGATGGGCTCAGCAACACCATATCATCTGCATAACTAATATTATTGATACATCGTCCAGAGAGATCCAGTCCATCGTTTAGAGATCCTTTATCCCTATTACCCTTATCCCTATTATCCCTATTATCTTATCCCTATTATCCCTATTACCCATTAGAGGACCCTTATCTATCTACTAGAGGATTGATAAATTAGAGTTTTCGTTCGTGCAATTAATTAATTCCGTTTGTGCGAATATACTCATTTATCCAGAAGCAGAGAAAAACTATAGCCCTTACTTAGATAGTCATCTGTCTAGCCTTTTCCCAACTATTTTGGGTTCAGCTTCCAATCTAACCGTATGCAACTGAATACCAGTATTTTACATGGAGCGACTGCCTATCTGACCTCCAGAACTCAGTTACTGGGTAATATACCCCTTTGGCTTTAGGGCTTCTGACGACCCATAACGACTGTCAAAGATCTACGAATGACAGCCGGGACCTACGGCTTAACGTGCTTTCCGAGGCACGGAGGGGTCTCGGTATGTAAAGATGGTCACCCATCCACGGACCAACCGCGGCAAACGTAGCTTAACCTTATCGATCGACCCGTACGGCTGTTATTACTTAGCCACAAGCCCCGCCTTACTTAAATAGAGTGAAGATTAATTTGTAGAAGTAGGAACTAAGAGACTATTCGTAGCAGATTTCTAAAAATATTATTATTACGTATTCTAATTTAAATTATTCATTTTGTGGTTTTCTAATTAAATATTCAACAAGGTTGTGCTCCTGCGATTGTAACTTAGTTAAAGTAACGTTTGAAGACGGAAAATTTTCAAATCAGTCCGTTTTTTTTCCGATATTTTTGTATGTGTTTCATAATTAACATCTATGTGTAACTTTTGGTTGAAAGCCGCTTTGACGTAGCAATCACTACACTGAAAAAATTGCACTCTAATCAAGTGACTTTTTAGCTTGATTGACGATATCTTGTTTAGATTAATCAAAATCTTAGTTAAGTTGATCATCACGATATGATTGCGGCAATACTAAGCAGTTCAAATGATTGAACGCTCAAACAAGTTTCTCGATTACCCTTAACATGACATCATTGTAGAAAAGTTAAAAAAGAGACAAAAACATAAAAAATGTTAACTGTAACAGAGTAAGTTAGTTGTGTCAATCAAGCATTTTGATTAGTTCAATAAAGATCATTGAAACTTTAATAATAATCTTGGTTGGAGCAACTATGTTATGACTTGATTGCTGCAAATAGGTTTTGTGATAACTCCAACCAAGAACCCATTTCAAATCTCAATCAAATAAAAGTAGCCTAGCTGTGATCATTGTGCTTGATAGGCTCAGATGCAAACAAGTTACTTAGTCAATCTAAACAAAATCTTGATTGTGGCAACTACTTTTTTTTTTCAGTGTATTGGTTATAGGTAAAGTTTTGGACTAGCATAACTCTTATCCCTGTCATATTTGAATGTTACTGCAAATTTTGCTATTTCTAAATATACCTAAATTAAGATTGAATATTATTTATTTTATTTATATATTATTATTATTTTTATTGATTTTTTTTTTATTGCCTGAAATAAATGATATTTAATTTAATTTAATTTTAATTTAATATTTTATTAATATTTTTTTTAATTTTATTTATTTATTATACACACAGACACAAAGATACGACAACTACAACAACACTATTTATACTGGTTCCGTTAGTTATTTATGTATTTCTCTCATAAAGGCCCATCCAAGACTTGGTTATGATAATCAAATCATAGCTTCATTTCATCCCAAGTTTACGCATGTAATTTAATTGAAGCATCATGTCGCAATAGGTAATTTTTTGTATTCAATTAAAAATGAAAGTTCTATAGCGTTAAGTAACGTACGAGTAAATCTTCGTCATTCCAGGCAAGGTGTCAGCGCCTCAAGTCTGCTATTACAATAGTGTCAGAATGGTCTCGCCATTGTGATTATTTGACAGTGTTTGTATGGCAAATCTGTCAAAAACTCACAATGAAGAGACCATTCTGACACTATTGTAATAGCAGACTTGAGGCCCTGGAATACCGTACACCTATGTGTCGTTTCTATGTTACTTATGTTGAACATAAGCTATGCTACAGTATACAGGGTGTCCCGTAAATAATGGATCAAACGCAACGGGTAGGTTACCTCATTTCCAACAACTAATTTGAACAGTAAAAAAAAACCGGTAAGGTAACCAAGATATTTTTTTTTTTTTTAGATTTTTACCATTTTCCCTACCAGCATTCAGTGTTTTTAATGTTGTTGCTGCAAATAATAACATTTTTAGATGTGATTTTTGTCAAACATTTCTGAAGAGCTTAGTAATGTTATAAGATACCATTTTTATAAATTACATTTTATATGACGATGAAAAGACCAGAATTGGAAAAATTCTCCTGTACTTAATTTATATGACACCGAAGTGTACCATTATTTAAAAAAACTTGTGCAATTACTAAGGTTTGCAAATTGGTGTAAAACTTCTAGTCCTTGTGGTTACAAAGATATTGCTAAAATCATACTTAAAAATGTTATTATTTGCAGCGACAGCATTAAAATTACTGAATGCTGGTAGAGAAAATGGTAAAATTCGAAAAAAAAAAACTTGCTTACCTTTCAAATTAGTTGTTGGAAATGAGGTAAGCTACATACCCATTACGTTTGATCCATTATTTACGGGACATCCTGTATAAAAGTCAAATCCTCTTCTAGTTTTAAACCCCTTGGCTAGAATATAGCAAACAATAGTCAGATTAGTGCAACCAGTGTTAGCTTTGAAATGCAGATGCAGCTTTCATAGCTTAACGACTGTACTACGAACTGTAAGCGTTTCTTTGTTTGGGAATCACATATTATCAAACATTATTAAGCAAAAAATAGAATATTACTCATGACCAAAGTTCAAATGTGTAATAACGTAATTAAACTTGGTCTTAGGTTAAAAGTTGTTTTATTTTGTATGAGTAATCTTAGTCAAAGTGAAAAATAATGTTCTTTACAATGTAAACAAAGATATACGTTATTAAATGTTTTATCAGTTACGTAAGAAAAAGTTTTTTAATAACTTTATCTAATACTGAATTAAAAATAACCTTAGGTATATAAAAAAGTAACACTCTTGATAAGTTCTACTGAAAAAATTCAAAGACTGAATACAAAGATACAAATAGATGTTTTTTTTTAATTTGTACTTATATAATAATTAGTAATAGTAGTACTCGTAGTAGTAGTGATCGAATCAGAAATGAAGAGATCCGCAGGAGAACCAAGGTGACCGACATAGCTTGAAGAATTGCCAAACTTAAGTGGCAATGGGCATGGCACATTGCTCGCAGAACAGATGGCCGTTGGGGCCGAAAGGTTCTGGAGTGGCGACCGCGTACCGGAAGACGTAGCGTAGGAAGGCCTCCCACAAGGTGGACTGATGACCTTGTGAAAGCCGCAGGAATCCGCTGGATCCGGGAAGCACGGAACCGGTCGAGGTGGCGGTGCTTGGGGGAGGCCTATGTCCAGCAGTGGACGTCTTTCGGTTGAAATGATGATGATGAATAATTAGTAAATAAGGAATTGTATGGAAACCGTTACCTATTAAAATTTTCACACCATCGCATTGATTATAGCTGTTATTTCCAGAAAATCATAAAAAACGCAATTTACGCCAATGGATTCGGTTTTCAATGGCCTTTGAAAATTTTTAAGTGATTATTGCGCGCGGTACCTACCTACATCTGATTAGTACTGTGAAATGAATACCTGTGCTATTGTACATTCAGGGACGCTTCATTGTACCAAAATCCATTGTGTCTAAATGTTGCCGGAAATGCTACGAAAATTAAGGGCGTTTCCGAAAAAAATATCATAGCCTCGGTAGTAAGTAGTTGCTGTATTTTGTACATAAAACCTTTTTGCGTTCTCAATCACGATTAGTTCACTTTTTAGAAGATTAGTATTGAACATAAATAAAATGGTTTATCAAGGGACTTTCAGAGGATTTTCAGAGTCGTTCTAAACAAATCTACAAAAATAAAAATAAATAAAAACTGTTACCGAAAAGCTTCTAAAGCTTTAAAAAAGCTACTAAAGCTTAATATCTTGTTGCCACGGCGCCAAACTCCCGAAAAAGCTCCTTCAAGATAGCTGTATGACCGTTTTATTTAGCTAAGTCATGCTAGTTGGTTATTTTAGTTTAATAACTGAGAAAATCTCATCTCATCAATCTTTGAGACCCACACGAAATTATTAAGGTCATCAGATAACTTGGAGCTTAAAATGCCCATGCATTCCACAACTTTCCTTGACAAATCCTTTACGATCCAGGCCGCTCGTTTGTGGAATGCATTGCCAGATCCAATAAAACGCGCGCAATCGTTGCCTATGTTTAAAAGACTCGTGAAGGAACATTACTTGTCGTTATGATTTTATTCTCGTTGTTAGCTGTGATAATCTATACACTTCATTTATTTTCTTTGCTTATATAGTTAGTATGTATCTATGTACCTATCTATTATATAGCATACATATGTATCTATTATAGGATATTGTACTGTTATACTTTTTATTTGCACCAATGACAACCCCATTTTATGTCCAGAAATTCACTGTCCATGCCAAGGTTGCCTGGTAGAGATCGCAGTATGCGATAAGGCCGCCCATTGTATATTTTATAGTGTATAAGTTTTCCTTTTCTTTTGTAATGTGTAAGCTGATGTACAATAAAGTATATATAAATAAATAAAATATCGTGTTTCTTTATAACAAGGTACCTACCGATATTTTAGAATGGACTATTATTGAACTTTTCCGACCATAGCTATAATCAAATAACAGTACCTAAATGATGGAATATGTTGCCCACTAAAGAAAAACCGTACCGTACTTATTTTTAAAGTGAGAGTTATGTATTTTTCCATGTTATTATACTCGAAAAAACTCACAAAGTAGTGACAATGTAAAAACAACAGATTCTTTACACGATTGCAATGATGCCCTATGTTCAAGAACTATTAGAGCCTATACTCTAACAAGCTTCACATAAGACACTGTTCCGTTATTTTTTCAGGGCCAGCCAGTTAGTTTTTAGTTACAGCAGTGTAATTTTATTTATGTCAAGTTAAGGCTGCTCTCTCGAAAAAAGCAACTTTTCGTCGGCATTTGCAGAGAAATTACATCTGCAAACATTGTAAATAATTTACATGTATGATACGTAATTTTATTAAGTCATAATTTTTCTATCGGTATCAGATAATAAGCAAGAAAAACCACCAAATCACCTACAAATCGTTGAGATGAAACCATTTTACTTCTTCATTTTTTATCAAAATAGTTTTTTTTTTAATCTACTGCTTTCCAATATAAAAACTACACTACTAGTTACTTTAAAAAAATATGTATTATTTTTATTATAATAAATTAATAATGCGTCTTATTTGGGACAGCGCTCCTGGATGGGTGAGTCCTATTACTGGCTGGACGTACGACGCGTTGCGTGAGCTCAGTACAGAACACGCAACCTAACCACTCAAGATTACTGGCATATATTTGGGCCTTAATAATCCTTATTTAGAAACCGGATTTGTAAAAAATAGTGGATGAACAACCGAGCAGCGTGGCATGAAAGGGCTGTACCGTGTGATGTTCTAATAACAGGCATTAGCAGAGGTGGGGCTATCATCAAATGGGCGTGAGCTACCGACGCATCGGTATATTAAGTGTCTCGTGCTAAGCATTCGTAACCGCGACTGATATCGATTAGGTTTGCTTACCACCGTACGATACAAACGTAACGATATCTTTTGTTGCAATATCAGTTTTCAGCTTCGTATAAATAAATGAACTAGTCACGTTTTGCTCCTAGGCCGAGAGATCAATGACCGTCCCTTTTATCGGTGAAGCGGATTTATCTGGACTGTTATCAAGTTTCGATGTTTCCTATCGTCCGACGTTGTTAGATTGGTTCTTCAACATATTTTAGTCGCGTGATCGAGTTATATGAGTTCCATCATGAATGGAACTGATAAACCCAGACAAGAGTGGGTTAAACCTAGGCAATAGATTATTAATTAGGTACAGAAATATATTTTGTTTTATGGAAAATCGTTGCACGCCTGCGGTCAAAACTCTCGTCTCCTGGGACGGTGCGGTCGCTCAAACGTAGCATGGTTTGAGCGACCGCACCGTCCCAGGAGACAATATAGTACCCGTCTGCGAGCATTGATCGCTACGCTTCGGGTGTGAAATGTTTCATTAGGACTGTAGAGACTGAGTCAAGACTATGTATAAAACAGACTGTCGCTTTATGAAAACAATGATAGTGCGCACACTCGCAACAAAACAATATACGCCAATAAAGATGTATGTACTGACACAAGACTAAACTGCTCTCTTTCTATTGGAATCTCAACAAGAAAGTTCCGTAGGATGCATGGAAAAAGCCCCGCTAATAGCTAGACGCGGTACATTATGTTTTTATTGCATATACATATGTACATAGTTGGCACGGAATTTAGTTCTGTTCTTGCAAAACATAATGTATATTTTTTGTTGGTTGCGCCACATTCGTAGCTTAACGCTCTGAAAATGACTTGGCAAGCTTTCCGCGTTTAGATTACAGAAATTACTTCTAAAATTCATTTAATAAAATTTCATACGAGAAATGATGGTAACCTCAATAACATAACCGTTCAATGGATCAAAGGACACAGCGGTTTTCTAGGCAACGATGCAGCCGACGAACTTGCCAGAAGGAGGTCGAGCATAGCACCAGTGGAACCTGAAACCATCACGCCACGCTCCTTTGGGTACCTACGCACTCTGGTAAGGAAACACACCAGGGACCAACATCACAAACTATGGGTGGAGCAAGGTGAGTGCAGGCAGGCTAAGGAAGCACTCCCTACAATTGATGGCCGCCTCGGGAAACAGATTTTCCGACTAACTTAACAACAACTGCGTACAGTTATAGCAGCTATAACTGGCCACGGGTCATTTAATAAAAACCTCTGTATCATAGGAGTCACAGAAAGTCCGCTGTGCAGGGCCTGCATCGAGGACGACGAGACAGCAGCTCATGTGCTTCTAGACTGCCCAGTAGTCGGCGTTGCTGGCCTATTTCTGGAGGAGCTGGGGTGGATCGAATAATCGATTTACCCACCCGTACGCAAAATACGCGCATTGACGTGGAGTTGCGGACATCAGCCCGTATTACCTATGACGATTTCTTGTGTTTTTATAGATCAAATAATAAATGAATTTATACATACTCGTACACTAAGTAAGTAAAGGTGATTCACGAAGAATTTTTTTTGGGTTAAGGTATTCATTTCGGGGAAATTTTACTGTACCCTGGAACAGAGTTAAGGCTCCTATACACGGGCGCGACACGCGACGCGTCACAAAGACACCGCGTGCAGCGCGACGAGCGGTTTCTTTGTGTCGCGTCGCGTGTCGCGCCTGTTTGTAGGAGCCTTTACATACCATTGAAAAAAATTACGACGGTAAAAAACAACTGCTTTTCTTATATATTCAAAGGTTTTTATAGCAATAAGGAAGTTTTTTGTTGAATTTAGTAAAATTGTGGTCTCGTTTATCAAACATTGACAAACGAAATAACTACCAAGAGTTATATTTTTTATTTATATTATAACGATTAAAGATGAACATACGGATACGATATTAATAAAATAATAAGCATATTGTAAACGCTTTTTCATTGACCTCAATTCCATAATGACATATAACAAACATTATCTTACTTCCTATTACAATCGTAAGAGATATTTATAACGTTGAAGGCTCTTTATTATCTGCTTAGTGTAGTGCTTACAGTATGGTATTATTTTTTTGTATGTCTTTCGTGGGCTTCAGACGTAGACGTATGCCACTGACCTTGAGTGGTTAGCTTGCGTGTTCTGTACAAAGCTCACACAACGCGTCGTACGTCCAGCCAGTAATAGGACTCGCCCATCCAGGAGCGCTGTTCCAAATAAGCCGCATTATTAATTTATTATACATAAAACAAAAGGTATTTTAATAAAACACGTATACTAAAAGAACAATAATTAAACTATCTAATAAAAGGTGAAGGTTTCAGAAAAATACGCTTGATAGATTTTGCGTGATTCGCAGTTTTTTATCCGCGTTAAACATAACTTTACAAATTAATTTCACACAATAAACATAATCAAAAATATTCACATATTAAGTTAACAAGAAAATGCTATAATATAACATATTTTTTCCAAATCATTAACACTACCTACTCGTTTAGACGTTATTTTCAGTATACAATCATTAAAAGTCAGTTATCGTCGTCTTAAGGTAAGCAGCGTTGAATGTCTTATCCATAATTGATTATGAGTACCTATGACTCTACAAAAACGTATTTCTAGTCAGCAAAAACTTACTCTAGCAATGTATATGCATAATGTATATACCTCTACCTACGTTTGCGTGGAATTCTTATACTAAAATCTTGCATTTCGTAGAAAGGATCGTTACACTTATACCCAGTCTCAAATTCAGATAATTTATGTAAACAAAGGGGATAACATGACAAAAAAATATCTTCGTAATGGTAATTCACACAAAATGGCGAAAAAAGAGGTTCCATTTTCTTTTAAGCACTGACTTTAAGAAATAGTAATTAGAAAATAATCATACCGTAATAATTTTTATAAATTTTCGGTTTTAAACCAAATTATTAAAAAAAGAAAATTTTCTGGTATAAAATATTTTATGATACTGGTAACAATGCAGGAGACCCAAAAATTTTTTTTTTTTACATCTTCAACAACTCTAATATTACTAAAACTCACATTTAGATTCATATTGTAAGTAGCATATCTAGCCACATTTTGGATGAAAACGGCTGTAAACTGTTTCGAGTGGAAATCAATTTTGGGAAGTCTGCGTCTAGCACTGGACTTAAAAGGACTGATTATGACGATCATATGCCGTGTCTTCGATATACTACACAAAACATTGTTTGGCAACGGTATTTTGTTTGCATATTTCTCATAATTAATAATTTAATTTTATCGATGATTATTTACAAATAATTTAATGATTAAATGTTTTGCACCACTGTTCTGTCATTTCGACAGTGACATTTCTTGACATTACTTTGTTTACATAAATTATCTGAATTAGAGACTTTGGGTATAGTTCCATTTAGTGGTTGGTGTGAAGGCAAGTTTGTATGTATCAATAAAAAGTCTTGATTCTCTAGTGAAAGCAAAGTTTTGGCACTAACACAACCGAACATGTGGTTGCCATCTTCTGTAGCCAATTTTCAGAGTTTTAACAGAAAAGCTACATTGGTACTGAAATCGTATCGTAAATGAATTGTCACAATTATGATAAAAGTGTCTGGTATTATTAAATCATTGTTGTACGAAGGTTTGAACCCAACATAATGATGAAATAAATGTATAATTATTATTATTGTCCAGGTATACAACACCACTGAGACTTCTAATGAATGTGTTCTAAACACGCAAATGGCAAATCGCTCTATGGGAGAGTCTAAATAACAATAACTTTATTTAATTCTAAATATTGCGAGGTCTAATTTAGTCTGGTGACTATGGGCGTTATCTCCATTGAAATTAAATGAAATTGTTTATTCTGAAAATAGGATAAATGCTGTGGAAATGCGTTCCATGCGAAGCATGTGTGGCGTAACTATGAATGATAGGCTGAAAAAAACCGGTCAAGTGCGAGTTGAACTCGCGTGGAGAGGGTTCCGTACGATGAATATTTTATCTACCATGTTTTTTTAAATCTGACCCAAATTTGTTTGTGGTAACTAAAAAAAGTATGTATGGTACCGGACTGTAGAGGGAAATTGCTGAAAATGTTATCTATTGTTGTATTTTGTCTTGTCGTATATTCTTGAATACGTGGACTAAGACCAAGTGATAGAAGGTATTCTAATATTTCATTTATTGATTTGTCCTTAAAATTAATATTGAAGTCTCCTGCTATGATAATCTTTCACTGATAAAACTCTTAATGCATTCGACCGCAAATTTCGGAAGGCATTTTGGTGATTTATATACAGTTAAGAATTGAACACCAAATGCTTTGAACTGGAGGCATTCACAATGCCCACCTCCTGGACTATCTACAAATAAACCTTTCTTGGAGCAATTATCTAAGTCATTGATGTAATATATTTATAATTTATATATGCTATAGCGCCCCATCCCGGGTTTGCATTTGATACATTAGGGTCGTCTATGCTGCACACTTGCTCAAAACCTTCCAGCACAAAATTGTCGCTTCGGGAACCCCAAGTTTCCACAAATAAGGTTATATGAGATGAAATGATTATACAATCAGCTCTTACATCTAGTAAATATTTTCGTAATGATTGTACATTGTGAAAGATAATTTGAATTTCGTCCTGGTGACTGCAAAAATTCAAACTGGGGTATTAATTTATTTTCCATCAGTCTTATCATTTCCAAATGAACTGGACTTGTTTCTGATACCTTTGCGGGGGGGGTTAAAATCACCATTTGATGTAACCAAATAAAGGCTAGCTGATGTAGCTCGAGAGCAGGCTACGTATAGCATTGATCGCTTTACGTTTCTACTTATATGAACAACTACTTTTTCCATAGTGGAGCCTTGAGATTTATGAATCTTCATTCCTTCAGCGGGTACTACTGGAAATTGAGACCGATGTACTTTTAGGTTTGACAACTTCCATTGCTTCACAGTGTATGTAGAAGTTTCTAGAGGTGTCCATTGAGATTGTATAAAGTACTCTGTGCGTCGAGCTGTATGTCCCCGACCCTTGCTTTCAAACGAAGCGCCAGCACGCGCTTTAGCTGAGCAGCATGTAATCCAAAATCCCCCTGATAATAATCAAAACACTGATTTTATCCAGCCACCGACGGTCCCTTGCCACTCTCCCCCCGCCGACTCTGCTCTAAGCCGAGGTTCGTACCCCACAGGGGGTGCCCTTAGCGTGCAGTCGGATAGTAGTTTATAAGTATGCCCTGGCTGGAGGCCTTAAATTTATTTTAGGAGCTTAAGGCACCACAGGATAGCCCGGTTAAAGAGTCCGAACCCCTCGTGGTTACACTCTGAGATGCCACCTTCAAAAAAAAAAAAGCTGTATGTAGGTACTAAGCGCAGAAGGTTCGACAAGTGACGGATCAGTCACCTACTTAAGGGCCTATACTTCCTCAGATTGCTTATTATCCTCCGTTACAGCATTAATTATATTCCATAAAATTTCCTCTATAGAAAAAAAAAAATACAAAGATACCTTCAAACCGAACAATAAACCACTAGTATTAAAATAAAAAGACTTCACATTAGATCATGAAACATGCATAATCACTGAATTAAATATAAAGCAGATACAATGTGTGTGTTTTTTTTATTACATGTTTTTTCACCGTAAACTGAAATTACCTAAACTTTCGACGGTCCCTGCCGTCAAAGACGCCACTCAGTCCGCGAGCAGTAGTGTAAGAGAGATAAAGATTGAATATAAGTTGAGGTACCTATCATGGACTCTTAAGTCGAACGAATAGTAGCAAGAAATTAGGTATCCCAAGAACAAACTAAACATTGTAATTGAAAAACATGTTCTCCCACACATTCCAACTGCAATGTAAGTTTGTACGCACAATACGAGAGATTTACCATGTTATTTTAAGACCATAGACTTCTTATGGATTTTCCTGTAATCTATAAGTATAGAACTATTTTCTGTATTTTTTTCAAAATGTTAGGCTCAGTAGTTTCGGAGATAAGGGGGGGAATGGTCAATTTTCGTCTATTTTCACTTATAATTTTACAACAATTTCTTTTAAAATTATAAAAAAATATATTTGAGACCCACACAGTAAGACCTTTCATTTGATATGTCACACGGTACAATTTGTAAAACTTTATTTTTTAATTTTCTTGTTTGCCCCCCGAAACTGACCCCAATATTCTAAATTAATTTATTTACGGTTCACGCTCGTGTTTGGGTCACTCAAATTGATATGTATACCAAATTTCAACATAATCGGTCCATTACATTCGGAGCAAATTGGCTGTGACAGATGGACAGACAGACAGACAGACACACAAGTGATCCTATAAGGGTTTCGTTTTTTCCTTTTGAGGTACGGAACCCTAAAAATGATGTAATAAGGCAACGGTGTGGTTTAAATGAAGATATAGTGACAAAAAATTTAAAAGTATATTTAGATGGTTTGGTCATGTGAGAGTATGAATGAAAGGCCACTAACAAAAGGTATTTACAAGGCAAATGTGAGTGGAAACGCTGGGAGGGAACACCCTTGGAGAGTATTATAGGGATAATACATAACCTAATTGGTGATGTTCTTCAGAAAGGTCAGGTGCGCAGCACTCGTAATCAGCGCGTGACCAGACGTATGAATGTAAACGAAGCAAAAAGAGTATGTAACGAGCGTAACAGTTGGCGTTTTATAGTTTCTGCCTACCGCCATTGGAAGAAGGCGTGAGTTCATTTAGGTATGTATGTACGTATGTAAAAAAAAAAGTCTGTCGTAAGACTGCACTTCAAAAGTGAAAACTTCTTAGCTCCACAAACTCGTAAACATTATTACATACATCTGTATATATGTATCTAAGCGTGACGGTCACACGCGTTCAGTGCTTTTTTTCCATCCCAAAAATGCCCAATGTGCCTAAAGACATTTCCTATCTGACTACCCCTGAAAATTTTAAACTCATATTAAAAGCACACTTTGTAAACTAGCATATTACAAATGAGAGGATTATATCCAAGATAAGAATGTCTGGAAACATGCTGGTCCTGCTCCATAGGACAATTTATTTAGAGACTAGACAAAATCAAACTGGTTGCTAACTTGATTGTATAATTTATATATAATTATATATATTTTTTTCTGTGATTAATATACTTTAACTCACACACTGACTTATGTTATTATTTATGTTAAAATTTTAGGAAAATCATCTACTTTTACAATGTTTGTAAATATGTGAGCACCAGTCATTACTTCAGTTTTAATTCTTTTTACCTATTGTGGTATAGTAATTTTGTTCTAGGTAAGTACATCGTCTTCACTTAAAATTAATAATTAACGTATACAAAATATTGTTAACATTATAAAAGAGTAAGTATGGAGTTTCTTGCCCACTCTTCTCCATACGTACCTTTTGGAAGGAGCAACTAGAATCAATTAATTTTTTTTGTGATATTTGACGTTCAAAAGTGCCTTTCATGTGCCTATTTGAAATAAATGATTTGAATTTGACTTTGACATCGTCAAAAAGAACCATATCCAATGGTTTATTTATGTACTTTGAGCATTGCAATTTGCAGAGGATAGAAGCGGACTTTATTATCCTGAGCTTTCCCTAAAAGTTAGCATTAGAGGGATGAAGAGTAGAGTTAAATGCGCAAAACAACTCGACAAATTCTTATTCACACCTCAACATAAAAAAAAAAACAAAAGATATCCTAGGCAAATATCGATTTTGACAATATTTAATTGTGAACATGGGGCGAATTATGCGAGATAATAAATGTTGTGGCAGTATCAGTTTGTGTATTGCTACTTCCCTATCTTTTCTTCTTTTTTTTTTTTCTTTCTTTATCTTTTTTCCCTTTTTCTTCTTTTTCTATTTTTCTTTCCTATCTTTTTATTTTTTTTTTATGTTCCGTGATAATTTATTTCTTATTATTTTTGGGAAAGCTCCTGTTTCTAAGCAAAACTAATTCTCATAGTCGGTTAAATATTTATTGTAGGAGGAATACTACACTACTTTGTCTTATTTTTTATTGCAAACTACTTTGCCAAATAATCTAAAAAGTTAAATCAGCTATGAATAGATTGGTAGGTACCTAATTATGTTATTTTTAGAGTATTTTTTTTTTTTTCTCGAACTTCATAAGTTGAATATATTGAAGATTAATGGCAGCTTGGACACAAATTTAAGTTTGATGATCAAATAGTAAAATCGATAACAATGACATAACGATTAATTAATACGATATTAAATTTAATTAATTGATAATACAAGTAAAACCAGTTATAAACACTAGTGGGCGTTGGTATCAACTTAGTACAAACTTTGTGACAAACAGATGACGTAACAATCGTTTGAGCTCAGGTAGAGCTTTTTATACATGACGACACTTCAACATTTATGTATACACCACAAACAAGTACCGAAAATTTTAGAGCAATTTTATTTGATTTTTATCTCTTATCTATAGTCTAAATATATATTTAAAAAAAAAAAAGTTAATATTTAATTTAATATTAACTATTAATTTATTATTAATTTAATATACATATATTCACGAAAACGGCACGGTAAATTTTTCAGCGTATTTTTTAATATATATTTAGACTATTCGACATTGCGTAAACAGAAATGTATTGACAAATTTAGGTAATTAATAAGAGGCACCATTCAACGCTTTTATCATTAATGGAATTTAATTAGGCCGTCGCTCTCAGCGCTACAGATGTGTGACGTAGACACTTACAATAGGTACTCATCGGCGTCAGTGAACATATTATGCGCACATGCAGTGTTTGTTTATCCTCGATTATTTACTCCTTGACTTAAATATATGTGCGAATTTCGTAGCAGCCTTCACAGCCTTTTCGTGAGTGGGTATTATCAAATTTTCAGTGCGTATTTTAATTTATTTCAGTAGCTACACATGTAGCAAAATGAACCTTGTTCTACATGGAACACATTATACTTTACATTATTTCCATAAGCCTATTATGTCACACCTATTACGAAATAAACTCTATAGATGATGCGTGTACGCACGTGCTTTTTAAGGCGTCGATAACCGACTTTTAACGATTTTATGCTGAAGATCACGTCTAAACGAGTAGTATTAATGATTTAAAAAAAAAAATATATTAAAGATGAGCATTTTCTTAATAGCTTAGTATATGAATATCTTTGAATATGTTTATATTACATAGTGTAATTAATTTGTAAAGTTATGCCTAACGCGGATAAAAAACTGAGAATCACGCAAAATGTATCAAGCGTATTTTTCTGAAATCTTCACCTTTTTAAAGATAATTTAATTATTGATCCTTTAGTATACGTGTCTTATTAAAATACCTTTTCTTTTATGTGTAATAAATTAATAATGCGTCTTATGTGGCACAGTGCTTCTGGATGGGCGAGTCCTATTACTGGCTGGACGTACGACGCGTTGCGTGAGCTCAGTACAGAACACGTAAGCTAACCACTCAAGGTCACTGGCATATATCTGGATCTTAAGATACACAATTAGAGCAGATTAACTGCACCAATTACCAATTGGTGCCTTAACAGTAAGATGTATGACATATGCAATATTAACAACAAAAAAGTGAAATTAGGCAAAACGTGTGAGTGTTCTACTTATTGAGAATGTCTACTCGATCTCGATTGCTCAAAGTGATTCATCAACATTTCCTTGTAGGCGCCGCTTCGGCGTGCTCGAGAAGTCAAAACAAACGTACTATAGGGTAGGAAGGGCATAAAAGCATAATAAATATTAATCATATTCCCATAAAATAGATACCTTCGTAGCATATCGACGCTTGAAAGGCAATATTGACCAAACGACATGTTGGCAACTTTAAACTAGAGCATTATAAAGACTAAAAAAAAAAAATCCTTAAAAATGCTTCTTTTTTTTTTTGTATACTCTACTAGAGTATACAATAAAAAATATAAAATCTAAAATACTCCATTTTGAAGTTTCTTTTTTTTTTTGATAAAAATACTTTAAGATGCTCTAGTGTAAAGTTGCAAACATGTCGTTTGGTCAATATTGCCTTTCAAGCGTCGATATCATGATAAATACCTTCCGTTCCTACCATCACTGTAATAAATATCTCTAGTATAATTATAAATTTTATCTTTGGCATTTTATTTTACAATTAGATGACATATTATTACGGACCATTATATACCAATTTGTTTTTATTTTCTTTTTATTTATATTTGACATTCTATTTTTATTATTGATTATTCACAGAAAATTAGATGACATATTATTAATCTTTTTTACATTTTTTATTTTATTTTATTGCAATATTCTTAGAATTGGATGTCATAAATCACTGATCTTGATATTTTTATACTAATTTGATTTTCCTCCGTCCTTTTTATTTCTTTTATTGTATTATTAATTATTTTAAATTGAATTAGGATTATTATCGTGTTGAATTTGTTATTTCAATGATCGTTGACATGTTTTTTTTTTTTTTCATTTGTTAAATTTGAATGGTACTGTTTTATTTTACAAAATTTCTACACAATATATATTGTTCCGAAATAAATGACTTATAACTTACTTAATACATAAACTCACACCTTCTTCCCATGGGGGTAGGCAGAAACTATAGAACGCCACCTGCTACGCTCCTTACATACCTACTACTTTTGCTTCGATTACATTCATACATCTGGTCATACACGCACGCCGAAAAATAAAAAAGGTAAATAGTAGTATATTATATTATAGTAGTATATAAACTTTTTTTTTTCATTGTTCTTTGTAACCTATTTGCGACGTGTTCGCGCAAAATCTTTACCTTTTAGGTATATGACAAACATACTAATCTATTTCTTAGTAAATATGCCAGTTTATTACGTCACCTGCACTTAATCAGATCACGTGGTATAAAAACGTGAACTACACATAATATATAAGAAGCCCCACAATTTATCGTACAACCTCTGACTCTGGTTGAATAAATTTGGGGCGTACACTGATTTCTGGCCATAATCCTTAGAAGGAAACAAATCTTCCAAAAAAAGGATAGCATTTCAATGCGTTATTCTTTTATATAGTCCGGTATTCTTGTGATATGGTAATTTTATGGAGGGTAAAAGCTCTAAAAATGTGAATCGAGATCCTTGTTCCTTATTTAGATTTGTACTCCCTTTAGTAACTTATTCGAGGGACTAAATATGTGTTTCATCTTTTCACGAATTACGGTCTCGTCCTTATTTAACTAAATTAGTCCGAGACACATGAATTTTTAGAAAAAATTAGAAACTTGTAAGAAAACATTTTACATTTTCTTATAAAAGTTTCAAATCACTTTGAAACTCAATCATATAAAACAAATAATAAAAAGGACTAATTCAATAAAACGCGCGCAATTGTTGCCTGTTTTTAAAAGACCCGTGAAGGAACATTACTTGTTGTTGTGATTTTTTTCTCGTTGTTAGCTGTAATAATCTAGTCTTCATTTATCTTATTTGCTTATTTAGTTAGTATGTATGTACCTATTATCCATACTAATATTATAAATGTGAAAGTAACTCTGTCTGTCTGTCTGTATGTTACGTTTTCACGCCCAAACTGCTGAACCGATCGTCATGAAATTTGGCAAAGATATAGCCTGGGGTATGGAGAAGGACATAGTCTACTTTTTTACGCGATAACCGACATCTACGCGGGCGGAGCCGCGGGCAAAAGCTAGTATAGCATATATCTGTGTATCTAATATGGGATATTGTACTGTTTAAAAAATTTTGCACCAATGACAACCCCATTTTATGTCCAGAAATTCACTGTCCATGCCAAGGTTGCCTGGAAGAGATCGCAGTATGCGATAAGGCCGCCCATTGTAATACCATTAATAGTGTATAATTTTTTCTTTTCTTTTGTAATGTGTAATCTGATGTACAATAAAGTATATATAAATAAATAAATAATTATTTTGTGTGTCTATTTTCATATTTCCCCTTGCTACTCAGAGTTTTCTAAATATTACAACTCTGCATAATAACCGCTTTGAACAATATTGTCAATTAATCAATTTTAACTTTGAGCAAGTACATGCACTTGTCGTTGAACCAATGATTTTTAACTTTAGGTATAGTTTTGTTAAAACGAGAAAAATGTTTAACGTTTATGAGGTTTGAGAATAAAAAGTAAGTACCTACGTAAAACATGACAAATGCATTACGAGCAAAATTAAATGGATGTAGATTTCTCAGTCATGCGGTAAGGTCGGTCGGGCTCGGGTGGTAAAAAATAATATTTATGAGTTAATATGAGAATGACTGTAGTGTTGAAGTAGGATCGATTTGATTGATTATTGGGTTATTTTCGTATTTTTTTGCGTTTTTTTTTTTTTTACTTTGTTTTTCATCAAATCAAAATATTTTATTTCACATAAACCTACATGGGCACTTATGAAACGTCAGAAGCTAGGTGCTCGGTTCCAAATGGTCGTTTACTATGAAGAAGAACCAGCCAGAAACTCCACGGGTACCTACTCTTATAAAAATAATTGGCTTTTACAATATTTTTAAATAATAGTGTTAATAGGCAACTCCAACAATCATGTCCTAATACATACATGTCTACAGAAATAAGCTTTTATCAAAATACATTCTTACCTAATTAATTCTTATACATAGAGCCATATACAGGTAGAGGAACCTTATTCATTGTTCTTGTTCATGCTTCATAATCTTTATGGTGTTCTGTTCGATAATTTAAATGAAATTACCATAAATGCCTGGAAAAAGTTTACTCTGAATTTCATTCAAGTTGGCATATTTCTGGTTGTCCGTGACACGAAGATCGAAAGATTTGATTATTACCCGATTTTTATAATAAAAATTATTATCAGCGACCTTCAATATGCAAAAAGTAGGTGACACCATTTTTGCACTACCTATACGTCAGGGTGATAACACGGATGATAACCGGGAGCCCTACAGGCTACGCCACGCTCGCGTCACGTGACCGGCGCGACACCAGCCGCCATCACTTTTTACTGAACACTTTTTACACATAAAAGTTCATTTCTTTTGATTACATAATCAGTGTTTTGCGTACGTAATGGAAAACATAATTATTTTGTTTTGATCGGCGCGCTGTGTACTGTTTCGAAACAGATTATAATAATGGGACCACCCACGTCACTCAAACGATGTAGTATTCCATTTGTTATGTCAGGCTTATCGATACACAGTGATAAATATTCCGTAAAATCCAAACAATTGTACTACTACTTGACTTAACGCTTTGTACGGACAGATTAAGTTTTATTATATATTGCATGAATCTATTCAACATAAAATAAACAATTTCAGAAATAATAATATTTTATAAATAAAGTAATATAATAGAATGGGCCGCAGCGTTCTCTATGCATTTTTAACACCATACTGCGATCGCCAACCCGCCTGCCAAGCATGGCGATTATGGCAAATCCCCCCCTTTTGGAGGAGGCCTATGTCCAGCAGTGGACGTCTTTCGGCTGAAATGATGATGATGAATTCAGAAGTAGAAGTAATTGTATGTATTTATATTTTTGTATCATCACTACATATTATAAAACAAAGTCCTCCGCCGCGTCTGTCTGTCTGTTCGCGATAAACTCAAACACTACTGCACCGATTCTCATGCTGTTTTCACCAATGGATAGTTTGGTTCTCGAGGAAGGTTTTAGTATATAATTTGTTATGTTTTTGTATGCATTTTTGTATGAATTAACGGTATTTGGTGTCGGAAAAAAATAAGCCGTCTGGGGGCTTTCAACGAAAACGCTGTCTTAACCCTTTGAGATATAACAAAATAATGTATCGTGGAATTATGTATCTTATAAAGTTCTTCAAAAAAGTCCGCGATGACATATGTCTATCTCTTAAGGATAGCATACTATATCCATTTTATTGACTTTTTGTAGGTATTTGTTTGCCGAATTTTACTCTTGGAAATACGATTACGATAACAATACGCTATAATATCAGTAGCTATTAGCCAAATTGTGTTCGTAGATAAATAAGCTAGCTACTTATGTGTATTTCAAACAGCGTACAAGAATATTTATCATAAAAACATTACTAAACACGGCGGCCTTATGATCAAAATTTGTGCATACCAAAACTTTCGTTACTTTTTCACTGACATATTTATCACTTTTTGATAAACTAACACTCAGAACGAAATCTACACTTATTTCTCAGTAATTCTGTATAAGATTCTTCAAAGATTAAACCGTTTTCTCATTGAATCTTTACGCACGTATAACCTTGATGAATGTTTACATTAGGCACCGCACCACACCGCCACACGACCACAGAGTACAGACGTATTTTGTTTTCTTTTTTTTTTCGTTCGTTTAGTGGTGTTCCCGCTAAAATGTCAACCGGTCAAGTATTAGTCGATTCATCGAATTCTACAGCCAGATCGTGTTGCAAGTACAAAATAAATGTCAAATATTTCGTCCAATTGCGAACGTGACCCTGAGAAAAGTTATGCACCAATGGTGTTCAATATTTCGAGCGTTTTATCAGCCCAAATGGTGTATCATGCGACATTTCGGATGATTTCGTTTTGTTTTCACATTGTTGGTACTTACGTGAATTATTTTAAAATTATCATTTGTGTCGCACTTTTATTTCGTGTTGTAATTTGGTACAATTGATTGCTTTAAGAATTTGAGTGAAATTTCGTATTTTGATTTTGTGTTTGTTATCTTTAGGTAAAGATTCATTCACGTTCGGAACATAAGTACTTTTATTATATTAAATCATTTGTTTCGGTTTCTATTCACATAGTGAGTCACATTAAAATTAATATTAAGTTAGAATTTTGAGATATAGCCTGGGATATGGAGAAGGACATAGGGTACTTTTTTATGCGATAACCGACATCCACGCGGGCGAAGCCGCGGGCAAAAGCTAGTTATATTTATAATTGTATGTAAAGTCAGGATAGTTAATTGTTTAGCTAATTGACGACCAACTAAAATTGCCCATATATTTAAATCACTACTGTCATGCTTGCCAATAGCAATTGGCGTAGCTTTTATACAGATTCAGTTTTTAACCAGTGCGCAAATTCTTTTTGGTGGTTCAGTATCAGTAATAGAACACATTTCCATAATTTTTTCAATACTTTTGTTTTTGGTCCTACTTGAAATCAGCAAAATATGGATACAATCTATTCGTAATAATATCAATGGGCGAGCACACAGCCGATAGGTACCTACTACTGCGTTCTGCTTCACTGACCGCGCCGCCGCCGCGCGCCGGTGCTTTGAGCGACGAGTATCCATTATACCAGTTTCAAAATAAACATCTTTCTTTAACGATAACTAAATTTTTTTTGTACTAAGACATATCAAAATAAGAAATTAGTGTATAATAAAACTCGTTTAAGTTTAATTTATCAAAATTTGCGCACCGATTAAAAATTGTCCTGTATAACTAACTGAATAATAAACAACTCTGATCACAATACATATTACGGACTAGCTGCTGCCCGCGGCTTCGCCCGCGTGACTTTTTCTAAGATATAAGTAGCCTTAAGTTACGCCTCATAACATCAGCTATCTGCCAGTGAAATTCCAGACAATTGTTCCAGCCGTTTCAGAGATTAGCCGGAACAAATAAACAGACAGACAGGCAGCCAGACCAAATACAAATGATTAAAAAAAAAAAATACTTATAGACTCTTCAGTTTTATTTATTTGTATAGATTTTCATTTAACACGATTACTAATGACTTTTTATTTTAAAACCAATTCAATTACTAATGTCTAAGTAACGATACGATATTTGATTGTCAGACTTTCTGACTTCTGACAACCCGTAACGACTGTCAAACACGTCATGAACTACTAATGTCTAGGTAATTAAGGAGTTTTTTTTTTTTTCAATTTAATATGTTGATGCTAAGTAGAGAGAGATTTACTACTAAAAGGTACGCATGTACCACACTTAAGTTGTGTAAAGTAGCTATGTATTTGTCTGTAACGTTATAAAGGGGTCGTTAAACCGAACCTAGTTCGATGCACATTTGGCGAAATGTAAGACATATGTAACTAACACCTTGTTGATAATATAATCGTACGATCATGTTCTGTTCAGCGAATACTTAATTAACGACGCGACGCGATGTATCGATGTTTCGTATTTCGGACATAAAGCTGTCGATACCCCGCGCAGCTGTTGAAACCCTTTCAGCTTTTATATCCATATGAGAAAGAAACAGCTGCGTTTTTTGCATTGAAAATGTGTAGTTAGCTCACTGACATTTCGTTAATGTTCTCCTTTTTAATATTTGTTAAATAACATACGTGTGTATCTAAAAGATGTTTCGCGTTACTATAAAGTTTAAATAATAACTGGGATCATCATCCACTGACCGACCCAGACGACCTCTCCTCCAGGAGAGCAGTAGGGAAAGAAGTACAGCAGCTCGCAAACAAAATACACGATCGTCATTCCGACCTCGCCGCCGAGGCCCATCGCGAAATCCCCGACTAAATTGTCCTCCCCGACCCTTTCTCGTAAGCGAAGCGCCAGCCCGCGCTATAGCTGAGCCTGTACCTTTAAATTCCCCTCATAATAATCATAACCTTGATTTTATCCAGCTACCGTCGGTCCCTTGCCATCCTCCCTCCGACTCTGCCCTAAGCCGAGGTTCGTACCCCACAGGGGGTGTCCTTAGCGCGCAGTCGTTTAGTTTATAAGTTTTTGCGCCCTAGCTGGAAGCTTTAAATTTTTAGGAGCTTAAGGCAACCACAGGAAAGACCGGTTAAAGAGTCTCAACCTCTCAAGGTTAGCTCTGAGATATGCCCTAGTTAATAAAAAAAAAAAAAAAAAATGGGATCATTATAAATAAGTGAATGTATTGCAAAGTCATATAATTTTTATTTCAGTTGCTCGTAAGCTTAAAAACAGTTCGATTCTCGATTACATATTAAATCGTTTAATGAGTGAGTAATTCTCACGTTCAAATTCGTAACTCTCAAGTGACTCTACAGCGGGTGGTGGGCTGAATTGCAAGCAATGTCACCTTTATGCGCTGAGTAATATGATGCATATAATAGACCGGATACAATATCAGATATTTTTGCCGCCAGTCATCACAGTATTGAAAATAGTGTTCGTGTGTCATCATCTGCATAGTCTTTTCCCAACTACATAATGTGTTTCGCCTTTTTAATGAGAAAGACTGATTCGCCCAATTGTTATGAGTGATAAGGTAGAGGATACCACTCATATTTTAGCGGAATGTGTCCGGAACTGGGTTGAGAGGAGTAACTATTTAATCCATACTAATATTATAAATTTGAAAGTAACTCCATCTGTCTATCTGTCTGTCTGTCTGTCTGTCTGTCTGTCTGTATGTTACGTTTTCACGCCTAAACCGCTGTACCGATCGTCATGAAATTTGGCAGAGATTATAGCCTGGGATATGGAGAAGGACATAGGCTACTTTTTTACGCGATAACCGACAACCACGCGGGCGGAGCCGCGGGCAAAAGCTAGTGGAAAATAATTTTAATTTTAATGATGTTGCATGTATAACAGTATCTTGGCTGCTCCCTTGTCCAGGACAGCCAAAAATTTATACAAAATTGTATACCTAGGTATTAAGCGTAGATAGACATAGAATGACGGTGACATGGTCATACTGATCAAACCCTCTATAAATTAATAAAGATTATTAAAAAAAAAACGACATAATGATGGAGTTGGCTTACAATCTAACCGGTTGCAGCTGAATACCATTATTTTACATGGAGTGACTGCCTAACTGACCTCCACCACCCAGTAACTGGATAATACGATACCCCTTCGTAAGACTGGTTGTCAGACTTTCGGGCTTCTTACGACCCGTAACGACTGTCAAAGATCCCCGAATGACAGCGGCCAATGGCTTAACGTGCTTTCTGAGGCACAGCGGGGTCTTGATATGTAAAGATGGTCACCCATCCACGGACCAATAGCGGCAAGCGTAGCTTAGCCTGATCAATCGACCCGTGCGGCTGTTATTACTTAGCCACGAGCCCCTCAAAATAGTGTTCGTGTGTCCCAGTTATTTATTTATTTTTCAATACAGTTGTTAAACATGGCGTACTTTCAGAGGCTATAATTATGATTCGAAAATTGAATCTTTTGCATAGGCATCTTTCTGTTACGCGGTCCTGACTTTTGTTTACGAGCTCGATTATTTTGTTTTGCAGTTGAGTTTTAAATTTATAAGTCAATTTAAAAAGTTTAGCAGCAAGGAGTTTTCATACATATAATAAAATGGGATAGATTTTATACGAGGAAAAATTAATGAGTCCGTACGTCTTAGCATTGAATTCTCAAAAGTCTTTTAAATGGTTGTTTAATATATTTAATTTTTAATTACCAGTTTTAATTTAATTATTTTCACATCAATATTTGTCAAAAATCAAATAGGCTGTATATGCTGTTTTCGTTGTAAAAAAAAACCAGTTGCAAAAACGCGCCATTTTATGAAAATTGAAATTTTTTGTGTGAGAATTTGATTATTTTATTTTTATTTTTTAATATGAGTACAAGCGATGAAATGTAATTAACTCCACCCGATATTTCATCTGAGGCGAAAACTGCGCAAGATGAAATTTTGCCCTCAAAATCTCGAGAAAGATAAATATGGCGACTTACGATAATTTTATTTAATTATTTGATTTGTTTTTTACTATTTCCCACAACTGTATTGAAAAACGTCGTGTGATACACGGGTGTGTAGGTTATTGCAAACGAGCTGTCATTAACAAGCCCGAGCCGAAGGCGAGGGTTTTTAATGACACGAGTTACCTACTTTCCACCCTTGTATCACAATGTACTGTTGTGAAAAGTTAAGTTCGGCAAAGGTTACGTGCAAAGTGAGCGTTTTTTCTGCGACGTTTCTGGTGGGCAGACAGTCTCACGGGGTTCGCGTATCTTTACGTGGAAGTGTCGCGCTCTGACCAATTCAGACCGCGTCGAAACCGTAATGTCTTCCCGGGATTGCAACGCGACGTAACCCGAAACGCTCCTCACATTACGTGTTAAGCGTAATTCGCACTACTTGTGTATTATGTAAGTTATAGTAAACAGAATGTGTTGTGATGAAATGCCGTTTCCTTTATCACATACAAGCAAAGAACAGTACTTAGAGCGGAGAATCTGTGAACTAAATTGTCCGAATGTGAAATTTCGGCTTCATAAAAAGTTTACCCCTACAGAAGAAAACGTGTAATCTAATGAAAAGTAAGGAACTTAAATACACAGTTAATTGAGGCGTAAGACTAAATTTTCAAGGAAAGAATGCTATGTTTGTACCGGTTGCAACCATCAAACATTTAAACTTTTTGTTTGTTTATTCAATCGTATAATTGACAGGTATCTTTAGGTTAAACTGTTAGTTGTTTTTATCGTTGAAATAAAATAATTACAAACAATTAGAGGAACGAGAAAGGACGAAAGAAAAATAAAGTCAAACGGGTAGCAAATAAATACGAACAGAGAGATTGTGATCGCTTGATTTTATTTGTCGAAGACTCCGATCAGGGACTTCAATTAGTGCCCTTTGTTACAACTACAACTTTGTTCTTTGAAAGATCTTCAAAGATTATAAAATTGAAATAGCTTAAAATATTACTACCAGTTTGAGACGAGTATGAAAATTAGAGTGGGTAAATTGAAAAATATATTTCGCAGTGAAAACTTTGTAGGCTGTATATTGCAATAAAGAAGAGAATGAAGCAGTATGAAAGTGCAACAACTCAGCTGGTCCATGAGGTTTCCAAATCTACGTATTTGCGTGAATGGCCGGGGTGAACGACCTGTTTAGAGCGGAGTGAGCGCAACGCAAGCGCAACCGATAAAGGCTTGCGTAAGCGCCTCGCACGCCCTCCTAAGGGATTTACTATAAGGAGCAATTGCCAAAAGGTGTTTACGACGTTTTTGAATGGAAACACCGCGCTAATGTTATGAGTAAATCTTGATTGTCTAACTTCCCTGCAGGGTCGGTTACGCCAGCCCTTATCACAGCACGGAATACGGACTAGAACTACTGGTCAGTACTCTAGGAACTAGTATTGCATACAGCCTTTAATTATTTTCTTAGATATCCGGCATTAGGTATATTGTAGTTTGATTAGGTATTGAAGGAGTTAGGTAAACTGTTTTCCGTAAATAAGTTTGTATTTTTAGTGAAAATACTCACAGTCATCTACTTTTTCAGAGTCCTGCAAGTCCTGAATGTTGCCTGTTTTCGTTGTAAAGTGCACAAATTTTTGTTTTTCCTGAAGTTTCTGAAAGTTTTGTTAAATACGTTGAAGATGTTCATTGTGAATAAGCCCTAGGAGTAGTAGTACACGCGACCTGTGACGTCGTTAGCCAAATCTATCAACGACGCACTTCTCAGGTCAACTGATAACCTACTTAATACTTACTGGACGGTGACTGCGTTGCAAAAACTAACTGTTTATTATTAATTTGAGTTATTACTATAACTAGATGAATCTTTGAAAGAAGGAACTTTCCTTCTTTGAAAGATACATAAAAAACTACAGAAGAAATTACAGAAAAAACTTAAATTATAAGTTTATTTCTGTAATTTCTTTTATTTCATACTCCGGGATTTGCGTAGTTTCCAGTTAGAAAATACATGTGAGGTTAACATTAAAGATAATTAAAAATTTACCAGTTTTGGTTAAAAACACTATCTACATTTTTGCATTATCAACATGATTACTCCGACCCTTGCTTGTAAGTGAAGCGCCAGCACGCGCTTTAGCTGAGCAGCCTGTAGCTTTAAATCCCCCGGATAATAACCCAACCAGTAATTCAGTCCTATTATTTCAGCTCATAACTCTAAAAAGCTCTATAAACGATTTATTAAGGTTTTAGCGGTGCCAGAGTGTTGTATAAAAGCTTTCGACAGTACATTATTGCTCTAAATGCTTATAGAGCTAAAAAACCTATAAACAAAGGATGTAAATGTTTACTACGCCATTTTATACAACCGTTATAGTCAAGTACTATAGTAAGTTCTATTATAATTAGTACATAATAATATTGCTCTAAAAAATTGTTAACAGGTGCCTTTATTTATCTGATTAGCGTAATAAAGGGTTCCAAATGAACTGCAATAGTAGTTTCGTTATAGCAGTGATGAACACTCAACTACAGGGCGATATTGTGGATATTCAGATCGCTGCTATAGTACAGTCAGTATACACAATTAGCTGACCCCCCCTTGTATAAATGGTTGAGATTTTTTTGAATACGAATCGATAGAGTTTTATAATTCTTAATTTAATTTAAATACCTATACGAAATCTACCCAAAACTAGAAAAAAAAAAATTAAATTTCTTTAAATTTATTAGTAAAAAATCTCAACCATTTATGCAAGGGGGGGTCAGCTTATTGTGTATACTGACTGTACGTGTGCGTTAGTAGTTACAAAGACTTTACAATAGAGTGTTTTTGTGATGTAGTCTAATTTCAGATCACGTTAATAGAACGTAAGTGTACTATAATAGTTTTTAGATGCATATTATAATTTTATCGATAAGCATATCACACAGACACTATAATAGAGCAGAATTATTGTATAACAACTATTTTGGTGCCTAGCAATGCGCTTGTTAGTATTATAAATGGGTATCTATAACTATAATGACGCAAAAGTGGCATATACATGTAGATAAATGTTTCTATTAAATGACAGTTAAGTCCCAAAAAGGATTATTGGCTAGCTTTTACAACAATATTCAGACATTTTGATACGGAATTAATGCGACGTGCATTCTGCCAAGTTGAAATCACAATTACGGGAAACAGTTCCGTACAAAATGTGTCTTACAAAGATATTATTTCTGAAGAGAGTCCTTACTCCAGCGATTTTTTTGAATCTTCAAGCAATGATTCAACATTCTAAAATGACCAAAAATTTCGTGATGGCGTGAAAAATTGGGCCATTAATATTTCGCATGAAGCAACAAAAAGTTTAGTACGATTAATTAACAATAGAATACCAAACACATTATCTATAGGTAATGTAACGATCCCCGAACGCTTCTTAAAACAGAGAAGACTGTTACAACTTATCCCGTGGGAACCAGACAGAAAAAAAAAACAAAAAAATCTTTAATAAAATAAATTAAAAAATAAAACAAAACTTAAAAACTAAAACTTTAACTAAACTTTTTATTAAACAAAACTAAACTTGATATAACTACGTAAGTTCTTCCCGAAGAAAAAAAAACTGGTTACATGATTAATTCACACTATTCGTCAGTAAACAGTTTACAATGAAGTTTTTTACATTACCTATGGTCTGAAAAATAGTAAAAAAAACACTGTGTATTATATATTCAGTCACACAGAACCCCATTTTTAGGTTGAATCCCACTGACAGACAGTGAAAACATTATCACGGCAAGTACTATAATGGCTCTTAGAATATCGAAATCACTTTATATGATAATTATTTTAGTAAAAGCCCAACAATTCGAGGGGGCACTTTAAATTCATGGTAAACCTATCCCTAGTTTATCAGTAAAGCTGCAGTCGCACATCATTTCCACCGTAATAGACTAATATTATAATAACAAAATAAAATCTTTCTCATCTCAGATTGCTTGTATCCTTTTGTAAAATTATTTTATTTTATTACTTTTTTAGAACGGTGAATGAAAAATGTGAGGTAAAGGAAACTAAACTCTTGTATAGTATGAAAAAGTACTATAAAAGGCCCTACAGTAGCCAGTACATCATTATTTTGAGACCTGCATCACTGTTACATAGATTCTATTGGACTGTTTCGTCATTTAGAACACTGCAATAAAATTATTTTGTCACTGAACAGAGATATAAATGCGCCACTTCCGAATAAAAGATACGTTCTTTGGGGCTTTATAGGACCAAGGACAGTTTTTTACAAAACGTTCTATTAGATGGCTTTTTATAGTACTTGTTTTTGCTGCTTGGGAATCATAACCCTGATTTTATCCAGCCACCCTAAGCCGAGGTTCGTACCCCACAGGGGGTGCCCTTAGCGAGCAGTCGTTTAGTTTATAAGTTTTTACGCCCAGGCTGGAGGCATTAAGTTTGGTTAGGAGCTTTTAAGGCAGCCACAGGAAAGTCCGGTTAAAGAGTAGCAACCCCTCGTGGTTAAACTCTGAGATGCCCTTGAAAAAAAAAAAAAAAAAACATGATTAGTTTCTTTTATATTGTTCAAAGTAGAGGCATTAGGAAACATAATGTGTGATGCTTCAGAAAAATTTCTCCGTAATAACGTTATATTTTCATGGTAACACTGAAAAATATAAACAAGGTAAAAGGTGTTTTACCTTAAAACACCTTTTAAGACTACGCCGAGCGCACAGTGGCGCCCTCATCGTTATTTCGGTGATTTCTTTTATTTTTGAATGAAAATGCAGTAAATGCAGAAGACTATACGTTATTATTACTACAAACAGTAGTTTTAAATTGTTATGTTTTATTGTAATCATTAAACGGAGCTTAGTGGCCACTATTATCCGTTTTAATGATTACAATAAAACATAACAATTTAAAACTACTGTTTGTAGTAATAATAACGTATAGTCTTGTGAAGCACAACTTGACGAGCTTATTTTCTGCATTTTCATTCTAAAATAAAAGATATCACCGAACAAACGATGAGGGCGCCACTGTGCGCTCGGTAGCCTCTTAACAAAAATAAACTTATGGTACCTCGCTGTGTAAAGTATTCGCAGGAAAACTTTAGAAAACACAACGGAAAACACGATCCCGGCAGTTATAATGATCTCTCAAAAAACATAGTATTTTTTTTTTTTAAAGAAGTCTTTAATAAAATTATATTTTAAGTAACATACTTTTTATGAATGTATTACAATTTCATTAAATTTATTACAATAGTAATACTGAAATTACTTAGTTTTTAGGGTTCGTAGTAAACACGCGGACATAGCGAAATTATAAGGGTTCCTCCCTTATAGTTTCGCCATGTCCGCGTGTCTTTCTGTTTGTCCGCGGCATAGCACAGAGACTCTTAGTACTAGAAAGCTGTAATTTGATATGAGTGTGGCAAAAAACGAAAATACAGAACCAAAGACACCGACTTCCGAAATTAAAGTAATTTTTCACTTTAGTGTTTTTTTATTTAAAAAGTTTATATATTATATATTATTTTTCTTGCGATAGTGGCTTAGTAGCTACTTTTAATGAATACCATTATAACCTTCTTTGTGAAGTTACAGTCTAATTTCCTATGGTTTTCACCTATTTCGATTTTCCTGATTTTGTTACAGCATTGATCCTAACTCAGTACTTATAATGTTTCGGAAAGTTTCAGTAATATTGTGGAAAATCCGCGCGATTCGCAGGTTATCGCCCTCTAAGTGCATAATAAGTAGATAACGTTAATGCATTCTATATTGCGTTCGGAGCGTGAATCACGTTTTTGCCAATAACTACTTAATGACTCAATAATAGAGGCCCTTTAAAGCTAATTTGGGCGATTTACTTCGGGTCACCTGGAAATGATATAGATAAAACAATTGAAGCCCACGCTTCAGTACAGTGGTAGTAATTAGTGGGAAATTGTAGGCCAATAGCACAATCCCACACACCATTCGTGTACATTTTTGTATGACCTTGGATACCATACTGTTCAGAGGCCCTAGTGTGAGTTTATTTTAATCATCTCGAATTTACGCATCGAGCGCGTTCAGCACTCCGATTGGTGAAGGGCTAATCGGAGGCCAATCGGAGCGCCGAACGCGCTCGATGCGTAAAATCGAGATGGTTAAAATAAACTCACACTAGGGCCTCTGATACAATAAATATTGACCTCACCTTCACTTACCAATGTATCTTGTTCACGTAACTGTAATTTTCTATAGTCTCCATTTATTTTCGTGGCTTATATATTTAGTATGTATGTATCTATTATTTAGGATATGTATATATCTATGAATCTATTTTCATATATAGTATACTTATTATTTGCAAAATGGACAGCGGCATTTTATGTCTAGGCAAATCACTGTCAATTCCAAAGTTGCCTGGAAGAGATCACAGAAACCGATAAGGCCACCCATTGTATATTTTGGTAAAAAAATATATTTAATATTTTTCATTTACAAAAAAGTATATATAAATAATTAAACGGGCAAGGATGGTTGTTCGTAATTGTCGCGGGATTTGAGGATCTCTTGAAGCTGTTCGGCATGAAATAAATAATGAGTGGGAATACATTAATGAGCATAATGCAGGATCCCAGTTTCCAGAAATACGTCTCTGTCACGTTTTTTACTCTCGCCAGAAAATTAGGAAAGATATTCTTATACTTTCAACTGTCGCAGAAAAGACATTGTTGCAGGGCTAACCTTAACCTAGACCTATACTCCATTTATTATAACATTAGACAAATAACTGTTCTCACCCTTTCGTTATTTCGATGTAAACGTTTAATAAACTCCGTTATTTCACGATAAATACAAAGCACTGTAATCTATTTACAATTTACATTAAAAAAATAACTCTAAAGTGCAGTAACTTCAACAATATTACGCAATAACTGTCGTTACTTGGAATATTATTAATAGTGAAACGGGAAGGTCTAGCAACCGAAATACTGACTACAGCCTATCAGTTAATGACAAAATAATAAAATCAGACTCACAAGTCGCCGCGGCCTTTGAAAATTTATTTTCGGATATTCCCGTTTTAACTACTAAATCCCTAAACTCTTCACCTTCTGTTGCTGAGTCTTTGCTTAAGGAAAATGTTAATGTTTGCGATTCGGAATTTAATTTTGAACATATTACCTGTAGAGATATAATTAAAACCTTTCACACTTTAAACGTAAAAAAGACTGCGGATCTGTGGGGTAATTCTGTAGAAGTTGCTAAGTCTATTATTGACATTGTAGCACCTACTTTAGCTCTTATCTTTAATAATTGTATCGACTGTGGGGAGTTTCCCGATCTTATGAAAAATAGTAAAATAATACCATTGTTTAAATCAGGTAGTACATCAGACCCCACAAATTATAGACCTATTTCAGTACTACCTACCTTTAGTAAAATTTTTGAGAAATTAATGTTAGACCAATTGCAAAGATTTTTTAATAAAAATAAATTATTACACAGTAAACAGTTCGGTTTTACAAGGGGTCGTTCAACTACTGGTGCCGGATGCGGTGTTGAACTTTTAGGACATATTTATAATGCATGGGAAGATAAATGTGATGCCTTGGGCATCTTTTGTGATTTGTCCAAGGCATTCGATTGTGTTCTTCATGAAACGTTAATCAGGAAACTCCGCCACTACGGGATCCGGAACACCGCTCTGGATCTTCTTGCTTCATACTTGAGTAATAGGTTTCAGAGCGTTGACGTTAATGGGAAAAGATCTCCCGGATCTTTAGTAACAATGGGAGTCCCACAGGGCTCAATTCTTGGTCCTTTTTTGTTTCTTATTTATATTAATGACTTGCCTTACCTCATAAAGAATAATCATGAAATAGTGTTGTTTGCGGATGACACTTCACTTTTGTTTAAACTTAAACGTCAGGAGCTGGTTACTGACGATGTAAATAGCGCGATCTCAAAAGTAGTTCATTGGTTCAATGTTAATAATTTACTTCTTAATGAAAAAAAAAACCAAATGCATTAAGTTTACGCTACCTCACGTTAGGCAGGTGAAAAATAATGTGTTGATAAAGGGCGAAGAATTGAATCCTGAAGATAGCACAGTATTCTTGGGCTTAACTTTGGATGCTAAGCTTCAGTGGGGCCCACATATAGATAAATTGTCTAAGAAGCTAAGCTCCGCAGCATACGCCGTTAGAAAAATTCGTAATTTAACTGACATAGAGACAGCCCGTTTAGTGTACTTTAGTTATTTTCATAGTGTAATGTCGTACGGTATTCTGTTGTGGGGAAATGCCGCCGACATTCAGTCTATCTTTGTTTTGCAGAAAAGAGCTGTTCGATCAATTTATAAATTAAGTTCGAGACACTCTCCCAGAGAGAAATTTAAGGAAATTAATGTTATGACTGTGCCTTCTCAGTATATTTTTGAAAATCTTTTATATGCCCATAAAAACATAAATTTGTTTAAAAAATACAGTGATATCCATAATATAAATACTAGGAACAAACACATGTATGTTGTACCTAAAACACGGCTCAAGAAAATAGGTGGTTCGTTCAGATGTCAATGTATACGCTTTTATAATAAACTTCCAAGCCACGTTCAAGATCTAAGCATTAATCAATTCAAATCATTCATTAAACGTAAGTTGTGCCAGAAAGCCTTTTATACCATTAAAGATTATATTGAGGACAAAAAGGCTTGGGATTGAGCTGCTCCAAATTTTATATATTGAAACTTTTTTTTATTGTGATTGCTTTATACACATTGACATGAATATTTACTTGTGAAGTATAATGTTATTATTTTAATTATTGTGAATGTGAAGACTATGTGGGTCTTTGTTTATTTTTTATTTTTTTCCTTCTCAGTATTTACATATTTTTTTTCCTGTTCATGGTATGGCAGTTTGAGTAATTTATGCGGCCTGCCCAAATGTCCTTTCTTTGGTATTGTTCGTCGAATCGTTGAGCTCCTTATGTTCTGAGTTGAGCTGCACGATTACTGACAAATGCGTGCACTGAATGGACAGGTCCACTCAATCTGTGTGGTGCTTTCTTCAAAAGACCATTTCAGACACCAGTCTACATGGTCTTCATATGATTTGACCAAGATTATGTCTGGACTTTAAAAGAGACTGTGACCTCTGAGTTTGTTTCGGTCTTTCTTCTCAGAGTAGTCAGATACGAAATGCCGACCTCATCTAGTTTTAAAATTTTATTGACGTGTAAAAGTGTTTGTAAAAACCTACTTACAGAAATAAAATCATTTATCATTTATCAGTTATTTAGCCGTTATTTGTCTAATACTATAGTAAATGGAGTATAGACCTAATCTGAAACCTGAAACTTACTTACTTATGCAGGTAAACGAAATTGATTCATTCACAATGTACACTTAAACTATTATACACACTCACGCAGACACTCTCTCACACTATTACACACACCCTCGCACACACACTCAAAACCCAATCGCATACATCGCACAAGTGCGCCCCTTCTTGTATTTTCCGTTCTTTTATTTTATTATTTTGTTTTCAATTGCATACATTGTATAATTGTTAGCTGGAAGAGCGGAGTCACCTAACACAAGCATCTTCTTGCTTAATAAAAGGTGATCTCCAAATCACGCATGTAATTTAAATAAACATTTTGATTTTGACTTTCATTTTCACTGACTGATAAGAGAGTACCTAAAGTGTACCTAGTACTAAAGTTATCGCAATTTGTATAGAAACCGAAATAGCTCCTTTATCTGTTTTTCATTATATTTAATATTTTAAACTTAATATTAGCGTTAATGTCAAGCAAAACGAAATAATCAAGAGTTCTTTAACATTTGACATATCATAATGGAAACTGGTATTGTAAGGTTGATGTCGAAGACATTTTCTTACGTAATGATTTCGCGCGCTGAGAAAAATAGACTGACGGAGCTTTTTACGTTTTTTTTAACCAAATCTTGGAGAGTTTTCTATATCTTTTTTTACTTGGGTAAGAATTTGGCTGGAGTAGTGTGCTAACAAAATTAATTTGATTCAGCTGTTCTAACTGACCTCTTGAGTCGAACGTTTCTAAGGGCTCTGAGTGAAATTTTTGACATTCAACCAATGCTCGATTTTCCGTGATAGATTCAGAATCACGTAAAAAGAAACTGCAAATCACATCACATCACACTATCTCCAGTTCCCCACTTTATTTTTATTTCCACTTCTCGTTACTGTTGATCTGAATTTTAACAAAAATGTTTTCTCATATAAATTACCTACATACATTTTTACGCTAATGTCAAATGAAGTCGCTCAATCAATATGAAGTAGCTCGCTCTTTTGATAACTTAGCATTAACGATAACCTTGTGAAAGTCATAGATAAATTCTACAACACAAGGTGACTCAAAAATTCGGCAATACACTCTTCATTATTAATTAAAATTGACTTCATTGACATTAGGTTATTATTTAAAATGTAAAAGGTGCAGCTTATGCTTGGAACGATCTCAAGCACGACTAGTAGATGTAAAGGTCGCTTCTTCAAGTTTCGTGTGCCTTTATTCTATATTTTTTGTTTATTTTCCCGTCACAATATGCAAAAATTATATAAGGTAAATTAAAAATTAAATTCATGTTACAGTCCAATGTGAAACTGCGATTACTCACGTTGTTTACGTCATCTCTATCTCTACTCTTCTTCATTTGCGTCATTTCATTGTTTTTAGTGAATGAAACACATTGCAACGTACCGCATTACATCACGGTGCGAATAAGTACATTAGGCAGGTATAGATCAGTGGTTTCCAACCAGTGATCCGTGGACCAACAGTGGTCCGCAGAAGCCAAAATATGGTCCGCGAATGATTTTTAAACTTCTAGAAATCGCCTTGCGCTCTTTTATGATTTTCTTAACAACTTATTTATGTGAACAAGGATTTTCTGCTTTGTTGGTAATTAAAAACAAGGCGGAGAATCGTTTGAAAGTAAGTGATGATTTGCGTGTAGCTTTGAGTAACAACAGTCCTAAGATAGCCGAACTCGTGAAGAAGATGCAAGCTCAGAAATCACATTAATACAAAATTACAGAAGTTTATCCTAAAAATATTATTATTTCTTGTTATATAATTTCCTATTGAATCGTTAATTAAAGTTTCAGTTTGATTATTACAGTTTATTTTTATTATAACTACATAGTGGTCCCTGATAACAAGAATAATATAAAAGTGGTCCCTGACAAAGAAAAGGTTGGGAACCCCTGATATAGATACTCGTAGGTACCACCTAAATAAATGAATGGTCACAGGATATGAATCAACTGCTGTGGGTTTATTTTACGCCACCGTAGGGATTTCGTAGTAGCTAACTCATGATTCACGTCATTCACAATATTAATATTATTCACGGTTTATTGACATTACGTAAGTAATTTAATATTCTTGTTTATAACATTCCTTATAATTATAAATCTTATTTCAAACTGCAATAGGCCAATAACCTCTCGGAGTTTATACCATAAATGTACTAAGTAAAATGTTCACTAAAGTGTTTATAATGTTAGGTTTAAATGTATCTATATCTATACCTACTCCATTTACATTAGACAAATAACGGCTAAATAACGACAGTTATTGTGTAATATTGTTGAAATTACTGCACTTTAGAGTTATTTTTTAATGTAAATCCATACTAACCTTATAAATGTGAAAGTAACTCTGTCTGTCTGCCTGTATGTTACATTTTCACGCCTAAACCGCTGAACTGATTGCCATGAAATTTGGCAGATATATAGCCTAGGATATGGAAAAGGACATAGACTACTTTTTTATGCGATAACCGATATCCACGCGGGCGGAGCCTCGTTCAAAAGCTAGTGGTAAATAGATAACAGTGCTTTGCATTTATCGTGAAATAACGGAGTTTATTAAACGTTTACATAGAAATAACGAAAGGGTGAGAACAGTTAATTGTTTAATGTTATAATAAATGGAGTATAACTGGTTTTAAACATCGTGGCCGTTGCAATGAGTTTTGTTATTAAATTGTACCAAAGTTGTAACAATTTTGCGGAAAGTCTGAATCTAAAATGATCAGAATAGAATACTACCAATCATACTTCTGTACGATATTTCTTAAAACGGCAACAAAGTTGCATATCGGCACGATTGGCGCAGTCGTTAAGACTGCGCCGAGCGGACAGTGGCGCCCTCATCGTTATTTCGGTGATTTCTTTTATTTTAGAATGAAAATGCAAAAAATAAGTTCTTCAAGTTGTGCTTCACAAGACTATACGTCATTATTACTACAAACAGTAGTTTTAAATTGTTATGTATTATTGTAATCATTAAAACGGAAAATATAAAAGAAATCACCGAAATAACGATGAGGGCGCCACTGTGCACTCGGCGCAGTCTTAACGACTGCGCCAATCGTGACTGCTGCGCTGCGTGTCGCGGGTTCGATTCCCGCACGGATCAAATATTTGTATGACCTACAAGTAGTTTTTTCGGGTCTGGCTGTTGTGTTTGTGAGTTTAAATGTTGGTCAACACACCCACATACAGGAGAAATTCCTAGTGACATAAAAAAAAAGTTTTGTTTAATGTTTAATTAAACGCCCCTGCAGGTAGGTTTACATTTGATAACAATTTATTCATTTAATATTGTATTTAGTACTTTAGCACAAAAATGTACAGAGGCGGACTTTTTTTTTTGTCTTATCTAGGGCATCTCAGAGTTAACCTTGAGAGGTTGAGACTCTTTAACCAGTCTTTCCTGTGATTGCCTTAAGCTCCTACCGAAACTTAATGCCTCCAGCCAGGGCGTAAAAACTTATAAACTAAACGACTGCGCGCTAAGGGCACCCCCTGTGGGGTACGAACCTCGGCTTAGGACAGAGTCGGAGGGAGGATGGCAAGGGACCGACGGTGGCTGGATAAAATCAGGGTTATGATTATTATCTTGGGGATTTAAATCTACAGGCTCAGCTATGGCGCGGGCTAGCGCTTCGCTTACGAGCAAGGGTCGGGGAGGACAATTTAGTCGGGGATTTCGCGATGGGCCTCGGCGGCGAGGTCGGGGTGACGGTAGTGTATTGTGTATTTTTCAAACTGTACTCGTTTCCCTACTGCTCTCCTGTAGGAGAGTCGTCGTGATGGCATGCCTTGGACGGCGGGTCTTACTGATGCGAGAGTGGCTGCGGAATCGAAGAAGCGCTTTGAAATGCGCTTCATGAATTGGGCTGTCGTAGGGATTTTAAGTTCTAAATGAAGGTTTTGGTTCCGAACGAACCAGGGGGCTCCCGTGATTTTACGGAGAAAACGGTTTTGAAGGGTCTGCACCTTATGGATGAGGTAGGGTTTTGCGTGTGTAATGACTGGACTCGCATAGGTCATGATCGGGCGAAGAGAGGCGGGCTTAATGCCAAAGGCATTTTCTACCAGTCGACCTTAGGGTGGTGCAGAGACCAACAGTGGTAGGTGCAAAAACGAAATTTAAAATTTAAATATAAGGATATGCCTATACATTAACAATAAGATAATATACCCAATTATATAGTAATATAAGAACAAATAAATACACATAAATACGTACACGAATACTCGTATACTAAACAAATAAGACAAACAATGGGATAACATTTCCGTTGTTATGACACTGCCAGCTTCTTACGAATGTGCTCGCGAACTTTAACTTAAACGGCTAATCGGTTGGTTGCCATCCTGATTTCCTGGGGTAGCGCATTCGACAGAGAGATAGACTGAACGAAGAAGGAAGAGTGAATGAAGTCAGTACGGAGAGTGGGACATTGTAGAAGACGTTTGTGTGATTAACGTAGATTTCTATTGAGGTTGGCACAAATGTACTGAAAGCGGGGGGCTAGATAACTAGGGGAAGAGGGAGAAATTAGTCCAGAAATGAAAACAATGTAGTTAGCGCCCTTTGCTCTCTGCGCTGGCGTATGGGCAGCCACTTTAGAAGCGACCGATGCGCAGAGACATGATCATATTTACGCAGATTGAAAACGAAACGAATGCAGTTATTGAGAAGACGGTCAAGTTTGTCGACGAGATCTGCATTCAGGTCATAGTAGCACACATATCCATAATCGATGATAGGGAAAATTAAGAACTGCACAAGCATTGTCTTGGTTTTTGATGGTAATAAATTTTTCAGTCGATATAGAGCCTAGCGTTCAAGTGACCTTCTGGCTGACCCTAGCGACTTGAGTAAGCCAGTTCAGGGTACGATCAACGTGCAAGCCTAGGTCCTTCATATCAGTGCTAAATGGAACGATCGCACCATTGAAGAGAACCATCCACATTACCAATACTACGAGGACTCTCAATGATTATCGCTTGACACTTATTAGGGTTTACTGCAATACCAAATCTATCAGACCAGGTTTTAATAGCTGTCAAGTCCACCCGGACATTAGCCCGTAATTGTCCATCAAAATAAATTGCGACTTAAGGATTATCTATATACATACATACATACGTACTACATACAAATAAATAAAATTGAAGTGTCTGTTTGTAATAACAAAATAATAGCTTTTTACTAATAGCATGTGAAATAAATAAAAACATTAAAAAAACTCGTCAAGTGCGTGTCGGACCGCACAATGAAGGGTTGGGATGAGTAATAAACTCGTCCCAACTACGGAACTTCAATATCGGGACTTCAATGAAAAAAAAAAAGCGGGACTGAGACGAAAACATCGCTATATAGAAAAAAAACATAAATATGGTTACACTCCTTTAATTCAAAATCAGTCTTCAATGCAGGGTTCGAAAAAATCCGATTTTATATTAAATAACAAAAATTCGATTTTTTTATATACATCGGATATATATCCAGGCCAAGAAAAAGAAGCGAATTTCATTCTGTTTAAACACTTATAAATGTGAAAGGAATTTGTAAAATGATATGTGTCAAATACCACGTATTTTATTCAAAAAAAGTAACAAAAGAATTAGTGTTTATTTGAGAAAGAATTAAAAACAAGTACATAATATTTTAATAATCTTCATTTGTTTTTGAGATAAATCAACAAATTTTAATAATAATTTGTAATCATAAAAAGTAAATTATTCTGAATTGTAGTTTATCGCTACGTGTTGCCAGGGTTAACATTAATCTCCAAATTTTTAGTTCAGAAGACAGGAAAAAATCAATTGATATTATATCAAGATAAAAATCAATTAGTATATATATTTGTTTTTTATTTTTTATTATGTTATATATCATGATAAATCCGATGATATATATCGTCGAACCCTGCTTCAATGAGATCAATCAACCTTAAGATTTACTATTAGGTACTTACTCATACTGTAAACATGAACAATTATTAAATTAATCATTAGAAGAATTACGACGAGAACAATATAAAATAATGTGAATGGTGCAGCATGACATGTTGAAGTATTTTTGTTATAATACTTTTGCATAATAAAATAAACTTGATCATGTTTAATTTTAAGTATTCTTGAAGTATTTAGAATTTTATATATTTTTTTTTTTTGTAGTAGTATTTTAAGTATCATTTATCTCTATCATGTATAGAAATATCAGCTAGAATAACAAAACACAGTATACCGAAATAAATCATTGTTCCTGTTCAACATTTTGCAACAATGTTCAATGTGCTTACAAAACAGTAAGTGCGCCGTTTTGCGACAGGGAAGTGCAATCAAGTAATTCAGGTAGGTAGTTCAGTTCAGTTTGATGATTCTATTTTGAGGAGCAGTAGACAACGGTAGCAATTGATTGTAATAGATGGCAGTAAGGAGGTCGCCGAGTTCAGGGCCAGCACTTGATCACTGGGACACGTTTCGTATTTATCTACACAAACAATTTAAACAATTTGTACAAACACGTGCGTCGCAAAATACGATTAGCTCTCATAGTAAGTACATTATGCTAATTAGTATCGTAGTAGAAACAATACTCACGGCCGTTCCATACAGGACAACTTGTAATTTGACGTATTCCTTCCAGGACGTGATAGTGTGACCCATTTGCAGCAATTAAGCACCACAAGCCTAGCCGAAAATTCGTGTAAATCGAGAAAACCCAATTTTTATGTATTTTTGAAATTTGGTCACTAAATATCACTTTTCTCTAAACTCTCAAATTAAATGGCCTTCTTTGATATTACATTGGGTACCTAATACTTTAAAAAACCTTTCGATGTAATCAAATTTTCTAAAACATTAACCAGTTAAAAGTTAAAGGAAAAAGTTTATTGACCATTTTCAAAAACCATCTATGTACATGAACTTTGACACCAGTTATCTCAAATTTTTTGTATGGTTTAATAAGTGAACAAATTACGGGGGCGACATCTCCAATCTGCAATCAGTATCCGTAGGTACTTCGAGTTCGTAACTTCTTCCTGCTATGGCATTTTCAAATGTTCTGAGACGTTTTGTGAGTTAAAATCAGTGGTGTCATTTCTAAATATAAATTCATAAAAATCCGTCAATAATATGTATACCCATTCACTCACTTGCGACAATTAAGCACCCCATAAAGCCTAGGCGAAAATTCCTGGGAGTCAAGAAGACCCAATTTATATGTATTTTTGAAAATTGGTCATTGAATATCACTTTTCTCTAAACTCTCAAATTAAATGGCCTTCTTTGATATTCCAACCTGTTAAAAGTTCCAGGAACTTTTGGTTAAAACTGAAAGGTTTGTTAAAGTTTAGTGAACAATACTAGGAATTTAAAAGAATACTGTATGGTGTGCTTAAATGTTGCAAATGGATCACACTATCATATCCTGGAAGGAATACGTCAAATTACAAGTCCACCTGTGTATATATTATGGACGAATTTTTATGAATTTAATATATTTAGAAATGACACTAACGATTTTAACTCACGAAACGTCTTAGAACATTGGAAAGTGTCATAGCAGAAACAAGTTACGAACTTAAAGTACCTACGGACACAGATTGCATACTCACACACAGGACTACTCTTTAGGATGTCACAAAGCTTACTAAGTACCTATATTATAAAATGCAAATAGTCCCTTAAGTACATACTAATGATTCAGTGGCATCGAACGTAGTACTTGATTGATGGAACATTGACAGCTAACTTATAGATAAGAAGTGAGACATAATGTGGCGAGCGGCACGTCTGGAATTCTCTGGTTATTCACCTGTAAATACTTGTAGTTAATGTGATTTATTTTGTTTATCTCAAAGTCAAGGGTATAATGGGCATATTTATAGCATTGTACCTAGTAGGGGCGCGGGGTGGTATTCATTGCGCTTTTAGAAACTGGAACAATACGGTATGTTAATAGTGAGATTTAAAGGCGTTCAAGTTTTATTCACTTAGATTTTTTGAGCTTTTCACGGTTTTCACATCGTAGGTGGCTATTAGGGCTTTCAAATACCGGATTTTTTAAATACCGGTATCAATACGGAAAAGTCACGGTACGGAAAAATCAATACCGTGATCACGGTATCAATACCGGTATTGAACGCAAGTTCAATTATGACAATAAAACCAATAAAATACGTGTTTTTATTGTCAAATCAGTCTTTATTGTTCTTATTCTTTTATTATAATAAAATAAATACCTCTTATACATAGCTCTCTTATATAACAATTTGGTATTGGTTGATTATTTAGGTAGAACTAGGAATTAGGATCATAATCAAAACTTAAACTTAATCTAGTCTTTTTGCAGGAAGGCATTTCACATAGACTTTGTAAAGTACATTATTTTTTTATAAACTTCTTATTATTATCTAAATGTCATCATGTCTCTTGTAAAAATCAGCATAGGTCATCATTTTTATTTCGGTAGGCATCATTATTTGTAGAAATGTAAGTATAACATAATTAGCTAGCAATCAATTGGTGTTCATTTTAGTAACATTCTTATAATTAGGTATGCAATAAAAAACGACATAAGTACAGCTTGATTTCAGGTATCGTCTCACGCGGGGCGCGGGAGGGTGAGTTAAAGATAACAGCGGGACGCTTGCGCTGGTAAAAACAAGTGCGAGAATAAGATCGCATCGAATGTTTGTAATACCGTAATCACGGTATTGGGGCGTCAATACCGGTATTGAAAATAGCCAAAATAAAATCCGTGATCACGGTATTACGGTATCCCGGAATACTGGTATTGAAAGCCCTAGTGTAAGACATTTTGAAGACTTTTCAGGGACTATTTTCTATAAGAAGGTAAAAGTTGGCACCGGAAGAGTACCAATTTAGCCTGAAGAATTGCCAAACATAAGTGGCAGTGGGCAGGGCACATTGCTCACAGAACAGATGGCTGATGGGGCCGAAAGTTTCTGGAGTGGCGACCGCATAACGGAAGACGTAGCGTTGAGGCCTCTCACGAGGTGGACCGATGACTTTGTGAAGGCCGCAGGAATCCGCTGGATACGGGAAGCATAGAACCAGTCGAAGTGGTGGTGCTAGAGGGAAGCCTTTATCCAGCAGTGGACGTCTTTCGGCTGAAATGATGATGATGATGACGAATATATATACCAAAAGAGCTATATGGAATGGGCTTCATAATAATTAAAATTAAAACATTTCAGATTTCGAAAAAAAAAAATCTAAACAGATGTAGGACAGGTGTAGGTACTTTGGGCACGCCACAATCGCTGCGATAAATCCCCTCTTTGAGGAGTGGCTAGAGAGGTGCCACGGCGTCCTCACGTTCCGCCTGACCACCTGACACGGTTTTTTCGGGAGGTTCCTGTTTCGGATAAGGTGGGAGAAAACGCCCGGAATTGTGTTGCCACTGTGTGGAGGCGACGGCGGCAGCGATCTCTCGTGTCCGGCCCTAGTCCAGGCCATGGTTCGGAGCGAGAGTGCATGGGAAGCAGTCACCTCCTTCTGCGAAGCAGTAATGCTCGCAAAGGAGGAGGCGGAACGCTCGCGGCTCGCGGATGCAAAGATTTGAATAAAAGTTAAGTCAATTTTAATTCAATTCTTTCCTATCTGGCGCCGAGAGCCAGCTATAAGTACCTGCAGCAAGTGGCAACAAGGCATAGGAATGTTCCTGTTGATTTTTTTCCGATTGGTTTTTTCCCTGCGTATCCAATTATTATCAGTAAAGTTGAGATTTAAATGCATTATTAGTCATTTTAGTAATGAGTGCAGGTTTTGGTAACATTTTTTTAATGTTTTCTTTACCTTCCGACAAACCAAATTTTATAACTATGCCCTAAAACTGACATGAAGGTTGATCATTTGTACGAAATACAAAAATTTATTTCAGTTCCAGCATCAAGCTTCAAAATAATAATGCCCACACCTGTGTTTAGGTCAAAATAACGAGTTTCAGTTTAGGTCAAAACAATCACAACAACAGTTTTTCGAACTGTGTCAAAACCCAAAAAATAAATCGTAGTTAAAATTGCAATTTTATTAATGACTGACACCAATTTATAGAAATAAAGAAAGAAAGAAAAATTATTAATTCTGCACAAACAAAACGCAGTTAATATAAAATAAAATACATACATTAAAGTAGCCAAAAGCCTCTTATTCAAGCAATAAAAGTTTGACAATTATTTAGTCCATAGCTTGATGTCAGGACCCTTAGAATTATAACTGTTATTATTCTAAGTCAGGACCAGGGACCAAAGACAATTTACATTGTTATACTTTGTTGCGTCACTGACAAAAATGTCAACAAACAAACGATCTAAAGAAAAACTTATGCCGATCACAGAGTGGAAAATAACTAGGTATACTTTTGTAACAAATAAACAACAGTATCAAGAACAATTAAGCCGTTTTATACACAACTAGCCTCTGCCTGCGACTTCGTTCGCGTGAAATTTCTTGTTTGCGCTTGAACCCTCTTAGGGTTGTCACAGGGCCACTAGCGCCACTCCTTTAAAAACATATTATCTCGTGACTGAGAAGGAATTATGAAAAACGGCTCAATCAACTATGTCGGTAAGTGTGTCTAGAATTTTCTAATACCTTTTATAAAGTTTCATATTGAGACACGAAGCAACAAAATTCGATCTAAATAAAAACGGCCACATTCCTCTAGATGAGCAAAAAGTTAAAATATGGAGAAACAAATTCAGTACCTATAAGCCTCCAAAAATCTGCTTTTTGCACACATTTTCCCTGAACTTTGGCCGTTCATAATGTACTCAAAAATTGTAAAAATAAAGAAAACATCTCCATAAAAACTAATGGAGATTCTAAATAACACACATTTATTTCACAAACTTGTAAGGCTTTCTCAAAAAAACGTATTTCCTGGAACAAGTTTTATGAAATTTCCGCACACAATTTTTCGTTCAATGTTATTGCGCTCACTTGCCTGTTAGCATTAACATTGCACTGGATGAAACAACAAGCTTTTCAATAATGCTCGCGTTGACGATATACGGACCGGGAAGGGCCCTCATAACGGACTTTCCGAGGCACGCAGGGGGTATGTAAGATGGTCATCCATCCACGGACAAACCGCGGCAAGCGTCGCTTAACCTGATTGATCGACCCGTGCGGCTGCAATTACACATAAGAGTAAGACACTTTAAAATTATTTTACTAAGTAGGTAATAGTTAGGTACCTACATCGGTGCTCTATCTACAATATTGTCAAAATGTCCCAGATTTTCATTTTTATCCAACTTTAGGCATCATTTTGGCTTTTCATTTATTTTAGCGACTTTATGTCAAAATATTTCGCAATCCTGTTTGACAACAACAAGGAGAGGAGCTATCGATAAATTTTGTCGAGACAAGTCACTTTGGGTAGAATCTTCGCATTAATTTGACGAAAGTACTTACATAAACTCGTTTGGTAAATTATTTGCGTTGTTCATAATAAGAGTCTGTAGTTTACTTATACGACGCTGTAGGGTTAACGATGTGTGTCACACCTATGTATAATATTAGCTTCTTCCCGCGACTTCGTCCGCGTGAAATTTCGTCTTCTTGAATCTTTTTAGGGTTCCGTACCTCAAAAGGAATAAAATGGAACCCTTATAGGATCACTCGTGTGTCTGTCTGTCTGTCTGTCACAGCCAATTTGCTCCGAATGTAATAGACCGATTAAGTTGTGACCGTGACCCAAACACGGACGTGAACCGTAAATTAATAAATTTAGAATATTGGGGTCAGTTTTGGGGAGAAAACAAGAAAAAAAAAAAGTTTTGCAAACTGTTCCGTGTGACATATCACATGAAAGGATATATACACTATGCGGATCTCAAATATATTTTTTTATAATTTTAAAATAAATTGTTTTAAAGTTATAAGTGAAAATAGACGAAAATTGACCATTCCCCACCCTTATCTCCGAAACTACTGAACCTAAAATTTTGAAAAAAATACAGAAAATAGTTCTATACTTATAGATTACAGGAAAATCAATAAGAAGTCTATGGTCTTAAAATAACATGGTAAATCTCTCGATATTTCATTTCTCCTTTCACAGGTCTGCTGGAAGAAATTTCTTAAGAAATAAGCAGTACCTTTGTACTGAAATTATAATTATGTCGTATCTCTATGTATTTAACTGTGTGTACACAAATAATAAAATAAATAAAAAACAGTGGATTTACTTAGAGCTTTAGACACCACTGTCAAAAAAAAATTTTGCAATCGTTCATAATAATAGTATATTATGCAATTAGTGAATAAAGGACGGATTTAAAGCGAGGGCCATAGGTGAATCACGAGCAAGTGAAGGATTCTAACTCATGATGAAATTCATGAAATTCATGATGATTGATTCACGAGCGTAGCGAGTGTTTCAAGTTTTAGAATCCCGAACGACGCGAGTGCTTCAGTCTTTAGAATCCTTCACTTGCTCGTGATTCATCTATGGCCCTCGCTTTAAATCCGTCCTTTATTCACTAATTGCATAATACATATACTATTATAACATTCCTCCTCTAAAAAGCTTATTTTATTCACTGAAAACAGTGAATAAAAAGCACTTTCAATCACTATTTTGGTGTTTGAAAAATTTGGAGTAATTTCCGTATTATTATTATTGGGATGGTCAACCTGTAAAGCGATATTAATTTCCGGTCGATGTTCAGAACTTTCTGCTGGAGGAAACTCTGGGGCATGCTTGGACGTTGAAGGGTACACAAGTATTTAATTTTTTTAAACGTTTCCCCACACTGGGAATTTCTCCTGTATTGTGGGTGCGTTTACAAACATTTAAAGTCACATGTATACAAACAGCCAGACCTGGAACAACTACTTGTAGGTCATACAAATATTGGTTCCGTGCGGGAATCGAACCCGCGACACGCAGCGCAGCAGTCAATCGAACCACTGCGCCAACCGTGCCGTCGAGTATTGTTTGTATCGAGTACCTATTTTTCGCAAGGAGGTTGTATAGCATTGAGATGGAGGTCGAATATATTGGTGTGTTCTAAATTTAAACACCAAAATAGTGATTAAAAGTGCTTTTTATTCACTATTTTCAGTGAATAAAATAAGCTTTTTGGAGGGGGAATGGTATAAAATTATTTTTATCATCGCAGATCCTTGTGGCGATGCAGTACAGGCTGTCAGCAATGCGTACATTTCTAAAAATATGCTGCAGATTTTATCAGGAATTCGATATTTTTCGTAAAATTTTATTCATTCCGTGGTCTTGCGTTCATTTCCAATAATAGTTTCTAAGCCGGTTTAAATGAGAGAATACTAATCGCTTTGATTTTTCACAGGTGGGCTCTCCTTATACGATCGCTATCTCAAATATTTAGATGTTATCTTATCTTATCTCTGTAAATAGCTTTAAGGCTTTAACGAATATTTTATAGAAATAAATACAATCTCATTATAATATTATAGTATACCATATGATACGAAAGCAATCTGCTGTTACACTTTTCTCTAAATAAATATAAAAATGAAATTAATTACAAAAATCAATCTTAACAGCTGCATAACATTTTATAAGTTTATAAATCTTACATAGTTACAGTTTTTTGCGAAGCACGAGATCACACTGAATACCTTGACACAGTAACATAAAGATGGCTTCATTTTAGATCAATGCAATTATAACATTTAAGCTTAAAATAACGCATCATTCATATAATTTTAACCAAAGTTTTGAATCTAAAAATAGGCAGCCCACTAATTCAATTGCAACGGATCAATACATCGATACATGAAGAGGGGATATACTTGAAATCAAGGATAGTTGAGGGGTGAATTATCGATCCTTTTTCCAGGAAATACCAGCGCACATCTATAATGCGGAATTACCAACCGACAGGCAGTGACGTAACTAGTCATAAAGGGGCCCTGTATCGAAAAATAAAAAATGCAGCGAAACTACAAAGGAAGGGATTTTTTTTACAAAATAGCGTACTAACACGGCAGTTTTAAATTTACCTTGTAATTATACTAAGAGAATGCATGAGAGCGAGGTGCGCTAGAAAGTTTGAGCACTTTTAATCGGATACTAGGTAAAGCAGGTAGGTTGGTAGTGGTAGGTTGTGATTAAAATGCAAGAGCGAGCGTAGCGAGCTCGTTAGTTAGAGTACCCTGACTTGGGCAGTTTAGATTTTCTGCGTGAATGAACGCAAGCCTTTGTAAGACATAAATATAATATGTTAACTTTCATATTTTCAGCTCTTATCAATAAGAACTTGAACTTTGGATAATATTTAATGAATTTGAGTAAGTAATATGATATAATTGAAAAATCTCTATTATTTTCAAGATATAACAACTGAATCTATAATATTATTTGATATAATTATCAGTTAATATAAACGATTGATATAATTTTAAAATAACAAATTTTTGTATGCATAACATATATTTAATGTAAAATCGTTTGATATACCACTCAAAAAACTTGAAACCTATTTAGTCTAATATTATGATTTATATTATAGTTAGTAACCTGAGTAGATATGCCTATATACCACCTATCGGTGGTGGTGGTATCGGTATATAGGTTAGGTTAGAACAGTGACCATGTATAGTATTCTAACCTAACCTAACCCAAATGATTCACCAACAATAGAGGGGATCTGGCGCTTGGCGGCCGCAAATATCCCAAATTACCAAATAACTTTATATGATATGAGACGCACCCAACGAATTTTTGCTAACACACGTTACGTCGGGGGGCCCCTGTAGCTGGGCCCCGTATCATTGATATGGCTCATACGGCAGTAGCTACGCCCCTGCCAATAGGCTTTGTTTCATGCGTCGCCATCGAGTCGCGACGAACGAACTTGTAATTTATTAAACACTTAGATACGTTCATACGAAAAGTGATGATAAACAAAATATGTACGTACATTGTACATTAGGTGACGATAGATCATGGCCGGTCTCCGAACCCGGCAGACACAACGTAAACACAAGTACATTGTAAACAAGATGAACCAGAAGTGGTTACGTAACACGCGTAGATTTTGTCCAAGGTCTTCAAATCATACAATAAATTATCTTTTATGTAGCGGTACTTTTGGTGCGACATTGACAAGTCGGATGGCAAATGTGTGAAGGATGTACTAAAGTCAATTAAGTTATGAAAGAAACTCGTTACGAGTACCAATTGAAACTGAAACTCACACGACAAACAACGTATTGACTTGACCACTGAAGATAAGAATCCTGAAATTCAGACGACATATTCCTTAGAGAATAAAGAGGTGTACTTTACTCTGTGGGTGTATCAAAAGATTTTTGGCATTTTCTTTGTTCTAGATGTAGAAAGAGCGCGTGTAAAAGAGAGTTAAAGTCAGAGGTTGCAGCTACTGAAGATATAAATCACTAATAGTACTGCATTCCGCAGACATACAGTGTAAACGCGGTACCATCGGAACATTGGTACGACTTCAAAGTGTTGCAGCTTTACTTATTAAAATTCCTACCATTAATGGGTGTTCATTTTAAGGCAACAATAACCGATTTTTAATGATTTTATACTGAAGATCACGTCTAAACGAGTAGTGTTAATTATTTGGAAAAAAATATGAGTTTAATTAGAGCATTTTCTAAATAACATAATATATTAATATTTTAGATTACGTTTATATTACATAGTGAAGTTAATTTGTAAAGTTAAGTCTAACGCGGATAAAAAACTGAGAATCACGCAAAATCTATCAAGCGTATTTTTCTGAAACCTTCACATTTTTAAAGATAATTTAATTATTGATCTTTTAGTGCACGTGTTTTATTAAAATACTTTTTGTTTTATGTATAATAAATTAATAATGCGTCTTATTTGAGACAGCGCTCCTGGATGTGCGAGTTCTATTACTTGCTGGACGTAGGTACGACGCGTTGCCAGAGCTCAGTATACGCCAGCTAACCACTTAAGGTCACTGGCATATATCTGCGGTTACATGTTTCATCTTCCTGAAAACGTGCACATTATGTCATGTTGTTAGATTCACGCCCACTGACTGACATGTACTTGAAGCCTATTTACTTCAATTAGCTTTCATGAATTACAGTATCTATAGTAAGTTAGTATAGTTACAATATTACTTCATAAATATAAAGTTTTCTTTTCTTTAAATAACTCAGTCCTAATTAATTAAATAAGAACACAATAAAACAAAATAAATAAGTAATGAAGCTTTTGAATAGCATATATAATATTAAGATGTAGTATTATCACTGGAAGTTAATTTGTTTTTCGGAAGCTTTATTATTTACCCAATTTAATTCGTGCGAATCTGGTTGATTCCCACATAAGCTCTTCTACATTGATGCGTTTACCAACGAACAGCATTTTATTTTTATTATGTAGATGATTGAATAAGGAACCGTAATATATTTTGTTTTCATTAATTAAAACCTTAACTTATGCTACTTATGTAACACTTGTTATATTTTACACAACAATTACGTAACAGAAACTCCATTAGATGTTTCAATTATTTATTACATACTTAGGTCATCATTATCTGCCCAGCCTTTTCCCAACTATGTTGGGGTCGGCTCCCATTCTAACCGGCTGCAGCTGAATACCAGTATTTTACATGGAGCGACTGCCTATCTGACCTCCGCAACCCAGTTATTGGGTAATACGATACCCCTTTGGTAAGACTGGTTGTCAGACTTTCGGGCTTCTGACGTCCCGTAACGACAGTCAAAGATCCACGAATGTGAAACGGCTTAACGTACTCTCCAAGGCACGGATGTGTCTTAGTATGTAAAGATGGTCACCCATCCATAGACCAACCGCGGCAAGAGTAGCTTTACCTGATCGATCGACCCGTGCCGATATTATTACTTAGCCACAATACATACTTATAATTACTTTTATGGATTACATACTTAGGTACTGAACAGCAATATTTACTTGCAACAAAGCCTTCAAAACTTACCTTGTACATCTATGTAAACCTTATTCCGGTTTACTAAAGATACGCCTAATTTTCCAATACAAAATAATAACGTAGGAAAATCAGGCTTATTCCACAAATCCCCCCTGAAAATCCCCCTTAGGAGGAAAAGTGGAAACTGAAAACAGTCTAGAATTCACCCCTGATAATCCCGCTAAGGGGGGAAAGCTAGAATTGAAAAAGCAAAAAATAACTTATTCCAAGAACCCCTGAAAGTGATTTTTTTACATTAGGGTTCAGTTTTTTCCACTGAGGGGGATTCTCTCAGGGGGGATTAGTGGAACAAGCCGAAAATCACCATCGAACTAAAACTCAAATCATTTATTTCAATTAAACCATTTAGGTACAGGCAGGCACTTTTGAATTGTCAAGAATTCGGTCAGTAAGAAATATGAAGCTAGATACCTATTCCAAAGCGTAGTAGGTACCTATAGAGAAGAACGAGTAAGAAATTAAACTGTTACAAAAATACTAGTTATCTTTAATGTTGAATTTATAACTATATGTGAGATAGATGTGGAAATAAAAAAATAAAAACGTTCTCGTTAAAAGCGTCCAGAGTAGGTATAACAAATAGAAAAAAAAAATAAGCCGTGGCAGCTAAGAGATGGCCAGTCCCAACTGACGGCGCCCGTTCACGAACATGACGCATGGATTAGCACCATTCAACCATTTTGAAGGGAGCTAAATGATCCAATTCGCGCCACCATCAGCGAGACATCTGATTGAGCATGACACTCTCAGCCGCCAGGGCACGTTCAAGTCAATGAAAGACTTAATACCCGGTAAATGGTAGCTCTATAGTACATAGTACTCTCTAGTAATTTATTGGGACCTGACCTTGCACAATCTACGAGTAGGTACCTAAAAACAAATAAATCAAAGAGTAAGTTCACTTTGGCAAGGAAAAATATGACCAATTCATTCTGGCGACCTTGCGAAGTCTGCACACCTTCGGGGTTGCGCAACCACCCATCAGGTCAAGGGTGGGAAGGCGCCATCTTATTTTTGGCTGCCTTACCTACGCATGCAAATTTTATCCTTCTGAAATAACCAGAATTACTGCTGCTTCATTTAAGATTTGAATACCCATCTGTATTTTTAAAGATTTGGAGGTATGCTTACAATAAGTACGTTATAGTTACTTGCTACAAAGTGAAAATACGTAATTATATCCTATTGGTCATCAAATCATGCTTTTCTTGCTGTGTCATATTTCATAATAATTATGATATAGATCCAGCCGGTCGATTCTGTAAAAATCTCACCGTGGGAACTTAAGTGAAGTGAGCTGTCAATAGTGTCATACCCTATAGCATCATGTGGAATAACAGCTCACTCCACGCTCACTTCACCTAAGTTTTCACCGTGAGATTTTAACAGAATAGATCGGCAGGTCCACGAACCCATATGAACACGTTGATACTCATACACGTAGAAAATATGAATTTATAATCTATACTAATATTATAATGAAGAAAGGTTTTTTTGTTTGTTTGAACCGAATAAGCTCCGAAACTACTGGACCGATTTTAACACTTGTTTCACCAATAGAAAGCTAAATTATCAGGAAGTAACATAGGCTATAATGTATTATTTAAAAAAAAAATCCTTAAGAAAATTTCAATAATGTAATTTTGCCTATAAAATTAATTATTTGGCGTGCGCTGAGAAAACTATTGATGATACATACAAATTATGTACTACATGATTAAAGTATCTAATCTTATCATTAATATATCTTATCATATTCATATTCTTCTTATCTTTCATTATCTTATCTTATTATTAATATATCTAACTATCATAGTTAAGTCACAATAGCAGCTTTTGTGTTAAATATTTTTTTTTTAAGTTTCTTTTGATAATTATTATTACAGTAGGTAACTTACCTAAAATTCTGTAGTCTGACTTCAGATTGTGTTTTTAATAGAGTTTAGTGTTGCTCTGTTTTTTTTTAAGTTTAGTTTTTTTTTTAATGATTTTTAATTGTGTTTTTTTTTAATGTATAATTTTATTGTTATTCTGTGTTTGTAATGTTTTTATTTTTATTGACATTTATTTTTCTGTAGGTATTTTTTCATCGACATTTTATATTTGTGATTAAAATTGGTTTTTTATATTTTTCAAACAACTATTGTATTAGGATCATTCTCAAAAAAAAAAAACAAAAAAAAAAATTATATCGCCGGTAGAAACAAAAGTTGGTTACACATTTTGTATCATAGTATTAATTCTTATTCAAATAAATAGTTTTATCATCAAGGGTAACGCACGAAATCGAAACTTACGCGGGTGAAACCGCGGGGCAGCTAGTTAAGTATAAAACAGAGTAGGCACAATAACCTATTCTAAAGTCTACGAGATCGAAATACCTATAAGTTCGCCATAATTTGTTACAAAACAGGACGTGACAAAATTATCTATTCAAAATTAATTTGATTACAACATAAAGATAATATAAATGCGTATTGACGTAATAAATGGACAGCAGACGGAGTCAATCGCCTCTTATTACAAGCCGACGTTTCATTCTACGAACTCAGAATCCTAGACTGATAAACAGCCAAGGAGACACCTGTGCGAGTGGGTGGTGGTCAAACTCGTAAAAAGTGTTTTTCCTACTAATTCGACATTAAAGTCGTACGAGAAATGTCGCATAATGGATCTGTCCAGACGAGTTTATCGGTTCCGTCCGAATTTAAGAATGTGCTCGCGGCGCCAAACTGCTTTTTTTGAGGCACGACCTTGACCCGTCTGTTCACAGCCGAACCTGTTAGAGCGCTAAAAGTAAAAGCTTTCGCCGATCCAATAACTATATGTTTATGCTTAATATAATTTACTTCCCATTAACACTCACCTATTAGTATTTATGTCATCGTGAATATCCGTTATTAGCTTCAGACGAGAGGTTTTTCATGATTTTCCACAGAAGCACCTATTGGTATGAACAATGTCGAGAATTGTATTTTCATTAGTGGCATCCAATGATATTATATTAACAGATATGTTATACACTCACAAAACAACCGAAAAAGTGTTCCGCGCAGCAGCGGCAGTACACATACCCACTTTTCATTCATTTCACATTTCACTACAAGTAAAAATGATAGAAAAGAGATGGCTTGATAAAAACAACAAGAAAAAAAAGAGATAGCTAGTGTATGCTTCAACTAAGCGTATTACTCGTCGCCACGCGTGTCGCAGATTAAAGTCAATACGTCCCAATTAGGACGTTTTCTAATCTTCACGATTGCGCGCTCAAAACATATCTGTTTAATATAATATCATTGAGTGGCATCTATGTTTATCCAAAATATTTTATTGCCACATTGCGAGAAAATCAAGGGTATTAAACGTGAGACAAACCAAAGGTTGAAGGAACAGTTGTTCCATTTCGTCACAGTCAGGAATGAAACACCTATTTATATTTATAGGTATACCTATTAATATCTATTCTAATAATTAATTGTTGAATAACTGGTACAAATGTAGGAGCATGATGTCATCGCGAATGAAAGCTCGTGTTTGCGCAATATTAAGATTATCTATAGGTAGGTACGTTTACTCGTAGGTACTTATTATAATTGATTTATGTCTTAAAAACATATTTCAAAGTTATAATAATATTATATTTCATGGAATTCGACATAAATTTTGTGAAAAAACATAATAAGAAGTTATTAGCACCTGTTTGATCAAAATATAGCTATTAAACCTTTTTTTTTCGTATATGCTTTAGTGACGTACTGCGTCACTAAGGCTGAGGCTACAGTAGGCAGCGATTTGCGATGCGACTGGAAGAGCGAAACGAGATAAACATGGTATGGCTACATTTTAAGCGAAAATTCGGCGTATATTCGGCGATGACATGGCTACAGTACACATGCTACACAACGAAACAGCAAAATCGATTCATGCGGCTACACTATAAAAAGGATAGTGTAGCCGCATGAATCGCTACGCATAATGTAGCCACACGCATATTTAGTAGCACTATTGAACTAGTCGTGCAAGTCTCACTTGTCAAGTTTTCTAAAAAGTTCGCTTCAATTTCGCTGATATATTGATGTAGCCGATGCCGTGGTTATAGTAATGTTGTTCCAATCGCATTTAAGAAATCAAAAATCGCTAGCAATATTTGATGTACGGTGTAGCCATATACGTGAGCATTCATTTATTTGTTTTAATCGCTCACGTGTGTCGCGTCGCGGCCTAATGTAGCCTCAGCTAAAAGCATATACGAAAAAAAAGTGAGGCTTTTTTCACCAATTCTCATCCTTTTTTAAATACACTCCCATTGGCATCCTAGATTCAGTGCTTATAGTTACTAGGTAGATAGGACATAACAATGAGACATTGAACAGTACAATAGTGTTTCACCTGTTATAATACTTACCTTAAAAGACTGAACAAATTGTCATTTGTTATCTGTGTTTGAATCTGTTATAAGTACTCCAGGCGGCCTAAGATGGTTCGTGTAAACCTACTGACGCAGGCGTTCGCCAGTAAAATCAAAAGAGGAGCCTGGCTACGGCGAATTACTTCTTATTAATTAATTTAATAATTATTTATTAATTATTAATTTAATAACTTATTAATTGATTAATTATTATTTATTATTTATTAATTATTCATTAATTATTAATTTAATAACTTATTAATTTATTATTCCTAATAGTAATTGTAAGAATTCATGCCACCTGTAATACAGGTTTATCCTAGTACAGGCATCATACTTTGTAATACCTACATTATTTCTAAGATTTATACTGTATTTTTCACATTTTTATTTTTATTATTTATTTAATTGTACTCAGAAATAGGAGACCGTCTGAAGCTTAAAGCAATTATTTATTTGTTCTAACTTATTCAGAGAATAACAAACAAATAAAAAGTGATATAAAAACACCCATTTCTCACGTAACGAAGGATGAAGACCTCAGTTTATCTGTGGGGATAAACAACTATGATGAATGCTGTCTACGGAGAATACTAGCAAACATCGCCATTTTTATTCCTAAATGTAAGTAAACAAATCATAACAAATGTGTTTACCTACTGTTACATTATAGTAAACAAATCGATTAAAAGACAGTACACACGTTGTGCGCCATGCTTTTGCATATACAATTTATGAGGAACTAGCTGACCCGACAGACTTCGTTCTGTCAAAAGCTATAGTATAAACTCCACTACTCTACCCTACCCTACCTACCCTACCCAACCCTACCTACCTACCTACCTACCTACCTACCTAGTTACCCTACCTACCTACCTACCTACCTACCTACCTACCTAACTACCTACCCTACCCTACCCTACCCTACCTACCCTACCCTACCCTACCCTACCTACCTACCTACCCTACCCTACCCTACTCTATCTACCTACCTACCTACCCTACCCTACTCTACCCTACCCTGATTTTTCGTAAAAACCATAAAAAAAAAAAAAAAAAAACGTTGCTATAAACCTCACGGAGCCCGAGCCCTTTCCAACGAATGCAAAACCGTGGAAATCGGTTCGTGCGTTCTGGAGTTATAGTGTCAGGAAGGAAAACCCGACTTATTTTTATATAGTAGATAAAATAATTACAAGATTATTCATTTTAATTTCAGGTCAATTTCGGGCTTAGCTTGTCCCCCAGGACATCTATCAGGTCAGAGCATTGGCCTGATAGGTGACCTAGGTTTCCTAAGTGTAGGTGTATTTTATAAAAGAACTAGCTGCTGTTTTAGTTTTTCGATACTTGAATGAATAAAATTAACCTGTCTGTTTGTAATGTTTTATTTATTTATTTATTATGCTTTAATGTATATCAGCTTACACATTACAAAAGAAAAGGAAAACTTATACACTATAATATATACAATGGGCGGCCTTATCGCACACTGCGATCTCTTCCAGGCAACCTTGGCATGGATAGTGAACTTCTGGACATAAAATGGGGTTGTCATTGGTGCAAATAAAAAGTATAACAGCACAATATCCTGTAATAGATACACAGATATATGCTATATAATAGATACATAGATACATTCATACTAACTATATAAATAAAGAAAATAAATAAAGTGTATAGTAGTTTAGTGTGTTTTTATCCACGCTGGCGAACCCGCGTGCAGCAGCTAGTCGAAAATAAAAGCCTAAGTTACTCCTTCTATCATCAGTTATTTACCAGTGAAATCCTGTCGAAATCGGTCCAGCTGTTTCGGAGATTAGCCGGAACAAACATATAGATGCATAGACAGACCGACAGACAGACAGATAGTTTTTTTTTTGTTATAAGTACCGTATATACTTTCATATGCATTTAGTAAAAAGCTTTAATTTTGAAATTACAACTAACTTCTTGATTACGAGAATTTATACACTTTTATTGATACTAATACACATATACAAATAAAATAAACTAATAGATATTTTGTTTTATGCCTATTACAAACGTAACTAAAAGATCGGTTTTATTGATCACAAGTGCGACTTACACAACTGTATCCGATCGCAAGGGGCATAATTCAGAAACAGTTGCGAATTCATAAACGTGATATATTGCTAAAACAAAATATGTTCATTTATTTAGATCAAGGACATGATTTTTCTGCAATCCGTAATTCCGAAGCGCCGTCAGCTAAATTCTGTCGCCTTGATGTCTAGAATTATATTAGTGGCGTGCTCGATTTTTAGTTAAGTTGAATGTTACGAGACCGTGCAAAATTAGATGATGTTAGTGACCTTACGCACCGCAATCGTTACGCAAAGGTCCAAAACATTACTCAATAACTGTCTTGACGTCTGACCAGTGCTGGATTAACTACGTAGCAAGAGTAGCAAATGCCCCGAGCTCAGAGCTCAGAGCTCAACAGGGCCTTTAGTAATCTAATATTGTACTATTAAAAACCAACAAAACTGTAACCTATACATGGCAAATAAACGTGGCTTGATTTTTTTAATCACTTTATACTTGAGAACCCATAGCAGATCAAGGGCCCCTCGATAGAATGTGCTAATACGGGCCCCGCGCTTGCTTAATCCGACACTGCGTCTGACTGTCAATTGTGATCATGTAATTTGTGGGTTTTTGAGGATATCGGGTTTCTCTATCTATATTCTGCGTTGAGAAAGTTACGATTTAGTATTACGCACTTTTTAGGTTTCCGTAGTAGGTAAACAAGGAACCCATATAGTTTCGCCATGTCCGTCTGTCTGTCCGCGGCTTGCTTAGCTCAGACTCTTAGTGCTAGAAGGCTGTAATTTGGTATGAGTATACATATTAGTTGTACAATTTGTGGAATAAGTATTTTTTTCGATTCCAGTTTTCCCCCCTAAGGGGGATTATCAGGGGGGAATTCTGGACTTTTCTTTTTTGATTCCAGTTTTCCCCCTTAAGGAACTTTTTCAGGGGGGGATTTGTGGAATAATTATTTTTCATTATTCGATTCCAATTTCCCGCCCCCCAGGGTGGATTATCAGGGGGAATTGAAGACTTTTTTTTATAGATTCCACTTTCCCCGTCAGGGGGACTTTCAGGGGGGATTTCTGGAATAAGTCTAAACAAAGTGGAAAAAAACAATTGAAATTTAGATATATTTTTAGGGTACCTCCTCTATACGTAAAGTGGGGATGATAATATATTTTTTCTCGTCTATCCCATGGTGTGGGGTATCAGCGTGCAATTGCGTTCAAGTTCGTCCGTTTGCGTAATAAGCTATAGCGTATTAAGCTTTTAATTGCTAATTTTGGTTAGAGTCAAGTGCCGCCCCCACCCTGCCAGCTAAATGGTTTTATTTGGATATATAAAAAAATTCACAGGAATAGTACCTATGTATATATAAGGTGAATCTATTCATACACGAAATATTTTAAGAGAAGTAAAAAAGCCATAGCAGCGATTTTTTTTAATCTAAGTGTTTTATATTTTTACATGATTATTATAAATTTAAAATTGCTTGAGACATTATGCAAAAAAACCCTTTATTTACTTATTCTATTTTGATAATTAATCATCATAATATCAAGTTTTTTTTTTAATTTTTATTATTATTTTTTTTATAATATATTTCATAAAAAATAATTTCCATGGTGTATCTCATAAAATATTTCGTGTTTGAATAAATACACCCTATATAACGAAGTTAAAATGAAAACCATCACAGCTAAGTAGGCTTTACAAGTTTACGAGTAATAGTCGACAAACTAAAATTTGCAGTTGAAAAACATGTTCTTCAACTACAATGTTAAGTTTGTTCTTGGGATAAATTCATCCCAACTACGTAACCCTTCATTGTGCGTGGTCCAACACGCATTTGGCTGGTTTTTTATTTAATATTAGGTTTTTCTGTTGGTAAGATGAAATCAAATCAAAATATTTTGTTTCACATAAACTTACATGGGCACTTATGAACCAAGACAACACACCAAGGAACTCCCACTATTCAAATATAAATTTTTTAATTGACAAAGCTTACTATACGATCCAAGATTTTCTTAATAATTAGTACCTACTATAATCTGTCACCATACACCTTATTCTTATTTTGTAAGATTTGCTTTAATGTGATGAACGATGAAATTTTTGATATGTTGCATGTTGACATAATTTATTATTGTATGCCTATTAGGCAGGACATAATGGATCTGTAATTTACCTAACATCTGTCTGTATAACCTATGCCCACAATAAAATATTTTGATTTGATTTGATTTGATTTGAAACGTCAGAAGGTGCATGGTTCCAATTGGTCGTTACCTATGGAGAAAAAAGGGCAGAAACACCCCGGTTACTCTTTTAAAAATAATTAGGTTACATTATATTTTCAAATATTAGTGTTAATAGGTGTGGGAGGAAGGTGTAGCCAACAAGTATATAACAAAATAGAAAATGGTCAATAAATTACAGTCTGCTAGGCCCACAATGTTCTCACATTCACAAAATAGAAAATAATCTACAAAGATAAACAATAAATAAAAATCTATTTAAACCAAATGACATGGTTGCCATTACAACTACAGTAAAAAATCTGAATAAATATCATAATAATAAAAATCTGAATAGTTATCACACGAATATTTCTAAAGGCTTTGCAATTTCAAAATCTCCGGTTAAAATTGACAAAGAGCTTGGGTACAGCGCCTTGCCTCAACTTCAGTCAACACAAGGAGCACTTTATTGGCCAATACTGGCCTGAGCTTGCTAAAATCTGCTCGTTATGAATAGACGCGGAGGAAATTACGCAAATTATTTCCATCCGATATTGCATCTATCCGTTAAACATGTCTATCGTGACCATGCATGTGTAAAAATGTTATTTTGTTGTATTTTATTTGTTTTATAACTTGATTATAGAAAAACCTCTTTTTTGTTAGTCTACGTAAGTTTCGCACATCGGCACCAATAGAGTCACAAAAAATAAAAATAAAATAATTTAAGATTTTAATTTCCATAAAAATATAAAAGAGCATAATAAGAAATATAAGAGAGTATTTTGTGTGTATATAAATAAATAAATCAATCAATAAGAGCATTAAATAATCTTCTTAAATATATTTTTACTATAATAAGTTCTACGACATGCTAGCTCAGAAAAAAAAAATGGCAAAAGTAATTTAAAAAAAAATGTGATTTCCCAAAACCTACATTCATTGTGTTGTGACACTCTCGTTGCAGATGTGCGGTTTGGTCCCACTGCTGGGCAAATGTCTCCCTTTACTCATTCCAAACTTGTGTCATCTCTGACCATGTTTGCCCCATATTTTCACTTATAAAAAAACAACTTGTGCGATCGCGCAAATATATGTCAGTGACCTTGTGGTTAGTTTGCGTGTTCTGTACTGAGCTCACGCAATGCGTCGTACGTCCAGCCAGTAATAGGACTCGCCCATCCATCCAGGAACGCTGTCCCAAAAATGACGCATTATTAATTTATTATACATATTTTTTTAAAGTAACAAAGGCAAATACTCGTAATTTACCTTTTTACTGAAACGCAGTAGATTAAAAAAAAAAAAAACTATTGTGATAAAAAATGAATTAGTAAAATGGTTTCATCTCAACGATTTGGAGGTGATTTGGTGGTTAGTATACAATAATTAAATTATCTTTAAAAAGGTGAAGGTTTCAGAAAAATACGCTAGATAGATTTTGCGTGATTCTCAGTTTTTTATCCGCGTTAGACGTAACTTTACAAATTAATTTCACTATGTAATATAAACATAATCTAAAATATTCATATATTAAGTTATTAAGAAAATGATAAAATTTAACATATATTTTCTCCAAATCATTAACACTACTCGTTTAGGTGTGATCTTCAGTATAAAATCATTAAAAGTCGGTTATCGTCGCCCTAAGTTATTATGCTTACTCGATTGCCTTCACTGAGTGTCTTCTATACATACTTTAAAATCATGCGGTGAAAATACGAAAGCCTTGAGTCAAGGTAAAAATCTATACTAATATATAAAGCTGAAGAGTTTGTTTGTTTGTTTGTTTGTTTGAACGCGCTAATCTCAGGAACTACTGGTTGGAATTGAAAAATTATTTTTGTGTTGGATAGTCCATTTATTGAGGAATGTTATAGGCTATATAACATCACGCTACGACCAATAGGAGCTGAGCATAAATGAAAAATGTTATAAAAACGGGAAAAAATATTCCTTTTTGAGAGCTTCCGTTACGTGCGCTGCGTAAACGGTTTAAGTTACGCAAATATCATGTATGATGGAATTGTTCCTCTTTAAACGTTCTAAAAAAAAGTCCGCGACAGCATATGTCTATCTTTTAAGATTGACTCAGTATAACCTTTTTTTATGGCAATCAATTTTTTTCGGAATTAATGCATTATTTGCGAAGGAGTTTTATCAACATAATATTAATCCTTATCCAAATAAATATGTTATTAATCACAAGTATTTAAATGTAAACAAAATTGTCATTGACATCACTTGATTTCAATCAACATCTTAGGAGATATCATAATTTTAAAATAACTCCGTAACAAAATAAGTAGTAAATTCATTACTTAAACCACTCTCTCTCTTAGGTGACGATACTGCGATCGCCAACCCGCCTGCCAAGCGTGGCGATTATGGCAAACCCCCCTAATTGGGGGAGGCCTATGTCCAGCAGTGGATGTCTTTCGGCTGAAATGATGATGATGATGAGATCCTTAGGAGCCAAGCGAAAAGAACAAAAGTCAGAAAGAACGCTAAGTGATAACGAAGTTATAGCACAGGCGAGCGACGGGATGCGACGCGATGGGTGGCCCGAAATTTCACGCGGACGAAGTCGCGGGCAGAAGCTAGTATATTAATAAATCTATACTAATATTATAAAGCTGAAGAGTTTGTTTGTTTGTTGAACGCGCTAATATCAGTTGGATCTGAAAAAATATTTTTGTTTTGGATAGTCCATTTATCGAGGAAGGTTATAGGCTATACTCGTATAACATCACACTACGACCAAAAGGAGCGGAGCATAAATGAAAAATGTTGCAAAAACGGGAAAAATTATTCCTTTTTGTGAGCTTCCGTTGCGTGCGCTGCGTAAACGGTTTAAGTTACACAAATATCATGTGTGATGGAATTGTTCCTCTTTAAAAGTTCTAAAAAAAAGTCCGCGACAGCATTTGTCTATCTTTTAAGATTCACTATAACCTTTTTTTATGGTAATCAAATTTGTTTGAAATTAATGCATTATTTGCGATGGAGTTTTATCAACATGATGTTAATCCATATCCAAATAAATATGTTATTAATCACAAGTATTTAAATGTTAACAAAATTGTCCTTGACATCACTTGATTTAAATCAACATCTTAGGAGATATCATAATTTAAAAAGCTAAAGAGTTTGTTTGGTTGAACGCGCTAATCTCAGGAACTAGGTACGAATTGAAAAATTATTTCAGTGTTGGATAGCACAATTTTTTAGGAAGGCTATTTAATATCACGCTACGACCTTACCCTAGTAGCATTTTCCGTTGGCATTTAGTTGGGCCACCTTCAGAGGTATGTGGCCCAACCAAACGCCAACAAAAATGCTACTAGGGTAAGGAGCCGAGCAAACGATAAAAAGTTGGAAAGAAATCAGAGTAATTGCGCGGACAGGCAATGCGATGCAACGGGGCTAAATTTTACGCGGACGAAGTCGCGGGCAGAAGCTAGTGTTGAAATAAAATTAAGGAAAAGTACTTTTTCAAAGTCGAAGATGTTAAGGCAGCACCCCCAAAATCAACAGGAATAGCTAGTAGTTTAGTTACCTATGAAGAACTTCGTGGCTAAGTAATTACAGTCTCACGGGTCGATCCAGCAGGTTAAGCTACGCTTGCCGGGGTTGGTCCGTGGATGGGTGACCATCTTTACATACCGACTCCTTCGTGCCTCGGAAAGCACGTTAAGCCATTGGTCCCAGCTGTCATTCATGTATCTTTGAGAGTCGTTACGGGTCGTCAGAAGCCCGAAAGTTTGACAACCAGTCTTACCAAGGGGTATTGTATTACCCAGTTACTTGGGTTGCGAAGGTCAGATAGGCAGTCGCTCAACGTAAAATACAGGTATTCAGCTACAGCCGGTTAGACTGGACGCAGACCCAAACATAGTCGGGAAATGGCTAGACATTGATTGACCTATGAAGAAGCCGTGGAACTCAATCTTCCCAGAAACTCAACTGACCATAAAAAATAGCAATAAATTCCATACTGCACTCCAACTTTTCCTATTATAGTAATTTCGCACGGAGGTAATAAAACAATTATATAGCTTGTAATAAAAGCATTAGCAAGACACAAGGCGACCCCGGCATTGGTATACTAATAAGGAAAACGATGTATTTGCAACTACCATTTTGTTTATATTATTTATTGTTTAGTGATGCGTAATCTCTAAACACTTACCGCCTTACTTATAAACGCAGAATAAAGTTATACTATAAACTTCAGTATAACCATACATTTTTGACGTTTATACATAGTATAAACGTCAAAAATTCAGTGGTCATCTCTTAGCTGCCACGGCTTATTTTAATTTTTGAATTGTTTCTATTACGGACGCTTCTAACGTACACGTCTTTCTACATTGTTCTCACATGTATAACTTCAACATGAATGATGTAACCCATATTTTGTAACAATATTTTGTTTTAAAAGAGTGTCCATGGAGTTTCTTGTCCGTTCTTCTCCATAGGAACCTACTACGCTTTGGAATGGGCAACTAGCTTCATCTTTCTGACTGACCGACCCCTTGACAATTCAAAAGTGCCTGTAATTGGTTTATTTGAAATAAATGCTTTGATTTTGAGTTTATAAATTTATTCCGTGTTTATATGTAAGGCGGTAGGGGTTTAATCATACATTTTTTGATGTTTAAACCTAGCATAACTTTATTCCGTGTTTATTTGTATTGGGTTAGGTTAGTAGGTATCAAATTATTCGAATTACCGTTAATTTAAAAAAATACCTGCCAAGTATGTGTCGGATCACGCATAATGAAGAGTTCCGTAGTTGGGATGTACCTATCCCAAGAAAAAACTTAACATTGTAATTGAAAAACAAGTTTTCCTATACATAATATATGGGAGAACATGTTTTTCAACTGTAAATGTGAGTAGGTCGACTATTAATCGGTAACTTGTAAAGCTTACTTAGCTGTGATAGTTTTCCTTTTGACTTTGTTATATACAGTGTGAGTCTTTATAATGTGCACATATCGAAATGAGGTAATCTATGCTTAATTTTATCTACGGAAAAAATACAAAAATAAATCTTTTTTTTTTAATTTTTGAATGGATTTTAAATTTTTTAATTTTTATTTCAAAATTTCTCAATAAGCCGCCCCTTATGAAAAAAAAAACTGATTTTTGCTAAAAAAACATGTTTCTTTTCAATTGAGGGTAGTTTTGTCCCCAATTTTTATTTTATGAGGATCATTGAGTTTAAAAGTTACACCGTTTTGTGTACACTGGGAACAATATTTTTTTTAATTCGTAAAAAAATAAAATTTATAGATTTTCTTTTTATATTTTTGCCGTAGATAAAATTAAGCATAGATTCCCTCATTTCGATATGTGCACATTACAAAGACTCACACTGTATACTACTGCTGTATATTTTTTTACATATCCAAATACAACCGTTTAGCTGGCAGGGGGGGACGGGGACACTTGACTCTAATAAAAATTAGTACTTTCAAGATTAATATTACGCAAACGGATCCCCGAATCGAAAAATAGTTTACATAAACCCGCAATATTTTTGAACGGCTTATCCAAAGATATCCCACACAATGGGATAGACGATAAAAAAAAATCATCCTTAATTTACATGTATGGGAGGTACCATCACGCCGACAGTGGTAAAAAAAAATATTGAGATATTTTTTTTGCGTGATTAATATGTATACCCATATTATACTAGATTTACAGCTTTCTAATGCTAAGAGTCTATGAGCCGGGGACAGACAGACAGAATGGACATGGTGAAACTATAACGGTTCCTTGTTGACTCTTCATCATCATTTCAGCCGGAAGACGTCCACTGCTGGACATAGGACTCCCCCAATTGGGGGGGGGGGGGGGGGCGGGGGGGTTGCATAATCGCCACGCTTGGTAGGCGGGTTGGCAATCGCAGTATGGTGTTAAAAATGCATACAGAACACTGCTGCCCATTCTCTAGTAAGTCCCTTAGTCGCCTTTTACGACACCCACGGGAGGAAGTGGGGTCGTGCTATTCTTTACGTCCGGCACCACACGGAACCCTAATGAGTGGTGTAAAATAAGTACCCAAAGTAAGTAGATTCCTTAAAGGTTTCTGCACACAGCGGGCGCGGCGCGGCGGGACGGGACGCCGACGCGACGCTGAGCAGTTGTAATGTACTAGATATTACGGACGACGTCACACAGAGCGTCGCGTCGCGTCGCGTCGAGCCGGACGGCTCTGTGTGGTTATCAAAATAATTGGAATGCAAGTTGTATAAATATCGATTCGATGGATCGAAAATCGTTCGATATCCCCCAACACTACATTAAGTAAGATAATAACAACAATTAATTATTAACGTTGATAGTGCTAGTACATTAATAATAGAAGCAATAAATGTTCGCTACATCATTTAGATTAGACAGACTGGTCCATATTTTCCTTATGCAATAATACTTTGTTACGAAAATTTATCGTTTTAGGAGAATTACAGAAATATAAACAAAAAAGTAGATGCGCATGGAAATCTGAAAATGGTTGCAAATCATTATTATTCACTATAGAAATAGACATGCGACAGGTTTTAGGTAGTTTTAATATTATATAAAACAAAGTCGGATTATTTACGCCATTTATATAACTCAAGAACGGCTGAACCGATTTTTATGATCTATAAGAATTAGAAGAAAGATTTAAGAAGAGCACCTAACTATTAAAACAAGTGAAAAATTTACGTTTTTTTTTTTTTTAGAAAATTCACTTTCTCTTTTTAGATGATATCTCGAGAACGGATTGGGTAACGGAGAAATAAGAAATTTCACGCGGACAAAGTCGCGGGCAGATGCTATTTGAAAGTTAATTAATAAAAGGAAAGGTTAAAGGTAAAAAATACAGCCTAGGCTAGGCCAGGGTTTTTAGGCTACTTTTATGCCTCCCCCTTGGTGGTACATCGTGAAATTTTAGGCTAGCAAGTTTTTTCCCAGCATCTCGTGTATTTTTTACTATTGAAAAGATCAGATATTTTTAGAATCTGTTTGAATAAAAAACATCAATAAATTAGCAATCAAGCAATCTGCTTAGCCTTTTCTCAACTATGTTCGGGTCAGCTTCCAGTCTAACCAGGTGGAGCTGAATACCAGTATTTAACATGGAGCGACTGCCTATCTGACCTCCACAACCCTGTAACTGGGAATACAATAACCCTTGGTAAGACTTATTGTCAGGGCTCGGATAACGGTATATTTTTCGAAACGGTTTCGTTTTAAAAACCTAAGAAACGATTTGTTTCGGTTACGTTCGAACGGAACGTTATAAAAACGTTTTAGAAGAAGAACAAAATTTATATCGTTCTAGGTTAATAAAACGTTTTTAACCGTTTTTTTATTCCATTTTTTTGGTTGATCGATAGGAAACTAGCAACACAACCCTAATCAAAACCTAGGCGGTAAACGCATCGGAATCAATGACGTAATGAAATGAAGATAAAGTACAATTTAAGTAAAAAAATGGTTGTCTGTAAAGTTGGTTTACGGACGATAGTTTAACGTGACAACGTCATAACAAAACATTGATGCGGCGCAAGCGTACAATGAGCGTAATGGGACAATAAGCGTAACGGGACAATGAGCGTAACGGGACAATGAGTCATCCTTTTTCGTGCATGCAGCTGGCGTTCATCCGTACAATGAGCGTAACGGGACAATGGGCGTAACGGGACAATGAGCGTAACGGGACAATGCGTCATCCTTTTTCGTGCATGCACCCGGCGTTCATCGATTTATTAGACGTTGTCACGTCGAAAAGGTCATGCTTGACGGCGCACGCCCCGTGCGCGGCTGCGCCTGCGGAAAAAAACCGGTATTTGAAAATGGTTTCATTTTATTTACATTCCGAACAAAATATTGTACAAAAAAAAAAAACGGAGACTATTAGAAACGTTTTTAAAACGTTATGTTAAATAAATTTTCCGAGCCCTGCTTAGTGTCAAACATTCGAGCTTCCGACGACCCACTAACGACTGCCAAAGATCCACGAATGATAACCGGGACCAACGGCTTAACATGCTTTCTGAGGCACGGAGATGTCTCGGTATGTAAAGAAGGTCACCCATCCTCGGATCAACCCCGACAAGCGCAGCTTAACCTGATGGATCGACCCGTATGGCTTTTATTACTTAGCCACGAGTTCCTCCCCCATAATTAATAACATTAGCATATACCTAAAACAACGTGCAAAAGTGTATTAATGCGTATCAGTATTAAGTGTATTATCCCATATCGTAAACAGTTATTTCGGTTAGGTACATTTGGGATTTCCTAGATTCGGTGACGCAAGTTGAAATTACCCGTGTTGCTATTCCTATTAAAAAGAATACATTGAATTTGACTTTGACCTCCTTAATGTATTTTGTCAAAGCCTCACTGCAGGGAATACTTAAAAATAAAAAAAAACTTGTGTCTGTTTTTTTTTTTGCTTTAATTTATGGAATATTAGAATAGTTTTAACCTCTAAGTGAAAAAGTGTCATAAAAATAAAGTAATTTTTTATTTAAAAAAAAAATAATAATATAGGAGGTACGTCTGCCAACAAACTGCTTTGAAGTTGGGCAGAGGTATATATAAATCGTATAACAATAATTTCTGAGAATAAAAATATGTATCCATACTAATATTATAAATGTGAAAGTAACTCTGTCTGTCTGTCTGTATGTTACGTTTTCACGTCTAAACCGCTGAACCGATCGTCATGAAATTTGGAGGAGATATCTGGGACATGGAGACGGACATAGGCTACTTTTTTTTACGCGATAACCGACATATACGCGGGCGGAGCCACGGGCAAAAGCTAGTATAATATAAAATACGTAAAATAAAATATTCTATACCGCCGTCCCGTGTTAGGTAAAGATAGTCCACGTAACTGTGCTACATTTTTCCTTGAATTTCTTTATTTAGTACTCTGAGAGCAGAGTACTAAATAAAGCCTAGAGGAAAAAAAAAAAGATTTCTCGTTAATAGTATTTTAGTCTTTAGTTGTATAGGTAAAACTTGAGCTCGATCTCGCCTGGTGGGAAGCGATGGATGAGGTCTATGATTGAACGAGCGAGACCAGAGGATGCCTGTTCACTTGCTTTAAAGACGGACGGGTTATATTTGGAAGGGAACGCAGACGCTGGCAGAGAGACCCTTTGGCTGTGCGCATAATAAATGTGGAGGAGAAGCGCTGAGTACGACTGGACGGCTTATTCCACAAATCCCCCCTGAAAATCCCCCTTAGGAGGAAAACTGGAATTTATAAAAACAGTCTATAATTCACTTCTGATAATCGTGCTTAGGGGGGAAAACTAGAATTGAAAAAAAAAAAATCTTATTCCAAGACGCCCCTGAAAGTGATTTTTTTAACATTACGGTTCAGTTTTCCCCACTGAGGGGGATTCTCTTAGGGGGTATTAGTGGAATAAGCCGGATTATCAGGGGTGAATCCTAGACTGTTTTTTATAGATTCCACTTTTCCTCCTAAGAAGGATTTTCAGGGGGGATTTGTGGAATAAGCCGACTGGACGATTGTTATTCTGTAGTTGTACCTATACAACTAAACTATTACCCAAGTAGGTATACGTTGTTTAGGTACGTTATTTACAATAGCTGAACTACGATTTAAAAAAATCATGATTAACCTATAAAATCATCATGTAGGTACGATGAAAATATAACAGTAGCATTAAAGAATTCAGTTAGCGATCACTTTTCCCCGCACTATGCCTTCGCTACTTAAATTGCGTTTCTATTTCGGAGTACTAGATACAACAAACGCTAAGTATCTATACCCAAAGTCTCTAATTTAGATAATTTATGTAAACAAAGTAATGTCAAGAAATGTCACTGTCAAAATTACAGAACAGTGGTGCAAAACATTTTATCATAATTTTTTGTAAATAATCATCTACAAAATTAAAGTGAATTAATTATGAGAACTATGCAAACAAAATACCGTTGCCAAACAATGTTTTGTGTAGTGTGTCGAAGACACGGCCTATGATCGTCATAATCAGCCCTTTTAAGTCCACTGCTAGACGTGGGCCTCCCAAAATCGATTTCCCTCGAAACAGTTTATAGCTGCTTTCATCCAAAATGTGGCTAGATATGCTACTTACAATATGAATCTATGAATGAGAGTTGTAATATTAGTATTGTAGAAGATGTAAAAAAAATAAAAATGTCTGGATCTCCTGCATTATTACCAGTATCATAAAATATTTTATACCAGAAAATCTTCTTTTTTTAATAACTTTGTTTAAAACCGAAATTTTATAAAAATAATTACGGTATGATTATTTTTTAATTATTATTTCTTAAAATCAGTACATAAAAGAAAATGGAACCTTTTTTTTCGCCATTTTATGTGAATTACCATTAGGAAGATATTTTTTTCATATGTTATCCCCTTTGTTTATATAAATGATCTGAATTAGAGACTTTGGGTTATAGGTACTATTGACAGTAACCATTATGACAAAACTCTAGAACAAAGCTTCATAATTCTATCACCAACCGTATCTTGTTCAAACGTAGCGCCTGCGCAAGTTGTCGCCGGTTCACGTGCACTCACATGTAGGTACCTACATGTGAGGACCTCTCAGATGCACTCAGACAGGTGTAGCCATTGTTTATGTATACAAGCCACAACGGGGTCAATGTCTCGTGTTTATCATTGGAAAGACGCGGGGTCCCATTTTCTTCATATTTATTTATATATTATGTAATTTCATTCTTCTATACATATTATTAAAAAATTGCTGCCGCGGATTCGCCCGCGTGGTAGGTACTTAGTTATTCCATAAAACATCAGCTATCTGCTAGTGAACACCCCGTCAAAATCAGTCCAGCTGTTCCGGAGATTAACCGGAACAAACACAAACAGACAAAAAAAAAAGCGTTTTTATCATAGGTACCGTATATTTCAGCATTTAGATATAAAAAATAAAAAAATTGTTTTGTTATTTCTTAACATTATAAACAGACACTTCAATCTTATTTATTTGTATAGATAAAAATCACTTTTCTTTTTTTTCTGTGTGACCGCATTGTTCTCTTATACTTCGCAACGGATTTTGATACAGTTTTCACTATAATTTAGAGAATTTATTCCTTAAGGTTTATATGTGCGTAAAAAAAAAATCCGCTCTCCTTAAACATCATCATTATTTATGTATTAACTTTATGCACAAGTAAAAAACTGTACAAAGGCGGACTTAATGCCTTGGGCATTTTCTAAACCTAGGCTGATATTCAGCACTAACTTCAAAATTTACATTAGACAGTTCCCCCAAAACGCCCGGCCCTTCACCACTTCCTATTGCTTTAGGTGGGAAGAAGACACACAGACAGAATATACATAATATACATAGGTTATAATATAATATTATTGTTAGCTGCATCCCCAACCTATACCCCTCCGGCCAGCCCGGAATATGACGTCATCGAGTTCTAGTCCATATAAGACGACGCCCTGTGTGATCACGGGCTCATTCCCTCGAACCCGGCGGCGCGCGCTTTACTATTAATTCCCCTTTATTTTGTTCACTTAATTAATAACTCCTCAATTTTGTATTTTTGTAACTTAATTATTAATTTGATTAAAAAGACTTCTTTTGTTCAACCATTAACCTCCTGACTATTCTTTCATTTTAATTCAATTCCTAAAATCAGAAGCGGAATTCGACTCTCGTTATCCCACTAAACTATTAAAAAAAAAAAATGTGGAATAATACCGGTCCCAGAAAAAGACGTAAACGTGAGTGCACGCCACCGCCGCCCGACCTAACTCATCTTAGTATTACCTTGGACGCAATACTTAATAGGGTCTCTGCCTTGGAGCGAAGTACAATTTCAGAACCACGATCGAGCGTGGAGCAGCAGCCGATTCCTGCCATCACCGGCACGACTACCCCGTCTGTGCCCGAGCCACATGAAAAGGCTTTGCACACGGCCAGCCCTCCTGCTGTCTCACGACCTGCCCCGACGCCACTGGCGCCGGCGCCGGCGCTATCGCTGCCGCCTTCGCCTACAACGACGGCTGCAGGGGACGTCACGGAGCGTCTTATCCATGCGCTAAGGAGCTTAAACCCGGTGAGATCAAACCATTATTACGTCTCTGATTTCGACCTTAATGTTCATGACGTCATTGCATGGTGTGAAGAAGTTGACCGCGCTAAATCACAAAACAGATGGGACAATAAAGAATGTCTGGCCCGTATTGGTTTGTGTCTGAAGGGTGAATCTCACTCTTGGTTACGCGATTGGACCGAAACGATCGTACTTATTGGTCTACTTTTAAATTGCAATTAAAATCACTCTGTCCACGACATGTCGATGTCGCTAATATCCTGTATGACGTCATGTGCACTGAGTCCGATAAATATTCAACATACGCGGAATACGCGCGCAAATCCTTGTTGCGATTGCGTATCGTTAAAGGACTAAGTAGTGAACTTTTGTGCGCAATCATTGTGCGCGGTATTAAGGATCCTCAGATTCGTGCTGCAGCTATGAATGCAAAATTAACTACCGAAACAATTGTTGAATTTTTATCTATTTATGTCATGCCAAGTAAAACCAGTGAAAATATTCAGAACAAAAACAATGTCAATGCTCATTCTAATAGGTGTATTATGAGCCGTAGTGGTACAAAAAACATTGATAAAAAATCTGTGAAGTGTTTTACGTGCGGCGCTTTTGGTCATACCAGTAAGAGCAACGCGTGCCACAAACGTTTTAAAATGAGTAATAGTACTTCGAGTTCTAAAGTCGCAAGCGATAGTCAGAGTGCCAATGCCAATTCAAATCTCCCGAACATGAAAAACTCTAAGTGCAACTTTTGTACAAAAACGGGGCATACGGAAGAAAAGTGTTTTGCTAAACAGCGATCGGAGTCGCGCAATAAATCCAATGTCAATTTCTGTCGTGAAATTGAAGGAGATACGGCAAGCCGTGACGTGACACCCGCAGTGCTGTGTGGTGTACCTACGGACGTCTTAATTGACAGCGGCTCGTCTGTATCCCTCATATCTAACAAACTTCATAAACATTTTTTTTGCCGCCGAAACCCTAATGCTCAGATGTTGCGCGGAATAGGTGGTCATGAGTTAAGATCAGATAGCTACGTCACTTTGCCTATCGAGTTCGACAATTTAACCTTGGAAGTAGACTTCCATGTAGTACCCGGTGGTTGTTTGAGCACCCCCGTGATAATAGGTACCGATGTTTTGAATCGCAGCGGTATTTCGTACATTCGTACCGGCGATTGCCAGCGTATCTGCGCCGACCGTGCATATGTAAACAATATTATGGTTTCAAGTTCACAGACTTTAGAATCTATTAATACGCCCTTACAGTCATGATAAATAGCGTCTCGAAAGTATTTTAAATAAATATTCGGAATATTTTCTTAGCGGTACCGCCGCAAGTACTGTAAATACCGGTGATATGAAAATTCGCGTAACAACCGAGACCCCTGTCAATTATCGCCTTTACAAGTTGTCTCACGACGAAAAGTTGTGTGTGCGCGCAATTGTTAACGATCTAAAAAACAAAGGCATAATACGGAATTCGGAATCTTCATACGCAAGCCCAATTCTTCTGGTAAAGAAAAAGGACGGCACCAATAGGATGGTCGTTGATTATCGTGGCTTAAACAGTGTTACAATAAAAGAAAGGTACCCATTGCCTCTTATAGAGGACCACATAGATAGGTTGGGTAAATGTAAATATTTTACAGCACTTGATATGTTAACCCGGTTCCATCAAATCAAAATTAGTGACGATTCTATTGATAAAACTGCCTTCGTGACTCCGGAGGGTCACTTTGAGTATCTCAAGATGCCCCTTTGGACTTGCAAATGCACCCATAGTGTATTAACGCATTATTTCCGAAACCCTCAAGTCCTTCATCGAATCAGAAAAAGTACTTGTTTACATAGATGACGTTTTATTGTTAAGCGATACTGTTGAAGAGGGACTAACCCTGCTCGATTCGGTATTAGAAACGTTAACAACGTCCGGTTTTTCAATGAATCTGCGGAAATGCTTTTTCTTGACAACAGAGGTTGAGTACCTAGGGAGAACCATTAGCAATGGTCAGGTTAGACCGAGCACTCATAAAATAGAAGCCTTAACTAAATCACCGACGCCAAACGCAATTAAACAAGTGCGTCAATTACTCGGCCTTGCCGGGTATTTTAGACGGTATATTCCGCAGTATGCCACCTTGAAAGCGCCTATCGCAGCCCTAAAGCGGACTAAGACCCTTCTAGTGGGAAATCAGTCTGCTCAAGATGCCTTTGTTAATAAAAATCCTTCAGCACCAAAAACATTCGCTGTGAAGGACTTGGCTTATGTGATAAAAAGATCACAATCGATTGGCAAGCTGGACAGTGATATACGTGGATCGTATCGTATCACTAAAGTCCTACCGAATGGTCGGTACGAGCTCCAGTTGGTGGCGGGCTCATAATAATATGGCAAAACCACACATGCTGCCGCCGAATACATGTTGCCATGGCATGGTGAATGGACGCTCGAGTGCTGTACTACATTCTTCGAATGTAAGCTCGAGTGTAAAACAAAAAAGTACTGTTCATGTGTTGATTTTCCCATCCACTTTTGTCACATGTACGTTTTTGTCCCTTTGTTGACATTAACAAATATCGTTTACTGATAGACGATTGTAGTTAAATGCTAAACAGACTTGTATTGTTACGAGTATAAGAAACGCAGCTTATAACGTAATACGACGACGCACGGGCCCGCGGCACTTATGCTATGCGGCAAGCGTCAAAGTGAAGGTTGGTTAATTATTGTGCAGCATGCTGTTCATAATTTCACAATTTTAGAGCTATTCATTTGTTTGTTTAGTATGTTTGATCCAAGATTATGTTTCTAAGAACTTAATTGAATGTTTGATCTTTAGGTTTTTCAGACATGAAAAGTCACCACAATAACGAGTACCTAATTACTGTAGCTGTAACTTTAGCCTACGGCTTTAGCTTTGTTCCTACCAATGGGTAACATTCGTGACCCAGAAAGTACCCGTGTCAGTATGACATTCGGGGCGTGACTGGCAAAGTACTGTGTAAATCCCGAGGACAAGCTTTGTCATTTATGTATACCATGTAAGCCCATTGCTGCAGCATAAGGTTTTGGTTGGTATTATGGCAAGTGTGCTCATTGATGACCTTAATGAGGTTTTGAGTTCGAATGGCAAATGTGTTACGTACAGTGAGTAGGTGATCGTTATCAAGGTGTATCTAGACCTTACCTAAAACAATTTACGTCTGATTAGCATTTGATCGAATAAACTCATTTATCCAGGAAATAGCACATTAAAACAATCATCAGTTATCTGCTGTCATATTTAACATTTAGATGCTCACTCTTGATTTTAAACGTGCAGGTTCTGATGAAGAGGTGGATGAAGTAAGTCTACAGCCGAGCACCTCGTCGGAACACCCAGAAATGGCGAGTTGGAGGTAGCTCCCGCTGAAGAGTCTCCGAGGGTTGGCGAGGCCTGCGAGGACGCTGGCACGTCAGGAGAGGCCGTGTTAGCTGCATCCCCAACCTATACTCCTCCGGCCAGCCCGGAATATGACGTCATCGAGTTCTAGTCCATATAAGACGACGCCCTGTGTGATCACGGGCTCATTCCCTCGAACCCGGCGGCGCGCGCTTTACTATTAATTCCCCTTTATTTTGTTCACTTAATTAATAACTCCTCAATTTTGTATTTTTGTAACTTAATTATTAATTTGATTAAAAAGACTTCTTTTGTTCAACCATTAACCTCCTGACTATTCTTTCATTTTAATTCAATTCCTAAAATTATTGTAAGTTTCATAAGTGCAATAAGTGAAAATTAAGTGTGCGGACACTTAATTTTCACTTATTCCACTTATGAAACTTACAATAATATTGCGGACTAAAAACACTAATATACATTATTAGATAAAACTATGTGTTCTGTTCCCACAGACAAACCGTGAAACCGGTTTTGCGGGGCATAGTATTTATTTTAAGATTTCTGTAAGTTTGTTAATAAATACTTAAATAAATTAAATAAGAAGTAGCGGAACAAACTCCCCAGCATCACATATGTATGTCTGTTCAGTTAGAAGAACTTGATTCTATACAGTAAAGGGTATGCAAAGTAATTAATGTTGGTACACCACACAACTATACCGAACGCGCGACAGTTTCTAGACGTCTTCACTGCTTGACCGCCACCGATAAACTTCACTTGTCAACTGTGCGGCGATCAGGTTGTCTGTAAAAGATCGCTTTTAGCGATAAGACCGCCCATTGTGACACCCTATGTAACAGTTCTACATTTATATCTGTAATTTTTATGGTGTACATAATAAAGAGTATTCTATTCTATTCTATTCTATCACTTGCCACCGGTCGAACGTTATGTTGTTGACTCTGTCATGCCTGGCGTCCTGATTAGTCAAGACTGGATGGCGCGAACTCCACCAACTCCATCGAACGCGACTAGATGGCGCTGGCGTACCGGATACAACTCGTCTCCGACATATAATATATAATATTTATATATATTTATTTATATAGATAAGTATCCATATGCTTTATGTATGTATATAATATGTAAATGGTATACCACTGACTACCTGCAGTATTGTCTCTGCTTCTACTTTTAATCCATCTAAAAGTTGTCTGTAAAATAACGCTATTAGCGATAAGACCGCCCATTGTGACACCCTATGTAACATTTCTACATTTATACCAGTAATTTTTAAGGTGTACATAATAAAGAGTATTCTATTCTATTCTGTGTTTATTAATATTAAACTTACATATGTAAAGAAATATCGATGTTTTGTGAAGTCGTAAAAACCGTATGAAGCAGGGGGCGGGTCGCTAGAATATCTATAAGACTGAAATAAGATACGCTAATATGCTACAGCACGGTAATAATTATGTCCGCCAAACAACTCAACCGATACTCGAAAGAACTCCTAACATTCGTATGAAGAAGCATTATTAAGGGATTAACCGGTAGAAGCCCAACGAAACCCTCTGTCTGCCCTAGGGGTGGTAGATTACCCCATACAACAAGGGTGAGTAGGTATTAGATACCCTGCAAACATGTCGTTAAGTAATACTTATCGCTAGCGTTAATGAATTCAAGGAAACTCGGACAAATAAACCTGATTATTTCTCTCTTATTTATTACTTGATATTAAACCTTCTACGCGACAAACCGAACACTTTGGAATCTCCCGTGAGATAATTTTGCTATTTGCCCGTTTCTGGCATGCCTGTAGCCACTATATTATTGCCAGCGTTGATTAATTTTCTTGATATTATTTGTTGGTGTAAGTTTGTTGCAGAAGTTAATATAACGTCTGTAATATTATTTCAGTAGTTTGTGTTTGTAACACAAACACGAACATACACAAACATATAGCTATATCATCATCATTTCAGCCGAAAGACGTCCACTGCTGGACATATGCCTCCCCTAAAGGGGGGAGGTGTCATAATCGCCACACTTGCCAAGCAAGTTGGCGATCGCAATATGGTGTTAAAAATGCATAGAAAACGCTGCTGCCCATTCTCTAGTAAGTCCCTTAGTCGCCTTTTACAACACCCACGGGAGGAAATGGGGTGGTGCTATTCTTTATGGCCGGCACCACACGGGCCGGCCATAGCCGGGCCGGTATAGCTATATACGTAGTAAATATGTAGGCTGAAAATACAGAAAGCCACCAGACCTGCTACGATCTACATACTCCTTTTGCTTCGTTTTTAATAATATTAATGTTAAACCAAACTTGGATACGTATTCGTGCGTAAGTACCTAATAAATACTGTAAAAACAAAAAGCACTTTCCTCGATAAATAAAATATCAGAAAGTGAAATTTTTCATACTATTGGTAGTGGGTGTTGTAACCCAGATATTCAAATCTAGGCAACCATTTTTAGAAGACAATGAGTGCATTCACATCTGACGTCATTCGAAGCGTCAATTTAGTCGTTTAGACAACTCTGATGCTAAAATCATTAGACACTTGCTGCAAATTGGAAGATGTATCACTATGCAGTGCCTGTTATTTTTCGACCATTGGGAATAAACCAAACTCAAAATCTTTTCAGACTGTTCGATCCTCCATCTGAGTATGAGCATATCTACCTGAAAATCCTGTTGGACACGCTAGTGGAACGAAGCAGTTTAATCAACAGTCCGAAACTCTCAATTTACGTATCGATTTCGGAATTTCGGTGTGCACAGCTCTATGCGAATAGTAAACACCGAGCAAATGTCAGTACGATTGATGTGCATTCAGTTGCGCCATTCGATGACGACACATCACAAGGATAATAGTGTTCACCTTGACCTTAGGCTAATGTCAGCTCGGCGCCTGCGCGTCCGCGCGTGCCCGCACTTATGTAACTGTTTGTGATAAGCTCTTGCACAGGAAATGCAGTTTGCCTACTGCGTGCATTACGTCATCTGCGCTTATTTTTCAATAACATAACATTACATCACGCCATTGATGTATAAAAAAAGGAAGATTAGGTACACGCTCCTCGACGTAGACCGCATAACCTATGCCGACCGGCACAACTGACCTAAGTCACAATCGAACTCGCGTTTGTGTAGCACATGTGCAGTACGTTAAGTAAAATTACAGTAATCGTCTAAATAAGCAGAAACAATGCCTTCCAGTGTTTTCAAAATGTGCACAAATAATTCACAAACCAAAAACAAGTTCCACGGGATTACTTTCCACCCGTATCTAAGTACATCAAAACTTATTTTCTTTAAAATTCTCCTGAATAATATTGCTTTCTAGGTCGCCATTTGTTTCTGAGTTGTTATGGGTACGTAACAGTGACAATTAGTGCTATCTCGTACCCGCTACAGCCCGCGTCATATCTTTTGCTTTGCCGGTTGTTAATGCATGACACACGGCATCGGGAAATGTAGTTGTGTGGGTATGTTTACATGTAATTTTTTATAGTCCAATAATGGTTACATGACATTAGAGCCGTGCCTTATCTTCCTTTTTTTATACATCAATGCATCACGCCTTTAATCCACTATAGTACCTAAACTCATATTTCACCAGTTATGTGTAATAGGGGGCGAGCCTATTGCCATCAATCAATCAACTCAGCCTATCGCAGTCCACTGCTGGACATAGGCCTCTCCTAGGCTGCGCCACAACACCCTATCCTCCAACTTTCGCATCCAGTCTGTCCCAGACACCTTTTTATGGTCGTCGGTAGCTGGGGGACTTCTCACACTACGCCACTAGGACTCGTCTGCTCTACCGGTCATTGGTCCTTCGATAAACATGGCCAGCCCAATGCCACCTCAGTTTGCTTACTCTGCAGATTATGTCGGTAACTTCGCTTCTTTTCCGTATAATTTAATTCCTGATTTTATCCTTCAAAGAGACTCCGAGCATAGCCCGCTCCATAGCGCATTGAGCGACCTTGAATTTGTGGACCAGGCCTCAGGAATCGAACCCATGACCTTATGCTCAACAGTAACGCTAGCGACCGCTAGACCATCAAGTGCGCAGTAGTTTTTAATGTTCTTATGATACTTATGTATTATTTATTTCTTTATAATATACTAATATCTATGTTTAGTAGTGATAAGTGTGGCAATCTTCCTGAAAGTCATTGAAGCGGAACTTTGAAGGTTTTTGTTCAGCAGATCACGGTTACGGGCTGATAATCATGATGAACTTCTCAATGTCAGCTTACGTTTCAGTAGCATCAAGATCTGTTATTTTTAAGTACATTAAAATTTTATTTTAGGAAAACTCAGTGTATTCGTATAACTAGAATCATTAGGATGACAAAATTAAGGTAGTGACTGAAAAAAGCTTCTGTTCGCTTTATTCCTAGAGATAAAATGAAAAATAAATAGAAAAAAAAAAAAAAAACAACTGACTTCCAAAAAAAAAAAACAAACACTACGAAAGTGAAAAATTATAAATTAAGTTATTTTTCACTTTGTGGTGTTTTTTATGGAAGTCTGTTGTTATTTTTATATTTATTTGTTAGGTATGGTAGGTACCTACCTACCACAAATCCAAATAACGTCATTATAACGTCATCCACATAGACTAAAGTGGAAAAAATACGTAATATTGTGGCTAACTCAAAAAATACCCAATTTAAATGGGACGTGGTCCCATTTAAATTGGGTAATTGGTCCCTTTCAAACAAAAAAAAAAATACAGAAAAAGAAAAAACAAATTGGCCCAGCCGTCTTCGAGTAACCGGTGAACATAAATAAAAAATAACAAACGACGAACTGAGAACCTCCTTCTTTTTTGAAGTCGGTTAAAGTGGGCGCTCTTGTTCATGGCAATCGTTTTTCTTTTCGCAATGCGGAAAAGTATAATTCATTCGATGCTCGTATTAAACTATTTTCTTCTTTTTCCTAGTTCTAATATTTGTGTAAAGTAGGAGCAAAGTGCAAATCATAGTTTTCTATCATTGTATGTGAAAATCTACGGTTAATTTATCTGTCCCTTGCATTCATTATTAATATTTTGTACAGTAATATTATTCTGTGTACATCTCAGATACCTATATCTTTTAATTAAATCAAATTATAATTATAATTTGATTTTAAAACATTTTAAAAGCGAATTTCTTGCCCATTCTTCTTTCCATACGAAACTCCGTTCGTCTTTTTCGGGTGACCACTGAAAAATCAGTGCTATGGATCAAACTCAAACTCAAAGCATTTATTTCAAATAAACCAATTACAGGCACTTTTGAATTGTCAAGGGGTCGGTCAGTCAGAAAGATGAAGCTAGTTGCCCATTCCAAAGCGTAGTAGGTTCCTATGGAGAAGAACGGACAAGAAACTCCATGGACACTCTTTTAAAACAAAATATTGTTACAAAATATGGGTTACATCATTCATGTTGAAGTTATACATGTGAGAACAATGTAGAAAGACGTGCACGTTAGAAGCGTCCGTAATAGAAACAATTCACAAAAATTAAAATCATTCATAATAGCATAGCCAGCATCATGCTGAGCCTTCTTGTCACAGTCATGACGTGCAGCTACCCACTATTTCGGTATTGTGCTGTAATAAATAATGTAATGTAGATCTATTTTGTTAATTTTTTCTGCTTACCTACCTATCGAGTCGAGTCGCGTGTCGAGTGTTTCTGTGACAAATAAACCCATTTTTAGGGTTCCGTAGTCAACAAGGAACCTACATGTAAAGTGGGGATGATATTTTTTTTTTTCGTCCTTCCCTTAGTGTGGGATATCGTTGGATAGGTCTTTCAAAAATATTAGGGGTTTGGTAAGACTGTTTTTTTATTAAGTAAACCGGTCGTGACTTATCAGGCTTTAAAAAACCAAAGTTCGTTAGAGTCAAGTGTCCCCCCCCTCTACCAACTAAACGGTTGTAGTTAGAAATTCAAATGTCACGGCAGTAGTACCAATATATAACGAAGTTAAAAGGAAAACTATCACAGCTAAGTAGGCTTTACAATTTACCGAGTAATTGGCGACCAACTTACATTTACAATTGAAAAAAATGTTCTCCCATACATTCTGTGTAGGAAAACATGTTTTTCAACTATATGATAAGTTTGTTCTTGGGATAAATTCATCCCAACTACGGAACCCTTCATTGTGCGTGGTCCAACATGCATTTGGCTGGTTTTTTTTTCTTTCTTTCTTTCTTACTGTTTGGAAAGGGCGCCTAGAATCATTTTTATTTTCTTGTAAATGACGTTCAAAAGTACCTCTTAATAGCCTACTTGAAATTGTTTGACTTTGTTTTTGCTAAAAAGGCTTTTTCAGTAAACGTTTCATTGAACCACAGTAACAATTTTGACTCGTAAACGAATGCAGTATTTTTTCATTTATGTTTACTTGCACGCAATGACCTTATTGTGTAATAGGAGTACGCTCAAAGTACGCTCTAGAACTATTGAGTCGCCGAAATTTTAATATAATAAAAACATGTCATGTCATATTTTCATGAACACTTATCAGTTAATCGCGGGTTAAGGTTATGATAAATATTTTTTTTCATCGAATCAGTTAAGTGGATATGAGGGTTATTATATTTAATGTGTTTATAGTGCCTTTTTTTATCGTGTCAGTCTTTTAACTAACTCAAACCCACCCGTGTTCCTCCAGTTGCCTGTGTGTGTACCAGGGCCGCGGTATCCCTTTCGGACAAACCCGCAAACCTGGCTGGAATGTGTCTGTGCCTAAGGTTTATACTAACGAATAAAAAAACATTTTAGTCTTACTCAATCGCACGTAAGAAAATTCTCACGCAAAGACAGCACTACTGTAGAAGTAGGAAGATATGTAGGTTATCCAAGGCTGCTACACCGTTTGGATCTAAAACAACGATCTTCTCTTCTTCGATCTTATTGCTCAACAATAAGAGCGATGACGCGACTACTCTAGAGTCTAGTTCACTGTTCATTGTTTGCTGATTTGCTCCGGACCGACTGCGGCGGTCGTGCGCCTGTGCCTCGCGATGCCTGTTCGCGGCTCCGCCAGTGCGTACCCATAATGCTCAATACGCTCCCACAACCCAGGCGATCAATCTGTTGAACGCCCTTATTGCTCAGGAGCCGAATTTTGATATATTTTTGTCTAGCAGTTTTGTAATTAGTGTTTCCATGAACTTTTTTAGTGTACTGTTTGTTGTTGGCTAAGCTTTTTAATAAAATATTCCGTAAGTCATCATTTGCCTAGCCCTTTCCCTACTATGTTGAGGTCAGCTTCCAGTCTAACCGGAACTCGCTGAATACCAGCATTATACACATACCTATTTAAAATAAATAAATAAATACTCAATCTATCTGACCTCCACAAACCTCCAGTTAATGGATAATACGATAACCCTTGGTAAGACTGGTTGTCAGACTTTCGGGCTTCTGACGACCCGTTACGACTGTCAAAGATCTACGAATGACAGCCGGGACCAACGGCTTAACGTGCTTTCCGGGGATGGTCACCCATCCACGGACCAACCGCGACAACCGTAGCTTAACATGATCGATCGACCCGTATAGCTGTATTCAGCGAATTCCGGTTAGACTGGAAGCTGACCTCAACATAGTTGGGAACGGGCTAGGCAAATGATGACTTACGGAATATTTTATTAAAAAGAAAGAACATTTTCTTGTTCTACCAGAAGTCGAAGAATATATAAATGTTTTTTTATTTATTTATTTTATTTTACGATGTGTTTGCTCTTGACTTCTAGGTCAGAGGTGACAGTGACAAAGTCGACGATGGAGTGAACTTACCCAGAAGAAGTCATCATCATCATCATCATTTCAGCCGAAAGACGTCCACTGCTGGACACAGGCCTCCCCCAAAAAGGGGGGAATTTGCCATAATCACCACGCTTGGCAGGCGGGTTGGCGATCGCAGTATGGTGTTAAAGATGCATAGAGAACGCTGCTGCCCATTCTCTAGTAAGTCCCTTAGGCGCCATCTCCACGGGCGAGAAAATCGCGGCGATAGTCTCGCCGTGCCATCAAATTCAATAGAAGCTCTATGAATCAATCTCCACACGGCGTTATCATCGCGGCGATTATTTGAAGGCCCAGCGTGAATATCGCCGCGATTCTCTCGCCCGTGGAGATGGCGCCTTAGTCGCCTTTTACGACACCCACAGGAGGAAATGGGGTAGTGCTATTCTTTACGTCCGACACCACACGGTATAGAAGAGAAGAAGCATATACCGGATGACATTTTTTACCGTCTCGTAAAAATTTGGGTATACTACGTGAACGGAGTAGAAGCCTATGGCATAGTTTTTATTATTTTTTCTTTAACCTAGAAAGAAATTGATCTATGGATAAATACCACACATTTGAAGTAAACTTATCATACTATAACAATAAACACAGAAATTTAACAGAACATAATTCAATAAATAAATACGATAAATAATATTTAAATTTAAATCATACGCACCCAAATTTCAATATTTTTATCTTTTATTTTAGTTTTATTTCTGAAAAAAAAAAAAAAAAAAAAATTGCTATGCCATAGGCTTCTACTCCGTTCACCTAGTATACCCAATTTTTTTCGAGACGGTAAAAAAAGTCATCCGGTATATATGTTTGTTATTTGAGCACTATGCTCAGTAATTTTACAGTAACCTTGCGCGTGTAATGTGTAATAAATATTATTGGTAGTTCAAGATCAAAGTGGCGACTAATTGTAAACATAATGAGATAATAATTATTGCAAAATAGGTAGTTTACTTATATTCGTACCAATTGTACTTACCTACTTTTGTATTTTTTCTCGTTTCTTGATAAAAAATCTATCAGTTTGTAATTTATTTCAAGTTTTCGTGCAATAAGCGCTTATTCAGCACTCATAAAGTAAATATTTTATCATGATGGTAAATTTCACATGAAGTAATAAAAAAAGCATATAGGTACCAGAATACACACAGGTAACTGGCACGCAAGTAGATATAATCATATAAAGTCATAACTCCACGCTTAGGCTGAAAATAAAACTCATAATTTAAATTTTACATAACACTAGTTGTTGCCCGCGGCATCGCCCACGTGGCTTTTTAAAATAAAACTAGCCTAAGTTATAACATCAACTAAGTATCTACCAGTGAAAGTCGAAATCGGTCCAGCAGTTTCTGAGATTAGCCGGAACAAACAGACAGACAGATAGACAGACAGACTGACAGACAGACAGACAATAAAAACATTTTTTTTTGTTGTTTTAAGTTCCATACATACTTATAGATTACACACAAGTGTCTGTTTATAATGTCAAAATAACAGTTTTTTACTAAATGCTTAAGAAAGTATACGGTGTAGTAGGGTAATTATATTTAAAAAAAAAATATCTATCTGACTGTCTCTCTGTCTGTCTGTTTGTTCCGGCTAATCTCCGAAACGGCTCGACCGATTTTGATGGGACTTTCACTGGCAAATAGCTGATGTTACAAGGAGTAACTAATTAGGCTACTTTTTTTTTTTTTATAGCGACTCGGGCCCAGCCGCATTCAGCTAGTACAAAATAAAATGAGAGCATTTTCTTACTTGAGTATTTACATATATTATGTTCTTTTTCATCGACATCAGTATTGGTAAATGAGCAAATTGTTATTAAAGCAATACGGGGGCATCCGGAAACTCTTTATTTTAATGAAGAACAATTCAATTGTTCAGTCCGAGGAATATTTTCTATCCGTTTTCCTCTGATACAGACAAATTGCGTGTAAACAAACAACAGTGTAATCTAATGACTTTTATTGTTTTCAACATCTTAGTGCACATCTTGATATCGTTCAAGGTAGCCTCTAGGGCTGTGATTTTGCTCCGCAATGAAGATTTTTCATGGCAAGGTCTCAGTACTAATGCAAAAACAATTAAAAGTTGAGATCCAATCAATTCATAGTGGTTTCCAGCCGGCTTATTCCCAGGAGCTCCAAATCTAATGTTCTCCGACCAATTTCTCTCCATACATTGATTTCCAAGTGCTCCATAATTTTATTACTTACATAATGAAATGGGAAAGATTTTATTTATTATCATTATATTTCTTTTTTAATTTGGAGCCGCCGGAAATAAAATTATGGAGCGCCTGGGATAAGCCTTCCAGTCCATATTTTCATTCTCTTGCATTTTTAGGGTTCCGTAGGTACCCAAAGGGTAAAACGGGACCCTATTACTAAGGTTCAGTACACACCGAGAAGCGACGCGACGCGACGATACTGGAAGAGGCCAGTGATTTCGCGCTGCGCGAGACGCATCGCAACGTCGCGAGGCGCATCGTAAAATCGTTGGCAACACGACGCCTCGATGCGCAGCGAGACGCCGCGTGGCGCAGCGGAACGTGTCTACATTATATATAAATTATGCACCCAAATACTCCGGTGTGATGACTTCTTTTTAATTTTATTTTTGTATTCTTCTTCCTATTCCTCTTCTGCAAGAAGTCCGATTATAACAAGATCCCAGTCTATCATTATAATTTCACTTGAGCACTCGACCGAACTGCATCAATTCTAGACGAAGTTTGAACGGAAATAGTAGAGACAAGTCGCCACGGCGGCCTCGGCTGCGTCTTGCGGCGTCGCGCGGCTTTGTGAGGCGCAGCGCCGCTCTTGCACGCCGCACGTACCGGCAATGTACAGCTGCCTCGCGATGCATCGCGCTACATGGGCGCGCGCTATATCACGAGGTGCAGCGCTGCATGGTTCAACGTATTCTGAATTCTCACAATGAAATGTGTATCTTTTCGTGTAGAAAATAAAGTTATATTTTGAGTCGCGTAAAATGTGCGCGCAGCATCGCGTCGCGTCGCGTTGCGTCGCGTCTCGGTGTGTGCTGACCCTTAACCTCCGCTGTCCGTCTGTCTGTCTGTCCGTCTGTCACCAGGCTGTATCTCATGAACCGTGATAGTTTGACAGTTGAAATTTTCACAGATGATGTATTTCTGTTTCCGCTATAACAACAAATACAAAAAAAAAAAACAAAATTAAATAAATATTTAAAGGGGCTCCCATACAGCAAACGTGTTTTTTTATGCTCGATATTGATAACGGCAACAGGTAGACGCTTGAAATATTCACAGAATATTGAGTTATATTATTCACTTTAAAAATAAATAATTAAATTAAAATAAGATTAATATTTAAGGGGGCTCCCATACAACATACATGATTTTTTTTGCCGTTTTTATAGATAATGGTATGGAACCCTTCGTGCGCGAACCCGACTCGCACTTGGCCGGTTTTTTTACTTCCCAATGTGTGTTTTACATAATTCGTTATTTTGTTAGAAGCTCTTGGCTAAGTAATATCAGCCGCACGGAACGAACCATCAGATCAAGCTACGCTTGCTGGGGTTGTACCGTGGATGGGTGACCATCTTTACATACCGAGACTTCTCCGTGCCTGGGAAAGCATGTTAAGCCGTTGGTCCCGGCTGTCATTCGTGGATCTTTGACAGTCGTTACGGGTCGTCAGAAGCCCGACAACCAGTCTTACCAAGGGGTCGTATTACCCAGTTACTATGTCAGTTACTGTGTTGTGGAGGTCAGATAGTCAGTCGCTCTATGTAAAATACTGGTATCTATTCAGCTGCATCCGGTTAGACTGGAAGCAGACCCCAACATAGTTGGAAAAAGGCTAGGCAGATTGAGTTATTTTGTTAATAATAACAGGCTTCAAATGTCCAATATCAGACCAGGGGCCCAAGTCTGCTATTTTTATAAATTCGTCACTCCAACACGATCCCATTGTCATTTTGCTAAAAGTTCGTAATCTGCTTAATTCATAATGGTCGATCATTGGTCGGTCAGAAGTTGGAAGTTTAGTAGGAAGTTTCATTTGTCATTATGTACGAGATTACAAATTCTTTCAATGGAGTGTCAGTGGCTGACCATTGGAAAGTCATAATGACGCCATTATATTAGTAGATTACCAGACTTGTCAAAATCAACAATTATGAAATCAATGATAGACCATTCTGACACTATTGTAATAGCAGACTTGAGGCCTTATATGAATGGCTGTCAGTCACGTTACTTGATCGTTCATCCCCTTCAACCTTGACGATTAGGTAGGTACAGATGACGGGTTTACACGTGGTAAGCTTAAAGGTACGTTCCACAAAAGATATGTTATAAAAAAAAATTGGCAGTCATAAGGACTGCCAACAGAAGTGAAAACACGAAACTTTGGAATAACTGTTCTTTTATACATATAGCTCATGGAAAGCGTTCGGTGACGATGACGCGAGTTCCATGATTTTTGTTCACCAAAAAGTACACATACATACACAGTATACATATAGCTCATGGAAAGTGTTCGATGACGATCGCGAAACCATAAGTTTTTCCCCTACCAAAAAGTGCCCAACGCGCCTAAAGAAGTTTTCAGTTCAAAAATATACACAGGATATATATTTTTTTAAAGGGTATTATAATATCCCCGACGAGCTAACAAAATGTTACTTACATTTAATATTATTTATATAACTCACTAGCTTCTGCCCGCGACATCGTCCGCGTGAAATTTCTTGTTCCCCCAACCCTTAACCCGCCCGCGATATTATTTTGTTTTCACTTAGTGTTATTTCTGACATTGTTTTTACTCGGCTCCTAAGGGTCATAGCGTGATGTTAAATAGCCAATAACTTTCCTCAAGAATTGGGCTATCAAATGCAAGAATAATTTTTCAAATCCGACTCGTAGTTCCAGAGATTACACCCCTACATACAAACAAATTTTACCTCTTTATAATATTAGTATAAATATGCTTAAGTAGGTACTATTAACAAGTACATAAGTACTCTCTTATCAGGTTGGAGGGTATCATTGGGAGACGTTCATTTAATTAATGATTACTTAATTTAATTAGTGTGAATCATTCAACTTCGAATTGAATGTCATAATTAGGTACTAATGAATTGATGTCCAACAATCTGTGGGCCGGACCACACTATATATCTGACGCATACTGGTTTACTTTTCTCAATTTAGGCAAAACAAGAAGATAATATGAAATAGATACCTACCTACTTATGTAGGAAACACAAACAATTGTATCTCAGTTCGTAAGTATCACAAAAACGAGACTGAAAACAAAACATGGGCTAAATAAGTATGACTGAATGAAGACGTAATACAAATATTATCTCATTGCCTACTCCTATATCAGTGGAGTAATGAAACTCCACCTTAAAACCTTGAACTTGTGTTGTAAGGTCAAGCGCCACGTGATTATAAAAAACATTCAATAGGGTCCCTTCCGACCTTTGAATTTATGTAAAATTACGAGGTCAACATCATAAAAGGGACAACCAGTTTTATCAAAATAGGTATTATATAACCTAGAGAATGTTTTATGTGCACATAAAACGGTGAAGGGACAGCCCTGTTGGTTCTTAAAGCGGGTACCATAAACACGAGAATTGAATGCTGAAGCCTACAATGGTCCTCAGTTATGCAAATCTCAGAGTTATACAATCCATTCAGTGCGAATTTCAATAGGGAACGTAAAATACTTTTTTTTCGTTAAGTGTCTTTTGAATTTGGAAGTAACGACCACTTTATACCGGACTAGGGTTGTCACTTGTCACTAAGTGATGCGAATTATAGGGACTGTAGTCTGAAAGGAGCGAAACATTAACGGACATTTAAACACATTGAAAGACAAGTCCAGTTAATTAATTTCATTTATTTGCCAAAATCCCATACCCTCAGTATGGGATTTTGGCAAATAAATGAAATTAAAATTGAATAGGTAAGTAGTTTATGCTTTCACCATTGAAAAGATTTAATCAATGAATTTAAGTGTTTAACCTTATAAATGTCCTTATGATTTCTTCTGTTACACAAATTCAAACGAACAAACAAATTAATTGAAATCATTTATTTAAATAAAGATAACAAAACGAAACACAAGTTATAAAAAAACATTGTAATAAAAATAATCAAAAATGATATAACCATGTCATACACAGTCATAACATTATAACAATTATATTAAAATACGAATGCACAAGGCATGAGCAACATTGTGTACATTATCTAGCATCATACAGGTTATCTAAAAAGTAACTGGAAGACAATTCTTCATACATTGCTTAAGTTGCAAATACTCGACTTATCACTGTCAATTCATCGAATACGTGCTCCTAGTCAGAACATAGGGAGATAATAGCAAATCGTAAAGAACAGCAATGTTTTGCATATGCACTAGCTGACCCCAACAGGCGGATACTCCTATAAATATTTTTTTTAAATCGAAATTAACTAAATGACTTCGAATATTTGTATGAATTTAAAGAATCATTTAACACTGTAGGTACCTACTTCGATTATTTAATCATATAAAAAGTCAGTGTATTACAAAGCTATTCTGGTCGACAAGTATGAAGCTGTTTTCAGACTACGCTATAATATAATAGCATATAGTATATAGCTCATAGCACAACAATATCGCGCACCATATGTACATTGTTATGGACACGTTCACACTGTACTGTACTATATATTATTGGAATGTATGGTGCGCGATATTGTTGTGTTATGAGCTATATACTATATGCTATTATATTATAGCGTAGTCTGAAAGCAGCTTCAAAGTAAATGACTTTATACTAGACGACGTCGATGTTATATACACAACTAAGTATGATGTAATTAAAGCAATGAAAGAAACTAATAATATTGAAACAAATCAAAGCCCCAATTAGTTTGCTATCCAAACTTCTCTTTGAGAGAGTTAATTAAAGTAATAATGTCACTTACAGTACTAGACTTTTACCTGTGTAAAAGGCTACGAATAATGTTTAACACTGTTACATTTACTAAGCTATTAAATAGGTACAATAGTACCTACATACAACCCTTATATACCGTGTTTGCGATTGAACAATAGTTCTGCTAAAGATATTAACAATACGGTTCCTAGGAAGTATAGCGGTGAAAGTTGGTAAGCCTTTGAATAACAATCCAATCCAAGATATTTGTTGAGAACAAACTTATCTTGCGGGTACAAATGATTTCCTAAACCTAATAATAATATCGCTTCTAAAAACGCTTCACAAAAATTTTAATCTAAAGGCGGAAGATACTTACCTACATCACATCATTTTATATACCAAAACTTTGGATAACAATTATAAAACTAGACTAAAGTAAAAATGTAATATTATGTTAGTAGTAGCAACAGAATAAAAACATAACCCAATATTCCCCAAAAAAGATTAGAAAAAACTTAACACTGGACGTGTTAAGTCCAATATTAAAATCCAAGTAAAGCTACATAAAAGTATAGGTACCAAAGCAGCGCAAAATAGGCGTGAAGATAATTACTTCAAATTACAAACTAATTATTGTCGACGTTAGAACACGTGTGATGTAGATTTTAAACACTAAGTACATAGGTAATGGCCCGCTTCAACGTCTCCGGATGGATGAGTGACTAATCATATGGATAATATCAAAGCAATGTTATTCTTTTTCAAATTTATCAAGTGAATATCCTTTCCGACGGAAAAAAGGAAACAGGCCTTTGCAGTTATACATAGTTTTGACTTACTTTTTCAAGTTAGTAAAGCACAATTTGAAAGGAATGGGAGCATGGGTTGCTCCCAGAATTCCTTTTAACGGAGGAATGTCTTCTCCTTCTGGCATATTAAATTCGAAGTTGTTCATGATATTAGAGAAGAAGAGGAAGAGTTCCATTCTTGCTAGCAAATTGCCAATGCACATACGTTGTCCGGTTCCAAATTGCATGAAAGTATCGGTAACAGTAAACTTGCCTTCTCTAATAAATCTTTCAGGCTTGAATAGTTCAGGTTCCGGGTAAATGTCAGGGTCCATGTTCATTTTGTTGATCAATGGTATGATGTGTGTGCCGGCTGGAACGGTGTAATTTCCGATTTTCCAATCTCTGTAGAGGAAAAAGATCATTAAAACTATATGATTATGATTAAAACTATTCAATAAATAGTTGTTATTTCCAAACTCATTATTGTCCATGAGATCTATTTTTGGTTATGAATAAATAGATTTATTTTGGATCTGTTCTATTTTAAAACATCATAATATTTGAATGGCGAGTTAATTTTAATAATATTATTCTAAATCATTTATAACAGTCCAATAATATAGTTATGACAGGTGGCAATAACAGCGTATTAAAATGATTGCCAATAAACTGGTTATAGTTAGTCAATAATTATTTAATTTGCATTCTGTTCACACTTTATTTTAAATTATCATCTTAATGTTTCCTGCCAAATAATTATTGTGCGTTATATTACAAAATATTTTGATCCAGTTACTAAATTTGATCTCGCTTAATTTAAATTCTAAATCTAATTGCGATGCATCTAAAGATGTATGTCAATTAATTATTATATAGAGGTAAAATTTGTGCATTTGTATGTAATCTTTGGAACTACTGATCTGATTCGGAATTTTTTTTCTTTAATGGAAAGTTACATTATCCCGGAGTGTCATACTAGGATATATTTTATGTATAAATGAGGAACTTCACGCGAATAAAGTTTCAGACTTAAGCTAGTATAGGAATAAATTGGTCTGTTTATTTATTTATCACATGAAAAACCAATAGCTTTACATAAATACAATAAATATACTGGCATGATAAACATGTAGCCAATTATAGGTTTTCACGGCTAGCTATAGTGTAATACAATACCTAAAAGATCTTAAACACGTCAAGTTATCAAGAAAAGAAGCACACCAATCCAATCTGTTTCGGACAGTGATAAAACTTTCGAGCCTTAAGGTTGCAGTCTTGCAAAATTTACTCGCGGTAAGTTATTTGCGCAACTTTGTATTTTTGTTTTAAACAAATTAAAGAAATAACATGAAATATTATTATTGCACAGAAATAAACATAATATAAATAATAGCTAGTATTTTTTTTAGTACATCGAGGTGGATTGTGATAGGTAAATCAAGCGTTGAATACAGCTCTTTCTACCCAAAAACATTTCGAGGTATGTTTGTGCTCCTACTTTAGGGTAATTAAGAATTATTTTCAAAATCTGTTCAGCGCATAATTAGCTGAACATTCTCGTCTTCCAAATGTGCTGATCAGTTTTTTCTAATTATCTTTCATTTTCTTATTTTGGAGGTCACAAAGTCATCAAAATTCTGTTTTTATCTCATAGTAAACGGTTTGTTTCATAATAACAATGCATCGTATGTACGTAATAATTAGATTATTTTGATGCCGCCTTAAGGAATTAAGAAGAACGCTAAAGTCCAAGTTGAAAGAAAAGACCAGCTCACAAAAATAAATAACATATTAACTTACGCTGTATATTAACATGCGTAGTCCCCAAAGGCACGATGGACACCATCCTCATAGTCTCCAACAGCACAGCTTCAATATACGGCAGTCGCAGACGATGGGCCATTGTCACCAGTTCACGAGGAGCTACCACCTTTCTTAACTCAGTCTGCACCTTGTCAGCTGCTGCCGGGTTCTTCAGCATAATGACAAAGGTCCAGAGCAATGACGTCAGGGAAGTGTCCATTCCCGCAGAAAAAAGATCGTTCATTGACCTTGGTCACTGGGTTACAGAGGATGGCACTGATAACTGTGATATGGAGAGAGAGCGCAGGGCATTGGCCGTTCGATGCAACATGCTGGCCCGCAGATTTGCAAAGTGCGACAATAATGTCAAGATAACACTATTTAGGGCATATTGCCAGGCTTTTTATACCTGCAGTCTGTGGACCACATACACGCAAAAAACGTATAATGCCCTGCGTGTGCAATACAACAATGCTTTTAGGATACTGTTGTCCCTGCCACGTTTCTGTAGCGCGTCAGGGATGTTCGCAGCAGCGCGTACAGATGATTTCTTTGCGATCATGCGTAAAAGATCTGCATCACTACTACGTCGGATGCCAAACAGTGACAACAGTCTCCTGAGCATTGTTGCCAGTAAGTCTGAAGGCCACCTGATGGGGCACCTGTGCGCAGTGCATGTACTGTTGCCTGGTGTCTCCGGAAGATGGCAGAATAGATATTATGTTCCTTAGGCTGTGTTGTATTGTTATTGTTGTTTATAATATGTTTATATTTGTATGTATGTTTGTGTCTTAATTAATTTAGTCTAACATAGTTTAAGTAATACTAACAAATTATGGGTATTGTGCCTGAATTAAAGATGAATAAATAAATAAATTACTTGGACTATTTGTTTTCTGAAAATGTTGGTTGCGTTAGAATTTGTTTAAAGATTTTCTTCATATGAATTTTGGATTAAATCCAAGAATTTTCAATAAAAAAAGAAAAGATTTTTTGGGGTTCCGTAGTCAACAAGGAACCCTTATAGCTTCGCCATGTCCGTCTGTCTGTCTGCCCGCGGTTTAGCTCAGAGACCCTTAGTACTAGAAAGAAGTGATTTGACATATTAATTACGCCGACATAGTGGTAAAATAAAATCTTGTAATATATATTTTTTAGGGTACTCCCCATACACGTAAAGTGAGGATGATATTTTTTTTCTCTTCTATCGGGATATTGTTGGATAGGCCGTTAAAAATTATTGTGGGTTTGTGAAAACCATTTTTCGATTCAGGGATCCGTTTGCATAATAATTATATGTTTCATGCTTTGAAGTGCTAATTTTTGTTAGAGTCAATGGTCCCCCTACCAGCTCAATGGTTGTACTTGGATATGTGCTAATTCACAGCAGTGGGAGGTATATACACCGTGGCATTTTAGTCGTCGTACAAAGACAGCCCACTTTATGTATCCAATGAATACTAATCATTCATGTTATATATTTTTTTTCTTTTAACATTTGTTTTTTTTTTAAGTTAATTATGACGCATGACATAGTTTAAAACACCCTGTTACGAGTGCAGTCCGAGCCTTGTGATACAAGGGCGCCGCAGAATGGATTTAGATTAAGTTTAAGTTGCAATAGTAAGAAACACATTTTTGCGTTAGGGTGAATGAACTCTGATAAAGATGTTGCCGCTCCATTCCGCGGCGCCCTTGTAACGCAAGGCTCGAACTGCACTCGTAACAGGGTGTTTTAAACTATGTTATGCGTCATAATTAATAAAAATTTAAAAAATCAAACGTTCCAAAAAAACAAAATTTTACATGAATCATTAGTAGTCATTGGATACATGAAGTGGGCTGTCTTTGTAAGACAACTAAAATGCCACGGTGTATAACGAAGTTAAAAGGAAAACTATCACAGCTAATTAGACTTTACAAGTTACTGATTAATAGCCGACCAACTAACATTTACTGTTGAAAAACATGTTCTCCCATACATTCCGTATGGAAGAACATGTTTTTCAACTACAATGTTAAGTTTGTTCTTGGGATAAATTCATATCAACTACGGAACCCTTCATTGTCCGTGGTCCGACACGCACTTGGCCGGTTTACTTATAATGAAGTTTATATAGCTAATTTACCGGGTTCAACGTCAGGGAATATATTCATAATATCGTTCGCGTCCATGGACTTTTCCTCTTCAATTTTGTCTAGATAGTAGTCCAACAGATCTGCTGGTTCTTTGTGCTCCGTTGAACTAGCGCGTTGTTTGACACGCTCGATTATATGGTCGTGGTGAAACTTGCTAATATCTACCAAATTTCTTTTAATTTAGTTGATTACTACCTTTTTACCCGGAAGTTTCTGAAAAATAAATTATACAATATAATTAATTGTTTCATTGAAGAAAATGCTTACGCAAATTAGCACGGTCTAACGGTTTGAATGAGTCGAATGCTTTTAGATCAACGATTTATTGTAGCAGAGTATTCATTAAAAAAGTTTTGTAAAATTGTAAGAACTCTTCAAGGTCCTGATTAAGATCCTGCTACATTTCTCGTATACAGTTACTTTTTCCTCAATGGGTTAGCAGAATTGCAGGTGCCTACGGCTATAATTACTCCTCAGGGGCAAGAGAAATTAATTCAATTTAAAATCGAGATAGAGCATGGACATTGGACACTGCAGTTAGTCACTGTTATGAGCACATTTTTCCCTTAAATTTCAGAGGCAAAAGGGAAGTCAGAATCGACTTCTTTTTGTTTTTATCATCTAGAACCTACAGCTACCTACGAGAAAAGTATCTAGCTGTCAAAATAGAATTCATGTTGTGTTGTATTCACGCTGTCCCCACCGCCCGCGTCCCCATTAATGATAATTCACATAAAATGGCGAAACTAAAGGCTTTATTTTCTTTTAAGTACTGATAAAAAAAAAACAGTATTTGCAAGAAAATTGAACTTTTTTCACCATTTTGTGTTAAACATATAATGCAGACCATTAATCACTCACTGACCGACCCAGACGACCCCACTACTCTCCTCCAGGCGAGTCGTAGGGAAACTAGTACAGTTCGCAAAATAAGAGCACACAATACACGATCGTCATTCCGACCTCGCCGCCGAGGCCCCGCGCGAAATCCTCGACTAACGAATAGTCCTCCCCGACCCTTGACTGTAAGTGAAGCGCCAGCACGCGTTTTAGCTGAGCAGCATGTAATCCAAACTCCCCACGATAATAATCAAAACACTGATTTTATCCAGCCACCGTCGGTCCCTTGCCACCCTCCCTCCGACTCAGCTGCCCTAAGCCGAGGTTCGTACCCCACAGGGGGTGCCCTTAGCGAGCAGCAGTCGTTTAGTTTATAGTTTTTTCGCCCTGGCTGGAGGCATTAAGTTTCGTTAGGAGCTTAAGGTAGCCACAGGAAAGTCCGGTTAAAGAGTCGGAACCTTAGTGGTTACACTCTGAGATGCCCTAGATAAAAAAAAAAAATATATGACTATGGACACGGGCGGTGGGAATACACCCAAGTTGTGTTTTCCCGCTAGACTCAGTTTCCGCCGAACATTTACGTCATCTAGCTTAGACTAAACTTAGAATTGCATATGGCATTGTAAACGTCATTGGTACAGGCGTTGAACCCGCAACCTTGGCCGTTAGCAGTGGGTCTGTGAACCTCCGGGCACCATGACCATTGACTTCATAGTAGCGTGATGACCACAGAACAGATAAAAGAGGTTAGGGTGGCCTTGTGCGCATGGCAAGCGCGCCGCACTTTTGAGCAAACGCTCAAAGTCAACCGAAATTTGCTTCACCGGCCAACAATCGCGTTCTTATTGTGACAGCGTACGAAGCTCCGCGAAAAATAAAAAATTATGCCTTCTTGCGCTATAATAACGTGTCAGAAAAAAAAATACTTCGAAATTTTTTTAGTAGACAAAGCGTATTATAGTGTGACAGAATTTTTAAAGGAGAAAGGAATTTCTTAATTATGTAATTCTTGTCATGATTAGAAATAGGAAAAATATGACATTCACTTATAATTTTTATTATTTTTTAAATTTTATTTAATTCCTGTACTAAATAAGTTGACTGAGAAAAATTGTGTATAGTATAAATAATTATTAAAGTACTTCATAGTTAAATTGTAATTAAAGTTAATCAATCTTTAAATTGAAATTGTTTATTCTTATGATTATGTTCTTAGCATAATGTATCTTGTACTTTTGCATGCCTTCTGGTTAAATATGGCTGTTGCTAATAAAAAAAATATATGTCACCGTGTTTTGTACCCATATTTGCAAAATAAATATCTTATCTTATCTTATCTTATCAGAAAAGAAGTCAGGTGTGTAGTGTAGCCCGAGAAGGGATTTCTTTTCACTAGTTAGTGCACCTTAAAATACAAGTGATATATGTAATTATTGCTATAGCATTATGTAGTTTGTAGATAAAAACAATACAATCGCAAACAGATGCAAAATTATATACGCTTACAACATGGGTACCATCGTGAGCGATCGCGCTTTGTTTTGCGTTCACTGCGAACGTCCCATGCGCCCGCGCCGAGCCAATGCGAAATCCATGCGCATCGACAATGTTGTACCAAGTCGTAAACAACAAATGATTATTATCAGTGAAATTAGAAGTAAAATAAATTTGTTTATTACCACCATTTATTGTTTATTGTGACATAATAATTATGACGTAAAATGGAGCTGCAATTAGCTAAAAACGAAAGAAAATTTAAATTTCGTGGGTATATCGGATATTCCGCCTTATGTATTTAGGAAGTCAACACTATTCGTACCCCGTCCCCCGCTCCCGAAATCCCCCTCTCCGAAATTAACAAAATTACAGTAATTTTATCGATACTAATAATCGACATTTTGCTCACCGTAACATATATGAAAAATTAATGTGTGTGTGAGTGTTTGTCAAACGCAGTGTTTGCGTTAATGTGACAACCAAAAGCAAACTCGCAATCTAAGTGCGTGTGGTTTATTTGTGTGCGTAATGCGCGTACGTATTGGTCTCTAGCATGTAAGGAGTTAGAGAGTGGGAGATAAGCGGCGACACGCGTTTTAATACAAATCAGAAACTATTTCCTTTCTAATTTTTTTTATCTGTTCTGTGGTGATGACCGTATGCTAGCGAAAAATATTATTTTAGATTTTTTATTGGTTAAACAGTTTCATGTCTGTGAATAGACACTTGGAATTTGAATGAAATTTTCCTTAAAGAGCTACCTATGCCCTGAAAGAGGTTTCCTAAATCGACTTCGTACGCGTGAAATTTCTCGTTCCCCCGTTCCTCAATCCGTTCTCGAGATGTCATAAAAAAGCCGTTCCGTACAAAATGTAAAGTGATAAAGTGATTTTCCTACATAATTTTTTTTTTTCGAGAATTTTTCGCATATTTTAATAGTTATTCTGATAATCGGGGCGGAGACAAATCCAAGATCGTAAAAATTTGTCCAACCGTTGGTGTAAATAACCGACTTTGTTTTATATATTAAGAAGATTACGGAAACCTTGCATCATCAGCTAGTTAGGCATTTCATTATCTTTTCTCAAACATGCATGGAAATATTGTCATTATTTTCGAAAAAAGAATACGCGAAATATCCAATTTACGGACAAAGTAAATCAAATCCATTGCAGGGGAGTTTTTTGAATTTGGAACATTACAACGCTCTAGCAATGTTACGACGCTCCAGCAATGTTACAACGCTCCAGCAATGTTTGAGGAAAGCTCTGTATATGCCTCGGCGGAAATGGCAATTGCCTGTCTCGTATTAGTGACTCATACTCCACCTGCAATTGCCTATTTTCCGGCCTTTGCAATAATGTACTATTCACGTACCAAGTAGGCTTTCACGTGTTCTCCAATAAGTACCAGCCCAAACAGCTTCATGCCTCTGGACACCCTCTCGTTGAACATAGCGAAGGCTTTGTCATTGGCTTCGAAGCGGAAACTCATCATCAGCTGGCAAATGACGTTGTGAATGTGTCTTCCGAACAAATGTGACGGGTTCACAGCTTGCCCTTTAGTGTCGTTCAATTCTGTGATCAATTCTTCGATTTCCGTCTGAAGAAAAGAAACGTTTTGTATAATAAGTACTAAAAACACTTTTTCTAAACACAATGTTCTTTGTTTTTTGCAAAACTTACAGTGATATCTTTTTCGAAGCGGGTGTTGTTCCAGAGCTTGACTCCAAGAGCCCGGAATTTTTCATGAAGGAATTGACGCTGCCTTTTCCATAAGACACCTTCGCTTGTGATTATTCCTAAAATTCAACGATAAAAATACGTATAATGTCAGTCCGAAACGAGTTTTGAAATGAATGTTTTTTAGAGGCATGAGGAACAGGGTGTAAAGTTCACTCATACTCTTTTGAAAAGGGAGGATCCTCCGACCAGAAGGGTATTGTGTCTGGTGGGCGACTGCCCGACGGTTGATGTCGGGATGTTGTATATATGCTAGTCGCGCGGTAAACTCTGATAGCGCGATGCAGGATTTGTGACGTCAGGTCTTTGATGCGTAGTTCGCATGTGGTGTTGTTGATACCGCCACATTACTCCCCTCCGGAGGCCAGAGGTCGATAGTGGGCTGAGTGCATATGATGCTTGCCAGGGCCAGTTGTGATTCCAGTGAGTCGGAACCGGGTGCCGCATAGTTCACGGTGAGTCGGAACTGTCTGTGGTGATTCCCCAGTGAGTCGGGGTGGCGCTGCGTTTTTTTGATCCAGTGAGTCGGACGTCGTACAGCGCCGGGTTGAGGCTGACTGCTGGCATCGACCAGGAGAGCGTTGAAAGGCTCTGCTTGTGGACCGGCCGAAAGTGCAGTGTGCTGTGCCAAGGTTGCTGATAAGGCTGAGGGTGATGACCAGGTATGCGCGTTCGCTGCATGCTGGTGATCAGGATACCCATTGAAGCCGTGGGTGTTGGCTGGCTGTGTGACTCGCCGCTCGAAAGCTTGAGGAAATGATGGATGACGTCACGCTAAAATAGTTGCACGCAGGCTGCGCTAATGTCCATGTTCGGGGTCCCCAATTTAGAGGCATGAGGAACAGGGTGTAAAGTTCACTCATACTCTTTTGAAAAGGGAGGATCCTCCGACCAGATAGGTATTGTGGCTGGTGGGCAACTGCCCGACGGTTGATGTCGGGATGTTGTATATATGCTAGTCGCGCGGTAAACTCTGATAGTGCGATGCAGGATTTGTGACGTCAGGTCTTTGATGCGTAGTTCGCATGTGGCGTTGTTGATACCGCCACAGTTTCATCCATTATGCAAGAAGGACAGCTTATTGTTGCTTAAAGAAATAGATTTAAAAACATATATTCTGATATGTTTAAGTAAGTTTTTTGTGTTTCTTACCAAATCCTTCCAATAGATTCATCAACGGAGTATGAGGTCGGCCAGTAGAGTCATTCCTGCTGAAGAACTCCTTCATCAGCTTGGTGGAGCCGAGACAAACAGTGAGGTTGCTGCCCATTTGAACGGAGAACACGTCGCCATATTGTTTCCACATGTTCAGATAGACCAGGTGGGGAGGCCTGCGGTTCATAAACGGCAAGATACCCAGCAATGGAATTCCCCAAGGTCCTGAAAGTAAGGGAAATTGTTACTAGGGTAAATTAACACATTTATTTATTGAACTCCTTAAAGTTGCAAGCTACAGTAAATAACAAGAACTGGATATCTTGAAGAGACGAATGCTTTCAAATATGGGGAAGAGACTTCGCTAAACTGTTGGCTAACGATTGCAAAAGAAAATACAGTAAAATCCACATCCGATTTGGATTTATTTGGACATGTAACCCTGTATAAATTGGTACTGATGAAGCTTTAAAATATTATACCACCCCTCTTCTTTTAAAGTTAACATCCCTATTTTTGAAAATTGATAGATTTTTAGATCAAGAGACATCGCTACTACTTAACTAAAATATGCATGATGTATGGCATTAATAAGGGCATTATGAAATAAAAATTGGGCACTTACCAGGCCGAAGATTTTTATAATATTTAATATTTTTAAATATTATCCAAAATAATAACGTTGAATACATAAAAGTACGTATTAAATCACTCGATAAATAGTTAATTGCTAGTATTGTAAGACAATAATAAAGGAACTTGCGAAACATCTTTGCTAAAGTTACAAAAGCTCAAAAAAAATAAAAGACACGATATAATTTGATATAATTTGACCTGATTTCAGGATCAGCTGTTTTTTTTTTACTAGCCAGCCGTACTTCCAATTAAGTTCCAATTTCCATTTTTTTTTATTACAAAGCAAATGATTAACAATATTGTTTGCGATAATATCGCTGAAAAGTTATTTTAAATGCAAAAAAGACCTGAAAAGCTTTTTTTGAATTTAAATGTAAATCAGTCAAGCCTGCTGAATTTTAATACAATTTATATTTGATATTTTTCGTATCATGTAACTGCGCGGCTGCGATGCGAAAACTTGACCGAGTGTGCAGAATACTACCCGGTTTTAAATAATGATCCAAGCTGCTTTGAGTCGTTTTATATATAGTACTACTAGCGACCCGCCCCAGCTTCGCACGGGTGCAATGCTGATACTAAATACACTACAGAAAAACTGTGAACGTTGTATATAAAAACATAGCGGCCCGCTCCGGCTTCGCACGGGTATAAAATATATAGCCTATGTGATTAAAATCGATTCAGTAGTTTTGATTTATTCATTACTGCCCGTGGCCCGCACGCGTTAAATTTGGAGTAAAACAATGCCCCTTTCCCTATACCATGAAAATTTCCTGCTATCTTTGGAATATCTAAATTCATACACTACATTTTTACATATTTACTTTTTACATTTTTAACTATTTATTTTATTTTTACAACATATTACAGAATGTATAAACAACGTTCACAACTTTCTTGTCATTAGACAATACAAACATGTTTTCTCTGGAGGTCACTCTTGAAAGAGCGACATACAGTTGTCCATGTGAAAAACAGTCAACGCTCAAATCTAAGCCTGCAACGTTGAAGGTTTGACCCTGCGATTTATTAATGGTCATTGCAAAAGATGGCGGCCGGCCGGTACCGCCGCAAACGCTACGTCCCGCAATTTTTAAATCTGTAATATCTTCGAAAATATTCACTTAAATCATACGGTGTAAAGGGCCATATAGATCTATATTAAATGAACAATGTATTCAAGGTATTTAATTGGTTAAGGATTAATGCTGTATTGGTTAAAATCGCTTCGAAAATTAGCCATTATTTGTCGTAAAAAGTAAATGACAAAAAAAAGTTATTGTGGGTTATCCATAAGAGATAGATATATACCATCACGGACTTTTCTGTAGACCTTTTCAATGTGTACAATACTTAGTACATTATTTTGATAAAACTCGTAGGGTTCAGCCTGCGTTTGCAATGTAAGCGGAAAAAATGTAATTATTTACGACATCACATTAGAAACCTCAAAAATAACAGTACTTCTCCACTATTTAATGGATGTTATTATACATATAAACCTTCTTCTTGAATCACTCTATCTATTAAAAAAAACCGCATCAAAATTCGTTGCGTAGTTTCAAAGATTTAAGCATACAAAGGGACATAGGGACAGAGAAAGCGACTTTGTTTTATACTATGTAGTGAAGCGGCCGCTGCCATTTTTATCTATTACGTATGTGTTGAATTGATTTGGAGATAAATATTTAACTGAACATCAATAAACACTGGAGTATGGCATTATCGTTTACGACATAACTATGATTATCAAATCTGGGTTCGTTGACCTGATTTGTCACCTTTTTTATTGGACGTAAAACTAACACAAATTATATAATTTTCAAATGTTTTATCCATCTAATCGTACGTTACTTAGCGTAAAAAGTGCTTATCATAACTTTCTTCACTACTGACCTAGTGACCTGAATAACTTTCGCTGCTGAATAGGGCTGTTTAGCCGTAGAGATTTATTGTTAGAGACATTTAGGGCATTAATGCTGAGAGATATCGATGCATTTTAGATACTATTATTATTTTTAAAAGACTTTAAAAGTTACATAGAAAATGAGCAAATACTATGCTATTCAGTTCTAGCGAAAATCGAAAGTTGTTTTTATACTAAGTTCGTTAAACTCGGGTTAGAAATGCACCGACTACATTTTTATTTACGAATTTCAATATTGGGTGAATGGGCCTAGCAGAATTTAGTTGTTATATTTTATTTTTTTTAATTTGGTATTTTCCTAATTTTATCTCGTTTATGAGTAGGTAAAATTAAAGTTGGAGAAGTTAAAGTTGGAGAAAAAGAATCAGCATTGGACATTTTCGAGCTCATTTATGGACAAAGAATATTAAGTGGGTCAAACTGGTTTATAGGGCGATTTACCGAAAAAAGGTGATTGTTTTTACATAAAAGGAAAACTAAGAAAATCTGGGTTTCATTTTGGATGATTGGCAAACTTCTTAGAATAAACGTATCATTGCATTTCAATATGATACATGATGCAGCTGCCAATGATCGAAAGATATACTTACATATTATTACAATAGAGTAGGTACCTATTGAAAGTGCATTGACCTCATTCTAGTACGATCTTCCATGATAAACACATTACATAACATCGTAACATATTTGCCCTTGTCATTTGACATTATGCCTTCATATCTCGCTCAGTTTATTTGTGTTTCCGTATTTTTATTTGACAAATACATCTAATCTATTTAAGTACAAAACCTTGAAAGGCTTTCATTATAATGGTAGGTATACTTACTGCGCTCCTCGTGATGACGCGTGATCTTGAACTTCCCCTGATATCGGATAGTAGGTATCATTAGTGCATATTTAGTGCAGCTGACATTGTCACATTTAATTGAGTGGTCAATTAAGGACACTTCTAAGCAGGTTTGTGACGTGTGTCTCTATACAAACGCACGCTCTTTACCGGGGAAATCTTAGGATGGGGTTAAACAACCCATAATAAAAACAGTAGAGCTCCTATTGGGGTCAAAGATTTAGGTATTATATAAAAACCGTAGGTATTCATAATCGACAAATAGAAGATAATGTTCCCACGTTTTTACCTAAAAAACGATTGCGCAGATAGGTATTCAGAATATGAGCCAGTATTATAATATATGTCAACAACCTCTATTGTAGGGGAATAAACTATGAAGGTCATTACATTATATCGTGTGAAGGACTTACATAAGCAGCTATCGAGATTGGATAACAGTTTATTGACCTTTATCGGCACGGTTGTATTCCGGGTTGAACGCTCTGACAAGGACGTTTAATCGCACGTTATGCTCAGCAAATTATACACGTGGTCATGCTGTTAATTTATTTTATACCTAACTCACAATACAATTAAAGTCCATTTTACTTTATCTGTTTATACGTGTTAATGATGATGATTAATAGAAATTCAACTACTCTAGTAATTAACGTATCGGTCGACAAACTTTATACAGAATGCAATGTTGGTTGGTTGGTGGGTCGACCTTGAGAGGTTTTGTGTATTTATAACGATGACCAACTCAGGAAGTTTATTTATTTATTTAGGCTACCAACAGCGATACATATATAGTATATTACAAAGTATGTATGATTACAGATTGTATGGCTAATAATAGGTTTCCCTGTTTAACTAGGATAAGTATATTAAAAAACATGCGAACGGACTGCTGAGAAATATTTAAATTCAATAGCTTAAATTTTAGAAAAAGTTTGATTATTAATAAAAATATATTTTGAATATTAAGAGCTTGGTAGTCTGTCATTTGCCTTCGTTTATGGTTCTTACAATTTTAAGTTCTTTGCACTATTCGATCTAAAGTCAACGTATTGCAAATCTAATCGTATCCCAAATCTTCAAGATAAAAATGACACTATGGATCTCCCTGAGTTTTACCCTACATGCACAAAAGGAAAATCTGTCTACCTAAATACTAAATTATTTGTTTCGTGAAAAACTTCTTGATTATAAAAAACTACAACATAATATTGGTGTTGAGACTATAGGTATGGATAATTATTATCGAGACAAATCCATAAAGCAAATAAAAAAAAAATACGAGTATGAATAATCCGTAATTACTCATTGAGTACTCGAATGTCATCATCATCATTTCAGCCGAAAGACGTCTATTGCTGGAGATATAACAGGCCTCTCCCAATTGGGGAGGTTTGCCATAATCGCCACGCTTGGCAGGCGGGTTGGCGATCGCAGTGTGGTGTTAAAAATGCATAGAGAACGCTGCTGCCCATTCTCTAGAAAGTCCCTTAGCCGCCTTTTACGACACCCACGGGAGGAAGTTGGGTGGTGCTATTCTTTACGTCCGGCACCACATGGAACAATGTGCACTATTTTATCTACTTTGGCAATCGCGGGATCTAATATCAAAGAAGACCAAATTGAACCCAATTGAATGATTACTTTGATGAAAATTGACGAGACTACCAGCTGAACAAAAATTGAAGCAATAAATCGATTTCCGAATTCGCTACTCCGATCACTGGCTGCAATTAACTGGCTCGTCATACAACTTGAAAAGGATCTTAACCTTTAAAATATTATGAAATAACTAAATTGATAAAACACTTACATATAAAAGATCGTTGACGAGTTATGGATTCCCAGCGGCCGAATCTATGACGAGGTACTACAAACATGCCTATATGTAATGTGTTTACTACAAACTATGTATAGAACAGTGGGTTTTGTGACGTGCACTATAATAAATAACAGCTGGTTGTGCGTCATAATTAAATATCAGACGCAATAGTTCACGCAAGGTTCATTAGTTACAATTTTTACTGACATAAGTTATTTTTTTCATTTCACATACTTGGAATGTACCTTTGAACTTACTTGATCAGAGGGATGAAAACAGTAATTTTCGTCTCGCTGGAACGATTTTCTCAGCTGTCAAAAAATATAAATCTATGCAAGCCATGTTCCAACTTTTATACTGACTGTACAATTGTGACAATTGTGTTTTTCTGTCAATTGTGTGTAATTTACTTTTCACTAAATTATTATTTTATTAACATAGATTTGAGCTAAATATTTACCATCATCAATGATAAAAATAATGGTAGAATGCTACAGAAAATAAACATAAAAAAGGCGCGGCAAATCGATCTTCAGTTGTTTTGTCGAGTGCTAATTATTTACGTAAGTTAAGCGTAAGATACAGATATTTGTACAGAATGAGTGCATCAGAAGATAGTAGCCAACGTAAGCAATACATTTCTGACAACGTTAGAAGGTAGTAGTCAACGTCAGCAACAATTTTCTGACAACTTGAGAAGAAAGTAGCCAACGTCAGCCAATCTTCTGACAACGTCAGAAGATAGTAGCCAACGTCAGCAACACATTTCTGACAACGTTAGAAGATAGTAGCCAACGTAAACAACTATCTTCTGACATCAAAACCAACTATCTGACAACGTCGCCAACTATCTTCGGACATCGCCACCAACTATCTGCCAACGTCGCCAACTATCTTCTGACATCGTCACCAACTATCTGACAACGTCATTAAATATGTACTATCCACATCAGCAACAATCTTCTGACAACGTCAGAAGATAGGAGCCAAAGTAAGCAACAATCTTCTGACAAAGGCAGAAGATAGTAGCCCACGTAAGCAATAATCTTCCGACTTCAGAAGATAGTAGCCAACGTAAGCAAAAATCTTCTGACAACGACAGAAGATAGTAGTCAACGTCAGCCAATCTTCTGAGAACGTCAGAAGATAGTAGCCAAAGTAAGCAGTAACCTTCCGAAGTCATAAGAAATAAGCCAACGTAAGCCACAATCTTCTGACAACGTCAGAAGGTAGTAGCTTACGTCAGCAAATCTTCTGACAACGTCAGAAGGTAGTAGCTTACGTCAGCAAATCTTCTGACAACGTCAGAAGATAGTAGCCAACGTAAGCCACAATCTTCTGACAACGTCAGAAGGTAGTAGCTTACGTCAGCCAATCTTCTGAGAACGTCAGAAGATAGTAGCCAAAGTAAGCAGTAACCTTCCGAAGTCATAAGAAATAAGCCAACGTAAGCCACAATCTTCTGACAACGTCAGAAGGTAGTAGCTTACGTCAGCAAATCTTCTGACAACGTCAGAAGGTAGTAGCTTACGTCAGCAAATCTTCTGACAACGTCAGAAGATAGTAACCAACGTAAGCCACAATCTTCTGACAACGTCAGAAGGTAGTAGCTTAAGTCAGCCAATCTTCTGACAACGTCAGAAGGTAGTAGCTTACGTCAGTCAATCTTCTGACACCGTCAGGATATAGCAGCCAACGTCAGCCACAAACTTCTGACAACGTCAGAAGGTAGTAATATTATACGTCAGCCAATCTTCTGACAACGTCAGAAGATAGTAGCCAACGTAAGCAAATATCTTCTGACATCAAAACCAACTATCTGACAACGTCGCCAACTATCTTCGGACATCGCCACCAACTATCTGACAACGTCGCCAACTTTCTTCTGACATCGTCACAAACTATCTGACAACGTCACTAAATATGTACTATGATATTATACGTCAGCCAATCTTCTGACAACGACAGAAGATAGTAGCCAACGTAAGCAATAACCTTCTGACACCGTCAGAAGGTAGTAGCCAACGTCAGCCACAATCTTCTGGCAACGTCAGAAGGTAGTAGCTTACGTCAGCCAATCTTCTGACAACGTAAGAAGATAGTAGCCAACGTAAGCAACAATCTACTGACAACGTCAGAAGATAGTAGCAAACGTCAGCAACAATCTTCTGACAACGTTAGAAAATAGTAGCCAACCTCGGCCACAATCTTCTGACGTCTGAAGATAGCAGCCAACGTCAGCGACAAACTTCTGACAACGTCAGAAGATAGCAGCCAACGTCAGCCACAAACTTCTGACAACGTCAGAAGGTAGTAGTATTATACGTCAGCCAATCTTCTGAAAACGTCAGAAGATAGTAGCCAACGTAAGCAAATATCTTCTGACATCAAAACCAACTATCTGACAACGTCGCCAACTATCTTCGGACATCGCCACCAACTATCTGACAACGTCGCCAACTTTCTTCTGACATCGTCACAAACTATCTGACAACGTCACTAAATATGTACTATCCACATCAGCAACAATCTTCTGACAACGTCAGAAGATAGTAGCCAACGTAAGCAACAATCTACTGACAACGTCAGAAGATAGTAGCCAACCTCAGCCACAATCTTCTGACGTATGAAGATAGCAGCCAACGTCAGCTACAAAAATCTGACAACGTCAGAAGGTAGTAGCAGCTTAAGTCAGCCAATCTTCTGACAACGTCAGAAGATAGTAGCCAACGTAAGCCACAATCTTCTGACAACGTCAGAAGATAGTAGTCAACGTCAGCAACAATCTTCCGACAACGTCAGAAGATAGTAGCAAACCTCAGCCACAATCTTCTGACAACGTCAGAACGTAGTAGTAGCTTACGTCAGCCAATCTTCTGACAACGTCATAAAGTAGTAGCTTACGTCAGCAACAATCTTCTGACAACGTCAGAAGATAGTAGTCAACGTAAGCGATAATCTTCTGACACCGTCAGAAGATAGTAGCCAACGTAAGCCACAATCTTCTGACAACGTCAGAAGATAGTAGTCAACGTCAGCAACAATCTTCCGACAACGTCAGAAGATAGTAGCAAACCTCAGCCACAATCTTCTGACAACGTCAGAAGATAGAAGCCAACGTCAGCCACAAACTTCTGACAACGTCAGAACGTAGTAGTAGCTTACGTCAGCCAATCTTCTGACAACGTCATAAAGTAGTAGCTTACGTCAGCAACAATCTTCTGACAACGTCAGAAGATAGTAGTCAACGTAAGCAATAATCTTCTGACACCGTCAGAAGATAGTAGCCAACGTCAGCCAATCTTCTGACAACGTCAGAAGATAGTAGCCAACCTCAGCCACAAACTTCTGACAACGTCAGAACGTAGTAGTAGCTTACGTCAGCCAATCTTCTGACAACTTAATAAAGTAGTAGCTTACGTCAGCAACAATTAATTCTGACAACGTCATAAAGTAGTAGCTTACGTCAGCAACAATCTTCTGACAACGTCAGAAGATAGTAGTCAACGTCAGCCAATCTTCTGACAACGTCAGAAAATAGTAGCCAACGTAAGCCACAATCTTCTGACAACGTCAGAAGATAGTAGTCAACGCCAGCCAATCTTCTGACAACGTCAGAAGATAGTAGCCAACGTAAGCAACAATCTACTGACAACGTCAGAAGATAGTAGCGAACGTCAGCAACAATCTTCCGACAACGTTAGAAGATAGTAGCCAACCTCAGCCACAATCTTCTGACGTCTGAAGATAGCAGCCAACGTCAGCCACAAACTTCTGACAACGTCAGAAGGTAGTAGCTTACGTCAACCAATCTTCTGACAACGTCAGAAGATAGTAGCCAACGTAAGCAATAATCTTCCGACAACGTCAGAAGATAGTTGTCATTGTCAGCCAATCTTCTGACAGCGTCAGAAGATAGTAGTCAACGTCAGCCAATCTTCTGACAACGTCAGAAGATAGTAGCCAACGTAAGCCTCAATCTTCTAACAACGTCAGAAGATAGTAGCCAACGTAAGCAACAATCTTCTGACAACGTCAGAAGATAGTAGCTTACGTCAGCCAATCTTCTGATACCGTCAGAAGATAGTAGTCAATGTCAGCCAATCTTCTGACATCGTCAGAAGATAGTAGCCAACCTAAGCCTCAATCTTCTAACAATGTCAGAAGATAGTAGCCAACATAAGCCACAATCTTCTAACAACTTCAGAAGATAGTAGTCAACGTCAGCCAATCTTCTTCAGCCAATGTGACGGAAAACGGTTACGTGGGTGAGGTAAATAAGACCCACGTTCCTTGTCAGCATAAAAATATGTCTAATTTAAAAAGATACGAGTATTACAGATAGGGTGGATATGTTTTATGGTCACACAAGATTCCCTCAATTTCCTTGGGAGTAGCGCAGTACTCTCCTGGCTCAGCTGATGTGACGATGACCACAGCGGGTGTGCCACGCTGCAGACGCCAGGAGTGGTGACGGTCTGCAGATCGTCTTGCCTGACCCGTAGTGTGCTCGATGCGGACACGCAGGTAAATATGTACGCAGCGCGGAGCCTGTTGATGCTCGGCTTAACCGGCAGGTGGTATTTGGAGCACAGCGCTCGGATTCCAACAATATCGTTGGATTACTTTGGAGTGGTAAGCCGTAACTTTGAAAGTGTTTAGCCGGAACTTTGGAAGATGATGAGCCGGAACTTTGGAAGATGATGAGCCGGAACTTTGAAAGATGATGAGCCGGAACTTTGAACCCTGGAATCATAAGTCCAGCGTGTCCTAAGATGACCCGTAAATGTCATCTCCGCTGATTGTGATACCAAGCATAAGCAAAGCGCGATGTACTGGTGCGCTGATGATGGTGGTGTGTGTGGATGTCACAATCAGTACGGGGTTCCCATTTTACTTTATCTGTTTATACGTGTTAATGATGATGATTAGTAGAAGTTCACCTACTGTAGTAATTAACGTATCGGTCGACAAAGTTTATACAGAATGCAATGTGGTTGGTGGGTCGACCTTGAGAGGTTTTTGTGTATTTATAACGATGACCCCGCATGACCAACTCAGGAAGTTCTTTGCACTATTCGATCTAAAGTCAACGTATTGCAAATCTAATCGTAACCTAAATCTTCAAGATAAAAATGACACTATGGATCTCCCTGAGTTTTACCCTACATGCGCAAAAGGAAAATCTATCTACCTATCTACAAAATTATTTGTTTCGTGAAAACCTCGTTGATAACAAAAAATCGCAATATCATATTGGTGTTGAGACTATAGGTATGGATAATTATTATTGTGTCAAATCCATAAAGCCCATTAAAAAAAAAAACGAGTATGAATAATCCGTAATTACTCGTTGAGTACTCGAATGTCATCATCATCATTTCAGCCGAAAGACGTCCACTGCTGGGGTTAGGCCTCCCCCAGTTGGGGGGGTTTGCCATAATCGCCACGCTTGGCAGGCGGGTTGGCGATCGCAGTGTGGTGTTAAAAATGCATAGAGAACGCTGCTGCCCATTCTCTAGAAAGTCCCTTAGTCACCTTTTGCGACACCCACGGGAAGAAATGGGGTGGTGCTATTCTTTACGTCCGGCACCACACGGAACAATATGCACTATTTTATCTACTTTGTCAATCGCGGGATCTAATATCAAAGAAGACCAAATTGAACTCAATTGAATGATTACTTTGATGAAAATTGACGAGACTACCAGCGAACAAAAATTTAAGCAATAAATCGATTTCCGAATTCGCTATTTGCCGATCACAGGCTCCAATTAACTGGCGCGTCATACAACTCGAAAATGACGTTTAAAATATTATGAAATAACTAAATTGATAAAACAACATATAAAAGATCGTTAACGAGTTATGGATTCCCAGCGGCCGAGGTGGCGGAACGCGTGAGGGAGCGGCAGTCTGTGCGCCCTCACGCCCCTAGTCGCCGAAGGAGATACCCTGGACAGCGGGAATCTATTGCCGAACCCCGGCCACCGTAGGCGCGGGTTTGCGGACGACGAGCTATGGGCAGCTCGCCGTCCGGTAAGGACCAGGCCCAGGTCGACGGCGCGTTCTGTTCCACGCGCGGCCATAGAGAAGTCAGCACGCACTGACGGGGTCCGCTAGGACCGGTGCCTGCTAGGGTTGCGGGTTTGTCCGAAACGGATACCGTGGCCCTGGCACACAGGCAACTGAAGGAACACGGGTGGGTTTTAGTTAGTAAAAGTCTGACACGCCATCCAGAGCGGGAGAAATTATTAAATAATTTCCCACCCAAAAAAAAAAGGATGCTCACTGAAAAGCTAGGTAGATAAAAACAAGGTAGAAAAACTATAAAAATATTTATTTGAAATTAAACATTGTTTCATACATACATTGAGGCAGCCCCAGTAAGTTACAATAACATATATCTACAGATGATAATAATAATTATGTAATAATACACTCCGTGCCGATTTCGGCTTCGGTAACTATTTCGGTTTCTATCGACTACTAATGATACTATCTGTATCCATCCATAAAAGTTATTATTTTCCTAACACTAAGTCGGTACTCTGACGAGATCCCTTGCCCAGCTTGTGGAGTAGGTTACGATGAATAGATGGTCAAAGAAAACTGAGAAGTGTAAAAAAAAAAACAGATAAAGATTTTGTGTAAAATAAGAGATGTTAATAGTTCTTAAAAAGGAAGAACAACTTTTAAAAAGGCACAATTCATTAAATAATTTATAGAAGCAAAACATTGGTGCCGATTCCCTTGTTCACAAACTAAACTAAATTTAAGTTCACTGCATCTTTTTCTTTCTATTTCATTAAGAAAAGGACAGAAGATAAACTTTAGTTTAGTCCTGTCAAATTAATCAGCGCCTGTCACTACTCCTTAAAAGTTTAGACGTGATTAAAAAATTCCCTACAAAAATTACGTCAATTTACGTCAAGCGCTGATTAATTTGACAGGACTAAACTAAAATTTATCTTCTGTCCTTTTCTTAATGAAATAGAAAGAAAAAGATGCACTAACTTAAATTTAGTTTAGTTTGTGAACAAGGGAATCGGCACCATTGGCAATGATTCTTTACTAAATAAAGATCAATTTATTTGACTTCGATACAAACTAAATATGTAGGTAATAATTGGACTACCAATACTTGGATCATTAAAAATACGGTAGGAGTATCGATAAATTATTATGTGTAGGTTTTATATTTTTATCCATACTAATATTATAAATGTGAAAGTAACACTGTTTGTCCGTCTGTAACGTTTTCACGCCTAAACCGTTGAACCGATCGTCAAGAAATTTAGGAGAGATGTAGCCTGGGATATGGAGAACGACATAAGCTACTTTTTTATGCGATAACCGATATCGATGCGAGCAGAGTCGTGGCAAAAAGCTAGTATTTTACAAGGGGCTTGTGGCTAAGTTATAACAGCCGCACAGGGCCTCAAGTCTGCTATTACAATAGTGTCAGAATGGTCTCTTCATTGTGAGTTTTTGACAGATTTGCCATACAAACACTGTCAAATACTCACAATGGCGAGTCCATTCTGACACTATTGTAATAGCAGACTTGAGGCCCTGGTCGATCGATCAGGTTAAGCAATGCTCGCCACGGTTAGTCCGTGGATGGGTGTCATTCGTGGATCTTTGACAGTCGTTACGGGTCGTCAGAAGCCCGAAAGTCTGACAACCTACAGTCTTATCAAGGGGTATCCTATTACGTATGTATGTAGTTACTGGGTTGTGGAGGTCAGATAGACAGTCGCTCCATGTAAAATACTGGTATTCAGCTGGATGCGGTTAGACTGGAAGCTGACCCCAACATAGATTTAAAAAAAGGCTAGGCCGAAGATATTATGTGTACGTTTTAAGTCTTTGTTGGTTGTGAAATTCAACAAAATATTCAAACTAAACCTATCGTCTCGATAAAACACTTTCTTACTTTATCTGTATTTATGTGCATCTTGAATATTGTAGATCACAATAATTCATACAGTAATTTGTAGGTAGATATCAGTATTTTAATTAGTTTAATACCTATTTAAGTAAAAATCATAAAATTATGAAAAACACGGAGTAAAATATTTGAAACATTTATATATATTTTTTTTTCTTTATATTTAGAAAGTTTTAAGGAAAAACCTACATCCCTATATGTCGGGACAGGCAGCATGATTGTACTGCTGAATAGAGAATATTGTTTCAATTTCGGTACAAAATATATTTTGTACCGAAATTGAAACAATATTCTCTCTAATATTCTTTTTTTATAGGTTTGTAGGTAGGTTATGTCTGTATTTATTTGATCCTGTAAAAACTTATTGATTTTCTAATTGTAAAAGCAAATTAAAAAAAAAAACCCGGACAGTAACGTATTTTTTCCTATTATTTTTATTAAGCGTAAATTGTCGTTCCGACTTGTCACTTTTGGCAAAATCACTTTTTCTTTCACGCCAGCCTTTTTCACATTTTGAAGCAAAAACTCTCGTGTGTATACGACGATTTAATTATCTTTTCTTTACCAATTTCAAGATCTAAAATTTTACAAATGAGAGGTCCTAAAGTCGCAACGACGAAATAAAACAGGTAATTCAGTAAGATTTCGTCCATCGGTGGTGGGTGTGCTTAAATTCGCTAAGATGAATGACAGCAGGCAGAGTCGCGGGGCACCTAGCAGCTAGTACACACATTTGAATTCTAGTACAGCATTAATGTGGGTCATCAATTCTCACGATTCTATTATGTTATGCCTACAAATCTGTCGAGCAAGAAGTATTGACGTGTCATCGACCCCGAGCGTACTAACCTATATTACTTGTATTTTTCTTTAGGTCATTTGCACATGATTCAGTTGTTTTTTTATTTTTAAATTATTTTCTATTAATTTACGTACTTTGCTCTTTCATTGTTTCATATTTTCGCATTTTTTTTAACCTATATATCTACTTACGTTCTTATAGATACTAGGTGGAAATTATCGCTACGTTATAATTTTGAGATCGTTTCGGAACTGCAAAATTACAAGCATGACAATTATTATTGTTCAGGGTAGGCTTGAATAATTAGAAACGAATTTAAAATTGATTAACTAAACGCTACATTCTAACTTTACTGCAAAAAATACCGTTTGGCTATAACGACTGCTATTTGCTACGAAACTGCTACGAAATTCGTAGCGGTATTCTTCTCGTGTTAAAACAGTGTGGTGCGAAATAAAACTGAAATCAGAATAATGCATTTTTTAACAACGTTTCTTAACCACATTTGTAAAATATTGGTATGAAGTAAGAGTACAGAAAACAATACCATATTTGGTAGTTGGCGTGCAGCTGTACCGACCACCCACCAGTCAATAAACAAATTCGGCCATCCTAATTGTCTGTATCGGTACTTCACATTTCACTTTCGTTGAGGCGGTACGAGCCCGCGGCGAGCAGCCCGGAGTCGTTGACCCCGTGTCCTCGCGGCCGCGTGCCGATTAGATAATTTCCGCGGTGCGTTGTCAAAATACTCATGACCCAATGGTACAGTGAATACGCGAGGCCGTTGAACCCGCAGCGGTCGCGCAAATAAAGATACGTGATCCGAGTTTCTAGCGTGTTGTGATTCGATAAAAAGAACGCTATCGGTCTAAAATTCATTTTAGTTCGACACTATATCGAATTTGTATGTTATCTTACAAAATTAGGTAGCTACATATCTACGTATCTTTAACCTAATTTGAAGGTGTTGCGTAGATAAGATATTGATTTAGTAAAAAGGTTTTTAGATTTTTTTTTAACTTTTTGTATTACAGTCATTATTGAACATAGCCCTACTAAACCATGTTGGTGTTTGGTAGTTGTATGGCCCGGAGATAATAATATGATAACTACAAAAATGACACATTAGAATAATAGGTTTTGTCCTACAATCATCCTAATCGTCTGTTTACTCTTTCACTGATTCAAAACTACCAATACCTATCTACTTTTATTTTTTATTTTTTTATTACTGTTTGGGCCTGCTCTTGACCTCGATCTCGCCTGATGGAAAGCAATGGATGAGGTCTATGATGGAACGAGCGTGCCCTGAAGATGCCTGTTCCTCTTGCTTTAAAGGCAGACGGGTTGTATGTGGAAGGGAACACAGATGCTGGCATAGAGTTCCACACTTTAGCTGTGTGCATGATAAATATGGAGGAGAAGCGCTGAGCACGACTGGGCGGGATAGCAACCATGTACGCATGGTACCCTGCGGTACGTCTGGTATTCCGGTAATAAAAGGCGATAGTGGGATCAGGTCCTGGAGCCCCTGCGCACACTCTCCGAAGTACAATCTGTAGAAAACCGACAGGCAAGCAACATTACGCCAATGAGCTAGGCTGTGAAGCCTAGACACCAACGTTTCGTCGCCTTTAAGTCTTTTCGCACTGCATTCCACCGAGTCAAATGCAGTAACTTGGTATTTTGCTGAGCCATCCCATAAGTGGCTGCAATACGCCATACAGGAACGAATCTGTCCTTTGTACAAACTTAAAAGCTGACCAGAAGTGAGGTATCGCCTCACCTTATTTAGGATGCCCAGCTTCTTGGCTGCAGTCTGCTTTTGACTCGATGGTTGAGCTGAAGTTGAGATCAGACCTCAACTCCATGCCTAAAATCTCTAGGCGGTCGGTAACTGGTACAGATGCACCACGGAAAGCAGGAGGTAACTGAAACTGGCTCCTTTTAGCAGTGAAAAGACACGCCTGTGTTTTCAGAGTATTGATTTGACCAGATTATCGTCACCCCACTGGCATCCCTACAAATTTTATGTCCGATGGTGCCACAAAACTTCTAAGAAAAAGATAACATCTAATAAAACGATCGAGTTATCGAAACTGCTCCAATTTTTTCCTTTATCTTATAGTAACAAGATCCGAGAATTTTTGCAACTTTGTCTTCCAAATGTTAGCGAATTACACGATATTGATACGCGCCTCACTGCCAGATAACTTTCATGTTACCCTTCAGAATTTGGCAGTTATCTTCAGATAACTCAAGACTACGCAATAAGGTGGTTTAAAGAAGCTGTCATAAACTAGATAAGAGAGGCCAGGAATTGTGAAGTGCCGAGAAACTTATGTCCATTATTGGACTCCATTGAGCCATCTTCATCATTATGCTCATATACGTACCAATTTATTTGGGGTCGTCGGCGAAGTAGTAGAACCCCAAACTCAAACTCTAATCATCACTCAAATCAATCATATCAAATAAACCATTACCCAGGCACTTCTGAATTGTCAAGAAGTCGGTCAGTAAGAAATATGAAGCTAGTTACCCATTCCCAAAGCGTATGCGTAGCGTACCTATGGAGAAGAACGGGCAAGAAACTCTATGGACACTCTTTTAAATTAAGTTGTTACAAAAATATTAGTATATATCTTTAATGTTGAATTTATAACTTTATGTGAGAACGTTGTAAAAATTATAAAACGTACACGTTAAAAGCTCTTCATTGTGAGTTTTTGACAGATTTGCCATACAAACACTGTCAAATACTCACAATGGCGAGACCATTCTGACACTATTGTAATAGCAGACTTGAGGCCCAGAACAGGTGGAAACGAAAAAAAAATTGGTAAAATAAGCCGTGGCAGCTAAGAGATGACAAGTCCCAACTGACGGCGCCCGTTCACAAACATCCTACTTATATCTTATTCAACTCCATTCTCTTCAGCATAAACATAGGTTCCAACTATTTCAGTCGTCATCGACCTTCAATTTCATCGTATTCACACAGTCCATCCTTTTTTTCTGCCTGACTATTTTTCTTTTTCTGTTTTTGACACTTTTTAGCTTTTAATTTTTGGCTTTTATTCTTGTATCTATGCATGGATGGTGTGCGCAATAAGACATCCAATTGCTTACGTATACCTACAAGAAAAGTCGTAATGACTCTGTATAATGCGCACGTCATTGTGTTCCGATAACTCCACATTTTCAGCCATAAATTCCAATACAATACAATGTATATGAAACTATGTGTGGTTTTCCTCAAACCTAGATCAGGGACGGAAATTTACTTACGTATGTCGAACATTAATGGCAAATGCGGTAGTAAATTCTGCAGAGAAGTTTTCCATCTAGGATGCCCGTTAAGCTACAGTGGCGGAGCTATATTTTTTATTAGAGAGATGCCGAAGAAAAATTGTTCAGTCCTCATAAACTCTAGATAACATCAAAATTAATTAACTCAAAAGTTGTAGTCATTTACTTTTCTAAATTTAACGCCAGCTATGGTTGGAATTATTTGTTAAATCCAAACATTTTGGCATTTTTGTAATGTTTTTAATCTTATGATGTTTTAAACTGGTATTAGATATCTGTGATGTGCAGCGTTATCTATGTATTTTTAACACCATACTGCGATCACCAACCCGCCTGCTAAGCGTGGCGATTATGGCAAAGCCCCCCAATTGGGGGAGGCTTATGTCCAGCAGTGGACGTCTTTCGGCTGAAATGATGATGATGATGATGTGATGTGATACACACAGGTGTAAGAAGAGTTTTTGTTTCGAAGGGAAGCTGATAGGATTCGGGTTGTATGGAGGCTGCGCCCCTGCTACACTAGCTAGACTATACGGGTGATTATTATTTTCTGACGTCAATGAAGCAATGGAATTGGACTACAGTTCATCAACACACAATACATTGACGGTAGCACCGCTGCACCGATGAGGCTAATCTCCTGTAAGTAGGCACCTACAATACCACTTGGTACCTACTTGTAATGTTTGTTACAAATAACTTGTTATTTTGACAATAATTCAGCAATTATGTAGGTATTTCAAATAACAATGAATGACTCAGGGTTTTTTGAAAGGTATGGGAAGGTTAGTTCGCTAACCTAAGTCAGGGTTAGTTAGGTAAAAAATCCAGCGTGTCGAGGTTTATACTTGTTCTACATTAAAGCTACTTTGACTTTGACAATTACGAGTGGGTATTTCCTGAAATACCGATCCTATAAAATTTTCTGAATAAAATTGATTTTCAGAGCAGATCTCTGAAAATCTTTTTAATTCAAGTCTTTATATTAGTCTGTGTGTATTTTTGAAACCTGATTGAAGTCGTATGTGCTTGAGTCCTTCTGGATACAACACCGGATCATCATTATCATTTTAGCCGAAAGACGTCCACAGCTGGAGATAGGCCTCCCCCAATTGGGGGGATTTTCCATAATCGTCATCATTGGCAGTCCTCGTGGTATTAGCAAGGTGGATGGTTCAACTTTGCCACCGGTTCTCTTCAATGGTACGGTCGTTCCTTTTAGCACTGACGTGAAGGACCTAGGCTTGCACATTGACAATACTCTGAACTGGCGAACTCAAGTCGCTAAGGTAAGCCAGAAGGTTACTGGAACGCTGCGGGCTCTGTACCGATTGAAAAATATATTACCAGCGAGCACTAAGACAATGCTTGTGCAGTCCTTAATTTTCCCTATCATCGATTATGGTGATGTGTGCTACTATGACCTGAATGCAGATCTCCTCGACAAACTTGACTGTCTTCTCAATAACTGCATTCGATTCGTTTTCAATCTGCGTAAATATGATCATGTCTCTGCACATCGGTCGCTTCTAAAGTGGTTGCCCATACGCCAGCGCAGAGAGCAAAGGGCGCTGACCACCTTGTTTTCATTTCTTGACTCTCCATCTTCCCCTCGTTACCTAGCCCCCCACTTTCAGTACATTTGCGCCAACCACAATAGAAATCTTCGTTCATCTCACAATCGTCTTCTTCAATGTCCCACTCACCGCACAGACTTCATTCACTCTTCCTTCTTCGTACAGTCTATCTCTCTGTGGAATGCGCTTCCCCAGGAAATCAGGATGGCAACCAACCGATTATCTTTTAAAGTAAAAGTTCGTGAGCATATTCGCAAGAAGCTGGCAGTATCATCATAACGGTAATGTTTTCCCATTGTGTGTCTTATTTGTTTTAGTATACATATTTATGTGTATTTATTTGTGCTTATATTTATATATAATAAGATTTATATATTGAATTTATAGTTTGTAATAGGTTTATGTATATTTAAATGAATATTTATTCCTCAATTTTCGCTATTGCACCTACTACTGTATGTCTCTGCATCACCCAAGGGTTGACTGGTAGAAAATGCCTATAGCATTAAGTCCGCCTCTGTACATGTTTTGTGCTTAAAGTATTAAATAAATAAATAAATAAATCGCCACGCTTGGCAGGCGGGTTGGCGATCGCAAAAAAATCAGTACAAAAGTAAAATGTAAATAAAATAGAACCTTTTTTTTCACCATTTTATTTGAATTACCATTAATGGGGACACGGGCGATGGGGACAGCGGGAATAAACCGCAGTATGGTGTTAAAATTGCATAGAGACGCTGCTGCCCATTCTCTAGTAAGTCCCGACACCCACGAGAGAGAATAGGGTGGTGCTATTCTTTTAAGTCGCACCACCCGGTACACCGAACCACGATACACGGGCACCGGATACCTACACCATAAGTAGGTACCTACCCACTGTTACCAATGCTGCCGCACTAACGAAAAATGCAATAACTCGATTTTGCCGCTTCCGAGAATTGTATTTTTGATTATTGAATTTCTTATGAAGTTTTAGTTATTGCATCTTGCTTACTGAAAAACCGAGTTCCTGAAGGATCAATAAAAAGTTGCTTAGAGAGAGTTAATAGATTTCGATTCGCGGTCTCCAAATATCGTCCCCTTAGTAGTGAAGGGAGCTATTCCACACTACACTGGTTTCAAGATAAAGATAAATAAAAAAATTCACCACTTGCGTTTTTGTTCCTAGTTTCATTTAACTCATTTCACTTCTGAATGAAAAACCAAACCTCTAGTTGAGCTATCACTTGATCTCTTCACCACTAGAATCTCCGTTTAACGACGAGTATTGTGGTGTTCATAACTCAATTCGGTCAAAAGTGTGGCTTAGCTCTCTTCACCACTAATGCGACGATATATAAGTCAACGATTGTATAACTCCAAATCGTCCAAAATCGAGTTATTGCATTCTTCGTTAGCGCGGCAGAATGATCGATCTGCTAAGCGTTGTAATAATGACAATGGCCGCTACGACTGGGGCCTAAGTCTACTAATTTACAAACGTTGCAATGGTTTCGCGATTGTGACTATTTGACAGTGTTTGTATGGCAAATCTGTCAAAAACTCACAATGAAGAGTCCCCCACCCCCTGGTCTGCGACTGCTACGCGAATTGTTTCAGTGGGTCCATGTTCATACGATGAACCTTCCAATTATTAATAGGTGGAATTTTGCAACTAGCTTTCCCGTTGAACGTCATACCTTTGGAATTAAATAGGCACCTACCTACCTACAAGAAAACCTTACCTATGTACTTACTTTACAAATCATTTGACGATCCGATTTATGTATTTTTTTCTTTGAAGATAATGACCTAAACAATATTTCGTCGGTGCGCCGACCGAAAGTGATATGTGCATTTCGTTAACTTTTCAGGGGGCTCAAAAAACATCATTACTCAAACTGAGTCTTACTTAAGAAAAATCTATGAATAAGAAAAGTTGTACAAAAAATATAAAGTTTAGGAGATTTAAAGAAAAAGCTGTTGTTCTGGCTAGTTTAAGGCTCAAAATTTTTTTTTCTCTTTTCGTGCACATATCGGTTTTGGTTTGAGACTTCCAAATTAAGGATGTGCAAGTTATACACATATCAGTTTTTATTATTCAATTAATGAACATAAAATGGGCTTCGTTATGTGCAAAATTTTGAGAACTATAGTAATTATTATTGGTTATTTTTATAAATAATAATACCAAAGTACATTTTATGCCTTTATTTAAAAAAAGAAAGATCTTCAAATTACTAATCATTACAAAAAGAAATAATCGACCGTAGTTCTTACAATATATTAATTATCTTAGACCCAATAAAAACTTCAAAAAAATGTACTAAACACTTTTTTGTTATTTTTTTTATATTGTTAATTACAAAGTTATTCTAAGAGATCAAACGTTTTAATACAATCATATTGTACTAATTTTGAGGTACATTTATAATAAAAAAAGTTCTACAAATGACTAAGCATTACAAAAAGAAATAATCTAGGTACCGTAATTTTAACGAGAAATATTATTTATTTTAGACCTATTAAAAACATCAAAAAAATATATTTTAAACTTGTTATTTTTTTTGTTATTTTTAATTACAATTCGAAGAGATCAAACATTTAATACAATCATATTGAACTTATTATGAGGTGCTCATTCTAAAAAAAATATTACTCAAAAATAGGTACTCTTTCTATATTAATTCTATAAAAATAAAAAAATTACTATTGTATTTTTTGGTCCCTAACAGTCTTGTTGAAAAAATCTGTTTTTATTTAGTTAAATTTAAGATTGTCGTAAAAAAAATGATTATCGCGGTGCATGTATTTTTTCAAAGACTGCAAGCTATCGTACTTGGACTTTTCAATTTTTCTTGGTTCAACGTATAGATCTACTAGATCTTTGTCATTGTTGTGTAGTCGTTGTGGCAGTAGCTGCCATTCATCTGTTTGACGAAGTTTGTAGAAAATTTCTCCACCTTTGTATAATGCTGCTCTTAAGTCAGTTACAACTGGATCTCCGGCTTTCTTTCCAGGCCTAATGGAATCCAACTGGCATACGTCTTCATAATTCTTAAAAAAAGTGTAGTCTACATTATGAATAATGTATGGCTTACTATGACGAGCTTGCGCCATTAAGGAGACATAGTGGCTAGGGCTGTAAATTGGAGGCTTAAACAAACCTTCTAGCGTTGAATGCACACTATCAACTTGCATCATAGTATGCCCTTTTTCCAAAATCAGTTGCTCAATGTCCAACTCTTTTTCTCTGGAAAGGTTTAGAAGAGCTGAAGACAACGTTTTATTCCGATTTTGATAGCAGCAACCGTCAGATATTATTATCATTTTTTTAAAGCCTTCCGTAGCTTTTTGTCTCAAAAAGTCTATAAGACAGGTAGTGAACTCATTTGCTGTAACGCCTCCGTCACCCTCATGCCATACATACAAATGTACTTCACCGTCATTGTTGCAGTAAATGGTGTAATTGTGCATTTGAAGTTTCTGCTTGTAGTACTGGACAGATACTTGCAGTTTGGGACAAAGCAGTACGCTTTGAACATCGACTGTAACCACCAGAACTTCAGAAGAACATAAAGCAGTGGCCTGCTCTTTCGCGAGGCTTCTTGTTTCATGTTTATATGCTTGTTGTATTCATCTTCAGCCAAATTACCTTCTTTAAACGCAGTGCAGGTGTCACACTGGTCTTTTCTGGGTTTGAAAATTGATATTTTCTTTTCTTTTAAAATCTTACAGAAAAGTTTTCTTTGTGAAAATGGTTTATTTTTGGATAAACACCATTTTTTGAAGACTCTATACATGTGTGTTTTATTCCTGAAAGAATCTTCTACGTAGGTTCTAGTAGAACTCGATCTGCAATAATGACTCGGTACCTTAGGTAACAAATTCAGCCATTCCTCGATTGCGGATGCTTTTCGAAGTTCACTTCTGTTGTTTGATGTTGCATCATTTTTAGTTTTACTACTCCTTTTGTGGGATGTAGAGGAACCAGGCCTGTTAATCTGTTCGTCTTCAAACATAGTATTTATCCAATCCCATAGGGTGTCATTATTTATGTCAATTGTACTCAACATAAAGTTTTTACAAACTTTCACCATCTCATTGTTTTCATTGGGCAGAAACCAGTCAAATCCTTGTTGTTTCTTCGAAGATGCTGCGCGAGATGTTTTGCACCTTCTTATCGCAGGACGCATACGCACTAGATTTTTTATGTAAGCTTTTTTAGCTTCCCACGTCTCAAGATCCCAAAAGTATTGGAAAATTAATTTTCTCTGTTCTTCATTTATCATGCCACACTGGAAACTCCGGCTTGTTTTTATGGTACATGAGTCATGGTTGCAAGTCTTGCTCTTAATACGCCTTTTCTTTTTTAAAACAAAGCTCTCTTTTTCATTCTTGTCCTCTTCTTTCTTGTCCTCTTCTGTCTTATCCTTTTCTTTCTGGTCATTTTCTGTCTTGTCCTTCTTGTGTACTTTTTTTCTGCCTACATACTGCTCACCTTTAAGTCTTTTCATCATGTTATACTTCCTGTCTCTTCTTTTATCATACATTTCTGCAAAGTTTTCAGAATCTGACTCCTGTATGTCTTCTTCCTGGCAACATTTATCAAACTCGCCTGTTTGATCATTCAATATCCATGTTTGTCCATATGTAATAGTTTTAGGCTCCATTAGCCCTGTCACGTCGTTAAGAATAAATTCATTTTCATTTGAATGTTTTGGTACGGCTGCATCATCATGTTCGCAACTTTTAGAAGCATGATTGGTATCACAATCATTTTCAACCAGCATAGGTTCTGGACGCTCAATATGTTGCACGCCTGTTTGATCATTCAAAATCCATGTTTGTCTATCTGTAACATTTATAGGCTCCAGGAGCCCCGTAACGTCGTTAGGAATGCAATCAGATTTATTTGAATGTGTTGGTACGGTTTCAACATCATGTTCGCAGCTTTCAAAAGCATGATGGGCCTCATAATTATTCTCAATCAACATAGGTTCCGGAGGCTCAATATTATTATGCATAATGATGCTTTTATGTTGTACAATGGACCTTGGAGATTGTTCTTGATATTCCTCATTGTTTGAAGTCAGATCATCATTTGTATTGTTAATAATTTGCTGCGGGTTTTTGTAGTCTACAGTAGGGTCATAGGCATTTGATACAAACTCGTCTGCATTTTTTTCAATTGATACATTTCCTGTACTTAGATCAACAAGCAATTTTCCCCTCGCAATTATTTCTACCAGCCATTTTTAAAGCATTGTCTTTGCAAGTTGGCAAAAATCTGAAGCAAAATAAAAGAAGAAAGCTTAAAATGCGAAAAGAAAACAAGTGCAAGTAACATGACTTTTACATAAATGGAAATAGAATGATGCTTTATAGAAGAAAATGCAAAAAAAAAAAACTCATACCAAACAATAGCTCAAGGACTTAACTTATGTACGGTTTTTTTTCTTCCGTTCTATGTTATTTTGTAGTAACATTCGATTAACAATGCAATTAAAAGCACTTACCAGATCTTCAATTGTTTTCCAAACGATAAAATGTTCACATAACCTCAAAATCATACAACACGTGTTCACGGAAAAATCAGATATGTGCAGGGCTACTACGAGTGTAAGCCAAATTCCGTATGTGCATTTGTACACATAGTTTTCTTGTCGACTTTAGAAATGCACATATCTGGATTGGTTTTTTGAAAACTAAGCCTTATATTCACATACGGGTTTTTGTAACGGATAGAGATTCTCAAACTAACGCCATCTAGCGAAAAAAAAAAAACGAAAAAATGCACATATCGCTTTCGGTCGGCGCACCGACGATTTACGTAGCACTTGTTTACCTGTTTTGGTTTATTGTCTCTAGTTTAAGCATGCAAGAAGTGCGGTATCAACATGAGAAAAAAACCGGCTAAGTGCGTGTCGTCGGACTACGCACAATGAAGCGTTCTGGAGTTGGAATGAATTTATCCCAAGAACAAACTTAATTTTGTAGTTCATAAAATGTTCTCACATACATCGATATACGTCACGGTCAATCCTCCAGCTGCAAATGTAAGTTTGTAATCCCAATTTTTTTTTTTTTCTGTGATAACACAACAAATTAACGATTTTCAGACTTTTTCCTTTACTTGTGCTGCGAGACCTTGCTTCTCGCCTTTCATGATTCTAGGTCAATGGGAAATATCATAGGTCTTGATTTATTTGCGAGTATCAAAATATGTCGCATAAATGACCGTATTTTTTATTGCCTCGACTTAGAAGCTTGATTTTTTAGAGCTCCAAGGGACCGTAGACCTTCGTATTTGATATTAATTTCAGCTTGATACCTTCATATTCCTAAGAAAAAGGGTTTTGAACGACCGACGGGCGGACAACGAAGTAATCCTATAAGACAGAGGTGCCCATACGGTCGATCGCGAGAGGTTTAAGGTCGCTCGCCGAGGATAGGTAAAATTATCAGTAATCGACCGTAAAACTGTAGCTTTTTGCTAAAGAAAAAAGCGACGTACAGAAACATGAAGTTTTAAAATATGTATTATCTGATTGGCGTTCTCTCTTTCGTGAGATGGAGCGCGCGCAGTAGGTCGTTAATATTGAAGCTCATTTCGTTCGGATATCAACTTAAAAGCTAGAGTTGGCGACAGTAATCCTTTCTGGTCATCTATACCCGAAATTAAATATCCGTTAATAAAGCAATTATTACTGCAATTAACTGCCTTCTTTGCATCGACATATCTGTGCGAGTCTGCATTTTCTCATATGAAAGTAATAAAATCAAAATATCGTCGTCTCACAAATGACCACCTGACAGCCTGCATCTAGCTTTAACTGAGAATATTCCTAACTACGAACATTTTGCGGAAGACCACCAATGTCACGCTTTGACATCAGCATCACGATAATTTTTAATTTTTAATATGGATATGTTTTTTCTATTTGAAATTATTTTTGTAATATTGGATGATTCAAAATTACAAATTTGACACTTTGTACCCAATGTAGTTTAACTTAGGCAATTTTTTTTCTTGTTAAATATTTGGTGGGTTAAACGGTTAAAATGTCGATCTCTTAGTCATGAATTTTTGCTAGGTCGATCTCCTTAAGCAAAAGTATGGGCACCGCTGCTATAAGAGATCCGTTTTTTCCTTTTGAAATACGGAACCCTAAAAATACGAAGGAGGTAGGAATCCGCCTTCAGAAACTACTACGTGATCGATGATGAAGTCATGTAGGTATCTACAATTAAATATGTAGGTGTGGTTCCTATGCGGAATATTTGTCAGCTCCGCGTTTTACGAATGTTGCCAATGCGTCGGGAGCCTACCAAACTACCCATTCGAAATGCATTTAGCAAGTTCAACGAACTCTTAGTCATAAAGATGTGTAGAAACCTATGACGCCAAGTAGGTAAATAAGCAGACACTAGAAATGCTGAGCACAGAGCTGACATTATATTCTTGATTAGGTAAGCAATTTATCTGGTACTTATGCACTCAAATACAATACGGAAACATCTTTACCTACTAAGATTCGGTAATTGCTGATTCGCATAATTAGTCGTACTTTGATCTTTAGTAAGTTTGTCGCAGGTCACATCTCGGCGGTTGCGCGGCAGCAGATTTGAACGTGCATGATCGGTGAATGCACGCGCGCACGGCGGGCGCGAGGCCGGCCGATCACCTCCTTATGTAACCTGCCATAAAGTGCAGCACGCTCTAAACAAACCACGTAAAGCATGACCAAGAACGCAGGTCTTTGATCTTGATGCGAATGCACTAAGCCAATAGCCGATTATATTTGTTTGTATTAAACTGTTTATAAATAATTGCATTCGATGGCAGGTCATTAACACTCCCGGTGTAGGTATCTAATTACGAAAGGATGTAAACATCGGCCCGGTTCTTATTATAAGTTATTTTTGTACTAACAGATAAGGATGTAAATAAACACAATAAAACTGGAAGTTCATAGAAAGATTTTATTTTAACAAATATAATGCGAACATGGCACGATGTCGAACAGTTTATAATAAGTTTATTAATTTAATGTGAGTAAGTTATTAATTTATTTATGTGGACGAATTACATAAGCTGCTGCTAATGCTATATCAATAAAATACATCTTTTTTTTTTTTTTTAATTCTACTATGAGTTTGCTCTTGACTTTAGTCTAGGTCTGGATGACAGAGACAAAGTCTACGATGGAGTGAGCTTACCCAGAAGAAGCCTGTTCACTCTCACTTTGAATAGATTAGGGTTGTATGCGTTCGGAAACACAGACGCAGGCAGAGAGTTCCACTCCTTTGCTGTGCGCATTATAAAAGACGTTTGAAAACGCTTAGTGCGAGTTGGTGGAATATCAACTAGGTAGGGGTGGTAACTTGCAGTGCGTCTAGATGTCCGATAGTAGAAGGGGGCCGGTGGAATGAGGTCGTGGAGTTCATGGGCACACTCGCCGAAGTACAATCTGTAGAAGACCGACAAGCAGGCAACCTTGCGGCGATGAGCCAAGCTGTGAAGCTTGGCATCCACCAGTTTTACGTTGCCAATGAGCCTCTTAGCTCTGCGTTCCATCGAGTCAAGCGCAGCAAGTTGGTACTTTGCTGAGCCATCCCAAAGGTGGCTGCAATACTCCATGCAGGAACGGACTTGTGCTTTTTATTTAAATATAAAAACAAGTACAAACAGGTACATTATATTGAAATTAAAATACAAAAACCAGCCAAGTGAGTGTTGGACCACGCACAATGAATAGTTCCGTAGTTGGGATGAGTTTATTCCAAGAACAAATTTAACATTGGTAACTACGGAACTATTCAACACTTCACCGTTTTATTATTTTTTTTATTTGAAATATTTTAGGCTCAGTAGTTTCGGAGATAAGAGGTCGAATGGCCCATCATTTTCGTAAACAACTTTTAAACTTTTTATTTTCAAACATTTAGACATCTGAAATCCTTATAATAAGCCTTTTTATTTGATATATCACGCGGTAAAACCTAAACATTTTTTTCTTATTTGCCCTCAAAATTGACTTCCATATTCAAAATTCAGTTATTTACGTTACACGTAAACGTTTGGTCACAGAAGTTCTTATGTGTACCAAATTTCAACTTAATCGGTCCAGTATATTCGGGTCAAATTAGCTGTGACAGACGCCAGACATACACACGAGTGATCCTATATGGGTTCCGTTTTTTCCTTTTGAGGTACGGAACTCTAAAAAATAAGGTGCGTATGATAACATACAAACTACAACTTTAATTTTTTGTCTTGATTTTCTCACACTAACATTATTTATTTATTTTATACTTTGCCTCACACTAGGAATTTCTCCTGTATTGTGGGTGCGTTTACAAACATTTAAACTCACATACACAAACAGCCAGTCCCGGAAAAACTACCTATAGGTCATACAAATATTTGTTCCGTGCGGGAATCGAACCCGCGACACACAGCGCAGCAGTCAATCGCTTAATCACTGCGCCAAAAACCGTGTCGTCTGACATTGTTTTACTTACCTATAGTCCGAGTAGTATAATTTACATAAATGAAGGGCATGTGGCCATAGTTAGAGATCATCGCCTCTGAAATTAACATATTAGGCATTACTTCCACAGAATAATAGTTCTAGGACAAGTTGTATTGTCATCTGGACTTCTATTATTACATGTTAACGTGACGCACGCTACTGAATACATGCGATCCGTTCCAATAAAAATACATCAATATGCGCCTTAGGAAGTACGCCTAGCAACACACTGGAGAGAAACGCTGCTAATGAAACGATATAATGAGAACACAGATCCTCTGTATAAAAAAATGTAGCCAATTGAGTCGGATTCGACAAAACTTGTCTGTTCTATCACTTTTTACTGTAGTATGTAGTAAAAAAGTGATTTTATTCGCAGATTATAAAACTTTACAATAAGTTTGGTCAAAACTGTCCTTAATTACATAAAACTTACAGTCATGTATCTATATTTTATGTAATTAACGCATACTGCGTTTCGAGATTATGTGCAACAATCAGTCACACAGACAGACAAAAAACATATAGGTAGATAAGATATTATACTAAATAAGTACTTAGTAAAAAATTAAGTAATTACACAAGTAATTACAAAATAAACCCAGTCTTTTTGTTTTTTTTAATCACAGAAAAGAGACCCCGAAGTTGGATATTTTTAAAACTACCTTCCGATATTGATAATGATATTTTTTTATAAATCGACACCTCCCGCGCATAAGGTCGTATGTTTAAATTTGTATTTTTCAGGAGAGAGATTTTTAACGTCTTCTTTGTGGTGATCAGCCGCAAAACATAATATGATAAGACTTTTAGCGGGTTAGAAACTCGGTTTTTAGTGAAAATATGAAAAATATCGTTTTTAAGAATGTGTAGTATTTATATAATATTACATTATAGTACTAAAATCTAATTTTACTAAAAAACATGTTACGACTTTTTGCGTGGGAGGTATCGAAATGTGTTTGTTCAAAGTTGCCGTACATTATCATGTTTGATAAATACCACGAGGCGTTTTTGTTACACCCCAAAAGGGCAAAAACCACGTGGCAAAAACTAAGATCCTTCTAAGAATTGTAGGTATGTTAGCATATAGCCGTCGCACGCGGAAATTGAAAACTGACAATCATTTCGCAAAAACTATCCGTACATGAACTCATTTAAAATAACCTCATACCTACTGTACAATGATACAGAGGTCAAAATGGACCTCTGGTCATCGACCGATGGAGTTAATACATTTAGATTTAGAAACAGGATTATACTCAATATTTAATGTCCGTCCAGTGGGTCGTGTCAGTCATCTGTGATTCGAGTTCCCTACTTGAAATCGAATGACGCGAGATCGAATAATACTTGCTCGAAACGTTAACTCGATAGTACTTGAAATCGATACATTATGAGCGCGTTATTTCACTAGGTACTTACACACGGCCACAAATCAAGCTATAAATTTCCAGTATAAGCTAACCTCTCATTGTACGGAAATCCTATACAATGCGAGATCAGCCTAAACTGGAAATGTATAGCTTGATTTGTGGCCGTGTGTACCTCGATACATCAAAACCTCGAATAACTACAAAGCTCGAATCATCGGCAGCGCGAAAGTCCATTATTTTGAAACATCATTTCTCGAACGACCATCTAATCGATTTACAGAATAGTTTTAACGATTTTTATCTGCGCGCCATTTTCATTTTTGATGATTTAAAGGCAGATGTGTAAAACGTTGAATTTTTGATTTTATGGTTTGATTTTTTCACCAGAAAAGCTTCGTACAACACCATGCGTGACTGCTGCAAAGGAAATTAAATTCAAGAAAAGTTGCAATTTTTAAGAACAGAGTTGGCTGAAATAACCCAATGTCTATAAATCAAAATTATTGAGAAGACCATATTATCGTCGGTGCGCTTGCCAAATCTGATATGTGCATTTGAAGAACTTTTCAGGACAACCAAAAAACTGTTTTTTTCGTGATTTATTATCATCTGAATATATAAAAATACAACAAAATATGGCAAAAAATAATATTAATTGCCATATTTTGTTGTATTTTTATATTGATAGGTGCTTTTAGATTAAATTAATCTAATCTTCGAGTGTCCTCCTGTTTTTGGTGTTCAGATTTGAATGATTATGTGTGGTTCAAGGCTAAATCGCATGCACTTTTTTCATGAACAGTATTGACTCAGTCGAAGTTTTAATACATAATAATTTATATATAAAAGATGTAAATACCCAGATAGCTGTTAGATGAACGTTATCTAACCTTTGAGTGTCGTCCTGTTTTTGTCGTTCAGATTTGAACGATTAAGTGTGGTTCAAGGCTAACTAATCGCATGCACCTTTTTCATGAACAGTGTTGACTCCGTTGGAGTTCTATTAAATAATAATAAACATATACAGAGGATGTAAATACCCAGATAAATGCATTAAGATTAAATTTATCTAACCTTTGAATGTCCTCCTGTTTTTATTCGTTCAGATGTGGACGATTAAGCGTGGTTCAAGGCTTAATGATCGTATGCACTTTTTTAAATGTTCGTCATGCTATGACGCACATTATTCACAATTACAGTTTTATCAATCAAACAACTAGCTAATCCACATTCAAGTCGCCAGTTACAAAGAGCCGAAGCGGAATTGAGTTGGACGACTTGAATCATACATAGCAGAGGCGTAGCTACCGCCGTATTAGCCATATCAATGATACGGGGCCCCCAAGCTACAGGGGCCCCCAGTATTATTTTATTAAAATCACAATGACAGCTGAACGTATGCCAGTCAGGATGCTCCAACTTTCGAGCTCGCTCCGCTCGTTCTTGCATTTTCTTTGTAGAATCACAACGACAGCTCAACTTAGTATCCCAGTCAGAGTGTCCAAATTTTCTAGCTCACCTCACTCGCTCTTGCATTCTCTTAGTAAAATTACAATGGAAACTTAACCTGCCATGTCAGTACGCTATTTTGTAAACAAAAATTCCTTTCTTTGGAGTTTCACCGCATTCGGGTAAAAGGGGCCTCCAGCTAGGGGGTCCTTCTTACTTTTCGATACAGGGCCCTATTATGACCAGCTATGCCACTGATACATACATAGATACATAAATTCACGCCTTCTTCCCATAGGAGAAGGCAGAAACTACAGAACGCCACCTCATACGGTCGTTACATACTTCTTTTGTTTCGTTTACGTTCATACCTACATCCTGGTCATACACGCACTTCATGGTTCAAGTGCGTCATATATGCTTTTTCATACAAGATTTTACCGTCACCTATGTGACGGTAAAATCTTGTATGAAAAAGCGAAGTGACAAGGAACGGTTCTTTTCATACACTACTAACTAAAGCTGTTTATCAAATTATATTTTGATTTTTTTTATGCCTGCCATGGAATGGTTTTAAGTCCTGTGCTATTCTAGACACTACTGAATCTATCGAAAAGTTCCAAAGGTACCTTTGGAACTTTTCTTCTTTTCTATACCATACGTGACAAAATTCGGAGGACGGCAATAGCTGAATGGATTAAAGACTCACTGTTAGATACTTTTGATGTCATAACTGGTAACTCTCCCTTAGAGCAACCAGCCAAGCAACTGAATCATCCCAACTCCAAGTAAGTTCATCCTTATCGCTGTATTATCTTTGGCAGCCGGAGATGCGCTAATGTAGCTCGCGAAAATACAATTTTCATGTTTTTTTTTTTTTTTTACTCCAATTTTGATTTTTATCTCGTATTTTCTCTGGTATAGGTATTAGGTAAGCAACGTTTTGGTTCATTCACTCACGAGTTCCGACTCCATGATTGTTCAAATTTTCACGCAGACATAGTCGCGGGAAAAGCTAGGAAGTAACACATAATGTTCTAGGGATGTGAGTCAATAGTTGGTTAAAACGGGCTATGTAGACTCGTTTTTAATAAAGTTCCATGATTAAAACCAATAGTCTTTTGAAGACTGCGGGAATTTAATCTTCATAAAATTCGATAGTTCTACTTGTTAACAGTTCTGCGTCATTTCTTAATTATAGTTCTTATTTTAAGCAGTTTAGGCAAAGATAATAGTATAAATTTTACATCTAGATTACAGTAATGAGTCAATATTTAATAATAAAATATTTGTAAAATTGTGAACATTACCTAACCCATTGAATGCCGAAGTTAACCGTCAAATCACAATCAGTGGCCACCATGGCCTGCTACGTAATACTACGTAGTTGGCATCACGGATACCAATCTATAGAAGGATGCCGTGGTACGTAATATTGCGTAAGTAGGCAACACTAATATTTATTTCTCCAGGTTGCTTACCTACGCAATATTGCGTATACGCAAAATAACGTACCCCTGGCACCGCGATCAAACAAAACACAAGTAGAGAAACACATTCAAGGAGGCTGAATAACACAGATTAACATAAAAGCGGTAGGGAAGACCTACGTAATATTACGTAGTCAGCATCTGCCATTCATACCAAGTATGTAATATTGCATAGTTGGCATACAGTGGGTTATTATATTGAACTATTGCTATATTAATTCGTGGAGCAACTCATGGCTAAGTAATAACAGCCGCACGGGTCGATCCATCAGGTTAAGCTACGCTTGGGTTGGTCCGTGGATAAGTGACCATCTTTACATACCGAGACTCCTCCGTGCCTCGGAAAGCACGTTAAGTCGTTGGTCGCGGCTGTCATTCGTGGATCTTTGACAGTCGTTACGGGTCGTCAGAAGCCCAAAAGTCTGACAACTGAAAGTATTAAACTGGGTTGTGAAAAGGTCAGATAGGCAGTCGCTCCATGTAAAATACTGGTATTCAGCTGCATCTGGTTAGACTGGAAGCCGACCCAAACATAGGCCGCGTTCCGAATTGCACTGTAATCGATTTGAGCGTGCTTATACGCGTACCGAATTGGCGTGAGCGCGATAACGATGTCCCGTGAATCGTCATAGATAACGTCATAACATGCGCCATCTTGCGATAACGCCGACCATAACCTGTAGTATTATCACCGCGAGCGCTGTCAAACAGCGCTCAACTGTCATAATCGTGATATTCAAAGGCCGCCTTCCGAATTGGCTATAATCGCTCACAGCGCTCACATCGTCTCACATGCGTTGCGATTTAGTTATTACGATTATGACAACCGAGGGCTGTCAACAATTCGGAATGCTCGTGAAAGCGCTCACGGTGCTCACTCAATGTCAAAACGATATTAGAGTATTTCTCTGTGTATACACTAAAAATTTCTTCTTCTTAGGTTAGGTAGCAACTGTAGCCAGCAGAACAATTTTGAAAATGCCTTGATAAGCTATGATGCGACTCAAACCAAAACAGCACAACTGTCATTTTTGACAGCGCTCACGGCGATATTATTAAAAGGCATGGTCGGCGTTATCGCAAGATGGCGAATGGCATGACGATTGACGGGACATCGTTATCGCGCTCACGCTAATTCGGAACGGGCTTTAGCACGTGAATATCGATATTATCGCAACTCGGAACGCAGGGTAAATCGGAACGCAAATTATTGATGTCAGTCATAAAAGCGATTACAGTCTAACTCGGAATGTGGCCGTAGTTGGGAAAAGGCTAGGCAGATTGATTTTATTGCTATAGTAATTATTGTTTGCGAATTTCCTTCAAACAAGATTATGTACTTTGAACTAAAATATCATAATTATTTTATTTTTATAAAAATATCAATATGCTAATCCGCATTTTTTTTAAGGATTTTTAATGATGACTTGTTTTTAATGTTGTTTTATCGCCTACCATTAAAATAGCCTAGAACTATACTTAATTTGAAATAATAAAATAAAATAAAACCAGCCTATAACTGTCCCACTGCTGGGCAAAGACCTCTTCTCATACAGAGAAGGCACGAGCATTGATCACCACGCTTGCTCAAGACGGGTTGGCGATTTCAGACTTATATTAACTATAAGTCCAGGTTTTCTCACGATGTTTTTCCTTCACCGATGTCAGTAATGTCCAAGATAAACTCAGAAAGTATATATGAATTGAAAAAGTCACAATTTGAAATAATATTAGACATTTAAATAAACCTTTTTTACAGTCCGTTCAACCGATTTTGACTTCTGTTCCGTAGGAATAAGGATGACATTAAAAGTAAAAAGTGGTTACAATACCAACTGTTTACTGCAGCTGCCATTTATCATGTCATCAACGCAATAGACTCAAAATCGGTTGAACGGACTTTATAAAATGTATCGTAATGTATCTTATTGCAAATGGAGTATAGGTTGCGCTTTCAACCGTTTCAAAAAGCTTACTTTCGCCCTTAAGAATGCATTTTCGTATGTATACAATTAACGTCAAAAATAGGGACGAGCAGACAGATAAACAAACACAAAAATATGTATATAAATATACAGGAAAAGTTTTTATATCAATGCGCAAATTTTGACAAATTAAACTTAAACGTGTTTTATTATGCACCTCTTTCTTATTTTGATATGTCTTAGTACAAAAAAAAATTGTTATCGTTAACGAAAGATGTTTATTTTGATACTGGTATAACGGATACTCATCGCGCAACGCGCCGGCAGCGCGGTCAGTGAAACGGAACTGCGGAACGCAGTAGTAGGGACCTATCATCTGCGCTCTCGCCCATTGATATTATTACGAATAGATTGTATCCATATTTTGCGGATTTAGTAGGACCAAAAAAAAAAGTATTGGAGAAATTATGGAAATGTGTTCTATTACTAATACTAAACCACCAAAAAGAATTTGCGCACTGGTTAAAAACTTATCCTGTATATATAAATGACACAAGGGGTATTTCAGAATGATTACACGACAACTAACAACAAATGTATCCTATTGCAATAAAGTTTAATTTTCTTAGTTACATCTTGAACTGTCTTATCGTCTCCACATTTTTTGGCGCTGCCTGTCCCTGCTTGTACCAAACCTATTGCCTATTGTCTTGGTGTTGATATCTCATTAACTAAATTTAATGTTCCTTTCTTTTTAAATTTTAGTTACATAATAAAAATTATAAGTCGTCTCAATTCCTTATTTAATTTTCGTTGTCTTATATTTGATTCTGGAGATTCAGTATATTTGAACTGGAGTATTTCTTAATAATTTAAAAAAGGATATAAAAATGCAACTTACTGCTATAACAACTAACTAGCTAAGCCAAATATAATTCATATATCGAAATATATTTATAAAAGTCATAAAAAGGAAAATGGATTACTATCCGAATGTACACTCACCTGCAAATGTAGTGTCTTTACTTCTTATTAGCTAACGTAAAAAGGCATATTACTGAGCTCCTTTGTAGCCAGTCTAGCTGCCCTATTCAGTGCTACATTACAATGAGTATGTAAAGCCTCAATAGAATCAGTATCTTTCTTACTCCACCTCGACTCCATAGCTACAGTAAACGCAGTACAGGAGAATGTACAAAGCAAACTTATTAGTATACAAACTCTCATTCTCAACGCATCGCTCGGTTGTTCTACAAGAATCAGGAAATTAAAATTTGCTTCATCAAAGAGTATTTTCTCCACCGCATCAGCATGTTCTGGTAAATCTTGCAGCACAGTTATCAGGAGTCCCACGATATTCAGTACTATTCGCGGAGACTTGTCTGTATCTGTGAATAAAAATGTTTTTCAAACAACAGGAAGTCAAAATTAATTGGAGATCCGACATTGGCTCGACATAATTCGGTTTAAATTATCTTAGCATTATGTCAAGATGTCTTGTGGCGATTTCGAAATGTCACTTAGCATGAGATATGATTATCATCCGTCAGGGCGTCTAGGCAACTATAATTTGTCTGTAACATGACCTTTTTACATCGAGACAGCTATGACGTAATGTTTTAAGAAATATAATTAGATGGTCTCATTCGGGAAAGTTGAGTTTTAAATGTCTAAAATCGCGACAATCTAAGAAGTCGGATTTGACATGACGTTAGTACAATGTCATGTCATTGGGTTCGTTGCGGTAGTGTTGTGACCGTTATAAACCGTTTGGCCCGAATAAAATCGATGATTTACAAACATTACATTGACAAATTTAGTGAATTTATTACTATTACACTTATTTTAAATTTTACCCTTAAAACTTTTTATTTATTGTTAATTTTATTCTAGACTAGCCACCCGACCCCGGCTTTGCACGGGTGCATTATCAGTGGCGTGCATACAATGTATGTATAAATTAACCTTCCGGAAGAAATCATTATATTAGACTAAGCTACCAGTGGAGATTCGTTTGCAAAATATGCAGACCACATTCTGACTTCTAATATGTGTTGTAGGGATCCCACGCTACAATATGACTGATGTTGCCAGTCGTTATTGTGGTCAGCCCCCCCCCCCCAGGGGTGTTAACATTGTTAGTATACTTCAAAAGACTATGGGCCTTACAAATAAACACGGAATAAAGTTATCCTAGGAGACTTCTGTCTATTACTATATATTTTTTTCTTTCCCATAACTTTTTCATTACATATGGAAACAATATTTTGTAATATTATTAACATAAGCGGGATATTTACCATGTTTATTCATGAGTTCCCGATATTCACAGCGCTGAAATATCGGGAACTCATAACAATGAATAAACATGGTAAATATCCCGCTTATGTTAATAATAATATTAGTGACCATGACAGTTTAAAAACTAATATTTTGTAAGTTTTAACTTTTTTTTATAGTATGTGTTTTACATAAAATATGCATGCTAGATTCACATCTAGTAGAAATATTGTGTTGTATTAGTCATCATTTTTGTGAATAAAAAAGAAAAAGTAATAATTACTCTCACTATGACAGCTGTTCAGGCTCTTTTCACCTAAGTTTTCACGATGATATTTTTACAGAATAAATCGGCTGTTGTCTTGACCAGTGATTCAAAAGTAAAATAACATAGTCTTACAGTGCATCAAGAGCCTGGTGAAGACTGGATGCGCGTTGTATGCGCTGAGCGCGGTGGCGAACTGTCGCACGCCGCGACACGAGCGCACGCACAGCCACGCGCACACCTCCAGCATGCGAGCCACGCCCTGCAGTCTGCGGAACAGTTAGAAATTAATTACGAGTTTCTAATTTAAAACAAAAACTTAGATTGTCTGGGGGTATCCTAACGTATCTGTTTTTGTCGGGGTATGAATGGGGATGAAGCTAAGATAGGCACATACACCATTTCATCTTTGTCTCTAAAGTTGGCAAATCCATTGAGGCGTTAGCATTTGTAATTTCTATAAGAAAGACGGGATTAGTCTCTCCCCTGCTGACCAAAATCATTGTACTTACAAATGGAGGGCCAGCAGGCTACCATAAAATGGTACTGACTGGCTTATTTTCAAAACGATGGAATAGTATATACATATTATAAAACAAAATCGCTTTTCGTATCTCTCTGTGTGTGACCGCTTAGTTTTCTAAACTACACAATCAATTATGCGGTTTTCAACATCATTAAGATAATTTATATCGGAAGGTTTATGTGTATAATACAATAATAATTAACTAAGTTATAATAAAGAAATTTTAATTTTTTGTCAAGTCGCAATAAAACCGTGCGAAGCCGGGGCGGGTCGTTAGTCTATACTAATATTATAAAGCTGAAGAGTTTGTTTATTTGAACGCGCTAATCTCAGGAAGTGCTAATTGGAATTAAAAAATTCTTTTAGCGTTGGATAGCCCATTTATCGAGGAAGGCTATAGACTATATAACATCACGCTACGACCCTTAGGAGCCGAGCAAAAAGGTAAAAAGTCAGAAAGAACGCCAAGCGAAAACGAAGTAATAGCACGGGCGAGCGACGGGATGCCACGCGGTGGGTCGGGCTCCGAAATAACACGCGGACGAAGTCGCGGGCAGAAGCTAGTCTATAATAAGACAACTATAGCTCTATTGCGTATGGCAACACAACAGAAGAAATAGGGCTATGTCATTCATCAGAATAAGTTACAACTTCAGAATGACCTTCATACTGGAGCAATCTGTACCTGTCATGCGCTCCATCGTCATTGTCTTTGCTGTATTTCATGAGCGTATTAATGGCTGCTACGAAGTTGTACACCACTTTAGCTTCTAGGTACACCTGGAAATTAATAATGTTTCATTGTATTCAATAAAACATGCTGATGAATACGTGGCCAGATTTTGGCAGAGCAAGACAAAAAGAAAAGAGAAGTCATTTATAGTTGGTTTTCATGTTAAATCCACATCAATCTCAATACTCAATATATTTATTGCTTCCACATGTTAACTTAGATGGTAGGTTTTACAAAAATATGATCATTGTAGACCCTGTCGGGCATAGCGAGAGTAGGAGAGAGGAAGAGGGCTTTTATTTCACTACTTTGTTATATTATACAGGGTTATTGGTGAAAAATCCTCTCAGGACTATATTACTAACATCATAAACAACTACTTTTTCAATACAGTTATTAAACATAGCGTACTTTCAGAGGCTATAATAATTATAGCCTCTGAAAGTACGCCATCCATTATAATTATTATGATTCGAAAATTATATCATTTGCATAGGCATCTTTCTGTTACGCGGTCGTGACTTTTTTTCACGAGCTTGATTTTGCTTTTGCAGTTGAGTTTTAAATTTATAAGTCAATTTAAAAAGTTTAGTAGCAAGGAGTTTTCATACATAGAATAAAATGGGATAGATTATATACGAAGAAAAATTTATGAGTCCGTACGTCTTAGCATTGAATTCTCAAAAGTCTTTTAAATGGTTGTTTAATATATTGAATTACCAGTTTTTTTTTAATTATTTTCACATCAACATTTGTCAAAAATCGAATAGGCTGTATAGACTATTTTCGTTGTAAATAAAATAGTAAACTGGACATATCAGTTGGAAAAACGCGCCATTTTATGAAAATTTCAATTTTAATTCCTTGATTTGTTTTTTACTATTTCCCACAACTGTATTGAAAAACGTCGTGTGATACACGGGTGTGTAGGTTATTGCAAACTCGTGTCATTAAAAATCCTCGCCTTCGGCTCGGGCTTGTTACTGACAGTTCGTTTGTAATAAACTACTTTCCACCCTTGTATCACAATGTACTATTAATTGACATGACTGGTGTACTTGTTGAGTGCATTTTTAGCTTATAGCCTCAAACTGCTCATATGTATTAAACCAACTCACGTCTTGTATATTCAGTAGGGTGTGCCTCGGCAGCGTATGCGCAAGCGCCGGCAGCGCTAGAAGCGCAGCCACAGCGCCACATACTCGCCCACCGCCACTCGCCCGCGCCGCGCTTCCCACTACGCCTATTACCATGCTTACCTGTAATAAAAAATAGTCCATGATTGCAAAGGCCGTGAAATAGGCAATTACAAGTCGAGTATGAGTTTGAAGGCCGAGCCGTAGGCGAGGATTTCACTAATACGAGACAGGCAATTGCCATTTCCGTCGAGGCATATATAGTGCTTTTCTCAAAAGAATGTAGGGAAAAAATATACTTTCATGTATTTTTCTTTTGACTTCGCTGGAAGCAGGTTTTTCATTGCCAATTTGGCTTATGATCTTAAATCTGGTGGAGTACAATCAATCTCCATTTCACTCTCTGAACCGTTGGAACTCATTTTAAATAATTAAATTTATATTTATTAAGTACCTATGTAAATAACAAATCAAGACAAATTTTCAGCTTTGCCGCCAATTTTCTATTTATCATCTGTGCCGAAAGGCAAACGCATTTATGGATATGGCCACGTGAACGCAATTTGTGCTAAGCAAAGAGACTTACTTTGGTATGCCAAGAATGATAAAAGAGATCCAATCAAAGAGTATTTAATAACCCCAGCACGCCGTTTCATACAACATTGCTGGAGCGTTGTAATGTTCCAAATTCAAAAAACGCTCCTGCAATGGATTTGATTTTCTTTGTCCGTAAATTCGATACTTCGCGTGTTCTTTTTTCGAAAATAATGACAATTTCCATGCATGTTTGAGAAAAATCTTTCGCACAAACATATCGAGTAATCTGGAGAGTCTGAAGGTGGCTAAGTTATAACAGCTGCATGGGTCAATCAATCAGGTTAAGCTACGCTTGCCGTGGTTGGTCCGTGGATGGTTGACCATCTTTACATACCAAAACCCCTCCGTGCCTAGAAGCACGGTAAGCCATTGGTCCCGGCTGCCGGCTGTCTTGGATCTTTGAGTCGTTATGGTTCGTCAGAAGCCCGAAAGTCTCGACAACCAGTCTTACCAAGGGGTATCGTATTACCCAATAATTGGGTTGTGGAGGTCAGATAGGCAGTCGCTCCATATGTCCAGTCGACTGGACAGATGATAATCGACTAATCTAGAAACGTGTTCATATGAACAGTAGTATAAACTATTGAGCCAATCTTAAACATATTCATTCTCGTATTTATAAACCACTTTCTGAATTTGTTTTTTGATAGCCTAATAAGATGCTTATTGTCATGTATAAATCATTATGTATTTTATATAATAACACGTACATGTAAGGCGTTTGCTAGTTTGTTACATTTATACAGGGTCATTGGTAAAAAACTTAACTCTAGGGACTATATTACTAACATCTTATACAACTACTTTTGTTCTATGACTTTTAATAATTCATCAGATTTTTATTTATCATATCATTTCAGCCGAAAGACGTCCACAGCTGGACATAAGCCTCACCCAATTGGAGGGGTTTTCCATAATCGCCACGCTTGGCAGGCGGGTTGGCGATCGCAGTACGGTGTTAAAAATGCATAGAGAACGCTGCTGGCCATTCTTTAGTAAATCCCTTATCCGATATTTTCATACAAAATAAAATTACTAAATTCAACGCTCTAACTAAGTATTACGAACTCTATGCGTAACAAAACAAACTGCCGTGTCTAGTGCAAAAGGCAGAGGCGACAGTGCACGGTAGGCGTAGGTAGGTACAACAAAATACAGAATGGAAATGAATGACAAACATTTTTGTTTATGATGTTAGTAATACAGTCGTGCAAGGTGTTTAGTGTTTTAGGCCCCTCGCCCACGGCGACTTTTTGTAGCGATGCAGAAGCGATGCTGTCGCGCGTTCGCATCGATACAGCCGCGATGCGGCCGCTAGCTGTTTGCCCTCGCCCACACCTAGATTCTCAGTCGCGATGCAAACGCGATACTGTCGCGCTTCTGTCGCGATGCAAACGCGATTCAGTAAAGGCACAAAAATGCCACAGTTGCACTGATGCTCGGTTCTTCACTCACGCGCCACCCTCCCTCCGTTCTCTCCCCGATGTCATCCGACACGGTCGAGCGTTTGCATCGATACAGTCGCGATACTGAAGCGCATTAGTAGCGCGTTGGCATCGCTTCTGTAGTGCGTTGCAAATGCGACTAACGCGCGTCAGTAGCGATGCAAAAAGTCGCCGTGGGCGAGGGGCCTTACCAATTATTAACTACCTAAAGAAAAAGCGCTGGTTCGAGGTAGTAAGAAACAAAAGATATATTTGTCAAAGGGTAAAAACCAAAAGGTAGCGAAAACATAGATAAAAGGTATAAAAAGCTAAAAAATATCAAAAAGAGCTTAGTGCAGACTTGCACACCAATAACCCCGTATAAGCGTCTCAATAAGTAGTATCAGTACCAATCTTGAACAATGAAGCAATAAAAGTACCCACCTCTGCAATAACAATAAATTAATGCTTACTTATCTATTCTGCGACAAAATTGGCGTTGCGTCACATTACTACGTACCATATTCAGTTGAGTTAGAGATTCCACATCGCCATCCATAACTTCACTAATGTTGGAGTTAAGGAATGCTTCCCATTCCTCCAATTCTATGGAAGATGGCTCTTTAACTGGAAAACAGAAAATACATAGTTATTATTATTAATAGATATCAGTCTTGAGTTAAAAGAGAAACAAATATTACCATCACTTTTGTCTTCAGTCTTAAGCATCCTATCATTATCAGCGACATCTTTGTCATCAGAAGTCTCCTCAATAACTTCGGATTTCTCCACATCCTGATCTTTTTCCTCTTTAGAACACTTTTCCTTATCATCTACAAAGCTCGAAACTTCTATAGTAGGTTCGCTTGTTCGACGTTGCGTTTCGTTTTTGTTTTTGTCCCAACTTCTACTAAAATGGAATGATCTTTTGATACTTCTCGTTAACTTGTTTCCTCCACTACCAAACCTGAGTTTATCGCGTGAGAATTGCAATATTTTTTGCTTATATGAAGGTGGTACACTCTTACTAAGTCCAGAACTGACATCACTGCTACATTTAGTAGAACTTTTCGGATGTTCCAAGCTCTGTGATGCAGTGTCTATAGATTTTGCTTTTTGTTTTGTATCCAGTAATTCTTTTTGACTATCACTTGCACTTAGAGGTTTTTGTGGTTTCTTTTCTTCAAAATGTTTCTCTGTGTTAGATTTTTCCTCATCTATCTTATCCATTTTGTTAAGATCTGACTGTTTTTTGTTAGCTGCCATTAGTTGGGCCATGTTGTTCTCTAGGTTGCATACAACGAGGTTTGAATTATTCAGGACTTTGTATTCGTGTCTGAGTAGCTTCGCATTGGCTGCAGTAATAGGATGTGATTGGTCTTCATCATCAGTCTTTAGGCTGTCTCGTACACTAAATGCGCTGGTTGCTCTGACGCTGTCGTCATCAGATATTGGGACACATTCCAGCGCTTGCATCACTCTTGCATTCCGCAAATCATGCTCTTTCGGTTTTGGTTTTGGTTCTGGTATTGTTCTGAAAAAAGAAATATGGTATCCATTCGAAAGATTATTTTGATGTGTTCATTGTGTGTGATCTACTTATTTGAAATCCTTATCATCATCATCATCAGCCTATAGCAGTCCACTGCTGGACATAGGCCTTTCCAATTGCACGCCATTCCGCTCGATTCTCGGCAACTCTCATCCAGCTGCTACCAGCCACCCTGCGAAGATCGCCGCTCCACCTAGCCTGAGGACGTCCTAACATACATTTGCCGATTCGAGGTCTCCACTCAAGAACACGTCGCCCCAACGGTCATCGGTTCTACGGCTAATATGGCCGGTCCATTGCCACTTCAGCTTGCTTATTCAGTGAGCTATGTCGACAACTTTGGTTCTCTGCCGGATCACCTCGGATTCGATCCCTCAGAGAAACTCCAAGCATAGCCCGTTCCATAGCTCGCTGAGCGACCTTGAATTTATGGACCAGCCGTAAAATCCTTAACCAAACTTTTTATAGATATGAGAAATATGTTTTTCAATACTTTCATACATTTTTTTTATAGCAACAGGTTTTTTATAGCAACATATACATCAATTTCCTTACCTTGTATTACTGCTAACCTTTTCCCTTTGAAGCTGCTTAGCCTCTTGCTGACTATGGGTCAGTGGCTTTGTGAATGGAGATTCACTCTGAACATCTTCTGGCAATATAGTCACATGACCAAATACAAATGCATGCTCCAGAATTTCTGGCCAGGTCATCCTTTTCATGGGATCTTTGTGGAGCAGACCCTGAAATATTGAGGAATTTGAAGATTAAAAACACAGCTGAACTGCAGTATTTTAAGGTATCAACCCTTAGTCAAATTTTAGAATAAAAATTAAATTATATTTGATACCTTTTGTATAAAAAAATATGTCAAATTGCCATATTTATTAATCGCTAGATAAAAGTTATCTGACTATTGAAAAATCGGTCCACCAATGTTTTTATTTTAATTTTAGTAATCATAGTATGACAGAATTCATTAATTTGATTGAATAGGTAGTTTTTCTTATCTTCTTGACCAATACATACCTGCAAGAAGGATCTAGCTTCAGTGCTAATGTAGCTGGGCCACTGCACTGGCTTGTGTGTGATCATCTGCACCAGTTGCCATATTGACATGGTATAGAAAGGTGGCTGGCCCGCTATCAACTCATACACTATGCATCCAAGAGACCAAAGGTCAGCCTGAAGTGAAAATTTATAAAATTAACACATTTATTTAGTTTTAATTATTTATTATTTTTATTATTATTCTCATTTATTGCGGATCACACATAAAAATACACACAATCCATATAGTATTAGTAACAACAACTTAAAAAACTATGTTAGTAAAACTTACAAACTAATAGCATCGTTGCTCAACACATGTTGGCACGTGCCTCCGCACCCAGTGCCTAATAAAGGGGCTATCCACCTTGTCATATAATGTTTTCAGGATGCTGTTGGAGCTTCAGCGCAACCTACCCATAATTGAAGCTGCCCTCTTTCTCATTATGGCATGAAAATCGTCGACATGGGCTTCCGGAAACATCTGCGAAGCGCTGCAGACGCGCGGAAACCCCATCAACATCCTAAAACCATTATTATACTGAAAGCGCAGGACGCCCTCTGCATATACTTGACCCACAGGCTGCACGTGTAAAAGGTTTGGCAGTAGGCCTTAAAAAGATACAGATAAGATACAGCGCGCAAACCTGCGGGCTAACATATTGCACCAAACAGCAAACGCCCTGCGCTCTCTGTCCAAATCTGCATCATCAGATAAGTCCTCCGTGACCACATGTCCTAGGTTATGAATGATTTTTTTGTTCTTTCAAATAAATGATTCTGATTTTTATTTTGTACTAGCCGCTGCCCGCGCGGTTTTTCTTAAATAAATGAAGTTAAATAAGTTACTTCTTATAACATCAGCTGTCAGTGAAAGTACCGTCGAAATCGGTCCAGCTGTTTCGGAGATTAGCCAGAACAAACAAACTGACAGGCAAAAATTTGAAGTTGTTTTTTTTTTTTTTTTTTTTTTTTTTGTTATATGTACCTTTTGTATATACTTTCATATGCATTTAGTAAAAATCTATTATTTTGGCATTACAAACAGACACTCCAATTTTATTTATTTGCATAGATTGTTCACAGGAAAGATTTATTTTTAGTGCCAGTTATAGCTATATTTGTCAGTAGGAAGACAACTCAGAAATGGAAATTACGAGTAATCAATTTACTTTGAAACTTTACGATAGATTATTGTACAGAAAAGGTATTATAACTTACCTGATGATCATAAGGCTTCTCCTCAATTAATTCTGGTGCCATATATAATGGAGTACCCTTTATGGAAGTCAGAATATGTGTTGCATTGGTCATGATCCTTGCTAGACCGAAATCACACAGTTTGGCACGTCCAGTACTGTCCAGTAAAACGTTTTGTGGCTTTAAATCTCTGAAAAATGTAAATAGTTGTTGTTAGTTATGTATTTTCTGTTAATTTATAACTTTATTGTAAATTAGACTGCTCAAAAATGTTTTGAAAGAACTTAGAACGTTGTAGTCGGATCTAAAATGTTTTGAACATTACATAAACTTATGTAATCCTAGCTTTTGCCCGCGGCTGCGCCTGCGTAGATGTCGGTTATCGCGTAAAAAAGTAGCCTATGTCCGTCTCCATATCCCAGGCTATAACTCTGCCAAATTTCATGACGATCGGTTCAGTGGTTTAGGTGTGAAAACGTAACATACAGACAGACAGATAGACAGAGCTACTTTCACATTTATAATATTAGTATGGATTATATTATTATTATAGATTATGGATAACTAGCAACAGCAAAACTTTATATATATAATTTTTCTGTGCGAAGGTAACTGAACTCGTCTCAATTTTGATGAAATTTTTTGTGTGTTTAAGGGGTTTCGACAATGGTTTAGATTCACAATTGGACCCGGTAGGTGGCACTGCAATTGAGTTCTAGGAAACAGGACAATATCTGTCTGGTCAGCTAGTCAAATAAGTAAAACTCAAGATACTATGGAACAAACCTATGAAGCACCCTATGGGAATGCAAGTAGTACAATGCTGAAACCAAATCCCAAGTGATTTTCTTAACTTGATCTTCAATCAAACATCCTTCTTTTGCAAGGATGCTATGTAACTCCTTCTCTGCATACTCCGTAACTACAACCAACTCAGAATCGGTATCAAAGCTGTCTATCATCCGGATAATGTTTGGATGTTTCAGCTGCCTCTGTATATCACATTCTTGTCTTAAGTTTTTCAAGTCGTTGATTGAACGCCCTTTCTGTAATTGAGGTTAACAATAATTAGGTACTTAGGCATGTTCTCATTGAGATTCTGCTAGAATATAAAAAATGCACTGCGATTTCACCAATAAAACAGTGCACACAATAATCCCTTCTTGTCGCTTGTTCAACGTGACATACGATTGTTTTACTAAGTAGGATAACTGACCCAACATTCAAACTCTAACAGGGACACTGATCAATAAAGTGCAGAACTGACAATACGAAGATATATCACACCTTTCTTATAACTTTTAAAGCTACAACGGCATCAGTTTCTTTATGTTTAGCTTTAAACACACGACCAAACGATCCTTCGCCAATAAAAGCTAAAACTACGTAACTTTCCATTTTAGATCAAGAAATTAAAGATTGCATTATAGCTCCCAATCATTGAGTATTGTTTATTTATTGAAAGTGGATAATTACAACTTAAGCCACACAAGGAGCTTTTAAAAGATCCTCATTATTAAAAATAAACAATATCAACAATTTTTATCAACCATCAACTGTCAAACTCAAAGTTCTTCTGTCATATTGACATTGACTTTTTGTCAGTCTGAAATGGATGCATTCACGGGAAAAATAACATCATTTTGTAAAGAAAAAGTTTTTGTAATATTGCAAAAACTGTAATATTGCAAAAAATGAGCGTGCTCCGAAGAAAGTTTCTACAATTAAATTGGACTGCAGGAAACATTACAAATTAAACTTCTTAGATTTTACCAGTCAACGGCAACGTAACATAACGTCACGGAAGTACGTACCTTCATAAAGGGTTAAGCGTCTCAGGCGCGCAAAAAATATATATATATATATATATATAGATGTATATATATATATATATATATATATATATATATATATATTTTTTTTTTTTGTAATAACTTTTACCCTAAATAAAATAATGGTAACTATTTTACCAGATAATTATAATGTTACTTGTCAAACTAGTTTTAAGGAAATTATTGAAGGTTTACAATTATCTATTAAATAAATAATAATCTAAATGTAATATCAATAAATAAGTACTTATTTATTACTAGGCTACCCACTTCACGCCATGATATGGCGCCACGACATTTTACCCGGTAGGTATTTTAATTTTCAGCGTTCAAATAGGTAAGCACCCAATAAATCAACAGTAGGTGAATCGTCCGTTACTTTAATCAACCTTAGGTAAATAATTGTAGTTATATAAACCGTAGGTGAATTCTCCTTTATTAGGTATACCTACCTACAAAATACAAAATAATAGCGGTCTACGCAAAGGAAACTGCGGGAAAAGCAAGCATTCGTTGTTATACCTATTAATAAAGCTATATAGATAGGTACTTATGTAGCTGTTTAATATTTACGTGACCCATATACATACATATAGGTAATAGCTAGTTATGTCTCTATCTTCTCAGAATTTTACATTTCACCTTTGATATTTTAATGATACCTACCTGATTTTACTGATGATAGTACCTGTAGCGACCGCGGCATTCTGGTTTCATTAGTTTAGAAGATCGGTCGGTCTGATAACAATTTACGTCTCAATATTATCATGAATATAGACGAAACGAGTCTGGAAATAGAACAATTTTAATAATTTAGGACGGCGATAAAATAGGCGAGTCGGCTCGCTAAACATTCGACAGCCAGCAGCGGTATCCGATACGAGTTGGTTTTGTTGATGCTTTGTTGTCTATACGCTATTTATAATCGGATTATCCGGCAACCAGCTGTACGAGATAAAACTCCGAATCGCGTACACACAATAAAACACCAAGTGGGCTAAAGTTCGGACGGGAGCATTATTTCACGTTGAAACATATCATTCCACAATCCACAGCCGTGCACAGTTCTGTAAACAAATGAGACACCGCGCGTGGGCCGATGTGTACATTAGGGATTTTTAGTAACTCACATTTTGTCTAATCAATCTTTATTATTCATTTCGTAAGATAGAGAACTAAAACAGAATCAGTCTGTAAGAAATCTAAATAAATGGCTATTAACGGTTTCGTCACCTAAAACAGAAATAGCTTCAAAACAGAATGGAAATGAAAATGTTCTACGGGAAACGCTTACCTATTGCCAAAGCTTTTGTTGGTCTCAGTTATTTGATGAATAAGATCGTGCCTCAATTGATTTTTCAATAACAACGGTTTCGGTAAGCGTTACATATCACTAGCTATCGCTAGTTCTATCAGTCGGGAACTGAAACTTTTAGTTTCAAAAATTGTCTAAGTTGTGCCACGATCTTTATCATCAAAGTTCCTATGTGCGTTTGAGCATTAATTTCCCATTTGTAACTGATAAATCATAACGCCCGTAAAAATAAGAAAAACCACCGTAGGCGTGAACAAAATATTAATAAAAACTATTTAGAAACGAAGTTAGGTTTAAAATAAAAGGTAGGTATACAACACAAATAAATCAAAATAACGGACTGATCTAAAGGGTTTTCTGTTGCCAATAAATCATTTCTGTTATTACAAATCGTAAGTGGGTAGGCATAAATTTGATTGGAACGAGTAAGTACTGTAATAATTTCGATGACCCGTTTAATGAGTCAGGGCTTGAAAACATGTTTTTGTCTGTCTACCAACCACGAAACATTATATTTTCAGTCTTTAAAATATTTATTTTTTAACACGTTTTTCACGTTTACGTTACGTTTTCCATTTCACTCTGTAGGGTACCTACAGAGTGAAATGGAAAATGTTTACCGCTGTGAATAGAACTTATGATGGCAATAAGTAGGACCTAGATATTGTGTCAGACGTTCTATCTACGAGTATTTATTTACAAAATACTTATGTGTCTATAAACTTGTAAAAAACAATGGGCGTTACCAATTTTCCATTTAACACATTTTAACAGTGTACACTGAAAAAATCGCATTCCAGTCAAATGACTTTTTAGCTTGATTGACGATATCTTGTTTAGATTAATCAAAATCTTAGTCAAGTTGATCATCACGACATGATTACAGCAATACTAGTTCAAATGATTGAACGCTCAGACAAGTTTCTCGATTAACCTTAACATGACATCATTGTAAAAGAGTTTAAAAAAAAGACAAGTTAAAAAAATGTTAACTGTAAGTTAGTTGTGTCAGTCGATCAAGCATTTTGATTACTTCAATAAAGATCATTGAAACTTTAATCTAATAATCTTGGTTGGAGCAACTATGTTTTGACTTGATTGCTGCAAATAGGTTTTGTGATAACTCCAATCAAGATTCCGTTTCAAATCTCAATCAAATAAAAGTAGTAGCTGTGATCATTGTGCTTGATAGTCTCAGATGCAAACAAGTTACTAAGTCAACTTAAACAAAATCTTGATTGTGGCAACTACCTACTTTTTTTTTTTTCAGTGTTGTAAAAATTGTACTTCGTTATAGTGAAAACATACATTAATTCTTATTAAATAACTAAGAGTTCATAGTTACGTGTTCTACCTACTACTGTAAATGTAATGTTCGTAGCTATTGGATAATCCGAGAAATAGTTTGTAATAATAACATCTGCAACTCTTCCTTCACTCATGTTATTGTAGTTACGATCATTCCGTATGTTTATTTAACTAGAGCAAAATTTCACATATTTTCTTTTCACGTCATTTCAATTTGTACCTACTCGTCTGCAAACGAAACCAAAAAGCTAACAATAAAGGTGGGTTGGGATGGTTTGCATAAAATCATGATGTTATGATGTGAATACCTCTGTGTAAGAATTTGGCAATCTCGTTGACTTATCGCTGATTAATCGGTTTAGTCCCATCTCTTCCCCTTCCCATCTTTTCCCCTCCCCATCTCTTCCCCTATGCGTTTACCTACAAAAATTTCCCATCTCTTCTATAAACGCATCTGGGAAGAGATGGGAAGGGGAAACCTTTTCCCAACTATGTTGGGGTCGGCTTCCAGTCTAACCGGATGCAGCTGAATACCAGTACACTAGCTTTCTGCCTGCGACTTCATCCGCGTGAAACTTCTTAACCCGACCCATACCGACTCTATAGCTTTTTCTGACTTTTTTTCTGTTTACTCGGGCTCTTCAGGGTCACAGCGTGATGTTAAATAGCCTATAACGTTCCTGAAGAATTGGAATATCAAATACAAAAAGAATTTTTCAAATCCGACTGGTAGTTCCAAAGATTACTCTCTACATATAAACTTACAAAAAAAAAACCTCTTTATAATATTAGTATAGATGGAGCGACTGCCTATCTGACCTCCACATCCCAGTAACTGGGTATACCTCTTGGGAAGACTGCAGGTTGTTAGACTTTCGGGCTTCTGACGACCCGTAACGACTGTCAAAAATCCACGAATGACAGCCGGGACCAACGGCTTAACATGCTTTCCAAGGCACGGAGGAGTCTCGGTATGTAAAAATGGTCACCCATCTACGGACAAACCCCGGCAAGAGTAGCTTAACCTGATGGATCGACCCGTGCGGCTGTTATTACTTAGCCACGAGCTCCATAAAATGTTTGACTTATCTCTTCAATCTTTGACTTATCGCTCAACGAGCATCATAAAAGCTAATCAATAAGACTTGTCAGTACCCCGCTGATTCTGATTTACCAAGTTTTGAAGATTGATGTTGACTGATTGGGTTTCAGTTCAAAATGGATTTTCGGGGGTTATTTGGATTTTCGGGGGTTATTTGGAACAAAGCAATGAATTGACATAAATTCGAATTGTGATATTCGTACGAAAAATTTAAGTAAACAAGACCAGAAATAAAATAAAAGCTGTCTATGGTGTTTTGTTAGAATTTATATCAACTCAAATCTTACAATTACTTTATTCCAAATAACCCCCGAAAATACAAATAGCCCCGTTCTACGTTGCGTTAGATGTTACAGAATATCTGGGTAATAAGATACAGGATTTATCAATGAGCTCGCATGATGGATGACTAAACATAGCAGGTGAATTGGTGGTGCTATTTGTAAAAAAAAAAAAATTGCTTCGTTCTAGAAACAAAAGTAGGTTCATTGTGTATGACTTAAATGTAGCTAAAGTATTTATATATAACGTAGCGTTATAATTTAAATGCTTTAGCTACTGTTACAAACACAGGGAACCTACCCGGAGACTACGGATCAGCGGAAGCAGTGACGTCACCGCCAATCTAATAGTTGTTAATGTTTGGTTAATTATTAATTAGTTATTGATTTTAATACTCCTTATATTTATTTTGTTTAATGTTTAAATTATGTCGATGTATAGAGTTCTATTTTTTTTTTAAGTTAGTAACATTGATTTGCACGCGCATATAAAATACTCTGCAACCGTCTTTCGCGCCCCTTTTTGCTGTGAGACGCCGAATAAACCTCTGGTATAAGCCTCCGTATTATTTCTACTCTGCACCTACGCCCAGCCTCAGCAGACCCACATATAGAAGACACTACTGAAACACCCTCACACATCCCCTTCGTCACACTACATCAGTCGTTTCGTAGTAGGAAAGCTAGTGTTAATTTTTTTTTTAAATGTTCCTACAGTTTCAAACTAAAGTTGTAGTACTTATTTAATTAAATGTTTAGTACCTACCGATTGGAATTTATTTGCGTTTGCCAAATCTTAGCCTGAACAATAAAGAAGTCAAGAAATAATGTTGGAGGCCGTTTAAAATAGTGACAGAACGATTCACAAGAGATTACATGAAAAGTGTGATTTAATTAAGAAAAAAAGTATGTGAATTCGAGTGGACTGTATGGTAAATTTAGTTTTCCCAAGTTTCCTTGAATGAAAAACTATTTTAACAAGTCAAAAGAAGAAGATCAGTACATCTCGATCATATTAATGTAGAATACAATTTCGACTGATATTCGTTGTTTTATCAGTGAATGCGAGTAACGTACGGTTGTCCTGGATTCGAATTGTTTTACGAACTGCCGAGTCCATAACTGTTGCTCAAAATAACCTGTCTCGAGATTTCCAGTGCTCATAAAAATGCGATTGATTTATAGTCAGTACATTTGTATTGGCACCCACCCATTACATTACACTACTGAATAACGCTTCTCTTGCACACGCACACAATAAATTCATATAATATTATTTAATTCCTATTCCTATGCTATTATGAATAAATTACAACATAATCTAGAATTGTATTAGGTGTTTTACAAAATTATTTAGGTATATGAAAAGTAAAGTAAAATTAATATTATATTTGCACGTAGCGTCGCGTAGACGATGATGTCCGGCTTGTCCGCCTTTTGTGGGCTTTTGTTAAACATTTTTTTTTATATTGGTCATGTGTATGTGTTGGTTTCCGCTCCGCCCGCCTCACATTGTATCACTAGCGCTAGAAGATTTTATGGTAAATGATAAAAAAGCCTTGTTTTACTTTTTTTTTTACTGTCGTGTGGTACGAAAACTAAAAAGTCAAGGGTATCCGGCCTTTTTACCCAAATGTTCGGCTAAACTGGCTGGTCTCTCCAGGTTTTCGGTTTCAAGACGGCAACGCTATTCGCACGGTACCCACAGAGCTTGTCTTCTGAAAATATTCACATCACTCATAAAATGGTTTCTGTAAGTCTGACTGGGTCTAGGTACACACTTCGATAGTTTATTTTGATCTGGTGATGAAAAAATAAATCAAATCTACGTTTTAGCTAAGTAAAACAATCGATCGACGTTGGATTGGCAGAGTAATATCTAGCACAATAGATTCTGTAAATTTCGAAACACAGAATGTTTTAATTTTATTGCAAACTAGGTATATATTTATCTAGAAATATTGTATCTAAAAGATGTGGAACATGTGGAGTGGTTATTCATTCACCCGTACTTAAAAATACTTTTTTCCAGCAGGGGTTTTGACAAAATGATTTAAATATTTGTACTTTGTAGAAAAATTACTGAATCCAGGTCAAATCAACAGTCCGGTTTGTAAGCATTTCTTTCTCATAAAACACCATGACGAAAAAGCGAGCGAAATTAGAACTGCCTTTAAACAGAAAGAAGAGAATAATAAAATAATTAAGAAAGCCAAAACATTTTCTTTTAAGCTACTCGTACACAATCAGCACGAAGCTTGACAAATTTATAGAGCAACAAAATAAACATGAAATGAAGCAATAACCGCACGATTATAAAAATAACTGTGTATTACGCGAGACTAGGATTTATTTACGAATTAGAACAAAAATACCATGTCATGTTCCCAGATACTACGTTCTCAAGTGCCGACAGTAGTGGAGCCATTGGGAGCAATGCACCAGGGACGAAAGGACGTTATTGTTGACAAGTCAATTTGTGCCAAATCTCAAATTAAGCTTCAAGAGCGCTTCGTCTGCCGTGATGATGGATTGTCATTGCCGTTTAATTATTTTGGAAAGAATAACACACTTACAATAACACAAGGACATGTTTTTAAAACAATGTCTATTTTCATAAAATCAATCTTCGTCTTGTAATGTTTCTGAAAACTGCGTTCATAGTAAGTGGAGCTTTTATCTTAATTAAGGAATATTCAGTCTTCAATGTTTCTTAGGCATTCTCCTAAGAAATGTGTGGGTTCTTAATTACATAAACGTTTGTTAATAACATCCTTCTTATGGGTTCTGAATCTAAATGAAATCGAGGTTGTAAATATGCGATAGAGGGATTTCTTTTTTACTGCCCGTGGTGAGTACACAATTTTACGTCTTCACCTGGCCACAATGCGAGTTTTACTGTACCTACGCGTAGCGTGCGCTAAAACTCACATTATGGCCAGGTGTGACGTAAATGAATAAACAGAATTATAATACACTAGCTTTTGCCCGCGGCTTCGCCCGCGTGGATGTCGGTTATCGCATAAAAAAGTACCCTATGTACTACCCTCTCCATATCTCAAAATTCTAACTTAATATTAATTTTAATGTGACTCACTATGTGTTTATTACCGAGCTGGTAATGAGTTGAACTATCGAACTAATGTGCACACTACTAGGGTTGAAAATAAAACCACAATTGTGTACTGTACTGATCTAAGCTGGTATTAGGCTTGTGTAGTACATGTACTAAGTACTATTAAGAATTCATTCAGGACACTGTACTAGAACGAACTATTCCGTAAGCTTATAGTACTTCGGTCATTTAGTACTTCGGTTCGATCACGTTCCGTCCGATCATTCGCTCGCACTTGGATCCACAGACTAAATACAATAAGATGTCGGTCACGCATACTCTGGATCCTTGGATCTAGCGGGAAATTAATGGCAGTCCTAACCCTGCAAAGTATGAAGGAAAATCAAAATAGTTATAAATGCCATTCGCTTACTATAATATTAAAATGTTATTATTTACATTAGCTTTTGCCAGCAACTTCGTGGAAATTGTAAATCAATAAGAAAACTAGCATAAATATTATTAACATAATTATCTGTGCCTGTGATACCATCAAAGCACTTGTTGTAAACTTCTTTTAACTCTTCACTCAGTCAGTGTACTAATCACAGACCATATAGTATTGTACTAATAGTACTAGAAGACCGAACTAGTACATTTCACAGATTGTACTAGATCGGAGCGCTCCGTTCTATGACCGAGCAAGAACAAGTCTAGCTGGTATATTTAATTAAAATTGCGAGACCCCAACCAAATCGCGGTAACGAAACCATAGCGAGATCTATTTCGACGTCAACGCCATCTATCGAGCTTGACATCAAACTTTTAACATTTCACAATAATAACTATGGTTTTATGGTTTCTTCATGAACACTATGTGAATAGAAACCGAAACAAATGATTTAATATAGTAAAAGTACTTATGTTCTGAACGTGAATGAGTCTTTACCTAAAGATAACAAACACAAAATCAAAATACGAAATTTCACTCAAATTCTTAAAGCAATCAATTGTACCAAATACAACACGAAATAAAATTGCGACACAAATAATAATTTTAGAATAATTCACGTAAGTACTAACTTTTCTCAGGGTCACGTTCGCAATTGGACGAAATATTAGACATTTATTTTGTACTTGCAACACGATCTGGATGTAGAATTCGATTAATCGACTAATAATTGACCGGTTGACATTTTAGCGGGAACACCACTAAACGAACAAAAAAAAAACAAAATACGTCTATACTCTGTGGTCGTGTGGCGGTGTGACGCGATGCTTAATGTAAACATTCATCAAGGTTATACGTGCGTAAAGTAATGGATTCAATGATAAAACGGTTTAATCTTAGAAGAATCTTAGACAGAATTACTGAGAAATAAGTGTAGATTTCGTATTGAGTGTTAGTTTATCGAAAAGTGATAAATATGTCAGTGAAAAAGTAACGAAAGTTATGGAATGCACAAATTTTGATCATAAGGCCGCCGTGTTTAGTAATGTTTTTATGATAAATATTCTTGTATACTCTTTGAAATACACATAAGTAGCTAGCTTATTTATCTACGAACATAATTTGGCTAATAGCTACTGATATTATAGCGTATTGTTATCGTAATCGTATTTCCAAGAGTAAAATTCGGCAAACAAATACCTACAAAAAGTCAATAAAATGGATATAGTATGTTATCCTTAAGAGATAGACATATGCCATCGCGGACTTTTTTGAAGACCTTTTTATGATACACAATTCCACCATACATTATTTTGTTATATCTCAAAGGGTTTAGACAGCGTTTTCGTTGAAAGCTCCCAGACGGCTTATTTTTTTCCGACACCTCCAACAAATATCGTTAATTCATACAAAAATGCATACAAAAACATAACAAATTATATACTAAAACCTTCCTAGAGAACCAAGCTATCCATTGGTGAAAACAGCATGAGAATCGGTGCAGTAGTATTTGAGTTTATCGCGAACAGACAGACAGACAGACAGACAGACAGACAGACAGACGCGGCGGAGGACTTTGTTTTATAATATGTAGTGATAGTGATATAAACAGGTATATAAAAATAATCTACACTAATATTATAAAGAGGAAAGATTTGTACCTATTTTTGTATGTTTGTATGTTTGTAATGAATAGGCTCAAAAAGTACTGGGCCGATTTAAAAAATTCTTTCACCAATAGAATGCTACATTCTTCCAATTTGACAGAGGTTACATTTCATTTTGAAAAAAATTAGGGATCCTTGGTAAAATTTGAACAATGTAACCGAAGGTGTAGAAAAATGAGTCTTAAAATGTCTTTCGTATTGTCTACCCCGTGCGAAGCCGGAACGGGCTGCTAGTCTAAAATATTTAGGTACATTTGCAGATAAAATAATACATAAATAATAGATTAGTGAAATGTTAGCATCTTATTCTCGATCTACTGACTGATTGAAAGTAAGTTAAAACTTGTTCCTATACCTAAAACAGGGCTTCCTCTCTCCTACCTTTTTGCTGTGCCCTACAGGGTCCATAATGATCTAAATTATATAGCTACCACCTAAGTACACATTATGGAAAAGCAATAAAGATATTGAGTATATTGATTATTAAGTTGACTGTCTCGCTGGTCTCGTGCTCAGGACAAGCGGTCCTAGTTTCCATCATCAGGCTGGCCAAAATATTATTGGGTTACGAGTTTATCTGTAGCAGCCCATTGTTTGGATTTGTGTCCAGTTGATGACTCCTATGTGGGTCCGTGTGGTGCTGGACTTTCAGAATAGCACCTCCCCATTCGCTCCCGTGGGTGTCGTAAAAGGCGCCTAAGGGACTTACTAGAGAATGGGCAGTAGTGTTCTCTATGCATTGTTAACACCATACTGCGATAGCCAACCCGCCTGCCAAGCGTGACGATTATGGCAAACCCCCCTTTTGAGGGAGGCCTATGGCCAGCAGTGGAAATCTTTCGGCAGAAATGATGATGATGAATGAATCAGATTTCAACATAAATTGGCGAAATGTGAGTACTATGCTCCTCTGCTTATAGCCTTGCAGGGAATTAATAATATTAGTTTTCCTCTAACTTATATTCCCGGAAAGCGCCTCAATCGGCCTGTGATTCAGGGCACATCCATTCATTTTCTTCATTTCACGACTTACATAAGAACTTATATTTGTATAAATTACTGTAATGCTGTAGAATATTAGAGATCAGACATCTCTGGGTAAATTTATCGTAGCGAGTCATATGCGCAATACAAATTAATTACTCTACACTAGAATTTAGTTTCTAAGGTGCTATAACTGGACTTTGAAATAAACTGGGCACCTATTATGCTTTGGAATGGGCAACTAGCTTCATCTTTCTGACTGACCGACCCCTTGACAATTCAGAAGTGCCTGCAATTGGTCTATTTGAAATAAATGCTTTGAGTTTGAGTATGAGTTTGACTGAATGGAAGTTTGAGTTTAGGTAGAGCTCTTTAAAATGGTGCTTGTCCAGGGATAGTACTATCGTCACCATTTCTGCCACCAATCAGCGTAGATGTTGTGCCCCACTTTGATTCAAGGGTATGGGTAGGTACCACATAATATTTTATTGTCTCAGGGCTGGCAAAGCACCAGCAATTATTATTATTGCAATTATATTTATTTCAGATTTCCAAATAGGTACAGACGCTAACACATCAAGCTACTACAATCTGTCAAATTTCTTTAATCAATTTTCAACTTTATCACTACAACATAAGGTTCAAGGTTGATTGCGAAAATTTGACAGTTTCGGGTAGCTTGACCTGCTGGCGTCTGTACATCCATAAAATTGTTAGTAACACAGAAATGCTTATGATAAACTAATGTTAGTAAAGACACACATAAAAATAACATTATTGGATAATCCGATACTCGAGCGCATGTTTACTTGACTGCGCGCAGTCGTATCCAGCGCTCGAGCATCGGAGAATCCCATCGGTCCGATAATACGCACAGGATGCTCTGTTGGTACTTGTACGCATACGTGCCAGAGCAATGCCTCTACACCCCAAGTCTCGTAATTCAGATAATTTATGTAAACAAAGTAACGTCAAGAAATGTCACTGTCAAAATGACAAGACAGTGGTGTAAAACATTTTATCATTTATTTTTTATTTTTAGAAATGGTCATCTATAAAATTAAAGTAGGTTAATTAATTATAAGAATTATGCAAACAAAGTACCGATGCCAAACAATGTTTTGTGTAGTGTGTCAGAGACACGGCATATCGTCGTCATAGTCAACCCTTTTAAGTCCCCTGTTAGACGTAGACTTCCCAAAATCGATTTCCACTCGGAATACAGCCGTTTTCATCCAACATGTGGCTAAATATGCTACTTACAATATGAATCTATGAGTGAGAGTTGTAATATTTGTGCTGTTGAAGATGTTTGGATTTCCTGCCTTACCAGTATCATAAAATATTTTATACCAGAAAATTTCCTTTTTTTAATAACTTTGTTTAAGAGCGTTGTCACCGGTCCACTAGCACCAATCCTTTAAAAACATATTATCTCGTGACTGAGAAGGATTTATGAAAAACGGCTCAATCAACTATATCTGTATGTCTAGAATTTTCTAATACCTTTTTTAAAGTTTCATATTGAGACACGAAGCAACAAAATACGATCTAGAGGAATGTGGCCGTTTTTATTGAGATCGAATTTTATTGGTTCGCGTCTAAGTCTAGGAAGGTACGATGATAGATTCATCATACCTTCTTCAGTTCCATAAGAAAAGCTAAAGGAGATTGTTCTGCATCCAAACATCGTTCGTCCCAGAACCAACAGCAAAGGAAAATTACTTTGCGTGTTCTAAATTACAAGTATATGCCCATGAAGACAAAGTTTAATGACGGACAACATGCAGAAAGGATTTATTTCAAAACAAAACAAAGATTTTGAGGTTATATTTAGTAAGAAACAATCCTTTCAATACTTCGAAATACATGCTAATAAATGCATGTCACTGTTATTTCTATTGCCTATATGTGGTTAATTAAGCTAAAAGAATCAGAAAAACATTTAAGTACTTACGTACCTATTAGGTATTTGGTAAATCTTCTAGTTTTTGTATTAAAATAGGTAGGTAGGTAAATAGGTACTTATTTATTTAACTTCAATGCAAACGACTTTATCCTCATGTTTTTATGATTTCTTTTATTTATACTTAGCTAGGAAGTCATATTAGCTCATGTTAGTCATGTTATTGAAAGATTGGACATCATTAATTGTCATGTCTAATCTAATTGTCAAAGTTGGCGGCATATTTCATGTGATGTCGATAGTCACTCTTTTAATTGTTCAATATGGAACGCAGAATGTCCGTTTCATACAGATATTCGCAATTAGTCTAATAAAATATATTTATAATTATTATGTAGGTCAGATGTTTGTCGGTCCTGGGGCCATTTCCGACGATGTCCTTTTTGGCTTCGCACAGTTCATTTTTTATTTTTTATTACTTTTGTTTTTATTTCTAGTCTTGATAGGGTTCCGTACCCAAAGGATAAAACAGGACCCTATTACTAAGATTCCGCTGTCCGTACGTCAGTCTGTCACCAGGCTATTATTTTATGAACTGTGATAGTTAGACAGTTGAGATTTTCACAGATGATGTATTTCTGTTTCCGCTATAACAAAAAATACTAAAAAACAGAATAAAACAAATATTTGAGGGGGTTCCCATACAACAAACGTAATTTTTTTGCTCGTTTTTGCTCGATATTGATAACGGCAACAGGTAGACGCTTGAAATATTCACAAAATATTTAGTTATATATTCACTTAAAAAAAAAAAGAAGATAATTTAATTAAAATAAATATTTAAGTGGGGCTCCCATACAACAGACATGATTTTTTGCCGTTTTTATAGATAACGGTACGGAACTCTTCGTGCGCGAGTCCGACTCGCACTTGGCCGGTATATTTTTTTTATTTTGTTAGTTTTAAATGCTCCTTTATTACTGTTTGTATTTTTCTTCTTTCTTCTTTCTAGTCAAAAGCTCGACGAAGTATTCTTACTATACAACTTCCTTAGTTTAATATTCCACTGACGCATTCATTTGGTATTGCTGTTTGCTAAACCATCACAACCGCCATGCACATCGAGCTCATTCCGACTCTCATAAATATTTTTCTTTCGTTTACCAGAGTAAATTTTCCTTAGTACTTACTAAAGTACTCAGCCCGCATCTATACATCATGGGGTTTATTTATAAACGCCGCTTAAAGTTAAGTAATGATTAGCGACTGTTTAATCATACATTTCTGACGTTTGAACGTCACTTAACTTTAAGCAACGTTTATGAATAAACCCCTATATGTACGTACGAATAAATAAAATGTAAGTGTCTGTTTGTAATGTCAAAATACAAAAAACCTTTTACTAAATGCACATGAAAGTATATCGTCGCAGTAGGGTATCGTCGCCTTAGTAATGAAGAGAGCTAGCCACACTTTTGACCGAATTGAGTTATGAACACCACCGTACTCGTCGCTAAATGGAGATTCTAGTGGTGAAGAGATCTAAGTGATAGCTCAACTAGAGGCTTGGTTTTTCATTCAGACGTGAAAGGAGTTAAATGAAACTAGGAACAAAAAATCAAGTGGTGAATTTTTGATTTATCTTTATCTTGGAACCAGTTTAGTGTGGAATAGCTCCCTTCACTATTAAGGTGACGATATACGGTACTTATAACAAAAAACAATTTTTTTTTTTTTTGTCCGTCTGTCGCTCTGCCTGTCTGTTTGTTCCGGCTAATCTCCGAAACAGCTGGACCGATTTTGACGGGACTTTCACTGGCAGATAGCTGATGTTATAAGGAGTATCTTAGTGCTTATTTTTTTTTAAAGTGACCCGGGCGGAGGCTCGGTTAGCAGCTAGTATAAAATAAAATGTTGGCTTATGATATTCAAATAGCCCAATTTATGAAACGCGCTTCAAAGCGCTTCTTTGACTCTGCCGCCACCCACCGCAACACTCTCGTTGTAAAGGCCGCCAATTATACTCCCTCTACTATTAGCAGGACCCGCCGTCCACGGCATGCGGCATGCACTGACCGACCCAGACGACCCCATCACTCTTCTCCAGGAGAGTCATAGGTCTGCTAGCACAGTTCGAAAAAGAGTACACACAACACGATCGTCATTCCGACCTCGCCGCCGAGGCCCCGCGCGAAATCCCTGACTAATCAGTCCTCCCCGACCCTTGCTTTCAAACGAAGCGCCAGCACGCGCTTTAGCTGAGCAGCATGTAGTCCAAAATCCCCCTGATAATAATCAAAACACTGATTTTATCCAGCCACCGACGGCCCCTTGCCAGCCTCCCCCCCCCGACTCTGCCCTAAGCCGAGGTTCGTACCCCACAGGGGGTGCCCTTAGCGTGCAGTCGGATAGCTTATAAGTATGCCCTGGCTGGAGGCCTTAAATTTCTATTAGGAGCTTAGGGCACCACAGGATAGTCCGGTTAAAGAGTCTCAACCCCTCGTGGTTTCAATCTGAGATGACATTAAAAAAAAAAAAAATATATATACATATTCATGAGTACCTAGGTACCTATATTTTTCGTAAATCAAACTCAAGCCTAGTTAATCCAATAGCAGGTATAATGGGTGCCGGAAGAGGTCGGACAGTGTCGTGACGTCATGTCTATTCTCCCCGAGCCTCGCGTCTCAAGCTTTAATGGCGCAAAAGTTAATGGCGTGTGATACTCTAATGATTGACGCCACCTAGTAAAATAAGCCGTAGATAACACGCGTGGGCGATTGGATCATACACATAATTACTCACTTGCTCAATTAGCAGCTCATCCAACCGTGGCTTATTCGCACTCCTTGAATAAATCACATTCACAACTTATCTACGATTATCCGAACCTCAAATGGATTCGACAGGTAATCTCCAGATGCAAATACCGAGTAATAAAATGTATTAATAATAAAGCTCAAAATTTTCCTCAGTTCTAAGAATCACGTCGGTAGACAGATACTAAGCAGACACCAATAAAAATGATTTCGATAATAATTAATAACGACTGAGTCGATAAAAGAAAAACTGTAATTTCCTAACTCCATAATCATAAACTGCCTACACACGACAAACGACTTTAAAATTATACCTAATTATTCGCATTTATGACACGGCAGTAGCGGGGTCGTTTGGGCGGACGGCGAGGTTACGGGGGGCGGACGGCACATTATACGCTCCAGCATGGCACGCATCGCTTGTTTACGTTTTTCATAACCACGTTTCTACTAAAAATACTTTAGCATCCTGCCGTTTGAGGCTCACGCCATTGGTCGGCGCAAGCGCAGGAAGCCGGGGAGGACTCGGGGGCCAAAGGGGCCGCCGGGCGCCCCTCGCACCCCGGCCCCCGGTCACTGCCGCCGCACACATCGCCCGGTTTATATGAAAGTATCATAAAGGCCAACCTAACTCGTGGGGCAGCAGAAATAACCCTGAACGCTGGAAACATCAGACTAGCGGGCAGTCGTGTTGTGCGTCTCATAGTGTTAACTAGTGACATCAAACATGGTTCTGGATACAGCAGACTGGGTAGGTATCCAGAATATGAAAATAAATAGATTTACTTTTAAATTATTTAAAAATTAATTAAATTGTGGCTCGGGCATGTTACTAATTATTCAAAATGAAGTATGAGGGGATAGTTGAGAAGAAAACAAATGGTGAATGCTGTTGAGTGGACGCTAACAGGTGCTGTCACTATGCTCGTCTACAGCCGAACGATTCCGTGGTTGAGTGACAGCCGTCGCGGAAGTGACAACTAACTTAACATTTATTTTGTTATTTTAACAGTTTAATCTATATACACTGTGACAATAACATGACACTCAAAATTCTACGGCTGTCAATTAAACTTAACAATTAAACAAAACTTATAGTGAGTTTTTAGTGATAAATGTTATAATGCTTGTAATATAAGTTAGCGGGTTTTATCAGTGAAACGAAAGGAAATTAAATTCAACAAAGATTTTTAATAATAAAAATAATAAAAAAATTTTTTTTTTTTGCAATTTATCAATTTATTTATTTTAAGAATGCTTTTAACACAATGAAAGGAATTTCATGTTTGCAAGTTCCTATCGTTGCCTGTTTGTAATTAATTACACTTTCACATGCTTCTCGAGATTTTAATTCTGTACGTATTTTTGTTAATTGATACTTATGTTCTACTAGTACTAATTTACGGATTCTTTTCATTGAATTGAATATTGTAAAAATAATATTTGTAGGATGCGTGATGATTACTTATTTTTTTAACTGTAATTTTAAAATATTCTATCGACATATCAATATTTTACTGGAGATGTCAGGTCATGTCTAGATATTTTATTAATAACTTCATTGATTTTTATTAACAAAACAAAGTTATCAGGATCACGAAAATAATGGTACTAAAGCACATAAGTTAAACTTATGTGTTTTATAACGTCGCAAGATTCGTGCGAATCAAGAGGTTGAAAAAGGACGTCACTTGATATTCAAACCCGAACAAACCTTGATATTCAAGCCCGAACAAGCGAACTAACTTATGTGTTTTAGTCTGCCGATGTAATAATTTAAATTAATAATTTTGGTACTAAGAAATAATAAAGCAATATTTTGACTTATGTGCTTTAGTCCGCCGACCCGACAATTAAAAGACTATGTTTTAAATCATACTAACCATTTAAATTGTGTTGTGCAGTACCTAATATATACATACATTGTTACCTTTGTACTCAATAGTTATATGTCATAACTGTATCTATTTTACGTTGTGTACATAGATATAATAATAAAAATAAATTAAAACACACGAATAAAAAATACCAATAAAAATGATAGCAATCAATAGTCTATGTAACTTACATTCAAATGCTATGCTACATACTCAAAGTACCTAATGTAAAAATCATGCATCATAGAGTTTTAAGTATTTAAAGTCGGCTTGAAATAAATTTAGTAGCATGTACTTACGCAAGTCCAACAGGTCTATTTCAGTTTCAAATGCACATAAAATAAATTTATTATGCTTTGGTAACGCAATCCCACGGAAAAGTCGCTTCTACCAACTATTTATCTGCATAGAAACTTACGTATTTTAATAAATATTTTCGTGCACATTACTTTCAACAAAAATATTTTTATTTACCTCTGCCAACACAAATAAACCCGACGAAACATTCTTGAAAACATTCTGATACAATGCAATAACTTTCATAAATAATAAGGACGGACTTTATTTCAAATACTGTTATTGCTATTCGTTTAGAATCATTAATAATACACTTTTGTTTTATATTTTAATTTTAATAATAAAATAATATTTTATTTTAACTTTCAGGCCGATGAGCTCCCCCCAGAACAGATTGCCGGTAAGTTCACTGAACTTAACAAACCTATTGCTAACATTTATTTTTAATCCAAACGCCCGAATAAATAACGTTTTAAAATAATACATGAAAATGAATGTTTACCTAAATGATGGAAAAACGCAAGCTTTGTATTGGCGATACGCCAACTATACAATGGAGGATGAGGTTAATAAAAGGGGACTCGTGCGAGGTGAAAGAAATTAACGATTTTAATTTTGCATGTGGGCCTAATTAGGAAGACGAAAATAGGAGAAGACTATCTTAAAAATGACTGAAAGAGTAGTCCTATAAAAAACGTTCTTAGCGTTAAAAAGGTACAAAAACGTACTTATCACATAAAACCAAATATATTTTTAATCCACTATTTATTTAATATCTAAAATCCATGAGGCATCATACGATTTGTCACAAGTTAATGAAGATATTAACCAACATGTGTTCTTGTGGGTATGCCAGCCTTTTGAAACAGTGCATTACCTTTAATTGAACACTGCACTTTTCCACATTGTTGCTATGAATAATGTACCTACTTACCTACTCAAATATTATTGTAATCATTATTCCTTTTCAAAAATTATTTCGTAACAGTGCATCTTTGTAAAGCGCTTTGACATACTCGTATACCCCAGGAAGCTTATCTGGCTCAGAATGAATGTACATAACTGTTTTCCACAAAAAAGTGTTGTGTTTACTTTCATCCTGAACATATAAAAACTGTTAAGCGTGAAAATGCCAATCGTTAGTAGAACAATAATAGTAGATACCTATATTTCATTGCAAGGCATGCCTGAAGCTTGTTTCATTTTAAATTGATGTAGGTATGCCACCGAGCTTTTTGACTCAGAAATGTGCAGAAGTGTGCATGAGGAAAACAGATTGATTTCAGGAAAATTCATTTTACATCTGAACAATGAAAGGATCGGACGTTTTACTGTTTTATTTCAATGCATTGCCGAGCAAATACAGGTTCTGTTACCGTTGCAACGTGAATCTGACTTCTTATAAAATATAGCTCCAATAAATTAGTTTAATTAGCTTTTCAGTACATGTGTGAACGTGTTCCGTTTAGATGTACACAAACTAATGATAAAATGTATCAGTGCCAACTGTAAGTGTCGTTAAGAAAATCAAGAAAAATAAACAGCTCGTTTGAAATTCTGATACATTGATAATAACTTGTCTGTAGAAATGAAAACGTTTTCATATGCAAACACAGTCAAGAGGATGTTCTGTATATGTTATTTTATAAAAATTGTTATTTTTTTCAAATGTGGAAAAAACAATAATCTTGTATTGTGGAATCAGTTTCTCGAAAAACGATAGGAATGTTCTTTAAATTGCTATAAAACAAATTAAGAGATTATAAAGGTTTATCCCCAACTAAATATTATTACGAAAATTCTTGAAACTTGTTAATTGTTTTGTTTGTGTCTAGCATTCGATTCTTTTTTTTTAGTTGATAGGATTTATGACTTTTTCATAGCCAAAGATTAAACAAACAACATTATTTTATGTTTTTAAAGAATAAACTTTTTCTATTTGTAAAGAAATAAGTAGAAAAAGTTTCTTCTTAGTAAAAAAACTTAACTTTCTATTAAACAACCTATTTATTTAAAATTGCTATAGCTACAGGTACTTAAATAATTTCACAATAAAGCCTGAAAGGTATCATGTTACTTTTCGTGCATTTAGGTTAATTTTATACCAACTCTTCAAAATGATGACGTGGCTTCTTGCGATGATCAAAGTTGCACTAATTATTTACACGTAAAACGGAGTGCAAGATTTTTTTGTGTATGGGCGTATCATAAAATCGGCTTGGGTGTTTGATCGGCTCGCGGACGCGGCGGGCGCGGCGGCCAGCGTGGCAACACGGCTGGAAGCATGCCAACGGACCGTGGAAATCAGATAGATCGTGCGATCGTCATTGTTTGACCAATAATGTGGAACCAATTTCCCTGAATTTCATAATATCTATGTACCGTTATTATTGATATTTCGGTTCTAAATTCGAATGATGACTGTATTGAAAGCTTACGCTAGGTATGCCACGGGTTTAATGTTTATTACTAAAATTATTTCTGTATTCAAACGGTTACAGCTATTTCCAATGTTTACAATAGTTTGCGATTCCTACAACATTACATTGTTTACATACAATGACAGCGAATACAACATGAAAGCGGCGTGAACTCAGTTACTCACGTAGATGTTTGAATTGAGGTGAGGTCAGCGTGTTTTCATTAGGCATTTGACTTAAACGCTTAAAACAATTTTCGTGGAAACTCACCTATTTCATGTCATTTTATATAAACTGCTCACGTTTATCTATTTCTGAAATCATTATGAGCTTTGAAGTCGGGATTAACGTAAGGGACTTTTTTCATTGAACGTATAAATAAAACTTGACAACCTTACACGCATTTAGGTTAATATAAATGTTCTTATTATTCACAACGGTATTAAAATTGTGTAACTACTATAAATATTCTTTCCGCTTACCAATTACCATGGTTATAAATAAGCCATTCAAAGTAGAAATTACATTTTCATAACATGTCGTTAATATTTTGAGCTATTTTAGAACACACTTTCTGGATGTCTCAACACCTACTCGAGTTTTTTTAAAGTTTGAATGTACACAATAAACTATACGTAAATCGTTTATGTTCCACGATATCTGCCAACGAACCTAAATCATGCGAGTCCAGCGCTGGACGTTAAGATTGCAAGCCAAATGCGCGAAATACTGTTATAGTTAAACTATTTCACGAAGTCCTGTCTTGTCGCTGTAATGGCGTTAAACATAAGGTTCAAATTGCAGTAACCAACAGGACTTCGTGAAATGGTTTAGCTATAATGCAATTTGTTATAGTAATTCATTGCTGTCCCTACACTCATTCATGATATCGGACGTACACCATTTTCAGTACGAACTAGCACAGTTCAACATAATAATTTATTGGCGTAGCATGTTTAACTGTGTCGTAAAAGAATTATGTGAAATGTATTTTGAGAAGATTGTGATATGAAACCTGATATGAAATGTTCTAAACAACTTTAATTGATAAAGCCAAAAAGCTCGCTCCACCCGTGCCCTAAATTAAAAAATAATCTTTGCAGCAGATTGCAGTAGCAGCGCTGTGCTGAATTTGTAGCTCTTTCACAAGCGAACCTCACGACTGTGGGTGGGTAATTAATAAACAGCTAAAATCTAGAAAAAACCCGTAATAAAACTCATGGGACTTTGAGACAACTGCCAAGAAGTCTTGACGATTAAAATTAACACTCTGGCGAAAATAAAAATCATGTTTTTAAAACTATTTTGTTGCCAAAATAACATAGAACAGCTGCACAATGTTGAGTTGCGTTATCGCGCTCTACTGATAATAACATAAAAAAGTTGTAAATAGCATTTTTTAAGATGCATGGATAATTAGAAGATTATTAAAAGTTTTATCGTTGGCTTCATCCTTGATTCTAATTGCGCCTGTCACAAAACGACCGGCGTCACCCTGAATAATTGAGGAAACTAGACCCGGTGAAATGTGGCACTGTCCACAAATTTAGATTTATTAGCTCGCTGTAGCGGATATTACATCTTATAAAACATTGAAAAGAATATTGAGACATCATACTGGCATTTTTTGACACGTCACCTACCTGCAACGAAACCTTTCGTAAAATATTCCACACTTAAGTTACCAGAAAAAGACCAGTACAATTAAGGAACTACAGGTACAGAACCCACTGAGGCGTAAAAGCAGTTATATGGCAACAAAGTTCCGCTGCGCTGGGTTCAGTGTGTCATGTCTAAAACGGTTGCAAATAAAATTCGACTGCACGCAGTAGCTGTGCGGTTCCTGAGTCGAACCGCTTTCAAAGTGCGTAGCTCCACAACACGTATGCGAATAAAAGTTTACGTAGGTATCCAGTGTCAGTAGTAAAAATGGATTAAAAGGGTTTTATAAGACAATGTCAAGACAGGTCTTTGTTTGCTTTGAAGTGACGGATATATTCTTTAACATCGAAATATATAAACTCTGAATGAAGAATCTCCTCTACTATTTATCACTCAAGCAAGTCATTAAAACACTGAAAGAGTTTATTTCGGTGAGCTACATAGGAATTTTATATATTTATATTAAATTCGATGACGCACGTTCGTATTACGGCTATCAAACTAAAAGTCAAGAAAGTTATGATGAAAAATTTATTACAGACGTTTAGTCATCGGAAAAGATTATTAAGTTATTCCAACGAGTACATATTATAAATTTCAAGAGTATCTATACTCCATTTATTATAAAATTAGACAAATAACTGTTCTCACCCTTTCGTTATTTCGATGTAAACGTTTAATAAACTCCGTTATTTCACGATAAATACAAAGCACTGTAATCTATTTACCATTTACATTAAAAAAATTACTCTAAAGTGCAGTAATTTCAACAATATTACACAATGACTGTCGTTATTTAGCCGTTATTTGTCTAATGCTATAGTAAATGGAGTATAGTACACATAGAATTAAATATAGTTTAGGGTTATACTCGTAAACCTTGTGCCAATATCTACGTGCTTGCGTATAGAACGATAAGCAGTTCTTGCAACTGGTCAGCTAAAGTAAATAAACATGAATGAGTGAAAGATTCATTACAAAGTACTACTCTTCGTTTACGCAGGTTCATTAAATAATCCGACGATATATTATTATGAATTCAAAACTATTTAGAACATAACAAATTAGACGCGCCTGCGTTTCGTGCTATTACAGTATTGCGAAAGATACGAGCAGCTATGCCACCGACCAAAACTGAACTATAAACAGAGATAACTTAAAAATATTAGGGTATTTAACAGTCTTCTTATTTGGAACAGTATGATATAAAGTCATATGTTGCGTCGCTTTAGTAAGAAACCAAAATGTTGCCTCTCGTACTTATATCTTTCGTAGCTGAATCAATTTTAAAGAGCCCTATCCAGAGCTTTTAATAATTTGACCGTTTAGAATGGTGTGAAAAAAGACAGAGTAGTGTTTGATACTGGCTATGAGAGACATGCATGCCATGTTGGTGTTGTTTTTGTTATTTACTGTCGCCCTACATTCTCACGATGCGCCACGCGCGGCGCGTCGCCGGAGCGCACCGCTGCACCACGCTGATGCACCGAAATAGCCGCATTGCACAACTTATTCGCACCACATCTCAGTGCATTGAACCAATGTCCTAATCTCATCTCTAACCGCCCAGTCGAACGATCAGTTTAACTAGTTTTATTGCCAGTGCAACACAGCAAATCTCTTGTCTTCAAAAAATTTTGAACAAAAAGAAAGTCACTTCGAGCCTAGTCTAAATCTAACGTGCAATTGACATCATGTCACATACGCTAAATATTGACGGTACGAGATGGCGAGCGATCGATTCGTAGTTGGGTTACGTAATGTTCTGGTGGATTGGTTAACGCAGGATGTTTGTTGCAGTCCTCCGCAAGGCGTTCGATGGCTTCGACCACAACCGCTCGGGCAGTATCCCCTGCGACTTCGTCGCGGACATCCTCAGGATGATGGGGCAGCCCTTCAATAAGAAAATCCTTGAAGAGCTCATCGAGGAAGTCGATGCTGACAGTGAGTTTATTTAGTTTTACTACTTGTTGTCATTTTGAACGTGTAATTTATCTACAAGGAACCAACAATTTTTTTCTAAATCACAGGGTCTTAGGTCTTAATGGACCTTATTAGATGTATATAATTAACTTATCAGATTATTTTTAAACTATTGCTCATACTCACTCATTTGTGAGTCATTCAAACTATATTAATATAGCGTATTTGACTGCCGGTATCTACTGAGCAGTTTGAATTATATTTTTCTACCCGAAAAAAGTTCCTAGTCCTGGACAACCTCTACAAGATTCTGCATTGGATGGGAATAACAGTTTATTATTACCATCGTTAATTTTAGTACGAACCACAATTTATCAAGTGGACAGCTCTTTAGCGTTCATTGTCCTACAGGAGAGTACCTAACTATAAATAAGATGAATTGTTTCAATTCCAGAGTCGGGTCGTCTTGAGTTCGGAGAGTTCGTGACGCTGGCAGCCAAGTTCATCGTTGAGGAGGACGCGGAAGCCATGCAGAAGGAGCTCCGGGAAGCGTTCAGATTATACGACAAGGAAGGTGAGAATCACAATTAGTAAATTATCGCTGGCACCTAAAACTCAAGTACTAGGCACGAATAGGTACCTACTTATAGCAATTTCTATTCCACTTCATCCAATGCTCATTCCCTAGTGCTATCTGGTCTCGAAATTGTATTGCTAAAACAGATATGCAATTTAAAGCATATGAATAATTGTAATGCCTCTGCCCATTCAATATTTTGAGCACTTGCGATTCTCTTTCGTTTCTTCTTAAACTAGGGGTATATAAGTATGACTTTTCTTAAAATCCACAATATCTTTAACTACAATGAAATGGTTTGTTGGCAGGCAACGGTTACATTCCCACGTCAAGCTTGCGCGAGATCCTTCGTGAGTTGGACGAGCAGCTGACAGAAGTTGAACTGGACGGCATCATCCAGGAGATTGATACTGACGGCAGCGGCACCGTGGACTTCGATGGTAAGACCACTAAGCATTATAGTTTAGCTAGCCTTGAAACAGTACATTCCTTTACAGTTTACTCCCGAGTAAATGCAGATAGAACAAGAGTTAGGTATATGGAAGCAACTTAGAATATACAGCTTTCGGGCTCAAACATAATCATCATCATCATTTCAGCCGAAAGTCGTCCACTGCTGGACATAAGCCTCCCCCAATTGGGGGGGGGGGGATTGCCATAATCGCCACGCTTGGCGATCGCAGTATGGTGTTAAAAATGCATAGAGAACGCTGCTGCCCATTCTCTAGTCAGTCCCTAAGTCGCCTTTTACGAACACCCACGGGAAGAAATAGGGTGATGCTATTCTTTACGTTCAGCACCACACGTAATAGAGTAATTCGATACATATTTTGAATAATTAATTTTAGTTTATGTTATTGGTCTGGGTCGCTGAGTGCGTTTTCAGCCTCCCCCGATACCGGACAATGCAAATGGCAATCCCATATATGAGAAATCTATAAGTGACTCAGCTGTGGGTGGACATGAGCCAAATCGAAACGTTATTTGGAGTACAACACAACGCATATTAATTAGTCCCGATACCAATACAGAATGCATATAGTTTGTAGTTCATCTTATTTGTACATGAGCAGATTACTTTAGCAAATTAATATATTGTTTCAGAGTTCATGGAGATGATGACAGGAGAATAAACTTGTATCTACACACTTTTATGTATTTATATAATCTAATATAAGGAATCTCTACTATATTTCGATACTTCAACCTTTCAAGCCTTGGGAACATTGGACGAGATCACTTCATGCGATGGAATGAAAACATCACATCTGTTTCATTGGTCAATATCATTAAAGTATTATGTATGTATTGTACAAAAAAATATTTTGTTCTTGTTTAATTGATGTGTGTGATTGCGTATAATGTTTATATCTACTTTATTAATAAATCTTTTATTCTATTACCTATGTTTGAATGAGGCCTACGACTTTACCACAGCCGACGGATTTAGATCGCAACGCGGTGTAAGAACGACTAATTCTTAAAATAATATTCGTGTCGAGAATGTGGAGATATCATTTCATTTCTTAAGATTTCTACTCAAGATAAATATAATGACTCCTCTGTTTTAAAACGGACGCCAAATTGTCCTAGATAATTTTGATGACATAAAACTTTAAGATATTTGGCGGTCAGCCAGACACAAGTAATGGGACCGTTGGAGATAACATTCCGCTTTAAAGAGTTAAAATTATTGTGAAACTAAATATTTCAGGGTGAATAAATAAAAACACATTTCAATAATAATTATTATTTATTACGTAATTCTTTGTTCATCGTTTTCATTATAATCAGGGGCCTTACTCCCGAAAACGATTCGAGTTTGATTTTGATTCCGATTCGATCCGAACTCGATTTAAAACTTAAAACTGACCGAAGTTATTTTCGCTTCGAACCACCGCACGATCGTGCGCTAGTGTTGGATTCAAGAGTATGGATCGGCATTTAATTCGAACCCAATTCGATTGATTCAGAACTCGATGCTGTCGGGAGTAAGGCTTCAGAAGCGCGTTCGAATCGGAATCAAAATCAAACTCGAATCGTTTTCGGGAGTAAGGCCCTTGGATCGCCAAATAAGTAAATAACATTCAAAATATTATTGTACCTTGGGTCAGTATTTATAAAGTATACCTACGCACATAACAAGGATTATTCACGATTTTATGACACATTTATAAATACCACATTCTCACATTCTTTGACATAGACATCAATTTTAATTTCGTATGGCGTTTGTATACCTACCAATAAGTAAAGAGAAGTTAAAATTCATATTTCAATTAAATGCATCTCTTTTTTTTATTAAGTATTTCAATTAAAATCAATCATAAAGATTCACTCAAATTATTCACATGGTAGGTATGTTAAATAATATTGGACACATTTTCTGAACATAATTTTACTTACCAAATTAATTATATAAAATAAATCTCTTAAATAACTTAAAAGCCTACATAAAACGTAGACCCTGCTTAATAATACGAAATAAGTAAGTAGTACGTAATAGTTATTTTGTAAAGGAGTCTTGATGAAATAAGATCAGATATTAAAAAAGAGAGTTTTGCGGCTTTTTACAATCGGTTGATATCTACTAAATAAATAAAATAACATTACATAATATATAGCAGAATGTATCATTTTTGGCTCGTTACCAAGTCAGAATATCAGGACAGGAACGAGACACAAGTTAATGTTCCGCAGACGAACATTAAAGCACCCTATATACATAATATTCTGGAATATATTTAAACACTATATTATAATCGTTACGCGCATAATTTGAGGGACATTCACATACATACAATAATATAAGTAAATAGTGTATAAGTAAGCTATGATCGTAGAACAATGAGGCATTGACAGATATCATTATCACAATTTAGTAGATTTTAGCCGCCTTCTGATGGCACTTAGCACATTCATAAAAGACAATAAAATTTGATGTCACACATTCGCCCGTGCGAGCTGTGAAAAATACCTTAAAACACACAGTTAACATTTCTTCAGCTAAATAATTATTTTTACATACATCAAAGTCAAATATTAAAATTCATTGGTAACGTATTTAACAACTAAGCTTTACAAAGAGTCCTCGATTAAAACATTACAGCTATTCATCCTTAGTGTAACAGTGTTTAATGCATAATGTGTATGTATGTACATCTATACATATCTCTCACAATCTCTTTAGCATCTTGGCTTCGGATAGCTAGATTTATCTAAGATTTCGTAAAGAACTACCTACAGATGAGATCTCAATTTGAACTATGTTTAACCAAACGTCCCTCTCTTGCCTGAATATTCAAAGCTAATTATCACATTTTACAGAAACGTTTAGTATTACAATGCAATAAATTACTAAATTTATTTTCATAAATGAAAACATAGTGCTTGCCTATCACATATTAACAACCAGCAAACAAACAGAATGCAATACATTACAAACATATCGAGCGTTACCTGCGGTTCTATTGTTTCTTATAGAGCAGCTAGCATACGTATCCCGATTCAAATGATTAATATACTTCTAAGGAATGAGCGACAGGATGCTGCTCGGAACTGGCGAGGCAATAGTGAGCTATACAGGTGGTCTTAGTTATAATATTTTTGTTTACTTATCTAGAAATAGTTTTATGAATACTGTTTAAGTAGATAGATCTTCATTCCTTTTAAAGCTGGCTGTGTCTTTCAGACGCAACCCACGAACAGTCCAGTTGCGAAATATTCATAATACTCTGAAACAAGGTGAACGAAATTTTAGTGCAAATCCTTACAAATTAACTACTTTTAATAATGTGTCATACTATTTATATAAAACCTTGGCAACAGCTGCAACAATGCAGGTCAATAATAAACAAACGGATTCAGACAAAATGTTACAAATGAATTGTGGAATCCAGTGTTATTTAAACATATCTATTAATACTGAAACTTGAGTCTAAGGGCCGGTTGTTTCAAACGGTTCGTTAACGTAACATACGTACGTCAAATAATAACGATTACATATGATGTTTTACGTTCGTTAAATACAAAGCGTTGTTTCACTGCATAAAAACCGATCGTCAAAGTTCAAATGCAAAAGAATAAAATGACGTTAGCCAGTGGGTATGACACCTGTTACTGTAATCGTCATTTTTTAACGAACGTCAAGGGCATAATTTTGTGAAACAACGGTTTGACGATAGTTAGCGCCATTTATGACGAATACGCGTGCGTCAAGTGGACGTGAAACAACCCGCCCTAAATGTTAGTTGGGTGTTATATGTAGGTGCTATTTAAATCTCAATGTTGCAAATCTACTCATAGTATTTAGTTAGGATCATTACCTCACGTCGCCACACTGGCTTTTGACTAGTAGAAGCATCGCCACAAATACATTAGTGCAGTATAGGAGGCGGCGGCCGGGAGCGGTTGTTGTTGGGCTTGGGCACCGCGCTGGGGTCCAGCAGGCTCGCGTCCTTGTGCGCAGGCGCGCGGCCGCCGGGCCCCTTGCGGCGCCGCGCCAGCCACGGCGGCGCCGGGCCCTCGCACCACGCCGTGCGCGCCCACTCGCGCGGCGCCGCGCCCAGCCGCGAGCACTCGCGCGCGTAGGCGCGGTAAGCCGCGCAGTGGCACTTGGTGCCCGAACAACTGCGAGCGTCCACCTCACAAGCTTCTTGATAGTTGTGGGGATTCACTTTAGTCGTACAATCTGTGAAAGCCTCGTACCGTACAAATCCGCGACACAATCGTCGAGCCTTCATCACCTTTGAAGGCCGATACATATTCGGGCCCGGACGCTTCTGACGCCGCGTGCATGCCCGCGTCCCTCCTACTCGCCATGAAGATCCAAACCTCCAAGTATCATTGAGTAGCCTACCATCACGAGTTTTCATATCGTCTCTAGCTACCGAATTAAAATTGCCACAGAGACCGCACAATTTTCCTTTATACACACTAGACACTGTCACTTCGAGAAAACCATCACCGTCCCATAGCATCTGTATACCGATATCAGCCTTTAGTAGAACAGATCCATTACTGCGGGTTATGTCTGCAACTCCGTTTATTTTATGTGGCAGAGGCACTCTATGACCATTCACTTTAATTCGCATCTTCTTTCCCATGTTAATCTTAGTGGGGCCGATCCGTAGGGTTGCCGTTCGAGTCCAAGACGAGTGAGATGTATTTCTAGCATCGTTTGATATTCTGATCGAGAACGTGCCGTTAGCACAATCTGAAGCCAATTGATACTTGCAAGATCCTTGGAAACTGTAAAACTTTCCATCGAAAGTCTTATAGTGAGGGTCTCCGAACACCGTACAGATGCCGTCGATGTCGACACATTTCTGGCAGCACTGTCCGGGTAGTTGGCGGAGCGTTTGGTCGGGAGGGCAGGTCAGGACTGGACATCGTTCCATGGCACATCTTGGCTCGCCTCCATGACATTCACACGACTTGCAGGCATCCAGTTGCCATGTTTCTCCGTCCTGTAATCACAAAAAGAAAGTAAGTTTTTAGATCTTAGGACTTTGAGTATTTTCTCAGTGTTACAGTCACCTCTTGTAGACGAATGGAAATAAATGCAATACACATAAAGTACAACTATTTTCTTAATGTCCCTCGGCAAACTTCGTGTTTAGTCAGTCGTCGGATTTCCATTAGTTGCCCTTTGCACTTGGTGCAGACCGGACGCTCTCAATCGACTCGGAAGTATATAGAGTTGTTAACCTCTCATATGTCGTAATTAGAGACACAATTAAAAACCCATTGTGTCTCGCGTAGATCTACGTTCTGCAGAATATGAAGGGTTAATACTCTTTTAACTTAATGTAATTTAATTAAAAAATGACACGAAAGTTGCTAAACACGAAGTTTGCCAAGGGACATTAAGAAAACAGTTGAAATAATCAGTTTTGAAACTGTTATCTAATTTCCACAACGTAAATTGCTAATTAGTTTGGAGCAGGATAAAAAAGGCAGTGGATTTAAAAAATAGGCTCTAAGCCAGTCAACTTCATATAAAAACAAACCTGAACAGAACCAGAAGATAAAACAAACCTGGTAAGTCTTCCTGCCGATGACACAAGCGGCCTTCGCCTCCTCGACCTGGGGGCACTCGGGGCAGCACTTGCCGGGTGGAGGTGGCAGCGCCCGCGCCCCGCACGTGAGCACGGGGCACGTGTGCCGCGTGCACACCGCCGTGCCGTTCAGACACGTGCAGTCCGTGCACGGATCCACCCGGAATGGACTCAGATGCGCGTGGTACTCCTTCCCAATTATACAAGGCTTCAACAGCATGGTGCCTGAAACTGATAGTGGAAAAAGAAGTATAGTGGTTGTAGTATATTAGAAGGTGTTTAAAACATTAAATAAAGCTATAGTCAAATCGATAATTGATTGTTATAACAACTTTCGGCTCCGTTAAAGCTGACAGCAGATCATCAGCCGAACATAATGATGTTCTACCTACAAATACATATATTTGTAGGTCTCTAAAGGAGGGATAGCTATAACTAAGGCTGAATATGTACCTACACGGACAGATAGACACGATCTGATATCATCATCATCATCATTTTAGCCGAAAGACGTCCACCGCTGGACATAAGCCTCCCCCAATTGGGAGGGTTTGCCATGATCGCCACGCTTGGCAGGCGGGTTAGCGATCGCAGTATGGTGTTAAAAATGCATAGAGAACGCTGCTGCCGATTCTCTAGTAGGTCCCTTAGTCGCCTTTTACGACACCCACGGGAGGAAATGGGGTCGGTCTGATATATTAAGGTACAAAGATGATCCAAGCTTTTGGTCCGATCTTTGCATCGCACTTCATGCGAGCGCATTTTGTTTCAGTCATCTGTAGTTCCGTTCTTACTTTCTCCGTATCATGAATGAAAGCTATGAATTCGATTCAGCAGTTCGCAGTTTACTCCTGATCTCTCTCTTCATAAGAAGAGAGAGTTGAGTTGAGTTTGAGTTGAGTTTATTTTTTATCTTTATAAGAAGAGCCTGTCTTCTAAGACCTGTGGCATTTTCACCAAAATCAGTACCTCCACGCCGGAGAAATGTGTAGCTTAGTCGTTTATAATCACGGTGCCACGGTGGCTGTCAAGGGAGAACTAAAAAAAAAACCGGCCAAGTGCGTGTCGGACCACGCACAATAAAGGGTTCCGTACTTGGGAAGAATTTATCCTAAGAACAAACTTAACATTGTAGTTGGTAAACATAGTCTCCCATACATTCCAACTGCAAATGTAAGTTTGTACGCACAATATCGAGAGATTTTCCATGTTATTTTAAGACCATAGATTTCTTATAGATTTTCCTGTAATCTATAAGTATAGAACTATTTTCTATATGTTTTTCAAAATTTTAGGTTCAGTAGTTTCGGAGAAAAGGGGGGGGGAATGGTCAATTTTCGTCTATTTTCACTTATAACTTTAAAACAATATATTTTAAAATTATAAAAAAAAAAATTGAGACCCTCATAGAAAGTCCTTTCATTTGCTATGTCACACGGTACAGTTTGTAAAACTTTTTTTTTTTTTCTAGTTTGTCCCCCAAAACTGACCTCAATATTCTAAATTCTTTTATTTACGGCTCACGTCCTTATTTGGGTCACTCAAATTGATATGTATACCAAATTTCAACTTAATCGGTCCATTACATTCGGAGCAAATTGGCTGTGACAGAGGGACAGACAGACAGACAGGCACACGAGCGATCCTATAAGGGTTCCATTTTTCCTTTTGAGGTACGGAACCCTAAAAACTTTATAACTTACTTGGTAGTATTTTATCGGAGGTCGGATGCGTGCACCTGGGACAGCACTCGCCGGGCGGCGTGAACTGCTGCGCGCGCGTGCACGGCAGCACGGCGCACGCGCGCTTGGCGCAGGACAGCGCGCCGCGCACGCATCGGCACGACAGGCATGGCTCCTCCGGGATGCGCACGTCACGACCTTCCCAAACACGCTGCCCGTTTATCACGCACTCTGAAATATTACAAATTTACAATCATACATTAAAAAATCGTAATATACAATTACAGACTTATCAAGGCTAAGGAACTCCAATAATCAAACAAGTCTTTTACAGTTCAAGCAGTACGGTTATGGAATGCCTTGCCCGTCTCGATAAGGCGTGCTCAATGTCCACTTTTAAAATTCTGGTTAAAAATCACTTCCTCTCTCTTTATACATCATCATTACTTAAAATTCATTGCTCTTGTATCATTGCGTGAGCAAGGTCTTCCTAATGAGCTCATTAATCTCTTAGACTACTGGTATGACCACCAAATCAACCAGGTAAGATGGTCGGGTGCTTTGTCTAGGGCGTATGGGTTGGAGTGTGGGGTGAGACAGGGAGGTTTGACCTCCCCGGAACTCAGCAGCACTGGTATCGGATGCTCTGTTGACGGTAAAATTATGAATAGTATAAGTTATGCAGATGATATGGTGGTGCTGAGTCCCTCGATTGATGGACTCAGACGGATGCTGGAGGTATGTGAAAGATACGCCACGTCTCATAGTTTATTGTACAATGTACGGAAGAGTGAGCTTGTGGTGTTTAGGGTAGGTACTAATAAGCCTAGCACAGTTCCTCCGGTGTTGCTGTATGGTGTACCACTATATAGAGTGTCATATTTTAGGTACCTTGGCCACATACCTAGTCAATGAAGACTTGAATGATGACAGTGACATGGAAAGGGAGCGTAGAGCGTTGTCGATCCGATGTAATATGCTGACCCGTAGGTTTGCACGATGTACAGTCAGTATACACAATTAGCTGACCCCCCCTTGCATAAATGGTTGAGATTTTTTTTAATACGGATCAATAGAGTTTTATAATTCTAATTTAATTTAAATACCTATACGAAATCTACACAAAACTAGAAAAAAAAAAATTACTTGTACGATTTGTTAGTAAAAAAGTCTCAACCATTTATGCAAGGGGGGGGAAAACTCACTCTGTTCAAGGCGTTTTGCCAGTCCTTCTACACGTGCAGTCTGTGGGTTAGACATACGCAGAGGGCTCAACTAAACAACTACAACGTTCTTCGCGTGCAGTACAATAACGCTTTTATGGTGCTGTTGGGGCTCCCGCGGTTCTGTAGCGCATCGGGCATGTTTGCTGAAGCAGATACAGATAGCTTTCAAGCTATCATGCGAAAAAGAACGGCATCCCTGATGCTAAGGATTCGGGGGAGCACCAACAGTATTTTAAAGGTAATTGTCAGTAAGCCTGATTGCCCGTTCCTGGGGCACTGGACCCGTATGCACAGCTGCAGGTCTGGTGCAGCGGGAAGCGGGCATAGTTATAGATTTTTAAATTAATTAATTTTATATCATGTTTTATTTATTTATTTATTTTAATGAAAAATGTTACTAAGATAGTTTTATAAGTGTTACTAACAACAATATGAATCGCTTGTGTTCGAAATAAATGAATAATAATAATAATAATAATGTTTATTATTGTATGTATATATATATATATTTATATGGATAAGTATCTATATACTTTATGTATGTAGGTATGTATTTATTGTATATTATATATAATTGGTACACCACTGACTACCTGCAGTATTGTCTCTCCTTCTACGTTTTGATCCATCCAAAGGTTGTCTGTAAAAGATCGCTTTTAGCGATAAGACCGCCCATTGTGACACCCTATGTAACAGTTCTACATATATATCTGTAATTTTTATGATGTACATAATAAAGAGTATTCTATCGATCTATCTATAATCAAGCATAAACTCTTTCAAGATTTTAAACACGAACTCATTACCATCAATTTATAGCAGCGCTAAATTAAAAGTCAAACGTCCTTTCGATCCCTCAGCAAATAAATGAATACAAAAGAGATTCCTTTTAGGGGAAACAAACTCTTTAGATTAGCAGTAATAGCTTAAAACAAAAATCCCAGCCATTGTTCGCTAAATGGGAATGAGGCCTCTGGCGGCGCAGGGACTACAACAAAGCGCAAGGTCCATAAATTATTGCGGGTAGACGATGAATCAATCAGGGGCTAATGAATGACGTAGCGCGGACGGCCGCACACGGCGCGCCCGCCGCAGTGCGTGCGCTGCCCAATGCCCACCTGCACACCACCATGCACCGGCCACTGTGCCCGGAATTGCACACATCACACCACAGGACAGACGCAAACGACTCGAACATATTCATAACTAGAACTGTATCTGACAGTATTCGCCCCTGAGTGCTGTGTTTGTTCATTTCGCTGCGATATTGATTATAATAACGTGATGTAATAACTACGTATTCATTTATTTCTGACTGGAATACAATTATTATGATGGAATATACGAGCTGAATTTAAACCATTGGGCCTGGGATTCCAATGCGAAAAGGATACCAAAAAAAGAAAGAAAAAATGACAAAAGAAAAATCTCAATATTTTCCTGTAAAATGTTGCCAAGACGAGACTATATGGCTCGAACTGTCAAAAAGTTATCAGATCTCATGTAGAGCCAAGCTTATAACTCTACACGGTCTAACTCTACAAGCCCTAACTTCACAAACTACACCTTAGTCAAAAGATGTGGCTTGGCCGTTTCGTTACCGTCACATGGGCGTAAGGTGTTTTTTTTTTGTTGATATTATGTCCTTTCTGTTATAGTTATTTATAGTAAGTCACCCAAAGGGCAATGGAAATGGCTATGCTTGGAGTTTCCCTACGTGATCGAATCACAAATGAAGAGATCCGCAGGAGAACCAAGGTAACCGACATAGCTCGAAGAATTGGCAATGGGCAAGGCACATTGCGTGCAGAACAGATGGCCGTTGTGGCCGAAAGGTTCTGGAGTGGCGACCGCGTACCGGAAGACGTAGCTTTGGAAGGCCTCCCACAAGGTGGACCGATGACCTTATGAAAGCCACAGGAATCCGCTGGATGCGGGAAGCACACAACCGGTCGAAGTGGCGGTGCTTGGGGGAGGCCTTTGTCCAGCAGTGGACGTCTTTCGGCTGAAATGATGATGATATATAGTTCTTGTAGTAAGAATTTTAAGGATCATCAGTGATTCAGTGACGAAATCGGGGGTTTTTAGATATCAATAAAATCTAAAGTATAAGAGTTATGCAATTGAAACTTTATATGTTTAATAAGTCCACTATTGACGTTATATCCCGAGAATTTTGATTAGCTGGTACTCGTATAATCCAAACCCAAGTTACGAGGGTGCAAAAAAACGACTAAGCGCTTTTAGAAAAGGTAGGGTAGTGCCTTTGCGCTTCGCTTGGCTCCTCTTGGCGGGGGCACTACCGTGGCCCCAGATTAAGTCACTGTTGAGCGTGCAGGACAGTGGCGTAAATACAGGGTGGCAAGTCGGCAAAATGCCACAAGCGCCCAGCCGGAAGGAGCCCCCGGTCAGTGGAGAATGCATTGAAAAAGATAGTATCTCGTTTTCGATCCTCTTTTAGACACAAAATAGAAACTTACATGTGAGTTTAAATGTTTGTAAACCCACCCACGATACAGGAGAAACTCCTAGTGTGGGGCAAAATTAAAAAAAAGGTTTATATAGGGGGGCATCCGATGAATTTGCCACGGGCCTCGAATGGTATAGTTACGCCACTGGTGCAGGATTATTCTGTCCATATAAAACCACGTAATGCATTGACAAACTGCGAAACTCGCGAGTCACTTAAAATGAAAAAGCGTTTGATGCTTCAGTGTACAATATTTACATTTATTTTGTCCTCATGTTAGAATGCGTTTCATTCAACAGTCGCGGACGTTGGATTCAAGGCGCGGAGCCCGGACCGCCGCGCGCCGCCTCGCCGCATATAATTGTGACAATGAAAATGGTCAAGTGTCTGTCGTAAAACTAGAGACGACTACACAAAGTAGGCTGTCCTTTTGTAGGCATACAATTAAGTATTCATCGCTGGTACGCGTCGTTTATATGAGCGATGTGCTTTGTCATACAATGTGCCCCCCAACACATGCGCTATTCGATAATAACTTTGGTTTTGTTATGAAGGTTTTGTGCATACGTTACTTTTTATTGTACGCTATAAATATTTATCTAGCCTTTGTCGATTTCGAAACAAATGATAAATGTATAATGTTATTAATATCTTGACAAATAGAGTCAATTAGATTCTGATTTATTCTACTATACATTAATGAAAACAAACCAACCATCATTTCGATTATCTGGATCCTAGTTGTCCCCAATACATATCATTAGATATATTAATTATATTGTCATCTATGATGGTGTACGAAGATCTAAATACCATCATACTGGGGCCTAAGTCTACTAATTTACAAACGTTGCAATGGTCTCGCCATTGTGAGTATTTGTCAGTGTTGGTATGGCAAATCTGTCAAAAACTCACAATGAAGAGACCATTGCAACGTTTGTACATTAGTAGACTTGGCCCCCTGATTGTTTTCAAAAGTTATAGAGACGACTGCTTACAACTCCAAGCAAGAATGTTAAACGGACACGCCCAAACACTTAGCGAAGATATTTATTCCTCTGAATTTCGGTTTAAAACATTATGTGGTCATAAAATATGTAGGTATTACAAAATCACATCACGTCACGGCTGTACATCACAAGCTAATTATTTCAATCTCTCAGGTTTCTGTCGCAGGCATACCTAATAATGCGCGGTTTACAAAACATCACTTGAATTTAGATTAGTTAGGTTCTTTCACGAAAAAACTTTGCTTCCTCGAGTGTATTTTTAGCCACAAGTCTGCATTCTTTAGATTTTGTAAACTTTTTATAGGTCTAAGGAAATACTATGTAATAATTATTGTAGTTACAGGCTCAATTTACTAGCATTGCTTCACTTTTAATTCTTTTTACCTATTGTGGTATAGTAATTTTGTTCTATAGGTAAGTGCATCGTCTTCACATATAATTAATAATTAATGTATACAAATATTGTTAACATTTAAAAAGAGTAAGTATGGATTTTCTTGCCCATTCTTCTCCATACGTAACTACCTTTTGGAAGGGGCAACTAGAATCAATTAATTACCGTTGTAAATTTGACGTTCAAAAGTGCCTTTTATGTGCCTATTTGAAATAAATGAGTTGTCTTTGACTTTGATTCAAAAGGCGAATTTGCCGAACCACCTTAATTTTGGTCGAGCTTTAAAGCTTCGATAACTTGCACACTAATCGTCACTTTTCACTTAAAGCTGCATAAAAACATTTCCCATGTTGATAAGAAAAGAATCGTGAAGAATTAACAAGTAAAGAAAAAATCTAATGCAGTGTTGGGATCTTAAAACAAACAAACAGAGGGCACACGTCGAGGTTCCCGCAGCACGGCCCCGTCGGCCGCTTTGACCACCGCACAAAAACCCACCCGCCCCAACCTTTTAAGTAGGTTGTTAACTTTTTGATTTATGGACAATAATAGAGACGCAACGCCGTGGGAGACTCGCAGACCACCACAAATATAATTTTAACGAACCCCCGTCGACTATAATAAGACCTCATTTCGTTGTCAATTTCTTTGTCTCTAGTTATAGAATAGGCATCCGATAGAGGAAACGGCTCCGCGAAACGCGCGTCTCGGGTGGTCTGCGCGCAGAAAACAATTTCAAAATAATTCCAGAACCCTTCATTACAAAAGTACATTAAAAAAATTGGTTTCTGTTTTCATTACCACTAAAATTTCAACAATCAATTCTTTATAATACAACTTTGCGCTTCATCTGGGATTTTATTGCAGACTTTAAATGCTTTTGTTGTTTATTCAGCATCCACGTACGGAGTAATTACTCTTTGACGCCACTTCTATGTACATACCGCATCGCAAGCCTTTTATAGGTGGGTTGTTGAATAGCAAATAATTGTATAACAAGTTTTTTTATTGTATTGTATCATGTAACCTTCAATATGTGATATATTAAATTACATTCAGTAGATGACTAAATTATTCTGTTGTTGTAATAGTCATCTCTGACTCGGTATGGAGCAAGAAACGGGATTGGAATTATGGCATAGTGGTCTATTGTCTACCACGTTGCTATGTCACGTTACATGTGTTATGTGTTCCTTCGTGGATAGCGTCGTGCCGTGTGTGGGCGAATTGTCGCGACAAAGTAACCTACACATGAAAAATCACTAGGCAGCCGAGCAGGTGGAACGTTAAACACCTTATTAATTCCTCTATTTCCGAAGCGTGGTGCAACGTCCGATGATCCCTTGATCTCCCCGCTTAGCGACTGGCGGGTAATTAATAAAATATAAACACAAGCAATAAAACGATAGGAATGTGTCGGCGATATTCAAAAGCAATATCGAGTCGTCATCTTGTAAATTACTATTATTTGTTATGGAATTTAATAAACTTGTTAAGGTTTGGAAGCACAGGTAAATTGCTTGCCGTTATGGTTTTATTAAGTTCGCGTGGCGGCGTATGTTTGTTTTTGTGTGGGATCATGGTGGTTGTTTTTGCGGCGCGCGCGTCTGGGTGGGCGCAGGCGCAGCGCTCGCGAGACACGGCTGCGCCAGCACAGGCCCGCGCCCCCGCCCCGCTCTCGCATTATGTGAGATGAATAACATAGAGATACTCGGCAGTTGTGGTGGGAACTGTTGGCGTGAAATGGCTAGTAATTTGTTTTGCTTGCTATCATTTTTGTCGTTTTTTTTTTAAGATCGTGCATTACATGACTTTCAGAAGTTCTGTTAATTTGACTGAGTCCCATCAGCAAGATTTGAAATTAATATTCTTTTCAAAATTCGAATGGACATTGGTCCATTACAATTTAGAGCTAAAGTAAGGTTGGTTCTTATATAGTTTAAACCCTCCAAGCATCCTGCTAAACATTATATTAAAAAAGCTGAAACTCACCATCACAAATAGGACAGTTATAATGCGTATGCCGCTGATGTTTGGGCCTCTCGCAGGGTACGTAGCACTCGGGCTTAGTGATGGTGACGACTCCGGCCTCGCACCGCAGCACTCTGTTGTCTTCGTTCCACTCGGTGTGAGAGGCATGCTCCGTGCCATTGTACCAGCACCCCTTGCACTTGGCACAGCATCCCTCTCTCGGCATCACGACTGCGCAGTCGTCCATCTGCCCACACTCCTCCACGCCACTCCGACACTCCACGAAGCCGTTCTATAAAATAATAGGAGGGATTTTTTAGACATGTGAATTATAAAAACCGGCCAATTGCGTGTCGGACCACGCACAATGAACGGTTCCGTACATGGGATGAATTGATCCCAAGAACAAACTAAACACACAAAATGTATGGGAGAACATGTTTTTCAACTGTAAATGTAAGTTGGCTGCCCATTTTCTAGTAAGTCCCTTAGTTGCCTTTTACGACATCCGCGGGAGGAAATTTGTGGAAATGGGGTATTCTTTACGTCCGGCACCACACGGTACAAAATACTCAAAACGGAAAATGCTCTTTGGCAATTGCCAGAACCCATTCTCTATTTATAGCCTTACAACGATATTTTTTAAATACCAAGCTATAACATAAAATAATAAAATGTTCTAAAGTTTCCTGAAAAGTAGAAGCCCCATGATGAAATTAGCTATAACCTTTTTACCACATGTGTTTCTTATTATGACCAAACTTATTTTAATAAAAAAATGGAACAGAAAACTAACCTAGCCCGGCTTAGACATTTATTTCAAGGGCCTTATTGATTTCCAGCTGCAGCTGATTACTTTATTTATGTTAAATCAATATTGATAATGATTGAGATTGATTTGATTCAATTCAAATTCATTAGTAGGTAGTACCAGATTCTCCTTATAAGTACCGTTAAAATGCTGTAGTATTCGCTATGTACAACAAGAAATAATGTGATGATAAAATAGCTACTAATTATGTCTCAGTATTCACATTTGTGTCAGCATCCATCACGGATGCACAATTGTATAAGCATTCCTTAACAATTTGCCGAGGGCTGCTACATAAATTACATAAGTCTTAGGATTGTCGTCAGTCACATTGACAATAGCAAATAAATTGTCCTTACATTACACACTATACTACTACTACTACAGTACTATATTTTATGAGGAAACAACAAAGTGGCATAAAGACCACCTAATGATAAATACATTTTATCGCGTTATTCTACCAATTACACCCTAGCTTTAATTAAAATTGGTTAGTTAATGAGCGGATGGTGGTATCAGGTAAAGCCAAGTTTTTTATTGCTCACAAAATATAGTACAAATGGGAACGAGTGAAGCCGCGGCTGATTGTGTCGGTGTTTGGATACGGAAGAGGTTTCTCTGAAATTTTTCCTTGTTCTCTCCTTGTTTGTCAGTTTTTACAGTTTTAATATGCAGCGAATGTATTTGGGATTTTATTGGCACTTCGTTTTATTTATTTTTGTTATTATCTTTTATGTGGTTGTGGTTACTATGCTGATATGGAAATGTAGAAATACATTAAAGTGTGTCAGCTATTGTATATACTGGCGAGTGCCGCGGAACGACCATCTGAGAGATTGGTTTTACTTTATGTTGTTTTTAATGTTCGTGGACGTCGAACTACTGTAATAATACGACCCTCGGGCTGTGGCATTTAATAACGTCAACGTTTAGCAGTATTTGCGTCTGGTTCTTAGGTAATGGTGAGTTAGGTAACAAAAGATCTTAGCTACATCTGAAAGTACAAAGTTTGATTGGTCAATTGACCTGAAAGGGCAGTGAAAGAGTGCAGTACATTGATATATTTTAGCAACAAATCATAACAATAATTCATTAAACTACAAAACAGCTTCATTCAAACGGTGTATTCTCGCTGTTCCCACCGCCCGTGTCCCCATTAATGGGGCTTATTCCACAAATCCCCCTTGAAAATCCCCCTTAGGAGGAAAAGTGGAATCTGAAAACAGTCTAGAATTCACCCCTGATAATCCCGTTATCGAGGGAAAACTAGAATTGAAAAAACAAAAAATAACGTATTCCAAAAAGTGAAAGTGATTTTTTTACATTAGGTTTTTTCCACTGAGGGGGATTCTCTCAGGGGGGATTAGTGGAATAAGCCCATTAATGGTATGCATATTATATTTCACATAGAATGGCTTTTTAATTATTATTTATAAAATCTTTACCTAAAAGAAAATGGGACCTTTTTTTTCGCCATTTTATGTGAATTACCATTAATGGGGACACGGGCGTTGGGGACAGCGGGAATAAAGGCTCGTACAGACTTGCGCGATATCGCGGGCGCGACAGGCAGTGACAAAAGAAATTGTGTTACTAGTGTCGCGTCGCGCCCGCGATATCGCACTAGTCTGTATGAGCCTTAAACCATTCAAACACAAATACATAATGTAGTTCGTCATAAACAACACAATATTTAGACTCACTTTCACAGAGCATGACAATACGTTTATGCAATTTTTGTAAGCAAGCTACTAAATGCAGACATGTTCGCGGTCTTATTGTCTAACCGAGGCAAAGGAATGCAATGATTCATCCAACATTACTCGGAAAATAAAAACCGATAACATGAAGACTGATTAGGAAAACAAAACGGAACTCATGAACAAATGCACTTAACAAAACAACAATTAAAATGATCTTATACGTAACGGTAATATTATGATTGAGCACTAACTGTGTATGAAGTATGGACATCCATAATAAGATCAAAAAGCATTGTCGTAATTATTGTATGCGTTTATTTTACGGCTCTTTGTTCTGAAACGCATTTGCATGGGCACGTGGCGCAGACGCAGTCCATGTTAATTGCTTTTCTACATAATAACCTCTCGGTACTCGTAGCTCGTACGTATCACCGTTCACGTACACATTGTAATGATCTCCAATGTACCTTAATAATTTAATCTTTTATTATATCTAATATAAACTTAGAATCGGAACAGTACTGGCTTTATTTCCAACTCCCCACGACCTTAGTTCTTTAAGCTGAAGTTTGAGCTGGCTGGCATCAATAAGTGACAGTTATAGTCACCTACATATTATAAAGGTTAACTTACTATTAGTGTTTGATATAATTAATTATTAAACCCTTAAAGTCTACCGTTTATGTTGTTTTAAGGAGGAGTATTTTATATAAATATATGTATGTTATTTCAAACAGTTTATTGTTTCCTTGTATTTCGATACGTACCCACCTTGCATGAAGGCTTTGTTCCAATACTACTAGAGGGACAAAATCTTTTGTGTAACAGTGTAAAATCTCAATAGAATTTACCAAAGTAAATTCTATTAAGATTTTTACATTATATTCCCCTTTATTTAAGAACAATCGCTTAAACTTAATCTAGTTGAAAAACAAGTTCTTCCATTCATTCCAATTTCAAATGTAATTTTGTAAGCACATTATTGAAAGATTTACCATGTTATATTTAGACCCTGTGGTCTAAATATAACAGGGGCATGTCCCCTATCTCTGAAACTACAGAGCCTAAAATGTCGAAAAAATACAGAAAATTGTTCTTTACTCATAGATTACAGGAAAACCTATAAGAAGTACAGACTTCTTATAGGTTTTCCTGTAATCTATGAGTAAAGAACAATTTTCTGTATTTTTTATAGATTACAGGAAAACCTATAAGAAGTACAGACTTCTTATAGGTTTTCCTGTAATCTATGAGTAAAGAACAATTTTCTGTATTTTTTCGACATTTTAGGGTCTGTAGTTTCAGAGATAGGGGACATGCCCCTGACGTGCTCGATGTGGCACTTCTAAAGAACATCAACCTACGGTTGGTCTCTATAGAAGTGCATCATGAGCTTCACTCTGACCACCGACCTGTTCTCGTTGAAATGGCACCTCGCATAGGTCTTCACGACCCCAATATCCCCCCGCGCACCAAAAGGATAACGGACTGGAAGCGAGTAGGCGAAAGCTTGAAAGCTAACACGTCCCCCCAATTGGATTCGATCCCCGACCAGTTCGACTCTATCGCAGACACGACGGCCGCGATCGACTCTCTCACAGAGCACGTACAATCTGTCCTGAACACATGTTCAAGGGAGGTTCCGGCGACGGATAACCGTCGCGGGAAACTGCCGGACGATGTACGTGCACTGATGACGGAGAAGAACGCAGCCGTCCGTGCGTACAGTAGCTTTCCCTGCACGGCTAACAAAATCCACATGCGCTACTTACAGCGTGCTGTAAGTAACCGCGTGAAGGAATTTCGTGACGCCGACTGGGATACGCTACTGAGCAGCCTAGAGCCGAACCATCTAGCATTCTGGCAACTTCAAAGGAAACTCAATCCCCGAGGAGGAAGTTCAGCCTCAATGCCCCCACTGATCCGCCCAGACGCGTCTCTCGCTTTCGATGACATCGACAAAGCTGAATGCTTAGCCGACAGTCTAGAGGCCCAGTGCTCGCCCAGCTCTCAACCAGTAGACCAGGCGCACCTCGATGAGGTGAACGCGGAAGTCGAACGTAGAGCCTCTCGTCCGCCCGTCGAAGATCCTGAGTATCCTCTGGCTCCCGTCACCCCGGCGGAAGTGCACGAGCTCATAAAGGGTCTGAAACCACGTAAAGCCCCTGGCTCTGATGGTATCACCAATAGGGTGGTCCAATTGTTCCCCGCCCACCTAATAATGCTCTTGGCCACCATCTTCAATGGAGCCATGAACAATAACATCTTCCCGCAAGTGTGGAAAGAGGCCACAGTAATCGGTATTGCCAAAACCGGTAAACCCAAGAAGGAGCCCGCGAGCTACCTCCCCATTAGCCTGCTCACAGTCATGGGCAAAATCTACGAGAGGCTTATTCATAAGCGTCTCAGAGACTACGCCGAGACTAAGGGCCTTATCCCCCACGAACAGTTTGGATTCCGTACCAAACATTCGTCGACCCATCAGGTCCACCGTATAGTCGAGGACATAAGCTTTCATCGCGGCCTTATGACTGGAGCCATCTTCTTTGATATAGCGAAAGCGTTCGACAAAGTCTGGCACAACGGCTTGATTTACAAGCTGTACCAACTCGGTGTGCCCGAGCGTCTCGTGCTCATCTTACGAGACTTTTTGTCGAATCGCACCTTTCGCTATCGCATAGAGGGAGCCCTCTCCTCCCCCCATCCCATACGCGCAGGAGTCCCTCAGGGCTCTGTGATATCCCCCCTGGCTTTTACGCTTTACACCAGCGATATCCCGAAGTTTAAAAAGGCTCAGTTGGCTCTGTTCGCAGACGATACGGCCGTTTACTACAGAGGGATGTGTCATAATGTCATTGCCAACACTCTCCAAACTGCAGCCGACAAGCTCGGTGCGTGGTTTAGAAAGTGGCGGATCGAAGTCAATCCTGACAAAAGCCAAGCGGTTCTCTTCGTAAAACCGAGAAAAATCCCCCCAAAGCCCAAACCTGTCACCATGTTCGGCAAGCCTATCCCCTGGGAGAAGCGAGCCAAATATCTAGGTGTCATCCTCGATCATCACCTCTCCTTTTCTGAGCATGTAAGTAAGGTGCGTTCGCGCGCCGCCTTCGCTCTCTATAGGCTTCACTCCCTTGTCCATGAAAATAGCAAATTGTCACTCAAGTGCAAATTGCGAATTTATACTGCGTGCATCCGCCCCATCATGACCTATGCGAGTCCAGTCTTTGCTCAAGCAAAACCATATATCATCCATAAGATGCAAGTCATCCAAAATCGTTTCCTCCGTAAATGCACGGGAGCCCCCTGGTTCGTTCAGAACACAAATCTCCATGTAGAGCTTAGAATGCCTACAATAGCCCAATTTCTAAAACGCTCTTCCAAGCGTTTCTTTGACTCTGCCGCCACCCACCGCAACACTCTCGTTGTGCAGGCCGCCAACTACACCCCCTCCCGCATTAGTATGATCCGCCGTCCAAGGCACGCACTGACCGACCCAGACGACCCCACCACTTTCATCCAGGAGAGTCGTAGGGAAACCAGTACAGCTCGTAGTAGAATACACACACGCACACGATCCAAATTCCGACCTCGCTTTAGAGGTCCCGCGCGAAACCCACCCCGACCTACTATTATTATCGTCAATAATAATAGCCCTCCCCGTCCCTTGACGACGCTTAACGATGTGCCAGCATGTGGTTTAGCTGAGCCTGTAATCCAAACTCCCCAGATTAATAAGCAGAACCCTGATGTTATCCAGCCACCGACGGTCCCTTGCCACCCTCCCTCCGACACTGCCCTAAGCCGAGGTTCGAGCCCCACCTGGGGTGCCCTTAGCGAGCAGTCGTCTAGTTTAAGTAGATTATAGTAAAAACTCCCCTGGCTGGAGGCGTAAACTTCGTTAGGAGCTTGCGGCACCACAGGAAAGCCCGGATAAGGAGCAGGAACCCCCAGTGGTTATACCACCGAGATGCCATACAAAAAAAAAAAAAAAAAAGAGATAGGGGAAGAATCGTAAGTTTTCATATTTTTGGGGTTCCGTAGTAAACAAGGAACCCTTATAGTTTCGCCATGTCCGTCCATCTGTCCGTCCCCAGCTTAGCTCAGAGACTCTTAGTACTAGAAAGCTGTAATTTGGTATGGGTATACAAATTAAGACTACGCCGATTTCACAGTGGCGCCCTCATCGTTATTTCGGTGATTTCTTTTATTCTAGAATGAAAATGCAGAAAATACGCTCGTCAAGTTGTGCTTCACAAGACTATACGTTATTATTACTACAAACAGTAGTTTTAAATTGTTATGTTTTATTGTAATAATTAAAACGGAAAATAGAAGCCACTAAGCTCCGTTTTAATGATTACAATAAAAAATAACAATTTAAAACTACTGTGTGTAGTAATAATAACGTATAGTCTTGTGAAGCACAACTTGACGAGCGTATTTTCTGCATTTTCATTCTAAAATAAAAGAAATCACCGAAATAACGATGAGGGCGCCACTGTGCGCTCGGTAGCCTCTTAATCACGCCGACAAAGTGGTATCTAAAATAAAATCATGAAAAAAATTTTTTTAGGGTATTTCCGCTATATGTAAAAAAGTGCTAATTTTTATTAGAGTCAAGTATCCCCCTGCCAGCTAAATGATAGTATTTGGATATGTGAAAAAAATCAATAGTATATATAACGAAATTGAAAGGAAAACTATCACAGCTAAATAGACTTACAAGTTACCGAGTAAAGGCTCGTACAGACTAGTGCGATATCGTGAGCGCGACGCAACACTAGTAGAAAAATTTCTTTGTCGCTGCCTGTCGCGCCCGCGATATCGCGCGAGTCTGTACGAGCCTTAATAGTCGACCAACTTAGATTTGCAACTACAATGTTAAGTTTGTTCTTGGGATAAATTCATTCCAACTACGGAACCCTTCATTGTGCGTGATCCGACACGCACTTGACCGGATTTTTCTTAAATAACTTTAAAAGTTTTTTTTTTACTAAGCTGAAATCCTTAGAAAAAGACCTTTCATTTGGTATGTCACATGGTACAAACCTTTTTTTTATATTTTCTAATTTGCTCCCAAAAGTGACCCCGCGTATTTAAAATTCATTTATTTACGATACACGACGTCCTTGTTTGGGTCACAGAAGTTCATATGTGTACCAAATTTCAACATACTCGGTCCAGTAGATTCGGAACAAATTGGCTGTGACAGACGGACAGACAGACAGACACTCGAGTGATCCCTTAAGGGTTCCGTTTTTCCTTTTGAGGTACGGAAACTTAAAAATATATGATTAATGTTACCCGCAGCAATGTTTAGCAGACCCATATTCAGCAGTTACGTTTTACCATACTTCATACTAATATTATAAATTCGAAAGTAACTCTGTCTGTCTGTCTGTCTGTCTGTCTGCCTGTATGTTACCTTTTCACGCCTAAACCACTGAACGGATTTCGATAAAATTTGGCAGAGAGATAGATTGCATCCCGGGGAAGGACATAGGATAGTTTTTATCGACATACCTCGCGGGCGAAGCAGCGGGCGGAAGCTAGTTCTCTATGAACCATTGGAATAACCATTAAGTGCAACAGAAAGCACTAATAATGCTCTTTCTTTATCGTCTTTATTTTCAGCCTGTTGTGAAATATACTTACTTATCTCAGTCTCAGGCCTCAGCAGAGGTGCTCGGTAAGAGGTAAATGTTATTTTACGTCACACCTGGCCATAATGTGAGTTTTACCGCACGCTACGCGTACAGTAAAACTCGCATTGTGACCAGGTGAAGACGTAAAATTGTGTACTTACCACGGGCAGTAAAAAAGAAAGCCCTCTATCGCATATTTACAACCCTCGCCTGCGGCTCGGGTCACAAATACCTGCGATTTTTTACTTTCTTCCTTTTACAGCCCTTGGTAAGTAATGTACTATTAAAGAACTCATGATCTTAACAACAGCAGCTTAAAAATCCTTCATCTGTGACTCGTCGTAAGTTATTCCAGGAAATAGTTTCTTAATAAAAAAATATTTATCCATCCAAGAAGTCAAACAACTTATTAGCATGTATAAGCTCGCAGACAGGATCAATATTAGACGCCAATATTTGCACAAATCTGTAAACTTATCAAACGTTTTAACACCAAACATTATGGCGTCCTAATTTGTATAGCCCGTGGTTGCGAAGGAAACTCAGGCGCAGCGCCGCTATTGCTGAGAACTTAGCAACGGAGATGTACGAGTGGCCCTCGGGTCAATTAACCGATATAAAACCTTATTTCACAAACTTTAAAGTTCGTAATCCATTGTTCGGTTCAGAGGGCTCTGTTCGTGACTGTATGCCGTGTTACTAAGCGTGTTACCAACTCCTAGCACTATTGTGACGGGCTAACAGTCCCACAGATTATACAATTAGACTTTTTGTCATCACATTCATCAAGTAAATTAATTATTTGTTTTATGAATGGAACTGACTGTGACATAATCCGTCTCTTAGGATACATTTAAATAATATGAGAGGTTGTGCTATAGTGAATTATATTTATTAAATGTATTTTGGCAAGTTATACAACTAACTAAATATTTATTTTCAAGAACTAAAGTTACCTAATAGCCTAACGCAAATTGCAACAGTTATATCGGAAGCTTCTAAAGTTATAACCAGTGATAGGAATAGGTCGTTTTTTATCTAAACTTCGACGACGATACATACACAGAGTGATTAATACCCTTTTTATCGCAATATAATATTAATATACACACAATAACCAGCCAACTTTTCAAGAAATTATTTTCCTATAATACCTATGTGAAACAAAGCTCTTTAATTTAATAGTTTTGTAACGGAACCCTAAAAAATGTTATACGTATGTCAGATCCGAGGCAAATAGGATTGCAATCAGAACATACTTAGTGACATACATAGTGTCAGCATTTACAGTCGTGGGCGCAGAATTGGGATACGGGTAGACGAGAGAAATAGCTCCTATAACTTCTACACTGTACTGTACTAATTAATACTCTGAACTTAAAAGGAAACACTGAGCAGTTCCTAGGCCAGTATGTGTCCCGACCACGTCTAAACAATCACTGTCGCTCCATGGTCCGTATTCAACTCCATACTTAATCCTAGACTCCGCACAACGCTAAACAAAGGCGCATGTGTCTCATTTTAAGTGCATAATCATGAAAGATCCGACACATATATGATTTTTCCAATCAATAACAGAACACACTGGAAGAAACAAAAGAGGCTGTCGCTTCTTTCTATTCAGTATAAAATTGATGTCAATAAATGTCCAACACTCACCGTGTGATATGGTAATATAAAGCGTGAATAACAGTTTTCGTATAAACAAAATGGCACTATGGCATAAATGTTGCCTATTATTGAAAAAAGAAAAAAAAAAAAAGATTTAATCGCGACCAAACCACGACCTACGTAGACATACTAATGTAAAACAAATATCACGCGTGTACTCACGGATATTCGTAAAACTGTAACCTTCTATAATAGCAACAGGAAGAAAAGAGGTGCCCTCCAGTGACTGATTTACTAGTAGGCTGAGTAGTCTTAAGCCTAGGGCGGTAGATTTTAGAGGCGGAAAATGAAACGACCATTTTTTTTTTCTGATGTTATTTCTATATTCTATGGTAAAACATCCAGCTCCCGGCCCCCAACCAGTAATCTGCCCCTGTCCACACTTTGTATGTGACAAGAGAGCGTAATTGCGGAAAATATACAGGATTGAAGTGCAAACTGATTCCAGACCAGAGTATAAATTTTTCAACAGTTATTTTAAAAAATTGCCACTGCATACACGATCAAAATTCAAACAAATTGTTGGATTTTAAAAATAATCTAGAATCTGACAATTGTAGGGGTAAAGACGGCAAAATTTATACAGCCTATACTTGGAAAATGTGCAGATCCGCCATTGGTGCCCTCCTAATGTTTTTAGTTCAATATAATTATAACGAACTAGTACCGAGGTCGCTGAAACTCTGATGTTTATTACTTTTTAATACTTCGGCCGAAATTCACGTGCGGCTCTCTTTGAAATCACCCTCAAATAGCTTAATATTTACGTTACGCGTTGTATAATAACTGTAAGTCTGTCGACTGGCCATTACTTGTTATAAATAATGTGTAGCTACCGAAAAAAATAGAACAGATTATGAACACGGATTTGGTTAGACAAATCGGGGTGCGTAGCTAAGATGAACTACGGTGGGTTTCGTCCATCATACTGATCCCTATTCCCAACTCGCCCGCCTTTTTTATGCCAGTTAGCTGGTCCGGTCCAAAGACCGGGTGAGTTGGGACTAGGGATCAGGGCCTCAAGTCTGCTATTACAATAATGTCAGAATGGTCTATCATTGATTTCATAATTGTTGATTTTGACAAGTTTGGTAATCAATGGCGTCATTATGACTTTCCAATGGTCAGCCACTGACACTCCATTGAAAGAATTGGTAATCTCGTGAATAATGACAAATGAAACTTCCTACTAAACTTCCAACTTCCTACTACTTCAGATTGAAAAAAAACACTAATAAATAATATGTAAAATTATATATAAATGAAATCTGGAATGAATAAATGTTCAAAATGCCATTATAATACAATTCTATTACGAGACCATTGACCGACCAATGATCGACCATTATGAATTTTGCAGATTACGAACTTTTAACAAAATGACATTGGGATCGTGTTGGAGTGACGAATTTATAAAAATAGCAGGCTTGGGCCCCTGTATGGACGAAGCCCAAATAATACCCGGATTATTTTGGAAAAGTTTAGTATCTTTAATTTCGTTGAACAAATGTACAAACCATCTGTTCATGTAAGGTATTTAGTGATTTGAATAGAGCACAGGTGCTCTCAAATGGGTTGCTAAATTATGCCATTACTGGTTAGCCGCTACATTAACAAGTTGTCGTGTGGTCTCAATTGCAAATATACTTGATGCATGCATAATGTATTCAATTCATTCATTTAATTCGAAAGAGGAAACCTGAGGATTAATTATATCAGGAAGACAGTATTGTACTGTGATCATGATATGAGATTAGCGTCCAAGGATACCTTCGATCAATATTGATCGAAGAAGGATACCCACTTTATTGTTTAGCCTTTCCTCTTGAAATACTACAAACAATTAGCGTCCTGATATCATGATCATGATGATTAATAGCCACGTTTTGATAAAAGACAAGCAGTTATGAATGCATTTGAAATGTTAACTATACAAAATATATTATGCATGAAGTTGTTCTAAATACCACCAGCGATAATACAATATTCATCATCATCATCATCATCATCATCATTTCAGCCGATAGACGTCCACTGCTGGATATAGGCCTCCCTCGATGGTATAAGGGGGGGTTGCCATAATCGCCACGCTTGGCAGGCGGGTTGGCGATCGCAGTATGGTGTTAAAAATGCATAGAGAACGCTGGTGCCCATGCTCCAGTAAGTCCCTTAATCGTCTTTTACGACACCCACGTGTGCGGTGCTATTCTTTACGTCTAGCAGCACACGGAATCAATACAATATATACAATATCGTCGCCTTAGAGTGAAAACCTCGTATATGCGAAATCGTATCTTTACAGGAGGAAGAATAAACTGCGCCCTGCAAAATTTTATTACCACAGCTTCTTCATACATGTGGCTTTTAGTGTGCAATATTCAAAGTCGCCATAGATAGGCGTTACAAGTTGCAAAACTTTTTTTGTGTGAAACTAGGATGTGCGTTGCGAGGTTTTCTTTTTTTTTCATGAGGAATAAATATAAAAAAACAAGTTTTTTTTTTCTATACCCGTGACCTACCTCTACCATGTAATTTACCATATAATGTATCTATAGCTTTTGAATACGTACTCCGTATCTTATTTTGTCGTAAAAATGCATTTCTATCAATGATATTTTAAGTGGTTAGTAGGTATTTCTTTTTCGATTAGTTTGTTGTTGACAAGACATAACCTCTAGAACTTCAAACTGGAATATCTTTAATTCCTGACTTCCTATAAAAGTATAACTGAAGACAAAACTGTTCAGGAATTCAAAATCTATACTTTTACATATTTTTCATAAACAAACGCAAAAAAAAATGTCAACAAAAATTTGTTCGGGAGTTCGCCTTCGTTCTTTCATTTCCGAGGTCTTCAGTCTAACTAAAGCAACTATATTATTCTAAACCAACTCTCTGTTTAATTGCGATTTAGAAATAAGAGATAATTGATGTTGAATGTAACAGCTGATTATCTTTCCGCACTATACTTGTTCAAAGACTGCACTGAAAAATGGGTTAGTAAGGTAATCGTAGGCGTTTTTCAGTAATGATTCGCATGTTTAGCAAATTATTCGTTTAAAATTAACTTAGTTCTACGTCATGCTGACTACCTCAAATTCAGGGGAGCTAAAACACTAACACTATTTCTATTTTACTGAAAAATTGTTTATTTTTGGTTGTTAGTGCAAGCCAAAACAAAGTTTGTGAACACGTCGTGTAGATACAGATTACCTAAGATACTACGTCGGTAAAACTTTTTAGTGCAGTTTTGTTCTTAGTCAGTGCAATACTTTTTTAAACAAATTATCTTAAATAATTCTTAACCTATAAAAAATTGCGTTAATCTTTAAAACAAAGGCGCCTGGAACACACGTATCAATTGATATCACACGGAGTAAATATTACAAATACCAGTCATTGTGCACGTAGTATGATAATCATTATATTGATCTGATAACTTAGAGTCATATTTTTAGAGATTTAATATCATCATGGCTATTTTAAAACTTCGTTAACATAGATAAAAAATATAATCTATAATTAATTTAAAATAAATCGATAATACATATTTATAAAATGGGAAATTTAAAAAATATGCTTCAATCTTGACATTTTAATTATTTACTCTCAATAACAAAGGAACTAATAAATACAACAGGTGTGTGTAATTTTGTGTCATAAATATAATCAGATTCGGTAGCAAAGATAAGATCTACGAGAGTGCGACGATTGTTCTGCTATACAATTGGATGCTACCTCGTAGAGCCGCGAGGTATATAGCATCCGATTGTAGCAAAACAATCATGTGACGTCACATAACCTCATTTACTAAAGAAAACTACCAACTTTTGTGTAAACTGTGCACACTTAAATGTCTATTTCTCCAAATGTCAGTGCTTTCGTGGTAGAATTCGAATGCGTTGGTGAAACGCTTAATGCAACAGAAGTAACGTAATATACCCGTTTAATAGCCTGGCTTTTTCTCCTATTTATGCAATTACTCTACTCCCACTCCTACTGCCTGACGTACCTATATACAAAGTACCATATTTCTTCGAGTTAGTTATTTATTTATAAATTATACTTTAGCGTGTAGATGTGCCACGGATTTCGTGACACAAAAAATCTCAACTACACGGAAATTAAAAAATTTATATCAGCGTACAATGTGAGTTATGTACTTATCAGAATATCGCAAAACAGCAACTAAATAGGTGCTTTACATAAATTTATACGAGAATCATCGTATGGACCGTCCCCGAGCAGTCTGTGTAGATCGCGACTCCATTATGTAAATTAAGAGATAAACATTTTAAATGAATGTTAACGTCCACATTTTATACAACACATCCAGTATTTCTTGTAATATAACTACTAAGAAACTGCTGATTGAAATTATCAAGCATTTCAATGAAATTACGCTTTGGTTTAATCACGTACGCACTCGGTGGCAGGTGTGGTGAACCTTCGGAGTATCTTAAAAACATAGCCGATATGTAGGAAAGTTATAAAGATAATAATCCTTAATAAACTAGCAACTGTATATAATTAAATAACATTTTTTTGTTTATGGCTTTCGCAGATATACCAACTAAACAACTAATACAGTTCGTCTTATCTCTGGTCGTGTCGGTTTATTAGAGGTATGTTCTACACAAATTGAGTTTTTTTTTTTTTTTTGTTTTAGTTGATGTTTGATGACGATAGCGACACGCTTCCTTGACCATATATTTCATACGAAATATCCTACAGGTGATGACCTATGGCACTTAAACGTGGTCGCTCACAATGGGCCTTATTAGAAGGCTAAAAGTCACCCAAAGGGCAATGGAGAGGGCTATGCTTGGAGTTTCCCTACATGATCGAATCAGAACATCAACATTGCTCTCGGAACAGATGGCCGTTGGGGCCGAAAGGTTCTGGAGTGGCGACCGCGTACCGGAAGACGTAGCGTAGGATTAAGGTCTCCCACAAGGTGGACTGATGACCTTGTGTAAGCCGCAGGAATCCGCTGGATGCGGGAAGCACGGAACCGGTCGAGGTGGCGGTGCTTGGGGGAGGCCTATGTCCAGCGGTGGACATCTTTCGGCTGAAATGATGATGATGATGATCCTACAGGTTGTTTGGTGGTTCGAACTGTGATTCGAGTTTTTTATTCATCTCTATAGATTAATAAATACTTCGCTTGCTGGAGACTAAGCTTTTCAGAAAACTGAGCAGATTTTTGAGACAACTAGATAGCTAGAATTATCTTGTTTTCTCAGAAAGCTAGATAAGTAACTAGAATTCTGTTCAGAAAACTGAACAGATGTCTGAGAAAACTAGATACGTAACATGTTATCGAGTTTTCTCAGAAATCTGTTCAGTTTTTGAAAAGCTGAGTCTCGTAGTAGGTTTTTCAGTTTATAATAGGCTCTTATTTCATACTTATGAGGAAGTCTATAATTAATTTAGTAGCCTTCAATTGGAGATAGATACACTTCATAAACTTATTTTCACTTAGATTCGTAGCAAAAGTCATTCAGAGAATGAGATAAACAGACATTTTATGTCCTTCGACCAGAACTACAAACTCTTCCATTCTTTATATATTTATCAGGCATATTTCGGTATATTCTCAGAATTATATAATTCATGATTATTCGAGGTTGTCATTTGTAAAATTACGCGAATTTCCAGGAAGTGGTGAGGATATTCAACGCTTCCACTATCTGATACAGGAAGTGACGTACTACCGAAATATATCGACATTGTACCACAAATTTGCCGATAAAATATAATAAAAACATTGAGTACGTTTTTATTTAATAAATAGATAGGTATGGATGAAATCAAAGTTTGGAATAATCATCATCATTTCAGCCGAAAGACGTCCACTGCCGGACATAGACCTCCCCCAAGCACGGCCACTTCCACTGGTATAAATAATTAACGAAAATAACAATAATATTAATTATCTATATGCTTTTTGTATGTATGTATGTATTTATTGTATTATGTAAATGGTACACCACTGACTACCTGCAGTATTGTCTCTCCTACTTTTTGATCCATCCAAAGGTTGTCTGTAAAAGATCGCTTTTAGCGATAAGACCCATTATGACACCCTATGTAACAGTTCTACATTTATATCTGTAATTTTTATGGGGTACATAAAGAGTATTCTATCTATCTATCTATCTAAATAAAGCTATAGTTGCTTATAGCAGGTATACATTTGAGATTTTGTTAGCAAACACGATGACATAAAATTTATTTTTTCTCTAAAAAGTGGTTTCGTGGCAAGTAGCACGAATAAATAATTTAAGGTAAAGCAAAATAGGTAGTTAGCACATGAATAAAGTCAAGTATTTCAGTATTTGTTAGACTTACGTAACATAGATAACTATTTCCAAGTTACAAAGCAGGAAAACAAAACTTATCCAGTTTTCAGCCCACTCGGTTTCCAAAGCGCGCTGATACCGTTAAATGTTATGCAAAGGATACTGGACGAATTTCTATTATTCTATGTAATTGTTCTATCTTATAAAGACGTAAGTAAATAACTTAGCTATGAGTGCTACCTTTTGCACAAGTAGGTGACAATTAAGAGCTAGTACAATCTGAACAAAATCCTTGATGTAATTATTTTTATGTAGATTTATCGAGTTTAGAATGGAGTGCTAATTATACACATTTAAAGGCAGGTACTTATAAGCTGTAATTGTATCTAGTCTAGTAAATGATCCCAGGGCGGCGCGGCGGGGCGGCACACAAGGCCGCGTGTGGGTGCGCGCGCGCCCGCGCCGCTGTCGCGGTGGCGCCTTCACAACAACCATTTTTTGCGCGCGACACGCGCCTCGTCTCCGCTTTGATAAACTCATTTGATGCGGACAAGTTATCTATTCCAACGATAACTGCATAAACATTGAGCTACTAGGTAATACTGTTACTTGATTAGTTGATGTTCTGAAGCTATGCACTAGCAATAAATTAGGCTTCGTGATTGACGTAAAACTGGTCCTTTGCTACGAATGCAGTATGTTTGTAGAATAACTTCGCCATTTCGGCGTAGTAAAAGAAATTCTCATAGCTATCTAATCTGACTCATGCAACAACTATGCACTAAAAGCTTGGCTGATATTAATCACGGAGTTTTGACTTAGCATAACTGTAAATATTAATAATTAAAATAGACGCGGATATGGAACGAAAGTTCTTCTTGGTTCTTGGTATAACGGCTCAAAGTCCGTGTAAATACATGCAACTGAATTTAACTAGATTTTTTTGCATCATAGTTAAACATAACAACAATGTCGATGATGTGTGGCGTGTAAAAAATACGCGTTGCTAGAAGAACCGGTGCGACCGCATACCGCGCGCTCTCGGCAAGGCCTTGCGCCAGCTGCGCCCGCGCCCGCCTCAGCGACTGCGCCCGCCACCGCCGCCAACAACACCCACTTTCACATTTAAATACATCGTGCACCTAACCACCTATGTATCCCTTTAGAACAGGGGTTACAAATGGCGGACTGCGGACCTTAAGTAAACAGTAAAATTTATAACTAAAACGAATCTCATCATCATTCATTATTTCAGCCGAAAGACGTCCATTGTTGGACATAGATCTCTCCCAATCGGGGGGGTTTGCCATAATCGCCACGCTTGGCAGGCGGGTTGGCGATCGCAGTCTGGTGTTAAAAATGCATAGAGAACGCTGCTGCCCATTCTCTAGTAAGTCCCTTAGTCGCCTTTTACGACACCCATGAGAAGAAATGGGGAAAAACTAATCTAAAAATATGAAAATAAAATTTTGAACTTTAGCTTAGGTATTTACACCAACATTACTTAGACCAAAGATAGATCATTTCAAAGTAAAAAAACAATTTTTTTCACATTAATATTAACTTATTACTGTGTTATTTTTGTCCATTGCCTACGTAGTATTTGTTGATTACTTTCAGGTATCAATTCGTTCTTTTTTTTTAATTTGTTTCTAGTTTTCGTCTACCAAACGGACCGCGGCATTCATATTATTGTTTTAAACGGACCCCCAATGAAACGAATTGGTAATCCCTGCTCTAGAAGTTCAGCAATGCATATGCTCAGATATATCCGATTCTGTCGTTTCTCGCTACCTTCGGCCACTCATAAAATAACTCTTACTAATCATTAATGTAGTAAATAAGTAATGAATCAGATACGAGATAATACAGGGGTTTTGAAATTATGAGCAATAATCTTAAAATATCTCGCGTTATTGAAAACATTCTCGGGTGCCGCCGCCGCTGCTGGCTCGAGTCGAACGCCGTGCGATCATTACAGGTACTTGAGTTAGCAATTTACTTGTAACTATAAAATACAATTTATGAGATATTAATAGATTGCAGGGCCAGGACAAAAATAGCCTCCCGTGTAACATTACTTAATTATCAACCAACAGTTCGACAGACACATTGCCAGCCAGACTTAGAAATGACTGCGCATGATTCAATTATATTGTCATGAAGGAACCCGTGAGCTATTATTACGGTACAGTAGTATTTAACTGTTTATTTAGGATCTGTTCTGGTCTTAAAGCTATGCGTTTGTGTTACTGTTATGAACTTATGAAGTAGGGCTACGTAGTGGAGGAGTTGCGAAAAATTCAACTTAAATTCATATAAGAGCTAGGCTACTCGTTAGTCTATAGTGATTATTTTTTAGAGCAGATATAAACTTGCAGATATTTGGGGCGCTGAATAGTTTATGTGACACATGCTGACCACTGACAGCTACAACCTGGTAAACCTAATACGATTACCGACAAACCCAATAATTGTACATGTTCGTATCTAGTTAATGTTTTATTGCCACTTAGCAGCTTAAAAGCTTTTAAAATTGTACATAATTCCAATTAAAACTGGGCAACTTTTTTTTTAAAACCTTGGTCAAAGTAAAATATAATATCCAGGTTTGTGAAAAACATTGAAACTATTCTCTAAACAATGATTTGGAAGCTATTTTGGTACCTATCTTATAAATCTCGTATGCTAATTATAAAACTGGATCACAAGTTTGGTATGTCGCGAATTTATTGACTTTTAGATCGTAGTAGATGCAGAGATAAAGTTTACACACATTTTATGGTGGTCCCATTTTGTGTTACGTAAGAATTGTGAGAGAAGTGGATCGTTGGCCCGACTTCCTAAACCGTAATGATGTGAAGTTCATTGGTACGTCGCAGGCGCATATAATCCGCGCGTCGATAAATGGCTTGGCTCATTAAAGTAAGCGGTGCGCGGGAGCTGCGCGATGCTATCAACCGGCTTCTGGTTTGTATAAAAAAGCAAGACTAATGGCACCCTCGGGTCAACATGACGCTCGCCGTTATACTCGTGCCCTCTTAAATCTCAACTCTACCGAATATTATTTACTTTGTTAATGTCGATACAAGAAAAAGCAATTAACCTTCACTGCCTACATTCCATCAGACGTCCAAAACAATGATAAATCATAAAAAAATACCATCCGCAACATTTTTGTCTCGTAGTCGCTACGTGGCACGTGACAAAAAATGCCCATTAAGTAAGCAAATGTATATTTTAATTCAGAATGGGCTTTCGAATTCCGCGCAAGTCATCCGACGAGGTGAGATCGGCTGGGAAATACCATTATATATCTACGTACGCCGTGATGCCGAGCTCCTACATACATACTGATGTCGTGTGATCGTGTCCACGCCAACAGCTGTGCAGCGATCACGTATTTATTCGTCTTTTTATTCTTTTATGAAATACCAAACACTTTGAACTTAAGTATGTTGTGAGAGCCACTTTATTAAGCTGAAGGCGGATTATGTGGGTAATAACCTATTAGAAACAAAAATCTAAGTTGAGGAATGCAGTCGGGGATAAATAATAATGGAATGTTAGGAACAGTTGCGTCGGATTCCTGTGCTCGCAGTGCTTGTCAAGAGGTTCCGCATTGTCAGTTTTTGCAGCGCGCAGACAGGCGGCGCGAGCCGGGAGCTGCGCCGCACGCGCGCCGCGCCTTGCGACGCCAGCACATCACACGTTAAAAGCAATTAGCAAAAAATTACTTGCATTTTCCCATATAAAACAATTTAATTCAACAACAACCTACACGTCTAGTTCAAATTTATTACCAATTGTGTCGTGGGAATTCTAAGGACCAAAATGGATATGGACAGAACCTTATAGAGAACCCCGCAAACTGTTCAAAATTGTACCTAACATGTACGGCATTTAGAAGTTCACTAACTAAATAAGAACGGCATGAAGTTGACATAAGAGGTTATTTCCCATGTCCTTCGATGGCATGTGAAACGTCACAGAGTTGCAGTAACAATTAGCACTACTCTAGATACACAGATACTACTTTATTCCAGCTCTACACATGACATATACGACAGTAGCCTAACTTGGCTAAGTGAGGCATAATGAACAGAACCCCTAATTTGACATTATAATTCTATTTGTTAATGTCATTATCATTATATTGGAGGCAGTTTGTCTAGGCTACGTCGAATGCCCAAATAGACTTGAAAATTGAAAACAACGAATCGTCACAATCTTAGCTAAGCGTAGACATGAGAAGTGTCTCTAAGGATCAAAAAAGTTAAATAGGATTGAATAAGAAATATATTTTTTTTTCAACCCTTGTGAATTCAATCTACTCAACCTGATATCGCTGCTGTGGTACACTCCCGTTCTTGCTCAAAGCACTGCAATTTCCGTCACTGTAAAGCCAAAAGGCAGTTTCCTCCTAAACTTTCCTAACACACATCCCATCACTAAACATTCAGAAATTACAAGAAAAACGCTAATCGAATTACCAGTCATTGTCTAGGTGCGAGTTAGTCGCACGCGCGGCTTTGAATTATTATTCTGTACTTGGTCCGTGATAAATTGATTTGGTGACAGTGGCCGCCGTATAGGCATACAAACGTTCCATAAGTAAACCCCGAGAGACAATTACGATACTTGTGTGCTGTATTTCACACCTTACATTTATTTATACATTTATCGATAAGTGCGTAACTTGTTAGATGATAGTGCTGTTACTAAGCAGCTTCGATGTTTGTCGATGATTTCTTAAGTGATTTGTGACATGGCTCTCGCAATATTTATGAAGGCTACATTATTTTAATTTCTTAATGATATTCTAAGCCTTGTTTTTAAAATCAAGTCACAAGTTGCTAATGTTAACTAATAATCTTAATTAATTTTATCCATCATATAATTTAATTACTTTTATTCATTTAATACTTCAAGCACAGAAATATACAGAGGCGGACTTAATGCCATAGGCATTTTCTACCAGTCAACCTATGGGTGATGCAGAGACAAACAGTGGTAAGTGCATTATCGAAAAAAAAAAAAAATGTATATTTAAATATAAAGATACTATTAACTATAAATGTAATATATATTCATTATTATACAGGGTGTAACGGACAGCCCTCCGCAGACTGATAGAGTGAATTCAGTATATCATACTAAGAAGACAGGTACATGAAATTATTTCAGGAACATTATGGGAATTCAACAAACCTGATTTGTTTTATTACCTCACACGCAATGTATCGTTACCGTGGCAAAACGCACGTAGCGAACGGCAGCGCAGCGAGTGAGTTCGATGAACTCTGTAGCTAGACAGAAAGTGAACAGCTGATTTCGCGCGTCGTTCGTTAGAGTATTTCAACATCCATTGCTGGTTTTCTGATTTTAGCTGTATTATTTACATAAATGGAGTGCTTCGTACAGAAAATGTAATTTTACATTAAAATAAAGGAATCGTAACTGAAAAAACGATAAAGAAAATGAAAATTTTCCTTAAGTAAAATATTTTTTTTTATTTTTTTTTTATTCAAAATAATGAGCTGAATGCAGCCTGTTAGTTTGCGGAGGGCTGTCCCTTACGCCCTGTATATAAATATAAGCACAAATAATATACATAAATACACGAAAATACTAAAATAAATAAGACAAACAATGGGAAAACATTAACATTGTGATGATACTGCCAACTTCTTACGAATGTGCTCGCGAACTTTTATTTAAAAAGATAATATAATCGGTTGGCTACCCCACGCACAACAGACCAAATGGGAGTCTAAGTGCGGAAAAGGGAGCCTCATCATCATCATCATCAATCAGTTGGTTACCATCCTGGTTTCCAGGTTTTACTTTTAAATGTAACAAATTGCTATACAAATCCTCCGAGCCATTAGTAACAAAAAATGACTGTACAGAAATAGGCGTAGGTACTTTGAATACCTTTTTAGGCCCAACTTACTTTATCTCCTAATCAACCACATAATCGGTTCATCTAACTTTTTCTCAACGTTTCAAATGTTAAATGATACCGATTCCAATTACCATCCACCTCTAAGATGATTAGTCTGTTGAAATAGGAATATATGAATCTCAGATTGACGTAAATTATTCTAAACTTAGAATAACTTATTTGAACCCAAGTTCACTTTAACCGCAGAATAACTTATAAATAGTACTACGTAATGAGTAATTGGTTTTACCTAAAACAGTACATACTCGTTATGTCAAATGGCACATAACTACTTATTAATCAAGCGTTAATCTGCACAGATTTGTTTTGTAATCCATCTATTTATAAGATCTAGCCTTATTGCTTATGCATAAGCTAACTTACTTAAGCTAATAATAATCTGTGTATTTAAATAGGACAATCTGTACACAATAACAAAACTTTATACAAATCCATAATCGATTAGTTGGAAGTAGGACTGTGACAAGTAACTTTTATAATAATGGCGCTAATCCTTGTTGTAAGGGTACTTCATATTCTATATTCAAATAAATATAGCAGTTACTACGCCTCCCGACACTCAATTAGATTTTCTAGCACGTGTGCAGAACGATTAATATCATCGTATTTGTAAGCTAAACATGACTCCAATCACGTTGGAATTTAAATAAATCTTAGGTGGCAAATTGCAAATAACTTAACCTTCGGATTAATGGCCGTTGGTTTTTCGGACCCTTTGGTAACGTGATGAGAATATGTACAAAAAAGTGGGTTTGTGCCTACCCATAATTGGTCATAGTAGATGCAGTCGGTCTTAAAAAGATGTAAACATTGACAGCAATTCAATTGATTGTCCATAAATCCGTATCAATTAATTGTAACTACACATCGATCTAATAAATGAATTACTGATTCACATAGACTGCATATCCCGTAGCTTGGACATCGGAGGGTAGGTTGACGCTCTGTATTTCGATTTCCAGAAAGCATTCGACAGAGTTGACGTGAATGTGCTTTTGACTAAGCTGGGGACCTTCGGTTTTTCGTCCGGTCTTATTAACTTCTTTTCCGACTATCTACGCAATCGCAAGCAGTTTGTGACATCGCTGCTTCGAGTCCAAGGCTTACAATACACGCTCGGGTGTAATCAGGAATCCGTGTTAGGACCGCCTCTGTTTCTGATCATGATCAATGACCTCATAACTAATGTTAAGTTTTCCGATTGCCTACTATATGCCAACGACCTTAAGTTAGACGTATAAGTCCGAAAGGACGAGGATTGCAAACTCCTACAAAGGGATATTGATGCTATCTAACACTAAGTGGAGCATTGTGAACAATTTTTTAATACAAGCAAGTGCTACATCATGACGTAGTTTGGGTGGTAAAATAATTACTCTTGTCACCAACATAAAAGACTTGGGAGTGATTTTCGACCGCAGTCTGACTTTTAGACACCACATTTCTACCCTTGCAAAGGAATCATTCAGGCGCTCCGGATTTGTGTTCCGAAATGCTCGTAACTTTCGCAATCCATATGTGATTAGGCTGTTGTATATACGGCTACATATCAAGCAGTATAAGCTGACCTCCCATTGTTCGGAAATCCTATACAATGCGAGATCAGCTTATACTGGAATCATAACTTGATATGTAGCCGTGTGTACACTACTCTGGTTCGAAGCAAACTCGAGTCCAATGTCTGTTTGGCACCCCTATAGTGCGACCGAAACACTGATTCTAGAAAAGGTACAGAAAACTTCCTAAGATGCCTCTTCAAAAGGTATACCATTATACCATAAAGACACCAAAAGGTATACCATTTCGTTCCCTACATAATAAGGCTTAAGAAATGCTTGGCTTTATAATCCGTATGTCAAAACCTTTTCGAAATTGTAGGAGCATTATTTTACTTTACAACGCACTAGTAAGGAGCTCCTTGGAATATTGTTCCACTATTTGGTCTCCCTATTATTCAACTTACACTAATAATATTGAATCTGTTCAGGCCCGTTTTGTTAGGTATTTATGTATCAAGAATAGGATCCGTAAAGCTAACCTGATTGCAATGAGAGGTTAAGGCACTTTAAAATGATTACCTTAAAAGACAGACGTAACCAGACTTACTGATACTTCATAAAATTATAAACGATTTTATAGATGCACAATTGGTTAACTATTTTAACTTTGGGTCTTGCCAACGTAGTAAGCGTCATCATCGTATTTTTGAATTGCTTACATCCACCTTAAATACCACATTTAATAGTCCCTTAACACGTATGCACGGCCAATATAATGAAAGCTCCAACTTGACAGATTGCCCTATTGATATTTTCTCCATGGGTTTCGCTTCATACAGAAACTCCCTATATAAACAGTGCAAAGAGTGCACTTCTTTGTGCCTCCGTCGGTCCCTTGAAATCCTCCCTCCGACTCTGCCCTAAGCCGAGGTTCGTACCCCACAGGGGGTGCCCTTAGCATGTCTAGTTTATAAGTTTTGACGCCCTGGCTGGAGGCATTAAGTTTCGTTAGGAGCTTAAGGCAACCACAGGAAAATCCGGTTAAAGAGTCTCAACCTCTCAAGGTTAACTCAGAGATAGCATAAAAAAATGCACTTCTTTGTAGCTCAAATTGGTTTGTTTTGTAGTGTTCTAGATTTAGGTCTAATAAACACATTTTTATTGTTCTTGGTTGTCTCTAATATTCATATGTCAATGTCATGCATACCTGTTATTTGCATGGTTACTAAAATGCCAATTTTGGATGTTACGAGTATTTTATTTGAATTGTAATTGACTGTGCTGTTGGTGTGCTTATTATAAATAAATAAATAAATGTACCCTACCAACTATCTTTTAGGGAGGTTGGGCTTTAACTCGTTGGAGGTGAGAAGAGGCCATGACCGGCACAAAGTAGTCTTTTAGAGGTACGTGTATGAGGAACAGGGTGTAAAGTTCACTCATACTCTATAGTAAAGGGAGGATCCTCCGACCAGACGGGTGTTGTGTCTGGTGGGCAACTGCCCAACGGTTCTGCCGTGCTAACGAAGAATGCAAAAACTCGATTTTGGACGATTTTGAGTTATATATTCGTTGAGTTACATATTTGGAGTCAGCGAATCGAAATCTATTAACTCTCTCTAAGCAACTTTTTATTGATCCTTCAGGAACTCGGTTTTTCAGTAAGCAAGAAAGCAATAACTAAAGCTTCAAAACAAATTCAATAATCAAAAATACAATTCTCGGAAACGGCAAAATCAGTTATTGCATTTTTCGTTAGTGCGGCAGGGTTAATGTCAGGATGTTGTATTTATGCTAGTCGCGCGGTAAACTCTGATAGCGCGATGCAGGATTTGTGACGTCAGGTCTTTGATGCGTAGTTCGCATATGGCGTTGTTGATACCGCCACAGTCTGTAAGACCTTACGGCGATGAATCGACTGCCCAGAGCTCCATTGCCTTATCTGCCGATAATTTGTGCCCGACAAATACATCGGACACCGTCAGAAACATCTGTTTGCGCAACTGCCTTCCAAAACTGTAGCCAGAACCGAATCTCTAGTCTGTCGTACTCTAGAGATGCTAAATGCCTGTGGCGGCATCTACAAAGCCACATGCGAACTACGCATCAAAGACCTGACGTCACAAATCCTGCATCACGCAATCAGAGTTTACCGCGCGACTAGCATATATACAACATCCCGAAATCAACCGTTGGGCAGTTGTCCACCAGACACAATACCCGTCTTGTCGGAGGATCCTCCCTTTTCCATGGAGGATGAGTGATTTTTACACCCTGTTCCTCATACCTCATAGAGGTATACCCTTCTGACTGCCAACCCTAAATATATGTTTGCGGATGAATTGAATAAAAATATGCGTATATGTCTATTATGGGAATGGCGAGAAAGAATGCAAGGGCTGTTCCATGTTAGTTTTAATTATTTACAAAAATTGTCACCATTAATCTTTTTTATGTTTCTATGTTAATTAATGTCATTAATGTTGTACCGTTCTAAAAATCATGATCTACCACGATGAGCACGTGATGACACGTATATAGAGCTAGCTGAATCTCATACAAATGTTGTGTAGAAAGGTTGCTAACCTATTACGATCTTTATAGGACCAAAGGTGCGCTATTAACTCCTTGAGGTTATATTTTCCCAGAAGACTACATGGAAAGTAACACATAACATACATCACGACTGTTTTCCGCAAAGGGTTAGACAGAGGTGTACTTATAGAACTTGGAAAGTAACTCAAGTTACCCAGACGACCCCACTACTCTCCTCCAGGAGAGTCGTAGGGAAACTAGTACAGTTCGTAAAATAAGAGCACACAATACACGATCGTCATTCCGACCTCGCCGCCGAGGCCCCGACTAACGAATAGTCCTCCCCGACCCTTGACTGTAAGTGAAGCGCCAGCACGCGTTTTAGCTGAGCAGCATGTAATCCAAACTCCCCACGATAATAATCAAAACACTGATTTTATCCAGCCACCGTCGGTCCCTTGCCACCCTCCCTCCGACTCAGCTGCCCTAAGCCGAGGTTCGTACCCCACAGGGGGTGCCCTTAGCGAGCAGCAGTCGTTTAGTTTATAGTTTTTACGCCCTGACTGGAAGCATTAAGTTTCGTTAGGAGCTTAAGGCAGCCACAGGAAAGTCCGGTTAAAGAGTCGGAACCTTAGTGGTTACATTCTGAGATGCCCTAGATAAAAATAAAAAAAACTCAAGTTAAATATGGTTAGATGATGATCGTTGGTTTGCCTATCACTAAATGCATTTAACACTAAACGTTTTTAAAACATCGTTCAATTTCGTTCAATCGTTTGAAGCTACCATAGACAAAATGATGTTTTAAATGGTTGTCATCGTTATTATTGTTGTTGTTAGCCGTGTTGTGCGATTACGCTTTGGGTGATAATCAGGTCGAAACCTATAATGTGATCCTACTGATATACTGTGTTTGTTACCTGTTGTAGTTGCCTTATGAATAAATAAATAGATTTAAATAATTAATATATATAAAATAACCAAACGGGCCCTGTGCGTGTCAGACCACGCAAAACAAACTTAAAAGTGTAGTTTAAATATATGTGCCCCCATACATTCTAACTGCATTGTAAGTTTATTTATTTTATTTTATTTTATTAATTTTAGGAAAACTTACAGCTAATACATTTTATAACTAGTTCAATGTTTAAAGATGGCCAATTACAAGCTTCCACTAACAATTAATGTGAGTAACATTAACAAATACGCTAAAACAGCGAAGTACCAGAGATACACATAAATATGCATTATCTCACGCTCAAAAAATACAATAATAAAGAAAAGACAAAAATATATGTTCATACATCAAAAAATAAATTGTTCAAACTTTTCTTTACTTCCTTAACGCCTGGTAAATAAATCTAAATCGACATCCTGACACACCATATTAAAAGTACGACAAGCTCTTATCACGTACGAGTTCTGTCTGTAGATAGTTCTGACTTGAGGGACATGGAGAAGACGTGGTCTTCGAAGAAATGCACTCGGCACACGCAGCCAAAAGAAGAGAAGAGAAGTTGGTTGCCTATTAATCGTTATCCTCTAAAGACTACTTTTCTGTGATCGTTTTCCTTTTAACTTCGTTACACTACTGCCGTGATTTTTTTTCACATATCCAAAAACGATAATTTAGCTGGCATGGGTCCACTTGACTCTAATTAAAATTTGCACTTTAAAGCTTCATCATCATCATCATCATTTCAGCCGAAAGACGTCCACTGCTGGACATAAGCCTACCCCAAGCACCGTCACCTCGACCGGTTTTGTGCTTCCCGCATCCAGCGGATTCCTGCGGCTTTCATAAAGGTCATCGGTCCACCTTGTGGGAGGCCTTCCAACGCTCAACATCTTCCGGTACGCGGTCGCCACTCCAGAACCTTTCGGCCCCAACGGCCATCTGTTCTGCGTGCAATGTGCCCTGACCATTGCCACTTAAGTTTGGCAATTCTTCGAGCTATGTCGGTTACCTTGGTTCTCCTGCGGATCTCTTCATTTCTGATTCGATCACGTAGGGAAACTCCAAGCATAGCCCTCTCCATTGCGCTTTGGGTGACTTTTAGCCTTCTAATAAGGCCCATTGTGAGCTTTAAAGCTTAATATTAAGAAAAGGGGTCCCTGACTCGAAAAATGGTTTTTGTCAATATTTTCGAACGACCTATCCAACAATACCCACTACATGGGAAAGACGAGAAAAAAAAATCATCCCCACTGTACTGCAAAGGAGGTACCTTACAAGTGTTTTTTTAAGTTTTTATTGAACCACTTTGACGGCGAGATTAATATGTATGTGATTTATAGTACTAAGAGTCTCTGAGCTTTGCCGCAGACAAACAGACAGACAGACGGACATGGCGAAACTATAATCCGTAGTATATTCCCGGAACCCTAAAAATGAGCCATCTCGGTTGCTTAGCACTATACCCAAAGTCTCTAATTCAGATAATTTATGTAAATAAATTAATGTCAAGAAATGTCACTGTCAAAATGACAGGACAGTGGTGCAGAACATTTTTTTTTTTTTTTTTTGTAGATTATCATTTATGAAATTATAGTGAATTACTTACAAGAACTATGCAAACAAAATACCGTTGCCAAACAATGTTTTATGTTGTATGTCGGAGACACGGCCTATGATCGTCATAATCAGCCCTTTTAAGTCCATTGCTAGACGTGGCCTCCCAAAATCGATTTCCACTCGAAAAAGTTTACAGCCGTTTTCATCCAAAATGTGGCTAGATATGCTACATACAATATGAATCTATGAATGAGAGTTGTAATATTAGTGTTGTTGAAGATGTAAAAAATGTGAAAATGTTTGGATCCCCTGCATTGTTACTAGTATCATAAAATATTTTATACCAGAAAATGTCCTTTTTTTTAATAACTTTGTTTAAAACACACATGTTCCGGGAAAGTAAACTCTACCGACCCAGACCTAGAGTTCGGAGCGCGCAAGCCCCACCACGACGTCAACGTAGAGATACGACTGTGGGGTTATTATTATTATTATTATTATATATAATAAAGGATGTCCCAAATTCTTACCTTACAGATACAGCGGAAACAGCTACTCCAGTCGTGCTCCAGTCTGGCGTCTTGCAGCTTAACAGGCTCGCCTTCGTTGGAGCACGGCGCACGCTGCCCCTCTGCAATTACAACACAGCGTTAATTGTTTATTTAGCACCGGTAATTGAACCTGAGTTAGTATCCAGTGGCTAGACTACAGGCCAAAAGTGAAGTAATTTAGTATCAAATCCATAATATTGAATTCAGTTGCAACATAACAGGGCCTCAAGTCTGCTATTACAATAGTGTCAGTATGGTCTCTTCATTGTGAGTTTTTGACAGATTTGCCATACAAACAACCGCCTCTGTGGTCTAGTGGTTAAACCACCTGTCTCAGATCCAGAGGTCCCGGGTTCGATTCCCAGCGGGGGCAAAAATTTCTGCTCGGTTTGGTTGGTGGTAGGGCTTGTTCTAAGTCCGCCTGGCTAGCTACCACCATCTTATCTAAGTCTGTCGCCAAACAACAATGTTAACAACATTTGTTGTGTTTCGGCAGTTAGAGGTAAGATAGCCAGTTCCTCTGTGGTTGAGGATTCCGGGAGAAGCTCGCTTCCATCTTCGGCCTTATCATCACTTACCATCAGGTGAGATGAAGGCCAAGAGCTTCCCCGTTGCGTGTAAAAAAAAAAAAAAAAAAAACACTGTCAAATACTCACAATGGCGAGACCATTCTGACACTATTGTAATAGCAGACTTGAGGCCCTGGACTATGTTGTTTCGAAATAAATGAAATTCTGAATTTAAAAACAGATTAGGTACACAGATAAAACTGCTGGATTTAAAATCCCATGTGGGAAAGAAGGTCACAGACAGATCACATAAAGCAGAAAATCTTAACAACGATTAACATTATGAAGCAGCTGCAGAACATGTCGTATATCCTAGTGGCGTTGCTGACAGGCAAGAAATATAATAAGAAGTCTGAAAAGCTATACAAGCTTGCAATTCCGATGCATGCATGTTACCTGCCGAGTGTCGTACGAATGACCACGAACTGCGAAGGAGGTTGCGGTTAGAGCAACATGCGTGGGAAACGACTGTCCTATATAGCAGTGCACCGAGCGCACTACTGTATAGAAACGAATTTATTTACTTAATAAAGTCAATCAGTTTTATATTTTGAGATTTAAGAATTCTACTAACCGATAACAGAAGTTCCCAAGGAAGGGATAGGATTAATATAAGTCTTTCTTCAATATTAAAATTACACAAATCAGAACAGAGAAAGTATTATCTGTACGATAAGTAATCAAGCAAGGAAGGATAAGTAGATTTACTATCATTATGTTTACGTCAATTTTTTTAATTATAATTGTAAATAATATTAATGTCAAAAGTGAGATATTGATTGAGCAGCTTAATCAAATGTTGTCGCCCTTCGAGATGCGAAATTCCAATGTAATTGGAGAGCTATTATTGAAACATCGGCTTAAAAATACTGTATATGGAATCGGAACCTACACAACGGTTATATAAAAAATATAAGTTACAACCATCATTCTTGCATATATTATAGTGCACCGAATGTCCCCGCATAGCAACATAACATATAAAGAATCTAAACAAGTCGTTGTATCACATAATAGGTATAAACATGTTTAACAAAATGAAATAGAAACAAAGTTATATCATAAAAATATTCCCAACGAGGTTATCACAAATACATTTATCTGTAAAAACATGTTGTTAAACAGCCTAGATTCTGACAAATTGTATTTTAAATAGAACAAATTCCCTACATTAGTCCTCTGTTGATGAGCTCGTGGTAGAAGTTCGGCGCGTCAAGTTTCGTACAGATGACATCGACATTGCGCCTCAGTGTCGATGTCGCGGCCGCCTGATCACACGTTACCTTGATTTAGATCCACGGATCCGCATTCTTATTACGTAGCCATCGAGCGCCACCGGCACCGGTTGGACTATACTGCGGCCGCGTCAATATTTTTGTAGGTAATTAATATGTGCTCGTCTACGAATAAGAATTCCTCTCCAAATGTTTACTCGTGGCTAATATATTTTAATGCGCTGTTTTTACCGACAGAATAAATTCCTTTATCCGCGAGCACATTACTGCATTATTGCTTCAATTAAATACCAACTTCATTTAGAAACAATGAATCACTCATTGAATTCAATTGTATATGGACGACAGACAACTTTGCCTTATAGATTTTTGTGGGCACGCAGTATATTTACATTTCATAATAACTCGTAGCAACGAGCGGTTTTCAAGGTAAACGGTTTTATAAATAATTCGCTGAATTTTAAATTAACAAATTAGATAGGTAATTCATATTGTTGAAGAACTATATTAAAACTGTGATAAAAATAAATAGCGAACATTTAGTGCGTATTAAAATAGTAGCTTCGCGTGACTGATGTCAATAACAGGGAATATTAGTCAGAAGACGGTTCTAAACTAAACCGATATCTAACTAAACAAAACAGCATAGACATATTGCCGACGGTAATAAAAAGTTGTGAAAGTATGAAATGCTAGTGACGCGTCATAATACGAATATGAGCCCTTGAATCGGTTTAGCCTGTGTACCTACATTCCCGTCACGACTAGGCGACTGTCCTTAGCGCGCGTATTAGGTGAGTGTTGATAACAGCGTATAGACAAGCCTTAATCGTTAATCAATGTCGTTATGCAATGTCACAGTTCGACACTGAACTTGTCCTCTGCTGGATGAACTTGTTTTGTCGGGATAATAAGTCGATTGATTCGTATCATCGAGGGGCTTAATAGAGATGATACGTGATATACACTCGGATCGTCGTCGTCAGCCTAATTAGGAATCGACATACAATTTTATTCAAGGTCAAACGATAAATCCTTTTAACAAATATTATTAGTGGTTCAAGTAATAAAAAATCAAGTAGTTTTGATCCAGTTTGCGAATATTTTTGGGTCTACGAAACTTTAATTTGGCCATTTATTTAAGAGTTTTATGATTTTTCATTCGATTTTTTTGTTTGTTTTTAATTATTTAGGGTACTACCATTAAGTTTGGCTACACGAGTTCTCCGTGTGTGATACATTTAATCAAAACACGTGTTAGCGATTCAAGGTTTCGCTTGCCAATACTTTGCAAATTTCGAACTTGCTCTTTCGAATTACATAACATCCCAAAACACTAAATATAATGCCATTAACTTTAAGAACGTGATAATAATTACAATGTATTTACATTACAAATACGATAAAATTATCGAGCCCATAAAATTGGTTAATTGTGATATTATTTTTTAATTTATTCCCCACCGTGGCACCATTACAAACTTGATATAGGGTATTTTGGTTGTGCTCATAATTCTCGAAATTAATGTTTTATGCGAGCTTAAAGTACTAAAGTAATATTCCATAACCGCTAAATGACATTATTCTTCCGGTTAAGTGACAAGAAATTATGCAAATATCGAAAATATATGGTACTTTAAACAGTTTACACCCGATTTAATTGCAGCGTTTCAGGCATTTAAGGCATTCGCGAAATACCCATGAAACGATTACAAGATATGCACTTAACGGTCATTTCAATACCTAATGGCGGCTAGATGAGAATAATTTTTAGAAAGTTGCTCCTGCAGCGACCAACGATAGTAATTCTAAGCCTAGGGATAATATTATCTTAAGTACCTATTCATATAAGGCCCTGAAACCGACTATGATTATCAATTTGATCTCCATTGCTTCTGAATACAACCTAATGAAGTTGTAGAGGCTTATTACGCTAATAATAAACTATTCATGATAAATCACCCGCAATCTTCTAACTTCATTATTTTTCTATTTCGCTACGATTCCTTTCATTATTTTTGCGATATCTTATTTATCTTACACGGATGTAAAACTCTTGTTTCCAAGTATTTAACCTACGATTTAAAACTAATTTTCTGTAATATTTATTTTAATTTTTTATCCATAATGGCGAAGCTCTTGGCCTTCATCTCACCTGATAGTACGTGATGATAAGGCCGAAGGTGGAAGCGTACTTCACCCGGAAACCTTAACCACAGAGGAACTGGCTATCTTACCTCTAACTGCCGAAACACACCATTTATTATTTTTACCTATTGTGGTATAGTAATTTTATACTAGGTAAGTGCATCGTCTTCACATGTAATTCTTAATTAATGTATACAAAGTACTGTTAACATTTTAAAAGAGTAAGTAGGTATGGAATTTCTTGCCCATTCATCTACATACGTATATACGTAACTACCTTTTGGAAGGGGCAACTAGAATCAATTAATTATTTTTGTAATTATTGACGTTCAAAAGTGCCTTTTATGTGGCTATTTGAAATAAATGATTTGACTTTGACTTTGACACTAATTTTTTTATTTTTTTTTAAATAATAATATTGTTTATTTACACAAATTTGTTAACTTTTTTAACAAGTAGAGTGCTTAATCTAAACATACAGTGTACAAAAGTATTAGCATTTGGGGCCGAACTAGACATACCTAACCTGTATTCAGTCCTAGACGGCGATGCCCCTGAGTTACAAATTAAGTATTTTTATTATGATATTGCAATGATCCCCTGTATGAATGTTATAGTATCTGTTTTTTATATAAATATATATTTTTACCTTCCTCTATAAATGTATTAAATTGTTCAGTCTACTTTTACCTTTTTATTTGTTAGGAATAAGTAGAGGTGACAATGTGTACGTATCTTATTCAACTTATAAAAGAAAATTTAGAAAACAAAAGATTACAATATTTAAAAAGATAACATTATAGGTGTGTAACCAGTCTTCTCTTTGTGCGTGATGGAGGTGTACGTGAATGAGTGTGAGAGGGTATCGACGGTCCCTACGTACATAAAGACATGTCAAAAACCGAGGTTTACAGGAAAGCGTTATTTATGTTCAAACTGCTCTAGAAATAATTGTATGTACAATTTGTAAATAACGTTAAATACGTAATATTAAAAAAATATAACTATACAGGTATGTGCATATGCAAAATCTAAACCCAATTGTGCAATTAAATAAAATAAATTTTTGACATGTCTTTATGTACGTAGGGACCGTCGGTATGTAAGATTGCAGAGCATGATTTTTTGTTACCTAACATAAATGCTGTTAACATTGTTGTTATGGCGACAGACTTAGATAAGATGGTGGTAGCTAGCCAGGCGGACTCTCATGAAGTGTTTTAGTTAGGAAATGCGTTAGTAGGTATAGGTAAGTATTGACTCAAAAGCAACAAGCGACGCGGACGGAAAGGAAGGAAAATTACAAAAAAATTACAGCGGGGGAACCCTTACCACAACAGTACCTATCCAAAACTAGTCCTTAAAGGTACTTATATGAATGATTTCAACACCCACAGCATCGTATTCGAGTTTCAGTTCACTTTGAAACATAACACTTTATTCGCTGTCGAACAATCCTAGGTTTTAGGGCTATAAACAAGGCGCGTTTGCGCTCACTATGCACGTCATGATCGAGAGGCGAACGAATGTGTGATCTATGTGGGAACGGTCCGGACGCGGTTTCGCAACGGACCAATTGTCGTGCCTTGTGCAACCGACCTGTCGAACCTTATTGTTAAGTTATATTGTTGCAAACAACGCTTTCTTTGATGGTTGTAAACATTGTGTTGCAAATAAGCGATGCATATAGCTCTGTAGAAGTTTAGCTTAGTTCATTTGCACACCGTAACTGTTTTCCTACTCTGGCCTATTCATCCATATTGTCACTAAACTATGCGTGTGCTTTATGCTCACACACGGTGAGACAAAGCTTTGAGAAAAAAGACAGAAGTCAAAGTCAAAGATTTTTATTGTGAGACAGTGGTTATAGAATTGTTCTTGTGTTATTTTGGTGTGTGTTTGCACTGCTCCACCATGTTAGGCATACAATAATTTGAAATATTTTTTTATCTTACCTCAGTTTATGATATATATTAATTGAAATAGACATAATTTTAAAACAGAGCCATATTTTGCATCAAGACATAAAAACAGTTTGTCACGAATCTGTCGGACAAAAATTCATGTAATTTTTTCTTAGAAAATTTTATGTTTTCAATTTCTCTTATTTGTTTAGGAAGCTTATTATAAATTCGTGAAGACATTCTCCGAAGAAACTCTTAGAAAGTAGGGCTGTTTTTGAGGGCATATTTGTTATTTTATCGGCATGTCGACGGGAGTGAAGGTTACCAAATTTTTCTTTATTCGTTTTTACGAATATAGCGACCTCATAGATGTAGAGGGGAGGAAAGGTTAAAATCTTAAATTTTTTATAATACAACTATCTGAGACTCGTATGCCACAAACGGCTGTAAGACATTTCTTTTGCGCTCTAAAGGCGAGTTCCCTGTACGTAGCATTCCCCCCAATAAATAAGTCCATATCTACTGGTCAGCTCTAATGGTCTGAAGATTATTAGAGCTATAAGTGTGGCTCGGCCTTGCATGATCACGGCTACTCACTGGTTTTTAGCAAGAATAAAAAGCCTCCTTCTTCAAGGTTTAGTACTTACTGATGACAGCGGAGGACGCGTGTGTCGTGCTTAGTAGCGAGCAGACGATCAGGGCGGCGGCGAGTACAACTCGGCCCCGCATGGTCGCGGCTACTCGCGGCGCCGGCGACCAGCGCTCCGCCCGCCGTGCATCACACCCGCGCGCCACGCCACACACGCGGAACACCTGAAGCAAAAGAAAATAACCCTAATATTGACTGAAGTAGAGATTTATGTATAACGCAGCACAGCTTAGAATTCCTATAAGTAAAAGTAAAAATAAGTACCTAAATAAAAATATATTTATATAACTTTTTAACAAAAAAAAAAACCCGACTTAAATAAAAAAAACACTACAAAGTGTAAAATAAATTTAATTTCGGAAGTCGGTGTCTTTAATTGTATCTGTATTTTAGTTTTTTGCCACCGACTTCCGATATTAAAATTATTATTTAATTTGTAGTGTTTTTTATGGAAGTCGTTTTTTTTTTTTTTTTTTGTTTGTTAAATAGTTTTTATTTCTCGCTTTTTAGTGGGTCTGTTTATACTTTATCTAAGTAACAATAGCCTAATATCAACATGCTCATCGCCTTTTAGAAAATATTAGTTTTTCCAATGCAGGGACGTTAATTTTTAAAGAGTTCTCCTAATATTTCACCATCGGCTCCATTTCACCATGCACGAGTTACCATAAAAAATACCCAAATCGCTATAGGTGTGCCTATAATATTTGAAGAGTTCCTTCGATTTCTCCAGGATCCCATCATGAGATCCTGACCTGATGACCATGGGACCACCTGGAAAGTAAACCCTTACAAACAAAACAAAAAAGAATTTTTCGGGCCTACCGTCTTCGAGTAATCGGGGATAATACGGTAAATACATATATATATGAAATTGTGAATTGTTGTGTTCATTTTTACTTTTTAACTGACTTAAAAAAAGGAGGAGTTTCTTAGTTCATCGGAATCTTTTATATATATATATATATATATAATATATAAAAGATTCCGATGAACTAAGAATCGTCAAGGAGTTTCTTAGTTCATCGGAATCTTTTATAAGTCAGTTAAAAAGTAAAAATGAACACAACAATTCACAATTTCATATAGATACTAGTGATGCTGAGTCTGTTGAAAAATAGTAATTTACGTCAAAAAGAACTGCCCCGCTACGATGACGGCTGGCGTAGCATTCGTAAGCGCAGAATAGTCCCAATTTTTTTCCTAAATAATTACTTCATTAAAACTATGGAGATCTCTGTGTTTGGCATAATTTAGTATCTATCCTGCGTTTCCTTGGTGCATCCAAGTTACCTTAACTTTCTTAATAAGTATAGTAATCCATACTACTCGTATATCTCTCTGATATGCTATATTGTCTGTCTGTTACGTTTTCACGGGATATGGAGAAGGACATAGGCTACTTTTTTACGCGATAACCGACATCCACGCGGGCGGAGCCGCGGGCAAAAGCTAGTACACAATAAAGGGTAAAATAACTTAGCTCAGATTCTGTTATTCTAAGTTATTCTATTTTGGTTTTAAAATCCAACCTACTTTTAAAAATTATGCAAAATATCAACCGGCTCTGTCCACAATTCCACAAACAACGAAATTGATGAAGTTATTTATTTTGTTTAGTTTATCCTTTACGTCTTTCAGACAAGTTTTTCCAAACGTAAATAACTTTTATTAATACATTACTGTCAATCACCCAATTACGTGTGTCAGATTGTGATACATACTAAGCTTGAAAAGAAGTGATGGACCAACGATGAAGTCATAATTTTCCTTATATTTTACAACTTGATTGAATGTTTTTAGGGTTCCGTAGCCAAATGGCAAAAAACGGAACCCTTATTCGTCATGTCTGTCTGTCTGTCCGTCCGTATGTCACAGCCACTTTTTTCCGAAACTATAAGAACTATACTGTTGAAACTTGGTAAGTAGATGTATTCTGTGAACCACATTAAGATTTTCACACAAAAATAGAAAAAAAAAAAACAATAAATTTTGGGGGTTCCCCATACTTTTTTTTTTTTTTTTCATTACCATCCCATACGTGTGGGTGTCTATGGATAGGTCTTCAAAAATGATATTGAGGTTTCTAATATCATTTTTTTCTAAACTGAATAGTTTGCGCGAGAGACACTTCCGAAGTGGTAAAATGTGTCCCCCCCCCCTGTAACTTCTAAAATAAGAGAATGATAAAACTAAATAAAAAAATATATGATGTACTTACATTACCATGTAAACCGAAAATTGGTTTGAACGAGATCTAGTAAGTAGTTTTTTTTTTTAATTTGTCATAAATCGTAAACCGCAATTTACCTTTTATTCAATATTTTTAATGTTTTAGTTAATGGTACGGAACCCTTCGTGCGCGAGTCCGACTCGCACTTGGCCGCTTTTTTATTTTTTTTCTTCGTCACAATTCATCGTTTGTATTCGTGATACTTGTTTACGTACGCCTCACGTGTAGCTAATGTTATAATAAAGATATGTAATCGGCATCATCATACAAGTATTTCACTAAATCCCTAAATATTTACTAGGCTATCTTTTATTGAGATTGACTAATAAATATTAAGGAATTACTGCTAGTTATTGCGGCAATAAATAATGTGAAAATGTTATCGTTTAGTTTGGTACTTAATCTCTAAACTAATCTTAATCATTATTGGCAATTTAAATTAAATATTTAGAATTAGATAAACTATATGAAATAAAAAGTAAACATTCCATGCTATTTCATTTCTTATTTCTTTCAAGATGTATTAAATAATAGATAATTTTCTATAATTTCTTCGAATAATATTACATTAATAAAACGCGCACAGTCATTGCTTGTATTTAAAATACTCGTGAAGGAACATTACTTGTCGTTGTGATCTTTTTCTCGTAACTGTAATTATCTTCATTTTTTCGTTGCTTATATATATTTAGTAAGTATGTATTTATGTATCTATTATTTAGAATATGTATATAACTGTGTATCTATTTTAGTAAATTGTATACTTATTAAAAATTCATACAAAGCTTTAGGTATCTTTTATATTTAAAATATAAGAATTGATTTTAGCTTTCCCTTAAATAGTTAATTTGTTTGTATGATTAGTTTTGTAGTGTCTCACTTTTATTTTATTTTATTTTTGTAATCACCAAAATGTTGTTTACATAACAGTCTATACTACCTCAGCCCCACCTCACTCTGTATCTCGCTCGCACACTATTGCTACCGGTCACGCGAGCAAGCAAGACAGGGCAGCAGGGAAAAGGCTCCAAGGCGCCGATAGTTTAGGTAATTTCGTTTTACGGTGAAAATAATGGTCATTTAAAAAAAGTGAATAACAACAGACCAGGGGCCTAAGTCTACTAATTTACAAACGTTGCAATGGTCTTGCCATTGTGAGTATTTGACAGTGTTTGTATGGCAAATCTGTCAAAAGCTCACAATGAAGAGACCATTGCAACGTTTGTACATTAGTAGACTTGGCCCCCTGCTTTATAGTTAGTTCAGTTAATATGCAAAGTTTCATTATCTAATTTAAAGTATTTTTTTAATACCAGCGGTTTATTGTTCGGTTTGGAGGTAACTTTGGAATTTTTTTCTAACGAGAAAATTTTATGGAATCGTGTTTTCGGCTAACATAGTACTTAACATTAATCCTCAACTTTACCATATATTTATTTCAAAATTAATGCTGCAGTATTTTCGACATAACGGAGGATCATGCTAAGCTATTTGAGGTAGTATAGGCCCTTAATGGTGCCCAAGATACAGGCTGTGCCTAGTTTGGGACCAACGATACCTCAATATTGTAATTTTGGATGTTAAAATAAACGACTTTTTTTTACTTTTACTTTTTTGTTATATCCACCAATGACAGCCCCATTTTATGTCCTGGCATATCACTACAGAAAGCTATAAGGCCGCCTATTGTATATTCTGTATTGATTTATTTATTTTTTGTTATGTATTTTTGTGGTGTACAATAAAGTATGTATAAATAAATATAGATCATAACAAGCATATCGCGCGATCCATGGTGTAATTAATTCAAAGCTAATGAGAGAATTAATGACCCCGCGCATAGTGGACCATCGGATCTACTATATAGAATAATAACGGGCTGATGTCCTTAACGCATTTTTTACAACATTCCACACGTACGTTGACCTCGAGTACTCGGACATATAGCATTTATTCATTAATAATAACAGAGTGAAGCAAAAAGTGGTTCATATTAAGTGCGTTTACACGGCGATCGAGTGGTAACCGCCGTCGGCCCGACCTAGTCGCACTCAGAATCTCATCTCAACTATATTGTCAATTAAGCTAGTTCCGGTTTTAGATCCTCCTCAGTAATGCGTTTTAGGCACACTTCATTAAAAAAAAAACTCATAAAAAACGTAATTGAATCGCTTAACACAGTACACTTTTTGTAGAATATAAATAAAACATACTTTATTAACACGGAATGAGTTAACGAATCCTTGTTAAAATGATAAAGAAAACGCACCATTGGAATTCATTTGATTTAAATTATAATTACAGTACCTAGCTTGATATTTTATACTTCAGCTAATTATAAATGTTTCATTACCCGTCATAGCTCTACATCCGCTGCAGAGGACAGAAAAACTTATATCGAAGAAAAACTCATAGGTGCAAAAGCATTTTATACAATTGAAACTCAAGTGAAGTCAGTTTTCTTAGAAACTAGAATAAGCAGTGATAATATTAATCAGTAATTTCCGAGAAGAGTCGAGGAGATCAGTGAACAAAACATCAATGAAGAGCTCGCAAGTCTCCGAGAATGTCAGATAAAAGCCAGTAGCGACCGCATGCGCTACTAGTATTGTTTTATTTTTTGTCCCACATGTCAATCATCCCGTTGTTAATCGAGAAAATACCGATCGGACAATAGAAGTGATAAAAAGTTTAAGTTGATATAAGAATAACAAACACATTATTAGCATACTACCCATATAATGTTATCGTATTCTTTGTTACTTAATGACTGCTTACAATTTAACTTACATTAATCATAGATGGTACATACGATAAATTGTTTATACTACTCGGGATTTAAGTAGAAAACTTGTACTAGACTCAAGTTTATTGATATTATATGTTATGATAAAGGTACTAACTTTCAAATCTGTACACATGGCACGTAGTGGTGATTTTGAGATCCTCACAGTGACTGTCGACCAATCGCACAAGACATGTGAAGGCAACTGACTGAAAGGCTGAGAGGCAACAGGTTCCCCGAAGAGCTGCCGAGTGGCAAGTGCGAGCAATCCTGGAAGCCCGTGCTAAGCATTTGATTGAATTCGTTGAGTTCTACGTGGACATTATTCACAAAGGAATGCTTCTTCGAATAAGTTGTGCAACCCGCTTACTGATAAACTGTTGCAAAAAGAAAGTCCCACACGATTCGTATAACTGATTTATAATAAAATACAATATTTATTTAACCGTCTTCAGACTGTTGATTCAATACATAACTTTGTCCATTGTGTGGTTGGACAAATTGTTACATAGCAGTTCTGGATATCAAAATGATCCGAAAGAGGCTTGGACCTCCATCATTATAACGCCCGGTGTATTAATTATTTACTGTTTACACAAAGAAATCACATTAATAAATTATTATTTTAATTGGACATCACTACACGAATGCCTAAGTAGCCTACAATGACAGGGTTTACAGTTAATTGCATGTGTAATTCATGAGGCATGTTTTAACGAATAAAATATAACTAATTAATACGTTATTTTTCCACGACATTGTGCCCCTTTAAGGTAAAAACTGCGACTGTGACATTAACAAGACTTGATCTCGATAACGTAGCACTGATGATGTTTGATTAGGTATTCAATAGGAGCAATCAAGCCTCAATAACCTACCTAATGACTAGGTAAAAACACACAACCCTCATAATATTTTAACTAGACGAGGTAATCTTAGTAATTTAGCAAAATTATCTGTCTGCAATAAAAACCGATTTAAAGGTTTTAAATATTTTTCCTCAAGAATGTTCAGGTATGACGTTAATCTAGATGTTTTTGCAATGTGCAATCGTAAAGCCTAGAGACTTGATTAGTTTGCTAACATATTTATGTGAAAGACGATGTAGCCATGTAACTTTATCAACTGCCTTCTATGACAGCTGCAGACGGACCATATACTTAAGCGCAGTCACATACAGGTACAAGCATACGAGAACATTTAGAAAGCCGCTTTTAAAATCGGGCGTAGGGCCCGCAAGTGGCAAGCGAGTGTGAAGACGGGTGCCACCGCAGCGGGCGTCGCGCCGTCACCTACTTTCACGGAGGCAGCAACGGAGGAGCGCCCGGCGGGCCGGCGCAGGCGCTGCGGGCCCGCCGGGGGGGGCGCGGGGTAGAGGGGAAGCTGCGTGCGCGCGACAAGGTCGCCGTGAGGCAAACCACTCGTCGACAGAATTTCTTCGGCGCAGAGACACGCGCATACCAGTCCGGGAGCGGAACGCGGTCGCAATAAAAACGCTCGGATATATTTCACGCGTGCGCAACATTATCTCGTCGCTCTCGGCTCCGATTACTTAATGCTCCGCAGCTAACTGTACAAGCGGAGAGAAACAAGATCAGGTTTTTTCTTAGCAGGTTCGATGATCGCAGGGCGACACCTCCAGGGTGCACTTCTCAGCGAAATTTTGTTGTTTAACAAACACACACTCACTGCGTTGCTAGATAGTTTCGACTCCGCCTCCAGCTGAGGTCTGGTAAGCTTGTTACAGGTAGTTTCAGCTGGTTTATGTGCCCATAGGAACGGTTTTCCGGAATTCACTTTAGGTTGCAGTTTCAGCCAATCAATATTTAACCTTATGCCTTAGCAGGATCGATGTCGATGGGCAGGAAATACACAATGTCGACGAATATATCTACCTGGGCCAGCTAGTTTCTTACCACAACAGACAGGACAAAGAGATCGACCGTCGATTCGAAAATGCCTGGAGGAGCTAGTGATCCATGAAGGCGCTAATGAAGGGCGACCGTCCTATCTCACTAAAGCACAAGCTCGTCGACATGTGTATCCTGCCTATCCTATCCTATGTCGCTCAGACTTGGTCTTTGACCGAGGCTCAGAAGTCCAAATTCAGGATTTGCCAAAGAGCGATGGAGCGTAACACTAAAAAAATCAAACTCACCAACCAAATTCGCAACCTTATTACACTCCAAAACTGGCATCGCATGTTGGCAATAAGTTTGCGAGGCCGAAATGGGAGCCGAACGTTGTTACCGAGGCAGGCCTAAGAAACGCTGGCGCGACGCGTTCCTGACCGATTGTCCGAAGAAGGCACAACATAAGAAGGACTAGAAAATCATGGGGGAGATCTTTTCCCAACAGTGGGATAACATAGGTTAAATAAAAAATAGTAAAAATGCCTTATCTACACATATTTAGGTCCCTGCAAAGGGGTAACAACCGATTATGCGAACCGATTACACAACTTAGAGACAACAGGCTAACATAACTACTTGGTGTGTGTATTTCTAAAGAACCGACAACAGTATAAATACCATGTTTGCCATTCTAAGCCCTCTAATCTGGCTTATCTATAAGAGACATTATTTTTTTGAAATCTTAAAATACTCGCAGAATAAGCAGTAGCCACTGCGTAGCCCCATGAAACCTAATTTAAAACAATTGTCAACGTTCTCCTTCGTAGCATCCATGCAAGTGTAAGGAGCAAGTTATTTATATCATTAATAATGCGATTATCATTATGCCACTGTGCTGCGATTTATCTTCAGCAAATATTGGAGGTGAATCCGTAATTACCTCTTGTTTGTAGATTTAAGATAAATTCGGCTCGTACCTATGTGCGAATGGGTATTTCCTGATAGCTGTGCATATCATTGTTTTAATTTTACGTAGTGTTTAACACAAACTGAATGAACAAAGTCTACGAAGGTTGTAATTAAGAAATAGAAATCGTAGTTACAGTGTTGGATGTTAAAGATTTCCTTGTGGCGTAAAAACAATGAGTACCGTTGATTGACGAGGCAGCGTCTGGCAACTAATTGAGTTAACAGCCCAAACACAACATGTCCATTAAGTGGCCTATACAAACAGTGGCTGGTGTGAGTGCGGGGACTGCGGGACTCGAGACCGCATCACTGGCAGGTCATCATCCCGCCGACATTAATCCGATACAATGACAATTAAGCAGCAGATGCTTCGGGGACGGACACAATTGAATTCGCTCTATTTAGTGAGTTAATTTGCGTACAGCTTGTGAGTTGTGATGTCACTTTGTTTGTTGAGTCTTCGGTTTAATAAGCTTTAAGTGTTGTGGAAACAATAAATAAGACACCGTTTACCCTTTCATTGTCCATATTGTGGTGATTATGAGCCAGTGTAGCTACCTGTTAGTCTTGCGACTATGCCAAATCTATGCATTAGCCGTAACATGGCTAGTATACAAGTAGATAGATACCCACATAGGTTACGTACGAACACAAACGGGTTATCCTCCTTACTTGCATGGAATCCAAATACCTCGTAAACTTCATGTTTTGTTTTTCATACCTTCGCATTATTCGACGGTAACGTACACTTTGTATTTTCCTATCGGATTATAGTTTTTATACTTGCTTAGGTTATTTTTAATAATGTAAAGATGCTTTTCGAGCGTAGTATTAACAGTTTTTAGGGTTCCGTAGCCAAATGGCAAAAAACGGAACCATAAGGGTTCCGTTTTTTGCCATCACCCAATTACGTGTGTCTGATTGTGATACATACTTAGCTTGAAAAGAAGTGATGGACTAACGATGAAGTCATAATTTTCCTTATATTTTACAACTTGATTGAATGTTTTTAGGGTTCCGTAGCCAAATGGCAAAAAACGGAACCCTTATTCGTCATGTCTGTCTGTCTGTCTGTCCGTCCGTATGTCACAGCCACTTTTTTCCGAAACTATAAGAACTGTACTGTTGAAACTTGGTAAGTAGATGTATTCTGTGAATCGCATTAAGATTTTCACACAATAATTGAAAAAAAAAAACTATAAATTTTGGGGATTCCCCATACTTAGAACTGAAACTCATTTTATTTTTCTCATCAAACCATCCATGTGGGGTATCTATGGATAGGTCTTCAAAAATGATATTGAGGTTTCTAATATAATTTTTTTCTAAACTGAATAGTTTGCGCGAGCGACACTTCCAAAGTGGTAAAATATGTGTCCCCCCCCCCCTGTAACTTCTAAAATAAGAGAATGATAAAACTAAAAAAATATATGATGTACCTACATTACCATGTAAATTTCCACCGTAAATTGGTTTGAACGAGATCTAGTAAGTAGTTTTTTTTTTATACGTCATAAATCGTAAACCGCGCTTGCTGCTACTGCTGCTACGGAACCCTTCATGGACGAGTCCGACTCGCACTTGGCCGCTTTTTTATGTTAAGAGGATAAAGAGAGGTAAGTGGCTCATGATTTATACCAGGAAGTAGGTACAGCGGGTCCTAAGCAGTTTATCGCATTGTTGACGTTTACATAAAAACTACTGCTCATAGCAAATGGCAGCAAATCCACCATTTGCAAAGTGTCACTATTGTTTGTACTGTGAAACAATAAAGGAGAAGAATTTAAGAATCCATTAAGGCTATTAGGACCGTGAGATTAGGTGACGATGAGTAATGGTACGGAGAAGTTAACAATTTTATTAGTGTCAAATTTGAATTGATTTATGTCGGGTTTTCACCATACTTCGACACGGCTATGGGAAAAATTAACGAACCGCTTGAATTAGAGATATTTTTATCTTTATACAAATGACGTCTTCGTTAGTAATTTAAATAATAAGATAAACAAAGAGAACCTCCGGTTTTACGCGGAAGCTCGGTCTTAATGTGATTTAACAGAGTTGTTCAAAACTTTAGTTTGTTTTATTATATTAAAGTCAAGTAGGTAGTTCGGTTAGACCGCCAGGTAAAAGCAATAAAACTAAATAAAATCCATAAACCAAAGGTCCAGTTATCCATTATTTTTATAGTTATTAGGGTTCCGTACCTCAAAAGGAAAAAACGGAACCTTTATAGGATCACTTCGTTGTCCGTCTGTCTGTCAGTCTGTCAAGACCCTTTTCCTCAGGAACGCGTAGAGATATCAAGTTGAAATTAATATCAAATACGAAGGTTTATGCTTTCTTAGAGCTCTGAAAAAATCAGGCTTCTAAGTCAACGCAATAAAAAGATACAGCATTTATGCGACATTTATGCTATATACGCAAGTAAATCAAAACCTAGGGTACTTCCCGTTGACTTGAGGCAAGAAGCAAGGTCTCACAGCACAATTAAAAAAAAAAGTCCGAAAATTGTTAATTTGTAGTTTTATCACATAAAAAAAATCGTTTTTGCGTTTACAAACTTTTTGCAGATTTAGTACACATGTGAATTTCTGTGACCCAAACACGGACGTGTAACATAAATAAATGAATTTTAAATATGGGGGTCACTTTTGGGGGGCAAAAAGGAAAATTAAAAAAAAAAGTCTTGCAAACTGTACCGTGTGAATATTAGGTAAATGAAAGGGCTTACTGTAAGGATTTCAGATATATATTTTTTATAATTTAAAAATAATTACTTTTAAAGTTATTTAAGAAAATAGGTTAAAATATACCATTCCCCCCTTAACTTCCCCCCTTGACTCCGAATTACAGAGCAAAAAAATAGAAAAAAAAATGCAGAAATAGTTCTTTACCTATAGATTACACGAAAACCTAAAAGAAGTCTATGGTCTTGAAATAACATGATAATTCTCTCAATATTATGCGTACAAACTTACATTTGAAGTTAGAACGTATGTGGGAGAACTTGTTTTTAACTACAATGTTAAGTTTGTTCTTGGGATAAATTCATCCCAACTACGGAACCCTTCATTGTGCGTGATGCGACACGCACTTGGCTGTTTTTTTAAACGTAAAGTTTGAATTACAAATCAGTGATTTTTCACTGTTATCGTTAAATCCAGCATTTAGTTGAACCATGCGGAAATTATAATAATCTGCATATTTAGTTAAAGTAATAATAACAATGTCTGTCGGTAACGAGATAAAACAGTTTTATCTGTGCTATCCATACGCTTTATTTTGAGTATTATCATTAAATTAATTACATTTATTGCTACTAATTTCAATAGGAGTGGCTATTAAAATATATTAGCTGTAATCGTTGTAATATATTATTTATACCTACATGGATATTTTATTATTTTAATTAGCATTGCGTTCTCGCAAAATTGCGCAACAAATTTACTTGAAAGTGGATTATTTGGATATGAATATTCAGGTAAAATCGACAACACGACAAAAAGTAACAAAAAGTTTAAAAGGTTTTGGTCTAAAATTCGAAAGAATCCAAGGGTCCTCTCAGTTTTAAACAGTAGTGGGAGTGGCGGGTATGATGGGGAGGGTTGCTTTAATGCCACGCCCTCGCACCTGGTCACGCCTACCTAGCCTATCACCTGACGTCTACATCGTCACGTCTAATATACCTAAAGTTGCTAATCAGATCATGTGACCTATCTGATTTTTTCGTAGCGACTCAACGTGGTGGAATAACAGTTTTTATTTTTATTTTGTTCTTCTCCTACCTGATGATCATGTTCTAAAAGAACCATGCAAAAATTTCCATTACACATGGCAAGAAAAGTCACAAGGTAACTCCCATAAAATGCAAAATCTTAAACGTTAAACGCTTAACGAGAAAATGGCCATGAACCGCACGTTGCCTTATAAAGAACAACACTGAAGTTTACAAAGAGTCAATCTTCAAGAGCAACGAAATGTCACATCGGAGAGATAATTAACTCATATAGGCGTATATAGTTAACGAATGGAAAATAATCTGGCAGAACAATAGGGTTGAGATACGAGTTGAATTATTAATAGAGCTAATGAGGCGTTCGTCGATATCGGGGTGAGCGGAGCGACCTCGCCCGCACGATAGGCCCACGCAGCCTGATTGTCGCCAGCTACCCGAAACCAGGGCTGGCAACAACAGCCGCGGTTCAGTGCGCGTACGCACCGAACTGCAATCTGTCGGGCTTCCCCCAGAGTTCAGCTGACAAAACTAAGCAGGTCGTATGGTAAGTAGTTTTTCTCAAACATGCATGGAAATGTTGTCATTATTTTCGAAAAGAATACGCAAAGTATCGAATTTACGGACAAAGAAAATCAATTCAATTGCAGGAGCGTTTTTTTGAATTTGGAACATTATAACGCTCCAGGGCCTCAAGCCTGCTATTACAATAGTGTCAGAATGGTCTCTTCATTGTGAGTTTTTGACAGATTTGCCATACAAACACTGTCAAATACTCACAATGGCGAGACCATTCTGACACTATTGTAATAGCAGACATGAGGCCCAGCAATGTTGTATGAAGTGGCGTGCTGCTTTGATTGGATCTCTTTTATCATTCTTAGCATACCAAAGTAAGTCTCTATGCTTAGCACAAATTGTGTTCAGTGGCTGTATAGCCATAAATGCGTTTGCCTTTTGGCACAGATGCTATATAGAAAATTGGCGTCAAAGCTGAAAATTCGTCTTGATTTGTTATTTACCTACATACTTCAGCCATCTACCACTACATCCAATGCCCACCTGCAAACCTCATCAGAAGTTCAACAAACATACATACCTAAATGTACCGGGGAAATCAATAAAATTTTCATTAAGACTAATGTAACTTATAATATTAATTAAATTAAATGTATAATATAAAAAGTATGTTTTATTTCCCTGCATTCTTTTGAGAAAAGTACTATATACCTATGCCTCGGCGGAAATGGCAATTGCCTGTCTCGTACTAGTGAAGTCCTCGCCTACGGCTCGGCCTTCATACTAATACTCATCCTGCAATTGCCTATTTCCCGGCCTTTGAAATAATGTACTATGTACCATGAACGAACAATGAACCATGTAGAAGTGGTATATCAATGACAATCATTCTGGTCTACAAGCAAAGAGGAAAAATGTTATGTGAAATCTTGATCATATTTTTGGATTTGATCAAGTTGCTTGAACAACGAGTGCAGGATTTTCCGTATTATTACGTAGGTACTATCACGGTCACGGACATCTGACTAACTTGAAAACAAAATCCCGTGCACACAATGACCACATTTGTTTACTACCCCTTTTTGCGATGACCAATGAAAAATACCTTTGTTTAAAATAAATTCCTCAGGCTCTGTTACAAGGATCACAGATGTCTGACTACCTCAACTGTTTTTTTTTTTACGGTCTTTTTTTTTTAAACAAGGGAAAATCTGATGCTGCGACGCTATTGGTTGATGAGCGTAGATAAGCGTTACTATAGCGGCTCAGCGCTGCAAGCAGGAATAGTCCTGACGGTGGTCAGATGGTACACACGGCCACAAATCAAGCTATACATTTCCAGTTTAGGCTCATCACGCATTATATAAGATTTCCGTACAATGAGAGGTCAGCTTATACTGGAAATGTATAGCTTGATTTGTGGCCGTGTGTACATTGAATTAATTATACATGAATAAATCCGTCTACAAACACGTTTATTGCTTCACTCAAACAATATTATTATACTTCTCAAGTTCTCACATAAATATTCCTTTAGCACAAAATTCTATTTTGCAAATTCCAGCATCTGGATTTAGCAACCCTATCCTAATAACTACTTTTAATATCTGTTTGGAAGTAGCACTAGATCTGTACAGTGTTTAAGCTCAGATTCATCCAACAGATAAATTATAAACTGTGAGTTTACACGCTACACTTTATCTAATTGTTTAACTTGCTAAAAAAGTAAAACATGTGCTACTAACGTTATAAAGTTGTATCAGCAAATCCGTTTTAATAGCACATTCAGATTAAAAGATTACGAGATAGGAATATAGGAACTGATTTCGTGAGATACCTGTGTGGATAGATGTAAAACACCGTTTCATTTCTTATTTTCATATTTTCAAAATGTGGAGAATATTGGACACAAATTTACAAACAGGATGCTGTGATTCACGTGTTTTCCACTCTCAAATACAAAAATAACAACTCGGAAATACCGAAAACATACGCAAAAAAATTTACATGATTATTACTTCCTAAATCACGCCATTTATTCAGTGATAAATGGCGGAAATTCAGATTGAGCAAGTAATTGTTACAAACTAAAAACTAAACAGTTATCCATGATGTTTATCTTTTAACAAGTGCGTTGGTTAATACCTACTTCCCATACAACATTTATATCACAGCACTGGTATTAAAAGAGCCTGGAATCCATCAGAACATCAATGAAAAAAATGTTCAATGAAATATTCCATTATTATTATATGTATTATCAATACACATACGCGGTACAGTTGCACAACTTTATAAATTGGGATTGAGCCCAGCACTCGCCACTCTGACTCCTGATAAGGGGGGTCGCCGACTATTCATTCAAGTTGTAATTAAAATAAAATGAATGAAGATTGTTCCAAATTCCTCATCATTAAAGAACGTGGCATACTTTAGATTTCGATAAGTACTACTTAGTCATAATCTACCTGAATATTGTTTTTTCATTAAACATGTATTATTCGTCCATCGTGATAAACTAGTTGCCAAGTTTACAGACTTGTATCTACATCTTACTTGTCAGTACGTGTCTGTACGTGCCTGAGTTTTATCATGCTGAAATACTTAGAGCGTGTGACGATGTACGATAAACAATACAGAGGAACAATAAAAAAAACTATTGATTCATGAACAATGATTGGACATTCAATTTGTCATACAAAGCAATTACGATCATTCTAATTGACATATATGTATAATGTTTTGAGGAAATTGAACAAGAATTACCTACACCTTAAACAGCATTACATTGATAATCATTTTAGCATTAAAAATATGCATACGGTAGGTATTCAAAATCAAAAATTAAAATCAAAATATTTTATTTCACATAAACCTAGATGCGCACTTATGAAACGTCAGAAGGTAGGTGCACGGTTCCAATTAGTCGTTTCCTATGGAGAAGAGCCGGCAAAAACTCCACGGTTACTCTTTTAAAAATAATTAAAAATAACAGTGTTAATAGGTATGGGAGGACAGTGTAAGTCTTTCAACAATTACCAGGTACTTAACAAAATAGAAAAGTGCCAGCAAATCTACACTCTACTAGGCCTACAATGTTCTCACATTCATAAAATAGAAAATAATTAATATAAAAGATTAAAAAAATATATATATATATATATATATATAGGTATATTATATATATTAAAATTAAAACCTATTTAAACCAAATGACATGATTGCAATTACAACTACAGTAACAAATCTGAATAAATATCAATCTATACTAATATTATAAAGCTGAAGAGTTTGTTTGTTTGTTTGTTTGAACGCGCTAATCTCAGGAACTACTGGTTGGAATTCAAAAATTCTTTTTGTGTTGGATAGTCCATTTATTGAGAAATATTATAGGCTATATAACAGCACGCTACGACTAATAGGAGCGGAGCATAAATGAAAAATGTTGCAAAAACGGGAAAAATTATTCCTTTTTGTGAACTTCCGTTGCGTGCGCTGCGTAAACGGTTTAAGTTATGCAAATATCATGTATGATGGAATTGTTCCTCATTAAAAGTTCTAAAAAAAAGTCCGCGACAGCATATGTCTATCTTTTAAGATTGACTCACTATAACCTTTTTTTATGGTAATCAGATTTGTTCGAAATTAATACATTATTTGCGAAGGAGTTTTATCAACAAAATATTAATCCTTATCCAAATAAATATGTTATTAATCACAAGTATTTAAATGTAAACAAAATTGTCCTTGACATCACTTGATTTCAATCAACATCTTAGGAGATATCATAATTTTAAAATAACTCCGTAACAAAATAAGTAGGAAATTCATTACTTAAACCACTCTCTCTCTTAGGTGATGCAGACGAAGTTGCGCGGGTCAGCTATATTATAAAGCTGAAGAGTTTGTTTGTTTGGTTGAACGCGCTAATCTCAGGAACCGTTTTAAAAAGTATTTTAGTGTTGGATAGCCCATTTATCGAGGAAGGCTATAGGCTGTATTACATCACGCTATGATCCTTAAGAGCCAAGCGAAAAGAACAAAAGTCAAAAAGAACGCTAACCGATAACGAAGTTATAGCGCGGGCGAGCGACGGGATGCTACGCGATGGGTGGGCCGAAATTTCACGCGGACGAAGTCGTGGGCAGAAGCTATTTTAATATTATAAAGCTCAAGAGTTTGTTTGTTTGGTTGAACGCGCTAATCTCAGGTTTGAATTGAAAAAATATTTTAGTGTAGGATAGCCCATTTATCGAGGAAGGCTATAGGCTATATAACATCACGCTACGATCCTCAGGAGCCAAGCGAAAAGAACAAAAGTCAGAAAAACGCTAAGCGACGGGATGCGATGCGATCGGTGGGCCGAAATTTCACGTGGACGAAGGCGCGGGCAGAAGCTTGTAATAAAGAATAATATAATATTGACAAAACATAGTTACCAAAAACTGTCAAAAATGGATCAACCGTCTGCTATTTTTTGTAGGCTTATTTACATTAGAAGATACTTGTTCATGAGTGGTACTATCAGGGACATTCGAATCGGCACTCTTTCAAAACAAAACCATACAGATCTATCACATACAGATGTGGACAACCGTGAGCACGGGTTACGGGGGTTTACTGCCCCTTTTTGCAACGACCAATAAAAAAAACTTTGTTTAAATAAATTTCTCAGGCTCCGTTACAATGATCACGGATGTCTGACCATCTCGACTGGCTTTTTACGGTCTTTTTTTAAGAGCCTCAGCCAAAATCAGATGCTGCGATGCTATTGGTTGATGAATGATGAGCGTAGGCAAGCGTTATTTTAGCGGCCGAGCGGTGCTAGCAAGAATAGTTCTTATGGTAGTCCGATTCGGATATCCGTGATAGTACATACGTAATCATTTTTGACAATAACTTTTTTTATGGTTCCCTTCAGAACATTCATGACATAACTGACCGTGGTAAAGAAAATAAGCCAAAACCATTGTTGGGCCTCAACTAGGTCAATTGTAAAGAAAAGAAAACTCGATGATGGTTAAACTACAGATTTTCCGTCTGGATCGTATTTCTATCGGCTCCACCACATAAACACAGTATCTCGCGAATAAGTGTTTTCTTTAAACACAAAAGGAACGTTTCTTTCTTGGAAAAGGCCCAAGCTTTCAATGGTTGCGCTTCTAATCTTAATATTTGCTTTGAGACCGACCTTGTATTATAATTCGATGAGCTTACAACACAATCATCGACATCCACCTGTTTTCATGGGGAGTTACTCAAGTCTGCTATTACAATAGTGTCAGAATGGTATATCATTGATTTCATAATTGTTGATTTTGACAAGTTTGGTAATCTACTAATATAATGGCGTCATTATGACTTTCCAATGGTCAGCCACTGACACTCCATTGAAAGAATTGGTAATCTCGTACAAAATGACAAATGAAATTTTTACTAAACTTCCAACTTCCTACTACTTCAGTTTGCTTATAACACTAATAAATAATATATAAATGAAATTTGGCATGAATAAATGTTCAAAATGCCATTGTAATACAATTCTATTACGAGACCATTGACCGACCAATGATCGACCATTATGAATTTAGCAGAGTACGAACTTTTAGCAAAATGACAATGAAATCGTGTTGGAGTGACGAATTTATAAAAATAGCAGACTTGGGCCCCTGTTTTCATGGCATGTTTTCAGCAGGGATATATCACTGGCAGTAGATTCTATTGTATCGGAATGCAATAATCGATAAACAATTAAGATATCGAAGAAAAGAATAAGTCACTCTTCATCGATTCGTCGTCTGTATAACAACATGATAAACATTCTTCAAATATTTACTGATTAAGATCATATGTGACGTCACAACAGATTGAATTACTCTGTGACGTCCTTATCGATAGGAGTCAGCTTGTTCATTCGATTGCAGTACAATTTCATCAGTGTAGGTAATCTCTTTGTTTACATTAAATGAGCCTTCATTGCGCTGATATCGGGACTGATGAAAGTAGACTTAATGGCGAAATGTCTGGCTTATATATTATATTAAATCATTATAATTATTCTAATAAACATCTGCATCCATTATAATTGCGTCTGTGTAATACGTAAATGGATTTTACACGGCTGTTTGACCTCATATTAACACAGTAAATGTAAATATATCTCAGTTACATAAGATAGATGGCTATTAAACTAAGTAGGTGGTCGGAATCAATTATTAGTTCATATTCGTTTTGCCTATAACGATATCCGGATTGACAAAGTATTTGGAAGCTAAGAATTCACAACTATATCCAGTCCCTACGCAGTAACAATTCCTCTTAAAAACTACAACATGGGCCAACACATGGTAGTTTTTTCAATTCCTTAACCTTTTTACTAAACTATACCCAAAGTCTCAAATTCAGATAATTTATGTAAACAAAGGGGATAACATAGCAAAAAAATATCTTCGTAATGGTAATTCACATAAAATGGCGAAAAAAGTGGTTTCATTTTTTTTTTGAGTACTGATTTTAAGAAATAATAATTAAAAAATAATCATAGCGTAATTATCTTTATAAATTTTCGGTTTTAAACAAAGTTATTAAAAAAAGGGCATTTTCTGGTATAAAATATTTTATGATACTGGTAACAATGCAGGAGATACAAACATTTTCAAATGTTTTACATCTTCAACAACACTAATATTACAACTCTCATTCATAGATTCATATTGTAAGTAGCATATCTAGCCACATTTTAGATGAAAACAGCTGTAAATTGTTTCGAGTGGAAATCGATTTTGGGAGGCCTACGTCTAGCACTGGACTTAAAAGGGCTGATTATGACGATCACATGCCGTGTCTCCGACATACTACACAAAACATTGTTTGGCAACGGTATTTTGTTTGCATAGTTCTTATAATTAATTCACTTTAATTTTAGCGATGAGTACGAGTATTTACAAAAAGAAATATGATAAAATGTTTTGTACCACTGTCCTGTCATTTTGACAGTGACATTTCTTGACATTACTTTGTTTACATAAATTATCTGAATTAGAGACTTTGGGTATATTGCAGTTTAATTTATGGATTAGTAGCTGCGCCCCGCGGTGTTACCCGCGAACACTACATTCTTTCGGGATAAAAAGTAGCCTATGTGTAAATCCAGGGTGTCAGCTACGTTCATACTAAATTTTATCAAATATGGCCCAGCCGTTTGAGCGTGAAGAAGAGACAAACTTACATACACACTCACAAACTTTTTGCCTTTATAATATTAGTGTGAACATCCATAAGCTGCGTAGCGTAGAGGGCCAACATTTTATCCCTAAGTAGATATTTCTACTTAGGGATAAAATGTTGGTCCCTACGCTACGCAGCTGGGACAGCTACAAATCGTAAAAATTAATAAAAAATACGAGTCAATTTATAGTTCGTAAATTATAGGAACTAGGTGGATGGAAATATTAATATTTGGGCTTGATTTCACATTAAACTGATAAAATCTTATAATCAAGTCACTGATTACACTTTAATTTCATTTTAATAAATACATATCTACAAAATGCCTACAAGCTGCTACGGCGTAGCAGGGCCTCAAGTCTGCTATTACAATAGTGTCAGAATGGTCTCTTCATTGTGAGTTTTTGACAGATTTGCCATACAAACACTGTCAAATACTCACAATGGCGAGACCATTCTGACACTATTGTAATAGCAGACTTGAGGCCCAGGTGTGTAGTCCTTTTATGGTTACGAAAATTCAACAAAAATTGTATATTATTTTAGATACTAAAATGTTCTCCAATGAGCACAGCATATATTTAATTATATTACGTTTAATACCTGCATACTTTATAACAGGGTTCGCCGATATATATCAGCGGATATATATATCATGAATCATGATATATATCACGATATATTATCAATTGATTTTTATCTTGATATATATCAATTGATTTTTTCCTGTCTTCTGAACTAAAAATTTTGTAGTTCAGAAGACTGGAAAAAAGGTTTTTTTGAACACAGCGAAAAACTACAATTCAGAATAATTTACTTTTTACTTTTTTATGGTTACAAATTATACTAAAATTAGTTGATTTATCTCACAAACAAATGAAGATTATTATAATAATAGGTACTTGTTTTTTTAAGTGTTCTCTAAAAAATATTTCTCAAATTAACACTAATTCTATAGTTACTTTTTTTAAATAAAAAAAAACAGTTATATTAATTTTACAAATTCCTTTCACATTTTTAAGTGTTTAATCCCCTTACAGAATGAAATTCGCTGCTTTTGGCCGGATATATATCGGATATATATTTAAAAAATCGGATTTTTGATAGCATTTATTATAAAAATCCAATTTTTATAATAAATATCAAAAATCCGATTTTTTTTATATACATCCGATATATAATAAAAAATCGGAGTTTTGATATTTAAATTTTTTTGGTTATTTTTTCGCACCCTGCTTTTTAATGTATTTAAATAACTAAAATCCATCAACTCAGTTGAAATTTTTATGTGTAACACACATAAACAATATTGTAACACTGACAGCCTTAAAGCAGCATTTAGTTACAAACTCGTTCATTTACTATCGAGACACATAATTAGGATAAGACGAAAGGCGGTCAGTTAAGCAAACGGATGGCTTGAAAACCAATAATTATGGGCGTCGAGCTCCATCTGAGAACGAAAACTAACTTGTGGCAGCGTTTTGAAAAGGCTCGCTTAACAAGAAAGTAGTAAACATGTCTTCTAGTATTAACTGCGTCCGTGGACCTGAAGTGTCCTAACTTATACGACGTCGAGTTAACTTTAATTAGCGGAGTGCTCGTGAGAACGCTCAGTGAAATTGCTCGCGTTATCTTCCAGTTTAAAAGGTTATCTCCGCTACACTTTGTATTAATTAAACATCCTACTATTGTTAAGAAAAATCTGAATTTGATTGCGCGTCGTCTAGAGAATGACTTCTAAAAAATGTCCTTGAATTATTTTTGGTACCTATCCGATATGATAAAGTGTTTACTATACCTATTATACAAAGACACAATGGTCAGTGAATTCTTTATGATATAAATAGTGTATCATAAATGTGTCGGGAAATCCAAGTCTTTGTGAGCACGAGACAATGCCCTTACATTTAGTTTTTTACCAAGACTATTTTACCATAAATTACTGTGTAGAATGTGGTTACCTCGTCACCAGTAGGTAATCATGAAAAAAAAGTTGTAGCAGTTCAATCAGATACTCAAATGATTTCATAATAGTACATTACTTACCAAGGGCTGTAAAAGAAAGAAAGCCCGAAATCGCAAGTATTTGTGACCCGAGCCGCAGGCGAGGGTTGTAAATATGCGAAAGAGGGCTTTCTTTTTTACTGCCCGTGGTAAGTACACAATTTTACGTCTTCACCTGGCCACAATGCGAGTTTTACTGTACGCGTAGCGTGCGGTAAAACTTACATTATAGCCAGGTGTGACGTAAAAAATGTTTTCGATTGCAGTTAATACTTACCTACTCCAAACAAAAAAATTAAGTCCCCAATGACATCACTAATATCCTTATTAGTTCCGCCGTATCTTCAGAAAGTAATAAAACAATACAAGTAGTCAGAGTACCTACTAAGGAAAGTTGAACAGGTATTGCACACGGCTTCAAGTCGTGTTTATTGACCTACCTACCTACACTGTGGCTGGTTTAGCTTATATTTCTTTCAGCAACTATAATGTAGGTTTATATTTGAAAACATATGTGATGATTGTGAAGATCGCTTTTAGCGATAAGACCGCCCATTGTGACACCCTATGTAACAGTTCTACATTTATATCTGTAATTTTTATGGTGTATGTACATAATAAAGAGTATTCTATTCTATTCTATTCTATTCTGCAAAATGGCCGTCATCCAAGCTTATCTATGAATTGGTAGATTAATTTCAAATGTTTACCGAACTACTTATAACACACTAATGTATAGATAGGAAAGGATGCCCAAAGAATGAGTAGCTAGTATTCGATTTCTGAGACCATTTATAATCACAGTTTTACGTTGTTCAGGAGAGCATGATTGCCAAGCTTTTAGAGAAAAAAAAAAAAACACTCAACTTTCGAGTTTTACCGACTGACATTTCAAATGATTGATTTGCAGTTATTTTTATAGCCCCAACAAACAATGAATGATGTTTAAAATTGTAAAAGGTATTATTTAGATAAACCTTTTGTTTGATAGATCGCGGATATAAAATTTGAATGTTTGCCAAAAACATAATATAAACTACAAAGACTTTGTTTTCCTTTTCCATATAAATTAGGAATTCAGGACATGCGACATCTTGTAGTATAAGAATTATGTAATGTTTACTATGAAGTACGATATTTATATTTATGTAGTACTAGCTTTTGCCCGCGGCTCTGCCCGCGTGGATGTCGGTTATCGCGTAAAAAAGTAGCCTATGTCCTTTTCCATATCCCAGGCTATATCTCTGCCAAATTTCATGACGATCGGTTCAGCGATTTAGGAGTGAAAACGTAACATACAGACAGACAGGCAGAGTTACTTTCAAATTTATAATATTAGTATGGATATGGATATAAATATTGTACTTCATAGTCACGCTGTCTAGTTAACAATACAAGTATACAATTCAAGATATAATATTTATTTATTTAATATTTTAAGCACTAATGTACAGAAGCGGACTTAATGCCATAGGCATTTTCTACAAGTCAATCTTTGGGTGATACCTACTACTTTAGATACATAATCGTAACAAATGATTGCAAGCTAGAAGCGACTGTATGAATGATTGGTTAGTCATACAATCTTTCGCTGAAACGATGAAACATAGTGTCGTCATAGGGAGCGCTTCTAGCCGGGATTAATGTATCCATGTTAATTGCCTCCTGTCTGGGTCGTGAATCATATTTGAATAAAAAAGAATTGAGAACAAAGGAGTTCAATGAATTCTTATTGCTGGTAAATAGTAATAATCTTATTATTCATAGGGATTATGTATTATTGAGGATGTAACAAAAACGTAAAACATGATACGTGATATAACTTGTGCATTGAGTAAATAAACACGCTATTATAATATATACGGTTTAGTAACATCAGTAACATTAAATAATTGATTTAAGAGATTCAGAGAGATAGCTATGACGCAAAATTACGGTTAGCGCAGTGGTTCAGCGATTGACTGCGGCGCTGCGTGTCGCAGGTTCGATTCCCGCACGGAACAAATATTTGTATGATCTATAAGTAGTTGTTCCGGGTCTGGCTGTTTGTGTATGTGAGTTTAAATGTTTGTAAACGCACCCACAATGCAGGAGAAATTCTTAGTTTGGGGCAACTTTTTAAGTGATAATTAAAAAAAAATGAGAAATTTGTATTTTTCAAAACTTTTATTTATTTATTTAATACTTAATTCCATAAGCATTTCCTACCTGTTAACCTTTGGGTGATGCAAAGACAAACAGTGGTAGGTGCAATAGCGAGAATCGAGGAATAAATTTTATTTAAATATAAAGAAAAAAAAAATATACATATTAAAACTATAAAAATAATATCTACATCTACACTGAATGGGCAGCAGCCTTCTCTATACATTTTTAACACCATACTACAATCACCAACCCGCCTACCAAGTGTGGCGATTATGGCAAACCACCCCAATTGGGGGAGGCTTATGTCCAGTAGTGGACGTCTTTCGGCTGAAATGATGATGATGATGATACATCTACACTTATTTAATTAGGTTTTTAACACAAAATCTTAACTAGGACCACTAAAAGATCGCCAGGACAATTATTTGCGTAGTCACCACGATTGGCAGACTATGATAAGCAAAAGGATTATGATCCCTGAGCTCTAGAATACGATTTCCCTAAGTAGTCGGTCACTAAATCCATGGGCAGTGGTTCAGACTTTACAAGAACATAATAACGTATTGTTCCTAACCTAACTATGGACCTATACTTGAGAAAATTGGCCACTACTTATGATGTAGAAGCTTGAATTTAGAGATTTGAAATTTGAAATTTGGCCAGTACCTACTAAGGTTTTATGTCAATCTTGAAAAAAAACAAACAACCTTATTTTTTACCCTGAATTTATTAAAACCAAAAGCGTACCTACTTTAGTTGGCTCTTATTGAAAGCAAGGACTTAATAAAGCTTTAAGAGAGGGCTTTAAAATATTTTCCTGTATTATGAATATTTTTGAATTATGATAATAATCATTTCTGCTAACTGATGCTGTTATTCAGATTAATAAAACATTTAAAAAAAACCGCGTTCATGATATTAGTTTTTATGACTTTTCTTAAAAACTATAGTTTCCCCGTTTTCCTGACACTTAGTCCTGACACACAGTGGCCATTTTTACCACAATTTTTACTGTTGTTAAATACGATACTCAATCTGCCTAGCCTTTTCCCAACTATGTTGGGACCGGCTTCCAGTCTAACCGGATGCAGCTGAATACCAGTATTTTACACGGATCGACTGCCTATCTGACCTCCACAACCCAGTAACTGGGTAACACGATACCCCTTGGTAAGACTGGCTGTCAGACTTTTGGGCTTCTGACGACCCGTAACGACTGTCAAAGATCCACGAATGACAGCCGGGACCAACGGCTTAACGTGCTTTCCGAGGCACGGAGGAGTCTCGGTATGTAAAGATGGTCACCCATCCACGTACCAACCCCGGCAAGCGTAGCTTAACCTGACGGATCGACCCGTGCGGCTGTTATTAATTAGCCACGAGCTCCTCTATTTAATGAAATACGATAATATTGAATATTATATGGCTTCGATGGTTATTTTATTTTTGTGGAAAACAATATTATGATCAAGGTTGTTTATGGCCTTTCGCAACGTTTACAAAAGAAAATATAAGAATAGTTGTACAACACTTGTGTGTGTCGATAGATCAGGTAAAACTACGCTTGCTGCGGTTGGTCCGTGGATGGGTGACTATCTTTACATACCAAGACCGTGCCTCGGAGAGCACGTTAAGCCGTTGGTCCCGACTGTGATTTGTAGATCTTTGACAGTTGTTACGGGTCGTCAGAATCCCGAAAGTCTGACAACCAGGGGTAACCAAGGGGTATCGCGTTACCCAGTAGCTGGGTCGTGGAGGTCAGATAGGTAGTCGCTCCATGTAAAATACTGGTGTTCAGTGCAGCCGGTTAGACTGGAAGCTGACCCCAACATAGTTGGGAAAAGGCTAGGCAGATGATGATGAGTTGTACAACACTTTTCTTTCTTTTATAGGCCAAGACTTGACTGACAATATTTCATAACATTTCATTACGATACCAATATTTTCACAGCATCTACAATTCTTTTTTTTTTTTTTTTTTTCATGTAACGCCTAAATAACGACAGTTATTATGTAATATTGTTGAAATTACTGCACTTTAGAGTTATGTTTTTAATGTAAATGGTAAATAGATTACAGTGCTTTGTATTTATCGTGAAATAACGGAGTTTATTAAACGTTTACATCAAAATAACGAAAGGGTGAGAACAGTTATTTGTCTAATGTAAATATATGGAGTAGGTATAGTCTGTCTTATCATAGTACTTTGTTTTTATTGAATCATACACCCTTTTGTTTCATAATGTGATGCAACTTTCTTGACAATTAATTTTCAGGACGTTCAACTTATGGTCACTTACAAATCAGCCATTTGTATTCTTGCATGAGTTAGTTAATATCTAGGTATCATGACTTAGCATTATCATATAAATAAACAAAGAAACCATGTATTTGTAAACAAATAGCTGTAGACTGTAAATGAGTACATTTCAATGATAATAATATTTCCTTTTAACATATTTTCCTTGCGTAAGATACACTGAACTTGGAATAATAAAATCACCAACGTGGTTTGATAGCTTTAAATCCCGACGTATAAGAAATGTAATTTATAAGAATAATGAACAAATATCTAAATACTTTTGAATTACAAATATAATAAGCCAATTAAAAACAAATTTAATCAATTAAAGCCGGGCTGAGTTACGACTGTATCCGCGACAACTGATTTTATTTGTTATTGCCTATATTTTAATTTCTGTTGATAGCTTTCTAAATTTATTCGACTTGTATGATAAGTGGCATTCGAATAACTTCGTGGCAATATGCGCGTGTCGTACCTATACCTCGCGGTCGTAGTGGATGAATATCATATTAGAGTTACCACATCATTAACTGGTTTATAGTCGTGTTACCTTAGTAATAGTCGAACAACACTAGTATCGCGCTTTAACGTCATTACATAACTTTAACTAAATTTTACAAGTTCTACAAGCAAAGTTCACCAACCGTTGATAATATCTTTGCGAGTACCTACCGTGTTTGATTGGTATTGTTGAAGTAAAAAATTCTAGCCATTATCAATAAGGAAAATTGTGATTGATTCAAATATATTTGAGATTTCGAATGTGTTTGAAGAATCGGACATTATTTAACTTGCCCCAACATAACGAGGTTACATCAACTCGAGTACCTACTCGCTTACTTATAGTACGTTAACTTGTTTCGTTGCTGTGCAAGTGACTTTCTAATATAACATTAAATATTTTCATAATGAACTTAGCTCAAAAACATACCCCACGGTACGATGCCAACAATTTCTATAATTTTGTAAATTCAAATTTTCTTACCTTAAAATACAATATCTTGATTCCTCAAGCACCTTCAAAAATAATAACTTCACTCGCGATGCACTTTGAAGAAACTTGGTAAAACAAAAAATAGCACCTTCGGAAAATGTAAACAGAAACAGTGGTAGCGAAACTCACGTGTTACAAATATTTGCAAAGTTTTCGAGGGTCCTTATTTTTTTTTTTTCAATAATAACGAGGGGAGATTTATCGTGAGTAGTAGTAGTAGTAGGTCGCGTGTGACGTGAGTATGCGTCGGGTCTGTCGGGAGCTGCTAGGAGCGTGGTGGACGGTCGGCCACGCAGGCTGGCGGCGGCGAGGCAGCGCGTGCACTGAGTGGCGAGGTGGCCGGTGGCGCGTCGCTGCCGGCCGCCGCGAGACTCTGCCCCGCGCGTGCGCCGGCCGCCGGACCAGTTCCGAGCAGCCTCCCGCGCCGCCGCGCCACTGCGCCACCACCGTGACCTGCACGCCTGTACGGTGCACCACGCACCCCGCGCCACCATGCACTTGCCAAACTATCACCCGCCCGCGCACACCACCGCACCATACACTTCAAGCCAAATGCACAAACGGCACAAACTGGCAGCACGAAATATCACTTGTCAATTTATGTTACTAGGATGTCGTCAGATAGGTCTGTATCGGGGCAATAAATATCCGCTAATGGGCCCTGTTGCCCTTATCTCTCAACTGGAGCAAGGAGCAAATATCACAACGGATCGTAATTAATTCTGTTTACTCATTAGGGAAATTAGTTTTCTTGAGAGATTTCCTAAATGTCATAATCCCGCATTCAGGTTTCGTGTTGGGTATTCTGTGGTAACTTGACTAATGAATCTAAGAGGTAGGTAGACAACTAGTCTTAGTACAACAAAATAAATTATAATGTTCAGTTTGTGTAATGTATCTGAAGACAAATGATGTTGACCATTAATTTATGTTAATCAGCATCCGTGTAATAATCGGCTCGTAATTTTGACGTCAATATCTATTCAAATCCTTTATATTACACAGAGTACAATTGACTACACTATAGATTTATTGAATGAAACATCGTAACATGCAAATACTGCGGATAATAAGAGGAAATACCTGACAATAGTATTGTCGCATTTAAAAGTAATGGGACGAAGTGCGCAATAAATTAATAACGATTAAGCATGTATTTATTTCTAAATCTTAAACACGTATTGTTAGCTTTGCAATTTTATTGGAAACTGTATACATAATACGTACTATACACGCTTTTATGACGAACTGACCGTTTGTCTGTTCTCACCTTTTTCAGTATCAGCCCGTTTGATTTGGAGGAGCTCTTATTTAGTTAGTTTGAGAGATAAATAAACACGCTCAGTTACTTCGCTCAGTCATATCTAACTTCAACATTCAAATGCTGATATTTAATAATAAAGAGGAAGTTCGTAACAATTGTAGTTATTTTGAAATGAGTAATTACAGTTTCTAATATAAAAATAGGATTGGCTTTTACACTTTCTGATATTTTATTTGTTTAGACAAGGACATAGTTTGAATCCATACGAAGACAGTTCTATTCTTATTTTGATATGATACGTAGCGTTGATAACATTTATTGACGATCCATCGAACTCGCATCTCTAAATAAAATTATTGTTTTTAGCAATACCCCAACATGTGAGTGGCATATGTTTGGCTACTTACTGTACCACTCCGCTACTGATAAACTACGAATACTTAGCGTGACCTTTGCTCCGTATTGGCCATAATAGACTGTTGCTATTTGCTTATTCGGAAATTTCATTATCATTCCTACGCTAATTTAATGGCTAATTGGCTCTTATTATCGCTCGAATATTTAGGTCGATCACCACATCTAAAGTTTTCTACTTTTTGCCCGGTTTTGATGTGGAGCACTTGCTATTGGTACGTATATATATTCGTAAAATATCTTGGACATAATATGTCCAAGATATCTTGGACATAATATGTCCAAGATATCCAACAGACAACAAGATATATCATAAGATGTCCTCTAATCTGAAAGACGATGCAGATATAGAGCAAGAGCGCATGTCTGTAATGGCGAATATGATGGCCCGCAGGTTTGCTCGTTGCACCACTGAAGCGAAAACAACATTGTTCAGAGCAACATTGTACATCTTTCTACACAAGCAGCCTGTGGGTCTCATTCACGCGCAGACAGTATAACGCCTTGCGTGTGCAATATAATAATGCATCGGGATACTGATGGGGCTGCCCCGATTCTACAGCCCATCAGGGATGTTAGCCGAGTCACAAGTAGACTCTTTCTATTCTACTATGCGGAAACAATGCACATCCCTATTGCGCAGGGTTCGGGCTAGCTCCAGCGGCATTCTGAGAGCATTCGCGCAGAGGTTCGATTGTCAGTACCTGAACCATTGCTGTACTTATGGTTCACATACTCAGCAATCGAAGTCAGTTATACGTTTTGTGCGGTCTTCATAAAAGTATGTTTATATTTATTTTTTAATTTTGTAATCTTTGTGCCTATGATCCTTTGTTCTATTTTTTATTTTTTATATCTACTATAACCTGCTATTATTTTGACCTTTACTGAAACGTCTTTTGGGAGTTGGTAGGGAAAATTGTCGTGACAGTTCCCAATCACACATCTGGAAGCCAGAATGACTGAAAAATTGAAGTGCTTCTTGAAATGAGTATCACAGTCTTACATAAAAGCAGTACGTAATCCCATCCATGCAGAAAGTATCCGGGTTCGGATCACTCATATAACTTATCTTTGAGCGCACGCCTCTTATGATCAACACAATAAGAATATAACAATGACGGAATATTGAATGAAATGGCACTTGCAGAACTACACATGATATTTTTTTTCCTGTTTTTGTTGTTCACGATAACGATTTCAAAGTTGCTGATTAAATTCCAATCAATGGTCAACTAGATCTGACGTCAGTCAACGTCACTGCGCAGGCGACGCTACCAGACAAATAACAACGACAATTACGAACAACATCGATCGATACGTAATCAGTCTCGTCGTGAAGACGTCGGAAAAACTGATTATTTTTCGGACGTCTTTTGTATCGTAGGTATGGTACCTACTCATAAGAAATTTCTCGCCTTTGATCGATATCGAAGACCATAGACTACCCAATGTAGGTAGTAAAATGGCATTTCTTTGAGAACTTGAACCTTGCAAAGTTGAAACGACTAATTGGGACCGTGCACTTAGCTTCTGTTGTTTCATAAGTGCCCATGTAGGTTTATGTGAAATAAAATATTTTGATTTTGATTTTTGGCCATTTGGTTTTGAATCACATTGTAAATTATTTAGAGTGGATTAAAAGCTATAACATAAATGATCTTAACTCCTATAAAAGCTTATTTTCAAGAACAAAGAACGTCTTTTACGCGACAAAAGCCGACGCAATCAGTAATAAATAAATTCATGTTTATCACAGATAATAACTGCACCATATTAAACCTTTGTTGTATAATTAGAAATAACGGGACTAATCGTGCTATGATACTCGTTTAGACATTAGAATAGCAATAAATTTGCTTTATTGTAATCTTTAAGTTCATACATACGTAATAGGCCCCACACGTGTTTCTATATTTATTGTAGACAGCCAGTCAGTTAGCATTATCGTGAAAGGACATAATTATGTAACAGACCCGTTTGTCGCTACCCGGATTAATTGAAAGCGTCTCATAAAATGGGTTCCAGTAGTAGAAAAGATTTCTTAAAAAAATTAAAAACTATGGCTATATGTTTTTGTACTTAAATAACATTCACTAAATAAATAACTAGCGCAGTAAATCAGGATACCTTATCATTTACTTCGATTGCAAAAATTCACAAAACATAGTTACCTACCTAAGTTCATATCTTCACCCATAAATACTTCCGCTATCTATCGGATCGAGCACAAAAGGTATATCAAAGATATTTGCTTACACTATGACTGACAGGATGAGTCACCCTCGTGTTCAGGGGATTCATAGTATTTACGCGGTTGTAATCAGTCCATCGGTTTGTCATACGGAGCGTGCCACTTCTGTATTCCAACCAACTGGGAATGGGTGATAGAAATGACTCATTTACTAGTTTATTTTTATTCACTTTTATAAGGTGAGTAAACTAGCGTTCGCTGCATCATTATCGTAGGTTCGATAGCACTTTGTTATTATGTACAGTGGCGAATTTACACATTTTCCAAGTATAGGCTGTAAAATTTTCGCTGTCTCTACAATTATCAGTTGCTAATTATTTTTACAATTCAACAATTTGTTTGAAATTGCACAAGAAATAGTTATTGGGTATATTTCTGAGCTAATCAAAGCTCGATATGTACCACTAATAAGGCAGGGTAATGTAAGTCGGCAAAACAAAATGAGGCCGTCTCCCGGTCTTCTGAGTTTATGTAGGCATTTCTAATAACATTTTGCAGAAATTGAATAATTACAAAAATTCTATTGTCGGACATTTTAATCGAAAAGAAAGAATCTGGGATGCAGGAACGAGTGCGTCGAGCTCGAAATTGAAAGAGAAGGGAAGAGGGACAAGTCTTCGGAAAGATTTAAGAAAGAATCAAAAGAAGAGAAAAAAATCTGTCGCCCCCCCCAAAATCTGCCGCCCTAGGCTCAAGCCTACTCAGCCTACTGGTAAATCAGCCTGGTTACGTATTTAATACCTGTATCGAATTGATTAATATTGCATTAGCGCCATTTCTGGCAAATAAGGTTACATCTAAAGCATTATATATCTTAGGTGTCGTGACCCCTGCATCCGTAGCTATACCAACTTAGTCAAAAGCAATTGCTACGACCAACATTTTATCCACATTTCGACATTCAAAAACATGTGTGACAATAAAATAAAGAGACGCTTATACATAGGTTTACGCAGGCGCAGGCGCCACGAAGGATCGGCGCGGCCATGCGTCGGCGCCCGTCGCCGCGCCGGGCCGCCTTACCTTAGCAGTAAGGTATTAGGTTTAAAGGTCAGATAGCTCATAAGAGTGAATTACTAGTGACAGTTTACTGTTTACTAGCAGAGTGGAGTATGATTCTAGTTACCAATACCAACATAACCAACTATATTCTGAAAATATGTAGTTTCAAATAATCAATTGTTTGCTGAATGTGGACTCATTCACAAGACTACATGAATGACAAATACACTTAAAATAGATTTTGGTCTGCCATTATGTTGAGAGGGTGTACAAGGGTCCACTAAAAAAATATTATCTCGTGACTGAGAAGGAATGATGAAAAACGGCTCAACAGCAACCTCGGTAAATGTGTCTAGAATGTTCTAATACATAGATAGAAGATAGATAGAATACTCTTTATTATGTACACCATAAAAATTACAGATATAAATGTAGAATAGTTAAATGAATATATATAATTATATGAATAGTAGAATGTTACATAGGGTGTCACAGGGGCGGCCTTATCGCTAAAAGCGATCTTTTACAGACAACCTATGAAAGGATCAAAAAGTAGAAGGAGAGACAATACTGCAGGTAGTCAGTGGTGTACCATTTACATATATACAATAAATACATACATACATAAAGCATATAGATACTTATCCATATAAATATATATATATATATATATACAATAATAAACATGATACAAGAGCAAGGAACTTTAAGTAATGATGATGTTTAAGGAGAGAGGAAGTGATTTTTAACCAGAATTTTAAAAGTGGACAAAGTTTGAGCACGCCTTATCTAGACGGGCAAGGCATTCCATAACCGTACTGCTTGAACTGTAAAAGACCACACGAAGCAACAAAATACGATCTAGAGGAATGTGGCCGTTTTTCTTAAGAATGAATTTGTTGCTTCGTATCTCAATATGAAACTTTATAAAAGGTATTAGAACATTCTAGATACACTTACCGAGGTCGCTGTTGAGCCGTTTTTCATAATTCCTTCTCAGTCATCATCATTCATCATTTCAGCTGAAAGACGTCCACTGCTGGACATAAGCCTCCCCCAATTTGGGGGTTTGCCGTAATCGCCACGCTTGGCAGGCAGCTGCCCATTCTCTAGTCCGTTAGTCGCCTTTTACGACACCCACGGGAGGAAATGGGGTAGTGCTATTCTTTACTTCCGGCACCACACGGTACCGTGTGGTGTATCGATGTATGCGCTCTTAAATCATTTTCACTCTTGCTAGTTTTGTAAGGACCTTTTAGGCAGAGAGCATCAAATACCTTCTGCGCAGGGGCAACTCAGCGCGGTTTTCCTTTGATGTTTGTTTTTGTTCGATTGTAATCAAAATGAATGTTGACTCAAATAGGAAAACAAAATAGGATGCATCAAGAACATTTCTGATAACGACATATCTTTTTGACTCGTTTGCCTCCTGTTCATATCTTTATATCAATTAATCGAAAAAACAAAAGATTTCTCGGTATCGCTAAATCAATCGTGCAAATCATCAGATACTGTTTCGGATATGTCATTAAAGTCCGATACTCATACGAGTGAATGTGTACAATTATCTGTTTATTTTTACAAAATTATCCCGTGCTTGGTACGCGTTTTGACGTCACAAGACTCACAATTCTGTCTGATTGACTAAAGACTGATGAAATAAAAAAATGACTGATCACCTATGTACCAAATTAATTCAACATTCTCAAACAAAATACGTTCATTATGGCTGCTTTTCAGGTCACAGCTGACCCTAGTCCTGTAATAAATATAAAGGTACAAGATATATTACATTAAATCTGATTTAATCATCTACTGATAAGAATCTAAAAATACCAGTCCCTTTAAACAACATTCATTACGGATGGAAGCTAAATCAATGTTCCTACCAATTAGTGTCAATATCTACGATATTATATGAAACATAAGTATATATATCATGTACGTTAGTTCTATCAGCAACGAATACTGATTGGGGCTGATACATAATGCATAGAGTCTGCGTACATTTTTTAAATTGATTATTACCAGTGTAGTAAGTATGTAGGTTAGCAGATACTAATGGCAAACGTAAAGTAGTTGCACAGTAATAGTGTTGTAATAATAGAGGTGACCAGTAGACGTATATCTATTGACATGGCAGGTAGATATTTTACCATCATACAAGTAGCATTTAAAATCTTCAATTACCAACGCAGCAAAGTTATACTAGGGTGGCAAACAAATATAAAACGACTGGTTAAAACATATCGTTCATTTGCGAGAAGCTAGATATAATTAAAAAAGAGCGATTTTTGGGTATGATTATTTAAAAGTTTCATATTCATTTATTCACATTTAAATAGAGTAAGTACTGTTACGCGCCACACAAGTTTAAGAACCACTAGCGTCATCTAGTATCGAGTAGCAGAACTAGCAGACTCGAGATTCCTCTAGAGAATTCGATGCTAGAACTTTCGACACTGGTCAGTAGGGGCCGGTATGTACTCGAACATTCTAGATCTTTCTACAAGGTTCTGGAACGATCTAAGGAATATAAAAGGCCGTATGCACCGCGACTCGGGACAGTCGAAGTCGAAGCGAATAAGCGAACAAGCGCGATCAGTAGTGCTTTATAATTAGTGTGTTCGAGTTGTTATCAGTGTTGATTAATTAAAGTGTCATTTTTGGTTTGTAAATCGGCAGTTTTTATTTTCACGAACCGCAAGCTCGTAACAGTACAATCGGTGGTTTCACATGTTACATTACTTTGGTCTTAAAAGTTTAAAAGCAGTAAGAGTGCGAAGACGTATAAAGTCAATCATTTCTAGCTCCCTCATTTTAAGGCAAATTTTACTTATTTTAAGAAGAAGACAAAATTTGCGGCGTTCAGCTGTATACTTAACTCAAAATTGCAGATTTTTTGTTATGTCATCCTTCTTGCCAATGAGTGATATGTAAATACAATAATTTATTGTGCGTTGCAATATTGATATTTATGCGCAACTCCCCAATATAGTTGAGAAATGGTCTAGGCATGCGTTTTTATAATAATGTCTCGTAGCAATCCATACAGTGTAACATCATTATCTCGAAAATAACCCAACGTAATACCTACGTCCGTAGCCAATACAAACATAGTCAAAGGTTTTTTAACTAGACGCATGATAAATCTCGTAGCAAGCCATTAATTAGAGGGTAACGTCGTGATCTCTTTCTGAGACAAGCCGACCTGATAGACGTTGTCCTGTCCAAACAGCGCCGCCTACCGGGTCCAATTGTGAATCTAAACCATCCAGGAACCCACTTAAATATATACACAAAATTTCATCCAAATCGATCCAGCCGTTTAGGAGGAGTTGGTGAGAAACACACGTACAGAAGAATTATACAGGGTTATTCGTAAAACACCAACATCATAAACAACAACTTTGTTCTATGACTTTTAAACATAATACATTTACCAAAAACAAACCTTCAAGATTTCGTTGTTCTATCTCACATATTTCAATTCTGTATTTTGTTGTTCCTACCTACGCCTCCCGTGCACTGTCGACCCTGCCTTTTGCACTAGACACGGCAGTTTGTTTTGCTACGCATAGACTTCGTAACATGAAGTGGCGCAACAAACTCCCCAGCAGCATAAAGATAGAGATCATGACGTGAGATACTCGTAACTTTTTTTTTGGTTGGGAAATTATAAAATAACTTTTCTCACTCTGGGCGGAGCGGGAGGGCGTGTCATACTTTTACTGACTAAAACCCAACCGTGTTCCTTCAGTTGCCTGTGTGCCAGGGCCACGGTATCCCTTTCGGACAAACCCGCAACCCTGGCAGGCACCAGTCCTAGTGGACCCCGTCAGTGCGTGCTGACCTCTGTTTGAGGCGCGCGTGGAACACAACGCGCCGTCGACCCGGCCCTGGTCCTTACCGGACGGCGAACTGCCCATAGCACGCCGTCCGCAAGCCCGCGCCTACGGTGGCCGGGAATCGGCTACCGATTCCCATCGCCCAGGGCGTCTCCTGCGGGGACTTGGGGCGTGAGGGCGCACAGACTGCCGCTCCCTCCCGCGTTCCGCCTCATCCTTCGCGAACATTACTACTTCGCAAAAGGAGGTGACTGCCTCTCATGCACTCTCGCTCCGGACCATGGCCTGGACTAGGGCCGGACGCGGGAGATCGCCGCCACCAATCGCCTCCGTGAGGACACGGCGGTGCTCTGCCCAAGCCGGGCAGACCTCCACCGTATGCTCCACCGTGTCCTCCGGGCGATCCACACAGTGGTAACACCCGGGCGTTTCCTCCCGCCTAATCCGAAACAAGAACCTCCCGAAACAACCGTGTCCGGTGAGGACCTGTGTCAGGCGAAAGGTGAGGACGCCGTGGCGCCTCTCTAGCCACTCCTTAAAGAGGGGACTTATTGCCACAATTGTGGCCAATTGCACTAGACACGACAGTTTGTTTTTCTACGCATAGACTTCGTAACATGAAGTGGCGCAACAAACTCCCCAGCAGCATAAAGATAGAGATCATGACGTGAGATACCTAAGCTACGTCCGTAGTCAATACCAACTACATGAGGGGAGGCCAGGCGCATGACGATTACGCGTAGAAATCCTTATAGGGTACCGTCATGATCTCTATAACATAGATCCTACGTAATACCTACGTCCGAAGCCAATACCAACATAGTTATGAAACAGCTAGACACATGATGAAAACTCCTAGCCATTCACATAGGATAACGTCATAATAATGATTATAAATCTCTACGTAATACTTGCGTCCGTAATTCCGAATCCAATATCAACATACACACATCAAAAGTGGTTAAATATCAAGCACGTTTTTTCTAGTTACTAAAAATCTGGTTTTTAAATTATATTTTTTGTAACTCCTATGGATACTTTTTATAAAATTTCATCATTTGAAAAGGGAATAGTTTTTTAATTTCGGTCAATTGATGAAAATCTTCTGTCAAGTCGTATTCCTATTATAATCCTGCAACGGGTTTGAGGCCAAATCAGTACAATTTCTGCCATACTTCTCATTGGAATCAATACAAAAAAACGTTTTTATGGAGAGGAGACGTTATTTGAGCCGAGAAGATATGATCAAATCCGTGGGAATGTTGGAAGCTGGTTCTCGGCAACGCGCTGTGGCAATTGCTCTGAGCACTACGCAGAGTGTTATAAGTCAACTTTGGACATGTTACCGCATCACTGGCAGCGTGGCAGAGTGACATGGAGGACAAGCTCGCATCACCGCGCACGCACACAAGATCGTTATACAAAGTCAAAGTCAAATCATTTATTTCAAATAGGCACGAAGATGCACTTTTGAACGTCAAAAATTATATGAATAGTTAATTGATTCTAGTTGCGCCTTCCAAAAGGTAGTTATGTATGGAGAAGAATGGGCAAGAAACTCCATACTTACTCTTTTAAAATGTTAACAATAGTTTGTATACATTAATTAATAATTATAGGTGAAAACGATGTACCTATAATAAAAATAAAAATTACTTACCACAATTGGTAAAAAGAATGAAAAGTGAAGTAATGACAGAAAAAATAATAAATGCGATAGGTACATGGTGCTCACATATTTACAAACATTGTAAATGATTTTCCAAAAAAAAAAAATAATAACATAATAAGTGTGTGAGTTAAATTTACATTAATCATACCTACATACAAATTACTGCTCGACGAAATCGTACAATGACCGCGATGATGTTGGTTGATAAATCTCGTAGCAATCCATATAGGGTAACGTCATAATCTCGAAAACATCCCTATGTACCTAGGTTATAGGTTATCTAATTCATAGCCAGCTTATTAGAGAAAAGGCACATGACGATCACTAGTAGCAATCCATATAGGGTAACGGCATGAACTTGAAAACGTAAACATACATCTCTACGTAATACCTACGTCCGTAGCCAACCAAAACACGGTTGGGAAAAGGTTAAACATATGACTACTCCGAGCAATCTAATTACACCTAGGGTAACGTCATAATCTCGAAAATATAGTTGCCACGTAATATCTACGATCACTCGTAGCAACCCATATAGGGTAACGTCATGACCTCGAAAACATCCCTACGTATGTACCTATCTAAATAATATCTCCATAGCCAATCTCAACATGCTTGTTGGAGAAAAGACGAAGCTCATGACGATCACTCGTAGCAATCCATATAGGGTAACGTCATGAACTTGAAAACGTAAACATAAATTCCTACGTAATACCTACGTTCGTAGCCAACCAAAACACAGTTGATGACCATTCCTAGTAATTACTTCTAGGGCAACGTCATAATAATATAATAGCAGTCTATTATTGTCTCAGTGCAGAGCAAAGGCCTCTTCTCATACAGAGAAGGCACGTGTATTAATCACCACGGTTGCTCAAGACCGGTTGACAATTTCAAACTTATATAAACTATAAGTCCAGGTTTCCTCACGTTGTTTTCCTTTACCGATATCAGTAATGTCCAAGATAAACTCATAACAACGTCATAATCTCGAAAATATATAGGTACTATAACTATGATTACTCGTAGCAATCCATATAAGGCAACGTCATGAACTCGAAAACATTAAACCTACGTAATACCTACGTCCGTAGCCTATCGCCTGTTAACGTTTCTTGGCTACGTCGCGATGGAAGGCAAACATTTGATTAATTTACTAATCTGCTACGAAAGGAAATACGTATCTCTACTTACGTGTTTGTGGGCGTAACACTAATCTCGTGTGCGAATGTATTCGAAGTCATAATACTTACAACATTACTGCAAAAGAAAAGGCCATCGCGTAGCAGGAATAAATTATTCGGAATCCCGACTACGGAGTATTTCACGGTACTCACCATTTGGAGCAATATCAATCTACGACGGAGATATGATAACCAACAGACATAAATTGAGTAAAAACCATTTTTTTTTTATGTATAATTTATTACAGGATTCACCAAAAAAAATTGTCCTTCATGTAGATTATTAATAAATATTGGACACATATTTTTTTCTTTTTTTTACGTAATCAAAACATTACGGCGATACATTGAGTTCAAATGTGGCATGACGTCACTGCTCGCTAGATTTTATACGTAGCTGTGACGTAACAAGCCTCCACTCCCCAAGTTTAATGTTTTTTATCTAAGTAATTTTTTATTAATACTATTATTGATTAATCAAAAAATACGGGTCTAATATTTTTTTATTATCTGATTGTCGGACTAAACAGTTTTTCTTTCTTTTTACCCAGGACACATCCCTATTATACTAAATTGGACATCCCTTCTCTATTACGTACACATATTATATACATAACCTCAAGTCCTAGCGTGCATGTGTAGTCCACATGCATGCTACGCGAAGCTTGCGGTTTCTCAATTCACACTTGTACGACGATAATTTTCCGACATTATCGATCTATGTGATTTACTATAGTAAACTAATAATGGCGCCACTAATAACCCATCGGCCAACACATGCCTCAGTGCCGACTCGTTCAGCAAATTACCATTGTTCATACCTAACGAATCCCAGTTAAAGTGTGTAAATCGATCAATAATAACACATAACGAGCAAAGCACACTACAATGATTTAAGCAAAGTAACGAATTACCACTTATACAATACAAGCAATTACCTTTGAAAATATATACCTTGAGAGCAATCATGTCCTACCTGCTTATTAATAATTCACGCGACGCAAAATAAACAAATAATAATAGGTTGCGAATAAAAATATGCTCTGTTAAAATTGCTCGAATAGGTAAACGAGCACAATTATCGGGCAAATAGTTGTTTATACACGGTATCTGAACTAGCTATGTAATTTCCCGTGTTCTATCTAATATGATCGGCGCGACACGGCGCCACGCCAGCGCCGTCGGCTTCTTATAAAGAACGTTTATGCTAATACATCAACCACTAACAACTGTCCGGTACCCGATACATTTCTCGTCCAATACAACAGCTGATAAATTATTAAATAAATTCTAATTGTGACTATCGTATCAATCAATCAGTGGGTACGCGGTTTTTGTGCGACGCGTGAAGGAATGTAATCTTAGTTTCTTTCTAACAAATAAAGCATCGATATAGCAGCTTACCTGGAAGACCTTTTAAATAGCAATCTATCACTGGAGCCAAACAGTCCTCTTTTTGCATAAATATGCAAATAGTTATTTGATGTTCGGTAGTGAACAATGCTTTAAATGTCTAGACCAGTGCTTCCCAAAGTCGACTGGACCGCGACCCACATGACAAAAACTTCCAAATTCGGGGCTTACCTCTCGCTGTCATGGAGAAAATAATGGGCGTAACTATATGAATGAAGGATTGTTCAAATAAGAAAAAAAATACTCAGTTACAATTGAAAATTTCAATATTAATTAAATACAATGAGTGCAATTTCAATGAGAAGGATGTTTTCGTTTCAAATTTTTTGTCATTACAGCTTTAGCATCAACATACATTTTAGTTACTTTTAATCACAATGAGTTTTACACATCCAGTTTATTTCGGTATTGAGTTTTAATTATTAATCATTGCTTAAAATAAATATTTCAAGGCCCACCCAGTATTCGCTCGCGGCCCACCAGTGGGTCGCAATCCATAGTTTGGGAAACGCTGGTCTAGACATTTGTTATGCGTTAAATCACGTAGAATTCTGGACTTTCCCGTAGCGCCACAAACGACTAGGTTGGAAATTAGAGTAACATGTACGCAACACACTCAATAACTTCGGGGTCAGCTGTCAGTCCAATTAAATGTTACTGACAGTATACTGCAGTAAATTTTACTGTTTATTATTATCAGTGAAACGTTATTTGAATTTTCTTAAAATTTGCAACCTTTAAGGCAAAGTACCACTACCTACTAGCTACTTCTAGCTACTTAGTCAATCGCATATTTTTAAAAGGGAGAAAAAATCCGTTATCACAATGAAGGAAAAGTAGGTTACTGCAATATGATGAGTAGCAACAAGACCTAGAAACACGCAGAGAATGTTCGTAGACGTCAGTTTAGACATAAAGCTCATAAGGAACCTAGCTCAGATATACATAGGTACAGACTAAACAAAGCGCTCGCAGTTGCGTCCAGAGGTGCTCACGGTCAGTTTGTCCGATACATGTACTTATACATGACCTGCTGGATGTACTGACAACAAAAGAGTCAGGTATGCAAGCAAGAAATTGTACTACGCTTGCAATATTCATTATTATTGCGTCCGGCATAGGTAACTTTTCTATCAGATAAACAAAGTCAATGATTTGTCTTATTTATTGATTTATTTTATTTTAAAGAAGGCTTACTGACTAACAAACCAATGATTTAAAGAAAGTAATATTAAAAAAATTGCTAATAACAAGCCTCCACATATAGTAAAGAAAATATCGATAAAAAAGTACATACAAGTTAATATAATTATTTAATATTAGATTAGTTAATTATCCATCAAAAATAGCTGTGCCAAAATGTGGCGACCGAACAAGTCAACATTAAGGTCCATATGAAGCCTATTGAAACTAAGTGCACTTCTTATTGAAAAAACATTACGCCTATAATTAGTTATTGCGAAAGGTACATTTAATATTGGCCTTTTACGTAATCCCATCAGATTCGTGCGTAATGACAGACTAGCAACGAGTTCAGGACAATCAATGTGGCCATTTGCGATACCCAACACTAAACTCACGACTCCAATATAACGTCTCATCTCCAGAGGAAGGATGTGGTACCGTTTGCAGCATAAGAATAGAACAGCCGAATTGAACCACCGTAAGGACTATTACTGCTTGCAGCGCTCGGTCCTCGATCGGTTTCTCGTCCTTGAGTCTTTTATTGTTCTATTCCTATTGGTCGAAAAAAGATAGTCAGACTGTAGTTGAAGTCAGGGTTGCCAACTCAATGCCACGGTTGGGTGCTAAGTAACATCTCAAAAAGTGCTAAATTGGTATAAAATTTTAACAATAGTGCCAAATATATGAAATAAGAAAAATAACGTGTAGAATAAAAAGTTTTAATTTTCAAATTGTCATGACATTAATATCAAAGTTATGTTATGTTACATTTAAACAAAAATAAAAAAAATATATAGTTAAATTGGAGGATGTGACCATCAAAATTTAAAAAAATCGAAATATTAAAAATCTTATTATCGTTAAATCCAATCATCATCCTCACTACTTGTACCGTCTGTCTCTGCTGCGGTTCCTTGTACAGCTGTTGAAGTGGAGGGCTGTGGCTCATTTACACTTATAGCAGACTTTTTAAATTTAAATGTGTACATATCTTTCTTGCCTATTTTTTTAAGGATATCTTGAGGTATATCATATGTATAACAAGTTTTGTTCAAATGTTTGTGTCCAGTTCGTATACGAATAATTGAATTTAGGGAGTCCAAGTTAATTTTGTTCCTCAATTTATTTTTTACGATGTTCATTACGCTAAAAACCCTCTCAACGTCCGCATTTGAATGTGGCAATGTGAGCACTGTAAAAGCCAACGAAACCAGTTCGCTATACGAATTTTCATTGCTTGCGTCCTTAAAATCTGACACTTCAACCCAAAATTTTACTGTATCAGTCACATTTTCCCAAGTGTTGCTAGTTAGGCTTTTCCATTGGGCAACAATTTTATCAATAGTTTCTGGATTCTGTACAAAGTGTTCCGCTAACTTCACAACTTCGACGAGCCCTTTATTTGGTTTTAAAGCGTTAGTGACGCTCATGACATTCATATCTTTCAGGAGGGTTACATTTTCAGGAAGCCGCTGTTGCAATTGTTTTATTAGTTTTACCGTAAAATTTACGCAACGTTTTCTTAATGCTTGCTTTTTGGTATCTTCTAAGGATTGCATAGCGTTCTCAAAACTGTAGCCAAGATAAGGAGACGGATCCAGGTAATCTGCAACATTATCTTCAAAAATGTTAAAAGAGTGACGTCTTCCCGGGATCACTACTTTATCACAAAACGACTCGAGCAATTTTATCAAAGTTTCTTGTTGGATCTGAATTTTCGCCTTCGAATGCTTTTAGCGCCGATTGTACCTGACCAAGTATTGATTTTATGTAAATTAAATAAACTTTATTAAATCAGAATACGCTTCGTATAAGAGTTCAGCCGTGTAACAGTTATTTTTTCTTCTGGCAATCTCAAAAAACAGTTTCAGCTCCAACCACTGGTCCAAAATTCTTTGCACTGCTGGCTCGATTGAGAGCCATCTAGTAGCACATTTTTGTAATATTTTCAGTGGTTGTCGTCCACAATTTATAGTTGCGTATATGTCTGCATATTCTTGACGTCGATTTGGTGACATGGAAAACCAATTAAATGTTTCCCTTAGGAGGAATTCGATGTTACGAGGGATAGTTTCTTCTGAAGCGTGAGAAACGGCCAATTGGAGTGAATGTCAAACACATTTAACTAGAATTAAATGTGGCAAACCGTATTCTTCTTTCATAATTTTATATACGCCGTTATTAATACCAATCATGACACTGGCATTATCGGTGCCCAATCCTACTAAATTTTGAAGGTTTAACTCCATTTCACCTTGCACTGTCTTAATAATAGTATTTACAATACCTCTTGCATCGGACGTCTCTAGTGGACTCAAAGCTAAAAACGTCGACGTTATTTTCTTCATAGAAGAACTGAAATACCGTATAACGATGCCTAAGTACTTGTGTACGGTTATGTCTGTTGATTCGTCAATTATGAGACTATATTTACTATCACCAATGTCCTGTTTTAAGACAGATTTAAAATGCGGCCCCAAAACATTTTTTAAAATCTCACCACATTTTGTACGATGGAGCTTCATATTACAGGCGGCTTTTGAGTCTGCGAAAGCTTTTGCACACACTTGGCTAAGGTGGTCGATCGGCATGACAGCTGTGTGTTCTGCAACGAACATTGATAATAGACCCTCTGCGTGATGTATGTCTGGGTTTGCGTCGGTATCAACTTTTTCAACAATTAGTGTAGTGTGCCCCGAAGAAAATGGTTTCATTTTATCAATATGTTTTTTTGATTCCGAATGCCGTTTAATTTCAAATATTCTTGCATTAAATTCTATTTTACACAAGGAACACATTGCTTTTGAGCTTTTCCCAAGAACAGGCCTAAGCCATTTTTTGAGTTTTGGATCGTCCTCCCATTCTTTCCTATAACTTTGAACATAACTACCTTTTTTACTTAAAGGAACATCCATTTTCGTCTCACTGTCACCGTATAAAACACAAATCTATGTAAGTAAAGGAATAATAAGGTAATTATTCTGCAGCGCAAAAGAGACTATGACATAATAAATCAAAAACACAAACGAATGAAAAACAAGCAAGGTAAGACAAAGAAGGAGTTATCTTATGAGAAAGAGACAAATATAGCAGAGTCCGCGCCGTCCGCCATAATCGCTTTTATTTTTATGTTTACGGGAATCCCCTACCGAAGTGCAGAGGACTACACTAATTTGCGTTTTGTTATTGCATTTTGTGAGTAAGCAAACATATCAAAATTAGTGCTAGATTTTGCGATAGGTGCTGTTTCTTAAATTTCAGTGCTAGACACATGAAAATAGTGCCAAATCTGGCACTTTAAGTGCTGAGTTGGCAACGCTGGTTGAAGTTAGCTTCCAGTATACTTTGTCTCTTTTGCCGACTGTATGTCTACATGGCTATACTTACCTCGGCAATTTAGCGTGTGTCTCACATACAAAATGCCTAATAACAGCGGGTAGGTAACCCATGTGTTGCTACCCGGTGCGCAATTACATCACCTGTTGACTTCCAGACGTGAGTACTAGACTGGCTTTGTTTGAAATTATGACTTCGTTTGGGCTTTACCCATAGTCATAACTAATAATGACTTGTTGGTGAATACCTTGAGAGCTGCTGGAACGTCATGGTCGAACATGCGTAAAAAAGTTGTAGTCCCATCCATAAGGTTTAAGATAGAAACGGGACAAATACCTCTTGAACCTTGGTACATCAATCTCAGCTAGCTAGCCAGGCGTCCGGAAAAAGCCGGACACAGTCAGGCTTTTTGGTTGCGTGTGCGGCCAAATTTTACATTTGTCCGTGTTTGTGTTGGTTTCCGCTCCGCCCGTCTCACCTTGTATCGCTAGAAGATTTTATGGTGAATGATAAAAAAGACTTGTTTTACTTTAAAAAAAATGTCGGGTTATACTAAGACTAAAAAGTTAAAGATGTCCGGCCTTGTTACACAAATGTCCGGCTAAACTGGCTGGTCTGTCCGGCTTTTTGGTTTTAAGACCTCGCAACCCTATTCACAGCCAATCGCATTTTCATGGCTACAGGGATTTTAGTGCTCCTTTCAAGATATTATTAAAACAAAGGACAAGTCCTACGATGACGAGGCATTAGAACATACTAGAAAAATCATAGCTTCCTATATTATTATAAAGCATGTCAAGTTGAACAGTTATTAAGTTCCATGCGACAGCATTTATTCTTCGTTGCATAATGCATTAAAAGAAAATCTTGTAAATATTTACATAGGTAATTCACAAAGACGAATAAACTTCTCTGATTCAACATTAGTTATTACTGGTTCTTATTTGATCATTTATGTACCTAGTTGTCATCTTTTCCGTATTACCTTTGCCCTAAATTGTAAAACCAGTTCGACAGTAACTTTCCAAAGTTTTCCTTGACAAGTCTGCCTGCCTAGCATTTTCCCGACTATGTTGGGTTCGGTTTCCAGTCTAACCAATTAATTTTATCGATACAAATAATCGACCTTTTGCTCACCGTAACATACATGTGAAATAAATGTGTGTGTGCGAGTGTTCGTCAAACGCAGTGTTTGCGTTAGTGTGACAACCAATAGCAAACTCGCGTTCTAAGTGCGTGTTGGTAATGCGCGTACGTATTGGTCTTTTGCTTGTAGTGGAGCGGGAGACAAGTGGCGACACATTTTAATACAAATTAGGAACTATTTTCGTTCTAATTTCTTTTATCTGTTCTGTGGTCTAGTCGGATACAGCTGAATACCAGTATAATATATGGAGCGACTGCCTATCTGACTTCAACGACCCAGTTACTCGGTAACACGATACCTCTTGGTAAGAACGTTTGTCTGATTGTTGGGCTTCTGACTACCCGTAACACTAACAACTGTCAAAGATCTACGAATGACAGCCGGGACCAACGGCTTAACATGCTTTCCGAGGCACGGAGGGATCTCGATATGTAATGGGTCGTCACCCATCCACGAACTTACCTCGGCAAGCGTAGCTTAACATTCCGTCGAACCGAGCGGCTATTATTATACACGATCCGCCTAAATTTTGCCTTCACAAAATGGACCCATGGCTAAGAACCAAAGCCCTTTTATTTAACTTGCTGAATAAAAATTAACAGTCACTAAGTAATTATAAATAGTTTACAAGTAAAACAGAAGCGTGACTCAGCTTCACGTCGCGACGTCTGGATTCAGGAAATAGAAAAATAACCACTTCGGAGCGGAAACCACAGTATTTTGTGTTGAACAAAAGTAGAGTGTTCTGTGAATCATTTTCCATCTGCGCATAATAAAAAACTTACAATGTATCATGCAAATAGACAGTGGTTAGTAATCCGCAGTTGCTGGTTGATGATGACTGGTCATCCTGAGTCGACACCTAATAATGCGCAATAAAAAAAAAACATGCGGGGCAGTCTTTGGAGACTGCCGATAGAAGTGAAAACTAAGTAACTAAAGTGTTCGGTGACGATGACGCGAGTTCCATGTTTTTGTTCACCCAAAAGTACACATATATACACAGTATACATATAGCTCATGGAAAGCGTTCGGTGACGATGACGCGAGTTACATGTTTTTGTTCACCCAAAAGTACACATATATACACAGTATACATATAGCTCATGGAAAGCGTTCGGTGAAAATGACGCGAGTTCCATGATTTTTGTTCACCCAAAACTACACATATATAAGGTGTATCTATTCATACACGAAATATTTTAAGAGTAACATTTATAGACCGTGGTAAAAAAGCCAAAGCAGCATTTTTTTTTTTTTTATCTGTGTTTTATATTTTTACAATTATAATTTTAAAATTGCTTGAGACATTTTGCAAAGGAGTTGCATTTTCCAAAATTTTACTTATTCTATGAATGACACGCCCGGACGCGGCGATGGTGGCGGCACGAGCGCGGTAAATTTTGATAATTAATCATCATAAATATATCAAGTAATTTTAAATAATTTAATTTTTTAAATATTTTTTTTTTTATCGTTTCCATGGTTTCTGTACCACCTATAGGTGTATCTCTTAAAATATTTCGTGTTTGAATAGATACACTCTATATACACAGTATATGTACATATACGAGTAGCTCATGGAAAGCGTTCGGTGACGATGACGCGAGTTCCATGATTTTTGTTCACCCAAAAAGTACTCAACGCACCTAAAGAAGTTTTCTTTTCAAAAATGTGTCTGAATGTCGTAAGAAAAGTTGTGTAAAAGTATCCAGCAACCCGCACTGGGCCCGCGTAGTGGATTATGGCCCACTGCTTCTCACAGAGAGGGAAGCCTGTGTCCTAGCAGTGGGAACATTATACGCTTATTATGTATAAGAAAAGTCCTCTATTTTTCGGTAGATGTTGTAGGCTAATGTAATACCGAATGGGCATTTATTCAGGGCTATTTCCCTATCATCATACCGTGACCACCATTCGGCATACAAATGGCCAATCGGGCGTCATACCAAGTATGAGAAGGTATGTGAGATATTTTTGAAGTGAAAACTTCTTTAGGCGCGTTGAGCACTTTTTGGTAGGGGAAAAACTTATGGGTTCGCGATCGTCACCTTTCCTTGAGATATATGAGTACTTTTTTTTTTATTGTTCGTTCTACACTGCTCGGAGTTTCCTTCTCGACACTGCGGAGATTACGCTGACATCTCTTCTTTGGAGCTGCCCTGACATCTGTTATTTGGAGCTGCCCTGACGCCTGTTCTTCGGAGCTGCCCGGTTTCATGATTCGGATTGCGACTGGATTCCAAGTATTGTAGATCTAATCTTCCTCCTTTTTACTTCAAGAGAGTGCAGGTTAGGAAGGTCTTTTAATTTTAAAACTAATAATTGTATTTTTTACCTTCCTCTGTAAATTTATTAAATGTAATTGTTCAGTCTACTTTTACCTTTTTATTTGTTAGGAATAAGTAGACGTGACAGTTTTATTTAAAATAAGAACAGTAATTCCACAATTTTGTGTTTTTACTTCTATCTGCAGTCCTAATGACTGGCGATTTTTTTCTCGGCCACTGTTCTAGATAACTTTGTGTAGTCACTAATTTTCCGCTTCACTCTAATTAAAGTGAAACAATTCTAACAAAAAACATGACCGCAAAAGCTCAACGAATTACAACTAATTATTACATAACAAAACAGCTCTAATCTAACGGAAAATTACATTGGGAGCAAATAACAAAATTATAATAGGATAATAATGAGGTTATCATTACCTACAGTACACTAGACCACAAAACATAGTGCAGACAGTCTGCGGACTTGTTCCACTTACTCAATGAATCTCAATTATTATTTAGGGACGGTGTTCTCGCGGCGCATGCGTTATCTATCCGATATGACACTATTAGGTTAGTTAGTGCTTATGTTCACGTTTATTGCCTAAACGTAACCTAATTTTGTTTATTGCTTAAACGTAACTTGAACGTTTTATGATAGAAGGTGCAGTACGAGTATGCTGGTATGTGGATGTTGTAAGACGGTTTGGCTTGCAGGATGATTAGGTCGGATGTTGTAAGGTCCAGCTTCATGGGCGTACCCAGGGGGGGCCTGGAAATCTCGCAGAACATGTATAAACTCGCCTAATTACTAATCAAAGTGTAAACGGGGCTTTATGTTCTAACTTTTAAATAAACCGCGCAGTAGACACTCCAGGCAAAATGCACAGCGCAATTGCCAAAAAACCACGCGCGACGATGGCGAACGAAGATCACCGAATCTAGCCGAGCGTGCGAACGCTCGGCTGTATTCGGTAATCTTCTGACTTCTGACTTGCCCACCCCCCCTAGACCAGAAGCTGGGTACGCCCATGTCCAGCTTTTTCATGTCATGTCATATTATGATCATCAATTAGCCCGTAATCTACATTAATGAACCCATTTTAGGTTGTATTTTTAAAGTAAATTAAAGTAAAATTTTAATTTTGCATACAATATGGTACATAAAAGGTCTTAAACATACTCAATTCTTTATTGCATTCCATATGTATTACTGTATTACATAGATGCTATAACAAAGTAAAAGATTATGTATTACATAGATAGTAGAACAGAGTAAAATATCAATATGGACCCACCCTGTCGGGCACAGCAAAATTAGGAGAGAGAAAGAGGGCTAAGTAACAATTTAAGCAATTATAAATCAATCAAAAATAAATAAAAAACAAAATCAAAATATTTTATTTCACATAAACCTACATGGGCACTTATGAAACGTCAGAAGCTAGGTGCATAAATATAAGTAGTCCCACATATTTTGCTTACTTATTTCAGCTTCCAAGAAATACCTTAAAATAAAATTATATACAAAAACAATTGTTACTACTGAGATAGGTAATGCAGTAAAAAATAAAATCTTTAAAATTACATTCATCATCATCATTTCAGCCGAAAGACGTCCACTGCTGGACGTAGGCCTCCCCCAAAAGGGGGGCATTTGCCGTAATCGCCACGCTTGGCAGGCAGATTGGCGATCGCAGTATGGTTTTAAAAATGCAAAAAGCTGCCCATTCTCTAGGAAATCCCTTAGTCGCCTTTTACGACACCCACGGGAGGAAATGGGGTGGTGCTAATCTTTACGTCCAGCACCACACGGAACAAAAATCACATTAATATAATTAAATTACTTATATGTTAAATTATATTTGGTACGTTCCAAAAAATTTAGGACTTCACTTAGGTATTGTCTAGAACACATTATCTATAGAGCCATTTCTTAAGTTTCTTTTTAAAGTAACTTAGTGGTAGTTCTCTAATCTGTTTAGTTATTTAGTTGTATAATAAAAAACCATCAAGTGCGTGTCAGACCACGCACAATGAAGGGTTCCGTACTTGGAAAGAATTTATCCTAAGAACAAACTTAACATTGTAGTTGGTAAACATAATCTCCCATACATTCCAACTGCAAATGTAAGTTTGTACGCACAATATCGAGAGATTTACCATGTTATTTTAAGACCATAGACTTCTTATAGATTTTCCTGTAATCTAGAAGTCTATACTTATGATCTGAAACTACTGTACCTAATTTTTTTTAAAAATACTGGGATAATGGGGGAATTGTAAATTTTCGTCTATTTTCACTTATAACTTTAATTATTATTATTTTTTAATTTAAAAAATTATATATTTGAGACCCTCACAGTACGCCCTTTCATTTGATACGTCACACGGTACAGTTAGCAAAACTTTTTTTTTTTTTTTCTTTTTTGTCCCCCAAAACTGACCGCAATATTCTAAATTCATTTATTTATGGTTCACGTCCGTGTTTGGGTCACTTAAATTGATATGTAAGTATACAAAATTTCAACCTAACATTCGGAGCAAATTGGCTGTGACAGAGAGACAGACAGACAGACACATGAGTGATCCTATAAGGGTTCCGTTTTTTCCTTTTGAGGTACGGAACGCTAAAAATGCTTTTAAGACCAAAGTACGTAAAAATTATATTTCTTTCATTCTCACATAAACATTCACCGATGAAATTATGAGTTCTCAAGGCGTGCCAAGCGGTGTCTGGAAGAAAAATATCTACCCCTAAATTTTATTACAGCTTTTACGTCGATAAGTTTTCAGTGTGTTGTACAAAACTTAAACTATCTTTAACATTAATGCATCTGCGTCTTTGACAATAACCCTCAGCAATGTACCAGCGGTTGTGCCACAATGAATTTGAAGAAACAAGAAAACATGGTGTGTCTTTATTCCGTAAAGAAATACTAAGCATCACAGAGACTGGATTATGTATTAAGATTATCGTTGATATTACACACTTAGCTTCTGACTTCAATTTATTCACGCGATAAATTGTTTATGCGAAATATGACACAGATAAACCAACCAATATGACTTAAATTTAAGAGTTAACCTAACCTACATAGCGGTTGATTAGTGCCTTAGACTCATGCAATTACTCGTGTCATGAATCTCATGAATCGTGTGTGTGCTGTGAAGGGCATCTAATAAAGTCTCCTTTAATCTAATATGACTAAGTTGTACAGCATCATAAAAATATAATGTATTGCTGTGATTGGCCGAACTCAATTTTTGCTTGGCAGCAATCCAATAGATTATTCTGCATGACTTTTAGATAACTCATTACAGTAGACCGTATTCATATTGGTATTATTCAGACAATTTCTTTTATTTACGAAGCGGCTTTTACTGAACTAATTTGGGTAATGTTTTTGCTGGTTTCGGAAAGTATATTGTCTGTCAGCTGGTTAGTTAGTACCGTTTTGTTGTTATAAGGGTGTGTTATGAGTAGAGATCGGATATTCGGATGCATATTCACCTTAAGTTGAGATGTTTGCTATTATGGAAAGCGCTTTTGTATCGAATAAATCCCGCGGTTCCGATGTTTTATTTTTTATTTTAACTAACACACACCACCCTTACTCTTACAGCTTACATACACATATTTTCATAGGGAGTTAAAATGATTTTAAATAAATATGCATCTGAATAGTTATGCAATCCAAGAATCCCGGGTAGTTTTTTTTTTTTTTTTAATAATAAATAATATTTTAGATGTCGCATCCATTCCCGACTTGTTATGCATTGCCGGTATTCCTGGCATCCCGGGATATTTTCTTACAAAAAATCGGGAAACATCACTAGTCAGATGTATAGTATGGAAGCGACTTCTAAAAAATATTTATTAAAAAAAAACCCGTGATTCTTGTATTGCATAACTATTCAGATGCATATTAATTTAAAATTAATGTTTAACCCCCGATGCAAATATGTGTATGTAGGGTGTAAGAGTAGGGGTGGTGTGTTAGTTAAAACTAAAAAAAAAACATATATATATTTTTTAAATTTAATTAAGACAAGTAATATCCTGATTGGGTGTAAATATTACCTCGGCTACTCAGGTAGGTAGATATGCATCCGATTCTATAGTCAGAATAAAACACAAAATGTCGATTCCGGAATCGCGAGATTTTTACGATCGATACGAAAGTGATTCCAACCAACCGATAAGCCAACATTTGAAAGTAAGTAATATATATCCGATTCTATAATCAGAAACCTAAAGTTGTCGATCCCGGAACTGCGGGATTTTTTCGATACAGAAGCGCATTCTATATTAGCCAACATCTCAGTTTTAGGTGAATATGCATCCGAATATCCGATCTCTAGGTAGTGATAACCTAAACATAGGTGCTAAAAGAAAGTGATAACCCGCGAAGTTTTTTAATTAGGTCTAATCGTTAAATGAATTAGTCCACTTTATCATTGATGCATATCTTGAGATTATAGTAGGTATATAAGATAATGTTTATCTTGAGATTTATTGTTATATTCACATTAAGGTCGATCCATCAGGCTCAAGTCATCATCACGATAACCGCATGCAGATAATATGCGATTTAAAATTGAGAGAACATCATCATCATTTCAGCCAAAAGATGTCCACTGGTGAGCGTAGGCCTCCCCCAAGCACAGCCACATCAACCGGTTCTGTGCTTCCCGCATCCAGCGGATTGCTGCGGCCTTCACTAGTTCATCGGTCCACCTTCTGGGAGGCCATCCAACGCCAATGCATTCTTATATCCTTAATCATTTTGCATTTGAGAACGGTTTCTCTTAATGATATTAATTTCTTCCAAAGATAATGCCGAAATTAGTACTCGCGTCATCACATCTCACCTCGATAGCTCACGAAGTCAACCACTTACATTAAACGTAATAAAAAGAGTATTTTTATGTTATTTTCATTAAGTTATTCAGTTCGCATGTGCAGGGACGTGCGCGCGCGCCGCTCGCGGTTTTCGTACGTGTCAGCGCCCAACACCGCGCCCGCGCTACACGGGAACGCTAACTGCCCCCTAATTGCATCAATTAAAACGACCACTTAGAAGATATTAAATCCTACAGCCTCTGAATATCTCATAACCAATTCGCGGTAAACTTCAATTAGATATAATACCGCCTTTATTATTATTTCATTTAAATCACAAGTAGTGGCCAACTTTGTCGGGTTTGATTTTATGTTTTAGTCTGTTTTGTTTATTTATGTGACTTTTTTTATTTGAGGCCGGACAAGCGTACTTGGTCGATATCCCGTCCAGTCGTACTGAGCGCTTCTCCTCCACATTTATTATGCGCACAGCCAAAGGGTGGAACTCTCTGCGAGCGTCTGTGTTCCCTTCCACATACAACCCCTCTGCCTTGAAATAAAGAGTGAACAGGCATCTTCTGGGCACGCTCGTTCCATCATAGACCTCATCCATTGCTTTCCATCAGGCGAGAGTCAAGAGCAGGCCCAATCAGTAGTAAAAAAAAAGACTGTCATTCATAGAAAGCTCACCACATATTATTGAAGGGACAGAACACTGACTATGCTGAAAAAAAAAACTAAATTAAGCTTAGATCTTTCCCGGCCTAAAGTTAAACTCAAAGTATTTATTTCAATAAAAAAATTAAGTAAAAGGGTATTAAAAAAAAAAATAGGCAGGCATAAGGACAGAAGTGAAAACTCAAAACTTTGGAATAACTGACAGTCTGGCGCTACACGTCACGAGCATGTCGCGCATTTCGGTGACGCGAATCCATACGATTTTCCTTTGGCTAAAATTGCTCAACTCAATTCAATCCAATTCATTTATTATAAAATATTATATATAAAATATTTAGTAACACACATTTGGCCAATATTTAGCATGCATGTACAAGTTTTACTTAAAATATATTAATTACTAGGTAACCACATTTTACAAATTTATGCATCTACTTATCAGTTAAATATGTCTGTGCTTTAATGTATAAAATCTACAGGGACACTTTTAAAAGTACTCCTCTATCGAATAAAAACATTCTTGTAAGAACCACTTCCGCAACGCAACACAAAACTTATTGAAGGATAGTTGAGTAATTGCGACTAAAGAAGTTTTCACTTCAAAAAGCTTTTCATACATTTATCGAAACAGTCTGTGTACTGCTGTATAGGAATTTGTATTTTTGTTCACCTAAAAAGTACACATAAATACACAGTATAGGTACATATAGCTCATTGAAAGCGTTCGGTGACGATCGCGAAACCGTAAGTTTATCCCCCTACCAAAAAGTGCTCAAAGCGCCTAAAGAAGTTTTCACTTCAAAAAAATCCCTTCGGCAAGCCGCAGGAGGAGGTAGATTTCGAAGAAGGTTCCACGAAGAAGCTTTCTCCGCGCTGACATTCTCATCAAATTACCTTTATTCAAAAATAGAGTGATATGGGTTCCGGACGGCACTTTGTAACAGAACCTTGCACACGCATTCCGTACCCGCTGGATTAGCAAAGAGAAAAAAAAACCAAAGAGGCCTGTTACGTGACTGCCTCCATGTTGCGACTAAATACTATTTAGAAGTAGCTCCATTATGAATATTAACAAAAGACTTGGTCGTCAAGGCAACGAGTTTAGCATGGAAAAGCTCTCAATTTTTCAGTTATAATTTCTTATTTCGAAAAATATAAGTTTTATCGCTAGTCTTTTAAATTAAAAATTGTTTCCAAACACAAACTGATTCCAAAAAAAAAAAATTTTGCTACCCTAAAAATATTTGCCGTTTCGGGTTTTTTTTTTTTTTTTTTTTTTTTCAAAAAATTTGTAAATTTTAACCTCCTCCCCAAGTTAGGGGTTGCATGAAAAAAGTTTCAATTTAAAAGTTGTCCGTATTCTTACTCGAAATGATAAAAATGATAAACGGTTCAAAAATTTCCATAGGAAAAAAATTAAGGCCAAAAAACTGATTTTCGAAAAACCGCCCCCCCGCTGCCCCCCATGGACGAATTCCACCCATTCACGAACTTAACCTAAGTTTTGAAACGCATACCAACAAGAAATATTGCTGAACGTTTGCCATGAGACCACTTATCTAAAGACTATCAGCATTTTCTTTACTACCGGTTATATGAAAGTTTTCAGGAACAAAAATATCTCCTGAATCAAAACAAATTGTTAACTAACCTTACTTGCCTAGTTACTTAAACAATAAACATAGCACTATTTATACCTAAAGTCATAATTAATTGCGAGTTAAATCCACTCGAAGTGTTCATATAAGCAAACACGGCACAATGCCATAAGTGCCTATACAGACGCCATTTAAGAGCTTTTGTCTCATTGTGCGCCCGCTGCGTGGGCGCCCCCTCAGCTCATTCAGTTCATGTGGTCTGTTTTCTTAATGACGAAGCCTTCGAGGCGCCGAAGGGTTTTTGTGCACACTATGCCAGTCGCCTGCCTATTAAAACATATCCAAGGTCCCGATAAGATAGGGTGGCGATTCTCTGGCTAATAGCTAAGAGATTCAGTGATTGTAGAAGAACTGAATTTGAAGCTTTTGATCTTACTTGTACTGCGGTTACGGTCTCAGGAATTACGATAACGTTCTGTAACTCAATAGTCGTTATGTTTTGTCTTATTGATCAACAGTTACAATGGAATGACCTGCACCAGTTGCAGGGGTACCTATCTAAGTAGATAAGTGAGCTGAGTCATTGCAATCTGACAACTGCATAAGCTTCCATGCAACTTGCTAAATAAATACCAATCGTTTTAAAAGCGCATGAAGTCATGATTTAAGAAAAAAGGAGAAACAATTTACGCACCATAATCTTACACTGTTTTTTATTTAAGCCATTGAGCGTATAATATTTGGCAACTAGAACTTATCGCCCACTGGCTCTGAACAAAACTTATTTAAGTTTCAGTCAAGTATTTCACAAGCAATAAGAATAACACAAAAGAAACTGGGTCGCACATTCCGTTCGCAAACAAAACTAGGGGTAGCCTTAAAAAAACTGGATTATGGGATTTTTAAAGAGGCTGTATAGTAAAATTTATTCGAAAAGTTTTCGGCGTTTTTCATTAGGACCGTTTGGGTCGGAAGCTTGGCAACCCTAGAGCGAAGGCGGCGAGTTGAGACGGAAAGATCTGCAGCATCAGAAATTATTTTTTTATAACTAAATACGAATGTTGAATGCCAATGAGTTTCTTGAGATGTATCTCGTATTATATGACTTTTTACTACAAAATATATAAACTGCACGCATAGGCGGGTACCTAATGACAGCGTGTACACCGAAGACGCCAAACTATGCAAGACTCACTAGTGCTGAAGTTCATACGTGCTCATATTTATTTATATTGTTAAACTTATAAGGCCCACTTGCACCACGCTGGGTTATCATCATTAACTCAGAGTTAGATTTTAACTCCTGTCATATTCATACCTGCAGAACTGTCAGATCTCTACACTGAAAAACTTTTTAAGTTGATTTAACCTTTTTTTAACCTATATTTTGGGTTAATATAGCACCTACCGACATGATTTGTTAAATCAACAAAATTAAAAAAATTATACTTAAGAGGTGAATTTAACAAAGACATTTATGTATATATACATAAAATATTGTATTGTGTAAACCTATTTTTTGTTGTTAACTTAAATATAGTATATAGTTAAATAAACTGTTTTATGAATAGTTCAATGAGTTTAGTTAATTTAACTTAATCGTTTTTATTTTATTTTACTTCGTAAACAAATCAATAGGTAGATTTACTTGTACGGTCAGCTGCAGAGAAATCTCACCCCTTAGCAATGTATTTATAAATTGCTAGGGGGTAAGATTTCTTTGCAGCTGACTGTACCTAAACATACAAAAAATATTTTATTGTTTTAACCTATTTGTCTGGTTAAAACGACCCATTACATTTCAACAATTTTATTTTTGTCAAAACAAACGTCATGGAACAGTTTTTTTAACACAATTTAATGTCAACTCAACCAAAAGGAAATCAACAATCATAAAATCAACTATTCGGTTTTTCAGTGTAGGTTAAGTCTTAACTCTAGGTTAAAATTTTGGTGCAAGCCCGCCTAAGTTATCCGGATCATTTTCCTTAAAATTATATTTTCATTGAATTGTCAGGAAATGCTCGTGGCTAAGTAATAACAGCCGCACGGGTCGATTCGTCAGGTTAAGCTACGCTTGCCGGGGTTGGTCCGCGGATGGGTGACCATCTTTACATAACTAGACTCCTCCGTGCCTCGGAAAGCACGTTAAGCCGTTGGTCCCGGCTGTCATTCGTAGATCTTTGACAGTCGTTACGGGTCGTCAGAAGCCCAAAAGTGTGACAGCCAGTCTTACCAAGGGGTATCGTGTTACCCAGTTACTGGGTTGTGGAGGTCAGATAGGCAGTCGCTCCATGTAAAACACTGGTATTCAGCTGCATCCGGTTAGACTGGAAGCCGACCCCAACATAGATGTCAGATAGGCAGATTGATTGTCAGGAAATCAAAAGGCACTTAATTTTCATAAATAACAACTCACAAACGCCGTTATTATCAAAACAACTTGAAATTCAATTAAGAGGAGGGACAAAGGAAGGAATAAAAGTTTCTCAATTGATAATAATTTAGCTAAAAGTATGACAGAGTATGATATGTCGCTAAAATACACAATGGGGCTCAGAAAGTTCAGCAGTAAGCTGAACGTAATGTATTCACGAGGGGGAAATAAATTAAAAAGCAAAAAGTATGAAACTGGCTGGATGCCCGCACAGTCACGGAAATTGTTTCCCAGTATTCGAAGCCTCTTTTTCTACTCGAATGCACAAGAAAAGAATGTTTTTAGTAAAATATCGACGTTCATTTCTGATTTTCTGTTTACTCACGTTATTATTCAAAGGGAATTTTCACATATCGGTCTGTTTATTTCCATTTTCCTTAATGGAGCATGTACGCCCCTACTCTGCATGGAACTTGGCAGCCGCAGCAATGATATATAATATATAATAATAAAGTAATAATAAGTTTATTTCAATAATTGTTTAAAATTATACAAATGACATATAGGCTATATTTTCTTATCACAAATAAATCAGACATCTGTAGCCGAACTGGACGAAAGCCAAGAAAAGACGATCGGCTATCAGCGCAACGCCAAAACCCTCAAATAATAAACAGCGAACGATATCCATCAAGTACCTAGAGATGTTAACAATAAGAAACAAAAAGAAAAAAAAAAGAATTAAAAAAAAGTGATGATAAATCCTAATATTATAAATGCGAAAGTAAGTTTGTTTGTATGTTTTTTACCTTTTCACGCCTAAACCACTGAAACGATCATCCTGAAATTTTACATATACGTTGTCAGGTGTACAGAAACAGACATAGGATAACTTTAATCCCGAAAAAAAGTACTATTCAAGAGGAAAATAACAATAACTTTCTTATCATAATTGGTGGTACGTGTCTTTCGAATTATGATTGAATTATATTATTATATAAACTTTAGTAGTGTGTTAAGAGTTCTTTTTTCCAAATTTAAGCGCGAGCGAAGCCGCGGCCAAAAGCTAGTAACATAATAAATTTTATACAGTAAAAAAGTATAAAAAAGTATAAATTTCAGAATTTGCCAAAAATAACTTATAATTAAAAATAAAGTCAAGCTTAAAAACAAAATAAAAACCGGCCAAGTGCGTGTCGGACTACGCACAATGAAGGGTTCCGTACTTGGAAAGAATTTATCCTAAGAACAAACTTAACATTGCAGTTGGTAAACATAATCTCCCATACATTCCAACTGCAAATGTAAGTTTGTACGCACAATATCGAGAGATTTACCGTGTAATTTTAAGACCATAGACTTCTTATAGATTTCCCTGTAATCTATAAGTATAGAACTATTTTCTGTATTTTTTTCAAAATAGTAGGTTAGTAGTTTCGGAGATAAGGGGGGTCAATTTTCGCCTATTTTCACTTATAACTTTAAAACAATTTATTTTAAAATTATAAAAAAAAAATATTTGAGACCCACATAGTAAGCCCTTTCATTTGATATGTCACACGGTACAGTTTGCAATTTTTTTTTTTTTTTTTTTCTAGTTTATCCCCAAAACTGACCTCAATATTCTTAATTCATTTATTTACGATTCACGTCCGTATTTGGGTCACTCAAATTGATATGTATACCAAACAACTTATTCGGTCCATTACATAGATAAGGCGGGGGAATGGTCAATTTTCGTCTATTTTCACTTATAACTTTTTTTAAATATATGTTAAAATTATATAAAAAATATATTTGAGACCTTCACAGTAAGCCCTTTTATTTGATATGTCACACGGTACAGTTTGCAAAACTTTTTTTTTGTAATTTTCTTGTTTGCCCCCCAAAACTGACCCTAATATTCTAAATTCATTTATTTACGGTTCATATCCGTGTTTGGGTCACTCAAATTGATATATATACCAAATTTCAACTTAATCGGTCCATTACATTCGGAGCAAATTGGCTGTGATAGAGGGACAGACAGACAGACAGACACACGAGTGATCCTATAAGGGTTCCGTTTTTTCCTTTGAGGTACGGAACCCTAAAAATTAAAAGAAAATCTGGATAGTGTGTGTCTGTTCTCTCTTTGTGTAATTGATAATGTGTGTGCGTAAATGTGAGGATTTTGGTTGCTCAACCTTTTAAACGAATTCAAAATTCGGCAAAAGTCTATTGGCAGATTAAAACTTTGTGTATGTAGGTACTAAATAATTCACAAATGCAACACATTTTCGCACCACTGGAGTTTCGCAGAATCTTGATTTTTCCGGAAAAATACAACGAAGCGTCCACTCCGTAGAATCCCGCTGCGCCATTAGGCAACCTGCTCATTGTCTCTGACGTCAACATTACTGTTGCAACAGGCGAGTGGAAAGTATTTGCCACTCATGTAATCAACGCACCGATGTGAAGGGCTCATTGGCTGTTAACCTCCGTCCTCTGTCAGTCAACATGTAATTGAAGAGAAGCCTTGATACGTTTCAATTGTCTGAGATCGTATTACTTGTCTTTGTAAATAGGCAGTTAGGATGATAATGTTCTTCTGCGGTTGAAGTAATGGCGTGTCATCGACATCGATTGATCGACGATTCGACAGTGTTGAGATATTTGTGCAATTAATTCAGTGAGGAGACGGGTTCAAAGTCAATAAGATATTGCTGACGCCAATTAATATGTCTGGACATGAAAATCTAGAGCTGTCTGTAGGTAGGTATAGGTATTGTCTCTGCTTAACTCGGCTTCTGATGGCAGTTTTGTCACTACTGAGAAGTCAGCACATTGCAAGGGTCTAGCGTCCTTATATTCCTATGCCGATTTGGGCTATGGTAACTATTTTTAACAGACTTCAAAAAAAGGAGGAGGTTCTCAATTCGTCGGAACCTTTTTTTTTAATGTAAGTTCCCCGATTACTCGACGATGCCTGGATCGATGATTTTTTTTTTTTTTTTTTTGATATGGTTTACTTCCCAGGTGGTCCCATAATCATTAATTCAGGATCTGAAAGAAAAGAAAGAAAATAAAAAACAAACAAATAAAAAGCGTAAAGTGCGAAATTAGCAGGCAAGTGTGCCTCACGGCTGCGCCAAAAAGGCCCAATTCAGCATAAATGCCAAACAACTAGTGCCTGACGCTGGTTTTCAACTGGACCTGATGATGGGATCCTGGAGAAATAGAGACTCTTCAAATTTTACAGGCACACTTGAAGCGATTTGCGTAGTTTTTGGAAGAGTACTTTCTCGGAGTGGTCCAATTTCAATTTGGTGAAGATCATGAAAATGGTACCAAAGGTTGGTTTTTTTTTCTAAGATTTTCACAACGGGGCTTACCACGACTGGTTTTGAATTTCGATCTAATATTAGGTTGGGGAAAAAGTCTTTTCGCATTATAGTATGTATGAACTTGTAATAAAATCTCTATGGCTATACTATTTGTATCTGGCTGGTTTTGGTATCATTGAAAGTTTAAATTTTAAAGAACATATTTCCAAATTCAAATTAGAAAAATGTGTGATTTTCATTTGTTTTTAGTACTGTCAAGATGAGTGAATCTAATGAAGAAATTCGATAAATTTCAAAATTTTACTACAAAAAAGGTAAAAATGCGACGCCGGCCGCGAAAAAAATTTGCGCTGTTTATGGACCTAGTGCAGTGTCTATGAGAGTAGCACAAATTTGGTTTAAGCGTTTTCAATCCGGAAATTTTGATGTCTAAAATGCACGTCACTCTGGTCGCCCTATTACGGATAAAATGGATGCCATTTTTTATAAAGGGGAGCTAGATCGGCATATCAGTAGTTACGACGTAGCTGAAGAACTGGGAATTGACCACAAAACAGTTTTGGCACATTTGAAAAAAACTGGGTACACAAAAAAGCTAAACATCACGAGAGGACTGCCACTTGTCGCGGTATTTTGATCAAAGTCCCAAAATTTCTATAGCAATGGGATCGTTTCCCTACCTACAAGATGGCAAAAAGTTATCGAACAAAATGGTACCTACATACTATAGTTAAATGTAAATAAACTATATTAAAAAATGTTTTGAATTTTCTTAGAAAATGCGAAGAAACTTTCTCCCCAACCTATTATTTTAGCAACAATGCTTTCGTTTTTTTTTTTTTTTTCTTTTGTATTGAAGTTATTTTTTTTTTAATTAGTAGAGCTAGGTGTCACCTACATAATTATTTATCTTATGTTTTTGTTTTCTTAATTATACGGTTAGTTTACCTAATTTCCTACGTTCAAGTAACCAAATAATTAAATTGCCTTTATCTGTTTGGCTGTTGCGTTTTTCTGTTTAGGTGACGCAGACGAAGTTGCGCGGGTCAGCTATAATTAAAGCTGAAGAGTTTGTTTGTTTGGTTGAACCCGCTAATCTCAGGAACTACTGGTTCGAATTGAAAAAATATTTTAGTGTTGGATAGCCCATTTATCGAGGAAGGCTATATAGGCTATATAACATCACGCTACGATCCTTAGGAGCCAAGCGAAAAGAACAAAAGTCAGAAAGAACGCTAAGCGATAACGAAGTTATAGCGCGGGCGAGCGACGGGATGCGACACATACAACGCAATGGGTGGGCCGAAATTTCACGCGAACGAAGTCGCGGGCAGAAGCTAGTACGTCGTCGTAGTCGAATCGTAAACCGCAATTTACCTTTCATTCAATCAACCTCAATTTTTATATTATGTTACTTGCTGCTACGGAACCCTTCATGGGCGAGTCCGACTCGCCCTTGACCGGTTTTTTTAGTTAGCTTCGATAATAGGTATTTAATCCACTTCGTATATCCTTGTGTCGCTGTTGTTTGTGCGGTGTAGCAAGTAGTGGTAATCAAATTGTTGTGGGGAAGGTACCATAACTAAAAAGTGAAAAATAAAAAACTATTTAGCAAATAAAAACAGACTTCCAAAAAAAACACTACAAAGTGAAAAATAACTTTAATTTCGGAAGTCGGTGGCAAAAAACTAAAATATATAAAAACACCGACTTCCGAAATTCAAGTTATTTTTCACTAGTAGTGTTTTATTTTTTTTGGAAGTCGGTTTTTTTTTGGTTAAAAAGTTTTTTCGTTTTGTTATTTTTTTTTTTTAATTTTTAACGGCTATTGGTTACGAGCGTGTAGGTACTCTTATGAGGCTAATGTTGCATATCTTGGCTGTGAAGGTACGTAAACAGTTCGGACACGTTAAAAACGCCCTATACCTACCTTTTTAGGGTTCCGTAGTCAACAAAGAATCCTTATAGTATCGCCATGTCCGTCTATCTGTCTGTCTGTCCGCGGCTTAGCTCAGAGACTCTTAGTACTAGAAAGCTGTAATTTGGCATGGGTATACATATTTAAAATAAATAAAAGCTTGAATTTTTTTTTTTAGGGTATCTCCCCTACACTTAAAGTGGGGATGATATTTTCTTTTCTCGTCTATCCCATGGTTTGGGGTATCGTTGGATCGGCCGTTTAAAAATGTTTTTTTAGGTTTGTGCAAACCATTTGTCGATTCAGGGATCCGTTTGCGAAATATTAAGCTTTAAAGTGCAAATTTTGACGTTACAACATCTAATAAATCGATGAACGCCGGCTGCATGCACAAAAATGTCCCGTTACGCTCATTGTACGCTTGCGCGCATCAATGTTTTGTTATGACGTTGTCACGTTAAACTATCGTCCGTAAACCAACTTTACAGACAACCAATTTTTGTTAGTCAAGTGTGTCCCCCGCCAGCTAAATGGTTGATTTAGGATATCTCAATAATATATAATTATGGCAAAGTTAAAAACTATCACAGAAAAGTAGGCTTTACAAGATAACGAGTAATAGTCAACCAACTTATATTTGCAGCTCGAGAATTGATCGTCACGTATATCGATGTATGGGAGAACATGTATTTCAACTACAATGTTAAGTTTGTTCTTGGGATAAATTCGTTCCAACTACGGAACCCTTCATTTTGAGTGCTTGGCCAGTTTTTAGGGTTCCGTAGTCAACAAGGAACTCTTATAGTTTCGCCATTTCCGTCTGTCTGTCTGTTCGCGGTTTAGCTCAAAAACTATTGGTACTAGAAAGTTTTAATTTGGCATGAGTATATACGTTAATGACGCCGAAAAAGTGGTAAAATAATATTTTGAAAAAAAAAACAATTATTTAGGGTACCTCCCCTACATGTATACTGGGGATGATACATTTTTTGTCGTCCTACCCATAGTGTGGGATATTTTTGGATAGGTCTTTTAAAAAAATTAGGGGTTTGGAAATACCGTTTTTTGATTAAGTAAACCGTTCGTGACTTATCAAGCTTTAAAGTAGCAATTTTCGTTAGAGTCAAGTGTCCCCCCCCTCTACCAACTAAACGGTTGTAGTTAGAAATTCAAGTATCACGGCAGTAGTACCTATATATAACGAAGTTAAAAGGAAAACTATCACAGCTAAGTAGGCCTTACAATTTACCGAGTAATTGGCGACCAACTTACATTTACAATTGAAAAAAATGTTCTCCCATACATTCTGTATAGGAAAACATGTTTTTCAACTACATGATAAGTTTGTTCTTGGGATAAATTCATCCCAACTACGGAACCCTTCACTGTGCGTGGTCCGTCACGCACTTGGCCGGTTTTTTTTTTATTATCAAAAACAGTACTAAGAATCTGTTTGATAAACAACAATAATAAGCTCCATAATGGAATAGAAAATGAGTCAACTTCTTAAAAGTTGTCGAAAATATAAGAGAGAAAAATGTATCGTCCTTACTTGATTGTTAGGAAACCTACACAGAACTTCAAAATAATTTGCTAACGGTGTATTTATGACACGTAAGTAGGTAAATCAACTCAATATCCTTATTCTAAAATGTAAAACACCTACTAAAATTGACATTCCGCAAGTTTATGCGATCGTGAGATAAATCAGACATAATTACTGAGCTAAAAGCAGTAGGAACGCGTTGACAGGAGTGCCACAGTTTGATGTATTTAGCATATAAATGGCGGGTTTCGATATCATGTACCTATCATAATATCATCATAAACAAACAATTTAAGCATTGAAGCTCACAAGATAATAAATATCATGAAAAATTTAAGGGGCCGTGCACGAAATAGACTGATTTTGATCAATTTTGTTCATTGTTTGTGAGAAAGGGAAAACTAATTTAAACAAAATTATTTGTGATTTGAAAAGTAGTGTTCTTTGTTTTGCATGTGGCTGAAAGGAATTTTTCAAATAAATTAAGTATTCACGGTAAATCACTAATATTCGCAACAAGTTTTCCGAAAAATGACGCGAGACTGACATTTGATCATCATTCTACAAGAAACTACTTTTGATTTTGAACATTAAAAAATATCATCAACATCATTTTATGGTCGACTTGCATGTGGCGGAACCACTTTTTTCAACTTCCATACAACATTTAGCAGAAAAATAATATTGAAAAAACCTTTTTTTGTTTTAAACCCCGTCAGTAATATATTTTTTCCTATTCTTTAGCAAATCATATCAAGAAATTTAAAAATCACAAATTAGTCTTCAGCTATCCTTGAATTATAATCAAATTTGTATTTAATGTTTATACAATACCTTTATTAAGTAAATCAACGGCGAAATAAACTATATTTTGGAGAGCATAAAAATTATGAAACTATTAACAGCTGCTGTGACTCACACGAATGGTTTAGCACCATGAAAACTGTACTTTTATAGTTACACAGACTTAATGTTCCGATTATTTCAAGTTTTCTCACAATTAGATAAGAAATTGACAAAAGCGAGTTTTTTTCGTGCACGGACCCTTAAGTTGTGTTTGGAAAACAGACAATTATCTGGAAAATAATGAAAATTGACAGACAATACTCTAATGAGAAAATCAACATGACTGATTTAGTTTTATTCGTCGCTACCTAAACATAAAAATCATAGTTTTAAGCTTTTGGCCAGATGTTTCTATATTTATTCATAACTAGCCAATTCCTCAAACTCAAACTCAAAACTCAAAGCATTTATTTCAAATAAACTTTTGAATTGTCAAGGGGTCGGCCCTTGACAATTCAAAAGTGCCTGTAATTAGTTTATTTGAAATAATTGATTTGAGTTTGCGTTTGACAATCTCAGAACAATACCTGTCCATGGCAAGAGCCAGTAGAGAGGATACAGCTACTCTTAGAGAGGCCATGGTAGATTAAAACTATGATTTTTATGTTTACCCAGCTTATTAGCTGCAGTCTGTGCTTTTGACTCAATGATTGAGCCGAAGTTGAGAGCTAACGTCAACTCCATGCCCAAAAATTCGAGACGGTCAGTAACAGGTACAGATGCACCGCGGAAAGTAGGAGGTACTTAGAACTGGCTCCTTTCGGCAGTGAAAAGACAGGCTTGTGTTTTCTGAGGGTTGAACTTGACCAGATTGTCGTCGCCCCACTGGGAAACGAGATTTAAGGTCAAGTTCGTTCGCTCCACCATGGTCTCTCTAAGAGTAGCTGTTTCCTCTCTACTGGCTCTTGCCATGGACAAGTATCGTTCTGATATTGTCAAACGCAAACTCAAATCAATTATTTCAAATAAACTAATTACAGGCACTTTGGATAGTCAAGGGGTCGGTCAGTCAGAAAGATGAAGCTATACCCATAGTCTCAAATTCAGATAATTTATGTAAACAAAGGGGATAACATAACAAAAAAATATCTTCGTAATGGTAAATCAGATAAAATTGCGAAAAAAGAGGTTCCATTTTCTTTTAAGTACTGATTTTAAGAAATAATAATTAAAAAATAATCATACCGTAATTATTTTTATAAATTTTCGGTTTTAAACAAAGTTATTAATAAAAAGAGATTTTCTGGTATAAAATATTTTATGATACTGGTAACAATGCAGGAGATTCAAATTTTGTACATTTTCAACAACACTAACATTACAACTCTCATACACAGATGCATATTGTAAGTAGCATATCTAGCCACATTTTGGATGAAAGCGGCTGTAAACTGTTTCGATTGGAAATCGATTTTGGCAGGCCTACGTCTAACAGTGGACGTGGACGTAAAAGGGCTGATTATGACGATCATAGGCCGTGTCTCCGACACACTACACAAAACATTGTTTGGCAACGGTATTTTGTTTCCATAGTTCTTATAATTAATTCACTTTAATTGTATCGATGATTATTTACGAAAACATTTAATGATAAAATGTTCTGCGCCACTATCCTGTCATTTTGACAGTGACATTTCTTGACATTACTTTGTTTATATAAATTATCTGAATTAGAGACTTTGGGTATAGTTGACCATTCCAAAGCGTAGTAGGTTCCGATGGAGGAGAACGGGCAAGAAACTCTACGGACACGGATTATGCTCATTGCAAAATACATAAACATGATTAAATATAAGCACCTTAGTACTTAATTAATAATTTTATAATAATTTGATACCTACTTAGAATTACCAGCTTATCCTGCTTTTGGGTCACAATTTGCCACTAAACCTAATCATATGATTTGAAATTATATCATTTGCAGTAAATTGATCTAATCTTATCTAAATCGAATATAATTATGCTTAAATCAGCTAACTACCTACTTTAGAACAGGAACACGTAAACTAGGCGTCAAGTTGATATTATGAACTTAAATTTATAAAATTCATAGTAATTCTACGATCAAATGAGTCGGGCATCTAAATTATCAGGATTCATCGTAAGGGAAATGAAAATTTTTAAAGAACCAATTTTAACTATTTCCATTTACAACAGCGTTATTAGAAGTATTTTTGAATATTGTAGTACGGTATGGAACCCGTTTTATCAGGTGCACTCTGATCGGATAGAGCGCATTCAAAAAAGGTTTTTATATCATCTATGTTACTCGGATAACAGATGTCGTAGTCTGAACTCGTATAACTCTAGGCTGAATCATTATAAAATGAAATCTTTAACCGCACGTAGGAAATCTTTAGATTTGATGTTTTTGTTTAAGCTAATAATTTTTTTATTAGATTCTCCTGAGCTTTTTAGAAAAAGTGAAATTTAGTATCCCTCGTAGTAATAGCCGTTTACTAAACCGAAGGACTTTCGTCCTGCCTCATAGTCGGACTAATATCGGTAATTTTTCACTCATTTGCCCCATGCTTTCTCTTGCCAATTCCATTCGTGGTGAAATAGATGTCTTTGCTGGTTCTGTAGCCTCAGTTAGGAATAAACTTGGTCTTAATTGTATTTTTTTTTAATATTTTGTATATTTAATTGTTCTTTCCCAAAATTTTATCATTAACTATGGAAAAGTTCACATTTTGTAAGTTTTGTTTAATTTTTGTTTTTTAAATACTAATTGTTTTACTTAAATTATGCACGCTAGATTCACATCGAGTAGGTGTCAATCAGGACTATTGTGTTGTAACTGTTTTAATGCATTTGTGATTGTACATCAGTTTTGTGAATTATAATAAAAATAAAAATAAAACAATGTAACTTTATTTGTTTGGTTAGCTTTCATTACGTCCCTCTGCTTTTTTTTTATTGCGATATGGGCCATCCCTTGACTTCGATTTCGCCTGATAGAAAGCGATGGATAAGGTCTATGATGGAACGAGCAAGCCCAGATGATGCCTTGCTTTGAAGGCTGACCAACACACATGCGGAGATAAGATACTCTTGCTTTGAAAGAAGATACTCTTGCTTTGAAGATACTCTTGCTTTGCATAAGATACTCTTGCTTTGAAGGCTGACCAACACACATGCGAAACAAAGACGTTGGCAGAGAGTTCCACACTTTAGCCATGAGCATAATTAATGTGGAGGAGAAGCACTGAGTACGACGAGTCGGTATATCGACCAAATGCGAATGGTACCCTGCAGTACGTCTGGTAGTCCTGTAGTGAAAGGGAGATGGTGGGATCAGGTCGTGGAGCACACACTCCTTAGTACAGTCTGTAAAAGACCGACAGGTAAGCAACATTACGCCGATGAGCCAAGCCGGAAAGCATAGGCCCCAGCGCCTCATCGCCTATGAGTCTTTTTGCTCTGCGTTCCACCGAGTCAAGTGCAGCAAGCTGGTAGTTGCTGAGCCATCCCACAAGTGTCTACAATACTCCATACAGGAATGGACCTGAGCTTTGTACTAACTAAAAAGCTGTCCAGATGTGAATTACCGCCTCACGTTATTTAAGATACCCAGCTTTTTGGCTGGATAAGTACAGGATACCCAGCTTTTTGGCTGCAGTCTGTGCTTATGACTCTATGAATGAGCCGAAGTGGAGAGCTAACGTCAACTCCATGCCCAAAAATTCCAGACGGTCGGTAACAGGTACAGATGCACCTCGGAAAGTAGGAGGTAATTGGAACTGGCTCCTTTCGGCAGTGAAAAGACAGGCCTGTGTTTTCTGAGGGTTTAACTTGACCAGATTGTCGTCGCCCCACTGGGAAACGAGATTTAAGGTCGAGTTCGTTCGCCCCACCATGGCCTCTCTAAGAGTAGCTGTATCCTCTCTACTGGCTCTTGCCATGGACAGATATCGTTCTGAGATTGCCAAACGCAAACTCAAATCAATTATTTTAAATAAACTAATTTCATTTTTGAATATTCAAGGGGTCGGTCAATCAGAAAGATGAAGCTAGTTGCCCATTCCAAAGCGTAGTAGGTCCCGATGGAGGAGAACGAGCAAGAAACTCCACGGACACTCTTTTAAAACAAAATATTGTAACAAAATATTGGTTACATCATTCATGTTTGAAATTATACATGTGAGAACATTGTAGAAAAACCGTGCACGTTAAAAGCGTCCGTAATAAAAAGATGCATATATAAACAATTGCAAAATTAAAATAAGCCATGGCAGCTAAGAGATGACCAGTCCCTACTGACGGTGCCCGCTCACGAATATGACGCATGGATTAGAACCATTCAGCTCAACCATTTTGAAGGGCACTTAATGATCCAACACACAAGGCACCACCAGCGTGACATTTGAGTGAGCATGACATACTCTCAGCCGCCAGGGCACATTCAGCACCCAGCCGTAGGTCGTTAATATGAAAGTCGTTATGCAGAAATAGAGTCGCACAAAAAACAGACCCCTGAAGAACACCGGCATCAATAGCCATATGATCCGATGAGCAGCCATCTATGACCACTCTGATAGATAGCTCACTCAGGAAGTCGGAAATCAAGTTGCAAAAGTGAGCACCAATTCCGAATGCGGGAAGCTTACTCTGTGGATGTGGGCTTCGCCGTATCTCTCAATTACCTCGCCCCAGCAATGTGTAACATACACAAGAAGATCTCCAGTTGACCCACCACGGCGTAAGCCATAATGATAGTCACTGAGGAGCTCATTGTCTTCCAGGTATGCTAGCAGCTTATTATTAAGAACCCTTTTCATAACTTTACATAGTAAAGGCAAGTATGTACAATGGACAAAACTTAAGCATGCTCACTTAAGAAAATATTTCTTCGAGACTGCAGCCAGTGACAAACCACACCTTTTCCTGGTTTCGCCAAATTAGAGACAATATGCATTTATGTCAGTACAGGGCATGTACATACATTAGCCAGAGTGTGACTGAGACTTGCCGCAGTGCCTATTTTGTTGTGTTGTCTGTTTGTCATTGTTGTTGATTTCATAATAAGAAATTTACACTAATACGAACACGACTAAAATACGCTTCGTGCATCCTATTTCTCAAAACGCATACATTGTGCGATCGAGTCGTGAGCCGTGCTATGCGATTATCGACTTTAAGATGAGCATGCGGGACTTTATCCTATTGTACATTTGTTGGGCAAAGGCCCTTCCTTTTTTTCTTCCAAAGCTCTCTGTTTTGTGTAATTTCTGGCCATGTTGGCCCCGCAAATAATGTTCGAAAAAATAAAAATAAACATTTTCACCTCACAACTCCGGAAAGATTCTGTTTGTCATTCAAAATCTGAGTGCAAAACTGCATTTTATCCGCTAGCGTGGAATATTTTTTTTTAAATTCGAACTTTTCTATTCAATAATTTACCTTAAGAATAGTACTGGCATGAAAATAAAATAAAACTTTTTTTTAAATTTTCTTCTCTTTATTCAAATCGTAAGAAATCATAAAATATGAGAGAGTCCAGCAGCGACGAAGATATAAAAAAACCTGCAGAGAAAGTGTAAGCGATACATAATGCCGAATTGAGTTTTCTTCATAAGCATAACACAAGCATAATAGTTCAAAAAAAATACTTTCAATATTATATAAATTTTTAAATAAATTATCGCTAATTTAATATATTATTCAAACTGTTTTTCTTGCACCTAGCATTTTCCTGGCTGTAGTGAAGTGAAAAGTTGTGTGTTTCGCTCGGCAGCAAAGTTATTCTGCGTCTCGTACCTCGGAAACCCTCGCTACGCTCAGGTTTCAATACAAGCGCCAAAAAATAACTTTGCAGCCTTGCATAACAATTTTTTTTTTTTTCTAGAGATTAAACATTCAAACACGACAATTAAGATTCGTAAGTAGCCTTAAAATAACAGTAGAAAACAAATTTTCAAATTCTTTGAAAATTAAACCTTTTTATCGAAGTCAAGACCAGTACAACTACATTTACACCTTCAAACTCCATATTGTGCTAAAAACCATAATGCTCAATGTCTAATAAACTCAATATAAGCACTATGCATGCTCATTTTCATATTAATCGATCATTGAATAGATAATGACTACATAATTGATGTAATATCACCGTTTTATCCTTCATGTGTAATGTCACTCGTTTTATTATTTTTAATTATTTTTACATCCCGTCGTTAACATGCTAAAATACCTCTTTTTATGTTTAAATAGGAAAGATGGAGGGAAATAAGAAAATGGCGGACCTAAAGTACATTTTGATTGCAATGATAACAATAAGGAACTGAACTATAAAACTGCACACATAAAATACCGTAAGTTGTGGTAAACATTTATTGCTTATTAGCTGCTGCTGCGGCTTCACCCGCGTGGCTTTTTCTAAACCTTATAACATCAGCTACCTGCCAGTAAAAGTACTATTAAAATCGGTACAGCCGTTTCCGAAATTATCCGGAACAAACAGACAGGGCCTCAAGTCTGCTATTACAATAGTGCCAGAATGGTCTATCATTGATTTCATAATTGTTGATTTTGACAAGTTTGGTAATCTACTAATAAAATTGCGTCATTATGACTTTCCAATGGTCAGCCACTGACACTACATTCAAAGAATTGGTAATCTCGTACATAATGACAAATGAAACTTCCTACTAAACTTCCAACTTCTGACCGATCAATGATTGATCATTATGAATTTAGCAGATTAAGAACTTTTAGCAAAATGACAATGGGATCGTGTTGGAGTGACGAATTTATAAAAATAGCAGACTTGGGCCTCAGACAGGCAGTGAGACAATTTTGTTTAATATTTAGTTTTTTTTTTTTTGGTATTCTTACCGTTTATACTTCCATCTGCATTTAGTAAAACGTTGTTATTTTGACATTACAAACAGATAGACAGTTCAATTTTATTTATTTGCGTAGATGTATAGATATAGATATTGGTGATTTCATGTTGTGATCAAACACGAAGAATGCAATAAATGTAATATGTATACTGAAATTAATTGAAAAAAACTATGTCAATGGTGCCGATTCCCTTGTTCACAAACAAAACTAAATTTAAGTTCAGTGCATCTTTTACTTTCTATTTCATTAAGAAAAGGACAGAAGATAAATTTTAGTTTAGTCCTGTCAAATTAATCAGCTCTTGACGTAAATTGACGTAATTTTAGTCGGCAAGTTTTTAATCACGTCTAAACTTGTACGGAGTAGTGACAGGCGCTGATTAATTTCACAGGACTAAACTAAAATGTATCTCTGTCCTTTTCTTAATTAAATAGAAAGAAAAAGATGCACTGAATTTAAATTTAGTTTAGTTTGTGAACAAGGGAATCGGCACCATTGTCAATAATGTGCAGTTTTAGTTCTAAAATAGGTTAAAAACTCTGTCATTGCGCATGTTTTCGCTTTAGTAGACAAAAGTCCCACAAATTAACCTACAACCAGCACAAAAACCATTTACCTTGATTGACTCTTATTCTACATACACACATCAAAAAATGTTTGCGATCACTTTGGAAAATCGAAATCTTTTTTGTTAGGTACCTACGGTAGATTATATGATTCGCCTCGCCTGACTTAAACCCAATAGAGCACGCGTGGCTCTTAAGCGAGCTGTTTGGAACCATCAGCCACGTCTCCAGACAGTGCCAGAGCTCAGGAAAGCCGCTATTCAAGAATGGGACAGGTTACCCCAAGAAATGCTGGATAACTTTATTCTCAGCATGCCCAGGAGGATCACCGCATGTGTTTGAGCCAGGGGAGGAGTTATATTATATTGAACATAAACCTTTTATTAATAAATTATTGTTTAAGTTTGGTTAAACAGTATTTTTCTTTCTATCAAATTTCTGTTACAATTACATTATGATTAATTATTCATATTTTTTTTATAAATAATAGTTTTTTTTTTTTTTAATTTCAAACAAGGTATTTTTATTTAAAGAAAACACACATAAAATATTTTTTTTTGATAAAGTTCAATTAAAAAAATGATATCAGCTTATGCTAGTGATCACAAACTTTTTTTGATGTGTGTACTACGGTCACTAGCATCACTCCTTTAAAAAAAATATTATCTCGTGACTGAGAAGGAATTATGAAAAACGGCTCAATCAGCGACCTCGGTAAGTGTGTCTAGAATTTTCTAATACCTTTTATAACGTTTCAAACTGAGACACGAAACAACAATATTCGATCAAGAAAAGCCACCCACATTCCTCTAGATCGTATTTTGTTGCTTCGTGTTTTATGAAACTTTATGCCCTCTTAAAAATTATGCGTATTACAATGTTACTTCAACTCATAGGTACCTGCAAACAAGTCTAAACTAACTAACAGCTAAAACAAAACATATCGTCAACAGCCACCCGAACTAAACTGACCCCAAATCCGTCTTAGTTTCGCCTTAAACGTAGACAAAACAAAATAAACACTGCCATTGTTTATTAGCTAGTGCAGACACAGTTAATTAGTAAAACAAATCAAAACAAATGTTTGTTTGGTGTGAATGTAGTGACGTCATAACGCCTGCTACAAAGGGTGTAGGGACGACAACGAGCGATTAAGTAAAACAAATTGACGCACGCCCATGAATAGACTGAATAAACCCTCTAATGATATCGCCCACGCCTTCATTATGTAGCTGTAACACTATCGTTCAATCGAGTCTAACATCGATGTCGTCAATCGGCTTCTATTCGAGTACTGATACCTACCTCATATAACAAAAATTGATAGGAAATTTTACGAAAATGAACTGTTGTGTCGTGGGCGTTGACAAAGTATGGCTTTTAGTGTAGTCCACACCCTACGTGTTTGTTTGCGGATGTATCAGTTCCTGTTATTCCTTGTATAACTTGTCAAGTTCCAGTGTAAATCCATTGAGGAAAATGCTTGACTAACTAAAGACACATTAGTGCCGATTCCCTTGTTCACAAACTAAACTAAATTTAAGTTCAGTGCATCTTTTTCTTTCTATTTCATTAAGAAAAGGACAGAAGATAAATTTTAGTTTAGTCCTGTCAAATTAATCAGCGCTTGACGTAAATTGACGTAATTTTAGTCGGCAAGTTTTTAATCACGTCTAAACTTGTACGGAGTAGTGACAGGCGCTGATTAATTTGACAGGACTAAACTAAAATTTATCTTCAGTCCTTTTCTTAATGAAATAGAAAAAAAAGATGCACTGAACTTAAGTTTAGTTTAGTTTGTGAACAGGGGAATCGGCACCATTGTTGAACTATCAACATAATCTAAAAATAGGTTAATGTTCAAGACACATTTGCCCTAATTCCAAATAAACAGTAGTAAGTAGAGCAAATTTTTAATCTGAAAGTGTGTGGAGCCCTTTACATGCATGTTTTCGCTTACCCATTCCCCAATATTGCTCTCCAGTCGTAAATTACTATTCATATCGGAGACAATTTCTATTTTACGATACAATTTCATCGTTCGGCAAACAGGGGATTAAGTATGTTTTATTATCTTTTATGTACTGACGTAATCCTAACATTTACTGAGCATAAGCCGCAGTACCGGCCCACATGAGATCGCAGTTAAAGTTTGTAGAGACAGCCGCGACTCGCGACTCATGACGCTACCATGCACGATAAAGATATAGAGGCCAAAGTTTAGCATAGTATCACTGTGACTTTTTCTGACAACACTCATTCAGCTGATAAGACGCCATTGAAGACTATCTCGTTTCCTGTGATCTAGATCCGTTTCGCAAAAGACCAACGTCCAATTCTCAAAACATCTTGCACACCATTTTACAATCACGCATTGTGGGTGTCCCATCATTAATGCAAATCACAACCATTATCTAGATACATCCGGCAAATTGCCAAAGACTATCAGACAAACTACTGCTTATCGAGACCTTTGCCACTACTCCGGTCTATACTTCAAAACACGAGGGCGAAAGTAGGGCCAATATTATTATGTTATTTATGACATCGCATAAATACATAATACAATATATCAAACTCAGATACAGTAGCTGGTTGTGATCAATTTACGATGTTATAAATAAGCCTGTCAAATATGAACGGAGCTGCTCTATGAGTACTCACTGAGCTTAATGTTTAGAAATCTTAATTAGCTAGCTTTTAATTGTCTATCTGGAAAGTTTTATGCAAATAATATCTTGTGAAACCTTTCAGGTTTGTTTAGACTACCTAAACTAAATTAAAGAAGCATACTAGCGGTGGTTATAAATACAGATCGGATAATCGGATGCATATTGACCTAAAATTGAGGTGTTGGCTATTATGGAATAAACTTTTGAATCGAAAAAATCTCACGATTCCGGGATCCACGAATTTTGAGTTCTGATATAGAATCGAATGTAAGTATATATATTTACGTTCTGGTGTTGGCTAATATGAAATGCACTTTTGTATCGATCGTAAAAATCTTGCGATTCCGGAATTGATAAATTTACTACTTTTTGACTATAGAATCGAATATGGTGTAAAAATACGAGCGAGAATACGTATTTATGAGTCGTTTCCATACATTCGATTAGTTGTGCATTCCCGGATTTTCTGGAATCCCGGGGATTATAAACCAAAAATATGGCGAAATTGGGTGTACTAGGTATAGGTACACCTCTGTCTAACCCTTCGGGGATTACAGGCATGATGTGTTAACAAAAAAAAAATTTAAGAAGCCGCTTCCATAATTTCATAGCCAAAAATTAACTTTAGGTAAATATGCATCCGAATATCCTAGTTATAAATCATACTTTATAACAAAGTTCAAGTGCGTAAAGACTATGGCTCCATTTGACTGATAGTAAACAGTTTGGATGGCCTTAAATAAATATCGTCTTAAGAGTGCACGTTGAGAACCGACTTGACAGAAGCAGTAAGGTCACAAACCTTCATAAAATATCCTATTGTATGAATTTATTACTAAAACTGATAATGCACGAGAAGACAAACGATGCATTTTAAAGAGAACCACGAATCGATTTACAGTCATAAAGTGCATTGCCCTCACTGCAAGTCGATGCTCCACATGTGATGCAGATAATTATTTTATTATTCCATTTTATTGTCTTCCGACGACTAAGTCATCTTGTTGCAGATTAAAGTTCCTCAAGTTTATCACACAGGTGACCTTGAGATAACTCACCTATGTACCTAATATTCTTACTATATTTTATTATTATTATTCTAAAAAAACTTAGCCTATTTTACATTTGTTTTAGCCACACAACGAAAACCTCTCAGGGTTTATCTGTGTGCTGGCGAGCCGTTCATTATATGTATATTACAAAAAAAAAAAAATGTGGCATTGTGAATATTATGTTATTGAAATCCACTGGTGATTTTAATTTTAATATGCGCCGGCTCTCGCATTAAAACTGCCTTTTTAAAGTCACCAAACAAAACCGAGTGATAAATCTGGCTTGCATTCCTACATAAACATCTTCACAAAAAATATTTAATTTTTGAACAAGTAATATGCTGTCAAAGATTAATGACTCAAATATTCAGTTTTTCTTTGGCAGTGCCGTAACCGTTATGCACACAAAACGACCCAGATAAGCGTTATTGATTTTGAGTAACAAAAGTTTATTTCTGTTCCCTTTGCGGCACAGCGCTAAGTGGCAACCCACCGAGCACTGCCAGGGATGGCACATTCCCCAGATAAGATAGCGCGCCTTCCCGAACCTCCACCGCGCCGCATTGCAATCTGCTCAGTCATCTAGTCGTGCGCACTGTTTGCCACACCGGTGGTGCATCCTGCCATACCGCTTAAACGACTAATTTACACCAAGACAAGATCGGCTTTCGTCAATTCAGTAACATTGACGTCTAGTTAGTAACCGGAAGCATTATTTGAATGAAAGTCATGTCTGATAGCGTGTGATAATTTTCAGTACTCATGATTGTAGCGAACAAGGGCTTTCTTACAAGGACAAAAGACAAGTCTCAATGATCAGCCTTGAGATTAATAAATTATGAATAGTGGATCCTTCCTTACGCACTCTGAAACATCGAGGGTCAATGCAGGTCTATAAAGATAACCGATGCAGCTGGTTGAACTCGTAAAACGACACAAACGAAGCGTTTGTGCGACCAAGTTTTATTACTCCATAATCATGAACGAGTTTATTCAATTATCGATACCGAGAACCAATGTCGCGGGATGAGTGATTTACGTCGCGTTTGTTGACTGCTACTGTGCGATGATCTCAATATCGCCATCTGTATGAGAATGAGCACTTGATGATCAGTTATCAGTGTCAGCGGTATATATAATTAAACAGGCTGATACCGAAGCAGCAGCATAGCAACGGGAACAAAAGCCAGACGCAACAGATCTTAGAATCGAATAAACTAATTGGAAAGGTTTCGTCGCCAGTTAATTGCCGCTGTCGAGCTTATTCGTATTTATCACTGAGGATATACGGGCATGAAATTGTGCGTTCTATATGCTCTCATTTACTGCAAATCAGGAAAGTTATTCTGTGTAAAAGAAACTAGATTCCAGTTTTTGAGGATTCCTGAAGATATTGTTGGAGTTTTCGAACCTTTTTTTTTTCTTGTTTTTGTGTGGGAAATTATCCAATAAATTCTCCCGCTCTAGGCGGAGCGAGACTGTCAGACTTTTACTGACTAAAACCCATCCGTGTTCCTTCAATTGCCTGTGTACCAGGGCCACGGTATCCCTTTCGGACAAACCTGCAACCCTGTTTCCAACCCCTGAATATCCATAACAAAGTCTGTAAGTACTCTATGAAAGGCAGGAAATAAAGGACGATTTTTTTCCCCTGCCTTTCATAGAGTAACAGACTTGTAACATAACATCACGCCTTGTTTCCGCGAAAGGTTAGGCAGAGATGTACCCATAGTAGGAACACCCACATTTCGCCAGTTATTCGCTATAATATAAGAAAATAAATCAATGAAAAACTAACCAGTACAGTACGTTATGTTCCTGAAAGGTGAAATCAACGTAATGTGAATTCTATTTCATACACTGTTGATCACAAAGTTTGTTCATCATTTTTGTTCGACGATATATTCCTACGTATAATTTAACGGGTTAAGCAGCGATTGCCCGCGAATAGTCGTGTGAACCTCATCCAATTCCCATGGGTCGCCGCTGAAACTAGCCATAGAGACTACTTCATTAAGATTCAGACTTGCGCCGTCACCGGTTGCATCGTGCCCGAATTAACATTTGTCAGAATTCTAATTTGTTATTTCTTTTTCACTCGACTGCCTCACAAATATAGTATTTAGGGTTCCGTAGTCAACAAGGAACCCTCATAGTTTAGTTTGGCCATGTCCGTTTGTCTGTCCACGGGTTAGCTCAGAGACTCTTAGTACTCGAAAGCTGTAATTCGGCATGGGTATACATTTTAATTCGGAAGACGTAGCGTGGGAAGGCCTCCCACAAGGTGGACCGATGACCTTGTGAAAGCCGCAGGAATCCGATGGATGCGAGAAGCACAGAACCGGTCGAAGTGGCGGTGCTTGGGGGAAGCCCAGCAGTGGACGTCTTTCGGCTGAAATGATGATGATGACGATACATTTTAATCACGCCGACAAGTTGGTGAAATGAAATCTAGATAATATTTTTTTTTTTGTACCTTACCTCCCTTGCTCGTAAAGACGGGATGTTTTTTTTTTTTTTGTTATCCCATTGGATGGGGTATCGTTTAATAGGCCGTTCAAGAATATTTTGGGTCTGTGAAATCCGAATATTTTGGGTCGGCGTAATATTATGCTTTAAAGTGCTAATCTATGTTAGAGTACCCCCCACCTGCCACCTAAATGGTTGTTTTTAAAATCACGACAGTAGTATATAATATAACGAAGTTAAAAGGAAAACTATCATAGTTAACGAGTAATATATTTATATATATATATAGTTAAAATGTATTGGAGAACATTTTCAACCAACAGTTGCATGCCATACTTTAAACAGTATAAAATACTAACACTACCATGTTTGTACATACTAGAAGTAGCTGTGTTTGTTAAGTCGAACCCTAATCGTTTTAAACGTCTTGCCGATGTATTTTCACGTCATAGGCGTGATAATACCCTACTGTGTCATCATCCCGCTAAGACAGCACTAATGCGCAAAAGTGTCTACTGCATGGCTCCAGTCATTATGTATATGATGAATACCTAAAAGCTGGAAATAATTGCCGCTATCATTATTTTAAAAAAGTCTTCGAAGCTTTTTAACGGTCAAAGCATACTATAGCGTAATAGAATTTTTAAGTGAAAATAAATTTGAAACTTAGACTGTTAATATTGTTTTAAAATAAGAATTACGAGTATGTTAGGTTTTGTAGTGTGTTTTGTTCAGTTTGTTATTGGTGCCGATTCCCTTGTTCACAAACTAAACTAAATTTAAGTTCAGTGCATCTTTTTCTTTCTATTTCATTAAGAAAAGGACAGAAGATAAATTTTTGTTTAGTCCTGTCAAATTACAAGAACAAATCTTGGGATAAATTTATCCCAACTGCGGAACCCTTTATTGTGCGTGGTCCGACACACAATTAGCCGGTTTTTTTTTTTGGAGCCATTTACTCGGTAAATTGTAAAGCCTACTTAGCTGTGATAGTTTTCCTTTTAACTTTGTTATATATAGGTACTACTGTCGTGAGACTTGAATTTCTAACTACAACCGTTTAGTTGGTAGAGGGGGGACACTTGACTCTAACGAAAATTGGTACTTTAAAGCTTGATAAGTCACGAACGGTTTACTTAATCAAAAAACGGTCTTCCTAAACCCCTAATATTTTTGAAAGACCTATCCAACGATATCCCACACTGTGGGAAGGACGAAAAAAAATTATTATAATCCCCACTTTACATGTAGGGGAGGTACACTAAATAAATGTTTTTTTTTTTTTTTTTCAATTTTTATTTTACCACTTTTTCGGCGTCATTAACGTGTATACTCATGCCAAATTACAACTTTCTAGTACCAATAGTTTTTGAGCCAAACCGCGGACAGACAGACGGACATGGCGAAACTATAAGGATTCCTTGTTGACTACGGCCCTAAAAACATACAGTTGAATTGAGAACATCCAGTTTTTTTGAAGTCTGATAAGAAACAAAGTACTGAATAGAAATCTCACTGTTTTTTTTAAAATGATGATCAGGATTGATTGCTAAATGACGATCTACTGTATGTAGGTGCATGTAGATACACTGCTGGACAAAGGTTTCTCCTTAGATGTATTAGGCAGTTTGGAAATACAGATTTGGCGAGCACTTTACTCGATTTCTACCTATAACCAAATAAACCACATACAAATTAATTTTACTTATTCTAATTGGGTCCCGAAAAGAACTTAAGTGAGTAAAGAGAAATTAATCGTCCTACCGTTAGTCCGTTACATACATTAAACTATTTTAAGCTATTGCATAGCTTCTATCGCGGGCCTTGAGCGCGGGGACCGAATCCAGAAATTCCGTAACGAAAAAACCTCACGCTCCCCACTCCGACGGGCACGGAGGTGTGGCTTGAAGGCCGTGCATCGTCTAACGTCGCTTCAGTTCGGCAGTCTTCGACACGGCGTTGTGTGCGTGCGATTAGACGTATTGTACGACTCTACGAAACTCTGTGGTGGATTTACCGCGCAACGCAACGTCATCTAGTAATCGCAGGTAGAACCAACTAAATAGAGGTGACATTGGCGTGGCTTGTGATTCGTAATCGAGACAAGCGTTGCTCTGTTGGTGGTCTCAGTTGTGTTTTGTTGTCGGTTTTATCCACTAGATGGCAGGCATCGTAATTCAAAAGTTTTTGAAAGGTTGTTGAGGTATGTGAGCAATTTATTTATAAATCAATAATTTTACTCGTGTTTATGATTCTCCTAGCTAGAATTAACATTAAACATTAACGTTCTTCATAGCTTATAAAAACCACTTTTAAACGGTTCTCCAAAGTTCTGGGCCGATTATGGATTGACTTTACTTTCTTATCGGTCACCACGCTCAAAAAGTGTAACTTGAATTAATATCAAAGAAAAAGAAATACTGCATAAATAAAATAAATAAATAAAAAAGACGTGTGGCACTCGGGGACTGCCGCGGTAAAGCTATTGCATAGCATTTTGTATCAACTTATGCAATTATAATTATTTATTTATTTTATTTATGCAGTATTTCTTTTTCTTTGATATACTTTCTATATACTTTCTTTGATATACGGAATTTCTGGATCCCCGCGCTCAAGGCCCGCGATAGAAGCTATGCAATAGCTTAAAAACAAAATAAGTGCTGAACGTCGTAAAAGTGTATAACTACGTAAACAAAGTCAAATACTATTCAAATATAAGCATAATAACAACTTTAAAATAGACGAAAGTGTTGAACCTAAAGTAATTTTAAATAAAAAAAGAGTGACAAACTGTTTTGACAGCGAAAAAATTCCATGTATATGAGTCATTTCCAACCGTCTAGTCCAGTTTAAAAATTGTTCAACTGGAATGGTATCAACTATTTGGCAAGCTTTAATTAAGTCATTGTAGCCTTGCGGTGCAACAGGGGAACTGAACTGTACTCATAATCGACTGGTCGTGAGTTCAAACCCCACTATCAACAATCACTTTTTGTGAAGATCATAATTTTATAAACTAATATTTATAAGAATAAAATACGCAGTACACAGAAAAAGGAACTGCCAGAAATTATTAGATCACTAGAGGGTACTGGTGTAGTAAAATAACCGTCGGAGTGGGGAGCGTGAGGTTTTTTCGTTACGGAATTTCTGGATTCGGTCCCCGCGCTCAAGGCCCGCGATAGAAGCTATGCAATAGCTTAATTATAATTGCATAAGTTGATACAAAATGCTATGCAATAGCTTTACCGCGGCAGTCCCCGAGTGCCACACGTCTTTTTTTTTTCTATGGTGAGGTCGTGTCTACTTAACTGAACTTTCCAGTGGCTACCTTAGCGAACTTATAGCCTCTAGCCAGGGCATAAAACTTATAAACTAAACGACTGCACGCTAAGGGCGTGGCTGTGGAGTACGAACCTCGGCTTTGGGCGTCACTGGGGAGGACAGCAAGGTGGGACAGGCTGGATCAAATCTGGATAAATTAATGGAATTTTGGATGAAAATGAAAATTAAATTAATGGATGGAATTTAAAGCTACAGGCTCAGCTGCGGCGCGGGCTGGCGCTTCGTCTAGCAAGGGTCGGGGGGGAAATTATATACATATCAGACGTAATATACAGGTTGGAAAAAAAAATACCGTGGTTGGAGGAAAAGTACCCTTAATATTGATGATGGCAAATTTTACTGAAAGAAAACATTCCTTTATTTTCAAAAATATTTATAGCTGCATTTAAAGATTTTTGAAAAATCACCTGCTTGAGCCGGAAATAGAACCGGCAAAATGTGAAAAAAAAAATGTATTTTATGATACCAACCGAAAGAGTCATTCATAAGGATCAATGCCTTTTTTTTTTAATGTTGCCCCACACTGGGAATTTCTCCTATATCGTGGGTGCGTTTACAAACATTTAAACTCACATACACAAACAGCCAGACCCGGAACAACTACTTGTAGGTCATACACATATTTGTTCCGTGCGGGAATCGAACCCGCGACACGCAGTGCAGCATTCAATCGCTTAACCACTGCGCCAACCGAGCCGTCAAAATAACATAGTATCTTAAATTAAAGAAAGACCAAGAAAAAATTTTTTTTTGTTCGAAAACTTATTAGCGCCGCCGCCGCCGAGAGCTCGCAACTAAACACTTGTAGGACATACCTATAGGCATCTATGTATGTCATCCTCGTTTCATCCTAACATGATCTCCTTCTGACGCAGGACTCTACGAAGTAGGTCACATCCTTCCAAGATATGACGTGTAAGCAAGTGCTAGTCACATCATATTACATTGCGGTATCAATCATAGTTCAGCCACACAGCGTTATGATTAACTAAGACACCTTAGTGCGAGAGTCGGTAGTGCCTTTTCAGCTGTTGATTATGATATTGTCGTTAAAATAACACATTAATTAAAAATTTAATCAATCGGATAAGCACTTATTCGCTTGAAGGCTCTGTACAGCCTAATATTAGTCGGTAGAATAATACTCCCTGTTTTCAAACCGCACGAACTACCCGACATTTCACATTATTTCATCGCTAGCTACCTACTCATGTGTACTTTGTGGGTACTGAGTAGGTACCTATTGTAAGATAGGTAAAAGTCAATAATGTAACTTAATGAGCCGTAATAGCTCCAAGGGTATTACTCAAGGATGGCTCACCGAACAAATTGTTAAAGCTCATAAAGATAAAAGAAAATTTATGGAGATTGTGATGTGTAGAGCTTTTTAAATAATTTTTAATAAATTTATTTATTTTTGGTAAACTAACGTTTGGAAAATACAATGCCATTGAAAAGCATGTTTATCGTTTACTTAGGTTGTATTTCATTTAGATATTCGACTAAATGCGCCGCATTTGGCTAACTATGCCAAATCACAAAGTCCAAAAAGAAATAGGCTTTCCTCCTAAGCTTTTTCTGTACATTTCTATTTATAAATTTATAGGTGAAATAGAACTGAATTTGAAAAGACAGATAAAATGTAAATTAACGTCCTTCCGGATAATAATAAGATAACAACGACGCCACAGCTATCTCTGTTCTCGGGACGCCCAGAAGCACTGGTAAGCTCACGTCAGCGTCGTTCTGGGAAGGAGCGCGCGATACGGCGGCGACGGCTGGCCGACTCCACTCAATGAGTTTCCATTAGGATGATGAGTGTTCGCTCTATTAATACCCCAGACGTGACAAATACATTATCGCCGCGATTCATTCACGGTTTAACTGAAACTAAACAGATTTTTTTTATGAGACAATCGTTGTTAGTCACATAGGTATTGGGTTCTGAACTTTTGAGTCAAGCAAATTGGTCGTGAAAATTGTTGTATTTTTTTCAGGATATAGGCTGTTCTTCAGTATTAAATGAAGATATTAGGGTTGTATGCGTTCGGAAACACAGACGCAGGCATAGAGTTCCACTCCTTTGCTGTGCGCATTATAAAAGAGGTTTGAAAACGCTTAGTGCGAGTTGGTGGAATATTCTGTTTATCCCGGTAGAACGTTTCCGTGGGATAGTTTCCGACCGCGAGCAAAAGCTAGTTTGTTTATATTTAGGTTAAATCGATCTCGACCTCGGAGGACCTCGTGGCTAAGTAATAATAGTCACACGGGTCGATCCATCAGGTCAAGCTGTTAAGGTGTGCGGTTAAGGTTGGTCCGTGGATGGGTGACCATCTTTACATCGCGAGACTCCTCCGTGCCTCGGAAAGCACGTTAAGCCGTTGGTCCCGGCAGTCATTCGTGGATCTTTGACAGTCGTTGCGAGTCGTCAGAAGCCCGATAGGGTGACAACCAGTCTTACCAAGAGGTATTGTATTACCCAGTTACTAGGTTGTGGAGGTAAGATAGGCAGTCGCTCCATGTAAAATACCTACTATGGTATTCAGCTGTATTTTATTTTATTTTTACTTTATTGGGACATAAAACAGTTACACATTACAATTTAAGTGTGACAGAATAACTTAAAAACTAGGTAAACGTGTAACCCACACAAATGTCCGCGAAATAATGGTTTCTAGATAGGTACTTAGTTTAATGCGTGCGTTGCAAGTACTCATACATATTTTGGAATAATAGATGTAACATGGCTATTTATTTATATATACCCCATTGTCCAGAAGATACAGAAAAAAAAATTAAATTATATATATTTATATTTAAGTACAACAAAAAAAAAAATACAAAGACTATTTTAAAGAATCAATAGCCAAGTTATTGAACTTAAAGTGCGTAAGCGCCAAAATATCCAAATCGATGAAGCGTGTCTTATACGTGTCTACAATGCGTCGGAGAGGCGCCCGTGCACCAGCGTGAGTTCTGCACCTTGCAGTGTGGAATAGCCGGAGCACACGCGCCTCTCAACGCATGAGTTCTAGGTACAATGTAACATAGGTTATTGGTAATATCTGTGCAATCGAACCTGTTATTACACAGACCATGCAGCATCATGGCCATTAGCAGGCTGCGTCTTGACTCCAAGCTTTGAAGTTTATACCGCGTTAACAAATGAGTGTATGGTATTTTAGACTAAAGGTCTCTGCACACAGCGGGCGCGGCGCGGCGGGACGGGACGCCGCCGCCGACGCGACGCTGAGTAGTTGTAATGTATTAGATATTACGGACGACGCCAAACAGAGCCATCCGGCTCGACGCGACGCGACGCGACGCTCTGTGTGGCGTCGTCCGTAATATCTAGTACATTACAACTGCTCAGCGTCGCGTCGGCGTCCCGTCCCGCCGCGTCGCGCCCGCTGTGTGCAGAGACCTTTAGTGCATCTGAAATGCATAACACGTAATTTTTTTATTTTTTTTTGTACCATTTCCATTCTTTTTCAAAAGTAGTGATTGTGAAAAACAACGAATTCTAGTTTCTCTTGATTCAATACTATCTGTATTGAATCAAGAGAAACTAGAATTCGTTGATAAAACTGTTTTCCTGGGGATCACGCTCGATTCAAGACTACGAGTACAGTGGGGTCCACATTTGTCTCAGTGTAAGTTTTTATTTTTTATTTTTACACCGTTCTCACAATTAGTTATAAATTCAACATTATCTAACTAATATTTTTGTAACAATTCAATTTAAAAGAGTGTCCATGGAGTGTCTTGCCCGTTCCTCTCCCTAGGTACCTACTACGCTTTGGAATGGGCATGTAGCTTCATTTTTCATACTGACTGACTCCTTGCCAATTCAAAAGTGCCTGTAAATGGTTTAATTGAAATAAATGATTTGAATTTGAGTTTGAGCTAGACAGATTGATTTAGGCTAAATCCAAGCCAATCCAAGCTCTTGCAAAATAGTTTAATGTCGAATCAATTCGACTTTACTAAATATATTAACATAATTGTTTAATAAAACGACATACTTATCTACCGAACCAGCAGGAACTACCAAGTAATAAACATGCTATTACCATTATTAATTGCCTATATTAATTAACTTACATAAACAACATAAAATACAACACGCAATATTATATTTACGGGCTTCATGTAATTAGAAAATGTAATTTACTCTGTTAAAACAGCCATAGGAGGATATGGTATCAGCATTTATTCACGTTATGTGCTTGTTTACGCGCTTCTCCGGTCCTCTACGATTTTGATTGATGTTAGCATAAAACAAACAATTTTACTGCGGACAATAACATGGGCTTGTTATACTTATAATTATTTTGCGAGGGTATACTACGCGTTTACTTTAACTACGTAGTAAATCGTGCATGTGTACTATCATGTTTTTACTGTGGGAAAGAATGCCGTTAAAAGAGACATTGAACAATCAAATAGAATCGAATCAAGATACCACAAAGACAACGTTTTGTATTGGTATTGAAAGTTCTGTGGAAATATGGTTTCTTAAGACGCAGATCTATATTATGCCAGTGATCTTGAGTGGTTAGCTTGCGTGTTCTGAACTCACGCAACGCGTCGTACGCCCATCCAAGAGCGCTGTCTCAATTAAGCAACATTATTAATTTATTGTACGTAAAACAAAAGGTATTTTAATAAAACACGTACACTAAAAGATCAATAATTACATTATCTTTAAGAAGGTAAAGGTTTCAGAAAAATACGCTTTATAGATTTTGCGTGATTCTCAGTTTTTTATCCACGTTAGACATAGCTTTACAAATTAATTTCACTATGTAATATAAACATAATCTAAAATATTCATATAAAAGGTTATTAAGAAAAGGCTTTAATTTAACATATTTTTTTCCAAATCATATAGGTACTACTCGTTTAGACGTGATCTTCAGTATCTATAAAATCATTAGAAGTCAGTTATCGTCGCTTCTACTTATGTTACTGACCATAGAGGAAAGTAATATAATGTTACTGACTCAACCTTTAATGGGTTGTATTTAAGTCAAGAGCCAATTTCACCAATGAAACTGAACGCGATCAGAACATCTAAACCGCGTTCAAGAGCTGTCATAATGAGTTCGGTGAGTATAAGAACTCATCTAATTTTAAGTAGGTGCACAATTTCAATCAACAAAAATAAGTTATGCAGTTGTGCTTACCTGTAAGAAATTGGTACACTAGTCTATAAGTTTATTGGATGTATCTCATATCGCTGTATCGGAGTATTCAATTGTTGGTGAGCCAAATAAATAAAATAAAATAATTCTTAAGGAAAATTGACGCTGACAGCTGAAGAACACGGTTTAGATGTGCTGATCGCGTTCAGTTTCATTGGTGAAATTGGTCCTAAGGTTTTTGTTTCCCATGCTTCGTGCTTCGAAGGAGCTCGTGGCTAAGTAATAACAGCCGCACGGGTCGATCCGTCAGGTTAAGCTACGCTTACCGGGGTTGGTCCGTGGATGGGTGACCATCTTTACATACCGAGACTCCTCAGTGCCTCGAAAAGCACGTTAAGCCGTTAGTTCCGGCTGCCATTCCTGGATCTTTGACAGTCGTTACGGGTCGTCAGAAGCCCAAAAAAAAAGTCTGACAACCAGTCTTTCCACGGGGTATCGTGTTACCCAGTTACTGGGTTGTGGAGGTCAGATAGGCAGTCGCTCCATGTAAAATACTGGTATTTAGCTACATCCATTAAGACTGGAAGCCGACCCCAGCATAGTTGGGAAAAGGCTAGGCAGATTGATTGCTTCCCAATATTGTCGATGGACCGCATATAGTATTGTGCCGATACCTACCTACCTACTCTGAGATTGTACATACCCATTGTACCTACCTTATCTTTTCCTGTTAGCTGACAATGTCAACAGAGGGGAATGGATTCTTAACGGTATTCGTAAGCTGTAAATAAGCTACCTTATAGTTATACCTACGCACCTTTACAATATCAATAATTTTAGTCTTTTGAGCACCACAGTTGCGTATAGATGACAAACCAAAATGTGCCCAGCACGCCACGGTCACGACTACATGACAAGACTTTTATACGAAAATCTGTACCTAAATAAAGCTTATAAATCAACATTGTTTTTTTTATTTCCTTTGCTAATTATGTTCCTTGACTTATCCTAATTTATATTATTTGGAGACTTCACGTGGCGCCATAAGCTCCAATTTAGAAGTAGCTCATGAATTTGTACATTTCTTTACTGATATACCATCTAGAACGACGGAATCTTTAAATTCCTCACCCGATGTCTCAATTGGTTTATTAAGAGCGAACGTTCCAGGCTGCCCGGTTGAATTTCAATTTAAACATATAAACCCTATGATAGTTATAAAAGCTTTTCGGCAAATCAAAATCAAATTAACCGAAGATCTATGGGGAATGTCTATCAAAGTTTGTACATCTATAATCGAGACTATAGCACCATACTTAGCTTTAATATTTAATTTGTGTGTGGATCAAGGAGTCTTCCCGGATTTAATGAAATACAGTAAGGTTATACCACTTTTTAAATCGGGGGACAGTAAAAACACTAACAATTATAGACCAGTATCCGTGTTGCCGGTATTCAGCAAGGTGTTCGAAAAGGTGATGCTCAATCAAATGCTTAATCATTTTAACACCAACCATATCTTACACGATCAGCAATATGGTTTCACCAAAGGACGTTGTACGACTGACGCCGGTGTCACCTTATTAAGACACATATTTACAGCATGGGAGGAGGCCCAAGATGCCATAGGAATCTTTTGTGACCTCTCCAAGGCATTTGACTGCGTAAATCACGAAACCTTACTCTTGAAACTGGAGCATTACGGACTAGGTAAACTTGCGCTCAGTTTAGTAAAATCTTATTTAAATGATAGACAACAGCAAGTTCAAATAAATGGAGTCAATTCACTCGGCTTAAGAGTAAAAATGGGTGTGCCACAAGGCTCGATATTGGGTCCTTTCCTCTTTTTAGTATATATTAATGATCTAGCCCATTTATTAAAAAACCAACCACAAATGGTGTTATTTGCTGACGATACTTCCTTAATTTTTAAGATAAATAGACGTGCATCAAATCTTGACGACGTAAATAACGCCCTATTGCAGGTCCAAAATTGGTTCACTGCTAATAATTTAGTATTAAATGGGAAAAAAACTAAATGCATAAGATTTGCTTTACCGAATGTTAAAAGTAGTGATTGTGACATAGTATTGAATAGGGAGAAACTAGAATTCGTCGATAAAACTGTTTTCCTAGGGATCACGCTCGACTCAAGGCTGCAATGGGGTCCTCATTTAACATCTCTTGCAGGGCGGCTAAGTTCAGCAGCATATGCTGTGAGAAAAATCCGTCAATTTACTGATGTAGATACCGCTAGGCTAGTCTATTTTAGTTACTTTCATAGTATCATGTCTTACGGTATTTTACTATGGGGACGGGCTGCAGATATCGAATCTATTTTTATTCTACAGAAAAGAGCCATCAGAGCAATATATGGCCTCCGCAGGCGCGATTCTCTAAGGGAACTGTTTAAAGATATTAACGTCATGACGGTACCTTGTCAATACATCTATGAAAACATCATGTACGTAAGGAAAAATGTAAATATTTTCAGTAAAAGAGGTGAAAGACACAATTATAGTACCAGAAATAGGGACCAATTAGTTCAACCAGGTTTCAGACTGGCTAAAGTGGACTCATCCTTCATGGGGTACTGTTTAAAATGTTACAATAAAATACCTCCCCACATACTCCAATTGAACGAAACAAAATTTAAAACTTGTATAAAACGCACACTATGCAGCCAAGCATATTATAAATTGGGGGATTACATCGCTGACAAAAATGCTTGGCTCAATGCTGGTCCTGCTCCATAAGGGCGCATAAACTAATTGATTAGCATTTGAAAATATTATTGGAGCTGCTGAAGATTGTAAACTATTTTTGCATTGTATAAACTCAATGTCCTTGAATTATATAATTGCATAGCACAGGTGTGAGTACTATGTACTATAGAGCTACCATTTACCGGGTAATATGTCTTTTATTGACTTGAATGTGCCCTGGCGGCTGAGAGTATGTCATGCTCACTCAAATGTCTCGCTGGTGGTGGCGTGTGTGTTGGATCATTAAGTTCCCTTCAAAATGGTTGAGCTAAATGGTGCTGATCCATGCGTCATGTTCGTGAACGGGCGCCGTCAGTTGGGACTGGTCATCTCTTAGCTGCCACGGCTTATTTTAATTTTTGTGAATTGTTTCTATTACGGACGCTTCTAACGTGCACGTCTTTCTACATTGTTCTCACATGTATAACTTCAACATGAATGATGTAACCCATATTTTGTAACAATATTTTAAAAGAGTGTCCATGGAGTTTCTTGTCCGTTCTTCTCCATAGGAACCTACTACGCTTTGGAATGGGCAACTAGCTTCATCTTTCTGACTGACCGACCCCTTGCTTGACAATTCAAAAGTACCTGTAATTGGTTTATTTGAAATAAATGCTTTGAGTTTGAGTTTGAGTTTGAGTTTTGAACTTCTTTCTTTATACATATTTCATATCTTATTAACATAAGATGATAAAAACACTGTGCCGTGTGGTGCCGCACGTAAAGATTAGCACCACCCCATTTCCTCCCGTGGGAGTCGTAAAAGGCGACCAAGGGACTTACTAGAGAACGGGCAGCAGCGTTCTCTATGCATTTTTTTTTTTGACACCATACTGCGATCGCCAACCCGCCTGCCAAGCGTGGCGATTATGGCAAACCCCCCCCCCCCCCCCCCAATTGGGGGAGGCCTATTTCCAACAGTGGACGCACGAAACTACAACTGTGCTTCACCCAAAGCACACATCGTCTTATCTATGCTACGAATAGGGGCGTAACTGCATAATAGCTACTTTTCAGGAGACACTTATTTGTGTTTAATTAAATTAAATATGAAAAAATATGTATTGGTGATTTCTTATAACGTGTATTGGTATTTTAAGGTTCGGCTAGGATTATTTTCAACAAATTATCTTCATATTTTATACGCATTTTGTCCTTTAATTCCCGTTTTTAATTGTTTTGTTTAACTGGTTATATGTGGTATGATGAGCAGAATTGAATTATGCAATAAAAAAAAGCCCCTATGTTCGTTAGGGCACTATTCGTAGGATACGACGACATAATACATATAATACTACGTTCAGATACCCAATACCATACAAAGAAATGACACCTCCTAAGGCTGGCTATTGAGCTGGGTATTTTTTTTCCTCTATTTTTTAACACATGGCAGAATCAGCGACTCACTAATTGCCAGAGACTGTAGTTTTACAACGCCATCTAGGAGTCGGCCTAGATATTAGGTGTCATTCTCGTGATTTATGAGTGTAAATAGATAAATCAACATTAAACAAGGAAGTTTTGATCTTTACTAATGTTAATTTAGCCAAAATCAGCCCTATAACGCTTTTTATTGATTGTTAATTTCATAATTGTTACCTATGCTGCCATCTGTGAATTTTTTTCAAGACTAATTATATTTTGTTCGAGTTGAGACCCCATGCCCAAAGCAACCTGCTACCTGCTAATATGTAGGAAGGAGGACATTTTGGTTGCGAAACGTGAAATGTTTTTAAAATGTTCATCAGATAGAAAAACAAAAAAAAAACAAAAAGAGATAAAAAAACACAGAAAGAGAAAAAGAGAGAGAATTTTAACACTGCGGTGTAGAATATTACAGTTTTAGGTCATCGCCATCTCTTGAGAGATAAAGGAACTAATGTATTTTTTGTTGATTTCTGAAAAAGTGTGCTATTTAGAGACAGTTTTATTTTTCCTGTAATTTTTACATAAACTTCTATGTTATAGAAGTTTATGTAAAGACTTCAATCTGCAATCATTCTATGTTATAGAATAATTGCAGATTTTTCTCTATGCAAACTTCGGAGATAAGGGGGGGGGAGCGGTATTTTTTTGGTTCTAGGACATGCCGGATTCCTCACGATATTTTTCTTCACCGTTTTGATAGCAGTGGCGATGAAATTATTTAACATAAAGTAAGCGCCTGTCTGGATTCGAACCTACGACGTACAACTCGTAAGTCGCTTCCATTACCACTGAACCAGCACTGCTCTCGTAGAAAGGCGATAACTGAGAAAGGGTAGAAGCTTAGCCGCGTGTTGCACAGTTGCACTCTAATTTTCAGCATCAACTGCAATTAGTATTATTGTAGCAGGGAACACGAAGTTCCGAACTTCCCTTCGTCTGGAACAGAACATCTGCAATGCTATTTTGTAGAAATCTCACCGTGAAAACCTAGGTGAAGTGAGCGCTGTCAATAGTGACAATCTCTAGTCTCAGATGGAATGACAGTTCACTTCGAGATTCAAAGTTTTCACGGTGAGATTTTTACAGAATCGACCGGCAGGTTCCATTGAATATCATTTCAAAACAAAACAGCATCGTCACTACGATGCTGTTTTGTTTTGCTTGGATATGCTTTCATTTAGATCAAGTAAAAAAGAAGTTGTCATCCTAATAGTATGCGTAACCCCAGCAAAACGTTGCGCCTTAGAGAAATGAGAGTCAGATAATTAGTTCATTGTTAGTTGCAATTTGTTCAACTAAAGCAAAATTTGTTCAAGTTGTATTTTCGAAGTTATTCAAGAAAAACTGATTTTGCTGGAATAACGTTACCCCAGCAAAAATGTTTATCAAAAAAGGCATTTAGCCTGGAACCAAGTACCTGAAAAGATAGCTTGTAATGTAAATGTATACCAATAGCAAAATTTGTCCATCTTATAGTTTTTGAGATACTTATTCAATATTTTGCTGGGGTAACGTTTTGAGATTTTCAAAATCTCGAAAACTGTTCGTCGCAGAAGTTTATGATGAACAAATTTTGCTATTTACAACTCATCACAAGCTATCTTTACATGTACTTCGTTCCAGGCTAAATACCTTTTTGCAAAAACAAAATATTTCTGGGGTAACGCTACTCCAGCAAAATCAGTTTTTCTCAAATAACTTCGAAAATACAACTTGAACAAATTTTGCTTTACTTGAACAGATTGCAACTAACTATGAACTAATTAGGTATCTGTCTCTAAGGCGCAATATTTTGCTGGGGTTACGCATACATCCTAATGTTCAAAAGTCACACCCGCACTGATAAATTTTCAACTGCATTGTGAGCTGTGTAAACAAAAGTCGAGATTACCATTCATGGCAATTCATATTTCGTTTTCATTATGCTGCGTGCAGATTGGTGAATCACCCAGGCAGCCAGGCGCCTACTACAGACACCGGCGAACCGAACCTTGACTATTACGCATTGGCCATAAATTTAGATACTTTTGGACTATGAACAGCCATTATCAAACGGTTGCCTACATGCACATAAAAGGCTATATTTATAGAATTCCAACTATTTACGATAATAACCGCGGATGCTTCATAATTCAACGGTATTTGTTTATTTTTCCTCGTATAAGGAGCAGAATGTAATTAGTAGGAAACTCGGTTTGTTACAAATAATTCCATTAATAAATAAGTATAGGTAGGTGGTAGGTAGGTATAATGAATAAAATAAATACGGATCATTTTATATTTTGACATCAAACTACCACTTTGAATTGAGGCGTCTAATTTCAAACCCCGCTAAAACGATTTTTCTGGATATTGAGTTTTTGATAAGTTTTAAATTCAATAAAATGTAATCGCACTCCTTGGTGCACGACACATTTACACAAGTCTCCATTGGTCCGCCATACTATTCGTAAGGTCACTTGGTGCAAAAGCAAGCGCTGTGATTGGTTATTTTCGTTGTAGAGGAATTTGAATTTTACCCATGCCATTTATAGTGTATTTTGTTACCAAGCATAAGTTTAGAGGCTCAATTTAGTACTGTTAGAGAGGGATTTGTTTGGAAATGAGTTTGTCACTTAGTACAGAATTGAGAAAACTTTCAAAAGAGAGAATAAGGTCGGTTTCAACGTAAAATCGTTTTAGCGGGGTTTGCAATTAGACGCCTCAATTATTGTTGACTATACTCCATTTATTATAACACTAGCTTTTACCCGCGGCTCCGCCCGCGTAGATGTCGGTTATCGCGTAAAAAAGTAGTCTATGTCCGTCTCCATATCCCAGGCTATATCTCTGCCAAATTTCATGACGATCGGTTCAGCGGTTTAGGCGTGAAAACGTAACATACAGACTGACAGACAGAGTTACTTCCACATTTATAATATTAGTATTAGTATGGATGGATTAGACACATAACTGTTCTCACCCTTTCGTTATTTCGATGTAAACGTTTAATAAACTCCGTTATTTTACGATAAATAGAAAGCACTGTAATCTATTTACCATTTACATCAAAAAAATAACTCTAAAGTGCAGTAATTTCAACAATATTACACAATAACTGTCGTTATTTAGCCGTTATTTGTCTAATACTATAGTAAATGGAGTATATATTGTATCCAAGTAGGTAGAAACAATTTACCAATACATATCTTAATTACATTTACATAAAAGGTACATACATATACCTACTTACCTCACACCTCAATCAACCCAGCCTATCGCAGTCCACTGCTGAACAAAGGCCTCTCCCATGCTGCGCCACAACACCTTGTCCTCCGCCTTCCGTATCCAGTCTGTCCCAGCCACCTTTTTGAGGTCGTCGGTCCACCTCACACTTACAGCTACTTTATTTAAATTCCCTACTCATTCCTAATTTTTCATTGTATCCACTACTACTACCTTTAAACTTTTTATGTACAGACGCCAGCACATCAAGCTACTACAATCTGTCAAATTTCTTTAATAGATTTTCAACTTTATCACTACAGTATAAGGTTCAAGGTTGATTGCGAAAATTTGACAGTTTCGGGTAGCTTGACCTGCTGGCGTCTGTACTTACCTACCTAATACGCTTATAGCTGCAACATTTATTTTAAACGTTTTAAACCAATTGGTTTTAAACCATCTTTTTGGTTTAAAACGATTAAAACCACACATAGCGGTTTAATAATGGTTTAAAATGTAATTTTCTTATCTTGAACTTTTTACCATTGAGAATATTATATTATAAATATTTATGAATATTTTAAGTTCAAGTAAGTAATTATTTTTTAAGTAATAATAATATGTACAAGTTTATAAAAACAAGGAGGGCAAAGAATCAAAGGGCATCAAAAAATTCTTCAACAGGAAAAGTGCCCAAATTTTCTTACTTTTATACAGATTTACTACAGTTATATTTACTTATTATTAAAATTTAACTATTTTATGCAGCAGCTGTTTTATTTGGTAGATTTAAGCAAAATTCCGAATAACTATCGATATCGATAAAAAAAACCATGGTACGGACTTCTCTTCCCAGGCGAGAAGTTTTTTTTTTTTTTTGTAGTAGCTTCCGCGTCTCCCGCCAAAAGTGAAAGACTTGTTCACACTATTGCGCTTACGGCCTTTAGTGTTAGAAAGAAAAAGAAAGAAAGAAAAAACGTTTATTTGCGGTAAACATGACGCAAAATAAAGAACACAACACAAAAAAAAAAACCAGTTGGGGGTAAATATGCGTCACATCCACGCAAAACGGCCATCGCTCAGCATAATGCTGCGACCCTATGCTGACCCCAGCGCTGGTTTTCAGCGATAGCTGGCGATGACGTGATGACGTCGACCGGTGCAGCATACATGTTATAAACTCTAAGGTCATTGGTATTGTCATAGTGAATGAAGGACATACTACCAAGGAGCACAATTATGCTGTACTTTATATACTATGAGGGACATCGGAAACGACATACTTTAAAAAAAAAATCTCGCGCTCACGATTATCCACATCTGTTCACCGCCCCTTTTTGCGACGACAAATAAAACAAAATTTCTCAAGCTCTGTTACAATGATCACAGATGTCTGACCACCTCGGCTGTTTTTTTACGCTCTTTTTCTTTTACAAAATCAAGGGTCTCAGCAAAAATCTGATGCTGCGATGGTAGGTACACTAGGCCACAAATCCAGTAATGATTCCAGTGTAAGCTGATCTCTCATTGTATGGAAATCCTATACAATGCGAGGTCAGCCTAAACTGGAAATTTATAGCTTGATTTGTGGCAGTGTGTACCTATAGGTTGATCATCATAGGTAAGCGGCTGAGCGCTGCAAGCAAGAATAATCCTTATGGTGGTCCGATTCATGTCTGTGATAGTACATACTATGACGACATACTAATTCCATGCATACTACATACCTAATATATAACTAATTCTATGGAAGGACATACTAATTTTAGAGATTTAACAATACATACGAATTTCATGGTAGGACATACTAATTCCATGCATATTACTTCAAGTACATACTAATTCCATGAAAGGACATGACAGTCGAACAGACTTTTCCAGACTTTACTTCAAAAGACAGATGACAAATGCAGTGGCCAGTTTAAGCAACTTGTCGCCATTTAGCGTAGACCGAGAAAACTATAGACCACTGCTTGGCGTGTCGTTGAAAGGGACAGAAAATCAAGGTACTTGAAACTTTAGGGTTACCCACTTCAAAGTGATTTTACCCCGAATGTTCAGATGTTTTTCAATATATCTACTTTGTACAAACGCACAGGGTTTATAAATAGAAACAAAACATCTATACCCAAAGTCTGAAATTCAGATCATTTATGTAAACAAAAGGGACAACATATCAAAAAAAAAAAATCTTCGTAATGGTTATTTATATAAAATGGCGAAAAAAAAGGTGCCATTTTCTTTTAAGTACTGATTTTAAGAAATAATAACTGTAAAATAATCATACCGTAACTTTTTTTATAAATTTTCGGTTATAAACAAAGTTATTAAAAAAAGTAGATTTTCTGGTATAAAATATTTTATGGTACTGATAACAATGCAGGAGATCCAAACATTTTCAATTTTTTTACATCTTCAACAACACTAATATTACAACTCTCATTCATAGACTCATATCGTAAGTAGCATATCTTGCCACATTTTGGATGAAAACTGTTTTGAGTGGAAATCAATTTTGGGAGGCCTACGTTTATCAGTGGATTTAAAAGGGCTGATTATGACGATCATAATGCCGTGTCTCCGACAAACTACACAAAACATTGTTTGGCAACGGTATTTTGTTTGCATAGTTCTAAAAATTATTTCATTTTAATTTTATAAGATAATACATTTATTTTGCAAATAAGGGTACAAAACACGGTGACATAATTTTTTTTTATTAGCAACAGCCATGTTTAACCAGAAGGCATGCAAAAGTACAAGATACACTATAAATGCTAAGAACTTAGGGGTTTATTTATAAACGCTGCTTAAAGTTAAGTAATAATTAGCGACTGTTTAACCATACATTTTTGACGTTTGAACGTCACTTAACTTTAAGCAACGTTTGTGAATAAACCCCATAATCATAAGAATAAACAATGTCAATATAAAGATTGATTAACTTTAATTACAATTTAATTATGAAGTACTTCAATAATTATTTATACTATAGACAATTTTTCTCAGTCAACTTATTTAGTATAGGAATTTAAAAAAAAATAAAAAAAAATAATATATAATTGAATGTCATATTTTTCCAATTTCTAATCATGACAAGAATTAAGAAATTCCTTTCTCCATTAAAAATTCTGTCACACTATAATACGCTTTATCTACTAAAAAATGTCGAAGTTTTTTTTTAAATAACGTCAAATTTAATTCTTTCCAACTCCTTGGTAATTTATTATAAATAACTGGCGCCATGTAGCAGACACTTTTGCGCATTAAAGTCGTTCTTGCACTAGGGAGATACAGCCTACTATTATCACGCCTATTTCATGGAAATAGGTCAGCTATGCGGTCAAAACGATCAGGGTTTAACTTTACAAACACTGCCATTTCTAAATTATGTATGCATGGTAAAGTTTATTATGTTTAAAATATGGTACGCAGCTGTCAGTAGCTTGCAGTTTTAAAAAGGACCTTATGCACCTTTTCTGTGCTTTGAATGCAGTTTCTCTTTCAGTGGAGTTGCCCCAAAAGATAACGCCGTATCGTAGGTGGCATTCGACTAAACCATGGTAGGCAGTCAAGAGTGCGTCTAGATTTACAATAGACGACAGCTTATGTAAAGCGTAGGCGGATGTGCTTAGTTTTTTGCAAAGTGATTATTTACAAAAAAAAAATATGATAAAATGCTTTGCACCACTGTCCTGTCATTTTGGCAGTGACATTTCTTGACATTACTTTGTTTCCATAAATTATCTGAATAAGAGAATTTAGGTATAAGTCAAAATAGTTTATTCGTAGTAGGAGTTGTTTCACCTGCGGGAAAAAGAACATTTAAAGAAAACCTGAGATACAGCATAAAAAATCTTTTTATCTTCACTTTCATCCATAATTTCCGTGATTTTGGTTGGGCGGGAAATCTGAAAGTTTTTAACACTTTAATACCTACTACAAATACAATATTTTAAACTATAAATAGATACTAAAAGGTAAAGATGTAATATTACGTCCAGTGAAAAGTGGAACAAATTTGCTGCCAGCACTATACATACACTCTAATAAAGCATTCATCTGAAATGATTGATAAAGGTAATTTATTTTATTGGCGTACAATTTTCCCCTGAAATGGGGAAGTATCCGAGTAAAAAGTAGGCAGCACTGAGCTTGGAAGTTATGTAAAGAATAATAAATAATGAAAACATAATTCAGATCTCATTTTATCTTGAAATAGCTGTATATTTATTTTAAGAGTTTAAAAACCATATTAGTTGAAAACTTCCACTGTCTTTCACCGAATAAACTAAAATATTTAGCAACTTACGAATGAAAGGACAATCCGGCAATTTTCTTCTCACTATCGCTTTTGCAACCAAAAACACTGCACCTTACCATTTTGCAGCAATAGCTAAAGTCAATCCTCAACAAAAAACACAAATAGTATTTTTCGAAATAACAAAATAATTAATTTAAAATTTCGTCGCAACCACTTTTCGAACGCGTATCAAACGTCAAACTTTGTTTAGCAACTGAAGTGCTGTCCTTGAAAAACGCGACACGCGATAAGGGACAAAAATGTTAGGCTCTGTCTCTTTTCTTTACAAGCATCTTGTATATATTTTTCTTTTTCTTGTGTAAGTGAGATAGAAGATGACCAGCGGTCTATAGTTTTCTCTGTCTACGCCATTTAGGCTACTTGGAATGACCAATTTTTACGATCGACAACTGGGTTGCCAGTTAGGCTATCTCAGAAAAAAAAAGGGGAATGAGCTCTATCCAAATTATCTGAGAAACTAAATTTTGGTTTACGTTTAAAAAGTTTGTATACGATAAAAATTTATCAAAATAAAAGTTTCTACGTACGTTGAGAGATTTTTTTGTGATTTGAGTATATGGTTGTTAGGTGGTGGTTTTGTGATATCAAAATGGGAAAACGCAGAAAATATAACAAACATTAAGTACAGCGACGAATGGCAAAACAATCCAGTTTAGAAAAATAAGTAGGTATAGTATAGCCAGCGCATCAAGGTAAACGACAATGGTGCCGATTCCCTTGTTCACAAAATAAACTAAATTTAAATTCAGTGCATCTTTTTCTTTCTATTTCATTAATAAAAGGACAGAAGATAAATTTTAGTTTAGTCCTGTCAAATTAATCAGCGCCTGCTGGCGTCTGTACATTATTTGTACTTTATAATCAAGTACAGACGCCAGCAGGTCAAGCTACCCGAAACTGTCACATTTTCGCAATCAACCTTGAACCTTATACTGTAGTGATAAAGTTGAAAATCTATTAAAGAAATTTGACAGATTGTAGTAGCTTGATGTCGTAGACAGAGAAAAATATAGACCGCTGGTCATCTTCTATCTCACTTACACAATAAAAAGAAAAATATATACAAGATGATTGTAAAGAAAAGAGACACAGCATAACATTTTCTGTCCCTTATCGCGTGTCGCGTTTTTCAAGGACAGCACTTCAGTTGCTAAACAAAGTTTGACGTTTGATACGCGTTCGAAAAGTGGTTGCGACGAAATTTTAAATTAATTATTTTGTAATTTCGAAAAATACTATTTGTGTTTTTTGTTGAGGATTGACTTTAGCTATTGCTGCAAAATGGTAAGGTGCAGTGTTTTTGGTTGCAAAAGCGATAGTGAGAAGAAAATTGCCGGATTGTCCTTTCATTCGTAAGTAGCTAAATATTTTAGTTTATTCGGTGAAAGAAAGTGGAAGTTTTCAACTAATATGGTTTTTAATCTATTAAAATAAATATACAGCTGTTTCAAGATAAAATGAGATCTGAATTATGTTTTTATTATTTATTATTCTTTACATAACCTCCAAGCTCAGTGCTGCCTACTTTTTACTCGGATACTTCCCCATTTCAGGGGAAAATTGTACGCCAATAAAATAAATTACCTTCATCAATCATTTCAGATGAATGCTTTATTAGAGTGTATGTATAGCGCTGGCAGCAAATTTGTTCCACTTTTCACTGGACGTAATATTACATCTTTACCTTTTAGTATCTATTTATAGTTTAAAATATTGTATTTGTAGTAGGTATCAAACCAAAATCCCGTCAAACCAAAATCTCGGGAATTATGAATGAAAGTGGAGATAAAAATATTGTTTATGCTGTATCTCAGGTTTTCTTTAAATGTTCTTTTTCCCGCAGGTGAACTCCTATCCAAATAAACTATTTTGACTTATACCCAAAGTCTCTAATTCAGATAATTTATGTAAACAAAGTAATGTCAAGAAATGTCACTGCCAAAATGACAGGAAAGTGGTGCAAAGCATTTTATCATTTTTTTTTTTGTTGTAAATAATCAACTATCTATGCAAACAAAATACCGTTGCCAAACAATGCTTTGTGTAGTTTGTCGGAGACACGGCATTATGATCGTCATAGGTGCCGATTCCCTTGTTCACAAACTAAACTAAATTTAAGTTCAGTGCATCTTTTTCTTTCTATTTCATTAAGTCAAATCAAATCAAATCACATCAAATCAAAATATTTTATTTCACATAAACCTACATGGGCACTTATGAAACGTCAGAAGCTAGGTGCACGGTTCGAGTTAGTCGTGTCCTATGGAGAAGAGCCAGCAAGAAACTCCACGGTTACTCTTTTAAAAATAATTGGCTTTACAATATTATTAAATAACAGTGATAATAGGTATGGGAGGACAGTGTAGGCCTTTCAACAATTACCAGGTACTTAACAAAATAGAAAACCGCCAACAAATCTACACTCTACTAGGCCTACAACGTTCTCACATTCACAAAATATAAAATAATCTAAGTATATAAAATATTAATGACATGATTGCAATTACAACTACAGTAACATATCTGAATAAATATCAGGTCCACAAAAGCCACTAGTAAAGAATTGGAATTCGATTTGTAGGTAAATAATGTCAAATAATGAAAAGATTATGTCAAGGAAGTATGTAAAATAAAAAATAAAAAAATTCTAAATAAACAACAACGTCAAATTAATCAGCGCCTGTCACTATTCCATACAAGTTTAGACGTGATTAAAAACTTGCCGACTAAAATTACGTCAATTTACGGCAAGAGCTGATTAATTTGACAGGACTAAACTAAAATTTATCTTCTGTCCTTTTCTTAATGAAATAGAAAGAAAAAGATGCATTGAACTTAAATTTAGTTTAGTTTGTGAACAAGGGAATCGGCACCATAATCAGCCCATTGAAGTCCACTGTTAGACGTAGGCTTCCCAAAATCGATTTCCACTCAAAACAGTTTTCACCCAAAATGTGGCAAGATATGCTACGAGTACTTGCGATATGAATCTATGAATGAGAGTTGTACTATTAGTGTTTCAACAACACTAATAGTACAACTCTCATTCATAGATTCAGATGTAAAACATTTGAAAATGTTTGGATCTCCTGCATTGTTACCAGTATCATAAAATATTTTATACCAGAAAATCTCCTTTTTTTAATAACTTTGTTTAAAACCGGAAATTTATAAAAATTATTACGGCATGATTATACGTTCATTATTATTTCTTAAAATCAGTACTTAAAAGAAAATGTAACCTCTTTTTTCGCCATTTTAAGGGAATTACCATTACGAAGATATTTTATTGATATGTTATCCCTTTTGTTTACATAAATGATTTGAATTTCAGACTTTGGGTATAGATGGTTTGTTTCTATTTATAAACCCTGTGCGTTTGTACAAAGTAGATAATAGACATTACAATAATAACCCTCTTTCAGTCTATATAGCTCAGAAGGCTGTTTCAGTTTTCAATTATTTTAGTACCAAGCCCCATACATTTATTGAACGAGAATTACGTTCATAATCGAACGAGAAAATTTGGCAGTTTCTGGTAACTTGATGTGCTGGCCACCGTACATTAAAGTTGTTCATTTTATATTTTCATGCATTTTTCCATTAAAATTAGCAACTGTATTATAAATTCTTTCTTATTTTACGCAAAAAGTGTTTCAGACTTAAAAAATTCGGCGAACTTAGGCTGCTTTACAGAAAAAAATGCCACATCTGGCAACACTGCAAAAATGACTGTTGAATGGCTGCATCTGACAAGTGACACCACTACATTTCACTACAATGCAATGCAGTGATGTGATGCAGTGTGGAATTGATTTTAATTTATCTCTAGTAGACGTTGACTCCCACAATAAAAAATAGCTCAAAGGTAAGTTTAAAACATCTTTTACAACTTCTGCAACTATTTTAACTTGTATTTGCAGCCGTCTAAATCTAAACACTGTTTGTTTCATTTTCTAGATTTTGGCGGGAATCGTTATCTACATAGTTTTATCAATATTATAGTCTATTGAAAACTGCATTCTGCATTTTGCATAGTAATTCTGCAACGCGAAGCTTAAATAATGGACAAAAAGAAACAATTCAAAGCGCCGCCACCAAAGAGATTTAAATCGGGTGACGATGACGAAGATAACGAAGTGCCGTGTAGTTTTGAAGAGCAACTCGCTTGTATGGATACGGAGTTTGAATCGCAAGAAGTGCTTGGCGATGGTCCAGAAAATCAGTCTACCAACATTAAATGGTCACGACCTGCACCACCCTCAATGGATCCGAAGAAAGATAAGTTAGTTTTTCAACAAATAGATATTGATAACTATAATGGTCAGCCCATGCCGGGCATGCCTGGGTCACAGCTGGCTCCTGTGCCGATTATGCGAATGTATGGCATCACTATGGACGGAAATTCGGTTTGCTGTCATGTTCATGGATTCACACCTTATTTCTATGTAACTGTTCCTGTTAATTTTACCAATTCATCATGTAATGAACTTAAAAGTAACTTGAATAAAGCAATATTGGAGGACTTGCGCTCAAATAAGGATAATATTAGAGAAACTGCATTAGAAGTGCGCTTGGTAAAAGCTAGATCTCTTATGTACTATCAAGGGGATAAAGACATAACTTTTGCAAGAGTATCTGTGGCACTTCCTCGACTTATTGCTGCAGCTAAAAGACTAATTGAAAGACAACCAACCTCTTTCGGATTAATGGATCCTTTATTCTATGAAAGCAATATTGATTTTGACATCCGTTTCATGGTAGACACTGCAGTTGTTGGTTGTAGTTGGATTGAATTGCCAATAAACAAATGGTCTTTGAGATCAAAAGATTCTCAAGCAAAACCTGAATCTAGATGTCAAATTGAAGTAGATGTAGCCTGGAATGAATTTATAGCTCATCAGCCAGAAGGTGAATGGGCCAAAGTTGCACCTTTCAAAATATTGAGTTTTGACATTGAATGTGCTGGACGTAAAGGAGTCTTTCCAGAGCCCAACCATGATCCTGTTATTCAAATTGCATCAATGGTTATTAGACAGGGTGAGCCTGAACCTTATATAAGAAATGTGTTCACATTAAAGACATGTGCACCTATAGTAGGATCACAAGTTTTGAGTTTTCAATCAGAATCTGAAATGCTTGCAAAGTGGTCTGATTTCTTCCGTGAACTTGATCCTGACATAATTACCGGTTATAACATTAATAATTTTGATTGGCCATATCTCATAAACAGAGCTAAGCATTTAAAAGTGGGCAATTTTGACTTTTTGGGGCGCATCAGAAATGTTAGATCTGTTATAAAAGATTCTGTTTTACAATCAAAGCAAATGGGGCGTAGAGAAAACAAAAATATTAACTTTGAAGGCAGGGTTCCATTTGACTTATTACTTGTTTTGGTAAGAGATTATAAACTTAGATCATATACTCTGAATGCTGTTAGTTACCATTTCCTTCAAGAGCAAAAAGAAGATGTTCATCACAGTATAATTGGAGACCTTCAAAACGAAAGTGAACAAACAAGAAGGCGGCTGGCAATGTACTGCTTAAAAGACGCTTATTTGCCACTAAAACTTCTGAATAAGTTAATGTGTATTATAAATTATATGGAAATGGCAAGAGTGACAGGTGTCCCTCTGCTTTGCCTGCTCACAAGAGGACAACAAATAAAAGTAGTGAGTCAATTACTAAGAAAAGCTAAGGATGCAGGATATTTAATGCCTGCTTATCATGGCCAGGGCTCAGATGAACAATTTGAAGGAGCAACTGTGATTGAACCCAAAAAAGGATATTACGCAGACCCTATATCCACTTTAGATTTTGCCTCTTTGTACCCAAGTATTATGATGGCTCATAATTTATGTTATACTACATTAGTCCAACCAAATATGCAAAATAAACATAATTTGAAAGATGATGATGTAACTATTACACCTACAAAAAACATGTTTGTGAAGGCAAATGTTAGGAAAGGTCTCTTACCTGAAATATTGGAATCATTGCTTGCTGCAAGAAAGAAGGCCAAAGCAGACCTAAAGGATGAAAAAGATCCATTCAAGAGGTCTGTTCTTGATGGCAGACAATTAGCTTTAAAAATCAGTGCTAACTCTGTGTATGGATTTACAGGAGCTCAAGTTGGTAAACTACCTTGTCTAGAAATATCAGGCAGTGTAACAGCTTATGGTAGAACAATGATAGAATTTACTAAGTTAGAAGTTGAAAAGAAATACACAAAAGCAAATGGCTATAAAGAAGATGCAGTAGTCATTTATGGTGATACTGATTCTGTTATGGTAAAATTTGGTGTTAAAACTCTTGAGGAAAGCATGGAATTAGGAAGAGAAGCTGCAGACTTTGTTACAACAAAATTTGTCAAACCAATCAAATTGGAATTTGAAAAAGTATATTATCCATACTTACTTATAAATAAGAAGAGATATGCTGGCCTCTATTTCACTAAACCAGATAAATATGATAAAATGGATTGCAAAGGAATTGAAACTGTAAGAAGAGATAACTGTCCTCTTGTATCCAACATGATGAGCACATGCCTTCAAAAGTTACTCATAGATAGAGATCCAGATGGTGCTGTTAATTATGCAAAACAAATAATATCGGATTTATTGTGTAACCGCATAGATATCTCTCAACTTGTGATAACAAAAGAGCTTACGAAACATGACTATGCTGCAAAACAGGCGCATGTTGAATTAGCCAATAAGATGAAAAAACGAGATGCTGGTACAGCGCCTAAACTTGGTGACAGAGTCCCATATGTTATATGCTGTGCAACTAAAAATACACCTGCTTATATGAAAGCTGAAGATCCTATATATGTATTGGAAAACAGTGTACCCATAGATTTCAATTATTATTTGGAAAATCAGTTGTCTAAACCACTGTTAAGAATTTTTGAACCAATATTAGGTGAGAAGGCTGAATCTCTCCTTTTGAAGGGAGAACATACTAGAACCAAGGCAATGGTAACTTCCAAAGTAGGTGCTTTGGCTGCTTTTACGAAGAAGAAAGAGAAATGTATAGGTTGTAAAACTGTTATGCCTAATGATACTGTAAAAGCTCTGTGCAATCATTGCCTACATAAAGAGAGACAGATATATATTTCAGAAATATTTAAATTAAGGCAGCTCCAGGAAAAGTTTTCCAGGCTTTGGACTGAATGCCAAAGATGTCAAGGCAGCCTTCATGAAGAGGTTCTTTGTACTAATAGAGATTGCACTATTTTCTATATGAGAAAAAAGACAGGTATTGAATTAGATGCCCAGGAAAAATCAGTTCTAAGGTTTGGAGAACCCACATGGTAACTTGTATTTTTTGCTCTGGATTTTTTATATTAAAATAGCAATGAGCGTTTTAGCATTTTTTATTATACATTACTATTGTTTATATATGTGAAAAAGGTACAATTTTATAATTCAGTATAAGATAGTCACAGTCATCACCATTTGATAATTTGCTATGCTGTCATAGCAAATTATTAAAAAAAAACATTTTTATTAACAATCATTTAGATGCCTGGAAAAGCAAATTTGACACTTGGAATGTACATCATCAGTTCTTATTGTTGCATTAATTTAATTCATGTTGTACCACTAATGTAAACATACAAACATGTATAACAGAACTTTTTATCCAATAAGTCATTTATAAGACTAATTCATACTACAGACTAATAATTTTTATTATATATTTAAGTAAATCAAATAAAAATAGGTATAAAATACATTCAACTCCATAAAATTAACTTATTTAATTTGTAGGCATTATGATAGCCTAATTCTATATGTGATAAACAGCTGCGTTGCTTATAATCACAGGAATATAATATTATGCAAGCATGATACATATAAGTACAAAAACAAAATCAAACTTCAGGTATTAAACCATTTCAAATGAGAGTAAAAAGTGTATTAAACTTAAGTACAATATTAATATTTAATAGATATGTGTTTAAGATCACCAATAATCAGAATATTATCTTGTTAGTTCAAGGATCACGTAGGTTCCGTGGCCCTGGCACACAGGGAACTGAAGGAACACGGGTAGGTTTTAGTAAGTAAAAGTCTGACACACCCTCCCGCTCCGCCCAGAGCGGGACAAGTTATTTGATAATATCCCACCCAAAAAAATAAGGGATCATGTAGGTAATGTCTATTCCATAAAGAAAATTATAAATGAGTGCCAACACATTCACAAAATAATAATTTCATGTATGTATTCATGACCTGGATCTACAACTTTACTGAAAATATTTTTTCTTTTTTTGGTATATTTTGAAAACGAAACTTTTATCACCTGTTGTATAAACATGAATATAACATATACAAATTTTTATTTAAAATTAGGTTTATAATTTAAATAGTAAGTATGATGATTTCATCTATTCTCTTGGGATAGAGTTCGACTTATACTTTGTCTAGGAGTCTTGATGGAACTGTTATTCTTTGTAATATTTGGTATTGGCATCTCGAAAGGAACAGGATTCATTCCTGCATGTGAGGTTAATCTCATTATGTCTTCTAATGTTCTTATGAAGGTATCACATGTTGCAGTAAGTAAACTCGAGGCATCTTCAATAGCCTGGAATAAAAAAAAGAAAATCTGTTACCTTAATACTAGTAAATTATCATCCTGTTTTTTCATGCAATAGTATGTAAGATGATGAGTTACATATTTGGGCCCTCTCTCTCTTGAGTAGGCAAAAACATTACTAAAATTCTGAACACTTCTGCTTCAAATCATTTAACTGACTCAAAAAAATACCAGGATATACAGAACTAGAAGAATATTTACCCAACAAAATATACTGAAGATATTTACCTGTGTATCAGGACCAGCTTCAGTGTTAGCTGCACTCTTTACTGCATGGACTTGCTGCATCATGAGATCACAGTATAATCGTAACTCAGATTTCTTATGGCCCAAGGAATTGGTGTCTTCCAATGCTGCAGCTGAAAAGTTGTCATAATAAACTATAATATGGTTCTTGTATTTGATCAACAGCAACATAATGCAGAGTATTGTTGCTATGTTGATAAGGATTTAAAGAGGAAGGTAGGTATGTAACTTTTAACTACAATACATTAACTTATTATTTTTATCACTCCAAGGACTATTGATTGTTATAACTTGCTGATAATACTATTTCAAACAAAGTACCTACTAAAATAAATGTATAGTGTACCTTTCAATTCTTTTGAGTCCACACAAGCCTTGGCACTGCCTAAAGCCACCAGCCACTTCTGTCTGTCTTGGGGTGAAGGTGCTCTCAAGTACATGTGTTGCTGTCCAGGTATGACTAGATCAAGCCTTGTGCTGTCTATTGCATTCACTGAAAAATTCACAAGTACAACTAGCTTATTTTTTATTGGTATCAGTTATCAGCATAAACAAGAGGAAGGAGGAATGACTTATAGGCCAATGGGAGAAACAAGGCTGCCAATGATAGTAATGAGAAACAGCATACCTAAACCTCCCCATAATAAGGTTTCATATTGATACCTTAATTCTCAAAATGGCCAAGCAGTAGAACAGATAACTCCTAAATCAGGTTGTATGATAAAAACATTAAAGTTGTAAAACTGCACATTAACTGTTACAGAGTTAGCCATTTTGCGAATGAAGGTATTGGTATGTGTAGTTATGTCCGACATACTACTGCCAGCTACTGCCTAACATTTATTATTGTTAGGTCTGCTGGGAAATTGTTTAATAACTATAATATCTGTCTTGTTATGTCATAAATACTTACAACTTACACTGATGTTAAATGAAGTTATTACCTAACCAAAACACCTTTCACTACCTAGACAGTTACTACTTGGTGCTTCAACAGCATTGAGACCTGAATAAGACGTATTGTAAGTAGCATATGGTTAAAGGACCCAGTCTGATACATAGCTCTATGCAACCCCTATCAACAATTTAAAACAATACTTACCATTGATTTGGCAAACCGATACTTTGACTGACCCTTTGCATCCTTGGCTGACTTCCTCTTGCGATTTGTAATATGAAATAATACCATTCTCCAGTACAAACCACCTGGTTTGCCACCCTGAAGTGAAAACAATATGTTTTATTTTGTTGTATTGGACCAAGAAACATGAAATGTATTATTTACATCACTCGAATGATACAATACCGTTCCAATAATTAGTCCACTTCCACAGGACTCCCTCCATTGTTAATTTACCGTTTCCACAATCTAATTTTCTTTTATTTATATTTACTTTTCGTCTGAAACAAATTAGAATTTTCGTCTTGTTGGATTACAAGTGTCAAAATAAAATATTGTGTGTACTGTACTGTCAGTGTGACAAATTGACAATTATTGCCATGCAAAAAATACCAAAAAAAAAGGAACTTGATTAGAGGTGCACGTCGTATCAACTTACAATAGTTTTAATCGAGTTGCATTTAGATGAATCGTGAAATATTGGCATTTTTACAAGCTTTTATTTAGTTTGGTTACGTTACGTTAAGTTTTCGAATTAAATAGTGAAAAGAAAAGGATTACTCACTTGAAAAAATATTCGCTGGTGGCGACCCCATAATGTTGTTAATTGCTTGGGATTCCCAACTGTATGGGTGAATGGGAAAATTGTTGGGCATAATTTCTACTTCGTGTTGTCTATCCTTCAGTCAGAAAAATGGTTACAAAAAAGATTAAGGTTTGTTTTTATTAAAAGGCTGTTATCAATATCATTGCGACTGTTCGTTCGATACCGAGACCCCTGCGGGCCTCGGAAAGCACGTTATGCAGTAATTGGTCCAGGCTGTCATTCATAGATCATTGACAGTCGTTCTTTACGGGTAGTCAAAAGCCCGAAAGATTGATAACCAGTCTTGCCAAGAGGTATCGTATCGTATGACGGTGTAACCCAGTAATCGGGTTGTGGAGATCAGTTAGGCAGTCGCTCCATGTAAAATACTGGTATCCATCTGTAGGTATCCGGTTAGACTGGAAGCCGACCCCAACATAGGAAAAGGTTGGGAAGATTGATTGATTATTCGTTCGTTCGTTCGTTCGAAAGATTATAATTTTTTTAACATTATTTTCATAGTCATATTGTAGTCTTATTTCCCTCAAATATGATTTACGAGCTAGGTACTTAATGATAATAATTTTGATGATTTTAATGATTATCAGTTAGTCACTCATCAAGTCATCATTCAGTAAATATATTATAATTATTCTCAAGCATTAAATATTTATCAACATACAACGTAAAATAGCGCTGCAATATTTCCATAAAACGAAAGATGAATTTCGCGGGTTACATTGAAGGAATCACCGTTATTTTGGTTTGATTGATGTCCAATTTAATAAATAAGCAATGGCAACACTTAGCTGTCAGTACGGGTGTGGCAAATGTTCGTTGTATGGTCGTTTACAAAATAAACGAAGCATTAAAAATCCTAACAAAAAGTTTAATAAGTGCGTTGTTTTGGAACAGAAAAATATTAGAATAACAACATGTACAAGCACTGCCTTTTTAGTTGTGTTTTTATTCTTGTTTCAGTCATAAATGGTAAATAACCAACTACTTCGGTTAATGCAACAGAGTTTCTTGTAATTTCGGTGTATACTAAAATTTATTTATTAGTTTTAGGTCTGGAATGTTACGTTTGTGAAAATCAAGAGGACAACAATGAGAAATGTGTGAAAACAATAAAAAACTGTGAATATAATCAGGATGTTTGCTTGACTGAAATCAAATGGGGCAGTACCCCGTATTGGTCACAAGGCGCCAAGAAACAGTATTATGTATCAAAGCGGTGTTCAAATAAGACGGAATGTGCGACTACCAGGCAGCGTTATATGCCACTGTGTACACATATTTGGTACCAAGATTGGGTATGCTCAGATTGTTGCCTCGGTGATAGATGCAACTACTACATTATAGTAAGTATCTTAGTGAACCTCTAACTTGCTGCAGTTTGTTTATTTATCTGAGTTCTCTATAACAAGTTGTCAAGATGGCCAGAATTGGTGCATCTTTTTTTTTAACATTGCCCCTAGGAACTTCTCCTGTATTGTGGGTGTGTTTACATACATTTAAACTCACATACACGAACAGCATTGATTGATTTTTAGGGTTCCGTACCCAAAGGGTAAAACGGGACCCTATTACTAAGAATCTGCTGTCCGTCTGTCACCAGGCTGTATCTCATGAACTGTGATAGTTAGACAGTTGAAATTTTCACAGATGATGTATTTCTGTTGCCGCTATAACAAAACATCGGAATAAAATAAATATTCAAGGGGGCTCCCGTACAACAAACGTGATTTTTTTGCTTGATTTTGCTCGATATTGATAATGGCAACAGGTAGACACTTGAAATATTCACAGAATATTTAGTTATACACTTACTTATACTTAATATTTAAAGGGGGCTCCCATACAACAAACATGATTTTTTTGCTGTTTTTATGGATAATGGTATGGAACTCTTCGTGCGTGAGTCTAACTCACACTAGGCGGTTTTTTTAGTTGAGCTTATAATGGTTCTGAGCTCTACTTCTTATTCATTTGAATTTCACTAAATGTATGTCTATTTTATTTTCAGAGTGGAAGTGATGCTGTTAAACCAGTGTTTATTGTTTTATCAGGACTTCTTTTATTGAAGACTATAATTTTATAGAGACCAACAACTAAACTTTCTAATAAGGCTAATATTTTATTCTGATAATTTGACCCAGTAATGACATTCTATGTTTTATTAGGGACTATTTCCTATGGTTCTGTACTAAAAGTTATAAAATGCAGCAGGCTGATAAGATTTTAAATAGAAAATCATCAGCTATAATAATTTGTATTGTGAATGATAAACTTATGCTAAGAGCACAGACCTATATGAACTTACATTACTATTTTCTTGATCCAAATATTATTATTCAGTTTGGAAATAGTAACTTATTTTATTGATATTATTATTTTAGGCAGCTATAAATGTTGCCATCTTTTTTTGTCTTGTATAGAAGTAATTAAGCAAAATATAAACTTATACTTCAAACAATTAATTGTAGCTCATCATTATGTATACATAGATTTTACTCAATAAAGCACAGCTCTTTGTCTAGTACAGTGTTTTTCAAAGTGTGGGTCGCGACCCCCTAGGGGGTCGACAAGCCTCTTAAAGGGGGTCGCCGTTATTTAAATATTTAAAGCTCATAAATATAAAACCATACTAGTTCAAAATGTAATATTTATTAAGAAAAAGTTAATTAGGTTAAGGCTTAGGTTAACAAGAACAAACAAATACCTACAAATCACATAAGTCATTAATGTGACGAGGACCAAGCGTACCCATTCACATTAATGTGTTGGTTACTCCTGTTTACTGTTAACCAATTTTTTATGATTCGAATTAAATCGTTTTCAAAATTGAGGCGATTTCTCTGTTTGCGTTTCAATTGAGCCATCGACGAAAACGTTAAATCGCACAAGTAGGAGGTTCCAAATAGAATGAAACACTTCAAGCTTCTGTGGTTAATTGTGGGTATTCTGTTTTTCTGTTTAACCGAAAGGTACCTAAAGTGACAGACTTGAATTTCAAGGTAGAACAGAAATTAAAATTTCGAGGTTGGGGGTCGCGAAATATTTTTATAAACTAAGTGGGCCGCGCCATGAAAAAGGTTGAAAAGCACTGGTCTAGTACAATAAAACACAAGTGGCCTCAAAGTTAAGTTGTAATTTCTATTAAGAATCTCTATTTGATGTACATCAGATTTAGATATTATTATGTTTGTATGTTTACAAATCCGTCCAATTATGTGCTTTACTTTTTATATGTAATTACGTATTTTATATGTAAAAGAGCTCCCGTTTTGGGATGAAACTGGGAATTTTAATAAATAAGAATTTTCTGTAATTTACAATTTTATTGACGGTTAAAAATGTACCTATCTCCTTTACATAGGTCCTTTAAGACGCTGGATTGGACTGGACAGGGTATCAACGTGAACGGCCAGTACATCTCACACCTTTGCTTTGCCGATGTCATTATATCATAATGGCAGAGACGCTGAAACAGTTAGACCAGATGCTGCACAATTTCAATGGAGCCTCACGGTGGGTTGGCCTCAACATGAATTTAGACAAGATGAAAGTCGTGTTATAAAATTTACACGCCTTGCCGAGTCCAATTCACATCAAAGGGTCGCTTCTCAAAGTTGTGAATGAGTATGTCTACTGTGGGGTAATTCATCCAGCTCAGTAGACACAACTTTGAGAAAGAAACCGACGAAAGATCCAATTGGGTTGTGCAGCATTTGGAAAACTTCGTCAAGTCTTCTGGTCTCAGAGGACAGCGTCTTGTGATGCAGCCTGCGATAGGCTGAGTTTATAGTGAAGACTATTCAGATAAAGTGATAAGTCTTAATCAGTAAACTTTCCATAGACTTTAATTTTAGCGCTCACTTTTTTCGTACTCTTGTTGAGCAAACTTTCATGCGGGTAGACCGAGGATTTGTAGCCTGTGCATTGTCTGGCAGAGAATTTAAGATTTTTATTAAGTAGTGCCTGATGAGATCTGCCATCCGCTAAAATGACGTAGATACTTCCATACAAACTTTGTTCAAAAATCCAACCCTCTCGATAAAAGATACTCTGGTAAAAAAAACATGATTCTATGCGTTGTCTATCATTAAATTTAAGGTTTTTATTATGTAGATTACATAATATAACTTAGTTTATTTTATTTCACATCAATATAAAATCTATTTGAAATACACATCACACACATGCACACATCTAAATTAACATTACTGATCCATACTAATATTATAAATGTGAAAATAACTGTCTGTTACGTTTTTACGCCCAATCCGCTGAACAAATCGTCATGAAATTTGGCAGAGATATAGTCTGGGTCATGGAGGACATAGGTAAGCTACTTTTTACGCGATAACCGACATCCACGCGGGCGGAGCCGCGGGCAAAAGTAAGTAGGTATAAATATATTTACCCAAAATTAGGGTATTTACCTGGATAAATACCCGGAATTTATCCAAATGAGAATTTACCTGGGTATTTTCCCTTTGGGTTTTTACCCAACCCCATCGGCCGTGCCACTTTTCCGACAGTGCTATGACGGCAACGATGGCGTACTTATGCCGTGCTCTGTGCTTAAGCCCAATATATAAATGTACTCTGTGCTTAAGCCTATGAACTATGGAGTGCCAATAACACCTGACAAAGTCAAAATTTTACAAAAACTAAAAAAAAAAAAATGATTTCTTGAAAAGTTAAAAATTTGTTAATAAGTATAAATTCGTTTAGAATAATAATAATGTAGGTACCTACCTATGCTTTATAATAATATGCTGAATTCGTATATGTTATGATAGTGTAGTTCACTAGTAGCATTTTTTGTTGGCATTTAGTTGGGCCACTTACCTCGGTTAGTTGGCAAATGCATACAATTGGCAAATCCACGTAGGCCATCAGTTGTTTGCCCAACCCGCAAAATGCCCGTTTGCGGGTTGGGCCAACAACTGATGGCCTACGTGGATTTGCCTACGAAGGCCCAACTTGCGATGGGGCCAACGTACATTGCCCTACGAAGGCCCGACGAAAACGTGTTATGGGTAGGCCCAACGACACATAATACATTTAGGCAAGCGGTTGTATAGGTATTCGGTTAGATAGGAGGTATTAAACTTTGTACTTATTCTTTTTATGTGATAATGTTATGATATTTAGAAGGTAATGGAATTAACAAAACACCGATATTTTCAATCAGAACCTTTAATTTGTGAATAATCAGAAGAAGAAGAAAACAATGTAAAGCAGCAATCTTCGAACCTAACCTGTCCGAGTCGGGGTGCCCCAAATCCCGATTAGTTTATTTGTAGTGAAATAATTTATTTGATGTAAAAAAGTCTATAAATGATCGAAATAAATTGATAGGTGATAATTTTTTTTTGATGTTCAATATCTCATTATAAAATACCCTCCTTCCCGTCTCTTCTGCACCCGTGCACATCTTCGTGTGCCAACACCGATTGTCAGTTGAAAACAAGCCAACGAACGCGTATAAACCTTAGTATTAACGAATCCCATAAAAGTTAGGTGTAAATGCTATAAAATAGACACGTTGGTTTAGTTGGGAGGTATTTCTACATATTAATTGAATGCTGTTGCAAGGAATAATACACATTATAGGAGATTTCACTAAAACAAGCGATTAACGCCTTAAATTCAAAACGATAAAAAAGTGACTTCTCGAAAAAATATTTTTGCATTTGATAGCCCAATTCTTGGGGAAGGATAAAGGCACTATTTAACTTCACGCAACGACCAAAAAGAAAAAAATAATAACGCTAAGCGAAAACGAAGTAATAGTGCGGGCGGGCTATGCGTTGAGATTGTAATTAAGACTATGATTTTTTCATTCTATAGGAGTGGAAAGGGTGTTGGAATTTGTAAGTTAGAGAATTCAGAAAGTGGCAAGTGAAAAAGTAGACTGTCAATCCAGTCATTGGACTGGATTGTTTACTGGAATGCTACTGGAATAATGTAAAACAACCTTCATGCTAAGTATTTCAAAATCTCACGTTCACACACAGATTTTGACATCGCTGGCGACAAATTTGCTGCCAAAATCTGTGTGTGGATGTAAGATTTTGAAATCGCCTGCGAGTCTCCGGCGACTATAGTCGCTGCGTGTGTACGGTGGCTAGCACATCAAGTTACCACAAACTGTCATATTTTCTCGTTCGATTTTGAACTTTAACAATTGACGATTAAGTTCAAAATCGAACGAGAAAATTTGACAGTTTGTAGTAACTTGATGTGCTGGCCACCATACGTTCTAATATCAATAACTAAAATTAATGTAGATCGATCAGGTCGACATAGGCATAGTGTGTAGGAGTCTTTACAAATGCCGTTTTATTGAATTAGTATCATGCATGGTTATCAATAAAAATATAAATTATAGTCTGTGGTTTCCTGCCTGCCAGAGTGCCACAGATTACATAGAGTGCCAACTGCCAGGTGAGCTGCTGCTGTTAGCCAACCAACTGCCAAGTGCCAGCTAACACCAGCAGCGGTAGCGGCAGTAATAATTTCACTTCAATAAAAGTGACTTAGTTTACAATTCACAATGAATTGGAATGCATTTAACATATATAATTACAAAACGCTGGCTTGTGTCCTTTTCCTGGTAAGCATTTTTAATGTCAAAATGTCTGAAAATCTTTTCACAAAAAGTGTAGTAATGGATTGTTGATTTTATGGTCTATTATGAATAAGTAATTGCTGCATAATCTCTGAGGATTGTTATGTTTCAGATATGCCATAGTTTTTACAACCCTACCGATAGCGGTGCTGTGCAAATTACACAAAGTAATTTGGATATGGTATTGGGTGAGTTACTTACCTACTCCACGTTTTCTAGAAGCTTTTTATTTTCCTCTGTATTGCGGATATTAATTATAAATATTTTCCCTGATTTTGTCAAGTTATCTTTATTATATAAACACATTGAATTGTTTATATTATTGTATCAAACAAATCTGACCAATATGACTAATTGATTCATACATGGTTCCAGAGGGAAAATTTTATATGGTTCATTTAAGTATTAATAATTTTACTAGGCCTCTCCTGTTCTTTATATCAGTTCAGGAACCTAAAATAATATTATCTAGCTCATTAATCATTCAAGTACCTAGCATTTACAAAAAAGTAGCCACATCATCAGGTCTATTTAAATAAAACCTTCAAAGTAAACAAACAAATATTATAACAGTAATCTTATCTTAAAGTACGTCATAAAGAACTTAATTCTAGTATTTTATTTGTACTTAGCTTTTCTTTCTTTATTGTTTCACACTTCAATTTTTATTACCATTAGCAATCGCACAAATGGTCACTACATTTCTAGATGTTAATAATAGATAGTATAGCAGTGTTTCTACAAAATAACTACACAATAAAATTACAATACGTATTTGACAAAATTCATTCAAGAATTGCTGTTTTCTCTTTTCCCAAATTGAAATTTATCATAATGTCAAAATCAATCTGTATCAGGTTACAATTGGATTTAGTTAAACAAAAAGGATCCAATCCACAACATGGTCTATGTTCTAAGTTAGAGGGTTTGGTTTCTGCACTTAGCCCTTAAGATGGACCATTGTGGGTGGGTCACAACATGGTCAAAAATGAGTTTGTGTACCAAACTGATACTAAATATCGATACTATCTGTCAGTACAAAAGATCCCAGCATAAAACAACAGTTTATCATTTTGATTAACCTCAGAACCAACCCACATCTATGGAAATTGAAAATATGATATATCTTCTAAACTTCAAGAGGTTTATTTATAAACGCTGCTTAAAGTTAAGTAGTGATAAGCAACTGTTTAATCAGACATTTTTGATGTTTGAACGTCTTTTAAATTTAAGCAATGTTTATGAATAAACCCCCAAATGTCTAAAGTGACTTTATGTGGATTGACCTGTGGGTTGACCTTTTTGTTTAACTACTTCCAATTGATTTTATGCATCATTGACAATGTTTTTTATTTCAGCTTCTAATGAAATAGTATTCCTAAATTTTTATGCTGAATGGTGCAAATTCAGTAATATGCTGATGCCAATATTTGACGAGGCTTCTGATGAAGTAACAAAGGCAGGCTATGACACTGGGAAGGTGGTCATGGGTAAAGTGGACTGTGATAAAGAAGGAGCTGTAGCAACTAGGTTCCATATAACCAAGTATCCCACTTTAAAAATGTTCCGGAATGGCATGCCTGCCAAAAAAGAGTACAGAGGTGAGCAAAATTTCACACAATTTGCATGCAATTGTTGCTAATCTTAATTCAATTGTCTATCACTGTAATTTACATAAAACATTAATTTAAAAGTAAAAAACGAAATTAGTACTTTCAATACTAGATTTATTATCTCCTTATTAGCATTCCAGACTAGTTTCTAGACCTTACAATTTCTATCAATTCTCAATTTATTTTTAGGCCAGCGCTCAGTTGAGGCCTTTGCTGATTTTATCAAAAAACAGCTAACTGACCCTGTGGTCACATTTGGTGCTATCAAGGAGTTACATGATCTCAGTGAGGACAAGAGGCACATCATTGGCTACATGGACAGACGGGACCAGCCAGAATATGACACATTCAGAAGGGTCGCTGCTAACCTTAAAGATGAGTGCCAATTCCATGTTGGGTTTGGTGATGCCTCACAGCAGATGCATCCTGCAGGTAATTCATAATTTTTCTATTCAAGTTATAATTACTTAATGTCTGCTTATTTTAACAAGCCAGCATTAATTAATTAGTTATTATTTTTGTTTTGGAAAATCTTTTTATGAAGCTCGGCAGCGAAAACGTTTTAAAAACCAATATTTACTTCTTTCTTTTATCTATAGGTCAGCCAATTGTGGTGTTCAGAACTGATAGGAAGAAGTCCACGGAGCCTGATGAAACATTCATTGGTTCCTTGTTGAATTTTGAGGATTTATACAAATGGGCTCAAGAAAAGTGCATACCTTTGGTCCGAGAGATCACGTTTGAGAATGCTGAAGAGCTCACTGAGGAGGGATTGCCATTCCTGATTCTGTTCCACCACCCCGATGACAATGAGAGTATAAAGAAGTACAAAGAAGTTATTCAAAATGAGTTAGAGGGAGAAAAACGTAAGTATAGGGATGTTTTTTCTTAATATTAGTGTACATAATGATACCTCAATACAATTTTCCAAATGTACCAATTTTACACTTAAATTTTTGTAAGTCTTTACATCAGTGCCATATTATTATTCATATAATTATGATGTCAAGGTCAGTGTCAAATGTTTCATGAATCATGAAACTATTGTATAATGTGTATACAGTTGTATCTATAGTCCATACTAGTATTATAAATACGAAAGTAACTGTGTCTGTTCTTTACGCCACCTTTTCACGCCTGAACCACAGAACCTACACAGATAGGTAGCCTGAGACCTGGAGATATCTTCTTATCCTGCATAAAAAAAATATGAAAAATACCATAGATATAAGAAAAAAGGAAATCCCTGGCAGCTGAAAACGTATCGGAATACGATGTCTCCAGTCTGCCCCTTCCACTCACCACAAGTACACATGCAGTTCAGTAAAAGCAATAGATACGAAGTCGCGCACACTCGCTATTCATAAATCAAATCTTAAAACACAATCAATTATAAACCTTATCGCATCAAACACAACGCGCATTTACCATGCACCATACAACTCACACGAAAACATCAGGGTGCTATCGTTATGCTGTGCAAAAGCCATTTATTTTACACTAGCTGCGCCCCGCGGTGTTACCCGCGAACACTACATTCTTTCGGGATAAAAAGCATATGTGTAAATCCAGGGTGACAGCTACGTCCATACCAAATTTTATCAAAATTGGTCCAGCCGTTTGAGCGTGAAGAAGAGACAAATATACACACACACACACACACAAACTTTCGCTTTTTCCTTAATAATATTAGAGTGACTTTAATTACTCGAAACAATGAGAATGTTAATGACCTCTTTCTTTTCCTGTGACCTGCATTTATTATTTACTAGCTGCGCCCCGCAGTTTCACCCGCATAAGTGTCGATCCCGTGGGAATATCGGGATAAAAAGTAGCGTATATGTTAATCCAGGGTGTCAGCTACCTCCATACAACATTTTATCAAAATTGGCCGTTTGAGCGTGAATAAGAGACAAACATACACACAACATAGTGTGATGTGATATACGCTAATGATTGACTAAATCGGAAAGTTATCGATTCTTCCATTTATATTATTAAAACTTGTGAGGTCCTGAAAATAAAATAAATAATAAACGATATACAAATAATAATATAATATAAATAAACATTATTTTGCTAAAAGCAAAATATTGTACGATTGAAAAACATTTTGCGATTTGTTGTTTTGCAGTCATGATTTTAAAAACAAATTAATATAGTTAAATACTTGTACTTACTTATAGTAAGTGATTCCATAATGTACAAAATTTTTGTTTTGGCTTCGGTTTTTACAAAAAACCACTGAACAACACGGCATTCTTATAACTCGTCACGATCACGGTCTAAAGCGCACAAGTTCGCGGAGATCGCTACTTGCCTATGCAATGAGCATTTTGATCATTGCGCGCGGGCACAGACACTTGACCTTGCCACTTCTCCTGTTTTTTATATTTCTGTGAAAAATACAAAATACACACAAAGTTGCAGGCAACAGCTTATGTATACATCTATATGTTTCACACCTGGTTTTCAACCAATAAGACATTTCAATATAACAATTACAGAGAACGTAAACTTCCTGACGGCTGATGGCGTGCGGTTCGAACATCCCCTGCATCACCTGGGCAAGTCCATGTCAGATCTGCCACTCATCGCCATCGACTCCTTCCGCCACATGTACATGTTCCCCGACTACAAAGAAATGGAGAAGCCTGGCAGACTAAAGCAGTTCCTGCTGGACCTATACTCTGGAAAATTGCACAGGTATGTTTAGGTTCTTGTATACTTCATTTAAATTGCACAATTGATCCTAATTGGTAATGGGGCCCGTTGGCCCCATCACTACCCAATTGCGCAATTTCGAATGCCTAGCGTGGCATGGTGGTTTGATACCAGTCGGAGTGTGGTGAATGTACAAGTATCTCCCAGGCCCCCTATTCATGGTACTAGAAGGAACAGTGGGATTTTGGTCGGTAGGATTCCCACATAACCCTCCCTTCTTCCCAGACGGAGCGTATCCATGAGGATTTCCCCAAAAAAAAAGGTTCTTAGTCATTCTTGTGTTTTTTTTATTCCAATGCACCACACAACATCGTTAGGCTTTGTTGTTTTGTGGTCCTTTTTAATACAATGGTACAGAATTAAAAGTGAACAGATATACCTCACATCGTAAGCCTCAGTTTTTTTATGGCCCATTAAAATACTACAGGCATACCAAGAGTGTATGGTCCATTTAAATAAATGGCACGAGTAAGCCTTAATTATTTTATGGTCTATTACAATTTCTGCTAGGTCTAGGTGCTTAACTAATGTTTTTGTTATCTAGAAATCGTGTTCAAATGGTACATAGCTACTTAACACACAATAATGGTCATGATCATGATTCAGTGTTCATTTATGATTCAACTTGGCAAAGAGTTTAGTAATATGATTTCTTGTCTAATCCCAGAAAAACAAAACATTCTTATGAACCATCAATGTCTATGTAACTGTATTCAATAATCGATGAGTCAGTCAATAATACTTTCACTTCATTCAAGTGGTGAGCTGATTGACATTAACAGTTATCATTATCTTGTTGATAAGACTCGAGATCTCACACATTTGTAATTGAATAACTTTTCATAGTGTACAACTTCTGTATGATATTTTTCTTCATTGTTTCCTTTAAAATGATGACTTTTAAAAATGTGATTATTGTTACTTAAAAAAATATTGGCAAAAGTGGATATAAAGGTGAAAAATCTTAAAGGTTTGAATATAATGCTTCAAATCTGTGCACAATACTTTAATCACAGAAATGCTATCGATATCAGTAGTTATGTAAAAGGACAAAAACAACTTCGCACACTCATAATTATTATTGCTAATAAAATATATGAATAAGCTGTTATGCTAATCAATTTTTAGAATTTAGTAATTTTGAAGTAGGTATTTCACGTTATTTATGGCATGTTCCTCGTCGTGACGTTTTCTTTAGATATTTGTCCTTCTAGCAAAATTATCGCGTCTTCAATAAATTGTTCAATTGTATCTCCATTTCAATTTACAACCCACTTTGATTAGGACCACTATTTGTCGTCACTATTCAATAGGATCCGTGCAAAAACTATATATATAAGTTGTTCCGTCTTGGCACAATCGTCAAGACAATAGATCGTTCACAGTGAGCTCGCGGTAGATATACATGCGCCTCGATAAAATGTCTGACGTTGTATTGTACTGTGAAACTCAAGAATTCTCACATAATAATGCTCTGAAATCTCATAATATGAAGTTGTTAAGCATTGTACTTGTTGTTTAGACTTACCAAGATGGATCTTGTAAAATAAAATATATAAATGTTTTATCTGAAATAAAATATTAAATATTATTATTGTTATTATAACAAATCAAGCAGCTAGATTTATTATCCTGAATGTAGATTGAAGAAAAACCTTTTCCATAAAGGTGAGTATACATTAGAGCGTTTTCTCGAGCATTTCCATGTAATGTTCTTACGCATGGTACAATACAGGCAAAATCTCAATTCAAAAAAGCATTTCCATGTAATGTAACGTCCCTGCGAATGCTCGACACACTGTTCGAAGTAATGCTCACGGCAAGTGAACATTTACCTGTAACATTCCTTTCTATTTTGTTTATATATATTTTTCTCGATGAAATGTTACACAAATTCGTTCGTTTGTTTGCAAAATCAAGTTGTAACAAAGAATCGAGCGTCGTGCTCATTGTCCGGTTCCTGAAAGGGACACATTAGAGCGGCTCGATGCCGATGTTTTGTTACAAGTAAATGCTCTTGTCTATACTCATAACATTTAGTCGCCATCTCCTGACAGCAAATTGTAAACATAAATTAATTGTTGTGTATCTTTTTCAGGGAGTTCCACTACGGTCCCGACCCAGACCAGCCCGTATTGAATCTAGAAGGTGAAGTCAAGGTGACCACTCCTCCCGAGTCCACGTTCAAGAAGCTAGCGCCGTCCAAGAACCGGTACACTCTCCTCAGGGACGAATTATAAGGTTACTGCACCTAGGTCATGAAATTTAGTATAAGTCACTTACTGAAGAAACCTTATTGTATAAAAACCGTTTTATCTCGTTTTTTTATTTGGAAATTTTTATATTTTTTCTTTTCGTTATAAATCTCGGAATTATTACCGATTTTTTTTTTTGCTTGGTTGCGAACAAAGCCAGTCTGTTGTTTGATTCCTTTATTCACTATTTATTTTCAATGTTTCTGTTGTCCGTCTGCTAATCATGTAATTTGTGATAAACATTGTTGAAAATGACGGATTTATCTGATTAGACTTCTGTTTCTCAAGTTCCATATCTGTGAAGAATATTTATTAAAGAATGTAGTTAATTTAAATTTTTAAGAGCTATTCCTTGATCCCGTAGTTTGTAGTTATTTTCTATTTTTAAGTTATGTTTTTGGATGTTCATTATGGACTACTTAACAACAAGCAATCAAATGCCTGACAAGTTGAACATTTTCTTTCTCTTTCTATTTTGTTAATACATTGCGAGTGAGTATGATTGGACGAGTGTGCTTGTACAGTAGAAGTATTGATGCAAACCATATTGAATAAAACAATAAATAATATGTCAGTTCTTGTATTCCACTTTGTATAGAACAATATTAACTTTTCTCTAGTTTTGAAATCCAAACTTGCATTTCCTTACTTTATGATGCTGCTCATCCTCTTAGTGAGAATTGAAAATTTAATTAATTTATTACATAAATATGAATTACATTGGCTTGAAAGATCTTAAATAACAGAACAACACTCATGTATTAAATATATATTTATTATAGGATCTTGTGATTCAAATTATATTATAAGTCTTATTGTGTATTATTGATTAATGTATCTATACTCCATTTATTATAACATTAGACAAATAACTGTTCTCACCCTTTCGTTATTTCGATGTAAACGTTTAATAAACTCCGTTATTTCACGATAAATACAAAGCACTGTAATCTATTTACCATTTACATAAAAAAAAGAACTCTAAAGTGCAGGAATTTCAACAATATTACACAATAACTGTCGCTATTTAGCCGTTATTTGTCTAATGCTATAAGTAAATGGAGTATAATTTCTATTGAATCCTGAAGGACGACTTGTTGGCTGCGGGAAATGCGTTTCCTGAACCAATCTGTATAGTATGTGTGCCAACTGCTACTGTGTAAAGCTCGCGAAAATCATAAAAACGTTTTGCATGTGCACATAGTCGTCACAAACGATCAATGATTTGTGTAAATGGGCCTTTTTATGGTGTGATTTGACTCTCTTAAGGACGTGTCTATATTTCTACCGCTTTTGTCAATACGTACCGCATTTTCCGCAGCAAACGTGTCGAACTTGAATCTATTCGGTATTATAGCGCCTTGTGACGAGATAAAACATTCCTCGATCTAAAACTGAATAGTCATTATTTACTATATTGTATAATTATAATGTGAAATGGTTGTACAAATGTATGTTTTGTGACGTGTGTTGTAATAAATTTTTTCGATCCGAATATCTGTTATTTTTCTTCTTTCTCTTGCTGCAGTTTTTCCATTTGCAACAAAGATTATAATTGGTAATCATCCTAACAAGTATGTAAAATAAAGATTTTCTGTACTTTCAACAATCAAATGAAAGCCAAGCCTTTTCCCAACTAATTACTTACTTTTTTAACTATACCATAAGTAGCTGAGTATCAGTATTTAACATGGACCTCATATCCCTATGGTTTCATTTACTTTCATGAAACAGAAATACAATAAGCCTATCACAGACGTAGTTGTAGTTATATATTGATATAAATTGGAGGTAATCTTTGAGTGACCGCACACGTAGCTAAAATATATATTTTCAACGCAATTGCTTGTTAAGTGGCTATTGAACCGATTTTAGGTTCATAATGCAGTGTATTAAATACGTGGTTTTTATATTACCGCACTAGTGCGGTAATGTCCGCCACAGATACCTGTCTTTCATTGACTTGAATGTGCTCTGGCGGTTGAGAGTATGTCAGGCTCACTCAGATGTTTCGCTGATGGTGGCGCGTGTGTTGGATAATTTAGCTCCCTTCAAAATGGTTGAGCTAAATGTTGCTGATCCATGCGCCATGTTTGTGAACTGGCGCCGTCAGTTCGGACTGGTCATCCCTGAGCGGCCACGGCTTATTATTATTATTTTTTATTTGCTGTTCCTACTCTGGACGCTTTTAACGTGTAGGTAGGAACGTCTTTTTTACATCGTTCTCACATATACCTAGTTTTAAATGCAACATTAAAGATGTAACTAATATTTTACTAACCATAAACGAGTGTCCATGGAGTTTCTTGCCCGTTCTGCTCGATAGGTACCTACCTACTGCGCTTGGGAATGGGCAACCAGCTTCATATTTCTGACTGACTTACTCCTTGACAATTCAAAAGTGCCTGTAAATGGTTTAATGGAAATAATTGATTTGAGTTTGAGTTTTGAGTTACTTCGGCGTCGTCATCTCGTTCTCGTTAAATTCCCGTTGACGTGGCGGTGGACAAACGGTCTAAGGGCCCACATGGCGACTTTTACGGGCTGTCGACACGCGCAACAAAAACTATGGTCTATGGGCCTGTGTTGCCTGACATAAATGGTATTATTATTATTATTAAAAACTGGCTGCAATCGTAATGCTACTTTAATTAGTGCTACTTTCTCAAGTTTACCAGTGCAGATAATGTTTTGCGACATCTGTTTTCAATTTCGTGAAAGTGGGCTGAAAAAGCAACACCTTTTTGAGGCTGTTAAGTCGGTTAGTGAGTGGGTGCCGCCATAACACATTTTAGTTTAACCGCTCCACGACAGATGGCGTTGATTGTTTCAATTTTCATAACATTTACTCGTATTCATTGAAAAAACTAAAAGTTGTACGATATTGTTGTACCTATCATGTTTTGGGAATTCTATTCATTGGGAAAAAATATTGCTTGCGGTCTGTTAGAACCGATTCCTATATTGATCTCATAAAATTACCTTTTCCCAAAATTACCGATTTTCTAAATGTCTTTGTTTTTGAATGTCGGAAATAAAACTGTCATATTGGTGTACAGTCACTTTATTTGAAAATCTTAAAATTTAATAATAAATCTTTTAATATTCTCTTCTAATATTCTCTTTTTGAATGTGGCCATTGCTCAAGATCGTATTTTGTTGTTTCGTGTCTCAATATGAAACTTTATAAAAGGTATTAGAAAATTCTAGACACACTTACCAAGGTAGCTGATTGAGCCGTTTTTCATAATTCCTTCTCAGTCACGAAAAAATATGTTTTTAAAGGAGTGGTGCTAGTGGATCGGTGACAGCGCTCTTAAACATTGTCTTATGATTTAATATCATGAGTGTACTTTTTCTGTCAGACAATAAGAGTTTCCAACATTCAAATACAAAGAAATTTTGAAAATCGGTCATATTGGGAAAAGGTGATTTTAAGATTTTTTCATTATGAGATCAGTACAATATAGGAATCGGTCCTAACAGACCGCAAGCAAAATATTGCGCTACATTGAATTTACACAGAATTTTGATACGGTCACGATAGTCTATGCAACACCTAAAAGGAAGGAATGTAGGTAGATACCTAATGATTGACGTTACGATATAAGCTAAGTAGGTAGATACGGTACTCATACTTAGGTGTGATGAGATTTTGGGGTGAAATCAGAAACTGAACTATGAAGTAGAGCATAATAGGTAGATAATAAAAGGATTCATGAACTCGATTTCAGTGACACTGAAACTGCTTTTTTAGTTCCGAGGCCTGGGGCTTTGCATATAAATTAAAATAGATTCTCGAGTGGCCATACTTAAACTATTGTGATAAGTTTGCATATTTTTCTCGACTACAACATTTAACACTTTCACACCTATTCCATTGTCCAAATTGAACTTGTCTCCTATAGGTAGGTACTTAATAGCCTGCTTCGTCTAGCATAAATAAATGAAGAATTCCGAATGAGCAACGCGGTAGGTAAGGTTTTATTTTATTAGTCCAAATAATTCGCAATAACAATTTATAAAATTAGTTCAAGTTCCCGACTAAACCTTTTTAGCTACAAAACCATAAAACTACATTGCTTTGTCCACTCCCTATAAACCTGACACTAATGGCTAGTCTCATTCATATTGCCTTAATTACTAACAAAATTGGCCATTTTTACAAAAAAAGGATCCTAATGAGAGCAATAGATTGGCGTCAAAAACGTGTCATCGTTATATCGGAACGGCTTGTTGTGTAAAACAAACTGTTCTCGAGATGTCGTTTTTACTGATGTGGGGTAATTTCGGCTGTCAGGTTATAGAGCGAGGTCCGTTTGAAATCGGCCGCGGCGCCACAGGGAGTCATGATGCTCCGCAGAAATCTTTTACCTACTCCCTATATTTTTTGTGCTGTCCGAGCGAACTTCATTTTGTGTGTGTAATTTTTGATGTATGTTATTCTATACAAACACCGTGCCGACTTGTTAGATGGTTGCTGATTTTTTCCATGATTCTATGAAAAAAAAACTATAGAAATAAGTGTGGACCTGCTACATATGATAAAAAGCGGCCTTTATCAAGCTACTTGTTTCAAAAATACGGCTCCCTAATTCAAGACTTACTAGAGAACGGGCAGCAGCGTTCTTTATGCATTTTTTAACACCCTACTGCGATCGCCAACCCGCCTGCCAAGCGTGGCGATTATGGTAAAACCCTCCAATTGAGGGAGGCCTATGTCCAGCAGTGGACGTCTCTCGGCTGAAATGATGATGATGATGATGATGAATTCAAGACATCTCTGTTCAAACTGAGCAGTGGTGGCGTGGCCCAGAGGTTACGGCCCCGATTTATTAGTTGTAGGGTTCGAACCCAGGAAGACTTTATGTCAATAATTTTATCACCCCTGCTCTTAAAACGGTGAGCTAGCTAGTATTACACGTATTTTTAGTAACAATTAACTGATTTTAAAGAGAGAAATGAAAAGTGAGCAGGGAGGTCTTAATCATAGGTTCTCCCATCATTCTGTCAAGGCACAAATGGAGAGTAGGACTGTGTGTTCACAGATAATAAATAAAAAGTTTTTCAAAAGCAAAAGCATGATTTTTCTACAATATCCTTATGACTACAAACAAAAGGCTAAATACAAAAGTCAGCATGTACATACCCTAGTAGCATTTTTGTTGGCGTTTGGTTGGGCCACATACCTCTGAAGGTGGCCCAACTAAATGCCAACGGAAAATGCTACTAGGGTACCTACCAAATCTACCGAATTCTGCTGATTCTGTCAGCAGGTACCCCACTGAGCACGAATATGTTGCATAAACATTGCTGAAACTACAAATGCAAAGGTTACACGAACGTAGATTAAATAGCCCTAACGGCAACGCCAGGAACATTAGATGCAATGTTGCTCATATAGATCAGATAAAACTTTCAACAACTATCATTTGCAACGTTACGTGGACTTAACGGCAATGTTGACATGTAATAATGACATTGTAGGAATACCATTAACATAACTTACAGTAAGTTTTTAAAAGTTTGTTTCTTCAAAGTATAAAAAACAACTTTTATACGTAATGTTGTTGCGACATCTGTTTTAACATTTTGGTAAGTTAAAACATACATGTTAAATGAAAATAGCCGTAATGTTTATATGATCTTTCTTTTTAAACGTTCATATGGGGGGTCTATCAACATTGTAGAAAGTTTCTGTAAGTTTCATGCTTAGTGGGTAGGTATGTTTATCTATAGATACAGAGTCCTGGTTATTATTGTAGCACGTTTAGCTGTCGGACCTAACTGTCATAAGAGTCTCCCGGGCTACGTCAGTCAGAAGCCAGAAACTATGACCAACCAACACTGTCCTGGCGATGATTGCTCAGCGACTGGATTGCCCCTACGTCGGGCATTGTTGTAGCAGGCATATTGCTGGTGTTTGATTTGTCTTTTTTTTATATTTAATTTTGAATTTTTATATAACTGTGTAATGTTCTGTGATTGAATGAGCCTTATGGATAATTATTATAATATTTGCTTCTGACATAACTTCATTAACTTAATTTAATTCATTGTCCTATTTAATTAATTTTTATTTTGCTCTTGTACTTTTGACATTAATTGAATTGATCTGTAATTTATTCGTTACATAATAATTGCATTTTAACATTTACAACAATTTAGGTATTGTTTATAAAATTGACAAAATTGTGTAGTGTGTATGAATTAATATGGGACCTGAAATATTTTTTTTTTTTTTTTTTATGATACCTAGCTTTGGAATAATTAAGCTCGAACTAAAATAATTAAGAAGAGGTAAGACTAAAGAGCAATGGTGGCCCAGTAGTAACAGCCCCGACTTACGAGTTGTAGGTCGTGCTTCAGTTCGGTTCGAAGTTCGAACCCAGGCGGGTGCTTTACTTTGTGTAAATCATTTCTTCACTACTGCTCTCAAAACAGTAATCGTGGGGAAACCGGCATGTCCTAGAGCGAAAAAATCGAAGACATGTGTCATCTACCAATCCACACTGGGCGCGCGTGGGATTACAGACCACTCCGTCTCAAAGAGAGGAGGCCTGTGTCCCAGCAGTGGGAAAGTTATAGGCTTATTATGCTATGCTTATGCTGTTCAAACTAAACATCATCATCTTCCTTGTCCCATGCTACTTGGGGTCGGTGCAACACGTTTTCTTTTTCGATTCCCCCGTGTCAACCGTCACTCTATCATTCACTCCCTTCTCTTTCATATCATTCTTCACACAATCCATCCATATTTTTTTGGGCCTTCCTCTCCCTCTCCATCCATCCACATTTATCTTCATCAATCTCCTCGTCACATGCGTTTCCTCCCTCCTCATCACATGCCCATACCATGCCAAACGACGTTCAAACTAAACCTATGTACAATATTCCTTCTTCAAAGATATACGGCTCCACAGGACCAACAGATGTGCCGAACAGGCGTGATCGCTGGACACGAAGATCAGAGGTTGTAATGCCTACCTACTGAAACTGCAAAGCTTTACGAAAAGTTCACTATCGAGGTGTCTACCTTCTCTCCAAATATCCTTTTAAAACCAATTTAACTTTAGCAGTAGTTTAAGAGGGTTGCCACGGGTCCACTAGCGCCGGCTTATTCCACAAACCCCCCTGAAAATCCCCCTTAGGAGGAAAAGTGGAATCTGAAAACAGTCTAGAATTCACTCCTGATAATCCCGCTAAGGGGGGAAAACTAGAATTGAAAAAACAAAAAATAACTTATTCCAAGATGCTGATGAAAGTGATTTTTTTACATTAGGGTTCAGTTTCCACTGCGGGGGATTCTCTCAGGGGGGATTAGTGGAATAAGCCACTAGTGCCACTCCTAAAAAAACATTATCTCGTGACTAAGATGGAATTACGAAAAACGGCACAATCAAATATATCAGTAAGTGTGTCTAGAATTTTCTAATACCTTTTTTAAAGTTTCATATTGAGACACGAAGCAACAACATTCGATCTAAATTAAAACGGCCACATTCCTCTAGATCGTATTTTGTTGCCTCATGTCTCAATATGAGACTTTAAAAAAGGTAAAACCGATATAGTTGATTGAGCCGTTTTTTTATAATTCCTTCTCAGTCACGAGATAATGGTGCCGATTCACTTGTTCACAAACTAAACTAAAATTGCAGATAAATTTTAGTTTAGTCCTGTCAAATTAATCAGCGCTTGACGTAAATTGACGTAATCTTAGTCGGTAAGTTTTTAATCACGTCTAAACTTGTATGGAGTAGTGATAGGCGCTGATTAATTTGACAGGACTAAACTAAAATTTATCTTCTGTCCTTGTCATAATGAAATAGAAAGAAAAAGATGCACGGAACTTAAATTTTGTTTAGTTTGTGAACAAAGGAATCGGCACCAATATGTTTTTAAAGGAGTGGCCCTAGTGGACCGGTGAAGACACTGTTAGGCTCATTACGCACTGTCGACTTGTCGCCGGCGACTCGATCCCTCGGCGACCAAAACATAAGCAAGCGACCGGCGACCAAGTGCGCAAACACCTATTTAAACTATAGTAAGTCACAGTTGCCGTCGACTAGTCGTCGAGGGATCGAGTCGCCGGCGACAAGTCGACAGTGCGTAATGAGCCTTAAGGTCAACATACTTTGCTGAATGGGTAAAAATTAGAACCGATAAACTCATGATGAAAAAACTTTAGATCCGTTAGAAAGAATTCCCCATTTTATTAGGCTCGCCACTGCGTTACGCAAAGATTTGACAGTTCCTATGACAATGACTTGACAAGGGAGCATCGCTTGGTGCGAACCTGTGCGCTTCACATTGTTGTAACAGGTACATTCGGTGATCTTGTTACACCGACACAATGCACCTTTCACTCCTTCAGACGCAGATAAGCGTAGGACGCGAAATGAGCGGAATTCCGATCAGATAACAACAATGTCCGCTCCTATACAATAGCAATGTAAAACTTATTCGTAACCCGCGTAACATTTGGGCTTTTTAGGCTCTTTGTTGCTGGAGCGTATCGGATTTCTATAAAAAGAGATAATCCGAGATCAGCGGATTTTTGGAGTCATTTAACCAAAATTTTATCTCAGCGAAATGGCACATAAGGCTCTTGAATTAAACTTACATTACACTTTAGAGATAAGCAGACCTTTCCGACTCGCTGTGTATCCTTAAACGTAGCTAATTCCAGATACTACACTTTATGAAGGTAGTTTTGCAGATTACTGTACCCCATTTGAAATTAGTCTTGTCTCATTGGACGTAACTTCTTAAGCCATATTGGAAAATCTTATGTTTTAAAGTCCCTGAACTCAGTGTGACAGGTTAGACTGTAAGGTAAGTCTTTGATTGCATGTTAGATCAATTAATTATCTACGTAGGTAGAGTACCTAATATTATCCATTATGAAAAACTTCCTTCTATAAATATTAAATGTAAAAACTAGGAACTTCAGAAGAATTTATACGAGTATAATCATCTAATGACGAATAAGGAAATGCGATCAGAAATGTTGTAATCTCAGTTAAAATCATAATTCAGCCATCAACCATCACAATAGCAGAAAATCAACAAAAAAAAGTGGAGATTCCTTATAAAGCTTCGCATGCACAATTTACTCCATAAAGTACTGCATTGCGTGGGTGCCGCGCTGGCTGCCACAATAGTTGACACCCGACACCAAGCGGGTATTTTTGAGACGCAGTGTTCCCATACAGGGCCAGCAAAAGACAGGAAGTGAGGACAGCGTGCGATAGAACCAATTACCCGCCCACGATATAAGAAACCTGTAATTAATGTAATATACGCTCCTTGAGCGGAAACGGCCGCGCGATTCAGATGTCGATATTTTTGCTAATGATTTTATCATGATATCGTGAGCTGTAAAACGTGAATGGGCTTGTTCTAAAAGTGGAGTGTGCAAATGGAGCGTAGCGGTAGGTACTCGTATTAAAGAAGCACATTTTGGCAAGAAACAAGCTACCGTACTTTCAAAATCAAATCAAATCATTTATTTGCATTATACATGTTAAAAAGGCGTTACATGTATAAAAAGTACATTGTATTATATCCTAATGAGTTGTGCAAATCAATATATTAGGTACCTACTACTAATCGCAACATTAAATATACAGAAAACATTTTAAATTGAGTTTCTAGTTTAAAAAATAGAAATGTAAAATTAAAAAAATACACAAGTCAAATCAAAATTTCAATAATCATAATATCGTAGTGCCATTTCGGATAAAATCAGTCATCTTTCATTTAAATAATCATTAGTTGAATACTTAGTAACATTTTGCAACTAGGAATTCGTGCAAACCAATATTTTTTTTTTTTAATAAAAACTTCTTTAGGCGCGTTGAGCACTTTTTGGTAGGGGAAAAACTTATGTTTTCGCGATCGTCACCGAACGGTTTCCATGAGCTATATGTATACCTACTGTGTATATATGTGTACTTTTTGGGTGAACAAAAATCATGGAACTCACGTCATCGTCACCGAACGCTTTCAAGTTTTAGTTTTCACTTCTATCGGCAGTCTCCAAAGACTGCCCCGTTTTTTTTTTTACTTAGGTATTTACTTGGGCAGTAGGTACATATCAGTAATGTACGTAAATAATGATAATTATGAACACAATGACAGCTAAACTTACTTTGGTATAACTGTTATTGTCACTAAAACCAGCATGAGCCCATGTCATACACTCCACTACCAATAAACGCGGCGAACACAAACGCAATCTACAAAGTTCTATGTCAAAGATCAAAAGCAATCGGCACAATATATTGCACATGCAATCGATGGACACGACACGTCCGAAGACAGGCAAGCAGCGAAAGATCATTTTTTGCTCACAAAAACACAGTAGCTGCCTGATTTATGGTCAGAGGCGATCATAGGACATTAGTAGTCGGCATTGTCCACTGCATGTGGCCTTTGTGGCCGCCGGCTCCGTCACAGTAGCTTGTCATCCGAGTCCCTTGCCTGACGATTGTTCTAGGGTGTCGTAAACATGTCGACAGGTCCTATTTGTACTAGCACAGTATGCACGGTAGTCGATAGTAGGTTCGGAGAAACACTTTTGTCACAGAAGCTCTCTGAATCATTAAATTCTGCAAGTGCATCTTTTAAATGTTATGCGATGTCATTATGGGATCGATTTCATGGTTGTTCCTGTTCTAAGTCATTCAAAAAACGAGAAAGCGCCCTAATGAAATGCTTACAAGTATTGAAAGGCAGTCTCAGAATTCGTTGTTTTTTGTGCATTTTGACATTGTTGGTACCTCATTCCTTGCATCCGCAAGATCCAGATCCAGACTATGAAATATTACTAGCAGTTGGCCGCGAATTCGTCTGCAAGGTCTAAGGTCGAGGTCCCAGGCTGCCTTTCTGCCTCATAACCAGTTCAGTGGTTTAGGCTTGGAAAGATTACAGACAGAGTTACTTTCGTATTTATAAAATTAGTAGGTCTTTGTATGGGTGGGGAAGACTGCATATCACTTTCCATACAGAGGCCTGAAAGACAGTAATTTTAAAAGTCCTGAAAATAACGGTAGGCTCTACGAGTACGAGTTAGAAATCTGATGAGCGAGTTCTTATGAGGTTTCCCATGCCTTGAAACGTGATGTACAAATAAACCTACAAGCTGTTGGAAAGCGAGGCAATTATAGGAATAAAAAATACATGATACATAAAATTTCGTTGAAGGAAGAAAAGGGAACGGTTCTCTAAGAGCCGCGGCGTTGAGTAAAACAAAAGCAGAGCGAACGATTTAACAAACTGCCATATTTTAACAACGTGTAATTAAAGGTTTGGCTCCGCTCGAATATGCATAAATCATGCGTCTGCCGCGAACTGCCGACCGAAATAGAGAAAAAATTAAATACATTAAGCGTCTCAGGGAACTGGGAACTGAATGTTATCTGCCTACAAAAGAAAGATACTTGTATAGGCTGTGATGTTACTGTTTCGTGGTATATCCAAACATTATTGCGTGGTACATGCTGAATTTGCTTATGTATATCTAAAACACTGAAATATGTTATTTCAGGCACCAATTCCAGCAAGTGTTTATGAAAGATTTTTCTATAGAATTAGATAGAACTTCTTAATTACAGTGTAAAAGACATCAACGAGTGTGTTTTCTATATCTTAACATACTTATGATATTTTATACAAAATTTACATACCTCGATGGTAACGTAAGAAGATAAATGAATTCAGTTTACCTAAAACCCAATTAAGAACCCTCACTTAATGACTTCAACCCAATGCGGTACGCGATAAAGCCCAAAGTAAACACACACTTAACGTAACCTTTAGCTTTGTTTGGACGGTTGTCGTCTCGCTCTCATGGCTTTCCCGTTCTCATAAGAGCCGAACTGGTAAGCTCATAACTCACGGAGCTTGGTGGGGTGTGTCGGAGGCTGTGGCGGGCGGGACGCGGGGCACGGGGTGGAGGGGGGCCCGGGGTGCGCGCGCGCCGTTCCCTCGGGGCAGAGGGGCCGGGGCGAGGTGACAACCGCTTGTTACGTCTATTCCAAGCCAGTTATTAAAAACGTCTCGGCGCGAGCGGTGCGCCGCCCTGTAATTATCCAGTTGAAGGTTTCGTCGCGCTAAGTTGTCACCACACTCGCCGGAAATGCAATACGTGGATCCGCCCGCGCAACAGGTCCGTCCGCCCGCCCATAAACTATTGACCATAATTTGAGAGTTTATTAATATTAGAGTAAATTACCAGTAAATGTTTCGTTTGTCGCGTCAATTTAGCTGCGATTTTATTGATCTTAAAAGTTTAAAAAGTGGATGAGCCAACTCTCCTTTAGTTTACGCAAGCTTTAACTAATGATTTGTTAATCTCTGCAGATGATGAACATGATGTCAGGCTACGGATGTGGCTACGGCCGCGGTGACGCTATATCACCGGCGTCCGACCTGTCTTCATGCAGCAGTGCGTCGTCAGGCACCTGGTGCGCTCCGCCCGCGTGGCGTGAGCTGCCTGCCTACCCGGCGCAGTACCCGGCGTACTGGCCACCAACACCCTCCGTAACAGAGGAGGCAAGAGAACTTCAGCGTCGTTGTGCTAAGTGCCGCTGTCCCAACTGCCTCACTGAAGCCGCTGGTTTCGGACCAAACTACGGCAAGGATGGCGCTAAACGTGAACATGTGTGCCATGTACCGGGCTGTGGAAAAGTTTACGGAAAAACTTCGCATTTGAAAGCTCATCTCCGCTGGCATACTGGGGAAAGGCCTTTTGTGTGCAACTGGTTGTTCTGTGGCAAGAGATTCACGCGCTCCGATGAACTGCAGCGACACTTACGGACGCATACCGGTGAGAAGAGATTCGCGTGTCAACTGTGCACTAAACGGTTCATGCGCTCCGACCATCTCGCGAAACATGTGAAAACCCACGCGAATGTATCTAAGAAGAGCAAGAAAGCTAAAGAGGATGACAAAGATGAAACCTCGAGTGCTTCAAGTGATAAAACGGAGCGTCCAGTAGAGCCACAATCCGCACCCGCTCCAGCGCCGGTTACATCAGTTGGAAGTACAAACTACGGGACAGTGCCAGTCGCGAGTGCTCCAAAACAGATATCTTTGAATTACGCAGCGGTTGCTCCGAGCATGATGCCGAGTGCACCTAATTATAACAGTGGCGGAATGTTCGGGAGTGGTATGATGTCGGGCTGGTACCCTGAAGTTAGGCAGGACGCCTTATATCCTCGGCCGCCGCTCCGTGATCACAGGATGTATCAGCAGTACCCTGCCCCCATCAGTACCTACCAGTGTGCTACGAAAGACAACTACGCAGTGTTTCAAGGACATTATAACTTACAACCACCTGTGGCTTTAGGACAGTAAGTGATTAATAAATAGGTGTATATAAAAGTTTCTGTTCGGTTGGGACATCTTTGTGTGCTTGCATGTGTCCATATTACTGTAGGTAATATTTAAAATCTTTTTTAAGTTACCGTGAATTTAAAATGTGATGTCTGTAAGATAGTTTGTAAATTAAGTCTTGTAATGAATCATGTGCCTTTCAAATGTTGTAAATTGTATTTTCTATTTTAATTGAAGCGAAGAAATAAAACTATGATTTTTAATAATTCTGTAATCTGATTTATTTATATTCCCATAGCCTGTAACGATAGTTTTACGAGTACTCTTAAATTTTTGCATTACCTTTGGAAATACTCGTGTCATAGCAAATTCAACATTTTTTGTTTACTGTATATAGAGCACGTTTATTTACGAGGAACATTCACGATCTACAAGTTTTCTTTCAGTGGTAAATCCCACTAATATTTTAATTAAAATAAGTCACATGCTAATAAGGTACAAAATCTCAAAGCAAATATAACATTAAATCTTAAATCATAATCTGTTAGATACGACAGAATATTCCGATTTCGTAATAAACATAGCTGCAATCTACACAAGCGATCAAATCGATTAAGTACATTAATGAAACACACCGAAAACTTATTATAGATACGAAATGACCTTTGACCTTATACCATATGCGAAGCTCTGTGACTTGGGGCGTTCCTAAGCTTCATTTAATTTTCAAAATTATCATACTCTCAAATATTCAAAACATTATGAAAATAAAAAACCAGTCTCGTCGATCGGTGCCAATATAAATTATGAGTTTAATCACCGATCGAATCGATAGATAACGGCATTTTTAATGCGTACTGTAGTAAGTTTTTTTAGCAACATGAATTATCAAATAAATACTTAATGATTTATCGATATATTCGTGCCTCGGAAAGCACGCTAAGCCGTTCGTCCCGGCTGTCATTCGTGGATCTTTGACAGTCGTTACGGGTCGTCAGAAGCCCGAAAGTTTGACAACCCGTCTTACCAAAATCAAAAAATCAAAATATTTTATTTCACATAAACCTACATGGGCACAGAAACGTCAGAAGCTAGGTGCACGGATCCAATTAGTCGTTTCCTATGGAGAAGAGCCGGCAAGAAACTCCACGGTTACTCTTTTAAAAATAATTGGCTTTACAATATTATTAAATAACAGTGATAATAGGTATAGGAGGACAGTGTAGGCCTTTCAACAATTACCAGGTACTTAACAAAATAGAAAAGTGCCAAAAACAACATTCACACATTCACAAAATATAAAATAATCTAAGTATATAAAATATTAATGACATGATTGCAATTACAACTACAGTAACATATCTGAATAAATATCATGTCCACAAAAGCCACTAATAAAGAATTGGAATTCGATTTGTAGGTAAAGGGGTATCGTATAACCCAGTAACTGGGTTGTGGAGGTCAGATAGGCAGTCGCCCCATATAAAATACTGCTATTCAGCTGCATCCGGTTAGACTGGTAGCCGACCCCAACACGGTTGGGAAAAGGCTAAGCAGATTATGATTTATCGATATACTCAAACAAAACATGTTTGGTTATGCTCAATGCGAATGTTTCAAATTATGAGAATTTTAATAACGTATAACTAAAGTCCTTAAGAGTTAGGTATATGGGTCCACTAGCGCCACTCCCTTAAAAAAAAAATATCTCGTGACTGAGAAGGAATTATGAAAAACGGCTCAACAGCGACCTCGGTAAGTGTGTCTAGAATGTTCTAATACCTTTTATAAAGTTTCATATTGAGACACGAAGCAACAAAATGCGATCTAGAGGAATGTGGCCGTTTTTCTTTAGAATGAATTTTATTGCTTCGTATCTCAATATGAAACTTTATAAAAGGTATAGTAACTTGATGTTACAAGTTGAGGTATGAACTGTTATAATATCGGACTGTTTGGAAAAATTGGATAGGTATGTAAAAATGCAATAAAAGCTTACCTATTTAGCTTGAACTACCCAGGAGATTAAACAACTTGTGAGGGGTCGTAAATTCTTTCTACTTTACAACAATATAAAAGCTGCATAAAATTGTATTTTTTTATTTAAGTACTAGCTTTTGCCCGCGGCTCCGCCCGCGTGGATGTCGGTTATCGCGTAAAAAAGTAGCCTATGTCCTTCTCCATATCCCAGTTTATATCTCTGCCAAATTTCATGACAATCGGTTCAGCGGTTTAGGCGTGAAAACGTAACATACAGACAGACAGACAGACAGACAGACAGACAGACAGAAAGACAGAAAGACAGATACAGTTACTTTCACATTTATAATATTAGTATGGATTTATTAACAAACTTACAGAAATCTTAAAAACTATGGCCCTGCAAAACCGTTTTCACGGCTTGTCTGTGGGAACAGAACAAATAGATTTATCTAATAATGTTTAGTAGTGTTTATTAGTGCGGACACTTAATTTTCACTTATTGCACTTATGCAACTAACAATAATATTATATTATAACCTATATGTGTGGGAAAAGCATCGCTTATAAACTCTTGAAAACTCCTTGCATATTAAACATTTTCTATGAACCTTAAATAACTACAGATATAAAATCAGAAGTCCGAGCAGTTTACCAGACGGTAAAAAGATTTAAATAAACCATTCATTTATTTCTGGTTCAAACCTCGATTGTGGAACAGTATCATAGTGGTGTATGGTATTCATGAAGATATACCTTGTTATAATTACCACAGTTTCAACCAAAAAGAACTGCTAATGTTGTTCCTATTTAATAAAATACAGCTCTGTGTTGAGATCTTAGAAGTTTTACGAGATACTAGCTTTTGCCCGCGGCTCCGCCCCCGTGGATGTCGGTTATCGCGTAAAAAAGTAGCCTAATGTCCTTCTCCATATCCCAGGCTATATCTCTGCCAAATTTCATGATGATCGGTTCAGCGGTTTAGGCGTGAAAACGTAACATACAGACAGACAGATAGACAGACAGACAGAGTTACTTTCACATTTATAATATTAGTATGGATTAGTATGGATGTCATAATCAGAATTATGGTTGTGGAGTTTATTTTTGCTAACTCGTAGCAAGGGATCAAAGCGTTACCGTTATTTTTGTAACGTTTAAGATATTAAATATACCTAATAAGTCTTTGAATATCATGTGGCCTGTTGTCGTATACATTCAGATATTAAATTTTTATATAGGTGCTACGTCGCGTGCTACGTCGCGGGCTACGCGCTGCTACGACATATACAGTTGTGATTGAACTTTAACCCTTTTTTTTTCAGATTTACTAACTTAAGTAAACTTATGTGTATGAGTACGATAGAGCTTTGATTTATTTTCATTGTAAAAGGGAAAAAATTTAATCCTCTTATAAGTTTTGACTATGATCGATGATCATTTTTAATAATTCGGAAGGTCACAATCGTGAGTGCAGAAATAACGTTTTTAACGGTGATAAAATAGCACCTTTTATATTTAGTGAGCTCGTTTTATGAATGATGAGTTTGTAAGTACTTCCAGTTCGTCCGCCCGTCACAAGATGGCGTTAGCGGTACCGGTGTGTACACTCGGCGTCACCGCGCTGCGACGTAATTGCACGCGGCTATTATCTGGGCGGCGCCGAGCGCGCATGGCGGCCGGTGCGAGCGGGATGCACTCGATAATACGTAAAACAAAACGAGGGAGTAATAATGGTAAAAAACGAGCAGCACGCAAATTATAGTGAGAAATGAGGCAGCCGGTAGCGGTGGGGGCTCGTGGTGCGGTGGGGGCCTCGCGTCAGTCGAGCGCCCGCTCTGAGAACGCGCCACCCGCGCCGCCTGCGCCGCGAGTGTAGTGAGTGTGTGACATGCGCCACCACCCGGCGCCAGCGCCATGAGCGGCAAGGGCTCCTCCTCTCCGGACCTGCTCATGAATGTGAGTGTATGAGCCAACCGACACTCTTACCGCACACCTTAATACTAACTTAGTGTAAACAGCTCTACTAACATTCTTATCACTGATTACTTGATAAGTGGCGAGTCGTTACTTGAACCAGTAGTCTTCAGGTTATCCTGAGTTATTTACTTACAATTACGACCCTATTAAAAGGTTCCATGAGGTCGTAAGCCCTGAATGAATCCGCGAATCCGTGAATAAACCACGGTGTTGCCTTAACCTAAAACTTGTTTCATTCATTTAATTCAGGGTAGTAACATAGGGCTTATTCCACAAATCCCCCTGAAAATCCCCCTTGGGAGGAAAAGTAGAATCTATAAATCAGTCTAGAATTCACCCCTGATAATCCCGCTTAGGGGGGAAAACTAGAATTGAAAAGAAAAAAAACTTATTCCAAGATCCCCTGAAAGTGTTTTTTTTTACATTAGGGTTCAGTTTTTCCCACTGAGGGGGATTCTCTCAGGGGGGATTAGTGGAATAAGCCCTTCTATAGATACCTATAACCTAAATCTGGCACATATGCCAAATGTTTACTTAGATTTCCAACAAGCGTAACGAATGTTGAATGTGTTGAACTAATCTAATCCCAAAATAAATAAACTTGTTATACTAAACCGTAGTCGGAGAAATCTTCACGGTTCATGAACTTTAATATTAAGAACACACCGAGCCAAATAGGTGAGTCCATGAAATGGTTTGTTAGTAAGGTACCCCCGGGTATTGTCGATTTAGCACGCACCATAAGCGGCACATTACCCGCTAGTGTGTGCAGCGCCCGCGCTCCCTCGAGCCAACCTCTATTACTATTCATGGCCGCCCCCGCGCCCGCGGCTCGAGTGGACCGCCAAATATCCCCCACCGTAAGAGAAAACATTATGTGTAAATTTTCTTCATATTGCCGTGCTTTTGAATAATAATTCAAGTCGCCGTTTATTCGGCCGTCCGTCCTGAATAATAAATCCTACTCAATTTGTTTCAAATAGTTTAAGTAGGAAACTGTAATTGTTCCTGAATTATATATTGTATCTTTTTAACGGATTGTAATAAATCACTGCATGCTGAAGTTACCTGCTAGTTATAAGTTACAATATTCTATCCGGCCGCCGCCTAAATCGGTAGGCCTGTTTAATATTTATAAAGCAATATCCGTCACATAAACGTCATTGTTATTATCTGAAAATAGGCCATTATATTTCGTTCCGAACATCACTAGCAGTTCATAAAAAGGTAAAAGTTAATTCAATTAAATGAAGTCAAATATAATAAAGGTTGTGCCGGCACTTTGGAGCGGCGTAACCAATTCTTAATGACACATAGAGGCTTCGTCCATTTTCTACTCAATTTCCTTTTCATATTAGTTTAATCTAGAGGCAGGACTACTGGCGCCAAAAATTATGCCGCGACGGCCGTGTCGGGCGCGGCTAATCTGTTTAGCGTTATATTGTAGGCCGCCCGGCTCCTTTGTGCGGTGAAAAAGGAAGAAATTTATGCGTTTCGGCGTTGTGTGTAAGTTTTTTGTGGGAATGTAATTAATAATTCGGCGGCAAAACTAACAGTGTTTTCGTTGTTACGTCGGCCGGGTGATTGATGTCCACTGCTACGATTGTAATTAGTACACGGCAACAAAGAGCGTGTTCCTATTTGCTGAATATCTTAGTAGCTCTATTTCAACACGACATGAATGTAGTTTTTGTTAGTCTATATAAATCCACAAAAAAAGCAACGATTTATGCTACAACACTAGAAACATAACCATGTATATAAACACCAAAGAAACAAAACCGCGCACCAATTTAACACATCCTTCACATTTTACTCCGTACAGTTATTCACTATAATGCCTAGCGTAGATATTTTGAAAGTGTTTGAAAACATGTCTGACCGGCATCGCAAGCGCGGGCGGTGCGTGCGCATGCGTGGGCGCAGCGCGGCCCAGTCACGGCGCGACGCGCTTCAGGTGGATCATGGCATTGTTTGTTTTGTACACGGCTACCTAGATGACTCGCGTTTACAATACCATGCAAGTAGGCCTATACAGAAATAGATTTGGATTCCGTTACTCCAACTAGATAATATACAAAATTATAGACATGATCCGTTTGATTTAAACACATTAACGGCCAGTATGTTTTCATAAACGTTCCTTCCCAATAAAAGGAAAGCCCACCACTAAACAGCTAATTACCGATGTCGAAACTGAGAAGCGGTAACAAGTTCGGTGCCAATTACCGCACGTTCTCGTCACGCCTCGCCGTGCGTCGCAGCCGCTCATCAGAGATCAGCTACTCCTGTCTCCTATCTTTATTTAGATAGCGGAGGATACGAGCAATTCAAAACAAGTCGACTGTGTTATTTGGCCGTTTTGTGCGCGAACGTACCGTTGGTTGCGAGTCGGCACTCGGCACTGGTGCGGCAACATTTTAATTGACCACGCGATGTTGTGCCGCGTCTCGGCCGACTTTTTCTCCACTCCTCAAATTGCTCTAAAGTGCTTAATGAGAGATGCGTGCAATCGCCGTTTCCCCGTACGAGAGGCTGCTCTTATTTTACATACATAAATAGTTCAACACGACGAACTAATGCCGATTCTCGGTACTGTAATTGCGTCTGTGACAGGCTTCCGTCGCCTTTCCAGAGGCTGGCGGTTAAACGCCAAACGCCGGCGTCGCCTAAATTATAGTTATTTCGCATTAATAGCGTACACATCGACTAGTGCGTGCGCATGCGGCTCCGGGCACCATTGACATTTGCAACCAACATATTCAACTCGCTTACCAACAATTTGTTTGACGGATACGTGACTAGAAAAAAATAATTACAATTACATCCCTCGGGCCTTAAATATCCATATGGAGTCGATAAAGTTATTGTCTTTGACAGCCTAATGAAGATATATAGAAATGAAAAACTTGGTTAATTTATAAATAAGTAATAAAGATTATTACATATCGAGTTAAAAAAAAAAAGAGTAATATCTGTCTTTGTCTAGTTGACTCCATGTAGGTAGATACGCCTTCCATTTGTAGAAGTTACTTTATTATAATTTTATACTGACTGGATGTGACTTCGTCAGCATTGTTCACAGAACATAAAACTAAATTGTAGGTCATTAATTAGTTTTGCATTTGAATATGGATAATACGTGACTTGAGAGACCTTAGCTACAAATATGTTTATAATGAAGGTACAATTTGGTAGATAATTTAATTATTTCCTCTCTATGTAGAAATTATCTGTTGCGTAGTTACATAGGATGTTCAATACATTGTACATAATCACCAGGAAGCGGTGATAGAGGTTTGTGTCGTGTACTTAGGTAGGTATCTATTTATTGTTATTGCGACAGGTGCTGCAACCATTATTTTAAGTTAATCATTAATAAAATGCTCTTGATACTAATGATTAATATGCGCATGAGCGACCAAGTTTTTCATACAATTCTATAAAGTAGCCATATGTATTCGCTGCTAGTTAAGATATTAAATTAATAGGTAAAAAACGTGGCATATAAGGCGATAATTGATTAGTGCTTATCTCGTGTGTCAATGTATGCTTCGATGGTAGATCATTTTGTAAAGTATGTGCCTCTCATACTGATGAAGATTATCTACAAACTCATTAGGAGACTGAATAAGTTTTACATATTAATTGTAGTTTTATAGTAAGTATGTAATAGGTATACAGACGCACATAGACTATGAATAAGTATCGGTACATTTTCCCTTTTACTTGCGAAATCGGTTACGGTGTTCGCAGGTCGCCCTTTACGGATATTGCTTGAGGTGATGTTGGGAGTATTAAGCACTACTCTGCCTTAAGCTATGTTATGTACATTTATTTAGGTTAACCCGAAAACTCTTTTTGGTCACAGGTAATAGTTATGGGCAGAGCTGGGTCCTAGCAGTGTTCACTGAAATATATATTTTTGTACCTTATGTATGTATACAACATAAAACATTAAAATCTACTTACACTGATAATTACAACATACAAACTAAAAATTAAATATTTATACAATAAACCTACACGAAAAAAAAAGAAAAATAAAAAAAGGGTAAAGTGCTCCTTGGGCATCAAAAAATTATTCAAAGTCACACACACCCTCGCGCCATCTCATCTTCCTAGCACGGCGGGTTGTGCTGGGGCGGCTGCTGCAGGTGCAGAAAACCTCAAACGGCGCAAATATAACAACCTTATAGGGAGTTATATTTTTGAGCCGTTTGGGGTTGAAACATTAGGTTCGTGGGGTCCGAGTGCTCATCGTGTATATCGGGACATCGCCAAGCGGTTGGTCGACTCTTCACGTGACCAGAGGGCTGGCCTATTTTTAGGTCAAAGAATCATCGTTGCCATCCAACGAGGCAACGCTGCCAGCCTTTTGGGCACTTTTCCCACTGACGGCGATGCGGAAGAATTTTTGTACCTTTAATTTTACCACAATCAAATCCTATAATAATGAAATGAATAGATAAGGCAAGTCAACATTAGGTTAATCTAAGGTGCGCAGTACTCACAACCGCCGTGCGTGTATGACCAGATCTATAATGAACGTAATCGAAACACAAGTAGCAGGTGGATTTCTGCAGGGTCTACCTACTCAAATGGGAGTTTCAAGTTATTTATTTCATAACAATAAAAAACATTTGTGTCGAAATATTTGCACAGTAAGAACACAAAAAGAAGCAACACAAAAAAAAAAAATACAAGTCACCTCGTCCGGCTTATTCCACTAATCCCCTCTGAGAGAATCCCCCTCAGTGGAAAAAACTGAACCCTAATGTAAAAAAATCACTTTCAGGGGATCTTGGAATAAGTTATTTTTTGCTTTTTCAATTCTAGCTTTCCCCCCTTAGCGGGATTATCAGGGGTGAATTCTAGACTGTTTTCAGATTCCAATTTTCCTCCTAAGGGGGATTTTCAGGGGGGATTTGTGGAATAAGCCCCTCGTCCCTTACCTAAACATATTATACTAACTTTACAAACATTAATATCTGTATCTCGGAGACAAACAACCATAAGTCACATTAAGCTAATTATTCAGTGCATTCAGTGCACATGTTTTAGGTCTCAATTTGAACATTATTCACGTACCTATGTCACTTGACTATAAAATTGTGTGAAATCCTAAGTAAAATTGTATTTATTGTTAAATATTAAAAGTAGGTTTAATAGGTAGTTTTTTTATTTAAAAAAATATTAGTACTTTTACGATACTTATATTATATTTGGACTTAGGATCTGTATCAATAATAATATCTGATATACCGGAGGTATACAGATATTATTATTGATACAGATCTAAGCCCCTAGCAAAATGTTACAAAAATACATTTATTGTCAAATTATTAGATAACATTAACATCATCACATGCATACATATAACAAAATCAAATAGCAATGGGTACCTACACATATTTAATTTAAGTTTAATTTAATACTAGTTTTTCTAAGATTTTTTGACATTAAAAAATTCGTCAATGCTGGGAAGAAGAAGTATGTACTATTACTAGATTCCTATTGCTAACTTTGTGGCTACATTAGTTCTACTACCTATGCAAGTGTACCTATTATATTTTCTCATGCACCATGTCCATTATATAGGTCCCATAGAGTTTTTACTTTACCTCATATCTATCCCACAACTTAATTGCTTAGAAGTCAACTACAGGCGAATCCAGTTTTTAATACTGCAATGTCATTATTTGTCTTTCAGATTGCAGGTAGGTAACTTTTTAAGGGTACAGAAATAAGCTTTGGTTGAAAACCGGTCGAATGATCATAGCCATGGCCGCCATTTGCAATCCAATTAATATACTCATTAAACCCTTGATCTTAATATCAGATATAAAAGTTTACAGTAATATTTTTGAGATCTCATCTCTGGTACTTATTTATTTTATGGGCGTTTTAGTGACTAAATTTGTTTATAAATATTTTTTTTGCTGATAAAAGTAACTTATTGATATCATAATGCATTAAACTACTGCATGACGATTTCTCCATTTTCAGATTATAAGAATTGAGTTTTGAAATTAAATAATCCCGTAAGCGAATGAAAGGCTCAATCCAAAGCAGCAAAGAGCACAGTTTGACATCAACATCAAACATCATGATTAGTATTAACAAATCCTGACCTATAATGTCACAATCTTCTTCCATTTCCCATATCATATCAGAGAATGATCAAATAAAAATCACACTGAATCAGAGGAACAATAAGATACACCTCACATTATACAAAAGTAACAAAACAACAATATGAAATCAAGGGATCGTAAGATGTGAGACGAATTTCACCAATGGCGGCGAGTCGACCCTCCATTGGCGAGGTGGATGTCACCGGAACCTGTCCTGTGACGTCACGGCGTGTAAAAACGTACACGGTGTAATTACGGGGGTATTTGGACGGTCTGAACGGGTTTCTGGGTTATAAGACAGAATATCATGATGGGAGGTTTGATGTTGAACAGCAATTTTAGATGATAGAGTTTGAATGAATTGAATTTTTTGATTAAGTTTGAGTATATTAAACTAAAAGCTGAACTTAGTCTGTAAGTTATTAGACATATAATTTCATTCAAAGCTTGGGTTTTGATTTTTTCTTGTGGTAGGTAAGTACTGGCTATCCGAGCACTGTGAAATATGCCTTAATTTTCGGAAATCAATTTTTTTTTACCATTTATGTACACATATATAAGGTGTATCTATTCAAACACGAAATATTTTAAGAGATACACCAGGTGGTAAAGAAGCCATGGAAACGATTTTTTTTTTAAATCTGACTATATTATTTAAAAAATTAAATAATTTAAAATGACTAAATAAATAAATACATTCAGATTAAAAAAAAATCTCTGCTATGGCTTCTTTACCAAACTATACATGTGTTACTTAAAATATATCGTGAATGAATAGATACACCTTATATAAACAGACCAGAAGAAAAGCACAGAAAAATAAGTACAAAGGTGATGCTTATAAAAAAAAAAACTGTCCCCGTTATATCTTAACATTTAAATAGCTGTTGTAATTACTCATAACCGCTCTTTTTCATAAAACCCGTCGAAACGCTTATCCATCAATACTTTTCTAAATTATGACGTTCCATCTAGCCTGGGAGCGGCACTCATAGGCAAAGTGCTTAGTTTAAAATATTCCTCCTCGTGAGATCATAGACAAGTGTGAAACTGACATTTGTATCGTTCGCAGATATTCCGATGCGCTGACATACCCATCGCAGTATCGACTGGTCACGAATCGTTTTAACATAAAACAAAATGTATTTTAATTTATGATAAAATTATACACGGATTAATTTTAAATCCAATATTTGAGAAGTGTTTTGAATATGCAAATATTTATTATTAAGTCGCGTATTTAATGACAGGTTTGGAGATTGATGTCGTAGGCTGAAAGTGTGTAAAATTATACCTATGCGCGTTGAATAAAAGTTTGGTTAAAAATGGCTTTGCAACCAAATTGTTACGGCCCCGCCGTGCGCCGCCGCCAGATGGCGCACGGCAGTACTTTCTACCGCCATGCCTGCAGAGCCATACCGCGAGCCCGGCCGCGCCCGCGCTTCCACTTTGCGCCGCGTCGGCGTCGCCGTCGTCGTCATCGCCAGTCGTCCCGCCAAAGCTTTGCGGACGTCTGTCATCTCTCTGCCATAACTTAATTAATGAATATATATTATTATACACCAGCACCTACAGTCCATTTATTTATTTAAATCGAAGCCTCACAGCGGCGACGGCCGAAACAGTCGTCCTTCGAGCCGTGGCTTTACTCAAAAAGCAGGCACTCGGTCCTAATTTTAGCAACCGTTTTAGCTCTCCCTATTTTTAACGTCACTAAAAAGATAAATCTCGGAACCCTTGAGTGGGTCGTTTCCTGAACAAGTCGTTTTGTCGCTGAGCACATTCCCGAGACGAATGACTTGATTATCATAAAACAGCAGTTTGCTTTCTCCGGACCAACTCCATTGGAAAACAGCACGTGGCCAAATGCAACATGTTTCCGTAAACAAAATCGATTACAACGTAAGATAACGTTTACAAAACATGATACAATTAATCGAAACGCCAACAATGATTCAATAATACGCGTCCTACTTGTAATTGCGATGTTTCTTCATAGTTTCTATCATCAGCTCGTTGCATTGTAACAGAATGTTTTATTCGTTAATTAAAAGGACTTGTACAATCTTCGAAAGGTTTCAGTAAGTAATAATTTCTTGTAAGGTCTCACTTTTTTAGCGAATGATATTTTTAAAACTAGTTTCGTGAGTAATTACGACGACGTTTAACTTTTGTTATTCTTTATGCACATATATTCAGCTTATTACGCGAGTGGCGATGTTTTGCTAATACCACATGTATGCTTCAGAAGTGACTAGAGGAGAATTAAATGTTATTAAATCTTATAACTATCTAACGTTTCGTCCAATTTCCCGTATCTGCAGAGATAGCAGGAATGAGCATCAAGTTGATACATTTATTTCTGCCACCCATGACTATTGTAAAAGTATTTACAGTGTTTGTAATCAAGCGAGATACGATCTTATGAACGACATTCAGTGCTATCTGCGTGATCTCGTGAGTACGTCACTCGCTGCGCCCGCGCCACCGGCAGTGAGGTGTCGCTCTCTTTGTTCCTAAGCCCACAATGTTGCTCGCATTATACGTAATTATTATAATGATTTCTGAGTAAGCGATTAAAATTTATATGGGGTATACACTTGATACGTACATGGCCGAATGATATTAATGCTTGGGTAAACTAATATGCAGTAAGCAGCCTGTTTCCATGTTCCCTTCCTAATAAGTCGTTCAACTTGATGATTATATTGAACTGCTGAATAATAACGAACATTTACGTTTAGTGCTTCATAAATATGATTTATTTAAATATATGACTTCATCATACTTCCATAACGATGTGCCATGATTTTGCTCGTTTCAGGAGATTGTGGATCAAACTCTTTGAAGAAATTGAAGAGGAAATATAACAGTGTAGTAAAGTATTTAGATACAGATGAATGGCATGTTTATTTATTTGCAACATTTTACATAGGTAGGAACCTACTCTAGTCTTAAACTTTTAGTTTAAAATGCAATTTCATGACATCAATCAAATTTAATTTTCAGTTGTAGAAAACTTTTTTACTGGTATTCTTTTCAAGATACGTTACATCGTGAGCCCGCTTTACGTGGTGTAAAGAGGGTTGTCACCGGTCCACTCCTTTACAAACATATTATCTCGTGACAGTTTTTTTCTACAGGTTAAGAGTGTTTTCACCGGTCTACTAGGCACGGTGAAAACGCTCTTAACCTGTAGAAAAAAAAAACTTTACTGATGCTTTTTTTAGAATGTGTGAGGTCTTATACATCACGTGCACTAAAGTTTTTCTGAAAAATAACAATATCTACTTACACCGTTGTGTAAATTAGAACACAAGTCATAATCATCCACCCTATTCACTATGAACACAGTAGGTAGGTATACTAGTCGCTGATCCCCATGCAGCCATGTCAGTTTCCACATCATTTAACCCCGCGAACAGTTTCCTATACGCACTTTGCTTTGACATTTATATGCGCACTTTTTCTTCGCTCCTACGAGTTAACGCTGTTATTGTGTTTTTTAGAAATTTTGCACCGTGAGAACAATGTTAGTGGCTTGTTCTGTTATTAGTTGCATAGTTTACGCCTTCTAAACTGTAGCTGTTTTTTTATTACACATAAAATCATGGTGGAAGCCCTTATCATTAGTTTCCTAACATTATGGAAAACTCAAACTCAAACTCAAAGCATTTATTTCAATTAAACCATTTACAGGCACTTTTGAATTGTCAAAGAGACGGTCAGTTAGTCAGAAAGTTGAAGCTAGATGCCCATTCCAATACGTAGATCACTATGGAGAAGAACGGACAAGAAACTCCAAGGACACTCTTTTAAATCAAGATATTACATAATCCTGTGTACATTATTCTTGTTGCTTCTTTATGTGAGACAATGTAAAAACTAATAAAACAATTCAAAATATAAAATCACAAATTAAACATAAGCCCTAGCAGTCAAGAGATGACCAGTCCCAACTGACGGCGCCCATTCACGAACATGACGCATGGATCAGCACCATCCAGCTCAACCATTTTGTAGGGAACCGAATGATCCAACACACGCGCTACCATCAGTGAGACATTTAAGCGAACATGACATACTCTCAACTGCCATGCTCTTTCAAGTCAACATAAATCATAATAACAAAGTAAACGGCTCCATGGGAAACCATTGATAAGGGCTTCCAAGTTGTTATAAATAATGTTATTAAAAATAAGGCAACATAAAATTATCCTTCATTATGGCACAATAGGGATGATAACTAAAAAAATATTTTTTGTCCGTCATGTAGATTATTAAAATGCATTGGACACGTATTTTTTCTTTTTTACGTAATCAAAACATTACGGCGATACCTTGAGTTCAAATATGGCATGACGTCACTTCTCAGTAGCTTTCGTAGCTGTGATGTAATGAGCCCCCACTCCCCAAGTTTAATGTGTTTTATCTAAGTATTTTTTAGGGTTCCGTAGCCAAATGGCAAAAAACGGGGCCCTTATGGATTCGTCATGTCTGTCTGTCTGTCTGTTCGTCCGTATGTCACAGCCACTTTTTTCCGAAACTATAAGAACTATACTGTTGAAACTTGGTAAGTTATAGATGTATTCTGTGAAGCGCATTAATATTTTCACACAAAAATAGAAAAAAAAAACAATAAATTTTGGGGGTTCCCCATACTTAGTACAAACTACAGCCCTTTACGTGTGGGGTATCTATGGATAGGTCTTCAAAAATGATATTGAGGTTTCTAATATCATTTTTTTTTAACTGTATAGCTTGCGAGAGATACTTCCAAAGTGGTAAAATGTGTGTAACTTCTAAAATAAGAGAATGATAAAATTAAAAAAATATATATATATAATGTACATAACTATATGTAAACTTCCACCGAAAATTGGTTTGAACGAGATCTAGTATTTTTTTTTAATACGTCATAAATCGTAAACCGAAATTTACCTTTCATTAATTATAGATACGGAACCCGTCGCGCGCGAGTCCGACTCGCACTTGGCCGGTTTTTTTTTATTAATATGATAAAGCAAAAAATACGTGTCTAATATTTTTTTATTATCTGATTGACGGACTAAACAGTTTTTCTTTTTTTTTTACCCAGGACACATCCCTATTGCGTAACACACAAATGGCATGACATTTTAACCCTCGATTAGCACGTAAAAGCTTGCAGTATTGATACATTACAAATACATATATTTTACGAATCGACACGCATAGTAAAATAACGAACAAGCATCGTTTTTGCAATACTCACATTTCAACTCAGCTCAAAGATCACAACAGTAGGTCGTAATAATAAACAGGTTGCCAGTGCAGCGCCTCAAGTCACGATTAAGTAACCCTTGCTTCATTCCGTCATCCAACTCAGCAAAATCGAAGAAAATAAAAAGGTCAGTGGAATAAAGAGACAAAACCTTCAATTCAAACCGGACAAGTGCATGTCGGACCACGCACAATTAAGGGTACCGTAATTGGAATGAATTTATCCCAAGAACAAACTTAACATTGTAGTTGAAAAACATGTTCTCCCATACAATTCAACTGCAAATTATAAGTTGGTCGACTATTACTCGTTAACTAGTAAAGCCTACTTACCTTAGTTTTCCTGTTAACAACGTGAAAATGTAGGTGCTACTACCGTGAATGTTTTCACATATTCAAAAACAACCATTTAGCCGGGGGGGGGGGGGGGAGACTTGATTCTAACTCTAACAAAAAAATTAAGTTTAAGCATTGCGCAAACGGATCCCTGAATCGAAAAAGTTTTCACAGACCTGCAATATTTTTGAACGGCCTATCCAACGATACCCCACACTATGAGATAGCCGAGAAAATTTTTCATTCCCACCTTCAATTTTTGAATTCAAAATCGGAACTTACGCCGCCATCTTGTTTTTTTGTCAATACAATTTACAATCGCCGCTGTCAGTGTCAGTCAGGCGCCAAAATATCCTTGTCTCTAGGTAAAGCTGTAGAAATGGTTTTATTCTGAATGGATCGAGATCGACTTGTGTCCGCCCGTCGTCGCCTGCGCACTGTATTCGACTCTTCGTCACGCAAGTCGCGACTCACGCGCCGCGCCTCAAGCGCGACGATTATAATTTCGAGCGCCGATCAACATGAAAATGAAGGTCCATAAATTTATTAGACATAGTGTCGGCTGACTGGCCTGGGGCTCGCATTATATAAAATATGACAAGAATTAAGCATTATCATACGAGAATATTTTTACGCAGATAAAAATAATGTAATCTACCTCAATCGCGATGTAACTCACCGATATTATGTTCGAGATTATCCGTTAAGGATCTGAGCAGCCGAAAAAAGACTTATTTGATTAATTTATTATTTTAAAGTATTTTTGGGAGCTAGAGTTTTCTAGAGCAATTAATGAACTTAGGTAGGAAGCTCCTCCTCGTACTATGTTTTATAACCGTCTTAAACTTAAAGCAGCTATTATAATCTATACCAAAGTATCATTTGAAAATTATAGATTACCAATAATGTCATCAGAACGCTGTCCACGTACGGTATTTAATGTTAGTTGGCGTCATTGAGTGACCTGGTCACCGTGAGATCGGTATGCGCAATTTTCAGATACGAGTTTTCGATCCTAAACAGAGATATCGCGCCCACGTCCACGGCGAGGGCAGACTTATAAAATGTAAATTTATTGCGCGATATTTTACATGAATTCAAATTGACGGCAATATATCGCTTGCCTTTACATTACATCACGTAATTATGCCGCGCACAATTATTATAATTTTCCTATAATCGCGCCCGTGAGGACGTGCGAAAAAACGTTTTTAAAAGGTAATTCACAGTGATTTATGATCTGTACAGAAGATTCATTAATTTATCAAACAATCTGTAAATCAACTATGTAATGCCTTGCACGTAGTTGACGGTTGTAGTGAAAAGGTCATTAAGCCGGCGAGTAATTATAACGTAAACATCTGCATCCACAACAAGTGGTCACGGAACCGACTCCGGCGCAGCTCCACGCATCTAATCAACGGTGATTCATCTAACAAAATACAAAAATTAATTATATACTCTGTTCTCAAATCTTACCTGAAATCGTGCTTTTAATTACAACCTACATGCAATGATTTATCGTGGACACACGTGTGCCGATGATTTATGTAATCTATCTGAAGAAAAAACTTACATGAATATACACTAGTGATAACGTTTTCGTAGACAAACGCGCTATTTGTAAAGCTATTAAGTATCTGTCATTAAAACTATTAATTACAAAGCGTAGAATCGCAATTGAAATCCAAGATCCCAAGTACTCGCGTCGTGCGCGTGAAAGTGGACACCTTTCTCATAACTAGCTTGAATTAAATCTATGGCTGTAATTATGTCCTTTGCCCCATTTGTTCGGTTGGAATTATTATACATAATTATAGGCCTCGATGTCTTTGAAATCCAACGTCTATGGTACTGAATACGTGATCGGCTAAATTATTCCTCTACTCGGGTTGGGACGGTGGAAACTAATTGTTAGATTTTAAATTTTTGATCAAATAACACCTGAAATAAGCTTCAGCGGTATGAATAGTATCTAATAGGCTGATAATTAAAGGCGGTGATTAAGGCGTGGTCCATCCACTTAACTAACATATTCCCATTTCTATGGTATTCCGAAATGTATTAGAATTTGTTAATATCTTCGTCGCCAGTGATAGATACGTCTATTACAGTATTTAGTATTATACAACAGTTGATTGTAAACCGAATTTATAATAGGTTACACCTTAAGGAAAATACTTTAACCATTCTTTGAATGTAAAGGAGAGAAAACCTCGTCATTAAACGAGACACGAATTTCCTCAAATCAGGTCATGTACCATTCCAATCAAATCGAAAGCCTCTTCGTGTGTGTCTCAGATAAATTCATCCCCGTCTGTAGTCACCGAGATCCTTGCTCTTGACTTAATGTGACTTTTATTACTTCGCTTCCAACCTCATTGTACTCCCCTCCTTGGCTGAACAAACAGAACCTTTCAGCTTTCTCCTTTCAAACCAGCTGTTACAGGTTTATGTCACTTTAATACTTTTCTTAGTAAATGTTTAACATTCGGAGTATTACTTTGAATGGTGTATTGGTATGAAAGAGCTTCATGCCAGACGTGAAAAAAGTTTTACGACTGAGTCTGACTGAAGATAATTTTCTTGTGATACGTTCAATACAAATAATAAGTACCTATAGTGTTGTTTATTGTTTAATTTTCCGCAGTTTAATATAGCTTATTAAATACAAGATGTCCCGTAATTAACGCATATCACCAAACACCCCATTTTGAATATTATGTTATAATCATACATATTATATACAGAATTTTTAAAAAATTGTTTATTTATAAAATTAGTTATACTGATTCTAGGAGAAAATTATATTATTATTTGTTTTACATTACAAATCTACGCACACACACGTATGAGAGGCTAACGTGGTCCTATGTAAGTCGTCCATTTTGGTTTGTTTTGACTGTATGACAGCGAAAGTGTGACTGTAATTTACATATTTTTATTTACTTTTGGGATAAAAAATTACGTATATTAAAAATGACAGAAATCGATTCAGTAAACGATTCTGAACAAACTACTTTTATAATGAGCATTAATTCATTACACATTGTATAAGCTCTTTGTATATTTTTACTTGTTAAGGCCGCAGGAATCCGCTGGATGCGGGAAGCACAGAACCTGTCGAAGTGGCGGTGCTTGCCTATGTCCAGCAGTGGATATATTTCGGCTGAAAGGATGTTGATGATTCTTTTTTTACTATAAAATATTAACAGCTATTGAATGTGTAGTGAATTTCTTGAATTTTTTTATTGTTTTCCTTATAATATTCAAAAAGTAGTCATTAGCACAAAGCCCTAAAAACCCGTAGATTATAACTGTCCGCAGGTACAAAACAAACAATGGTTGATGCCCCATGCGGAGGCAAATCAGCCATATGTTGTATTCCGCCGAGTATAATGGGGGAGAAGGGGGAAGTGACCGGCGTCATTCATCACACGACCGCAAATAGCAAGCGTTTTCATTTTCACTGTACTGAGGTAAAAAGGTTTCTGTTTTGTTTCGTATTGCGCTGGTTCCGTAGATTTTTGAGCATACTTTTTAAGCGATTTTGGAAATCATGAAAATTATTGTTGAAAAATAAGTATAAAGTAATCTATATAACCATGACAAGAAAAATGGCAGTTAAAGAAGTTTCGGGGATAACACATAACTGTTTTCATTTTTATTAAAAGACGAAAAAAAATGTTAACCGAATTATAGAAAAGAATAGAATACTCTATTTTATATACACCATATAAACAAGCAAGCAAGAGAAAAAAGGGAAGTATCTTTTCCCAGTTTTTAGGGTTCCGTACCTCAAAAAGAAAAAACGGAACCCTTATAGAATCAATCGTGTGTCTGTCTGTCTGTCTGTTCGTCTGTCACAGCCAATTTGCTCCGAATTTAATGGACCGATTAAATTGAAATTTGGTACACATATCAATTTGAGTGACCCAAACACGGACGTGAACCGTAAATATATGAATATATTTAGAATATTGGGGTCAGTTTTGGGGGCAAACACGAAAATTAAAAAAAAAAAGTTTTGCAAACTGTACCGTGTGACATATTAAATGAAAGGGCTTACTGTAAGGGTCTCAAATATATATTTTTTATAATTTTAAAGTAAACTGTTTTAAAGTTATAATTGAAAATAGACGAAATTTGACCATTCTCCCCCCCTTATCTCCGAAATTACTGAACCAAATTTTTTTTTTAATATAGGAAATAGTTCTATGCTTACAGATTACAGGAAAATCTATAAGAAGTCTATGGTGTTAAAATAACATGGTGAATCTCTCGATATTGTGCGTAAAAACTTACATTTGCAGTTGGAATGTATGGGAGATTATGTTTACCAACTACAATGTTAAGTTTGTTCTTAGGATAAATTCTTTCCAAGTACGGAACCCTTCATTGCGCGTGTTCCGATACGCACTTGGCATTTTTCTAAATTGATTGATTCAATCGCCCTAGAGGAGAAAAGATAAGTACTGAAATACGGAAAAGAAAATCTTAGCTACCAGTTACCAATATTGATGATCAATTGGTTCATTGGTTGGTACATTAATTTTATTTTGGTGAAGTTTATCTCGTCTAGTATCTTAGAGTAATAATGACCAAGGTCCTAACGCAAACCGCATTGTCTGCATGACGGCATAATTGGCATTGTTACAGCAGAGTATTAAATCATAATACCTATATCACGAAGTATTATGAAGGCGTTCTGTCTGTTAACAGGTGATTAATTGCAATCATCGCATAAAAGAGTAATTATGAAAATATTTTTCTTAATGTAAGATTTCCTGAGTATAATAAATCGCTAGGTATAGGATTTTTAAAAAAAACAGAGGTTGTATGCGTATGTATATCAGAACCCATACCACACCTTAAATTGTATATCACATAATTTTCATATAATATTCCAATGAGAAGAGGATACAATATTAAATATTCTATTCTCACTGCTTCTGCTTCTTTAAAAGGCCTTTAAAGAAGATAGGCGTGACGGTAACATACATAATATTCGGTCAACTTATACGGTACCCTAAAAACGAAAGTCGCACGCCCGCCCGATAAAGCCGTTAACGCTTTTCGCCATAGTTTTTTTCAACAAACATGTGAAATGCAATATTTTACACAAAGGGGAGTTTGTGGTCGTAATGATGGGCGAGTAATATTCCTCTTCCGCCCTGCATTAGGTAATGAACCTTAATTGGTTTATTAAGGCTCTCTTTGGAACACTCTTGAGTGTGAAATGCATTACGATTTAGTGTCGAGTCACTTCCTGTATCTCAGGGATCGAGAGCTATCCGATATCGATTTGAGAGAATGAAAATATTGGGCTGTAGCACTTCGGTATAACGTACGAATGTAAGTTTTAAATCACCACCGATTTATCGTCAAGTGCAAAAAGTTTGGAATCAAAGTTTATGGTCGAAGATTTATTCGCTGATAGGCAGACTAAATTACAGAGTTGATTGAAATGACCTTCAATAAAACAACGATGCTACTTAAGAGATCGAAGAACCTGCATTGTAAGTCACGATCTCCAACAATGAAAAATACAGCTAAGATTGTAGCTATGATTGATACAGCTAAGTTGTTGATGAAATGAAGGGGGCGATCAGTAATTTATGAAGTAGCTACTGTAAAGCTACTCAGACATAAATTTATAAGTTCTAGACTATTCCTAAACCTAAATCAAACTGATGTTGCATTGAAAGTGAAAAAAAAAAGAAAAGAAGAAATAGGAAGAAGAGGAAGAGGAGGAGGAGAAGGAGGAAGAGGAGAAGTGTGGTGTTGTAAAATCTGGCATATACGATTATTACGCGCGGAGGGGCTTGTGGCTAAGTAATAACAGCCGCACGGATCGACCGATCAGGTTAAGCTACGCTTTACGTGGTTAGTCTGTGGATGGGTGATCGGGGTGATGGGTGACTGTGACGTTGTGGATTTAGTGGTAAAAAAATAAAGAGACATACCACTTATAAATCACGTTTATTAGAAGAAAGGTTGTTTCACAGATTCAGGGTGTAAGTTCTTAGCTTAAGAGTTCTTTCACTGGCAGAGATTAGAACGGGAAAGTAGTGTCCTGGGCTGGACCGTCCGGCGGGCACCGCAGAGGGAAGCAGGGAGCAGACGGTGCTCGCCGCCTTCGGTGCAGGTAGTGGAGCGGTAGATGGTAGCTGTAGTGGCCACGTGGCACCGCGCTCACCGCCTGCAGCGGCCAACAAGGCCCAGGCGCTGAAGGGTGCCGGCTGTTCTCGGCCGACGCTGTAGCGGTGTCGAGCCGTAGAACAGCCGACAACATCGGTTAGAAGATATGTAGAGAAATATCTCAAAGGGTTCGTTGTAAAAAAGGTACAGGGTACTACCAAGACCCCTCCGTGCCTCGGAAAGCACGTTAAGCTGTTGGTCCCGGCTGTCATTTGTAGATCTTTGACAGTTGTTACGGGTCGTCAGAGCCCGAAGTCTTACGACCAGTCTTACCAAGGAGTATCGTATTACCCAGTTACTGGGTTGTAGAGGTCATATACGCAGTCACTCCATGTAAAATACTGGTATTCAGCTCTATAGGTATCTGTATCCGGTTAGATTGGAAGCCGACCCCAACGAAGTTGGGAAAAGGCTAGGCAGATGATGATATACGATTATTACGCCAACTCGTCATGAACGTGGTGATTACTCGTTCCTTCTCTGTATGAGAAGAGTCCTTTGCCCTGCAGTGGGACAATAATAGTCTGGTATTATTAAAAAAGAAGAGAAACTTAACATATTTTCTAAATAACTTCGAAAATGTTTGCTAAATGAAAGCTACTACTCGGTAAAAGAATATCTAAGTGATAGACTTATAAAGTCATAACTTAAGTACCTACTTGAGACTTTAAGTTTTAATTGATTGATGAATTATTATTACATCTCTCAATTAATACTTTTTATATTTTATAGTAAAGCTTATCTCAGAAAATACCTATATCATTATTATATTACTAGCTTTTGCCCGCGGCTCCGCCCGCGTAGATGTTGGTTATCGCGTAAAAAAGTAGCCTATGTCCTTCTCCATATCCCAAGCTATATTTCTGCCAAATTTCATGACGATCGGTTCAGCGGTTTAGGCGTGACAACGTAACATACAGACAGACAGAGCTACTTTCACATTTGTACTGCTAAGTAATGTTATAAATTAAATTAACAAACGCTTCCTCTCTCCTAACTCACTTATTTAGCTATGCCCGACAAGGTCCATAATGATCTAAAATGCAATAAAAGTATTGAGTACAAATCAAAATATTTTATTTCACATAAACCTACAACACTTATGAAATGTCAGAAGGTAGGTGCACGGTTACCATTGGAAGTTTCCTATGGAGAAGAGCCGGAAAGAAACTACACGGTTACTCTTTTATAAATAATTGACTTTAACAATATTTTCAAATAACAATATTGATAGGTATGGGAGGACAGTGTAGGCCTTTCAACAAGTACCAGATACTTAAGAAAATAGAAAATAGTCAATAAATCTACAGTCTACTAGGCCTACAACGTTCTCACATTCACAAAATAGAAATGAATCTATAAATAAGATTTTAAAAAAATATAAATTATTTTCTATCTATACAAATGAAAACCTATTTAAACCAAATGACATAATTGTCAGTAACAAATCTGAATAAATATCATGTCCACAAAAGCCACTAATAAAGAAAACACACAAACCTAGACGCACTAATCTTGTGTCATTCACATAAATCTATTATTTTCGCTTTAATGGGTTAGTAATTATCGGCCAAATCTTGACATCTGAAAAACAAAAGTACTGTTTCAAGTAGTCTTCAACGCGTTTCCATATTTTTCCTTTGTGCAATCCGACCTGTCGAAGTGTCGATAAAACATTTTTCTAACTACTGCGAGAGTTCAATCAAAGTGAATAATTCTTCGAATCCCCTAGCTGCGTCTATCCTCTGTCGTCTGTAAAACGAGACGGTTGCTAGGTACAAGCACAAGCGCGGGTGCGGGCGCGAATTAATTTCGCCACAATTACTCGGTCGCGTTACTAATTGAGACATCAAAGAGTGGCGACGGACGGTCGCCCGCCATACCCTCGCACTTTGTTGTCACTCGCTGTATTATAAATGTATAATGCTCGAGGATAGAGCTGGTGCTTTCATGTTTGCTCTTTTGTTTGGTAGTTAGTTCCCTAATCAAATTGAGAAGTTTATCTAAAAGGTCTTGTAAAAGAAAACCTTGTTTTAATAGTTTGCTGGACCTAACTCATGTTACTCAATGTTTTGAAACCAAAATATTGGTTCCACACGAACTGTTTTGTGAAAACTTAATATGGACATGTTTATAGCTGTAAAATAAATGGACATTATGAGACTATCTAATATACTATTCTATTTGATGACACACGACAAATCGTCATTACAAACAGCTACAGAACAATTAAAACGGCACTTATCCACGATTGTTAAAGCTTGCTGATAGACTTACCAACCTATAGGTATACGTGGTTGGGTGTAGGTGTATATTGAGTCCATTAAGGTGGTCGACGCACTGTTTGCACTGGCCGACCAACCGCAATATGGGGTCACCTGATAATGGCTGCGTAATTACGCCACCATTACAGGCCCGGCTGCATGCACAAACACCGCACTTCTTGTTACACGATCAAATGTCTCAGACGTGACTCGTTGCTACCAATACAAGCATTATCTAGATTCCAAATAAATTATTCACAAGCGCGACCAGCGGGCGCCTGCCTGCGCTCACCTCAAGGGCAAAATAAGTAGCGTTCGCGACTGCGTAATATTTCAAACTCAAACTCAAAGCATTTATTTCAAATAAACCAATTACAGGCACTTTTGAATTGTCAAGGGGTCGGTCAGTCAGAAAGATGAAGCTAGTTGCCCATTCCAAAGCGTAGTAGGTTCCTATGGAGAAGAACGGACAAGAAACTCCATGGACACTCTTTTAAAACAAAATATTGTTACAAAATATGGGTTACATCATTCATGTTGAAGTTATACATGTGAGAACAATGTAGAAAGACGTGCACGTTAGAAGCGTCCGTAATAGAAACAATTCAAAAATTAAAATAAGCCGTGGCAGCTAAGAGATGACCAGTCCCAACTGACGGCGCCCGTTCACGAACATGACGCATGGATCAGCACCATTTAGCTCAACCATTTTGAAGGGAACTTAATGATCCAACACACACGCCACCACCAGCGAGACATTTGAGTGAGCATGACATACTCTCAGCCGCCAGGGCACATTCAAGTCAATAAAAGACATATTACCCGGTAAATGGTAGCTCTATAGTACATAGTACTCACACCTGTGCTATGCAATTATATAATTCAAGGACATTGAGTTTATACAATGCAAAAATAGTTTACAATCTTCAGCAGCTCCAACATGATTGTCAAATGTTAATTAACTAGCTGAGGTTGTGGAGCAGGACTAGCATTCAGCCAAGCATTTTTATCAGCGATGTAATCCCCCAACTTATAATATGCCTGCCTGCATAGTGTGCGTTTTATAAAAGATTTAAATTTAGTCTCATTCAGTTGAAGTATGTGGGGAGGAATTTTATTGTAACATTTTAAACAGTACCCCATGAAAGATGAGTCTACTTTAGCCAGTCTGAAACCTGGTTGAGCTAATAGGTCCCTATTTCTAGTACTATAATTATGTCTTTCACCTCTTTTTCTAATTCTCTATATATCTAATTCTCTATATAATCTATTTAATAGCTCCACCTATCTCAACGAGCCTTCAAAATCAGCCAATTCATAACTGAGTTAACACCAATAAGTTTCGAATATCACGAGACACGATTTCCGAAAGAATCGATAAAATGAAAATTGGTGCGATCAAAAAGCCGAAAGGTGTCGGCTGGATATTAATGGTCTCGACCACATCAATAACGACGCGGTCTGCGTGTGGGTGTAGTAATATGATGCAGTTGTTTGTCGTGAACATAATCATAGTTTACAAAATAGCACATTCACTGAACTGTTTGTTCGGTTGATGGAATTTTAAATTAAATTTGTAAAGTCGAAAGTTTAAGCGATTACGACTGCAGGTAGGGTGAGCCACGGAATGTCTGACAGCGGTGTCCGTCAAGACGTTTGCGAGGGAACAATCGATCCAGCTCTCCGTACAATTTGCGTAGTGGCAGCTCCTCCGGCAATTTGTGTCCGTCGCCTTCGCCTGCCGTTACTCGGTAAACGCTACTGGAATATTGTGCAGCCTGTGGTTGAGTTCCCACTTTTAAACGCACAGTCGTCCGGACGAGTGAGATACATGCTAATTATGGGCAATTTTCAAAATCGATCGCCGAGCTTTTGCCCTGCTTGCGGCTTCCTGCGTTCGCTCGTTCTCGAGTAAACGTAAGCAAACACTCCACTTGAAATACCTGCTTTAGACATTTATTTGCGGTTAGATTTACTTGTTATATCTAGTTGTATGTCATATGTACCGAACCGACGGTTCTAATAGGCTTGCTTGAAAAGCGAGAACCTATAAAATCTATCCAGAAGTGACTTACAAAAGTGAATTATGAGTATCCGAACAGGGGCTTGCTGTAGCTACCATTTAATAAAGGTATCATCGAGATATCGACGGTTTGATCTGATGACTGGTTGCGCAATAGCGAGCGCAGTTAGATCGAATTATCGAGCGATCGATGGCTTCTAGATTGCATCTCAATAATCCTTGTCCGAGATATCGCTCCAGATTGCGGTACGAGCGTGCGTCTAGCTACTTTCCGTCTTCCTGAATCCAGTTTAATGAAAAGTTGGAACACATTACACGTCTTGGGATATTCGATGCTATTTTTGATTTAAGTTGAGTCGTGCTCTAATAATGGCATACGTTTAGAAGGATATTAGGTATGCGTCTCGGTCGGCGATGTCGTTGAGACTGCACGCCGGTGACCGTCGGGACGCGATAATTGATGACGTCGCGGGCAAGCGGTGTCCGCCCATTTTCCGTCAATTTTCGTCACTTGAGTGATGGTAGAGCGTCCCGCCCACGGCGGCACCCCGCGACCCCGCGCGCCCCCCGGAGAGTCCCGCGAACGGCACGCGCCGCGCTAAATTTAAATGGGATGAACTTGTAGCGGGCGGCCGCCGTCAAGGAATTTAACCGGCATGATGCGTTAATCATACATTTGTGACAGTTACATTCATTCTGAGACTTCGGCGAACCACCACAAAAAAATCGACATTGTAGTTTTTCTATTTGTCTCGTTATGTGTCATATGAACGGATATAATCTGTACCTATCTTGCGGTAATGTCGTATGTGGTGTTCATATTTAATAAATAAACTTATTCATCATTCATTCATTCATCATCATTTCAGCTGAAAGACGTCCACTGTTGAACATAGGCCTCCCCCAATTGGGGGGGTTTGCCATAATCGCCACGCTTGGCAGGCGGGTTGGCGATCGCAGTATGATGTTAAAATGCTTAGAGAACGCTGCTGCCCATTCTCTAGTAAGTCCCTTAGTCGCCTTTTACGACATCCACGGGAGGAAATGGGGTGGTGCTACTCTTTACGTCCGGCATCACACGGTAAATATAATAATACAACTATATTGTACTAATACTAATATAATAAACTTATTCACATACTACTATATTGTGACAGCCCTGTATCTTCCAAAATAAAGAAGCCCCTCGTCGTTGTCGTCATTGTTTCCCTCACGGTGCAAAGTCAGCTATAGACAAAGCCACCTAATTTCCCCTGCAGTAACAAAGGCCCATGGGGATATAAATAAGGTGGGAGCACTTAATGAACACATAAACTGAAGAGAGGTAGTGGACCGGGAGACAGCTGGTTGTCATGACGACGACGAGATGAGAGGTACCTCGAGAGGGACTTGATTGTTTGCGACTCAGGCGAGTTTACATGAGTCTAGGTGATAATGGAATCTTCTATAAATAGAAACTTATAATCGTATTGAAGCAAAGAGAAGACAAATGATATTGATCAAATCTTCTTCTCAGAGCCCACACAACTAAAAATAGGAACTGCATCAATGTCCTTTAAGACTGGGGGTTTTAAGAGGTACAATAAGATAATTTTCCGAAACTACACTCTCATACGGGACCAACGGGGCTTTAAAGCTTGCCTTCGAAGTACAAACATATTCACGAGCAACAGCTAGTATTTGATAAATCAAGTCTCAAGTCAAATCGAATGTTGAAATACATAAATTATAATTTCATTATACATAATCTACACGTGTACATTCCAATTAAAGAAGCTTATACCATAGGCGCCATCGTACAGTCGAGCACTGTAGTCATGCAATATGTTTTTGCTGTGTTTTGACTTAAAACAATCAATAAGACAGTCGTAGCCGAGAGTCTGATGGGCCACATCATGCGATGTCTGTGCGCACGTGTTCCTTTTTATTACGCCTATTATGTTGTCAGATGAAAAAATATTAAGTATATTTAAGTGTTGCTATTGTTTTTTTTTTTTTTTTTTTTCATAATTGCTTGGAGGCATTGACATCGTTTTGGTGGTGTCTGGATATTTATAGGCGGCGGGTTATTCAGAAAAAATCGGCGCGTGTTATAAGCTTCTTAAAAATATAGGTAGAGTTGAAATCTTGTAAATTTTAACAGACAGCACATAAAATGTTGTTTTGATTAGAGACTACAACAGCGACTTTGACTGTTGCAATTGATAAACAGCTTTTTCGAATACTCTACTTTTTATTCGTAGAACAAAGCTATAATCTGCATACTTACATATAATTATATAGGCAACATAAACGCTACGCGTCATCTATTATAAAAAAACACTGAGTTACATTGGCATAAATCTATGTTGAAACAAACAATTGTGGGATTGCGATGCAAAGTAATTGGCGTTGATAGGCGATTTCGTAAAACTGTGGCAAGCTACTCAGCCGGTAATTATAAGTCAACAATAACACGTTGTCAATAAGTAATTGAAGGTATCATAACGTCTTTACATAAGTTCATAATATATCGGTAATCGTGTATAAAGTGGACGATTAATGTCGCGTGCACACTGGGTGATTTATGAAGCTGAGTGCCGCGGACGGCGCGACTGTTCTTCGCGGCTATCGCGAATAACCGCTGCTTTTTTTACTTGAAAGATTCCGACGTCATTTAAGATGCTCACTTGTTTTGTTGATTTAGTAACACTGACAAGATAGACAGCATGCTTCTATTAGCATTTTAGAGTTAGTCGTTTTGACTCTGGGTATTTTTTTGGAGACTGCCATTTCCACAGCATGAACTCTTTAGACACGCATATTGAAAACTTGAATCAGTCAGCGTTTCGCTGGCCGGGGTAAAGATTTATTGTCCAATTTAATTCACACACAAATTTCTCGAAGATAAAACATATTTTACACTTTAATATGTTCATATAGACAATATGTACAATATCCCGGCGGTGTAGTGCTGAGACAAAGCGTGATATCACCGCGGCTGGTTGACGCAACCGCGCCGCGCAGTAAATCGCGAGGCGGGGCAGTCGATACAACCGATACCGCCGTGATTTACCTAACAAATAATTAAAGGAACGCATCCACCAATCGAATGGCTCTTATCGATAATTAATTCCGTTAATCCACACCCGATGTTAATTAACTCCGTGAGAACACGATACGAAAGCTGAAATCTAATTTAACGTTGATTGGTGTTGTGGACGGTAGGATAATCTAATCGGTTATCTTTACAGCTGCTATGAACACTACAAGATGTTGAAAATGGAGGTATAATGTCTGTAATAATAGTTTGTTGCATAAGATGCTTTTTGTATTGAAACTTGTAACATTTTACCGAATTGTTTTAAGCGACAACATCAGACACCTCTTTGTCATAATTACGTGACCTCAAGCGAGGTTTTATCTTCTTACATGAAGGCGTCTAAACTTCACTATTACTGACCACTAATCGAAAAACGCTGAGAGCAAGTTCCACCAAACCTCACAAAGAGTCCCGAGGCTATAAGTCCGAAGAGGGACTCGCGAGAAGCGGCGGCGTCACGCTGCCTACACACGACGGAAACGCTCCGCTCATGCATTATTCAAAAGCGAAGGCAAATACAAATAAATAGGCACGAAATAAATACAAACAGGCTGAATGGAGCCACGGTGGTGGGCGGGGCCGCGCGACATAAATATCGCTCGGGCTGTCATAAGACCGGCGGATATCAGGCTGGGCTATTTCGGACGAGACGCCTTACCCGCTTGTCCTACGAACGTACTCGTACGAACCGAGTTCGACTTTTATAATACCGCTCTAACATTCGTGGAATTATTATCGGTAATAAATTTCGCTCTTGACAAATATACACATAATTGTTGGGTTGATTTATCTCATCTTTTAATCAAATATCGACGATTATAGTCATTTTATTTAATCGTGAAGCTAGACAAATCGCATATTGATAAGGAATGTGGCTTTAATCGTTTTGAATAAATAATAACAATTTATTTATACCAAAGAATAAATTATCACAGAAGCATTATTATATTTAAATCAAACTAAGATTTTCATTTTTTTTTTTTGTCAAGACTTTGGCTAATATTGTAGAAGGTTAGTAGTTTAAAAAAAGCTGATAGGATTTTCAAGATAATACTCTAAAGTTGAAGTACTTGAAATTTAAGATACTTGAAAGAATATGAGAGCTTTCTTATTGATCGCTACAGCCATTACTTGACAATATCCTTAAAAATGTGGGACACTCTAGATAAATACCACATTAATAGTGTTTATACTTATAAGTATGTCATCATGAACTCAACTCTGGAGCACTGACACTGAATTAAATTAATTTAGTAAATACATTGTAGTCTTTAAAAAAAAAAAGTCGTTTAAGAGACTTACTAGAGAATGGGCAGCAGCGTTCTCTATGCACTTTTATCACCATACTGCGATCGCCAACCCGCCTGCCAAGCGTGGCGATTATGGCAAACCCCTCCCAATTGGGCGAGGCTTATGTCCAGCAGTGGACGTCTTTCGGCTGAAATTATGAAATACTTTGTAACTTTGCATAGCCATAGTAGCCATAGTTTAGTTATAACATAGCAGTGGCGTAGCGGTGTCGTAGCCGTGACATAGCAGTGTCGTAACCGTGACGTCCGAGGCTAAAAGTCACCAAAAGGGCAATGGAGAGGGCTATGCTTGGAGTTTCCCTACGTGATCGAATCAGAAATGCAGAGATCCGCAGGAGAACCAAGGTAATCGACATAGCTCGAAGAATTGCCAAACTTAAGTGGCAATGGGCAGGGCACATTGCGCGCAGAACAGATGGCCGTTGGGGCCGAAAGGTTCTGGAGTGGCGACCGCGTACCGGAAGACGTAGCGTTGGAAGGCCTCCCACAAGGTGGACCGATGACCTTATGAAAGCCGCAGGAATCCGCTGGATGCGGGAAGCACAGAACCGGTCGAAGTGGCGGTGCTTGGGGGAGGCCTATGTCCAGCAGTGGTCGTCTTTCGGCTGAAATGATGAACCGTGACGTAGCAGTGGTGTAGATACAATGTACGGTAAGATTCCGTTAAAATGCAAACTAAACACTTAATTTAAATGTTTCATCGTTCAGCTCATTAACAACGTGATAAAAATGTAGATATAGCAAGAATGCGAATAAAAAATATTTGTAAAGTCAGCCGCATGGTCATCAAATTAGAGGTTGCAATTTAACAAAATTAAAACATAAATTGAGTAAATAATAACATAGCCTGTAGGCCGTACCATCAGAATGGCTGTACGTAGGTACCTCATCAGCAATTTCTTGACTATTCCTTGCACGAAGTCACACATGTTCAATATCGGATCGATAATAGCTTTTTAATTTTACGAAATTATATTGTTTTAATGGTGAACACGATTGTTTAATCAGTCGCAGCTGCTTATGTCACACTGGGTTATTACGCGGACAGGAGAGAGGTTATTATGTATGCAATATTTATCTTGAGCATGCGTGCGCACAATACTTGGTACGCGAGTTTACGCGAAGTACGCCGATCGCGACTCGTCCGCTCTCCGCCTTAAATTACGTGCAATTTATTGCTCAAGGGCCACATAAAATTATCGTATAATAATTTACAAACAATTATTTCATCAAAACTATAATGACGGCTACAAGTTAAAATCTCAATGCAAGGGGACGTTGATGTTGATGACATCACGTAGATATTCAGTTGATCACGTCATAGATTCTTGCATCATAAATATGTCTATTTTCTGAAAAATTTAGATTGTCTTTTTTTAGTAGCGGGACATCTATACATTTTTTTTTTAAGTATAATGTGTTTGTAATGTCAAAATAAAAACTTTTGGACTAAATGCATATATTATGAAACTATATACGGTAATAGGTACATATACAACCTAGCCAATATTTTTTTTTCATTGTCAGTCTGATTGTTTGTCTGTTTCGGCAAAACGACGTAACGGTTGGACCGATTTTGACTGCTGATGTTATAAGGAGCAACTTAAGCTACTTTTATTTTAGGAAAAGTCACAAGGGCAAAGCCGAGGGCAGCAGCTAGTATATAATATTTATGGCTTATTTTCTTTTATTTATTTTTATTCTACTATGAGTTTGCTCTTGACTTTAGTCTAGGTCTGGATGACAGAGACAAATTCATTCAATTCTTTCATTCCATTGAACTAGATTCATGCAACCAGCAAAGTTGGAAGTTTGGAGGTTTTGACAGGTTTTATAAATAAACAAGATTCAATTTTATAATACCATTATCGCTTGTCTAACTTTTAGTAACCACTAAAAGTCAAACAGATTATTGAAGCAGGGTGCTATACCTATAGTTTAAAATATATCGTTTGAGATTTTTAATACACGTAGGTATCTTAAAATGTGCATGTCGTTTTTGATGATGCAATCAAGTGTACCTGCGTAGCTTAATTTAAAACTCCAAGATATTAAAATTTTAATGCCCTTAAATTCAAGATATTCATCACTATTTACAAGAGCAAAACAATTTCAGCAAAAAATTAAAACAAAAACCAATTTTGTGGTTCTTTAACGTTGGCTAATGGAATATAATTGGCAGGTAATTTGCGGAATATAAAATTTTAATTGAAACCCTGAGTCAATTTCGCTATATCCCGGTAAAAAGCTCAGCGTCGCCCACTTGTCCGCTGCTCGTAAATTGCGCGAATCGCCATAAATTGCATAAAATCGCCAATTACAAGGATAATGTCGGGAGCGAGGGAGGCGCGGGCGCAGCGCTCCGCCGCGCACACGCGCTTGTGATCTTACGACGTGCCAAAACCCACTAACTCTTTAGGCTAGGATAGATCGCCACAATAATGTAATAATTAGGGTTCTCTGATCGCGTAACGGAATTAATCCGTTGATGTTATGCGTCACGTGTCCTGTAATGGCGGGTCGATAGCTAAATTTATTTTTAACCTCAGTTCGTGATTGAACTTTTTGTTCGATGTTTTTAACGTTCGGAGCCCGTGCTCGGATCATCCTTTGTAACTAACATAATTTGGGTTGAGATCACAGCTTTTGATAAGATTTGTTTTGATAAAGAAAGTTATGGTTTAGTATAAGAGCAGCAAAGTTTATTGTTATCCTACATTGATCAGATAAGTGGCTATTGTTTCATCCATGAAGTTCCTAAAATTACGATGATTTAAGGCATATGTAGGTGTCAGCTTCCAGTTAGTTACAGTCCAAAAGTTTTATTAGGTACTGTCCACTATACATATAACGAAATTCTTATAAAAAAGCCGGCCAAGTGCGTGTCGGACCACACACAATGAAAAGTTCCGTAGTGGGATGAATTTATCCCAAGAACAAACTTAAAATTTTAGTTGAAAAACAAGTTCTCCCATACATTCCAACCGCAAATGCATGTTTTTACGCACAACATTGAGAGATTTACCATGTTATTTTAAGACCATAGACTTCATATAGGTTTTCCTGTAATCTATAAGTTTCGGAGATAAGGTAAGGTAAAAAATAACTTTTTTTTTTTTTTAAACATTGCCCCCACTCTAGGAATTTCTCCTGTATCGCAGGTGCGTTTACAAACATTTAAACTCACATACACAAACAGCCAGACCCGGAACAAGTATTTGTAGATCATATAAATATTTGTTTCGTGCGGGAATCGAACCTGCCACACGCAGCGCAGCAGTCAATCGCTTAACCACTGCGCCAACCGTGTCGCCAACTTTAAAAATAATAATAATATTTTTTATTTCGGAAAAACACATATAAAGTTCAGAAAAACATATTTTTTTTTAAGTATTTTATTTTTAATTATAAAAATAAATATATATGAAATCCTTATAATATGCCCTTTTATTTGATAGGCACACGGTACAGTTTGCAAAAAGCAATTTGCCCCCCAAAACTGACCTCCACATTCAACATTTATTTATTTACGTTACACGTCCGTGTTTGGGTCACGTCGGTTCATATGTGTACCAAATTTCAGGCAGAAGGACACATGAGTGATCCTATAAAGGTTCTGTTTTTTCCTTTTGAGATACGGAACCCTAACAACGAACTCATCCACGGGAAAACTTTTCCTTTTTCCCCACAAAAGGCTAGACAGTGCGTTTGAGCGTGATCTAGTGGGCTGCAGGTCGGGTGCGCACGCGGTGACGGAGTAATGGACAGCTCACGAGCGCGCCATTACGGACCGTCCAGCTGCCCACTGCCGCATGGAAAGGCTAGCTGTGAGCTGGGAAGAAGTTTTAATGAAAGAAGAGACAGTTGTAAAGCTTTATTAGATCAAGTAACTGCAAGATTTTTACATCTCCATAACATATGTATGTTATGGAAATACTTCTGTAGTTAGCCTTCACTCAAAATAATACTGTTATCAGTTTTAGTTGAAGTTTTTCCCAAAGTAAATATTAGATGCAGTAGGCTATTCTACTTACCTGCTGCATAGAATAATTCTTAGAATCTTGAATCTTTTTTCATGAATAAGTAACCTATTACTTAAAAAGATTCAAGATGAAACATTTGTTATCAAGTATCAAATTAATTCATAAAACCGATATAGAATTTTGGTATCGCAGGCGGCAGACAAACCAATAAATAAATAACCTGGGGGCCCAAGTCTGCTATTTTTATAAATTCGTCACTCCAACATGATCCCATTGTCATTTTGTTAAAAGTTCGTAATCTGCTAAATTCATAATGGTCGATTATTGGTCGGTCAATGGTTTCGTAATAGATTTGTATTACAATCGCATTTTGAACATTTATTCATGCCAGATTTCATTTATATATATTTTTACATATTATTTATTAGTGTTTTAAGCAATCTGAAGTAGTAGGAAGTTGGAAGTTTAGTAGGAAGTTTCATTTGTCATTATGTACGAGATTACCAATTCTTTCAATGGAGTGTCAGTGGCTGACCATTGGAAAGTCATAATGACGCCATTATATTAGTAGATTACCAAACTTGTCAAAATCAATAAATATGAAATCAATGATAGACCATTCTGACACTATTGTAATAGCAAACTTGGGCTCTGAAATATGGTGTACCTAAATTTTGTTTGTGCCTGCGACATCAAAATTCTATAGATTATTATAATGCTCTTTTCAGTTATGTGTTTTTATAGTCTGGTTTTTGTTTAATTAAATAATTAGCTTTTTTTTTTCAAGCTTTTTAGTTTACTCATATTTGGAATTGTCTCATTACTAGAATTTATTTGATACCAGTATTGTTGTAAAAAAAAAAAAAAAACTTTTCCCACCCTTTTTTTGTATTTGTAGATGCAATATATAAATATTATATAGCATATGTCACTCCTACAAATATGACGAATCTAACGACACATTATATGTTGAAATCCATCAAGCCATTTAGGCTACACAGCGTGCCAAAGAAATAGACATACATACATACTCTCGAAAACATTACCCTCCTTCAGGGGCAGTCGGGTAAAAAACCCGGATTTCTGAAAGAAGTTTTCCTCACATGGTTATCTTCGTTTACAGATGTTATGCTTTCTTCCTGCTAAGTAACATGGATCTTCCATTACCTACTTCTTAGAGAAAACTCATTAATCAGTCAATCGTTCTAATTAGTCATCACTATATGTATAGTCTTTTTCTGTCAAGATCAAATAAATATTAACCAAGGTCTTGTTCAAAACTGAATATTCATTGTGTAAAACAGAATTTCAGAATAAAATATTATGTAATGTGCCTATAAAAGCTTTAAGAGAATCATTGAAAGCTTTTAAAGGAAGGCTGATCTTCCTTCCCACATAATATAGGTACTAATACAAACACAAGTATATATGACTACGTTCGTGTATTTAAGCAATCAGTAATTCCGAGATGGCTGACCTATTCGACCGCTGTTATCTTAATCCCCAGCGTTAAATACATAATGATGGCAATTTACTCTTAAAATTTTAGCACGAAAATCTCATCAAGTCTGGAATAATATTGTCCTTTAAAACACGAAGTCCTTTGCGGACGGGATCGCCCGAATAAGAGGCGGTGTTATTATGTTGGTAAAACAAAATTCCCCATAATGGCCTCATTATGTGGCGAAAATTGCCCGAGAGCTTTTTTGTGTGGTAATATAAATGTATTTGTAATAGCTTTTAGAAATATTGCGAAGAAGCGGGTCAGGAATCAGGCGGCGTCTGATTACCGAAACTTAATTTATTTTGATCTTTAAAAAAAAAACTATAAAAATTGTCCGCGGCGGCGTGGGAAACGACCCTGTCGCCGGCGGCCTCTATTACGTCATTATTTTCTATATTAGATTGTATATTAAATGGAAGATTAATAGGAAATCGATACGCTTAATGATCTAGTCGTATGTTTAAAATTATCTCGGGTACATGAAAGTTCAGATTCTACGGACGCATCGATGTTGTGTAGTAACAATTTAGAAATGATCGCAATGTAATGAGAAGTTGGAATAATTGGCAGTATGTGTGTCATATTTCCACATAAATTTTTAATTTGTAAAGTATTCTTAGCTCTTGGCTTTTCATGTGGTCTACTAACAATAAGTGTAAAACGAATTGATCGTATGGTCATTTGCGAACAGGTTTGATTGTCAATACATTAACCATTATTATATTATTAATGTAGGAAAAGGATGATATGAAGTGCCGACCCCATCTAGTTTTTAAAATTTGATTGACGTGTAAAAGTGTTTGTTCAAACCTACTTACAGAAATAAAGTCATTTATCGTTTATTATTTATGTCCTGGATGTTGGATCCTTTGCTCCCTAGTGTTTTGATGCCATCATCATCATCATTTCAGCCGAAAGACGTCCACTGCTGGACATAAGCCTCCCCCAGAAGGGGGGGCAGTTGCCGATTACGGCAACTGCCCCCCCTTCCCCTTCCTTGCCCTTATTACATCACGCTTGGCAGGCGGGTTGGCGATCGCAGTATGGTGTTAAAAATGCATAGAGAACGCTGCTGCCCATTCTCTAGTATGTACCTAAGTCCCTTAGTCGCCTTTTACACCCACGGGAGGAATTGGGGTGGTGCTATTCTTTAAGTCCGGCACCACACGTTACGGTATTTTGATGTACTCGATTGTAACTCGATACCACACTTATTGCCAATACTTAGACGGGAAAAAATACTCAGCAGAACAGCACACCACACCTCATTAGGCTTATAAAACACAATTCCGCAAATTATCTCTAATCACCAATTGGATAAGCGTTCCTGCAACCGTCAACGCACAGTTCACGCTAACAGCAAGTTGATTTACAGCGCAGTAATAAAATAACCAATCAATGATAATAACGAAGACGCGGAGTGCGCGCCAATTGGTCCTAATAAAGTCGGCGAATGTTAATGAATCGCTTTTCGGTCCGTTGTGAGATGTGTCATAAAACGAGCCACTGGGTTGGATGTCGCGGGTGCTCCGCCGCGGGGGGCCGAGGGGAGGCCTAATTGATTTGTGCCCCAGGCCACAATCAAAACAGATCGTATTTTATAAGACGTATCCTCGAGTGAGGGCGAGGGTGAGCGAGTGGAGTGGGCTCAGTGGTCGGATTTGGGGAATGTTGGTTCGATTCTGACACGGATAGTTTTTAGAGTTGCTTGGAATCTAAAAGATTAAAACCATTTCTTCATTAGATAATTTTACAATAATTTTATTACCTAAATTACATACTAAGTACTTAACAATTATACTACATTAATAATAATGAACAATTTTTAAGCTAGTAAAGAAATAAGCAATACTAAATATAATTAAACTAGGTTTTGCCCGCGGCTCCGCCCGCGTGGATGTCGATTATCGCGTAAAAAAGTAGCCTATATCCTTCTCCATATCCCAGGCTATATTTCTGCCAAATTCCATGATGATCGGTTCAGTGGTTTAGGCGTGAAAACGTAACATGCAGACAGACAGACAAACGGACAGACAGACAGACAGACAGAGTTACTTTCACATTTATAATACCACATTCACATTTATAATTTATTTATAGACCTGCATATAAAACAATAATAGAATACTATTATTGTTTTATATGCAGGTCTATCTATACATTTATATTTATGTGAATGAATGGAAATATTTTAAATATTTTAATAGGATATACTTAATAATTCTAACATAATATGTTATGTTAGAATTATTAAGTATTAAACAAGGAAATTAATAAAGCGCTCTTCCTCTCTCTACTTACCCATTTTAAAATTTACTGTGCCCGACATGGTCCGTAATTATTATATTATTTATTTTATTTACCACCTGTAATTGTACATTATGGATTGCAATAAACGAATTTGATTTGATTTAAATAGGTAAGATTTTTATTTTTATTTATGACATTCGCGTCTCTTACGGCGAAGTTCACCAATGAAACGCAATTAGCAAATCTAAACCGAGTTCAAGAGCTGTCAGTGTCAAAATTCCAAAGAAAATAATGACACTGACAGTTCTTAAACTTGGTTTATGTGCTGATCGCATTCAGTTTCATTGAAATTCACCCTTAGTTACTTTCTTGTTAGTATAAAAATGTCACTTGGTTTCATAACGGAAACAAAATTGCACACAAAGTTGCATGGATAAACTGGCTGATGCAAAAGCGATTTTTTATGTAAATTTTAAATTGACATGTTACATTAAATCAATCGGGCTTGTATAATCTAAACTACTATACTTATTTTACCATTTTAATTCGACATGAATACGGAGCGTGATCTGTTTCTTTATGAAAAGGTGTACATTGATATCTAAAAACCGGCCATGTGCGTGTCGGACCACGCACAATGAAGGGTTCCGTAGTAAAATACAACTTCAAATTATTTTTGAAAAACATGTTCTCCAATAATATACTTATGTCACGGTCAATTCTACAATTGTAAATGAAAGTATGTAATTGCAAAAAGATATTTTTTTGTGATAAAACAACAAATTAACGGTTTTCAGAATTTTTTCATTACTTGTGCTGTGAGACCTTGCTTCTTACCAAATTTCATGATTTTAGGTCAACGGGAAATAAGGTTTTGATTTATTTGCGAGTATCAAAATACATATGTCGCGTAAACGGCCGTAGTTTTTTGTTGCGTTGACTTAGAAACTTTGATTTTTTCGAGCTCCAAGGGACCGTAGACCTACGTATTTGATACTTATTTCAACTTGATTATCTCCACGCGTTCCTGAGAAAAAGAGTCTTGAAAGACTGATAGAGAGACAGACAGGCGGACGGACGGACAACTAAGTGATCCTATAAGGGTACCGTTCGGGTTCCTTTGAGGAACGGACCTTAAATAAAAAGGGCTAAAACGTAAAGCTAACATTAGTCTACATCTTACATAAGTATCATGACTTAAAACAAAAACAAATCCTCAAAATAATTGCAAGTAGGTTATCATCAAGGCTAAAAACAAAACGCAAAATAAAATAAAAAATGCGCCCAGTAAAGTGAAGCTACCAAAAGTTTAGCTGTTGCAAATTCTAATGTGTTCAGTGATCAAACACAAGAAAATCAAATGATCATTTGATAAATAGTCCCCGAGGGTGGTGCGCGTTGTCGCTCTCGTAATGCGGTCAACTAACTCCGCACCCTGGCTCCTGCACCCCAGGCTTGGTGGGAACTGCACCATGAGAAATTATCACCGCTTTAGATACGGTACTTGCTTTTATAATTTTGTTTGACTTTGTTTTGCGTATGACACATTGAAAAATTGTTTAGACTTTTAACTTTTTTGGGTAGGTATTAAGTTATGCAAATGCAGAAAAGATTTTGCAAAATATGTTAACATAAACATGTTTACGTCACACCTGGCCATAATGTGAGTTTTACCGCACGCTACGCGTACAGTAAAACTCGCATTGTGGCCAGGTAAAGACGTAAAATTGTGTACTCACAACGGGCAGTAAAGAGCCCTCTATCGCATATTTACAACCCTCGCCTGCGGCTCGGGTCACAAATACCTGCGATTTCGGGCTTTCTTTGTTTTACAACCCTTGGTAAGTAATGTACTATTTTGACCTTCAAATTGACAAATACTACGTCATAAAATGTAAAAAAAATATTTTTTATATTTTATATTTTTTATTACTGATTGGGCTTGCTCTTGACCTCAATCTCGCCTGATGAAAAGCGATGGATGAGGTCTAAGATGGAACAAGCATGCCCAAAAGATGCCTGTTCACTCTTGCTATAAAGGCAGACGGGTTATATGTGGAAGGGAACACAGACGCTGGCAGAGAGTTCCTCACTTTGGCTGTGTGCATAATAAATGTGGAGACGAAGCGCTGAGTAGGTACGACTGGAAGGGATATCAAACAAGTACGCATGGTACCCTGCAGTACAGTACGTCTGGTAGTCCGGTAGTGAAAGGGCTTGGTGGGATCAGGTCGTGGAACTCCTGTTCACGCTCACCGAAGAAAAAAAAAAAACTTTGTCTGAAAATAAAGTTTAACACTGGAATACAGTAAGCTAATAAGATATAGTGAGACTAGAGATGCCAATGCATTCCACTAGCTTTTATGACAAGTCTTTTACAGTTCAAGCAGTACGGTTATGGAATGCCTAGCCCGTCTCGATAAGGCGTGCTCAATTTTTGTCCACTTTTAAAATTCTGGTTAAAAACCATTTCCTCTCTCCTTAAACATCATCATTACTTAAAGTTCCTTGCTCTTGTATCATGTTTATTATTGTATGTATATGCATAAGTATCTATATGTTTTATGTATGTATGTATTTATTGTATATGTAAATGGTACACCACTGACTACCTGCAGTATTGTTTCTCCTTCTACGTTTTGATCCATCCAAAGGTTATCTGTAAAAGATCACTTTTAGCGATAAGACCGCCCATTGTGACACCCTATGTAACAGTTCTACATTTATATCTGTAATTTTTTTGGTGTACATAATAAAGAGTATTCTATCTATCACAACAAAACACCAATCCAAAAATCGAATACATTAAAAAAGTTCAATCCCTGAAACACAAAACACGCACCAACACTAAATCCGCCGTCAAATCACAAACAAAAAAGTTATTTGACACTTAACAGCAAACAATAGTCCACAAGCTATTTCCTAGTATGAAACAGTTTGCCGGGCCATGGGCAGTAAATAGATCGGTGCGACAAACATTAATCAAGTTGCGCCTGATTCGAACCGACAACTCCTCTCTCGTGCAATAAATCTCCGAGGCAACTGCATTGCGGTACGACGAATGTGTTGAAAAATTGCCGATTCAAATAAACATGCCAGCGTGATTGCGTACTGTGAAATATGTTTAGGCAGACCATTAGTGTGTGGCGTCGCCATTTGATTGTATTCGGTAGGCTGGTTCGATAGGCCATTTCTCTTTGATCTGGTAGTGAAATTGAAACGGTGTGAAATGCTAGAGGTTTGAGGGTTTCAGCCCACACAGGTGTTTGGTCGGAAATACAGAGTGAATCATTTGAGGTTGATTGGCGAAGTAACAGGCACATGAATTTTAAAGGGATCGATAAATCAGCTTAAAAGTTGCAAAAATATTGTTAGGGCTGATCCCTAGCTGGTTTAATCTTCAAAAGCTTCATAATACAATAATTACCTACATAGTTTCCATTGTTTGTCTTATTTGTTTTAGTATATTCGTGTATTTATGTATGTTTATTTGTGCTTATATTTATATATTACATTTATAGTTTGTAATAGGATAAGTGTATCTTTTTATTTGAATAAATATTTATTCCTAAGGGTAGGTGCAAATACGGTACTGCATCAACCAAAGGTTGACTGGTAGAAAAATGCCTTTGGCATTAAGTCCGCCTCTGTATATTTCTGTGCTTGAAGTAATCAATAAATAAATAGTTCACACAGCTTTCAGCAATGCGCATTTTGTACACCGGGATTTCGCACAAATCATAACTTAAGAAAACAAAGATCCTGATTCTTAGTTGGCCAAAGACTGCTTGAAATTTGACGCGAGAAGACCACCTCACTGGCCAAGTGGGTTGGTGGTGACAGCTGACAAGACTATCTCATATTTCTCTGTCACCGCTACACCGACCGGTTGGAATATTTGGACTGCCGACGAAGAAAGAGTACACATTGAACTCGCGGACTATTCAAGTAATGTAAAAAGAAACTGTACTATCTACTACTAAATATAGCCCCTAGCGAGTCGCGTCCAAGCACACGTGCACACATAGAATGCGCTACATGCGCCCACGCAACCACATTGTATGCAAATCGTGGGTCGCAGGTCGCCATTCGCGGCGTATGTTCCGACCACGATCGCTGTGGTCATTGTTTTATTTTCCGAACCCTTATTGGTCCATTCTTAAGGCATAAGTATTTATTTTATCGGACTTGAAATTAATTTTGAATTTGAAAGAGTAGGTACCTACCTACCTTCTTTGGGTCTCGGGTGGTTTTATTTTGGAATCCAGGAGTAGTTTAAGATATTTCAGCGACATGTTTTATTTCTTAGTATTTATTTTATCGGACTTGAAATTAATTTTGAATTGGAAAGAGTAGGTACCTACCTACCTTCTTTGGGTCTCGGGTGGTTTTATTTTGGAATTCAGGATTAGTTAAAGATATTTCAGCGATATGTGTTATTTATTGGTATTATGACATGCAAAACCTAATTATTTCCTGAGTATCAAATCGCTCATTAACGTATTAATTAGCGATTTAATACTCAGGAAATAATGATGTGAATCTAAGGAGTGTTAAAAAAACATAATTATTGTAACTATGCACATTTTATGCGCTAAACTTAATACGGTCGTAAATAAATTGTATCTGGTTAGTGGCTACTTGCTAGTTAGAACTTAGAACCAAACCTGTAATACTGATAGTTAAAATTAACTATTTTATCCTGTGAAGTTCTCAGCTTCGCACAACCTTTACGAATAGGTTGTATTTTAATTATTTACATTCCAGGATTATTTCCAGGTAGATATGATGGCAATTGAAATGGGACGAATAAAGGCTCGTACAGACTCGCGCGATATCGCAGGCGCGACAGGCACCGACAAAGAAATTGTGCTACTAGTGTCGCGTCGCGCCCGCGATTTCGCACTAGTCTGTACGAGCCTTTAATGTATGGCCAATCGGTTTATAAGTACGGATTTCACCTATGAAACTGAACGCGTTCAATACTTCTAAACCGTGTTCAAGGGCTGTGACCGTGTTCAATACAAATACATAATGACATGACAATGACATAATTTGTTTTTTTTTTAATCTGGTGTAAATTTTATATGGGTGTATTCCTGAAGTAAAAATGATTTGATAAACCGTAGAACCTGTTATTATTTTGTAATTAGTTACCCTATCTCCCCATAATCTGTATGATCCTCAAATCTCTCTCCAGTTTCTATGTTTCCCAATTCCCAACTCTCTATTTACCATAACGAACTCGAAACTCCAAACGTTACAATTTCCGTGTGTATAAAAAAATAGACAACCGTGTGGTGCAAAGAGCATGAATGGCCGACATTCTGCCGCGTCATGACGTGAATGCCATTGTGTCTCGAAATCACGACGAAACACGACAACGACACGACATACGTTCCGTGACACGAGCCTAATTGTGAATGAATAGGGGTCAGAGATCGACTCGGTGCGGCATCGGTATCGATACCTATTTCCTGTTATGAATATCATTTTCTTAATTTACATTCTATCGACTGTGTTAGGTTGACGTGACATCTTACATCCTGGGTCTCAAGGACGTGTTTGTAAGTGCGTGTTTGCCAATACTTACCTAATTATCATACTTAGGTGTACCGTAGTAATTCTTTTAAAATGTTAAGTGTAACGAGATACTTATAGTAACTGAAAGGGTGGCTACACTAGAATTAAAGATAAACGCAGTGCATACTTAGCGTTGAGGATGTTATTAGCAATAACTTATCGTTACAGCTTTACTTTTGCAGGTTACAATTTTAATTTATAATTATTAGTAAGTAATAATACCTGCCATTTTATCCGTGTATAATAAAACATTGATCAGGCCGGGGCCATAGTCCTTCCATAGTTTTAGGTAATCAGTCCATTTTAACCACCCAAACCCATAGCCCAATATCTTTGTTTCCATATCTTGCAATAGTCCTACACCAACCGGGGGTTGTCCTTGGGTGCACTTGCATAGTGCGTACAGGGATAATTGTCGGTTGGTGCCTCATTTAATTAAAAAGCGTCTAACGGGCCTCTGCGAGTTGGCTTTGGCCCCTCGTATGCCTTCCAAAGGTCGGGGACCCCAGGGTCCCGAAATATGTACTAAAAATATAAAAATAAAATAATAATAATAATAAATAAAATATATTCATAAATAAAAATTGGAAAAATACATTATAAATCTTAGAAATAATGTAGGTATTACAAAGTAGTCGAACGGTAGGTTTTCAAAAATACATACATAGCCATAGTTATCTTCAGACGAATCGTGTAGAATTTTATTATTATGTAAAGGTGCTAGGACCACTCCGATCCGTCCCAAATTATTTAAATAGTAAACTCAATTAGGAGGCCACAGTACGCGATTCCCGCTTCAGATAGAGCCCACATGTAATTAACTTGGGAGCTTTCCTTAGCTTGTTGTATAGTCGTAAGTTTCCGTCATTTTAACGGTCACTTTACAATAGGGGAAGCTTTATTATTATTCCTTTATGATAGCTGTAAAATCATAGGCGTAGCAAAAAGGGGGTTAGAAGGTCCTTATGTGTTGACCAACTTAGACACCTTACAGAAAAAAGAACTTAAAAGGTCATGACATTTGACAGTAACTTGATCTTCATAGAACTCTATAATCAATATTACCTATACTCCATTTGGAATAAGATTAAACATTTAAATAAATCTTTTTTACAGTTCGTTCAACCAACTGTGACTTCTATTGCGTTTGTAGCATGACAAATACCAGCTGCAGTAAACAGTTGGTATTGTTTTGCCTTGAATGCCACCCTTATACCTACGGAATAGAAGTCAAAATCGGTTGAACGGACTGTAAAAAGGGTTTTTTTTATGTCTAATCTTATTAATGGAGTATATACCTATTTTAAAATATAATAGCATGGTTCACAAAAACGCGAAAGCATTCCCCGAGCCGATTCACCACCTCACATCGCATCTAGATATCTTGCCTCAAATGAGCGATGCCTGGCAGCGGTGAGCTAATCCTTAAGCCAGATAGAACAATATACCCGAGTCCTGCCGTCCAGAAATTTACTGTCCATAATTACAGGGTTGGGCCAGTTAATTGCAGCCGGGCTGGCCGCTCGCTTTTTTTCACTAAATAAAAATTGACTAATATTCATAATAAATAATGAACTCTCCGTTCTCAGGATTACGCTATGTAGATATTCGAGCGATTAATATTTTTTCGAGGTTTAATCGAATGATCGCGGCTGGCCAGCGATATTTTTTTACGAAAGATTTTGTTCTGTGCAAAAGTCAGATCTGAGATTTTTTTCGTACCAAAAATGTTTTTGTTTTGTGTACAGTATTTTTTTTTGTCCTCTAACAATAAATGGTAAGTTCAATATGTATGTGTATATTTTTTCACAAAGTCAAGTTTTTTTCTAATCTTTCCCGTTCCTTCGTGGTTTGCCCTGACGTCATGCGTGGGAATTAGCTTCAGCAAATTTTCACGTTCCTTGAAAAGGATTTTGACCCATTTAAACATCACAACGCGTCTTCAGTTATTTCGAGAAGACCGTCTGATGAGTCACTATGATGTCGCTCAAAATACTTTTCATCGTTAGGTCGAAATTATACATCAATCTTGTAAAAGTACTTAACATACTTCATTGATTCCAATCCTAATTGGTCACCATGTCCATTGTCGTTCTTTTTTTAATAACAATTATCTTTATTTCAATAAAAAACCGAAACGAATAAATTTTCCTTGTAACAGCAGATTTATCACACGACCTATTGATGGGATGCATTTTGGTAAATATATCATAATTTAGGGAACGAGGCAAAAACTCGTTCACCTCATGCATGTTGCTTGTTGCTTTAGGCTCTTCTTATAATTGTGGGGTTTCACCCAAAAACCCTCAATTATAAAATAATAGCAGATGTGGATCATAGTAATAACAATTATTATCACGCTCGCTTGCTATCATTATGGTTGAAATATAGCCGATGCCGTCGTATGCAAACTTGGGAATTTTGCCGCGTTTTGCGATCAAACCGCCGCGCGCCGCCGGACTGTCTCTCATATCATTTACCAACTAGTTTGGTAATCTTGTTGCAACAGCTTTTTTATGCTTTGTTCAAAGTAGGCAGTACACAGGGTGACTAAAATCATGTTATAGAAGAATCTTGGATGAAAAATTGAAAAAATATTTGCAGCGAGTTGTAATCTTAATCAGAATTGTTCAATAAAAAGTAACGGTATCGTTTTTAAATAGTTTCTAATCGAAACTATTAAAGTAGGCAACTAAAATATACAAAAGTGGAGAACGACCTAGCTTACTAGACTGAAGAAATAACACGTCGTTACTCAAAACATCACAAATTACTATAATTTGTGAATTTTCAGTAATTACCAAATTGACATACAAAATTTAGACGTATCGTATAAGTAGGTACTAACAAAAGTATATAATTGCTTTCGTATCCAAATCGCAGCGCAAAATGGCTGACTAAAAGCATTAAAAATTCTTGACCGACTGACTTAATAGATGAATGCGGAACATTATAAGGTCCGTTCACTGTAGATAATTATATGTTGAAATCGCGGTATATTTGACCGTACATAATAATGTTAACTTGTAATGCGCCGATTATTCAAATTCTCGAACAAGTGGATTGCCACGCCTCTTTGCAATCGCAATCTTAATAAAGACTTCCTAGGTGCACTGCTGACTTATTTTATTTTTATGAAATATCATCCGTCGCGTGTAGCTTTAATTAAAGATAGCGTTTAATTAAAAGCTCCACAGATGAACGTCAGATGGAAGTCGTGTCGACTTCACAGGAATTTGTTTAATGAAAGCTCTCATGTATTTTAAAACTATATTTTGTTCTGTGATGTTTCAAGCGATTATATGGCTATTTCTTTCAATTTGTTTTCTGAAATAGCTGTCGTAAATCACAATAATAGGAAACATTTGATCTATAATCTTCTAGCTCTTACCTAGCTGGTCTCATTTGCTTGGAATTAAATGACATGCAATTTTCACAACTAACACTTTATTGCGCTCTAACAACTATTCTCAAAAACAATAAGCACCTCTGTATATGCAAATCTCGTTAAGGTCCAATAATTACGAAGCTATCCATATAATGTAATGGACAAGTATTACTATAATAAACTTGTGCATTAGTGCCAACGATGTATAAAACGCTGGTGGTCACTGCATCAATGATAGTGATGGAGTAGACAACCCTAGAATGCGGAGCACAGCTAGGCATGCGCGCGCGCATTCGTACGCTCAGCGCGGTGGGCCGCGTGCGCCGCTCGCTATGCGCCCGTCATTACATCGGCAGCCCTGCCGATTAATCATTGCTCCTCTACCGGATAATTCGGCGGTTGATTTAGTGAAAAACAACATGTTATTACGGGATAAATCTCTATCTAGAAAAGCTAAGAAGGCCTAAGCGCTCGCCTGATTTATTGCGCCCCCGGCCATCGCCGAGTTGCGTTTGATTTGTGATTCCCAGACAACTTTGTTGTTTTCATCTTTAGTTAAATTTTAATTAATGGTTCACAAATTATACGGGTTAGTGTGTAATTATACTTTATTGTATCACTGATTATTGCTTTTTCGATTGTACGTTTGAAATATATCCTCGCAGTTGGGTTAAAAAACCGAAATTATATCATAGAGATTACAATGATATCGATAGACGGAGATATATCTGGATGATTTATTGCTTACCAGTCAATACCGGATTCGCTATGTTAAAAAATAGAATAAGTTCATTGCCTTTGGAGCAATATTCTTGATTCCACTACGTGGATCATTACTGCGAAATATCAATCATTTTTAATTTTGCTTTCTATTTAGCATAATATTTTATCATTGATTAGAACAAATAAAAAAATCATGACAATAATGTACGTCTGATGTTATATCATAGTAACATCCGGTACCGAAAAATCGTAGAGCTATGAATCACATTAAAAGAAAAAATCGATCGATCGACCGAAAGGATCAGTACATGAAAATTAAACATAATTTATTTTCAACTGGCATTTGAGTATTCATATGTAATAAAACTACACGGGGCTAAAAATAATCACAGTTCAATGTGATCATTAGATGAATAAGTATTATTTTACTTAAGTAAGTACCTACCTAAAAATAGCCAAAAAAATTGTGTGGCTAACGAATATTTTACTTAAGTAACTAACTACCTAAAAATAGACAAAAAAATGTTGCCTACGAATATGACCTACGTAACACACAGCCCTAATCTTTGCATTTTTTCTATATAGGATTTGTGTTTTTTTTTTTGTTTCATAGATCTCGTTATCCAGATTTCTAAACCTTATGTATTTGAGAAGATTGGGACTAGTCTATCTACGAATAACCCGTCTCTTTGCACCCGACTGACGAAGCATCTTTAAGTTTAAAATCCCAGATATATTAAGTTCGTATAGACCTCATGTTATATTAAATTGGGTTTTGTTGTACTCTCTCAACAAAACCGAATTCCACATAAGTGTTCCGCCATATTCGGTAGATATAGATGTGAGTACTTACATAGGATGCGTAAAGCCGAGGTCCGGCGACTTACCCTTTGGTATCGGCGCTCGTAATGCTCGGCGAAGATAATATCTTGATTTATTGCGGCTATCGACCTCCCCCCTACCCTTCCCACGTCTCGCTACACACCTCGACCCTCCTCTAAACTCACCTGATTTGCCTTCTTTAAAACTTTATAGTGATGGCTAATTGGAATGCGTGTCAGATAAGGAAATGCTACAACGCTCAATAATTAATAAATCTATCGGCGGATCATCTCAGCGTTTAGAGGCGTATTCCGTTGCGGGAAATTAATGAAGTCTTCCGCGGAGTGTTTCGCGGTTTAATAGCGGCCATTAATTTTATCTCAACAACGGACATCGCCCATGTCCCGGCTATAAGCGTCTCTCCTCTCCTATTCGCAGTGCACGCTGTTTTAATAATATCGTGCCTATTATAATTCTGTTTCGTTATTCGATTTTATCGATCTAATCTCTAAAACAAAAATCAAATTAATCTGAAACAAAATGTTTGGGCAGAGATTCTTGATAAACTTCATTTACTCGAATAGGTTTTAATATCCAATTAATATTGCCAGAGGAAGACTCTTTTGATTAATTTCTAAGCATTTTAATTATAAATCGCATGTAAAATTACGTATCTTTATTCTATTATCTAATTACAAACATAATTTAATATATATTTATAAGCACTCCTAAAATAGAGAAAGTAGTTTTCTAAAAGAGTACGGCCATGAAATATGAATTCTCGATTAAGTTTTCAATTAACAACCGCTATTATTTCTTTATACGTTGCGGTTATCTCTTTTTATAATTGGAAAAATTCATCTCGAGCGTCGTGTGTGCAACTGAGCAACTCTCACATGGAACGCGTTCACGGACTGCGCACTTATATGGTAATCGGTGCTTTGTCAGTGTCTCAGCACATGATCGTGTTTCATTTCGACCGCTCCAGACGATACTCTGCAACCTAGCTGTACATACTTATGCTCCATCCTTGCGAACTTACAACTGACCTCAAAGAAAGTATTTCATCTGCCAAACAATATAACGATGGCACAAGCAGTGGACGGATTTAAGAGGCTCTTCCGAGCAATGCTAAATCTTTAAGCGCGGCGTAAGTATTCAATAAAATATTCTCCAGTCGTAAAGTGAAGCGCGGCGCAACGAGCGGCATTCATCACAAAAAACGCCAAGTAGAAGCTTCGACAAGCTCACAAAAGCTCGTAAAAGCTCTCGACTATTATGTAGTTATTGTTACAGGGTGGAAACACCATTATTACACGGGTTGGCCGGTTTATTTTGTTGTTTGGCACGTCGCGGCGCGGCGCTGGTGTCGGCTCGCGCCCCGCGCTGCTCGCGTCACGATACATGCACTTCATATAATATGGAATACCCGTATGTTATTTAATGATTTTATTCAAAGTCAAAGTCAAATCATTTATTTCAAATAGGCACGTAAAATGCACTTTTGAACGTTGACATTACTTGAACCGAAAATATACAGGAAATTAAATCGATATCCTCAAAGTTGACCCTAATATAATAATAAGTTGTATCGTAATCAGATTAAGTTAGTAACTTAACTCCACTCATACGGTGTATTCCTGATGCCCCCACCGCCCGTATCCCCATTAATGGTATGCATATTATATTTCACATAAAATGGCGAAAAACAGGTTCCACTTTCTTTTAAGTACTGATTTTTGACGTGACAACGTCTAATAAATCGATGAACGCCGGCTGCATGCACGAAAAAGGATGACTCACTGTCCCATTACGCTCATTGTCCCGTTACGCTCACTGTCCCGTTACGCTCACTGTCCCGTTACGCTCATTGTACGGATGAACGCCGGCTGCATGCACGAAAAAGGATGACTCATTGTCCCGTTACGCTCATTGTCCCGTTGCGCTCATTGACCCGTTATGCTCACTGTCCCGTTATGCTCATTGTACGCTTGCGCCTCATCAATGTTTTGTTATGACGTTGTCACGTTAAACTATCGTCCGTAAACCAACTTTACAGACAACCAATTTTTTAATTATTTCTAAAATCACTAATTAAAAGAATATGGAACCTTCAGTTTCATCATTTTATGTGAATTACCATTAATGGGGGGACACGGGCGATGGGGACAGCAGGAATACACCACTCATACATTCATATTTCAGGTACTTACTTGAGTACTTACCTTAAAGTACCTATCGAAACATATTACAATTTGTTATCTCAATAAAATCGAGTGTAGCATTCAACAAATTTCAACATTTCAAAACACAATATCCCCTTTAGATTTAATCCTATTATGTTCGTAAACAGTGTCAAGGACTGACGTATATCGTCAAGTGAACATCTCACACCGCGACAGACATTGTCCCGGCACTCTGTTCCCAACGGATCAGCGGAAACATTTTGAATACCTTTATTCCGGGATTACGCGAAATTTTGCATAGGAAACTGTCGTCCGATGTCCCGGTATTGAAACATGAATGAATCTGTGTGAATGGAGATAATCCGGGCCCGTCAACAATACGGTGCACTCAAAAGACCAAATCACACGTGTTGTCAATGAAATGTTCAACGTTCTACATATCTGTGTGTATTAGATTATCTTTGGTTATCCTTTGTTGATATTTAGCGTAAAATATTGCACCTTTTAACAATAGAACTTTATAAACGCAGTAGGTAGATACTGTTCTTCATGCATATAGAATACTAGCTTTTGCCCCCGGCTCCGCCCGCGTGGATGTCGGTTATCGCAAAAAAAAGTAGCCTATGTCCTTCTCCATATCCCAGGCTATATCTCTGCCAAATTTCATGACGATCGGTTCAGGGGTTTAGACGTCAAAATGTAACAGACAGATAGAGTTAGTTTCACATTATTTAGTACTAGCTTTTGCCCGCGGCTCCGCCCGCGTGGATGTCGGTTATCGCGTAAAAAAGTAGCCTATGTCCTTCTCCATATCCCAGGCTATATCTCTGCCAAATTTCATGACGATCGGTTTAGCGGTTTAGGCGTGAAAACGTAACATAGAGTTACTTTCACATTCATAATATTAGTATGGATTATGGATGTGACACGGACCTTAATTATATCAACAGGATACGTTGCAATATCTCATTTTAATGATTGAATAATTTATAGTAACTTAGAAATGCTTCATAAAACACAGTTAAATTACTATGCTAAGCTTCCAATTACAATAAAAATGTGCGAAAAATATAAAACTATCCTTTAAACCTTTAATCTCGACTGTATGTATATTATTTTATAGTTTCTCGACCGTAGGTATATTATTTTATAGTTTACTTAGCATAATTAAGTTTTAGCACATTAATTTTCAGTAATCCATTGCTAGATGAGAACAACCACCGACAAACTGTTATGCAGTTTGGCAGACTTTATGTATGTTATGGTTAATACAGATTTTTAATAAATAAAAACGATGTTGTATACACGGCTACATATCAAGTTATACAAAACTAGTTTACGCTGGTCTCGCACTGTATAGATTTCCGTATAATGAGAAATCAGCTTAAAATAGAAATGTATAGCTTGATACACTGAAAAAAAATTCACTCCAATCAAGTGACTTTTTAGGTTGATTGACGATATCTTGTTTAGATTAATCAAAATCTTAGTTAAGTTGATCATCACGACATTATTGCAGCAATACTAGTTCAAATGATTGAACGCTCAAACAAGTTTCTCGATACCCTTAACATGACATCATTGTAGAAGAGTTAAAAAAGAGGCAACTTAAAAAAAAAAACTGTAACAAAGTAACTTAATTGTGTCAATCAAGCATTTTGATTAATTCAATAAAGATCATTGAAACTTTAATCTAATAATCTTGGTTGGAGCAACTATGTTTTGACTTGATTGCTGCAAATAGGTTTTGTGATAACTCCAATCAAGATCCCGTTTTAAATCTCAATCAAATAAAAGTAGTAGCTGTGATCATTGTGCTTGATAGGCTCAGATGCAAACAAGTTACTTAGTCAATCTAAAAAAAATCTTGATTGTGGCAACTACTTTTTTTTTTCAGTGTATGTAGCCGTGTGTACTTGAACAACGATCAAATCAAACCCATTTATATCCAGTGTTCTCATACATTTGGTATACTAGTTAAATCCAACGGTTATCTATGGCCGATGTTCAGCGGAAGTTGGTGTAAGATTGCAACCGGAAACGTAGCACCCCTTCTATAGGCAACTGTCGTGCACTCGGGTTGCACAATACCGTGCACTTCGGGCCAACGCGACGGCTGTGCGTGCAAACCATTCTATAGGCTATCTTTGTATGTTGTTTCGAGTTACAGCCGAATGTTTTGTGTGGAAGTGTGGTGTAAACCTGGTTTTTTCTTATTGGGATAGGTCAGTTTTAACGTAATCTTCTAAGAAATTGCTTGGTAATAGGGATGATGCCTGGGTAAAAAAAAAGAAAAACTGTTTAGTCCGTCAATCAGATAATAAAAAAATATTAGACACGTATTTTTTGCTTTATCATATTAATAAAAAATGACTTAGATAAAACACATTAAACTTGGGGAGTGGGGGCTCGTTATGTCACAGCTCAGTATAAAATCTAATGAGATTTGACGTCATGCCACATTTGAACTCAATGTATCGCCGTAATGTTTCGATTACGTAAAAAAAGAAAAATACGTGTCCAATATTTTTTAATAATCTACATGACGGACTAAAAATATTTTTTTAGTCATCATCCCTATTCATTCCAGTTTAAAAAAAAAACCAGACAATTCTATAGCAAGCAAGGAGATTATTTCACTATTGAATTTACATATTTCTAAGCATTTTTGAAGTTTTAATCGTGAGCCTTCTTTTTATCACAAGCATCAAACTAGGTATTTTCGGATATCCTGCAATATTTTTTACAAGTAACGGGATAAAATATTACATAGCCCATGTAACCCATATTAAACGCGTGTTCACGTTGGCTATTATACTTTATGACACTTGTTCGGTGGGACTGTTTGGTTCCTTTTTAACCGTGCACATTTTGACGTTCATACTTTTTGCCACATAGACAGCCGGCCCATATAGACATTTTGACCCCTGCACATTCCAACCGTTTAACATTTTGTTATGTTGACTACCCAGTCCCTGAATGGATTTCTCCACACAATAGTTTGTCACTTAAAATGTCCACTTTATTGTATTTATTACTAAAAATGTCTACTTTGGACAAAATTTATATTAGATTTACATAAATAGGTAACACAGCTGGCAGTTCCATTACCTATATTGTACAAAATAACACACCATTTAATTTTGGCACATATAAATAGAGCCCTGAATAATGCGAAATATAATAATCAAAAGTATTAGTTGTGTTGTGATTGCAATCCGATACGTTCGGGTTCTAGGGCGGCGCTGGGCGGACCGAGGGCGGCCTGACATGCGCACGCGACGAAACGCGTTACATAATGAGAATATTCCAATACAAAGAAAGTGTGGATATTAGGCATGTTTGTTTTTTATGTAGTGTTGTTTAGAAAGTTTGAATAATAACTATATGACCTAGTTTATTGTTAGGTTTTGAAGCTACTGAAATTTCGTCCAAATCGATTCAAACTCAAACTCAAATCATTTATTTCAATTAAACCATTTACAGGCATTTTTGAATTGTCAAGGAGTCGGTCAGTCAGAAATATAAGCTTTGGTATGGGCAATTAGCTTCAGTATCTATGGAGAAGAACGGGAAAGAAATACCATGGACACTCTTTTAAATTAAATTTTTACAAAAATTTAGTATATGTATATCTTTAATGTTGAATTTATAACTTTATGTGAGAACGTAAAAATAATAAAAGGTACACGTTAAAAGCGGTCAGAGTAGGTACAACAAATATAAAAAAAAAAATTGGCTTGGCAGCTAAGAGATCAGACCAGTCCCAACTGACGGCGCCTGTTCATGAACATGACGCATGGATTAGCACCATTCAGCTAAATCATTCTGAAGGGAGCTAAATGATCCAACACACACGCCATCAGCGAGACATCTGAGTGAGCATGACATACTCTCAGCCGCCAGGGCACATTCAAGTCAATGAAAGACATATTACCCAGTAAATGGTAGCTCTATAGTACATAGTACTCACACCTGTGCTATGCAATTATATAATACAAAGGAGATTGAGTTTATATGTATAATGCAAAGATAGTCTTACAATCTTCAGCAGCTCCAACATTATTTCCAAATGTTAATCAATAAGTTGTGGTTGTGGAGCAGGAACAGCATTGAGCCAAGCATTTTTATCAGCGATGTAATCTCCCAATTTATAATATGTCTCCCTGTATTAAGGCTCGTACAGACTAGTGCGATATCGCGGGCGTGACGCGACACTAGTAGTAGAATTTCTTTGTCGCTGCCTGTCCCGCCCGCGATATCGCGCGAGTCTGTGCGAGCCTTTAAGTTCCTTGTCCTACTATCTTCAGACTAATAATATTGTTACATACCTTACTAAAAGATATATTACAAGATAAAACATCTATTGTGAAAACACGAAGTAACAAGTGAGAACTTTATTACTGAAACCTACTGTAAACACACACCAACAAAAAGATTTAAGGCGAGAATTACTGACTTTTAATGATTTTATACTGAAGATCACGTCTAAACGAGTAGTGTTAATGATTTAGAAAAAATATATGTTAAAGTACAGCATTTTTTTATTAAATTAATATGTGAATATTTTAGATTATTTTTATATGAGGCCATGAACGCCAGAGTGGCCTAACTGTATTTTTTTAAATACTGACTTCATTTTGAAAAACAGCTTCCGAGGTAATTTTAGAGCAGTTTTTTAGGCCACTCTGGCTCTCATGGCCTGAGAGCCAGAGTGACCTAACTGCATTTTTTTCAATGCTGATTTTATTTTAAAAAATTGCGTCCGAAGTAAATTTAGAGCAGTTTTATAGGCCACTCTGGCTCATATCACGTAGTGATATTAATTTCTAAAGTTATGTGTAACGTGGATAAAAACTGAGAATCACGCAAAATCTAACAAGCGTACTTTTTTGTAACCTTCACCTTTTTAAAGATAATCTAATTATTGATCTTGTAATGCTTATTTTATTAAAACACCTTTTGTTTTATGTATAATAAATTAATAATGCGTCTTATTTGGGACAGCGCTCTTGGATGGGCGAGTCCTATGGACGTATAACGCGTTGCGTCAGCTCAGTAGAGAACACGCAAGCTAACCACTCAAGATCACTAGCATATATCTCGGCCTTAAGGCAAACACAACTTCCAATCAACCTCCCTTATAATCAACACAGCCACTTCGTCCAAATTCGCACTCGCACATAGCCGTCAACAATAGAGCCGCGTTGCGCCCGCGCTCTTTGCCGGTTCGCGCCTGCGCCCAGCGTGCACCCCGAGATTACAATAATTACGCGCACACGCCTCACCTACTCTGCTCTAATAACTATCATTTGCGCATGTTATTCTATATTCTATACAAAATGTTCGCCCTATCGCATGGTGACATCGCCGGACCTCATTGTGAAAATCACGACAGCTGAATTGTTTAAAAGTACCTATACATACGTTTTTGAGTGACGCTAATGGATATATTTATTCAGTTACACGCTTATGTGCAGGCGACGAGTCAACAATTTTGCATTTAGTGGAAGTAAATAATTTTGTAATAACAAATACCTAATCCTCCGCGTGTAAGCAATTCTCGGTTTTCGTTCGGATTTCCAGGCAGCGTGGTTTCGTTACCTATATTTTAATTTCTTCTAAAATTAAGAATTGTGGTAAGTGGTGTAAGTTAGCACGAACTTACTTGGCGTTTAGTAGGGACCTAACTTTAATTGAACTTGCAGATATTGGGCCATAGTTTAAGTTGTTACATTGCTCGTCTCTATCAATATTTTTTTGTTTGCATCAGTAGATCATTTATCAAGCAGTCTTATTTGTATCTGCATTTATTTTTTATCGACAACTCTTTATATTGTAATATTTTTAGATATGGTGGCTAGATAAATGCTGGTGATCGACAGTAATGATGCTATGCAATGCAACAGCTTTATCGATCGTTGTCGTAAGATGCATAGTCTTTTGTTTTAATTATTGACTATACTCCGTTTGAAATAATATTAGACATTTAAATTAACCTTTTTTACGTCACACCTGGCCATAATGTGAGTTTTACCGCACGCTACGCGTATAGTAAAACTCGCATTGTGGCCAGGTGAAGATGTAAAATTGTGTACTCACCACGGGCAGTAAAAAAGAAAGCCCGCTATCGCATATTTACAACCCTCGTCTGCGGCTCGGGTCACAAATACCTGCGATTTCGGGCTATCTTTCTTTTACAGCTCTTGGTAAGTAATGTACTATTACAGCCCGTTCAACTGATTTTGACTTCTATTACGTTGGTGGCGTGAAAAATGGCAGCTACTGTAAACAGTTGGTATTGCAACTTTTTTACTTTTAATGCCATTCTTATGCCTACGGAATAGAAGTCAAAATCGGACTGTAAAAAAGGTTTATTTAAATGTTTAATCTCATTTCAAATGGAGTATAGTGTGATTTTATACAGGCAATCCTTGGTATTTTATGCAATCTGTGATTGTCTTATTATTCTATTTTCTAACAAATACTAGTTATATTGTGATGTTATATCATTACTACCAGGTGAAAACGTTGTGAAGTGTCGGTTGGAACCACCAGACCGGGTAAGTTAATGGTGATGTAAAATATTATCGTGACGAAAATCATGACAAGTTTTATTTGAAAACCACGAGTTATCTACTGCGTAACTTACGTATCATAGCTATAATAGTTGGTTAACACAATATACAGATTTATCTATAAATAATGTTTTGGTTTAGGCTTGAAGTGAGTGAAGTTTTGACAGGCTTAGAAGGGCAAAGGTCACAATATTCAGGCTAGCAGACCTTCGCATTTTCACAATCTCATAAATGAACAAACATTTAATAGAATCTCAGACACTGAAGGTATATTACATTGGCTGAATCCGAAAAATCAAAAATCAATCTGTCTAGCCTTTTCCCAACTATGTTGGGGTCGGCTTTCAGTCTAACCGGATGCAGCTGAATACCAGTATTTTACATGGAGCGATTGCCTATCTGACCTCCACATCCCAGTAACTGGATAACACGATACCCCTTGGTAAGACTGGCTGTCAGACTTTCGGGCTTCTGACGACGCATAACGACTGTCAAAGATCCACGAATGACAGCCAGGACCAACGGCTTAACGTGCTTTCCGAGGCACGGAGGAGTCTCGGTATGTAAAGATGGTCACCCATCCACGGACCACCCCGGCAAGCATAGCTTAACCTGACGGGTCGACCCGTGCGGCTGTTATTACTTAGCCACGAGCTCCTGAATCCGAAAAACCATTACAACATAATTATCATGAAGAAAAAACTCACCTACTTAGAAACACTCTTATTTCCTATAACCCAATACATTATCCATAATATAAAATCAAATCAAATCTCGTAGAACATCTGTTACGGTATCACGTGACCATTTCGCATGATACCAACATTGTAAGGAAAGCGTATCCTGTCATAGGAGCCGTATCCGCCCCCACCGCTGTGGGACAGTAAAAAATGGAGCAATTTTTATAATAGTCCCATGGGTTAAAATCCCTATGTTCTTTATTATGAACCGGAAACATTTATTACTTTTGGATGGTGTAAAAATTGTCTTATTACAGATACTTACGCACTGAGATACATTCTGATTTGAAACATTAATTATACTATTAAATAGGTATAACATTTTTAATACACTTTCTTCCCATGTTGAACTAGATTAGTTGTTCAATTTTAAATCTCCGAAAGGAAGGCAAACGCTTTATTAAATTTCACAAGTTCTTCCGTTACTTACTATAGAAATCCGGATATTTAAAGGTAATAATTTCCTCTAGTCTCTGAGAAATTCTTTTGCTCGTTGACGTTAACTAAGAACCTAGTTTGCTGTTTGAAACGATGCTAAATGTCAGTGTTTTACGTAAAGAGGTCAAATCAAATCAAATCTTTTTGTTGCGGGCATGGGTTATATAGACAGATGTTAAGTCACATACAGATCCATTATGTCCTGCCTAATAGGCATACGATAATAAAGGGTAGTATTAAAAACTCCGAAAAAAATATTGAAATATGAACATACTCAAAATATGAAATTTACAATACTTAATTTCCGACAACTCTATGCGAATACAAATAAAGAAACGACCGAATAAAATGCTGAGAATTCCGAAAAATTAAAACAATATTAATTGTTATTTGACGTAATATTTTTCCACCAGCTTAGCATTCGCCAGCAGTTGCCGCGGCACCACTCGCTTCGCTCGCTCGGCTCACGCGCGGTTGGTCACAGTTCTAAAATAACCTAATCTATTTCACCCAGTTCAAAATGACGAATCATACCTACAATCTGCCGCAGAAACGTGAACAGAGCGAGCGAAGCGAGCGGTAAACGGATGTTTTCGGAAACTTAGTATTTTTTTCGGAAGTTTAGTATTTTTACACAGCTTAGTTAGTATTACAGTCAATTATTTTCCAATAATAAATTATGTCAACATGCCACATATCAAAAATTTCATCATTCATCCATACTAATATTATAAATGTGAAAGTAACTCTGTCTGTCTGTCTGTCTGTCTGTATGTTACGTTTTCACGCCTAAACCGCTGAACCGATCATCATGAAATTTGGCAAAGATATAGCCTGGGATATGAAGACGGACATAGGCTACTTTTTTATGCGATAACCAACATCTACGCGGGCGGAGCCGCGAGCAAAAGCTAGTCACATATAAAGCAAATCTTCCAAATAAGAATTAGGTGTATGGTAACAGATTGTAGTAGGTACTAATTATTAAGAAAATCTTGGATCGTGTAGTAAACTTTGTCAATTAAAAAATTACGCAATTCATATTTGAATAGTGGGAGTTCCTTGGTGTTTAAATGTCGACAGGTATTTTATTGTAAAATTTAGATGCCATTCCAAAAAAAAAACTTTTTCCTAGAAGAGCAGTTTTATGTGCTATACTAGATATTTTAAGTGCATATCTTTTTGATTTTAGCTCACCGAATAGGTTTTTTTTTTTAACTAATACTGTAACTTCATAAGCTGATGGAAAGGTCAATATTTTAAACTTTTTAAAATATGGTTCGTATGATTCAGGAACACCAGCAAATTCAGGAATACCAGCAAACGCGCGAATGTATCTTTTTTGTTCTTTATTTGTGGCGTTGCCTCAGAATATGATAGCGTATTAAGGGTAAGGGAACAGTGGCCTACTTAGCTAAGGCTTGTCAAAGGAATTTGGTTAGTTACGATTTTTTTAACGTGACAGTTAACCGTTTGTAAACTCTACTTAAATATCCATTTGACATCTTGTTGTAGTGCTAGGATAGGGCAATGTAGACCACAAATATTCAGGAAATACTAGTAAGTATCCATACTAATATTATAAATGTGAAAGTAACTCTGTTTGTCTGTCTGTATGTTAAGTTTTCACGCCTAAACCGCTGAACCGATCGTCATGAAATTTGGCAGAGATATAGCCTGGGATAAGGAGAAGGACATAGGATACTTCATTATGCGATAATCGACATCCACGCGGGCGGAGCCGTGGGCAAAAGCTAGTTTGATATAAAGCTAATTCTACTTAAGATTTTTATGATCGACACTAACAATTTGATGTTATGCAATGTGATGCAATGCAACAGTTTCATCGATCACTGTTGTCAGTTGACTTGTTTTATTTTTATTTACAAATATGGAGACATGCAATCCTTGGCGTTTATGCAATTTGCAAATGTCTTGTTCTATTTTCTAACAAAATATCCATCTATAAAAAGCCAATTCTACTTCATATTTTTCATTCTGATTAATTTAAAAACAAACAATAAATGTATCATATTTTGAGCTAGCATAATAGGTCCATTTTATTATGAATTATTGTTCTGTGAAAATATATCTATAGCTCGAATAGTGGGTCTTTCTACGCTACACTAAAACAATCAGAGATTTAATTTCCCAACGCACTAAAGTGCGTAGTACATTAGTTTTGCGTTTGCGAGGTAAGCCCGCCCTCGAGCCGCCCTGCGCCAGTCGCCGCCCCGGCCGTAAACAAACCGCGCAGACCGGCCCGAGCGAGAGGCAGATACCGTGCGACTGAGACAGAAACAACACCGACACAGCACCAAGAACCCTACAATTAACATTTAGTAGGCGAGATTCGTTCGCCGCATCGATTCGTTACGAGATAATTGTTCCCCGAAATTTTCTTTGACATGGAAAAATTGTCACGCGTGTGCTAGTGACTTTGTGCTCGTGTCGTATTAGAATCGGATGGCGATATGAACTGTGCGTACTACCAGCAGCACGGGGCGCCGCACCCGGCTCCCCATAATGTCAATAATAACTACTTCAACGAGGTAAATATTATATTTAATATTTGGTGAAAATTGTGTTTTTTTTGTTGATATTGTTAAAATGAATTTAATTTTTTCTTTGTAATTTTTTCTGAAAGTAAAAATTACTGAATTTTAATCCAAAAAAAAAAAACTGTAAAGAAAATCTTTTAGTTTTCATTAGTAAGTACGTTTATTTAAATGACGATATTCGAACTAAACTTGAAACAAACAAGCTTAGTTAAAAATCCAATTTGAAAATGCGATAAAAACTGCCAGCAGTTGAAATTATGATCGTTGAGCTAGATAAACGTAAGTATTGAAGTTAAATTAACTGTGGAGAAAAAAAAATGCTTCATACCTTATTTAATTACTAATACTAATTAAAACATACATGTACTAATTAAAACATACATATACTAATTAAAACATACATACTCGTAATAGCAATATCTTTAGATAATAATATAAGGATTAAGAAAAATTTGTCTATATAGATGTAAGGATTATAAAACATGTACAGACCTAATTAATAATGACACATATTGTAATAGATATAAGACTTTATTTAAAGGAGGATTTTAATAAATATGTACTAGTCACTAATGTAACAATAAATGTAATAATCAACATAATAACAACAAATGTAATAATATCAATATAATAATATAATTGTAATAACACTAATGTAAAAATAGAAATGTAATAGAAGATTATAGTACTGTAGAATAATAAATTCGTCAAAAAATAAAGAATGATAATAAAGGTCTCGGATCATGTTCGAGGAAATTAGCTCGCAGACTCCGCCTTGCGCGGAGAGGTAGAAATTAAAAAAAAAAAAAAAAATAATAATAGCAATATCTTCACAAATAATGAGTCTTATTCAATAAACTTATAGAAGCCGTAACTAGAACTATACCTATAATTAATTTCGGTTCACATACTAATTAAATTACCAACGCCATTTTTTAACAAAAAAAGTTACAAGCACCCAACAATTTAACACAATACAATATTAATTAGCTATTTCACTGATTGTGAGACGACTAATTTCCGTCGACGGTTCGAATGTTCGCAAAAACTTCACGGTTGAATATTTGACAAACAAAAGACGTTCACCGAATACACCGACAAAGGCACAGTACATACAAAGGTAGAATGGGAATGAAAATATTTAATTGGTGTGATTACGTTCTGATTACGGCACAAACACCTCCCGGGGTATGCCGTCGCCTCGACAATGAAACGCGAGACGCCTTTTTTTCATTTTTGTTTCTTAGTTATAATGCTATTTGTTATCCAATTGATTTTAGGCAAATATGTGAACAATAATAGCCAATTTTGTGGGGTTGAGTGTAACAATATGATGCTAATATTGAGAGGAAACGGTTTTCCAACTCTGTGTTACTTTCAGTTCTATAATATCTTAGCTTTAAACTGAAAATAAGTACCGCTATTTTGACAGAGAAGAAAGGTTTTAAAACTTAACAACAAAGTTTTATTTTTCTTCTAGATTGTAATAGTCTCACACTTACATTTAATTTAAATAAAATGAATTAGTAAATACCTAAATAAATAATTTATTTTAACGCAATAAAAAAACTTTAAATATTTAATCCATGCGTTTGTTTTTAAGTATTAACATTCGCTAAACAACTAAAACGCTACTCAAAAGATATCAGATTTATATCTAAGGCTCTTCTAACAGTAAGTAGTTCGGTATACATTAGTCATTGGCCGAATATATAATTATCATAATGTGGACTTAAAATGTTAAAATATATTTTGGAGTTACAAAAGCCAGTCATCGTAATTAAGCGAACGATTCACTTGCACCTACTGTTAGGAGCGGTGACCAAACAACGCGAAGGCCAATCACCTGCTATTATATTTAAATTTCATTTAATAAAAAAACTGCTTTTATGAAGAAAAAAAAAATCGGGTTTTTCCTTAAAGATTTATAATAAAAAAAAAAAAAACATATTTTCTTAGGGTAATTATTATTGACAACACAGTCTACGTAGGACACTTTGTCCTAGTGTGTAGAATTCTTGGAACTAATCTTGCATTCTCCCGGTAACTTCCCACGATACATTTTACTCATACCTACTCGGTTACAAATTACTCTGACACAGGCTACCTTCTTGTGAGACTCCGTCTGTGTCAAAGTCCCAGCGCTGGGAATATTATAGACTGATTATGCAGTTACAAATACGAAATTATACACGACATTAAACCGCCCACTAAATAAAGTTAATCTTCTGAATTCACTCGTCAGTGACTGGACACTGACTTTGTAATTAAACTAGGGAGTTACTCGCAATGTAAGGATTTCTGCGAACTCCAGCGATCGTTGGGAAACAGGCGACGCTGACATGGCGCGGTTGAGCTACCTCGGCACATGAGAAACTCGGTTCTTACACAAGTTCGCTAAAATGGTTCTCTAAAGGCGAAAATAGGAAGGGAATTAGCTACTTAACTACAATTAAACATGGACGCTATCTAAAACTTAACTTATTATTCCTAATGAGTTTCAGAGGATTCTTCATGTACAGAAGATTGAGTGTTAAAAGTCCTCTGAAACATGAACCACATAGTTACAATCTTCGTAGATTCAAAAATCAATACATCAACTTTGCAAAACTTTGATGTTGACGAAAAAAATTGGGTATTCTAATTTCCCTGGCTTGGCTGTCTGTGGCTAGCTAGCGGGGGAGGGTTGAGGGCCGGGGTGCACACTGTTGGGTCCCGCAATTACGGGCCCCATAATTACAGGGCTGGCGGCCGCGCGGCGCCGAAACCAGCCCGCTCAGAACCATTCTCCTGGCGTAATTAAAAAAGCTCCAAATTAAATTCGCTCGTGTGTACGGCCCCGACTTATGATATTAACTTTTTAGAGACTTTCTAATTAGTTTTTTGTTTTCCTACTTTGACTGATGGGAAAATAGGAAATCAACAATGTTTTGTACAAGGGCTCTGTTTTTGTTGCGATCAATTTCGGGTCGGTTAAAATGCGAATTTGATGTTTTGTTTAACTGAATTTACATAACCTTCACGGTGGTCTTTAAAGGAATCAACATTAATTTCCTTTGCACCTTTTTTACATTTTCACGTTTATTCGATGTTTATTTGTTTGAATTTGGACAAGACGAAAGTCATGTACAATTCCCACGTCCTGCCAAGTCCAATCCACATCGAAGGGTCGCTTCTCGAAGTTGTGAAGGAATATGTCTACCTAGGGCAAGTCATCCAGCTCGGTAGACACAACTTTGAGAAAGAAGTCGGCAGGAGGATCCGGTTGGGCTGGGCAGCGTTTGGAAAATTCCGTCAAGTCTTTTCGTCGCCTATACCGCAATGTTTGAAGACTAAGGTCTTCAACCAGTGCGTCCTGCCCGTTATGACATACGGTGCCGAAACGTGGACACTGACAGTCGGGCTGGTCCACAAATTTAAAATCGCTCAGCGCGCTATGGAGCGGGCTATGCTCGGAGTTTCTTTCAAGGATAAAATCAGGAATGAAATCATCCGGAAGAGAACCGGAGTTACCGACATAGCTTGCAGAGTAAGCAAGCTGAAGTGGCAGTGGGCTGGCCATATTTGTCGAAGGGCCGATGGCCGATGGAGCAGACGAGTCCTGGAGCGGAGACCGCGTATCGGCAAGCGTAGTGTGGGACGCCCCCCAGCTAGATGGACCGACGACCTCAAAAAGGTGGCTGCGATAGACTGGATGCGGAAGGCGAAGGACAGGGTGTTGTGGCGCAGCATGGGAGAGGCCTATGTTCAGCAGTGGACTGCGATAGGCTGAGTTGATTGACGTTTATTCCACGTGGAAAGCTCCTTGAGAGTTAAAGGATGTCTTTATCAGTATAAATTGATGTCATGTTTTACATAAGAGGTTACAGATTAATTAATAAGTTGGGTATCTATTTATGTGTTCTAAATATAAACAAATTGTTTTCTCATATTAAATACTAAATGCTGACTGTGTGGCTTCTTCTACACTTCTACATCTACACTAATATTATAAAGAGGAAAGATTTGTACCTATTTTTGTATGTTTGTATGTTTGTAATGAATAGGCTCAAAAAGTACTGGTCCGATTTAAAAAATTCTTTCACCAATAGAATGCTACATTCTTCCAATTTGACATAGGCTACATTTCATTTTGAAAAAAATTAGGGATCCTTGGTAAAATTTGAACAATGTAACCGAAGGTGTAGAAAAATGAGTCTTAAAATGTCTTTCGTATTGTCTACCCCGTGCGAAGCCGGGACGGGCTGCTATATAAAATAAAAGTACAGTTACTCTTAGCATCAGCTATCTTTCAGTGAAAGTCCCGTCAAAATCGGTCCAGGCGTTTGGCGACAGACCGACAAACAGACAAACAATTTAAAAATTGTTTTTTTGGTTATAAGTAGGTACCGTATATACTTTCATAAGTTTTTCGTAAAAAGCTGTTAATTTGACAATTTGACATTACAAACAGATACTTCAATTATATATATTTGTAGAGTTAGCAGTACTAGCTACCACGCAAAATAATAATGCCGCTTATTAATGCCACGTAAAGTAAAAAAGTGTTTGGACGAACTTCTTTTTTTTTGGGCCAGAATCCCTCGCGGGTGTCCTCAGAACACCCTACCAAAGTTTCATCACAATCTGATCAATGGTTTAGGAACGCATAGAGGACAAACATACAAACATTGATTTTGATGGTGGGTTGCAGCTGAAAATCAGCGTCAGGTGGTACACCTTGTGTGTCATCTGACATTATGCTGAGCTGAGGCCCTTTTGGCATTATAATCATTGTTTTCTTTTTTTATAGTTTTAAGGTGCATTTTTTGCTGTAAAGCCAATAAATGCATTTTTCTTTCTTTCTTACTCTTTCTTTCTTTCTTTATTTATATAGATAGAAGATAGATAGATGAAAACTAACACCCTCTTTTCTTTGTTTCCAGGTTAGTATCGACCCCGTGACCGCAGATCACAAGGATATGAAGATATTAGTAAGTACTGCATTTGTTATTATGTTTGTTTATATATTTGTGACTTTAGCACTAACACCCCATGGGTTTTTTCATTGCCTCTCATGTTCTTAAAGGCTCAACACATCTCTCCCGTCGATGAAAAGTGGAACAACAACTTTAACTTATATACTTTCGATTCTCGATGATTGAACTACGTATTGAATCCGAATTCTGAACGGATTGGAGAGTGCGTAGAGTAGGGCATGCAATATCGGAAGGTTCTCAATTCCGGAACTGAGTTCCAATACTGGAGATCTGATTCCGGAATTCCGGAAATGGTTCCGGAACTGGTAACTTTTAAAGTTTGTTTCAAATCAAACAAGATTTATAATTATATCAATCTTTTAATCATTTTTAGTAACAAATTAAACATCTTTCTCCCTTATATTACTCTAATTAGCGGCCCGGCCGTCTAGTAGCTTGTGGAAAGTTCCACAGACTAGTTTGGTTGCGTTTAGATAAAATAATAATAAAAATATAAAAAAAAAAAATATGATAATCGGAATTCCGATCTTACTTCCTCTCAATTCCGGAATTGAAATATCAGAAAAATTGTCACGGAATTCCAGAATTACGAAATTCCGGAATTCCGGAATGTATGCCCTAGTGTAGAGTCCTTAGGTCACAGTGGTAATGAAATCAGTTGGTCTAATGTTACGCTTATGTTAAAACAAAACATGTGACAAAGTAACTGCTTGAGAGCTTTTGTACATAATGCCCTCTGCTGACGAGGCTTTGTTAGATTAGGTGCATAATCTAATTCTAACCTACCTGCACTACTTACACCATCTAATTGTGATTAAAGTTTTGCATAAGTAAAAAGCAATTAAATGTTGAAGCTGGGTCATTGTGTTCAAGAGTGCTAATATTCGTACCTAAATGTATGCAGTCTCTTGGCTTCTTGCATCCATAGAAGACAAATCTACGACACACCAACAAACCCATAAATCCAGTCGCTTATACATATTACGTAGGATGATAAATTGCGCATAGATAGCGGGTAATTCTAATTCATTTACCTCTTGCAATTCCTTAATGATTTCTGAGCGGTAATACCGACGACGCCTCTATTACGATTTTCCGCTATCGAGTAGTGGAATTATATCGGAACGAATACCGAATGACGAAATCGGTAATTTCGATTTGTCGTCATCGATTCGATGGACACTGTGAAATGGGTATTGTGAGCGATGAGAGCCGCGAGTAATGCATTCGACACGGGCGGTGGATGCGCGCGCGCAGGACACGTGATCCATGACAATGTTGGGCCCAAGTATTGTGGTATTTTATGCGAAAGGAGTTTTTAACTGTACACCTTTTTGGAGTGTGAAATTGTATGCTCATGTACCGCTTTATGACCTTCCGTTATTTATTTATTTATAGTTAACTAGCTTTTGCCCGCCGATCCGCCCGCGTTGATGTGGGTTATCGCTTAAAAAGGTAGCAGGCTATATCTCTGCCAAATTTCATGCTGATCGGTTCAGCGGTTTAGGCGTGAAAACGTAACATACAGACAGAGAGACAGAGTTGCTTTCAAATTTACAAAACGGTACAACAACAATTACTTAAATTAACATAGAAACATAAAAAATATTAATATTGTCAATTTTTGTTTATAATTTAATTTAAAGTAACATGGAACAGTGGACTCCCTTGCATACACCAGACATATACGCGTAATTTTACTCCATTCATCCGCAAACACATCATATATTCAGGGTTGGCATTCAGAAGTGCGTTGAGTATCTTAAACGTATGACATACTGGGGATTCAGCGCTGGCGACTTATGGAAATTGCAAGTACGAGTTTTTTCCGTTAGATCTTTCCAAAAAATTCTTTGTTTTAGGTACCTTACCTTCCTATTTGTATTTATAGTTAAGTACCCACATAGCGAACATTTCTGATCGAATCAGAAATGAAGGGATCCGCAGGAGAACCAAGGTAACCGACATAGCTCGAAGAATTGCCAAACTTAAGTGGCATTCGGCAGGGCACATTGCGCGCAGAACAGATGGCCGTTGGGGCCGAAAGGTTCTGGAGTGGCGACCGCGTACCGGAAGATATAGCGTTGGAAGGCCTCCCACAAGGTGGACCGATGACCTTATCAAAGCCGCAGGAATCTGCTGGATGCGGGAAGCACAGAACCGGTCGAAGTGGCGGTGCTTGGGGGAGGCCTATGTCCAGCAGTGGACGTTTTTCGGCTGAAATGATGATGATGATGACCCACATAGCTAAATAAAAGGTTTTCAATAATATTTCTGCAAAGAAAAGCTGCTCATACTTTTTGTTTTTCATTAACTGCCACGTTTCTAAATAAAAGATCAAGCTACAGTAAGATACTGTTTGCTGATTCCATTTTGTATGTAAACTCATTGCTCATGCGCATTTGAAGTAGTTCAGAAGAACTGATTGTTTTATGAATTAATTGATGATTGTTTGCTGTTCCAACATAAGAGCTGCAATTTTGTAATTAATTGATCAGCATAGATTTATGTATTGGACCTTGTTTCTTATTCTGCTAGTAAATTAATTTATGACGTTCATAACTCATGTCAATTAGATAACTAGGCTATTTTTACATCATACCCATTTTGCCATTCAAGAATTGAAATGACTGAAATTCAATATTACCTACATCAATCTATCTGCCTAGCCTTTTCCCAACTATGTTGGGGTCGGCTTCCAGTCGTACCGGATGCAGCTGAATACCAGTATTTTACATGGAGTGACTGGCTATCTGACCTCCACAACCCAGTAATTGGGTAATACGACACCTCTTGGTAAGACTGGATGTCAGACTATCGGGCTTCTGACGACCCATAACGACTGTGAGAAATCCACGAATGACAGCCAGGACCAACGGCTTAACGTGCTTTCCGAGGCACGGAACAGTCTCGGTATGTAAAGATGGTCACCCATCCACGGATCAACCCCGGCAAGCGTGGCTTAACCTGATGGATCAACACGTGCAGCTGTTATTACTTAGCCACGAGCTTCTCTCTTAGCCGTGATTTTAAATTATGTAAATATTATCCAGAAATAAACACCTTTAAATTCGGTAGTTAAACAAACTTCAGTGAATCTGAAGATTAGTGGGTCCAAAATTAAACGGATTAAAAAAAATATGCTTTATTAAAAAGAACTAATTTCTTAATAATTAATTACAATCTAGCCTTTAAGACTAATAAGCAATTTTAATCTAACTTAATTTTTACGTGATAATTATTTTACGCTGAGAAATTCCAGATGAAAAAACCCAATAACACTTCTTCCGATCCGGGAATCGAACCCAGGACCTCATGCTCAGCAGTAGCGCCACTACACCAACGAGGCAGGCTTATACAATCAAAATAACAATATTATAATAAAAAGGGAAAGAATTTTTGTTTTTTTGTACCGAATAAGCTCCGAAACTACTGGACCGATTTTCTAATCAATAGAAAGCTAAATTATCAGGAAGTAAGATAGGCTATAATTTTTTTTTTTTTTTTAAAGTGTTCCTTAAGAAAATTGCAATAATGTAGGTAACTCCAAGTAGCAAAATTTTGCCTATAAACCACGGAATCGAAACTTACGCTAGTACATAATAACGTGATAAGTAATTATTAACAATGAAACAATAACTTCTAAATCCGTCTTCGATGATCTACGTTCATTTCAGCATCTAACCACGATTGTAATACCTATTTGTTTTAATATACAATCGCTCATAAGAATGTGCAATTGAAAAGACTATCGTTGAATAACGCCGCACAATGAGCATTGAAGGCAATCGCAGGCGACGCCGCGGGCAGCGCCTAGCGTGTGGCCCTCTGCGCCTACATTCACCAGTTGTATTGCTATAGCGACAGAGTAACAAACATTATAGTTGTGTGTGCTTTTATTGGAAAACTTACAAAGAGACTGTTCACTATACATTATTACGGGATTTTCATGTTTATCAGTTTAAATGTTTTTAATTTTTTATTATATCCTACACTGATTTCTAGGTTTTCTGGAGCGGGCTTATGTTTTCAAAACCAAAGTTGAATTCATCACCAGGTTTTTGCATGAAACTTTGATCAGGGCCTCAAGTCTGTTATTACAATAGTGTCAGAATGGTCTATCATTGATTTCATAATTGTTGATTTTGACAAGTTTGGTAATCTACTAATATAATGGCGTCATTATGACTTTCCAATAGTCAGCCACTGACACTACATTGAAAGAATTGGTAATCTCGTATATAATGACAAATGAAACTTCCTACTAAACTTCCAACTTCCTACTACTTCAGATTGCTTATAACACTAATAAATAATATGTAAAAATATATATAAATGAAATCTGGCATGAATAAATGTTCAAAATGCCATTGTAATACAATTCTATTATGATGGATTATGATTCATAATGGTCGATCATTGGTCGGTCAATGGTCTCGCCATTGACCGACCAATGATCGACCATTATGAATTTAGCAGATTACGAACTTTTAACAAAATGACAATGGGATCGTGTTGGAGTGACGAATTTATAAAAATAGCAGACTTGGGCCCCTGTTAGATTTAAAGAAGATGTTTTCTATTATGAGCAAACTTGAGATTTTACGTTTACTTAATAAAGTAACTGTCGAGTAGGGTTTTTGACTTTTGTTGGAATAGGTAGTATTTTCCCCGCTAGATATTCAACTAGCCTCTAGTTGCAAGAAACTTCACGGACACACTTTTAAAACAAAATATGGGATACATCATTCATGTTGAAGTTATACATGTGACAATAATGTAGAAATACGTGCACGTTAGAAGCGTCCGTAATAAAAACAATTAAAAAACATAGCACATAACAACACATAACATATTTTTCTGTTCCTTTCTTCTTGTCTGTTTATATGTGTGTACATAAATTGTTAAATAAATAAATGTAGTTTCAGTTTCTACTAACCTATAAAACTCACTCACAAACAAAACCCAGTCGTTACACTTGTATCTGACTGGGTTTTGTTTGCCAACGGGTTTTGTCTAGTGTTGGCAGGTTCTATGCCAACACTTGACTTAATATCAACATTGGTGAGCATAACCCTACTTCTATGAATATCAAATACCCAAACACCAACCAATAGGAATTCATAGTCTTGAAAGGTACATACAATAGCTACCTACACTAGACACATCCTATTAATGTGTTAAAGCTCACAAGCAAGTGAATAGGTAGACCGCTAAGTATATGTATAGTTTCGTACCCTCTGTATGGATAGAGTAAGTAGACAGAGGGTCGTTGGCACATTGAAACAAGGAGTTCATTTGAGGGTTTTCCTCCTTGAATCGATTCGTTTGAATCTTCTGTGCAACGAGACCGAGATTAGCTTTTGTGAAGTCGAAAGCTATTTGTGTTAGGCTTGTTTCTTAAACATAGAATAAATTACTTCTGCAGCTTTGATTATACTTATATATGCATGTTTTGGCCTATTACTATGGGATCATCCACGCAATTTATTTCAGGTTATTTTTATTTTATTTTTTTATTCCTGACCAGACCTCAATCTCGTCTGATAGTGTGGCGGTATCAACGACACCACATGCGAACTACGCATCAAAAACCTGACGTCACAAATTTTGCATCGCGCTATCAGAGTTAACCGCGCGACTAGCATATATACAACATCCCAACATCAACTGTTGGGCATTTGCCCACCAGACACAACACCCGTGTGGTCGGAGGATCCTCCCTTTACTATAGACTATAAGTGAACTTTACACCCTGTTCCTCATATCTCTAAGGCGATGGAAGAGGTCTATGGTGGGTATAACTATGGCTATTATCTTTAGCATCACTTTATCAGTCTTCCATTCTATAACCTAAGGGAAATATCCTCCTACTGTAGCAGGCGTTACTAACTACACCTTCATCAAGGTGTGGTGTTGTTTCGTTTCCAAACATCTTTTCAGTGTCTTCATTGAATTTTCCAAATTATTAAAGAGCTTTATTTATACTTTGTCAGTCTAACGTTCCCACAGTCGAATATTAATTCAGGCTTCACATTGGACAGTAACTATTGTTTACAAGACAAGAACTAAGTTTGTCACAGTTGAATGAGACAATTACAGGCTATCGTACCACTGACTCGCAACTCGGGACAATTACCAAGTGTGGCCATTATTGGAGACAGCCCTTTTGATATTCCTGACTATATTTCACGACACCGTGTTTTAGTGGGCACGTAGGTATATTTTTATCTGTTGTGTGATTAGTTCAATCTAGTTCATAGTTTATGGTATTATAAACACACTATACACACACTCACACACATACACACTTAACCCCACCTCCACTCTACACTTATACTACATAAGTAACCTCCACTTAGAGTATAATTATTCTCTTTTTTATTTCTTAACAAAAAAAAAAAAAATCACTTAATTTTTAATTAATTATTAATTAACTTTCTTTGGGAAGTCTGGAACAATGTCTTAGTACCTATATATTTTAGGGTTGGGCGATGATAGCTGCGCCACAGTATTTTACTTTTGTGGTTATATTCGTTTTCCTTTGTAAATTGTAAACTTAAGTTGTTCCAAATTAACTTTATTATTATTATTTATTATTAATCTTATAATTTTTTGCTGCATATACTTGCTTAATTGTAACCAAAATGGAAGAAGTCACTGGCTCCTGAAATACAGGTACTCTAACCTAGGAAATAAATCTGAGACCCTGGTCTCAGATTTTCTGTAACCTGTTTATGGCAATAAAGAATTTATTATTATTATTATTAATTATTAATTTATGACCTTTTCGGAATATATTTGCAAGTTACTTAGCTAAGCAGTTAGCAGTTTAAGTTATATTTAAATTACTTATTAGATTATTTAGTAATATTAGTTTTTATTAGTTATGTTATATTTATTAGTTATATTAGAAATTACTTATTAGGCTAGATTGTTATGTGAATAAAGTATCATCAACTTTATACTGAATCTTTACAAAAGGAAAAAAAAATGCATGTTCTGTTTTATAATAATCAAACAGATACATTGTCTAAAATTGTAACAGATAGCCTATTTAAAGTTAAGACCTCTGTATCAAATTCAAGCACATACATACATATTTAGCAACCTTTACAATAATGTATACCTTTAATCTTCTGTTTATTAGAAAAAAAGCTCTGCAAACCATAAGGTTTGCAGAGCTTGACGTGATGCATAGATGCCTATAAAGGCATCTATGCATCACGTCTGTATATGAAACACAAACTGACACCAATTAAATGGTAGAGATCGAGTGATCCGAGAGTCGGTCCGGCGTCGGTCACTTCCGCCTATTTCCGGCAGGAGTGCCCGACGCCGGCCAAACTGAGATATATCAACTCTCATAACTGGATACAGGATAATATATGTACTGTGGACCTTGTAAGGCGTATGTATGCTAGAAACATGAGATCTACCTGTATCTGGTAATGGAATTGGTTAGAGATGCGGTCAGAACACACTCCGACATAAATCGACTTAAATATTCCAACTTCTCGGTTAAAAATACATTCTACAAATCCCTATGTAATGTCCATAAAAATATATAACAAACTACCTGTATTAATAAAAAAAGAAGACAAAATTAATATATTTATTTAAAAAAAGACGTGTGGCACTCGGGGACTGCCGCGGTAAAGCTATTGCGTAGCATTTTGTATCAACTTATGCAATTATAATTATTTATTTATTATATTTATGCAGTATTTCTTTTTCTTTGATATACTTTCTATATACTTTCTTTGATATACGGAATTTCTGGATTCGGTCCCCGCGCTCAAAGCCCGCGATAGAAGCTATGCAATAGCTTAAAAACAAAATAAATAAGTGCTGAACGTCGTAAAAGTGTATAACTACGTAAACAAAGTCAAATACTATTCAAATATAAGCATAATAACAACTTTAAAATAGACGTAAGTGTTGAACCTAAAGTAATTTTAAATAAAAAAAGAGTGACAAACTGTTTTGACAGCGAAAAAATTCCATGTACATGAGTCATTTCCAACCGTCTAGTCCAGTTTAAAAATTGTTCAACTGGAATGGTATCAACTATTTGGCAAGCTTTAATTAAGTCATTGTAGCCTTGCGGTGCAACAGGGGAACTGAATGTACTCATAGACGACTGGTCGTGAGTTCAAACCCCACTATCAACAATCACTTTTTGTGAAGATCATAATTTTATAAACTAATATTTATAAGAATAAAATACGCAGTACACAGAAAAAGGAACTGCCAGAAATTATTAGATCCACTAGAGGGTACTGGTGTAGTAAAATAACCGTCGGAGTGGGGAGCGTGAGGTTTTTTCGTTACGGAATTTCTGGATTCGGTCCCCGCGCTCAAGGCCCGCGATAGAAGCTATGCAATAGCTGAAAAAACTAAAACAATTTTTAATAAGAAAATGCTATTATAGTATAGTTCCGTGTGGTGCCGGACGTAAAGAATAGCCCTACCCCATTTCCTCCCTTGGGTGTCGTAAAAGGCGACTGAGGGACTTACTAGACTACGATCGCCAACCCGCCTGCCAAACGTGGCGATTATGGCAAATCCCTCCCTTTTGGGGGAGGCCTATGTCCAGCAGTGGACGTCTTTCGGCTGAAATGATGATGATGATGATTATATTATAGTATAAATGAGTATATTTAAACAACAAAATATAAGTGCTAACATATCTAATACGTACAGTAAACTATATAATGTATTAAAAAAAACAAATATAATATATTAGATTTATTTCAGAAGACTGATAACTGATAAGTTAAGTTTTCCAAACATTCCTCTCTTTTATTATTTTTGCTGTACCCGACTGGGTCCATAATGATCACATATAATTTTAAGTTACCAACTAAGTACACATTGTGTAATGCAAATAAAATATTGAGGTATTGAGAAACAAGTGTGGTTATTTGCTGTGATGCAGGTTCGAAAATTCGTTCACTTATACTCCATTTATTATAACATTAGACAAATAACTGTTCTCACCCTTTCGTTATTTTGATGTAAACGTTTAATAAACTCCGTTATTTCACGATAAACACAAAGCACTGTAATCTATTTACCATTTACATTAAAAAAATAACTCTAAAGTGCAGTAATTTCAACAATATTACACAATAACTATCGTTATTTAGCCGTTATTTGTCTAATGCTATAGTAAATGGAGTATAGGTACATACAATCAATGCATACATATCAACATATCAATGGTGTAACATACCGGATTTTTTTTCTCTTAAAGAACCTAAATCCATTACGAAATAATGCAGTCTTTAAGTGGCAAAGTATCTTGATTGTCTGGTCTGAATGTGAACTACTTTTTTAATTATTGACTATTTCTAAACTAGACATAACTACAGGCTACAGCAATGGCAATGTCTTACTTAGTTACACCCACTAGTTATACCTTAATTCTCATTAGGTATAAAATAAATAAATAAAATAGCTTTTATTAATTCCTTACATTGTTTTTTTTTTAAGTATGTTAGTGTGTTATTAATGAAATAAAATCTTAATCTTAACATATTTTGTTAGTATTTTGTGTTAGTATCTTCACTTTTTATGTTTCCTCTATGTAAGGACCGCCTGAGGCGGCAAAAGCCTCCTCCAAATGTTTCCAATCGTCGCGTTGTCTGGCTGTTCTTACCCAAAATTTTCTAGATATTTTCACAATGTCGTCCTCACACCTTTTGAAAGGTCTGTCTCTCTTTCTTTTCATATTTCTGGGGGTCCAGTTTGTCACAACCTGGTCCCATCTTTGTGGTTCTAGTCTTTGAATGTGGCCTGCCCATCTCCACTTAAGTTTAAGCATCTGCTTAATCACATAATACTTACGCAATAATTCTCATTAGGTATATTATTAAAATAATATTGCTTAATGTAATGTGTGTGGATCTTTATGTACATTTTTGTTTGGTGAATAACGCTCACAAAGAAATAAGGACTTGATATTGGAAAAAGTCGAAACCAATTAATTTTTAACTCTCATTCTAATTTTTCATATTTGGTTTGTTATCTCCGATGGGCTCGCAGAAACGCCTCTCATGAAATTTCCATGTAATTTGATTTCTTCCGCACACGCCGCCCTTCGACGTAATTTCACATCTCAGCGTGAGTTTCGCGTTCAAATTAAAATGCTTATTGCGTTAAGCGGAGTTCGCACGGTCGCCCATGAGCGGGCTGAGCATTTTTATTTCGTTATCACGGACACGCCCATTCACCCCTCTGCGCCCTGCACCCCTCACCTCGCCACGATTTCACTATTTTATGAACCCGATGGCACCCCTGTCTAATGTCGCTATAATGCCTCGCGACTGTCATTTCCGGTCTTCTCCGAATGGGATGTTGCACCTTGAGAGCTGTAACATAAAGTTCAATATAGTTTGTTGTATGCTGGAGCATTTTACTAGTGTTATGCGTGTCATAAAACTATTAGCCGTTTAAGCTATTCTCGAAGCGACGACGTCCCTCTAAGAAGGTTTATCGTCTGAAGGAACTCGGGTGCGGAAGGGCGCTATCATTTTTTTTTCACGCAAACTTTCGTTGCTCCGTTTTTCGTGCCATTACGAATTATTTGGTCGTGTTTATAATGTTTTTTGTGGTGAGCATTATATTTCATTATCTTTAGCACCTTGTTGGTCGTTCACCGGCGCTATTAGCTCGTAATAACGTTCTGTCAGATGTTATGGTGAAGGGGAAATGTGTGTTAGGGGATTTATAAACAGGCAGATTTGTGTTCTACAAAAATTGCTTTTAGAATTAAACTAATTCTACGGTCCTTGAAAAATGTATGGTAAAAAAGTACAACGCCACATGCGGACTTCATTGTCTAATTAGATATTGAGATAGACTCATGATAGCACAAGTTTAAACCTTAGTGGTTTTTGGTTGCTATTTATTATTTATATTTTTATATTTTATTATGTAGGTAATCCTGTGTTCTTTTGTTTATATGATAATTTAAAAACAATAAAAAGCTACGCATCAACGACCTGAAATCACTCAAATCCTTCATGCAATCAGAGTTTGTGTTTTAACCCGTCGAAGCCGTGGGTTCTGGCTGGCTGTGTGACTCGCCGCTCGAAAGCTTGAGGAAGTTTCGCAGACGTCACGCTGAAGTAGATGCACGAATGCCGCGCTGACGTTCATGTTCGGGGTCACCAGTAGGACAAGCCGGTTTCCTCACGATGCTGTCCTTCACCGTTTTGAGAGCAATGGAGATGAAATTATTTACACAAAGTTAAATGCCAGCTTTGGTTCGAACTGGACATGGGCCATGTAGCTCACTGAAAAGATAAAGAGCGACTAGCTCTTTCGTTCTAAAGAGCTATATCACTCTTTAAGCTCTTTAGCCCTTCCATAGCTTTCAAGACGGGAGCCACTCCTGAGATTCCTGGAAACGCAACGATTTATATAGGTATACCTAAATTAACTGCAAATTCCCATTATTAACAAAGCTCACTGAGAAAGAAATGAAAAAGCATTGATTTACTTACCTACGTCTGGAAAGTGACGTAAAAGCAATAGTAATAACACTTTACTATTGAGAAACATGGACTTATAGCAACAGAATAAATATTGCAAATACTTAAGATAATGTGCGTCACATCTTCAGCGTCTGATGGTTCTCACTAAGCAAATGCTGTGGCATACGAAGGAGACCCACAGTGCTGGTACTTGTTAGAAATAAATTATGAATGAAAAAGCATACGAAGAGCAGTGGGTTCGAACTTCGAACCCACGGCCTACAACTCATAAGTCGGGGCCGTTACCACTGGGCCTCCGCTGCTCTTTAGTCTTGCCTCTTCTCAATTATTTTAGTCCGAGCTTACTTAATCCAAAGCTATCATAGTTACAGGCATCTGCATGACTGACGTAACCCAGGAGACTCTTATGACAGTTAGGACCGACGGCTAAACGTGCTTTTATAATAACCAGGATTCTTTATAAACATACCTACTGACAGAATCAGCAGAATTCGGTAGATTTGTTAGGTATGTAAATATTGTACTTTGTATTTAGCCTTTTATGTTTTAGTCATAAGGACATTGGTAGCAAATCATGCTTTTGCTTTTGAAGAACTTTTAATTTATTATCTGTGAACACACAGTCCCACTCACCATTTGTGCCTAGACAGAATGATGGGAGCACCTATTATTAAGACCTCCCTGCTCACTTCTCATTTCTCTCTTCAAAAATAGTAGTTAATGAAAATACGTGTAATACTAGCTAGCTGCTAGCATTAAAAATGGTTACCAATTCGTCATCGCAGAGAGGTGAGAGCTCTGTCTATGTTGTTCTATATTCTTGACAAACCCACTTCTCCCATCTTCAATTACGTACTTATGCTCTGCATGCTCATAGTAAAAATCTTCGTTCCACCAACAATCGTCTTCTTCGATGTCCTTCTCACCAGGGCTTGTTAACGTTACCAAATAAAAAAATAAAAATTGTTACGTAACGTTAAATTTCAATGTATACCTTACTAACGTTACAAAAATTTAAGGTTACTTGATAACATTACCAGTAATATAAAGTTAATTAACATTAACAAAAATACGATAACTAACGTTAATTTAGTTAAGTTGCCGTTCTGTGTGTAAGAATCAGGCCGATTCAGGCAACGTTTTGATCGGCACGGCATCAGAGGCGAGAGGGCAGGCTCCCGCCGCGCCGCACTCCTCAGGCCCCACTACTTACATCTCACCCGTTTTAAATAACGATAAAATTATAGTCACATAAATAACGTTAAATCGATAACCGCTATTTTTAATAATAACGTTAACTCTGTCATTAAAAGGTAACGTTATGAAAATTTACCGGTATTTAAAGCCCTGCTTCTCACCGCTCTGGATTCATTCACTCTTCTTTCTTTGTCCAGGCGGTCTTTCTTTGGAAGGCACTCCCTCTGAACATCAGATCGGCACCCAGTTGGTGGTCTTTACATTTTTCTTATTCTTATTGTAACGACGTCTTCACATATTTCTTAAAAAAAAAAAAAAAAACTGATTATTATTGATGATGTTATTTAGTCTTATTACCTATCATCTATCTACCTACTAATAACCCATAGTCATTAACTATTTAATACCTATTAAATGACGGAAAACGTGTCTAGAATTTAGAGGCAAGTCAGACTCAGTTCAAGAACTTCACAATTGTGTTTAATCGGGTCGGCATTGTCTATTTTCAAACATCTCTACATTCATAACTTGAACAACTCAAAGCTCAACTGTAGCCAACATTACGTCGAAGTACCAACTAAGCAATAATTTGAAACAAAAAAGTTTATGCAAATCGAGGGACGCCGAAATAAAATGGAGTCTGGTCGTGCGAGCGCGTGCGATCGATACGCCCGCTGCGACCTTGCGGGCGGGGCGCGGCGTGGGCGGGGCGCGGTAAGAGGCTGGGATTGGCTGGCCCCGCCCACTGCCTACCCCTCCCTCCCCGTCCTCCCACTCCCCCGCGTGCTGTCCGTTCGCACGTCCTACAGCGCGCGCCACACGTCGCTCGCGCGCTCGCACCGCTCACGTCAGTATGCGGACACCGCATCGCGTAGTTTAACAAGTGACACTTTGTAACAGTTCCGAGTTCGCTATGTGTCACGTTTAGTGTTGTTCTCGGCAATGATCACTGATATGTACGCGCCGCTGCCGGCGCCGCCCAACAATAAGACCATCGTAAGTTTGTTGTGAACTTCTACTTTAACGTCAACTTTGACAGCTCCAAAACAGCTGTTGCATACAAAGGTGTATTTACAAATGGAGGGAAGGTGATACTGCTTAGAACTTCTACTTGAGAGTGTAACCACCCTCAAGTAGAAATTAAGCTAGTACTTATGCCTATGCTATAACTAAATGGCATTGAAGAAATGTTTTGGTCCTTTTTCTCCACTTTGACGTATGCTGTACAACATTTTCTATGTGATACCTATTACTCGTACCTAGCATCTAAATACATCTTAAAACAATTGCCTCCATCTTTAAAATATTTGGTGACGTAGAAAATGAGTTTTCTGAAAATCTATGTGTTGTATAATATTTATATTATGTAGGAAAATTACTACACACATTACATAGCATCCTTAATACTTACATAAAAAAAGTAACTTACTATACCTATAAGTTACCAAGCTAAAAACTGTAGGTAATTCAGTATAAAACTTACAAAACCCATGCAAAGAGTCACCATATCATGTGCCGTCGGGGTTTTTGCTTTTCCATTAAATTATTCAATTAAAAGTATTAAATAAAATTCTCTTAAAACAATTGCCTCCAACTTTAAAATATTTAGTGACGTAGAAAATATTTTTTCCTGAAAATCTATGTATTGTATAATATATTATGTAGGAAAATTATTACACACATTACATAGGATACACTGAAAAAAAAAAAGTAGTTACCACAATCAAGATTTTGTTTAGATTGATTAAGTAACTTGTTTGCATCTGAGCCTATCAAGCACAATGATCACAGCTACTACTTTTATTAGATTGAGATTTGAAACGGGATCTTGATTGGAGTTATCACAAAACCTATTTGCAACAATCAAGTCAAAACATATGTGGTTCTTTATTGAAGTTATCAAAATGCTTGATTGACACAACTAATTTACTTTGTTAAAGTTAACATTTTTGTAACTTGTCTCTTTTTTAACTCTTCTAGAATGATGTCATGTTAAGGGTAATCGAGAAACTTGTTTGAGCGTTCAATCATTTGAACTAGTATTGCTGCAATCATGTCGTGATGATCAACTTAACTAAGATTTTGATTAATCTAAACAAGATGTCGTCAATCAAGCTAAAAAGTCACTTGATTGGCGTGCATTTTTTTCAGTGTACTTAATACTTACATAAAGAAAGTACTTACTATACCTATAAGTTACCAATTTGAAAACTGTAGGTAAATCAGTATAGAACTTACAAAACCTTTGCATAGACTCACCATATAATGTGCCGTCGGGGTTTTTGCTTTTCCATTAAATTGTTCAATTAGAACGTTATTTAACTATTAAATATATCGATTAAATGGTCAACAATGTATATAGTCTTCTCGCATAGACCACAGCCCATCATTTAAGCCTAAAGCAAATAGGCTTAAATAGAAAAAATCTCAATCCAGGTTTTTTCGTGCCTAGTTTTCGATGAGCGATATTTTATACACATTTAAAAAACACAACATCCCTAGAAGCCCAGAACTACCTAAAGAAAAACCTAAATATTTCTGTAGGTACTAAATCACCAATCAGTTCAGTCAGTATGTGGAGTTTGTACGAAAGAATGATTTATCCAGCTTGGCTCATCGCCGCAAGGTGGCCTGCTTGTCGGTCTTCTACAGATTGTACTTCGGCGAGTGTGCCCATGAACTCCACGACCTCAATCCACCGGCCCCCTTCTACCATCGGACATCTAGACGCACTGCAAGTTATCACCCCTACCTAGTTGATATTCCACCAACTCGCACTAAGCGTTTTCAAACGTCTTTTATAATGCGCACAGTAAAGGAGTGGAACCGCATATTATTATCTTCCTAATTATGTATTTGCAATTTTTATTTTGTTGCTTTCGCTATGAGTCCATGTCTCGATAGCCAAGTGTTATTACTGTTGTTTTATCGTCACTTTCCAGACGTAAATCAATGCTTTTTCATTCCTTTCTCAATGAGCGGAACTGGTAGCTTTGTTTATAAAGGGAATTTGCAGTTAATTTAGTTATACATATCGACGCTTGAAAGGCAATATTGACCTAACGACATGTTGGCAATTTTACACTAGAGCATCTTAAAGTTTTTATTTTTTATTTTTTTTAATATAACTTTTAAATGGAGTATTTTATAATATATTTTTTTGTGTATACTCTAGTAGAGTATACATAAAAAAAAGCATTTTAAAGGTTCTTTTATTGGAAAAAAAAATCTTTTAAATGCTCTAGTGTAAAATTGCCAACATGTCGTCTGGTCAATATTGCCTTTCAAGCGTCGATATATAAATAGTCGCCTCTCCAGGCTTCTTGAAAAAGCCTTGTGTGCCAATATTTCTATACGGACTGGTTCCAATTTTCCACGACCTTACAACATGTAAGTCGGGGCAACAATTTCACACTAGGTGCAAAACTCACCTTTTTCAGCAGTTTTCTTCTCATTGTCGTGACGTCAGATCTAAAGCATCTCTCCACGTTTCTTCCCATAGGTAGATAAAACAATAGAACTGTAGTGAAGCTCCTCCCAGTGGCACCTGTATAATTGGATAGGTGTCTATTATAGTTCATTAGGTATCATTAGACGTTCCAGCGTTTTGTATCATGTGAAGTATAAAAATATTCCAAACAAAAAAATATGCAACATAACAGCTTGTATAATTTTTTAGGTGTAGCTTTATTTCTGTCGTTTGGTTTATTTGTATCAAAAAAATAAGTATTTGACTTTTACCAGCAAAAAACCGTTTTTCAGAAAAGTATATATTTTAGTTATTATGCTAAATTAAAGTTATGCCAGTGTTAAACCTGATTTATACGTTGCGATGTAATTGCCCTGTGGCAATTACATCGCAACGTATAAATCATCATTTAAAGCAAAAATTAAAGTAAACAGTATTTAGACGATGCAAGTCATTTGTTACTTTAATTTTACTGTATGCCACAGGCAAAAAACTTGCATCGTGTAAAAGGGATTTATTCTTGAATTAGCTATAGGTATACCATATTAAACGAAATGTTAATGGACTCTTACTTTGTAGTTGCCTTTCATCTTTAGGTATGTTTCTGTGACATGTATCAGTTTAATGTACATTTATTTATTTTATTGTGTGTAGATTTTATCAATTCATCATTTTAACCGCGTGTTATTTATATCCTATCTTTCACAGAACATCTAAAAACATTCGTAAAAAATATAACAAATTGACTTACCTACTCAATTCCACTTCCCGATGTTACCTGTACCAATTGTCAAAGGGTGCTCAATCAAACCATTCGAATCAAACAATAGCTTCCGAATAGAATCCGATTGTTTCCTCTGCCATCGATCTTCCGGCTGAATATTTGTCAACGAAAACACACTCCCCCAAACGCACAAACAAATTCAATCAAACCGTTCGATTTTATTGCGCTTTTGTAACAGAGAACAATGTGTATTGTTCCATGTGAAGATCGGACATTCTTCTACAAAATTATTTAGTAATTTTAATATTGAACAATAGGTATGTCTTATTATTGGTAATCATGATATGGATCTGTTATTCAATAAGTACGTGGGTTGAGATTCGTGTAAGATTTTATTGCCGTTAGAAATTCTGAGAAACATAATTAACTATGAAGTCTATCTACATTCACTATGAGTGAATCAAATTGAATTGTCATGTCAATCTGATTGTCAACTTTTGATTATTTGTAATAGGCCTTTACTTTATTTTTAGTGATGCTGGATGAAGAGATGATTTTAATACAAACCTAAAAAGTTACTTGTCCATACCACAGCAACGTATCCTATTGATATAAATATATACTTTCATATTTACGGTATTTTATTTATCATTTTTAAGGAGATATTTTTCGGGTCCTTGCAAATCCGCAGCCAGGCCTGAACCACCTAAACCTCAAACACTTCATGCACTACCAGCCGTGAAAATTAACTAGCTCATTCACCCACTTCACACAACAAATCAAGAACTTTCATCTCATCCGCACTTCAATCCCATACATCGGGACCATTATGCGTGTCTAATAGATTTTTTTGGCGCTGGCCCATTCACGGTGCGCAGCGTGAAGCCCCTTCAATGGCCATTGTGGCATTCAACCGAATCGACGACCGACAAACTTTTATTTGTAATTCTCCTAAATGGCTGTTATGGGGATTATGGTACTCCGCTTTGTCATCTACCATGAGACGCAGTAAAGTCGCAAATCCGATACTCTGTCGCAGAAGAAACTTTGTTGAGTATCGCTGAAAAATTAAAATGGCGTTAACATAATACCGGGTACGACAATGCGTTTTGAGATCCGTCACTTTTGATAGTAACGGGGCTTTGTGATACGGTTTGCTTAGGATTAAACACTTTAACTTTGGGATGAGGCCACTTACAGTTAAAATGTTTAGTTGGATGCAGTTTTTGTTGAGTGCCATTTGTAATTATTTTTTTCTAAGATTTTTGTTTGAAACTGGACAAAATGCACTTCAAGTTCATGTCCATACAAATAAAACTAGGTGATGTTGAATAAATAGATGAATCATGAAAAAGTAAAGCAAAGGTGGAAACAAACACATCTGTGAGAGAACTAAAAATGAGTCAAATTACTTTTTAATTAATTTAAGCATTACCTCTCATTACCTTCATCAACACTAAACATCTGTCATCCAAAAATACTACCATAATAAGCATCCTAATGATAGAACAACACATGCATCCCAAACTACGTAATTCTAATTAAAATACTTGTCGCATGAACCAATTATTTAAAAAAATAAACCGTATCGGTAGCGACGGGGCCCGCCATAATTCTTTTTTATAGCACCAACTCGTCGTGTTAACCCGTTCATTGACAAAAGGTATTTAAATGAAGCTGTCGGGGAAATAATATTTAGTGCGCGCACAAGTCGGGGACATTCCGACCGAGCATTAAACAGTCGTCACGTGAATCCGACGGTTGTAGATTGATACTATGTGGCTTGAGAGACTGGCTTATCTTTCTGATCTGTACCTACAATTGATATTAATGTTGTTTGAGATACCTAATGTTTATGTTTCTGTATTGGAATTGTTGTTTTTCTGTAACAAAAAAATTGCTATTCTGTTTTTGAGAATTTTGATCTCTTCTATCTTCTGTTTGTTTTCTCTAGGTATGTAAACCTGTAGTTCAGAAGAACAGTTTTTATAATCTACCGTATTATCATCATCATCATTTCAGCCGAAAGACGTCCACTGCTGGAAATAGGCCTCCCCCAATTGCGGGGGCTTGCCATAATCGATTGGCAGGCGGGTTGGCGATCGCAATATGATGTTAAAAATGCATAGAGAACGCTGCTGCCCATTCTCTAGTAAATCTCTTAGTCGCCTTTTACGACACCCACGGGAGGAAATGGGGTGGTCCTATTTTGTACGTCCGGTACCACACGGAACCGTATCTACCGTATAGTACCGTGACGTATTTACAAATACTTATCCACGACGTTGTTTATCTTACTACGAGACGAATTCTAAACTTATCAAAACCTTGACATGACAGCACTCGATACAGTCTACACCCACATTCCACTAATCGTATCTGAAACATCTTTTAAACGTCTGTAAAGCTTTCTCGTTAAGTTATTTACGTTGGTATCCGTCAACGCGATGTGAAGCCGGCGACAAATTTAACAATGTTAGTCGCGCGACTGCCGCGACAGGGTTAAAAAAAATCACTAATGAAGTGCAAATCTGTCAGTGCACGTGTTTCAACGATTTATTGTCGCACGTCTAATTGTTTTGTCGCGCATTTTGTGCCTTGTTGAGTTTTTGGTTCGGTTGTTGTCTGATCTGTGAGATTGGAACCGTTTGATGTTTAAATTATATTGTGATTAAGATTCGTAATTAGACTTTATTTGAATGGTATCATTTATTGTTATCATGAATGCATATCAATCACATACGGCACAAATCGTTAGAATGGAAATAACTCTTAAAATTCAAACACTTTTAAATACGCACTTACTTATTAAATACACAAGCAATCTTTCTTAAGAGAACCATAACAAATTACAACACCTAGTGGCAAAAAAGTAACACTAAACAGAACTTAAAACGCACCATTTTTCAGTCCGCCACTCCCCGCAATTAAGCAAAAGCGTTACAAGCCGCATTTTAACTGTAAAAACACCGCAGGACAACTAGATCGACCGTCAATTATTCAGTTTGAGCCGTAGTGAGGATAATTAATTCAACGCACCAGCCACACACTGGACAAAAACGGCGCAACCGCAACGCAACGCAACTGCAGTTTCCTGCCGCAACCGCAGGACCTTTTTAGTAATACTAGTTATACGTTAATTTTGTCCCGTTACCGGATAATTGATGCGTTTAAGTATCATTTAAGCTACGGCTTTCTCGATATATCGTTCTTTTAAAAGTATTTGATCTTATTGCTTTTGTGTTGCAGAGATATTATTTTGTTGTGGCCATTTTTGGTTTGTAGGTATAGGCGAAGATACTGTAGAAAGTAGTGTTCGGCGCTATGGTGACCTAACACTCCTTTCTCGTATTGATAAGATATGGTATATATGTGGTAAAAGTTAAAGTCTCAAATTATACGGGAAATAACTATATTGATCACTTTAACACTTAGTTACAAGAAATGGTAAAAATGGTAAACTATATAACTAACTTATTGGTAAAATGTATGGTAAAATGGTAATGGTTTTGAGTACTTGGTGTCTCTAATAAGATCTGAACGCGAACTGACTCACATTTTGGTGAACGAGCGAATGTGTATACTTGCGTTCGATGCAATTATGCATTTTCGCTGAGTGTTCGATTAAAATTCAAACAGATACAGTCATGAACATGTAGCTAAGTAGGGTGGCGTCTTAAAGAATAAAAAAAAAAAAATGTCATTTCGTTTTTAACAATCATTGTTAATCGTGCAATGCAATAGCTGTGGAAAATTCATGTGAAAATCAAATAAAATCAGCCAAAACGGAAAATAACTTACCTATTTGCAACCCAAGTTGACATTTCAATGCACGACTTCAACCAGTTTTGTCGCTAAAATTTTAATGGTATCCGAGTAAATTCCGCCCTATGACATGAGTAAATGACAGCCACTGGTGTTGTCTACAGAACTGTCAAACTGTTGTAAACTGTTGTTAGTACATCACTTCAGTATTTATTTATTGGAAGTCCGTATTGAACACGGTTCAACGAAAAAATATGCATTTTTATGGTTCATAACATGCTATGGTGTTATGTTTACCTGGTATACCAACGTTTTTTTAATAATGATTTATTTATTTTTATATTTACGTATTGTATACCGTAAGTGCCTTGTTACGCATATTGAACAATGCATACTAAGTGAAAAATTTGTTTAGTTGAGCAGTGAAAATATATCTTTTAAATTAAATTATGTGCATATTGTTTTTATAAATGATCGAAATTATGCATGTTAGTAACTTTTCACGCTTATTTGGAAGTAAAAGATAAAATAGGATAATTATGTCAGCTGCTTGACATTTTACTGGTACATTTAACCCGTAGTAAGAATCGCCCGAAGGATATAATTGTAAACACCTCCATCTAGGTAGGTATAAACGATTAGTAGACATGGTACGGTGGCCAGCACATCAGGTTATACGAAACAGTCAAATTTCTCCAAACGATTTTAAACCTTAAAATGTTGATTGTTAAGTTCAAAATCGAATGAGAAAATTTGACAGTTTTGGTAACTTGATGTGCTGTCGACTGTACTATTAAAATAATAATTTGTTTCTTCAAAATTAAATAAAAAATGTTAGCAGTGATGGCCTAGTGGCGTCGGCCCCGACTTACGAGATGTAAGGTTGTGGGTTCGATCCAAATCAGGCACTTAACTGTTTATAAATTATTTTATCACCGCTGTTCTCAAAACGGTGATGAAGAACATCGTGAGGAAACCGGCATGTCCTAGAACCAAAAATTCGAAGACATTTGACATCCACCAACCCGCATTGGGCCTACGATACATTATAGCCCACTCCCTCTCGAAAAGAGGAGGCTTCTGCCCTAGCAGTGTTAAATAATATTTGTCCTATATTTGTAAGCCAAGCAGAAAACATGAGTAACATTTGTTATACCTACCTAAAAACTAGTCCCAGAAGGTTAGCATCATTATGAAGTATTATTTTCCAACATAACGAGTTGAGTCTAAATGTGAGAAGTCGTTAAGAAGAGGAATGGCTGCGCATGAGCAAACATGACCAACCGCTAAACAGGCTGTGAACGATAAATCGATAACACAACATTCGAGGAGCCAGGCTATGTGGATGATGCCACAAACCTAATGACCAGCAGTAAACACTCGATCCCACTACTCAGACTAACTACCACAATAAAAAAATCGCAAGCAATTAAGCAATAGACACAAACTTAACGATGTGTAGTGAAAAAATGCGGTTCATAAGAAAAATGCAAGTTCCTCGTACCTAATAATAGTCCAGGAAACGATTTTACATACGCGTCATATCATAAAACTGCTGCCTTGTCTTATACTATCGACAGAATGCCCTACGATTCATTCATTTTGAAGTATTGTTTCATTAATTTGATTTAAATATTTCCGGTTTACACGCTGTATTTTTATTGTTTATTTAGGTCTCATAAAAGCTCTATGTATGTATATTTCGATATTGTATAAGATAAAACCCTATAACAATCAGTCATCCAATCATCGCTAAACAAACTATCGGTCCTCAGATTCGTTGCATCTCACAGGTCGCCGCCTCAATCACCCTCAATGATTGCTCTCGAAGGGTCTCTTTTGTGGCTCTTTGTTGTTACCGCCCTCAGTTAATAGTGGTCTCTGCCGCTCCCAACAGCCAAAGGAAACTAATATAGTCGCATCGAACCCTTGAGACTTAAAAGTATCGCTCCGATTTAGGAGTCATTAATGTCATCAAAATCGCTCCAGACAGCTCCTGGATATGGCCCTTACATTTGCTGAGACATTCTCGTCTTTGTAGAGGTGACGCAGAGACGATTATCGAATAGTAAAAAATTGGGTTGGACTCGATGATGGGTTGAGATTTTGCAACTCATTGCATTAGCCCGGCTTGTTAGTGTGTAGAGTGGTACCGGGGCGGCTCGAGGCGGCTCGGAGGCGCGTAATGAAGGCAAGCTGCAAGTCACGGGCCCAGAGGCGCCGCCGCTGCCCGTCAGCGCCGTCATCGCGCGCCCTGTCAATATATGATAGCCCGACAACGGAGAAGGTTATTTTCGAAGATGCACCACTAATTAATGCCTTCTACCGACTAAAAAAATCAGAAGCGGCGTCTTCATTGTTCTACTGTCAACTCGAATGTGTTGAGGTATTAGACTAATGTGTGTCAAGTCATGTTGATATTAGTGGCCATTTATAGAGAGAATTTATATCAATATTGATTATTTCGTCCTATAAAGCCGTTGTTAGTTGAAAGGGTGTTGTTGGTGTGTGGCCAACAATTAATTTAACACTTAGGCGAAGTACAAAGAAGCTGGGCAGGCGGCGCTGGCGCCCCGCGGAGTGCCCCCCGCTGCGACGCGCCGCAGCACTCCACACCGATACCATTCATACAACCGCCGAATCTCTTATCACCATAACAGATTATTTATAAGGTTTAGTGACTGTCACTTCTAATGGTGTCACTTATGTTTTTTGATTGAATCGAATTTTGAATTGATTTCTAATAGATTTTTCGTCATCGTTCGCATGACCTCATCGCTCAATTTATCTGGAACTATCTATCTCTTCTCCTGTGCCAATCCCTACATACCTAAGTATGTCCGTTTTGTGCAACAAAAAAAAATTATCTTCACTCATAATCACAAGGGTAAAGCCATAAATTTTACAATTACCTATTCAATTACCGTAAAACCAGCGCACATCCCATACATTAGAAGATATATCGGAAATTGCGACTATTTACTATGATGCATCCGGCTTTTAAGTGTAAATTTTCCGGTTGCAATTTGTAGGAGTCAAACAAATGCTCCTTATATTGTAGTGGCCATTAAACGCACTCGTGGCAACAGACTGTTATGGTATGAAATGAATCCGGATATCTCTTCACCGAAGGGGATTCGGTGTAACTTTTAAATGGGGAGATGTTTGAAGCCGACTGAACTAAACTGTGGTAAAAATTATAAATCATAGAGCACAGTATACAATGGTTCAATATGCAGTTTGATATCGAAGTTTATAAACACATACTCACACTCACACACTTGGAGACGGTGCAAAAGGTCCTCTCTACTTAATTTTTTATTTTTCTGCTTTTCTTTTAGGTTTACTACCGTATTTGACCATTTTATTTTCTATCCATTAACTTAACACACACTCTTCCTGTGTATCTCTCCAAAATCAGGTTTTTACATCTTCCTCATTTCGTTTTTACCCCAGATTCGAGAGGGTTTTAGTCGTAGGGCCATTAAGACCCTCCCCGAGGGTCATATATCACGACGAGCTCTTCGCCGGCTCCTCCATGAATACTCGACGGCTCTCCAGTTTAAACCGCGCCTGACTTTGATGGTCCTAATGCAGTCACATTGTTGATCTTTTGTAGGGGAGTTTGTCGAGCGGCTTGTTAATTGTTTCCCTCTATTTGTTATGTTAGTAAAATTGTGTGTATTTGCTATTTGGTAAACTTTCTGTTTAGGTATTTAAAACTATTCTAAAGTGTGGAATTACTAACAGATATGTTCCATAGTATTATAGTTACAGTGTTTTTGGTTGCATCATTTTTCTGCTATTTGTCTGGGTTCTATAAAACACTTACCTACATGTAGGTAACATAATTGTCTGCCATTAGTTATTAAAATTACTCCCAATAAAGGCCGACCAACCACTCTACGATATTTGTTCATCTATGGCGCAATTATTTAAAGTAGATGGAAAGGTCTCGTCTGACAAGCGGTGCGTTGCGGTTGCGGTGAGTCCATTCAGCTGCTGTTCATTCATAACAACACGCCGCAACTGGCCAGCGGACGTGTGGAAACGTTTAGCACAATTTACCTACGAGACGAAAACCACCTGAATACACCAAGTGCTTCGAAATTGCACTAAAGTTTTGGCTCTGTATTGGCTGATTTCGGCCCGTTGTGTTTCGGTTTCGGCGTCCACAAGTTCCTCTCTATGTCACTTCTCTTCACGCTTTGCTTATTCAGGTAGGTGGTTACGATCTACTTCTCTCTCAGAGAATTACATCCAAGGAAAGTTAAAAATGACAGCGATCCAAATCAGAGCCCAACGATCGATCAAGTGATTCCAGAATTATGTTCGTAAGTTACAGTCTCCATACCACATTACCTCGTTCCCGTCAGTTAACTTTTATAACTTGTGAAAACGATACCAGCATTAGTCGTGCCATATTTTGTACATAATCAGATTATCAGTGTTAGTTACAATGTGGGAATAAATCTTCGGCAAGAAACTAGATTAAAGCGATGTAATTGAAGATATCACAGTCGCCTAGTTCGATAAGTCTCGAAATAGAATCGATGATGAGGTGCATTGGTGGTCGCGTGGCGGGGACCGCCCGCTGCGGTCCGCTATGCTAATTCAATTGTATTACGAGAGCGGATAGCGGGCGATAGCATCTGCTCCGCCTGCATTATCATAATAATGCGCGAGTCACCTCGTACTGGACCGCTCGCGCCTCGCGCCTCGCCTGTCGACACGCACGGCACCGATACCACCAGGTAACGTTGTTTTATTACCATATCAGTACCAGTTACAAGATGTGTAACAGTTGTTAAGATATCGTTAGTTGTTACAAGGTTGTGGTCGACTCTCTTATGGAGTTCAGCATTCTCTCACCGGTTGCGCTTGCGTCAACAACTTGACAACATTGAGAATATATCTTGTACCAAACTTCATTCTTACACTTGCTTTTCGAAAGACTAGTGAAAATGTAAAAAGTATAGCAATCTAATTTCTACACCTATCGATATAATAACTAAGCAGGTATTAACGCCTGCAACAGCTAACAGCGTGCAAAAAGTAAAAATACGACGTAAATTACAGCCGTAATAGGTAAAATCAGTAAAAGAAACACGTCAATCTAATCGATTCGTCGAAGTGTTGAAAAGCGGCGAAAGCTGTTCTCAGCGTTGCAAGCGGAGCTGCGCCCGCGCCGCCCGCGGCACTAACCGTACCCACTCTTGCCGACTATTACTATCTAGCGGGATGCAAATTGAATTATGGGACTTTTTGTGGCCGTTCAATTGTTTAGTAGATACGCGAACACCGCTTTGTTCTTCCGCCGCGCGGTACGTGACGACGAACCTCTCAACGCCTCGTAATCGCTGATACACCCGCGATTGTTCACCACTACCACTTTTCGTGACGCCAAATTATAGTCTTTTGTTTTATTATCTAATTGTTGCTATTGTTATAAGTAAGTAATGGACTTTACTGGTGCGGTTCACGATTATGATTGAAAACATACCTAAGTATTAATTCTGTACGGTATTTCAGCATTTAACTTCTACGTTGCAGCGTGTTCGTAGCACATTGCTGCGCGCCGCGAGTGTATTTGCTTTGGTTATAGAAACTGGTTGCGCCCACGCACGAGTAGATAGGAATAGAGCTATAGAGGAACAGGGTGTAAAGTTAACTCATACTCTATAGTAAAGGGAGGATCCTCCGACCAGACGGGTGTTGTGTCTGGTGGGCAACTGACTGCCCGATGTTTGAAGTCGGGATATTTTATTTTATTTTTTTATTTTACTATAGGTTTGCTCTTGGCTCTAGTCTAGGTTTGGGTGACAGAGACAAAGTCTACGATGGAGTGAGCTTACCCAGAAGAAGCCTGTTCACTCTCACTATGAATAGATTAGGGTTGTATGCGTTCGGAAACGCAGACGCAGGCAGAGAGTTGCGAGTTGCGCGCGGTAAACTATGATGGCGCGATGCAGGATTTGTGACGTCAGGTCTTTGATGCGTAATTCACATGTAGCGTACGTAGATGCCGCCATAGAGCCTTAAGATGATAGAGATGCGATCGTTAATTAAATCAAAACAAACCTGAGGTGAAGAAAATCATTGTAATTAGTATAACTATTAGATACAAATATCATTACCTACAGTGTCTTGTGATTCATATTACTGCAACGGCACAATTGTAAGATAGGTACCTACATAGTTTGTATCTACGCAGTTTTTAGTTCCGTGTGGCGCCGGATGTAAAGAATAGGTTCCGTGTGGCGCCGGACGTAAAGAATAGCACCATCCCATTTCCTCCCGTCGGTGTCGTAAAAGGCGACTAAGCGACTTACTAGAGAATGTGCAGCAGCGTTCTCTTGCATTTTTTAACAACATACTGCGATCGCCCACCCGCCTGCCAAGCGTGGCGATTATGGCAAACCCCCCCAATTGGGGGAGGCCTATGTCCAGCAGTGGACGTCTTTCGGCTGAAATGATGATGATGATGATGACGCAATTTTTTGCACGTGTAGGTAATATAGACATATAATTAGCTACACATAGGTAATTAAATCAACCCACTTACGAGAAAGAAAATATGGTAGAAACGTTGGTCATAGGTAATTGTTGTAAAACAAAGAGTTGAATGCATAATTGTTCGTTTTATGAGGTGACTGCTCTATGCCGTTGCGTCGTGCGTCGACTCTTTGTGGTTTAGGCCCCCGGGGCCTACGCCGGTAATTTTCTCAGCAATTAATACCCAACGCGGTTCAATTAGTTAAATGTAAAAAATATGAAACAGAAGTTGAAGGAAATTACGTGTCTTTGAAACAGTTCCACGCTATTATCAGCGGCCGGACGAAATGTCAACTAATTGATACTAGCGAGCGTTGAGCGTTGTATCGACATGTGTCACTGCGGTTTTCATTGAATGTCACATGTTTATATGCCGAAACATTCGTTTTTTAGCTAATTACGCGTCGCACTAAAGACACGCGATTTCAATGGACTACTTCAATTAAAGGCAAACGACAAGAGTATGATGTAGTTAGGTATGTAATATATAGAGATCGGATATTCGGATGCATATTCACCTAAAGTTGAGATGTTGGCTTATATGGAATGCGCTTTTTTATCGTAAAAATCCCGCGATTCCGGAATCGACAAATTTTGTGTTTTTTTCTGACTATAGAATCAAATGCATATCTGCCTACCTAAGTAGCCGACGTAATATTAAAGCCAATACTTAATCTCAATACTCAATATCTTTATTGCTAGCCCAATCAGGATAGTTTGCTTTGCAGCACACATTAATACTCGCTCCCTGATAGAATGCATACCCTCACTCACACTTACACCACACATTTATTGACCTTAACTGTTTTGTATGTATAATCTATGTTATTTATTTTGTATGTACTCAATTTATAAAAAAAAAACAAAATCTTGTTATTAACTTATGAATCTTGCGCTAGCAGAACATATTTTATTAATAACTTTGTGTGGTGTTTGGGTCACCAAGATAGGCTGTGCCTAGTTTGGGACCCGCTGTTTAATCTGTCTAAGTCTTCTGTTAGCGAGAACGTCATACTATGCTATTTGTATATTTAAAAGAATTTTGTGTAAGCTAATTAAATGAATTTGAATTTGAATATAGAACTTAATTTAATAAAAATAAAACAAGTTTTTTTTTTTTTTTTTTTTTTTAAGTAACACACACCACCCCTCCTCTTACAACCTATGAATGAATGAAATGCACCGACCCCAGCGTGGTTTAACCAGACTCGATTACTCGAATGAACCCGAAGATTCACACTAGCCCCTGAAGCCTCATGTTTCATGGTGCTACAGAGACCATTGCATATCAAGGAGTAGACCGGGGGGCACGATAATGGTAGGGAAGACGTGCCCATAGGATATGGAAGGATTATTGAGCCTACCGGATATGCATCCTTAAGCAAGCAATGGAATATTGGAAAGACGGGTGATATTTATCGGGAGGGCATCTTTTAACGACGTCGCAGCCATTTTGGCTCAGGTTCAGCTGCTTTCTCGACTCCTTTCTGTGTCACTACTATGCTGTGTTATACGTTACACGTTTCTGTTTCCAAAGTCTGCGTCTGAAGTCCGTTTCCGGTTTCTTGTAAATCTCTTGATAAAGCAGCGTTCTTGGTCGTATCTCGGTCCCCAGCCGTGTCTATCCAAAAATTGATTTCCTTGTCGAAGTAAGTCATATCCTGTTTTAGGTTGTGATTTCATGTGTAAATATTGATTATCCTGCATTGAATTGTTCGTCCGAGACCCTTTTAAGCGCAAAGATGTGGTCGTTTGTTAACATCTGTTGTCCAGCGACCGTTTTGTTTTTTTTTGGGACAAATTCATCCAAACTTGTGAAACAACGCATTCCTTGGACTGACGATAGCAAGCGCCATTCAAGCCGTACACGTGTGCGTCAAGTGTATTGAAACAAAAAAAAAAAAAAAAACCGGCCAAACGCGCGTCGGACCACGCACAACGAAGAGTTCCGTACCCGGAAAGAACTTCCCAAGAACAAACTTAAATTGCAGTTGGTAAACACAATCTCACACACACTCCAACCGCAAATACAAGCTTGTACGCACATTATTTTAAGACCTTAGACCTCTCATAGATTTTCCTGTAACCCACTGTATAGAACTACTTTCTGCACTTTTTCAAAATTTTAGGCTCAGCCGTTTCGGAGACAAGGGGGGAAATGGTCAATTTTCGTCTATTTTCACTTATAACTTCAAAACAATTTATTTTAAAATTATAAAATAATATATATTTGAATCCTCACAGCAAGCCCCTTCATTTGACATGTCACACGGCACAATTTCTTTTTAATTCTCTCGTTTGCCCCCCAAAACCGACCCCAACACTCCAAATTAACTTACTGTTCACATCCGTGTTTGGGTCACTCAAACCGATAAGTATACCAAATTTCAATCCAATCGGTCCATTACATTCGGAGAAAATTGGCTGTGACAGACGGACAGACAGACAGTCACACAAGTGATCCTATAAGGGTTCCGCTCCTTCCCTTTGAGGTACGGAACCCTAACAAGTCCCAACAAAAAGGTTGATTACCTGCACACAACAATTTATACCAATAGCTTTTTAAATAAAATAGACGATAAGTGATCGCGTGGCTCGAACTTCTAAGCACAGTCTTAAATAATAAAATAATAACTAAACGACTGACAAATACTTCAAATTCGCTTTCCAGACCTTGACCAAATGAACTCTACTGCACTCGAAATAGAGTCGAAAACCGAAACGGTCCCAGAAACAATTCATGCGAAACCGTGGAAGACCTGGAGTTACCGTTGCAGTTAGCGCTAACCATTAGCTTGAATTATTATGGGAACCAGATTTAGTGACTGTGACTAGCAGCAGGTCACTGAATAATTCGGAGCGATCTCACCAAGACAACTTGCTCGGGGTCTCAGGATCCTTTGGCAGGCCCTCGCATGCACTGGTTCGTATGTCCACCACACCTTTGCACAGCTCCAACGAATTTTATTTGGCGACACCGACACAAAGACGCAACAAAATAAACACGGACGCGGACACGGACAAGAGGCGCAATATTCAACATGTGCGCATGCTGCTAAGGGGCACAGCAACTCTTAAGCTTTGTCGGAGAGCCCCATCGACACGACCGTTCGCTACGGCACCCAACGACCGACCCCCCTCCTCTTACAACCTACATACAAATATTTACATCGGGGGTTTAACATAAATTTTAAACAAATCAGCATCTGAATAAGAATCCCGGGTTTTTTTTTACCGACTAGTTGTGCATTCCCGGTGTTTCTGGCATCCCGAATTAGTTTTTTTTTTTTTAGTGTTATGAAGCAGCTTCCGAATATGCATCTGAATAGTTTCGCAATGCAAGAATCCCGGGTTTTTTTTTTACCGACTAGTTGTGCATTCCCGGTGTTTCTGGCATCCCCGATTTTTTTTTTAATGTTTTGTAGCAGCTTCCATACTTTCATAGCTAAATATTCACTTTAGGTAACTATTCATCCGAATATCCGATCTCTAGCTAATATACTATTCATTGACAGCTTTTTCACCTCAAATAAATAATAACAGTCATTTAAGTAGACCTGCCATTTTTTTTTTCCGGTATGACAAATCAACACTTCAGTTATTCAGCGTTATAGTAAAGGTTTATGAGTAAGGGACTCCAACCTTCTAGATCAATAAGTCAAGGAAACTTCGAGTTCAATTTGCACCAGCAGTAAACCTCAATTTAATGTAAAATAGTGCTACAAATCGGTGCAGGTCGTCTCGTAACTAATGGAAAAGCGAGTTGCGTGCCCTCGGGTGCGTTGTTCCAGCCGTTTTATTTGTTTGTTACTATCGTATAAATGGAGCTAATTATAATAATTTCATTGGAAATTACTGGCATTAAGCTGCTACCAAAAATACGTGAGTTTAACGACTTTTTCTTGGAACTGTCTGAGTGAGACTGTCAGCCGTCGGCGATGTCGAGCGATGCACGCAATGTATTCGCAAAAGTATGACCTTGAGTTTGCACGCTGTGGACTCTAGTTTAATGGCTCGTTGTTTTATATGAAGGCATTGCACTTGATGTACCTACTGGGGAATGTGTTGAGTAGTAGGTACCTTTTAGAAGTGCTTCTGTCCATTCATACCACATATACCTACATACATTTTACCGTTTTTTGACTTACAAAAAATTGTCATTCATATTTTGTTGGAAAAATAAAACCATGTATGGACAATTCTCTTTACACTATTTGATGTTGTAGGTATAATGATATTTATGTAAACTAAATATATGTATCTTTCGACTCTACCTTCCTTGCAATTCACTTTTCTGTAGTAGCTTGATTATCCATGCTAATATTATAAATGTAGAAGTAACTCTGTCTCTCTGTATGTTCCGTTTTCACGCCTAAACCGCTGAACCGATCGTCATGAAATTTGGCAGAGATATAGCCTAGGATATGGAGAAGGACATAGGCTACTTTTTTACGCGATAACCCACATCTACGCGGGCGGAGCCGAGGGCAAAAGCTAGTATAAAATATTTGTACACAAACTTGCTATGTAGTGGTCCGAACATCATTTAAATATGTACCCACATAATATTTTCCCGCGACGCTTTAGAACACAATTACAAAGAGACAGAACAAAGCCTTCGGAGAAGGGGGTCCCTTGTTTCCATTCGTCCGTCTCTCGTTTTTTATCACGCGGGAACTGGTTTCAAATTGGTGCACCTATTATCTGGTCCCAGCCGGTGAAGGTCGACCGACAATACAACATTTTGGAGCAAATTCCAACACGCAAAATATTAGTAGGTAATTTTTGACAGACGTTTTTGACGTGGCACAATTAAAGTGTTGAAAATACTTTTGAGGAATTCTTCTTTTTTAGTTTGGTTAGCCACCATAAAAAATACAAAAGTCAATCATTTGTAGTTAGCAAGAAAACAAACTCAAATACAAAAGCTGACGTTAATTAAGATTGCATCCCTAAAAAATCAAACCTGAAATCGCGATTACCACTTCAAACCTACGCATAATTCACGTCAAACATATTCAGAACTACATCTAGATATTCATAATCCGAGTTCGGCCGGCGTTTGTCCGGTTCGGCCCCGGGGCTAATGTTCGGAGCCGTCCGACACTGCCGGACAGATACAGGGCGCCGCTCGCCCGTGTCCGACACATTACCACACAATTTCATCGACTTATCAAATTTAAACGCGCACATTACGGCTTAGGCGTTGCTTGTGAATATTAAAACATGGCTATTAGATCGCTTAGCTTTATGATAGCTGAGTTATCGATAAGTTCTTGTAAAGGAAATGTAGTAAAGAAAACGTGTAATAGATTTTCAATCGAGCGTGAATTTGTGAAATAAATTTACTTTTAAAGTGTATTCGTAAAAAAACGAAACGATAATACATCAGGGTATTGTGTGTTGTATGATAATACATAGATCATAAATAGACACAATAAAAAGTTCATTGCATAGCTGTCGGAAAATTATACTATTTATATTTTTATCGTCCCGATTTGAACCCATAAACATGCACGTAACTTGATTTGAAAAGGCATAATATATCAAAAATATCGCCGCAAAAAGTCGGCATGAATCAATAGACCATGACAATTTGAAATCGGAACAAAAACCGTGCTCGGCCACATATGGCGTCGGAGTACGCACATGCGCGTCAAAGCGTCCGGCACCTCACAAACGGTAATTTCCATTTAAATAAATAATTTGTTTCGGCTCGATTTGAGCGATCTGCCATGTGGCCTGCCTAATGACCTCTGTTAACTAGCGCGGTTTCACGCCTCCGCTCACCGTCCGCGTTCGCGCTCCAGTGTATAAACGCCTTTGTTACGCATACATTGCTTTAAAATGCCTTTATAGGAACTAGGTTTACATAAATATAAAGTTTGTTGACATTAAAAAAAAAATAGTTTTCCTGATAATGACATACCTCAGAGGTATTTAAAGGATATCTTCATCAACCTAAATGCTATAATATTGTCATAAAGTTGTCAATCGACCGGTACTTACTCGAAGATTGTTCGCACTCTAACGTATTATTATTACTTGTAACAACTGTCATTATCATGTAATAAATATTAAACATTACTCGCAGAATATGGTTATTAAATATTTTCTGATTCCGCGATTCAAGGAGGCCTCTTCCATCTTGCATTCACGTCATCATTTCAGCCGAAAGACGTCCACTGCTGGACATAGGCCTCCCCAAAAGGCCCCAATATGCTATAATCGCCACGCTTGGCAGGCGGGTTGACGATCGCAATATGGTGTTAAAAATGCATAGAGAACGCTGCTGCCCATTCTCTAGTAAGTCCCTTAGTCGCCTTTTACGACACCCACGGGAGGAAATAGGACGGTGCTATTCTTTACGTCCGGCGCCACACGGAACCTATTCTTTACATCCGGCGCCACACGGAACTAAAAACTGCGTAGATACAAACTATGTAGGTACCTATCTTACAATTGTGCCGTAGCAGTAATATGAATCACAAAACAGTTCACAGTGTACAGAAATATGATTTCGACAGACACGAAAGGTGAAATGTTAAAAAAAAAATCAAGGGAACTGAATTGAATACAAACAAAATCATCTTGTCATACCCTACAGCAGTAGGCCTCTTAACATTTAAACTTGCCTATACTCCACACAAGCACAGTTTCCTCGAAATCATTTAATGTTAACGAACATAACACAAAAACTATAATGAATGCAAGAAAATCCTGCAGCAACAGCGATACAAGATACAAAAGTGATCTAATTAACTGTAATTAAGCTGCCAGTGAGAGTTTCACACATCAACGAGACCGTTCGCGTGCAAGACGAACCTTAATGTAGAAATAATGTTCCGAAGTCATTATCTTTTACTTAATTCATACAACTTATTTTTACGACATCGGGCGTCGTTTGGCCTACACTTGACTACGCATTAAAATCATGCGCGCGCTTCCAGCTAAAAGTGTGGCATTATAGGAATAGCCAATCGATATTCCCCCTCGTAAGTGTCACATGACAAATAGCACTCTGAACCCTTTAACGGCTGCAAATGTTACTAGTATAATTAGCCCCGAGACTAGTCGACGTAGCAAATTATTTCGTAATTTGATATCATATCCTCGCGTCATTAATTGGATCGAGTCGATGAACGACTGGCGATTATTCATTCTTAACAAGCTTTCAAAGACATTGTTCAACCATTTTGCAATAGGCTACTTTACCTTGCGTAGTTATCAGAATTTCAAAACGAGCATACTTAGCTTATGTTAGGCCACAAAACTTATGTCACAATGTGCTTGGTAAGTCAATAAGTATAGACGAGCGAATCCATTTGCATCAAATAGATTTGAGTCAATTCTGTTGCGACATTAAAGCCAACAATATGTCATAAATTGTAGATCCCAAATTAGTTGGTTGCAGTTTGCATTAGAATTGAAGGGGAGCGTGGGGTCGACGCGACGCGGCTGGCGTCGGCGTACGGTTTCACCCGGAATTAACTCGATAATTCCCTAATTGTGCAATTACCCATTGGCAATTTGGTCTCGGCTTATCGACCGAAATCACATCAATTGCCACAGAAGTGGGTCGCTTTAAACTTTGATGTTGTAATAAGATACAATAATATGCATCGGAAAAACTTTAATGAAATTGAATTCATACCTACATGTATGGAATAGTATCTACTAGTATTTTTTTTTTTTTTTTTTAAATACCTCATTGTGTGCGAAAGAGATTTAAAAAAAATTAATATTAGTTAATAGAATATTTCAATCATGAATATTCATGCTGCTTTTCTATTGGCTGGAAATCTATTACCTTTACTTGCCTTGATAAAACTTTTTCATGATAAGTTATACTACCAATTTCATATTCTATCAACTTACAAGTTATATTATCAACGTATTTAAATATCCAATCAATATTATTATCATGAACGGAATGATCGCCCGCCGTATAAAGATTAGACTCATTATTTTCAATAACGTGTTGTCGAAAAATATTAGCTCATAAGTATAGTTATGAATTTTATGAAATACAATTTTGTCAGTAACGACTTCACGATCATCTTAATAACACGTCGAGAGCTAAGCGTTTCGCTTGAATATTCATTTTGGTTCATCATAATTTTGGTAGATAATTTTAAATTATCCAATCTGCGTGAAGCCGGTGCCGCCATCTCCCGCTCCGTGAGATACGTTCGCCTTCAGTTACCACGATTTATTGCTTCACACATTAATTTAATTATTTTACTCTTATATTTTCAAGCAAGACATGTTATTTTGTCCGCTACAGTTAGCTCAGTTTAATCAAATTATTTGTAAAGTGCAAAAAGTGGGTAAAATAAAACAAATATTTTTATTGATAATAATATCGGAGAGCGTGACTTCAGTGTGTCGGATTGACCTAATAAACCTCGCTGCATTATTAAGTAATCTGATACGCTTAGTCATTGATACATCCGGCCTCCTTTCAAATTATCTCGTAGAGTATCTACTTAATAATAGCAATTCTTTGCTTCAGCAGCTCTTATGTTTTATATTGGTACCTACCTACGCCAGTACGTATAGTTGTAGAGTGGCCAGCACATCAAGCTACACGAAACTTTCAAATTTCTCCAAACGATTTTAAACTTTAACATGTGGATGATTAAGTTCAAAATCGAACGAGAAAATTTGACAGTTTTTGGTAACTTGATGTGCTGGCCACCGTACATAATGTGCTATCACGCAACATATGTGCTGAAATATATGTCCAACGAAATTAAGGTTTTGAATTTGACTTCAAGAATGGGCAATTTGACGACACGGTTGGCGCAGTGGTTAAGCGATTGACTGCTGCGCTGCATGTCGCGGGTTCGATTCCCGCACGGAAAAATATTTGAATTACCTACAAGTAGTTGTTCCGGGTCTGGCAGTAAAAAAAAAGGCTTAATTAATATCGATATTATGGACCATGAATAATCAAGATAGGTACCCTGCACTATTTAAAAAAAAAACACAATGCTAACATTCTGAAATTAAAACAATGATAAAATAAGTACCTACATCTAGAAGTGTGATAAATAGTCTTCATAAAGAGCTTTTGTCTGTCGGCTACTAGACGCCTATGCGACTACTGAGACGCAGCGTAGGGCCGCGTAGCGGGACGCTAGGCAGAGATACATAGGTACGTAGTATAGGCGCTTCGTAGAGGCCCGCTATTTATCAACGTTCGGCTTTTCCGAAGGTAACCGAAGGAAACTGATCGAGGTCGTTCAGATATTGAAAATCTGCTTAAACCCTTTCCACATAATTACCAATCTTCAATAAACAAAACAAGATTCCGTGAGCATTGTCAGCTGCGACTACCTGACTCCAGTGAAACTACAATTTTGTGCTCACATTAGGTAATCTCGTTTTATTTCATCTCATATTTTTTATGACAAAAGATCTTCGTCATTTTTGACAAGGAAAAGGCCATCAACATTGTATAATGCGGGTGTGGCGCCGCTGTGTCGGCTCAGAGGCGTCATCTACGCTTTGATCCAATCTCGCGGCCGAGAGTCGAGAGCCGAGCGACCGAGTTGACGACCAATTACCCGATATCACTCTGTTTCGGCCTGCGCCCAAATGGAGCATAATGCCTAGGGTAATTATGACTTCAGCGCCGGCCGTCGCCTTCGCCGTCTCGCATTGATTCTACCACTCGTCGCCTAATACCCATTATCTTAAAATTGTTTCGAAATAACATCGGAAACGGTGTCAATTTTGTAACTCATTTTTGATATAGCGACATTTACGAAATCGAATCGTCGAATCAATTTGATCGCTACACGTGCTATATACACGTAGATCGAACGAAGGACGTACAATCGTATCACATCAAGACAACAAACATAATTCTATAATTGAGAGCAAATAATATTCGTGGAGGTAATGTGGCGGGTTCATACGACGTAAGTGCCCGCCGCCGCAATTTGGCGGAGTTTTATTATTTTTTTATGGTAATTGTAATTGTCGTGGAGTTAATTGAGACCGCAGCCATATTTACAAGTGAGCTCCGTAGATGTTGACGGTTGATAGCGCATGGGCCGGGTCCATTATTTCTATTCTATTTACTAGAATGGCGCTGGTCCACATCAACCGGTAGGTATTAATAATACATTGTGTGTTGTAATTATTGCTATCTTTCTCTGTCTACATTCATGTCCGTGATTACGATTATAACAAATAGAGATCTTGGCATTGTAGCGCCGTTATTTAAATATGAACTTTGTGCCCATGTTGAGTCTATATTATTTACCATACCTATAGATAACAGCAAAATCAGTCATTTCAAAAAGTATGCAAAATGACATAAAATTGCTTTTTAAAAGATATATAAATAATGGATTGTGGATTTACATAAAATGTACGTGTGAACAGAGGCAATTACGACATCGTGGGAGGCGTTCACATATTCCATTCTTTTATTTCACTATCTTAAAATTTGTGAGCTGAATGAACTTGAACCGTTTGAACTGAAGGGTATCAACGTCAATGTTAAGGGTTGGCGCACATTGCGACGCAACAGCTGCGCCAATCACAATATAATGGGCGTGGCCGCGCACCCCCTCGCCCCTCGCCGCTCGCCCCCCGCTTCTCGGACCCGTGTCGTGATCCCCGGATTATATTATTGCATACAATGGAACTTTTTTTTATCAAACCATTGTGTCTCACATTGGGGTGAAATATCCGGCCGGATGCTCTTATGGCTCTCACCTTTATTTAGCAAAAAGAACATCAACGAACGGATTATTATTCGTTACCCGTTTGATAATATTACAGACATTTTGATTTTCAAAAGATAATAATCTAAATCACGACTGCTTTTAAATAATTGCGGGTCCAATGCACTCATGTTTCGTCAACGAATTCGAAACGTTATTAGAAATGATAAAGAAAATATATTACTCTACATCAATAAAATTGAGAGTTAAGCTTTACGAGAGCCAGTCGTGTAGACAGCTCTTATTAATAACGTCGTCCCGCGGCCGGTAGCAGCAGGGAGCTGTCACCGCGCCGCCTAATTGTAAATACACTACCTATAAGCTTCTCATAATTTATTTATATTATTTCTGAAGCCTCGGGGCACGAGCGGAACACCGCAGCATTAGTTCACATATAAATTAGGCTATAAATCTCATTTGACACTTCGACCGATTCCCACGGTTTAAAACACAGGTCGATAATTAAACCCGAATAAAGTATTGCCTTTTTTATTCAAAATAATTAACTATTTATTTTCTCTCGTTCCAGGAACATCCGAGCTTACGCGGTACGCCTCTGGCGATGCTGGCGGCCCAGTGCAACAAACTGTCCAGTAAATCTCCCCCTCCGCTGGCGGACGCGGCCGTGGGCAAGGGCTTCCACCCGTGGAAGAAGAGCCCGGGCGCGCACTCGCCGCCCGGCGCCGGCGCCGCGCCGCGCTCGCAGCCGCCCGCCTGCTCGCCGTATGGCCGCGGACCCACCTCCTGCGCAGCCGCGCCCTCATACGGCAATGATCTCTACTTCCCGTCTTCGGGAGACCAACTCCTCGGTAAAAGTGAATCCAGTGCAAGTCTTGGCTCCATGTACTCGCGTCATCCCTATGAGTCGTGGCCTTTCAATGTTGGCGGTGGTGGCGGGACTGGTGCTCTTAAAGCAGCCGAGATGAGTGGCGTGAGCGCCGTCGGCAGCACTTGGTGGGATGTACACAGCGGCTGGCTTGACGTCGGCGGTCAGATGGCAAATTACGCCGGCCAAGACTACTCCCAACTGACGCATTCGTTATCTGGTGGCGCGCATTTATTACCACCAGCGCCCCATCTGTTACAAGACGCCTACAAGTCAGTGCTCCCCACACAAGGATCGTTCGGGCTGCACGCGCCCGGCTCCCCAGCGCCGCCTGCACAAGCACCATCACCGAGGTCACAACGTCGATACGCTGGCCGAGCTACCTGCGATTGTCCCAACTGTCAAGAAGCAGAGAGGCTCGGTCCAGCGGGAGCACATTTACGAAAGAAAAACATACACAGTTGTCACATACCCGGTTGCGGTAAAGTGTACGGCAAGACATCCCACCTGAAAGCTCACCTTCGCTGGCACACTGGCGAAAGACCGTTCGTTTGCAACTGGCTGTTCTGCGGGAAGCGGTTTACACGCTCAGACGAGCTGCAACGGCACCTACGGACACATACGGGGGAAAAAAGATTCGCATGTCCAGTGTGCAATAAGAGGTTCATGAGGTCTGACCACCTGGCCAAGCACGTGAAGACACACAACGGTGGCAAGAAGGGTAGTTCAGACTCATGCTCAGACTCGGAGGAGAACAGCCAGGGTGAGGGCGGCGCGGGGGGGCGCTCGCCCGAGCACGCGCTGGACGTGAAGCCGAGCTCGATGGTGTGACGGGGGCGCGCGGCGCCCGCGCACCACGCCCCGCCGCTCCTGTGATACCGCCGCGCGCACCGCTGTACATACCACATATCACTACACTGTAACATAGAACCCACACGTGCTACTATAGACAATGCGCCACTCGACGCGACCCGACGTGTAATGTATTTGTTGTGAGACTTAAAGTGTTGTACAGTATAGATACTATTAAAAATTAATTATCTCATATTATAGCTAGATATTATATGTTAAATTTGTGTAAGTAGAATCACTCTTTAGTCCAAAATTGCAGATTTAATTTATTGAAACGATACCTCAGCATGTTTCAAAAGAAATCTTTTATTTATTGTACAGAATTAAGCAAATATGTATTCACTTTTCCCATAAACAATCACTTTGACCAAACATGGGCTACATTTGTGATAAATCTAAAATACTGTTGTGATCTTATTTGAATTAATACCTAATGTATTGTTCAAAAACAAATTAAAAACTCTGAAACTGTAACTAACTTCTCTGTTTACTATGTCTATTTAATAATTGTCATGCGTGATCAAGGAATTTTTAAAATAGTGCTTTGTAGTGTGTTACTTTACTGATAACTGAAAAGCACGGGAATTGAATTCGCATTTGCACTGATCACCGATCGAACTTGGAGGCAGTGTGACAGCGAGTTTGCGAGGCAACTAACTTGATAAATACTGAAAAGCACGGGAATTGAAGTCGCATCTGCACTGATCACCGCTCGAACTTGGAGACAGTGTGACAGCGTGTTTGCGAGTCAACTAACTTGTTTTATCCAGACTTAACTACGTAAAACAATGAAAGAAACACATTAACTTATTTGTGAATCTTCAGCATAAGTTAGCCTAAAGGCTCCCACACACTAGCACGATATCGCGGGCGCAACAAGGGTCGCGCTGCCTGTCGCGCACGCGATATCGCGCCAGTCTGCGCGAGCCTTATAACGTTCCCAATGCTGGGACTCAGGCCTCTCTGTGAGAGGGAGCGGGCGATAAGCTATCACGCGGGTTCAGTGAATTCGATTTTTTGGTTCTAGGAAGCATTTCCTAGAACCAAAAATTCCGTGTTATTCTTCACCGTTTTGAGAGCACGGAGAGAATCTTCAGAATAAAGCTAAATTACGGAGATGACAATTCTAATCCCATGCTTTCCTGCGCATGTCTGTTGTATATTAAGCCTCCACATTTGTTGTATTAGGTATTGATCGTGTTGTTTATGAGAAAAGTAAATTAAATACAACTATAAATTATAACTGATTATAATTATGTTGTATCATACAATAGTAGTCTGAGATAATTTAAAATATACAGTTTCTTTCTACAATATTTGTTCCATATCAGTGGCTTTTGCGTCCTTGTCGAATTGATAACTATTTGGTGATAATTGTTAGCTTGAAAACTGTAATTGTAAAATGTATATTGTACAAAATTGTGCGAATTATTAAAAAAAATTGCCTGATATTGATTTTATAAAAATTGAATATATTTTTCCGAGTGGATGTCTGAATTTTTATTTTGAAGCCTTTTTGGATGCTGTGGAACGAAAGATGTAAGTAAAGTGTCAGTAGGTACTACCTATATTCGAAATCTGAAAAACAAGTTCCTTCTAAAAGACCGGTGCTGCCATATAGGGGCTATTATTTGTGATACGTCGGTAACTTAAGCTTCAGCTATAGGTACTAGCACCACTCTTTGTATGCTTTATCTTACTTGCAATTGGAATAGTCTTAACTCAAAAGGTAGTTCGTGTATAAGAAGCAGTCAAAAATAAAAATATTTCTCTTCACATAGGCACTTATGAAACGTCAGAAGCTAGGTGCACGGTTCCAATTAGTCGTTTCCTTGTGATGACCGGGGTTCCAAGTAACTGATAGTTGAAGGAAAAACATAGGCAGCTTAAACAGTTTTAATAACTAAAGTTTCCAATAGGCAAATTAAATACACACTTATTGATAACAAATCCTCATGATTTACCTAACTATAATTAACTACAGCCGTGCCAGACACGGAATTTTATAACCGGAAAAAAAGAAAAAAAAGACAGGATACAACAAAAAAAAAAACAAGACAAGGTAAATAAGATAAACAACATGCATAAATGATTAACAAAAATGTCTTGAAAACAAAAAGAAGACGCGAGAGCTGGGATCGAACTCGCGCCTAAAATCCTTTCTCGATGGAGAAAAATCGGCAAGAAACTCCACGGTTACTCTTTTAAAAATAATTGGCTTTTATAATACTTTCAAATAACAGTGTTAATAATAGGTATGGGAGGACAGTGCCTACACTGTCCTCCCATACCTATTATTAACACTTGGTACTTGTTGAAAGGCCTACCTTTCAACAAGTACCAAGTACTTAACAAAATTGAAAATTGTCAATAAATCTACAGTCTACTAGGCCTACAACGTTCTCAAATTCACAAAACAGAAAATAATCTCTACAAAATATTAAAAAAAGAAAAAAAAAAAGAAAAGGAAAGGAAAGAAAAGTTCGTAACCACTAGGTATATAATGTAAGTCAGTCTAAATAACTCTCAATTAGTAGTCTGGTCATAGTAATTATTATTAGGTGGTATTTGTATTTTTTTTTTTTTTTTTTTTTGGTATTGTATCGTTCTCACATTTAGTTATAAATTCAACATTACTTATAGATGTAACTAATACTTTTGTAACAATTTAATTCAAAAGAGTGTCCATGGAGTTTCTTGCCCGTTCATCTCCATAGGTACCTACGCTTTGGAATGGGAATGTAGCTTCATTTTTCTTAGTGACCCACTCCTTGAAAATTCAAAAGTGCCTGTAAATGGTTTAATTGAAATAAATTATTTAAGTTTGAGTTTTTTTGTTAAAATATCTATTAGTTTATTTTATTTGTATATGTGTATTAGTATCAATAAAAGTATATAAATTCTCGTAATCAAGAAGTTAGTATTTTAGACATTATTTTTGTACCCTATCACTATGTTTTTCTATTTAACCCAAAGGTTGACTGGTAGAGAATGCCTTGTGGCATTAAGTCCGCCTATGTACCACTATTGTACATGCAGATTAAATAAATAAATAAATAAAAAATAAAAATTACATGATTGCCATTACAATTACAGTAACAAATCTGAATAAGTATCATGTCCACAAAAGCCACTATTAAAGAGTAGTAGAAAGTAGGAACTGGTGGAGTAAAGTTTACTTTTCAGTCTCTGCTCCATGCATGAGTTGAAACATCACGCCTGCATTTCCCCGAAGGGAAGGGGGTACTTACTCTTAAATACATCCACATTTCGCCAGTTATGTTTAAGTCCCTTTTAAAAGGGGGCGAGCCTATTGCCATCAACCGGGCATAAATCCAGACTCTGGGCTGCTACTAAGAAATTCCTGGTGGAAAAATTCTATAACTCTTAAGCCCGACCTGGGAATCGAACGCACGACCTCATACTCGGACAGTAGCTCTTGCGACTACTACTCGTAGACCATCGAGGCAATCCATAGCGCACAGAAATGCCAATTAAGTCTAATAGTTCAAACTCAAAATCAAAGCATTTATTTCAAATAAACCAATTACAGGCATTTTTGAATTTTCAAAGACATTCAGAACACAACACTAGTGAGTCATCATGGATAAACACAGCTTAATAAGTGTTGAAGTTCCGTCAGAATAGATACTCAACAAAACACAAAAAATGGTAAGTATAAAAACACTAGAGAATCACAAATTAAAAATTAAATATCATCCTAAACAAACAGTGAACTGTCTGATACCCTCCACTGATACACCTTCTATTTTAATCAACTCGCACACAAATGAATTTTGGCACAAGTACTTTAACAAATTGCAATAACCTTAAGTGCATTCCAAATTTACCGGATGTGGGCTTTAATCCAACCGAATAAGTATACTTTTAGATTAACAAAGCGTGTTGATTACGACATTTTTGGTTAGGAGTAATTTGGGACGCAAAGAGGGCGACGTTCATCGTAAAAAGTGAATTGAAACCACAAATGACGAGGGGAACATAGTAAAGATTAAAACATATTCAGTATACGCTCCGCCATCGCCACCGACACAAACTAATTTGATAGAAATATTTTTTCATAGCTACAGTGCACCAGTGGTGCTACATAAATGATTCTTTACACACGCTGTATAAACTTAAGTACTAAGCACTAAATAGGTAAGTATTCGAACTAAAAAAGAAAATAATATTTAAGGCACTGCTCATCAATACAAAAAATGCAACCACCACATCATCATCAGCCTATAGCAGCCACTGCTGGACATAATAAAATAAATACAATAAAAATAGCCTTTATTCCCTATAATTTACAGTTCTATATTTTTAAAATAACTTAACCTATTAAGGGGTCATCCATCTGTGGATGAAGGCCTCCTCCATATGTTTCCATCTGTATCTATCTTGGGCCATTCTGGTCCATAGCTGGACATAGGCCTCTTCAATTGCACGCCATTCAGCTCGATTCTCGGCAACTCTCATCCTGCTGCTACCAGCCACCCTGCGAAGACCGTCGCTCCACCTAGCCTGAGGACGTCCTACCTTAAGTTTGCCGATTCGCAGTCTCCACTCAAGAACACGTCTACCCCAACGGTCATCGGTTCTACGGCTAATATGGCCGGCCCATTGCCACTTCAGCTAGCTTATTTTGTGAGCTATGTCGACTACTTTGGTTTTCTGCCGGATCACCTTGTTCCGAGAAAAATGCAATACATTCAAAGAACTTGTAACTAAAGTCGTAGCACTCATAGCCATCAAAAAGTGCCACTATCTACTGCTACGCTAGACCTCGCTACGCATGGCGTAGTATAAGCTAAGCTTGCCACAGCACTAAGTGTCGCCTCTGCGGGTGGCCGCTCGTGCCGTAAAAACCGAGCTCATCTGCAACACCCGACTACATTACACGACGGCCTAGCTCAATCTAAGCTTTATTAATGACACGACACTCGGTGGTCCCCAGCTCCGCACTCCGCAGTCGGTAACACAATGATGTGTCAATCTAATTTTGTAGGGAATTGCAGAAATCAGAAGCCTGTCTGTGTAAATCCTGATCTACCAGTAATGACTCATAATTATGTGACAATTCGATACTTTTTAGGGTTCCGTACCATAAAAGAAAAAGCGGAACCCTTATAGGATCACTCGTGTGTCTGTCTGTTTGTCACAGCCAATTTGCTCCGAATCTAATGGACCGATTAAGTTGAAATTTGGTACACATATCAATTTCTGTAACCCAAATAAAGACGTGTTACGTAAATAAATGAATTTTGAATATGGTGAGTACTTTTGGGAGAGAAATAAGAAAACTTTAAAAAAAAAGTTTTGCACTCTGTACCGTGTGACATATTAAATGAAAGGGTCTTATTATGTGTGTGGTAAAATTGAGGATGCCCAGCATGTGTTGGTGGAATGTGTCAGATATACAAACAAAAGAAACGCACTTATCAACTCAATGAAATTGTCGGTAATGGATGTTGGAATGTTCCATGGTATTTTAGTCAAGCCTACTTCTGAAGCAGCAAAAATATTATATACTTTTTTAAATAAGAAATTAGATTAAGTTTTGTGTGACTTAGATTTGTTAATTAAGTTTAGAAGTAAGTTAGTATTTGTAAAAGCACGATGGGATTGACATCGTCGCATATGTGTACAAAAATCCCTTAAATAAATAAAGATTTAAAAAAAAAAAAAAAAAGGGACTTATTACTGTCCCGGCCAGTACCACTCAGGGTATTTATTTACTGTGAGGATATCAAGATTATTTTTTTAATAATTAAAATATATACCTAGTTTTAAAGTTACTTTATAAAATAGATGAACATTTACCATTCCCCCCTTATCTCCGAAACAACTAAATTTAAAATTTTGAAGAACAAAAAATACAGAAAAAACCTATAAAAGTCTATGGTCTTAAAATAACATAGTAAATATCTTAATATTATGCGTACAAACTTACATTTACAGTTGGAATGTATGGAAGAACATGTTTTTCAACTAAAATGTTAAGTTTGTTCTTGGGATAAATTCATCCCAACTACGGAACCCTTATTGAATCCCTAAATTTTGAAGAGATGTTTGGAGCACCGATGTTCGAGTGCCTCAAGAAAGAAACTACTCCAAGTTGATAGTCGAAGTATGTAAGTATGGCTACAGACTTCGTCAAGTCTTCCTTCTCGTCACCTATTCCGCAATGTTTGAAGAAAATACAAATAAATAAAATTACTATATACAAATAAATTAAATTGAATTATGTGTTTGTAATGTCAAAATAACAACTTTTTAGTTAATGCATAATAAAATAAATAAAATAAAATAAAATTGCTGTTATTGATTCCTTATTTAACAAATGAAAAATAAAACAAAAATTTAAATAAAATGTTAGTAGATCAAAATCAATCTGCCTAGCCTTTTCCCAACTATGTTGGGGTCGGCTTCCAGTCTAACCGGATGCAGCTGAATACCAGTATTTTACATGGAGCGACTGCCTATCTGACCTCCACTACCCAGTAGCTGGGTAACACGATACCCCTTGGTAAGACTGGCTGTTACACTTTTGGGCTTCTGACGACCCGTAATGACTGTCAAAGATCCACGAATGACAGCCGGAACCAACGGTTTAACGTGCTTTCCGAGGCACGGAGGAGTCTCGGTATATAAAGATGATCACCCATCCACGGACCAACCCCGGCAAGCGTGGCTTAACCTGACGGATCGACCCGTGCGGCTGTTATTACTTAGCCACGAGCTCCTCATAAAATGTTAGTAGATACTTATCATATAATCTTATATTGTAGGGTTAGTATTAGTTTTCTAAGTAAGGAGCGCCGTAGGCGGTAAAAGCCTCCTCCAATATAGTTAATGCATATAAAAGTATATATAGGTACGGTACTTTATTAAAAAAAAAAAAAAAATTGTCTGTCTGCCTATCTGTTTGTCCCAGCAAATCTCCGAAACGGCTAGACTGATTTTGACGGACCTTTCACTAGCAGATAGCTATTATAAGGAGTTACTTGGACTACTTTTATTTTAGAAAAATCCGCGCGAGCGTAGCCGCGGGCAGCAACTATATACATAGTTATTAATATATTATTTCCTTTCTTTGTTATCTAATTGAATTAAGTGATTATTCTAAGCCAGAAATGTCAAATCAAATCAAATAAATTTATTTGCCATAAGTGTTGGTACTTACAATTTCGGTCTTAACATAAATAAATACAGATCCATAACACTTAGTCATAATACTGTGACATGCAAACATTTGGGTTTAAGTAATTATACTCACAGTTATAATTCAATAAAAATTATAATTGAGTAGCAATATTATTATGATTATAATTATTAGATACATTAAAACAGCAGAAAATATTATTAATGTCAAAGGGTAGATGATTATTTATTTTATTATTATATTTGATCGTTATTTATTTTTCAATCTCTTATTAAATATGTCGCTTACTGAGTAAAAATTATTTTCCCTTTTTACTTTTTTTCCCTTAACAATATGGACTTCGAATGAATTGCCGTTTCAAATCAACAATATCAAAACACTGATGAGGGATATATTAACTTTCCAAAGATGGAAAGTTAATATCCCTCATCAGTGTTCAAAAACAATGGGGGCTATCGTTTTTGTGCTGTTATACTGCTAACCAGTTGGCGCCACTGGCGAGTAAGGTCCTGTTAGTTTTTTATTTTATATGTTTTGGATATGTTTAATTACTCATTACTTCATAAAATGTTTTTTTTATTACGTTTTAAAATATCGAATGAATATCTACATTATAATATTCCTAAAATTGGCAAGCATTGAGCAGACAAATATTATTCTTCCTCCAAGTGTTGTTAAGTTGTTACTTAAAATCTTAAAACATAATTAATCAGGAATGGCACAATCTTTACAATCCGTACTAATATTATTACCTCCTTACTAATAAACGTTGTACAGCGTCTGAATAGTTACACACCGATTTCTCTCTTTCACTCGTCAGTAATTTGACTTTCGAAAGAAGAAGACAAAGCGTTGTGTAACTATACAGACGCTATACAACGTTTATTAGTAAGGAGGTTAATGTGAAAGTAACTCTGTCTGTCTGTATGTTACGTTTTCACGCCTAAACCGCTGAATCGATCGTCATGAAATTTGGCAGAGATATAGTCTGGTATATGGAGACGGACATAGGCTACATTTTTTGCGCGATAACCGACATCCATGCGGGCCGAGCCGCGGGCAAAAGCTAGTTATTAATAATTATTAACAATTTGCGATAGAAAATCCCGCAAACAGTGAACGTTCAGTTTCACATTTGACATTTCTAGCGACCTCACTCTACAGTAGCGCCTCTAGTGGCGAATTCAAGCGCGATACTCCTCATTGCATTGAAATAACAATAGATACCTAACTATCCTTAACAAAATTAAACACAAGCGGGTGGTATCTAAGTAACATTTAATCTGATATCACATTTAACGTTTGTTAGATCATAAAATTAATCAATCGCAAGTGACCTCTATAATCACATAACGCAGGACGTTGTCCCATTCAGCTTCTCGTAATCTAATTCCCTTTCCCTAAACAGAGATTTATCGTCCCTAACCGAATTATTCGGGAACTGATTGAGCATAAGATGGGGAGGTTATGTTAACTGTTTTATATTCTAGTCATCTCACCCCTGTCTGCGAAATGGTCATTATTGTTATATTTGTGGATATGTTGTTTGAGTTGGTACTTATTTGAGCAGCGAGGTAGTAGCGTAACACTATTGTCATGATTCCAAATTTTAGTAAGATTTGTAGTGATTTTAAACACTAAAATAATACAAAATGGAATTATGTGATTGCCTAAATTGATTTTTGTGTCAGCGTAGTCATGAAGTTTAAAAGGGAATTAAACGAAAAATAGTGTGCGGAAATTTCATTAAACTTGTTCCAGGAAATACGTGTTTTTGGGAAAGCCTTAAAAGTTTGTGGAATAAATGTATGTCATTTAGAATCTCCATTACAAGTGCGATGTTTCTATGGAGTTGTTTTCTTTATTTTTACAATTTATGAATACATTTTGAACGGCCAAACTTCGGGTAAAATGTGTGCAAAAAGCAGATTTTTAGAGGTTTATACTGAATTTGTTTCTGCAAATTTGAATTTTTTGCTTTCATAGAAACTTAGATATAGTGCACATGATACCAATTAGTTCAAAATTATCATTGAAAGATGTGTTCCAACGTCATAATCACGTACGAGCGTTTGTATGAAAAGTATGCCGGGTTGGCCGCTCTTAAGATCCTGTTGTGGGTATTTCAACTTGAAGCCAATCCGAAGCTTATAGAAAACTTACTCAGTAGTGTATTCCATAAACATAATTGTTTTTATTGGAATAATGTCTGTTGGACTTAATGGCATAACATGCATATTAGCCTATAATGTTCCCACTGCTAGGACACAAGCCTGTTCTCTTGAGTGGGCTGTATTTCACCACGCGGGCTCAGTGCGGGTGGGTAGATGTCACATGTCTTCGAATTTTTGGTTCTAGGACATGCCGGTTTTCTGCCGATGTTTCCTTTCACCGTTTTGAGAGCAGTGGTGATAAAATAACTTGACACAAAGTGCAGGCGTCTGGGTTCGAATCTATGACCTACAATTCTTAAGTCGCGGTCGTTTCTACTGGACCACCACTGCTCTCTTTCCACTGGGTCACTTGACTACTCTCAGACCTTATGGGAATACCTGGGCCTCAAGTCTGCTATTACAATAGTGTCAGAATGGTCTATCATTGATTTCATTATTGTTGATTTTGACAAGTTTGGTAATCTACTAATATAATAGCGTCATTATGACTTTCCAATGGTTAGCCACTGACACTCCATTGAAAGAATTGGTAATCTCGTACATAATGACAAATGAAACTTCCTACTAAACTCCCAACTTCCTACTACTTCAAATTGCTTATAACACTAATAAATAATGAGTAAAAATATATATAAATGAAATCTGGCATTAATAAATGTTCAAAATGCCATTGTAATACAATTCTATTACGAGACCATTGACCGACCAATGATCGACCATTGTGAATTTAGCAGATTACGAACTTTTGATTTATGCCGTTCTAATACCAAAAACGAATACCACTATCTATGATTTTCCACAAATTTGATGAAACAAATATCAGTGGTATTAGTTTTTGGTATTCAAATCAAATCATTTATTTCTTTGCAAACATGGGTATAGTACATAGGTGTTTTTATAATAAAGTTCTCCATATTTTACCGTCACATGGGCATGCAAAGGTTTACAATTCATAATAATAAAAAAATAAAATAAATCTATATAATGTCAAATGGAAATAAAAAGTAAGTGAAACCAGTATCACAATAATTATGTCAATCAGAGTAACAGTAATGTCGATCACTTAGTGAATCATCATTAAGAAAATCGTTAATCGTGTAAAATTAATCAGTGCTTGACGTAAATATTGTCGTAATTTCAGTCGGCAAGTTTTTAATCACGTCTGAACTTTTAAGGAGTAGTGACAGGCGCTGATTAATTTGACAGGACTAAACTAAAATGTATCTTCTGTCCTTTTCTTAATGAAATAGAAAGAAAAAGAGGCACTGAACTTTAAATTTAGTTTGTGAACAAGGGAATCGGCACCATTGTCTCTTTTAGTTCCCTATCAGTCATTTTTGTACAGAGCTGCTTGATTTGCGCAGTGACTGAGCGCTAGTTTCCTATACTGCGGATCGCGCGGATTTGATTCCCGCACGAAACGAATAATTGGTGATGAATACTTTTAAGATTTATTTTTGCGACAGAAGTGTGAAAAATAAACTTTAAAGGATTAAATCTAGACGTTAATACAAAATATAGGTACCTAGTAAAAAAACTGCGTAAAACATTTATTTCATATCCAAAAATAATTCTATTTACGACATCCGTTAAAGTCGTGTGCATACACGTGGAATACACCAATTTATAGGCAAATGTTCCTAAATATTAATCTATAATTATACAGTACCGAGCAGTTAATGTGTGTAGAAACAACGTCGTATAATTTTCTCATTTCTGCCATACCTACTAGCCTAACAGAATTACTTATAATAAAAAAACCAGTCACGTTGTGTTTAGTCTAATACTCGTAACATTTTGGAATAGAATGGTAAAACAACGGTAAGTAGTAAATTCCATTTAATTATTTTCCACTCTTAAAGAAAGTTTTTACTTTACCACTTGCGAAATATTTAAATGTTAGTAATTATCGAGTGCTAGTTAAAGATTACCTATTCCATTTTAACTCTTTTGACGTGAGTATAAGCACAGTTGTACCTAATGATTTATGTTTCCTCCAGGCAGGTGTTCCGCGCTAGTTTAGTTATCTTTTGCAGTAACTTTCCGAGTGCTTACCTTTTACGTTAGATGGTGGATCCTTTGAGCTCAGGTTAATGTAGTGAGAAGCTGTAAGTTAGTTAGGAGATGCTGAATGTTGCGCTTAAGGCGAGTTCATATTTGATCGCACAGGATAATAAGTTGTGAGGTACCTCTATAGTTAATCATGTTGGAATTTTAGAGCTCATTCATCAATATTTCATACTAAAATTTAAGAGGATTACATAATTAACAATTTTTTTTCGTTTTTCAGACTATACAATGATCTTGTGGCATTTACAACGCCACATGCGAACTACGCATCAAAGACCTGACGTCACACAAATCCTGTATCGCATCAAGCTGAGTTTACCGCGCAACTCGCATATATACAACATCCCGACATCAACCTTCGGCAGTGGTCTCGAACCTACCGATTTATCGGTATTTCAACCGCTATGGGCTCTGTCCTACCGAAATACCGAAATGCAACGATTTTTCCACGATTTCAGAGAATACATGGAAATTATCCCAAATTTTCTACCGATTTTACACTTCTAAGTTGGCAACCCTTTTCATTTATGTTTTACGTTACAGACTTACAGGGAATCCCTCACTAGTAAGTATGTATGAGTAGTTAGTTATTGCAGAATGTTCCATATATATATATATATATATATATTGGGGGTTTTTTAATACCCTTGAGTCCTAGAAATCGATGTTATAAGGGGTTTGCCTCTCACAAACACAAACAGCGAAATAGGCTGTCTACTGATTCAATCACTGGTCTTTTACATTACATGCAAAACGACTCTTTAATGACGATATGACTAGGAAATTAATTCAAAGATGACCAAGGCTATGGCCAAAAAATTTTGGTATGATCCTAAAGAAATAATTATATTTAAGTGTGTTTGATGTAAAGTAAAATAGACTTGTTCGTTTATTTTTTGTTAAATAAACGAATTTGATTGAATATTGTTTTTTTTGTTTGCCATATATCGATTTTGGGTACAAATATACCGATTTTAGTGGGCACCTCTACCGATTTCGCACTATAACGTTCGAGACCACTGACCGTCGGGCAGTAGCCCATCAGACACAACAACCGTCTGGTGGGGAACAGAGTGTACAGTTGAACTACTTGAAATGAGTGAACTGTACTGCAATATAAGTTTTTAAACTGTCATGGTCACTAATATTATTATTAATACGAACGGGATATTTCACACTCACTCACACCACACACCCACTCCACTCACTCCACACACTCACACACACACTCACTGCACTCTGTTCCTCATACCTCTATTCTGATGACCCCGAACATGAACGTCAGCGCAGCCTTCGTGCAACTACTTCAGCGTGACGTCATTATCACTTCCTCAAGCTTTCGAGCGGCGAGTCACACAGCCAGCCACGGCTTCAATAGGTATGTATCCTGACCACCAGAATGTAGCGACTCGCATACCTGCAGGCCTAGACAAAAAACTTTTCTGTAGCGTTAAACGCCAGACGCTAACGACAAAATGTATGGCAATGACATTAGGTGTGGAAAGGACACGTAACGTCCCGCTAAGTTCGTAGACAATTTAAAACTTGTAACGAAACGCTACAGCTAACGCAGCGTTAGCGTGGCGTCTCTCATACAAAGCGGTAGACAAGTGGTGTTTTTGACAAACGCTAACGTTAATTTTAGCGTTTATTGTTCACGCTCACTAGCGGAGACTTGGACCCTGCCGCTAACGTGTTGTGGAGTATTTTAATTAAGAAAGAGTTTATTTTTTGTTTAAATGCATTGCCTGAAATTGTTAAGGGCGGCAAATATTGAGGACGCGTGGATTAGGCGTTGAATATATGACTAAATCGACGTAACGTCGGTGTTTCGGCGGTTATCGCCGAAATATCGGAATTTGAGTTTATTCAGCGTTATAGGATGAATAAACGAACATTTTGATACATTGTTATCTTAAAGGTAAACAATTTAAGCACAGGGGCTTATAAGAATGAGGTCATGATTTCTGCTTACCTCTATTGTTTATTATTCGATTGTTTATATTTAAAAAAATACGATATACTTACGTTCTTTTAGAACCTTAGAGTATTCTAAGTTTAGAACATAAAAACCACTTATAAAAATAATGGCGTTGAGAGCTACAGCTACACTTGAACTCAAAGTAATAACGTAAACAAATGAGCTCAACTCAACTCTACTTATCTTCCCATAAAATCTAACAATAATGTAAATTGTTCTGGGTTTGCCCGTAGTCTGAATTCCATATTCAATTTTAAAATGTCCTGTTTTTACTCACAGGAACTCATAATCTTTGCTTAAAATCACTTAAAGAACTCTGAGCCAAAATGAAACAGTACATTTAATAATCCCGCCAATAATTACGTTAGTTAGTTTGACGTTTGACATCACTCTCAGTTTGACATTGACGTTCAGTTTTATTTTCGTTCTCACGCTAACTTCCATAGAGAATCTATACTTTTTCCTTCCCGTGCTGCGGAATAAGCGTCTGGCGTGAGCTTGCTATTTTGTCTACCATTTTACTAACGCTAACGTTTAGTCTGCAGCGTGTGCGGAAAAACGTACGGATGTATTTTGTCTAAGCCTGCTGGTAATCACTCTCAGACTCATCAGCAAACTTGGCTCAGCACACTACACATTTGGTCGGTCCACAAGCAGAGCCCTTCAACCCTCTCCTGGTCGAAGCCAGCAGTCAGCCTCAATCCGGCGCTGTACCACTTCCGAAGCACTGGAGCATAACGCAATACGTTTCTGATGAGGTATTTATGCCGAAGTACGGTGTGATTGCGCAAACGATAAGAATATAAGGCAATATCACAGTTCTTTCACGAAATCCAATGAAAAACATAAACATATTTCACGTCAGCAAATCATAGCTCATTTACAAGTCCACTGACAAAGTCCTTAATTATTGTCAAAACAAATGGTTGGTTGTTGACGTGCAAACCGCCTTTAAGTCGATCGATGGAGATAGTGTACTTCAAAGCAGAGGCATTAAACGCGTCGTTAAATAGAAGCGCTTTTGTGCCACCTGCTTCGAATGTCCCGTATGTCTGTAATATTTGCGTTTCATATTTCAATGTATAACTGTTTGGAGTTAGTTGACACGCTATTTCTATGACTAAGGTTTGTCTTTTAGACATAAAATTGTAGATATAATATTAATATTAATATTCGACACGCCAGCAATAATTACATCATCCGTCGGGCTCTTGTCGCCGGGGTGTCTTAGAACCCAATGGCTTGGCACGCGAGGATGGGAAGAGGTCTGGGCCTCAAGTCTGCTATTAGAATAATGTCAGAATGGTCTCGCCATTGTGAGTATTTGATAGATTTGCCATACAAATCTGTCAAATACTCACAATGGCGAGACCATTCTGACACCATTGTAATAGCAGACTTGAGGCCCAGACGGAATGACCGTATTGCCTTGGAAGTTGGGTAGGCCTTTAGTGTCGAATGCAACCTGTGTCGGCACCCTCGCGCCATCCCATCTTTCTTGAACGGTGGGTTGTGCTGGGGCGGTTGCTGCAAGTGTAGAAAACCTCAAACGGCGCAAATATAACAACCTTATAGTTATATTATGTTTGTACCGATTGGAGTTGAAACACTAGGACCGTGGGGTCCGAGTGCTCATCGAGTATTTCGAAACATCGCCTAGCGGCTGGTCGACCCTTCACGTGACCAGAGGGCTGGCCTATTTTTAGGCCAAAGAATCAGCATTGCCATCCAACGTGGCAACGCTGCCAGCCTTTTAGGCACTTTTCCCACTGACAGCAATGCGGACGAATTTTTTGATGCTCAATGAGTTCTTCTCCCCTTTTTCTTGTGTTCATAATATAAATATTTGAGTGTTAGATTGTATATTGTATTTAAATATTATTTTATTTACAGAAATAAATATCTTCTAAATAAAATGGTTGATAACTACATAATTTTCTCGTTTTGCAGTAAATACCTATATAGAAGAGAACCACTCCAATTATATGTAGATTCCACAAAATACTCAGTGATGCACACTTACCATATAGTGTAAGGCTATTCGATTAAATCTGTTGTTAAATCTCATGTCAAACCATAATTATTATGATTGTTGTTATCTTACTCAGTCAGAGATTTATATAGTTTCTAGTCACCTTCAATTTAAGCAAAACAAATTGGTAATGAATTATTGTTATCGTTTCAGGAAAGTATTTTAGATTCAAAGCTCATATTAAAACTCAGCTTCAATGATCCGCTCTTTTTAAATTGACAATCCAGTGTCTTGAATAGATTTGCCTTCTCGTGAACTCTATTTGTCGTTTTGATAGGACTTACCTTTTATATGCGTCTATTCAACTAAAGCAACTTTATTCCAATCCTTCTCAGTCGCAACCATAGGCCGGATCTTGCCCTTGAAATAAACCAGGGCTCATTAACAAGTTATGATTAATATCAACTCATAAATAGTGACGTTGTCGGCAAGTCAAACGACTCCACACATGGTAACACCTTCCGAGAAATGGTGTCACCACACTCCGCCATACATTAATTGGATACTTTTTATGATGATGATTTACTAAGTATTGTTAAGTTATGATTGTGCTTCAAAATGAACCCGATTCAGTTCTGTTTGGTGACTAAAGGCTCGTACAGACTAGTGCGATATCGCGGGCGCGACGCGACACTAGTAGCACAATTTCTTTGTCGGTACCTGTCGCGCCCGCGATATCGTGCGAGTCTGTACGAGCCTTAAGACTAAGTTTTTTCAAGAGTTTATTCATCAAAGCGGTAAATTGATATTGGTTTAATAACTAAGAGAATTACACAAAATATGTATGTATATAAGTATGTACAATATATAAGTAACTATAGTGTAAGTATGTATGTATATACAGGTTGAAATTGAAAACATGCGACAAACCGGAATGGGAGATTGTACTTATCATTATGAACAACTTTTACTTAGAGACCAAATTGTAATCGCGAAAAAAAAATCTGCTGTTCCCTACATTGTGACGAGTTATGCTAACATAAATGTAGGGGACAGCTGATTTCTTTTTCGCGATTGCAGCTTTGGTCCCTTAGTAAAAAATGTTCATAATGATAAGTACAATCTCCCATTCCGGTTTGTCGCATGTTTTCAATTTCAACCTGTATACGATCCTATACTTAGGTCGATGTATTGTAACAATAAACTCACAAAACACTTTCTATAGCTATCCTGTAATGTAACTTTTCAATTCATAAAGTTTTTCAAAAACTTCTGTGTAAAAGATCGTATCTTGGGTCATCCCAAGATACGATCTTTTACACAGAAGTTACAACCGCTGACTTAACAAAGCTTTGTTGATCAAATCGTGTACTCATAGAAAGATACGTTCATACTCCATTAAATAAAAGCATTGGTAATGTATTTACGTTATAAAAGTCCATTGTTTTAGACAGTTAACAACATTATACAAAACATTAACATATAAGTCGTCAGAATACTAAAACATTGTTGCAAAAAGCGGCGGAAACACAGGCAGTTTACAACTTTTTAACAGCCCAGTCCGGTCGCTGTAAATCACATGGTTTAGTTTAGACCCCCTTCAGAAGTAATATCGACTTCTTCGAACTCACATTAATCTGCCATACTTCAATATGTGAAGGGAAACGTCGAGACACAAAACAGAATGCATTTAGCAAACACACTATATCTCATTTTGTACCTATAGTCGAAAACACGGTTTCCACCATTGAAAACAAAAGAAGAACGGCACAACTTCGGATTTCACTGACAGAAACAAACGCAACGTGGGTCGTTTGTTTTTTGTTGTGTAGAGACGACACGACTATTGGAGCTGTCAGTGCGCATCATAAAACGGTAGCTGCGATCACCATTGCAGTGACATATAGCTGCGGTTGGAACAGGAAAGTAGAGGAGTTGGTATTGCAATTGCATTAAATAATTTTCGAGTTTTGAATGTCTAAATTACATGATGCATATATTTTCAAAGTGTTTCCTCGATGATATAATGTGAAACTTAAATAGGCAAATGAAAAAAGTTATGAGAAGTATTAAGATTTTAAATATCTATTTACTACATAATTAACATAAGTTATAATTGGCGGTCAAAAACACTGATCATAATCGATCATACATATGCAAACTACACTAATTATAACAGCATAAATGGCAAACAGCACGCCTACACACCGCCCATTGCGTATACGCATTATTTTCAAATAAATTTAAATTCAAACAACATTTCGTCTGACACTGTTCGCCGAAGGGCAAATCTCCGTTAAAACGTATTCAGTATAACCGTGACGGTAGCTGTCAAGTTAAAATGTTTTAATTTAGTGGTGCGGTTCGTCACACGTGGCATATCCGCCATCCACCGCGCCATTTGACACTCGCCGCGTTCCGAGAGGTGATAAATCTCCACACAACGCGCCGGCACTAATCACGGAAATGAAAACAACCCTTCACTTGACTCGTTTACATTTAATGTTTCGCTTAAATGACAGCGCTAAGTCGAGCGGCTGAAGAAATTAATATTTGAACTTCAAATAATGATTTAGAACACACTCCGGCAGACGTACAAATAAAAGACTTTTTTAGTACACCAAATCCGACCCTTTGTCGCGATTGACGTCAGCGAGGAAAACAAACAATTTATCTATTTCCTTGGGCGTCACACGAAGATCAAACACTAGTTAATAAAGAGGCGAGGTGCCGACGACGCCAATAAAGTCGGGGGGCGTCGTGTTCGCACACACACCGCCGACGAGCGGATTTAAAATTTGTAAATACGCGCCTGCCGCGAATACGACTCGTCTTTTTGTGACGTGATAAAATAATGACAGCAAATTGCTGTTGGGGTTCAGTCCCCGTACTGTATTTAATTCACTTTGACTTGCACCTAATCAACAAGAACTTCGAGCATAATTAAAAAGTTAAAGGATGTTGATAAAGGACATCAAAGTCTTCTTCCATGGAATGTTACGTCATGAATTTATCAATACTTTTGATGAAAAGATAAAGGTCACGGGGCGAGATATTGTTTGCAATTCAAAAAGATGATGCAAATTAGCGCATCTATTCAGTTAAATGAAAACCGTGCCCTGTCATTTGATGGAGCTTAGGGGAGCTTTTCAATCAGTCCTCGTTTGGGGACTTTAAGTATTAAAGCAATCTCCTATTGCGTCACTTTATTATTAGTTTGTGTTTTATTTTGTTCTTTTGATGTTGGAAAGTAATCGAGCTTCTTTGTATTTACAGTTTATTGATGCTAATTTCGCTTTCATAGTCGGAGAGAACTCGGAGTTGGAGGCATATAATTTGGAAAATATCAGTAGTGTAGTAGAGTACGAGGTACGTAATAAAATGTTGGCATTACCCTCGGCTTGCACACATCATTAAGTTTTAAAAGAAAGTCGGAAACGTCTGAATCTCATTACCATGGCTCTACATTCTGCGGTGATATAAGCGGAATAGGAATGAGTTGGAGGATATGACATGAATGACAAAGTGGATGCAAATGTAAGCTTTGTCGGCGAGCAGCGAGTCGAGACCACCCGATCAAACGACGGCGGAACGATCCCTAACCTCTAACTGAAGCTCGGTATTTCTTTTCATGTAGTTTAATTGAAAGAAAGTTGTGACAGTTGTTATCCACCATGTTTTACTTTCTAAAGTCTTCTTTCCCTACACGAGTTGTAAGTAATGTACATGCATAAGTAGTAAAGGCAAACTCCATCCTTTTTACTCTTACAAAACACACAAATGTCCATATTGATTACAAGTACCTACGTGAAAAGATGTGCATCTTATTTTAACGTGTTCAAAATGGTTATTACAAATACGCAAGCATACAAAATATACCAAGAAATATTTTTTTATGAGCATTTGGTGCTCCGACCTTAGGTAAAAAATAGATATAATTTTCGTATATGCTCTGACACAGCTCTAAAATAAATTAAATATATAAGATCTTGGCAAACTGGATGCAAAGATTTCTGCTCAAATTGTTAACAGTTTCATCTTATATTACGAGTATATAAAATTCTCGTGTCACAATGTTAGTTACCATCCTCCTCCGAAACGGCTTCACCGATTTTTATGAAGTTTTATATGCATATTCAGTAGGTCTGAGGATCGGCTACATCTATTTTTTTTTAGTTTTTGGTAGGTAGGTAGGGTAGGGTAGGGTAGGGTAGGTAGGTAGGTAGGTAGGTAGGTAGGTAGGGTAGGGTAGGGTAGGGTAGGTAGGTAGGTAGGTAGTTAGGGTAGGTAGGGTAGGGTAGAGTAGTGAGCTTTTGACAGAACGAAGTCTGTCAGGTCAGCTAGTTATTTAATAAAAAAATATCCATAATTAGTGCTGATCTCGTAAATTGTAACAAGGCGCCGCTGTAAGTATATTTTGTAAAATTTACACCCGCATGGCAGTTTTTTTTTAAACGCGTGACTGTTGTTAATGAATGTCGTGTGTCAGAGCAAAAACTCGAATTCCGAAGGACTAATATAAATCACTCAGTTATGTGTGTCGGGACCTTTAATTAATTATGTGAATTCCTGTCGCTGAACCCTAAATAAGTGTCGTTTAGTTCCAATTTTCTTGACAGCGGAAGAAAGGGAAGGATATAACTTATACGAGTACATCATCTTTAAAGTAGATGTTCTTCAGTTTTTATTTTAAGCTGGTAAACAATATTGGAAATTTCATCTTTCTTCCAAATTACTCAGTATTTCGTCCAACATGTTCATACATTTCATACCCTTGAATCTGAATTCAGTTAAGATCATATTCATGATCAAACAAAACATGTCTGAAAGTCTAATCAAGCTTTTGGATAGGTAATCCATACTAATATTATAAATGTGAAAGTAACTCTGTCTGTCTGTCTGTTTGTCTGTCTGTATGTTACGTTTTCACGGCTAAACCGCTGAACCGATCGTCATGAAATTTGGCAGAGATATAGCCTGGGATATGAAGAAGGACATAGGCTACTTTTTACGCGATAACCGACATCCCCGCGGGCGGAGCCGCGGACAAAAGCTAGTTCAAAATATAAATGTTAGAAATATTTTTCAATATCCTACAGCTAGCCTTATGAACTCATCCAATATAAGTAAAATTGATTACACCAGTTAGTTTTCTATAAGTTCGTGAGCACCATTTCTCGATTATACCAACCCATCAGGGTGATTATACATACTCGTAATTAATGATGGACACGAACTTATAACTGGTAACTGTTTAATGGGTGATTTATTCCTACTTATTTAAAGAAATCAATACATTAGTTCTGTGAACCGTTGTTTTTTAGAAGGTGGAATAAAATGTGCAACAATGTATGAATGGGAATAAAACATGAATAGAGCTTGTGGCAACTTTATATGCGTATTGTTAGTGAAAAGTGTTAAGTTTCATAAATCCGAAAATGCGGTGGGCGTGAGCGTCGACGTCTGCGCACGCGCTGCCGGATACGGAAGTCTGTAATTACGTCGCTATTTTACAAAAATGTCTCAATCGACCCTCGACAGATGGCGCGCGACCCGAATTGTTCAAACATTCCCTGAATAGTTCAGCTGTTTGTGTGGCTCTGCACCGCCCATTCCTATTCTTCATTACAAGCTGGTGACATTCGCTGAAACGGTAGCTGCAAGGTCGCTTATATTTAATACGTAAAAGTAAAAGGTCCCAAAAAAAAGGAAGTTAATTTAAAAAAAAATGTGAACCAATAACAAACAGAAAATTTTTACAAAACAAAAGGCCAAAATCTATCAATATCACCTTTGTGCCATCCGTTAAATTAATAAACACGACAAATTCAGCGGTTATTGTGCACCTATTTATACAGGGTGTTTGGCAGAACGTTGAACATACGAAAATGGTGGATAGGTGGGGTCATCTGCTACTTACTCAGCCCTAATTTATTTGGCCCTGGCCCCCTGAATATAAAAAAAAAATTTGTTTGCTTTCTTTTAGTTTCACCACTTTCTTAACTTTAAAGTGTATTTTTTTATTAAAAATGGGTAAAACAGGCAATATTTTAGTTTATTTTTTTATCTTTAATATTGGCAGATTCTTATAAAATTATTGCTTTATTCAGATGTTAGCTAGAAAAAAAGTTATGACTCCTCAAACTTACAGAAAGATGTAATAAATAAAAATATTGCCTGTTTTACCCATTTTTAATACAAATTACACTTTAAAGTTAAGAAAGTGGTGAAACTAGAAGAAAGCAAAAATTTTTTTTTTTTAATATCCAGGGGGCCAGGGCCAAATAAATTAGGGCTGAGTAAGTAGCAGATGACCCCACCTATCCACCATTTTCGTATGTTCAACGTTCTGCCAAACACCCTGTATATATCTAGGGATGTATTGAGCACTTTTGTTTAGAGCCGGTCCGGTGCGAATAAAATATGAATAAAATAAATTATTGAATGTCTTTTTAATAAAGCGCTTATTGTTTTATCGGATAATGGAGGGCCCCATTGTGGCGCGGCGCCGCCCAGGTTCATTCCAGGGACAATGCACAAATAATAAATAGACGTATTTTGTTCGTATTTTCTGCGCTCGGTCGCTTCGCCGTTGTTCCTGTAATTGGTGGCCAAAATAAATTAATTGAATTAGATCGCTCCAGAAGAGCTGACACGTCTGTGCCGTAAAATATTTGGACGTTCCATTATTAAAAGCTCTGCGAGTGAAGTCGTTTGAGTTAATTTAACAACGGCTTTGTTATTCGTATGAGTTGGGTAAATATTTAGATGACTAGGAGGTATACAAGGGTTAGTATTAAGACCATGTAGACGTAGAAGTGTTTTTATTGATAATTAACACTAAATAAAGCTGCATTTCTGGGTCATGTCATGACTCATGACAAAAGATCGGAATAGGTTATTAAGGAAGGGTACTGTAATAATGCAATACAGGTTAACTACCTAGTTTAGGAGGCAGAGCTTTTTTATGTAACAGTGACTCTTGTTTGCAAATAAAAGAATTTATTATTATTATTTTATTTTCATATGTTTACATATCTCAGGACTCTGGGGTCCCGGACCTTTGGAAGGCGTACGAGGGGCCGAAGCCAACTCGCAGAGGCCCGTTAGACGCTTTTTAATTAAATGAGGCACCAACCGACGATTATCCCTGTACGCACTATGTAAGTGCACCCAAGGACAACCTCCGGTTGGTGTAGGACTATTGCAGGATATGGAACCAAAGATATTGGACTATGGGTTTGGGTGGTTAAAATGGACTGGTTACCTAAAACTATGGAAGCACTATGGCCCCTGCCTGATCAATGTTTTATTATACACGGATAAAATGGCAGGGGGTGACTTGCACACTCAATATTGGGCCCCCGAAAACGGTCGCTAGCACATAGTGACGTAGCAACAAGGGGGCAACATGTCTTGAGGTGCTCGAGGAGTGGAGAGGTATTCCATGGCTCTCAGAACAATTCCAGAGCCCGGAAGATGGTCAAGATCCCTACAAGCACTTACTGGAATACTTCCTTCCTCCGAGCATGTTTGCTCTTGCGAATCTCCACTCAAGCCAGCCAATAAAGGCAAGAATGAGGTGGGAGCTCAGTTCCTCGTCAGTGTACACTCCAGCCGGCCAATGAAGGCAAGCCAGAGATGAGGAACATGACTTCTCCCGGGAGATAGGGTCCGTGGGGTCGCAACTGCCCACCAGCTCGCCACATGCTGCCCTGCGGGTTTCTGTATCCCTCTTGGTCTGGCTCCTCACCCTAGACATGTTCCGGGAAAGAAAACTCTACCGACACAGACCTAGAGTTCGGAGCGCGCAAGCCCCACCACGACGTCAACGTAGAGATACGGCGGTGGGGTTATTATTATTATAGGTAGAGTTAATTTACCTAAACTTCGAGGAAGGATGTAACATAGAGTGGATCATATAACATTTTTGAGGGTTCGGTACTAAAACTATTAAAATAAAGAGCTTTTTTAGCAATTTTTGTACGTAACCCTGTAAAATTTTACATAAATGATTCTTCAAATCAATAATTTGTAACTATAAACAAAGTCCAATAAATAATTCGTGATTTTTAAATCCCGGGATTTAAACGTCATTATAATTATTCCGGGATTCAGGAGGTATTATTATTGAAGTTTAGGTACATTTACCTATTCCGATCTCTGCTCCTTGACTCATGAGTGTCGCGAAATTGAATATCAAAAGAATAATTATGAATATTATCCTATCTATCGTAATTCGTAACACAATTTTGGGAACCAAATTACAAGCAATTGGATTATCTTCAATTTCAGGAGTAGGTAAAAAACCTAACATCACGCCTTGTTTCCCCGAAGGGTTGGGCAGAGGTGTACCTATAGTTCACCCACATTTCGCCAGTTATGTTGAAGTCCCATGTAATAGGGGGCAAGCCTATTGCCATCAACCGGGCACATATCCAGACTCCGGGCTGCTACTGAGAAATTTCGGATGGAAAAACCCAATAACACTTTGCCTGACCTGAGAATCGAACCCAAGACGTCAGGCTCAGCAGTATCCAGTAGTCCATTAGATAAAGTGCAGCAAGCTTATCTGGCCCGCTGGTTTTAAGACGTAGATATATGCCAGTGACCTTGAGTGGTGAGCTTGCGTGATCTGTACTGAGCTCACTCAACGCGTTGTACATCCAACTAGTAACAGGACTCCCCATCCCCATCCATCCAGGAGCGCTGTCCCAAATAAGACGCATTAATAATTTATTATACATGAATAAAAGGTATTTTAATAAAACACGTATACTCGTACTAAAGGATCAATAATTAAATTATCTTTAAAAAGGTGAAGGTTTCAGGAAAATACGCTTGATAGATTTTGCGTGATTTTCAGTTTCTTATCCATGTTAGACATAACTTTACAAATTAATTTCACTATGTAATACAGGAAAAGGTTTTAATCAGTGCACAAATTTTGACAAATTAAACTTAAACGTGTTTTATTATACACTTATTTTGATATGTCTTCGTACAAATAAATTAAGTTATCGTTAATGAAAGATGTTTATTTTGAAACTGGTATAAACTACTTGTCGTGGAACGCAGTAGTAGGTACATGTCAGCTGTGCGCTCGCCCATTGGTATTATTACGAATAGATTGTATCCATATTATGCTAATTTCAAGTGGACCAAAAAAAAAGTATTGATCAAATAATGGAAATGCGTTCTGTTACTAATACTGAACCAGCAAACAAAATTGCGCACTGGTTAAAAACTTATCCAGTATAAACATAATCTAAAAATATTCATATATTAAGTTATTAACAAAATTCTCTAATTTAGGTACATATATTTTTTCCAAATCATTAACACTACTCGTTTAGACGTGATCTTCAGTATAAAATCATTAAAAGTCGGTTATGATCTGCCAAAGGCCTGGCGAAGAACTGCTCTGGACAGGAATAATTGGAGGGAAATAGAGGAGGCCTATGTCGCAAGACAGCCTGACCTGTAGGCCCAGCCAAGTTACAAACGTTTCGTATCGAATCTCTCTACAATCGTTGACGCCTCGTCGTCAGCGACTATAGGAAACGATAAGTTGATAGCCAAATTGACACGACTGAGTCGATCGCTCGTTCTACAAAGTACTTATTTAGAAAAAATCTATACTTTATTCTATGGTGAGCGTTCCTACAAACGTCATACTACCGTCAAAGTTACATTTGTATACTTAGTGCGCGGTTATTTATTCCGATCATTTATATGGGATGTAGTGATCAACTTTGTAGAAAGGATCAGATTTCATTCTAACATTTTGAACGACCTGATAAGTTGTAAACTTGTCTACGAATTTTCTATTCGTTTGTTCTGACCACGTGACTTAACGTTGAGATGATGTCATTCCTACACATTTGATTAGTTTTCTATAAGCGTTATCGATTGTAGATTGTCAACTTGGCTAAGCCTGCTGGTAGCCGATTAGTTTTATGTTAATGTATTACTTGTTTATGTATTAACAAGGTCAGAGTAAAATAAAGGCTATTTTTATTTAATTTTATTTATTTATTTATTTGTATCGTCGCCTCAATAGAAACTAACGAAATCACTATGAAAATTGACATGTTGTGTCATTTTATGTTACCGTCACCGGTTCGGGCGGGTTGCTGCACTATATACCTACATACTGCACTGTAAATCAACACATGAAAAGCACTTAGAATTCATTTGCAAAGTTATCTGTAAAGCTGAACTCAGCAGTTTTTAATAAAACAGTTACTTACCGTATTCGTTTAATAAGATACAGTTAAATATGAATGTCCAATACAATGACTCATGTATTTCCACGAAGTAATGTTGACTAAGCATTCGATTAACTCGAGACATATTGATGTTAATTGATATAATTTAAATTGATAGCTGCAAACAACTTTATTATAGGTACACCTACTAAGTAATACTGTTGTGAGTCTTTGTTATTAATAGATATAAAGGTAAGTTGTTAATATATGTACCTCTTAGTAAGTATGAATAATGAACTGCATCTGGTTAAAATGTGATCTCCTCCAGCGACAAATGTAATACATAGTTTGTTTTGAAACATTTGAAATAGAAATATACAGGGTGGAAACTTTCAGCGGGGCAGTAAGGGGAAGTACCTTATCCGTTGCAGCTACACGAAAATGGTCTTAGGAGACTATCCATATTTTTTTATGGAATTTTGTTCCCCATTCACAGATTTTCAAAAAAATGTACCTACAGTACAATTAGCAAGAAAATAGCCATTTTACACAAAAACATTTTTTGATGCCAATCGATCCTGTTTCTAATATTAAACGAAAACTTCTATGGGACCAACCATCGTTGGAGTACTCAAAAAGTCACAAATAGCAAAAAACTTTTCCCTTATATTTTGTAAAGAATTTGTGTACAAAAAATACAAAAAAGACAAATGATAAATTAGAGGTCATTTTTCTCTTATCAATAGCTGTCCAATTATGCACTTATTGTAAAATTCACAACATACTCAGAGCTTTTCTGACGCAACAAACCGTCAAGATTGTTTTTTATTTAATAATACCGAGTTCGAAATTTTAATTGTTTAAGCTTATCTTTTTATTCAGTCAACAAAAAGATCTCAACCGTCACTAAAAAAGCTTTTGCGTAAAATTTTCATACAAAATGTAAGGGAAAAGTTTTTTGCAATTTGTGACTTTTTGAGTACTCCAACGTTGGTTGGTCCCATAGAAGTTTTTGATCAGTATTAGAAACAGGATCGATTGGCATCAAAAATGTTTTTGTGTAAAATGGCTATTTTCTTGCTAATTGTTTTTTTTTTTGAAAATCTATGAATTGGGACCAAAATTCCATAAAAAATTATGGATAGTCTCCTAAGACCATTTTCGTGAAGCTGCAACGGATAAGGTACTTCCCCTTACTGCCCCGCTGAAAGTTTCCACCCTGTATATACAGAGTGTAATCTGGATAAGTGAGATCTCAAGGGACCTAGGATTATTTATCATTTAAAGGGGTTTCTCATTTACCCAGTTTCCCATATAGTCAAGTTTAAAAAGACAGTGTTGTCTTATTTAGGTCGAAATGTACAGTTTTTTGGGTTCCGTAGTCAATAAGGAACCTTTATAGTTTCTCCATGTCCATCTGTCTGTCTGTCTGACGGCTTAGTTCAGAAACTCTTAGTACAAGAAAGCTGTAATTTAGCATGGGTATACATATTAATCACGACGACAAAGAGTTATTTTTTTTTCGATTCAAGGATCTGTTTGCGTAATATAGCTTTAAAGTACAAATTTTTGTTAGAGTCAAGTGTAAAGTGTCAAATGCCACTAAATGATTGGTTTTAGGATAAGTGAAAAAATTTACGGCACTAGTATATACAGCAGTGCTATTCTGTAACTATCTCACCGTGAAAACAAAGGTGAAGTGAGCGTGGAGTGAGCTGTCAATAGTGTCAATCCCTAGTCTCAGATCGAATGACAGTTCACTTCGAGATCACTTCACCTATGATTTCACGGTGAGATTCTTACAGAATCGACCAGCAGGATAAGTTTTTAACCAATGCGCAAATTTTTTTTGGTGGTTCAGTATCAGTAATAGAACATATTTCCATTATTTGTACTGTACTTTTTATTTGGTACTACTTGACATCAGAAAAACATGGATATAATCTATTCGTAATAATATCAATAGGCGAGTGCACAGCTGATAGGTGCCTACTACCGCGTTCCGTTTCAACGACCGCGCCGGCGCGTTGCGCGACGAGTATCCATTATACCAGTTTCAAAATAAACATCTTTCGTTAACGATAACTTCATTTTTTTGTACTAAGACATATCAAAATAAGAAATAGGTGTATAATAATACACGTTTAAGTTTAATTTGTCAAAATTTGCGCACTTATTAAAAAGTTTTCCTGTATAACGAAGTAAAAAGGAAAACTATCACAGCTAAGTATGAGTAATAGTGGAGCAACTTATATTTTGAGTAGAAATGTATGGGAGAAAATGTTTTTCAACTACAATGTTAAGTTTGTTCTTGGGATAAATTCATCCCACCTACGAAATTCTTCATTATGCATAGTCCAACACGCATTTGGCCGGTTTTTCATGTAGTGACGTGAAAAAGCCATTAATAATGTCCAGATTCAAAATAATAAAATATTATTAACTAATTACTATTGAACTACGCAGTCCCAATTATAGAGCTAAAAAAGTCGAAAAAATCTAACAAATGCTTTCACAGATAAAGGGTTTAATTGTTCCCAGTAACAGAGGCATTTCAATGCAAAAGTGTCGGAATCTCATTGTAATTATCAGTAGTAGAGGTTTCTCCCATATCCAGGGTCCACTTAACCAGGTTAGGTACACTGAATGTTTATTTCCAGGTAATAAAATTACATACACAGGTACCTACTCATAGATAACATTAGTTAACACTGATTTAGTATATTTAGTTTTTCAGAATTAAAATAATGTGTACCTACATACATAGCAACTTCTACCTAACTAATTAATTAATAAGGTAAGTAATAACATTTTATCCTAACCTAACTAAAACTAATCAGAAACTAAAATATGTCGTCGAAAAAATTCATCCACGTCGCTGTCACCTGGTAATGTCCCCTACAGAATGGCGGCATTGCCACGTTGTATGGCAATGTTAACACTAAGGAGTAGGTACTACCATTCACCTTCAGTAAGTAATACATACAGCTATCCTACACACCTAATAGAAAAGAAAGAAAGAAAAAGTATTTATTGTGACTCGCACAGAAATATCACAAACTAAACACACTATTATAAAAGAATACAAAATTAAATTATAAAATAAGAAAATAAAAACAGAGTCCTGTACGAGGCTAAAAGGCTCCTATCTCAGCACGATGCTGCGATATTTAAAAATAAGTGTCGCAGCGCTGGAATTCTGATAGGGCCCGCTGTGATGTCACGGGCAGATACAGAAAATACATAAATAATTATCAATAAAATAGATATAATCATGTAAAATGTTAACAAATAAAAATAAAATATTCATTTAATCCGCGCGTCAGTATCCCGACGTAACCTCATTACTGTCTATACCTTAAGTGTCTGTCTAATATTACTAGCCCCAAACCATTTGTGTAAATACGAGTAAGAGTGAATCTCTACCTCTACACAATGTATTTTCCTTTGCCTATCTTTGGTCGCTTTGGATGTACTACTTACAGTCAGGATAATTAATTGCTAAGCAAATTGACACCCTACGTCCATTTGCTATGTTATAGCCATATCATAAACCTGTCTAAGGGCCAGTTTCTCGGACGAAAATTAATGTGGTAAATTGTAAAGCGTGCATAAACTGATGCGATTGACTGTTGATAAACCATTCAAACTATCACAGATCTTGAAATTTTGTCACATTAATTTTCCGATAATTTTCATTAGAGAAACTGGCCCAAAAAAGACAGTTGTGATTTGAATATACGGACAATTTAAGTTGGTAGTCAACTTGCTTAAAAATTAATTTCAATGACTTTAGAACAGGGCCTCAAGTCTGCTATTACAATAGTGTCAGAATGGTCTCTTCATTGTGAGTTTTTGACAGATTTTCCATACAAACACTGTCAAATACTCACAATGGCGTTTGACCATTCTGACACTATTGTAATAGCAGACTTGAGGCCCAGGCCGTCTGCTTTATCGGGAATACAGTCGTGACTATTTAAGTAGGTATAAACAATACCATGACATACAGAAGGAAACATTGTTATAGTTATTGGCTTCTTGAAACAACGATGACGTTTGAGCTTTTTCAAGCTCACCTGAATAAAGTTACCCAAAATTAGTAACCTAATAATTATTAGACAACACAAACTTACTTTCGATAAACAAAATCTGTAAAATTAAGTCACAAAATAATCTAAGTAAAATTCCCGGTAACTTGTTTTGTAAAATATAATTACAGTACCATCTAGCGGCGAGTAGGGGAACTTACAAGAGCTTTGCCAAAAGCTTAGAAACAGGATACCTACATGCAACGAATTTAACATAATTATCTAAGTATAAAGTATAAATAAACAATTTAAAGGGGAAAACACATCCCATTAATATACGTACTGTTTTTAAACATTATATTATTTGAATAATTCAATAGTTTGCGGTTAGAAACAAAACTATTTTCACGACAGTTTGACAACGACCGGAACGGAAACTTTCTACTGTTCGCTTGGTTCTTTGTGTGGTTTACTTTCTTATTCCTTTATAAACACGTAATTACCATTTAAAAAATTAAACGGTGGTAAGTAACAAAAGCCAGTAGCAGGGTTCAGTCGGGTTGAAAAGCGTAGGAAGTAATTAGGGCGCGGCAGATGGCGCGCGGGGCGTCTTGTCCGCGGCTGCAACCGCAACCTTCTCTGTCCTGTCCGTCTACACACGAGAATAGGCTTCTGCACATGCCTGTGATACGTGCTTTGCCTGTCTTATGCGAAAAAGTATGGATTAATACAAGTTAAATTGCAGAGTTATTAACATTTTTCTTATTGCTCATCCTACCCCTAATGTGTAGGTAATATTATCTCAATTAAGTAATACGTCTCAATAGGTTATTACTTGTAGATACAAAACGTAATGGTAACATTATAACTATAATATATGACGAAGAAAAAACACGAATAAGAACGAGTAGGTACACCTACCTAAGGTTACGACGCCTTCGTGTTACGTAGGTACGTTTTTATTATATACATACTAAAGAGTAAGTATTATATTATCTAGATGCACACTCGTGCCGATTCCCTTGTTCTCAAAAAGTTCAGTGCATCTTTTTCTTTCTATTTCATTAAGAAAAGGATAGAAGATAAATTTTAGTTTAGTCCTGTCAAATTAATCAGCGCTTGACGTAAATTGACGTAATTTTAGTTGGCAAGTTTTTAATCACGTCTGAACTTGTATGGAGTAGTGACAGGCGCTGATTAATTTGACAGGACTAAACAAAAATTTATCTTCTATCCTTTTCTTAATGAAATAGAAAGAAAAAGATGCACTGAATTCAATTTTAGTTTAGTTTGTGAACAAGGGAATCGGCACCAATATCTAAGTATCTAAAGGTACAATCATCTCGCAAAACTTAAGGTACTGCTAAACATCGTAGATTAGCTCAAATTCGAGGTTTCATAATAGGTTATCCTCGTTTTAATAAATAAAAACTTACTTAAAGCAATGTAACTTGCTACAGTTTTAGGTACCTACTTCAAATTATTCGTACCTCGTGGTGCAACTAACAGTTGCGTCACGAAACAGCCTAATTTTGTAATGAAGACATAAAGCTTAGAACTTAATGTTTGTTGCCAAACCACAAATGGCGGTCGTTTTCAAATAAAACTGTCTTGCGCTAATATTTGAAAGAATAACTAATTTTGTGGCTAAGTTTATGGAGTTCAAAGTTTTTTGGCAAAATGTTTGAAATATTAAGAATGAGTCATTGTAAAGGTAAACGATTTGGTTGTTTAAAAACAATTTGGACTCTCAGAAAATATTCCTGCCTAAGTACCAAATCATAGTTAGGTACGAAATATATCGACTGCGATGCTGACGCTGTTGGTCGTAAATCTTGAATAAATAATTCAAGTAACTAGAACCCACAGATTTATTGACTTCGACAAATATGTTTTGAACTTCAAAGTGTTTGAACAAATCGACAAGCATGCAAAAAGTTTAGTCGCAGTAAACAAACAGTCGTGGGCTATACGAGGACAAACATGACTCCTGCTGAGTGTTATACAAATATTTATAGGTGCTATTGACTAAAGGGATGGTTCGATATTTGGGCTATGTAGTCATAGATACGAATTGAAATATAGTTATTGTTTTATATTGGAAGTCGGGAGTCAAATAACTAGAAACAAAGTGGCTTAGAAGCTTTTAAAGTAAACTCATGGATAAATTACTAGATTTGTCTGACAAAACTGGGAATTTATTAATTAAATAATCATCATATAGATAATTAGGATCAGCATGAGCTAATTTTAATTAAAATGTTTTATTTCAAAAAATCATCATATCAATCATCTATTTGTCATCATACAGTCATCTATATGATGACAAATACATAGATGATTGATAACTATGATGTATTTTTTCTCTGTTTTAATGATAGTCTGGCAGTTTGATTACTTTCTGCGGCCTACCCAAATGGCCTTTCTTTGGTATTGTTCTCCGAGTGGGAGTTCTGAGCTGAGCTACACGACTATACGGACAAATACGTGCACGTTGACTGAACAGGTCCACTCTAATCTGTATGGTTCTTTCCACAAAAGACCATCTCAGACATTTACCTGCATGGCCCTCATATGGCCTTACCAAGACTTTAAAAGTGATTGTGACCTCTGAGTTTGTTTCGGTCTTTCTTCTCAGAGTAGCCAGTTAGGAAACACCGAAGTAATCTAGTTTTAAAAACATAATTTAATTTTGACATGTAATATTTTTTTCCAAGCTATTTACCGAAATAAATATAATCTATTATCATTTAAAGAGAGAATTTCAGTATAGCTACGTTTTGAATCAACGTATCGCACATGGGCAACAAGAGAGTTAGCACACAAAAATACGAAAATGAGGTAACTATCCCATGAGAAAGGAAATCACAAACTTTATCTGCTAAAAAACGTCTGCGATTACTCGCTGAAAGATAGGATTTAATACCCTTTGTGGCCGATCTACAACGCCACATGCAAACTTCGCATTAAGACCTGACGTCACACAAATCCTGTATCGCACAATCAGAGTTTACCGTGCGACAAGCATATATAAGGAGTATCTATTCTAACATGAAATATTTTAAGAGGACCATCTATAGGTGGTAAAAAAGCCATAGCAGCGGATCTTTTTTTTTCTAAGTGTTTTTATTTTTACATAATTATTATAATTTTAAAATTGCTTGAGACATTTTGCAAAGGAGTTGCAGTTTCCATAATTTTACTTATTCTATGAATGACCCGCTCGGACGCGGCGACAGTGGCGGCACGAGCGCGGTGAATTTTGATAATTATAATCATCATAATATCAAGTATTTTTTTATTTTTTTTTAATAATATACTCATAAAAAAAGGAATCGTTTCCATGACTTCTTTACTACCTTTAGGTGTATCTCTCAAAATATGTATTTCGTGTTTGAATAGATACATCCTATATATACATACAACATCCCGACATTAACCGTCGGTCAGTTGCCCACCAGGCACAACACCCGTCTGGTCGGAGGATCCTCCCTTTTCCATAGAGTATGAGTGAACTTTACACCCTGTTCCTCATACCTCTATACCCTTTTTCACCAAGCCACTTTCCTACCGCTTGCAGCGTAAACAGTGCCACATCAAGTTATATTAAAAAAAGTGATTTCCCAAAAAATAAATTTATTGTGTTGCCATGTGACACTCTCGTTGCCCATGAGCGATATCGTTTTGAAACTAAAAGAAATAAGAAAGATAGTTAACTAGGGTACTATAGATACCAACGTGTGAAAAATGTTTGGCAATCAAAAAAGCATCAAACTACATAAACGTTATAAACTGCATTAAGTCTACATTAAGTTTAATTTGCCTTCAATCGCAAGGATATTGTTTACGCTACAAAACAAGCATAATCCTCTAAATAACAAACAACAATAGTTCAATACGTCTCACTAATGTGACAAAATGCCGAAAATTACCCTCATTATTGATGGGAACTAACGAACAATGTCACTACCAAGCAGCTGGTGACATACTACTCGCGACCGCCGCTCTGCCCATTCTCTATGCCTTTTTGACTTTGATTTATGGGGTTTTTATGCCCTATTCACCCGTCACGGTTACTTTAGATTTTATACCAGTGTTACAAAACAGGAAAATGTAATTTAAACTTTTTTGTTACACAGATAAAGTCTAATTTCAAATGAAACGAAAGTACAAAGCGTAGCGATCCGCCAAACATTCACAGTTGCGCTTGCGCAGAGTATCGCTACATCATCTCTTAATAGTAGGGGATGAAGAGAGGGTTTTATTTCATTTTCACAGTAATTTGCTTTTGTTAGGGAACAATAATGTCATTGTGCAGTTCGATTTTAAAGCAAATATGTGTAGGTTTGGAGGGAGTGCCGGGGACACGGTTCACACCCTCTTTAATAGGTAAATACTAAATATAGGTAAATGTACTTTTGATTAACAAAATAAATATGCAGAAAGTGAGATCTTATTGAGTGCGTTCGACACAATTGACGGAGTGGTAAAGATCAATAAGGAAATAAAAACTTTAGCTAGCTCTTTTGAATTTTATTGGAGAAACTGGTACTTACCTTCCTCCAACTTTACTTGGGTATCTACCTATTTAAAAAGCATGCCAGCAAGTTGCATGTTTAGTAGATTTTTATTAGACCAAAATTCTAGTGTAGCTGCTTTTAAATGTATGTACTCAGCTCTAAATCTGCCTAAAGATAACGAAAACATGAACAAGCCTCAACTTGTATTTGGACCTATTCCGTAAATAATCTATTTTTTTGTATGTAGAATTTCATATTGACAACAGCATTCCAAGCTTTTTTTTGCTGTGCCATTTTGCAACATGCTTCGAAAAGAAGGCAAATAATATGAATCGGTATAGTGCACCGATCAATTTTATTTGCCTTCTTTTCGAAATTTCATTCATGAATTCCACACAATACACAAACCATACATTTATTGGCGACAAACGTTCCGAGACAAACATTCCCATTTATCATATCATAAAATCGTAAAACGAAGACTCACGACCCGTGGAACATAATAAAACCGATTTGCAATTCTGTTAAGGATAGAAGTGAAAATGATAGCTGACAAAAGTCATTCGGAAGATTCGTGTCACATTGTGCGGGTGAGATGACAAAAGTATAGCACGCTGCTTCGGTAGCCAACAATGCGGCAGCAACCGAGAGGGGCAATTTGTCAGCATCGACAATACAGCTCGACATATTGACCATTATTTATGGAGCTTTGTGAAATACGCTCACGGTTTTATTGCGGGAACGATTTTACATCGTGTATTACACGCGATGACGTTTCAAACACTTTGTTGCAACCGACTTATTTGTCTGCAGCACTTATAAAATATGCCAATGCATTTTATTTGTGGAGCAAGAAAATGTTTCTAATTATTGTCACAAAAAAATTGGAATTACGTAATGAGTGGGTGTTGTTCGCCTCGGGTGATTATTATTATTGGAATAAAAAGCATGGCGAAATGAATTTCTACGGGGATGTTGGTTAGTGTTCTTTATTCGCGGACAACAATCGTTGAGGCGGGTCTGGGCCGCCCCGGCCGCCCCCTCAGCTGCCGCTCTTTGTGAAACACGCGCCGTGCTGCTACTACAACCTGAATTATCAGCATCCATTCAAAATGGTTACGGCTTTGATGCACGCGACTTACATTACAATCAATTTTATTTTGGCCAAACAGTCCAGTTGCATCGAATACCAAGGAGAAAAGAAATTTAAGACACGCCGTTGATAAACGTTGCATACAACGCAAATAAGTAAAACCATACAATTTATTACAGTCCAAGTGAACGACAAGCAAAAATGTTATCGACCATATTTATTAACGGTAATTTGAATTATATGTTGCGGTGCTATGTCACCGCATCGATTGCGTGTCACGCACCAGTTAGGTTCCGCACCAACACAGACGGACGGATGGTGATGAATACAAATGTTGGATCCAATTGTAGGCGGGCGATTCGACGTTTTTATACACTTAATTGTGAAAGAACAAATGGCATGTTTCGTCCACACCCACAAACAGAATGCAGTCATTAAATACTAATACGCTTTAATATTATTCGCTTATTAATTACAAAATATCCACATATTATTTCTTGTAAGAGCGATTTGAAGAGCGTAATGTCTATTTAGATGCGGCTCTTTTCCTACGTGTATAATATTTAGAATATTTTTTTAACACTTGATTAATAAAATTATTATCATTATTCTAAACAATTATCAACACACAAAAAGTGACTAGGTATAAGTACCTAGTTGTTTTAATTCCAAACCATACGCCAACTGAAACAATTACCATAAATAAAACAAGGAAAGCGCCATCTCGCGGTGAGTAGCGGATCTTGTGCCACATGACACCAAAGTTGTATGAATATAATCTAACTTTTTATTTTTATTTGAACTTAAACACGGCCTTAACTATTAATTCGTAAATTCGAGATATTTCTTCTTATTTATATACAGTTTCAGTAGAAACCACGATGTTATTGAGAATTCGTTCGCATTTTTCAAACTAAAACCGAGGAATGTAAATCTTGCTAAAACTGATGCGGCCACAATATATTAAGTAGGTACACACCTACATACGAACAGATACGATATGTAGGTTATAATAATTCCAATAGAATCTATAAAGTAAGTAGGCATTGAGAACTTGCTTAGGCTTTTCCAAAAATCGGACACAAACGAAAACTAGGTATACCTATCAGCTGTTTACCTTTACAAAACATTTTGCGAAAGATTACGAAGCTGTTGTTATTTCCTTATACCTATATCCATGATTGTCGCTCAGTTGATGATACATACACATATAATATTATTGCCAGCTTACGGACTCAAAGCATTTATTTCAAACTAGCTGACCCTGAAAAACTATTTGACTGTGGCAGTTTGTCTACGCGCAAAGGAAATATAGTATAAACTTCACTACACTACTCTACCCTACCCTACCTACCTACCTACCCTACCTACCTACCTACCCTACCCTACCTACTTACCTACCTAACCTACCTACCCTACCCTACCTACCCTACCTACCTACCCTACCCTACCCTACCTACCTACCCTATCCCACCCTACCCTACCTACTTACCTACCCTACCCTACCTACCCTATCCTACCCTACCCTACCGACCCTACCTACCTACCTACCTACACTACCCTACTTACCTACCTACCCTACCCTACCCTACCTACCTACCCTACCTTACCTTACCCTACCCTACCTACCTACCCTACCCTACCTACCCTACCTACCTACCCTACCCTACCCTACCCTACCTACCCACCTACCCTACCTACCTACCTACCCTACCCTACCCTACCCTACCCTACCCTACCTACCATCCAACCTTCTCCTGATAATAACAAATACAACAAAAAAATTATTAGCGAAATCGGTCCAGCCGTTCACTAATAGTTTTTTTTTTTTTTTTTTCATATTTTCTCATCGTTTAAACCTTCCCTGGACTACGACAAACAATTCAAAACCAAAATCAGCTAAATCAGCCCAGCCGTTTCGAGTTTTAGCGAGACTAACGAACAGCAATTGATTTTTATATATATAGATAAAACATTTACAAGCACCTTGAATTGTGAAGGAGTCGGTCAGTTAGTCAGAAAGTTGAAGCTAGTTGCCCATTCCAGAACGGGCAAGAAACTCTAAGGAAACTCTTTTAAATTAAGATAGGTATCTACATAGTACAAAATCCTGGGTACTTTAGATTTTCTGCAGCCCGCTCACATTTTGAATTCCAAGAGGCAAATATTAGGTACACTGAAAAAAAAAAAGTTGTTGCCACAATCAAGATTTTGTTTAGATTGACTAAGTAACTTGTTTGCATCTGAGCCTATCAAGCACAATGATCACAGCTACTACTTTTATTTGATTGAGATTTGAAGCGGGATCTTGATTGGAGTTATCACAAAACCTATTTGCAGCAATCAAGTCAAAACATAGTTGCTCCAACCAAGATTATTAGATTAAAATTTCAATGATCTTTATTGAAGTAATCAAAATGCTTGATTGACACAACTATATTTTTTTTTTTAAGTTGTCTCTTTTTTAACTCTTCTACAATGATGTCATGTTAAGGGTAATCGAGAAACTTGTTTAAGCGTTCAATCATTTGAACTAGTATTGCTGCAATCATGTCGTGATGATCAACTTATCTAAGATTTTGATTAATCTAAACAAGATATCGTCAATCAAGCTAAAAAGTCACTTGATTGGAGTGCATTTTTTTCAGTGACCTATATTCTATTTTAAAAGAAATAAAATCAATCCCTGATGGACTTGATCTTCATTCGTAATGAAGTCAAAATAATTTACTTTAAAAAAAAACTTTATTAATGGCCTGCCTTAAAATGTAATATAAACCATAACAAGGAAATCTTTGTCATTTTCGATACTGTTTATTACTGTGATTAACAAAAAAGCAGGTGTGTCTCCGAATTCAAACAAACGTAGGTATCTACCCAAATTGGTGTCTACCAACCAAAAGGGCGCTCCCCACATGATCATGAATGATCATTTCATTTCTCCAGCTATATTAATTATGATACAATCTTTGTCAAATTTGAGACAATTTGGAGTAATAAAATAAAGTTTTATGTCGCATTTACTTTGATGCGGTCTCTCGTAGCATGTAATTATCAGACAAAGGGACTCTATACGGCGACCCGGGCGGGTCTACCTCCTACCAAAATTCGTTTTCTTTCATTAATGGCTTTTTAAATTACGATAATTTGACAAAAAGATGGAATTATTAGACGAATGGCAGGTATTATTAGTTATATTCAAGGATCTTTAATGTTTGTGCTTGTTCCTGATCTATTTTATTTCTACCTATGCCCTATACCCAAAGTCTGAAATTCAGATAATTTATGTTAACAAAGGGGATAACATATCAAAAAAATATCTTCGTAATGGCAATTCACATAAAATGGCGAAAAAATGGTTCAATTTTCTTTTAAGTACTGATTTTAAGAAATAATAACTAAAAAATAATCATACCGTAAATATTTTTATAAATTTTCGGTTTTAAACAAAGTTATAAAAAAAAGAGATTTTCTGGTATAACATATTTTATGACACTGGTAACAATGCAGGAGATCCAAACATTTTCAAATTTTTTACATCTCCAACAACATTAATATTACAACTCTCATTCATAAATTCATATTGTAAGTAGTTTATATAGCCACATTTTGGATGAAAACAGTTTTGAGTGGAAATTGATTTTGAGAGGCCTACGTCTAGCAGTGGACTTAAAGGGCTGATTATGACGATCATAGGCCGTGTCTCCGACACACTACACAAAACATTGTTTGACAACGGTATTTTGTTTGCATAGTTCTTATAATTAATAGATAGATAGATAGATAGATACTCTTTATTATGTACACCATAAAAATTACAGCACAAAATATTATTATTATTTGGCGCAAATTATTATTAATTCACTTTAATTTTATAGATGATTATTTACAAAAAAATATGATAAAATGTGTTGCACCTGTCCTGTCATTTTGACAGTGACATTTCTTGACATTACTTTGTTTACATAAATTATCTGAATTAGAGACTTTGGGTATAGTCGCCAATTGTTTCTCTGAATGACAGGGTTAGGCGTGGTATTTAGATAATTTAGCGAAATTACAAATTAATTTTTCCACCTCTAAGACCTACTTACAATAAGTTTGAAAAATATTTTGATTTCGTTAGATGTTTAAATCACCTCTTGCACTTCAACGATCAATTATTTTCACGCACTGACATTGACGGCCTACAAGCTTCATGTTTTCGCATGAGCAAGACTTGCCAACAGTAGGTTTAGTCGACGTGGCTGAATTCTGGTCAAAACTCATGTACCTAAAATGTGGCTGGTATTTTGGTGGTCAAAACTACAAACGTAGTGTTCAGGGAAGTTTTATTAAAATAAAACTTCCCTGAACACTACTTTTGTAGTTTTGGTCACAGCAGTCAAAATATACAGAGAGTCAGGAATGGCGACGCGGGAGCAAGCGACGTACAGTTCTATGTTCTATGGTAAAGGGTTTGGTTTCCGCACTTAGTCCTTCAGGTGGAAATGAAATGAAATCGTTTATTCTGTAAATACGATATCTGAATCACTTTTACACGTCATATAAAAAATATAAAAAAGCTTGGTGAAGTCGATATTTCCTATCTGACTACCCCTGAGAAGAAATGGCGAAACAAACTCAGGGGTCAAAGTCTATTTTAAAGTCCAGATATAATCTTGGTCAGATCACTGGTGGACCATTGTACTTGGGCCATGGCGGCCATCAGTAGTTATTCCAACCAGCCCACCATCCAAAGTTAATTACGTCTCCCGGTATGTTTAGAACATCTGTGAAAGATCATGGAGTATAATTTGGAATCATCGATAAGACGAAGAAGTATAATAAAATATTGCGCAAAACTGGTCCTACTCGGTGCAATGAAACTATTGTGCCATAAAATTGAAACTCATCCGCAATCTTCAATACCACTCACTGTAAACTTCTAAACGGTAAAAAACATTGCGAAATGCGTGCCATTGAGCAATAATATTGTAGGTGAAGGGGCCGTCTAACCGAGAGTAACGAATCAAAGTCAAATTATTTATTTCAAATAGGTACATACAAGGCACTTCTAAACGTCAAAATTTCCACAAAAAAAAAAAAAACCGGCCTTTGCGTGTCAGACCACGCACAATGAAGGGTTCCGTGGTTGGGATGAATTTATCCTAAGAACAATCTTAACATTGTAGTTGAAAAACAATGTTCTCCGATACAAAATGTATGAGAGAACATGTTTTTCAACTATAATATAAATGTAAGTTGATCGACTATTACTCGGTAATTTGTAAAGTCTACTTAGCTGTGATCGTTTTCCTTTTAACTTCGTTATACATAGGTACTACTGCTATGAATTTTTTCGGATATCCAAATACAACCATTTAGCTGGCAGGAGGGTTTATCTTTATTTCTATGAATGAATGAATGAATGAAATGCACCGACCCCAGCGTGGTTTAACCAGACTCGATTACTCGAATGAACCCAAAGATTCACACTAGCCCCTGGAGCCTCATGTTTCATGGGACTACAGTGGCCATTGTATATCAAGGAGTAGACCGGGGGGCACGATAATGGTAGGGAAGACGTGCCCATAGGATATGGAAGGATTATTATAGCCTACCGGATATGCATCCTTAAGCAAGCAATGGAATAGTGGAGAGACGGGTGATATTTATCGGGAGGGCATCTTTTAATGACGTCGTCGCCTGGTTGGCTCGAGTCCAGCTGCCTTCCTTCACTGCTATGCTGTGTTGCTGTTTCCATTATCTTCGTGTGAAGTCTCGCTTCTATCCGTTTCAGGTTTCTTGTAAATCTCGCTAACAACCTTTCTAATCTTATCTCAATCTTCAACAATGCCTGTGAATATGTGCGAGATAGCACATCCTGTGGTTTTTGATGAGTTTGGTTACGGTTTTTCCGTCTAAGATTGCATAATTTTCATGTCTTGGTTTATTCTTGGCGTGGTTAATCAAGTCTCTCATGATATCTCTCTCATATCTTCTATGTCTTGACCTGTTAGCTTTATTGAGTGCCGATACTTCCGCCTTCGTAACTGCCTGTTGGAGGGATGCAAGAGCTAATTGACGGTTCCTGGAGTGAATCGGCTTAAAAAAAGCAAGGTTGCCTGGGCAGCCGCTTTTGTACTCCAATTATGGAACTGCATGGTATTTCGATGTTTTCATCCGTTGAATTGATTCCTATATTTCCTAGTTTTTTCGTTATTAACTGGGATCTTGGTATTTTTGGTGGATTTGCTATTGAGAGCGACATAATATTATTGTTTATGGTTGAAATCCTTGGCCTCAGTTGTTGTCTACTTCTCAAATTGTGGTTGCCTTTGTGCCTTGTGTTTGGTGCTTCCATTTTCGTTAAAGATTCGACTTGTTCTTAGCTGCCCCCAGATAATTTTGTGTTCGGATGTGCCCCTATCGGCCCATTTTCCTTTAGTGGAAGAGTTTTTCTGTTGCATGTGGCGTAATGTTCCAATTTGGATTCCTGAGTGTTCTTTGACCATGTTATCCGGCATGATGATCTCATTTTTGTCGCTGTTGGCTATATCTCTGTTGTAGTCAGAATAGTCAGATGTAGATTTTGGTGAATCAGCCCTTTGCGTTGGAAAATTTGTGTATCTTGTCGACCAATATGTGCGTAAAAGTCACCTAGCATTACTAGCGTCAGGTCCTTGGTTTTTGTCTTATCAAGTTTAATACACCTGTGAGAGATCTGGTTGCTTTAGAGGTACAACTGTTGATGTGAGAGTTGATTATAGGAGCAGGCTTATCACTTCTCATACCAACTTTAAGAGTAGTTGACATCGCTTCGGTATCTTTTTCCTACTTTTTATTTCAATTTGGGCATCCTTTGTGATTAGAATTGCTAGTCGCCGGTGTGCTTTACCTGTAATTCCCGATAGATTGATTTGTACGTTCCTAAGTTCACCCCTGTTTCTTGTAGGCAGGTTAAATGTACGAACGACCCAACGTGACAATTCAGCATCTGTTTTTATCTTTTTGCCGTTCCAAGTTGCAACGATGACCACATCTGTCCACCGCTCCTTCTTGCGACGACCAATAAAAACAAAAACTTTTGTTTAAACAAATCTATCAGGCTCCGCTACAACGATCACAGATGTCCGACTACCTCGGCCGGTCCCTTTACGGTCTTTTTCCTTCATTTACAAAAACAATGGGGCCCAGCAAACTCCGATGTTGCGATGCTAATACTCGATGAGCGCAGGCAAGCTTCATTTAAGCGGCCGAGAGCTCCAAGCAAGAATATTCCCTACTGTGGTCCGATGTTCGAGACCGCGATAGTACTCAATTGCGTCAGAAAGCATCTGCCTTCCAGTTATTGTCTTCTGCGACACAAAAAATCACAAAAAATGTACTTAATAAAAACGTTGGGTTTACCCTTATATGAGCGAGGCTACCTGCTAAAGTAGCGACCGTTTTATGAAGCTTAATAAACAAACGATTTGTTATAATTTTAAAGGCAAGAAGTGGTAGTATGGTAGTCAAACTAAGAAGTTTTAGGGGAATAAAAATTGTACGAAATCTAAAGCGATAACGTTATTTGTTAGAATAATAAAGTATGTTAGTTTATCTTGCTATATTATATCAACATAACATAAGATAATGCCCTAACTCCCCGAAGGGCCGGGCAGAGGCTCACCCATGCACAACCACAGTTCGCCAGTCATGTCCAAGTCCCATGCAACAGTGGGCGAGCCCACCGCCATTACCACCAACCGGGCACAAATCCAGACCCCGGGCAGCCACTGAGAAATTACAGACAGAAAACCCAACAACATCCCGCCCGACCCGGGAATCGAACCCAGGACCCCACGCTCAGCAGCAGCGCACTATTAGACCAACGAGGCATCAAAATAAGAACATAATATCATCTTACAACAATAGCTCAAAAACTTGAAGTGAGCGCGCGGCGCGCGTACCTCACAACAATTACATACAAAAATAATACTGATCAAATTAGGTAGACTGGTAGAAAACGCCCTTGCACAGTATGTTTCACGTGTGCATAAAGTGTTTACAAATAAAATATATAAAACAGATCCCTAAAAGACAAGGAAAGATCAAACCAGATAAGTCTGCTCGGGGGCGAAGCTATTTCGCTCGGGGCTGCACCAGTCGCCCACCTGATATCAGGAACGCACTTAGGCTAAGTCCACAGCCACACTTTTGCACTGATTTAATACGATTTAAAGTAACTTCCACCTCATAACAAAAGAACTACTTTTCAATTTTGATGCCCGGCCGCCGGTAACATGTGCTGTGCACGTTTTACAGAGTGTATAGCAAAAACTGTGGCGGAGCAGTCGGGGTCACGTCCGTTCCCGTCGGCGTCCAGTCTACCAATCAGGAGGGTTTATCTTTATTTCTAGTATTAAAATTATGTCTATCACATATTTGATTAAAAAGATGTAGATTTATTGTATAGACAATATTTTCATACCTACATAAATTAATTGGCAAGGTACTGTAATAGTATTAATCTTTTTAAATAGTTCCCTTAGAGATTCGCGGCGACGTAGATTATTATAAATGGTTCTGACAGCACCCCTACACCACAGTAAAATGCCGTTAAGTAGCTAAAATAGACCAAACGCGCGGTTTCTACATCTGTTGTCGTATTTTTCCAACAGCATAAGCGGCCGAGCTTAGCCGCCCCGCAAGAGATGTTATATGAGGTACCCATTGTAATATAAGTTATTAATAATTATTCTCGTGGAAGCGATTTTGTAAAAAAAACAATGATGTACCCACCTACGTATTATCTGCAAATAACACCATCTTGGGTTGATTTTGAAGTTATTGGGGTAAATCATTAATGTAAACTAAAAAGCGGAATGGACCCAATATCGAACCTTGAGGAACGCCCATTTTCATTTCAGACCCTAATGAGTTTGTGCCGTTTACCTGAACTTTAACCTTCCTATCTTTCAGGTATGATCTTAGTAAATCAAGAGTAGTATTCCTAATCCCATAGTGCTCCAGTTTCAGCAGAAGTCGCAAAAGATTCCATGGCATCTTGTGCTTCTTCTGAAGCATTAAAAATGTTCTTTATTATGGTGACACTGGCGTTAGTTGTACAACGCCCTTTGGAGAAACCGTACTATTGTTCATGAAAGATGGAATTTTTACTAAAGTGACGTCACATTTGATTGAGCATCAACTTTTCAAACACCTTACTGAAAACTGGCAGATATGACACAGGCTTATAATAATTGTTAGGTTTTTTACTATCACCGGATCCGAACAATGGAACTATACTTTACAGTGTTTCATGAGACCCGGAAAGACTCCTTGGTAACATAGTTTTAAGTTACATATCTAAGTAATTTTAAATAACTGTGGGTAATGTAGGGTAAGTCGTACGTTGCGTAAGGGAAAACTGATGTAGTTTTTAGAAATCTTTTGCATCCACTGAACCATTATTAATTTACTAAGCTATCAACTAGCATCTATAATAATAATAATAATAAACATTTACCTATTTCAGAAAATAAATTTCCTTATTTCAACAAAAACTATACCTACATACCTTATCTATTCAAAGACGAAATAATTTAAGAGATACACCTATAGGTGGTAAAGAAGCCATGGAAATGTTTTTTTTATTTTTAATCTGAGTATTTAAAAATAAAAAAAATACTTGATATGATGATTAATTATCAAAATTCACCGCGCTTGTGTCGCCACCGTCGCGCGTCGTGGTGTCGGCGAGTCCGAGCAGGTCATTCATAGAATAAGTAAATAAAGGTTAATTTGAAAATGTATTACTAGTACTATTTTAAAATTATAATAATTGTGTTAAAATATAAAACACTTAGATAAAAAAAAATTCGCTGCTATGGCTTTTTTACCACCTATAGATGTTTCTCTTAAAATATTTCGTGTATGAATAGATACACCTTATACTCGTATATTTCTATAAAAACACTAAAATCTCTTATCAAAATAAGTTTTTAGCGTTTTACAAAAAAGGGGGGTTGTTACCAAATTCGTACCAGCTACCTTAGAATAAGATAACAGAGACGATATACATGGTGGAAGGAACAACGACGCGAGCAGGTTACCATGGATTCAGTACATGATTCAGGACCCCTATGCGTTGTAATTTTTCGTCGGTTATAAAAAAAAAACAGCTATTTCCTACAAAAGTGCAATACCTACGCGGTCATTTATGGGACAGCAATTTTTTTTTTAATTTCCGACGAAAAATTTCAACGCAGGGGTTTCCAGAATAATTCCCGGCCACCGTAGGCGCAGGCTTGCGGACGGCGAGCTATGAGCAGCTCGCCGTCTGATAAGGACCAGACCAGGGTCGACGGCGCGTTGTGTTCCACGCGGGCCTCAAAGAGATGTCAGCACGCACTAACGGGGTCCGCCAGGACCGATGCCTGCCAGGGTTGCGGGTTTGTCCGATAGAGATACCGTGGCCCTGGCACACAGGCAACTGAAGGAACACGGGTGAGTTTTAGTCAGTAAAAGTCTGACACGCTTTTTTTTCCCGCTCCGCCCAAAGCGAAGAAGTTATTTGATAATTTCCCACCCAAAAATTAAAATAAAAGGGGGGTCCAGAATCATGTACAATTTGGAAGCCGGTTACCATGGATTCATCCATGGTAATAGTAAGCGGCTTCGCGTTGATGTTCCTTCCACCCTCCCTGTAGGTATATAAATCTAAAGAATAATATGTTATCGTTCATTTCGGCTGTATAGGTACCCATATCATATTGTTAGGTCTTCCAAATTTTGTTCTGTTCTCATACAGATTTAGGAACTCTCTGCGAGAACGTATTATGGCCTCTCTGGCCTACAAAGATTTAAATCCTAATCACTACTACTACTAAAAAAAAACGCTTTGTAATGCTTAAATACACGTCATCAACATGTCGTAGCCATGAACAAACATAATATCTTTTCGTCATATTCTTTTCAGAAATAGCTTACAGATGAGCAAGAAATTTTAATGAAGACAATAAGAAAATCTTACATGTAGATTATTTTTCTTCTCCGAATTCCAGTCCGGTTTACCCGCTTGTTTTATTAACTCACGGGACCAACTTAATAGCACCAAAATTTTAACATCGGTCTCAGTACCTAAATGATATTATAAACAGTTGAGCTTTTTATAGCTGCTTAGCCGTTGGTACCTACATCTAACGCAATCGTACCCTAGTTCACATAATTAATTTACTTTATATTTTATTCAGATCCGTGCAAAGATTCTATGAATAAGTAACACGATTGATCAAAGAAAAGAAATTGATACCAATTTACATAATGAAAAATCTATCATGATTGGAGTACCTATACATAATATGAATTGGAACTCAAAGCAACTAGCAATTTTCTTTGAAACTTTAATTCTATTGAACATCATTGCAATTTTCTAAAACCCTTTGCGATCGAACTACTTTATTATTCTAAGAATTACTGACGTCGATAGCTAAAGTGTTTTGACAAAGAAATCGTTGCAAAAATTGACGACTTTTCTTTGTGATTTTCCTTTAGAAAATGTTAGACTACGACTGCGTCCTCAATCGAACCGAGTCTTTTGTTAATGCGTTCCCGTTACAGTCCCACGGAAACACAGGTATCACTAGTAACACTACTCTATAATCTCGCCGAAGCCTCCATTATGCATAGAAGACAACAGTTGGTAGGACAATGAAAAAAATCCCATAGCTACATGAAAAATCTAAAGCTATTAGAGGTTATTATGTCTAACATACCTAGAAGTATTAAATGCAGGTAGTGTGAAAATTACCGTTTTTTCCACCGACACAATATAGGCCCTGGCGCAGTGTTGTGACAGTTGAAGTTGAATTTTAAAACAATAATGACAGACAATGGCTGTTGCTGTATTTATTCTGCAGCGTCTAACCACTGGTTGGGCTAATGTCGTGGAAGAACGGAAAAATTACATTAAATATTTAGAGTTTAGGACTTGAAGGACGCCTTCCCTTCACAACACCGTGATATCGATTCTTTATATTAGAATGATGATTGGCACATAGGTGTTAAATCAATAACAATGTTACCTACTTACACCTTGTTATTTATATGCTTTTCAGCCCACAGCTGGGCTCGTTTACTTCCAAAAGATGATAATAGATCAGTCCTTAAATATATAACAAAGCTACTTATAGGATTCTTAAGGATCTTAACCAGCGCTGGGGCTCTGACTCGCATAGGGTCGCAGCATTATGCTGAGCGGTGGCCGTTTTGCGTCGATGTGACGCATATTTTCCCCAAACTTGTTCTTTTTGTGTTTGTGTTGTTTATTTGCGTCATGTTTACCGCAAATAAACGTATTTTCTTTCTTTATTTTCTTTTATTTTTCTTTTTTTATGAAGGAACGTAAAGCATCCTACAGCGCCCCAAAGAACGCATGAAGCTCCGATGAATTGCTCTGAATGCTATTATTCAATATATCAGTCCCAAACTGGGCACTGCGAAACATAAACCAATTGAAAATGATGTGTCCAAGGAAGAAATTGCTACAAACATGCTAAAAGCAATAGCTTGATATAAATTAATTAGTTAACCAATAGTTATCTTCATCCAATATATGAGTTAACTATACTTTGAAAAACCTGTCTAGTTTTTGCCCCAACGTAATACTCAAAATTGGCAATATGTCCAGCTCGTCAATTCTTATCCTACTCCAAGTAGGTTGGATAAGATAACCGTATTAAAAGGTACTATTTTGCGAGGGTGATCCTTGCAAAAAAGTACCTTTTTAGGTACTAACTAACGGATTGGTGCACCAGTGTCCAACCGAACCTTTTTCTACAAAGTACTTTTAATATTTTGAAAAATTATTTACTATACATTGACTATAAATTCCGTGAGAGTGCCCGCACTCCTAACGCAAACGTAGTATGTAATATTAATCTTAATTAAAGAGCAACTCAAACCATCAGTAAGGTGAGCTACTCATTAGTAGACTACTACAAATTATCTACTGGTAGATTACAAAGTACAGTCTGTAAGTATAAGGCAAGTAGGAATAGAAAATTGACGTCCTAATGAAAGAAGTTCTTTCTTTGCAATTTTACGAAGGTAAATGCGTCGTAAATTATGGAATTTTCAGCATATACACGGGTGTCTATCTATCGCTACATATTATAAAACAAAGTCCTCCGCCGCGTCTGTCTGTCCGTCTGTCTGTTCGCGATAAACTCAAAAACGACTGCACCGATTCTCATGCTGTTTTCACCAATGGATAGCGTGGTTCTCGAGGAAGGTTTTAGTACATAATTTGTTAAGTTATTGTATGCATTTTTGTACAAATTAACGATATTTGTTGGAGGTGTCGGAAAAAAATAAGCCGTCTGGGAGCTTTCAACGAAAACGCTGTCTAAACCCTTTGAGATATAACAAAATAATGTACGGTGGAATTTTGTATCTTATAAAGGTCTTTAGAAAAGTCCGCGACAGCATATGTCTATCTTTTAAGATTGACTCACTATAACCTTTTCTTTATGGTAATCAAATTTGTTAGAAATTAATGCATTATTTGCGAAGGAGTTTTATCAACATAATATTAATCCTTATCCAAATAAATATGTTATTAATCACAAGTATTTAAATGTAAACAAAATTGTCCTTGACATCACTTGATTTCAATCAACATCTTAGGAGATATCATAATTTTAAAATAACTCCGCAACAAAATAAGTATAGGCTATTTAATATCACGCTAAGCCTCTAAGGAGCCGAGCAAAACGACAAAAAGTCCGAAAAAACGCTAAGCGAAAACGAAGTGATTGCGCGGACGGGCGATGAGATGCGATGCGACGTGGTGGGTTGTGGGCCGTACGCGGACGAAGTCGCGGGCAGAAGCTAGTATACTATACAGGGTTATTTGTAAAACACCAACAACCTCGCAGGACTAGATTACTAACTTCATAAACAACAACATTTGTTCTACGCAAAAAAAATCGACTTTTCATACAAAACTCGATCAGCTGTTCGGACATATGTATGGAATAACAAATAACCCTGTATACCTAGACAAGAAACAGTGAAGGAAAATAATAAGAAAATATCTTGAGGAAACCGGCATGTTTAGAACCAAAAATTTTAAGACATGACATCCACCAACCCGCACTGGCCCGCGTGGTGGGTTATGGCCCATCCTAGGTTGATTATGATATACTATTTATAGATGGTCAGGTGTATTCAGTCGCAGTGCCTGTAGCATCGAATCAATTTGCAACAGTATCTCGGCCCGCTGCCCGCTACGCTCGCCGCTCGTATCGTAATCACTGTGATCGCGCGACCGACGCCGCGGGCCGCGATTATGTCATTAGGTGCAGCCTCACTACGTCCCGGATATCAAAGACGATGAAAAGCCCAATAGGAACATCGCCGCCAGCTATCGATCAACCAATTGTCTCCAATGGTACGTTATAGTTTTAATAAAAGTAAAATTGTTGATCAGCTCTGCTTTTCTGTTTTTAAATGGAAGGCTAGCAGGACTTTTTGAAGATTTGCAGTACCCTATGTCCAGCAAATAAATGAACCTCTAAACTTGTACCTATTAAGTGGGCCCTTCCCGGTCCAACTATCGTCAACGCGAGCATGATTGAAAAGCTTGTTGTTTCATCCAGCGCAATGTTAATGCCAACAGGCAAGAGAGAACGCAATAACATTGAACGAAAAATAGTGTGCGGAAATTTCATAAAACTTGTTCCAGGTTCCGTGTTTTTGAGAAAGCCTTATAAGTTTGTGAAATAAATGTGTATTATTTAGAATCTCCATTACATGTGCGATGTTTCTATGGAGATGTTTTCTTTATTTTTCCAATTTATGAGTACATTATGAACGGCCAAAGTTCAGGTAAAATGTGTGCAAAAAGCAGATTTTTGGAGGCTTATACTGAATTTGTTTCTACAAATTTTAATTGTTTGCTTTCATAGAAACCTAGATATAGTGCACATGATACCGATTAGTTCAAAATTTTCATTGAAAGATGTGTTCCAACGCTATAATCATGTACGAGCGTTTGTATGAAAAGTATGACGGGTTGGCCGCTCTTAAGTAGTGATCAAGCAGAGAAAAGAAAATACTTTTCATTAAACATGTTTACAAAAGCTTATATGTTTTAACATTTTGCGTTTAAGATTCATCATCATCATCATTTCAGCCGGAACACGTGCACTACTGGACATAAGCCTCCCCCAATTGGAGGGGTTTGCCATAATCGCCACGCTTGGCATGCGGGTTGGCGATCGCAGCATGGTGTTAAAAATGCATAGAGAACGCTGCCGCCCATTCTCTAGTAAGTCCCTTAGTCGCCTTTTACGACACCCACGGAAAGAAATAGGGTGGTGCTATTCTTTACGTCCGGCACCACACGGTACATTACGGTACACTAAAATCTAGATAGATACCTACCATACCGCATACCGGTTGCAGTTAGGTACAGCTCCGTAATTTTAGGTTTATTTAGTAGTAGACAAAAGTTGCAAATCAGCGTCTGTAAATCTTTTAACACAAAGCACAAATCTCAATCCGAACTTGGGAGGTTTATAAAATGAGCAGTTGCGCACAAACAAAATAGATACACACAAACTTTTGTAACCAGACAATATACGTGAGTTTTATAGCAAGTAATGTGAGAATAAAGTAGATTGTGCGCATGTGGGCGTGTCCCGGCCGCCGATTGGACCGGCCCACGCCAATGCGTGTGCGCCGAACAGAAGCCGCCCGACATGCTCTTATTATGTGTTTCGTAAAGTAAATCTTATATTAAACACAATTTTATGTTATTTTCATTGGGATTTGTGAACATGGGTTTTCAATATCCCATTACACAATCAAAGAATTATGAACCACGGCAGTCGCTATTTCTGTAGCGATTACCTTCACATCTTGGTGCGACTCTATATACGTAAGTGTACAAGAGACATTCAAAACATAAATATGACATGCGTGTGAGCAGTCGTTTAAGAAATGTGACCTTAGGAATTAATAAGTGGTCTTACCATCCAACCAAACCTGACAGTCAGCTTCCTAAGAACGTTTAAACGTCTGATATTACCAATAATTGAAGACGTTGGATCATTAAGCCTCCCGGGGCTGGTTCTATGTTGATTACTCGTAGTTATCAAGAATTTGAGCATCGATCGACCTATTACAGGGTACGAGGACTACGGGCGCTTCTTCGTAATAACCATGATGATACCTGAAATTATATGATTTGTGAGGAATTTTGTTGAAAATGGCGAAAACATTACAGAAAAGTACAGGGGTCGTAACGACGCGGGGCGGCGCACCGGCCCTGCGGCCCCGGGGCAACCGCTCCGCAGGCCGTATGCAAATTAAACGTAATCAAAATAATAATTTCGTATGAGCCAAGGAGAAACAGAACGGTACAAGAGAGTGGTCGAGCTCTCGCTCTAGCGCGCTCAACATCAGTCGGCGTGAAAGGAAAAACACCTGCCTCCACGACCACCGTCCATCGGAAATGCAAATAGCTAGCGCCCGATTCGCTTTTATTATTTTGTATTGTTTCAACTAAGGTAATTACACACGCTATAGCGACTTAATGCGCGATATTACTGTAAGTGGAGTGAAATATTTCAGTAGTGATTATATGGTTAAACAGGGCAGTCAAAACGTGATGAAGTCCGCTATACGAACGATATAAGTAAATTGCTTTAATGGTGCTTTCTAGTAGCAATTGTGTATACGAATTATGCACACTTCTGTCAATTATGCGTCATTTAGAAGACGTTAGGGTACCCTATTAATGAAGTTCACTGTTATTTTTGTTTGAATCGGTATGTGTGCGACCAGGCACATATTTTCCTTTGTACTTTTGTTTCCAGAACTCTGCTGGTCTACCACCGTTTCAAATAGAATTATTGGTAAGAACGTAAACGAAGCAAAAAGAGTATGCATACAGGGTGTCCCAGAAATCGACCGACATACTGTAGGTGGTAAATAGCTTTGGTCAAGCCTTCCCAAAAAAACAATGTTTTGCAAAATCCACATAATTTTTTTTTTCGTCACCGCTGTTCAAAATTTATTATCAATAAAATATTTGAGGAAAAAATCAAATAATAGTAAATTTATGTTGAACTAGCTGCGCCCCGCGGTGTTACCCACGAACACTACATTCTTTCGAGATAAAAAGCCTATGTGTAAATCCAGGGTGTCAGCTACGTTCATACTAAATTTTATTAAAATTGGTCCAGCCGTTTGAGCGTGAAGAAGAGACAAACATACACACACACTCAAAAACTTTCGCATAATATTAGTGTGATTTGATTTGAAAGTTTTTATGGAGAATCAAAGGTACGGATATAGTAACTATTTAATAATATTTTGATGGAAAAATTATTAATAAAAATAATTGATTTACACATGAGAGTCAAAAGAATGACACAAGGCGGTTATTTTGTTTTATTTTTGAAAATATAGTATAACTCGAAAACTATAAGATTTTGCTGAACATATGTTTTGTTATTTTGGGAGGGCTTGACCAAAGCTATTACCACCCAAAGTATGTCGGTAGATTTCTGGGACACCCTATTATAAGGAGCATAGCAGGTGGCGTTCTATAGTTTCTGCCTACCCCCATGGGAAGAAGGCGAGAGATTACGTATGTATTTACTTATTTATTTATTTCGCACACAACAAGGTACAAAGGCGGACTTAATGCCTTAAGCATTCTCTACCAGTCAACCAAAGGTGGTGAAGAGATAAGACGGCAAGTGCTCTGATTGTACCTGTAGGTATGTATTTCTTCAAGAAGCTTTGCCTAGTTATGGGTACCATTCTTTTGCCGATTGATTTATTTAACGATCCATTCCTATGTCTAGGGTTGCCATCCGTCCGGGTTTCCCCGGATTTGTCCTAGTTTAGAGGGCGTCCGGGGAGCGTCCGAGCGGGGTTTCATTTGTAGTCCGGGTTTAAATATTTAAAGTCTTGGGCCGCCACGCCGTGGTATGGATTACCGACGAACCGACACTGGCACTGGCTCAGTAGGTACAGACGCCAGCAGGTCAAGCTACCCGAAACTGTCAAATTTTCGCAATCAACTTTGAACCTTATAATGTAGTGATAAAGTTGAAAATCGATTACAGAAATTTGACAGATTGTAGTAGCTTGATGTGCTGGCGTCTGTACTTTTAAGATTTTTGGTTAAAAAAATGATTTAAGTTTGTTGAAAGTGGGTTAACATTTTAATAAGGTTTTGTTTGCATATTAGAGTATAGTAATTTATGTTATAATATATTTTAGGAATAAAAAAATTAAATCAGATAATTAAAACAATTTGTAACAAACTGTAAGAAGATTTTTGTTACATTTAAAATGATAATAACAGATGTCTAAATTTAATTTTAATATCTTTCAAAATTAAAAAAAATATTTATGAAATCTTTATTAACTGTTTTTTACTATAAGTACTAAGTTTCATAGAAACCTGTTGACATTTCCGGGTTCCGTGCTCCAAAATCCGGGGTTTTCACGCGTCTTGCCCTGGTTGCCAAATTTTAGAGATGGGAACCCTACCTATGTCTATCACATGCTGAGAGCTGAAACTTTTCATTCGTAACTCCGTCCAGACTAAAGGCCACGTCATTTTGAACAGAGCCTTTGACCTATCTTGTAACACCGTCAAGCTTCAATAGAGACTTGATTTCACACCAATATTTTAAGCTTAGTAGGTACGTATCTACTACAGCTGCTGCCGCTGCTATTGGGAGTTTATTTCTGGTGTAAATAAACTCCCAAAAAAGAAAAGTTCAAGTTGCAGGTCTGAAACAGGTATAATTCATATAAGTATTTATTATTGTTTTACATACTAAGCTATACCGCATACTCGTATATAACATATATATGTATGTGCGCGCAAGCGACGCGAAGGTGGGGGTGTGAGCGAGACATAATTATATTCTTGCGTAATAGTATGTTTTAGTGGATACCTACTTTATTTATTTATTTCTACACGCGCGGTGATGCCTGCGGATTATTTTGTGTTTTTTTTAAATCTAATAATATTTATTTATATATCTGGTTGTATAGTTAGATTATATTCTGAGTACTGATTGTTTTATTTTATCTAGTTGCCTATTTATGTTTATTTCTTTAAACTTTTGACTTGGTTTCCGTATGTCTTTTCCGGGTAGGTAACCACTGAAAATCAGCGCTGTGCTGTAGGTCCCTCATAGCACAGCATCATGCTGAGTGGAAGCCTTCTTGTCACAGTCATGACGTGCAGCTGCCGACTATTTTGTTTTGTGCTCGTGATTGGAATGTAGATCTATTTTGTTTTTTTTTTATTTTTCTGTATACCACCTACTCAAGTTAATTATCTTTTTGTATGCACGTGTTTCTGTGACAAATAAACCTATTTTTCTTTCTTTCTTTCTTACCGTGTGGTGCCGTACGTAAAGAATAGCACCATCCTATTTCCTCCCATGGGTGTCGTAAAAGGCGACTAAGGGACTTACTAGAGAATGGGCAGCAGCATTCTCTATGCATTTTTAACACCATACTGCGATCGCCAACCCGCCTGCCAAGCGTGGCGATTATGGCAAACCCCCCCAATTGGGAGGCTTATGTCCAGCAGTGGACGTCTTTAGGCTGAAATGATGATGATACTAAGCTATCATTTTAAATGTTTTTTTCCTATTCAACATTGACTTCAAAAGAGCATGTAGTACCTATAATGATTCGATCGTCAGATGTTATTACGCCACACGTAAAAAGTTTATTGAAGTATGTACAAGGAAACACCCATTTAGGTATTTGGATTCAGAGACTCATCTGAAGAAAAATAATTTAAAAAAAATTGTTAGGCAGGTGTAGCATGAGCAAGCTATATTCCATGGCGTTTCTCACTTGTAGGTAATTCTCATTTAACACAGTCACTTTAAAATAGAATAATTTAATCTGCTCGATGTCGTTAAATAGGTAGGTACTTATACGGGTTGACGTAATAGTACCAGAGCCAGATAATCAGCATACGTACATAAAATATAGTTACCGGCAAAGGCGGTAACTACTCACGATTCTAACGTGATAATAATGTATCCAAGGAACAAATTGGCGTCTACCATTTAAGGGACATATCGCTGCAGGCTTTTTAACAAATAAGTGGTACCTAGGTTATTAAATTTAAAGGTTAAAGCAGAAAATTCCGATACCGATTACCTATTAGTTAAACAATATTTAAAGCTTTTGATTTCTGGATATCAAATTCAATGGAAACGGCTCCTCTGATGACTGTCCTTTACAACACCAAATATCTAGTAAAGCTTGCCGAAAAACGTCATTGATATTGACACAAAATAAGGGACAGATGTTAAATAACTAAAAGTTTATATTTTTCGGAACAAGAAGACTCTTTAACGTCATCCTTTTCTGTCTGCTATAGAACCTCACTGGCATTAGGATTTCAGCGCCTAATAAATGACAATAAATAAAATATGCGTCTAACTAGGAGAAGAGAAAAGAGATAGATACCATCGCGGTCTTGGACATCGGACCACCGTAAGGACTATTCTTCATTTCAGCGCTCGGCCACTATAGTAAGGCTGGTTTTATAGTCACGCTGCTAGACGCGCCGCTGGGCAGCGTACTGTTAAAAGCGCGCGCTTGAACAGCGGTGCACTGTGAAACGAGATTAGTACCGCGTGTTCCGCTGCTGTGAGACAGTCGTGTACAATATGAACGTTAATGCGTATCAATGTAATTCATTTTGTAAACAAATATCTTATGGCGCGTCTCAACGGCGTCAAAACGCATACTGACCATAGAAGCGTACGAACGGCGCGCGCTTCGGCAGCGCCGGCGAACAGCGCGCGTATAGCGAACGGCGCTGCTCAAGCGCGCGACTTTGAAACGAAACTACTACTCCATACATCTCCGAACGCGCGCGCTCCAACGGCGCTGCCGAAACGCTTAACAATAAAACCAGCCTAACGCTTACCTATATACGCTCATCAATCAATAGCATCGCAGCATCAGATTTTTGCTGAACCCCTTTTGTTTATAAATGAAAATAAAAAAGACCGTTAAAAAAACCAGCCCAGGGGGTCAGACATCTGTGATCATTCATTGTAACAGCCTGAGAAATGTATTTAAACAAAAGTTTATCTTATTTTATTGGTTGTCGCAAAAAGAGGCGGTAAACAGATGTGGTCATCGTGTGCACGGGCTATTGTTTTCAAAGAGGTTAGATTTTCGTGCCTGCGATAGTACCTACTGGTCCTTACCTAATCGCGCTCATATCTTAAGATAGGTAGCTACGTGGATCATGCTTTTAAAGTTCATACGAAACCAGACAAAATCAAACTGGTTGCTAATTTAATTGTATAATTAATAATTTTTATAACATTAATTTTATTTTCTGTGATTATACTTTTACTCACACACGGACATAGGTTATTAAATGTAAAAGAAATCATCTTTTACCTGCTTTTACAATGTTTGTAAATATGTGAGCACTATGTATCTATCGCATAATTTATTTTTACCTATTATGGTATAGTAATTTTATTCTAGGTAAGTGCATCGTCTTCATATATATAATTAATAATTAATTTATACAAAATATTGTTAACATTTTAAAAGAGTAAGTATGGAGTTTCTTGCCCATTCTTCTCCATACGTAACTACCTTTTGGAAGGGGCAACTAGAATCAATTAATTATTTTTGTAAATTTTGACGTTCAAAAGTGCCTTTTATGTGCCTATTTGAAATAAATTATATGACTTTGACACAAACGTTGTTAACGAACAAATCAATATATAGGTACACTAGCTTCTGCCCGCGGCTTCGCCCGCGTGGATGTCGGTTATATCGCGTAAAAAAGTAGCCTATGTCCTTCTCCGTATCCCAGGCTATATCTCTGCCAAATTTCATGACGATCGGTTCAGCGGTTTAGGCGTGAAAACGTAACATATAGACAGACAGACAGAATTACTTTCACATTTATAATATTAGTATGGATATGGATAGTATGGATAAATAATTGATTACCTTGCAAGTTGCAAGAGATACTTAGGTACCTACTTAAATAACGTCAAATGCTTTGGTTCAATGGAATGTAGTTATAAGATCTTTTTTATTTTATTTTTATTTAGGGCATCTCAGAGTGTAACCACGAGGGGTTTCTACTCTTTAACCGGACTTTCCTGTGGTTGCCTTAAGCTCCTAACGAAACTTAATGCCTCCAGCCAGGGCGTAAAAAACTTATAAACTAAACGACTGCACGCTAAGGGCACCCCCTGTAGGGTACGAACCTCGGCTTAGGGCAGCGTCGGAGGGAGGGTGGTAAGGGACCGTCGGTGGCTGGATAAAATCAGAGTTATGATTATTATCTGGGGGATTTAAAGCTACAGGCTCAGCTATAGCGCGTGCTGGCGCTTCACTTACAAGCGAGGGTCGGGGAGGACTATTTAGTCGGGCATTTCGCGCAGGGCCTCGGCGGCGAGGTCGGAATGACGATCGTGTTTTGTGTATTCTCTTGCGAACTGTACTAGTTTCCCTACGACTCTCCTGGGCCTCAAGTCTGCTATTACAATAGTGTCAGAATATGGTCTCGCCATTGTGAGTATTTGACAGTGTTTGTATGGCAAATCTGTCAAAAACTCACAATGAAGAGATCATTCTGACACTATTGTAATAGCAGACTTGAGGCCCTGGAGGAGAGTAGTGGGGTCGTCTGGGTCGGTCAGTGCATGCCTTGGACGGCGGCGGGTCGTACTAATATATGACGGGACATAATTTGCGGCCTTCACAACTAGAGCGTTGCGATGAGTGGCTGCTGTATCAAAGAAGCGCTTTGAAATGCGCTTCATGAATTGAGAGTTACAAGTTGCTGTAGAAAAGTATGAATACAAGTTCTCAAACCCCATAGCTCGTTGGCACATTCCTGTTGACCGCAGAGACAAAAACACACAAAACACAGGAGTATGGCCTGGCGGCACAGTTGTCAGAGCTACCGTTTAATTAAGGCCACGCTTGGCTAGCAACGAGCCGGTGGTTAGAACTCGTCACGCCGCACGGCAATTGGACACGATTAAAAATAATTTTCATTTTTGATGTCATTTCGCTCGTTACCGCGCTCCCCGATGCGAATAATTCCTCTGTTATGAAGACCTGTATAACATTATGTGTATCTACTAGCGGTACTGTAAACCTCATATTAATTTGATGCTATTTGCGTCAGAGATAATCACGCTATTTGCATATCATATGAAATGTACTTGCATTGGTGCTGGTTTGTCGTATGCGTTTATTTGTACTTCAAGTACCTATTGAAAGGACGCATTTGATCAAAATAGCCGATCATTTCAGCCAATGAATATAATCTACTAGCTTTTGCCTGCGACTCCGCCCGCGTGGAAGTTGGTTATCGCGTAAAAAAGTTCTTCTCCATATCCCAGGCAATATCTCTGCCAAATTTCATCACGATCGGTTCAGCGATTTAAGCGTTAAAACGTATCAAGACAGACAGACAGAGTTACTTTCACATCTATAATATTAGTATGGATGTTACTACGAATCTTTGAGAAGATGATTGTTATTCTGTCTTTAACGATACACGATAAAAAATCTTTGGCAATCTTTGGTGTAACCCAGTGTTTTCTTTCTGAAGGATTTATTTTAACTCACTTAAAATAACACAGACATCAATTTCATACCTACAATGTTCAAATAAACCGAACCAATGTTCCGTTGTTTCAAGTTTAAACGCCACCTCTACTAGCAATTTTGCCTTTGATGGCAAAATACCTAATATGGCCAACCATTGGCCAGTGCAATGCAACCAAAACCATTTGGGTTCAATGATGAAAACTGCTTTTTGAATACACTTTTCAAAGTGTTTTACTAAGCAACTTTTTAATGTTACATGCCTGCTACGCCAAACATCGTTTTAAAACTTCAAAACTTACTCTTATATTTCGTACTAAATAGGTATACAATATATGCTTTTCAGCAACTTTTCAGCCTATTGCATAAAATGTAATATATAATCATTAGATTGCACTCATAGTAGTACAAATTTCGACATAGAAAATAGTTTTTTCGCAAACATGCATGGAAATATTGTCATTAGTTTCAAACAAAGAACACGCGAAGTATCGAATTTACGGACAAAGGAAATCAAATCCTTTGCAGGAGCATTTTTTGAATTTGGAACATTACAACGCTCCAGCAATGTTGTATGAAATGGCGTGCTGGGGTTAATAAATATTCTTTGATTGGATCTCTTATCATTCTTGGCATACCAAAGTACGTCTCTTTGCTTAGCACAAATTGCGTTCACGTGGCTGTCGTGGATATCTGAGGTCATCGGAAAACTTGAGACTAGAGATGCCAATGCATTCCACTAGTTTTTATGACAAGTCTTTTACAGTTCAAGCAGTACGGTTATGGAATGCCTTGCCCGTCTCGATAAGGCGTGCTCAATCTTTGTCCACTTTTAAAATTTTGGTTAAAAATCACTTCCTCTCTCCTTAAACATCATCATTACTTAAAGTTCCTTGCTCTTGTATCATGTTTATTATTGTGTGTGTATATATATATATATTTATATGGATAAGTATCTATATGCTTTGTGTATATGTATTTATTGTATATATGTAAGTGGTACACCACTAAATACCTGCAGTATTGTCTCTCCTTCTACTTTTTGATCCATCCAAAGGTTGTCTGTAAAAGATCGCTTTTAGCGATAAGACCGCCCATTGTGACACCCTATGTAACAGTTCTACATTTATATCTGTAATTTTTATGGTGTACATAATAAAGAGTATTCTATCTATCTATAGCCATAAATGCTTTCGGCACAGATGACAAATAGAAAACTGGCGCAAAGCTGAAAATTCGTCTTGATTTGTTATTTACATACTAAATATCAAATTTAATTAAAATGGATTCCCACGGATCAGAGAGTGAAATGGAGATTGATTGTACTCCACCAGATTTAAGATCAGAATCCAAATTACAGCCAAGTCAAAAAAAAAAAATATACATGAAAGTATGTCTTATTTCACTGCATTTTTTTTAGAAAAGCATTATATATGCCTCGGCGGAAATGGCAATTGCCTGTCTCATATTAGTGAAGTCCTCGCCTTCGACTCGGCCTTCATACTAATAATACTCGTCCTGCAATTGCCTATTTCCCGGCCTTTGCAATAATGTACTATTACATTTCGTTGTCCTTATGTAAGTTACAGCCTCTACGCCGCCGTAAACCCTGCGTAGCACGGTCTACGAAATATACAGGGTGTCCCACGACTTTGCCACATGGCGGGAAAGTACCTTAAATACTGTAGATAGAAAAAATTACCGAACGAAGACTTCATTTTTGTTTAAAAAATAAAACGATCTGCATTCAAAGAATTTTAAATAACCGCCTGTCTGAGCCGGAAATCGAACCAGATAAATGTGAAAAAAAAATATATGTGGAATTTTACTGTACCGATTGAAAGGCTCAAGCATATACATTTATTGTTTGTAACTTTGTATTTTCAATAATACTTAAATCAATTTTAACGAGAACAAGAACAAAAGTTTTTAAACTGTCATGGTCACTAATATTATTATTAACACGAACGGGATATTTACCATGTTTATTATTTGTTGTGAGCGATATTTCGGCGCTGTTGTTGTTGTTGAGTTTATCCGTGATCATAGTGCTTGCAACAGCGCCGAAATATCGGGAACTCACAACAAATAATAAACATGGTAAATATCCCATTCGTTTTAATAATAATACAAAGACAAAATATTGTTGTTTTTGGTAAAATTTTATCTTACATGAAAATTAAAAGAATCTATAACTAAACAAAATACACATACAGATTATTATTAGTTAAACTTAATTTATTTACATACTCAATCAATTTAATCTACATTTTTGGACTACACGCAGTATCAGAACTTATATTTATGATATTTCATGTCATTGTAATGACATTATATTATAATTTAATCATTCATTGTTTTAAAATCTATGGTCTCCCGTGAGACACCTTCCAAACAAACCTCGTCATCAGGGTCGTTTTCGAGGAAATTACCTTGTGTCATAATTTTCAAAGATCCACGTCTGTGGTATACTTATCATACGAGTACATATGTAGTACCTTGTAACACATGAGCACAATCGTGAGTAAGTATATACATACGAGCATAAGTAGCATTTACCGACACAAGGGCACTGGTTATTACGCAAATTACGGCAAATAATAGACCGGTGACAATTAGATGATTTTCTTGAATGAGTACCAATTGCTAGGTATCTTCCTTACCCTACATACAGGTGAACATGTGTGAACAACAATTATATTTAAATCCTCTTCAATATTTATCACGGATATGTCGCACATCCTATAAAAAAAAGCTGTCGTAACACAAAAAATACATTACATTCATTATTTTCATTAATTTCATTTACATTTTACATTCTGCAAATAGTTTGATAAATCCTTTGTTGATTAAAATAATAAAAACACAGAATAAAGACTACATCACATAAACCCACATGGGCACTTATGAAACGTCAGAAGCTAAGTGCATACCAATTGGTAATTTCCTATGGAGAAAAGCCGGCAAGGAACTCCACGGTTACCTACTCTTTTAAAAATAATTGGCTTTTACAATATTTTCAAATAAGTGTTAATAGGTATGGGAGGACGGTGTAGACCTTTCAACAAGTTCCATGTACTGAACAAAATAGAAAATAATGTATACCTATAAAGATTTTTTTTAAACAATTTAAACCAAATGACATGGTTGCCACTACAATTACAGTAACAAATCTGACTATAACATAATATCATGTCCACAAAAGCAACTAATATAGAGCTCAAATTAGAATTGCAGGTATATAATGTCAAATAATGAGATGATGAGAATTGCACATTTTGCGAAGTGCAAATTTTGCAAAGTCCACATTCTGCGTCAAGTGCACATTTTGTGAAGTGCACATTCTGCGTCAAACCCGATTATTTGATTACCTATGTCAAGGAAGAATGTAAAAATAAAACATCATTATTTCGGAGCAGTTAATAGGCATTATTTAATTATGCTGTTAATGAGTTACCAGGAAAACCACATGTGCAGAAGGAATTATTGTCAGATTTCCTTGTCTTCAACGTAGTCTTTAATTTTATAGTATAATTATTCTTTTTTGATAAGGATGCGTTTGATGTGGGTTTTGAACTAGGGTCTTGCTAATGTAATTATATCTCTTCCATTCCTAACGTTCCCAACGTTTCAGCTGAATTACCCCGGGCCGTGGTCATGGATACATTTTATATAATTTCTATACGATTGTAGTGAAAACACACTGAATATACCTAACCAAAACTACCCACATCGTTGTAGGTAGGTACTACATGGAAAACTAGAGTTTATGAAGGATTGCTTATCGTTAAATATTATAATATTAATTTGCAATCTTGAAAATATTAGATAGTAAGTAGGTATCTGTTTTGTAAGAATGACAATAATTATGTTAGTTCCTTCGTAATTCTGGCGATGAAGATAATATTTTTCTAGAATAAACGGCCGACTCCTTTTCACATATTCATGTCATTTATTAATATTATACCGCGAAGGTTTCATGCTAAACCATGTAATGTTACAGCCTCTACAGTAGGTCCTTTGTAAAGACGACGACATCAGAAGGTAACTAAAAACGAATAACAGGAGAATTTCCTTGTCAATACAACATAGTTTACCAAAAGTGGTACCTTCATAGCTAAGGGAGGTTATAGGTAGTTGTACCCACCATAGGCCTGAATCCTCATTACCATACACGTTAATACCGAAACGATTCGAGTTCACGCTTTTACCGGCAGTCGGCATTACCGATGTTCGGCGGCGGCGGCAGTGCGTTAGATGTGCGCAATTTGCCTCCATTTGCCATAATGACAGGCCGCGTCTGTGCTCATGGATGCTGCATAATGAGCCGATCCCGCCGATTGATCTGCGTTTCTATGCACCTACCTATAACTAGGCGTAGCTCGTAGGTAGCCTGCCAGCAGCGAATGGTCTAGCATTACTGTGTTGTAATTAGAAGTGATTGGAGCGATTTGCTCAGGATATCGGAGGCTGTAGGTAAATACGTAGGAGAGTGCCAGATGAAGATGGAACGTTGCGTTTTAAGTAGGTTTGAGAATAGCAAGTTCCAGCTATTGTTTTTCGAGGCTCGGCTTGTCGCTAACGAAAGATTGAGACATATAAATACTTATATCCAACGAAAAAATACAAGCGGAATTATTAATAATAGATAACAGACTATAAGTACAGAATACGAGTGGTCGTTAAAAATACTTCAAGGGCAGAGGATTTTTTTTTCATTTAGGAAAAAAAAAAAACAAAATTCCATTTTCTATTCAAACTTTTCGTAAACTTACTCAATATTAAAATTTAAGTAAAATGTGAGCATAAAGTTACAATTTAATCTTCCAATTAGATATGTGTAATTGAGTAAGTAATGACAGAAAAGAGAAAAAGCTGACTATAACTAGCACTTGCACAATAATACTTGTATTACTGACATCATTAATCGATAGTAATCAAATAACAACCGATTCATAATAAATTCCTCTATTAAGGGTTGTTTGACCAAAACGGGCGCGGATTGGGTGCGACGGCTGCCATCGAGGGTATCTACTGGAACGAATGAGCTACAAAACCATATGTTTTGAGCCCTAGAGCACACCTTATCATTTACCACATTACGTGGACACTGATTATAGTAATCTGCCCATGAGGGTACAATAGCGCTGCACTCGCTCGCCATGCCACCGCATGCGATATCACGCAAACAGGATGATTCAAATTAGGAATTGCAATAATGTTGGATATCAGTTTTGTAAGAATGTGTCACTGATATTAGATGTATTTTGTAAGAGGTATGTTGCATTGAATAAAGGAACATCATCATCATCATCATCATCATTTCAGCCGAAAAGCAAATAAATAATTTGATTTGATTTGATTTTGAAAGACGTCCACTGCTGGACATAGGCCTCCCCCAAAAGGGGGGATTTGCCATAATCGCCACGCTTGGCAGGCGGGTTGGCGACTGCAGTATGGTGTAAAAATGCATAGAGAACGCTGCTGCCCATTCTCTAGTAAGTCCCTCAGTCGCCTTTTACGACACCCAAGGGAGGAAATGGGGTAGTGCTATTCTTTACGTCCGGCACCACACGGAACCCGGCACCACACGGAACGAAAGGAACATCACAACATTGATATAACATTGGTCAGTAATGTTTTGGTTTTCAAGTTATTACCCCTCTCAATGAGTTTTAGGCGTGATTATGAGCACCAGAAGGTAATATACAGGATAAGTTTTTAACCTTTTTTTTATTGGTGGTTCAGTTTCAGTAATAGAACACATTTCCATTATTTTTTTAACAATACTTTTTTTTTTTGGTCCTACTTGAAGTCAGCAAAATATGAATACAATCTATTCGTAATAATATCAATGGGCGAGCGCACAGCTGATAGGTACCTACTACTGCGTTCCGCTCCACTGACCGCGCCGCCGAAAGATGTTTATTTTGAACTGCGTTGCGCGACGAGTATCCATTATACCAGTTTCAAAATAAACATCTTTCGTTAACGATAACTAAATTTTTTTGTATTAAGCCATATCAAAATAAGAAATAGATGTATAATAAAACACGTTTAAGTTTAATTTTTCAAAATTTACGCAGTTATTAAAACTTTTCCTGTACCTACAGGTGTACTATCGCGGTCTCGGACAATGGGGTCACCGTAAGGACTATTCCTGCTTGCTGCGCTCGGCCGCTATAATATCGCTTACCTACGTTCATCAACAAATACAATCGGAGCACCAGATTTTTGCTAAGCCCCTTGTTTTTGGTACTGAAAAAAAAAATGCCGTGAAAAAACCAGCCGTGGTGGTCAGACAATTCTGTGATCATTGTAATAGAGGCTAAGAAATTTATTTTAACTATATATTTATTTTTTGTCGTCGCAAAAAGGAGCGGTAAACAGACCATCATCATTTCAGCCGAAAGACGTCCACTGCTGGACATAAGCCTCCCCCAATTGGGGGGATTTGCCATAATCGCCACGCTTGGCAGGTGGGTTGGCGATCGCAGTATGATGTTAAAAATGCATTTAATAAAGAACGCTGCTGCCCATTCTCTAGTAAGTCCCTTAGTCGCCTTTTACGACACCCACGGGAGGAAATGGGCTGGTGCTATTCTTTACGTTCGGCACCACATGGTACGGTAACAGATGTGGAGAATGTGGTCATCGTATTGTTTTCAAGGTGGTTAGACTTCCTTGAACGCGTTATTACCTACATACCTACAACCCAGAAGGCCTTTTAAGTTTTTTCTTTCTTTCTTTACTAAGGTTACCTATATCCTCGTTTACTTTTCTATTTTTCCCTACATCAAAACTTTATCAATAATTTTTATCCACATTATATTTTTTACTTTATTCTTTAAAAGTTGCACAAAGACTCCTCCTATTATGTTATGCTGGCCGCACAGTTTTTAATATTCAGCTCTCTTTTAGTTTAGTATGAACATCGTTTTATCACAAAACCGACTGCATTAATAAAATGCCGAAAAAAGAAACATCATGTATTACAATTGTATTAAATTTAATAGAAAATATGACCCTTTCACTGTTCCACATAATTAAGGCGTGCGCGACGGCACAAAAGACTCGATCGCTACATGTTGTTAACTCCGTTTTATTCGTTGGAATCGGTTGACAATGGCGCGCCCCAATACCCTTTCTTCGGCAATTTGGCGCGCAGCAGTCTCCGGAAGTTAGACCTGCACCCTGAAATTAGGAATCCTTAGGCTCTCCAGGACTCGTATTGTTGTACTAAGGACTCCGCCCCGTAAGAATTTTGACACGAGAAGTCAGCACGTGTCATGTTTTGCTTTGATATTTCAATATTTTCTATAGCGAGGGAGAGAAAAAAGGGTCTTAAGAAATGCCGTTACTTTTGGAGTAAGTAACAGGAGTTTTTGTTAAGAAAACGAATGAGAAGGTACTATGTTATATTGTGTGTCTGTGTCTATAGGTATAGCTAAGTAAGTAGTCCAAATTGTATCAAGACTCTTTGTTTCTTGCTTATAGAGACGGACCAATACAAAGCCAGCAAAGAAAGTCTCATATCCGCCTACGAGGAATCCGACAGCTGCCAGTTCTAAAAATTGCTTTCTGAGATGGAGCTCGGAGATCAGAAGCCAACGCAACTACTCCGCCGCATGCGAAACCTCGCCAGAGACAAAGTTCACGACTCCAATCTGAGACTTACGAGTATGTGGACTAATCCCCTTCCTTACCAATCACCTTTAGGAACCTACTACGCCATGGAACGGGCAATTAGGTTCATTTTTCTGACTGACCGACCCCTTGACAATTCAAAAGTGCCTGTAATTGGTTTATTTGAAATAAATGCTTTGAGTTTGAGTACCATCACATGTCCGTTCAATCCTCGCAGTCAGTGAATCATTCAGCACAAAGACAGTACTCGACGAACTCGCGCTACTGGCCGATAAAATAATGGAGCAGTCATCAGCAACTGAAGTAGCTACCGTGCATGCACCCGCAGCACCTGCACAGTGCACAATCCGCGCTAAAATCAAGACGATATCACAACAACAACTGCCGCCACACTCGTCACTCATCTCATCACCACAGCACATCACGACAGCGCAGTCGAGAAGCTTCACCATCTCCATTCTGTTATTTTCACCGCTGTTTCAAAAATCAAGCCAGGCGTTGCATATCGTCTTGCTCATTCAAGAAACAAAATACGGAAAACTAGACAGAACGTTGGCAGCGGCGGACACTGGCGTTCAAGAACAGTCCCACCGCCTATACATCACCGACGAAGAGTCATACCTCCATACTCATCCCCAGAGTACTGTAGCCACCACTCATCCCCAGATGGTAGTGTAAAGGGTCCTACAAACAGGCGGTAACTACAGGTATATATATATACCTATTGGAAAAACCATAGGCTACGATAGCAAGTAAGGTATTCTTCTAAATAAATAGTTCTATTGATTGATGGCACCAGATCACTTAAAGCGCATCATCGACTATCAATAAAACGAAATTATCTCGTTGGGTCCAGGTGACCTTGTAACCATGAACTTGGAACCACTGATTACCGAATTACCGGCTCCTCTCGCCTATACTTACCGCGGCGATTTAAATAATAAATATCTTATCTAAATAACACCCAAGCATTGTTTTACCCTCGACGATCATATACGTAATGACGTATATTAGCTCGCATCACTAATAAAATTAGGCTGGCTGCGTAATTTGACTTAATTTTGCCAGAATCATGTCTGAATCAGACCTAAATTATTGACATAAATTGTATTTTCAGAATGAACAGCTAATATGATTCTGACTCATAGTCGCCAAAATGATGTGCAAATTAGATATGCAGAAATTGTATTTAGGTATATTATTATGTTTTTAGTAAATGGGCAATAGATACCCGAGATTTAGTAGGTACTTACCAATAGGTAGGTTAGTGCTAAATCTTGGGTACTGCATGGGTACTGCCCTGCCCTTACCTAAAAATATATTTGTAGATTTATCTAGAGTTGGTACCAGTCATTAGAAAACACAGCCGATAATATTTACTCTATGTGTAGGCATTACCTACACATAGAGTAGGTAAATATTATCGGCTGTGTTGACTGAACAAAAAATATTCCTAACGATCACAAAAACGAAACATCTCAGTATAAATTCGGTATTAGGATAGGTATCTAAATACCAGCGTAATGACCTAAGAAACATCCCTAGCTAGCTGGAGCTAATGATAACTGTATGAGCGATGTTCACAGAGAGACTATTAATTAATCCGCCATATTACTTAATTGTCCCCGCCCCGCTCCCGCGCCGGCTTCGCTCCACTCACGCTCATAATTGCACCAAAGTATTTCCGTTACACTAAGTAGGTACAATTTCTGCAATCATTAATTGTAATTCGTAGTGTCAGTAACTGGTAGAATTGAAGTTTTTATGGATTGTATGTTTTATTTCTATAAAAGTATGTATAGAGGTCACGAAGAAATGAAAGTAAATTCGAAAATAATGTTACGTAAGGTTCAAAAGTGTTTTATTTTTTATTAATTGAATTATTAAGAGCTTTTTTGTAGTGTGCTATGGGATTGATTTGAAATCGCAACCTATCGGTTGCTATACTTTACTGGTCGGTTTATCAGTACGGAACAAAAATAGTCTCCACCATTGCAGAAATAGGCCATTTGTCCATGTCGTCATGACAGATTTTCTGTAACATAATTCGATCTAAGGAAAAGCGGCCACATTCCTCTAGATCGTATTTTGCTGCTTCGTGCCTCAATATGAAACTTTATAAAAGGTATTCGAAAATTCTAGACACACTTACCGAGGTTGCCGATTGAGACAATTTTCATAATTCCTTCTCAGTCACGAGATGATATATTTTTTTAAAGGAGTGGAACTATTGGACCGGTGAACGCCACTAGAGGCGCAAGTGTAGAGTGATGTCTCTAGAAATGTAAAATGTAAACTGAACGTTCATTGTTTGCGGGATTTTCTATCGCGAATTTTTACTAATTATTCATAATTGTAAAGACTGTGCCTTCTTGATTAATTATGGCTTAAGATTTTAAGTAAAAATGTAGGATCTAATTTGGTATCTCTTGGAGGAAGAAAAATTTTTGTCTGCTTCATGCTTACCAATTTTAGGCGCATTATATGAATGAATGAATGAATGAAATGCACCGACCCCAGCGTGGTTAAACCAGACTCGATTACTCGAATGAACCCAAAGATTCGCACTAGCACCTGGAGCCTCATGTTTCATGGTGCTACAGTAACCATTACATATCCAAGAGTAGACCGGGGGGCACGATAATGGTAGGGAAGACGTGCCCATAGGATATGGAAGGATTATTAGAGCCGTACCGGATATGCATCCTTGAGTAGGCAAAGGAATAGTGGAGAGACGGGTGTATTTAATTATGGGAGGGCATCTTTTCACGTCTTCGCCGGCATGTTGGCTCCGATCAGGTCGAGCTGCTTCCTCGGTCTCGTTCTTGTGCTGCTTTTATAATGTGTTACACGTTACTGTTTCCAATTTCCTCGTCTGAAGTCTCGCTACTATCCGTTTCGGGGTTCTTGTAAATATCGTTAGCAGCTTTCCTGATCTTGTCTCTATCTTCAGCCGTGTCCATCCAAAAGTTGATTTCCTTGCTGAAGTACGTCATGTCCTGTTTTAGGTTATCATTCCATGTAAAAATAGGACGGCCGACTTTCTTTGATTTGGCCTTGTACTGCATAGCTGCATGTAACAGATGTGGTTCATGGCGCCTGTGCACATGTGCGAGATAGCACATCCTGTGGTTCTTGATGCGTTTGGTTACCGTTTTTCCGTCTAATATTTCATGCATTTTCCTTTGTCTTGGTTTATTCCTAGCATGGTTAATCAAGTCTCTCATGATTACTTTCTCATATCTTCTTAGTCTTGACCTGTTGGCTTTGGTAAGTGCCGATACTTTCAACCCATGTATCATACAAGGCACGATCACCATTCGGTACATGAGTCTGGCAAGTTTCCAGTCCATCTTAGAGTTTGTTATGAATGGTAGTAGAGACTTTGCATTTCTAGTGGCCTGTTCACAACGTTTTTTAATTGTGCTTTTCCTGCTTAACGTAGATGTTATATATGTGCCTAGGTATTTAATTTCGTTGACTGTAGGTAGTTTTATTCCATTAATGGTTACATCGGTCGTTTTCTGTGTAGCTATGGGGTCCCTAATAAGTATTTTTGTTTTTGTTTCGTTAATTTGGAGGCCGACGCTAGCTAGTAGAGGTTTAATATGGTATACGATTCCTTCTAGCCCTTCTAGGTCATCTGAAATGAAGATAAGGTCGTCCGCGAATGATAATACTAGAGGGAGTGAGATTTCACGATCTTGGTCTAATTTGATTAGTTGAGTTTCCTCTTCTAGGGTTCTTAGGACTTCGTCCATAACTAATGTGAAAAGGCGAGGGGACAGAGGACAGCCTTGTTTGAGTCCCTTTCCTTTAATAATCCAGCTGCTTTGCTGGCCGCACCATTTTATGTGTGTTCGTTCATTCATACAGACCTTGATTATCCTGTTTGTTAATGTTTTGTTAGCTCGGTCTATTAAAATATCTCGCAGTGCATTGAGGTCGACGTTGTCAAAGGCTTTTTCTATATCCAGGGCCAGTACATAAATCCTCTTACCTGCGCGCCAATCTTCGTCCAAGACCCTTTTAAGCGCAAAGATGTGGTCGTCTGTTGATCTATTGTTTAAGAAGGCAGCTTGGTAATTGCCTAATTCCTTTATTATTTCGTCTAGCTTTTTTAGCAAGTACGATGCATATATTCTGTAGCCCGTGTTGCAAACCGATATTCTCCTATAGTCGTTTGTATTTTTGGGGATATTTTTTTTCGGAATTGGTACTTGCATTGTCTCTAACCACGTGTCCGGTGCTATGTTCTGTTTCCAGGCTTTGTTCATTTGTTTGGTAACGGCTTCCAGTAATATTTGGGGCATCGCTTTATACAGCTCGATTACCACTTGGTCTGTTCCTGGAACTGTCCCGTTTCGCATGTTATTAATGATTCCCATAACGTCATCTGGAGTGGGTCCTAAATGTGCGTCGATTATCTGCTTTGTTATATTAACCGTATGTACGGGATCACCCTCTGAGCTTTTTAGGACTTGTTCCCATTTAGACATTGGTATATAAGCGTTTCTTTTCAAGCGTTTTGTTTGTATTTTGTTGCTTCTGTAAAATGAGTAAAGTACCTGCATGCGTTTGGAAGGGTGTTTTTTCCCCAATCCATTAAAAAACGCCTTGCATGCTTTTTGTTCGTCTTGGTATTTGATCTTCTGAAGTGCTGATTGGCATTCTTTTACTCGATTATGTCTATTTGGATTATTTGGTTGCCTTCTTTGTAAGAATTTAGCCTTTTGGAGGTTCGCAAGGGCTAATCGTTGATCCCTGGAATGAGTTGGCTGAAAAATCAAGGTTTCCTGTGCGGCCGCTTTTAATACTCCAGTTATGGTATTCCGATGTTTTCACCCGTTAAATTGATTCCTATATTTCCTAGTTTTTCTAGTATGCAATCTTGGTATTTTGTTTTGATGGATTTGTTATTGAGTGCGGCATAATAGCATTGTTTATGGTTGAAATCCTCAGTTGTTGTCTCCTTAACAACTTCCCGTTGTTTTTGTGTTTTGTGTTTGGTTCTTTTATTTTTGTTTAAAATACCACTTGTTCTTAACTGCCCCCAGATTATTTTATGGTCGGAGGTGCCTCTAACTGCCCATTCCCCTTTGACGAAGTGAAAGAGTTTTTCTGTTGCGTGTGGCGTAATAATATGGTCTAATTGGGATTTCTGATTTCCTTTTGACCATGTTATTCTGCAGGATGGTCTCGCCTTTGTCGTTTCTATTTGCAGTTTTTCCCTGTTGACTATATCCATTAGCATTTCCCCGTTATTGTTGGAATAATTATGATGTAGATTCTGGTGAATCAACCCTTTCCGTTGAAAGCTTAATGTATCTTGTCGACCAATATGGGCGTTAAAGTCGCCTAGGATTATTAGCGTGCATGTCTTTGGTTTTTGTCTAATCAAGTTTAACACACCTGTGAAAGATCTGGTTGCTTTAGAGGTACAGCTGTTGACGTGACAGTTGATTATATATAGAGAAGCAGGCTTGTCGCTTCCCATACCGACTTTAAGAATAATTGACATCGCGTCGGTATCCGTTTTTCTACATTTTATTTCGATTTGGGCGTCCTTTCTGATCAAAATTGCTAGTCCCCTGTGTGTTTTACCTGTAATTCCGGATAGGTGCCAATCGTAGTGCATCGAGTTGTACATTCCTAGGTTCATCCCTGTTTCTTGTAGGCAGGCTACATGAATGCCTCTATGTGAAAGTTCAGCGTCAATTTTGTCTTTTTTGGTCGGTTTTGAGGCGCCACGTACATTCCACGTTGCAATACGCAAGTCTGGGCAGGTGTACTTAATTTCAGAAGTCGGTGGATTTCTAATTATTGTATATCCCGTGTCGTCAGCGACTTCATCTGAATTTGGTACTAATTTTCCACGCGGTGTTGGTGGGCTATCTACTAGGGGGCTGTTCTTTTGGAAGCGTAGTTTTTGCGGGTTATTGTTGTATTGTTCCTCGTCGATCGTGACCCAGCTATCATAATGTTGGTCTTTGTAAAATATGTGAATATTACCAGGTACGGGTTCATTTCCGGCAGGTGAGTACTTTAGTGTGTTCTCGTTATTTATATGCACATGCACATTTACGAGATAAAATTCGGAAGCTGCTATAAGGATGTCTTCACCTCCCCAGAACGACTCTTTAAACTGCGCGGTTACGTATTTTGTTATCCTTCGTTCCTGCGAAAGATAGTTGTTAGGAAGAAAGTCCTGAATATTATTCATAAGTGCTAAGCAAATTCTGTCGTCGCTTCGATTCATTGACACGAATGAAGCTAGATCTTGACGAACAGATCTGTGGTCTAGGGTAAGCCCTAATATACCAATTTTAGGCGCATTATAATGCAAATATTCAGTTGATGTTTTAAAATGGTAATGGGTAGGTACTTAAATATATCCAAGACATTTCAAATAAAAGTCTTGACAGGACCTTACTCGCCAGTGGCGCCAACTGGTGAGCACAAAAACGATAGCCCCCATTCAGACGTGATGTTGCTTTTTGTAGATTAGTTAGTAGTTGTTTTTTTGTATAGTACCTCCGAGTTAAGTAGAGGTACCTATCTCAAGGTAGGGTAGGTACTATTATAGTATCTACCCTACCTTGAGGTAGGTACCTGCAATACCTAACTGCAATATTATTGCAGTTAAAAAATAAGAAGTTATTTTGAAAAGAAGTTCCGTTCCATGTTTCCGGTACTTACACCAACAAATTGAAAACTGCAAAACTATTTAAATTTAATATCAAGTAGATGGCTGTATTATTTTAGATTTCACATGTAAATGGCCGGGCGAGGCGTGCAGCGTGCGTGCCGCGGGCGGTGGGCGTGCGCCGATCTTTTGACCAATAGCAGACCAGCACCAAACTCACCGAATATTTTCCCTTTTTTCTGCGGCCAGTTACATTAATTGCTCATTTGCATATTTTGACCATTACTCGGAAAATACATGATATAAATATGTTTTAGTAGGACGGATGTACCTACCTAGTTAATAAATGCATGTCAATACAACAATGCGAACTGTATTAAATCATTTGATAGGTAGTATAATAGTTCTTGCCTACTTACCTACCTATTGATAGATAGTAGGTAGGTATATTTAGTCAATAAGTAGGTAGGTATCTACCACGAAACCGAGCCTACCACACGAAAGCTGAACATGGGACCTATTATTATTGGGTAATTTGAAATTTTCTAGTAGCAGTCCGAATTTTGGATGTGTGTCCGATTGAAGGCTAGGGACTAACTACATTTATTCACCTCCATTCGCGTTTCGCTGAACGATTTGTGTGTGTGTGAATGTGTCTGTACTGCATCGACGCGGAAACTGAATAGACGCGGAAGACTAAACGGATGCGTACCTATGTTGTTAAGGTGGGTAGCCTCAACGGTAACCATTCAATGGATCAAAGGACACAACGGTTCGCTAGGCAACGATGCAGCCGATGAGCTTGCCAGAAGAGGGTCGAGCATGGCACCAGTGGGTCCTGAACCCTTCGTACCACTCCCCTTCGGGTACTTACCTACGCACTTTGGTAAGGAAACGCACCAGGGACCAACATCACAAACTATGGTCGGACCAAGGTGAGTGCAGGCAGGCTAAGGTAGCTCTCCACACAATTGATGGCCGTCTCACGAAACAGTTTCTCCGACTAACGAAACAACAGCAGCTATAACGGGCCATGGGTCATTTAATAAACACCTCTTTGTTATAGGAGTCACAGACATTCCGCTGTGCAGGGCCTGCATGGAGGACGACGAGACAGCAGCTCATGTGCTGCTAAACTGCGCGGTGGTCACCACATACAGGGCCAAGTACTTCAGTAACCCAGGTACCCTACGTGAACCCAGGAACACCAAGGCGTTGCTGGCCTTCTTTGAGGAGCTGGGATGGATCGAATAATCAAATTCCTATAATTGTCGTGGTTTAGTCGTGGATTTGCGGACACCAGCCCGTATTACCTATTACGGCGAATCATTTATTTGAAAACCGAACCAATTCAATATATTTTATTTTTTTTACTTTTCCCCACACTAGGAATTTCTCCCGTATTGTGGGTGCGTTTACAAACATTTGAACTCACAAACAGCCAGACCCGGAACAACTAATTGTAGGTAATACAAATATTTGTTCCGTGCGGGAATGGAACCCGCGACACGCAGCGCAGCAGTCAATCGCTTAACCACTGCGCCAACCATGCTTTATTATTATTATTTATTGCGTGCATTTATTTGTGTAACCGGTGGAACTTCGTGGAGCATTTCCAACGTTTGGCTCCCAGACTGGAGCGGGCCGGGGCTGGCTTGAAGCGTCTCCTGCCTAATCCAGGGGGTCCAAACGCCTCCTGCCGGAGGCTCTATGCGGGGGTCGTGGGGTCCATGGCCTTTATAAATATATAAATATAAAATAATAAATGCAAATCTAAATGTTTAGAGCTTCTGCCTTATTGCCAGTATAATACAAATAATTTATACGATTTTATTTCAAACAGTTATATTTTATTTCTGGATCGTAGTTTATTTCACTTTAAAGATGAAATGTGTGGGCAAATTTATAATTAGTTTTTTTTCTTTCAATATTTTCCCTTTTTAAGATATACTTACAATTTTAACACTTTGATAAAGTACTTTGCGACAAACTACACAATTGTGGTTATTATTTTAAATTGGCAACACCTTTGTTTACATTTTTTTATATCGAATTCCATTTTTGGTATAGCCGTATAAAGCGGATCACACTGATTGACTGCCTCGTGGCTTGTTGGTCTAGTAATCCGTTGGCTAGCTTAGTGGCTGCGATATCACGTCCTGGGTTCGAATTTCGGATCACACAGCTACTCACAACCGCTCGATTCAATACCGAAGTCGATTGCTCAGGTTCGTTTAGGGGGAACGCTACAAAACGCTTTTATGGTAGAAAATGTTCAAATGGTAATACCTAATAGGTAAATAAAAGGTATTTCGTAACATTATAGAGGTATGAAGAACAGGGTGTAAAGTTCACTTATCTTCTATTGAAAAGGGAGGATCCTCCGACCAGACGGGTGTCGTGTCTGGTGGGCAACTAGGCTGCCCGACGGTTGATGTCGGGATGTTGTATATTTATGCTAGTCGCGCGGTAAACTCTGATTGCGCGATGCAATGCGTAGTTCGCATGTGGCGTTGTAGATACTGCCACAACATAACTTATGTACTAGGTACTATAAAATATACAATGGTGCCGATTCCCTTGTTCACAAACTAAACTAAATTTAAGTTCAGTGCATCTTTTTCTTTCTATTTCATTAAGAAAAGGACAGAAGATAAATTTTAGTTTAGTCCTGTCAAATTAATCAGCGCTTGACGTAAATTGACGCAATTTTAGTCGGCAAGTTTTTAATCACGTCTAAACTTATAGGGAGTGACAGGCGCTGATTAATTTGGTGATTAATTAAGAACTCACATTAAAAAAAAATATACGGACGAATTGAGAAACCTCGTCCGTTTTTGAAGTCGGTTAAAACAAGGAAATACGAGTAAGTAGCAGTTTTATAAAATAATTTATTATAATGTTACGTTTTCTGATTAAATTAAAAGATATATAAGCAGTAAAAGAGCTGCTCTCTTTTACTGCTTACTTAGATAGAACTTTAATATTTTCTCAAAAGCTTATCTTAAACTGTATGAAGGACGTTCACGCCTCAACCTTTTGGGAAAATATTAAAGTTCTATGTTTACGTAAGGTTTATTTAGTATCTACTTTTTAGTTCATTAAAAGCTTGTTTTTAAAAGGTATTTACTGAAATTTTATTTTGAACTTTTAAGCATCACAATTTGTTTAAATATCTGTTCTATAACTTTCACTTGAAAGGTACTTGTAAAGACAATCCAGCGAACCTAAACACGCCTTTACACAAGTCATGGTGTGAAGCCAACTACCTAAGTTTCAATATTCAAGTCATGCCGTACTTTAGAATATCATAATTGAATGCGTAGGTATAGATACTTGCCTGTGCTGTTAACCGCTGAGAAGTTCCCTCTTCTAGACCAATCCCTGGGTGCAGCGCATATTAAGAATCCGTGTCTGAACTGTTGAACGTTGAGGAGTTCTCTCGTCTGGAGCCAAATCTAGGTGCGGCAGCCAGATCATGGTGGACTTTAGAACGGTCTATCATAATTAAATGCGTATTTTGTCTGTGCTGTTGACCGTTGAGGAGTTCCCTCATCTGGAGCCAATCCTGGGTGCAGCAGCCAGATCATGGTGGACTTTAGAACGGATTATCATAATTAAATACGTACTTAGTTAACATTTTGTGTCTCCACTGGTGACCGCTGATGAGTTTCCTGGTCTAGAGCCAATCCTGGGTGTAAAATCAGGTCATGCATCATATTTAAAAGCATTGTCTTGGAAACGGAACCAACATCTAAAATTTCAACTCCGTAGGATAAAAGGAAAACGTTTTAATTCAGCTTGCAAGATTTATCGCATACAGTCATACTAACTAAACAAGGAAAGTTAAATAAAAGCTTGTAAAAATCAAAAGTAAAAAAAATACTTAAGCCAGAAATAATGATAATTAGTATAACTAGGAATAACTACTCTTTCTAAATTTGTTGTCAGTGTACACGATATTCTACAATAATCTCAATATCATTAATTAAAATTGGAACACTGTGCCTTTGCACAGAAAAGTGACAGGTAGTCGCTTTGTCGCTTTCTAGAGAGTGGTCACTTTTGTGAGGCTAACGTTTAGTCCATTAACTATGTCTATGATTCAAACTATAAAGCGCGAATAGTCGTGTAACTTCTTTTCCTAGTCATAAAAACAATCGACTCTCGCAGTCGCGTCCTGCGTCCCGCACGATCCCGTACCTCAGTGTGGCCAGAGCTTAAATTAAACTTTAAGCGCACTGGTTACACATACTGTTATTGGTGCCAATTCTCTTGTACGGTGGCCAGCACATAAAGTTACCACAAACTGTCAAATTTTCTCGTTCGATTTTGAACTAAATCACCAACATATTATAGATGTGCTAGCCACTGTATACCGAACTAAACTATCACTAAAATTCCTTACTTTTGGCTCTATGAATCTTAAAGCTATTCTGCAAACAAAGTTCTCTTTTAAAAATAACTTTGTCACAACTAAAATCGAATTTGACAATCACATGGTATTTTTTTTTTTTCTGTTGGCTTCGCAACGTTGTACAGTAGCCAGCACATCAAGTTACACGAAACTGTCAAATTTCTCCAAACGATTTTAAATTTTAAATTGTTGTTAATTAAGTTCAAAATCGAACAAGAAAATTCGATAGTTTGTGGTATCTTGATATGCTTGGCCACCGTACTTGTTTGCCCTACCCTATGATTTTTTTAGAGCCGGAGGCTCGCAGGGGGGGCAGTCTCGACGTGTTTTACTTACCTATACGGATTTTTTCACTCTTTGGAAAAAAAAACCTACCTACATGTTGAGTTTTAGAGGTTTAAGTATTTTGTAAAGGGGGCCGAAATTTTCATAATTTTTGCGATGGAACGCACCATTTTCGAGATAAATGGAAATCAGAATAAGAAATCGTCGTTTGACAGGAATAAACTAAATTTTTGTGATTTTTAGTTTATAGCTTGTCTAGAGCGAATTTTGTGACGAGAATCGGCACCGATGTCAGTTTCACTCTGTCACGGTGACATGGGTGACAAGACATAAAATAAAATGACATTGACAGTTGATTTGATTGCTCTGTGAGCTCTGTCTGTCTGACTGGAACTGGACCAAAGTTGAGAGAGTGTCGGATTGAAATGAGACAAAATAATTTGATAATACTTTTACTGTAGACTTAAGTATTTATAATATAACTTTATCAGTCGTCACAGGAAACTTTGAATCTGGTTCATTTTACGAGAACGATACCTTGAAAGTTTCAATTATTTGTGGGCCCGTATTAAAACCTCAAAAGGTGAGTAATTACACGATTTTAACTTTAATCGATGCATAATCGTGTCAGTTTATCATTATGCTGACTGACTAAATTAACACTATTACAAATCTTTTTCTTTTTTCTGTGAAATCTAGTATCTAATGGTATTCAAGAATGACTTCTCCATTCTCAGATGCAACTCACATCAGACCCAAGACGTGCTGACCGGGAACGTCGCTTCAAACCTCCGCCAGCAACATCAGCACCAGCTGAGGATCTCACTACAGATTACATGAATATCTTAGGTACTAGCACATTCTTCTATTATCTTTACTACAAGCCTTGACCTGGATTTAATTGTTAAACAACTATTACTGTTTCCAGGTATGGTGTTCTCAATGTGCGGTCTTATGATGCGTCTTAAATGGTGCGCTTGGACTGCCGTCTTCTGTTCCAGTATTAGTTTTGCTAATTCCAGAGTCTCTGATGATACTAAACAGGTTGGTGAGAAATTAGTTGTTTGATGGTCAAATACAGAAGTTGTATTGTTGTTATGTCTATAAGTTGTTCCATGTCCTGAAACATGTTAACTAATGTAGAAGAGGCTTTAACCTTACCTGTTTGCATAAAGATTTGATATGGAGGTTTCCTATTCTATAGGTCCTAAATTCGTGGTCCGAGGTCCTATTTTGCTTATTTGTTTAATTAAATACTTTATTTTACACTACATAATACGTAATAGGACAAACATAGCATTAAACTTTGACAGGACTTCAGCGTAAGAAACAGGAAGGCCTGCACTAAGCCAATTGTTCATCTCTGAAGATACTTGTTAATTTGCTCTGACACTAGGGTGCATGGCACTTAGCACCTGCAACTCTGCCTGCCTGTGTAACAGCCTAGCAATCGGCACGGTTGGCACAGTGGTTAAGCAATTGACTGCTGCGCTGCATGTCACGGGTTCGATTCCTGCATGGAAAAATATTTGTATAACCTACAAGTAGTTGTTCCAGGTCTGGCTGTTTGTGTATGTAAGTTTAAATGTTTGTAAACGCACCCACAATACAGGAGAAACTCCTAGTGTGGGGCAACAAGATTATATACCTACCATCAACCATCACACAAGGTGAAATAAGTTCTTGCTAATCTTTTCAGATTGTGAGCTCCTTCATGCTGTCGATATCTGCAGTTGTTATGTCATACCTGCAAAATCCTGCACCAATGTCACCTCCATGGGCTGCGCTTACTACATAGATATTTTATGTTATTTGAAGAATAATATATTTAATATAATAAATTCCAAAACTACCATGTTGTGGTTTTTCATTATGTTAAGTCAACTCTTGAAGAAGCGAATGCTGAGTAGACTACAGATGTCATCATTGAAGAAAGAAGATGTATATAAAGATATATAGTAGTCTATGGATGTATGTTGTACGCGTTGTTCAGAAAGACGAGATGGCGGTCGCGGTAGCGGACATTTGAAATGTATACCGCGTGTGTTGTGTGCGTTTCGATGGCGCGGTCACGGCGATATATAAAAAATTAAGATTTTGTAAAAATTTGTAAAAGTTGATTCCCAAAACCATACATTTGTAAAAGTTATGGTTAAAAAGTAATTAGGGTTTGAACGTGGCCGCGCTATTCAAACACATAGAACCGCGCGGCCATGGAGATCTTTAAAACTAAGCGTTGCAGAGAGCTGAAATTTAGGTAAATAACAGATTGAATTTGTAAAAGTATCCTAGGTTTATATTTTAGGAGCTGTAAGACTAAAACCCCATGGCCGCGCCATTGAAACGGTGAAAAACACGTTATCGCCGATATCTTGCTGAAAAAGCATCGCACAGGTCTGATTATTATTATTTTTTTTTTTTTTGTGAAACCTAGATTTGAATATGCCAATTTTTTTTTTTAAATTGGTACACCAAAAAGACCTAAGTTTATATTTCAGGAGCTGTAGTACGGTATCGCGTAGAAATATGTACCTAAGTCGTAGGTAATTGTCTATCGATGAAAGTAAATATTAGCCAGATCTTTTTTTGTAAACAACACCTATTAATTTATAGAACTAATAGGCAAAAAAATATTTTTTCTTTACAATACAAAACCTTCAAAAGGTACGTTTTCAATGTTTCGATAGGGTGACCATGGCTTATTGTTTACAGAAAACTTTCCACTATTAGAAGTTTGCCGTGTGGTGCCAAACGTAAAGAATAGCACCAGCCCATTTGCTCCCGTGGATGTCGTAAAAGGCGACTAGGACTTACTAGAGAATGGGCAGCAGCGTTCTCTATGCATTTTAACACCATACATACTGCGACCGCCAACCCACCTGCCAAGCATGACGATTATATCTCAAGGATTCTAAATTAAATTAAAATGGAACGATCCGATACAAAACTTATGTTTATTTATTTAAAAATCACATAAATCACAGATTACTTAGTTACCCCTCCATTGCTTGATAGCTGAAAATACTGTGGTTCTGAGTAACTGACAAAACAAATAACTTTTCCCTACATTCTTAATTCCTGTAAGATGATAGCATTATTCGATGAATAATTGTATACTTATACCCATAACTTACGTATGTCTAAGACTAAATACCTAATTACCCATTGTTAACAATGGTGCCGATTCCCTTGTTCACAAACTAAACTAAATTTAAGTTCAGTGCATCTCTTTCTTTCTATTTCATTAAGAAAAGGACAGAAGATAAATTTTAGTTTAGTCCTGTCAAATTAATCAGCGCTTGACGTAAATTGACGTAATTTTAGTCGGCAAGTTTTTAATCACGTCTAAACCTAAAGGGAGTAGTCACCATTCATCGAAACATTTAAACGTATTGAAGTTTTTATACAACAAAACAATTTTTTTTTTTGCCTATTATCGGTAGTTCTACATAATAGGTGTTGTTTACAAAATAAGATCTCGCTAATACTTACTTTCTTCGATAGATAATCACGACTTATTTCAACGCGATACCGTGCTACAGCTCCGGAAATGTAAACGTAACTTTCTTTGATAGATAACCACGACTTATTTGTACGCGATACCGTACTAGAGCTCCGGAAATATAAACCTAGGATTTTTTTGTGTATTTTTACAAATTTTGTCAAATTCAAATCTAGGTTTTACAAAAAACTTCAGACCTCTGTGATGCTTTTTCAGCGAGATATCGGCAATAGCGTGCTTTTCACCGTTTCAATGGCGCGGCCATGGGGTTTTAGTCTTACAGCTCCTAAAATATAAACCTAGGTTTTTTCCCAAATTTAAAAAAAAAAGTTACAAATTCGTTCTCTTGTATACCTAAACTTCAGGTATCTGCAATGCTTAGTTTTAAAGATTCCGTGGCAGCGCGGTTCTCCGTAAAGTGTTTCAATGGCGCAGCCACGTTCAAACCCTTATAACATATTAATTAAAAAAAAAATTATTAACCATATCTTTTACAAATTTATGGTTTTCGGAATCAACTATTACTAATTTTTACAAAATTTCGGTAATTTTTAATTTTTTATTATCGCCGTGGCCGTGCCATCGAAACGCACACGCGTGTCTTTGAATAGCTCCATAGAAATATAGTGCTAACCACGTTACAACTGTGTGAATAGACTAACATACATAACTGTCCGTCACTGCAAGCTGCGTCCTAACCGAACGCGATCGTCGCGCTCTCAACAACTTACCAAAGTTTCATCACAATCGTTCCAGCCATTTTCGAGTTTTTGCGCGAATAACGCACGGAAATCTTAAAAAAACATTGTGTTTGTGGGGTACAAGTACAGTGGCCAGCACATCAAGCTGCACGAAACTGTCAAATTTCTCCAAACGATTTTATTACTTAAATTGTTAATAATTAAGTTCAAAATCGAACGAGAAAATTTGACGGTTTGTGGTAACTTGATGTGCTGGCCACCGTACAAACACTTTGACAGCTAGCTGCAATGATCTTATATAACCTCATTGGCTAGCTGTGACTATCCATATTTTTATTATTTGTAAACATGCGACATAGTTTACGCATAATTAATTAGCGCAGCTGTTGACTACAAAAATACGGAGACCCATGTATTTGTCAAAAATATAAAAGACGAAAACTGTGAGAAAAAGATCCCCAAAAAAATTGGCAACCACTTTTTTTTTTTTTCAATCGAGGCAAATGTACAGACGCCAGCTACTACAATCTGTCAAATTTCTTTAATAGATTTTCAACTTTATCACTACAACATAAGGTTCAAGGTTGATTGCGAAAATTTTACAGTGTCGGGTAGCTTGACCTGCTGGCGTCTGTACTTTCCTTTTTAACCCTAAAGACTTTTAGGGGAGAAATTCGTCGTACATAGGTGATGCTTCCAAACTTCCAAGAGAACTAAGCATAGATTAATATACTAATAGAACTAAGTCTGTTCATTACCTACAAGCCGCCTGTGGTGTGATATGAAGCTACACGAAACTGTACAGTACACGTGATATTAGCGACACAGTTTTAAACATTTCAAGTTAAAAAAAAAACTTAAAAATTACATGCTAGTAAACATTGACATATATCGCACACCTAGATGAAGGGTGGCACAACTCAAAATAATCCAAAATCGAGTTATTGCGATTATCGGAATCAGTGTTGAAAACTACATTAACTCCAAAGACACCGGTGTACAAACTCCATTCATAAAAGACTAGATTGCGCTGTAAGTCAGTCTTTTTGAGTAGCTCCACGGTCACCCCCCATCAACAACAGTAACGCATCACCAGTTACGACATGTCAGCTGCAGGGAAAGATGCTGTCAATACGCTCAAAGAGTAAATTATTTCGACTTAGTTTTGTATTGGCTTTGTCTGGCGTGGCTAATCGCAGTAATCAAGCGTGAATTATTTTGAGTTGATTTCGTATTCATGATTGAATCGGTCTTGTTTCTTGTGTGTTCTTCAAATTATTTCCACTTACCCCAGTATTGTTGACAAATGAAAGTAATTGTTGTTTTACTAAATTAATATAAAAAATATATATATTAATAGCAAATTAATATCTTAGTAAAATAATATACAACATCATACAACAATAATTTAAATCGGTCAAATAGAAAATGAGTAGAACGTTTTTTGCTGTTCCTGAAAAAAGAGGTATTTTGAGTTGTGCTACTCTTTATCTAGGTGTGCGATATATTACTGCGTAAGGACTGGGCGGAGCGCATGTTATAATGACGCCTCGAACGTGGTCCCAAAATGGTCTTCCCTATAACGAAGTGAACTAGAACGCGTTCGGCTGTCTTCGGGAGCGGTCGTAAAATTTTACAAGCAAAGATGCCAAGTTGTGTCGTGAAGGATTGCGTGAACTACGACAAAAAGCTCAATAAAACAATTGATAACATTTCATATCACCGATAAGTTAAAAATATGTAATTATATCAACTTCTAACATTATTTAAAACAATTTTCTTTCTAATTTGTCTCAACGTTTGGCAAAGACGACGCGAAGCCGCATAAAAGTGCGACATAACTTTGCAGCGGCGCGCGTTTTTATCCGATGAAATGAAAAGATTTATTATTATTACTATATGATTTAATTATGTATAAAATTATTTTTATTGTTTATTAAAAGCAAATTAAAATGTGTTTTTATGTACTTACTGCTAAAAAATCTGTAAGTACAGTGAAATACGTATTTATTTTGAAGATTTCCTTCTGATTCCGTGCGAAATAAAGTTTGGAGTCGTGTCATAAGTTAAAAAAATAAGTTTAAAAATATTGTTTTATTCGAAGGCCAATGGAAATTTTATAACACAAACAAACTGCAATAAATATAAATTTCGATAAATAGAAGGTTTTTTTATTTCTTTGTACCTCGAAAAATACCCGCTCTTACAAGTTTACGTCTAGGAGCAGACCACGCCGATTGACATCGTAGTTCATAGTAGTTCTAATAGATGGCGCTAGTGTTTTTGTATGGCGACCGTGTCCGGTAAACGTTCGGACGACCGTATCTTCAGGGCTGGATTTAAAGATATGGAGGCCCTGGGGCAGCCGAGAAGTGGAGGCCCCGATTTATTTTTGAAACAGACGATAACTTAAAACAATTTAAAAAGGTACCTTGTGAATGTGAACTTATTTTGTCTTTGATGGACACAAAGGATGTATTCTATTTATTTATTTATTAAAACTTTATGCACAAATAAAAACTGTACAAAGGCGGACTTAATGCCTTGGGCATTTTCTACCAGTCTACAAAAAAAGGCAAATAGTCAGTCATAAGGACTGCCGACAGAAGCGAAAACTCAAAACTTTGGAATAACTGATAGTCTGACGCAATACGTCACGAGCATGTCGCGCATTTCGGTGACGTGAACCTATAAGTTTTTCCCCTACCAAAAATCGCTCAACGCGGCTGAAGAAGTTTTACTTAAAAAAAATTAATTGTGGAGGCCCGGGGCTATAGCCCCTGTTGCCCTGCCCTAAATCCGGCCCTGCGTATCTTTACTATCTAAATCAATGCTAGTAAAGCTAAAATTTCTGATACAGCAACAACGTCGTGAGTGGCGAATTGCAATGTAATCTTTTTAATTTCTTGTTTATAAGAAAATATCCTAACGTAACCTGTGAGTAACGGGATTGGGACGCTGGACGTTGAAGTGAAAGGACGTCCCGTCCCGACAGCTCTTCGTCAAAGTTTTTACTTTACATTTGGTGCATCGTGCACAACACATGTTGGAAGTTAGCATTGACGCGCGGCGATATCGAAGTGTTTCTTTTAAACCGACTTCAAAAAAGGAGGAGGTTTCGTTAGGAAGACGTTGTGACATTATGTCGCCAAAAGTACATTAAAACAGTGCGAATGTGAGGTGAACTTAGCCTACATGATCTCAGGCGAGCGATGCTGCCTGCAGAAGGACCCAGTGCCCCGAGTGAAATAGCTTCACCTCCGTGCTGGCTAATCTGGTTTGATCTTTCCATGTTTTTTTAGAGATTTGTTTTATTTATTTAAACTTTGTGCACAAGTGGAAAATGCTGTGCGAGGGCGGACTTGATTTCTGGGGCATTTTCTACCAGTCTACCTAATTTGATCAGTATTATTTTTGTATGTCATTGTTGTGAGGTACGCCCGACGCGCGCTCACTTCACGTTTTTGAGCTATTGTTGTAAGATGATATTATGTTCTTATTTTGATGCCTCGTTGGTTTAATGGTGCGCTGCTGCTGAGCGTCGTCCTGGGTTCGATTCCCGGGTCGGGCGGGATGTTGTTGGGTTTTCTGTCTGTAATTTCTCAGTGGCTGCCCGGGGTCTGCATTTGTGCCCGGTTGGTGGCGATGGCGGTGGGCTCGCCCACTGTTGCATGGGACTTAGACATGACTGGCGCACTGTGGGTGTGCATAGGTGCGCCTCTACCCGGCCCTTCGGGGAGCTAGGCGTTATATTTTGTTATGTTGATATAATATAGCAAGATAAACTAACATACTTTATTATTCTTACAAAAATAACGTTATCGCTTTAGATTTCGTACAATTTTTATTCCCATAAAACTTCTTAGTTTGACTTGTTCTTACTTCTTGTCTTTAAAATTATAACAAACATTTATTTACACAACGGTCACACAAAACGGTCACTATTTTGGCAGGTAGCCTCCCTCATATAAGGGTAAACCCAACGTCTTTATTAAGTACATTTTTTGTGTTTTTTTTTTGTGTCGCAGAAGACAATAACTGGTAGGCAGATGCTTTCCGACGCAATTGAGTACTATCGCGGTCTCGAACATCGGACCACAGTAGGGAATATTCTTGCTTGGAGCTCTCGGCCGCTTAAGTGAAGCTTGCCTGCTCTCATCAAGTATTAGCATCGTAACATCGGAGTTTGCTGGGCCCCGTTGTTTTTGTAAATGAAGGAAAAAGACCGTAAAGGGCCCGGCCGAGGTGGTCGGACATATGTGATCGTTGTAGCGGAGCCTGAGAGATTTGTTTAAACAAAAGGAGCGGTGGACAGATGCCTGACTAGCCCTGACTTGTGTGTATTGCAACTGGGAACGGCAAAAAGATAAAAACAGATGCTGAATTGCCAAGTTGGGTCGTTCGTGTACATGTAACCTGCCTACAAGAAACAGGAATGAACTTGGAACGTACAAATCCACCTATCGGGAATTACAGGTAATACACACCGGGGACTTGCAATTCTAATCACAAAGGATGCCCAAATTGAAATAAAAAATAGGAAAAAGGATGCCGAAGCGATGTCAATTACTATTAAAGTTGGTATGAGAAGTGATAAGCCTGCTCCTATAATCAACTCTCACATGAACAGTTGTACCTACTTCCAAAGCAACCAGATCTTTCACAGGTGTATTAAACTTGATTAGACAAAAACCAAGGACCTGACGCTAGTAATGCTAGGTGACTTTTACGCACATATTGGTCGACAAGATACACAATTTTTTCCAACGCAAAGGGCTGATTCACCAAAATCTACATCTTGACTATTCCGACTACAATAGAGAAGTGTTCATGGATATAGCCAACAGCGACAAAAATGAGATCATCATGCAGGATAACATGGTCAAAGTACACTCAGGAATCCAAATTGGACCATTACGCCACATGCAACAGAAAAACTCTTCCACTTTATTAAAGGAGAATAGGCAGATAGGGGCACATCCGAGCACAAAATTATCTGGGGGCAGCTAAGAATAAGTCGAATCTTAAACAAAAATGGAAGCACCAAACACAAGGCACAAAAGCAACCACAATTTGAGAAGTAGACAACAACTGAGGCCAAGGATTTCAACCATAAACAATAATATTATGTCGCTCTGAATAGCAAATCCCCCAAAAATACCAAGAACGCATTTAATAACGAAAAAACTAGGAAATATAGGAATCAATTCAACGAATGATAACATCGAAATACCATGCAGTTCCATAATTGGAGTACAAAAGCGGCTGCCCAGGCAACCTTGCTTTTTTTTTAAGCCGATTCATTCCAGGAACCTTCAATTAGCTCTTCAATCCCTCCAACAGGCAGTTACTAAGGCGGAAGTATCGGCACTCAATAAAGCTAACAGGCCAAGACATAGAAGATATGAGAGAGATATCATGAGAGACTTCATTAACCACGCTAGGAATAAACCAAGACAAAGAAAATTATGCAATCTTAGACGGAAAAACCGTAACCAAACTCATCAAGAACCACAGGATGTGCTATCTCGCACATATTCACAGGCGTTGGTGAAGATTGAGATAAGATGAGGAAGGTTGTTAGCGAGATTTACAAGAAACCTGAAACGGATAGTAGCGAGACTTCAGACGAAGATAATGGAAACAGCAACGTGTTACACAGCATAGCAGTGACATACAACAGAGTCGAGAAAGCAGCTGGACACGAGCCAACCAGGCGACGACGTCATTAAAAGATGCCCTCTCGATAAATATCACCCGTCTCTCCACTATTCCATTGCTTGCTTAAGGATGCATATCCGGTAGGCTCTAATAATCCTTCCATATCCTATGGGCACGTCTTCCCTACCATTATCGTGCCCCCCGGTCTACTCCTTGATATACAATGGCCACTGTAGTCCCATGAAACATGAGGCTCCACGGGCTAGTGTGAATCATTGGGTTCATTCGAGTAATCGAGTCTGGTTAAACCACGCTGGGGTCGGTGCATTTCATTCATTCATTCATTCATAACGTAACCTGTGAGTAACGGTGTCAAAATGTGAGACATGTTACATGTGAATTACACGTATATTTATTTTGACACGTACCCTTGTACAGAGGCCAGCACATCAAGTTACCACTACTGTCAAATTTTTTCTTTCGATTTCCACTTAATTACCAACATTTTAAAGTTTAAAACCATTTTGAGAAATTTGACAGTTTCGTGTAGCTTGATGTGCTGGTTACTGTACTCCGTGTGTCCAAGTTCCATGCATGACGTTTATTCTACTCGCGTGCAACCGGTTCTACAAACTGATATAGTAATGTTTTGTTCAGGCAGAGGGCCTGCGCAATGCCTGCGGTGGCTTTAGACTAGGTACTTGTAGAACTACTTCTATCTACTGGGCCTCAAGTCTGCTATTCCAATAGTGTCAGAATGGTCTCGCCATTGTGAGTATTTGACAGTGTTTGTATGGCAAATCTGTCAAAAACTCACAATGAAGAGACCATTCTGACACTATTGTAATAGCAGACTTGAGGCTCTGGATAAATGAAATGAAATTAAATCGTTTATTCTGTAAATAGGATATCGGAATCACTTTTACACGTCATATAAAAAATATAAAAACAAGCTTGAGGAAGTCGACATTTCCTATCTGACTATCCCTGAGAAGAAATGGCGAAACAAACTCAGGGGTCAAAGTCTCTTTTAAAGTCCAGACATAATCTTGGTCAGATCATGTGAGGACCATGTAGATCCGTGTCTGAAATGGTCTTTTGAGGAAAGAACCACACAATTTTGAGTGGACCTGTCCACGTCCAGTCAGTGCAAGCTAGAGATGGGTAGCACGCTCTTTTAAAATGAGGATCGTGCGAGGCACTCTTTGTACCAAGTGTGCTAGCACACTGTGCTACCACGAAAGAGGCGAGGCCGCGAGGCTGCGGTGGCCTGTGAGCACGTACGTGCTGTGAGTCGCCGTGAGTCGCGTGACTCACCATGCGAGTCGCGAGTGTGGTGTGTATGATGCCACACATACTCATGCGCAATAGAGTAGGCACACGCGGTGACTAGTTGGTTAAACGCGTCACACAGCTCGCACGAGTGATCATACTCTTTGCGAGTGATGATGAGGGAAAGAGAAATGAGAATGTTTACGTGACGTCGTCAACGAAAGCAAAAGACGACAATTAAACTTAGACCTTAACTCCTTTGCTTAGAATTGTAAATAGACTTGCAAACTTGCAACGACTAGAAGTTTTAGGTTGTTTGTTATTATTATTTTCTTATAGCGAAATTTGTTAGTTAACCTTGAGTCCTTGACTTACATTTTCTAATGTCTTGTTGTATCTTGATTGAGATCGTCGCTTGCGCGACGTAATTTTCGTGCCTATTTTAAAGTTTTTTTGGGAGTTTTAATTAAATATATTATAATTATGGTGAAGGACTAATTTCAAATAATATCGTATTTTTTATTGTTTTTTGTTTAATTTTATTGTTCCTACTGATGACCATCCTTCTATTAGCCTACATTTTCTTTAAAATAAAAAATAAAATTTAAGTAACACGTTGTTTTATTAAATTAATAATTAAAAGAGAGATTTTTTAATAATGATGTAACTTTTATATTCCTTTTTCATAGAGAAAGATTACGCTTTCTAAAATAATAATAACATTCTGTCTATACTCTACTCATTAATCATGGGCACTAATGGACAGAGTAAGTACTAAAGAATAGCATTGGCTCAAATAACTCGTATTCAAAACTCACAATACGTGCGGTATGAGTCCGGCTGTCGACACTACTTCAGCCCGCGCGTGTTCATTGGCCAAATAAAAAAGCGTAGCTTCACGAGTTGAATTTTGGCCAATGACATCATAATAATAAGAGTGAGTGTCGAGAGTCGAGCGACTCGTTTCGTTCATAACTCACACACAACACGCACTTGATCGTACAAATGTTCGGTGTAGCTAACTGTGGTGTGTGCTAGCACATCAAAATAAAAAGAGTGAGTGACTCTTTTTATCCAAGTGAGTAGCTACAACTGTGCTAGCACACGTGCTGAGTCACCCAACACTAGTGCAAGCATTTGTCAGTAAACGTGTAGCTCAACTCAGGATTTAAGGAGCTCAACGACTCGACAAACAATAGATAGAAGTAGTTCTACAAGTACCTCGTATACACCCGGTTTTATAATCTTTGTTATCTGTTGCAAACAAATGTCAAAAAAGTCAAATTTGCCGGACAGATTTCCTTTCAAGTTGCACGTTTACGTTTTCTTTCCTCGTTTGAAGCTAATATTTACCGTAGTAAAATAAAATTCTAAGTAAAATCTGGTGGTGTGGTTTCATCTTAGATTCTTATCATCAGCAAGGTAAATACCGAACAGGTAATTTTTTTTTTGTTAAAGGTTATCTCGGTTTTATCACAACACAAAATAAACTTGTTAAATTATTTCAAATTCATAACATAAGTTCATTTCATCATTGCGATAAATCTTCTCAGCGAGAGAAGATTTATTGCAATGAATTTGGGGCCGGCACAGCATGCACCATATCTTCTTTTTGGCCTGGTTTTAGCCATATTATCAAAACCACATTTGTAAATCCAATCAATAATTTTTAAGTCCCATTTCTTTATCATTAGCTCCATAACCTACAGCATCTCAAAAAACACACAGAAAGTTCAGTTTAAAAAACACTCGTAAAATTTAAATTCTTCATGTATCCATCTTTTAAGGAGTCTCATCCACTGTAAGGCATTTGAATCGTGTTTTTCATGCTGGATGTAACAACCGAATAGTACTAATAATGATAAAATTGTGCACATTTTATCATTATTAGTTAACCTAAACCGGCAATAACATAAATGATGCCTTAACCCAAACAAACGTTTATCTTTTTTTTTATTTTTTTTATATTCTACTAGGAGTTTGCTATTGACTTTAGTCTAGGCCTGGATGACAGAGACAAAGTCTACGATGGAGTGAGCTTACCCAGAAGTGGCCACAGAGAAGGCGAGTTCAAGAGAAACTTCACAAAAACACTTGACAAAATTCTTTGTAATACAGTTAATATGTAAGAATAGAATAGTCACCTTACTCTTTTGGGAGACCTGTTAGAATCCTTCTGAGTATATTCACAAATTGTTTTAGTATGAAGGTGCAATTTTATTACCTCCATTTACTTACATACTTCAATGTCTTGTCAAGTTACTTGACATTGGTGCCATGTTTTTCTATTCCTTCTGGGGCTACAACACTAACAACGAAGAACAGTTATGATTGAGTAGAAATATTTATGAATGAATTCAAGTGCAATTTTTGTTTTTCAGAATGCCTCCTAAGAAAGTAGATGAGCCTGAAAAAAAGCCATTAATTGGCAGAGTGGGTACAAACTTAAAAGTTGGCATTGTCGGTGTGCCTAATGTTGGGAAGTCAACATTCTTCAATGTATTGACGAAAAGCCAAGCAGCAGCTGAAAACTTTCCTTTCTGCACCATTGATCCCAATGAAAATAAGTATCAGAACATTTTTATAATAATATCTCTTAAATAAATATCCTCTTAGACAATTTAATTGGTTTTTAGGGTTCCGTACCTCAAAAGGATAAAACGGAACCCATATAGGATCGCTTCGTTGTCCGTCTGACTGTTAGTCGGTCAGACCCTTTTTCTCAGGAACGTGTGGAGGTACATATCAAGTTAAAATTTATATCAAACTAGCTTTACCCGGCCCGGCTTCACACGGGTAGCACTAACTATCTAACCTCTACCCTACCTATCTAGCTTACCGTACCTGCCTAAATATAAAAAACCCTACCTACCTACCTACCCTACCCTTGCTACTTACTCTATCTACCCAGCCCTTCCTATCTACCTACCTACCTTATCCTACCTAGTCCACCCTACCCTATCTAAAACCGGGTGCATACAACATTGACATTATGATGTATGGTCTGTTTGAATTTAACAACTCCTTGCTAAACAACTGAACATATTAAAAAAAAAAATATATATATAAATATATATAAAAACCTTGTCCTGACAATAACGAACACAAAAAAAATATCCAATTTGGTGCAGTTGTTCGGAAGTTATGGGCGTACATACATTTCGGCGATTCATTTTTATTTATATACATATGTAGGTCTATGGTGCCTTGGAGCTTTAAAAAATCATCAAGCTTCTAAGTCAATGCAATATAAAGATACGGCCATTTATGCAACATATTATTTTGATTCTCGCAAATACCGTACGCAAAATACGCGTATTGACGTGGAGTTACGGACACCAGCCCGTATTACATGTTACTCGCAAATAAATCCCGTACTACGGTACTTCCTGGTGACCTAGAATCTTGAAATTTGGGAAGAAGCAAGGTCTCACATAACAAGTCAAGGAAAAAGTCCGAAAATCGTTCTTCTTTTCGTGTGGTTAGTAACTAACCCAGTGGCGTGCGCTTCATAAAGACAAAAAGACACTGCCTACCCTACCTAAGTCAGATAAATATTTATAATTTTAGTCTGACATATTTTTATCTACGAGTACCAAAAAATCTTAATTCATAATTCAGGGGGCCTATTACGAACTTTAAAAAAACCAGGCAAGTTCCAGGCAATTCATTTCACTGGCTGGTTAAATTTCGTATTACGACATTCCTAATTCTAACCGACTTCACGCTGGGTAGTTTGTCTATGGCTGGCTTGTAATTCTCTGCCGTAACGTTCAGAAACACAATTAAATATTTATCGGTAAGTTACGGTTTTATTTAATCACATATTTTGTGATAAAAATAAGCAATTTATATTAATCTAGTTACTTTAGTATAAAAATAGGTGAAAATATGAACGCACTGTATATTATGCTACCTATATAATTCATTCATATTATAATTTTCTAAGTTTGTAAATTGTAACGCGAGATTAAGTTTCCGAACGAACTCCACTTGAAGGTCAGCGGGGAATTCGACCACATGGAAGAGTATTGTTTCATTGTTTCACAAACTACATACTATGAACACTATCATAGTGTTTGTTTAATACTTCCATTCGTAAGAATTTTCGGGGTATAAACAATAATATTGCGTAAGCTCGTTATTGAGTATTTTCCTATTCAGTTTTTGAGTATTTTCCTATTCAGTGTAAAAAAGTTCTTAGATATGATATTTTAAAGTTATATCCGATAAATCCGTGAATTTTGTATGACAGTCCCTGACATGTCTCAACTCCTCACTTGATTAAGTTGATATCGTTCAATGAATTGCACACATATAGGTCGAACGCATTAAGGCTCTTACATACAGGCGCGACACGCGACGCGACACAAAAGAACCGCGTGTCGCGCGACGAGTGGTGGCTTTGTGTCGCGTCGCGTGTCGCGCCTGCTTTAAGAGCCTTTAATTTGATCACGAAGTCGTCACTAACTCCTCACTTGATTAAGTTGATATTGTTCAATGAATTGCACATCATCTATGTCGCACGCATTAAGGCTCTTACATACAGGCGCGACACGCGACGCGATACAAAAGAACCGCGTGTCGCGCGACGAGCGGTGGCTTTGTGTCGCGTCGCGTGTCGCGCCTGCTTCAGGAGCCTTTAATTTGATCACGAAGTCGTCACTAACTCCTCACTTGATTAAGTTGATATTGTTCAATGAATTGCACATCATCCATGTCGAACGCATTAAGGCTCTTACGTACAGGCGCGACACGCGACGCGACACAAAGGAACCGCGTGTCGCGCGACGAGCGGTGCCTTTGTTTCGCGTCGCGTGTCGCGCCTGATTGTGGGAGCCTTTAATTTGATCACGAAGCCATCTCCTTTTGTTCCTAGATTCGTTATTTTGATCAGAAAAGTCACTTTCCAGGAACTCAAACAGTTCATATTCGTCGCACATAATATTTTCTTTTGTTATTTATTTATTACTCGAGTAACTTCGGCAAATAAACCCAAAACAATTCAATAAAAGCTCCTCTGAAGTAGCGTAAACTGAATGGATTGTGAGGTTACTTTTTGACAAGTTGTTACATGAAAAGAAATGTCAAACGAACGTTCGTAATACGGTATTGCCAGGCAATATTCGGGCAGAAGTCGGCCAGGGTGTCACGTGACCGCTGACTGGCTTGTTTGACGAGTTCATAATACGAAATTGCAAGGCAGTTCTGTTTACGCTGTAAACTGCCTGGAAATAAGAGTTCATAATAAGGCCCCTGCGCCACCTTTCGAGTGACGGGTAACATCGATACAGAGTAGGTAGCTCTTTCGTACAATTTGACGTAATTTCACATTGCGCTGCACTAGCGCTGCTGAGCGCACGGGAAAGACACAAACTATTCGCGTCTAAATGTGTATATGTGTGCTCTCGTGGTCATACAGTTGTAATGGGTGTGCGTTCCTATAGATACGAGGCACACAATGTCACAAATTACGCACACCACCGCACAGAGTAGACACTGTCTTTTTGACAACACGGCAAATTACGACACGTACCGAAGTCTTCCGATCCGAAGTTAGTTAAGCAACTATTTTAAAAAGTAGCATTGTTTCATTAAATTTTCGCTACATAGAGTACCATTTTTTTTGTGTCGTATGTTTTGTAGGTACTGAGCCGCGTCAGCCGTTATTATTTTGTTTGTTTTGATCAAAAAGTATAGTAATTATTTTAAAGTTTTGATTTGGTTGTGAGCTTTGCTATCAGTTATTATAGATTTTAACGTTGATATTAGTGTGAAAAACGATGGTGTGTGTATGGAGAAAATAAAAAATGATGCGTTTTCAAAACTATCTTTCAGTGACAAAATACAAGTGATCGTGAATGGTCGTTGTACGTTTGAATTAATACAAACTAAAGGTAAAGTCAAGGCTCTTAAGTGTTTATAAATCTGTCGAATTCAAAAACCTTAGTATTCACAAATATAGATTTTTTTAACGAAAATCACATCATAAATACCTACAGTTTTTTCCGAAGTACTGCGTTTGGCAAAATACAGTTTACAGTTTCCGCGAGCAGTGTTTGGACCGAAAGGTCATTCTGGTCACTAAGACGTAGGTACCTATAAACACATTTAAGAAACATCCAAGGACAGCGACGACTTACAGATCTTTCCATGATTTCAATAGAAAAAAACCTGCTTCCCAACATATGAAACGCGTTCCCAACTTTTAGTTTCCATATTGCAGACTATCTTAAAGAAAGATAGATTAGATAGATAGATGGTGTAGATTTAATCCATGCTAATATTATAAAATGCAAGTAACCCTCTGTCTGTCTGTCTGTGTTTCACGCCTAAACCGCTGAACCGATCCTCATGAAATTTGACAGAGATATAGCCTGGGATATTTAGAAGGTCATAGGCTACTTTTCTACGCGATAACCGATATCCACGCGGGCAAAAGCTAGTAAGTCTATAAAATCGGTCAATCTTTAAAGGATATTTGAGATGTCAATTACCTACATCATTATTTAATCGACAAGACGACGAACCAAAACCAGCATGCAGTATTTTTGGTAAGATAAATTTTTCTGCCTACCCTGTCTAAAAACTCTGTGCACGCCACTGAACTAACCTGGTGTCAGAGTTTTTATGCCGCCCATGGACGGCTACACATGCCGTCGAGAAATATCTCTCAGGCATGCAGGTTTCCTCACGATGTCGAAAATTGATAATTTGTAGTCTTGTAACAAAAATTTTTTTTTTTGCAATTGCAAATCATTTGCAGTTGGAAAATTGACCGTAACTTATATCTATGTATGGGCGAGCATGATTTTCAACTACATGTTAAGTTTGTTTTTGGGATAAGTTACGACTACGGAAGCCTTCATTCTGCGTGGGCCGAGACGCATTTGGTCGGTTTTTCATGTGGAACATTAATAGGTACATATTATAATTTGATTGGAATACGATCGCACTAATTGGAGAAGTTGACTGACCTATTTAACACACTATATGTTCACTAGAATTCTTTAGAGGGGCATTCACCATCCTTACAGCACACAAAGGACATTGTATGTAATATTATAACATGGCGTATTATGTATGTGTGCCTATGTGTGCCCACATACATGATGTACCTCTGTCTAGCAAAAAATATAAACCAATTATGCAATTTTCTAAGCTTGCTTAATTAAAAACTATCGTTCATAAAACTATTTTTTTATAAAAATATAGAAACAAAACTTATTTATTGAGCATCAGTATAGTAACAAAATTTTAAAAAATTAAAAGTTTCTAAAAGCCTACTAAATTCACTATGATTAAAAAAAAAAAACAATTGTCATATTCTGACATGACATGTGGCACTTTCATTTTTATTTTATTCCACATTTAGAAAATAAAAATGATGGAATTTGAGAATTACAAAAGTAATTTGGATGTTGTAGACAAATATGACTTAACAAGAATTAAAATCGGTGCAGGTAAAGTATATACCGGAAAGACGGAATATATCAATCCACAAATAAAACCAATTGAACATACTAGTCCGCTGTTGGCAGCTGCAATACTCGGTTTGGACAACACAGGAGCTCCTATTCCAGAGAACACCAAATTTTTGGACACCTGGACGGATATTGATGCTCAAGAAATACACTTGAGCACTAAGCCAACATGTTACATAATCTTGGGAAAAGCGGGTGCTGAAGCATTTAGTCTTGGCGAAGCAATGGCGAAAAAGTACAACATTATTCATTTATGCCCGAAAAACATATTGCTTGATGAAATATCACAACAAAGTAGTACTGGGAGAACTTGGGATTTTAATATGAAACATAATAAAGTGTGCTTATATAACATGATATTAACAATGTTGAAGATTAAATTGAATTCTGAAATAGTTCAACATAGAGGATATGTAATATCAGGTCTTCCATTAGTGACTTCATATAGAAATCCTCTTTGCTATATAAATTCATTGCATGGTGAAGAAGCATTTCTGTTCATAGATGAAATGATGTTTGAAACAATTCGTAACTTAAAGAAAAAGAAACAAAAACCTCCTCCTGGGTCAGCGCCTTCATCTAGAAGCAGTGAAATGTTAATACAAGAAGAAGAAAAAGTAGAAGAAGAGCCTTCAGATATTCAGGACGAAGAAGCTCTTGAAGAAGAAGAAGATAAACCTCCCGAACTGCCGAAATTTTTGCTAGATACTTGTTCCAATGTTATAATCAACAAAAAACCTCGTTTTGAATCAAAAGTAGCTGCACTTCTTTGTCAGCTCAATGAGTTATTCAATCTATGTCTTAAGCCGGATATCATAATTCATATAACTTGTCCTGAATTGGATTTAGTAAAAATGAGAGGTAACAGCTACATAAACTATAAAACAGGAATTTATACGTATAAACCATTTATTTCAAATTATAAACCAGAACCAAGTTGGCCTCGTAAATGTTATTTCGATAACTATAAAAATCCACATGCTTCTAATGTTTTTCACCCTAAATATAACTGTAGACCGCCTTCAAATTATGAAGATAAAGTAATTGAACAGATATGCAATTATAAAACTTATGTATATCCATATATAGATAACAAATTAAAAGATTATGATCCAAAAATGATAGTTGAATTAGACGGCCGAATTTCATGCAGTGAAATGCTTCATCACGTTGCTGAAACGTTAATTTTAATCCATATTCAACCTGTCATTATACCGCAGCCGTTGTTTTTAGAAGAACGTCCAGAAGATATGGAAGAATTTTGGGCCAGTACTGTACCCGGATTAGATGTTCTAAGTAGTGGTGTCGTTAATTTCAAATACTATGCCTCACCCTGGTTTAACAGGTGCCCTGTTGAACTAAGACTTAGACGATCAGTGGTAGGAAACCCAAAATATGCTGTTTTGTTCTTCAAACACGTATATCTAATGTCTTCACTTAATAATTTCATTGCTTTTTACAAAAACCCGCGCCCTTATCTGAAATTAAAATATTTAGAACCAATTTGTAGAATTATAGTCACAGGAACGAAAAGTTCTGGAAAAACGATGATTTCTCAATGTTTGTCCTGGATTTTTGATGCTCCTTTATTAAATTTCAATACAATTGTAGAAACTGAAAAAGAAAAAAAGTATGTTCTAACTGCTCAAACTATTTTGTCTGAAATTATTGCCACTATAGAAGACGCTCGAATTCTAGAATGGCAGACAACAGAAACAGACAGAGTAACAAAATTATTTGAATGGTGTAGCTCTGCTCTGAAACTATTAAAAAAATACGTACCTTTACTTATTACGAAAACGGATTTCGACGAAAAAAAGGCACAATATGTGCTTAAAAAACAACAAGAAGCTGTAATCGCAGCTCAGAAAGAAAAATTTAAAAGAGAGAAAGAAGAGCTAAAAGGAGAAGAAGAAGAACCGAAAGGTGAAGAAGAAGATAAAGCCTTTGAACATATAGAAGAAGAAGAAATGGATCCAGATCTTCTAGCTCAATTCAACAATCTTAAGACGCAGCTTTCTTTTTTACCTATATTAGACAGTATAGAAGAGTGCCAAATTGCTTGTACCAACCAAAACATTTCACATTATGCACCTGTTGAATTGACAACAGTTACAAACAAGCCATCAATACCTGTTATGGGTGATGCAGATGTAACAATAGCAATAACCCAGTATATTGAAACCAATGATTTACAAAAAGATCTTGAGCCTACCACCGAGGAATTAATGACAGAGATAATTAAATTAATTACTGCATTAGACACTCACCATCAAGAAAATACACAATCTGAACAGTTATATGGAAAGTACATTATAGACGGTTTTCCTTCCGACCCGGAATATTTTGAGTATATTAGCGATTCCAAGTTAATTCCAGACTATACGATAGCTCTAATAGAAAATCGGGAAATTGATGAAGAACTTTATCAATATTATAGCAGTGCTGATAAAAATACTAGACGTTATGATGAAAAGATTTTATCGGTTAAAGATCCACTCATTCATACCAAATTACAAGCTACGAAAATTTCACGCTTACAGTACGATACGATACGGTGCGATATACAACATATTGTAAATGATGAGATAAACGATACTCTTGATTTAATATTTATTACTGATACTAATAAAAAGGTATCCACCACGATGAACGAAACTTTAGAAACAGATTTTCAAACTCAATTTATCGCATCTTTTACCGAAGCTATAGAAAAATATCGTGAAGAATGGGACAGCTTAAAACTAAAAATAGAGGAAAAATCTAAATTTTACATTGAAATAGAATTAGAAAATAAAAGAGATGTGCAACTTATTGAAGAAATGTTGCAAAAACTACGTCAATGCTATCGACCTAGAGGTGTCGATCGTAATGAGGATGAAGAACCCGAAGTTGCAGATGAAGATGAAGATGATCCAACGTCAAAAGATCTTCTTAGCTACAACGATCCCCGATTTCTTTGCGAGACTAGTATTTATTGTCCTATTACTTATTATGATCATGACATTTTGTGGGCGGGGAATCCAGAGTTCTCTTTGAAATACGACAACAAAATCCATTACTTTTGTAAAGAAGAGTTTTTAGAATTATTTCAAAAAGACTTCACTAAATATCAATTTTATAATATACCTTATAAAAGAATACCAAAATTGAAAATTTGCATAATAGGTAGTATCGGTAGTGGAGCAACCAGTTTATCCAAGCACATAGCAAAAGAGCTCGGATTGTTACATATCGATTTTGCAGACGCTATCAACGAATATTTGGTGCCAAAACATTTCAAAAAGATTGGACGTCATTACGAAAATACGTTTGTTGACGGACCTATAGACGAGGAAGGTGTAGTAGAATTTCAAATGGATGAAGAAAACGTTAATTTAATATCCGATATCTTAGGAAACGAAAAAGAATTGACTCGAATGTTGAATGACTATTTTGAACGTGGAGCTCCTATTTTATCAAAACTTATGCAAAAATTGATTCTTAAAATTTGGTTCGATTCTAGTTCGCCAATAGGCTTTGTTCTTGATGGTTATCCGAAAATACCCAGTGACGCTGAAGACATGTTAGCATGTTATGCTATACCTGATGTGGTGATTCAATTAGAAAATAATGCGGAAACTGCTATTAATCGAATTGCTCCCATAATGCTCAAGTCTTGGAAATCTCAACAGAATGAAGCTAAAAAGACTGCCGCAGTAAGATTGGCTAATGAACGTAAAATATGGTTAGATTTTATTACAAAACAAATTGTTGCCAAACTAATAATCGAAGAATTGTACGAAAAAATATTTATCTTGAAACCAGAACCCTTAACAAAAAGTGATTCTATTGAAAGCGTGATAATAGATGCGAATCCAGCAGGATCTGCAAATGTTGATCCAATCCTATTTAATACATATAATGAAATAGTGGAAGAATATCCGGAGCCTCAAGATATGAGTGTATGGGAAAAATCTGATGAGGCACGTGAAAGAATAGAAGCTAGAATAGAAGGTATATTTGACACAGATGATGAGAATATTCAATCATTAAACGAAATTTTCATGGAAAGCAGAATTAAAACAATGTCAGTAGATGCTACAAAACCCTTCAACAAAGTAACAAGATATACTTTATCCAAATTAACAAACTTGAAAAATAGATGTGAATCATTTTTTGAGCAAACTTTTATTGTCAATACCGATGTTGCCGAAAAGTTACTTTTAAGAGGATTTTATTTTTTTAGCAAATTCTATCGTCTTTGTCCAGTATATATCTTTGAAAATCCGCAGGCTATTCAAAATTCTTACAAGATTTCCAGACGTAGGGGAACACTTTTTCCGGTAATTCATAGATCGTTTATTTATTTTATTAGTAGTGCAGATAATGTAACTAAGTTTAGAACAAATCCACTGAAATACATTACCTGTGACACTATTAAATCGTATTTTGAGTATCCTTTGAGAATTGGTGTTATAGGAACACCTAAATCGGGACAGAGCACACTGGCTGCTAGATTGGCTAAGCAATATGGATTATTATGCATATCAGGAGGAAGTGCTGTGCGAAGTGTATTAGAAAACTTGCATTGGACAGAACTGGCTGTTGAAATGACAAAGTGTCTTAAAGCAGGGAAAAAAATTGGGGAAGACCACATTGTAAAAGCTATGCAAACTGTTGCTATTAATCATCGAACGGTTACTTGCGGTTACGTTTTAGATGGAGCACCTGTTTCTCCTTACCGAGCAAAAGGCCATGTCAAAAGCTGTCTTTTTCCTAATATGATATTTGATATTTGTTCTAATAAATCCAGAATTCTAGAAAATTCCCAAAATGAAATCTACTATGATATTCTCAAATATAAGCCACCATATCCGTATGATCTAATTCAAATAAGATACGAGAATTGGGAAAAAAGGCAACATAAAATTAGAGGTTGGATCACTGAAAACTATCAAAATCTTTATCTTCTTGATGGTAATCAATCCAAATGGCATGTTCTGCAGCAAGCGAATGATCATCTAGCGCAAGTAACTTCCAAACTTCATTATTATGTAAGCAATGTTGAAAAGAATATTGTGCGCGCTATGTGGATCTCAGAAGAAGAATTCCAAGCGAGACAATCCCAGTATAAAAATATGTGTCCAGTATGCTTTCACAAGAAAGTATATAAACATATGGGGAGCTACTTCGGCGGCAAAACAGGTGTAGTTCAATATCGGAAAAAGTTTTATTGGATCTGCGATGAACATATGGATTTAGTTATGACGTTTCCAGATTGCTATTTGACGTCGATAGATGTAGAAATTCCTGAAATGCCCGCTTTAATTAATATAGTCAATTTAGATTATATTTATGAAAATGGGATATGCGTGGTCACATATGCCGAAAACTTACCAGCTCAAATAATAAAAATAGGCACTAATCAATACGCTGCGAGTTATGCTGGTAAATCTTATTTATTTTGTAGTGACGTTTGTCTTTGTAAATTTATATCTAAACCATATTTATATAAAGACATAACTATATTTAAAGAAACCAAAGACTTTCCGAAATTGTCTTTAAAAAATCTGCCTAACATCGGATACTTAGAGCAAACTTTAGGGAATGTGTTAACAGAAGCGTGTTGCTCCGTGAATGCGTTTAGACCTAAATATCCAGGTCTCTCTTTTCAAATATCTGCTTTTATTTACTTAGCACTGTATTTAAAGACACACAATCCTCTCATGGATAAAAATAAGATACCAATGTACCTTAAAGCTTTTAGGATATTTGAATCTCGATGCAAACTGATGTTAGATGTAGGATTGCGCTTAAGATCAATGGACAATCCATTTGCTACATATCCTAAATGTCTCCACAGAAAACCTACACTTAACCCAGCCGATGTTGAACAATGTCCAACATCATGTTTGTGTTCATCACAATTACAAAGACCTGAAATTGATTTCCCTAAAAGAACTCCAAATTATGTTCAACTTCATAAACCGTCATTCCTTCAAAAATTAAGTAAGCGTTCGACAGCAACAAGCCAAATGGAAAGGAATTAATTTTAGCATACTCCTTACATATCTGTTTTCTAAGCCATTCGTATGTGTGAGAGGTACTCATCGCAGGCGTCATTAGTATATTTACTTAATTTAATTGTTTTATGTTTTTGTCAACATATTATGTAGTCGAATATACCATACGGTCTATTCGACTACAATTCAATAAATTCGCTTAACAAAATATTGATATTATTTTATTCATAACCTACCCGTCCAGTAAAGGAACCGGTTACGCATGAGGTTAGCAACACATCATAATTATGTATCCAATGAACTTGGAAGGAATTATTTGATTCACATGTATAACGAACTTTATCTTTTCAGCACGTAGGGTACCTGTGCCGGATGAACGATTTGATTACCTCTGCGAGTTTCACAAACCAGTCAGGTCAGTGACATTCACATAAACTACTATTATGCTGTTAGGTACTTGACGTCATAAATTATACTGTATGTATGGGTAAATATCGATTAAACAAAAGATCAACGTTATTTAAAGTTAGTGAACTGAAAAAACAACCGACCGAAACAAGTTGTTTTGTTTTTTGTTTATGACAATTCCAATAAGCCCAAACACGGCTAGGATACATTGTTTTATCATGGAGTTCCGGTGCGTACCTTCCGGGCTTCATCATCAGATCAGTTTGATGCTACCATTTTGATGAGAACCATTTATTTAAATTTGCTTCGTTATAGTCGCTTAACTATCTTAATCGAGATATCTTATTGCCACCCGCGAAATACTTATCATTCAGGAGTTCCGGTGGCCATCTGTGGTCTTCTTCATCAGTTCCACTTTACCAAATCATACTTTCTGAATGCAAATGCTTGACTTGTTGATGAAAATACTAAAATCGCTATATGGTATGCCTATAAAATTTGAGGAGTTCCCTCAATTCCTCATGGATCCCATCATCAGAACTGGATTTTGATAAAAATGGAAGCATATCCTTTCAAATAAATAATAATTTTCCAATTTTGTAGACAAAACGATATCATGTTTAACTTTGGATGTACAATGTCAAACAGTGGAGTAATACCCCCCGAAATTTGTATGGAAAAAGTATCGACTAGTTTCATCTTAATTGCGTAACACACCATCAATCACAATCTGAATGATTTTGAAGGATATTTGCTAATCCATTGCTTTATATGTTCGAAAAAAAAATCTGCTCAACAACGTAGTTAACGCATTGAATGCTGTTGAACTGTCAAAATGAAACCCATTGCTACTGTGTGTTGCAACTACCCCGCTGGCAAGTCAAGTTTTCGAGCTTCTGACTTTTCGTAACGATTGTCAAAGATCTACAAATGGTAGCGAGGTTTTTCAAGCGTGCATTCTTGTTCTTGAGATGGCAGCGGGGCGCGAGTAAAGTGTGCCGTGAACTTCGTTAATTTTGGGTTGAAAATTATGTTTTACGATATTAACAATGTTAAACCCGACGGACATTACATCATCATAGACGTTTATTTTGATGTCATTTTCAATACATAAAGTAGTATATTATTGACATAAAAAGAGTTTTAATCTACAAAATAAGGGTATGTTTGGATTTTTTTTCTATCGAGAGAACTTTGTCCAGTTATGTAACGATTAGGTATCCGACGTACCTACAGAAAGGTCTCAAAAGCAACATATATTTTTTTCACGTGTTTAATCATTACCGTTTCTAAATAAAATGGCATTAAAATTATATTTCCTAGAGGTTAACTTGAAGAACCTCGCCTTAACAATGCCGTTTTCGGCCCTTTTGGCATTATAATCATTGTTTTCTGTTTTTTATAGTTTTAAGGTGTATTTTTTGCTGTAATGCCAATAAACGCACTTTTCTTTCTTTCTTTTCTTTTAACATGCTTTCCGACACCGGAAGGGTTTCTCTACGAAATGGATGGTCACCCAACTACGAACCGAACTTGATCAATCGATCCGTGCGACTTTTACATAAAGGTGCCTACAGCCTACAGATTTGCTAGAATTTCGACAATCGACAAGTGTGATCAAACAAAATCGAGTAAACGTGCAACAGACGGTCGTCATCGTATTTGGATCGTTTTTGCCTTGTTATATTTTGTCAAGCAACAAAAACGATCAATATGAACTGGCGACACTAACGATCGATGAAACCAAGCAAATCTGTAAGAAGCTGACAGTTCCTATTGATCGCCAAAACACAGCATACCAAGCGACAATAACGAATTTTAAAATCTTTAGGCACCATTAGCCGCGAGGCCCTCTCGATGCAGCGACTCTGTCAATTAAATTTTATTAATAAAAACATTTTTGTTGTCCAGCAAAGTGCCTGCGTTCCTGAATGTAGTCGATATTGCTGGTCTTGTGAAGGGAGCGGCCGAAGGACAAGGACTCGGAAACGCCTTTTTGTCGCATATTAAAGCTTGTGATGCAATTTTCAATCTATGTCGTAAGTTCCCATGAATTTATACTCCATTTATTTGGTTGCATTTTTTTTAAACCATGTTATAGGTACTAATATTATAAATGTGAAAGTAGCTCTGTCTGTCTGTTACGTTTTCACGCCTAAACCGCTGAACCGATCGTCATGAAATTTGGCAGAGATATAGCCTGGGATATGGAGTAGGACATAGGTTACTTTTTTACGCGATAACTGACATACACGCGGGCGGAACCGTAGGCAAAAGCTAGTACATAATATGTAGCCTATGTCCACCTGGAATAATGTACCTTTCAAATGGTGAAAGAGTTTTTCAAATAGGAGCTCTGGTTCCGGAGATTACCCTCCACATGTACACACACTCACAACATTCGCTCTCTCTCTTTATAATATTAGTATAGATTGGAAAAATAACTGTTATAACCCTTTCGTTATGCCGAAATAAACGTATACTAAGTTCCGCTATTTAACGATATTATGTAATCTAATCACCATTTCCATTTAAAAATAACTTTAAAATGTAGTCATTTCGACAATATTACACAACTATATTATTATTTGGCCGTTATTTTTCTAATACTATAATTAATTTAAATTTAGACCAAGATGATCTTAACAGGGTAACAATTTAAGTGATTTCGGAAAATTACTCTAAGGACGTTATGACGCGAATATGATGTTTAGTTTTCGCTACAACTTCAATTATTAGTGTCAGTTATTATGGAAATCAACCCAATTTACACTAGTGTAAAGTTGATATTAGTTTGAGTGGAAATAACGTCAACTGGAAACAAGGATTTGAATAGACTTGAATATTTTAAGGTGCTTTTGATGATGAAGACGTTATCCACGTCGACGGTGAAGTGAACCCCGTTAGAGACTTGGAAACCATCGGAGAGGAGCTTCGCTTAAAGGACGAGGAACAACTGGTGCAGAACTTTGACAAACTCGACAAACTCGTCAATCGTGGTCCAGACAAAAAACTGAAATCGGAATACGTAAGTCAACTTAAGAACCAACTAGTCGCGGGCTCGAACTCACTGATGGGCGTGGCCCAAAAGCACGCTGTCTCACCTAGCATCGGGTCCGTCATCGTGTGTTGAGAAATGCACGATAATTCATAGTAAACCGCGCGCGAAAAGTCCTTTGGAAGATTGAGTTTTAAGAAAAAAGCACTGGATAATTCAATTACAAATAAAGTTTATTGAAATCTTCGATAATTGAGCTTTGTCGGAGTGGACTTTGTTTTGGAGATTTTACGCTTCTTTTATTACTTATTCACGCCCAAAGTTTCGTTAAAATTTGCAGGAAAAACGAATCTTTGTTGGCTCATAACTTTATAATGGCATTTTATTTTAATATTCTGCTTCCGTACAGACAAAATTAATAATAAGACAAAACGATATCATGTTTAACTTTGGATGTACAATGACAAACAGTGGAGGAATACCCCACCGAAATTTGTATGAAAAAAGTATCGACTACTTTCATCTTAATTGCGTAACACACCATCAAACAAAATCTGAATAATTTTGAAGGATATTACTAATCCATTGCTTCATATGTTCGATGAATTTTTCCCCCCGAAATTTGTATGGAAGAAGTAACGACAACTAGTCGTTACTTTTTCCATACAAATTTCACCTTAAAGGCAAATATGGACAATGCTCATCTCTATAGGATTTCCAGCCCAAATTTACTAATAACTAACTTCATTATTACAGGATTCACTAACGAAAATCAAAACTGTTTTAGTAGATGAGAAGAAACACATTCGATTTGGAGATTGGAGTGCAGCAGACGTAATTACTTTTTATTTGCTTCTTTCTACAGAATGTATAATTTACTTTTAAAACAAAATAATGGCCTCCGTAACATTTTTGCTCATAATTATAACGGTATTATAGATTTTTTATTAATGAGACATTTATTATACATACTAATTATGGCTTAACTGAATTTGGATTTCTGTTTATTCTACTTTTAGAGAATTCACCTAATAGAAACTATTGTCATTTCAGATAGAAGTGCTCAACAAATACTTGTTCTTGACATCCAAGCCTGCTTTATATCTTGTGAATTTGTCCGAAAAAGACTATATTCGAAAGAAGAATAAATGGTTTGTATAACTTTTTTTACTTTCGTATAATATCGCACGCAGATACATACATAAACTCACGCCTTCTTTTCTCATGGGGGTAGGCAGAAACTATAGAACGCCACCTACTACGCTCCTTACTTTACGTTCATACATCTAGTCATACACACACGCCGGTTGCGAGTGCTACGCACCTGACCTTTCTGTCGAACCTCACCAATTTTGTCATTAGAAGTCCTCCTAGGGCGTCCCCTCCCGGCGTTTCCACTCACAACTGCCTTACCGTACATTGTGATACGAGGGTGGGAAGTAGGTTATTATAACCTACACACCCGTGTATCACACGACGTTTTTCAATACAGTTGTGGGAAATAGTAAAAAACTAATCAAAGAATTAAATATGTTTATCACAAAAAAAAAAAAGTTTTTTTTTTACAACGAAAACAGCCTATACATCCTATTCGATTTTTGAAAGACTTGAGAATTCAATGCTAAGACGTAGGGACTCATTAATTTTTCCTCGTATAAAATCTATCCCATTATTCTATTCTATGAAAACTCCTTACTACGATACTTTTTAAATTGTCTTATAAATTTAAAACTCAATTGCAAAACAAAATGATCGAGCTCGTAAACAAAAGTCACGACCGCGTAACAGAAAGATGCATATGCAAAAGATTTAATTTTCGAATCATAATTATAGCCCCTGATAGTACGCCATGTTTAACAACTGTATTGAAAATACTTTTTGTTAGTCGCCTTTTATTCATCCTCTCAACAGGACCAAACCATCTAAGCATACTCTTTTAATTTTTATTCACTACATCTTCTTTTAAACCGCACCGTTGCGTTATCAAATAATTTTTAGCGTATCATTCATAGTCACCCCACACATGCTTCGCAAGGAACGCATTTCCACAGCATTTATTCTACTTTCATGCTTCTTTTACCACACCCAATAGTCACTTCCATACATTAGCGTAGGCACCAGCACGGGATTGTGAACAGCCAGTAGAGCCTTTTTGGGCATCGACTGGTTGGTCACAATTGCATGTATAGCAACATTCACTTTATTTCACGCATTTACTCAGATAAATTTGTTAATTTAGATTTTTTATAAAAATACCGGTAAAATGTACATTTCCGATCCTTGATTTCTCTAAATGATCAAAGTTAAACAGTGATGTTTTTCTTACGCTTTTTTTAGGTTGCCGAAATTAAAGGAATGGATTGACAAGAATGACCCCGGTGCACCTCTCATACCTTTCTCCGGCGCACTTGAGATGAAACTATTTGATATGGAGCCTGCAGAACGACAGGCCTTCTTAAAGGAACACAATCTTACTAGGTAAACAGTTTTATAATATGTCGTGACTCAAAAACACCCCCGCACTTTATACAAGCGAAATGATTTAACTACTGGAGCACCTGTTTGTCTGTAAACGTTTTTTGTGTGGGTAATTATTATGTGGGCTACTCTTCGCAAATCACAGCCCGGCAATACTGCTAGGCGCACAGCTACGAGTGCATTGCAGGGGACGATAAATTGAATGTCGCTTCTTAGCTTGCGTGTTCTGTACTGAGCTCACGCAAAGCGTCGTACGTCCAGCTAATAATAGCACTCACCCATCCAGGATCGCTGTCCGCAATAAGACGCATTATTAATTTACTATACATAAAACAAAAGGTATTTTAATACAACACGTATACTAAAAGATCAATAGTTAAATTATCTTTAAAAAGGTGAAGGTTTCAGAAAAATATGCTTGTAAAATTTGCGTGATTCTCAGTTTTTTATTTGCGTTAGACAACGCTATACAAATTAATTTCACTATGTAATATAAACAATCTAAAATATTCATAAATTAAGTTATTACGAAAATTCTCTAATGTAACATTATATTTTTTCCAAATCATTAACACTACTTAGTGTAGTAATATCTAGTATTCTTTGCCGGTGGCATCGACTTATAGCCTGTTCCAAAAGTATCTGATGAAGAAGTGTAAACAAATAGAACAGAAACCGTACCTGTGGATGCCAATTTGTAGTTCACGAGCACGTTTGCTCTTGCGAATTTCCAATCCGACCAATAAAGGCAAGAAAGAGGTGGGAGCTCTGTTCTTCGTTAGTGTTCACTCCAGTAGGCCAATAAAGGCTAGCCAGAGGTGAGGATCATGACTTCTCCCGGGAGATAGGGTCCGTGGGGTCCCTACTGCCCAACAGCTTGCCACATGCTGCCCTGCGGGTTTATGTATCTCTCTTGGTCTGGCTCCTCACCCTAAACCTGTTTCGGCAAAGTAAACTCTACTGGCACAAACCCAGGGTTTAGGAGCGCGCAAGCCCCACCACGACGTCAACGGAGAGATAAGGTGGTGTGGTTATTATAAAGTATTATTATAATCGTTTCTCTCTTATTTTTAATTATGTTATACGATTTATTGTTTTACACACAGCGCATTGGACAAGATCATCGTTCAAGGATACAAAGCGCTGCAATTAGAGTACTTCTTCACTGCTGGACAAGATGAGGTGAAGGCTTGGACGATTCAGGTAATTTGCCACTTATCCTTTGCCACTTATTTTTTCGAGTCCTGTGCCTGCCATTTTGTCTTATCAGATTCCTAGGTGTAGTGGTTGCAAACTGCTAAGCATGGGGCCCTGGGTTCGATTCTCAGGTTAGACAGTGTTTTCGGAGTTTTCTCATCGGGAATTTCTCAATAAAAGACTGGAGTCAGTATTTGGCCTAGTTGATGTCAATAGGCAGGCCCCCGATTTCATTGGGACTTAACTGGCAAAAAATGGAAGTACTATACACCACGACACACGCCTAAACCCTCGAGAAATACAGACGTGATGGTTTGTCATATGTTATCTATACAAATAAATAAAAAATAAGTGACTGTTTGTAATATCAAAATAACAGCTTTTTACTAACCTCCTTACTAATAAACGTTGTATAGCGTCTGTATAGTTACACAACGCTTTGTCTTCTTCTATCGAAAGTCAAATTACTGACGAGTGAAAGAGAGAAATCGGTGTGTAACTATACAGACGCTATACAACGTTTATTAGTAAGGAGGTAAGTGTATATGAATAGTTATTTGTTATGCAAGGCTACAAAGTTGTTTTTTGGCGAGAGTACTTGTATTGAAACCTGAGCAAGCGAAGGATTCTAGGATTGAACCACTAGCGAAGTTATTTTGCGTATCGTACCTTTGAAACCCTCGCTACGCTCAGGATTCTACAATTGAACCACTCGCCCAAATATAGAATCCTGAGCGTAGCGAGGGTTTCAAAGGTACGAGACGCAGAATAACTTTGCCGCGCGAAACACAACTTTTCACCTCGCTAGGAAAATGCTAGGTGCAAGAAAAACAGCTTAAATAATATATTAAATTGGTGCAAATTTATTTAAAAAATTAAAAGTAAAATTATTACAATTTGTAATATTTAAAGTTTTTTTATTTTTTATTTTATGCTTGTGTTCGTCACTTAGGTAAATTATTTGGCTATGCGGAACATTGCTCAATTACATTGGATTCCATTGTGAATGTTGGAGACAGACGGATTAGCAGGCGATTCCAAATGATTTTTTATCGTGCTGTCTTTGGAAGTTAAAGAATGAGTCCAAGGATCTGGTCAAGACTATTTTAAAGTTCTTCAACGATGCCCTTGCATATTTTTTACTTGTTTTCTATAGAGTCCTCTATGTATCTAATCCTTCTGCAACGGTACTGGATTTCCACCCGCCGTGACGCGAAGCATGGTCAGATCAGCGCCCGAGTCAGCCAAGTGTGGCCGACGTCCTCCTAAAACAATGCCCGTTGTATTGCTCTGGTTCCTGCAGTCCAAGGAAAGTGGCAATTACTCGTGGCAAACCACCAATTTTAGTACTTCGCATAGGCTGTCTAACACATTATCCTTTGCGATATAGCAAAAAAAAAATCGATCGATTGGTGTATTAGCAGGGCGCCAGGCTAGCTAGCTTCTGCCCGTGAGTTTTTCCGCGTAAAATTGTATGTTCCCTCGTTTCCCATTCTGTTTCCGAGATATCATCAAAAAAGCCTTCCATTAAAAATGTATGAGAAAATGAATTACCTTAATTTTTCTTTTTCGTGAATTTTATGTTTTAATAGTAATTCTGCTATTCGGAGCGCAGACAAATCGAACAAATCAAAAGATCATAAAAATCGGTCCAGCCGTTCTTGAGTAATAAATGGTGTAAATAACCCGACTTTGTTTTATATATTAAGATTTTGACATGTCACGAATCACGGCACCTTATCCTAAATGTAACAGTAAAGTATATTACAGTCGCATCAAGCCACACCATATCCCATTCCAATATAAAAAAGCCCGGTGCGGCTTGCCTGTAGTGATCATACAAAATCTTCTTTTCGTGTCGATGGTACTCTTCTTTGTTGTTTTCATATTGTTTGTGGCCACGTTGATTGCGGCATCAGTGGCATTCTTTAGGTCATCCGAGGTGAACGGGCACTTGGGACGCTCCAGGAAGTGGGGCGTGGTCTGAACAGAAGCACCGCATTCGCACTGGGTGTTGGGTCGATCAGAAATCCCCCATTTCGGCAAATAGTGTCTGCAGCGGCTTACTTGGGTACACAATCGATTGAGAGCTTTCCAGTTAGGCCACTGCAGATCACGCCTGGGAGTTGTTCTTGGGGTTTAAGGAAGTTGGGAAGGTCGTGGGTGCTTCTCTTCCCTCAATTTGCTTTTCTCATTGGGTTTATTGTCCTGGATGGCCTACGTAGAGCATAAGAAGCTCTTTCGACTTGTAAGCCTACCCGGAGTCGTTGTGTAATCGCAGAGGGGATGTCGGGAATTGGGTTTTTGGTTCTTTTTTTCCCAGCGTGCATGCGACATCCACACGGCAGGTGATGCGATTCCTGAAAGCGGGTAGAGCTTAACGAGTGGAGTCGGTTTTCTTTTTTGTTTTCATTTCGTCATACAAAATAACGAAAATCATGTAAGAGGATTTTTGAAAACCGACTCAGTCCGCGCAAATGAGCGTCTGGCTTTATACTTATATGATTTGTATGACTTTATTATTTATTTATTTGTAGTACCGTGCGGTGCCGGACGTAAAGAATAGCACCACCCCATTTCCTCCCGTGGGTATCGTAAAAGTCGACTAAGGGACTTACTAGAGAATGGGCAGCAGCGATCTCTATGCACTTTTAACATCATACTGCGATCTCCAACCCGTCTGCTTAGCGTGGCGATTATGGCTAAGGGTCAGCTCACACCGAGACGCCACGCGACGCAACGCGAGGCGACGATATTGGAAGAGGCCAGTGAGGGCGCGCCGCCGCGAGACGCATCGCAATGTCGCGAGGCGCATAGTAAAATCGTTGGCAACACGTCGCGTCGCGTCTCGGTGTGAGCTGACCCTAATTCCCCCCTTTTGGGGGAAGCTTATGTCCAGCAGTGGACGTCTTTCGGCTGAAATGATGATGATGATAATGATTTGTATTTATTTGACAGAAAGGAACAAAGGCGCCGCAAGCCGCTGGTAGAATTCACACCGACTTTGAAAAAGGCTTCATTATGGCTGAAGTGATGCACTACAAGGACTTCAAAGAGGAAGGCACTGAAGCCGCTTGCAAAGCAGCTGGCAAATACAGACAACAAGGTAATAAATTATTTGTATTCAGTATTATTTGTATAATAAGTACAGTGAGCAGCCGTTGATGAGTTTTAGAAAGAGATGGTCACACAGGTGTGTGACCATTCAATTCGTCTACGAAGCAAAATGCCTAAAATTAATGTCAACAGAGCAAATTGCCTAAGCTGTAAATCGCCTAGAGATCAAAAAGTTTAACAAGCAAAATGCCTAAAATGTAATAATTTCTAAGTTGTCGAGATGGTTAAAATAAACTCACACTAGGGCCTCTGAATTGTAGGTTAGGTTAGGTTAGAACTGTGACCACACAACGCACGAGCCGAGCGAGCGTAACGAGCGTGCCGCGGCACACGGTGGATCGAAAATCGGCTGTAGAAGACATAGGATCTCGATTTCTTAAATGTTATTTTTTTTGCTGGAAATGACTGATCATTACTATGTACAAAAATGACACCCAAGTTAATTCTGCCCAAAAACGAAGGAAATATATTTTTTTTACGAAAAATTTGTATGAAGCTAGTATGAAAAATCGAATTATCTCCTAAACGGCATGTTTAACCGTAATATCCTTGGAGGTGGTCATAGTGCTAATTATTTATGATTTTTTGGTTGCCGATTTGACGAAAAATTTAATGCCGTTTTTTTTTAAAAAATCGTCAAAATATTTTTATTTATTTTTACATGTAAAACGATCCCTTTTAGTGTCCAAGTTAAAAAGTTCGATATTTTATTAACCCAAATATTAAGAACACACAAAACAAGAAAAATTAAATAAGAAAATTGCTGTTTTTTGACACATTTTTATTAATTTAAATAAAAAAAGATTATCAAACTCTTATTTAAGTAACATATAAAGTTATATTATATACAAAATAATTTAATTTAAGGAATTAATACTAAGCATTTGTAAAATAAAGTTAAATAAATAAAAAAAAAGACAAAATATCATTAAATATTACAAAAAAAAACCCAAACAGACTCAAAGACAAATTTACAAATAAGTACATATATAATTTTTTTTTTAATTTTCCTTATCACTCTCGTTGTCAGACTCCAATTCTGAGTCAGCATCCAGATTGGATATATCCAAAAACTCGAACTCAGTTTCCTGAAATTGAATTAAGTCGAGAGTTTCAGCAAAAAAGCTCTGCTGTTTCTTGGCATCTAACTTAGGCCTTTGTGCACTTAGCAAAGGATCCGAAGAAACAACAAGCATATTTAAAATGTCTTCATTGGAATCCTGCCTGCTTCTTTTCCGCGAATGATGTTCTCGAAACCTCCTAAAATCTTTGTTTCGAGACTCTGAGGCTTCTTCCGAGAGAGTCCCAATCGGCACAATATTATTTTTCTCAATTATGTCAGCCCCATGGATTAATAATTTATGAACGGTTGACGACATGTAGTACCAGTCGTATAATAATACGTACTTTTCTGCTGTTTTGCGGGCATAATCTCTAAATTTTATTATATCGACCAGCTCTCCAGATGTAATTGCTTGTAAAATTACAGCAAATCTTTTGATGAGGTCTTCATCCAAACCGGTTATAGCTGCGGTTTTATTAGGAAACTCAAAGAATTTTCTTGCAGTATTCCCGTCATTGGTGGTTCCCGAGCCTTGTTTTACTATATCAATCAACAGATTGAGCTCATCTTTGAATTTATTTTGGATTATTTTCTTCCTTGTCTGTAACATTTCTTTGTGCTCATCACTTCTCGCTGCCCACCGTTTGAAGTCGAGCCTGTATGCAATGTGTAACAGACATTCCATACAATTTATACGGGCGTGTAGGGATGTCAAGCCAAATTCATACAGGTCAGAACACACAATTTTTGATGTTACAGCATCTAAGCGGTTCATTTCTGTAGGCTTTGCTAAGCACAGGTAGCACGATGCATTTGATCTAGCTTCAGAAAGGTAAGTGCAAACTTTAGCGTCGATCATCGTCATCATTAATTAGTTCATGAGTCACCCTATTATTATTATTGCACTCTGTGGGGATAAGGGCCTCAATTTCTTCATCCATTTGTTTTTTCAGCTCAAGGACAACTGCTTCACTCTCCTTTACAAAAGTAAACTGAACTGGACGACAATAAAAAACTGAGCATGGTTTTGGGTTCGTCCATAAGATGTTGTCTCCATCTGTCAGTTTAAGTGGCACCAAGGAGGTCATGAAAATGCTCGAGTCATCTTCCTCACCCTCCATTTTCTGCTTGTATCGGCTTTGGTTAGAAGCACCATCAAATCCCCACTTGGATATCAGCTTCAACTGCTTGTTATGCTCTTCCTTAGAAAGGCTTTGAAGGATTCTTGTAACTGTGATATCAAGTAAAGCTTGAAGTGTAATCCTAGCCGATGAATCAGTAACTGTCACTGATTGCTTCGGAGGGTAGCAATCAAGCTTAGTTTGTTGCACTTTATAGTAAGATGGATAAATATCCTTAGCACCTTCCCGAATGGCAGCCTCTCGCAACGTAATATATTGCCACTTTGAGAGTTTTAGCGAAAGAAGCAATCCAAGCGCCTTTTCTGACGTAAATATGATTGTTTTCGCTGGTTTCTTAAGCGTTTCATTTAATTTAGCGGCTGCTTCAGGATTTTTCATCATGTATTCGATGACAGAGGCGATATCTCCATGCCCTTCTTCTTTTAAACGTGCTGCAGCTGCATATGCCAATTCACTGGAATCTTCGCCTGTGTGTTCATCAGATCTTCTCTTTTTTTGTTTACTTCCCAGATCTTCGAATGGTTTACGGGATCTTTTCGTCATTGTTCCAATGGACGTTGATGTCGACGGTTCTGGAGAGACTGAGGGCGCTCTTGGTATCTTGGTATCATCAACACTTGGTTCTTGATTAACTAAAGTTTGCACAAAACTCGGCCAATCAATATTTGCTCCCAACCAATTCTCGTACTTTCTCCTGAAATTATCAAGGAATCGGTTGGATTTCTGCCACCTTTGTACAGCGGCTCGCGTAAATCTCCGACAAAATTCTTTGAGAACAACACGATCTTCGTCAGACAGGCAATCGCCTATGCGGGATACAACTGCACTGAACAATACTTCATGATCAAATGAAGTACTCTCACTTCGTAGAAGAACAAACAAGTCTAAATTCGTGATTAAACTTTCCATTCTAAGATTTTATAGTCGCAGATTTAGTGTTAGCAGTTACACAGTTGTGAACAAACTAAATTATAAAAAAAAACTTTAGCCCTTTTATTGCAAAACGCCAATAATTAGGTAACTACCCTCATTAGTTATCTTCTCATTAGCGAATGAAAATTTATAATTGTCACTAACTATTCTTAGAACTCATAGCACTGCTAATTAACAAATTAGCTTACTTATCAGGAAAAGTTGAATGTAATCCATAGTTGGCATTGTCGTGAGATATTGAAAATCATTAAATCACCTATAAAGACTCATTAGAAGACCTAATCAGTGTAGTTACTTAATCACTTCTTTTCGGACTCATTAGAAGAGTAAACAATTGGTAATTTGGTTGTATGAAAAGTTTTAAAACTCATGATGTGCGTAGGAATTCCTGTATCGCTACTACTTTATAATGTAACGTTTCTTAATTTTATTTCTTTTTTGTATTCACTATTTTTAATGATGATGTTAGCTGGCGGGTGGTGCAGAGATGCAAACGTCCTACCAGTATTTCGTGTAGATCTCTTTATAGTATACTAGTATATTTATTTAGTATTTATATCTGTTTTTATTGTATTTATATATATTTGTATCTATGACATCTGATAACGAATCTTTTTTCTCTGCTAATGAATCTACTGCCTCTTCTGGTGATGATAGCTTTTGTTCTGTTGCGGAAAACCTTGGTGAACTTTTACGTCTAAGTTTCAGCCAAAACCTAGGCCGGCTGTTTAACGTCTGTCATATAAATGCTCAAAGCGTTCCAAGCCACTACAATGAGTTGTATGAAACTTTCTTTAACACCAACGTCCATGCCGTTCTGATTTCTGAACTTGGCTAAAACCTGAACTTTTAAAAACCTTTTAAAAACCTGAACTTTTATCCACCTCCTACTCTCGTAGGAGGTGGATAAAAGTTCAGGTTTTTCGCAACAGAACAAACCCTGGCAGAGATGCCAGGGTTTGTTCTGTTGCGGAATGACCGTGTCGGAAGGAGAGGGGGTGGTGTAGCAATATATCTTCGTGCTGATCTTCCTTTTAAAGTTCTCTCTACTTCTTCCTGTAATACTTCGGCTGAGTTTCTTTTTCTTGAGGTCAGTGTCAAAGGAGCTAAAACCGTTCTTGGCGTTGTGTATTGTCCGCCTTCACTTGATTACTTCACCGAATTCGAATCGGTCCTAGAATCTTTAGGTTCTGAGTATGCACATCACATAGTCATGGGGGATTTCAACACCAATCTCCTTGCCCACAACTCCCATCGATCCCGAAAACTTCTACACCTGGTCGAGTCAGCTAGTCTGCATGTGTTGCCTCTCCAACCAACTCATCATAACGCTGCCGGTGATGACACTTGGCTCGACTTGATCCTCACCTCAAATCCTTCTCTAGTCTCCTCACATGGTCAACTTGACGCTCCTGGTTTTTACCATCACGACCTTATTTTCCTATCTTATGTCCTTAAATCTCCTAAACCCAAACCTACGTTCCAGTACAGGCGTGCCTTTGCGCGGATGAATAGTGAAAAGCTTGCACAAGATGCTTCTAGTATTGACTGGACACCCCTGGAGGAAGCTACTACAGTTGACGATAAAGTTGCGTTTTTCAACAATGTTGTAGTTAAGCTGTACGACACCCACGCTCCTATCAGGAGAGTCAAGCTAAAGCGCCCACCTGCGCCATGGATGAATGTGGGAGTTCGGATGGCGATGCGACGAAGGGACCGCGCGTTTCGGAAGTTTAAAAAGGATCGGTCGGATGATAATTGGACCCTCTTCAAAACTGCTCGCAATCGTTGTAATCAGATGATACGCAACGCTAAAAGTCGCCACATTCTTGATAACATCACTTCTGCTTCTCCTGCTGATATCTGGAAATTCCTTGGAACTCTAGGTATCGGCAAATCGCGACATTCAGACCTTCCTAGCACATTTGGCTTGGACGATCTAAATCGTCATTTCTCCACTTTTCTCACCCTTGATAATCCAACCAAATGTCAAACCCTTGACTACCTTGCTGGTCTGACGCGACCCAATATTACCCCCTATACCTTCACCCCAGTCGACCCGGGAGAGATCAAAAAGATTATCCTTTCCATTAAATCCAAAGCCGTTGGTTGTGATAACATCAGTCGACACATGATCATGACAGTGGTTGATCAACTCCTTCCTGCAATTTCCCATATAGTTAACTTCTCCCTTTTCTCCGGTGTTTTCCCTTCCCTGTGGCGGAAAGCCCATGTTCGACCACTACCTAAAATCCCTAATCCCACTCTCCTCAGTCACTTTCGTCCAATTTCTATCCTTCCCTTTTTATCCAAAGTACTCGAGGCATGTGTACATAAACAATTCTCCAACTTCATTCACAAAAACTCCCTCATCAGTCCACTCCAATCCGGGTTCAAGCCCGGACACAGTACCGTTTCTGCTCTCCTTAAAGTGACTGACGATATAAGGCGAGGAATGGAAGACACTAAGGTAACGGTTTTAGTGTTGATCGATTTTTCAAATGCCTTCAATACCGTCAGTCACGAAGTCCTTTTATCCATCCTCTCCTATCGCATGGTCTCTCACGAGGTTCTGGAATGGTTTTCTTCCTATCTTCGGGGGCGTCAGCAATCAGTTTTTGCTGGTGACTCTAACTCCAGCTGGTGTGATCTTGATGCTGGCGACCCTCAAGGCGGCATTTTATCTCCACTTTTGTTCTCTATCTTTATAGATCTCATAACTTCCGAGCTTCAGTGTGCGTATCATCTTTACGCTGACGACTTACAGCTCTACTGTCAGGCAGGTGTTGAGGGCTTATCCGGTGCGGTCGAGGAGCTAAATCGGGATTTACGAGTTGTCAAAAACTGGTCTGATCGTTTTGGGGTGGCGGTTAACCCAATCAAGTGTCAGGCTATCATTGTAGGGAGCCCCTATAGCTTGAGGAGGCTGAATGGTTTAACGGTGCCACCGGTTACCTTTGATGGCACAGTGATTCCGTTTAGCTCTGACGTCAAGGATCTGGGTTTGCATGTTGACACTTGCCTCGACTGGCGTAAGCAGGTCGCGATTGTGAGCAAGAAGGTTACTGGAACGCTGCGGTCGCTCTATCGGTTAAAAAATATTCTCCCATCACACATTAAGGCAATGCTTGTACAGTCCCTTATCTTCCCCATAATTGACTATGGTGATATGTGCTACTATGACCTGAATGCAGATCTCCTCAATAAACTTGACCGACTTCTTAATAACTGCATTCGATTTGTTTTCAATCTCCGCAAGTATGATCATGTATCCGCACATCGATCGCTTTTAAAGTGGTTGCCTATCCGGCAGCGCAGAGCGTTGAGGGCTTTGACAACCCTGTTTTCTCTCCTTCACATACCCATTTCTCCTTCTTATCTGACTTCCCTTTGTCAATATTTATGCGCTGCACACAGCAAGAATCCTCGGTCCGAGAATAATCGTCTTCTTCCTTGTCCTTCTCATCGCTCTGGTTTCATGAAATCTTCTTTCTTTGTCCAGGCGGTTTTCCTTTGGAATGCGCTCTCTCAGAATATCAGGACGGTAACCAATCAGTTCACATTTAAAGTGAAAGCTCGAGAACACATACACAAGAAGTTGGCAGATTCGTCTCAGAATTTTTTGTAGGTTTTCTTGTTTAACTCTCATAACTTTTTATTTTTAGTTGTATGTATGTATATATGTATTTATTCTTATATCTTAGCTATAAATATCTTCTAAATAGTTTTTTTGTTATTGCACCTACTGTGTATTATCTCTGCATCACCCTAAGGTAGACTGGTAGAAAATGCCCAAGGCATTAAGTCCGCCTTTGTACAGTTTTTTTACTTGTGCATAAAGTTTTAATAAATAAATAAATGATGTGTTGATAAATATCTAGCTCAAGCATAGTTGTCTACGTGTGGGTGTACTATAAACCTCTGCCAACTCCTTCGGAAATATAGGAGTGATGCTATTTTAAGTTACGTGTAGTTAAAAGTCCGTCTTCTTCAACATAAACACTAAAAGGAATCGTTTCATATGAAAAAACAAATGAAAATATTTTGACGATTTTTAAAAAAAAACGGCATGAAATTTTTCGGCAAATCCGCAACCAAAAAATTATAAATAATTAGCACTATGACCACCTCCAAGGATATTACGGTTAAACATGCCGTTTAGGAGATAATTCGATTTTTCATACTAGCTCCATACATTTTTTTCTTATAAAAATTATAACTCTTCCATTTGTGCACACATTTACTTCATATGACATTTTATAGAACAGTAATGATCAGCAGAAGTCATTTCCAGCAAAAAAAATAACATTTAAGAAATCGAGATCCTATGTCTTCTACAGCCGATTTTCGATCCACCGTGCGGCAGCGGCCGGCGAGGGCCAGAAACGGTACTCCCTTCTCTTAAAATAATAGACATATTGCAAGGTAGGCATTTTGGTTCATAGCCAGAATAAGGTTTAGTTCAAATACTGTATAGACATATTGCAAGGGTAGGCATTGTGCTTCCTAGTCAATATAAGGTTTAGGCAATACTTGGCATAGACGTTTTGATTTCTAGTCAGCATTATCATAAAGGGATCACTATTGCCCTGAAAACGATTAAGAGATGTCCAAAAACTAACGATTTAAAGACTTTTGACAAACGGCTAATTACGTCCCGCGCTCATTGAGAGGGTAGTGAAGTTTCAGCAGCACGAACATTATTGGATAATTATGTACGTTTTGTACGTATGATATAATAATTATTTGTTTGTTGCAGGCCGAAACTACGTTGTTGAGGATGGAGATATCATTTTCTTCAAATTCAACGCTGGCGCTGGTTTAAAGGACCCTAAGAAAAAATGACGTGACAAGTTACTCCTGCTCCTGGTACATTTGTTGTATCTTAATCTTGTCTTGTACTCACTGCTACACGTTGCTTAAGAGTAGCATAAGATTTTTTTTACCTATAAATATTTATATCCACTTTCTTGAATGTAATGAAATAAGCTTGTTAATGTTTGTAAAATTCAATTTATTTTAAACAAATATTGTAATAATAATTAAGATAAAGTAAAGTACACAAGTTTAACAATTTTCTAATTATATCACTTCAACAAGCTCTTGAATACGCGTCACTTTATGAATATCCTTTACCGCATCATCGTTTTCTAATATTTCAGAAAACATTTTGTCGAAGATCATTCTCATTTGTTTCAAAAAACGTTTTAGATTGATATGTGACAAAATTCCTTGTTCGGTTACTGGAGCCAGTTTTTCTTTATCCTTTTCAGTGTTTTTGAACACGTTATTTAAAATGTAGGACATAGCTTGAGTAACTGCCTCTTCCCATTCCTACACAAAAACTCAATATGAACACGTTCTAACAAAAGTTAAAATATTATTTATGATCCCATTTACTTACCTGATAAAGTTCATAAAGTGAACCCAAAGACATCATTTCTTCGATCAGAGTGACCTTAAATTCATCCCTAGCAGATTGCTTCAATAAATAAATAATGAGATTCCCAACTGCTGCTAATGCGCTTCCGGCTCTGGGGAAAAATATCTGACATAAACTGGCAATCCGTCGTGCAATGAAAGGCTTCGTTGCCCCACACTAGAAATTTCTCCTGTATTGTGGGAGCGTTTAGAAACATTTAAACTCACATACACAAACAAACAGACCCGGAACAACTACTTGTAGGTCATACAAATATTTATTTCCGTGCGGAAATCGAATTATAAGCACGATATTGGATTTTTTACTTTCCACGTTAAGGCTCCATGCACGAAAAAAACTAAAATTTCTTATCTAATCGTGAGAAAACTTGAAATAATCGAAACATTAAGTCTGTGTAACTATAAAAGTACAGTTTTCATGGTTCTAAACCATTCGTGTCAGTCACAGCAGCTGTTAATAGTTTCATCATTTTTGTGCTCTCCAAAATATAGTTTATTTCGCCGTTGATTTACTTAATGAAGATATTGTATAATCATTAAATAAAAATTTGATTATATTTTAAGGATAGCTGAAGACTAATTTGTGATTTCTAAATTTTATGATATGATTTGCTAAATAATAGGAAAAAGTATATTACTGACGGGGTATAAAACAAAAAAAAAAAAGGTTTTTTTCAATATTATTTTTCTAGTATATTTTGTATGGAAGTTGAAAAAAGTGGTTCCGCCACATCCAAATAGACAATATTATAATGATGTTGATGATATTTTTTAATGTTCAAAATCAAAAGTAGTTTCTTGTAGAATGATGATCAAATGTCAGTCTCGCGTCATTTTTCGGAAAACTTGTTGCGAACATTAGTTATTTACCGTGAATACTTAATTTATTTGAAAAATCCCTTACAGCCACATGCAAAACAAAGAACACGACTTTTCAAATCACAAATAATTTTGTTTAAATTATTTTTCCCTTTCACACAAACAATGAACAAAATTTATCAAAATCAGTCGATTTCGTGCACGACCCCTTAAACCGAGCGTTGGAAATCTAACAGCGCGGTTTTATTTAGGCATTCATTTAGGTGTCGCCTATAACAGTTAGTGAAAACGGTCGTAATAGTTAATATTTTTGCTACGTGGCTGCGTACCTGCACACAGATTCCTTACATTCTATTATGTCGTGCACCACTTTGATCAAGCGCGTATGTGTATCCTTCATGAGAAATTCTAAGGGATCGCAGTCTCCAGGTGGCAAAGAACCGTATTGAACCAACAGTCTTTTTTGAACCACTGTGAACTGTTTCTGGAGCACGTTCAGCTCATCCTGCCAACAAAAAAGCTTTAGCTGCTGATTCTTTTTGATACATTTAGTTCCGTCTTGCAAAAACTTACCTCTAATTCTTTTAATTTGTTTCGTTCCTTTGCGTGTGTCTCAACGCATTTTAAAAACTTATGAATTAGTTGCTTAATGAATTCGTTATCATGTTTTATATTAAATCTGAAATCTTTTACACCCATTCGTGTGTGGTGGTCCGTTAGTTTAATTAGAAAATGGTCTAACACTGCAATTACTTCAGTGAAATCATTTGCCTCCATTGAATATTGTTCGCCATCTGTTTTTAATGTTATGGTTTGTTTTGTCGACCTGTACGCCAACGTTATGGTACCTCCATATTTTCGCAATTCGTCTTCTGAAAAATCTAAAACATGGAAATAGTTATCTCTTGGAAAAGCAAATTATGTTTTATAATTTACCCGTGAATCATTATTCTCCTGGCCATATCCCAATTTATTTGGAGTCGGCGCAACCTGTATTGTTCTTCCATACTTCTCTTAGTCATCTCACCAGTGCCACTTTCAGACGCCCTCTTATATACCTAGTCATTCCTTATTTATTCTATCCATTCGCGTAACACCACACATCCCTCTCAGAATTCTCATCTCAGCTGCATGCAATGTGCCCTTTTTTTCGAAATAATTTACCTGTGAATATCCTTGAAAATTCTATGCATGGATTATTTGTTTGAATGCGTAACTTTAATCGGCTGTCGGCAACATTTTCAATTGGCGTGGAGTAAAGACTTGACGGAAGTAATACTTTTCTAGTAAAAACTTCAATTTTTCCGGTATTATCAGTTATGGTTAATAATACGTTCACTCGAGTCTCGGAAACAACAGCGTCACTTGTCAAGAATACCTGGTTCTCTATTATTTCTGTCCCATTAACACCATCCAAACAAATTGTCGACTCTGAACAAGAAAACGGTGAAGCACACTCAAAAGTCACTTGAACACTAAGAATATACTTAGGATCTTCACACGTTAGTATAACAAGCACTGGACACATCAACAAATGTAGAGCCTCATTCTTGTCTGTAGAAAATTCTTGAAATAAATTTTGTACTGGCTTGCCTACATCTGCTTTTATTTTGAGTATTTGTTCCATCGAAGATCTTCCAGTATCTGCATCTAGAACGAAGATTTCGTTATTTATCTATGCTAAAAAAAGAAAATAAACTCGAATGTACTGTATGTATTACCAAAAGTAGTATTTTACCTTCATTGTTGTTTAAAATTTTCCGTAATGACTCTTCAACTATTTCCAAATCTTTTTGTATTTGTTCTGGATCATTATTTTCATTGATCATTGGTGAGGCACTTGAGTTGAGGTCGGGTTCCGTTCCTAAGTACCCCACATTTACTATTCCACTAACGGAGAGTGTAACCAGACCTCCTGGGAGAGATTTTAGAAAACATCTAGATATTGACATTGCAGGGTTGAGTAGTGAACAACTCCACAATAAAGTTGTGCCCTCGTAGATAAATAACTTTGAATCTTCCGATGTTACCATTATAAGTAAACGAGCCCCGGGTTCTGTAAATAAAACGACCTTCTTGCTTAGTAAATATTACGGAAACGGATGTACAAAGCTGAAGAAATTACTATTATTCTTTACGACTTTAACCCAAAACTCGATAATTAAATGAACAATGTTCGAATTGATCGATGTAAAGGAGCTATATATGCTTTTATTTCCGTTAAGTCATATACCTACTTAATAATAATAATAATGATTAAATTACCGATAACATTCAAATAAAAAACAAACGTTAAAATTAAATACAGTAATTGGTCATACGGATTACCACTGATCCTTTTTTCGATTTGGGTACCTTGTTATAAGAGTTACTTACCATAGTACCAACCAATGAGATAAGCACAGAAGCAAATCGGCATAAAATCAAATTTAATCATGTACTTCATCAGTCCATTGTCTTGGAAGCAGTAAATATGCCTTTCGCCAAGAGCAACTATACTAGAAAAGTTGTTACTCGTCTGGAGGAAAATATTACAAATAGGTATGAGTTTAGTAGTATTATATTAAATGAAACATACAAATGTTTTTGGTGCTGTACGTACCTGGATAACTTGGACACGTGAAATTTCTTCTCCGGCGTTGTATACCCACTGTGGTATGTTCTTTTTATTCTGTCTTAAAGTTAATTCGCTAGATTCCCTTAGCTGTTGATAGCTAAAAAAATATATATTATAGAAGTCATTAAATGATCCTAAGCGATGCAATTACGATTACGATAATTACGATGTCCGTAAGCTGACAATCCATTGAGGAAAGTGAACAAAATAATCAATACGGTCCCATATGATTGTAGAGTGGAGAAGAGCCGTTTAAAAAAAAAATAAAGGGTGTCGGTTAATCTTCTCTTGGTAATTTTATGCAGCTTTACACGGGACTGAGCGTCAGACGGCTATGACCAGTACCTACTTAGGGAACTCCCGATCTTACCTGTATATTTCTAACACCCACGTCGATTTACAAATTACGAAGGAATCACTGCTAGCAATATAACAAACAGGTGATGGTATAATGACGTCATTGAAAAGGCACATAAACAAGAACGTGTCTTGATCGAAGAAACTCAGGCTTCCGTCCAGACTTTGTATGCAAATAAAATCTCTCGTTTTTATATTTCCGAAGGGGCCGCAGGTCAAACTGTCTGCTTTTCTTGTAAATGAATGTTTTATTACGGGTGTGATGTAGTTTTGATCACCTGCAAATTTTAAACGAAACGATTTGCATTGAGTGTCGTTATTTATCTACCCACCCAAAGCTTATAGGTATGTAGATACAGCTTTGATAAATAATAACCTGCCTACTGTAATTTTTTTTTTTTTATAGGAATGGGCCGAAATTCGTTTCAAATGCCGCACATTCGGTACCAAAACAAAAAAAAAAAAGAAACTCAACTGTTCTGACTACAGTAATCTAAGCCATAGTAAAATATAATGAAATGAATGTTTGGCCGAAGTTCGTAGGTATTCGGTTCAAACCACGTTCGGCTCATTCCTAATTTTAAACTTATAATAAGTACCAGCTTCCATGTGACCTTCTTTCCTCTTCAGATGATAAATTTCGTAGCTTTGTGGATGCAACAATAAGATCTGTCGATCTTCACAATTCCTATAAAAATAAAGTCACTGCATAAGCTACACGAAATTCGTGTAAACCGGGGCTTGGCAACAGTAAATTAACTAACTTACCCAGTAAACTTTCCAGTCTCAATTTGTAGTACAACATCACTCAATTGAGTTTCCAATAAAGTATGAGACGATGCCTCTTCTAAAATCGGTTTATATACTTTTAATAATGAGCCTTCACCGACCAAAATACAATCACTATCACGGTGCGAATTAAACTTATCCACTTTCAAACAATTGGCATTTTGGTTTCCTTCGTTTGTTTGTTCATTTTGTAGTTTGTCATTAGACCACCATTGTTTCACTTTAAAAATGGACATGCTTTGAATTATCACTAAATCAACCAACCAATAATAACATGTACATTTCTCAATATCCTCAATTCATTGTAGGTGTACATACAGTTGTCATAGCAACGCCTCTACCAATTTGGTAAAGAAAAGCGGCGTACCTATTCATTGGGAACCAAAGTGGTGCAACATTTTTTCAGCTTAAGGTTTCAGCAACATGTTTTGTGTTGCGGGAAACACGGTATGTTTGCGGTGTTGCTGGCAAAATTAATGTTCCGTATTCATGGTAAACAAAAGAACATAGCCGGGTATTCATTAGGAAACATTTGTTGATAAACTCCATCATTGTGTTTATAAACAAGTTTATCATAAACGTTGCTTCTGAAATTTTGCCATCTACACTATGCCAGTTGTTGCTAGGACGTCGCCCGAGGAGATAGCGTTGCTCAATGTTGCAAAAACTGCCACGCTATGCCATTTGTTGCTAGGAGGTAGGGTTGTTCAGTGCTGCTTGCGTCCATAAGAGTGCTACAAAAAAAAAAAAAAGAAGAAAAGGTGGTGGATTCGAAACTACCTGTATTTTATGACATATCAAATACATAACTTCTATAGAATCAAATAGGTATTACATAGCATTAAAACCAGGTCGTTGGACCACACTACTTCCATGCTTAGTAACACCTGCAACACATCTGTCAACTTTTGTTTATAGTGTCCACTCAGAGTGGGGAACACGGCAACAAGTATCTGAAACAATGTTTCATCACCGACCGTCCGTTTGTTAACGGACTGTTTAAAGAGATGATGAAACACCGTGAAACACTGTTTATCAACAAATGTTTCCTAATGAATACACGGCTTAACGAGGCTATTCCAAACCTATGTGAATCATAAAATAATGCGGCCTTAGGGCTCAGTAACATTCTGTCTATCACTATCGAGTATGTGGATATCAAGGAGCAGTGTTGCATTTATATGTTTCCGACTGCAACTTAAAATGGGCGCGTGCCTAGAGTAAGTAAGTACCTACCTAAACCGTAATGTAAGTTTATGTAAAAGTAAACCATAACCACCCAGTACGATACGACCGCCATGTCCATCAATGTAAAGCAAGTCTTTACATTGATGGACATGGCGGTCGTATCGTACTTACAAATGTCGAAAATCCGTGCGTGCTCTTTCTCCATCCACAGGTAGTATGCGGACTTACCTAATGTATAAATGGGGTAAGTATCTATACATAGGTACCTATGAGCTACGGTAAGCTACAGGGAAAGCTAAGTCTTTAAAGTTGATGGAGCAGTTATTTTCAAAATCAAATTGCCGCTTTGTCGCAATAGCGTGGGTGGGGCAGGTTGTCCCGCACAACGTCCGTGGAATTAGAGAATACGGAATAGAGATTGGCAACTCGATATTAATATCTCTCGTGCTCAGTCTGGTGTCAAAAATTTTTTTTTTGTTAGGTATTCAAATGAAAACTACACCTACTTAGGGTAATTGTGTTTTATTTTGTAAATAAAAAGACAAAAGACGAATAAAATAGTTTTTTTAATAAATTGAATTTTGAATGCATTCGTTCATGCATAACCTATCAGAAAAGTATCAGTATAACGACCAGAATAATGAGCAGTTTATAACCAACAGGTGGCTTTTTTTTTTTAAGTTCTCTATCTCCAAAACAACCTAATTTATCGGGAAAAAAAAAAACCAAATCGGCAAATTAGCTCTAGTATAACCCATTTCAAGGAATGCACCCAATTATCAATCAAGTCATGCCATGTCTTTATGATTACTGCCTTCGTGACCTGACTTGCCTAACTACTTTCAACCGTTCAGGAATAAATACTGTGGTAACATTTACATCACTTACTTGAATAGGACGACTTTTGTATAGAAAATTCAAAACCGTTTCCTCCGAAAGGCCCCCCTGGTTCGTTCGGAACGATATCCTCCATCTAGACCTCAAAATCCCCATTAACCGACAATTTATGAAACGCAATTCAAAGCATTTCTTCAATTCCGCCGCCAAATACCGCAACTCATCTGGTTGTTCAGGCCGCCAACTATACCCCCTGTTGTATCAGTAAGCTCCGCCGTCCAAGGCATGTTTTCACCGACCCAGATGACCCCATAACCCCATAAATCCTCCAGGGGAACAGTAGGGCCACTAATACACACACACTAATACAAATAAACACAAAACACGCGGCGAGGTCGGAGTGATGGTCGGGATCGAACGAACGAAATCTAAAGAATCTGCACGAAATCTAATTTAGAAAGATGTATTAATGATTTTTATGGTTACAATTATGTAAGTATTATGTTTTATTGTCGCGTATCATATTTTGATCAAGATACAACCTGACACGGACCTGCAAATTGCAAAAAACCCAAGAAAAATTTAATTTCGCGGGCTACCACAGCGCATCCACCTTAAATTCTCTAAGACCTTGGAAAAAAAAACAAGAAAAAATTATGGCGGTACTGTTCACAGATAATAACTATTAACTAGTCAGTTGCTAGACAGAGAGTGCTGTTTTGTAGATAATCTGTGGTCGAATGAATAGAATTGTTGATTTGATTGACATAAAATACTGTAATTTGTAAAATAGAATTTTTGATTGTCACGGTTTTCGCAAATTGATGCAACATTTTTGGCAATTCTGTCAGTAATTAAATTCGAGTACGTACTGCGTAACTGGAGTTCTATTTGTCTTACTCTTTGATAAAGCAGTAAATAATCACAATGTTGGACGGAGAACCTCAAGACAATGGAATTGTTGAAACTGAACAAAGACCCAACGCAAACGGTGGCGGCGATGAAAGCGACGCACTGGGCAGTCATGAATCCTCGAGCGCACGCCGGTATGCAAGGATGCCCGTTGACAGAAATGCACCCTATTACAACATGAACCATAAGTATCGTGGGATGGCAATTATTTTTAACCACGAGCATTTCGATATTCACAGCCTAAAGTCACGTACTGGCACGAACGTAGACAGTGATAATCTTGCCAAGGTCCTCAAAGGCTTAGGATTCCGAGTTACGGTGCTGCCCAATTTGAAATCTGAAGAAGTCATCAAGTATGTTCAGCAGACAGCAGACATGGACCACACTGACTTTGACTGTCTTCTAATTGCTGTTCTAACCCACGGAGAGCTAGGAATGTTGTATGCCAAAGATACACATTACAAGCCAGAAAACTTGTGGCACTACTTTACTGGTGACAAGTGCCCAACACTTGCTGGAAAACCAAAGATGTTCTTCATTCAAGCTTGCCAGGGTGATAAATTGGATGGTGGTGTTAACCTGGTGAGTTATACTGAAACAGATGGATCACCCTCTGCATCCTACAAAATTCCAGTCCATGCAGACTTCCTGATTGTATTTTCTACTGTGCCTGGATACTATTCTTGGAGAAACACTACTCGTGGTTCCTGGTTCATGCAAGCGTTGTGTGATGAGTTACGCTATGCTGGAACAGAGAGAGACATCTTAACATTACTAACATTTGTATGTCAAAGAGTAGCTCTGGATTTTGAGTCTAATACTCCAGACCTGACACCCATGCATCAACAGAAGCAAGTTCCTTGCATCACAAGCATGCTCACTCGCCTCCTTGTGTTTGGTAAAAAGTAATCTTACTGATACACTGCCCTTGATCTTATACTTATGTTAAGTATTAAAATATCTTGTTAGCATTAGATATACAAAATATATATAACAGGAAACTATTCCTACTTATTAGAAAATAATATTCAATGGCTGTTAAAAATAATGTTTTAATAGTAGATATGCATTGTGTGTTATCATACATTTTGTGAGATTTTTTTGTATCTGCATTTCTTGTTCCAAGAATTTTATATCCAAATGAAGTATGGTGGTTAGTGTTAAGATACCAATGCCATGTCACAAATTACTTAAGTAAATGTACCAAGTGCTAGTTATTTTAAGTCTAGAAATTGTTAATCAAAATTTTTTGCTCATTTTACAATTTAATGAATAGGTGACAACCCATGCACAATCTTCAAAATTATGTTATATTTTTTCATTGCTCAAATTAATATAAAATGAGATTATGTGCTGCCAACCATAAGTGTTTCAAAATGTATTGCCTGCATTGCATTTATTAATATACAATAATGTTTGAGATTACATAAAGTACTTAATAAGAAATATTAGTAAAAATTACATACGTAACAAAGGAGCTGAAGAACAAAGAGATCAATTTCAAATTACATATCATACAAGTCAAAAACATTTTTTTTTAAATGATTTTTTAGTTACAGTAAAATGGGATGAATTGGGATGCAGGGCTGAATAGCGACGAGTTTTTAAAATGGATTTTAACTTTGAAATAATATAGTTTGATGCCAACAAGGACACTAAGGGCTGATTTCACCAATGAAACTTCAGCTTAATTGTTAATTATAATACAGTAAACACATTAGAGTCCTTTTTGGCAACAAACTACATTATTTAAATGTTAAAACCCCTTTTAAAGTTTTGTCCCGATTCACCCCTGCATCCCTATTCACACCGTTTTACGGTACATTGTTTTTGTGTCCATGTATTAACTTATATATTTGTTCCTTGCTATATATCTAATTTCAACAATGTTACCTACATTTTTGTTATGTTTTAAGATATTGTTTTGCATTTTTCATAATACTGTAGGTTCATACATGCCTACCTAAAGACATTAACTTTTATTTAAATAATAGCATTTATTGTTGTATTAGTTGTTAGTAGCACAAATAACATTTTTGCCAATTGTATTGTGTTAGTAGGTATAGTTTGACCGATACCGTTGTACCGTGCCTTAGAAATGCGCGGCGAGGCGGGGGGCGGGACACCGTGAGCGTTGACGAATGAGCAGTGGGACACCGTGACCGTTGACGAATGAGCGGCGAGACGCCGGCAGGGTTGACAAATGAGCGGCCTGCACTGCCCCCCCGTCTCGCCGCGCGCATACCTAAGGCGCTGTATAGTGATATCGGACTATCGGTCAAACTATAATATTTTGATTCATTATGTGTGATGACTTGAATGAAAATGCCTAATAATGCATGCTTAATTGTCATAATAATTTTCTGATCTGATAATAATTTAAATATTATCTGGAATTGTATTATATTAATAATATTAAAAAAATATATATATTAATTTAAAAAAATCTTGAATGTAATACCTATTTCTGATTTAGGAAAGTATGTGATAGTGGCATCTTATTGACTGATTTACCTTTAGTGTGAATAAAATTCAGAATATCTGTGAGGAGTTACCATCGATTTATATTAGAAATAATATGAAATTATCGGTATATTGAAATTGTGCCTTGTTCAACTTTAAAAATAGTCTAGAAATACTACAGTTTATTTTGTATGATGATTCATAGTTAGAACTAATAACCTCCTCATAGATTTTTGATGCAATGATGTAACTGGTTTGTATTTTTTATAAATGCTTATTTTATGTATTTAGTAAACTATAAGCAATAAATTTCTTCCATTCTAATTGACCTATTTTATTTCAAGATTAATAATAATAATATTATCAAGTCAGTTTAAAGCGGTCGTTCCCGCTCGTTATACCCCATCGTTAACACTATTAACGACTGGGAATATTTTGTTCCACTCGTTATTAAAGCACTTAACCGTTATATATTTTCTTTCATTTCGCTTTTCTTTACCCTGACTCCTAAACTAGACGCGGCGAGGGGTGAACGACTGGGGAAAAAAATGTCGCGTTCTTCAACACAACAAGTGGAACAGAACATTCCCAGTCGTTAAGTGTAGGGCTTGCAATATCCGTTCATTTTTACTATCCTGATTATACGGATATTAATATTTTACTAACCGGATAATGAGGATAGTACGGATATTTTTTAGTTTTCATTATAAATAAAACGAATAAACTTTTTAATCAGTCTCTCAAGCAAAATGACAATGAAATAATAAACTATACCAACATTTCAAGTAACAATCACATAAAAAAACTAGTTCACTTTCTAAAATTATACAATAAAACACCGATACCGCACAAATAATTTGTATCTATTCTTCTCATACTAAAAACAATTCTAATTAAAAAGAGATCTTACATTTATCACAAATCAAAACATCCCAACCAATCATATCAACCTATTTAAAACATATAATTAAATAAAAATATTACTTTCCCTGGCAAAACAGCTCAATTATTAAACAACAATAAGTAGTATAAATAAAATATCTTCTTCTTCAAACGGTCCCTCATTACTGATGATCGTGGACTGGACCCCTGCCTCCATCAACTCCGGTCCAACGTTGCGGTCACCACCTGCTGAAATTTGCTTGAGAACGTAGCTTCTTTTACTTGGTCGGACCTTCGTGTTGGCGACCGGCCTCGTGCTCTCTTTCCCTCTGCTGCCAACAATAACCAGCTTTTCAAGGTTGCTATGTCCCTTTCGCATTATGTGGCCGAAATAGGTAAAAATACGCTGTAAGCAAATTGTAGACAATCGGGTCTTTATGTCGAGTTGGGAAAGGACAGACACATTTGTGCGTTTGGCTGTCCATGGTATTCAGAGCATCCGCCTCCGCACCACATTTCGAATGCGTCTATCCTCTGTCTTTCTCTTTCTCGGATTGTCCATGTCTCAACTCCATACAAGAAAATCGGGAAAACTAGTGCTCTGACCAATCGGGCTTTGGTTTTATAACTTATACCACGATTTTTACGGATGTTCTGGAGGCGTGTCATAGCATCTCTAGCCATGGCTATACGTCATTTCATTTCTGGGACGCAGCTGCCTTCATTATTAATATTAGAGCCCAGCCCAGATAAATAAAACTGTCCACAGTATCGATGCCTTGGATGTTATAGCCACCCGATAGCTTTCCCGCATGATCTATCACCAAATAAAATATAGTAAAATATCTCAAAATAACCAAATAACCCTTTATAATATAATATTACGTAATTCTTAAATTATTTTTTATTAAAATTCTGGTAATATGATCTTAAAAAGCTGCGATTCTACAATACAATACAATCTTGATAATGCGTGCAGTATGGATGTGAGTTTAACATAAAGTTAACAAGTGTTCCATGTTGTTATGATCTCTGTCACTAAATTGACTTATTGTGATTTGTGAAGTGAATAAATAATTGCAAGAGTGATTAACTATATAACAATAATAAATAACGTACCTAATAACAGTTATGTACTTTACAGATGACAGCTTTTTATTTAATATTTAAATTTAAAAGAGAAATACAACTATCCGAAAAATCCGGATGGTGATGCAAGTAAAATCCGGATTTGAAAATCGGCAGATATCCGGATATCCGGATTGCAAGCCCTAGTTAAGTTTTAACGACGAGGTACCTTTTCACCGCCACGGACTTCAATAGAAGTTCCAGATTTTCGTGCCACCAGCGCGCGCCACGACTTCATTAGAAGCTCTTCATTTTAGCGATCTTATAAAATAAATTTACTTTAATAACAACATTGGGCCAACTAACATGTTAACCAGTGCGCTTAACTAATACCTAAATCTGTTAGTAGGTACCTACCTACTTACCTATTGCCTATACAAGGTGTTATTTTAGATATCCAATAACTCTAGGGTATGAATGAGACCACATCAAAGAATCGACTGAACTGAAAAAGAAAACAAAAAAAAAAGAATATAATATATACATTATTTTTTATTTTTCATACAAAATAATTCGACAGTCACGATCAATAATGTAAAAAGATGATTAAACATTTAGGAAAAATAATATTTAATTTATTTATTTAAAAAATTACCACTTTGTTGACGTAATTAATATGCCAAATTACAGCTTTCTAATACTAAGGGTATCTGAGCTAAGCCGCGAACAGACAGACAGACAGACGGACATGGCAAAACTATAAGGGTTCCTTCGTACTACGGAACCCTAAAAATCATTAAAATAAATCGTTTTTGACTTTTGAAATTGAAGAAAAATTATTTATTGTGACTCGCACAGGAAGATCACAAACTAAATTCACAATGATAAAAGTATAAAAAACAAAACTTAGTAAAACCCGGTTTTGAAGTCGCCTAATAATAATCGGTTAAAAATCACTAGCACTTGTAATAATTGTGATTGCGTGATTTGTTTTGTGTGCTTGTGTGATTTGTGAGTGATTTGTGTTAATTTGTGATTTATCATTGTTAACACACTAACCCCAATACTTCTTTTGGACATAAAGTTCTTTAAAATGACATATTGAAAAAATAAATGCAAAAACAAAATAATCTCACAATGTGTATGAAACAGAATGCATCTACTATCAAAACAATTTTCAACCGTCATTGAATATTACCTATTTTATAATAAGTAGGATTTTTTTTTTTTTTTTTGTAGATATAACAAATGTTAACCCTAACAAACCTAACATAGGTACCTACAAGATCAAGGACAGTTTGTCAGTGGGATTACCTACTTCTTACCAAACACAAGAAGGCGAGTGAGCATGCTTGTGATGCAAGGAACTTGCTTCTTTTGATGCATGATCCGGTTTGGAGTATTAGACTCAAAATCTAGAGCTACAGTTTGACATACAAATGTTAATACTGTCAAGATGTCTCTCTTTGTTCCAACTTTGCGTAACTTGTCACACAACGCTTCTATAAACCAGGAACCATGAGTAGTGTTTCTCCAAGAAAAATATCCAGGCACAGTAGAAAATACAATCAGGAAATCTGCATGTACTGGAATTGCGTAGGATGCAGAAGGTGATCCATCAGTTTCAGTATAACCCACCAGATTAACACCATCATCTAGTTTATCACCCTGGCAAGCTTGAATAAAGAACATCTTTGGTTTTCCAGCAAGTGTTGGGCACCTGTCACCAGTAAAGTAGTGCCACAAGTCTTCTGGCTTGTAACATTTATCTTTGGCATACAACATTCCTAGCTCTCCGTGGGTTAACACAGCAATAAGAAGACAGTCAAAGTCTGTGTGGTCCATGTCTGCTGTCTGCTTAACACACTTAATGACTTCTTCAGATTTCAAATTGTGTAGCGTCGTAACTCGGAATCCTAAGCCTTTGAGGACCTTGGCGAGATTATCACTGTCTACGTTCGTGCCAGTACGTGACTTCAGGCTGTAAATATCGAAATGCTCGTGGTTGAAAATAATTGCCATCCCACGATACTTATGGTTCATGTTGTAATAGGGTGCATTTCTGCCAACGGGCATCCTTGCATTTCGGCGTGCGCTCGAGGATTCATGACAAACCAGTGCGTCGCCTTCATCGCTGCCACCGTTTGCGTTGGGTCTTGGTTCAGTTTCAACACTTCCATTGTCTTGAGGTTCTCCGTCCAACATTTTGATTATTTACTGTTACGCAGTATGCACCCGAATTTAATTAAAACCGACAAAACTGCCGAAAAAGTTGCATCAACTTACAAAAAGCGACGTGAATATCAAGAAGATCTTAGTTTCAGAAACGTGTAAGTAAAACTTATAAAATTTGGGACATTATAGCATCAGAAATCCTACAGAGTTACTGACTCAAACAGGAAAATGGTAACTTAGTATTTAAATTATCAAACTTCCTCATAATTAGGATACAGTGTCTATAATTATTAGGAAGTTTTTTAATTTTTGACTAAAATTTTTCGAATAAAATATTTATTATCCTAATTTTACCATAACATTACAAAGTTATTGTACCTACTTATTATGTAAACGCCATCTTGGTCAAGTTTCTTTGGATTTTTTACAAAATTTTTTACCTATGTATACCTAAGTTTATAAAAGTTTACTTTATAAGTTGGTCGATTACTATACTCGTTACCCTAGTAGAATTTTTGTTGGCGTTTGGTTGGGCCACATACCTCTGAAGGTGGCCCAACTAAATGCCAACGGAAAATGCTACTAGGGTAGCTTGTAGAGTCTACCTACTTATACTTAGCTTACTACTATCATACTTTTCACCTACCTATCTTAAAAAATCGTTTATCTAGTAGGGGGGCTGGGGAACACACGTGACTGTAACAAAAATGCCCACTTTTAAAGCTCAATATTTCGCAAACGGATCCCTGAATCGAAAAATGTTAATTTCATAACCCCAATATTTCTGACCTAACTAACGACACCCCACACAAAGAAAGGTATGGGAAGGGTATAAGAAAGGTATAAGAAGAAGGTATGGGAGGATTGGGAGGTAACCTTAAAATAGATGTTTTTCAAGATTTTATTTAAGTAACCATTCCAAACAGCTTTAAGGCTCGTACAGACTGCGCGATATCGCGGGCGCGACAGGCCCGACAACGAAATTCTGCTACTAGTGTCGTAACGTACCACTGTACTGTCATTGTCAAAATGACAGGACAGTGGTACAAAACATTTTATCATATTTTTTTAAATAAATATCTATACATGGTGGGTAAAAAATCGTGGATCAAACGAAACAGGGCGATAGTTGAGGTTATTTGCAGTATTTTTTTATATATATATATACTAGCTTTTGCCCGCGGCTCCGTCCGCGTAGATGTCGGTTATCGAGTAAAAAAGTAGCCTATGTCGTCCATATCCCAGGCTATATCTCTACCAAATTTCATGACGATCGGTTCAGCGGTTTAGGCGTGAAAACGTAACATACAGACAGACAGACAGACCCAAGTAACACAGACATGCTGAATAAAGATTGAGCAATAGCAATTGGCAAATATTGACAGCTATTAGCTCCATAACGTGTGAGTAAAGGCTATTGAAATAGCCAAACTCCGAATAATATTCTCTTTCGGCCTTTATAACTAACTCTTCAAGCTTAGTAAAAGTTGTATTAAGGTGACCATTTTTTTTTTCAAGCTTAGTAATAACTTCTATACCGCATATAACACAGATGTTATTAAGCCTAAAGCATTACAGATGATTTTAATTTGAAAAAGAGTGCCTGGGACATAGTTTATCTGTATAATAGTATAAGTAGCTGAATAAACGTAGTTATCTTATACTAAAATACAAACTTTACTCACTTATTGCTTATGAAACCACTAAATGCTGTAAAATTGTGTCCTAGGCAGCTGTCTTCTGAAAAATGGTGTAGTTAATGTCTATTGAAAAGCTTGATTTTGAATAACCACTTTTATTTTGTCTTCAAGTCACATATGGTTCCACATTTTATCGATTATTCAGCTACTGTCTAAAAGTATTTTCTGGGTTCTATAAAGAGCATATTTCGGTATAATGGAAATTAAGTCATAGTTTATAGCTAACTAACACAGATGGAAGTTGAATGATGTATTTTTGTTCTGCAATTAGTGTAAAAGTACAATTTGTAAACTAGTTATACAGAGTTTTTCTGGGTAGTAATTGAATAAGGGACGTTTATTAAAGTGTTATTCAGATATTTGTACTGCCAGATCACTATTTCTCAAATAAAACTTTAATAATTCGAAAGGCGTGACTGTGATTCAGAGTTATGCTCTAAAATACCTGCGTGGAGAGGTTTTATCCAGCTTATAATGAATCGCCATTAAAACTTATTTTTAAGTTAATTATTGAATCATTATGTATATCAAATGCCTCATTTTAGTAATTAATTACAGTTAAAAATACAATATATAATTTATTTAATGATTTTTAAAAGATAAGCATTAGCTGTTTTATCCTAAGTATTTTTGTGACTTCTAAAAGCCTTTACTTATGTCTTATTTACTACCACTAAACTTGATTATCTAAGCGGCGCGGCGGCGCGTGAAAAATGTTGGGATAATTCATATGCTATTCACGATAAAACTGTTTGCGCAGTAATATTTAACGTATATCAGGGTTATAATACATAATAACACCGTGCACCTCGTTATTGATATTTATTCAATGCAATTAAACTATTAAGTATCAGAACAAAGACACACTGCAAGATTAAACGCCACTTTTTTCTACTTTACAACATAACTCTTAATTTTGTTTGAAAAGTATTACGCAAATGAACTTAATCCTGAATAATTTCTGAATATCAATATCCATATGCATTTGTCTGAATAAATATGAAATAACAGCTCTATAAAAGAGATGTCAGCTTTTTGTTACTAAGTGGGCCATTACTAAGCTATTACCCAGACTTTAAATCGCTGTTATACAGACTAAAGCATTTAAAACTGTGCCCAAATTGCTTGATTAACAGCTGAATAGACGTTTAGTCAGACATTATCCAGACAATAGTTTCAGCTTATAGTTTCGCGGATCGCTTTTATTGAAACTTTATTCAGCATGACTGTGTTACTTTGGGACAGAGACTTTCACGTTTATAATATTAGTATGGATTTTTTTTATTAATTTTTTCAAAGATATTTTTTACTGCAAATAACCCCAACTATCATCCTGTTTACGATTTTTTACCCATCCTGTATATACAAAACACAAAGTATGTATTTAGGTACCTATGTCCGTTATAGACTTTGAAACTACTGAACGGATTCCGAAAATTCTTTTTGGATTTGTTAGCCTTGTTCTTGAGGAAGGTCCGAAGGAAGGGCTATTCTAACATCACGCTACGACCCTTAGGAGCAAGGCAAAAAGAAAAAATATAAGAAAGAACGCTATGTGAAAACGAAGTAATAGCGCGGGTGGTAATAGATATACCTAATCTATGTAAATAAAAATAAATGTTTGTATTTTTTTTTTTCGCTATTTTTTGTGAATTTCAATTACGAATTTTTTTTTTTTTTTGGTATGTTGTCCTCTTTGTTTCCATAAATTTTCTGAATTAAAGACTTATATGGGGTATAGAGAACATATTGTATAGTAGTTAATATGAAGGCTATTTGCTATCTATTTCGATTGCACATTGCGCTTATCTACATTTCCTTGAGTGTTTGAATGATAACATAATCTAATACTATCTACCTACCGACCGGATTTCGATAGGTACCTACCTAGATTGCCAATTTATATTTCAGGGGTTTTTTGTACCACAAAAGCCGCCTCGACTGCTTACTTAGTCGATTATTAAATTAATCGACTATCGTATCGTACTTACCTACTTTAGTTAACACACTTATTTAATAACACTTAACAAACATAAGCCCGTTTCACTAAAACTAGGAAACACCTAAATTAACGTCTAAATACTATTGCAACGTTTGATTTTCAACTCTCGGGGCTGAGCCGCGCGCATTCAAATCCAACATTGAGCTTTTATTTAGGCATTCATTTAAGTTAGTGTTAGCACATATTAATACAGATGGGACACTCCGCAAAATCATTTAAATAAAAAGCGACTCTTGATACGACACAATAAATTGCAATTCAGGTCGCACAACGCTTATTACCTACAGTTATATTCACCTACAAGTTGCCTCTCTTTCTATCGCGTAACTCTTAATATCGGCGCGGCGCGCGTCACTCCTACTGAATCGGCCCCATGAGATGGGCCCGCCGCGTACTTGTAGCTTCATATCTAAACTGCGGAGTGTCCCATCTGTATTAATCTGTGGAGTTAGTTAAAACGGGCGATAGAATCAAACACGAAATAAAATCAAACAATATATTATTAATAATATGATGCAATTTAAAAAGCAACGTACGCCGTCAAAGTTACCACCAAAAACATACAATAGTTCGCCCCTCTTGCCAATGTAAGTCACACCGACAAGTACCTATCAATTATCGTAAGGGACATTTTGGCGAAAATGAGTTATATATCATTGTATTCAGGATTCCATCATCACCATCCAGCTCTATCGATTGGTACTATAATATCGTTGAAAAAATGTCCCTTACAGTAAAAATTATTGGACTGCGTAAGACGATTTAAAAAAAAATGATTTATCGGACATAATAACATTTTTTATTCTCAGAAAAATAAAGTAGGTAAGTCAACGTACTAAAATAAAATATATTATTATTATTTTATGGACCCGGAAGGCGTACGAGGGGTCGAAGCCAACTCGCAGAGGCCCGTTAGACGCTTTTTCATTAATGATACACCAACCGACGATTATCCCTGTACGCCCTATGCATGTGCACCCAATGACAACCCCCGGTTGGTGTAGGACTATTGCAGGATATGGAAACAAAAATATTGGACTATAGATTTTGGGTTGTTAAAATGAACTGGTTACGTAAAACTACGGAAAGACTATGGCCCCTGCCTGATCAATATTTTATTATACACGGATAAAATGGCACGGGGTGACTTGCACACTCATTAATGGGCCCCCGGAAACGGTCGCTAGCACTAAGTATCGTAGTCGTAGCAACAAAGGAGCAACATATCCTGAGGTGCTTGAGGACTGGAGAAGTATACCAAGTCTATCAGAACAATCCCAGAGTCCGGAAGATGGTCAAGATCCCTACCAGCATTTACTGGAATACTTCCTTCCGCCGAGCACGTTTGCTCTTGCGAGTTTCCTCTCAAGCCGGCCAATAAAGGCAAGAATGAGGTGGGAGCTCAGTTTCTCGTCAGTGTTCACCCCAGCCGGCTAATAAAGGCAAGCCAGAGATGAGGAACATGACATCTCCCGGGAACATGGCAGCTCGCTACATGCTGCCCTGCAGGTTTCTGTATCTCTCTTGGTCTGGCTCCTCACCCTAGACCTGTTCCGGCAAAGTAAACTCTACCGGCACAGACCTAGAGTTCGGAGCGCGTAAACCCCACCACGACGTCAACGTAGAGATACGGCGGTGGGGTTATTATTATTACACTATCTTCGACGGTTTACACTAAAAATATCAGTAACGTAAGGGACAACTAAACATATTTTTTTAATGTAAGTAAGGGACATGCTATTTTCTAAACCACTGGGCATTTGTAAATCTTTCGTTTATAGCATGAAATAATAGGAAATTCTAAGAAACTGCTCTAGACACTATTAAAATTGGAGCAGACAGCAAAAAGTTATAGAGAGATTAAAAAAAAAAACAAAAATCGTTTTTGGCTCTCCTGAAAAAACGTGTTTTGTTTGATACATCTGGTATCGTTATGGCGCTTATTATTTACCTATTACAATACTACGAGTATAAAGCTGCACCCGGCGTTGCAATGCCACGTAAAGTAAAAAAGTGTTTCTCGAACATCTTTTAATATTATTTTTTGGCCTGAAGCTCTCGCAGGCGTCCTCAGAACGGGCTACCAAAGTAAAGCATAGAGGATAAACATACAAATCATCATCATCATTTCAGCTGAAACGTCCACTGCTGGGCATAAGCCTCCCCCAAGCACCGCAACCTCGACCGGTTTTGTGCTTCCCGCATCAGCGGATTCCAGCGGCTTTCATAAGGTCATCGGTCAAACATACAAATACTTATATGTAAATCTTATACAGGATGGAAAAAAAAGACCGTGGTTGGAGGAAAAGTACCCTTAATGTAAAAAAAAAACATCATAGAAGATCAAATATCAAAGAAAGAGTCATTCAATAAGGATCAATTCCTTTGAAATAACATAGTATCTTAAATTAAAGAAAGACCAAGAAAAATATTTTTTTGTTGTAAATCTTACTAACTAAAGAAAATAGTTCACTTAACTTATGAATTGCTCAAAATGAGAATCACTTTCACGTATGCACAGACGTACGAGTATTCTTCGACTGAATTCGCTACGTACCGCCTTTTGTATCGAGTTTTTATCGTCTTTCTTTCATTTAAGATACTATGTTGTTTAAAAGGAATTGATCCTTATGAATGACTCTTTCGGTTGGTATCATAAAATACAGGATGGTTTTTTTTTTTCACATTTCACCGGTCCTATTCCCGGCTCAAGCAGGTGATTTTAAAAAAATCTTTAAATGCAGTTTTAATTATTTTTGAAAATAAAGGAACGTTTCCTTTCAGTTAAATTTGCCATCATCAATATTAAGGGTACTTTTCCTCCAACCACGGTCTTTTTTTTCCACATATATGCATATTCAGTAGGTCTGAGAATCGGCTACTATTTTTTTTTAAGTTTTAGGTAGGTAGGTAGGGTAGGGTAGGGTAGGGTAGGTAGGTAGGTAGGTAGGTAGGTAGGTAGGTAGGTAGTGTAGGGTAGGGTAGGGTAGGGTAGGGTAGGTAGGTAGGTAGGTAGGTAGGTAGGTAGGGTAGGGTAGGGTAGGGTAGGGAAGGTTAGGTAGGTAGGTAGGTAGGTAGGGTAGGTAGGGTAGAGTAGGTAGTGGAGTTTATACTACTTATAGCTTTGACAGAACGAAGTCTGTCGGGTCAGCTAGTTATTTATATTTAAAAGGTAGATAGATAGATTACTTAGGTACGCTTAATTTATATTAATTATCAACCTATTCACTAATAAGCATAGGTGAAGGAAAGAAAAGAAAAAAAAGAACAATAAAAAATAAGGTGCATGGTAACACCAACGAGCGTAGGACTTCCCGATGTTGCTTTGCAATTATTATGTTGATTGTTGCGTCATCATCGACTATTAATACCGCGCCACAATCATTGCGCAATTCATCGATTTTTATTTTTTTGAAGTGAATTGACTGATAACGTGCAATGATTGCTGCAAAACCGGAGTAGAAGTTCAGATTACCGCGAGTTGAGCAGTCGATGATAGAATTAAGTACCATACCACTAACATCTATTAAATTACAATACAATATTGTAGTAATTATCTGCCTAACCTAAATACTAGTGTGGAATATCTTAATAATACATAATATGGCGGAAGAAAATGGACAAACAGCGGAACATTCAAAAGGTGGCAATGACAGTAGACGGAATAGCTATCCTGAATCCTACAACGCACTTAGAAATGAATTTTACAACATGAATCACAAGTACCGGGGTAAGGCCCTCATTTTTAATCACTATCACTTTAATATTGATTTAAAATTGTCAACGCGACGCGGCACTGTTAAAGATTCTCTGGATCTGGCAAAATGCCTTAAAGAATTAGCATTTAGTGTTAATGTTTACCATGATCTAAAATTTAAAAAAATTATGAAGCGTATTAAACGGACAGCGAAGATGAATCACTCCAAGAACGATTGTTTAGTAATTGTTGTGTTAACTCACGGAGAGTCTGGAATTTTGTATGCAAAAGATACGCATTACAGTTCAGAAAAATTGTGGTGTTGGTTTACCGACAAAAACTGCCCTACACTTGCAGGCAAGCCGAAGTTATTCATACTTCAAGCTTGTCAGGGTGAAAAATACGATGTTGGTATTACATTAACAAGCAAAACCGAGACAGACGGATGGCTTGAATCAAACAAAGTTCCGCTTCATCCTGACTTCCAACAAGCACGTGCTACTGTTCCTGGGTATTACGCTGACACGACAGACACCGTCGAGACAGACGCCACCGCCGTCGAGACAGACGCCTTCGCGACAAACGCCGTCGAAACAGACGCCGTAAAGATAGACCCCGCCGAGACAGACGGATGGCTTGAATCACACAAAGTTCCGCTTCATCCTGACTTCCTACTAGCACGTGCTACTGTTCCTGGGTATTACGCGTGGAGAAAAACCCTTGCAGGCTCTTGGTTCATCCAGGCTCTATGTGAAGAGTTGCACCACTCGGCAACGGAAACAGATATTTTGACAATACTTACATTTGTTAGTCAAAAGGTTGCCTTAAATTATGAATCGGCTACTACTACGGCCATTAGTAACAAGAAAAAGGCAGTTCCATGCTTTTCGAGTATGCTAACACGTCGTCTCGTTTTCACAAAAAAACCTGATAGTTCAAGCAGTACGAAATCGTTTCTTGACTATTTTAGAGAATGTACGATTCAAAATTAGATTAACGTAGGAAAAAAGGAATTGAATATGTCGCAATTTGTATAATATTGATATATTTTAGACGTTTTAAATCAATACAATTATTATTATTATTACAGGAGTATCTTAGTAATAGATATTCCATATTGTGTATCTCACTAATCTTGTAGGCCAGTCATAGCCTCAAGATGCAAGCTAAGTACGAGTAGGTTGTTAAGTTACAGACTTTATATACTTAGGCTGTTCGACTACATTGTATTTGAATAAACATATTGTATGATGTTGGAAAGAGTTTTTTTTTTCTCACACTGACAAAGCGATGTTATTAACTTAAGTTTTATAATCAAAGTTAAACGTGGGTACGTTTAACTTTGATTATACCTACCTATTTGGTACCTAGGGTACCTATACTAATCAAGTGTCCGGAACCCCTGAAAAAGATTTGACAACTGACAGATTTTGACGAAAAGGGCAATGGAAAGTCATTTTAACAATAATTGAAATATGTTTAATAATAATCATAAAAACATTTGGCTTATAAATTAGCAAGATTGCATGCCACGGGATTTTTCCCTCATCTCCCAACATTGATCTCACAACTGACCGAGTCTCTGCTCTTGATTCGCACAGAAATGTTTGAAGTGTCTGAGCATTCGCATTTAGAAGCCTACATCCCCAGTTGGTATCAGTAGGGTATCAGTTTATATCGTGGAATGCAGCACAATCTTAAAAAAAAACCATTAGGACGTGACCTATGGATTATCAATATTACGAGTATTGCCTGATATTTTTGATAGGCGGTTTGATAATATAATTATTGCGTAACTTGAAATAGTGTTGCATTTCGTACATTTCTTATTTCTGTCTTTTGGATCAACATCATCATCATCATTTCGGCCGAAAGACTTCCACTGCTGGACATAGGCCTCCCCCAAGCATCGCCACCTCGACCGGTTTTGTGCTTCCCGCATCTAGCGGACTCCCGCGGCCTTCACAAGGTCATCGTTCAACCTTGTGGGAGGCCTTCCAACGCTACGTCTTCCGGTTCGCGGTGGCCACTCCAGAACCTTTCGGCCCCAACGGCCATCTATTCTGCGCGCAATGTGCCCTGTCCATTGCCACATAACTTTAGCAATTCTTCGAGCTATGTCGGTTACCTTGGTTCTCCTGCGTATCATTTCTGATTCGATCACGTAGGGAAACTCCAAGCATAGCCCTTTCCATTGTCCTTTGGGTGACTTTTAGCTTTCTAATAAGGCCCATTGTGAGCGACCACGTTTCAGTGCCATATGTCATCACTGGCAACACGCAAAGGTCAAAGACTTTCGTCTTGAGACACTGCGGTATGTGGGACGAGAAGATATTGCGTAGCTTCACGAACGCTGCCCAGCCGCCGAGTCGGATTCGCCGATTGACCTCTTTCTCGAAGTTGGACCTACCTAACTGGACAGTTTGTCCTAGGTAAACATACCTAGTCGTCCACAACCTCGAGTGTAGCGTCTCCGATATTCATGAGCGTGGGTGTTACATGGGCATTTGACATGACCTTTGTCTTTTCCATCTTCATTCTAAGACCAACTCTTTCGGAAGCTCTACTGAGGTAATCGAGCATTGTACTGAGGTCTTCCATAGTCTCAGCCATGACAACTATATGGCAAACCGAAGGTGAATGATGTACTCGCCATTGATGTTGATGCCAACCCCTTTCCAGTCGAGAACCTTGAAGACATCCTCCAGTGCAGCGGTGAACAGTTTCGGAGAGATAACATCTCCCTGTCTCACACCTCGCTGCAGAAGGATAGGTTTCGAGGTCTGGTCCTGGAGTCGGACTGACATAGTGGTGTTTTTGTACAGACATTTCAGCACCTCGATGTACCGATAGTCGATCTGGCTCCGTTGAAGAGACTGCAGTACAGCCCATGTTTCGATCGAATCGAAGGCTTTCTCGTAGTCCACAAACGCTAAGCAGAGAGGCAGGTTATACTCCTAGGTCTTCTGTATAATCTGCCGCAGCGTATGTACCTATGTGGTCTACGGTGCTAAAGCATTTACGGAATCCGGTTTGTTCGGGAGGCTGGAAGTCGTCAAACCTGCGCGCGAGACGGTTCGTGATGACTCTTGAAAACAGCTTGTAGACATGGCTCAGAAGTGAGATGGGCCTATAATTCTTAAGGAGGGCATTATCGCCCTTCTTAAAGAAAAGTATCACCACACCTCTGTTCCATGCCTGTGGCGTTTTGCCCTCGAGTATGACGGAAGCAAACAGCTTCTGGAGGGCCTTAAGAATGGGTTTTCCGCCGGCCTTTAGGAGTTCAGCCGTAATTCTGTCATCACCCGGTGCCTTGTTGTTGTCTTTTGGATGCCGTGTCGAAAACATTGTAGTTATGTCAAGATGTCTTTCAAAGAAAATTCTGAGAAATTTGTCTACCTCCGAAAATGAAAGTAGCCTATTTCAAGTCTTACATAATTAAAAAATTATGCATGCTGATTGCCTTTGAGTGTTAATTTGACGACGCCTGGTAGATGCTGCACTGTCACATGATTTTTACGTCGTCGTGTAAGCGAAGGTTTTAAATATACGTCAGACGAATGCGAACGGTGCTTTTTAGGGTTCCGTACCCAAAGGATAAAACGGGACCCTATTACTTCCGCTGTCCGTCTGTCTGTCTGTCCGTCTGTCTGTCTGTCTGTCCGTCTGTCACCAGGCTGTATCTCATGAACCGTGATAGTTAGACTGTTGAAATTTTCACAGATGATGTATTTCTGTTGCCGCTATGCTATAACAACACATACTAAAACACAGAATAAAATAAATATTTAACGGAGCTCCCATACAAAAAACGTGATTTTTTTGCCCGTTTTTGCTCGACATTGATAAGGGCAACAGGTAGACACTTGAAATATTCACAAAATGTTCAGTTATATATTCACTTTAAAAATAAATTAAAATAAAACAAATATTTAAGGGAGCCCCCCTTAAATATTTGTTTTATTTTATTTTTTCCCATACAAAAAATAACTTTTTTTTTTTTAACTGTTTTTATGGATAATGGTAAGGAAACCTTCGTGCGCGAGTCCGACTCACATTTGGCCGGTTTTTTGACTCGTTCTTTTATCCATCATTTCGTTTCTTTCCTATTTCTCTGTCCACATAAAAACCACTTGCTTCAGTAAACCTACGTAAGTTAGCATATCCGTTTTTCGGAAGTTAGACATAAACTAAATAATTATTGTGCAAATATGATTGGGGAAACAAGGGATTTTACAATAGGGATGATGACTATAAAAAAAAAATTTTTGTCCGTCATGTAGATTATTAAAAAATATTGGACACGTATTTTTTTCTTTTTTTACTTAATCAAAACATTACGGCGATACATTGAGTTCAAATGTGGCATGACGTCACTTCTCACTAGATTTTATACTGAGCTGTGACGTAACGAGCCCCCACTCCCCAAGTTTAATGTGTTTTATCTAAGTCATTTTTATTAATATGATAAAGCAAAAAATATGTGTCTAATATTTTTTTATTATCTGATTGACGGACTAAACAGTTTTTCTTTTTTTACCCAGGCATCATCCCTATTGTAATCAGTGACGGATTAAGACTACTTGATGCCCTAAGCAATCCATGCCTGTGGGCCCCATCCGTATATCAACTAGAATCGGTCTTTAAACCTTTACCGCCTAAAAACATTAGTTTTTTTTAATAAGATGATGAGATGTAACGTACCTTAGAAGTGGAGTAGGTGCGACAACAATAAAAACCAAAGCATAATTTATTTATTTATTGAAATGCGCCTTGCGGCTTTTTCGGGCATTGAATTCATACACGATAGTATTAACGTCTAACGTTTTTAACCTTAACGGACTCTATGTATCATATCGATAAATTATCGAGCCTATGATACAAGGCTCGATAATTTAGTCTTTGTCCTTTTTTAATTTTTTAATATTTGAAATTTTGAAACAAACGTTCCGCTGAGCAATTTATAATCATATGCGATAAAAATATACGCAGGGCTGTTTCCACATTAGGGAAGGCTGATTCAATTTTATCATCATGTATTATTTTATACAATAATTGTGCGTGAGTTTGTGCTTCTTCTGGTGCCCCCCCCCCCCCAGACGTGATACCTTAGGCAAATCCACGAATAAACTACGGACCCTAAAATTACCTTGGGATGACGTCATTTTTTTGCCGCAGACGTCATTGTGCTACCTGGGAAATCGCAGCCGTTACCACTGGGCGACGGTTGCTCTCAATCCATACTATATAATAATATTATAAATGTGAAAGAAACTCTGTCCGTCTGTTTAGTTTCCAAGCCCTAACCGCTAAACCGATCGTCATGAAATTTGGCAGAGAGATAGCCTGAGATATGGAGGACTTAGGCTACTTTTTTACGCGATAACCGACATCCACGCGGGCGGAGCCGCGGGCAAAAGCTAGTAATGAATATATCGGCTTAATAACAATCTAATCTACACACTTAAAAGCTCTTGTACCTAATGATTATAGCCCTAAAAATGACACATCGATTTCTAGAATAAGTTCGACGTTGTAAAGCGTCGTCTCTGTCACTTGTGTGACTGTCTCTTTCTAACGCTCGATGTGTCTCTTATGCTCAATATTTTCTATTGATCCTACCCGTCGTCTATTAACCTCTCGTATGTTGTAATTAGAAACACAATTAAAAACCCATTGTGTCTCGCGTAGATCTACGTTCTATATGAAGGGTTAACGTAATCTTTTTGGTTCTTTCCACAGACATGTCTCGTGATGTATCCCTCATGGGGACTGGGCGCCGCTTCCGGGTGAACGGGGTACCTATCTGTCGTAAAAAATGGCATTTAGAATAGTCGAGTAGTTAATCTCTTTACTACATCGTACGGTGGCCAGCACATCAAGTTACCACAAACTGTAAAATTTTCTCGTTCGATTTTGAACCTATTCATCAACAATTTAAAGTTTAAAATCGTTTGGAGAAATTTGACAGTTTTGTATAGCTTGATGTGCTGGCCACTGCATATCATATCTTTTTACGCAAAACAAAACACAACGAAGTAACTAAGTATTCAAAATCAAATCAAAATCAAAATATTTTATTTCACATAAACCTACATGGGCACTTATGAAACGTCAGAAGCTAGGTGCACGGTTCGAGTGAGTCGTTTCCTATGGAGAAGAGCCGGCAAGAAACTCCACGGTTACTCTTTTAAAAATAATTGGCTTTACAATATTATTAAATAACAGTGATCATAGGTATGGGAGGACAGTGTAGGCCTTTCAACAATTACCAGGTACTTAACAAAATAGAAAACCGCCAACAAATCTACACTCTACTAGGCCTACAACGTTCTCACATTCACAAAATATAAAATAATCTAAGTATATAAAATATTAATGACATGATTGCAATTACAACTACAGTAACATATCTGAATAAATATCATGTCCACAAAAGCCACTAATAAAGAATTGGAATTCGATTTGTAGGTAAATAATGTCAAATAATGAAAAGATTATGTCAAGGAAGTATGTAAAATAAAAAAAATAAAAAAATTCTAAATAAACATCGTTACTTGGGAGCAGTTAATAGACATTGACATAGTTATGTTGTTTATGAGGTACCAGGGAAGCCACATGTGCAGAAGGAATTATTGCCAAACTTCCTTGTCTTCAATGTATTGACATAAAGATGCTCTAATCATAGCTTGTTGTTCCTTTAACAACGACCAAACTCCGATTTTCTTCTCTTTTTCGAATTCGTGAATTCAATTATGGAACAATGGTGATAGATACCTATCAAATTGATGGCCAGTATGTCAACTTCAAAACTGCATAAAAACTTTTTGCTGATTTATCATTATTTTTAAGTTTTAAGCCTCTAAATATAAAAATGCATGGTGGATCGATTCCGGGAGTGTATTATGCTGTGTCCGTTCTTCGAATTATCACAATTACAGTAACAAAATGTAAAAAAAATATGCACAAAAATATCAATTCTTGGGAATCGAAATCAGATTTGCATTGCTTTGTTGAAAGTTGACTGAAATAGCATAATAGGTATGTCATGATTGACTGCTTAGATCTATAAAGGTATTATGATAATCATTTAAAAGATTAAATATGTAAGTGTAACTATCTGCTATATTCGTTTCCTATTCAACCCAGCGAAGTAATTGAATAATTCGACTGTTATCATACACTGGTATATGTACCTAATGTGTTCGCTCTCATTTCAGTATCATTCCTACAAACTGTATGGGATTTATTTTTTGCGATTTCTGACTTTTCTAGTACTCAAACCTCACATAATTGGTCCCATAGAGTTTTTTCGATCCTTATAAGAAACAGGATCGATTGGCATCAAAAAACTTTTTGTGAAAATTGCCCATTTTCTTGCTGCCTGCAATTTATTCTAAAAGTTAGTCTCTTAAGAGTACTATCTCGGGTCCACTAGCGCCACTCCTCACTCCAAAAAGATTATCTCGTGACTGAAAAGGAATTATGAAAAACGGCTCTATCAGCTGCCTCGGTAAGTGTGTCTAGAATTTTCTAATACCTTTTATAAAGTTTCATATTGAGACACGAAGCAATAAAATTCGATCTAAAGAAAAACGGCCACATTCCTCTAGATCGCATTTTGTTACTTCGTGTCTCAATATGAAACTTTATGGACCTGAGATAGCCCTCTTAAGACCGTTTTCTTGTAGCGACCACGGTTAAGGTACCTGCCCTTATGAACCCATCTTAATACATAATGCTATACTGTTCATCCCCCATAGCTTATAGCGTGAAAATTTATACCCTACAGTTTGACTAGACCTTTATGGAATAGTTATGAAAAATTTGAACAAATCTATCCGGTAGTTTTTGCGTGATGCTGGAACATACATTCCGACAAACAGACAAAAATTCAAAAAACCCGCCAAGTGCGAGTCGGACTCGCGCACGAAGGGTTCCGTACCATTATCTATAAAAACGGCAAAAAAATCACGTTTGTTGAATGGGAGCCCCTTAAATATTTATTGTATTGTTTTTTTGTATTTGTTGTTATAGCGGCAACAGAAATACTTACACTTTAGGTACGGCACCCTAAAAACTATATTTTCGGCATCAGAATCGTTCCCAGACCTCGTGGCAATATTTTTTTTTTTTTTTTTTCAAAAATATTTAATATCCTGTTTTGACTTCGCTACGATTTTATTATATGTAAGTGTGTATACAGATATGATGCAATATAAAAAGCAACGTACGCGGACAATGTTGCCACCTAAAAAATAAGTACAACAGTTTACCCCTGTAGTCTGACCGGCTAATAAATAATAGACGCCATAGAATGGCGTTTATTATTTACTAGCTGACCCAACAGACTTCGTTCTGTCAAAAGCTATTTGACTGTGGCAGTTTGTCTACGCGCAAAGGAAATATAGTATAAACTTCACTACTCTACCCTACCCTACCTACCTACCCTACCCTGCCTACCTACCCACCTACCTAGCTACCTCTACCTACCTACCTACCTACCTATTTATCTACCTACCTACCTACCTACCTACCTACCCTACCCTACCCTACCTACCTATCTACCCTACCCTACCTACCTACCTACCATACGCTACCCTACCCTACCCTACCTACCTACCTACCATACGCTACCCTACCCTACCCTACCTACGCTACCTACCGTCCAACCTTCTCCTGATAATAACAAACAACAAAAAAATAATTAGCGAAATCGGTCCAGCCGTTCACTAATAGTTTATTTTTTTCCATATTTTCTCACCGTTTTAACCTTCCCTGGACTACGACAAACATTTCAAAACCAAAATCAGCTAAATCGGCTCAGCCGTTCTCGAGTTTTAGCGAGACTAACGAACAGCAATTGATTTTTATATATATAGATTATAATACTACATTTCGCCCGCGTGGATGTCGGCTATCGCGTAAAAAAGTAGCCTATGTCCTTCTCCATATCCCAGGCTATATCTCTGCCAAATTTCATGATCAGCTCAGCGGTTTAGGCGTGAAAACGTAACCTACCTCTGTAGGTATGTTACGTTTTCACGCCTAAACCGTAAAAAATAAAAAAAAAATTAAGTAACTTGTCTTTCTGCTGTCTGTACAGACAGAAAGACAAAAGTTACTTTCACATTTATAATATTAGTATGGATTGCTTGCTTATAATTTTATTGTAATTATCAACCTATTCATTACACATTTGTGCATGGTAACACCAACGAGCGTAGGACTTCCCCATGCTGCTTTGCAATAATTATGTTGATTGTTGCGTCATCATTGTCTATAAATACCGCGCCACAATCATTGCGCAATTCATTCGATGTTTATTTTTTGAAGTGAATTGATTGATATCGTGCAATGTTTGCTGCGAAACCTGAGTAGAAGTTCATGTTACCGCGAGTTGAGCAGTCGATGATAGAATTAAGTACCTACGACTAATTATCTATTAAATTACAATAAAATATTGTAGTAATTCTCTGCTTAACTTAAATACTAGTGTCGAATACCTTAATGATACATAAAATGGCGGAAGAAAATGGACAAACAGCGGAACATTCAAAATGTGGCAATGGCGGTAGACGGAATTGCTATCCTGAATCCGAAAACGCACTTAGAAATGAATTTTACAACATGAATCACAAGTACCGGGGTAAGGCCCTCATTTTTAGTCACGACCAATTTGACATTGGTTTAAAATTGACATCTCGAGCCGGCACTGTTAAAGATTGTCAGAATCTGGAGAAATGCCTTAAAGAATTAGCATTTAGTGTTGATGTTTTCCCTAATCTAACATTTGAAGACATTATGAAGCATATTAAACGGACAGCGAAGATGAATCACTCCAAGAACGATTGTTTACTAATTGTTGTGTTAACTCACGGAGAGTCTGGAATTTTGTATGCAAAAGATACCCATTACAGTTCAGAAAAATTGTGGTGTTGGTTTACCGACAAAAACTGCCCTACACTTGCAGGCAAGCCGAAGTTATTCATACTTCAAGCTTGTCAAGGTGAAGAATACGATGCTGGTATTACATTAACAAGCGACATCGAGACAGACGTCGTCGAGACAGACGGATGGTTTGAATCACACAAAATTCCGGTTCATCCTGACTTCCTACTAGCACGTGCTACTGTTCCTGGGTATTACGCGTGGAGAAATACCACTGCAGGCTCTTGGTTCATCCAGGCTCTATGTGAAGAGTTGCACCACTCGGCAATGGAAACAGATATTTTGACATTACTTACATTTGTGAATCAAAAGGTTGCCTTAAATTATGAATCGAATACTTTAGAGGCCATTAGTAACCATAAAAAGGAAGTTCCATGCTTTTCGAGTATGCTAACACGTCGTCTCGTTTTCACAAAAAAATCTGATAGTTCAAGCAGTACGAAATCCTTTCTTGATTATTTTAAAGAATGTACGATAAAAAATTAGATTCACTTAGATTTTTTTTTATTGAATACTTAAATAAGTTGCAATTTGTATGACTTCATTATTGATGTATTTTAGAAGTTTTAATCCATACAATTTGAAAGGAATATCTAAGTTATAGACGTTCCATAATGTGTAGGTATCTTATTTATCTTGAAGGCCAATCAGAGCCTCGAGATGCAAGTTAAGTAGGTATGTATGGTTAAGTTATATTGTTACGTTATAGACTTTACTTACCTGTTCGACTACATTGTATTTGAATAAATATGATGTCGAAAGGAGTTTTCTTTTTTTTCTCACACCAAGACACTAACAAAACGAAGTTATTATTATAGTCAAAGTAAAACGTATACTAATCAAGTATCCTGGACCTCCTAACAAAGGTTTGAAAGCTGACAGCATTTGACGAAAAGGGCACTGGGATATCATTTTAATAATAATACTTACAATTTAAGAAAATCAAAATATATTTAACAATAATCATATATTTAACATTTGCCATATAAATTAACAAGACTGCATGCCGCGGGCTTTTTCCCGCATCTCCCAACATTGATCCCAGAACTGACTGAGTCTCTGCTCCTGATTCGCACAGAAATGTTTGAAGTCTCTGAGCATTCGCATTTGGAAGCCTTCATCCCCAGTCGCTGGAGTTAGTGACGACTTCCACTTTTTTGATATCATGTGATTCCATGACCAGAGGAAACCCATCTGAAATAATATTATTTTAGTAACATTCAATCATCTCAGTATATTGTAATCTCATCATAAATCAAATAAAGTTGCGGCCATATCACCGGTTGCAAGAATGATGTTTTTTTTTTTTATTTTACGATGGGTTTACTCTTGACTCTAGTCTAGGTCAGAGGTGACAGAGAAAAAGTTGACGATGGAGTGAGCTTACCCAGAAAAAGCCTGTTCACTCTAACTTTGAATAGATTAGGGTTGTATGCGTTCCGAAACACAGACGCAGGCAGAGAGTTCCATTCCTTTGCTATGCATTAGTGCAAGTTGGTAGAATATCAACTAGGTAGGGGTGGGCAGTGCGTCTAGATGTACGATGGTAGAAGGGGGCCGGTGGAATGAGGTCGTGGAGTTCATGGGCACACTCGCCGAAGTACAATCTGTAGAAGACCGACAAGCAGGCAACCTTGCGGCGATGAGCCTAGCTGTGAAGCTTGGCATCCACCAGTTTTACGTCGCTAATGAGCCTCTTAGCTCTGCGTTCCACCGAGTCAAGCGCTGCAAGTTGGTACTTGTTTTGAGTGTTTTGAGTAGACCGAAGCCCCAAAGGATGACAGCCAATGCAGTTGTAGATCGGGGCGTAACAATTGCATTCGTTTTTTTGCTATTTATTTATCACTAGCGACCCGCCCCTGCTTCGCACGGATTTTATGACTTGAGAAAACATCAATATTTCTTTACTATATACAAAACTCGTTACGTAGTTTAGAAGAACAACGCGGTCACAGAGACACGAAAAGCGACTTTAATTATTAAAATATCATCATCATCATTTCAGCCGACAGACGTCCACTGCTGGACATAGGCCTCCCCCAATTGGGGGGGTTTGCCATAATCACCACGCTTGGCAGGCGGGTTGGCGATCGTAGTATGGTGTTAAAAATACATAGAGAACGCTGCTGCCCATTCTCTAGTAAGTCCCTTAGTCGCCTGTTACGGCACCCACGGGAGGAAATGGGATGGTGCTATTCTTTACGTCGGGCGCCACACGGAACACGTATTAAAATATGTGTAGAGTATAATACTTTTCCATTGTTGGGACACAGGCCTCTCTATGAGAGGGAGTGGGCTATAATCCACCACGCGGACTCAGTGCGGGTTGGAGATGTCACGTCTTCGATTTTTTGGTTCTAGAACATGCCAGTTTCCTCACGATTTTTTTTTCCTTCACCGTTTTGAGAGCAATGGTGATGAAATAAATTACACAAAGTAACCTATTATAATAACTCGTAAGTCGGGGCCGACACCACTGCCATCTCTGGTCAATGGGCCACAACTGCTTGCGCAAGCGCAGGCTATAAGTTAGATGCATGCGAAAGGTGCTTTTTTGTACCGTTCGTTTATCCTTTTTCTGCCCAAAAAAAGACAACTTGCTTCAGTACATGTAAGCATATTTGTTTCTCGGAAGTTAGACGTAAACTAAATAATAGGGATGACGACAAAAAAAGTTGGTTTACAGACGATAGTTTAACGTGACAACGTCATAACAAAACATTGATGCGGCGCAAGCGTATAATGAGCGTAACGGGACAATGAGCGTCACGGGACAATGCGCGTAACGTCATCCTTTTTCGTGCATGCAGCCGGCGTTCATCGATTTATTAGACGTTATCACGACAAAAAAATGTTTTGTCCGTTATGTAGATTATTAAAAAATATAGGAAACGTATTTTTTCTTTTTTTACGTAATCAAAACATTACGGCGATACATTGAGTTCAAATGTGGCATGACGTCACTTCTCAGTAGATTTTATACGTAGCTGTGACGTAACGAGCCCCCACTCTCCACGTTTAATGTGTTTTATCTAAGTAATTTTTTATTAATATGATAAAGCAAAAAATACGAGTCTAACATATTTTTATTATCTGATTGACTGACTAAACAGTTTTTCTTTTCTTTTACTCAGGACACATCCCTATTATTGTACAAATATGACTGGGGGAACAAGGGATTCTCAATTGTAATAAGCTGTAGTAAAAATGGCACATCGATTTCTAGAACGTCTCTGTCACTTGTGTGACTGTCTCTTTCTAGGGCGCCATCTCCACGGGCGGAGATGAAACGATCAATCGCCGTGTGGAGATTGCTCCATACAGTTTCTATTGAATTTGATGCCGCGGCGTGACTATCGCTGTAATACTCTCGCCCGTGTAGATGGCGCCTAATGCTCGATGTGTCATATTCACATATGCTCGGGTATATATCCTGTTGATCTTACCCGCCGGCTGTTATCGTAATCGTCTTTGTTCTTGCCACTGACGTGTCTCGTGATGTATCCCTCATGGGGACTGGGCGCCGCTTCTGGGTGAACGGGGTATCTGTCGTGAAAAAATGGCATTAAGAATAGAATACTCTTTATTATGTACATACATTGTACGCTTAAATCTATATAAATAAATATATTTTTTTTGTATAATTCAATTCTGCTCATCATACCACATATAACCAGTTCAACAAAACAAATAAAAACGGGATTTAAAGGACAAAATGCGTATAAAATATAAATATAATTTATTGAAAATAATCCTAGCCGAACCTTAAAATACCAATACACATTATAAGAAATCACAATTTAATAATAATAAAAAAAATTAAATATATTTTAATTAAACACAAAAAAGTGTCTCCTGAAAAGTAGCTATTATGCAGGGCAGTTGCCCACCAGACACAACACCCGTCTGGTCGGAGGATCCTCCCTTTTCCATAGAGTATGAGTGAATTTTACACCCTGTTCCTCATACCTCATACCATAATGGTGACCGAGGTGATCTGAACACGAAACCTGACGAACTGACGTCACAGACATGTGGCATCCACCAACCCGCACTAGGCCCGAGTGGTGGATTATGGCCCATTCACTCTCACAGAGAAAAGGACTGTGTCCCAGCAGTGGTAACATTATTAGCTCATTATTCTATGTATGTTATAATAAAGATTACAGTAGGTATTTTCTGGAAGGAGGCAAAATATAAAAGAAGAGATGCAATATTACCGGCTAGCATTAAGCGGTTTGTTGGCTGGCTTGGTCCTCAGTGCCCTCTGTTCCGACTTGACAGTGGTAGGTATGAGTATGAACATGTTGCCAGTCACGTGTACATACAAATGGTCACCTACGCCTGCCTCGTGCGATGTACTCTCCACAGTACACTTTATGAAACCGAAACGGCCTACTATAGCTTCCTGGAACAGGAACAGACGTTCCAGCCATGTGTCTTCAGGGAAACCTGGGAAATTTAAAGCGTTTAAGAGCGCTATCTCGTGTCCACTAGCGCCACTCCTTTAAAAAAATATTATATCGTGACAGAAGGAATTATGAAAAACGGCTCAATCAGTTGTCTCGGTAAGTGTGTCTAGAATTTTCTAGCACCTTTTATAAAGTTTCATATTGAGATACGAAGCAACAAAATACGATCTAGAGAAATGTGGCCGTTTTTCTTTAGATCGAATTTTGTTGCTTCGTGTTTCAATATGAATCGTTTGAGCCGTTTTTTATAATTCCTTCTTAGTCACGAGATAATATTTTGTTTAAAGGTTAGCTAGTGGACCCGAGACAGCGCTCTTAAGTAAAAATTGATTAAATATCAAAATTAAAATTACAATATTGGAGATAACGTTGGTACCAAACTAGGCACAGCCTGTACATATCTCGGGCACTATTAAGTACAGAAATAGTCATATGAAATATTAAAAGTAATAAATAAATTTGTGTTTAATTCGTTCAATGGCGTCTGTTATGAGGTTATAAGAAATTGACTAGTGGAGCATTGGGGCCATTCAAGTATTACGTAAGCAGAATTAGAAATTTTTAGAGCCGTTTTTCATAATTCCTTCTCAGTCACGAGATAATCTTTTTTTTTAAAGAGTGACGCTAGTGGACCCGTGATAGCGCTCTTAAGTAAAAAAAATATTTATTCTTTGCAAGTTTACTTCGTAAGTTTTACTGCGCTGCTGAAAAAATTTCGCATTACATGCATTGTGTACACCACTGGGTGGTGTTGAACGAAAACATTTAATTGTAGTAACTGAAATGTTAGTATACCTTCGAACAACGTAACTTTGCTCCTGAGCAGGGGTTCTTCATTTAAGGGCACGTAAATAGGTCCCCTCAGAGGGTCCGATTTCAATGTGAAGGGCAAAGCAAGTGGGTCTGCCGGTATTGGCACCATTTGTAATCGACAGCTTTGAGCTTTGCGCGCCCAGCCGAATATCTGGAAAATAGATATAGTACAGAATATTTTTTATTCATTTATTTAATAGTTCAAGCACATAAATGTACAGTCAGCTGCAGAGAAATCTCACCCCCTAGCAATGTATTTATTCATTGCTAGGGGGTGAGATTTCTCTGCAGCTGACCGTACAGAGGCGGACTTAATGCCATAGGCATTTTCTACCAGTCAACCTTTGGGTGATGCAGAGGCAAACAGTGGTAGGTGCAATTACGAAAAATCTTGGATAAATCGCGTAAAATAAAAAATCCTCTGTTCCCTACATTTATGTTCGCATAACTGGTCAAAATGTAGGGAAAAGCTGTTTTTTTTTCGCGATTCCAGATTCGGTCCCATAGTAAAAGTTATTCATAATGATGAGTACAATGATCCCATATGAGGATTTAAACGAATTCAATTTGACTGTGTATATATATTGGCAGGTATTATTAGGTTGAACTTGTTTTCATCTATACTATACACCGTGACATTTTAGTCGTCTTACAAAGATAGCCCACTTCATGTATCCAATGACTACTAATCGTTCATGTAAAAAAAATAAAAAAATAAGATCATTAGTTTTTTTTTTTTTTTTATTGGTATGACGCATGACATAGTTTAAAACACCCTATTACGAGTGCAGTCCAAGCCTTGTGTTATAAGGACGCCGCGGAATGGAGCGGCGACATCTTTATCAGAGTTCATTCACCCTATCGCAAAAATGTGTTTCTTACTATTGCAACATAAACTTAATCTAAATCCATTCTGCGGCGCCCTTGTATCACAAGGCTCGGACTGCACTCGTAACAGGATGTTTTAAACTATGTCATGCGTGATAATAAATAAAAATAAAAAATTCAATTGTTAAAAAAAAAAAAAAAAATCCTGAATGATTAGTAGTCATTGGATACATGAAGTGGGCTGTCTTTGTAAGACGACTAAAATGCCACGGTGTATTAACATAAGATGACAAAAACTCGAAAGAATGAATTCGTATCTTGGCGCCGAGGGCACGTTTTGCTTTTTTGACGTGGCGGTCAAAAGGTTAATTTGCCCAAATTTACAAAGTGCAAATCTATTTGATCACTGCAGCGATTTACAACCTTGCATAACCCGAGTGAAACGGCTTGACCGATTTAGCTATTTTTGGTTTTAAAATGTTCGTAATAGTCCGAATAAGGTTTTTAGGGAAAGAAAAGGTAAAGTTTTCCGGAAAATTGGAAAAATGAAAGTCGTTTTTTCTATGGGATTTTTGTATGAATTATTGTTTGGACAAGACAACCTGTGTCGGGTCAGCTAGTAAATAAATAAATGGTGATAGAAACCAGTTCAGCGACGATATTCCCGCTGGCGACGGCCCACTGTATGCACATCTCGTAGGCCTGGTCCGGTCGGAACGTGGCTTGGTAGCGCGCGTGGCCCCACTCGATGCGATCGCTCTTGTTGCTTACATCGATGTCCAAGTGCGTGTTCTTGTATAGGGGCACTGAAAATCGGAAATATTTGTTAGAGTAATGATAAATGGGCTTATTCCACAAATCCCCCTTGGGAGGAAAAGTGGAATCTGAAAACAGTCTAGAATTCACCCCTGATAATCCCGCTATGGGAGGAAAACCAGAATTGAAAGTGATTATTTTACATTAGGGTTCAGTTTTTTCCACTGAGGGGGATTCTCTCAGGGGGGGATTAGTGGAATAAGCCATTGTGAGCGACCACGTTTCAGTGCCATATGTCATCACTGGCAACACGCACTGGTCAAAACTGGTCTGGTATATGTAAATGGTTAATTGAAATAAATGGTTTGAGTTTATACTTACTGTCACTATCAGAACCCAACTGCATATAACTGGGGTCGATATTATCACAGAGGAAGGCTGGCACTCCCGTATCGTCAGTCACGGGGCTGGTGCCAGATATATCGATGGCCCCCATCAAAGTTTCGGCGGAGAGTAATGGCGAGCGCGGTCCTAAAACTTCTACCTCCATCCATTCATTCTCGAAGCTTTGAAGGTCGCCTAGAGGCTTCACGTAGTCGGGTATACTGTCTGGTAAAAATAAAAGGTTTCTATATTAATACACATTCTGTGTTTTCTAGTCCATCCATACTTTAAAAAGAATACTAATACTTTAGAAAGAATAATTTCAAAGTGTTGGGCAGTTCTCATAGTCGTAACCTACGAGCTTCCAAGAATCTACTTCACACCGTACCGGTTTTATGTCAAATTCTTACGCTATCTCTACTATAAAGCTCTGGAACGCGCTACCTTTTGACATTAAAAAAGCTGAAAGCAAATATACTTTTAACCACTATATAAGTCAGACTTAATAACTCTCAAATAATAGTCTAGTCCTAGTAATTATTATAAATAGTTAGTTATAAATAGTTAGATAGTTTATTTTATTTGTATATATGTATTAGTATCAATAAAAGTATATAAATTCTCGTAATCAAGAAGTTAGTATTTTAAACATTATTTTTGTACCCTATAACTATGTTTTATATTTAACTCAAAGGTTGTCTGGTAGCCTGGTTCACCTCAGTGCCAGATTAGCGCGGCGCATTTGCAAGTTTTATTAAGGGCTCGGTAAAATTTGGTTTGTTTTTAGGTTCGAAAGTTTAGGAGATAAAATAAAACAGTATGAAAAAAAAAAAAAATAATTATACATTCAACTGTCTAAATTCTGTTCTCAAAGTAAATAAAATTATAACGCGTTTTCGTTCGAAATCCGAACTTTATTTTTTTGTTCCTTTTTAGAAGACCAGTCTATCCATCGTAAAAAAGTAAGTTGCTAGTTTCATTTCCTACGAAATGTATGGGAAAAGTTTTTTGACTTTTCTAGTACTCAAATCTCAGTTGGTCCAATAGAATTTTTTAATCATTTTATGAAACAGGATCGATTGGCATCAAAGTTTTTCTGAAAATGGCCTATTTTCAACATCTGTGAAAGGGGATCAAAATTTCTCAAAAAAATAAGGACAGTCTCCTGAAACCGTTTTTCTGTAACTATAACGTATAAGGTACCTACCCTTACTGCCCCGTCTCAAAAATCCACCCCGTATATAGCCAAATAGATGTTTCTAAATAGAGACGTTGTTGTCCGATAAAAACCTGCAGGATTGATATTTCGCATAGCTGCCGTTAATTGCCAGCAATTATTGAATGGTAATGTTTGAAAGAGAACATTGGATGAAATTTTTTGCAATTCTAATAGGTAAGGTTTTCATACAGTACCTAATAGGAGTTACTTTATCGACATCTGCAGAAAACTATAATAATTAACAACAACTAAGAGAGAGCATAGCCTCGGAGAGGTGTGATATCTTTTGGTAACTTAATAAAGAAATAGCAATTGCTTTGTCGGTTTATGCAAAAAAGCTCAACCATTAAGAGAAACTAGGACGCAAGAGCGGGAGAAGTGAGCTCGAAAGTTTTTAGCATTCCGCCTCAGAGGTTAGATGTCTGTTGACCATTGATACATTATATTCCATTGGACCTACGGTATAGGTACCATGACTTGTTTTTTTGTTCGTCCAAGGGCGGGGCCCCTCCAAAGTGCAAGGCCTGTAGCATTTGTTACACCTGCTACGTGGCTTATCCGGCCCTGCTTGACCTGGGCAAGAACATGGCTTTTTATCCCGTTAGTACGTTCCCCTGGAATAATTTCTGATCTCCACGCGGGCGAAGCCACGCGCAAAAGCTAGTAGGCCATAAAAAACATTTTGTGGATCATTGCGTTAGCCTATCACACAAAAAGATGCAGCTTGGGTTTTGGTAATTGGATTTATGCTCGTACTTTTTGTTTTTAATACAAATTTTACCTTTTCGAACTAGCCTAAGCACTACTAACCTTTTTCTTTTTTCTGTGGCAAGATATGATACATATAGTACCCTACGATGAAACGTTTCGATGTATCACCAGATGCGTGGCATATCATTTTCTCTTGTAATAATTTCTGGAAAAGATAATAACAATTTGATTTCAATCAAACACCAATTTGAGAGACACTTAAACATTGACATTCGAAGTGGCAAGGCATAAATGACTGACGATGATTTCTATCAGTGGATTATGTTTAAAAGTCGATATAATTATGCCTGAAGCAGATCACAAAGATAATTTATATGATCATTTTTATGACAAATTACCCGCGGCTTCGCCGGCGTAGCTATTTCTAAAATAAAAGAAGCCCAAGTTACTCCTTATGACATCAGCTATTTGCCAGGTGAAGCCCCGTCAAAATCGGTCCAGCCGTTTAGTAGAGTAGCCGGAACAAACAGACAGACATCATTTTTAGGTTTCCGTACCCAAAGGGTAAAACGGGACCCTATTACTAAGACTCCGCTGTCCGTCTGTCTGTCTGTCTGTCCGTCTCTCACCAGGCTGTATCTCATGAACCGTGATAGTTAGACAGTAGCAATTTCACAGATGATGTATTTCTGTTGCCGTTATAACAACAAATACAAAATAACAGAATAAAATAAATATTTAAGGTGGCGCCCATACAACAAACGTGTTTTTTTTTTTGCTCGATATTGATAACGGCAACAGGAGACGCTTGAAATATTCACAGAATATTTAGTTATATATTCACTTTAAAAATAAATAATTAAATTAAAATATTACAAATATTTAAGGGGGTCGCATACAACAAACATAATTTTTTTGCCGTTTTTATAGATATTGGTACGGAACCCTTCGTGCGCGAGTCAGACTCCCACTTGGCCTGTTTAAAAAAAGTTTTTTTGTAATAAGGACCGTATATACGTTCATATGCATTAAGTAAAATGCTGTTATTTTGACATTATAAACACTTCAATTATATATATTTGTATACACTTTACCTCCATAAAAGCCGTAGCTCTTTCATAAGTAACGCCCTCCATGTTAGCTTGTAACCAATGTATGGCGTATATAGAGACGAACGTGTGGGACGGCAGACTGACGGTCTGTTGCAAGAAGCCCACGCCCAACTGTGGACTGCGCATGCGTTCAACAATCTCCGCCAATGATGAGTTCGCTTTCAGTTTCGGTTCTGGCACACTGAAATATGTATACAAGACATTTTTTGATGTTTTCGGTTAGGTAAGGTTAGTTATAAATACCGAAAGGTGTCTCTTTTTCTTGGATTATTATAGCACGGTGTGTATGTAAGAAGAAAGTCGTAATTTGTTTGTAATGTATCATTCGAGGCGAGCTTGGTTACAAAACGGCAATACAGAAGATCTGTCTCTGATATACGGGAGTGGATATACTAACCTACACTTACTTATTTTTTGTAAATTCATGTTCATATTTAATCATATTTTAATCCTAGATATCATTATTACACACACCCTTTTTCTCCTTCCACCTTTCGTGATTTCATTTAAATATTTTTATTTAGTATAATTCAGATATCCACTTATTTTAATTTTGTTTTCTAATACTAATTGTATTTTTTAATTATCTTCATTATTATTATTTTTAGTCAATTAAGATGTTGTTTTTTGGTGAATGCTGTGTACACCTATAAAGGCATACATACTAGTACTTTTAATATTGTTTTTTTTTTTTTATATTTTGTATATACTGCTGTTGGTGTACTAAATAAATAAATACATAAGACGCGGTGAACGCCGGTTTCAAGTACATGGCTCAAGTGCGCTCCATTTCTTGTTACAAAACGGCGAAAAACTAATCGTGGCGAACGTTCACTTTGAGCAGTTGACTCAAGCGTGCTCCTATTTTATTCAGAATGGCTGACGTACCTAGTGGGTGTGTGTGCTTCATTAATGTTTATTTATTTATTGTTATTGCAAGAAGAAAAAAACAAAACGACTGCACTGTTCGCATCTAGCGGCTCGGCTCGCTACACTGACTACTGTAACGTGTTACAAGAACTCGATACATTACAAACAAACGTTACAAGTCAGTCTCCGCCTTAAGGTTCCGTGCACGAAAAAAACTATCTTTTGTCAATTTCTTATCTAATTGTGAGAAAACTTGAAATAATCGAAACATTAAGTCTGTGTAACTATAAAAGTACAGTTTTCATTGTGCTAAACCATTCGTGTCGGTCACAGCAGCTGTTAATAGTTTCATCATTTTTGTGCTCTCCAAAATATAGTTTATTTCGCCATTGATTTACTTAATTGAAGATATTACATAATCATTAAATAAAATTTTAATTATATTTCAAGGATAGCTGAAGACTAATTTGCGATTTTTAAATTTCTTGATATGTTTTGCTAAATAATAGGAAAAAATATATTACTGACGGGGCTTAAAACAAAAAAAAAAAGTATTCAATATTATTTTTCTGCTATATTAGACACGGAAATTGAAAAAAAAAAATGGTTCAGCCACACGCAAGTAGACCATATAATAATGTTGATGATATTTTTTAATGTTCAAAATCAAAAGTAGTTTCTTGTAGAATGATGACCAAACGTCATTCTCGCGTCATTTTTCAGAAAACTTGTTGCGAATAGTAGTGATTTACCGTGAATACTTAATTTATTTGAAAAATCCCTTTCAGCCACATCAAAACAAAGAACACGACTTTTCAAATCACAAATAATTTTGTTTAAATTATTTTTCCCTTTCTCAAAAACAATGAACAAAATTGATCATAATCAGTCGATTTCGTGCACGGCCTCTTAAGAGCCTGAGTTTCAAAACAGGGTATCAAACAATACTCATATTTTGTTGGGATCGTGAAATGGGCGAAAAAAAAAACGGGATTTATAGCAATCATTTATGAAATATTTACCCGTCATCATACGTGTCGTCGCATTCACCAGTCTGAGATTGCGTTCTCTCTAGAACAGTTTTCGCTGCAGCCCTGAAGTCATTATTATATTAGAACATCTCATCACAATCTGAACACAAATCTTACGATGATAATGAAGCAGATCTAAACACAAAGCTGCCAAGCAGAAGTTGAGTTATAGAAAATTATGATGATTTTAGGGCGTTCTATAGTCATTCGTATAAGCACGTTGGATGGGTTTGCATCTATGAAAGTACATGCCAAAGAATTCCTACGCAATATTTATTTACTTATTATATTTCCGTCTCTTAAACGTTTGTGAGTTACTCTATCACGCACAAACGACTGAACAGGGCCTCAAGTCTGCTATTACAATAGTGTCAGAATGGTCTCGCCATTGTGAGTATTTGACAGTGTTTGTATGGCAAATCTGTCAAAAACTCACAATGAAGAGACCATTCTGACACTATTGTAATAGCAGACTTGAGGCCCTGATTCGGATGCAATTTGGCACACTGATAGAACATGTTTTGGTTTAAGACACTTGGTTTTGGATACTTTTTATCCGGGTATGTAGTTCAGAGTAAAAACGGAAACCATTTTTTTTAAACGCGCCGTTTAAGAATGACTCTAAAAACGCCGTAATAAAACGGTATGATGAAGCGAACTGTATACTTACTTGTTACTTTGACTAGTGTTTAGTGACTTAGTAGGTGATAGTTGCTGCAATGAAACATTCAATAAGGATAAGAATAAGCAACTGATAGGAGAGGCACGGGCAAGCATTCGATGATAGCTTAGCGATAGTAAAATAAACCGTGTCATGAATTAGAATTGGTATTATAAGGTATATCTGTAAAAAACAATTTGTCAATTTAGTAAAAATGAAAAAAAAAAGGGAAAAAGGCTACATAATGTTTAACATAACTAAATTAAAATATAGGTGCAACATACATACATAAATAAATAAATAAATATTAATAAAAATAGGCAAGTGAGATAGTTAAGGTGGAAGCGCTAAGGTAGCCCGTGAAATTCAAATTTTCTTATGATTTTTGCCATTTTCAATGTCTGGGTGTATGTTGATTAAAGTATGATTTGCGACCGTAACAAATATGTATTTGTAGAATTATAATCATTAGAATCAGTAATACAACTCCTTAAGTTAGTATAATCCTAAGTCATGATTTCATGAAATAATCCTAAAAGTCATGAGTTCATGAAATAGGATTATATGAACTTTAGAGAGTTGTGTTGACGATTTTCATAATTATACTTCTATAAATAAATATTTGATACGGCCGCGAATCATACTTAGATCAACATAGAACCTGACACTGACCTGAAAATTACAAATAACGTAAGAAAATTTGAATTTCGCGGGCTAACCTGACGCTTTCGCCTTAAATGTTTACAAGAGCACAAAGGTATGAAGTATAGTTGGTTCACAAAGGAAAAGATGAATGAATGTGTGTTAATAGAACGAATGAGTGCATGAATGTTAGCAATGTGAAGAAACTTGGTCAAGCGCGAGCACACCATGCGACGGACATGAAGCGATCCTCGTGTACGCATTGCGATGTTTTATACGCGTCTTTTTAGCCGAAATATTAGTAATAGGTCTCAAGTCGTCTTGGTACAAAAAATGGTATAACGACGCGGTGCATTCCGAAAACAAAAACTGCATAATTATGAGTTTATGTCACTGTTTATTACAAAAAAGTTTGATTTGGACCAGAGTTGTGTTCTTTTAATAGGTATGATGAATTAATGTATAAAAAAGGAAGATTCACGACGCGGCGCTCATCGACGTGGACCGCATAAACTATGCCGGCAGGCACAACTGACCTTAGTCATAATCGAACTAGCGTTTGTGTAGGATGCGTGGAGCACGTTAAGTAAAATTACCGCAATCGTCTAAATAAGCAGCAACAATGCCTTCCTGTGTTTTCAAAATGTGCACAAATAATTCACAAACCAAAAACAAGTTCCACGGGATTTCTTTCCACTCGTAACTACATCAAAACTTATTTTCTTTAAAATTCTCCTGAATATTGCTTTCTAGGTCGCCATTTGTTTCTGATTTGTTATGGGTACGTTACAGGGACAATTATTGCAATCTCGTTCCCGCTGCAGCCCGCGTTATATCTCTCTATTTCGGTTGTTTCACGACATCGGGGTGTTTACATGTAATTGTTTCTAGTCCAATAATGTTTACGTGTCATTAGAGCAATGCCTTATCTTCCTTTTTTATACATCAATGGTATGAAGACTAATCCATATTAATATTATAAATGTGAAAGTAACTCTGTCTGTCTGTCTGTATGTTACCTTTTCACGCCTAAACCGCTGAACCGATCGTCATGAAATTTGGCAGAGATATAGCCTGGGTTATGGAGACGGACATAGGCCTCCTTTTTTACGCGATAACCGACATCTACGCGGGCGGAACCGCGGGCAAAAGCTAGTATTTAATATCTTCGACCAAAAAACGTAACTTTAAATTTTTGCGATGGGATTATTCCCGTCCTTGTAGCAGTACGGACAATGTAATGGCGCTATGAAGTTTCAAAGTCGTGACGTCACGTCTGTGATAGTGTCTGTAATTTAAAAAAAGTTTATTTTGGCCTTTTTTAAGCTTTTACACATTTTAGGGTTCCGTAGTCAACAAGGAATCCTTATAGTTTCGCCATGTCCGTCTGTCTGTGTCTGTATGTCTGCGGCTTAGCTCAGAGGTTCAGTGGTTTAAGAACTTTATTGTTCTTCACTAAGAATTCACAATAATTCACTTATTGAGAAACTAGAATTACATAACATGTTTATGAGCGTATAAAAACGACGTGAAAAATAATTTTATAATAATAAATAGGAAGGTCGTGATAAAAAAGTAAATATCAACTCATTACTAACCCTCCTCTTAGTACTAGATAACTGTAATTTGGCATGGGTATACATATTAATCACGCCCACAGTGTTAAAATAAAGTCTTGAAATTGGCCGGTTTTATACTCAATATTATTTGCACTATTTGTAAACAAATATTTTTAGGGTACTTCCCGGTAACCTAGAATCATGAAATTTGGCAAGACGCAAGGTCTCACAGCACAAGTGAAAGAATTAGTCTGAAAATCATTTAATTGTAATTCTAACATATTTTTTGTTTCCATTTTTTTGAGACAACAACTCGAGTCCTGTGTAATGCTACCGCTATGGCCCATGTTGAAGAAAACACACCAGGCGCAACTTTATAGACAGACGCGTATAAAATACATTTAAAATCACTGTCCATTTTTAAAGACAGTTTGTTCAAGGAGGTTAACACGAATAAAAAATGAACTGTAGGTTCTGTCTTTAAAATCGGTCAGCTCAGGATATGATATTTATGTGTCACGTAGGTACTGACATGGCTTCGATCCGTAGCCTCGGTCGGTCAGGCAGACGAGTGCTGCCCACGCGCTCCCTGAACGGCGAGTTGGACACACCGCCCTGATACACCACACACAACACGCACTTTAACACGGCAACAGTTCACCTACATCGTATCATAACATTCTTAATAGTATAATACTTGTCCCTAAGACAAAGTTACTTCATACGGTTAAAATTTTTATATGGAACAGGGCCCCTTTTAATACCATAAATCAGGGATCACTAATTAGTTTCATTGGGAGTCCGTTTAAAACAATAAATATGACTGTCGCGGTCCGTTTGGTAGACGAAAACTAGAAATCAAGATTTAAAAAAAAATGAATTGAAACCTGAAAGTAATCAACAAATTCTATTCTGTAAATAAGTTAAGTTATTATCAAATCAAATCAATCAAATCAAATTATTTTGAACTTATTTATTTATTTATTAAAACTTTATGCACAAGTAAAAACTGTACAAAGGCGGACTTAATGTCTGAACTTAACCCTCTTGTCTCTTGTTTTGACTTGTCTGTTAACTTATCTGTCTGAAGTCTGAGTAGGTAAAGTTGGTGCAAGCTAAAGCTTAAACATTTTATTTTCATATTTTAAGATTAAGTTTTAGTTATAAATTTTACTGTTTACTTAAGGCCCGCACAACATAGGTCAGAGGTCCGCATCCGGACCGCGTTCCGCCATTTGGTGACCATTGATGATATCGAAGTTTGAAAGGCAATATTGACCAAACGACATGTCAGATGACACACAACTTTACACTAGAGCATTTTAAATAATTTTTTCCAGTAAAAAACCTTTTTAAATGCTTTTTTTTGTGTATACTCTAGTAGAGTATACACAAAAAAAAAGCATTCAAAAATATAAAATACTTACCCCATTTTAAAGTTTTTTTTTTTTTTTATACTTTAAGATGCTCCAGTGTAAAGTTGCCAATATGTCGTTTGGTCAATATTGCCTTTCAAGCGTCGATATAGTATGCTACACACACGATTAACTTTATCTGCATAGCGGTGGGATATAATATCCGACTTTGTTTTTCACGTGAGTTGAAAATACCCAAGAGTTCATAAACTTCAGTATTATGCTATTTAAAAGTGTTATGTCGTAGCTAGTTCAAAAATTATAAAAAAATAATAATAAAAAAGCTAGCAAACAAAATGTCTCAATATTGGTGCATTCCGTGCATAATAATAATTGCATAATTTTATAATAAGCAGTGCAAATATATACGCAGTATGCATATACAATGTGGTGGTTTTTGTTTGAGAGTACTGTAAAATCAGAACTTTTATAATGGGACCACAGTCGGTTGAACAAAAAGAAATCTTTGAATATTTCATCAAATATTACTTTTCGATATTCATTTAGATATTGCATTGTGGGTGATTGATGCAAAACAAATATCTACAGTCAACATTAAGAAGTGACATCCACCTGGCGAAGACCTCCACTGCACTGTTATCTATAAAATTACGATTAATTGTTAAATTAGTACCTACTGTGTCGTAATAATCAACGTGTTAACGTTAGTCTACTAAGGTTAAGGTGTGAAAATTAGAAGGTCAAACGCCACTCCAATGTAAGGTTAATACAAATTAACAATCGATTACAAACCCTGTTTTCATGGAGCCAATGTAATGAGTGCGCAAATATGCCACAGAAAATAACAACGAAATTATAAAATTTTGATTCCGAATTGTACAGTGGCCAGCAGATCAAGCTACCCGAAACTGTTAAATTTCTCCAAACGATTTTAAACTTTAAAATGTTTACGATTAAGTTCAAAATAGAACGAGAAAATTTGACGGTTTGTGATAACTTGATGAGCTGGCCACCGTACATCAAAAGCCAAGCGATCAAAAGACCAGACCAATTATTCTCTTAATAAGCTTTTAATATTTAAAACTCTGGATCATGGACAATTTAATGCTGCACACTGTTTTTTTTATAAAAATTAGAGGTCTGCCCCATTTAATCGCGGCAAAATAGCGTATTGCAGATTTAAAGAAAAAAAAAAGTGTCAGACAAGGAGTAGTCGTGGAGGCGGGGGAGTGGCGGCGGATGTGGGCTGCATACTAAGTATAACTAACGTAGACGGGACTCTAACGTTACACATGACATGACACTACAATCCAATCGACGGTCACACTTATCCTACGATCACAAGTGTTGAAGGGACACGGTGTATGAGTTGGAGGTTGTGTGGAGCGTCAGTCGCAGTGTTGCCAACCGTGCGATTTAAATCATATTTTTACGACCTTTTTGGAGCTGATACGATGTACGACCATGTAATCGAAATCGTACGCAAAATATACGATCTTTCCAATCTTCAAACAAAATAGAAAAATAATATTACAACAAGTAAATTTTGCTACAAAAGAACAAAATACATCAGCTCTCGTGTCTACTCCTGCGTTCATTGACTCTGATATTCAAATAATAGTTGTTAGGTACAGTGGCCAGCACATCAAGCTACACGAGACTGTCAAATTTCTCCAAACGATTTTAAACTTTAACATGTTGAAGATTAAGTTCAAAATCGAACGAGAAAATTTGACAGATTTTGGTAACTTAATGTGCTGGAGATTCTACAAAAAAAATTATAGATGGCACTGTGCAATGACCTATAGCAAGTACCTATAAACTTTTTAGTTGAATTTAGTTGGCAAATTAGTGTCCCGATTCTGATAACCAAGATCCAGAAAATCACTGCGTTCCTATCTAAATACCAAAATATTAAATGTAAATATTGATTTTAAGTTATTATAACGCATTTAATCATTTACTATTGTTTTATTGGAATTTCAATGCATACTTTTTTTTCTACAATTCTTAGCAAAATACGATTTTTCCTAGTGTATGGTACGATCCCCTGGAAAATAAAGTTGGCAACACTGGTCAGTCGGTGGCCGGTTCTCGGGTCATGTGTACGGTAGTAGGAGTGTCGCGGTACCTGCGCGCTCCGCGTGAGGATGGAAGTGGAGTGACGACGCCGCGTCAGCGCCGCGTCGGCCGCGCCGCCGCCCGCCAGCGCCATCTGCAGCAGCCACAGTACAGGCCGAGCGCCGACCTCACCCTACTGTCGCCTGGCTCCGACCGAACGCACCCAATAACCGTATTGAGGGCCCGCGATCTCGAGGCATTTTACTGGTGCGATTTTTGCACAGCAATTTTACAGTAGCACAGAAACTTGACCGCAGAGCGAAGACGATGTCGCCTGTGACGACGAAGTAAATCGATGCTAAGCGACGCTACTACCTGTGTGCTTACGCCAAAATCGATGACGCCTAATATGGTTTATTTTGCTTAGGTAATGTTGATAGCGATGCTTAGTTCGATATGTATACAGAAATTAATAAGTTCTTCAAAGCCAAAATTCTACACAATGCTTAGGCAGTTCATGTCACGCCCGGTCTGCGGTCTCTAGGATTATATTATCAAGTTAATATTACATCATGCGCTCAGACTCAAACAAGAAATTACAAATAACATGTAGTGTGCAATATAAAAATAAATAAAATCTCATGGACAAAATTATAAACATGCGCAATGGTTTATAATTTTACATCACATTCATACATTTAAGTAAGAGACACATTAAAGACATTGGGGACAAATACAAAGATTTTAGTTGAAAATTAACATGCGTTTACACAATCACGACAGTGAAATTAATAATTTCATGTTTGAGTAAACATTTAGTACAAATTATTTCAGTAGTGTGAATAGTTTTAAGAACATTAAATCTGATATTGTCAAGCAATATTCTTGCAGGTCTACATATTAATTCGGAAGAGGTGCACTTCTACGATACATGCAGTGCAAGTAGTAGGTTTCTACGTGTCATACAATGTGCAAAAAACTATAATCATGCTAATGCTCCACTTATAAACATTATTTTAGATAAATATTTACATTTTAACCTAAAATGGCCAACTCATGAATTTGTTGGACAATGTCTATACCTAAGTGATATAATCATTTACGTACATAATTACATAATATACAAAAAATTACTCATATATGAAATTAAATTGAAAAATCGATTAAAATAAAAAACAAATCCTGATATCCTTTCATAGTGTTTGTACTTGCATTGAGAATGAATTTGAATATTATTAATTGATCAGCGCTAAATGTCTACATTTAGAGCAAATTATTTAAGTGTGTATTAGCTTTTATGTAAGAAAAAATAATAGAGATATAAAAAAAATATAAAAAATTTGTGTAGCTGAAGTCTGAAAAAAAATCTTTAAATCGCATTCCATTCCTGAGCAAAAAAGTACGGTACGCCAACGGCCAAATGCAGTACGCCCTACGCAAGACTACAAGGTAGCTAAACTTATTTAGTAAATAGCATAAAAATTGAAAACTACTGACACAAACGCTTTAAAAGCCTTTGACTATCAGCTTAATTGCGTAACACACTCATAATGGCAATCACTTTCATTTTGACCACCTCCACGCAATGGATGTCGTCGAACTGTCAAAATGAAAGCAATCATCTGCGTTTATTACCCATTTAGGGCGCAGTTCTAATCAGCATTTCGAATATTTAGCGCCGATCAATTAATTTCAAATGAAATCCAGTCTCTGAATCCTATTGCCATACTTACCCTCTGCTTGTTAGGTCGTTTGACCTTATTGAAGTATTGTTCAGTCATTTTTAGGAACCCATCTGTTAGTTGGTCGAGATCGTGCCGTGTTGGTGTCGGATAGATATCGCAGTGGATCACATTGTCATCCATTATCTGTTTAGTTGCTGGATTGTATAGCGGCAGGAGGAGAGTACGGAACCTCCAGTATTTGAGAGCCTAAAAATTTTTTTTTGGTTAGTACGGTAGAAAGTTTTTACGTATGGTAATACCCCGATTAACAAAAGAACTGAAGATTTTTCTGGTGATTTGTCACAGAAAAGTAAAAAAATATTGGTTATCTGTAAAGTCGGTTTACGGACGATAATTTTACGTGATAAAAACATTACGTCACAAGCCGAACGCTTAGGCCGATCGTGCCTCTTTATCGCTTGTTCCGCGCTCTCGCTTGCACACTCGGCTCAGGCGGAACGTGACAACGAGTCATGCTTTTTCGTGCGTGCGGCCGGCGTTCATCGATTTATACGACGTAAAATTTTATCACGTTTATCACGTCAAAAAAATCGATATAACGATCATATTTTTCAGAGTGCATGAAAATACGAATAACCAAAAAATAACAAAACTTTTTACTTCGAAACTCAAGTGGGCAGTTTGCAAGTACTTTAATTTCAACATCGAGGTATCGCCATACATAAATTAAACAGCAAATTAAAAAAGGCCCGGCAGCAATGTTATTAAGCAATAAGGCTATTAATGAGTACTGCCGTTTGGCCTATTACCGTAACAATCACCTCGGCCAGCGCGAAGTCTGTGTCCCCTCGTGTACATATGTAGTGGTCCATGTAGTTCCAGTTATATGTTTCTAGCTTTTCAGTAGTGAAAGACACCCATGATACTTCGTATGTATCGTGGTTAGGCGCGTGGAAGCGATAGCGGTAGTGGATGTTGAACGGCGGGTATGGATGTCTGAAAGTATTCAGGAATTAAAATCATGTGACATTCATAAATTTAAAAGAAATCGAGTTAATATAAAAAAAAACATATATATATGTGTTTATATGTTAAAAGGTAATAAGCGTAATAAGGTAAATATGCGTTTTACGAGCATATCGACGGTTAAACGGTATGATGGCATTCATGACTCATTTTCGACCAAAATCCGTCATATCCTTTAACCGTCGATATCCTCGTAAATCGCATATTTGAAGGACTGTATCTATACAAATAAATAAAATTGAAGTGTCTGTTTGTAATGTTAAAATAAAAGCTTTTTACTAAATGCATACGAAAGTATATACACGAAGCCGCGAGCAGCACCTAGTCAAAAATATAATCCGATTTATAAAAGGTTTAGGTACTAAAGTTGCTATTACTCTAGCTTGCAAAGCAAAATATGCGTTGCGGCTTTTTCTAACGTGATCTGGAAGCGACTAGCTATTGACTATTTTCTCGCTCAAGAAACGTACCGGGGAGAATTCTCGCCGGCAGTGTGAACAGTCAGCGATCAACTATTAATTTAAACTCAAACTCAAAACATTTATTTCAATTAAACCATATTTTACAGGCACTTTTGAACTGTCAAAGAGTCGGTCAGTTAGTCAGAAAGTTGAAGCTAGTTGTCCATGCCAAAACGTAGATCTCAGAGAAGAACGGACAAGAAACTCCAAGAACACTTTTAATCAAGATATTACATAATCTGGGTACATTATTCTTGTTGCTTCTGTATGTGAGAACAATGTAAAAAACAAAATATGAAATTAAAAATAAGCCCTGGCAGTTGAGAGATGACCAGTCTCAACTGACGGCGCCCGTTCACGAACATGACGCGTGGATCAACACTATCCAGCTCACCCATTTTGTAGGGAACCGAATGACTCAACAATACGCCACCATCAGTGAGACATTTAAGTGAGCATGACATACTCTCAACTGCCATGTTATTTTAAGACCACAAGCTTCTTATAGGTTTTCCTGTAATCTATAAGTATAGAACTATTTTCTGTACACAATGTAGACTAAAAGTTTGAAACTAAAAAATAAAATTTTAGTCTCAGTAGTTTCGGAGATGAAGTAAATTAATGGTAAAATTTCATGTGTTTTTTTAAATAACTTGAAAAATATGTATGTTAAAATTATTTAAAAAATATACTTGAGACCACAGTAAGCCCTTTCATTTGATATGTCACACAGTACAGTTTATTTAATTTTTAAATATTCTTACCTAGGTCTATATCTAGTGACCGTGATAGTAGATCCAACAAGCGTAAGCTTATGAAATATTCTTCCAATAGAGAGCAAGTATCGTTTCGTGGGCGCCGCGTTGACTTGCTTGCCGCACTGTGGGGCCACCTTGGAAGGGGGCGGAGCGGCCGTGGATGGGCAGTGAGACTCTATCACTTCGTTCTCATTCACACCCACTATGAGCTGGAAACCCTGGAAACAAAAAAAATCGGCATATTCATACCAGTGGCGCAGCTACAACTATAATTAGAGGGGAACCGGATAAAACATTGTTTAGTTCTTATTTAACTTTAGATAACATCAAAATGAATTAACTCAAAATTGTCATTCATTTCTTTACTTTTCTTAATTTAACGCCATCCATGGTCAAGTAACATAACCAAAGAGACGCTATCACTATACAAACAGAATTATCAATGTTTTAAAGAAATAAAACGTTAATATTACCGATTATAGCTTTATTTATTAAAAAAATATTTTATTACAAAAATATTATAAAAAGTACAATCGTTCATTCTATCTTGTTCTCGCCTTCTTAGTTTTCTATTTATGTCCCTGTCATAACTCGCTGTACTTTGGCATCGTTAGTATTATTTTTTTTACCTACGACACGGTGCTGCGGGACACGAAGTCACGTGTGTCCGTACCTATGAATTTTGTACCGCATTCTGACACAAGAGGACTGGCTTATTTTGACCAGGCCCGCTGGGTGCGGGCGTGCAGGCACCACACAAGGGCGGAATTTTAAAGGGGGCGGCAAAAACAGATATAGAAACGAAAACAAAACATTTTCATAATTTTTATGTTTTATATATTTTTATCATGTCATAATAACGACATCTATTGGCCAGTTTCGAAAATAAACGCACAAACGTGTGTAATGCGATTACTCTATAAAAGGGTATTCCCCGTAAATTGAATTACTCCAGGCGCGGGTGGGTGTGGGGATTCTCAAATCTCAAATACCGGGCGATAAGTAGAAAACAAACTATCGGACGCGGAAAATCAGTCTAAAGATTCTCATACTTTGTTACAATACCTTTTTACTAATGATTTAATTTCAACATTTCCAAACACAGCAATAGCGCTAAGAATATGACTTACATTGGCAGTTTCAGTTGCATCCGGTGAAAGGTCCTTTTCAAAGTTAAAAATTATAAAAAAAACTATTTAATGTCAGCAATGCACCAGCAAAGACTGAGTAATTTAGCTATAGTTTTGATTGAACATGAGGTTTTAGACAATTTGGATACAGAAAACTTGATAGCAGATTTTGCAAACATAAAGGCAAGAAAAGTTCAATTTCTGTAGAATAATATACTTTCTAAGGTACTTTCCCTCCATGTGGCAAAGTCGTGAATGTAAAATTTCATGGTTCTCCTTTTATTTCAGATGCTATGTTATTCAGAAGAAATAAATGTTATGATTGAGCATTTCGATCGGTACAGTAAAATTACAGGTTTTTTTACACATTTAGCGGGTTCCATTCCCGGTTCAGACAGGCGATTATCTAAAACTCTTTGAATCATGACGCCAGAGATCACGTCTTAAGAGGTTGAAAAAGAAAACTGCGTATCAAAAAAGGCTGCTGGAACTTAAAATATTGCACCCAAAATCAATGTTCACACTTACCTGAGCCAATCTCTGTGAGACCAACTCTTTAAAAACTTCCATCGTAGTAAGTGGCTCCTTATAAATGGCTCTGTTCTGTGCAAAGTCAGCGTTCACGTCATCCGGTAGTAGATTGTAGTCGGACACAAGGTAATCGTTCTGTAACGAACGCTTGTCCGGGAAATAATCCGTGGTGATCGGCAGACATGCCGGAATCGTCAATGATTTCCAGTCCACACCTGGTAAGGGTATTTGTGTGTAATTAAAATTTATAAGTATTTATAGGTAGAGGGCTCATTGCACAATACTGGCGAGATGAGGCGTAACGCAACGAGGTTGTCAGTGCCAAAAAAATATGGACATTACGTTCCTAAAATAAAGTCGAAAATAAAAAACCTGAGACGCGCGGCTCGGTCCGCTTTGATGCCGTAGCGAAGTTTATTTATTATCAACTTTATTTCAACTAATGCAAGGTCGATATTTGCTTTGCAGATGAGCGCTGGCCCAAGAAAAAAAAAAGCTCATACGAGGCAGGCACAGCACGGGCTAGTGATGACTTCGCCGAGTGTCAAATGATTGGATATTGCGACTCGATAGATCTTGCTCTTGTATTGTCGATAATTTTTTTATCATGTTGGTGGTGCTGGTCTTAAGGTCTTCGCAAGCAAACTAGAGGCGATAATTCTGCATTCACCTAATACATTGTTTCTTTAGGACTACATAATAATTATCTTGAAAAAACTTGTTCTAATATCAAACTGACGCAATTTTTTTTAACTAAATAAGGCTTTTATAAATAATTAATTCACTTTACCTGCAAGCATACCAAACAGGCTTATTGTTAATTATTTCCGCAAATAAACTAAACATTTTAATAAGTTATTTACAAAAAAAAATCGAGAAGCTGAAATAAATGTTTAGTAAAAATATTATTAAATTAATATGACATGACAACGAGGTGATACCAAATATGCTATTATTTTAAGCGTTAATTTCTGATAATAATGCATGCAGATCAAATTTTATTACGTGAGTAGCAGCCCAGGTTCGCACGAGCGATTTTATTTCGCGCACTGGATTTTATTTTTCGCTCTGTTTAGCGCCGAGAGTTGAAAATCCAACAGAGTTTTTTCGACACGCTGTGAAGCGCTCTGTTCAAACTCAAACTCGATTTGAGTTTGAGTTTGAACAAAGCGCTTCAGAGCGTGTCGGAAAACATAAAGGCAAGAAAAGCTCAATTTCTGTAGAATAATATACTTTCTAAGGTACTTTCCCTCCATGTGGCAAAGTCGTGAATGTAAAATTTTATGGGTCTCCTTTTATTTTATATGCTATGTTATTCAGAAGAAATAAATGTATATGATTGAGCTTTTCGATCGGTTCAGAAATTAGGTTCGAAATTACAGATTTTCAAATCATTTATTTCAATTAAACCATTCACAGGCACTTTTAAATTGTCAAGGAGTCGGTCAGTAAGAAAAATGAAGCTAAATGACCATTCCAAAGCGTATTAGGTACCTAAGGAGAAGAACGGGCAAACTCCATGGACAATCTTTTAAATCAAATTGTTACAAAAATATTAGTTACATCTATAATGGATTGGTTGGATTCTCAATGCTCGGCTCAACAACGAGAGTTGAAAATCCAGTGCGCGATAAAATCCCGCCGCGATATTTTTATGCCATGTGAACGTGGGCTTACTTACTTGAGTTGTAACATTGTAATGCTTGAAGAGTGCAATGAATGTGAAATGATTTCACTATTACTCAACCAGGGGAAATAGGATAAACCGGCTAAGGTATAATATAGAGCAGCCGATGAAATTCTTAGACTTTTAACCCGACTGCGCGACAGCAAAGATAGGGTTATGTTTTTGTCAATTGGCTCTCACAACTCGCTGATTTTGACATGCATACCTACATAACAATTTCTAGTTGTGCTTTAAATTATAGCCATAGCGTTACAAAAGCTTTTTAATTTTGATTTGATTTATGATTTTCACATCGTGTATTATTATCGAGTACATAAATAATAAATAATATTGTAGACAACCTAAATAAATAAAAATAGATGCGTAAATTTTGTTTAAAAAGCGCACATTTTATAAAAATGTATCTATCCACCGTAGCGCATATAATATAATACTTAGGGATGCATCCGATACCGATACCGATACCGATATATCGGCGATACTCGAAGTTTGCCGACATATCGCCATCGGCAATATTTTTATGGCCGATTCAACGATACTGTTCAAACGCTTTCTTCAAATTCTCTCAAAGAAGAAGTCGAGAGATACCTTAGGTCTCCTAATATATCGAGAGGCGCTGATCCGTTCATTTTCTGGCGCAATGACGTCCAATAAAATTATACCCAAACTTGAAAAAAAATGGCGCAGAAGTACTTTAGTTTCCAAATGAGTTCTGTCGCATCTGAGAGACTATTTTCCACCGCAGGTCTTATTTAAACAGATTTCTGAAGTCGCTTTTCTCCGCAAAACTTAAGAAAACTTTGTTTTTTAGACAAAAATCTCATCAATGTTAATTTTAGTTACTAAAACTATTAACTAATCTCAACCTGTCTATAGTTTTAAACGGTTTTATTTAGTTTGTCCTGTTATTTGTTCTTTTTATATTAATGAAAAAATGACTTGTGTTTTATTTATTTTACTTTTATTTTTTAATTCAATAAGCGTATCGGTATCGGTATCGCCGATATTTTTATAAGAGCATCGGTATCGGTATCGTATCGGCAAAAAGGCGTATCGAGGCATCCCTAATAATACTAAATGCTAATTAAACACATATATGTAATAATGCAGAAACTACTCAATGCAAATCCAATAAATGGAATATCAAACCTATAGCTCGGTTCGCTTCGTTCCAATGAGGTTTGAAGATAATTTTCAACGCGATGGTATCATGAAACATCAAAAGTGAAGTGAACATTAAGTACAACAAACAAACACAATTTTATCACGATTTCCAAACCAATACAAAGTGCCAATTATGGATTAATTGGACTCTGTTCCAGATTCCCATTTACATGATTGTGATGGTTATTTTATGAAGTTATTTCAAATTCATCTTCTAGATAAAAAACCGGCTATGTTCGTGTCGGACCACAAGCAATGAAGGATTCATACCAATCAACATGTAGTTGAAAAACATGTTCTCCCATACATTCCTACTGCAAATGTAAGTTTGTACGCACAATATTGGGAGATTTACTATGTTATTTGAATAGCATCGACTTCTTATAGGTTTTCCTGTAATCTATGGGCCTTACAAATTAACACGGAATAAAGCTATACCAAGCATAAAAGTCAATATTTTTATTTTTTTTAACTTACCACACTAGGAATTTCTCCTATATTGTGGGTGCGTTAACAAACATTTAAACTCCCATACACAAACAGCCAGAGGAACAACTACTTGTAGGCCCTACAAATATTTGTTTCGTGCGGGAATCGAACCCGCGACACGCAGCGCAGCAGTCAATCTCTTTAACTACTGCGCCAACCGTGCCGCAAAATGCATGGTTATACCGAAGTTATTCCTAGCACAAATTTATTCCGCTTTTATTTGTAGGGCCCTAAAAGTATAAAACTATAATCTTTTTTTTTTTTTTTTCAAAATTTTAGGCACATGAGTTTCGGAGATAAGGGGGCAAATGGTCAATTTTCAACAAACTTCTTAAATAACTTTAAAACTATTTATTTTAAAATTATAAACAAATATATACTTGAGACCCTCACAGTAAGCCCTTTCATGTGATATGTGACACGGTACAGTGTGCAAAGCATTTTTTTTTAATTTTCTTACGTAACACGTGTGTACGCAGAACTTGATATGTGTACCAAATTTCAACTTAATCGGTCCATTAGATTCGGAGCAAATTGGCTGTGACAGACAGACGGACGGACGGACAGAGACATACGAGTGATACTACAAGGGTTCCTTTTTTTCATTCGGGCTTACGGAACCCTAATAACAGGTCTGGCCTGTTATTAGAGTTTGAGAAATAAAAAACGGAACTCTTAGCTGTAAGTTATATTTTTGGGGCACCATGACTTTTCAGTACCTACTTTTGATTAGAAATGGCGACTTTATACTTCTTTATTTGACTCTGGCTTGCATGCGATTAGTGGACCCACTAATTCTTTTGATTGAATTGTTCCTAATTTTGATCGATTCAATGAACAGTGATTTTTTCGTGCGAAAAAGGTGCGTTGTTAGTTTAAATGAATGTCGTTGAACGTCTTTTGACACGAGCTTAAGGACGAAGCGCGCGAAATTCACATTTTCTAACGATTTTTGCAATTTGCAGCTCATTCTCTGGGTGTATTTTTTTTTTTTGACTTAACAACGTCTACTAAATCAATGAACGCCGGCTGCATGCACGAAAAAAGATGACTATTCCCGTTAAGCTCATTGTCTCGTTACGCTCATCCCTAGTAGCATTTTTTGTTGGCATTTAGTTGGGCCACTTACAGAGGTAAGTGGCCCAACTAAATGCCGATTGTCCCGTTACGCTCGTTGTCCCGTTACGGGCATTGTCCCGTTACACTCATTGTCCCGTTACGCTCATTGTACGCTTGCGCCGCATCAATGTTTTGTTATGACGTTGTCACGTTAAACTATCGTCCATAAACGATTTTTTTTTTTAAACGAAAGCACAAATAAGTGTGAATTTTGATTAAAGTATAATTCGCGACCCTAAAAAATATGTATTTACAGAATTATAATCATTAGGATCAGTAATACAATTCCTTATCTATACTATCTATACCAATATTATAAAGCAGAAGAGTTTGTTTTTTTGATTGAACGCGCTAATCTCAGGAACTACCAGTCGGATTAGAAAAAAATCTTTTGCCTTTAATAGCCCAATTCTTGAGAAAGGTTTCACGCTATTTAACATGACGCGAGGACTCTTAGGAGCCGAGCAAAAAGTAAGAAAGAACACTAAGCGAAAACGAAGTAATAGTGCGGGCAGGCGATGCGATGCGACGGGGTGAGTCGGGGGTACAAGAAATTTCACGAGGACGATGCTCTAGTCTAGAGCATAAAAAGCGACTTAATGTCGCCTACGCACGACATAAAGACGAACTTTTAGATCATGAGAAGTGATAATAAATATTTAACACGGTCGCGAATCATATTTAGATCAATATACAACCTGATACTGAACTACAAATTGCAAAAAAAGTAAGAAAATTTGTATTTCGCGGGATTTCCTGACGCTTTCGCCTTAAGTGGTAGCTACATTAGCCATTAAAAATTGTATAACATGCAAGAAAAATCTAGAAGAGGAATTTGAAAGGTATTAAATGATTGTGGGTCTGACCTTACGAGAAAAACTGCCTATTTTAAATGACAGTGGTTATTCAAAGAAATAACTGTACTGGAAAGATTCACAAAAGACAGTACGTTTTTACAGATATTTTTATTTATACTAAATAAATGGCGACTGACTCAACATTATTTACTCATTTAATTTTCGATAAATTGATCTTCATTCTAAAATTACGACTGTGACAATGATCTTAGGCCCGTATTACAGAATGTCACTCAATACTCAAACATTACTTAAGACTAGATTCTAGCCATTTGATTGGTTGAAACTAGTTTTAAGTAATGCTTGAGTATTGAGTGACGTTCTGTAATACGGGCCTTAGTCTAGAGTACTGTGTGCTAAAATGTTAATCAATCAATGTCCTCACCAATTAGGCAAGTAAGTTACCAGATAGCTTTTTAAAGGTAAACTTCAGTATTTTACCAATATTGTGTAAATTTTCAGATAATTGAATAAATTACTCGCCTTCTATACATGAACGAACCAATGCCATACCACAGATTAATACAGATGGGACACTCCACAGTGTAGGTACGAAGCTACAAGTACGCTGCAGGGCCATCTCACTGAGCAAATTCAGTAGGTGACACGTGCCGCCGGTATAAGAGTTACGCGATAGAAAGAGGCAACTTGTAGATGAATATAACTGTAGGTAATAAGCGTTGTGCGACCTGAATTGCGCTGTATTGTGTCGTAGCCAGAGTCGCTTTTTATTTAAATGATTTTGTGGAGTGTCCCATCTGTATTAATAGGTGGCCATACTCACATACACACACACACCTTGTACAAACAGTGGGTACAAACCTGTGGTAAGGGCGGGCGTCCACTCCTGCTCGCCCGTAGCGCCCCATAGCAACGCTAGTGTAGCATTGTTGGTTGTGGAAGGCGTGCCAGTTGCGATGCCCAACACCGCTAAGGTACCTGATGCGCTTATCATACGCTTGCGGCCTATTACATTTCCTGTAAATCAAAGTTGAGTGTAAATGTAGAGGGCACCACTGTCGTTGGTCTCTTTTGTAATTTATAACCAGCCATTATAACTGGTAAATTAATTTAGAAAATGAATGAAATAGAAGCATTTACATTGAAGGATTTACTTCTTATTTCAACCTTATTGTATAACTAAGTTGCACAAAAGTATGGTACTTTAACCTTTTGACCGCCACAGTCATGTATAGATGACAAACCAAAATGTGCCCAGCACGCCACGGTCACGACTACATGACAAGACTTTTATATGAAAATCTGTAAATAAAGCTCATAAAACAACATTGTTTTTTATTTCTTTTGCTAACTAAGCTCCTTGACTTATTCTAATTTATACAGGGTGTAAGGGACAGCCCTCCGCACACTGATAGGGTGAATTCAGTATAATCATACTAAGAAGACCGGTACATGAAATTATTTCAGGAACATTATGGGAATCTCCAATAAACCTGATTTGTTTTATTACCTCACACGCAGTGTATCGTTACCGTGGCAAAACGCAGGTAGCGAACGGCAGCGCAGCGAGTGAGTTCGATGAACTCTGTAGCTAGGCAGAAAGTGAACAGCTGATTTCGCGCGTCGTTTGTTAGAGTATTTCGACATCCATTGCTGGTTTTCTGATTTTAGCTGTTTTATTTACATAAATGGAGTGCTTCGTACAGAAAATGTAATTTTACATTAAAATAAAGGAATCGTAACTGAAAAAAAAAAAAAGAAAATGAAAATTTTCCTGAGCTTTCCAGTGGAGTATGATTCAAAATAAGGAGCCAAACGCACCCTGTTAGTTTGCGGAGGGCTGTCCCTTACACCCTGTATATGTGAACTTATTTCTTTATATTTTATATATATTAGCATAAGATGACAAAAACTCGAAAGGATGAATTTGACGTAGTTAAGCAGAAAGGACTCAACCCACATTCTGGTCAAGGATGAGTTGTATATACCAAAGAGGTTCTAATGGTTAACGGAAGGTACCCAGCTTCATGTGGATTGGTTCCCAACATTAAATAATCAACCTTATCTTTGTAAAGTCATAGATCTTTTTTGCTGAGCGAAAGAACCAACTGTTAGGACCTCTTTGGTATATACAACTTATCCCAGACCACAATGTGGGTTGAGTCCTTTCTGCATAACTACGGCCAATTCGTATCTTGGCGCCGAGGGCAGTTTTTGTTTTTTTGACGTGGCGGTCAAAAGGTTAAGGTTGACTTACGAAGTATAATAAGCCTATACTGTTTTCACTGCTGGGACATAGGCCACCTCTTTCTAGGAGAGGGAGGGGCCGTAATCTCCAACGCAAGCCCAGTGCGGGTTGGTGGGTTGGTGGATGTCTTCGAATTTTTTGTTCTAGGACATGCCGGTTTCCTTCACCGTTTTGACAGCGAAGACAACACGCGAATTCGAATGAGATGTATGTTTCAATGTATGTTCCTTTCATTCATTTTCTTGATGCCGAGCGCACAGTGGCGCCCTCATCGTTTGTTTGGTGGTTTCTTTTATTTTAGAATGAAAATGCAGAAAATAAGCATTTTAAGTTGTGCTTCACAAGACTATACGTTATTATTATTACAAACAGTAGTTTTACATTGTTAAGTTTTATTGTAATCATTAAAACGGAGCTTAGTGGCCACTATTATCCGTTTTAATGATTACAATAAAACTTACATTATGTACTTACTTACAGCAAAATAAGCTAATTACTCACCATCAACCTGATAGATAGAATGATTGTTATTAATGATGGATGACGATCCATTTTCCTTGGGTATGTTGTTTTCACAGCGGTGGTCTTCAGTCCTCGACGCGGGTTCTCCTGCAGGCCGCGCTTGGTAGTGATGCTGCTGTATAAGCACACCAGTTGGACCTGATCATAGAAAACAAAATTTACACATATATTTTTAGCAGAACTTAATGCCTTTGAAAGAATGAAAAGAAAGATAGAAAAAACATGCGGAACAGTCTTTGGGGACTGCCGATAGAAGTGAAAACTAAGTAACTAAAGCGTACGGTGACGATGACGCGAGTTCCATGATTTTTTGTTCACCCAAAAAGTACACATATATACACAGTATACATATAGCTCATGGAAAGCGTTCGGTGACGATGACGCGAGTTCCATGATTTTTGTTCAAAAAGTACACATTGTATATACACAGCACCTATACATATAGCTCATGGAAAGCGTTCGGTGACGATCGCGAACCCATAAGTTTTTCCCCTACCAAAAATCACTCAACGCGCCTAAAGAAGTTTTCACTTCAAAAAAACCTGATTCTGATTCTACTGTGCAGTAACTAATTTCTAAAATTTGGGAAGGTGAATTGTTGTGTCGCATGATCGTATCGCAAGGGAATTACCAAATGTTTTATCCTATTACCTTTAGGAAATATATGCGTCCAACGGCGTCTGTTACTGGTCAATTTAACAGTAACGTGCGAAGGGTCGAACGGGTTGATGAGAGCTCGCCCCGTTCTGATGACCGGCTTGTGGGACGAGATTGAGCTGCGGGGTGAAAGTCTGTTGCTTGAGAGGGGAGAGTCCGTCGCATCACTGTTTGTGTCGTAGGCTCCTTGTTTATCTGTGAATTTTGAAAATGTAAGGTTTATAAATAAATATTTGAAGAGCATTTTGTTTTTGACGTGATAACGTCTTATAAATTGATGAACGCCGGTTGCATGCACGAAAAAGCATGATTCATTGTCACGTTCCACCTGAGCCGAGTGTGCAAGCGAGAGCGCGGAACAAGCGATAGAGAGGCACGATCGGCCTAAGCGTTCGGCTTGTGTTACGTTATCACGTAAAATTATCGTCCGAGAACCGACTTTACAGACAACCAATTATTTATTTTTTTCTGTTCCATGGATAAAGATACGGAATTTCTGACCGAAAAAATAATACGCAGTTTAAATTGGACTAAATTATCTAATTTAGGGCCGATTTTTTAACCTTCAGCTTTTATCTGAAGAATAAATATGGCGGATTCACTTCTTCCAATGCCCCTTAAAAACAAAACACTAGCGATAAATTAACAAAATGCAAGTGATCGTAGTTTTTTTTTTATTACTTACTGCCGCTAGCCAGTATGTCGGCAACAGTGTGATGTATATCTGGATCCGACATCTTTCTATGATGCAAACTGGACGTGGGTGGACTCCTTCGACTGATGCCTTCTAACCCAGCCACTGACGTCTTTTTCGTGCGTGTCACTCTTTGCACGCTACACACGACACAAATAATGGTTATTTCTGTATAGAAATGTAATTAATAATAACATTATATCCATAGTAGAAGAAATAGGAAAAGATTTGTGAAATTAAATGAAATTGTTTATACCTTTACAATACCTTAGGCTATCTGCCGAAATTACAGAATAATAAGGCCTGAAACCGCGGTAAGCGGGCGCCCGCTACGGGCACCTGTTGAGTGTCAACGCTCGTGGACACGTGGCCGTGGGTGGGCTCCGTGGGTACCCATTGCAATTAGTTACCCGTAGTTCAATTTTAACGGTGCATGTACAGAGGCCAGCACATTTTTTTTTTGGCTTACGCTGGCGCTGGCGGTCTCCGAGCTTGCGGTTCCGCGACGGATTCAATCTTACGGAGGCGGGGCCCGCCTCTCAGCGACAGAAGCCCGCGCTGGTCTCCGCGACGGAGCACATTTGTATGGAACCGCGCGGGCGTCCGTGTATGAGGCTATCGAGCGCACAGTGGCGCCCTCATCGTTATTTCAGTGATTTCTTTTATTTTAGAATAAAAATGCAGAAAATAAGCTCGTCAAGTTGTGCTTCACAAGACTATGCGTTATTATTACTACAAACAGTAGTTTTAAATTGTTATGTTTTATTGTAATCATTAAAACGGAGCTTCGTGGCCACTATTTTCCGTTTTAATGATTACAATAAAACATAACAATTTAAAACTACTGTTTGTAGTAATAATAAAGTATAATCTTGTGAAGCTCAACTTGACGAGCTTATTTTCTGCATTTTCATTCTAAAATAAAATAAATCACCGAAATAACGATGAGGGCGCCACTGTGCGCTCGGCGTAGTGTTAACGCAGTTTCAGGCGAGTCACCCGGTCGGTTAATCGAGTAATTGCCGGTACTCAGATCGACGTATAGTAAATGGAAGTCTCACCACGTGCTATGCGCCAGAGGCAACTGGAAAACCTGAGCGTCGTACGCGTCGTAATCAAATATAGAATTGTGCATATATTCATCCTCCTTCAGCAGCTTCCCTTTCCGCTCGTCTTCGTACATTTTCCGCAACGGCTCCTGACTTTTCCGCGGCGGCAATTTAATTCTAGGAATAAAGTTTGAATATGCAACCTTTTTGTTTGTGGAATAGAACGATAAGTTTATCCAATGTGGCATAGAATAATCGTCTATAGAGTTGAGATTGTTGTCTTTGTTGTGGAATTTGAGCAGTGGTACTGCGTGTAAGGGTTGCTCCCCTACACAGACCAAGTCACTGCCAACGCCGTTGTCTATGATTCGCTGTTTCGTGACGTTGGTTAGTTCTCTGTCGACTTCAAACACGCCGACGCCTGGCGTGATGACCACGCTGAGCTGGCCGGTACGATCGAAACATCTGTCCAGGTAGTGTTTTTCAAAGACTAGAATATAGAAAATGTATGGAGCATTAATAAGTACTGCAATAAGCATCAACTTACTAATAGAGTTATCCATGCCATTCTTTAGTAATCGGATAAAAGATAGATTCTGACTTAAGCGGTAACTTAAATAATAATAAATTGAGATTTACCATTCAAACTCATATTTAAAACCTCAAGAAAGTTTCCTTGAGCTGCAGTAGAGTTGATTGCTGTTGGAATTTCTAAGTTCGGTCTTTCATGATATTGCAACACGATTTTTTGATAATCAGTGAATAATCGTCTCAATTGTAGGAGAACATTTGACCAGTCTTCATATCTCTCATTTTGAACTGCCACCCTGTGCAGAAAATGAAGTATGTTAACTAAAACTAGTGACTACGACATATTTATAGATTTGTTTGTATGTAGGATAAGATAATGTGATATAATTTACGTTTAGTGTCAGATGAATGAAACATTTAATATTATCATGACATGAAAATCTAACTTTCCTGGCGATATTGACATGGTTAGAGAAAGAAAAATTTATATTTCAAAGAAACTTCCGCTTCCAACGCGTTTAAAATTGCTACACTGCGTTCTTTGAGAGGTATAGTACGCCCAGTTTGGCTTTTACAAGAAATATTATTTGAACTATGTCATGATAAGTGTCAGCTAGCAGCCTCATAGCCAGTGGACATCAATATTATAAATAAAGTCGTAAAAAAAAAGATACCTGTAAAAATCTTCGTAAAATCTGCCTCTGTAATCTTTTTGTAAGCATTCCTTCATGTGTTGAGGGAATTCTTCCAAAGATTTAGCTTTATAAAATGTTCGTGAGAATAACACTATGGTCACCTCATGATTGCTGCCATTTTTCTAGAAAAAAAAAAAAAAACAGGTATTCGTTAATAGCATAATATTCACCAGAGAGTGGTCTTACGGGCACTGGTTAGAGTTGTACGGGATGCAGTTATAAGCAATTTTGCCCAGTCGCCTATTGTTTAATAGCTTATCCTTACCTTCCATTTCGCAAAAAGGTCTGCAAGAAATCCGTTAACCGCCTTTTCGAAATACAAGTCACCATGTATATCAAAGTCCCACATTTCAGAAGACATCTGTATGAACAGGTAGACCATGGATGTAGAGGATCTGAACACGATCTTGGTATCCTCTGTGATGACGCCGCAAGCTACTCTGTCACCCTGGGACCACATCTCGTAAACTTGACATCTTATGGCACCACCACAGTATTCAATCTTCTTGTTTAAGTACACGCAGGTGCTAACCTAAAAATTTATTAATTACATTATTTATTTACGTATTTATGTATACTTTATTGTACATCAGATTACACATTACAAAAGAAAAGAAAAACTTATCCATACTAAAATTATAAATGTGAAAGTAACTCTGTCGGTCTGTCTGTCTGTATGTTACGTTTTCACACCTAAACCGCTGAACCGATCGTCATGAAATTTGGCAGAAATATAGCCTGGGATATGGAGAAGGACATAGGCTACTTTTTTATGCGATAACCGACATCCACGCGGGTGGAGCCGCGGGCAAAAGCTAGTACACTATAAAATATACAATGGCTTAACCTAATGTGAACCAGCTCTAACCAGTGTAATTTTACCAAGGTGACATGTTTTTGTTTTAAATCTTATGTTTCGACGCTGCATTGCATTCTGGGTCATCCTCTGCATATGCGTAACCTTTTTCCAACTAAATTGGGGTTGGCTTCCAGTCTAACCGGATGAAGCTTGCTTATCTGACAACCAGTTACTGGGTAATACGATACCCCTTTGTAAGACTGGTTATCAGACTTTCGGGCTTCTGACAACTCATAAGGACTGTCAAAGATCCACAAATGACAGCCGGGACCAATGGCTTAATGCTTTCCGAGACACAGAGGGTTTGTGGTACAATTAATAGCATGCAGCTTGTAGTGGCACCCGATATTTAATCGTCTTTAAAGCAAATGAATAAATTAGTCACCAAGCTGTTCTTCAACCTCCACATTTCTGACCTCCCCATATACTGATCTTTGAATGTGAGCTCCACAGAGTCCAGAGCCACATCTGCCACATTCACAATGTTCACATAAACATCTGCAAATGTTCGCAATTGGAAAGTTGTGGCTATGCTCTGTTCCACACTGATGGTATCTGTGAAAAAGTAAGAATTTTAATCACGTTTCAGTTGACCAATCCAGACGCAATGCCATATTAGGTACTTCCTTTTAAGCCTACTATGCTTGCTATTACAGATATTAACACGCATGTATGACTATTATGGTTCAAACACTACGGCCTGTATTACAGAACATCACTCAATACTCAAGCATTACTTAAAACTAGATTCAAGCCATTTGATTGGTTGAATCTAGTTTTGAGTAATGTATTGAGTGACGTTCTGTAATACGGGCCTAAAAATGTAATGCAAGAATACTGTCAAAATAAAATTGAGTTAAGCCTATGAAATTGTAAAAACTGCTTTTACAGTTATGATTCAATCAAGAACATGGTATCGATGGATTTGTTTAAAAGTTAAGTTAGTTTTAATATTAACCCAGACATAATTAGTATGTCGAAGTCATGTACAATTAGCACCACAGTTAGTAATAGTACTAATAATATGGTGGTTAGCTCAAATAATTTAAACTAGTTTGTAAGACAACAGAAGATACCACTGACAGTATAGTTACACTTAAGAGCAAAAAGGTATTTTCTAACACTAGTATAGTTAACTGTAGAAAAGGGGCTAAGCAGAAAACCTTGAAATTATTTCACCAAAATATTCAAGGTTTTTCTTCCAAACAATTGGAAATTGAATTGTTTTTAGAAAAAACAATGTTTGACATTATCTGTTTAACTGAGCATTGGTTAAAAGAACATGAAATGTTAATTAACTATGAGAATTATAGTGTGGCCAGTTGTTTTAACCGAAAATCAATGCTGCGTGGTGGTTCACTAATTTTAATAAAAAATTGTATTAAATCAAAAACTCGTAAAGACATAGGTGAACTGTCGGTTGAACATAGCATTGAGTTGTCTTGTGTTGAGCTAGATAAGCATGTTATAGTGTGCGTTTATAGACCCCCAAATTATCAAAACTACTCTATATTTGAGTCTGTTATGGAAGATGTTTTGGCAAAACTTGCAACTGGTAATAAATCAGTAATTATCTGTGGTGATTTTAACATTAATATTTTAGAAAATAATTCAAATACCAGTAGATTATTAAATTTGTTTAAATCATTTAATTTGTCAAATGTGTTTGTAGAACCAACCAGAATAACTACGACTACTGCTACATGTATTGATAATGTTTTTTGTTGCTGCACCTATTTAGATAAAGCCATAGTTAATTATCTCCCTTCTGATCACAGCGGTCAAACCGTAACCTTTGAGTCCAACATACCAATACAAAAAGTGCAGATACAGTTCAGACCATTAACAACAGTTAATTTAAATAAATTTAATAGCACTTTAATTTATAAGTTAAATGATCAGGACCTTACAATGAACAATGTTAATATTTTGTATAAAGAATTCTTTTCAGTAGTCCAAACCGAGTTCAATAATTATTTTAAAAAGAACACTAAAACTATCAGCCCTAGGTTTTTATTTAGTGACTGGGCAACTAAAGGACTCAGGAAAAGTAGGGAAAGACTTTTCGAGTTGTATGGCCTTAAGCCTTATATTAACACAGAAACTTTTAATAAGTATGTTGCTACTTACTCTAGAATTTTTAAGAACACTTGTAAGGCAGCTAAAGCCTTATTCATCAGTAACAAGGTTAAATCAGCAGACGATAAAATAAAGACGGTTTGGAAAATTATCAATAATGAAACAAATAGGAACAAAAAGCATAATTCTGATTATACACTGGAGACGTCGTGTGGTCTTATTTGCGATAACAAAGTAGTTGCGCAAGAATTTGTAAATTTCTTTACCAGTATCCCACTCAAAACGACTGAAACCTTAAATTCCTCACCCTCGCTCTCTTTTGATTTAGTAAAGGCGAACGTTTCAGCCTGCCCGATTGAATTTAACTTTAAGCATATTAACCCCATAATAGTAATAAAAGCTTTTAAGCAAATCAAGATCAAATTAACCGAAGATCTTTGGGGAATGTCTATTAAAGTCTGTACCTCTATAATTGAGACTATAGCGCCTTACTTAGCCTTAATATTTAACTTGTGTGTAGATCAAGGAGTCTTCCCGGATTTAATGAAATACAGTAAGGTAATACCTCTTTTCAAATCCGGGGACAGTAAAGACACCAATAATTATAGACCCGTATCCGTGTTGCCCGTTTTCAGTAAGGTGTTTGAAAAGGTAATGCTTAATCAAATGCTCAATCATTTTAACACGAATAAAATCCTTCACGAACAACAGTATGGTTTCACCAAAGGACGTTGCACGACCGACGCCGGTGTAACATTATTAAGACACATTTTTAACGCGTGGGAAGAGGCCCAAGACGCCATAGGAATCTTTTGTGACCTCTCCAAGGCATTTGATTGCGTCGATCACGAAACCTTACTTTTGAAACTTGAGCATTACGGACTTGGAAAACTTGCACTTAGTTTAGTAAAATCTTATTTAAATGATAGACAACAGCAAGTTCAAATAAATGGTATCAATTCACTCGGTTTAAAAGTAAAAATGGGTGTTCCACAAGGCTCGATATTGGGTCCTTTCCTTTTTTTAGTGTATATAAATGATCTACTCCATTTATTAAAAAATCAACCACAAATGGTGTTATTTGCTGACGATACTTCCTTAATTTTTAAGGTAGATAGACGTGCTACAAATTTTGACGACGTAAATAACGCTCTATTGCAGGTCCAAAATTGGTTTACTGCTAATAATTTAGTATTAAATGGGAAAAAAACGAAGTGCATAAAATTTTCTTTACCAAATGTCAAAAGTAGTGACTGTGAGATAGTATTGAATCAAGAGAAACTAGAATTCGTCGATAAAACTGTTTTCCTGGGGATCACGCTCGATTCAAGACTACAATGGGGTCCTCATTTAACATCTCTTGCAGGACGGCTAAGTTCAGCAGCATATGCTGTCAGAAAAATCCGTCAATTTACTGATGTAGATACCGCGAGGTTAGTCTATTTCAGTTACTTCCATAGTATAATGTCTTACGGTATTTTACTTTGGGGACGGGCTGCAGACATCGAGTCTATTTTTATTCTGCAGAAAAGAGCCATCAGAGCCATTTATAATCTCCGCAGGCGCGATTCTCTAAGGGAACTGTTTAAGGATATTAACATCATGACGGTACCTTGTCAATATATCTACGAAAACATCATGTACGTAAGGAAAAATTTACATCTTTTTAGAAAAAGAGGTGAAAGACATAATTATAGTACTAGAAATAGGGACCTATTAGCTCAACCAGGTTTCAGACTGGCTAAAGTAGACTCATCTTTCATGGGGTACTGTTTAAAATGTTACAATAAAATTCCTCCCCACATACTTCAACTGAATGAGACTAAATTTAAATCTTGTATAAAACGCACACTATGCAGGCAGGCATATTATAAGTTGGGGGATTACATCGCTGATAAAAATGCTTGGCTGAATGCTGGTCCTGCTCCACAACCTCAGCTAGTTAATTAACATTTGACAATCATGTTGGAGCTGCTGAAGATTGTAAACTATTTTTGCATTGTATAAACTCAATGTCCTTGAATTATATAATTGCATAGCACAGGTGTGAGTACTATGTACTATAGAGCTACCATTTACCGGGTAATATGTCTTTTATTGACTTGAATGTGCCCTGGCGGCTGAGAGTATGTCATGCTCACTCAAATGTCTCGCTGGTGGTGGCGTGTGTGTTGGATCATTAAGTTCCCTTCAAAATGGTTGAGCTAAATGGTGCTAATCCATGCGTCATGTTCGTGAACGGGCGCCGTCAGTTGGGACTGGTCATCTCTTAGCTGCCACGGCTTATTTTAATTTTTGAATTGTTTCTATTACGGACGCTTCTAACGTGCACGTCTTTCTACATTGTTCTCACATGTATAACTTCAACATGAATGATGTAACCCATATTTTGTAACAATATTTTGTTTTAAAAGAGTGTCCATGGAGTTTCTTGTCCGTTCTTCTCCATAGGAACCTACTACGCTTTGGAATGGGCAACTAGCTTCATCTTTCTGACTGACCGACCCCTTGACAATTCAAAAGTGCCTGTAATTGGTTTATTTGAAATAAATGCTTTGAGTTTGAGTTTGAGTTGAGTTGGTAATGGTAAAATCCAGATTTCAAACAGCAGATCCATTTAGCCCTATAAATAAATGAGTATATTCAAAGTAACAATACTCAGGTCAAAGCAGTATTTCAATAAACTTAGATTTGAGATAAGTTTCCATTTTGAATTGTGAATAAGGCTAAGTTCACACTGCATTGTACTGCACGTTTTTTTGCAGGATAAATGTTACCAAATAAGTATCGGTGAATACGTTGAGTAAAGAATCGTTCACATAGCATATGTACTACAAAAACATACTTATCTAAATATGTTTATCGAATATTCATTGGACTTGTCAAGTAAATTGATGGAACTTTTAACATATTCGGTCTACAGTAGTGGATAATAAATAGTACACCATCAAACTTGGGTATTTGTTTATATGGAGAAAAATGTATTGTGTGAACAACCCGTTGTTAATACAGTTTAAATCGAATATTGTAAAATAGTGTGGTGTTTGAAATCTGGTAATATTCAAGAGTACTGGCCACAGAACAAATATTATATTCCCTAGGGAGATACTGGCTAATAGTGATTATTTGTAGTGTCAATGTTACTATAATGCAACAAGTTGATGTTTGACCTCTTTATCTATTATGTTGTGGAATGTAATAAATAATTTGTTGAAACCTGGCTACACATGCATAAACACCAAATATTTACTATTATAATGAGTATCCAGAATGATCTCATAAATTGACGTTGAGGATTAATAAATTCATTATTGCAATTAATGAATTTAGTATGAAAGACTACACAGTTTTCAGATTAAGACAGCTAAAATAGGCTACATACCTCTTCCACGTCCTGGTGCATCCACTCTGGTTACTTGTAGTAGTAGGCGTGGGTAATCATTTTCCGGATGATATATCTCGACAATATCTTTTTCCTTCAGGCCAGGGTAGTCTTTCAAGTTAATTATTAAGTCCAGAGCTACAATATATTAATGAAAGTTAGTACAATTAAATAATAAATAAAAAAACACGCAATTCAAAACTAACACAGAAAAAAAAAAATAGAAAACTAAAACCCCATTTTTAGTAATCATTATCTTTATAAAAAATTACCAATTATTACATTGGACTTGTTTACTTCATGGAATATTGCAATGGAACGAGAAAAAAAAAAAACTGTCAGTCCTAAGGACTGCCGACAGAAGTGAAAACACAAAACTTTGGAATAATGTTCTTATAAACATATAGCTCATGGAAAACACTCAGTGACGATGACGCGAGTTCCATGATTTCTGTTCACCCAAAAAGTACACATAGTACACAGTATACATAATTATAGCTCATGGAAAGCGTTCGGTGACGATCGCGAACCCATAAGTTTTTCCCCTACCAAAAAGTGCTCAACGCGCCTAAAGAAGTTTTCACTTCAAAAACAATATTTCTGCGAAATATTTATGTTCTGAACATTAAAAATACTTACGACTGAAGCTAGACTGGTGGACAATAAGCTTGAACGACTTCATTTTTGAAGTCGTATTTTAGTACTGGTTACAATAAATACACTAATGGGATAATCTCTTCCATGACCAAAATAATCGGGACGGCGTGCACATTTTAATTAATGAGTAATTTTCAAAATTAAAATAACAAACAATAATGAAGCCACACTATCCCAGCAGAACAGAATAACAATTTTTGACATTGACACTTGAGTTTGACACACTTGGGTTATAAAAATATTAATACGAGTAGCTGGCTTTAGGCTGTTGGAATTTGTGAACAAAACCTCTTTCTTAAGTCTCTGGTGAAAAAAGTGTCAAGATGACTTATCATATTTTTACTCTCGTGTGTTGTCATATTCCTATACAGAAATGAATTATATTCTTATTTGATTTAACTAAAGTTTATTAATTCCACGCCTATATAACAGGTTATGGGCCCAGAACACCTACTCAAGTAAGGTTTTTTGATTCATTTCTCGGAAAGTTATTTTTGTAAGAAGAAAAAAAAAAAAAAGACGATCGGCATTTTTTTTTCTCCTCTTTCCGTGTGCTAATCTGGTAAAAAATAATTAAAAATGACCAGCGAAGCACATAGTTCGACAGGAATTCCAATAGAAAAACTGCAGGGCATGGAAAATTACAATAACTGGAAGTTTTCCATGAAGATGCTCCTAATGCACGAGGACCTACTCGAATGTATCGAGTCCACCAACGGAAGCAAAGATTTAAGAAAAAATCAGCGCGCGCTTGCAAAAATTTGTCTATCTGTACATCCCAATGCTTTTTCGCTTGTGCGTAACGCAAAATCAGCTTATGAAGCATGGACAAATTTACAAAAGGCTTATGAGGACAAGGGTCTGTGCAGACGTTTAGGATTACTGCGGTTGCTATTTGGAGCTAAGCTCGAAGATAATGCTTGTAACATGGAAGCTTACATTACGAAAATAACGGAAATTGCACAACAATTGCATGATATAGGTTCTCCACTAGATGATGACTTCATAGCAGTCATCATGTTGAGCGGACTGACGTCCGATTATGATCCGCTCATCATGGCGTTGGAGAATTCCAGTGACAAGCTTGTCAGTGAAACTGTGAAAATGAAATTATTACAGGAGTTTTACAGAAGAGATGACAAGACAGAGACTGCATCAGCTTTAACTACAATCAAGAAGATCAAATGTTACCGATGTAGGAAGCCAGGACATACAAAGAAGAATTGCCCTAAGAATGCTACTTCTATGACTCCAGTGAGTAATGTCAAGGAGAAGAAGAAGGTATTATTGTCAGCATTGTCGGTAAATCTTAAGAATGATGTCTGGTACGTGGATTCTGGTGCAACCAACCATATGTGCAACAGCAAGAGTGTTATGTCAAAGTTGAAATCAACTAAAGAACTCTCTGTGAACATTGCTAATGGTGATAAGTTATGTACTGCAGGATTAGGTGAAGTTAAAATTAAGTTAGACAGCGGTTTTAGAACAATAACTAATGTTTATTTGGTTCCCCAACTGTCAACTAACCTTTTATCAGTTAGTGAGTTAACAAGAAAAGGTTATACAGTTAATTTTAATTCTAAAACCTGTAGAATAATGGACGAGCATGAAACCATAGCTACTGCTAGTTATGTGAATGGTATTTTTCAATTAGATTCTATAGGAAATAGCAGTAGGGCTAATGTCGAAGTGCAGCCTCAATGCATGGTGTCTGACAGCAGCAGTAAATCACTACTGGACTGTGATGTGTCAGATCAAGAGCAGAGCAGCTTGGTGTCACAAGAAGTATGGCATCGCAGGCTGGGGCACCTCAACAGCAGGAGCATGAACGTCATGAGACAAGGTATGGTCTTTGGTATTAATTATGATAATAGTCGTTTTCAATCATGTATTGCCTGTATTAAAGGAAAACTTACAAAATTATCTTTTCCAAAAGTGTCTCATAGTAGGTCTAAGGAGATTTTAGGCTTAATACATACAGATTTATGTGGTCCAATGCAAGAGAAGTCATTAGGTGGTGCTTGTTATTTTCTTACTTTCATTGATGACTGTTCAAGAAAAACATTTGTTTATTTTTTGAAAACAAAAGGCGAAGTTTTTGAAAAATTCAAAATGTTTAAAAAACTTGTTGAAAATGAGACTGATAAGAAAATAAAAACTATTCGTAGCGACAATGGTGGTGAATATATTAATAAAAAATTTCAGGAGTTTCTGCAACAGCAAGGAATCCGTCACCAAACTACTGTCCCGAATTGTAGTCAACAGAATGGTGTGGCAGAAAGAGCTAATCGTACCATCATGGACAAAGCTCGCTGTATGCTAGAAGATGCTGGTCTTGACAAACGTTTTTGGGCAGAGGCCGTAAACACTTCAGTGTATCTGAAGAATCGCTCACCTACAAAAGCTGTCATGGGCATGACACCACTGGAGAAATGGACTAATACAAAGACAAATGTAAGTCATCTTCGTACATTTGGTTGTTTGGCTTATGCTTTGTCTTCAAATCACAGGAAACTGGATTCGAAGGCAAAGAAATATATATTTGTAGGTTACTACAACGATACAAAGGGTTATAAACTTATTGATCCAGAGAACCCTACACATTGCGTTAAAGCATATCATGTGAGGTTTTTAGAAGATCGTTTTTGGAAGAAGGATCTGTCAAATAATGATACTAATCAAGTGGTTCATGTTGTTTCACATACAGAACAGACATGTAGGACAGACGAAAACACCAGGGATGAAAGTCCACAGTGTGTGTCTGAAAATTGTCCTTCTGATGACAGAAATAGGAACAGGGACACAGTATTTAGTATCAATGATAGTAGTAATTCATCTGAAGCAGATAACTCGTCGGATGAAACCTATATTCCAGGAAGTTCAAGTGAAGACTCGACAACTACAGACTTCACTGATGCTGTAAATGAAGACCTATTTGCACAACTGGTAGCTCAACAGTACAGGGATCTTGGAGACCCGGAGACTGTTAAGGAAGCACTTGGTGGTAATGAAGCTAAAGAATGGAAGGAAGCCATGGAAGATGAGTATAGATCCTTTATTACCAATAAAGTCTGGCGCCTTGTGGATCTACCTAAAGATCATAAAGCAGTAAAATGTAAATGGATCTTTAAAAAAAAGAGGAACTTAGATGGAAGTCTCCTAAAATACAAAGCAAGGTTGGTTGCCAAAGGATTTACTCAAAGGTATGGCATTGACTACAATGAAACTTTTTCACCTGTTGTCCGTTACTCTACCATCCGTTTATTGTTAGCACTAGCTGCAGAATATGATCTGGAAATAAATCACCTAGACGTCAAAACAGCTTTTTTGAATGGTGATCTTAAAGAGCATGTGCTAATGGAACAACCAGAAGGTTTTGTTAAGAAAGGACAAGAACAAAAGGTGTATAAGTTGGAAAAAGCTGTTTATGGATTAAAACAGGCTGCAAAGTCATGGTATGAAAAAATTAACGGAGTATTACTAAATAAACTCCATTTCAATAGGATGCCTTCAGAACCATGTGTCTATTATAAAGGACAAAAGAGGGAAATGGTTATAATTGCCCTTTATGTCGACGACATAATGTTATTCTCTTCATCGATATCCAAAGAAAGAGATGTGGTGAAAGAAAAACTCATGTCAGAGTTTGAGATGAAGGATTTGGGACCTGCTTATCAAATATTAGGCATGAGAGTATGCAGGAATAAAGAATCAATTACTTTAGATCAGTCACATTACATTGAAACTGTTTTACGTAAATTTAACATGACTGAATGCAAACCATCTCTAACCCCTATGGAAGTAGGATTGAAACTGAAGAAAAGCGAAGTAAAGGATATTCGTTTTGACTACAGAAATCTCATAGGTTGCTTAATGTATATTTCAGTTTGTTCCAGACCAGATATCTCGCATGCAATAAGTGTTCTGAGCCAATTTAATGAATGCTTCGATGAAACACATTGGAAAGCTGCGAAAAGGGTCCTCCGATATCTCAAAGGTACAAATAATTATTTTCTTAAATATGTTAAGGGCGGATTGGTCGTAAATGGCTACACAGACGCTGATTGGGCATCCAATGAGGTTGATCGTCGTTCATACACAGGGTATGTATTTAAATTAGGTGATTCTGTTATATCTTGGGAAAGCCGTAAGCAGAGGACTGTGGCTCTCTCAAGTACCGAAGCAGAGTATATGGCTATTTCAGATGCTTGCAAAGAAGCGTTGTTTTTACGTATATTTTTGAATGAATGCCTTCAAGTTCATTGTAAGATAAATTTATACAATGATAATCAGTCGGCACAAAAACTATGCTCTAATTCAATGTTTCATGCTCGTACCAAGCATATAGATATTAGACACCATTTTATACGGGATATTGTAATTAATAAATTTATTGATATCCGCTATATGCCTACAGGTGATATGGTAGCTGACTTACTCACTAAACCGTTAACTAAAGAGAAACATGTTAAGTTCTCTTTGTCTCTTTTATCAGTGTGATATTATTATTCTAATTATTATTGTGTAATGTGATATTTCTTAAAATATTGTAGTAATAATTAACGATATTATATGAGTTACATTCGTGTCTTGTTTAAGACTAGAGATTAAGGGGTAGTGTTGTGATTTAATTAAAATTGGTACGCATAGTTTAGTTCAAGGGGTAGTGTTGGAATTTGTGAACAAAACCTCTTTCTTAAGTCTCTGGTGAAAAAAGTGTCAAGATGACTTATCATATTTTTACTCTCGTGTGTTGTCATATTCCTATACAGAAATGAATTATATTCTTATTTGATTTAACTAAAGTTTATTAATTCCACGCCTATATAACATAGGCTGCTTGGTGACCTTTGGCTTGACTGGAGTTCTGTCTGAGTAAAGGCCATTCATCATCAACCATTAATAATTGAAAAATACGCAAAAGCGAAGAAAATGCTGTGTGCAAATTTATACTATTTTTTCAAATATCGCGGGCATTAGAGAGCAGCAGAGCTATTCACAACCGTTCGTTTTACTATCGGATTCAATTGCGAATTCGAAACATTTTCTACCCTAAAAGTTAGGTACTATATTGTAGCGTTTTCCCTAAACGAACCTTAACAATCGAATCCGATAGCGAATCGAACGATTGTAAATAGCAATGCAGTACTAGATTAAGCCAGCGTGGGGCCTGTAGCAAATTCTACCATATAGGGGCCCCTATGGTTTTTTTTTGCTCGTTTTAATTCGGCCCTTGATCAAAGCACACAGTTTTCGGTCAGTCAGAGAACAATGATTTACTGTCGCAATTTCTGTCATTATTGTACTTACATCTTCATCCGTTGGCTGTCAATTGTCCTTGTTCTAACTGATGACTAGGCAGCATGGTCTTAGACCTTAGTCTGTTCCGTCAAGAACGAATAAAAACAAACCTTTATGTTTTGTGCAGGGCTGCCAGATGTACTATTTAAATCGTATTCCTACGATTATTTGTCTATTTTAGTAATGTACGATCGCAAGACTAAGATCGTACAAAAACATAAGATTTTTAATGTACAGACGCCAGCACATCAAGCTACTACAATCTGTCAAAATTCTTTATTCGATTTTCAACTTAATCACAACAGTACGAGGGCGGCACTGAAAATTTCGGGAATCAAGGAAGAGACACAACATTACTATTTAAAAATGTATTTATTGCTTTTCGAAGTATTCTCCGCGAAATTTGACACATTTTTCCATACGATGGAACCAATCATTGAAGCAACGATTCCATTCGGAAGTTGGGGTCTCCAAAATGGCCGATTTGTAGGCGTCCACAGCTTCTTCAGGTGATGAAAATCTCTGTCCACGCAATTTATTCTTTATTTTAGGGAAAGTATAGAAATCATTAGGGCTTAGGTCGGGGCTGTACGGCGGATGGTCTAATAATTCTATGTTTTCTTACTCTAAAAACTCTTTTGTTCTGTGCGCGATGTGAGAACTCGCATTGTCGTGATGGAGGATGATGCGGCGGTTGCAGTTCTCTTTACGGAGTTCAGAAACGACCTGTGGCAAACAAATGCTAGCATACCATTCTGCATTAACCGTTCTTTGTCCCTCAAGAGGAATAGTCGTAACATGGCCGGTTTTGGAGACAAACGTGGCCACCATTTTTTTTGCAACACTCCGTGAACGAACAATTTTTGTTGGCTTTAACTCATTTTCGAACACCCAAACTCGTGACTGGTTTTTTGTTTCGGGTTCGTACGCATATATCCAGGATTCGTCACCTGATACAATGTTGTATACAGCATTTGAGGATCCAGCGTGGAATCTTTCGAGAGTTCTGACGCACCAAGTAACGCGAGCCGCTTTTTGCTCTTCACAGAGCGAATGCGGTATCCATCGGGAAAACCACTTTTTTACACCTAATTGTTCATGCAAGATTATTTGTATTTGACTCATGCCAATGTCTAAAGTTGCCTGAATTTCGCGGTATATCACATGTCGATCTTCCTCAATCAGCTTACGCACAGCATCAACGTTTTCTTGGGTGACTGCAGTTTTTGGACGACCTTGACGGGGACCTGATGATCCCCGTCAAGGTCGTCCAAAAACTGCAGTCAAGCTCAGTGATCTGAGCTTGACACGTCCACGTTGAAATTCAGCAAACCAGCGATAAATTGTGGTTTTGCATGGGGCTTCATCACCAAATGCAGAAATCATCCGGTCAACACACTGTTTTTGTGTTAAACCACTTCGAAAGTCATAATAAATCATCGCTCTTGAATTTTCTCGAGTCAATTCCATTTTCTCAACGACTAAACAAGTTTGACAAAACCTTGTGATAAGACTGCTTTAGTTATTATTCTAAGGATAAGACCGAGAATCTTTTTTAAAATAAATAAATGGTATTCGATTTTTAAAACCAAGGAGTTTTTCAATTAAAAAGATTTTAATATGACAGGAACAGTGGAAATATTCCATTCCCGATACTTTTAGTGCAGCCTAGTAGTACTGTACCTCTCAATCACTGCAAGAATAACAAGTTTATTCCGGTCGAACCTTTTTTTTAGAATAAAAAAATGGTAATATGTGCCAAAATGCAAGCAATCCCGAGCTTTATTACGCAACATACAAATGTGATAATCCGTGATGATTGTCGCGACGTTTAGATCGCGAAGTAAAAAGGTAGCCAAGTTAAATTAATAGATGAGACAAAACGTGTATCGGGCGAGACATAGTGGCGTGAGGTGTGTGCTTCAATCCATTGAGTATAATAATAGTGGCATGAGGTGATCTCTGGCAACATCGAACCCATAGAGCATAGAGATCACCATAAACAAAGAGTTCATATAGTTGTTGGTTTGGCGCCCTCCGGTACACTTGGGATGCGCCATATTTAATTCAATATCTAGTGCAAAGTTTAAGTGATTGGTGCTTAATGCGAGGCGTCCAGCTAATGGCAGCTCACCGGAGAGATATTTAAGCTAAGTGGTAGCACTAGACAATAGTGTAGTGATTCCCAGCCGGTTCTAGATTTCTAGTTTTTCTGAAGGAGTTAATTATTGTCCAATACTAAGAAGTTTCTGTTGCTCTTAAAAGTCGGTTACATTAAGAGGTTTTTCGATGCTGCAATGAGGCTGCATGCGAAAACCTCGAGAGTTGGACAAGGCGAAAGGCCGTGATCAGTCCGTGATATAGTTGAGACCTTCGGTACTCCAATACGAAGTCTCTGTAAAACAAGTTATACGGTTGTATGTACTAAAGGCGAAAGGCCGTGATCAGTCCGTGATATAGTTGAGACCTTCGGTGCTCCAATACGAAGTCTCTGTAAAACAAGTTATACGGTTGTATGTACTAAAGGCGAAAGGCCGTGATCAGTCCGTGATATAGTTGAGACCTTCGGTGCTCCAATACGAAGTCTCTGTAAAACATGATAAACGGTTGTATGTACTAAAGGCGAAAGGCCGTGATCAGTCCGTGATATAGTTGAGACCTTCGGTGCTCCAATACGAAGTCTCTGTAAAACATGTTATACGGTTGTATGTACTAAGAGGGTAAAAGTACATACAACTGAACTGTATCTACTTGGAGATACTTAGGGTTCCGTGTTGGACCTAAATTGGCAGACTTGGCTGCTCTTTAATACCCAATCAATTATGATGACCATGAGAGCATGTAACCGAATTAATCTTAGCAGATATGTATGTATGTGAAGCTACACTTAAGACATCAGAAACGTTTATGTATGTATATCACTTATGGAACGGTTGGAATCAATTTAATTTTAACTACAGGTGGCGGGCTGAACGATGGGGCGAACCAGTAAAAACTAAAGTCGATTAATGCGAAGCAATTCTCCCAAGATATTGAAGATTCTTCTCGGAACAAACCCCAGGTACAGATAATTCATCAATCTCCCACAAACAACATAAAAATATTCTCGCCGCCGCACAGTGGAACGAATGTATGGGAGCGGTTGGACGTAGACATGTCCGAAAAAAAAGAGTAAAATTATGCCAAACTAATGATGCCATCTTATTCGATTACTTAATGCCTTCATAACTTGTGGTGATGAATTTCTTCATAACTCCCATATTTCGGGAGTAATTTGAGAAAATGTGAAATTTTACTATGAAAATGAGTGTATCGAGCTCTCTCCCTCCTGATTCCGGGCTTGTTTCAAGTAGCGGTCTCTAATATCATAATGCTAATACTAAGAGCTATATTTAATACTAAGACACATAGTGCGCCAAATGTGCACTTTCTGGGATAAAGAGTGATGTTTATTTTATAACACAATTTTTTTATTTTTTGTTTATTTTGTTGATTAAAACCGTTTTTCTAAAGGTTTACCTTATTACAATAACATTTCTGAGCAGCCAATTAGAGAAGATATAAGCTAATTAGGATATATAATTAGGGACTTAAGGTTTACATATAAAACTGATGCACTAATGATTACTGATAAGAACATTGCTATTATTTAATTACTAAATGGCTCTTAATACACTAATTTAGCATGCATCATTTACTAATTATCACAATAACTAATTACCTTGCAATATTTAACAAAGGATACCTGGGATACCTGGATTTTATATAAATAGGTCACTATTAGTAACTTTAAAATCAGTGTTGATTTACACCTCGTTGTATCCAAGCTAATCTCGCAATGTATTTTCCAAATTTTAATACAAATCTTGATATTCACGTTGCTTTATGCGCACGCGCACATAAAGATTTACGCGACTTTAACTATTTGTTCAGTGTTTTAAAAGATAACAGTTGTGTTCAGTTATGTGAAAGTGCTGAAACAAGTTTAAAAGACTGGTGTCGTCGATTTTGCTACCGCATTTATGCAAAATGGACACAGTCTGGAAGAAGCACAGATAAGTTTCGGAAGAAACATGAGATTTGGCTACAGGCTGCAATTCAATGGCCGGAATTACAGAATGAAAATATGGAACCTTCTACAGAAAATATAAGTGACGTCATCGAGCCCATAATTTCTCCTGCTAAATCTGATGCTTCAACTTGTACACATCCTAGTCCTCGTAAATCTTTTGAGGACCTTAGTAACCGGCAAAAAAGAAGACGCACTGAAGATAGTCTTTCATGCAGCAGTAGCAGCGCTGAAATTATGTTTTCGGCCGAAAGGGCGCTTCAAAAGGCAGGACAAAGCGATACAGCTTATGTTATGAAATACTTGACGGAGAATCCAGAAGAGGCCTCAAAAATCAAAGCCTTCATTGAAGGTAAATCAATTCAGGTACGGGAAATATCCCCTTTGAAGGCATTGGCTCTTTATGTATCGATGAACTTATCGAAATGGCGCTATAACACTCTTCGGGATTTCAACACTCAAGAAGGAGCTCTTCAATACCCGAGTTACTACATGTTGGTTAAAGAAAAAATTAAGTGCTATCCGGCCAAAGAAGATCTCACAGTTACAGAGAGCTCTGCAAAAATCAAATTACAAGCCTTGATGGATTTAACCTCAAGAAGACTTATTAGGTCGTTAGAAACCCCTGTTGATCCCAATCAACAGCTCGTATTGACCAGCAAATGGGGTTTTGACGGATCATCTAGCCAAAGCATTTATCATCAAAGGACGAGTGAAGATGAGCAAATCGATCTTGCTAGTAATTTTATGATTAGTCTTGTACCACTGCGGCTCGTCTCAAAAGGTGTAACAATTTGGGAAAACGAGCGACCATCTTCCACTTCATTTTGCCGGCCAATATTGTTTAAGTTTATAAAGGAAACCAAAGAAAATGTGCAGAGAGAGATGGCTGAAATCGAAGCAGAGATTGAAGCCTTAACTCCATCCACCATCACTGATGGAATTAGTGTCAAACACCAACTGCTGTTGACAATGATTGATGGTAAAATTCATTCCATTATATCCAATACAGCAGCTTCAGTGTGTGACATATGCAAGGCTTGTCCTAAAGAAATGAATAATTTAGAGTTAATCAAAGATAAACACGCAAACAAGGACATGTATAAATATAGCTTAAGCACCCTTCACGCTTGGATTCGCTCAATGGAATGCTTATTACACATTTCCTACAAATTAGACATAAAATCATGGCAAGTAAGGGGTGATATAGCAAAAAGGCAAGTTGATGACAGGAAGAAAAGAGTTCAAGAGGCTGTAAGAAGAGAAACGGGCTTACTTCTCGATGTTGTGAAACAAGGCAGTGGATCCACCAACAATGGCAACTCGGCAAGGAGATTTTTTGAAAACTACACTAAATCTGCTGAACTGACCGGAATAGATGCTATGCTTTTAAGAAAAATCTGTGTGATCTTGCAGTGTATTTCATCAGGAGAGAAGATCAACGTAACTAAATTCCGAGAGTTCTGCTTTGATACTGCTAAGCTTTACGTGGAGTTATACCCATGGTATTATATGCCTTCTTCACTTCATAAAATTTTAATGCATGGGCCAGACATAGTTCAGAACATGTCAATTGTGCCCATTGGTTTTCTATCCGAAGAGGCATCTGAGGCTAGAAATAAAGATTTTAGAAAATATAGAGAGGGGCATTCTCGAAAGCATAGCAGTATCTCATGCAATGAAGATATTATGCACAATCTTTTACTGTCTTCTGATCCACTTGTTACAAGTATCCGTCCAAAAGGAAATAAGTTTGTAAAAAAATCTTCTTTTAAGGAATTTTATGAGCTTACGGATTCTGAGAAAAGTGATATCGAATTTGTTAACATAAATGATTTAGCGGACATCGATTCTGAATTTGAATTAATTGATGATGATGATGATGACGAAGATAATTAAATGATGTTATTGTTTTAAAATGTGTAACTTAGTAAATTAGAGCTTACATCTTAATTATTTATTGTACTTTTAATGAAACTAGGTAATTTATTATCAACTTACTTAAAAGTCATACTCTCATCAGTTCTTGTGAATATTTTTGTTAATATATATTTCTGTATATATATAATATATTTATAGACCTCTTAATAAGTCTGTCTGCGGTTTAAAGTAAATACAAATGGGGAAAAAACGTTTTTTTTTTTAAATTTTCATTTCCTTTTATCCCAGAAAGTGCACATTTGGCGCACTATGTGTCTTAGTATTAAATATAGCTCTTAGTAATAGCATTACGATATTAGAGACCGCTACTTGAAACAAGCCCGGAATCAGGAGGGAGAGAGCTCGATACACTCATTTTCATAGTAAAATTTCACATTTTCTCAAATTACTCCCGAAATATGGGAGTTATGAAGAAATTCATCACCACAATTTATGAAGGCATTAAGTAATCGAATAAGATGGCATCATTAGTTTGTCATAATTTTACTCTTATTTTTCGGACATGTCTACGTCCAACCGCTCCCATACATTCGTTCCACTGTGCGTCGCGCCCGCGATTTCGCACTAGTCTGTACGAGCCTTTATTACCCACCCAAAAAAAGAAGGTTGAAAATTATGTTATCACCAATAATAAAATATTACTTGGTTAAGTATATATTATTCTTGGTCGAGTATTGGTTGGTGAATCCAAAGTGTCGCTATCTTATCGACGAGACTTCTCTCTCTGCCGCTGACTTCTACTACAGTCACTGCGTAGGTACCTAACCTACCTACGCCAGCGAGCCAAGACCGCGGTTTTCTATACTGCAATCTCTCGCGGCCAGTGCCGGTTTTAGCATTACCGACGCCCTGGGGGCCAAGTCTACTAATGTACAAACGTTGCAATGGTCTCTTCATTGTGAGTTTTTGACAGATTTGCCATACAAACACTGTCAAATACTCACAATGGCAAGACCATTGCAACGTTTGTAAATTAGTAGACTTAGGCCCCTGGGCGAGGTTTCTAGGGCGCCCTCTTTCTACTTACCAATTCACACATGTAAAAAAAAACCCCGATTTTTTTTTTACACAACCGTTTATTTTAATAAAAATCTTTCTAAAAAAAACTACTACTACTTTTTTAACCTTTCTATCGGCAAACTCATAGATAAAGGAATCGAAGTCTATGTTTTCTGCAATTTCATTTTCGATTGACAAAGTTGCCAAGTTTGTCAATCTCGATTGAGATATTGTCGATCGCAGATAGCTTTGTATCATCTTATGCTTAGAAAAAGTCCTTTCTCCACTCCTCTTACCTTTAAAGGTATCCCTAGTAGCATTTTTTGTTGGCATTTAGTTGGGCCAGTTACCTCTGGTTAGTTGGCAAATGCATACAATTGGCGGGCAGTTTACGGGTTGGGCCAACAACTGATGGCCTACGTGGATTTGCCTACGAAGGCCCGACTTGCGATTGGGCCAACGTACATTACCCTACGAAGGCCCAACTTGCGATGGGGCCAACGTACATTGCCCTACGAAGGCCCAACTTGCGATGGGGCCAACGTACATTACCTTACAAAGGCCCAACTTGCGATGGGGCCAACGTTCATTGCCCTACCTTATCGGCTTCAAAATAAGGTTGGTTTTTCAAAACAAATCGCTAAAACCAACCTTATTTTGAAGCCGATAAGGTTCATGTATAGCGACGCGCGTACGGCCGGCGCTGGCGAGACGCGTCGCTCTGAAACCAGCCATGGAACCAACCAACATACAACCCCTTGCCTTAATATATTATGTGTCGTTGGGCCTACCCATAACACGTTTTCGTTGGGCTTTCGTAGGGCAATGTACGTTGGCCCCATCGCAAGTTGGGCCTTCGTAGCCAAATCCACGTAGGCCATCAGTTGTTGGCCCACCCCGCAAACTGCCCGCCAATTGTATGCATTTGCCAACTAACAAGAGGTAAGTGGCCCAACTAAATGCCAACATAAAATGCTACTAGAGTAAAGATTTGTTTTGAAAAACCAACCTTATTTTGAAGCCGATAAGGTTCATGTGCAGCGACGATATTTACACGGTTTGTAACACACATGCAATGAGTCTTCCGTGGCGTCATCCATTTTTCACGCACCACACCGAGTTCCCCACCGTAACCATCATCGTCGTAAAATTCCACAACTTTATACATTTAACACTTTCACAAACACTAAGGGTTAACTAACTAAACTAAAACACAGGCTGCCAGCCTGATATCAGGCTAATATCTTTGTTGATGTGAACAAAACAAACACTCACAAACACTCCGCAGCCGCAGGTTCACAAATGAATAACAAAATGGCGGGCGGGCCGGCCGACGCATGCCGCCGCCCGCTCTCCGCGCACCCCGCTACCACCCCGTTGGAGTAGCAGTAATTGGCCCTACAAAAATCTCCCAACAGTAGTAATAGAAGCAGTAGGCCCGCGTTAGTTGGCCCAATGTCGTCATTATACCTTAAATCCCTACAAAAATCTTCCAACAGTAGGAATAGAAGCAGTAGGCACACGTTAGTTGGCCCAATGTTGTCATTATACCTTAAATCCCTACAAAAATCTCCCAATAGTAGGAATAGTAACAGCAGGCCCGTCGTTGGCTATCCGTTGGGCAAATAGTGCATGTTTATGATAATGGGCCTATTTTAAGTTTAGGTTGGCGGAATAACTAACCGTCTGCCAATACATTCCCAACTGTTGGCGTATGGAAGCCAACGGCAAATGCTACTAGGGATAGTATCCAATATTCTCAATGGAAGGACGAGACGGGAAAACAGACATGAAGGGGCGCCCCTTCATGCCTGGCGCTCTTGGGCGGTCGCCCAACCGCACCCTAACGCCGCTTCTTAAAAGTTCTGACGAAAAGTCGGACATTATCACTTTTTTTATCTTTCGTTTTTCAGTTCTTATTTAATCATTTTCTAAAAATTAACCCTTAAGTCGAAAAGTCAGCACAAATGAATGCCAAAAAGCCGGGCATGTCCGGACAATTTATCCGCACGGATGGTACATAGCCATAATAAATAAATAAATACACGAGCGAGCCAAACAGACGTTCTTTCGGGCTCGTATGCTCACAAGACGTCAATAAGAATGGAATACAAGACATTGTTAAGGATGTTTATTGTCATAAAATGCAAGTATTTATTTACAAAACGCCTTCGCCGCGGGCAAACATGCTTGACGCGAGCAATCATTCGGCTTGATTGAACAACAATCATTTCTACGACTGCACTGTTTCAATTTACTTCGTTAGCACCAGTTTAATTGAAATGGAACGTAACAATAGTAAAGTGCGTGTGTTCTTCATAAAAATATTAAAAATATTATTGATTCCGATAGCAAGGTAGGTGTATTTTTTTGTTTTTCATTCAATTTTGGATCCATTAAAATAAAGAGGCAGAAAATATTATTTATTTATATACACTTTATTGTACAGACGCCAGCAGGTCAAGCTACCCGAAACTGTCAAATTTTCGCAATCAACCTTGAACCTTATAATGTAGTGATAAAGTTGAAAATCGATTAAAGAAATTTGACAGATTGTAGTAGCTTGATGTGCTGGCGTCTGTACATCAGATTACACATTACAAAAGAGAAGAAAAACTTATACACTATAAAATATACAATGGGCGGCCTTATCGCATACTGCGATCTCTTTCAGGCAACCTTGGCATAGACAGTGAATTTCTTGACATAAAATGGGTTTGTCATTGGTGCAAATAAAAAGTATAACAGCACAATATCCTATAACAGATACACAGATATATGCTATATAATAGATACATACATACTAACTATATAAGCAAAGAAAATAAATGAAGTGTATAGATTATCACAGCTAACAACGAGAACAAAATTACAACGACAAGTAATGTTCCTTCACGAGTTTTTTAAATTTAAACACAGGCAACGATTGCGCGTTTATATTACCTACCTATTTATTTATACTCATACATAAAAAAGGCTTGCATAAAATGAACTTAGGTATTTACTTCCAGGCTTCGCAAGTTAACAAGGAAATGGAGCATACGACTAATAAAAATTACAATCGGTGTTGGTGCAACCGTGGCTGTTTTTGCGCTAGTGGCTTACTTGTGTTGGATATCAATTTTTGAGCATGATAGCAATGAACCCCACGAATCAGTTGAGGTGCTTGGGACTCCGATGATGCGTGTATCATTAGACGTAATATACAAGGATTTGAAACCACTCGATGAAGAGAATGATTACAATATTTTAGATGAAGAACAAAAGGCGGAAAGTAGGTATTTACCTACATTTTTCTAAGACAAGATTTCTGTCGTCTTAACAAGGATTTGAGCAGAACAAGTCCGGCAATAAACTTTTATACTTATTCATAATATTTTTGTGAATAAGTTAATAATTAATTTAAGTTACATAATTAATTATTTAATAAAATTTTAATAGTTTTGAGTTAATTAGAGAATAATTAATATTAATTTACGATTTTAGTTGGAATGATAAACACTCCGGGATGTAAAATACCCATAGCTGTGATTGATTACAGTAGGGATTTACGAAATAGAACTAGAAATAAGATTAATATGTGTGGAACACGAGCCGTATTTTTGCGAAAATATGATGATAATAAAGTAATAGCTCGAATAAAAGAACAAAAGATGGGAAATTCCACTAATAAAAACCGTCGCATTCAATGTTGTCACAAATTTATAGTCGACACTCTACATAACCCACACGAAAGGGATAAAATGTTGTGAGTACTACTTACTTATTTTATTATATTTTTAAGACTTTTTTACCTGTGAAAGTCCACTCCTCAGGAACGTTCTCCGTCCTGTGGCTGGTCATCCTGCGGTCGCATTCTGCTAGAATTATGGCAATAATATCCTGTTAACGGTTCTATCAGATTAAGCCACCACCCCAATGTAGTCTAGCATTAGTTAAAGTACGCTGCCAATGCCTTGAAGATTGTTTGTCCAAACCAAGGGAACAAGTCGGGAAATGTCTACTTTGAGCAGTAAGAACGATTGTGCCAGAGTGGCTAAGGCCTGTGTTCACCAACAGTCAAACCACCGGTTAGGTATTTAAACAGTTGATTTATGTCAAATTCCCTAAGTAAAGAACTGATTAAATATCTAAACAGTTGATTTAAATGTTGGTGAACACAGGCCTAAGTAACTTAATTTTAATGTCTGCAATAAAATTATCATTCTACGCCTTCATATTGGATCGTTTTAGGTCTATGTTCTTCATTGCAGTGTTCCACGTTTCTACTCTTAACGCGTGGATCCCTACCTATTAAATAAATACAAGAAACCTCAAAATATATTTGTAAATTTAATCATTTAAAATACAAAATAAGCTTAAAGAATATGAACATTTATCTAATATCACATCATATAATTTGGTGTTTGTGTGAGATAGCTCATAAGCTATTCGGTGTTCATTAGGGCATGCAATATCGGAAGGTTCTCAATTCCGGAACTGAGTTCCAATACTGGAGATCTGATTCCGGAATTCCGGAACTGGTTCCGGAACTGATAACTTTTAAAGTTTGTTTCAAATCAAACAAGATTTATAATTATATTAGTCTTTTAATCATTTTTAGTAACAAATTACACATTTTTCTCCCTTATTACTCTAATTAAACATTGGCCGTCTAGCGGCTTGTGGAAAGTTCCACAGACTAGTTTGGTTGCGTTTAGATAAGATAATAATAAAAATATCAAAAAATTATGAATATCGGAATTCCGATATTACTCCTCTCAATTCCGGAATTGAAATATCAGAAAATCTGTTACGGAATTCCGGAATGCATGCCCTAGTGTTCATATACTATAGGCTAAATTAAAGAAAGAAAAAGTTACTTACATACCTTAGAATTGTAAAAAAATAAAATAACTTAAATAAATACAAATTATTTGATTCATAAACATACACTTATACATAAATATAAGGTATGTACTAATAACAAAAGAAAAATAATATAACTATTATAGTCTCTAACTTTTACCAATTAGAAACAAAGTGACTAATTATCATGACTACGACTACTTACATGTCAACGATAGTCTCGCTGTTCTTTCAAAATGGTTCGCAGCTAATAATCTTTTACTTAATGCGAATAAAACGAAATGTCTTAAGTTCTCATTACCAAATGTATCCCAAGTGGGTCTAAATTTAAAACTTGATGGCAAGAAACTAGATGCTATTACGGAAACTGTATTTCTAGGAATTACTTTAGATTCGAAATTGCAATGGGGCGCCCACATTAGAGCTCTTTCAGGTAGATTAAGTTCAGCTGCATATGCAGTAAGAAAAATAAGGCAGTTAACTGATATAGCCACAGCTAGGTTAGTATACTTTGCTTATTTCCACAGTATTATGTCTTATGGCGTTCTGCTGTGGGGATCGGCAGCTGACGTAGATTCCATTTTCATTCTACAAAAGAGAGCAATCCGCGCGATTTATAAAATGGGTCCTCGTGAGTCCCTTAGAAATAAATTCAAAGTAATTGATATACTAACTTTGCCTTCTCTTTATATCTTAGAAAGTATTTTGTATGTTCGCAAAAACTTAGGACTTTTTAAAATAAGAAGCGATTTCCATAATATAAATACACGTAGTAAACATGAAATTGTGATACCCAAATTCAGATTAACTAAAACTAGCAAGTCATTTCTTATAAATAGTATCCGCTTTTATAACAAGTTGCCAAAGTCGGTTACAGAACTTAGCGACGGAAAGTTCAAAACCCACATCAAACGTGTCCTTATCAAAAAAGCATATTATAAGATAAAAGACTACGTTGAAGACAAGGAAGTTTGGCAATAATTCCTTCTGCACATGTGGCTTCCCTGGTACCTCATAAACAACATAACTATGTCAATGTCTATTAACTGCTCCGAAGTAACGATGTTTATTTAGAATTTTTTTATTTTACATACTTCCTTGACATAATCTTTTCATTATTTGACATTATTTACCTACAAATCGAATTCCAATTCTTTATTAGTGGCTTTTGTGGACATGATATTTATTCAGATATGTTACTGTAGTTGTAATTGCAATCACGTCATTAATATTTTATATACTTAGATTATTTTATATTTTGTGAATGTGAGAACGTTGTAGGCCTAGTAGAGTGTAGATTTGTTGGCGGTTTTCTATTTTGTTAAGTACCTGGTAATTGTTGAAAGGCCTACACTGTCCTCCCATACCTATTATCACTGTTATTTAATAATATTGTAAAGCCAATTATTTTTAAAAGAGTAACCGTGGAGTTTCTTGCCGGCTCTTCTCCATAGGAAACGACTAACTCGAACCGTGCACCTAGCTTCTGACGTTTCATAAGTGCCCATGTAGGCTTATGTGAAATAAAATATTTTGATTTTTTTTTGATTTTGACTGTTTCAGATTCAGTACCTGTACAGATTTCCAGGATGAGTCCATTATAACTCTACAATCTGATTTTGTAAATGTAGTTTGCTCCGAATTTGATGAGGCCAACGCATCACATATTATCTATAGTGACATGTACGCCTTCAGTAGGAAAATTCAAATTTCAACAGCAGATACAAAAAATTGTAAAGTCAAATACAACGTACTAATACTGGGTATGGAGTCGATGTCCCTACCTCGCTTCCTGAGAACAATGCACAGAACACTCCGTCACTTCGCAGAAAACAGTTGGCTTGGTTTTCATGGTTATAATAAGGTACTTACTAACCTACTTAATGAATCAGATTTATTCTTATTGATTCCTTTTGAATTTATTATAAAACATAACAATAACCACTTAATATAACTCTTTCGTAACACCAATTCTACCCCTATAGGCATTCAACTTCACCCCTTTTCCGCGATCCCAATCAACCTTATCTGAAAATTAAATTCAATTTACACATAGGTACACACACCCTTACACACTCGCACAGTACACACATACACACAATCACCATTACAGACTTTTTCTAACCATTTTTTATTATTTTGTATAACTTTAGTCCTTTTTATTTCTCCCTCATTAATCTTATTGCATAAGTATTCAATAGTATTTCCTCCTGGGAGAGGGCACTGGCTCTTGTACAGTCGCCAGCACATCAAATTACCACAAACTGTAGATTTTCTCATTCGATTTTGAACTTAACCTTCAACATTTTAAAGTTTAAACGATTTTAAACTAAATGGTGAGTGGTGGTGGAGTGGTGTGGTGGTGATTTTCTTATGTAATAATAGTACATTACTTACCAAGGGCTGTAAAAGAAAGAAAGCCCGAAATCGCAGGTATTTATGACCCGAGCCACAAGCGAGGGTTGTAAATATGCGATAGAGGGCTTTCTTTTTTACTGCCCGTGGTGAGTACACAATTTTACGTCTTCACCTGGCCACCTGGCCTGGCTGGTCTTCTTCACTATGGCCAGGTGTGACGTAAAGATTATTATTATTGTTACCTTCTTTTGAACAGATTGCAGATGACACATTACCTAATTTAATGGCCGCATTAACGGGAAAAAACATGACTTCAATAATAAAAGAATGTTTTGCCTCAATGGATGACTGCAACTACCACTTTATTTGGAAAGCATTCAAGGACGCCGGTTATGCTACAGCCTATGGTGAAGATAACTTAGGGAACACATTTACAAAAGACTATGCATTTCACAAGGCTCCCACGGACCATTACATGCAACCATTTTTTCTCAATAAAGAACATAATCTCAATAACAAGTCATTATGTATTGGAAAAGTATCATCGGGTCAACAACTGTTAGATTACGCTGTAGACTTTGCTAATACTTACAAAATGGATTCATTTTTTGGCTTTTTTTGGCTAAACTCATTTAGTCGCAATGAGAAAAGCCGACCGGAAGACGCGGACAAAATGATAGAAAACTTCATGAACCAGTTGATTTACACAGGTATTTTGACGAATACTTTTATAATTTTTTTAAGCGCCCATGGCTTACGTTTCGGTAAAAAGCGCCTCAAAATGGAGAGCTACTACGACGATCGTTTGCCAATGAAATTTGTATGGACTCCGTTACTTTTTAAAGGAAAACATATGCATAAATACAAAGCTTTGGTGATGAACCAGCATAGCTTGACAACGCCTTATGATGTTTATAGCACCCTCTTGGATATAAAGAAAATATCCTTGTGCAGTAATTCTAGCGATCCAGTTCCTGAAGGTTGTCCGAATTGCCACTCGATGCTCAAACCGATAAGCGGAAATCGCACTTGTAAGGAAGTGACCATTCACGAAAAGTGGTGTACTTGCCACAAACTGTATCCCCTCACTATTCAAGACCCAATAGGACTGAAAAGCGTCAATGCGGCCGTCAGGTACATTCAAGGAATGACTATGAAAATAGAAACACAAAAATGCTGGCATTGTTCGAGTCCTTCTCTAAAAAACGTTACCAGAATACATTTCTATTACGACGAAGACAAAACTAAAATATTTTATGTTGTGGCAATTACTATGTCACCTGGTAACGCAACTTATGAAGCATTGGTATTGAGGAAAGATGGGTATCATGTTGTTGGGCCAGTCAGCTCTATTTCTTACTACCAAGGTTTAGGTAAGTGTGCTCTTAAACGGAGAGACCGCCTGTTCTGTGTGTGTCAAAGAGATTCTAAATTTTGCTAGCTCATAATTATTAGTAGGTAAGTATTTAATATTTTACTCGCTCATTGTGACAATATAGTAATAGGTGGCGCATAAGTAATCACCTGATTTAAGACTATCCCATGTTGAGCTAGTCTCCATATCTCCATATCAGAGTCAAGACCAAGTGGACCTTGAGAGTAGAAAAGTTGGAGTCACGCCATAACATAAACTTCAAGTCGTTTGTGGTGCGGGTTCCAACTCAGTACCTAGAAACCTTCATGAAAGAAGAGTTTTGGCCGAAAGGTGTGGCGTACCGACGTTTTCGTGGAAGGTTACGCGACACCACGCAGCGCAACACGACGCCGACAACGTCATCACTACGTGTACAATAATTTAATGTAATTATATTAAAATATGTATGTGTAGGTTAAGGTATTTATCTATGGGCCTGCGTCGCCTGCAATAAATGGATTATTATTATAGGCCGAGTGGCCAAACGCCGCAATGTTTGCGCAGTTGGTGTTCAAGACCACGACGGGTATTGATACGTCACACCACTGATCGATTATTGGTTGAGAACAATGAGACAACTAATCCGCGTTCTTGTAGAGTAACCCACCATTATTTTACTATGTGTATTTTACATTTGTGTACTTCACAAATAACAAAGTCGTAATGACTAAACATTCCATTTTCAAAAATGCGGATCTTTCGAAATATTTCCTAATAAAAAAATAAAATTTCAGGTGCTTAAAACTTTTTTTTTCTCCTGTTTACTTAAATATAGCAACTATGACATGATTCAATGCCATCTCTGGGCAGAGGGGCACACGGGACTATCCATGAGGATAAGTCCAAAAAAAAAAACGGAGATGTTTACGTGCTTTTAGTGCATTAGGGAATAAGGGATATCGCGCATAACCTGCTCCCTCGCCGGCCCGCGCCTTAGCAGTTGGGACTACCTACTACCTAGACTAAAATGACTGAAACTCCTCTATATGCAATACAATCATAATTATGACCGGCTTTTTATGGGGACACCATCGATATTTGTGTTTAAAACTTTGTGTAACAGAAGTATACTTATAACAAAAATAATGATCATACATAACACACATACCTACGTGGACGGTGATGGTGAGTGTGACGCCTCACTCAACGTAACCGTATTAACCTACCGAACATGTTTAAGGTAGGTAAGTCATATTCATGTATCTAAAAACGGATATAGGATGTATAATGCCACCTACTACACCTACAGATAAACACGTAAGGAAACGTGAATTAATTAAACAATTACCCTAATACAAATTAACGTGGAATAAAGTTATACTATTATAGGTATAAAAATCAAACATTTATGGTTATACCGAATTTATTCCTAGGATAACTTTATTCCGCGTTTATAAGTAAGGCCGTTAAAATAAAGCGCAGTAGTGAAGCTGCAGTAATAAAATACACTGTAAAGCCCACACAAACGCACTGGATTTACAACGCAATGTTTAGCGCCGAGAGTTGACAATCCAGCAGTGTATTTTTTGACGCGCTGGGATGCACTCTGTTGAATTCTCTATGCTCGGCTCAACACCTAGAGCTGAAAATCCAGTCAAAATCAATCAACTCAGCCTATCGCAGTCCACTGCTGGACTAGCTAGCTAGTAGACTATAAAATATATTTTTACTGCTTGTTGGTTTATACGCTATCATTATAACACGTTGTATTTTTTCTCATTTTACACGCGGGCAATTTTTGGTAAGTTGGCCGCAAACTAAATGCGGAGACGTTATAACATTTTATTCCGCAACACGCTTAACGGGCGCAGTGATGCGCGGTTTATGTTGCAAAATTCAACTATTTACATGAAATTAATTTATGATCTTATGTTAAAATCACTTTTCTCATTTTGTTAAACATGAGAATTGTAAATTTACAATAAAAGTTAAATTAAAACAAAATTAAAATACGATTAAACGAGATCGCGATTAGAGAACACCGTGTCTTACAAACAACGCGTACGCGGGCTGCCTGCCACCCGAGTTCGCCCAACGCGCTGTGTTGATATCTAATTCTGGCCCCGCTGTGCGTATGTTTAGTTTGTTGAGGGCATTGAGGCGTTATATTATAGCGCGAAGTCAGAGCCGACATAACAAACGATATATACGCTTGTACACTGCCGTGCTAACGAAGAACGCAGTAAATCGATTTTGGACGATTATGAGTTATACATTCGTTGAGTTATATATTTGGAGTCAGCGAATCGAAATCTATTAAATCTCTCTAAGCAACTTTTTATTTATCCTTCAGGAACTCGGTTTTTCAGTAAGCAAGAATGCTATAACTAAAACATCATAACAAATTCAATAATCAAAAATAAAAGTCTCGGAAGCGGCAAAATCGAGTTACTGCGTTCTTCGTTAGCACGGCAGTACACATAACGTGATACGTTTTCGCGCTATACGTATGCGCTTTAGTCGTTAGAGTGCCATAATTAATAAATACGTTTTATTAACCACCACTAGTCGTAGCGCATCCGCTACGCAAAGCGGTCGTAGAGTAGCCGCTACGAAACGCGGTCGCTTGCTAAACAGCTGCTACGCAACGCAGTCGTAGCGCATCCGCTACGCAAGCAAGCCGTAGCACAGCCGCTACGCAGCGCGGTCGTAGCGCAGCCGCTACGCAACGCAGTTGCTTGCTACGCAACTTGGTTGTAATGCATTAATTTATTTTTGTTACTTAGTAGGGCCTATTGCACACAACGACGTGCGTCTTCGATACACGGCCGTATGCCTCGACGTCTTATGCATCTATAGGCAGTTATTTCTCTACACCTACTGCTTATTGTATGTAATACTAATACTTACTTTTTTCTGCGACACATTCATTAACATAAAGTTATTTTTATTAGGTTGAAAATAACACATTTCAAAAGTTACTGGTGCCGATTCCCATGTTCACAAACTAAACTAAATTTAAGTTCAGTGCATCTTTTTCTTTCTATTTCATAAAGAAAAGGACAGAGGATACATTTTAGTTTAGTCCTGTCAAATTAATCAGCGCTTGATGTAAATTGACGTAATTTTAGTAGGCAAGTTTTTAATCACGTCTAAACTTGTATGGAGTAGTGACAGGCGCTGATTAATTTGACAGGACTAAACTAAAATTTATCTTCTGTCCTTTTCATAATGAAATAGAAAGAAAAAGATGCACTGAACTTAAATTTAGTTTAGTTTGTGAACAAGGAAATCGGCACCAATGTCTGTCTTGACTGGAAAAAACTGTCAGCTACTTACTCAAATTCTTATTAAACTTCTGATTAATACAAGTGTGTAGATAGAGTAACTTTATTTGGATGAAATATAAAGATGCTGCGCGCTGGCTACAAAACAGCACATGGAGAATCCAGTTTACTATCAGAAACCTTCTGTACCCTAGTAGCATTTTTGTTGGCGTTTGGTTGGGCCACATACCTCTGAAGTTGGCCCAACTAAATGCCAACGGAAAATGCTACTAGGGTAGTGGGTTCAAAATGAGCCCTACAGATCATTACATGCGACCGTTATTCCTTATAATAACGAGCAATTCTGGAGACATACTGTGTACGGAAAAGAAGCCCTCTGCCACGCATTTGCTTGAATACGCTCACAATTTTTTTTATATCTATAAATAAATATTTTCTTTGGAATATTTTGGACTAACAAACCTCCCAACTCTCGGACACAGAAATTGTAAATTTCTTCGGGAAACTTAATCATTCTGGCATGTTCAGCAACACGTTTGTGATCTTCTTTAGTGACCAGGATACCAGTTTCGGTGAAATGATACTTCCGATGGAGTCTCACTGTGACAATCAGCTGCCAATGTTATTTCTCTGGACCCCATTAGAGTAACGACGCTATTACACAAGTAAATACTATAATTTACAAGTGAATAAAGAACGTTTAGTCTTCTCTTTTTAATTCTGTGCGTTTAGTAACCCCTTATGACATGTATATGTAAGGAATCCCCCTCTTGCATAGGTACCGAGAAAAAAATAGTGGGATACTCCCACTATCCCAAAAATCTCGAAAGAAACTTTGGCGATTTTTTTCTCGGCACCTATTGTTTTGCGCAATTTGGGGTTTTTAAACATACCTAAACTAGAAAGGGACTCCACCTACCAGGGTGGAGTCCCTTAAAAAAATAGTCTAGCTTAAAAAATTGCTACTGTAAAAAAGCGACGCGACGGGTGTTAAACTAGGTACAGCCCTAGTAGCATTTTTGTTGGCGTTTGGTTGGGCCACATACCTCTGAAGGTGGCCCAACTAAGTGCCAACGGAAAATGCTACTAGGGAGTGGTTCCAAGATTGGAGCAATAATCAATAATGCGATATTAGTGTCTACTACCGTTAGTTTTTTTTTTTTTTCTCTTTAATAAAACGTTGCCCCACACTAGGAATCTCTCCTGTATTGTGGGTGCGTTTACAAACATTTAAACTCACATACACAAACAGCCAGACCCGGAACAACTACTTGTAGGTCATACAAATATTTGTTCCGTGCGGGAATCGAACCCGCGACACGCATCTAGATCCACGCGATCTAGAGGAATGTGGCCGTTTTTCTTTAGATCGAATTTTGTTTCTTCGTGTCCCAATATGAAACTTTATAAAAGGTATTAGAAAATTCTAGACACACCTACATCTACCGAGGCAGCAAATTGAGCCGTTTTTCATAATTCCTTCTCAGTCCCGATTTTTTTTTTTAAGGAGTGGCGCTAGTGGACTCGAGACAGCGCTCTTAATCACATAACATTATTTTTATCCAGTAATAAATTGACAGTAACAGGTGTATCAGTTGCTCAGTAACTGGGCTAAGGAGGTCAGATAGGCAGTTGCTCCTTGTAAAATACTGGTTTTCAGATGCATCCAGTAAGACCAGAAGCCGACCCCAACATATTGGGAAAAGGCTAGGCAGATGATGAATCAATTGCCAGTTTGTAGCAGCTACATAGTGCTATTTTTAGCAGAAGCATAGAATATATAGGTAGATAATATATATATATATATAGATCACTATTTTCTGCAGCATTTTTAGCATCACCCTATGTCTGCCCGTGGGTGTTTGCAAAAGGCGACTAAGGGACTTACTAGAGAATGGGCAGCAGCGTTCTCTATGCATTTTTAACACCATACTGCGATCGCCAACCCGCCTGCCAAGCGTGGCGATTATGGCAAACCCTCCTAATTGGGAGGCTTATGTCCAGCAGTAGACGTCTTTCGGCTGAAATGATGTGTGATTCAATAAACAACTGCTTACCAGTTTATAAACTTTATTTAATGTTAACATCATTTTACAAAAACACATTTGTTTATTGTAAAATATAAATAAACTTAGTTTGTCTTAATAACTTAAATTACAGGATTGGTGTACTATAATAGTCAACCGTACCACATTTTGTACCTTTAACTATGCTTCAAATCAGAATCTCAGATATAATTTACATTCATTGCCACTTATTCAAGTATCTACTTTAGCATTATGATTTTTTACGAAAAGGTCCTAACAAAAATTTTGTTGCAATGGAATTTGAACTTTGTCTTAAAGGACATTGAGTTTCAGATTCCAAAACATGACAATTATCTGATATTCTAAATTCAAGCTTACATTAAAAACCTTTTTATGTACAGTGGCCAGCACATCAAGCTACAAGAAACTGACAAATTTCTCCAAACGATTTCCAACTTTAAAATGTTGATGATTAAGTTCAAAATCGAACGAGAAAATTTTACAGTTTGTGGTAAATTGATGTGCTTACCACCGTACAAGCATAATACTGATAGTTTCAAGGTACTGGCAAAGAACCCATGGCCATACAGATACTTAAGAGTATATAATACAGAGTGGATTTTTGAGATTGGGCAGTAAGGGAGGTACATTGACCGTTACAGCTACAGGAAAATGGTCTTAGGAGACTTCTTATTTTTATGAGAAATTTTGATCCACATTCACAGTCATGAAAAAAATGTACAGTCACCAAGAAAAAGGCCATTTTCACAAAAACGTGCCAATCGATCCTGTTTCATAAAAGGATCAAAAAACTCTATCGGACCAACTGATGTTTGAGTACTAGAAAAGTCAGAAATCGGAAAAAACTTTTCCCATACAATTTCGTACGTAACGAGACTCCCAACTTACTTTTTTACTATGGGTAGACTCGCCTTGGTAATGTGACATAAAAATGATTTTCATATATATATTTTAAGCATGAGCTGTTTTATTCCATGGATTCAAGCAATATTCCGGATGAATATCGATATCGATAAAAAAAACAAAGGTTTTAACACACTTCTCTTTCCGGGCGGGGCGAGCCATTTTTGTTTTTATTGTAGTAGCTACCCCCCACCCCCCCCCCCCGCGCTAAACGTGACAGATTTTTTGTTCAGAATATTGAGCTTATGCCTTCTCCAGTATTATATACTCTAAGTACAGAAATTAATACAAACCTTGAGATCAGATCTATTTTATAATAATAATAATTTTAATTCTTCTTTTAATATTAGTCCCGGTCCTTTTAAGGGGTGACTGTTTATAATTAAATCTTCAACAAAGGAGTTGATATGCACCCCTAATATGAGCTGATTTACTTTTAATTACTTTTTATAATAAGCCTTTGATTTAACTTGCAACATTTTTAGATGTATTTAGTTTATCAATTTCTGTTATTTGCTAAACATTAGCCCTTTTAAAGACCTGGATTATTATTCAAAGTCAGGTCAAATTCATACATGAATAAATTAAATTTAACTAAGTATTTGTCATCGAACTCACAGTCTGTTTCCAGACAAACATCTGTTTTCACACAACTCACAGTGTTTGCTACATCATGCTATAAGATTTTTAATCGAGCTTGGTGATTGCGATTTGTTTGGGTATATAACAAATAGAGAGAGCTGAATAACAGCCAATGCAGCACCAAACAAATTCGTCATCTGTGAACAAAAATATGAAATAATCATTATGTCTACCAGCAAAAGTTAGAAATGGAAAAAAAATGTTATTAATTATGACAAAAAAATATGTAGTAAGTACTTACAAATTGGTTTTTTTTTGCTATAACTTTTTTATTAATAGTACCTTAATAGATACATAGATAAAGAGCAAAACGAAGAAATTAATTATTATAATATTATTTATTTATTATTGTTTAACCTATTGACCGCTTGGTTTTATATCAATTGCCGTGCCCCCAGCGCCCGGCTCATAAATCTACAAATAAATATCTACGACAAATATGGTCGTGCAATGATATAAAAAGCACAAAACGAACATAGGTTCTCAGTCGTATAAATACGACTGAGGCGGTACGGGCACGAAAAAATTTGTCGTATTAATCCGACCGGGGTGGTTAAAAGGTTAAATAAATTGTTATATTCAGCAGAGGAAGTAAACAGCAAGTATTGATCATGTTTAGAGACACATACCCATAAAAAGTTGTCATCCTTTATAGTTCCATAGAGAAACCACAGCATAGAAACAAAGAAGGACATCAGTATCATGGGGAAGGGCAGACATTCAGTGCTCTTCACTCTTAACACATATAGTAGCTTGCTCATTGGGGCTGCAATAGTTAGTATGGTAAAGGAACAAGCCATCAGTCCTGAAACGTGAAACAGAATAAGTTAGTAAAAGACATAAAATGAAAAACATCATTCGTACAAGATATTATTGCAAAATATGTAAACTGGTGGTGGTGGATGCGGCTAGAAAGAAGATGACTACCGAGGTGACAACTAATAGAGAAGGTTAGGTAGGAGGAGCCAATAAGGCCCAATCAGTAATCCATACTAATATTACAAATGTGAAAGTAACTCTGTCTGTCTTTTACGTTTTCACGCTTAAACCGCGGAACCGATTGTCATGAAATTTGGCAGAGATATAGCCTAGGATATAGAGAAGGACATAGGCTACTTTTTTACGCGATAACAGACATCCACGCGGACGGAGCTGCGGGAAAAAGCTAGTAAGAAAAGGGTGGAAGAAAGGGACATGTTGCACCCACCCCAAATAAATCAGGCTATGGGCAGGAAAATTATGATGATGACGCAAGCTTGGTAATTTAAATCAAAACATTTGAGTCAACAATTTACAAGAAAGATTATTAATGATAACAAGTTAAGTGCCAGTTTAATAGCTATAGATAAATCAAATGCTCACCTAGTGTACTAAAAAGTACTGCTTTATCATCTTCTGTAACAGCGTAACATAGTATAAATATTACAAAAAAAAACGCTCCAACAACCTGTTTTAAAACGGTTGATTTCTTAAATGTATAAATATAAAATACTGCAGTGTAAGATATCATCAACGATACGCCGATAGTGTTGACTAAAACAATAATGTTATCATGCTTAACTAATCCGTAGAGAAACCACAAGCAGCAGCTGTAAGTACAAATAAGAAAGGTTAATTGTTTCAGTCATTTACATCGACTTATGGGGTTTTAGTTGGCCTTACTTACCATACAATTCCGCTAACAAAAGGTAACGACGAGGACTCGGCAGTCGTTCGGTTAACGACATATTGTTTACACACGAGGCTGAAACAGGTGTAAAAGAAGATAGACACACAATACATAAAGTTAACATAAGTAAACATTTTTAAAGTCGTTTTACACTTACGCGCCAGACAAAAACTGCAATATTGTTGTGATTACAGCTAGACTGCTAACAACATTTTCAAAATCTGATAGATGCATATTGCTATTATATAGCTCTCCTGCAATTGTCTAAAGTTTATTTATTGATTATTAGGTTTACTAATCGGAACATGTTACTCAGAGAATATTTTATAAAATACCGTTATAATGTTTTTCATTGCAAAGTCTCACAACGTAATGTACTCTGTGGTCTCACATTAAAACACCACTAAACAAAACACGTAAACACACACTGATAATGACAACAGCTGCTTGCTGCCCTGCCTGTCTCTTCTCCTGTCTGTATGGCAGTGACAAGACAACCACAGAACCAGGGCTGCCAGACCTGAAAATAGCGCGATCGTACGACCGTCTAAAAAATCGTATTCTGCAGAAAATCGAAATAAAAAGATCGTACGTAAAATAATACAAAGAAACACGAATTTAAATTAAAACAAAATGTGTAATCTATAATGGTACTTTGCGATGTGAACATTTATCATAAATAATATAATATAAAAATAAGTACGAAACTAAGTAATTTATGATAAACTTATAATGGTGCCGATTCCCTTGTTAACAAACTAAACTAAATTTAGGTTCAGTACATCTTTTTCTTTCCATTTCATTAAGAAAAGGACAGAAGATAAATTTTAGTTTAGTCCTGTCAAATTAATCTCATGCTCTAAAAACTCTTTTGTTCTGTGCGCGGTGTGAGAACTCGCATTGTCGTGATGGAGGATGATGCGGCGGTTGCACTTCTCTTTACGGAGTTCCGAAACGACCTGTGGCAAACAAATGCTAGCATACCATTCTGCATTAACCGTTCTTTGTCCCTCAAGAGGAATAGTCGTAACATGGCCGGTTCACACCCAGATATTTGGCTCGCTTCTCCCAGGGGATAGGCTTGCCGAGCATGGTGATCGGTCGGACCCCCGGGCCCCGGGTTGCCCAGATTATATAATTTAATTATGATGATTATCATTGTCGCCGCCACGTCAACCGCGGAGAATCAGGGACGCACCAGCTAGCCAGGCGGAGGCGCCCCGTCCCGGTTGACGCAGCGGCGACGCGGCACTAGTAGCAAAATTTCTTTGTGTGTCTGTCGCGCCCGCGATATCGCGCGAGTCTGTACGAGCCTTCAGACTTTTACTGACTAAAACCCACCCGTGTTCCTTCAGTTGCCTGTGTGCCAGGGCTATGGTATCCTTTTCGGACAAACCCGCAACCCTGGCAGTTGTGGTCTATTAGACGTTCGACGTTGGTAAAACAATAGTGCAGTTCATTCTCACTCCTTTTCCTTTTGTATTTTACTTATTAGTAAAATAATAATAATGCAGTTCAGTCATTCTCCTTTTAACCATGTGGCGTCTTTCTTAACTCCAAATCTAATAGCTAAATCAATATTAATATATTATAAATACAAAATATATTTAAATTATTAATATTATAAATACCTTGTCACGCTTAAATGAATTTCGATAAAGTTTGGCAAGAAGATATAATAGTATCCTGGGGTGTACTTTTTACCGCGGAAAAATATCTAAATCCGAAGTGAATCTAAAACTTTGTTTCTTGGTTGTTATTTATAAAAACGAGAATAACAGATAATAAACATGTATGTGTATGTTAGTTTTTACTAGGCGCCATTTTAAATGATCTCTCATTAAATGTCTGCGGTTAGTTCAGCTGGGACAGCTGCAGCCTAGAGAAAATCTCTAGCTACGCCAATGCTGATGACGCTAAACTCGTTGAGCTCAGTTCTGGGCTGGCTCAATTGAGATTACCATCGACACGCTAGGAAGATTGTTAGTGTAAGGAACTCTCTTGTGTTGAATAAAAATCTCAAAGAATTCGTAGCGCGTGTAGCGTACATGGAGACTCTGCGAAGTCATACGAAAACTACGTGAAAGCGACATCTAGTGGTCTCTGCGGAATTAAAACAACACCAAGCTAGAGTTAATTTAAACTACATTCAGTTGTTTCCTATAGATGTCGTACCTGTGCGTTAAGTTACCAAACTATACTTACTCTTTCTCATTAGGACTAAGAAACCAGTTTATCTGCAGGATAATCATGGTACTCATGTTATGGACGTTAGGGTAATAACGAAAAAAGTAAAAATACGAAGGCACCTACGACTACAAGACATTGGTGCCGATTCCCTTGTTCACAAACTAAACTAAATTTAAGTTCAGTGCATCTTTTTCTTTCTATTTCATTAAGAAAAGGACAGAAGATAAATTTTAGTTTAGTTCTGTCAAATCAATCAGCGCCTGTCACTACTCCATACAAGTTTAGACGTGATTAAAAACTTGCCTACTAAAATTACGTCAATTTACGTCAAGCGCTGATTAATTTGACAGGACTAAACTAAAATTTATCTTCTGTCCTTTTCTGAATGAAATAGAAAGAAAAAGATGTTAGTATGTGAACAAGGGAATCGGCACCATTGTGTCTTTCGAATTCACTTAAACGGAAAGTTTGTAAGACAAAAGGTTTCTTAAGATGATTCACACATCATTTCATAATGTACGTTACTATGGTATCTCATGAAATTACGAAATTTTGTGGGAAAGTAATTTCTAACAGAAACAGAATTGGACTATTCATACATTCTGCTGTCATCAAGAGAAATTAAAGGAGTTAGTTGCTTAATAAAATACCGAATTTTATAATGAAATTAATTTAATAAATACATTATCACATTCACACACATAACCACTCTATATTACAATAAGTTACACTTGACTGCGTTTAGCCAGGTAAGTTCACACAAAACACAAGAAACTTAAATAAAAATCTTAATTATACGCTTTTATAGTTTGTAGAATACGAAAATAAGATGCCTGTGCCAAACGAATGACTCGTTAAAAAAAAGTAATATTTACAACCATTTTGAGCGGGCTCTGAGTTAGCTGCATTCTACGCTTTTCCTGATTTAACTATGTCTAATTCACAAGTTGATAATTTTCACGGGCTATCACTCTTCAGTCTTGTTTTATACGTGGCTTAAATATACTTAAATTAGAGTTTTTGCAAACCATATTCATCTGAGCATGAGAATATCAGAAGAAATTGTGACAGAATTTTTGTTCACCGGTGTCGTGCTTAGTACTTAAATAGTGAAATATTCTTATATTTACATTTAAGCTTACATTCAAAATGAGCGAAAATATTTTTTTTTTATAATTTAAAACCGCCGTCGAACAATAAAACATTACACTGAATATTTGTCAAGTTTCCTCATTATTCCTTTTTTTGTATAGTTACCATAAACATTATAGAATCAAAAATTTGAACTTTAGATTCTATTAAATGAGGCTGAATTTTTTTAATGAAGAAGAGTTTTCTCCTAAAATCTTTTTATCGTAATTGAATTAAGCAATATTAAGCAGGAATGTTTTACTGTCAACACAAAATATTGAGCATTGAGATCCAGCAAGGGATATTCAACTTTAAATCGTGTCTATCGATTCATTGACGTTCAAGGCTGCGGGGGAGCGGGACATCCTGCAAAAAAGACAAACGTGAGTTAATTAAGACATTGTTATGCCGTTCGCCTTTGGCCGGCACAACTGCGATGCCGTCCGATGCCGTTTGCCGGATCGTTTGAACACTATTGTCCGCGTAACGGCATCGCCTATCGTGTCGAATCGCTGATATGCAGAAAGCTACGGTCATTCATATTTCACATGTTTGGTCAAGTGGTCACCTAACAGTTCCTGTCAGAAATCATTATGTTGCGTTCTGTTTTGGTTTTTCAACTGGATTCTGACAATATACTGTATCTGCGTCACTATGATTGGTCAAGCAATTTTTAGCATTCGTTTTTGAGAGAAGATTATTGCATTGTTGTTTTTTGGAGTTCACGCTTATTATGGCAACCTACTGTTTAATTAATATCTATTATATTTATTGTTATTTTTTTGTATTCCATTTTTTTTTAAATCTTTGTTCATTGTATGGTAGTCTATGTCTGCTTAGATTTTAAGTAATATTGTTACTAACAATATGCACTTTGTCTGAACATTAAAGTATTCTTTTCTATTCTATCATCCATACTATCCATCCATAATCCATACTATCCATACTAATATTATAAATGTGAAAGTAACTCTGTCTGTCTGTAGGTATGTTACATTTTCATGCCTAAACCATGAACCGATCGTCATGAAATTTGGATATGGCGAAGGACATAGGCTACTTTTTTACGCGATAACCGACATCCACGCGGGCGGAGCCGCGGGTAAAAGCTAGTATCCTTTAAATAATATGTCCAAACATGAAAACATGAGTAAGTCAGCCTACCTAGACGACGCATCTTTTCCATATTAATGAATAAATACCTATAATAGGCATACATTTTAGGCAATATCGGATTTTTTTACAAATTCTGGGATACGTTGGCAGCGAGAGTGGATTCAAAATCCTCCATGCAATATGGAAATACTGAACTAATTAGTGGCAAAGTCGAACTTACACGACGATACTCAACGAGTTTTAGAATGGAATAAGTTACTTACTGCAGACATTGCAGGCTATTTCATCACTGTTGTCCCCGCAACCATCGCGGCCGGAGCACGCCACAGCTGTACTCCTGCAGCGGCCGTTCCCGCAACGGAACGGACAAAAGTCAGCCGCACGCCATCTGAATACATACGGGAAATGTGTCAACAACTACCATAAAGGTCAAATATTTGGACAAACACCGTTACAGGTCGCACGTGTTGTGATTACGAAATGCAATGGCAAATACACCTAATAAGGTTTTTGTGGCAAGCGCCTCAAGTTTAACACGGCGCCAGTGATACTGTTAGACCATTTGTCAAGAGCTTCGAAGTAAAATTACAAGTGGTAATAAAACAAAACTATAATTACGATGTCTTTATTTAGTATTGTTGTAAACTATTATAGTTACCGTAAGACTAAAATTTTATGAAAAGACGCATCCTTACCTCGATTGTTCGTTGCACAGGTGTGGCGGCTCGTCGGAGGCATCTTTGCAAGATATTATCGCATTGCAGAACTCGTACTCGGGAAGGCACTCCCCTGAACCGCAACGGAATGTATGACGTGGACACCTGAAGGAAACGAGTTTATAAAAAAAATTGCAAAGCGGTGATTATTTTTTTAATTATCAAATTAAGTTTGGTAATGGTTTATTATAATAGTTCAACGGCGCTAGACTATAATCCCACGGTTTTTTGAATAACACACGTGCGCTTCCGCAATGGTTTCAGAGATCCTAACTTTTTAAAATATTTTTTTCCATAGATTAAGCTTTCGGTTCCAGTACAGGACCTTTTCTTTATCTAGGGCATCTCAGAGTTAACCATTAGAGGTTGTGACTCTTTAAGCGGTCTTTCCTGTGATTGCCTTAAGCTCCTAAAAACTTAAAGCCTCCAGCCAGGGCGTAAAACTTATAAACTAAACGACTGCGCGCTAAGGCACGAACTGCTGTGGCACGGCTGTGGGGTACGAACCTCGGCTTAGGGCAGAGTGGGAGGGGAAGTACAGGACCTGCCTATCTACGATATTTGAGGAAACCAAAAACTTTAAATAGAACATGAAAGCTTTTAGAAAACAATTCTATGCCTTAGGTAGTTTCAATAATTGAGGGTTTAATAGGCCGCTAATGAGATTAATTTTATTTAAAACTTAGTCAAACTTTAGAGGAAAATAGGTACTTATTTTCCTCTAAAGTTTGACTAAGTTTTAAATCAAATTAATCTCATTAGCGGCCTATTAAACCCTCAGCATGGGAAAAGGGCATGAGTTTATGTATGTATTAGCTATGTATATTTGCTATCAAACTTACCCCTTGCGTCGTGTCGTCCGGCAGTTCTTCTCATCCTCTCCGCCTGGGCATTGAGGAGTACCATCACACCTTGATGCCCTGGACACGCATGGTGACCCTGGCCCCCCACATCTGAACGAGTTTGTTGGACAACGCTCCCCTGTTAGCTCTGGAATGAAGATCATGTCTTATAAGACCACAGACTGATTCTTAAAAATACTATCTATGAATGTTGACCAAAATGTAGTGAACATCTTGAATATAACGTAGATATGGTGATGAAATGCAAATGACTATGTTTTAAACCCCCACATAATCGTTTGACTGTCATTTTCAGGAGTCTTATCGTAAAAACATGGCTACGTACGTACCTACCTAATGATTATATAAAGTATCGATGGATATTTGAGTTGCGTGCATAATAATATGAACTGCCCTACTGTAACATTGGCACCCTTTTTAGTTATGACGCACACACATCACATAAACCTATTATAAGTATCATTGTTGTGAATCAATGAGACAATTTAAGGACAAAATTAGTTAAAAATTTATACTTGTCAACAAGCCAAAACGGTAGTAAGATGTAAAATGATACCATCGTCCGTAGACATAAGTCTATACAAGCACTCGGTGGCAAATAAAAATTGGCAATATTTTTCGAAGAACCTCCCTAAAGTCATTAGTATGTATTAGTAACCAAACATTACAGATTACGAAAATGAGTAGAGTGAAATGGAGAATGAGTACGAAATGAAAATGAGGCGAAACAATGAAGATGAAAGATGTGCGCAAAAGATAAAGTGTGCAGAGTGTACGAACCTTTACCAGTACCTTGGCATTTTTCATCGGAACCGTCTGGACAATCCTTGCGCCCATCGCACACGAAGTACCAACTTATACAAGTCCCTGTTGATCGACACTGGAATAATAACAATGTTTGTGAGCAAGGAATTGAATTGAAAATTTATTGAGATTAAAAAGATGGAGAACTCAAATTGTATGGATATGGATAAGTGGCTCATTCCACCGGAAGAAATTTTTATTTGGCTGATTGAAAATGAATTTGTCTTTCAAAGAAAATATTCATATTTTACATTTGCTATTCGAGAACTGTTAAGCAGGAAAAAAAAACTTGTGAAAAAACTCGCCTTGTTAAGTTTTCAATATGCTACTTGGTAAACTACTTTTGTAGTTCTCTATGGAAAGTATAAAGTATTAGCTAAACTGTACGTAAATCCGAACAGCGATTTAGAAGAAATTACAAATAAGTAACATTTAAACGCATATACCACGTCGTTTCGTCGTAAGCGTTAAGAAAACATAATAAGTACTAACTTGGAACGTGTTTGGCAAGCAGCCTCTATTACGAGCCGAGCAAGCTGAAGTTGAATTTGTTCGGTACGTGCAATCACATTTCTTATTGAGGCATCGCGTGTAAGGGTCCACTTGTTGGCATTGCGGATCCGTAAGGCACGGCATTCCAAGAGATGCAGGGCCAAGGTCGTAAACTGGTGTATCCGCACGGATGCGGTGCTTGTCTGGAAATATTCGTGTCCTTTTAATACTAGTTCAATTATTAAAGACAATTTATTGCAATAAAGACCGAAAAATATAAAATACCTTTTAGAGAAGACTTCTTTTGATGTCCACCCTTATGAGGCTTGGCACCAGAATTAACTTGTTCCTTTGACGAACCGCCTTTCTTGTTGGTTTTCTTTTCCACGGAAGGCTGAGTTACAACCCTATAAATTGGCTGGTCATTTGCATGCAAATTAGCCGTCATTTCGTCTACCCTTATCGTTTCATTCGGCTCGCCATCTTTTCTATTCGAAACGGGTAATCGCTTCGTTGGTTCAACACTCGGCACTTTCATGACGGCTTGCATCAAGGGGCTATCTTCGTCAGTACTAAAGACATCGTTTTTGTTTGAGTACAGTGGTAATTTGCTTGGCTGAATATCGTCAGAACTGATTACAGAGAGTGGGGATCCAAAAGAGTTGACTGAACTTGATGTTAGTTGAACTGTTGGACTGGGATCTTTGTAGATTGTTGTTCCGTTTGAAGGAGCCACAACTGCATCCATTTCTGCTACCACGGCTTCAGTAGCGTATGGCGGAATTTTCTGAGCGACACACTTGTCTCCTACTTGTTTGTAATAGCTGTTACATGCACACCTTCCGAAAAGGTTAAGTATGACGAATTCGCAACGACTCTCCTTGTCCCATAAACGACAATGTTCGTTGCTGTAGCAGACGTGACCGGGTGGTGCAGCTGGAATAATAAGATAAAACACGTAAGCACACGTAGTACATTCAGTTTTTAAGTTTTAATGCTAAATTGGCCCACGCCAATTGGTCGTTGAATAAAATACACCGAGGTATTTGTCTACTTCGTGACTGTTGCTGCACTGAGTGGTTGGTAGCAATTTTCCCGAGGCTAGTCATACGGTCTACCATTACATGCTCTAATAGGTGGATAGATACAGTTTTAACTTGATTTTTATATGTCGAAGTGATCATGTCATTGGAAAGTTCATTGTTGTCGATTACATTAATGTTAATGTTTTAAATCGTTATATTGTTTTCCCATGCCTGCTAAACGCATAATGACTTTAACTTGATGAAGTGTCGTGAATGTAAAATCACAAATGGTAATTTAATTGACTATTATATGTTAATCAGGAACAGTAACGCGCGACACGCAACATCTTTAGTTATTTGTCGACCTACTCCTATCCATGACTGTGTCGTTGTTTTTCATGAGCCGTTATTAAATTTTATTAGTCCATCCGTATTTTTATTAAATCAATTTTGTTTTAAATAACAAGTGCATTACTACGTCAATCATTCCGTTTTGTATAACTGTTTCTAGTTTCGAGAGGAGTGCGCGAAATAATTTCATGATTTGTTGCGCGCAACTTTGATTTGAACTTCTAACCTTTTCGCGAATCGAGATACAAGTCGAGATATCAAATAGTAAAACATATTCCACCTTTCATCGTTCAGAACATATTACATTTGATTTGGATATTCATACGGTTAGAGGTAACAAGGTCAAGACTTAAAATGTCAGCCTTATTCGTGATCCAGATTCTTTATCTACATAAATATCTTTATTATGGTATCTTGACATGTAAAGAATGTATAAAGCTATACTTAGGAGTTCTCACAGTAAGGTTACAATACTCACATTATGTGCGATAATAAGCGTGGTTCACATGAGCAGACGCTGGTGGTTTTGACAGAACAATTACTTGCTTCATTTTCTCACAGAGCTCTAACGATAAATCGCGGAAATAAGGTCTGTTAAAACATCTTAACCATTGAGACCAGCGAAGAGGAGATTATAAAGCAACCGCTATCAGATTTTATTGGGCTTTTAACAAATGTGACGTATAAAGCCCTTATGTTGTAAATTACGGTATTTGTATAAGTGTGCCAGTTTGATTAATAGCTGTTACAAAACATACGCCGTCAAACTCGGGCTTTTTACTTGTAGGTAGAACTGGTACCAATTAATGCCACTGCCTAAAAGTTATTTACGATCTATGAAAACGTAGTAACAAACATATGATGAATAGGCAAAATGAAGTACAAAAAAAATTAACGAGAATTCGAGACACTTTTTCTATTCTGTTCAAGAATTCGCTACTACTCGTGGAATAGTATTGGAATGAAGGTCAAATTCATGTCATTTCAACCCGTACTTTCCTCGGGCCACTTCATAGAATTACACGGCTTGTTCGTTATGATCCACTACAGTAACTTTAACCATGACTAGTAGGTAGGTAGGTACCTATAAATTTCTATGAGGAATTGGGAAATTAGATGAAATCGAAAGTACTGTGGCGGTATCAACAACGCCGCATGCGAACTACGCATCAAAGACCTGATGTCACAAATCCTGCATCGCGCTATCAGAGTTTACCGCGCGACTAGCATATATCAACCGTTGGGCGGTAGCTCACCAGACACAACACCCGTCTGGTCGGAGGATCCTCCCTTTACTAGAGTATGAGTGAACTTTACACCCTGATCCTCATACCTCTAAATTGGTGACCTCGAACATGGACATTAGCGCAGCTTTCGTGCAACTACTTCAGCTTGCATATTAATAACTTTGTTAACTCTTTGGAAATAATCCCTGGTTGTCGCGATGAATTAAAAAATAAAAGTTTTTAATTTAAATAGTTCACATTTATTTCAGTTCAAAAACGTACCTAAGGACACCGTTTTTTAGAAAAACTCTTTTACAAATGATTAAAATTTAAACCGAGTGATATATTGAGAAGTCCATCTCAATATTTCTTAGCTCTTAAATCGACGATATAGTTTGTTAACACTATTTTCTCTTCTTCCAATTATAGTTTCGGATTTTTCTATACAATAACCCATTTTAATAAGAATCAACGTGTATATACAATATTCTATGTTTGTTAGTTATTGAAAATGGGCCTTCCCAAAAACCGTGACGATGTAGACTTTAATAATATAACTAAGTGTCAGAGACGGTTAGGTTGTAAGTAATCTACCTACGATTCTGAAGGGAAGTCACTCAAGCTAGAAGCCACCTAACTAAAGTAAAAATTGTGATGTAGTTGTCTTTATCAATCTATAGTCTTATAGTTTTAAATAGGCTAACTTCTTTCTTTATTTATAAGACTAGTTGCTGCCCGAGACTTCGCACGCGTGGCTTTTTCTAAAATAAGGTAGTCTTAGTTACTCCTTACTTATAACATCAGCTATCTGCCAGTGAAAGTCTCGTCAAAATCGGTTTAGCCGTTTCGGAGATTAGCCGGAACAAACAAAAGATGACAAAAAACGTTTTTTTTTTAAGTAGGTACCGTACATACTTTCAAATAACTAGGTAATAAAAGGCGCACGGGTCGATCGATCAGGTTAAGATACGATTGCCGCGGTTGGTCCGTGGATGGGTGACCATCTTTACATACCAAGACTCCTCCGTGCCTCGGAAAGCACGTTAAGCCGTTGGTCCCGGCTGTCATTCGTGGATCTTTGACAGTCGTTACGGATCGTCAGAAGCCCGAAAGTCTGACAAACAGTCTTATAATAACCGGCACGAGTCGTGAGCACAGATGGGCAGTCGTGGGGGCAAGCTCGTTAGCTCGCGCATGTACACTTTCGGCTAAATAAAAATGACACGTGAGAGTCCAATAGACGACGATTATCGACTGACGAACCAATCGCATGCAGCTCGGCGCCCCCCAGCTTCTTCATTCCGCCAAAGAGACCTAAAAATTTAATACTGCGCAGGTGTCAGTTTGTGCTCACGACTCATGCTGGTGACTGTACCAAGGGGTATCGTGTTACCCAGTAACTGGGTTGTGGAGGTCAGATAGGCAGTTGTTCCATGTAAAAAACTGGTATTCAGCTGTATCCGGGTAGACTGGAAGCCGACCCCAACATAGTTGGGAAAAGGCTTAGGCAGATTGATATACTTTTATATGCATTTAGTAAAAAGCTGTTATTATCAAAGTCAAAGTCAAATCATTTATTTCAAATAGGCACATACAAGGCACATTTGAATATCAAAAATTACAAAATAATTAATTGATTCTAGTTGTCCTTTCCAAAAGGAAGAATGGACAAGAAACTCCATACTTATAACTCTTTTAAAATGTTCCTAATCTGTTCTCGAGATATCATCAAAAAAGCCGTTCTGTACAAAATGTATGAGAAATTGGACTGTACATTTTTTTTCTGTGAATTTTTCGCAAGTTTTAATAGTTATTCTGCTATTCGGGGTGGAGACAAATCCAACAAATCCAAGATCATAAAATTCGGTCCAGCCGTTCTTGAGTTTCAGATGGTGTAAATAACCCTACTTTGTTTTATATATCGACACATCGACAAAATATATAAGTACAAATAAATACAATTGAAGTGTCTGTTTGTAATGTCTTCACATATATAATTATTAGTCTTAATATCGACGCTTGAAAGGCAATATTGACCAAACGATATGTTGGCAACTTTACACTAGAGCATTTTAAAGTTTAAAAAAATAAAAAATAAATGGAGTATTTTATATTTTAAAGGTTTTTTTTTTTTTAATTCTTTAAAATGCTCTAGTGTAAACTTGCCAACATATCGTTTGGTCAATATTGCCTTTCAAGCGTCGATATAAGACTAATAATTATATATGTGAAGACATTACAAACAGACACTTCAATTGTATTTATTTGTACTTATATATTTTTAAAACGATATCTGTAGGTACCCGAGAACATTAGACCTATTACCAAACTATAATTCCACGTGAGTATCCTACCTAAACATACCTACACGCCCCTAGTAGATAAAAATAACAGGTAAGGCAACTAAATTAAATTAAATGAAAACGTTTATTCTGTTAATAGGATATCGGAATCACTTTTACACGTCATATTAATACATCAGCTAGCTAATGTGAACTGTTAAATTAAAATTCACACGTCAACGTCTAATTACTCGACCACGATATAAAAACCCAAACAACTAGCTAACGAAATATTTTTCTATTAAATAATAGGAACTAAACAATGAAAATATTAGTACTACCGGCTACAATTCCTATGAAAAACTAATTGATAGCCGCGCCACGCTCGTTAAGCAGCCATTTAAAAGTGTTACGCAAAAAAAAGACAATGTTACGCATTTTTCCTTTTACCGAGAAAATTTGCATTGGGAAATGAAATCCAATTTATTTGTCGATCATATCGTTGTTGTTTGATATATTTCCCAGTATGAATTATTCCTTGTTCTGGGGGTTAAAAAAACTGCCGTCCGTAGGCGGTACTGGTACTACACACATGACATATTGCAATAAAAGTGGTGGTTGGTAATAAATGTAGACTGATATCGAGTCAGCCATTCGCTTGCACATGTAAAAGACCTAGGGCTTTCAATACCGGTATTCCGGGATCCCCGTAATACCGTGATCACGGATTTTATTTTGGCCTTTTTCAATACCGGTATTGACACCTCAATACCGTGATTACGGTATTACAAACATTCGATGTGATCTTATTCTCGCACTTGTTTTCACGAACGCAAGCGTTCCACTGTTATCTTTAGCTAACCCTCCCGTGCCCCGCCTGAGACGATACCCGAAATCAAGCTGTACTTATGCCGTTTTTATTGCATACCTAATTATAAGAATATTACTAAAATGAACACCAAATGATTGCTAGCTAATTAAGTTATACTTACATTTCTACAAATAATGATGCCTCCGAAATAAAAATGATGACCTATGCTGATTTTTACATGAGACATGATGACATTTATATAATAAAAATAAGTTTATAAAAAAAAAATACTTTATAAAGTCTATGTGAAATGCCTTCCTGCAAAAAGACTAGATTAAGTTTCAGTTTTGATTATGTTCCTAATTCCTAGTCCTACCTAAATAATCAACCAATACCAAATTGTTATATAAGAGAGCTATAATATGTATACTTAAAAGGTATTTATTTTATTATAAAAAAAATAAGAACTTAAAAGACTGATTTGACAATAAAAACACGTATTTTAATGGTTTTATTAATGTCAAAATGAACTTGCGTTCAATACCGGTATTGATACCGTGATCACGGTATTGACTTTTCGAATAGCGGTATTGATACCGGTACTGAAAACACCCGGTATTTGAAAGCCCTAGAAAGAGCTACCTACGTAAGTAATAAATATTGTCGAAATCAAGAGTTTTCTTTGCCTTGCTGGCGGCTTTAATTCATTGAGTCACCCACAGGGAATTGGCAGTCATAAGGACTACCGACAGAAGTGAAAACACAAAATTCGGTGACGATCGCGAAGCCATAAGTTTTTCCCCTACCAAAAAGTGCTCAACGCGCCTAAAGAAGTTTTCACTAGGGACTATAAAGGAATAGAGAATATTAGTACTTAGAGAATCGCCAGCAAAGGCAGGGACGTATTTTAATATTCAGCGCCCCGGGCCTGGAGCCTGTATTGGCCTGTGGGTTTGTCGCCCCATAAATTAACGGAAAACGAGCAAAACATTTAATCATAAAATAAAATCCAGTAGCACAATCCATATTTATATTGTGTCCCTACTAGCCCCGAACTTCCGAGTCCGACGGACATACCGCCGCCGCGCCGCTACGCTGCCCGCCCGCGTCTTGATGTCTATCAAACTTACAATCAAATGAGTTGTAGTTTTTGTTAATTAGGTAGGTTTTTTTTTTTATTTCTTCAGGCATAATAAGTCAAAAAACCTGAGCGAGGTGAGGCTTACGCCGCCCCTCGCAGCCTGTCGATGTCGCCCCGGGCTATGGCCCTTTTGGCCCTAGGGTAAATACGCCCCTGAGCATAGGGCATCGTAGTGGAACATTGAGTGCTGTGTAGTCCCCTGGGGGACTGGTCTAGGGGATTTTAGTGGAACGAGTCTTTTCTTTTCAGTTTTTCTAACTAAAGGAAAATGGAAATGCTAAACTAATCGGATTCAAACAAGTTTACCGACTGTACAGCATCACAAGCTCGTGAGAGCAGCGGAGGCCACAACTTACGAGTTGTAGGTCGTGAGTTCGATCAATTTCATCACCACTGCTCTCAAAGCAGTGAAGGAAAACATTGTGAGGAAACCGGCATGTCCTAGAACCAAAAAATTCGAAGACATGTGACATCTACGAACCCGCACAGGGCCCGCGTGGTAGATTACAGCCCACTCCCTCTCGAAGAGAGGAGGCCTGTGTCCCAGTAGTGGGAACATTGTAGGCTGATTATGTAAGCTCGTGAATAGACCTCCTCCGTTCTGATCCAAACTATATTCAAGCAGTCCCGATATACAGGGTGTTTGGCAGAACGTTGAACATACGAAAATGGTGGATAGGTGGGGTCATCTGCTACTTACTCAGCCCTAATTTATTTGGCCCTGGCGCCCTGGATATTTAAAAAAAAAATTTTTTTTGTTCTTCTAGTTTCACCACTTTCTTAACTTTAAAGTGTAATTTTTATAAAAAAATGGGTAAAACAAGCAATATTTTTGTTTTTTTTTTATCTTGAATGTTGGCAGATTCTTATAAAATTATTGCTTTATTCAGATGTCAGCTAGAAAAAAAGTTATGAGTCCTCAAACTTACAGAAAGTTTTTTTTTGACCCCACCTATCCACCATTTTCGTATGTTCAACGTTCTGCCAAACACCCAGTATATGTATCATGAACGTTTTTCAGGGAACATAATATTACATTGTGATTGTTTGTTTATCTCGTATTAGTACATTGTGATACAAGGGTGGAAAGTAGGTTATTGCAAACGAGGTGTCATTAACAAGCCCGAGCCAAAGTTTTAATGACACGAGTTTGCAATAACCTACACAACACACCCGTGTATAACACGACGTTTTTCAACCAATAAAAAAAAATACAATTTAACACACAAATTAAAATTTTCTGAAAATGACGCGTTTTTGCAACTGCACATATTTTTTTTTTTACGACGAAAACAGCCTATACGGTCTATTCGATTTTCGACAAATGTTGATGTGAAAATAATTAAATTAAAACTGGTAATTCAACATATTAAACAACCATTTAAAAGACTTTTGAGTATTCAATGCTAAGACGTACGGACTCATTCATTTTTCCTCGTATAAAATCTATCCCATTTTATTCTATGTATGAAAACTCCTTGCTACTAAACTTTTTCAATTGACTTATAAAAAAAAACTCAACTGCAAAAGTAATGATCAAGCTCGAAAACAAAAGTCACGACCGCGAACAGAAAGATGCCTATGCAAAAGATTTAATTTTCGAATCATAACACTGGAAAACAAAATCAAACTTTTTTTTTGTTGCATGAAGTTTTTCTACTGTTGTTTACTAATTTGGGTGTGCTGATTTTAAATCTACCCTCAGATTTTTTGTAGCAGCTCTAATTAGTGAGATACAGGTACCGTCTTGAATTTACATAAGTTGTCAATAGTTTCTATCAATAGCGGTGTAACTTAACTAGTCCCTTTATAAATTTCATTATGTCTTCCTCAAGAAGGACGTGTTTAAATAAATCTGATTGTTTTTGTGCTCTTTGCGGAGAATATATGTTCGAAAAATGTCGTTTAAATGTGTCGGAC